>CM065811.1:65168000-67668000 GCA_033398695.1 Orobanche coerulescens | reverse complement strand
GCATACGCGCTCTAACACAGTGATTACATGAATGATTAACTGATGTGACATGATTATCTGATGATATTCTTGAAATGATTATCTTGAACAAGTTAACAAGATTAATGATATGATCCTCAAGATCAACAAGTGAGTGATGAAATGAATTGAGTGATTAATGAGTTAACATGATCAACATGATTAAAATGAAAATGATGTTTGAGGATTGTTAACTGATGACTTATGAATGAATGATTCTCATTTCCAGAAATTATACCATGGTGTTAGAAGTCTTACAGTTCTTTCGGTCTGATGGGCTCGGCATTTGCACAGGTCACACGTGACGCGAAAGTCCAATGATACTAGTCCGATGACGATAATTTCAAATGAGACATGACTCGGAAGGTAGTATTCAAAACCACGCTCTGATACCAACTCTGTAACACCCCAAACTAGGCGGATATTACAGTGTCGTGGACCCCCGACTAGGACCCACCAGGCGAATGAAAATTAATGAATTAACAATGTAAATGTAGTACCGAACCACATCATATTACCAAGTACTCCGATGAGGAGTCTAAGTATAATATACCCAGGAAGAATACTAAATACATGTATATTTTATGTGAAGATAAAGTATACAACATTAAATGAAAATGAATATCCAAACGGAAATCTGCAGCGGAAATAAAGGTGAAAAGACATGAATAACTGAAACGGACTGGGGCCCCCTACTAGTATCACTGGGACTCCTTGCCATCAACGTTTTATTCCCATGCTTTTGCCTTGCCATGATCTGAAAACAAAATCCCCCAACGGGGTCAGTTAAACAGAACAACAATCCTCAAGAGTTGAATAAACACAATCATATATACTGTATAAACCACAAGTTCAATCAAAATCTCAAACCGTCGAACACATGCGATCAAAAGTGAATCGGTCAGATTATAACCCAATCCTGTTGAAAACATACGCAATCAAACATGTTGTATGAATCAACTAACGGTACGGCTCAAAGGGTGGCGCCACACTACGCCCGGGATGGATATGTGTCCGTGCACAAGCCACCAACGAGTATCGATCGAATACACGTGTGGTCTTGTACCTAATCCGTCTCACGAAGCAATCGACTCGTGTGCACAATCCAATGTGAGGCCAACAACCAACACACGACTTAAATGTGCCCGACATGAAAATCCTACACATACCAACCGGCACGCCAGTATGACCCGGAATGCTACGAGATAACAAAGTGACATCGAAATCAATGATGACTCACCGAGATGAAATGATAGTGAAATGAATGATAGCTCAATGAAATGATTGGAACCATCGTTCCTCGTGACTGAAGTGATTAATTGACAATTACAAGTCTCAATACGGTTAATACATTATGAATGAACAACAACGAAAGGAATGAATATCCTTTTAACCGAGTAAGAATAAACTTACACCACACCGGTGAACAATGTCCTTCCACGAACAACGTCCTAAATGAAATGTCGGTCGCTCGAACAACCTTGAATGACAATTACCAACAAACGCTCAATAAACGTATCAAACACGATTATAACCAACTCAAACGTCGATACAACAATATCCAAACTCAAAGATGCACTCTAACGAATACATAGTAAACATCCTTCCCGTTGGTTACAACCAAACCCAAATTATTCGAAACCAACTTCCAAAAGATTAATGGCATCAATAATCCAATAGGAATCCACAATTCAAGATTACAACAACATCAATCGAAAAATCCCCAAATTAACCGAAGTCAACCCCAAGTGTTCTTGAAATAATTCCCCAAATAGCCATTAAATACGAGATATACACCCAATAATCCGTAGGAATACGTGTATACAAGGTAGGTAAACCATATCTAAGGCATTCCAACATAATATCGAGTCCACATGAAAAGATCGGAAATAAAACACTTGAACTCCGAATTTCTAGATTCAAAAGGTGATTACCTTGATTATGATGTTTGAAGATGATGAAATGATGATTATTCCAAATTATATGCTTGGAAATGTTGATAGCTGATTCCACCTCAAAAAACACTCCTCAAGAAGCTCCAAATCGCCCAAAACCAATGAAGAAATGAAAGGGAATGACAAATGATGAAGAAAGGACTGGACTGTCCTATTTATAGCAGCACCAGTTAGCGTGCGCTAGCTCCTGTGCGTAGCGTGCGCTAACGGGTGTACTGGGTAGTCCAGTACCCTATACTCGCAACGGTAGCATGCGCTACGTACCTTTTGTAGCGTGCGCTACAACTGAATAATTAGCGTGCGTTAACACCAATGGTTAGCGTGCGCTAACGAATTATCTGATGCCCAGTACTGGAGTCCAGAACCTCCTGTTCTCTGATCTGATCGCGGTAGCGCGCGCTACACATAAGCTTCAGCGTGCGATACTAACACCCGTTAGCGTACGCTAGTCTACTCATAACGTACGCTAGGCATTCATCTAATGCAGTCCAGTAGCCACTGGACTCTGCCTGATCCGTCCTTAGCGCACGCTACACCGGTTGCATAGCGTGCGCTACTCCGACTTACTAGCGCGCGCTACTTACCATTCGTAGCGTGCGCTACTTACAATTCCAACCGGTGCCTTACGGATCGCCGCTTGAAAAAATACTAGCGTGCGCTAGTGTTGAGAGATGGCGTGCGCTACCCGTACTCAATTAGTGCACGCTAAAGAGAGTACGTAGCGTGCGCTACTCCTCACACACAACACACTATGAAGATGACAACGATGATAAACACAACACGATTCTCCAACTAGATTGATGATGAATGACGACTGATATACGATACAATTACTCTGAACGATGAATACAATGATTGAATATGAGTGACAATTGATCATTAATGAGTGAAAATTACTGAGTGACAAATACTGACTGATAATTACTGAATAAAAATGACTGAATTACAACCGGGTATTACATACTCCCCCCCTTAAAAAGAGTTTTATCCTCGAAACTAAGGGTCAAAACAACTCGGGATAACTCTCTCGCATACTACCTTCGGTTTCCCAAGTAGCCTCTTCGACTCCGTGTCTAGACCAGTGGATCTTTACCAAAGGAATCTTCTTGTTCCTCAACTGTTTGATTCGCCGCCCTAATACTCGAATAGGACGCTTTTCATATGAATGATCATCGGCGATCTCGATTTCGTCAAACTGAAGTATGTGGCTCGGGTCGGCAACATACTTCCGTAACTGAGATACGTGAAACACATTATGAATTCGGCTCAATGCCGGAGGTAGGGCCAATCGATAAGCTAACTCGCCTACTCGATTTAAAATCTCAAACGGTCCAATGAATCTCGGACTCAACTTTCCCCTCTTCCCAAAACGGAAGATACCACGACTCGGGGATACTTTGACCAAAACATGGTCACCTGCCTCGAACTCTAATGGTCGACGACAATTATCTGCATAAGATTTCTGTCGACTCTGAGCGGTTAACAAACGACTCCTGATCAAATCTACCTTCTCACGGGTGGCTATAAGCATATCGGGCTCGGTACCGATTGATTCTGATAAGTCATCCCAACACAAAGGAGATCGAAAACGATGATCGTACAAGGCCTCGTAAGGTGCCATCTTAATCGAAGAATGCCAACTATTATTGTACGTGAATTCAATCAATGGTTGTTGGGCTTCCCAATCATCTTTCCAATCGAGAACACATGCCTTCAACATGTCCTCCAACGTCTGAATAGTCCTCTCCGATTGTCCGTCGGACTGAGGATGAAAAGCTGTACTGAGATTAAGCTGAGTTCCCATAGTATGATGAACTGATTTCCAAAAATATGACACGAATCGTCCGTCACGATCGGAAACGATACTCTTAGGAGTATCATGCAATCTCACTATCTCCTTGATAAACAATTGGCAAGTCTCTCGGGACCCCACGTATCCTTAATCTTAAGGAAATGAGCCGATTTTGTTAAGTGGTCCATAATCACCCAGATTGTATTCATGCCATGACGATTCGTAGGCAACTCGTGATGAAGTCCATAGAAATATCTTCCCACTTCCACTCTGGAATAGGGAGCGGTTTCAGCATACCCGCCGGTCGCTGATGTTCAATCTTGACTTGCCGATAGGTTAAGCATCTCGAAACAAATTCTGCGACTTCTCGCTTCATATTACTCCACCAGTAATTTGTTTCAATTCTTGGTAGATCTTGCTAGACCCCGGATGAATGGAGTAAGGGGTAGCATTAGCTTCTCTCAAAATCGAGTTTTTTCTCAACTCGTCATTCGCCGGTACGCACAACCGATTCTTAAAACACAAAAGTCCATCCTCGTGGACCACAAACCCGGGAGCTTTCCCCTGAGTCACACCTCGAATGCGTAACAGAAATGGGTCTGAGCCCTGATTCTCCCTGATCGCCTCCTCAAGTGGCGATGAAATCTCCAACGTACAAAGTTGCCCTTGTATTCGTTGTAACCAGACCTCGATCTCGGGTCTCATAAATTCCTGCTGAAGTTCCTTCTGAACTGTTAATCGAGCAAGCATCTGCTCCTGAATGGACTTACGACTCAAGGCATCGGCGACAATGTTCGCCTTGCCCGGGTGGTAAAGGATCTCGATATCATAATCTTTGATTAGTTCCAACCACCGTCTCTGTCGCATATTTAACTCCTTCTGAGTAAATATATACTTTAAACTCTTATGATCGGTGAATATA
The DNA here is from genome assembly GCA_033398695.1 of Orobanche coerulescens. Lineage (NCBI taxonomy): Eukaryota > Viridiplantae > Streptophyta > Magnoliopsida > Lamiales > Orobanchaceae > Orobanche > Orobanche coerulescens. Next base: position 67,663,313 of record CM065811.1, on the reverse strand, counting down.
TGACAGGTAACGCCATAAAGATAATGATGCCAAATCTTCAATGCGAGCACCACGGCTACTAGCTCCAGGTCGTGGGTCGGATAATTAACCTCGTAAGGTCTCAATTGCCATGAAGCATAAGAAATAACTTTCCCATTCTGCACGAGTACACATCCGAGACCCTGTCCAGACGCATCACTATAAACCACAAATCCTTCCGTCTCTTGCGGTAAAGAAAGGACAGGTGCTGAAGTTAACCGGCTCTTGAGTTCCTCAAAACTCTGCTGACACGCATCGGACCACGTGTATTTCTTATCCTTCCGTAAAAGGTTCGTCATGGGTTGAGCAATTTTAGAAAATCCTTCCACAACCCGCCGATAATAACTGGTTAATCCGAGAAAGCTTCGGATTTCCTTAACATTCTTCGGAGGTAACCAATCTCGGATAGCCTCCGTCTTTTGAGGGTCGACACGAACTCCGTCTGATGAAATTACATGTCCGAGAAACGTCACTTTGGACATCCAGAACTCACATTTGGAAAACTTTCCAAAAAGTTGCTCTCGTCTCAACACGTCGAGCACTTGATGAAAGTGAAACTCGTGTACCTCCCGGTCACGAGAATAAATCAAAATATCATCAATGAAGACAACCACGAACTGATCCAATTAGTCGATGAAAACCCGATTCATTAACTCCATGAATACCGCAGGTGTATTAGTCAACCCAAACGACATAACCACAAACTCATAATGACCATAGCGTGTTCGGAACGCCGTCCTTGCGATATCCGACTCTCGAATTCGCAACTGATGATATCCAGATCTTAAGTCGATCTTGGAAAATACTGAATCTCCCTGAAGTTGATCCAAAAGCTCATCGATACGGGGTAGAGGATATTTATTCTTGATCGCCACCCGGTTCAATTCCCGGTAATCAATACACAAGCGGAACGAACCATCCTTCTTCTTGACAAATAACACTGGTTCTCCCCACGGGGATGCACTTAATCGAATATAACCCTTCTCGGTCAAATCCTCTAATTGATTTTTCAACTCTTGCATTTCGGTCGGGGCCATCCGGTACGGTGCCTTCGATGTTGGGAACGTACCGGCTCCAACTCAATCGTGAATTCCACATCTCTCTGTGGAGGTGAACCAGGTAGCTCATCTGGGAATACACTGTCAATCGCTAACAATGATACTATGAATGATTGAACGACTCGATTTCCTTAGAACGGCCAATCGATGACAATGATATAAGGAATGATTGAACATATCGATTGCCTTAGAATGGCCAATCGATGACAACAATGCAATGAATGATTGAACACCTCGATTGCCTTAGAACGGCCAATCGATGACAATGATATAATGAATGATTGAATAACTCTGGTTGAATAATTTCACTATTTTCATCATATTAATGATTCTTCCGGAACAACGGGGATCACCTCCCTGAAATACATACTCGACTCCAACGACAGAAATGATAGTGACTATACGCTTACGAACACTGAGGATGGCATCATGACGATCCATCCAACTAATACCCAAAATTACCTCGTCCTTAGGTAAATCCACCATGATTAGGTCCGCCAACCCATCGCGGTCATTAAGTTAATTCTGTTAGTTCTTAACCTTATGATTTCCGAAAATTCTTCTACCATCAGGTAGACCAATGATATAAGGTCCACAATTAATAGGACTATCTAAATTAAGTCTATTCAAATATGATTCGAAAATGAATGAATGCGATGCACCAGTATCAAAAAGGGTACACACAGATTGAGATAAAATTGCGAGTATACCTGAGATCATTCGGGCCACCGGATCGTCGGTATTCTTCATCGCGTGAATTAGGGATTTGCCGGCCCCCAAACCTATAATACCCGGTTGTAATTCAGTAATTATCATTCAGTAATTTCACTCATTAATGATCATTTGTCACTCATATTCAATCATGGTATTCACCGTTCAGAGTAATTGTATCGTGTATCAATCGTCGTTCATCACTAATATAATTGGAGTTCCGTGCCGTGTTTATCATCTTTGTCATTTTTCATTGTGGGCTGTGCGTGAGGAGTAGCGCACGCTACGTACTCTTTCTAGCGCACGCTAATTGAGTACAGGTAGTGCACGCTACCACTCAGCAATAGCGCACGCTAATGTTAGCTGGCCGCAGCCCGAAGGTACCGGACGGCAGTGAGTTATAAGTAGCGCACGCTACGAGTGGTAAGTAGCGCGCGCTAGTGGGTTGTAGTAGCGCACGCTAATAATTGCTGTAGCGCGCGCTAAGGACGGATCAGGTTGAGTCCAGTGGCTACTGGACTGCACTGGATTAATTCATAGCGCACGCTATGAGTGACTTTTAGCGTACGCAAACGGTGTAGTAGCGCACGCTAAATATTGGTTGTAGCGCACGCTACCGAGGTCAGATCAGAGGACAGACGGTTTCTGGATTCCAGTACTGGGCATCTAATAATTCGTTAGCGCACGCTAACCATGGGTATTAACGCACGCTAATGGTATGGTTGTAGCGCACGCTACAAAAGGTACGTAGCGCACACTACCGTGTTCGGACAGTGGGTACTGGACTACCCAAAACACCCGTTAGCGCACGCTAAGAGCTGGGGCTAGCGCGCGCTAAACTGGGATTGCTATAAATAGGACAGTTCAACCCTTAATCCATCATTTATCATTTCTCTTCGTTTCTTCGGCGGTTTCGGGCGATTTGGAGAGTGTTCTTCGGGGAGTAATCATCAAACATCATCTTCAAGCTTATCTTTTGGATTAATCATCATTTCAACATCCTCATCACATCGAATCTAAGGTATTAATCTCTTGGATCTAGATTTCGGATTTTTGGGTTTTTCCTTCCGATTTCTTCGTGTAAGCTTGGATTATCATTGGAATATGTTAGATATGGATTATCTACCTTGGATAAATATATTCCTACGGATTTAATGGCTATTTTCGGAATTATTTCAAGAACCCTTGGGGTTGACTTCGGTTAATTGGGGATTTTCCGATTGATGTGGTTGTAATCTTGAATTGTGGATTCCAATTGGATTATTGATATCATTGAAGTGTTTTGTTAGTTCGAAATACTCATTTTGGTGTTGGTTTCGATATATTCGGGATTGGATATTTTCGAAGTTGTGTGGTTGGTTGCGTATTCGTTAGAATGCCCCTATGAGTTTGATTATCGTTGTATCGACCTTTGGGTTAGTCGTGTTTTGTTATTTGATACGTGTATTGATCGGTTGTTGGTAATTATTGCTATTCAAGGTTGTTCGAGCGACCGATATCTCGATTAGGACGTTGTTCGTGGAAGGACATTGTCATCTGTATTGTGTAAGTTAACTCTTACTCGGTTAAAAGGATACTCATTCCTTTTGTTGTTGATTGCTCATAATCCTAACTCATTCATCATGGTATTAATCATATTGAGACTTGTAATTATCGAATAATCATTTCATTCACGAGGAACGACGGTTCCAAATCATTTCATTGGGTTATCAATCAAGTCACTATTATTTTCACCTCGGTGAGTCATCTTGGCCTTGTCGAATTATTATTCATTGGTATTCATTGTGGTCATTCTCGTTCATATGACCTTCTGGGTTCATATTGCGTGGCCGGGTGTGGCTGTGTGGAATTTTTAGTCGGGCACACGATGGTCATGTTTTGGGTTCACCGATACATTGGACCGTGCACACGGTAACGCTTACCTCCATGAGACTAATTAGGTACAAGGATGGGTGTGTCCGGTCATTCATCTTGTACACTTGCACAGAACATTACGGGCGTACTATGATACTCCTATTCAGCGTAATTCATAACTAAGGATATTTCATAACTTTAGTTAATTCATGATTGTGTAATTTCAACCCTTGAGGATTGTTAATCTGTGTAACTGACCCCGTTGGGGGATTTTTGTTTTCAGGTCACGGCAAGGCAAAGGCACGGGAAGAGCATGTTGACGGCGAGGAGTCCCAGTGATACTAGTAGGGGGCCACAGTCATTCCGTTTGTTTCAGTCATTCCAGTCATTTCCGTCATTTGTATTTTTCCGCTGCAAATTCCGTTTGAGATGTTTAATTATTCAGGGTGGTGTATTTTATCTCCATATAAAATATACTAGTATTCGGTTTTGTCCTGGTGTGTTGTACTTAAACTCCTCATCGGAGTACTTGGTAATATAATGTGGTTCGGTACTACAATTATATTATTTAATTCATCATTTTCATTTGCCTGGTGGGTCCCAGTTGGGGATTCACGGCACTGTAATATCCGCCTAGTTTGGGGTGTTACAGAGTTGGTATCGGAGCGCATGGTTTTGAATACTACCCTCCAAGTCATGTCTCATTTGAAATCATCGTCATCGGACTAGTATCATTGGACTTTCGCGTCACGTGTGACCTGTGCAAATGCCGAGCCAATCAGACCAAGAACTGTAAGATTTCTAACGCCATGGTATAATTTCTGGCAAGAATCATTCATTCATAATTCATTAGTTAACAATCCTCAACCATCATTTTCATTTGACCAGGACGGTCATGTTAACTCGTTAATAACTCAATTCATTTCATTGTTCAGTTGTTGATCAGGGAGATCGAATCATTAATCATGTTAACTTGTTCAAGATAATCATTTCAGTAATTTCATCAGATAATCATGTCACGTCAGTTAATCATTCATGTAATCACTGTGTTAGAGCGCGTATGCTCATTTTCATCATCTCATGTCATAATCATAACGTGATATTCATGCGGGAAATATAATCATCATGTGACTTTCCTACTTCAGTATGGAGAGGGCAAGGAGAGGACGTGGAGGACGAGGCCGTGGAGTGGGCCGAATTCCGAGAGATCGTGTGAATACACGTGCAAACGCGAGAAATAATGCTAATTCATCGAGCAGCGACGCTGCCACTCATTCACCTGGACGCGATTATTCATTAATGGGGAGTCGTACCCGGGACACGGCTCAGTCAGAAGGTGTCCGGGTTGACCCACTCGCTTTTATGCAGGGCATGATGGCCCAAATGGCCCAGATGGCACAGCTGATGGAGACGATGCATAAATCCGTCAATCAAAATCAACAGGCTCCTCCGCTGCCACCTCAGAGGCAAGAGAATAATGTGAGCAATATCATCGGCGACATCTATCGCCAGAGGCCACCTACTTTTGAGGGCTCGTCTGAGCCGGCGGATATCATTCATTGGCTCGAGCATTTCGAGAAGTTGTTTGCTATGGTAGAGTGTCCCGAAGGACACAAAGTTTCTGTTGCGGCTTACTACCTGGGTAAGAGCGCACACTCTTGGTGGTTGTCGTTGAAGCCCACCGAAGGATCATGTACTTGGGATCGGTTCAAAACTCTCATGATGGAGAGGTATTATCCAGCCCCGCTCAGAGAGGCCAAACTGTCAGAATTACTCACCCCCGACCCCTCAGCAGACGAGGATGTTCTCGCCATTGCCGAGAAATTTCAGGAACTTCTCCCTTTCGCCTCATCCATCATTCATTCAGAGGCGGATAAAATCAAGTATTTCAGCAAGAGGCTGAAACCCCATATGAGACTTCAATTGCTTAATCATAATTTCACCACGTTGGCCGAATTCATTGAGAAAGCTCTTACCTATGAGCTTACTGCTAAAGAGATTGCTAAGCAGCAACCTTCGTCTGCTAGCAAGAAATCGAAGAATCGTAATCACCAAGGCGGTCGACAACCTTCAAGAAACCCCGTGCGGGCTCTCGCTTTCCGAGCGACCTCTGTGTCGCCTAAACCCGCAGAATCTCGGCCTCGAGCGGCCTCGGCCATCACCGCTTTAATCATGGGGATCTTGGTCATCTCAGTACCAAGTGTCCGAGACAGACTATCACGTGTCATAATTGTGGGATTGCCGGGCATAAGGCCCGTTTTCTTGTAGGGACTCCAAACCTACTCGGAAGTCATCTCAGCCCCTAAGCGTCACTGCTCGTAATCAGGCCACTCAATCGGCTGCGTTTAAAACGACAGAGCGACTAAAGGTGGAGCCTATAGCCAGCAGACGGAGCGTCCTGGTCGGACTAGCAAGCCCCGGATTTATGAGATGAAGAAGACCGATGATCCAGAGGCCCGAATGATCTCAGGTACACTCGATATTCTATCTCAACCTATGTGTACCCTTTTTAATACTGGTGCATCACATTCATTCATTTCCGAGTCATGTTTGAGTAGACTACGTCTGGGTAGTGCTACTAGTTGTGAGCCTTATGTCATTGGCCTACCTGATGGTAGACGAATTATCGGTAATCGTGAGATTCAGAATTGTCCGATTCAGTTTCATGGTCGTGTATGGCCAGCGGACCTAATCGTAGTAGATTTGCCGAGGGACGACGTCATCTTGGGTATTGATTGGATGGATCGTCATGATGCCATCATTAGTGTCCGTAAGCGTAAGATCACTATCATTTCAGACGATGGGGTTGAATGTGTGTTTCAGGGAGGTAATCCCGGCTGTTCTGGTAAGGTCATTAATTTGATGAAAGCAGTGAGATTACTCAATCAGGGGTGTGTTGGTTATTGGTGCTTTATGACCAAAACCGAGAAATCAACAGTAATGTTGATGGACATTCCGGTAGTGAGGGAATATGCCGACGTTTTTCCAGACGAGTTACCTGGTTTGCCTCCACAGAGAGATGTGGAATTCACGATTGAGTTGGAGCCTGGTACGTCGCCGATATCGAAGGCACCGTACCGGATGGCCCCGACCGAAATGCAGGAATTAAAGAACCAACTTGAGGAGTTGTTCGAGAAGGGTTATATCCGACCGAGTGCGTCCCCGTGGGGAGCAACAGTGTTGTTTGTCAAGAAGAAGGATGGTTCTTTTCGCTTATGTATTGATTATCGGGAGTTGAACAGGGTGACAATCAAGAATAAGTATCCCTTACCCCGTATTGATGATCTCTTAGATCAACTTCAGGGAGCTTCAGTATTTTCCAAGATCGACTTAAGATCTGGATATCATCAGTTGCGGATTCGAGAGTCGGATATCGCGAGGACGGCGTTTCGAACACGCTATGGTCATTAGGAGTTTGTGGTTATGCCGTTTGGATTGACTAATGCACCTGCGGTATTCATGGAGTTAATGAATCAGGTTTTCATCGAATTTTTGGATCAGTTTGTTGTTGTCTTCATCGATGACATTTTGATTTATTCTCGTGACCGAGAGGAACACGAGTTTCACCTTCATCAAGTGCTCGACGTGTTGAGACGAGAACAACTTTATGGGAAGTTTTCCAAATGTGAGTTCTGGATGTCCGAAGTGACGTTTCTCGGACACTTAATTTCTTCAGACGGAGTTCGTGTCGATCCTCAGAAGACGGAGGCTATTCGAGATTGGCTACCTCCGAAGAATGTTAAGGAAATCCGAAGTTTCCTCGGATTAGCGGGTTATTATCGGCGATTTGTGGAGGGATTTTCTAGAATCACTCAACCCTTGACGAACCTTTTGCGGAAGGATAAGAAATACATGTGGTCCGACGCGTGTCAACGGAGTTTTGAGGAACTCAAGAGCCGGTTAATGTCAGCACCTGTACTTTCCTTGCCGCAAGGGACGGAAGGATTTGTGGTTTATAGTGATGTGTCCGGACAGGGTCTCGGATGTGTGCTCATGTAGAATGGAAAGGTTATTGCCTATGCTTCACGGCAATTGAGACCTTACGAGGTTAATTATCCGACACACGACCTGGAGCTAGCAGCCGTGGTGTTCGCTTTGAAGATTTGGCGTCATTATCTTTATGGCGTTACCTGTCAGATATTCACCGATCATAAGAGTTTAAAGTATATATTTACTCAGAAGGAGTTAAATATGCGACAGAGACGGTGGTTGGAATTAATCAAAGATTATGATATTGAGATCCTTTACCACCCGGGCAAGGCGAACGTTGTCGCCGATGCCTTGAGTCATAAGTCCGTTCAGGAGCAGATGCTTGCTCGTTTAACAGTTCAGAAGGAGATTCAGCAGGAATTCCTTAGACCCGAGATCGAGGTCTGGCTTCAGCGAGTTCAGGGACAGCTTTGTATGTTCGAGATCTCATCGTCACTTGAGGAGGCAATCAGGGAGAATCAGGGTTCGGACCCATCATTGTTACGCATCCATGAGGATGTGGTTCAGGGGAAAGTCCCTGGATTCGTGGTCCACGAGGATGGACTTTTGAGATTTAAGAATCAGTTGTGCGTACCGGCGAATGACGAGTTGAAAAACTCGATTTTGAAAGAAGCTCATGCTACCCCTTATTCTGTTCATCCGGGGTCCAGCAAGATGTACAAGGACTTGAAACAAAATTACTGGTGGAGTAATATGAAGCGAGAAGTCGCAGAATTTGTTTCGAGATGCTTAACCTGTCAACAAGTTAAGATTGAACATCAACAACCGACGGGTATGCTGAAACCTCTCCCTATTCCAGAATGGAAGTGGGAAGACATTTCTATGGATTTCATCACGAGTTTGCCGACGAGTCGTCGTGGCATGAATACGATCTGGGTAATTGTGGACCGCTTAACTAAATCAGCTCATTTTCTTGAGATTAAGGATACTTGGGGTCCCGAGAGACTTGCCCAGTTATTCATCAAAGAGATAGTGAGACTGCACGGTACTCCTAAGAGTATCGTTTCCGATCGTGACGGACGGTTTGTGTCGCATTTTTGGAAATCAGTTCATCGCGCTATGGGAACTCAGCTTAATCTTAGTACCGCTTTTCATCCTCAGTCCGACGGACAATCAGAGAGAACCATTCAGACATTAGAGAACATGTTGAGGGCATGCGTCCTCGATTGGAAAGACGATTGGGAAGGCCAACTACCATTGATCGAATTCACGTATAATAATAGTTGGCATGCTTCGATTAAGATGGCACCTTACGAGGCCTTGTACGGTCGTCGTTGTCGATCTCCTTTGTGTTGGGATGACCTATCAGAATCAATCGGCACCGAGCCCGATATGCTTATAGCCGCCCGTGAGAAGGTAGCTTTGATCAGGAGTCGTTTGTTGACCGCTCAGAGTCGACAGAAATCATATGCAGACAACCGTCGTCGTCATGGGTTGAGAAATTTTAGAAAATCCTTCCACAACCCGCCGATAATAACTAGTTAATCCGAGAAAGCTTCGGATTTCCTTAACATTCTTCGGAGGTAACCAATCTCGGATAGCCTCCGTCTTTTGAGGGTCGACACGAACTCCGTCTGATGAAATTACATGTCCGAGAAACGTCACTTCGGACATCCAGAACTCACATTTGGAAAACTTTCCAAAAAGTTGATCTCGTCTCAACACGTTGAGCACTTGATGAAAGTGAAACTCGTGTTCCTCCCGGTCACGAGAATAAATCAAAATATCATCAATGAAGACAACCACGAACTGATCCAATTAGTCGATGAAAACCTGATTCATTAACTCCATGAATACCGCAGGTGCATTAGTCAACCCAAACGACATAACCACAAACTCATAATGACCATAGCGTGTTCGGAACGCCGTCCTTGCGATATCCGACTCTCGAATTCGCAACTGATAATATCCAGATCTTAAGTCGATCTTGGAAAATACTGAAGCTCCCTGAAGTTGATCCAAAAGATCATCGATACGGGGTAGAGGATATTTATTCTTGATCGCCACCCGGTTCAATTCCCGGTAATCAATACACAAGCGGAACGAACCATCCTTCTTCTTGACAAGTAACACTGGTTCTCCCCACGGGGATGCACTTGGTCGAATATAACCCTTCTCGGTCAAATCCTCTAATTGATTTTTCAACTCTTGTATTTCGGTCGGGGCCATCCGGTACGGTGCCTTCGATGTTGGGAACGTACCGGCTCCAACTCAATCGTGAATTCCACATCTCTCTGTGGAGGTGAACCAAGTAGCTCGTCTGGGAATACACTGTCAATCGCTAACAATGATACTATGAATGATTGAACGACTTGATTTCCTTAGAACGGCCAATCGATGACAATGATATAAGGAATGATTGAACATCTCGATTGCCTTAGAATGGCCAATCGATGACAACAATGCAATGAATGATTGAACACCTCGATTGCCTTAGAACGGCCAATCGATGACAATGATATAATGAATGATTGAATAACTCTGGTTGAATAATTTCACTATTTTCATCATATTAATGATTCTTCCGGAACAACGGGGATCACCTCCCTGAAATACATACTCGACTCCAACGACAGAAATGATAGTGACTATACGCTTACGAACACTGAGGATGGCATCATGACGATCCATCCAACTAATACCCAAAATTACCTCGTCCTTAGGTAATTCCACCATGATTAGGTCCGCCAACCCATCGCGGTCATTAAGTTAATTCGGTTAGTTCTTAACCTTATGATTTCCGAAAATTCTTCTACCATCAGGTAGACCAATGATATAAGGTCCACAATTAATAGGACTATCTAAATGAAGTCTATTCAAATATGATTCGAAAATGAATGAATGCGATGCACCAGTATCAAAAAGGGTACACACAGGTTGAGATAAAATTGCGAGTATACCTGAGATCATTCGGGCCACCGGATCGGCGGTCTTCTTCATCGCGTGAATTCGGGATTTGCCGGCCCCCAAACCTATAATACCCGGTTGTAATTCAGTAATTATCATTCAGTAATTTCACTCATTAATGATCATTTGTCACTCATATTCAATCATGGTATTCACCGTTCAGAGTAATTGTATCGTGTATCAATCGTCGTTCATCACTAATATAATTGGAGTTCCGTGCCGTGTTTATCATCTTTGTCATTTTTCATTGTGGGCTGTGCGTGAGGAGTAGCGCACGCTACGTACTCTTTCTAGCGCACGCTAATTGAGTACAGGTAGCGCACGCTACCACTCAGCATTAGCGCATGCTAATGTTACCCTGGCCGCACCGTAAGGAACCGGACCGCAGTGAGTTATAAGCAGCGCACGCTACGAGTGGTAAGTAGCGCGCGCTAGTGGGTTGTAGTAGCGCACGCTAATAATTCTTTGTAGCGCGCTAAGGACGGATCAGGTTGAGTCCAGTGGCTACTGGACTGCACTGGATTAATTCATAGCGCACGCTATGAGTGACTTTTAGCGTACGCAAACGGTGTAGTAGCGCACGCTAAATATTGGTTGTAGCGCACGCTACCGAGGTCAGATCAGAGGACAGACGGTTTCGGATTCCGATCGGGCATCTAATAATTCGTTAGCGCACGCTAACCATGGGTATTAACGCACACTAATGGTATGGTTGTAGCGCACGCTACAAAAGGTACGTAGCGCACGCTACCGTGTTCGGACAGTGGGTACTGGACTACCCAAAACACCCGTTAGCGCACGCTAAGAGCTGGGGCTAGCGCGCGCTAAACTGGGATTGCTATAAATAGGACAGTTCAGCCCTTAATCCGTCATTTATCATTTCTCTTCGTTTCTTCGGCGGTTTCGCGATTCCTGCGATTTGGAGAGTGTTATTCGGGGAGTAATCATCAAACATCATCTTCAAGCTTATCTTTTGGATTAATCATCATTTCAACATCCTCATCACATCGAATCTAAGGTATTAATCTCTTGGATCTAGAATTTCGGATTTTTGGGTTTTTCCTTCCGATTTCTTCGTGTAAGCTTGGATTATCATTGGAATATGTTAGATATGGATTATCTACCTTGGATAAATATATTCCTATGGATTTAATGGCTATTTTCGGAATTATTTCAAGAACCCTTGGGGTTGACTTCGGTTAATTGGGGATTTTCCGGTTGATGTGGTTGTAATCTTAAATTGTGGATTCCTATTGGATTATTGATATCATTGAAGTGTTTTGTTAGTTCGAAATACTCATTTTGGTGTTGGTTTCGATATATTCGGGATTGGATATTTTCGAAGTTGTGTGGTTGGTTGCGTATTCGTTAGAATGCCCCTATGAGTTTGATTATCATTGTATCGACCTTTGGGTTAGTCGTGTTTTGTTATTTGATACGTGTATTGATCGGTTGTTGGTAATTATTGCTATTCAAGGTTGTTCGAGCGACCGGTATCTCGATTAGGACGTTGTTCGTGGAAGGACATTGTCATCGGTATTGTGTAAGTTAACTCTTACTCGGTTAAAAGGATACTCATTCCTTTTGTTGTTGATTGCTCATAATCCTAACTCATTCATCATGGTATTAATCATATTGAGATTATAATTATCGAATAATCATTTCATTCACGAGGAACGACGGTTCCAAATCATTTCATTGGGTTATCAATCAAGTCACTATTATTTTCACCTCGGTGAGTCATCTTGGCCTTGTCGAATTATTATTCATTGGTATTCATTGTGGTCATTCTCGTTCATATGACCTTCTGGGTTCATATTGCGTGGCCGAGTGTGGATGTGTGGAATTTTTAGTCGGGCACACGATGGTCATGTTTTGGGTTCACCGATACATTGGACCGTGCACACGGTAACGCTTACCTCCGTGAGACTAATTAGGTACAAGGACGGGTGTGTCCGGTCATTCGTCTTGTACACTTGCACAGAACATTACGAGCGTACGATGATACTCCTCTTCAGCGTAATTCATAACTAAGGATATTTCATAACTTCAGTTAATTCATGATTGTGTAATTTCAACCCTTGAGGATTGTTGTTCTGTGTAACTGACCCCATTGGGGGATTTTCGTTTTCAGGTCACGGCAAGGCAAAGGCACGGGAAGATCATGTTGACGGCGAGGAGTCCCAGTGATACTAGTAGGGGGCCCCAGTCATTCCGTTTGTTTCAGTCATTCCAGTCATTTCCGTCATTTGTATTTTTCCACTGCAAATTCCGTTTGAGATGTTTAATTGTTCAGGGTGGTGTATTTTATCTCCATATAAAATATACTAGTATTCGGTTTTGTCCTGGTGTGTTGTACTTAAACTCCTCATCGGAGTACTTGGTAATATAATGTGGTTCGGTACTACAATTATATTATTTAATTCATCATTTTCATTTGCCTGGTGGGTCCCAGTTGGGGATTCACGACACTGTAATATCCGCCTAGTTTGGGGTGTTACAAAACCGGACGCTCCCGTCTGATATATATGAGTTCCGCCTTTATTCGCTCCTGTCATTTTAAACGACGCTGACTGAGTAGCTTGATTCTGAACGGCTGACTGCTTCGGCGCCTGAAATGCCGCCGGAGTATTCTTGGAGTCTCTTCGGCAAAAACGGGCCTTATGCCCAGCAATTCCGCATTTATGGCACGTGATAGTCTACCTCGGGTACTTAGTGCTGTAATGACCCGGCGTTCCACAGTTGAAACAGGTGATGGCTGATCTGACCACTCGGGGCTGAGATCCCACAGGATTAGGCGCCGTAGGAGGTCGCTCAGTAATGTTAGGGCCCGCACGAGGCTTCTTGAAGGTAGACTGACTGCCTTCGGACTGATTACGCTTTGTTGATTTCCTGCTGACAGATGAAGGTTGTTGCTCAGCAATTTCCTTAGCAGCAGGCTCACATGGGAGACTTCTCTCGATTAATTCAGCCAGAGTGGCACAATGATGATTGAGTAATTGCATATGGGTCATCATGACCTGCATAAAAGTGAGTGGATCAACCCGAACATCTTGCAATCGAGCTGAGTCCTGGGTACGACTTCCTGGCACTGAGTGATTATTTCCCGGATTTCGGCCCGCACCGCGGCCTCTCCCCATGCATCCCCTAACAGCTCTCTCCATACTGAAGTAGGAAGGTTGCATGATAATCATAGATCTCGTATGAGTATCGCATTATGATTTACGTCATGAAATGATGAAAATGAGCATACACGCTCTAACACAGTGATTACATGAATGATTAACTGATGTGACATGATTATCTGATGATATTCTTGAAATGATTATCTTGAACAAGTTAAAAAGATTAATGATATGATCCTCAAGATCAACAACTGAGTGTTGAAATGAATTGAGTGATTAATGAGTTAATATGATCAACATGATTAAAATGAAAATGATGTTTGAGGATTGTTAACTGATGACTTATGAATGAATGATTCTCATTACCAGAAATTATACCATGGTGTTAGAAGTCTTACAGTTCTTTCGGTCTGATGGGCTCGGCATTTGCACAGGTCACACGTGACGTGAAAGTCCAATGATACTAGTCCGATGACGATGATTTCAAATGAGACATGACTCGGAAGGTAGTATGCAAAACCACGCTCTGATACCAACTCTGTAACATCCCAAACTAAGCGGATATTATAGTGTCGTGGACCCCGACTGGGACCCACCAGGCGAATGAAAATTAATGAATTAACAACGTAAATGTAGTACCGAACCACATCATATTACCAAGTACTCAGATGAGGAGTCTAAGTATAATATACCCAGGAAGAATACTGAATACATGTATATTTTATGTGAAGATAAAATATACAACATTAAATGAAAATGAATATCCAAACGGAAATCTGCAGCGAAAATAAAGGTGAAAAGACATGAATAACTGAAACGGACTGGGCCCCCCTACTAGTATCACTGGGACTCCTTGTCGTCAACGTTTTATTCCCATGCTTTTGCCTTGCCATGACCTGAAAACAAAATCCCCCAACGGGGTCAGTTAAACAAAACAACAATCCTCAAGAGTTGAATAAACACAATCACATTAACTGTATAAACCACAAGTTCAATCAAAATCTCAAACCGTCGAACACATGCGATCAAAAGTGAATCGGTCAGATTATAACCCAATCCTGTTGAAAACATACGCAATCAAACATGCTGTATGAATCAACTAACGGTACGGCTCAAAGGGTGGCGCCACACTACGCCCGGGATGGATATGTGTCCGTGCACAAGCCACCAACGAGTATCGATCGAATACACGTGTGGTCTTGTACCTAATCAGTCTCACGAAGCAATCGACTTGTGTGCACAGTCCAATGTGAGGCTAACAACCAACACATGACTTAAATGTGCCCGACATAAAAATCCTACACATACCAACCGGCACGCCAGTATGACCCAGAATGCCACGAGATAACAAAGTGACATCGAAATCAATGATGACTCACCGAGATGAAATGATAGTGAAATGAACGATAGCTCAATGAAATGACTGGAACCGTCGTTCCTCGTGACTGAAGTGATTAATTGACAATTACAAGTCTCAATACGGTTAATACATTATGAATGAACTATAATTATGAATGAACAACAACAAAAGGAATGAATATCCTTTTAACCGAGTAAGAATTAACTTACACAACACCGGTGAACAATGTCCTAAATGAAATGCCGGTCGCTCGAACAACCTTGAATGACAATTACCAACAAACGCTCAATAAACGTATCAAACACGATTATAACAAACTCAAACGTCGATACAACAATATCCAAATTCAAAGATGCACTCTAACGAATACGTAGTAAACATCCTTCTCGTTGGTTACAACCAAACCTAAATTATCGAAACCAACTTCCAAAAGATTGATTCAAACCAGCAAAACAATATCAATGGCATCAATAATCCAATAGGAATCCACAATTCAAGATTACAACAACATCAATCGGAAAATCCCCAAATTAACCGAAGTCAACCCCAAGGGTTCTTGAAATAATTCCCCAAATAGCCATTAAATCCGATATATACACCGAATAATCCGTAGGAATACGTGTATACAAGGTAGGTAAACCATATCTAAGGCATTCCAACATAATATCGAGCCCACATGAAAAGATCGGAAATAAAACACTTGAACTCCGAATTTATAGATTCAAAAGGTGATTACCTTGATTATGATGTTTGAAGATGATGAAATGATGATTATTCCAAATTATATGCTTGGAAATGTTGATAGCTGATTCCACCTCGAAAAACACTCCTCAAAAAGCTCCAAATCGCCCAAAACCAATGAAGAAATGAAAGGGAATGACAAATGATGAAGAAAGGACTGGACTGTCCTATTTATAGCAGCACCAGTTAGCGTGCGCTAGCTCCTGTGCGTAGCGTGCGCTATCGGGTGTACTGGGTAGTCCAGTACCCTCTACTCGCAATGGTAGCATGCGCTACGTACCTTTTGTAGCGTGCGCTACAACTGAATAATTAGCGTGCGTTAACACCAATGGTTAGCGTGCGCTAACGAATTATCTGATGCCCAGTACTGGAGTCTAGAACCTCCTGTTCTCTGATCTGATCGCGGTAGCGCGCGCCACACATAAGTTTCAGCGTGCGCTACTAACACCGGTTAGCGTACGCTAGTCTACTCGTAGCGTACGCTAGGCATTCATCTAATGTAGTCCAGTAGCCACTGGACTCTGCCTGATCCGTCCTTAGCGCGCGCTACACCGGTTGCATAGCGTGCGCTACTCCGACTTACTAGCGCGCACTACTTACCATTCGTAGCGTGCGCTACTTACAACCCAACTGCAGTCCAGTGCCTTCTGGACTGCCTGCTTGAAAAAAATACTACCGTGCGCTAGTGTTGAGAGATGGCGTGCGCTACCTGTACTCAATTAGCGCACGCTAAAGAGAGTACGTAGCGTGCGCTACTCCTCACATACAGCACACTATGAAGATGACAACGATGATAAACACAACATGATTCTCCAACTAGATTGATGATGAATGACGACTGATACACGATACAATTACTCTGAACGATGAATACAATGATTGAATATGAGTGACAATTGATCATTAATGAGTGAAAATTACTGAGTGACAAATACTGACTGATAATTATTGAATAAAAATGACTGAATTACAACCGGGTATTACAATTCAAGCGGGCGAATCTAAAAAATTCGACAACACCTGTCGATTATGTGGTAAACCAGGCCACTTTGCGAAAAATTGCCGTGTAAAACCCAAGGAGGTTTTAGTTGCAACATGGAGCGACGAAGATCCCGATGAAGATTTTCTAAATCAAAATAATCTCTCGCTCATGGATCAGAGTTCATTCGACGATAGCGACGTCGAAAGCCAAGTAACTAATTCTTACGACGAACTTTTTGAAGCATTCGAGTTATTACATACCGATTATCAAAATGCTTTAAAAGAAATTAAATCCCTTCAAACTAAATATAAATCTTTGGAAAATGAAAATTCCAAAATTCTAGAAAAGGGAAAATCTGTCGAGATCGATCATTCTAAATGCGTTAAAAACGAAAATATTTTAAAGGATGATCTTGTTAAAGTTCAAACCGAGCTCAAGAATTTGACGAAGAAATTTTCTCTCGGAAAGGAGAAATTTGAAAATATGCTCTAGGTTCAAAAATATACTTTAAATAAAGATGGGTTAGGATTCAAACCACGTTTCAAAAACGAATCCTTAAATTTCAAAATACCCCATTGTGAAAAATGTTTAAAAATCGGGCATCATATCTCAAACTGTAGAAGCCCAAGATGAACGATAAAAATTAAAAAGATTTGGATTCCTAAAGGAACAAACGTTTCAAAAATCGTTCACGTCTCGAAACAAAAACCAACTATAGGTTGAATCCCCAAAACTTAATTTTTTTAAGGGGAGATAATACTTTCAGGGGGAGTTTTACCCATATCATGCATATTATTTATATTCGATAATTGATATTCTCTACATTTTTTTTACACTTTTTGATGAAGACAAAAAGGGGGAGAAGGAGATGAATTGATAAAATTGAGAAAAATCGAAGAAGTCGAAAAGAAAAAGAAAGCATACAAAAAGGGGGAAATAAAACGAAGGAGTTGAAAAATAAGGGAGATGTCGAAAAGAAAATAGAATTGGAGAAACTAACGAAACGATCAAAGCCGAAAACTTTGATTCGAAGAAATATACATATATTATTTTTACAGGTTTTATCCAATTCAAGAGTTGTTTTGTAATCATCAAAAAGGGGGAGATTGTTGGAATATTTATTCCACACATTATTTAATTTGTGTTTTGATGATTAAAGTTGCTAAACAACAAAACAACATCGAGGCGAAGCAAAACGACGAAGCAGACGAAGACGCGAAAAGCTGAGCAAAATGCATGTCTAGCGCACGCTAAGACATATATGTTAGCGCACGCTAACGGGCGTTCTCTGCATATCAGCCAAGTTCGAAGTTACCTGAAGTGAGGTTAGCTGATGAGGTAGCGCACGCTACACCTTATATCTAGCGCACGCTATCAATCCCTGTTACCGTTGGGAAGATATTCAAATACAGAATGACGTATACAATGAAGTCAGTATTAGCGTACGCAAGGAATGATATTTAGCGCACGCTAAATATCAGTTTGAATTCTAGTCAATCAGATCGTTAGGAAAAGCAGGTCAAAGTCAGCATATCAAACGGATACTTTGACAAATGAAGGCAACAGATATATTGCTTAGCGCATGCTACATCATATTATTAACGCACGCTAATACAAGATGGTTAAGTACGTAAGGAAGAAGTCATAACGTACGCTAAGGGAAGAAACGAAGATACTAGACTGAAACTGGGCACAGTCTAGCGCACGCTACAGGCACGCTAATGATATTAGCGCACGCTAAAGAAGGCTAGCGCACGCTAGCAAGTCAAAACAGCTAGCAACGGCTAGTTTGTGGAAAATGCCTATAAATACCATTCCCATGGTATTGTTTGAGAACAACAACTCCAAACATTCAAGACATTGATCTTATATTCATATACTTACATTTCTGTTGTAATATTGAGCTTATATTGTTAGTTTGAGTGTTTATACATTCAACATTATACACGAAAGGTAAAAGAAAAGATACGATTGGATTCGGTGTTATTAGGATCAAGTATCCGGCATTGTTCGAATCGCAATCGATATCTAAGTGAGGTTTATCTAGTACCAATAGAAAGCTAGAGTGGTTGATTCCTTATCCAATAGAAAAGGAAAAATGGTTTTACTCGGACCAATTGAAGACGAGCTTGTAAACAGTACTCCCTCGACCGATAGAAGAGAGGCGTAGAGGTTTTGATCTTAATCCTAAGAAAAAGATACATCAAGAGAGTACGTAGGCTTCGTTAATAGCCGAACCTCTATAAATCCTTGTGTGATTTATTTTCCGCAATTTATTTACGCTTCCGCACAAACGGCGCAAATATCCGATTTTATACCAATAATACCTCTCAGGTAGATGAGACACCCTACTAGACCTACGAGGCGGTTGTACTTGTGTTTCATAAGGTTCGGTTCCAATTTCTTGTACAGGTGTCTCCTGAGGAGATTCATTGTATTCTTCCAAAGAAATACTTCTACTTGCCCCGCCTTCCTGAATGAACTCATCTTCCAGAAAGTGTGCTTGCAAAGCAACAACGATCTTTCGATCTTCGGGCATGTAGAATATCTTAGGAATATGCCCTCGAATGCCACTCAGGGGATGAGAGAGTAGGGGTATTGTACTTGTAATTATGGAATAACTAATAAAAAGGCAATACGATTCATTCACTGTTTATTGTATTTCAAATGCATTCTTGATTTGGTAAACATTGAAGTGAAGTCCATGTAAATAAATCGAACATTCCATTCTCATTATTAGATAAGAGAAAATGCACTGGAAGTGTTTAAAGTTTATTTACGTAAATCGTTCGCAAGTTGATAAACTTAAATGGGCATTAAGTTTTAGTAAGACTTGTATAACTAATGCTAGGACGTGTGCATGTCTTGATAGCATAGTTATAAGTATATTGGTGGGACCAGTATAATCGAACACAACTCATACTTGATTCAGTCACACGGTATTCACTCTCGGAGAGTCGATGACGAATCGAAAGGTTGTAATATACGTGGACCTTTGACTTGAGGGTTCAGTAGAAAATGTGCCTATGACGTTTAGTTTATCATTAGAGTAGTTAGACCCAATTGCTTAATTGCTGAGTCAACCTCGAAGTGCGGATTATACGGGCAGGTAGCAGTCTTTACTATACGCCATGAAAGGATTCTATCTCGGGTTTTTGGCCCAATTTTGAATCGGGCCGCGGTCTGGGCCTTATACCGGATTGTCCGGGATTCCGTTTTAAGTTTGTATTTCATTGTAATTATTTCCCGAAATTTAAATTGGATTTCAATTTGACTAAATTAATATTTGGAATATTTTTGACTTAAGGGAAATAAATTAAACGAGAATATTATTTTTGGCCGGATTACTTCGAACGAATTAAAATGACGATTATTAGTATTAATTGGATTAATACCATTAAAATTGAATAGATTAATTTCATATTTATTGGATTAATATATTAATTGATTATTTAATTTTAATGCCACTTTATATTAATTGGATTAATATAATAGAAATTGAATAGATTAATTTTATAGATTAATTGGATTAATTTATATTAAAATTAATTGTTTAATTTCATTGCCGTTACATGTTGTATGGAATCCTTATGTGATGGTGATATAGCTCGTGGACTTAGTTTTGATTTGTTCAATTTGATTGGGTTGTAAAGGCCGTTTTGAGCCCATTTATTTTTACTAGAAAATTTGTATAGGATGCATTTGTTCGAGGATGTAATTATTATTTTGGCTATGACGAAGACCGAAGACAACCGACCGAGAAGACGAAGAATTGAAGACTGTATTTTTTCTATTTATTGGGTCATTCGCTTGGCCCGGTACTTAGGAATAAGGTTCATGAGCTATATGTTGGTAGTAACTAGGTTAATATTTTCTGTTTTCATTTTGAATGATTGACAATCATACAAACGCGCATATGAATGAATTAATGTGTGAAGTGTAACATTAATCGCGAAATTCTCCTGACAACAAACAAATTAAGTTTGAAAAAGGTTACGAGGTTTCCTACCCTTCATCAAACTCGTAGAAAATTGATACCCGAGTTGGTGTGCTATGCTTCCGAGTTATCTGGGTAGTACATTTGGTAGAGGTTGAAAAATTCTTGAGTGCATTAGATGCCTTCGGTTGGTGATAAATTTCGCCCCTAGAAACCTGATAGGTTGTCGGGTCAGATTCAATAGTCAAACTGATGGACGTTGATAGTCAACAACTTAGATAGTCTGGATTGCAAAGAAACCTGATAGGTTGAGGGCATGAAGACTAGGGGTAAAAGAAGATCAAATCATCCATTAGACGGGCTGGTGTTAGACACCACTTTACAGAAATTAATTGGCAAGAAACCTGATAGGTTGCGTCTGTTAAAATTTGTAAAGAACTTGATCACCACTAAGAAGTCGATTTTACCATGACTTCCGGATTATAACATGGGAGTGTATAATTCCGATAAAATTAGTGGGAGCCGAGACAAGAATTATACAAGCCCTTAAATTTTATACTCGATCATATAAAACAAGTCACTAATTTAATCTTGTCTAAATCTATGCAGAAAAATGAAACTGTATCTCTCTAAAATGGCAAAAAACCCACTTGCAATACTACTTGAAAAGAATCTCCTAACTGGACCCAACTTTGTTGACTGGTTGAGGAATCTGATGATTGTACTCAGAATGGAGTCTTTGGATACGTCTTGGAGGTGGACATTCCACCGACTCCAATCTGGA
The DNA here is from genome assembly GCA_033398695.1 of Orobanche coerulescens. NCBI lineage: Eukaryota > Viridiplantae > Streptophyta > Magnoliopsida > Lamiales > Orobanchaceae > Orobanche > Orobanche coerulescens. Next base: position 67,641,846 of record CM065811.1, on the reverse strand, counting down.
CTAGGGGTAATCAGGAAGACATTGACGTCCATGAAAAATGGGTCAAGAATGATGTGCTAGTCCGTGGTTTTATGATGGGCTCAATGACAAATGAGCTGCAGAGAGCACACGAAAAAATGATTTCTGCTAGGCAGATTCTAGCACACTTGACCGAACTTTATGGAGAGCATAGTAGGACTGCTAGATATGAGATATCGAAGCAGTTGTTCAGTTCTAGGATGAAAGAAGTGGAGAAAATGGGAGACCACGTCCTCAAGATGATCTCTATGATTGAGAGGCTCGAAGTGCTTAACTTTAGTATAGATTTATCCCTCCAAATTGATCTCATCCTTCAATCTCTCCCTGACTCCTTAACGCAGTTTGTAATGAATTTCAACTGTAATGAAATTTCATGCACATTAGTTGGGCTAATGAATAAACTGGTGACGGCACAGTCTAACATGAAGACTAAACCGAGGGAGGCTGCTTTTGTGATTTATTCTGGGCCTCAGAGGTCCAAGAACAAGAAGAAAAAGACCTACGAGCAGTACAAACCCAAGAAAGAGGTGCAGAAAGAAAAAGGCAAGGCCCGAAAGGTTCAAAAGGTAGGCGGTCCAAAACCTACGGACAAATACCTTGAATGCGGTGAGCTGGGCCACTGGTGTAGGACTTATCCTAAGACTAATGGTGCATCAGGTACGGAACTTTTTATTTTTGAAACCAATTGTTTCGCTACTGTATATTCTACTTCATGGATTCTGGATTCAAGTGCCACTTCTCATATTTGTACTATGAATCAGGATCTGGAACGAAGTAGGAGACTTGAAGCTGGGGAAATAATGATCACTGTCGGAAGCGGACAAGGTGTCGAGGCGACCGATATTGGATCAATCCTACTGGGTTTAGAATCCGGTTTTATTTTGACATTAGATGAAGTACTTGTTTTGCCCAAAGGGCATAAGAACATTGTATCCATTCCACTCTTGGACCGGAAAGAATTTTGTTTTTTCATTGGCAATGGTAGTTGTAAAATTTATTTTCGAAATAAATTAGTTGGCACAGCTACATTGTTGAATGGTTTATATCATCTGAACATGCAAAATAAAATAGTAGTGAACACTATAACTAGGAAACGTGGCAGGGAAGATACTAATCAAGCTCTTAAGTGGCACCTTAGACTTGGTCATGTTGGTCAGACCAAGGTTCAGAAAATGGAGAAAGATGGACTTTTAAGTCCATTGGGTGTAGAACCCTTTCCAACTTGTGAATCTTACCATAGAGGCAAAATGACTAAGTCCCCCTTCACAGGGACTTTTGAAAGGGCTGCCGATAAACTTGAGTTGGTACATACCGACGTTTGTGGTGCTTTAGAAGTGGATAGAGATGGATATCAATATTTCATAATGTTCACAGATGATCATACTAGGTGTGGGATTGTGTACCTAATGAAACATAAATCCGAAGCCTTTACTAAATTCAAAGAATTTAAGGCCCTAGTTGAAAAACAGACTGGATGTCATATCAAAGCACTTCGGTCAGATCGAGGTGGCGAATATATGAGCACGGAGTTTGATGAGTTCCTTAAGGAACATGGAATAGTTTCACAATTCACGCCGCCAGGAACCCCACAGTTAAATGGTGTTTCAAAAATGAGAAATCGGACTTTGTTGGACATGGTTCGCTCTATGTTAAATTACACTGATTTACCAATTTACCTATGGGGGTATTCCTTACTAACCGCTACCTATATCCTTAATAGATGTCCTTCCAAATCCATTCCTATCAATCTGCATGAGATGTGGAAGGGTAAGAAACCAAGCCTTAATAACATAAGGATTTGGGGATGCCCACCCTATGTCAAGAAGGCTTAGGTGGACAAACTGGAAGCAAGGTCCATCAAGAGACGTTTCATTGGATACCCAGAGGACTCGATAGGTTATCTATTCTACATGCCAGAAGACCATAGGGTTGTTGTGGCTTTACAAGCGCACTTTCTTGAGGATGAGTTCATTCAGGAAGGTGGCTCAGGTAGAAATATCTCTTTAGAAGAGCATAATGGAAGTCCTAAGGAGACATCTGATCAGGGATCAGGAACCGAACCTATTGTAACACAACCTCCACTTCAAAGGTCTGATAAGGTGTCTCACTTACCTGAGAGGTATGGCTATACACATGTCAAGAAACTGGGTCTCAATGATGCACCTGATAGTCGTGAGGACGACCCCTTCGATTTGATGAAGCAGTCAGAGGACTTTGACTTCGTGTGAAATGAGAAGGAACCATGTGTTTAAAAAAGGGTCAGTGGGAGCAACATTGTGTTCTTAGTACTATATGTAGATGATATTCTACTTATAGGAAATAACATAGCAATGCTCAGCACTGTGAAGGCTTGGCTTTCTAAAACGTTCTCCATGAAAGACTTGGGAGAAGCTTCCTATATTCTAGGGATCTGTCTTTACAGAGATAGACCGCGAAGAATGATAGGACTTTCCCAATCCCTCTATATAGATAAAATCCTGAGAAGATTCAAGATGAATCTAAAAGAGGTTTCCTTCCCATGCGACATGGAATTCATCTCACCACGAAAATGTATCTTCAAAGTGAGAAAGACAAGAGAGAGATGAGTAAGGTACCCTATGCCTCGGCCGTGGGTAGCCTCATGTACTCTATATTGTGTACGAGACCAGAATTAGCCTACGCTATGAGTATGGTAAGTCAATTTCAAGAAAACCCTGGAAGGGAACACTGGACTGCCATAAAGAACATTCTTAAGTACTTAAGAAGAACTAGAGATTTGGTTCTTACTTACGGTGGTGGAGAACTAAGGGTGATTGGATTCACCGATTCTGATTTTCAAAGAGACAATGACGACTCTAAGTCGACATCTGGATATTTGTTTACTCTCAATGGATGAGCAGTATCTTGTAGAAGCTCCAAGGAAATCACTACTGCAGATTCCACCTACCAAGCAGAGTACCAAGCTGCCTCATAGGCTAGCAAAGAAGAATTTTGAATGCAGAAGTTTGTGCAAGAACTTCAAGTGGTGCCTAATGCGGAGCTGCCTATATCACTATTCTGTGATAATGATGGAGCTTTTGCCCAAGACAAGGAGCCTAGGGCACACCACAACACCAAGCATATAGAGAGAAAGTATCACATCGTTCGAGAGATGGTCGATAAATGATATGTTTCGTTGCAAAGAGTAGACTCAGAAGAAAATGTCTCTGACCTGCTGACTAAGCCATTATCTCAGGCTGTCTTGGAAAGACATCTGAAGAATATGGGTATTGGATACCATGATGTGTGGTATTGAGTGCAAGTAGGAGATTGTTAGGAATATGCCCTCGAATGCCACTCAGGGGATGAGAGAGTAGGGTCATTGTACTTGTAATTATGGAATAATTAATAAAAGGACAATACGATTCATTCACTGTTTATTGTATTTCAGATGCATTCTTGATTTGGTAAACATTTAAGTGAAGTCCATATAAATAAATAGAACATTCCATTCTCGTTATCGGATAATAAAAAATGCACTTGAAGTGTTTAAAGTTTATTTACGTAAATCGTTCGCAAGTCGATAAACTTAAATGGGCATTATGTTTTAGTAAGACTTGTATAACTAATGCTAGGACGTGTGCATGTCTTGATAGTATAGTTATAAGTATATTGGTGGGATCAGTATACTCGAACACGACTCATACTTGATTCAGTCACACGGTATTCACTCTCGGAGAGTCGATGACGAATCGAAAGGTTGTGATAGTATACGTGGACCTTTGACTTGAGGGTTCAGTAGAAGATGTGCCTGTGACGTTTAGTTTGTCATTAGAGTAGTTAGACTCAATTGCTTAATTGCTGAGTCAACCTCGAAGTGCGGATTATATGGGCAGGTAGCAGTCTTTACTGTACGCCAAGAAAGGATTTTATCTCCTGTTAGTGAGCAGGCGAATGTCCTATACGGTTAATGGCAAATAAGATCATAAGTCTTTGGCCAAAGTATTCTGATATGGTTGTATTAGATACACTATTAATCAGTTGGACTTGATTTGCATTAACACATGTATAGAGTCTAGTCAACAGTAGGGTTTGACTTTACCGTGACCCGAAGACTTGACCGGGACATCTGATGAAGGGTCTATACGTATATGGAATTCACGTCATAATGGTTCTGGAATGATCCATTCATTCGTTCTCAGTCGGGGTTTACAGTGCGGCCCGCTAGGCTAGCTAAGTGCTGCCTGCACTCATTGGTTCCTCCCAATGCCGTCTGAGACGGACCTACGGAGTCGCGCATCAGGAGCGTTGATGGATAAATGTGAATTTATTATCTCTCTATTAATATTAGATATTAGATATTTAAATTATGATTTATTGGATAAATCAAAATTGCGGTCTTATGAATTGAAATTAAGTTACCGGGTAATTAATTTAATTCATAAATTATATTTCTTAGAGAAATATATTTGTATTTGATATAATTAATTAATTAGATTAATTAATTAATATAAATACATTGATGATTAAACAGAATCGGTTGACGAACGTCCGGTACACGAGCTGAGTCACTCGGCTCGTTTCTAGGAAATTTCCTATATGGGCCGCCCCCCTCTTCCCCACCTCACATGAGATTATATACACCATGCATGTGTTGTCATGTTTGTAGTAATTATATTGTTAAGATTCTTTTCTTAAATGATTACTACATGATGAGTTGGTGATATATTAGAAATAATAACCAACACAAACATGAAATGAGTGAACACACTTGAACACATTCTTGCAAGAGCTGCCTGCTGAGAGTTTAAAGAGGAGGAAGAAAACTTTTATTTCATCTTGTTTTTCCACTTGGAGTTGAGAAATAAATAAGAAATAAAAGAGAGATAAAATTCCTACGATAATTTTCTAGCCGTGTTCTTAGAGAACGGAATTACGTCGAATTTTTCCGGGCAACTTCCGACGCGTGTGAAGTAGAGGCATCGTATTTTTGGTGTTTGGGACGAAGGATTTTTCCTGCTCGAGCTCGGGTTCATGATCATCATCTTACGAAGATTTTTTCAAAGGCTTCAAGGGTATGATCCTTTTATCTTCGTATTTATTTTTCGTATATACGTTACTTGATCGATCCTGTTTGGGATTCAGTTTTATTTTCCGCTGCGTATTTCGTTTTATTTCCGTAATCCCAACAGAATAGATAATCCATCACCCCAGACGGGAATCCAATGAAACGTCCCTTCACGGACCTCGCTTCCAATTTGTCCACCTTAGTCTTCTTGACATAGGCGGGATATCCCCAAATCCTAATGTGATTAAGACTTGGTTTCCTGCCCTCCTACATATCATGTGGAGTTTTAGGAATAGATTTGGAAGGACATCTATTCAAGATATAAGTGGCAGTCAGGAGTGCATACCCCCACTGGTAAATCGGTAAGTCAGTATAGCCCAGCATGGAACGGACCATGTTCAACAAGGTCCGGTTCCTTCTTTCAGACACACCATTTAACTGAGGCGTACTTGGAGGTGTTAGTTGTGATACTATTCCATGTTCCTTTAGGAACTTGTCAAGCTCCGAACTCATATACTCACCACCTCGGTCTAACCGAAGTGCTTTGATATGATTACCAGTTTGTTTTTCGACTAGGGCCTTAAATTCCTGGAATTTCTCAAAGGCCTCGGATTTATATTTCATTAAGAATACATAACCATACCTAGTATGATCATCTGTAAACATAATGAAATACTAATATCCGCCACGTGCTGCTTCCAAAGCACCACATACGTCAGTATAGATTAATCCTAGTTTATCAGCGGCTCTTTTAAAAAATCCCTGTGAAGGGGGATTTAGTCATTTTTCCTTTAAGGCAAGATTCACAAGTAGGAAAGGGATCCGATCCCAATGGACCCATAAGTCCATCTTTTTTCATTTTGTAAACCTTGGCCTGACCAACATGACCAAGTCTAAGATGCCATTTCAAAACTTGATTAGTTTCATCCCTACCACGCTTCCTAGTCATAGTATTCACAACGACTTTGTTACTAAGGTTTAGATGATACAATCCATTTAACAATGTAGCAGTGCCCACTAGTTTATTTCTAAAATAAATTTTGCAGGAACCATCACCAATGAAAAATGAAAAGCCTTTTCGATCCATGACCAGAATGGATACAATGTTTTTATGCCCCTTGGGCAAAATAAGTACATCTTCTAAAGTTAAAACAAAAGCCGGATTCTAAACCCAAAAGAAGTGATCCTATGTTAGTTGCCTCGACACTATGTCCGCTTCCGAGAATAATCATCACTTCCCCAGCTCCAAGCTTCCTACTTTGTTCCAGATCCTGATTCACGGTATAAATATGAGAACTAACACCTGAATCCAGTATCCAAGAAGTAGAAAATACAGTAGCAGAACAATTTGTTTCCAAAACTAAAAGTCCTGTACCTGAAGTGCCATGAAGAATTGGACAGTCTCTAGCCCAGTGGCCTAGCTCACCGCACTTGAGACAAGCGTACTTCTTCTTGCTCTTCGGAACCATTGGGGCCTTGCCCTTACCCTTAAGGTCATTGACTTGTGGTCCTCTTCGCTTCTTGGTGTTTTTTCTTCTTATTCTTGGACCTACGAGGTCCAGAAGAAATCACAAGGGCAGACTCCTTCATCCGCGGAGTCTTCATCTGAGACTGAGCATCACCAGTTTGTTCATTAGCCCAGTTAAGTTACATGCAATCTCATTGCAGTTGAAGTTCATAACAAACTGTGAGAAGGAATCAGGAAGAGACTGTAGGATAAGGTCGGTTTGAAGAGAAGCATCCATTTTAAAATCAAGAGCCTACAATCTCTCGATCATGGATATCATTTTGAGGACGTGTTCCCCAACCTTCTCACCTTCCTTCATCCTTGCACCGAACAGTTGCTTGTATATCTCATATCTAGCAGTTCTGTTGTGCTCACCATAAAGCTCGGTTAAGTGAGATAGAATCTGCCTAACATAAGTCATTTTCTTATGAGCTCTCTGAAGCTCATTAGACATAGAAGCCATCATGTAAGCACGGACTTTTACGTCATCCTTAACCCGTTTTTCGTGGTTTTCAATCTCTTCCTGATTGGCTCTTGTCTGCACTGGAGGCGCCGGAATGTCCGTCTCCAAGACGTATCCCAGTGCCTCTATACTGAGGACTATCATCAGATTGCGGAGCCAATCCACAAAGTTAGGTCCGTTCAAGGTGTTCTTTTCGAGTAGAATTGCGAGTGGATTCATTGTCATATTGAGAGTTATGTCTGCATGAAGTATGACAGATTAATTAGTGACTCATTTAATTATGATCTGAGTATAGAATTAAGGTCTTTTCTATTCTTGTTACGCAACTCCCACTATTTTTATCGGAATAATACACTCCCATGTGAAATCCGGAAGTATCATTCGCTCTACTTCACAGTGGTGATCGGTTTCTTTATAAATCTTAATAGAGGGCAACCGAACAGGTTCCTAGTCTATTAATTTTCATAAAGTGGTGTTCAATACCAACCCATATAATGGATGATAGATCTTCTTTTTCCCCTTGTTCACTCCCCTCAACCTATACGATTTCTATGGTTCATGAACAAGTTAAGTTTATACCATCGACGCAAATCAGTTTCACAATTGAATCTTATCCGGCAACCTATCAAGTTTCTAGGGATAAAATTTGCTCCAACTGAAGCCATCCAATCCGCTCCCGGTAATTTATCCATCCTCCCCGAATGACTACCCCGATAACTCAGAAGCATAGTACATCCGGTTTGGATTTCAATTTCCTGAAAGCTCGATGGAGGGAAGGAAAACCTTGAAACCTTATAAACTTAATAATATGTTGTGGGAGAATTTTCGCGATTAATGTTATACTTTACACATTAATTCATTTAAGCGCATTTGTGCATTCATACAGTATGAACAACCATTCATAACCTAGTTGCTACCAACATGTAGTTCATGGACCGTTCATAGAATAAAAAACATGGTAATCTAATTACAAGTCTTCGGTCTTGAATCTTCGTCTTCTCGAATGGATCTTCCTCCGGTCTTCGTCACTACATATAAATTTTACATTGAAAAATTGCATCCTAGATACAAATATTTCTAGTAAAATAAATAGGCTCAAAACGGCCTTTACAACCCAATAGAATAAAACTGAACGATTCAAAACTAAGTCCATGGACCACATCCCCATTCAAAAACATTCATCCAATAAATAGTACATAAACGGATTGCGAAGAGATACATTGATCTAATCAACATACAAACAATAAATAGAATCGATCCAATCAATTCACACAATCGGTAATATGAAAACGTTCAAATTATTCGGTCACCCACAAATATTCCAATCAATCAAATTTCTATTATAAAATGAAATACCATAAATCATTTGAATCATATTAAATCCAATTTAACGTGCGGGAGATTAATTTTCTGGAATACACGGAAAAATCGAGCCGGGGCGAAACTTGTAACACCTCCAAGACCTTCGGGGCAATTATAATGCCGTGGACCCCACACTTTGGAATCCACCAGGATAACGTACCAAGCCGACATTCGACAAAAACAAACATCATCAACATAAACACGAATTCATAATTCAAGACAAAAGACTGGACTCAACAGTACCATTTGACATCAAATCCACCCCAAAACAGGTACATGACAATAATAAATCCAAAGAAGGGAGTACTCGAGTACTTAATCAAAATGACATAATAAATAAATTTAAAAGACAAGACACCAAACGGACAACCACTGAACAAAATCACTCTTTCCCATCATCCTCGTACGGCCCGCATGCTCGTTCGCCTCCATGACCTGTACTTGAAATACAAAAGTATTTCCCTCATTTAAGGGGTTAGCGACAACTGCTAGTGCAAGTACAATCCATTTGAACTACCATTCTAATCAGATGAAATATGCGCCAAAAATCATTTTAGAAAACATTTATATTCCGGAATATTACGGTGCAGGAGCACAAAACACATTTCTCCAAACAAATATTTCAAAGTTAACCGTTGGTACGAGACTCACGACCACCGTACCCCGCAGAGGCCCCGTCGGACCATCCCTGGGTGGTTAACCCTAGTTCGTGATACACACACACACACGACAATATGTATCCCCAGAGGCCCCGTCAGACCATCCCTGGGTGAACATACACATATACATCCACAACATACACGGAAAGCCATAATCCAAATACTAGAATATGCAAACAAATGTAAAGTACTTGCCTTTGAGACATCTTCGATGAAACGGGAACGAACAACGACTACGATTGACCCGGAGGGAACAAGACCATTACTAAACGAAGGATTAACACAAATCAGTCCTATAAGATAATAATAATCGAATAGAATACGCCCACAACCCCGACTACAAGCTATGACAACGTACGTACAATTGATACGGGCGAGGGTTTTCACAAAACCTCCTCGAATCAACAATCTACGGATTAAACACAACGAAATCGGATTGGGAATCACCCAATAACAATAATCGATAAGGAATATTACAACATAACCGAACAATTCAAGTTTAAACAAGCAAAACCCGAACCCTCCCCCCCAAAAAAAATTTGACAAAGTTAGAGTTCTAAGCCATTTACCTCGGATTTGGACGGTGTAGGGTGATTATGTTGATGATAATATGTTACCACAACACTACGGTGATGGAAAATGAAGAACACATGGATTGATAGTGGTGGAAATCGCCCCTGGAGGTTTTCTGGTGTCGCCCGACGAAGAAAAACGAAAGGAGAGGATGGAAATGAGGTTTATGACCTCCGCCCGCTGTTTTAAAACAGCGGGCTGTTACGGCCGTAAAAAGGGGTGGCTTACAACCGTAACATGGCCAATCTTACGGCCGTAACGAATGGGGTGTTACGGCCGTAACACCCTATTGGACAGCAGTTTGAGAAGCTACTGTCCAAACCCTCCCGAACGACCCCGAAACCCGGACCTTCTAACGAACCAAAAATATGGTTACGAAGTATTCTCAATGATGAATCTAAGCGCTAAAAGGAAACACAATTCCGACTTCCCGAAGGTTCGGAATTCGACGACGGAATTAAATTTCCCTTAAGTTTAAGGAAATTACAAAATGGCCCAAACGTTCGAAAATCACGATACGATGTCGTACTAACAAACCGAAACTCACAACACGAACAACTCGACCATACGAACTTATGTAAACAAATAAACAATGAAAACGAACAAGTTTTACGAGAATCAAACGTACATACGTCAAAACATAACATAAAATAGAATTACGTAAAAACATCTCCGAAACTTGTCCAAATGGAAAAACTCCAAGAACAAAGTAGATTCAAAACATCGAAACGGTTACAAGTGAGTCGATAAAAATAGACATACACCAAAAATGGAAACTGCTAAAATTGGAAAGTTATGGATATTACATTCTCTCCCTCTAAAAAGAAGTTTCGTCCCGAAACTTAAGAATCAAAAAGCTCGGGGTGTCTCGCACGCATATCCTCCTCCAATTCCCACATTGCTTCTTCCATTTCGTGCCTCGACCATTGCACTTTAACTAGGGGGATGGTTTTGTGCCTTAACTATTTGTCCCGACGTTCCAAAATCCTCACTGACATCTCCTCAAACGTGACGTTCTTCTCAATCTCCACGTCCCCGAAGTCAATAACATGAGTCGGGTCTGGAACATACTTCCTCAACTGGGAGATGTGAAATACATTATGCACATGACTCAACGATGGAGGTAATGCCAAATGGTGATCTAACTCGCCAACTCTCTCTAATATCTCGAAAGGTCCAATATACCTTGGACTGAGCTTCCCCTTTTTCCCAAAATGGAAAACTCCCTTCGACGGAGATACTCTCAACAAAACATGATCCCCTACCTCAAACTCCAAAGGTCGACGCCTAACATCTGCATAAGACTTTTGTCGACTCTGAGCCGCCAACATCCTCTCTCGAATTAACTCAACTTTCTTCCTCGTCTCCAATACAAGATCCGTCTTGGTGCCAACTAAATCGGACAGCTCGTCCCAACATATCGGTGATCGACACCGTCGGCCATAAAGCGCCTCATACGGTTCCATCTTAATCGACGCATGTCAGCTATTATTATAAGTAAACTCTATTAGGGCAGATGCTCCTCCCAGTCACTACTCCAGTCTAACGCACACATGCGTAACATATCCTCGAACGTCTGAATGGTACGCTCGGACTGCCCGTCGGTCTGAGGATGGAAAGATGTACTCAAACATAAACGTGTCCCCAATGCCTTATGTACCGCCTGCCAAAAATGTGATACAAACCGGCCATCTCTGACCGAAATAATAGTCTTCGGTGTAACATGAAGTTTCACTATCTGTGCGATAAAAATACGAGCCAATTTTTCTGGACCACAAATGTCCTTGATGCCCAGAAAATGTGCCGACTTAGTCAATCGGTCCACGATCACCCACACCATATTCATTCCGGTCTTCGTCCTCGGCAAATTCGTGACAAAATCCCTAGAGATATCTTCCCACTTCCATTCTGGGACGGGAAATGGTTTTAACAACTCGGCTGGCCGCTGATGCTCGATTTTGACTTGATGACAAGTCAAACACTTAGCCACAAACTGAACTACCTAATTTTTCATGTCATTCCGCCAGAAATTCTTCCTCAAATCCTTATACATTTTACTCGAGCCCAGATGGACTGAGTAAGGTGATGCATTAGCCTCTCGCATAATACCCTATCTCAATTCCAAGTCGTTCGGAACACACAGCCAACATTGGAATCCCAATATACACCATCCTCATGAATCACGAATCCCAGGGATTTCCCCTTCACCACATTCTCGCAGAGCTGAATAAACATCGGATCTTCCAACTGTCTCGATTTAATGTCGTCGACTATAGACGAAGAGATCCCAAGAGTGCGCAACTGTCCAGCACTCATGGTAGCACAATCTCTACACCCAACCTTATCAACTCCCGCTGGAGCCCTGACTGGGCCGTGAGTAACTCAAGTGCCCGAAGTGATACCGGTTTCCGACTCAAGGCATCTGATACCACATTTGCCTTGCCCGGATGATAAAGGATTTCAAGATCGAAATCCTTAATTAGCTCCAACAACCTTCTCTGCGTCAGATTTAGTTCTTTCTGCGTGAAAATATACTTTAGGCTCTTATGGTCGGTGAAAATCTGACATGACGAGCCATACAAATAATGATGCCAAATCTTTAATGCAAATACAACTGTGGCCAACTCAAGATCATGGGTAGGGTAATTCAACTCGTACGGTTTCAACTGACGGGAAGCATAGGCAATCGTCTTCCCGTGCTGCATGAGTACACATCTAAGCTCTTGGCCTGAAGCATCGCTAAAAACTGAGAAACCCTCATTACCACTTGGTAAAGCTAAGACGGGAGCGGTCATCAACCACTTCTTCAACTCCTCGAAACTCTTCTGACTCTTGTCGGTCCACATAAACTTCTCCGACTTCTGCACAACTGGGTAAGCGGTCGAGCGAGCTTAGAAAATCCCTCGACTGTAATACCCGATTGTGAATTCATTGATTATCATTCAGTAATTGTCACTCAGAAATTTTTCACTCAGTAATAATCATTCATCATTCGTATTCATTCATTTCGTGTTCATCGTTCGGCGTATCTTGGAGTCATGTATCAGTTGTTATTCATCATTCATCACTATTCGGGATCGAGATGAGAATATTTTCATCATCATCGTGATTGGTAGCCTTGTGTTGGGAGTATCATTATTGCGTATGATTGGACTTAATTATATTCATGTAAGTATGGTATGTCGGATCATTCAATGATTTGTGTCGAGTAGACGGAGTTGTCATTTTGTTGGCGTCCAATAGCGAGTTACGGCCGTAACATGCTTGCATTATGGCCATAACATACGTTCGTTGTTTTCAGATCATGTCGGACGAAGAGGACTTAAGGCCGTAAGGATTGCGGCATACGGTCGTAAGTTGAGGCAGGTACGACCATAAGGCTTGGACGGTTACGGCCGTACGATCGAGCAGTATGCCCGGTTAGTTTCGACGTAGGCTTTATACGGATGTAAGAATTTGCCGAGTACGGCCGTATGAGTCGAGTTACGCCCGTAAGGCAGGTGCGGTTATGGCCGTATGTCTGTCGGCAGACTTTCGATGAAATCGGGTTACACCCGTACGATATGGCTGGTCACGGCCGTAAGGCCATTGACTTGGAGGGTTACGGCTGTATGTAGGCCGAGTTGCCGTAACATTCGGCGGTACTTAAGTACCTGGTCGGGTTTTTGTGCTCATTTTCTCATTTCTTCACTTGAGTTCCGAGAGAGAAGTTCTTGGGAGAGATTTTCTTCATCACATCACTTGTGTAGTGGTGTTCTAAGCATACATCTTGGATTGGGAAACTTTGATAGTCGTTTAAAAACGAATTCACCGGATCGAAGTGTTTGGATCTTCAAAGGTAAATTTTTCAACATCTTCGTTTTCGATTTTGAGTTGGGATATGATGTTTTGGATGTTATAATCATGATGTATGAAGTGATATAATTGTGATTATGAATTATTATGGATTATCATTAGATTAATTGGGATTATTCAATAACATCGCGAATGTTGACTTTGCAATTGGGGTTTCGATTTGAGGTTGCCGTAATCTCGAATTGTGTATTCCTATGGGTTTATCGATTGTATTGAAGATGTTTTGTTGGATCGAACATTCATTGGAAGTTTGGAATCGATAATTGAGATTTAGTTGTAAACGTGTTTGTTAAATTGCCCCAACGAGTTTTGGGTAGTGTTGTATCGACTTTTGAGTTGGTTGTGATCATGATTGATTCGTATATTAAGCGAATTGTTGGTATTTGTGTTATTCAAGGTTGTTCGAGCGGCCGACAATTCCATTAAGGACGTTGATCGTGGAAGGACTTTCTCGCCTTCGGTTTGAGGCAAGTTTTATAGTTGTACTAGTCAATGAGATTAATGTTATCATATATGTGTATGAATGTGTTGTATCATTCCGAGACTTAGTCTCTTCATGAATTCATTGATATTAGGGGATCGTTCGATACGATACTCTTCGACAATTATGCCAAATGTTATTATTGTTCATTAAAGGACGGTTCAAGACATTGGGATACTCATTGTTAATGTTATTGTTGATAGCCGGTTCGCGGTATCGATATATCGATTGTTGTTGTTAATATTGATGTCGATATAAGACATTGTTGTAATCATTGTTATTAATGTTGGCGTCTTGTCATTCATATTCTATTGGTTGATTGAAGGCATTGGCGTATTCATTCTCATCTTCGTCGTCGGTAATCGATTAAAGGTGCCGAGACATTCATTGTATCATTGTTATCGATTGGCCGCTCTAAGGCAATCGAAGTGTTCAATCATTCATGGGATCATTGTTATCGGTTGGCCATTCTAAGGCAATTGAGGTATTGAATCATCCGCTGCATCATTGTTATCGGTTGGCCATTCTAAGGCAATCGAGGTATTGAATTGGGGCTGTCGAGGATAGTTCCCATTCGTTGTGTCGTTGTTATCGATTCACCATTCTAAGGTAATCGAGGTTTGAATTGGGACCGCCGAGGATGGTGCCCATCCGTGAGTCATTGTTGTCGTGTTGTCCGACTCAAGGCAGCACACTATCATTTTCGTGAATTTGGTAATCTTGGGGATCGTTTCCGTTTGTGATTAATTATGTTTTGGAGGCTAGTCTCGGCTAGTGCTCGATGGGTAAGTTTGGGGAGTTTGAAACCTTCGCGTTTGGCTTCCCAACACCTACAGTTCAGTAGGTCAACTGTCACTGGGTGATTTCATTATGGGTAAGTTTGGGGAGTTTGAAACCTTCGCGGTTGGCTTCCCAACACCTACAGTTCAGTAGGTCAACGGTCACTGGGTGATTTCATTATGGGTAAGTTTTGGGAGTTTGAAACCTTCGTGGTTGGCTTACCAACACCTACAGCTCAGTAGGCCAACGACCATTGGATGGTTTCATTGTCATACGGCTTCGTGTCGTGGCTTCGGCCCTTATTGTGATACGGCTTCGTGCCGTGGCTTTGGCCCTTATTGATACAGCTTCGGGCTGTTTTGGCTTCAGGTGATTGTGTTGATTGACAGATTCGGCTGAGTGGCTTTCAGGCCTTTGTAATGTCTTGGTAATTTCATTGGAGCCTTCGGGCATTGTGATTTATAATTATTTCAGTTCTGGTTTGGTTCATGTCATGTAATTCATTGTGGTGCTCTATAATTATGATTCACCATTGGGCACTTATGTTCTAACCTGTTGAACATGTATTAATAGTATGTCGTGGGCATAGTGTTTCACGAATGCTCAGTTCTTACCTTGGTTTGTGAGCATCTCGTGTTATTATTATCATTGTACCGTTTCATTCTGCCTTTGGATCCATATCATGTTATACATGTATTTGATGTTCATTATCTGGATGACTGACCCCGTGGGGGCGGAACATATTTTCATATTTTAGGTGCTTGCGAGGAGAGAATTGAGGCACATGGGCATGACGATGGCGACGGGGCATTCGAGCGATACTAGTCCGAGTTGTTCATGTTGGTCAGTTAGTTGGAGTGTTCTCCAGTTTGTCAGTCATTGTCATTATGTATTACCCGAGCATATGTTCGTGGATGTTGTTTTATTTTTATTTTGGCCATGTAGGCCCATCATTGTCGTTGAAATTCCTTATCGGAATATTGTGTCGGATATCATGGTAGGGACTGTGATCTCCCTTGTTGGTTAATTTGATGTATTTTAGTCATATTCGCCTGGTAGATCTCCTGGCGTGGGGTCCACGGTACTGTAATAACCCAATAGGATTTGGGGGTGTTACAGAAGATGGTATCAGAGAGTTGGGTTGTGAGATACCCTGATATGTGAGTTATGTGGCTCTACCGGCGCGGTAGTAGTGGGACTGTCAGGTTATGACAATCTGGACAGTCGGGTTTTGTGAGTCGTAATATTAGTATGACTGCACGAGTAATTCATTCATCAAGTCGTCGTCAGTGAAGACTAGTATCGTGAGACCTCGAAGCTTTGTATGACCTGTGTAAGGACTCGATTTTATTTATGTTCTTACATTCATCATGTCATTAATTATACATGCTTTGTTGAAACCTATATGTGACATTAGTGTTACGATTGATTCATGACTAATTGTGTTGGAGCACGTGTGACCTGTGTAAGTGCTAAGGATCAACTCATTCATCAGTCACAATCCTCGATCATCATTTTGATCTTGTCGATCATGTCAATCCATTAATCACTCAGTCAATCTCATTGCTCAGTTGTTGATCTTGTGGATCGAATTATCAATCCTATTAACCTATTCGAGATAATCATTTCAGGAATTTCATCAGATAATCATGTCACCTAACTTGATCTTTCATGAAATCTTATCATATTCCGGCGCCATGTGGACGATCATTTTACTGCATTATTAATACTTTCATTGTGATAAACGTGTATGCTCATTATTATCATTCCGTAACGTAATCATAATGCGATCTCCATACGGGATCTATAATCATCATGTGACCTTCCTGCTTCAGTATGGATAGAGCTATCAGATGACGCAAGGGAAGAGGCCGCGGTGCGGGCCGAAACCCGAGATCTCGTGTGAATACCCACGCGAATGCGAGGGATAACATGTGTTCATCAGTTAGCTATGCTACTCATTCACTGTCAGATAATCATTCACGGTCAGGGAGTCGTACCCGAGAAGCAGCTCAATCGGAAGGTATTCGGGTGGATCCATTCATATGCATACAGGGCATGGTGGCCCAGATGACTCAGATGACGCGTCTGTTGGAGACCATGCAGACCTCGATGGTTCGTGGTCCACCACAACAGGGATTCCAGGTGCCGTTTCATGGACAGACTGGAGGAGTAAATCAGATTGTTGGCGAAATCTCTCGTCAGAGACCGCCTACTTTTGAGGGTTCATCGGAACCAGCGGATATTGTTCATTGGCTTGAGCATTTTGATAAACTCTTAGACATGGTTCAGTGTCCGGAAGAGAGTAAGGTGGCAGTAGCGGCTTACTACTTGAGTAAGGGTGCTTATCCTTGGTGGTTTTCTGTAAAACCCACCGATCGTGATTGTGTTTGGAGTGAGTTCGAGACTCTCATGTTAGAGAGGTATTATCTGGATCCACTTCGTGAAGCCAAGTTATCAGAGGTTTTGAACCCCGAACCCATCGAGGACGAGGGTGTTATTGTCATTGCTGAGAAGTTTCAGGGACTACTTCAGTTTGCTTCGTATGTTATCCATACTGCAGCGGATAAGATCAAATATTTTAGCAAGAGGCTAAATCCACAGTTGAGGATGCCGTTGTTCAATCACAATTGTAATTCACTTAGTGAGTTCATCTAGAAGGCTCTTGTAGAAGAGCTTATGATCAAGGAGCTTACTCGGAAACACCCTTCAGTTTCTTCTGGTGGGAGGACTGGGATGTTGGTTCGTTCAGAGGGACATCGGGCTCCAGCGCCCAAGAGGTCGTTTTCTAGCCGTCTTCATGCTGAGAAAGCATCTTCATTTTAGACGACGAGTTCGACTGTTGTTTGCTTTAACTGTGATACAATAGAACATCACAGTACCCGGTGCTCGATGCAGGCCGTTGTTTGTTTTCTGTGTGGGAGGCAGGGACACCTACGGAAATACTACAGGATTTTAGTGTCGGTAGATCTCGAGAGGGCTCACAAGCCTCAAGGGACTTTGTTACTCCAGCCCGTGCATCATCCAAGGGGTCCTATCAGGCTTCGAGAGCCAGAGGTAAGGACCTTTATCACTGGTTTTGAACAAGTTAATTCTTGTTCGGTAATATGATGATCATTCATTTCATTGTCGTTTATTCATTCATATAATTCATTCATCATGCATCAATCATGTTGAGGCTTGTAGTTATCAACTGATCATTCAATTCACGAGGAACCACGGTTCCAATCATTTCATATGAGCTATCACTCATTGCGTTGTTATTTCACCTCGGTGAGTAATTCTTGATCCTTGTTGGATTTCGATTCATTATTATTCATTGCGATCATTCCTGTTCTTGTGACCTTTCGAGATCATGTTAAGCGGTGAGTTTAGAATTGGGTCTTCTTTGAATCGATGAGATTGGGGGGGATCGATGATCTGAAGGATATCGATGTTGGGTACATTTGAGATGTAGCCTTGTGTTCCGGATTACAGTTTAACTTATTCTGCATCGTAGTATTGTAGTTGTGAACCACCTGTTGTCGATTTATCTTGTAAATATGGTAATTGCGAATCTTGAGATTTGGGTCATTGGTTGGGATATCTTCCCTTTGGGTGTTGTACTCGAGATTTTGTGATGATCTGGGTAATTGTTCATTGTGATGCGAGACGTCAAGTCATGAGAACTTTGGCGTACGATTAATATGGTTCCGAGGACTATATGTTCGTTGTTGATTTTCTTTTGAGGTGCGGGTCAGTACTAGCATGGGCGTATGATGCCGATGAGGATAGGAAAGTACACCGATGGATTGTAGACATGTACAATGAGCGGCTCCCTCGGGATGTGTACGCTGGTGTTTCGAATCATGCGGTTGGTACGACTTTCTGGCTGGTCTTCGGCGGAGTGTTTCGCGTGGAGGAGTATTCGTGGAGATGTTGTTTTCAGATCGTGATGGATAGATCATATCCCGAGTTGTTTACCCTTAGTTTCAGGGACGAAACTCTTTTTAAGGGGGGGAGTATGTAATACCCGGTTGTGAATTCATTGATTATCATTTAGTAATTGTCACTCAGAAATTTTTCACTCAAAATAATCATTCATCATTCGTATTCATTCATTTCGTGTTCATCGTTCGGCGTATCTTGGAGTCATGTATCAGTTGTTATTCATCATTCATTACTATTCGGGATCGAGATAAGAATATTTTCATCATCATCATCATCGTGATTGGTAGCCTTGTGTTGGGAGTATCATTATTGCGTATGATTGGACTTAATTATATTCATGTAAGTATGGTATATCGGATCATTCAGCGATTTGTGTCGAGTAGACGGAGTTGTCGTTTTGTTGGCCTCCCATAGCGAGTTACGGCCGTAACATGCTTTCATTACGGCCGTAACATCTGTTCGTTGTTTTCACTCTAAGGAATCCACCAAAGAGGTTAGAGTAACTCGTCACCTTAAGGAATCCACCGAAAGGTTAAGAGAGATACAAGAAGAAATCCTTCTTCTCACACAAGTTAAGAAACTCAAAATATGTATTTGATTCAAAGTTGATGCCTTCCACTTCCACGTACACATATATATACTAATCGCTTACAACCCTTCACTATCTCCCATTGATTACAAATCCACTCATATTACAAAATACATGAATAACTCATAGATTCAAAACTAATAATATGAAATGACATTGACTCTTCAATTTTCGGACTGTACTGCTACCCTCTATTAAAACAGCCATAACTCCTTCCAGAAAACTCCAAATAACCTTTGGTTTGTTGCATATGAAACTAGACTCATTGGGGTTCGAATCTATATGTGGATCATGGCTGGTTCACTTCCAATCAAAGCAGGCTTAGGTCCAAAGTCGAACTATCTACTGGAAATGTTCTGCTGAAATCTGCATCACGGGCGGGCGGGCGGGCGTGTGCGCGCGTGTGGTCTAGTCAACTCCATATGTAGGTGCATAGTCTTGGTCATATGTACACCATCCAACTCTCTTCACTTTATTATGTGTATTAAATTTCATCACATATCCAATGTGGAATGTGATTCTTCACATTCCCATTCATTTCAAAATGCCCTTTCAAATGACTAATTTCATTCATTAATTTCTCACTCACTAAAAATCAGTTTTGAGAAATTACATATACTACGATTATCTACTCTGAATGTAGATTAATCCTGAACTATTTAATTTTACATAAATTAATATTTTTGCCATTAAAAAATCAAATAAAATCGATTTTTTTCCATCAAAAAGTAGCCAGCCCTGAGTAGATGCAGCAAGACCTAGCTAAAGATAAATGTTAATGAGACACATTGTTGAGATAAAAGGAAATACTACAAATGCAAGTTGCTTGAAGAGCTTGTGGAGGAGACTCTGGTGGTTGATATTAGTACGAGTATTTTTGTTTTAATAATTAAAGTTAAATTTTTACACCACATCAGAATTTCAATTCGGGATCTTCAAATTTTATATATTTCTTCACTACCAAAAATAAGAAAAGGGTCGTCAGAGTTTTGTTGACAATGGCGTCAAATAACTGAAGCTAATGTTTATGAATAGGGGTGGACACGAACCGAACGAACCGAGCTTTTGGTGTTATTGACCGTTCGTTCGTTCGGTTCGTGTAGTGTTCGGTTCGTGTTCGTGTTCGATGAACATTACAAATTAGTGTTCGAGTTCGGTTCGACATATTTTTCATTGTTCGTGTTCGGTTCGTTTGTGTTCAATTGTTCTGTTCGTACACTTTGTTCGTTTGTGTTCAATTGTTCTGTTCGTTCGTTCGATTCGTTTGTGTTCAATTATTTCTGTTTGTGCCATATTATATATATATATATATATATATATATTATTGTTCGCGAACCGTTCGCGAACACTCGATCAAAATATAAAATGTTCGATGTTCGGTTCGAAAATACTCGAACATGTTCGCGAACATGTTCGCTTCGGTCAAACCGAACTCGAACTGACCGTTGACCGAGCTTTTTCACGAACAGTTCGCGAACGTTCGGTTTATGGGCCACCCCTGTTTATGAATGATATCAGTCAACTTCGGAGAAGGGTTAAGTTTGAGTAGGGCTGTGAGTAAACCCCAAGATTCGATGCGGATTGGGTTATTCGGTAACACCCCGAAAATGACGGCTATTACAGTATCGTGGATCTATACTGGGACCCACCAGGCGATACAAATATACAAATCAATCGTAATATAATTGTAGTACCGAACCGCAAAATATTAATCATCACTCCGACGAGAAGTTTCTAGATCCTGCGGCTATAATCGCCACGAAACACAGGATTCAAATACAAGTATGAACCATATGAAGATGGAGTACCCCAACATAATAATGCAACTAAAAAGAAATATTACAAAGTGGAAATAAAAATACACGGTTTACTCATAACCAGGGAAGACTTTGGCCCCCATACTAGTATCCTTCAAACCCTTTGCCCTCACAATGCTCTTCCCATGTCTTGGACTTCCCTCGACCTAAACAACAAATATTTTGCCCAAAACCACAAGGTTAAATATACATGATAATAAATCTCAAGATGTTATACAAATCATATACAATAGATCTCAATGAAACAAATCCGAATGTTTACCCCTCGGGTGTATGAAACAACCAATCGCAAACGTCGGACATACCCAATCGCACATGGTGTATGAATGACCAATCAATATGGAGTACGCCCGATCCGGAAATGTGTCCATGCACATGTCCACTCTGTATACGGAATCTAGAATATACGTGGGACAATGTACCAAATTAGCCTCACGAAGTAATCGTCTCGTGTGCACAGTCCAATGTGCAAACATCAACACATATAACCATATGCGTCCGATCAAAAATCCTACACATAACCAATCGGCACGCAGATATAATTTCAGAAATATCACGATGCAACATGACAACGAAACTCAATTAATCACATATCGAACACGGATCAAGGGAACTCACCGAAGTGACAACAACGACCAATGGAACCAACAAAATCAAAGGTAGTGAACTTGGGAGTATATTCCCACAACGAAAACGATCGACACGATCAACAACACCTCATTATGAATCACAAATTCATAAAGCATTACACATACATGAAGTGTATAAGATTCACAAGAATCATTTATCATTATAACCAAGCAAGATAACTTGCCTCAATTTCGGAGACGAAAAATAGTCTTTCCTCGAACGAACAATATCCTTCGATAAAGAACATTCACTCGAATTCATTCAGTAACACAATCCTATAATACCGACATCAAATTCATGGAAATCAACATCCACAATTCAACTATAACACCCCCAATCCGCTCAGGGATATTACACGCCGTAGAACCTTTCCTCAAGGATCTACCAGGCTGGTAACAACATCGAACATCTCACAATGCCTTTAAGGCTAAAATGACTCAGTAGACCGATCTGGTCTTTCAATAAATACATACAACTCAAACACATTACATGCCCACGCAGGGGTCGAATACAATACACTCCCGTACAACGGGAAAGAATACTGCAGCGGAAATAAAATATAACTAAACCAATGACATCATACGGATCCTCATGTGGTTAGTATCGATCATCTTTCATCACCCTTCATGCCAACCCTGTGTTATGCTCCCCAAAACCTGAATGCAAAGATAGACATCCAACCCCCGAATACTCGGAGGTTAGCAAAACTCCACTGTTTTGCTAGTGCAAGTACAAAGTGCAAAAATACGAGCCATACAATATAAGTTCCAAGGGCAATAATAACCAGGAATCCCCAAAGATTTAAACATAACGAAAATACTTCCCGAGGCAAGAGTTTAGGTAAATCTTTCCAAAATCGAAAGATCCCAAGTCAAGGGAAACAATTTATAAAATGATTTAAAATGCCATCGGGAGTTTTGATAGAAACAACTCAGGATTTCCGAATCCTTCTCTTTCCAAAATCAACAGGGGTCACAGCCCAAAGGTTTCATTTTCACAAATAGGACCAACAACAATTCACAGGGCCAGAGCCCACATCAAGTGTCCTCAACGGATATAAAATCAACACAACATAATCACATACAAGCATTGCCTAGGACCGGGATGAAGCCACAAATCCCACTCGAGGCCTCTAAGGACCCTCCCGAGCTGGCTATAATAAAAAAACAATTCACGCACATGCATCGCCTAGGACCGGGACGAAGCCACAAATCCCACTCGAGGCCTCTAAGGACCCTCCTGAGCTGGCTAGCGAAACAAATCACACACCATATCTCACGGTTGGATCAATCACTTGTTGCATCCTGACCACATGATCACAAGCCATGTGTCACCGTAGATTATCTTAGGCTCTCACGGTTGGATCAATCGCTTGTTGCATCCTGACCACATGATCACATGCATGTGTCACCGTAGACCTTCAACCATATCCACACATTCACACAAATAACATATCACATCAATAATATCCAAGTAATTCACTCAATGGCAACAAACACAATGCACGACGCAATGGTCAAATCACAACGCACCGATATGAGATAATATATACATATATATTATCAAAGCACAACGACAACACCAAGTGTATTCATAGTAATTCACGTAACCATCCACGAACACAATGTTCACAAAACACACGCGTTTTGAAAGAGGGCCTTTAACAAGGCTAACCGAATATTTGAAAGTGAATTTCAAACGATCAAATAAACACAAGGAGACGATCACTAATTATCATATCCATAAAACAAGAATTGTTTGGACAAGGTACTTGCCTCAAATAACCACAAACGCGAAGAACCGATCGAAGTAGGTTGGCACGAACCGATTACGAACCCGCCGACTCCACCGAGCGCTAACCCGCGACAATAAACTACGAACAACAATAACAACAATGAAAATGAATTCCATAGCACGACCTAAAGTCGCTGAATCCAAAGAACAAACGACGAAAGTTTCAAGGGTTTCCCCCCAAATGGCCAAGAACACGAATCGAACCGTCAAAACATGAAAACGGAATTTCAACCCGAAATATGGATATACAATCCATAGGATATGTTTAACAACATCATTAAACAACAATCGGTTTATCAAAACCGGATGGAAAACGAAATCAAGAACAAAACTCCAAAAAGTCAACTCTAGGGATTCAAGAAAAATACCTAGATCTGGCAAAGAACAATGGATTAGATGATGTTATAATCACCTAGGATACTCCAAAACACCTTTGGATGGAAGAAAATCAGCCCAGATGCGAACCCTAGTCGCCACGTCTCAAACTCGCGGAGGAAGAAGAAGAAATGAAGAAAAATGCAGATTCTAGACTGGTGTCCAGTATTTATACTGGACACAATTAGCGTGCGCTAATCATTAAGGTTAGCGTGGCTATCGCGGCACCGAACAAAACTCCTGACCAAAAAATACACTGTTAACGTGCGCTAACCCCAAGTGTTAGCATGCGCTAACCCCAAGTGTTAGCGTGCGCTAACGAGAACTTCACCACCCAAAGAGCTCTGGATCGCCAACTACTGTAGCGTGCGCTATCCTCCCCTTAGCGTGCGCTACGAACGCACTCTAGCGCGCGCTATGATACTAAATAGCGTGCGCTGATCAACGTCTGAACCCCGTCCAGTGGCCTCTGGACTGTTTCTGCACCACCTGTTAGCACGCGCTAACTACAACACTTAGCGTGCGCTAACGACTCAGAGAGACAGCAACAGAACATCTCAGAAATGGGTATGACGACAGATACCCACAACTTTGGGAAATTACAAAATGGCCCAAAACGCCGGAAAATCTCGATACGTGATCGAATAACCAAACCGAAGTTCACAACATGTCTAAAAAAGTTAAACGGACTTACGGGAAACTCAAAACAACAGTTTCAAATGAGATTCGCAAGAATCGAACTCGAGTGCGGAAAAGTCGCTAAGAAGCACGGAACTCAACAAAACGGCACCGAAACGATCTCAGATGGGAAAAAGTGCAGAATTAATCATTCTTAGAATAACTAAACGGTCCCAAGCGAGTCATCGAAATGGACTCTTGCCAAAAAAAGAAAATTACCGGAAATCAAATTTGCGGATATTACATACTACCCTCCTTAAAAGAATTTTCGTCCCGAAGCTTAAAACAAGTAGGGAGAAGCAATCTCCCGCCAGGAAAACTCAATGAGATACAAATAAATGCTTAACTTTCGCCCATCGGCGAAACGTTACAAGCAACGCAAAGGAATATACGGCGTGAAAACGCGCTCCACGACGACCAATACAATGCCACCGGTAGAAACATAATAAAACCAACAAGTGACAAGCGTCATCAAATAGATAATACAATCAAATCAATTATCTGGACAACCACAAAACACTAAGAACATATTACCAGGAAACACGCACAATCAAGAAAACAGAAATAAACACACAAACAATCCACAAGGACAATCACAAACAATTTGGACTACGCCGAAATCCTCAAAACCACACTAGGCATCTCCGTATCCTTTCGGAGCAGAGACGCAACCTCGATCCCCGAATCTCTCAGCTACCGTCTCGCAATGTACGGCTCGGTGACCCACCTGGCCACAGTCGAAACAGTTGACTAACGGTGAACGACAATTCTTCGCAATATGGCCCGCTCGACTACAGTTATAACATATTTTCGAGCTGTTCACATAACTCACTGCAGGGGTACTACTCCCCTGATCACGCGATAGAGGAACCACCTTAGGAGGACGAAACGAAGTCCCCAACTCAGGGGGCCCACTCCCCTGATTTCCTGAAAAGTCCCCAACGGTTTTCTGTTTCTTCGACGTGGACATAATCTCGGTCGGCAATCTGGATAGCTCATAGGCCAATGCCCTATTCTGATAATCTCTCAAGGAAGTACAAGCGAGACCTGCCATGTACTGACGAATCTCCGGCTTCTTCCGCCTACTAAAATGACAAATCTTGTCCTCCTCCGTCCTTACTTGATTCTGCACATAGCCGAGTTGTTTGCTAAAATCAATAATAGCTTGAGACAGCGGTACATCCTGCGGTTTCGCCGAAAAGAATTCATTAATCTTCTGATTTCTGATCGGCTCCAGACAAAACTCATCTCTCATGAATCTATGGAACTCTGCCCAGGTGACAACACGATCTTGAGGCTTAACAGCCTCCCACCAGCTAGCGGCATCCTTGTCGAAAAGATACTGAGCTACCGGGACCTTACGTTCTTCTGGACAATCAACTACCTCGAATATCTTTTCCAACTGGAAAAGCCAACCATCCCAGCCTAATGCATCTGCAGCACCAGCGAAACGAGGGGGATTCATATGAACCACTTCTCTAAGCCACTGATTTGCACCAGTGTTCTTGGTCACATCTGAAACACGCTGAACTACATGAGTTAACTGAGTCATCTATGTGGCTACCTGCTGTAAAATAGTAGCGACACCGATACCGGCATCATGATCTCGACCACGCGTCTGATTGCCACGACCACAACCTCGGCCCCTCGGCATACTGAATAAGTAATCATTCAGCACAACAGAAAAATCATAACACATACCACATACAACGATTTTCATCGTAAACTAACACGCATACTAAAATCATAGCAACGACGGTATCGTTCAGCGATCTCAACGGCCCGAACGATAACCAGCACATAATCACAAAACATCATGGAATAATCACACATATACACGAACGTACCAACCCAAGCTTCAACAGCTCACACTCGTGCGACAACACGCAAATCATCACGAGGCGACAAACAGTAAATATCAGTTCACACCTCTTACAGAGGGTTAGTATAACAATTGCGTGACAACGCCTCGACGCTCACACCACCAATTCAATCACAACTCGGGGTCAACACCCTAACGAAAGTTCGAACATCATACATACATTTCCGGTCCACAAACAGGAATGATAGGTTTTAAAAATGAAAACCACCTTTTGAAAAATGATTGTGGAAACACTAGTTGATCTTGAGTATCACATTTTCAAAAAGTTGTACAAACACCATTATCGAGACTTTGAAAACCATCTTGCATCTGATAAAACGAGGACACTTTACTTTAAATCGAAACTTTCAGAAATATTCGACCCTTGGATCTAAGCAACTGCGTTTCTAAAAATAATTGAAAAAATCTCAAAATATTTTGGTCCCCAACTGGAATAGTTTGAAATATATTGCGGCACTAGAAAGCACTTTGAATGTACCGCGAGAAAATAATTCATTTTAAAGGTACGTCTCAAAATTTATTTTCTAAGATACTCAAGGTTTTGGAAAATCTATTAGGCTAGAATGCCTAAAAACTCACATGTAACAATATTCACTTACATACAATCATAATACACGCATCAACTCGCTCAAAATCAAGACAGCACATGTCTTTTACCGGAAAACAAGCAGTCAAATATCACAGTCAAAAGGACATAAATAATGACAACACTCCTCATATAAACGAAATATGAGAATCACACGAACGCATCACGAAACCAAGAATCTACATGAAGGTTCCATCACTTAACAAATAATCAAACAAATAGCTCGTGTCACACGAGGCACAATACAAAGAAGGGAGACTTACGGACACAGGTCGCACGAAGATGATGATCGCCCCACGATACTAATCATGACCAACAAACTCAGACGACGCATCGTGACACGACTCAGTCAGACAAAATCTGACGAGATAAAAACTCAACAGACACCACTAAACCCGACAGCCTAGGTTTCCACAACCTAAGTCTGATACCATTTATATAACACCCCCAATCCACTCAGAGATATTACACGCCATAGAACTTTTTCTCAAGGATCTACCAGGATGGTAACAACATCGAACATCTCACAATGCCTTTAAGGCTAAAATGACTCAGTAGACCGATCTGGTCTTTCAATAAATACATACAACTCAAACACATTATATGCCCACACAGGGGTCGAATACAACACACTCCCGTACAATGGGAAAGAATACTGCAGCGGAAATAAAATACAACTAAACCAATGACATTATACGGATCCTCATGTGATTAGTATCGATCATCTTTCATCACCCTTCATGTTAACCTTGTGTTATGCTCCCCAAAACCTGAATGAAAAGACAGACATCCACCCCCCGAATACTCGGGGGTTAGCAAAACTCCACTGTTTTGCTAGTGCAAGTACAAAGTGTAAAAATACAAGCCATACAATACAAGTTCCAAGGACAATAATAACCAGGAATCCCCAAAGATTTAAACATAACGAAAATACTTCCCAAGGCAAGAGTTTAGGTAAAGCTTTCCAAATCGAAAGATCTCAAGTCAAGGGAAACAATTTATAAAGTGATTTAAAATGCCATCGGGAGTTTTGATAGAAACAACTCAGGATTTCCGAATCCTTCTCTTTCCAAAATCAACAGGGGTCACAGCCCAAAGATTTCATTTTCACAAATAGGACCAACAACAATTCACAGGGCCAGAGCCCACATCAAGTGTCCTCAGCGGACATAAAATCAACACAACATAATCACATACAAGCATCGCCTAGGACTGGGACGAAGCCACAAATCCCACTCGAGGCCTCTAAGGACCCTCCCGAGCTGGCCATAATCATAAAACAATTCACGCACATGCATCGCCTAGAACCGGGACGAAGCCACAAATCCCACTCGAGGCCTCTAAGGACCCTCCCGAGCTGGCTAGCGAAACAAATCACACACCATATCTCACGGTTGGATCAATCACTTGTTACATCCTGACCACATGATCACAAGCCATGTGTCACCATAGATTATCTTAGGCTCTCACGGTTGGATCAATCGCTTGTTGCATCCTGACCACATGATCACATGCCATGTGTCACCGTAGACCTTCAACCATATCCACACATTCACATAAATAATATATCACATCAATAATATCCAAGTAATTCACTCAATGGCAACAAACACAATGCACGACGCAATGGTCAAATCACAACGCACCGATATGAGATAATATATACATATATATTATCAAAGCACAACGACAACACCAAGTGTATTCATAGTAATTCACGTAACCATCCACGAACGCAATGTTCACAAAACACACGCGTTTTGAAAGAGGGCCTTTAACAAGGCTAACGAATCTTTGAAAGTGAAATTCAAACGATCAAATAAACACAAGGATACGATCACTAATTATTATATCCATAAAACAAGAATTGTATGGACAAGGTACTTGCCTCGAATAACCACAAATGCGAAGAACCAATCGAAGTAGGTTGGCACGAACCGATTACGAACCCTCCGACTCCACCGAGCGCTAACCCGCGACAATAAACTACGAACAACAATAACAACAATGAAAAATGAATTCCATAGCACGACCTAAAGTCGCTGAATCTAAAGAACAAACGACGAAAGTTTCAAGGGTTTCCCCCAAAACGGCCAAGAACACGAATCGACCCGTCAAAACATGAAAACGGAATTCCAACTCGAAATGTGGATATACAATCCATAGGATATGTTTAACAACATCATTAAACAACAATCGGTTTATCAAAACTGGATGGAAAACGAAATCAAGAACAAAACTCCAAAAAGTCAACTCTAGGGATTCAAGAAAAATACCTAGATCCGGCAAAGAACAATAGATTAGATGATGTTATAATCACCTAGGATACTCCAAAACACCTTTGTATGGAAGAAAATCAGCCCAGATGTGAACCCTAGTCGCCACGTCTCAAACTCGCGGAGGAAGAAGAAGAAATGAAGAAAAATGCAGATTCTAGACTGGTGTCCAGTATTTATATTGGACACAATTAGCGTGCGCTAATCATTAAGGTTAGCGTGCGCTATTGCGGCACCGAACAAAACTCCTGACCAAAAAATACACTGGTAGCGTGCGCTAACCACAAGTGTTAGCGTGCGCTAACGAGAACTTCAGACCCAGTCCAGTAGCTCCTGGACTGCCCTGAACTACCAGGTAGCGTGCGCTATCCTCCCCTTAGCGTGCGCTACCAACGCACTCTAGCGCGCGCAATGATACTAAATAGCGTGCGCTGATCAACGTCTGAACCCCTTCTAGTGGACTCTGGACTGTTTCTACACCACTCGTTAGCGCGCACTAACTACAACACTTAGCATGCGCTAACTCCAGAACCTTAGCGCGCGCTAGCCGCAAGGCGTAGCGTGCGCTAACGATTCAAAGAGACAGCAACATAACATCTCAGAAATGGGTATGACGACAGATACCCACAACTTTGGGAAATTACAAAATGACCCAAAATGCCCGAAAATCTCGATACGTGATCGAATAACCAAACCGAAGTTCACAACATGTCTAACAAAGTTAAACGGACTTATGGGAAACTCAAAACAATAGTTTCGAACGAGATTCGCAAGAATCGAACTCGAGTGCGGAAAAGTCGCTAAGAAGCACGGAACTCAACAAAACGGCACCGAAACGATCTCAGATGGCAAAAAGTGCAGAATTAATCATTCTCATAATGACGAAACGGTCCCAAGCGAGTCGTCAAAATGGACTCTTGCCAAAAAAAGAAAATTACCGAAAATCAAATTTGGAGATATTACATCAACATGAATAGTTCAAACTTATTCCAATGAATATTAAAGTCCTAATTTATGAATTTCAATACCCCCAAATCATCTCATCAAACTAACATGTTCATAATATTCTTCAACATTCATGATAATCCATTTTACAAGGGTTGTCAAGAATAAGTTCAAATAGTCATCCTATTATGACAATATCATCATTAATCATCTCAAGAACATCACCAACATCTAAACATGATGTCTTAAACAATTATCAATCACCAATTCAGCAAGAATTTTATTTATCTCATGCCTTTATCCTTTCATGGTTCGATATTCTATTCTAGTGTCCTAGGCCATTAGTCTCACTAAAATATTTTAATCAGCAAAATTGAGAACGAATATACAAATATGTATGTCTTATTTTGAGTATATGATAATTAAAATATATTAATTGGTATTCTTCAATTTACTAACTATAATAAGATTTTTATCCATATAATATGTTCTATTTTAATTTAAATTACAAATACTACAAATTATAAATAAATTGAGTATTATGTGACAATAAAAAATAATGTGTAACAATTATGAGATTTTATTGGACAATAGAAGATGACTATTTAATTTTTGACATGTGTCAAATTGTATCTAAAGTAGTATATATGAGGGATATTTTATAAAATAAAATATTGAATATACAGACTTGTGTGTTTAAGTACTTTAATCACCAAAATTAAATATTCAGAATGTCTTGACTTAAAGCCAATAGACTTTCTTCTCATGCCTTTATCCGTTCATGGTTCGATATTCTATTATGGTGTCCTAGGTAGAGATGTTAAACGGGCTCGGGCCCGTAGGGCCAGCCCATTTAACCCGCCAAAAAACCGGGTTAGGGCCGATATTTCCTAGCCCGTTTAAATTCGGGCTTTTTTAGCCCGAACCGTTTAGCCCGAAGCCCGTTAGGGCTAGCCCGAAGCCCGCTAGGGCTAGCCCGAATCGAGATATATATATATATATATATATATATATATATATACACACTCTATTAATATTATATATATATTATATTAATATTATATATAATATATATTAATATTATATATAATATATATTATTACTGTATTTGTTAATATAGTGTATATATATATATACACACACATAAAAGTGTATTTTTTGTTATATTTATTATAGTATAGTTGTTACTATATATAAAATATATTGTTATTGTTTTTTTTTTGACTTATAAAAAAAAATAGATTTTTAAATATTTAGCGTTTAGCCTTTAGCAAACCCGTTAGGGTTAGGGTTAGGCCAATATTTCTAGCCGTTTAAATCCGGCTTTTAGCCGGACTGCTTTGGCGGCCCGCTAGGGCTAGCCCGGAACCGCTAGGGCTAGCCCGTTTAACATCTCTAGTCCTAGGCCATTAGTCTTACTAAAATATTTTAATCACCAAAATTGAGAATGAATATGCAAATATGTATGTCTTATTTCAAAGATATGATAATTAAAATATATTGATTAATATTCTTAAATTTAATAACTATAATAAGGTTTCCATTCATATAATATTTTTATTTAAATTACAAATACTATAAATTATAAATAAATTAATTATTATGTGGCAATAAAGAATGACGTGTAATAATTATGAGATTTGATTGAATAATAGAAGATGACTATTTAATTTTTTGACATGTGTAAAATTGGTTACAAAATAAATTGTAGTGGGATATGTTACAAAACAAAATATTGATTATACAAACTTGTGTGTCTTAGTTACCAAAATATTTTAATTATCAAAATTGAATTCCCAAATTAAATTTTTTTATCGCAAAACCTCCAAAATTTTAATTATCAAAATTAAATATTCAAAATATCTTAAAGTCCAAAGGCGGAGAAAGGGGGGGCTATACTGGGCTGTAGCCCAGTGCTGGCCCATGCCAACCCCCCTATATGTATTAGTTTATTTTTATAATTATTATAATAATAGCCCAGCCCAAAACCCAACCCAACTCATTTACTTTAATAAAATTTATCTATCACACACACACACCTAAACTACACTGACAAAAGGAAAACCAAAAAAAGGAAAGAAACCCAAAACCAAAAAAAAGAAAAGAAACCCTCCCCTGCGATAGATTTGGTGGAGGAAAAAAATTCCAACCTTGCGGCTTGCACGTAAATTCGGAGGAAAGCAAATCAGAAGCATCATTTTGTGGCTCGCATAGTAGGTGATTGGAGATTTAAATGTAAGACTTTTTTTTTCATCCTTAAATTTATTTATCTTGAATTTGTTTTTGTTTAAATTCTATTTTATTTTTTAGTTTGTTATAATAAAATTGACTTCGAATTATTCGTAATTAATAATGTGATTTGGAGATTTTTACAAGTATTCAAACTGTGATTAGTGTTTGAATATGTGATTTTATTAGTATTTTTTTAAAATAATGTGATTTGGGGATTTTTTACAAGTATTCGAAACTTTGATTAGTGTTTGAATATGTGATTTTATTAGTATTTTTTTAAAAAAATGTGATTTGGGGATTTTTTACATGTATTCGAAACTTTGATTAGTGTTTGAATATGTGATTTGGGGATTTTTTACAAGTATTCGAAACTTTGATTAGTGTTTTAATAATGTGATTTTATTAGTATTTTTTAAAATAATGTGATTTGAGGATTTTTTACAAGTATTCGAAACTTTGATTAGTGTTTGAATATGTGATTTTATTAGTATTTTTTAAAATAATGTGATTTGGAGATTTTTTATAAGTATTCGAAACTTTGATTAGTGTTTGAATATGTGATTTTATTAGTATTTTTTAAAATAATGTGATTTGGGGATTTTTTATAAGTATTCGAAACTTTGATTAGTGTTTTAATAATGTGATTTTATTTTATTAGTATTCTTTTTAATAATGTGATTTGTTTAAATGTTATAATTTTTTTTATCTATTTTGAGTGGGCAATGGAATTTATATTTTATTGTTAAATTGACTTATTTTTTTTACATTGTAGAATCCATAATGGAGGCCGGACAATCATCTAACACTACTAAGAAAAGGAAGAATTTATTTTCGTTCTTTTCGAAAGTGGATAAACTAGAAGATGTATTTGTGGAGCGAACTCGAAGTCCTTCTCCAATTGAATCTCATCCGGTAACTCTATCTCCTCCTCCAACCGATAATACTCCATCTATTGATCCTAATTTAGAATCACATGCTATAATTGAACGAGATCCTGGAAAAAGAAAGCGCATGTGTGAACATCCTGTGAATGATAGAGATCGAATAAGACGAGCTTATCTTAGGGCGGGACCTTATCAACCAAAACTTTTAGAGTATTCAAGCAAACAATGTGGAAAGCAAAATCGACGCTTTCAAGAACATTGGTATCAAAAGTTTTGTTGGCTAGAGTATTCTCCTACAACAGAGAAAGCATATTGTTTTTATTGCTTTCTTTTTCTTGATAATAACACTCCTTCACATCTTTCGGCATTAGCAACCGTTGGATTTGATAATTGGAAGAGAATTAATCAGGGAGATAAATGTGCATTTCTTACTCATATTGGTTTCTCACCATCGTCCTACCATAATATATGTGTAAGAAATGCAGTTGTTCTTATGAAGCCGTCTCAACATATTAATGAGGTGATAAACACTGTATCACAAGAAGAACGCCGAAAAGCTCGCTTAAGAGTGAAAACCTCAATAGAAGTTGCCCAGTGGTTAGCACTTCAAGGTTGCTCATTTAGAGGCCATGATGAGTCTCCATCGTCCTTGAATCGTGGAAATTTCATTGAACTAGTTGATGCTTATGGGAAAAAGAATGAAGAAATTGGTAATGTTGTGTTGGGTAATGCTCCAAAACATGCCACATACACTTCTCCAGATATTCAAAAAGAGCTTTTGAATATTATGGTAAATAGAGTACGTGATATGATTCGTGGAGAACTTGGAGATGAACCATATTGTATTCTTGTCGATGAAGCACAAGATTCAGCGAAACGAGAACAAATGTGTATTATACTGAGATTTGTGGATAAAAAGGGTATTTTTAGGGAGCGTTTCTTTGCAATCAAAAGCGTGAGTGACACTACCTCATTAAATCTCAAAAATCAAATTTCAAGCATTCTTGTTCATCCTAACTTTCAAGTTCAAAAAATGAGAGGGCAAGGCTACGACGGTGCTAGTAATATGCGAGGGGCACTAAATGGGCTTCAAGCATTATTCTTAAGAGATTGTCCATATGCATATTATGTTCATTGTTTTGCACATCGCTTGCCATTGGCATTGGTTTCTGCAGCTAAGGATGTTCGTGATATTTGGCAATTCTTTTCTCATTTAGAGTGTATTGTTAATTATATCACATCTTCTCCTAAGCCATTGGTGAGTTGAAAGATGCACATAAGAAAGAAATTGAGCACATATTAGCAATTGGAGATCGATCTACGGGAAGTGGGGCTAATCGGATTGGAAATTTGCATAGACACGGAGCCACTCGTTGGAGTTCCCATTATGAATCTGTGAAAAGTTTGCTGAATATGTACGCTGCAACATGTACAGTGTTTGAAAGTTTGATTGAAAATTCTCCAAGTCCTACAACACGGGCCGAAATTAGTGGTGCATACACAAACATGATAAGTTTTGAATTTGTGTTTGTCTTGCATTTGATGAACAGGATTTTTTCAATTACTGATATTCTATGTCAAGCACTTCAAAGGAAAAATCAAGACATTTTAACTGCTATGAGATTTGTTCACACTACCAAAATGCTTCTTCAAGCGTTGAGAGAAGATGGTTGGGAAGAAGTTCTTCAAGAAGTGACAAAATTTTGTTCAAAAAATGATGTTTCTATACCCGACTTCACCAGTACATATAAGAGGCTTGCTACTCGATCCCGCAATCGTGAGTATCCTACAATCGATCATCATTATCACTTTGATGTTTTTATTCCAGCTATAGACTTCTTACTGGTGGAGTTGGACACTAGATTTAGTGATAGAACAGTTGAACTACTCTCTCTTAGTGCAGCTTTGGATCCGAGAAATTCTTTTGCATCATTTAACATGGACGATATTTGCAAGCTTGCAGAGAAGTTCTATCCTCAAGATTTTACACCACAAGATCTTTCTTGTTTGAAATTTGAGTTGCAACATTATAAAAATGATGTGGTTTCTGAACCTCAATTTCAAGTAGCCGATCTACCCGATCTGTGTCAGAAGTTGATTGCAAGTGGAAGATCGATAATTATGTTATATTCACTCGATTGATTCGTCTTGTCTTGACTCTTCCGGTTTCTACCACTACTGAGCGAGCATTTTCAGTCATGAAGCATGTGAAAACAGAAATTCGTAACAAAATGGATGATGGTTTTCTTGCTGATTGCATGACCTTGTATATAGAACGAGAATATACAAGGGCTCTAGATATAGAATCTATTATCGATGAATTCTATGCCTTAGGAAAACGTCGATGTCTATTTTAGTATGTATTCTTATATTTGATATTTATATTATGAATGAATGAACTTGTTATATTTGTATCATTTTAAGATTTGTTGAACTCAGCCCCCCCCCAGACTTCATTTCTGGCTTCGCCCCTGTTAAAGTCAATAGGCTTTTCTCTCATGCCTTTATCCGTTCATAGTTCGATATTCTATTTTGGTGTCCTAGGCCATTAGTCTCACTGAAATATTTTTAATCACCAAATTGAGAATGAATATACAGATTTGTATGTCTTATCTCAATGATATGACAAATAAAATATATTAATTGATATTCTTAAATTTAATAACTATAATAAGGTTTCCATCCACATAATATGTTCTATTTTAATTTAAATTACAATAATTGTAAATAAATTGATTATTACGTGGCAATAAAAAATGATGTGTAATAATCATGAGATTTGATTGGACAGTAGAAGATGAATATCTAATTTTTTTATATGTGCCAAATTAGTTATAAAATTATTATATAGGGGGGTATTTTACAAAATAAAAAATTAAATATACAAACTTGTGTGTCTTTATTACCAAAATATTTTAATTATCAAAAATAAATTCCCAAATTAAACATTTTAATTGCAAAACGTCCAAAATTTTAATTATCAAAATTAATATCAAAATATCTTGAATTAAAGTCAATAGACTTTTCTCTCATGTCTTTATCTGTTTATGGTTCGATATCATATTCTGGTGTCCTAGGCCATTAGTCTCATTAAAATATTTTAATACAAATGTGTATGTATTATTTCAAAGAATATGATAATTAAAATATATTAATTGGTATTCTTTGATTCAATAATTATAATAACGTTTTCCTTCCATATAATATGTTCTATTTTAATTTAAATTACAAATACTATAAAATTATAAATAAATTGATTAGTATGTGGCAATAAAGAATGATATGTAATAATTATGAGATTTGATTGGACAATAGAAGATGACGATCTAATTTTTTTGACTTGTGTCAAATTGATTATAAAATTAATATATATAGGGGGAGATATTTTATAAAGTAAAATATTAAATATACAAACTTGTGTGTCTTAATGTGGCGCTATTTTGTGACAACGATGGAGCTGTTGCGCAGGATAGGGAGCCTAGGGCTCACCACAACACAAAGAACATTGAGAGAAAGATATTTTAATTATCAAATTTAAATTCCCAAATTAAATAAAATGTCCAGAATTTTAATTAGCAAAATTAAATATCCAAAATATCTTGAATTAAAGCCAATAAACTTTCCTCTCATGCCTTTATCCGTTTATGGTTTGATATTCTATTATTGTGTCCTAGGCCATTAGTCTCATTAAAATATTTTAAGGCAAAATAGCTCTATTAGGGACTGAAGTTTGCCATTTTTATCACTTAAGGGACTAAAGTTTTAAGTGTTTCAAACAAGGGACTAAAGTTTAATCCGTCTTACCCGTTAGGGACTCCGTTAGTTTGGTTCCGTTAAGTTTTAACGGATTGATGACATGGCCGTTAAGTGCCACGTGTCAGCATTATATTGGTCGGTAATAATAAAATAATAATAAAAATTTCAGATTTTTCTAATAATAATAAAATAATCACAAAAATACAAATAAAATAATAACAAAAAATATAAAAGTCTAAAAAAATATAAAAATTAAAAAAAACTGTATATTTTAAAAAATTGAAACTTTATTTTTTTAAAAATCTGGAATATTAATATTAAAAATCTAATGCTTTTATTTGAAGTTAAAAATAAAAATTAAAAATTAAAAATATTTGAATCTGATTTATAATTAACCTTTAGTTTGTTTTTTTAGATTTTTAGATTTTTTTGTAAAATAATATTTATTTATTAACATTATAAAAAATTAGATCGAATGTTCTATTTATTTATGAAAATTAATATCACAATTTAATAAAAAAGTTTATAAATTAGATCCAAATTTTTTAATTTTTTATTTTTTATTTCCAAATTTTAAATAAAAACATCCGATTTAAGTACTGATATTCCAGATTTTTTTTTAAAAAACCTGAAAAAAAAAATAAAGTTTCATTTTTTTTTTAAAAATCCATAATTTTTTATTTTTTATTTTTTAGACTTTTATATTTTTATTATTATTTTATTATTATTACAAAAATCTGAAATTTTTTATTATATTTTTAATTTTTATTTTTAACTTTAAATAAAAGCATTAGATTTTTAATATTAATATTCCAGATTTTTTAAAAAAAAAAAACAAAGTTTCAATTTTTCTAAAAAATACAGATTTTTTTATTTTTAATATTTTTTTAGACTTTGATATTTTTTGTTATTATTTTATTATTATTATTATTACAAAAATCTGAAAATTATTATTATTTTTTTATTATTACCGACCAATAAAATGTTGACACGTGGCACTTAACGGCCATGTCATCAATCCGTTAAAACTTAACGGAACCAAACTAACGGAGTCCCTAACGGGTAAGACGGATTAAACTTTAGTCCCTTGTTTGAAACACTTAAAACTTTAGTCCCTTAAGTGATAAAAATGGCAAACTTCAGTCCCTAGTAGAACTATTTTGCCTATATATTATATATGGCCTTATTTCTTATTTCTAAAATTACTTTTCAATAGTAAATAGAAACACGATAATCTATCTGGATAATTTCTTTCCACTAATTAATACTTTCTCTGTCCCATACTTAATTGCTACCTTTCTATTTTGGTCTGTCCCATACTTAACTGCTACTTACTATAAAAGGAATAAACCAATCATTCCCTCTAAATATACACCCCCCAATAATCATTTATTTACCATAAAATGTCATTATGGGCCAACCCAATTAAACACACAATACTAATAAATAATACTAATATGATTTCAGATTTTCATTATTACCCCTCTTAAAATATCTCTTTATTACACACAATACTAATAAACAACTCTAACATTAATACCCGTGTCCAGAAAAAGGTAGCAATTAAGTCTGGGACGGACAGTGGCGGAAGCAGAGCATTTACTCGGGAGGGTCCGGAGCTATAAAAATTACGGAGGTTGGACAACTATATATATAGCTTCCCCTATTTTATAAGGGAATTTCCATCCGCCGGGGGGTCCGTAGACCCCTTTGGACCCCCCCCTCCCTCCGCCCCTGGGGACGGAGGGAGTATTCTGTAAGTTTCTTATACCAATTTCATGTCTATCAGCGTGAAGTTGCAAACAGTTACAAGTAGGGCTGGGACTTTGGACCCGAATAACCGAAGATCCGAACCGAAATTGACATTTCGGTTCGGTTCGGGTTTTATGAAAAAAATTATTTATAAATTTCGGGTTCGGGTCCTGCAATAAATTTCGGGTTCGGGTTCGGTTATTGTAATTTTAAAATTTCAATAACCGTACTACCCGAAATTAGTGACAATAACCGAACAAAATTTCGGGTTTTCCGTTATTTTGAAAATTTCGGGTTTTCCTTATTTCGAAAATTTCGTTATTTCAAGTAAAAAAATTTCGTTCGGTTATTTCAAAATTAATCAAGTAATGTAAAAATTTCGGTTTTCCGGTTATTTCTGAAAATTTCGGGTTGTAAATTTCGGTTCGGTTTTTTCGGTTTTTTGGTAAAATTACTTCGGTTCCTAGAAATTCGGTTCCTGGAGAAAAAAGCCAGGAACCGAACCCGAATTACATAACACATTTGGAACTTCGATTCCTTGCTTTTTTTTCAAGAAACCGAACTATCCCAGCCCTAGTTACAAGTGCACACAAGTAGCTGCCCGGGAAGAAGTTATCTCGGAGCTGCATGTGATGATCAAGCACAAAAAAGTTCAACATATATACCTAATCTAATCATTTAAAAAAAAACTAGACGATCCCCTAATTCGATCATACAAGATATTACAAGATTTTTAATTATTAACGGTTAGAATTAGGGGTGTATTTCAAATCGAACGAACCGAATGGTGACTTTAACGAACGTTCGTTCGTTAAGGATTCAGTTCGTTTGGTTCGTGTTCGTGTTCGATAAAATTGCAAACCACTTGTTCGTGTTCGGTTCGTTAAAATTTCACATATTTCGTGTTCGTTCGTTAGCGTTCGATTGTTCGGTTCGTTTTGATCGTTCGTTTGTTCGTTTGTGTTCTAAAAAAAAAAAAAAACTAAAGTACAAGCAATAATAATTAAAAAAATAAAAAGAGAAGATAGATTTAGAATTTAAGGATTTTGGAATGGTATGTTTTATTTTCTATATATTTATTATATATTGTAAAATTATTAATTATATTTATTAATTATTGTAAGATTATTAATAAATATATAAGAAAACCTTTGTTCGCGAACTAATGAACATATATTATTTTGTTCGTGTTCGGTTCGTGTATGTAACGAACATGTTCGCGAACTGTTCGAATTTGATCGAATCGAACACGAACGGAACGTTGACCGAACATTTTCGCAAAATTTTCACGAACGTTCGGTTCGAAATACACCCCTAGTTAGAATCATCAGTAAAATAGAATTCGAACAAATGGTTACTCGACGAGTGAAACTTTTTTTTCATTTTTCTTCTGCATGCTAGTATTTTTCTCGCCCAAGGACATTTTTGGTAGTTTAATTATTTTTTTCTTGATAATTAACGGGTCAAAGCCCAAATCAAAGGTTACGCGGAAATAACACGTGGATAGCAACTCCCATCAAGTCATCAGCAAGAACAAGCTCAAGCTGAGACGGAGCATTATCAAAAAACTGAGAAACCTCCAGCCAATTACAACCAATGTTGGCCAAGCCATCCAACACTCTATTTGCTTCACGAAACACATGTTGAATCTCAATACTCCACTCCAAGTCTAACATAGCTTTGATTCTCTGGAACAAACCACCATCATTAAAAGTTGTTGCCACTACCTTTTGGAGACTAGAGACAAGAGCTTTAGAATCCGTGTTGAGAAAAACCTTATTATATCCCTCTACCATGAGCAAATTTGAGGCCTTCAAAAATCCCCCAAACTTCAGCTGTATAGGCATCAGTGTTCCCCAAAAACTTGGCAAAATCCCCGATCCAAATATAAGAATATTATTAACTAGTCATTCAGACCCGTGCGTTGCACACGGGCACTATCTAATTGGTCATAGTGTAATGTGTGGTATTTATTTTCGTCATTAGGTTTGTAAGTTGTGATGGTATCACAACTTTTGTAAGCATCGCATGAGTTTAAGATGAATGAGTTTAATTAGTTGTTTGGTGACTTTTATATTTAGGCCAAAGTCATTCGGTCGTCACGATGCACGGGCTTAATCTAAATGTTCATAGTGTATTGTTCAACACTAATTTTCGTCCTTACATGGGCTGTATATAAGTGTTCATAGCGTAATCTTTGTCACTTATTTTCGTCATTATATATCTAAGTTGTGATGGTATCACACCTTTTCTAAGCATGACACACATTTAAAATAGTTTATTGACACTAAAAGAGTATATGTGAAGAGACTTTTTTCAAGATGCTACATTTCAAAGAGTCACTTCATGTAACTTTTTAATATGTATAAGTTACATACTAAATGTCAAAGGGAGGTTAAACGCATACGGTTCTTCAAAATAAATGTAACCCTTATATAAAATCGTAACAAAGTGGATATTCGCTATATTTTTGAGATCTAGCTTGTGACAATTACTTATCCTTTTGGTTTATCATAATCAAATACGGTAGTTCCACATTATACTACGCTTAATTAATCAAACTTTATTTTATGCACAAAAACCATTTAAGTTTCAATATTTTTTATTGTTGTGAAAATCGGTCCAATATTGTTAG
Source organism: Orobanche coerulescens (assembly GCA_033398695.1). Taxonomy (NCBI): domain Eukaryota; kingdom Viridiplantae; phylum Streptophyta; class Magnoliopsida; order Lamiales; family Orobanchaceae; genus Orobanche; species Orobanche coerulescens. Next base: position 67,600,361 of record CM065811.1, on the reverse strand, counting down.
TATATTTAATTTGTACCAGGTTGCATATATAAATATATTTGAAGACATCAATCTCAACATATAATTTTTCTACTCTTAATAACTAATATAACAATTCCATTTTGCCAAATTTGTTTGTCATTCTACAAATGAAACTAAAATTATATTAAGATAATCAATTAATCTCCATAGTGATATTACTTATTGAGTAAGATTTAAATTTAATTTATAATAGATTATATAAATGGTATATCTATATTGTTTAAACTACATAAATCGTCAAAATGATATTATTTATTATGTAAGATTTAAACTACAGTAAAATTATATAAATGATAAATTCTCAAAATAACATAATCACTTAATTGCCGATACTAATTGTGGATATGATTACCCGAATCATTAATACGTATTTGTTTTATCTATAGTCTATTGCTTTGCACCATTTATGGATAAAGATGATAGTGTGAAGATATTTTTATTATATACTACTATTTTCAATATGTAACATCGACATAACTTACACAATCATATCAAGTATCAAAGTCACGCAATATTTCAAGACGTTTAATTAAGAAAGTGACATTAATACACCGCAAGACAAAAAACTAAATTAAGAGCAAAAATATTAAAATGCACCAACAAAGTGTAGTAATAATTATTGACTAAAAATTTAACTCGTCACATTATTTTCAATAAACTTACTTGCTAACGAATCAATAGTATTAGCCCATTTATCGGTATTACATGAAGCAAAATATTGCATGTATAATTTGTAACATATATTAATATGAATGCTAAGTATCCATCCCACCGATGGCCATGGCGTCGTTCTTGTTTTTGTTGTTGTTCTTGTTGTTGTTGTTGTCTTTATCGTTGTTGTTCATTGGCCTTTTTCATGTTTTGTTCTTGATACAATTTTTGTGACTTCTCGATATCTTTCTTTAATGCTTCTTGACGCGCTACAAAAAACAATTAGATATAGTTGATCGTTAGTAACTTAAATACAGTTAATCAATATATTGCATTTTTGATCAAAGTAAAAATGTTCGTGCATGTACCACATAATTGATAAGACAACGATGTGTAGGATCTCTTAAACCATTAGAGAAGATGACATTACTACCAAACCTCCTAAGCACCATCTTTATGTCCTACATTGTTACACACACAAAACACACTTGAAATTTACATAAAACAATATAAATCAATATGTTAATTAAGCTAGACGATATGATGCTTACTTTACCACCATAATAAGTTGTAGTCCAATGTGCACGCTGTGTGGAGGAAGTTGTGTTTTGTTGTGTGTGATTTTTGACACATTATATAGTTGATAAAATATTTGTAACTCATGGACGGGAAGGTAAAAAGATTAACACTAATTGGTGTGTTTAATTTATGCATTCATGGCACCAAACACTTCATCTCCACATTTCACTTTCAATTCGTGAGTTATTTATTATAACAACTTTACATTTATAACTGACAAATGCTTCATATACTTAACATATAAATGGCCATTATGTGAATATTCATTGTACACTTAACGAAAGTTGCTTGACATGCCTGGAAATCAATGTGGGATAACAAATATGATACAATCAATTCATCAAGCATTAATGATAACCACTTACATTTATAAGGCTTCTTAAGTTTTATATATATAAGATTCTAATAATTCTTCCTCATAAATATGGCCATTAGTAGGATAATAATTTTCCTATTAAAAATGCAAATTCATTACAAACGTTACAAGTTCAGAATTAAGATCTTCATTATTAGCTTTGATGGATAGTTAATATTATGATTTTATGATTTGATGATGTTGGTCCTCTCCTTGTAATATCCGACTGTAATTTTTCATCCTTACTGTTGTATTGTTAAGATAATTTGAATATCGTTGAATCATGTTCATTTATTATATGACTACAATATCGAGATGTTACGGAACTGAGTTAGTTATCGTTGTTATTCACTTTATGTTTGTTGTTTTAATGTTAATTTGAGAGTTGTATTTTTGGACCTATTCTGGTGGTGTAGCGTATGCTACATAGTGTGATTAACGTACGTTAAGCTTGTGCCTTAACGTACGTAATTAGTTATCTGTTGCGTACGTTAAAAGGGAATCAGACATCTGTTGACTTCCGCACGTGAATTTGTTATCCGTTGCCACGCACGTGAAGGGTGATTGGGCTGTCCTGTCGGTCAGAGTCAACAATATTTAGCGTACGTAAATGGCCTGTGAAGTCAAGACAGTAGCACTTGTAAATCGATTACGTACGTAACACCAACTGGTTAGCATACGTAATACTGTTAACATACGCTAAATTTGTTCGATAACGTACGTTAAGGCTGTACAGTCTATTTAAAGACACAGCCTGTTTTTCATTTCTTCACAACCCAACTCGATTTTCTCTCCGTATATCACCTCTCCTGCCTCCCTAGACCGATATTAACCTTCTCCAACTTGGTTTTGAGCCTTGTAACTTGGAGTGGAGCTCATTGATTCGGAGTTTAGAATGTGTTCTTGAGCTGGAAGTGTGTTTCTTGTAGTATTGAGGGTTGTTCATTGTTTCTGGAGGTATGTATACGATTATCCCCTGTATTTTTCGTATGTTGATGTAATGTAGAATACTTCACCTAGAGTTAAATTAATCAAGTAAAACCTAGTTATAATTAAACTTTTAACACTTCTTGATGAATATGATAAACGAGGGTTTGGAATGGAAGTGTTCTTGATATTTTGTTGATAATGTTCATGTTTTTACGAATCAGGCTCTTCCTACTGAGTTGTTAACATCACTAATACAATGATAACCATCAGCTTTTTCATAGTTAAGTTAATTGATGAAATTTTGTCTTAAAATGTATAAGAACACCTTGTTGAATGTTAGAAGGTTAGTGTGGTGATTCTTGAACCTAAGCTAGGTGAATTCATAAATGATGTTAGTGGATCCTCCAGGTTAGTAAGGGGGTTGTAATGATGGTGTTGATAATCTTCATGAATATGGTGTAACCTTATAACTAATATAACCTTATTATAAGATTACTATATTCAATCTAGATGAGATGTAGTGTTGAACATAGTTGTGCAGATTTTTACTTTCAACTCTGTGATGTTCTTGGAAAGTTTAATCAACGTCAGATGATATTGACAACGTAAGTGATTGTTTAACATGTTCTTGATAAATTCTTAGTTATAAAGAATCATGCGAATATTCAGTAATGTCTTGTGAACCGATTGTAAGGATGAGTTGAGGTACAAGGAATTCTTGGTATAAAACTTCGATATTTTGAGATAGTAAAACTATTCAAATGGAATGTAGGGTGTCGTCTTACTAAATTCAATATCGATAGTTATATGGATGTGTTATTGAGTGAAATGTATTTCGTTCAAGATTGATTGTTCGAGTAACCGATATTAGTCGAGGACCGTTCGTTCGTTTCGACAAGGGAGGATTATTCTCGTCTCCGTATTGAGACAAGTTATCTTGCTTGGTTATAATGATGATTAGATTCTTGTGATGTTTATACGTTTAATGTATATGAAATATTTATGGATTTGTGACTCTTAATTTGATATTGTCTTTGACGTTGGTCCGTTTTTCATCATGGGATTGCATTCCCAATTACGTCACTTTGAATCGTTGATCTCGTTGGTCCTCATGTCACTTCGGTGAGTTTTTCTTGATCCTTAATCGGATATGTGATTTGTTGAATTCGTTGTCATGTCGTATCGTGACATATCTGGAATCATATCTGCGTGCCGATTGGTTATTGTGTAGGATTTTTAGCCGGGCACTTATATAGTCATACGTGGATGTTTTCCGTATTGGACTGTGCACACGAGACGTAGTTCGTGAGGCTAATTAGGTACATTGTCACACGTATATTCTGGATTCCATATACGGGATGGACATGTACACGGACACATTTCTAGATCGGGCGTACTACGATGTCCATCTTGAGCCATATTATTTAATCGTTCATAGTCCATGTATGATTGGATATGTTCGACGGTTTTGTGACTGATTGTTCATACGCCCGATGGGTATGTTCAATAGTCGGGATGTTTTCCTTGAGATCTAATATATGTGAATTGTATAATGTCGGGAGAATCATTTATCATGTATATATGACCCTGTGTTTTGGGCGAAATACTTGTGTTGTATTTTAGGTCGAGGCAAAGGCAAGGCACGGGAAGAGCACGGTGACGGCGAGGGGTTCGAAGGATACTAGTTCGGGGGGCCCATGTCTATTGTGTCCGATTATGTTCAGACCGTGTAATGTTACTTTAATTCCGCTTTATTCAAATTATTGTCTGGTTGTATTGACATTTGAATTATATTCCATCTCCATGTGGTTTGTACTTGTATTTCGGATCCTGTGTATCATAAGGCCATTCGCCATACCATTAATAAACTCCTAATCGGAGTAATGACTATTTATTGTGGTTCAGTATCACAAAGTAATACTTATTTAATCTGTATTTTGATATCGCCTGGTGGGTCCCAGTGTGGGGTCCACAGCACTGTAATAGCCGTATTTTGGGGTGTTACAGAAGATGGTATCGGAGAGTGTTGTTTTCTCTTCAAGAGTCATTGTAGAATGAACTAGTATCAAAAGACCTTCGTGTCACGTGTGACCTGTGCAAGCGCCTGACCCTACGAGCCAAATACGGTATGTACTTTATGAGCCATGATTTAATTACTGACATGATATTGATATCGGGATGGATCTCTTTGTTGATCTTGTTATTTCGAGGATCTGTGGCAGGATTTATCTGATTAATAATTCAAGGTAAATGCTGGATTGATTATATGATTGAAATTGTTCGACTCGACGTCGATGTAATATTCTGTGTGACACTTGTGGTGTCGATAATTCATTGTGAACTGTTTTCTCGATTATGTTATTCCTTGTTGCTATTAACTTAGCATGAATTTTGGATTAGTATCTTGAACTGTACTTATGGTTATCATTATGATTGATTCTTTCAGTATGGAAAGAAATCAGAGAGGTCGTGGCAGAGGGGACGAGGTCGCGGAAGGGGCCGAATCCCGATACCTCGAGCCAACAGACACGCGAATGTGGAGCATAGTTCCGCAGGCAGTGGTTCGCCTTCTAGGGACCAGTCGCACCATACTGGGCGTGAGGATGCACGTGTCGATCCTTACATTGTGATGCAGGTGATGATGGCTCAGATGACCCAGATGGTTCAATTAATGGAAGCTATGCAGAGGGCCACTACTGGCCAGCAACAGGGGCCTCATCCTCCATCTCCTGTGCTTGGCGGACCCGTGAGTCGCATCATCAGCGACATCTCTCCCCAGCGACCTCCGAACTTTGAAGGCTCCTCTGAGCCTGCTGACATTGTGCATTGGATTGAACACTTTCAGAAATTGTTCGAGATGGTGGACTGTCCCGAATAGAATCGTGTATCCGTAGCATCTTACTATCTTAGCAAGGGCGCTCACACCTGGTGGCTTTAAGTGAGGCCAGCTGATGGTGTATATACTTGGGAGGAATTTAAAAACCTCATGCTAGACTGTTACTATCCAGGGCCACTCCGTGAGGCCAAGCTATCAGAACTTCTGAACCCGGACGTGTCTGAAGACGATGATGTACTATATGTTGCCGAGAAATTTCAGGCACTTATTCCTTTTGCCTCGTCGATTGTCCAAACGGAGGCTGATAAGATCAAATATTTTCTCAAGAGGCTTAAACCCCGAATGAGAATGCAGCTGTTGAATCACCACTTTATGACCCTACCGGAGTTCATCGAGAAAGCTATGGAATAGGAACTCACCGCGAAAGAGATTTCCAAGAAGCAACCACAGTCCAACAACAAAAGATCTCGGAACCAGAACCAGACTGAGAGTAACCGGGGGACATTCAGGAACCCCCAGTCATTGCCAAACCCTTCTGATCGACCACCCATGGAGTCGAAGCCAGCCGGATCGCACTCTCGAGCGGTCCCCCCATCAGTTATGTGCTATAACTGTGGAGACCAGGGGCACGTCAGCTCCAAATGCCCGAAGCCAGCCGTCGCATGCCATACTTGTGGGAAGAATGGGCATCGTGCTCGTTTTTACAGGAATGGACCCGAACGTGAACCAGTAGCGTCTTATGCTCCAGTTCAGTCTTCTGTCCAGGACCGTGTGCCTCCGTCCGCTTCTTATCAGACTACCGGGGCAAACCGGGGAATGGGTCGTGGGAATTAAAGTGGTACACATGGTGCCGGAACTGCGAAACCTAGGATTTACGAGATGAAGAAAGTCAACGATCCCGAGGCCAGCATAATTGCAGGTATACTCGAGATCCACTCTCAGCCGGTGTGTGTTCTTTTTGATACCGATGCTTCACACTCCTTTATATCTACTTCTTGTTTAAGTTGTTTGCCTCTAGACCATGTTATCAATTGCGATCCTTATGTGATTGGTCTACCCAATGGTAGAAGAATTATTGGAAATCGTGAAGTCCAGGACTGTCCGATTCGTATGAACGACCGTGAGTGGTGGTCAAATCTGATTGTAGTCGATTTACCTAAGGATGATATAATCTTGGGTATCAATTGGATGGATCGTCATGATGCCATACTTAGTGTCCGTAATGGTAACCATCACTTCTGATGATGGTTTCGAGTTTATTTTTCGAGGTGATAATCCCAGCCGTTCCGAGAGAGTCATCAGTGTTATGAAAGTAGTGAAACTGCTTAATCAAAGGTGTATTGGTTATTGGTGCTACATGACCAAAACAACAGATCGACCAGTCGAATTGGCCGACATTCCGGTAGTCCGAGACTACCCAGACGTATTTCCAGACGAGTTGCCAAGCTTACCTCCACATCGTGAGGTGGAGTTTATTATTGAGTTAGAGCCAGGTACGTCCCCGCTTTTGAAAGCACCGTATCATATGGCTCCGACTGAGATGCAGGAGTTGAAGAACCAGATTTAGGAGTTGACTGAAAAGGGCTATATTCGACCTAGTGCGTCCCCTTGGGGAGCACTAGTGTTATTTGTACGGAAGAAGGACGGATCTATGCATTTATGTATTGATTACCGTGAGCTGAACACGGTAACCATCAAGAACAAATATCCTTTGCCTCGTATTGATGATTTATTGGATCAACTTCAGGGAGCTACTGTGTTTTCTAAGATCGACTTGAGGTCTGGTTATCATTAGTTGAGGATTCGAGAGTCTAACATTTCGAATACAGCCTTCCGTACTCGCTATGGGCATTATGAGTTCGTGGTGATGCCATTTGGATTAACTAATGCACCAACTGTATTCATGGAGTTGATGAATCAGGTTTCTATTAACTATCTAGACCGCTTTTTAGTCATTTTTATTGACGATATTTTGATTTACTCTCATAACCACGAAGAGCATGAACGTCATCTCCACCAAGTTCTCGATGCGTTGAGGCAGGAACAACTTTATGGGAAGTTTTCTAAATGAGAATTCTGGATGCCTGAGGTTATCTTTCTTGGGCATGTGATATCAGCTGAAGGAGTGAGTGTGGACCCACATAAGACAGAAGCAATTCGAGATTGGCTACCTCCGAAGAACGTGAAGAAAGTTCGTAGTTTCCTCGGCCTAGCAGGTTACTACCGACAGTTCGTGGAAGGATTTTCCAAAATTGCGCAACCGATGACTAACCTACTGAGGAAGGATAAGAAGTATTTGTGGACAGAAGCATGTCAGCAAAGTTTTGATGAGCTCAAGAGTCGATTGATTTCATCACATGTCTTGGTTCTACCAAAAGGAACAGAAGTATTCGTGGTATATAGTGACGCGTCAAGACAGGGCCTTGGATGTATACTGATGTAGGAAGGGAAAGTGATCGCCTATGCATCGAGACAATTGCGACCCTATGAAGTTAACTATCTGACCCATGACTTGGAGCTAGCATCCGTGGTGTTTGCTTTGAAAATATGGCGTCACTATCTGTATGGAGTTACCTGTCAGATCTTTACTGATCACAAGAGCCTGAAGTACATTTTTACTCAGAAGGAGTTGAACATGAGACAGAGAAGGTGGCTAGAATTAATCAAAGATTATAATATCGAGATCCTTTATCATCCGTGCAAGGTAAATGTGGTTTCGGATGCCTTGAGCCGTAAGACAGTGCAGGAGCAGATGCTTAGCCTCTTGACAGCTCAGAGGGAATTACAGTTAGACCTTATGAGGCCAAAGATTGAAGTTTGGTTAAAGCGTGTTGAGGGACAACTTTGTACACTCGAGATTTCTTCGTCTCTTGATGATATAATCAGATCAAAGCAGGTTACGGACCCATTTCTATCTCGAGTTCGGGATGAAGTAACTCAAATGAAAGCCCCTGGATTTGTGATCCATGAGGACGGATTGATACGCTTTAGGAATCGAGCGTATGTACCCGCAGACGAAGAGTTCAGGAACTCTATCATGAGAGAGGCCCATGCTACTCCGTACTCTATTCACCTAGGGTCTAGTAAGATGTATAAGGATTTGAAACAATATTATTGGTGGGGAAACATGAAACGTGAGATTTCCGAATTCGTTTCGAGATGTTTAACCTGTCAGCAGGTTAAGATTGAGCACTAGCGACCCACAGAAATGCTGAAACCGCTCCCGATTCCCGAGTGGAAGTGGGAGGACATATCGATGGATTTTATCACTAGCTTGCCGACGAGTCGTCGAGGAATGAATATGATTTGGGTGATTGTGGACCGTCTAACCAAATCAGCCCACTTTTTGGAGATTAAAGACACGTGGGGTCCCGGAGATTGGCCCAGCTATTTATTAAAGAGATTTTAAGGTTACATAGTACCCCCAAGAGTATTGTATCGAACCGTGACGGGCGATTCGTGTCACACTTCTGGAAGGCAGTTCATCGTGCGATGGGCACGCAGTTGAATTTCAGTACAGCTTTTCATCCGCAGACCGATGGTCAGTTTGAGAGAACTACCCAAACCCTAGAGGACATGTTGAGAGCATGTGCTCTAAATTGGAAGGACGATTGGGAAACCCAGCTACCTTTGGTGGAATTCACTTATAATAATAGTTGGCATGCTTCAATTCAGATGCCTCCATATGAGGCATTGTATGGCCGTCATTGTAGGTCCCATTTGTGTTGGGACGAACTGTCAGAATCATTGGATATGGAACCCGATATGTTGTTAACAACCCGTGAGAAGATCGCTCTGATTAGGAGTCGTTTGTTAACGGCTCAAAGTCGACATAAGTCCTACGCAGACCACCGTCGATGACCGCTTGAGTTTGAGGTTGGTGACCATGTGTTAATGAAGGTGTCTCCTACTCGAGGTGTTTTTTGTTTTGGGAAGAGAGGCAAGCTGAGCCCGAGGTACATTGGGCCGTTTGAGATTTTGGAGCGTGTAGGTGATCTGTCCTATCGACTGGCTTTACCACCGGATTTGAGTCGGATTCACAACGTGTTTCATGTCTCCCAGTTCAGGAAGTATGTTGCTGATCCGAGCCATGTACTTCAGTTCGAAGAGATTGAAATATCAGAGGATCATTCGTATGAGGAGCGTCCTGTATAGATACTCGAGAGAAGGATCAAATAGTTGCGGAACAAGACGATCCCCCTACTGAAGGTTCAGTGGTCACGACACGGAGTCGATGAGGCTACGTGGGAAACCGAGGATAGCATGCGAGTGAGATACCCCGAATTATTTGCCCCTTAGTTTTGAGGACGAAACTCCTTTTAAGGGGGAGAGTATGTAATATCCGACTGTAATTTTTCATCCTTACTATTGTATTGTTCAGATAATTTGAATATCGTTGAATCATGTTGCATTTATTATATGACTACAATTTCGAGATGTTACGAAATTGTGTTATTCACTTTATGTTTGTGTTTTAATGTTAATTGGAGAGTTGTATTTTTGGACCTATTCTGGTGGTGTAGCGTACGCTACATAGTGTGATTAACGTACATTAAGCTTGTGCCTTAACGTATGTAATTAGTTGTCTGTTACGTACGTTAAGAGGGAATCAGACATCAGTTGACTTCCGCATGTGAATTTGTTATCCGTTTCCATGCACGTGAAAGGTGATTGGGCTATCGTGTCGGTCAGAGTCAACCATATTTAGCCTACGTAATACCTTTTCTTTAGCGTACGTAAATGGCCTGTGAAGTCAAGACAGTAGCACCTGTAAATCGATTACGTACGTAACACCAACTGGTTAGCATATGTAACACTGTTAACGTACGCTAAATTTGTTCGATAGCGTACATTAAGGCTGTACAGTATATTTAAAGACACAGCCTGTTTTTCATTTCTTCACAACCCAACCCGATTTTCTCTCCATATATCCCCTCTCCTGCCTCCCTAGACCGATATTAACCTTCTCCAACTTTGTTTTGAGCCTTGTAACTTGGAGTGGAGCTCATTGATTCGGAGTTTAGAAGGTGTTCTTGAGCTGGAACTGTGTTTCTTGTAGTATTGAGGGTTGTTCTTCGTTTCTAGAGGTATGTATACGATTATCCTCTGTATTTTTCGTACACTGATATTAGTAATGTAGAATACTTCACCTAGAGTTAAATTAATCAAGTAAAAGCTGGTTATAATTAAACTTTTAACACTTCTTGGTGAATATGATAAATGAGGGTTTGGAATGGAAGTGTTCTGGATATTTTGTTGATAATGTTCATGCTTTTACGAATCAGACTCTTCCTACTGAGTTTTTAACATCACTAATACAATGATAACCATCAGCTTTTTCATAGTTAAGTTAATTGATGAAATGTTGTCTTAAAATGTATAAGAACACCTTGTTGAATGTTAGAAGGTTAGTGTGGTGATTCTTGAACCTAAGATAGGTGAATTCATAAATGATTTTAGTAGATCCTACAGGTTAGTAAGGGGGTTGAGGATGGTGTTCATAATCTTCATGAATATGGTGTAACCTTATAACTAATATAACCTTATTATAAGCTTACTATATTCAATCTAGATGAGATGTAGTGTTGAACATAGTTGTGCAGATTTTTACTTTCAACTTTGTGATGTTCTTGGAAAGTTTAATCAACGTAGGATGATATTGACAACATAAGTGATTGTTTAACATGTTCTTGATAAATTCTTAGTTATAAAGAATCATGTGAATATTCGGTAATGTCATGTGAACCGATTGTAAGGATGAGTTGAGGTACAAGGAATTCTTGGTATAAAACTTCGATATTTTGAGATAGTAAAACTATTCAAATGGAATGTAGGGTGTCGTCTTACTAAATTCAATATCGATAATTATATGGATGTGTTATTGAGTGAAATATATTTCGTTCAAGGTTGATTGTTCGAGTAACCGATATTAGTCGAGGACCGTTCGTTCGTTTCGACAAGTGAGAATTATTCTCGTCTCCGTATTGAGGCAAGTTATCTTGCTTGGTTATAATGATGATTAGATTCTTGTGATGTTTATACATTTCATGTATATGAAATGTTTATGGATTTGTGACTCGTAATTTGATATTGTCCTTGACGTTGGTCCATTTTTCATAATGGGATTGCATTCCCAATTATGTCACTTTAAATCGTTGATCTCATTTGTCCTCGTGACACTTCGGTGAGTTTTTCTTGATCCTTAATCAGATATGTGATTTGTTGAATTCGTTGTCATGTCGTATCGTGACATATCTGGAATCATATCTGCGTGCCGATTGGTTATTGTGTAGGATTTTTAGCCGGGCATTTATATAGTCATACGTGGATGTTTTCCGTATTGGACTGTGCACACGAGACGTAGTTCGTGAGGCTAATTAGGTACATTGTCACACGTATATTCTGGATTCCATATACGGGATGGACATGTACACGGATGCATTTCTAGATCGGGCGTACTGTGATGTCCATCTTGAGCCATATTGTTTAATCGTTCATAGTCCATGTATGATTGGATATGTTCGACGGTTTTGGGACTGATTGTTCATACGCCCGAGGGGTATGTTCAATAGTCGGGATGTTTTCCTTGAGATCTAATATATGTGAATTGTATAATATCGGGAGAATCATTTATCATGTATATCTGACCCTGTGTTTTGGGAGAAATACTTTTGTTGTATTTCAGGTCGAGGCAAAGGCAAGGCACGGAAAGATCACGGTGACGGCGAGGGGTTCGAAGGATACTAGTTCGGGGGTCCCATGTCTTTTGTGTCCGGTTATATTCAGACCATGTAATGTTACTTTAATTCCGCTTTATTTAAATTATTGTCTGGTTGTATTGACATTTGAAGTATATTCCATCTCTATATGGTTTGTACTTGTATTTCGGATCCTGTGTATCATAAGTCCATTGGCCATACCATTAATAAACTCCTAATCGGAGTAATGACTATTTATTGTGGTTCGGTATCACAAAGTAATACTTATTTAGTCTGTATTTTAATATCGCCTGGTGGGTCCCAGTGTGGGGTCCACGGCACTGTAATATCCGCCTTTTGGGGTGTTACACTATCTACCTATAAGTAGCAATCTATATCCATCTAGAGATTGTAATCAAGAACACAATATCATAGAAACACATATGCTAAATAAACTTATAGGCAAAGAGGGAGAAACCTATCTTCATACATTCAAGCAGGTTGAACATATTCTTGCTATTTACGTCTTAATGTCTGGAGGTATGTCAATTTAATTATGTCTTGTGATAATCATGTAATTCTAAGTTTTTGAAATTATGTCATGTATAAATTCATCTAACATGTGGTATCGTAGAAAGGTTTTAGAATGCATGATTATCCGTTAATATGATTCCGATGCTTGATCATCACCATCTGAGTTTAATTTGTTAAGAATTAGGGCATGTTGTACCTTTTCTCTCTAAGTATCATTTCAATACTGTTATGCATTATAATGCAACATCATTGCAAATTTTGCATCTATCAAGTTTTATGTGATGAGAAAGAATCATGAATGAGCAAATTGATTCATTAAATTCATGCTTGGTTTTTTGTGGTGTTCATTAAGATATTCATTGAAACCAATTACAATATAGACCCGTAAATATAAATAGTTAATTTTGTATCAATTTTTGATCAATTGTCATGAATTGCATCTAATTTAGTTAAATTCCACCTTTAGCTTTGGGTATGTTGATATTATCATTCATATATTATGTGACCTATTTTATATGATTTTATGTCATTCAAATGACCGGGTATAACTTGATGATAATGATTATTTATGTTAATTTATTAGTTGTTTTGTCTTGGTTCTTCAACTTATTCCCCTGGACATATGCTTGATTGATAACGTCAATTATGATCATTTTGTTCTTCGAGTTCATCCGTATAAGTCATCGTTTTGAGTACTTTTAATGTTGGGTTCATCGGAAAATAATTGTTTTGGAGGGGGATTATGGCTGATCGATCCATCATGTTGAGAAAATATTAGTGTTCTAGGCATTATGTTTCGGCCTGATACAATCTAGATAGGCGGAGCCTTAGCGATTGTCGGTTTTATTTTCGACGCTTGATGGTATTAAAGGATAACGAACCTTCAACATTTTCAGGAAAAATTACTCATGATTTTTTTTTACTCCCTCCATTCATCTTTTCTTAAAGAATACTCCGACACTCCATGAAGCTTCTTGATGCATATCAACAGTTAAGGACCTTATCACTAAATGATCTTTTTTTTTTTTTTAAAAATGCTTATGTCCTGATTTGGTTAAGACCAACTTGAAGATTAAATTATTATAATCTTCGCCTTTGTCAAATACATAATGTTCATATTTATCTATTTTGCATTGGATTATTGGTGATACATGTAACACCCCGAGATATTCGGAATAATTACAGTGCCGTAAACCCTTTAAGTAAGGATTTACAAGGCTAATTAAAAGGAATGTGAATATAATCCAACGATACCACAGAAATTCAAATTACAAAACCGGTTCCAACTGATCCATTGAGTTAATTAATACAACCATATCGAAATGATATTAATAAGACACGCGTACTCGAGTACTGAAAATGAACCAAGAAGATAAATCACAAAAAAACAACAAATATCACTGAGCCCCTTCGTCGTCACGTCGGTACTGTCGTTGTTTCCCCGATCCTCGGCTACCTGAACATCAAAACAAATGTCAACCCCCAAAGGGGTTAGCAAAACGATGCTAGTACAAGTATCATATTAACGAATCGGATATGCAACAACAATACATAACAAAATAGACAACATGGATTTCCGCTACCGGAATCCAACAATGCGAATCCACAAGATTCCATTAACACGGTATGGGTATTCCAATGATCCAGCGCCCTCAGCATAGATCCCAAGATGATCCCGTCGGACCAACACGAGGTGGAAAAACCCGTCCAATGATCCAACGCCCTCAGCCTAGATCCCAAGATGATCCCGTCGGACCAACACGAGGTGGACATCTGATCCAGCGCCCTCAGCCTAGATCGTACAACATACACAAACACAACTCATGCATACATATATGCCAAATCGCTACGTCCATCAACATGAACATACAGACACTACATAACGAATATCATGACAATTTAACGAAATAAATCCCATGTTCAACAACATGAATAAACCACATGTATGCTCAAAATACCAATATTAACAAATTACGATACTTGCCTCAAAGATGGCAAGAACTAATCACTCCGATGATCTCAACACACTCGAAGGCCGCCTCCTTCGATCAACATAGCAAGCTCGAACCTTAACAAAAGAAATAATAAAGAATTCATCTCATGTCGTACGAATGTCTAACAATCCGGTCTACGGCCGAAAGCTCTTAAAATGAATTCTGCCTGAACTACTTAGCGTATGCTACGTATTCTGCGTAACATGCGCTAAGCCGGCTCGTTAGCATACGTAAACGACGAAGTCTAGCGTACGCTAACTATATACCGATCCTCTCGATCACCGATCGACTACTTTGATGACATAACGTACGTTACGTACCAAACGTAGCGTACGTTACTCATTCTCGATAGCGCACGTTAATATACATATCTTAGCGTGCGATAACCGTGCATGGCAGTTTACTACTGGGCAGAAAACTTGATCTAATGGTGATGAAACTCATGAAACCTTTAGTGCTAATACATGTCATCTCCATGCATATCATGCTCATACGGTTTGTGAAAGATCTTTACGGATTAAACGACTACGAGATGCAAGGATACGTATAATCATCACAACACCATAATTCATCTTGATCTTCAAGAAAATATCCTAAGTTCAATCCATTCCATGTCCCAAAACGTATGATTCCATTATGTAAAGACATAAGAACTTGATAATATCCATAAACTGTTCATAATCGGTTTTGAAGCTTCATGAATATGCTATGAGTTCAAACACTAAAAGGTTCAATGGTTTATACAATGAAGAAGTACCGAAACATCGAAAATATCCTTCTAACAACATGATGTTCGACTACGTACGAATTTAACTGACTAGATAATCCCAAATCATGATCAAAACGTCCTTCAGAATATTACTTAATATTGGTGAAGAATCACCTACCTCAAAGTAGTGAAGAACAAGGAGGAACTTGAAGAAATCCAATGCCGAAAGCTTGAACACCACTCTCCAATGATCTACGATCTTCCAACTCGTGCTAGGATGATGATATGAGAGGTTGAGGATGGAGGAAGTAACTCTCTAAGTCCAAGAATTTGGATTTGGGAAGTGAAAAGTCTGAAAAAATGAAAAATGATGTTGTCCTATATATAGAAAATGGTTATTAGCACGCTTCTCCATATCCATAGCGTGCGCTAACGGCCATATGAATCTTACTGACTTCACTGTACTCAGCATTTAGCGTGCGTTATCCCTATAACAGTAGCGTGTGCTACAGCGTTGACTTGGCTTTTCCCGAAAGCTGTCCAGGTTCATCCCGACATGATCCGACCAAGATCCGCGGCTGATCTCACCTACCACCTGTCTTAATCATATTGACTACGTATAGCGTGCGCTAAGGTTCATACATAGCGTACGCTACGAACCCAATTTAGCGTACGCTACGCTAAGTCGATAGCGTGCGCTACATGTGCAAAAATAACCACTTAGAACACATTCATGCAATCATGCGCTCAACAGCACCGGATCATGAAATACGGAGAATAATACTCAGATCAAAATGCAACAATTACAATATCACAAGGTTCAATTACACATCAAAAATCATGGGTATTACATCCTCTCTCCCTAAAAAGAAGTTTCGTCCCGAAACTTAAGATGAAAACAGCTCTGGATATCTAGTCTTCATATTGTCCTCCGTTTCCCAAGTGGCCCCTTCAACTCCGTGTCGTGACCATCGTACTTTAACCAAGGGTATTGGTTTATTCCTCAATTATTTGATCCGACTCTCAAGTATCTTGATTGGTCTCTCTTCGAAGGTGCCGTCATTAGCTATCTCGATCTCATCGAACTCAATGATATGACTGGGATCTGGTACATACTTCCGCAATTGGGATACGTGAAACACATTGTGAATGTGACTCAGCGATGGCGGTAAGGCCATCCTGTATGCTAAATCCCCAACTCTCTCGAGGATCTCAAATGGTCCGATATATCTCGAACTTAGCTTACCTTTACTCCCAAAATGGAAAATTCCTCGTGTAGGAGACATCTTCAATAGTACGTGGTCCCCAATGTCGAACTCTAGCGGGCGACGACGCACGTCTGCATAAGACTTCTGTCGACTCTGGGCAGTCAATAGTCTTTCCCGAATCAAAGCTATCTTCTCTTGAGTCTGAACTATCAATTCCGGTTCCGTCCTGATCAAGTCCGAAGAATCATCCCAGCACAGGGGTGATCGGAATCTTCTCCCGTACAAAGCTTCATATGGTGCCATCTTAATAGAAGTATTCCAACTATTGTTGTAGGTGAATTCAATAAACGGCAAGTGAACTTCCCAATCAGTTGACCAATCCAAAGCACAAGCTCTAAGCATGTCTTCTACTCTTTGTATAGTCCTTTCGGACTGACCGTCCATTTGAGGATGATAAGCCATGTTAAAGTTTAGCTCGGTCCCCAAAGACCTGTGAACTGCCTTCCAGAAGTGCGACACGATGCGACCATCTTGATCTAAAATAATGGTCTTCGGCATCCCATGCAATCTGACTATCTCTGCAATAAATACTCGTGCCAATTTCTCGGGTCCCCACGTGTCTTTAATTCCTAGGAAATGAGCCGACTTGGTTAGTCGATCAACTATAACCCAATCATGTTCATTCCCGTCTTGGTCCTTGGCATATTGGTGATGAAATCCATCGAGATATCTTCCCACTTCCACTTAGGGATCAGAAGCGGCTTTAACATTCCGGCAGGTCGCTGATGTTCAATCTTAACCTGCTGACAAGTCAAACACTTCGAAACGTACTCTGCTACGTCCTTCTTCATATTTCCCCACCAGAAGTTTTGTTTTAGATCCTTATACATCTTATTGCTGCCCGTGTGAATAGAATAGGGCGTGCTGTGAGCTTCCTTCAGAATTGTCCGTCTCAAATCATCATCATCGGGAACGCAAAGTCGACTCTGAAATCTCATAACTCCATCATCTTGTATCATGAATCCTGGGGCCTTTCCTTTCTTTACTTCGTCACATAACCGAAGGATCAGAGAATCGTTCAACTGCTTAGATTTGATTTCCTCGACTAGTGACGAAGTCAGTTCCATCACATATAGTTGCCCTTGGATTCCTGGTGCCCATACTTCAATCCCTTCACGGATCAGTTCTCGTTGAATGCTGGTTTGGGACGTAAGTGCTTCCAACACTCGAAGAAAAACAGGTTTACGGCTCAATGCATCGGCAACTATGTTTGCTTTACCCGGATGATAGAGAATTTCCAAGTCGTAATCCTTGATCAATTCTAGCCACCTTCTCTGCCTCATGTTTAATTCTTTCTGACTGAAAATGTACTTGAGGCTTTTATGATCTGTAAAGATCTGACAATGAGTGCCGTATAAATAATGTCACCAAATTTTCAAGGCAAAGACCACAACTGCTAACTCCAGATCATGAGTCGGGTAATTAACTTCATATGGTTTCAACTGCCGAGAAGCATAGGCAATCACCTTACCCTTTTGCATCAACACACATCCCAGACCCTGATTTGAAGCGTCGCTGTATACCATGAATCCATCAGTTCCATCTGGTAATGCTAATATAGGTGCTGTCGTCAGTCTCTTCTTAAGTTCATCAAAACCAGCCTGGCATTTCTCATCCCACA
Source organism: Orobanche coerulescens (assembly GCA_033398695.1). Classification (NCBI taxonomy): domain Eukaryota; kingdom Viridiplantae; phylum Streptophyta; class Magnoliopsida; order Lamiales; family Orobanchaceae; genus Orobanche; species Orobanche coerulescens. The sequence continues at coordinate 67,582,165 of CM065811.1, read as the reverse complement.
TGAACTTTTGAGTTTTCTGTAACATCTGAGTGAGTGGACGAGTAATTTTAGAAAATCCCTCTACAAAACGGCGATAATATCCAGCATGTCCTAAGAAGCTTCAGACTTCTTTCACGTTATTAGGAGCTTTCCATTCCAAGATTGCTTCGACTTTCTTCGGGTCCACCTGGACTCCGTCAGCTGATATCACATGCCCAAGGAAAGTTACTTCCCTAAGCCAGAACTCGCATTTGGAAAGCTTCACATAAAGCTGTTCATTCCTCAAGGTGCTCAAAACCATACGCAAATGCTCGGCATGCTCCTATGTGTCTTTCGAATAGATCAAGATGTCGTCAATGAAAATGACCACAAACTTATCTAGGTATTCTAAGAATACCCGATTCATCAATTGCATAAATACCACAGGAGCATTGGTAAGTCCGAACGGCATCACCACGAATTCATAGTGCCCGTACCGGGATCTGAAAGCAGATTTCAGTATATTCGATTCCTTAATTCTCAACTGATGGTATCCTGATCGCAAGTCAATCTTCGAGAATACCCTTGCCCCTTGCAGTTGATCAAACAAGTCATCTATCTGAGGTATGGGATACTTGTTCTTGATCGTCATCTTGTTTAGCTCCCTGTAATCAATACATAATCGGAGGGATCCATCTTTCTTCCGGACAAAGAGAACGGGTGCTCCCCAAGGAGAAACGCTAGGTTGAATGTAACCCTTCTGCAATAATTCCTCCAGTTGCTTCTTTAGTTCATACATCTCGGTTGGCTCCATGCGATATGGTGCTCTGGAAATAGGAGCGGCTCCAGGCTCTAATTCGATAGTGAACTCCACTTCTCTCTGCGGAGGTAACCCAGGTAGTTCGTCAGGGAATACATCTGAGAATTCATTCACAACTGGAATAGATGAGAGCTCTACTCCTTCTTCTTTCTTCATGGCGTAGCACCAAAATCCGTGACAACCCTGCTTCAGTAATTTCACAGCTTTCATCGCTTTGATCAATTTTCCCGAGCTTCCCGGTCTCCATTCTCTGAATAAGTGTTCGGATCCGTCATCAGCAATGATAGAAATGATTCTCTTTCGGTAATTCAGAATAGCTCCATAACGTTTGAGCCGATCGTCTCCGAGAATTAAATCGTCACCATGGATGTCAACTACAATAAGATTCGATGGCGAATCTCTCCCTCCTATAGACACTGGAAAATCTCTAGTTTCTAGGGTTCCCACAATTCTCTCTACGCTCGGCAAACCCACAACATATGGTTCACAATCAAATAAACACGAGATTTTCAAACGATTAACACAGTTCAATGATATGAAAGAGTGTGTATCTCCAGAATCGAATAAGACACTAACTGGTTGCAAAAGGATCTGAATCGTACTTGATGCAACAGCAGTGTTCTGATCGTCAGATTTCCTCATCTCGTACAGGCGCGGAGGAACGGACCCAGCACTGGATGTCTCTCTCTTCCCAACATTCTGCTGCTGAAATCCACTCTGCTGCGTCTGGTTCACACTTATCTCCTTTGGAACTGGCGCTGGAGCGCGAGTACCAAATGATCTAGTCGCAACTCCACAGAAAGCCGCACGCTACCCTTCTTGCCCACAATCGAAACAAGTCACAGAAGATGTGGGGTAATCTCGTCGAATATGCCCTGCTCGACCACAATTATAGCATTTCTTTGATGCGTACGAAACTGATGATGTTGTCCGGAACTTCTTTCCACCTCTACAAGGATGTGGAGGTTTCCTAGATGAATAAAATGAGGATTGCACCTTGTGGGGCCCACCACTCTTGTTTTCCGAGAAGTTGCCGGTCACTTTTTGCTTCTTTGCCTCCATCGATTTCTCCACCGCTGCCTCTTTCATGTCGTAGGCCAGCGCTTTGTCTTGATACTGTCGCAACGTAGTACACTCGAATACGGACATGTACTGCTGAATCTCCGGCTTCATCCGCATATCGAAATGAAAAATCTTTTCTACCTCCGTTATGACCAAGTGTCGCACACAAGTCAGCTGTTGATTAAAAGTTTTGATTAAGTCTGTCACAGATGCTTCCGAACTCTGTGGTGAGAAAAACTCTCGGATTTTTGCCTCTCTAACTGGACGAGGATAATATTGTGCTTCCATCATTTGTTTGAATTCCGTCCAGTCAGCATTATAATTCTTAGGTCGAATAGCTTCCCACCAGTCAAAAGCCTCCCCAGTCAGAAAATACTGGGCAATAGGAACTTTTCGGTCCTCGGGACAGTTAATACCCGCGAATATCTTCTCTAATTCCTTTAGCCAATGATCCCAAGTAAGTGCCTCAGCAGATCCGTCAAATTTTGGCGGGTGTAATTGACCACCTCAGCAAGCCATCTGTCTCCCCGGTTATCCTCGTGGTGCTGCTGTCCCATCGCCGTCTGCACTCGGTCAACTACCTGAGCAAATTGGTTTATCTGAGCCACCACCTGTTGAAGCACTCCCGGCATGTTAGGATTCGCGTCGTCATTCGCTGATCCCTGTTGTCCTCTAGAATGGGAATCGGTTCGACTAGCCGATAATTCTGGGGTAGTTGCGGAATCCTCATGTCTCACATGACCACGTCCGCATCCACGACCGCATCCGCATCCACGTCCTCCCCTCAACATACTGTAAACACAATTACTCAATATCCAGGACAAAATTTTCAAAAATAAAGTCCGTCAATATTCACAAAACAGAAATTAAATAAAACGGTAGTATAAGAGATTAGGAGACTTACGACCACGGTCCACATGACGACTTTAGCTAAACAGTGATGTTACGAATGACCTGTAAATCAAATAACGGAAATAAACCCTACTAAAACCCGACTGCCAAGATATCCATGAATCTTAGCTCCGATACCATATTCTGTAACACCCCGAGATATTCGGAATAATTACAGTGCCTTAAATGTAATAACTGGATTTATTACTGTGTATTTCATCTGTACTTTGAACCCTGTAGTATTTTGGGAATGATGATATTGATAATGGAGTATGATCATTATCGTATTTGTATCCTTATTCATGGGTGTGGCAACATATAAATTTTCCTCCATGCATATACGTGATAACGTACGTTAAGAGTGTAACTTAACGTACGTAATCTGTTAATGTTAACGTACGCTATGGATGAAGCGTAGCGTACATAATGCGGTCAATTATTGGATGGGCCAGCTAGCACATGGAGTACATGGTGGTGGGCTCGACCAAGATACCCACCAGATTCGCACGGCATGAATCTGGACACCTTTTTAAGTCAACGGCTTAACGTACGTTATGAACATTGTGTAGCGTACGCAAACTATATGGGTTACGTACGTAACGCGTTTAGTATAGCGTACGTAATGAAGTTCAGAAATCAGAGAGTGAACTATTTTGGGCGATAACGTACGTTATGAAGTAGCCCTAGCGTACGTAACACTCAGAAAGTTATAAAAGGAGCAACACCCCAATTCATTTCAACTCGTCCTTTTGCTCCTAAACTTCATCATATTCGTCCCCAGAAGATTTCCAGCCTCTTTTAACACCTTTATATCAATTGTTACTGAATCATTGAGCTTGTATGACACTACTTGATCATTGAAGACAACTTATATTGGACTTTGGAGTAGAAATCATCGCGAGTCGGCGTTGAAGCAACCGGAGTTGGATTTTTACTTAGAGTCTCAGTATTATCTTCCTCTTAAGGTATGTTATACTACTTCCAATCTTGAAGTTATGTTGATTAAAGATGATATGATCGCATTACCAAGAACAGTAGATCACTTTGACGACATATGCGACCTAGTATCATATTTAAACTATAATGATCGAACTATTATGGTGTAGAACACCGTAGTTGAACCTGGTTATGCCATAGATGAGGGTAGTGAATTATTAACCGTATCAAATGTTATCGTCATGTTGATTGTAAACTGAGTGTCAATTTCCACTTTTATCAATGGATTTTGGAAAGAATCATCATAGTTGTAATCTTGCTTGCATAGATGAATAAGTAGTTCGCCATCGGTATAAGCCTGGATTTAATGACGATATTAGATCAATTACATCAACCTTAGACCAACCGAACCTTGTATGAGTATTTCGATCAAGATTGAAAATAGTATTACGATGATATCCGTATCCTTGAAATTGAAGATATTAATCCGAAGATCATTCATGAGTATGATATATATATTTGAAGGTATACTAGATTACTCACTAAGAATTTCGTAATACTTCGTCACTAATCGAGCCAGTCATCCGTCCAGTGAGAAACTGACATGCATGATTAACGTACGTTAAGTTTGGTTACTAACGTACGTTATATGACGTTGTTAACGTATGCTACGTTCGGTACGTAACGCACGTTACACTATCAGACGACTGATCAGAGAGGAACTGTTGGTATATGTTTAGCGTACGCTATACTTCATAGTTTACGTACGCTAACGAATAAGTTTAACGTACGTTACAGAGGACATGTAACGTACGTTATTCAAGTCAGACAGTTTCGTTTTATAGACTCTCAACCGTAATTCGGATTGCTAGATGTTCGTTCGACCTAAGGTGAATTCCATGTTATTTCTCTTATTTAAGGTTCGAACTTTGCTACGTGATTGATCGGGAGGGGCAACCTTCGAGCGTTTCGTTCTCGTGGAAGTATTATTCTTGTCTTCGAACCGAGGCAAGTATTCTAATTAGAAATGTTTATATTATGACAATGTGATTGTATCATGTAAATATGTAGTGATTATATGTCCACCATGTGTTGATCCGACGGGAATCATCATGGGAATCTATAGTTGTGTGCGCTGGATCGTTGGACAGGTAGTTCCACCATGTGTTGGTCCGACGGGATCATCATGGGAATCTATAGCTGTGTGCGCTGGATCGTTGGAATACCATCAGTATGTTGAAACTGTTATGATATGATATGTGTTGTGGATATTCTCGTTGGAGAAACTTGTATGATATAATTGTTGATTATATCACTGTTGTATGATTATTGTACTTGTACTAGCATCGTTGTGCTAACCCCTTCGTGGGTGAACATTTTGTTTGTTCAGATCCGGAGAGCGGGAAACAACCATGGAAATGCATGACGCACGACGGTGCAAAGTGATGTTCGGCCGGGTTTATCGTCATTATTTGTTGGATATTTCAATAAGTACTCGAGTACGTCGTCCGTTTATAATGTTGGGATTTTAATGATGTAATAAATTTTCATTGGATATTTGTATTTCGATTTTGAACCAGACGGTTGTATTTTACTTGATAATTTCATAAAGCGGTACTGTTATTGTCTTTTCTTTTAATCGGCCTTGTAAATCCTTATGTAAAGGATTTACGGCTGTAATATTCTGAATACATCGGGGTGTTACGAATATGGTATCGAGCTAAGATTATGGATATCTTGGCCGTTGGGTTAAAGTAGGGGTCATTTATGTCTTTGAGGTAACCGCCGTGAATGACATCACCGCACCGCCTATGTCTTCATGCGAACGGTGGTTGTAAGTTCCTAAAACTCTATCTCATTCTTTACATGTTATGTCTCTTTATACTTGAACATTAGAACAATGTTGTTTCTGTATATTAAGTACTTGTACTTACGGTATGTTGAGAGGCGGACGTGGACGTGGTCGCGGTCGTGGACGCGGACGGAGGAATGCCGAAGGGAGGCGTCGCCTTCTAATCAAAGCTAGTCATAGCTCAAAGTAGCCGCGGAATCCATCAATAACGAACCTAACTCGTGTACCGTAAATCCTTCGTCAAGTCGTGAACCGATGACTCGGTTCGCAGTGTCGTGGACCGAATGCAAGTGGCGGCAGGAATTCGGCAGGAGATGGACAACAAAGGATTCGTAAATGGGAAATCGAGGTGACCGATGGTTACAAGAGGTGGCAAAGATGCAACCACCCAAATTTGACGACTTTTCCGAGACTCCCACTTGGGACCATTGGTTGAAGGAACTGAGAAAATTTTTGCCGGAATTAATTGCCCAAATGACAGGAGAGCTCCTATTGCCCAAGATTTCTCGACAGGAGAAGCGTCCGAGTGGTGGGAAGCTATCCGACCGTAGATCATGATGCCGATTGGCGGAATTTAAAATGATGATGGAGGCTCGAGATTGCCCTCGTCCCGTGAGGGAAGCCAAAATTCGAGAATTTTTCTCACCATCACATGAACCCGTATCCTGCATTTATCAAGACGTATAACCAAAGAATTAGCATTTGTTCGACATCCGGTCGTAATGTATGCAGAGATGATGATTCATTTTGAAATGAGAATGAAACTAGAAATCCAGAGGTACATGTCGTTTTGAATGTACCACTCTCCGCCAATACCAGATAAGGCGTTGGCGTATGAAATTAAAGAAGCGGAATGGAGAAGTTTATGGAGTCGAAGAAACAGAAAGTCTCTGGTACTTTTACAGAGCACAAAGCAGTGGGCCCCGCAAGGCCCGGACTTCTTTTCTTTCAAGAAACCTCCGCACCCATCCAAGAACGGAAAGAATTACGGATCGGTGTCACCACGACGGATACAGCTAGGAAGTGTTTTAATTGTGGTCGCCTGTGCCACCTTTGGCGCGATTGTTTGCGCACCCGTTACATGCTTGATCAGGGACAGAAGGGCACCGTGCGACGTTCGCAAGGACGCCACCAAATACAAAGGAACCCGTTCACAAATGGCCCATTCGAAGGAAGCTAGTATTCAACAGACGCAACAAAGTGTTCAGATGCCTCAAAATTTTGGCCGTGGACGAGGCAGAGGACAATGGGACCAAAAGGGGACATCGAGTGCCGGATCTGTTCCCCCACGCCTGTATGAGATGAGAAGGACAGACGACCAGGATGCTGCTGTCGCATCAGGTACTGTCCAGATTCTTTCCCAACCAGTTAGCGTTTTATTCGATACAGGAGCTACGCATTCTTTTATCTCTTTGTCTTGTGTAAATCGTTTGAATATTTCTGGTTTTCATACTTGTGAATCTTATGTTGTTGGTTTACCGAGTGGAGAGAGGATTGTTGGGAACTTAGAGACTAGAGATTTTCCTGTATTATTTGGGGGTAAGAAATGGCTCTCAAACCTAATTGTGATAGAAATGCAAGTAGATGACCTAATACTCGGAGACGATTGGCTTAATCGATATGGAGCAATTGTGAATTACCGAAGGAGGAATATTTCGCTAATCGCTGATGATGGCTCCGGCATCTTGTTTGAAGGATGGAAACCAGAAGCTCAGAAAGTTGATCAAAGCAATGAAAGCCGTCAAATTGTTGAAACAGTGTCAGACGGGTAATCGTGTTATGCAATGAAGAAAGAAGATGAAATTGTGGAACTTCCATCCATTCCTATTGTGAACGAATTTCCGATGTATTTCTGACGAGTTGCTGGACTACCTCCCGACGGGAAGTAGAATTCACGATTGAGCTAGAACCCGGAGCTACACCAATTTCTAAGGCACCGTATCGCATGGCACCTACGGAGATGTACGAATCAAGAAGCAACTCAAGAATTACTGGACAAAGGCTATATTCACCAAGCGTTTCACCCTGGGGAGCACCAGTTCTTTTTGTTCGAAAGAAGGATGGATCGCTTGATGTGTATTGATTACCGAGAGCTGAACAAGATGACGATTAAGAACAAGTATCCGTTGCCACGGATTGATGATCTGTTTGACCAGTTGCAAGGAGCAACAGTGTTTTCAAAAATCGATCTAAGATCAGGATACCATCAGCTGAGGATTAAGGAATCTGATGTTCCAAAGTCAGCATTTAGAACTCGCTACGGACACTATGAGTTTATAGTGATGCCATTTGGACTCACTAATGCGCCTGCTGTATTCATGCAGTTGATGAACCGAGTGTTCATCGAATATTTGGATAAATTTGTGGTCGTGTTCATTGATGATATTCGTATATTCTAAGAATCCGGAAGAACATGCGCAACATTTGCGGATTGTATTGGAACTTTTGAGAAGCGAGCAATTGTACGCCAAACTTTCCAAGTGTGAATTCGCTAAAAGAAGTAATGTTCCTCGGCCATGTGGTGTCACCAAGGAGTCCGAGTAGATCCTCGAAGATCGAAGCAATTATGGATTGGAAGCCTCCAAAGAATGTAAAAGAAGTCCAAGTTTCTTAGGACTCATTGGGTATTAACGTCGGTACGTGGAAGGGTTTTACAAAATTTCCCACCCACTTACTCGACTCCTTCATAAAACTCAAAAGTTTGAATGGAATGAGTTGTGTCAGATTAGCTTTGATGAATTGAAGAAGAGACTGACGACGGCACCGATTCTATCACTTCCGCAGGGAACTGGAGGATTTATAGTTTACAGTGATGCTTCGAACCAAGGACTTGGGTGCGTATTGATGCAGAATGATAAGGTGATCGCTTATGCGTCGCGACAGCTGAAACCTTATGAAGTAAATTACCCAACACATGATTTGGAGCTAGCAGCAGTGGTTTTTGCTTTGAAGATCTGGAGACATTATCTGTACGGGACTCACTGTCAGATCTTTACGGATCATAAGAGTCTCAAGTACATATTCGAATGTCGAAAAGAGTTGAACATGCGACAAAGAAGATGGTTAGAGCTGATCAAGGACTATGACTTGGAGATTTTATATCATCCAGCAAAGCGAATGTAGTGGCCGATGCACTTAGCCGCAAGCCTGTCTCTATTCGTATGCTGCAGACGCCGACCTCCCAACTTAGCCTTCAACGAGAGATGATTCGTGAAGGAATCGAAGTGTGGTTACAAAGAGTCCAAGGACAATCATGGCGTGATGGAGATAACTTCATCATTAACCGAAGAAATCAAATCCAGACAGCGGATGATCCTCTAATGATTCGGTACGTGATGAAGTAATCAAGGGAAAGACCCGGATTCCTAATTCATGATGATGGAATTTTGAAATTTCGTAACCGACTGCTCCCGATATCGATATTCTCAAATGCACGATTATGAAGGAAGCTCACGTTCACCCTATTCTATCCACCTGTGCACCAAGAAATGTATAAGGACTTGAAGCAAAATTTCGGTGGGGCAACATGAAGAAAGATGTAACGGACTATGTTTCAAATGCTTGACTTGTCAAAGAGTTAAGATCAAGCATCAACGGCTGCTGAATGTTGAAGCCACTCCCGATTCCCGAATGGAAGTGGGAGGACATATCGATGGACTTTATCACTAATATGCCGAGAACCAGACAGAATGAACATGATTTGGGTGATAGTTGATCGTTTAACCAAATCAGCTCATTTTCTAGGCATTAAGGATACATGGGGACCAGAGAAGTTGGCACGAGTATTTATTTCAGAGATAGTTCGATTACATGGTACGCCGAAGACCATTGTTTCTGATCGAGACGGCCGTTTTGTGTCTCACTTTTGGAAAGCAGTTCATAAGGCCTTGGGGACCGAATTGAACTTCAGTACAGCTTATCACCCGCAGACTGACGGACAATCGGAAAGAACTATACAAACGGTGGAAGACATGCTAAGGGCCTGCGCCTTAGATTGGTCAACTGATTGGGAAATTCATCTACCGTTGATTGAATTTACCTACAACAATAGTTGGCATGCTTCCATTAAGATGGCACCGTTTGAGGCATTATACGGAGGAGATGCAGATCGCCCTATCTTTGGGGACGATTCATCGGACTTGATCGAACAACCGAGTTGATCGCAGACTCGAGAGAAGATAGCCTTGATTCGTGAAAGGTCATTGACCGCCTGCAGTCGCGAAATCTTACGCAGACGTACGTCGTCGCCCTTTGGAGTTCGATTGGAGACCACGTACTTTTGAAGGTTTCACCTACTCGGGGATATTCCGTTTCTAAGGAAAGGAAAGCTAAGTCCGAGATATATCGGACCATTTGAGATCCTTGAGAGAGTTGGAGAGTTAGCATATAGATTAGCATTGCCACCGTCATTGTGCCATGTACATAACGTGTTCCACGTATCCCAATTACGGAGGTATATACAGATCCCACCATATCATTGATTTCGGCGAGATCGAAGTCGCGCAGGATGGGACGTTTGAAGAAAGACCGGTCAAGATACTCGAGAGTCGAGTTAAGCAGTTGAGAAACAAACCCATCGTTTTAGTCAAAGTTCAATGGTCACGCCATGGAGTGGAAGAAGCCACATGGGAAACGGAAGATGGCATGAAGTCCAGATATCCCGAGTTATTTTCGTCTTGAGTTTCGGGACGAAACTCCTTTTTAGTAGGAGAGTATGTAATAACCGGATTTATTACGGTGTATTTCATCTGTACTTTGAACCCTGTAGTATTTTGGGAATGATGATATTGATAATGGAGTATGATCATTATCGTATTTGTATCCTTATTCATGGGTGTGGCAACATATAAATTTTCCTCCATGCATATACGTGATAACGTACGTTAAGAGTGTAACTTAACGTACGTAATCTGTTAATGTTAACGTACGCTACGGATGAAGCGTAGCGTACGTAATGCGGTCAATTATTGGATGGGCCAGCTAGCACATGGAGTACATGGTGGTGGGCTCGACCAAGATACCCACCAGATTCGCACGGCATGAATCGACACCTTTAAGTCAACGGCTTAACGTACGTTTTGAACATTTTGTAGATTACGCAAACTATATGGGTTACGACGTAACGCCGCGTTTAGTATAGCGTCGTAATGAAGTTCGAAATCGACAGTGAACTATTTTGGGCGATAACGTGCGTTATGAAGTAGCCCTAGCGTACGTAACACTCGAGAAAGTTATAAAAGGAGCAGACCCCAATTCATTTCAACTCGTCCTTTTGCTCCTAAACTTCATCATATTCGTCCCCGTAAGATTTCCACCTCTTTTAACACCTTTATATCAATTATTCTTGAATCATTGAGCTTGTATGACACTACTTGATCATTGAAGACAACTTATATTGGACTTTGGAGTAGAAATCATCGCGAGTCGGCGTTGAAGCAACCGGAGTTGGATTTTTACTTAGAGTCTCAGTATTATCTTCCTCTTAAGGTATGTTATACTACTTCCAATCTTGAAGTTATGTTGATTAAAGATGATATGATCGCATTACCAAGAACAGTAGATCACTTTGACGACATATGCGACCTAGTATCATATTTAAACTATAATGATCGAACTATTATGGTGTAGAACACCGTAGTTGAACCTGGTTATGCCATAGATGAGGGTAGTGAATTATTAACCGTATCAAATGTTATCGTCATGTTGATTGTAAACCGAGTGTCAATTTCCACTTTTATCAATGGATTTTGGAAAGAATCATCATAGTTGTAATCTTGCTTGCATAGATGAATAAGTAGTTCGCCATCGGTATAAGCCTGGATTTAATGACGATATTAGATCAATTACATCAACCTTAGACCAACCGAACCTTGTATGAGTATTTCGATCAAGATTGAAAATAGTATTACGATGATATCCGTATCCTTGAAATTGAAGATATTAATCCGAAGATCATTCATGAGTATGATATATATATTTGAAGGTATACTAGATTACTCACTAAGAATTTCGTAATACTTCGTCACTAATCGAGCCAGTCATCCGTCCAGTGAGAAACTGACATGCATGATTAACGTACGTTAAGTTTGGTTACTAACGTACGTTATATGACGTTGTTAACGTGCGCTACGTTCGATGCGTAACGCACGTTACACTATCGACGCCCGATCGAGAGGAACTGTTGGTATATGTTTAGCGACGCTATACTTCATAGTTTACGACGCTAACGAATAAGTTTAACGTCGTTACAGAGGACATGTAACGTCGTTATTCAAGTCGACGCTTCGTTTTATAGACTCTCAACCGTAATTCGGATTGTTAGATGTTCGTTCGACCTAAGGTGAATTCCATGTTATTTCTCTTATTTAAGGTTCGAACTTTGCTACGTGATTGATCGGGAGGGGCAACCTTTGAGCATTTCGTTCTCGTGGAAGTATTATTCTTGTCTTCGAACCGAGGCAAGTATTCTAATTAGAAATGTTTATATTATGACAATGTGATTGTATCATGTAAATATGTAGTGATTATATGTCCACCATGTGTTGATCCGACGGGAATCATCATGGGAATCTATAGCTGTGTGCGATGGATCGCCGACAGTAGTTCCACCATGTGTTGGTCCGACGGGATCATCATGGGAATCTATAGGTGCGCTGGATCGTTGGAATACCATCAGTATGTTGAAACTGTTATGATATGATATGTGTTGTGGATATTCTCGTTGGAGAAACTTGTATGATATAATTGTTGATTATATCACTGTTGTATGATTATTGTACTTGTACTAGAATCGTTGTGCTAACCCCTTCGGGGGTGAACATTTTGTTTGTTCAGGATCCAGGAGAGCGGGGAAACAACCACTGGAAATGCATGACGACGAGGGTGCAAAGTGATGTTCCGGCCGGGTTTACTGTCTGTTATTTGTTGGATATTTCAATAAGTACTCGAGTACGTCGTCCGTTTATAATGTTGGGATTTTAATGATGTAATAAATTTTCATTGGATATTTGTATTTCGATTTTTGAACTAGACGGTTGTATTTTACTTCAGTAATTTCATAAAGCGGTACCTGTTATTGTCTTTTCTTTTAATCAGCCTTGTAAATCCTTATGTAAAGGATTTACGGCGCTGTAATATTCCTGAATACATCGGGGGTGTTACAGTAAACCCTTTAAGTAAGGATTTACAAGGCTAATTAAAAGGAATGTGAATATAATCCAACGATACTGTTAGGAAAAACAAACACCCTGTATCGAATCAGCCGGGATACCCGATCCCTGCATCGAGTGTTATTTGTTATTTAGAAGGTTTTGACATATATGCCAAATACAGTAAAGGAAACTGTATCGAGGATTCAAGGATTTATCATGTATCGAAGACCAAATCGAATCGGATAAGTGAAGCTCACAAGACTGACAAGAAGACTTGTAATAGATCAAGTATGGAAAACTGTCTCGATGCCCTAAATACAGTCATCTTCCATACAGTTCACAAAAGGACAAGAAAGAACACAAGTCAAGTTCCGTTGAACAAAGAAGTATTTAAATACTCAAGGATAAAGTATTTAAATATCGATCTTCGATCTTGAATCCCGAAATCCGGATCATGTCATATTCCCGTTGAAGGAAATCTTATTCAAACGGACATCTCAACGGATACTTTCTTCAGAGGCTATATATATCCTTGAAGACATTGAAGATCAGTAACAACAACAAGTTACCAACCAACGAATTACGAATCAAAGTAACTCTCAAAGCTATCAAGTTATCATCTGAGCAAACATATCTCCAAAGCATATCGCAAGTTAAAACGAAAGAGATATACAGTGCTCAAACATCAAGAACAGCTATCATCAGATCTTGATATTCAAAGCTGCTGTTCTTACCTGGTTACCTAACCTTTTACCTCTGTGTAAAAACCGAGCTCTGTGTGAACTCAACAAGTTATTCTGACCTGTGTGGGACGAATAAGGACAAAGTTTTGGAACTGTGTGTGAAGAAGCTAGTCAAGAAGGAAGCTTTAACCAATCTGTGTGAACGGTTGAAAGCGACATTCTTTGTATCAATCTGTGTGAACGATACAAGGATAGGTTTGTTTATAATTACGTAGTTGTGTACGCAGTAATTATATAATAAACTTTACTCTGTGTGGAGGACCGGTGGACGTAGAGGTTTACCTCGAACCACTTAAATTATCGTGTCATTTACCTTGACTTTTCTTGTTTGAAATTACTGTAATATATTAAGTATACACCAAATACTCTGTTGCTGTATCCACGGCAACTAACTGTATCCAAGACTTCCGCTACGCACTCAGATTTAGATTCCATACAGTTTGTTGTTTAAACGATTTCCCAAACTGTATCCAGTATACTTAAGTGGCCAACAAGTGGTATCGGAGCGGTTGATTCTAAAAAGAATCAGTCGTATTTCTTTTCACCGAATCAGATTCAAATCACTTATTTTCAAAACAGTCTCTTTCATTCCTATATTATCAGTATGGATACTTCTATGATTAACAAAGTCCCTATGTTCTCTATTAATGAATTTGACGACTGGAGAATTAGAATGGAAGCTCATCTTGCAGCAATGCACGAAGAGATGATCTTTGTTATACAGATGGTCCGATCAAGATCATGAAGGTCAATCCGAAGCAAGGATTGAGGGCCAAGCCCATCTTTGAAATGCTCGATAAGGAACGCGAGCAATGGACAAGCGATGAAAGAAGCGAGCAATCTAGACAACGTGGCTAAGAACGCGTTGTTTGTCACTCTTGACAAAGGCACGTTCTCAAAGGTAAAGAGCCGCAAAACCCAAAGAAATGCAGGATAAACTCAAGTTAATTTGTGAGGCCGAGCTCTCAAAAGAAAACAAGATTTCAAAACTTACTCAAGAATTTGAATCTTTTGAAATGAAACCAACGGAAACACTTGAGGAACTTGACCTCAGATTTACTGGTATTGTTGGTGAACTTGAAGCGTTGGGCAAAATTTACACCCAAAAGGAGAAGAACTTAAAAATTTTCAGATCTCCCCCAGCCCGATGGGACATTAAGACCACAGCTATGCGTGTATCATGTAATCTTAATGAAATATCCACTTTTGATCTCTTCTCTGACCTTAAAGCTTTTGAGTATGACATTGTGAAGAGAGAAAGTCAAGAATCTCCTTCAAAGGTCACGACTCTCGCCGTATCGAACCGTCGACAAAGATGCCTAGCTCGTCGAAGCCGGTCACAAGAACGCCGATGACGGCGGCAGCGACATCTGTCACAAGATGAAATGGCGCTTCTAATGCATAAGTTCAAAAAGTTCATTAAACGATGCTGGAAAGACTCCTACGAGCCCAAACACATCAACAAGGTAAGTACCGAAACATCATCTGGCGATGCTAACCTGTGCTATAACTGCAGGAAACCAGGCCATTATGCAAACAAATGTCCTCATACCAAAGTCCAAAGATTGCCTGAGGCCGAGCAACAAGAGCGAGATGAAAGAAGACGTGCTTGGAAAGACAAGCTCAAGGCCCTGATTGGAGAATCAGAAGCCTCCCCCACACCATCCAAATCAGCAGAATGTCTCTAGGTGGTCACTGAAAGTGATTCATCTGACGATGAGTTCGATGATAAAGCATACATGTGCTTTATGGCCAAAGATGTTCCAGAAGGTGAAGACAGCGACGATGAGGTAAGTTCAACCTCAGTTATTCCACCTAATGCATCTCATACTTTCAAAATATCTTTGAATGAATAAAAAAACATTCAAAAGGCACATGAGACTCTAAAAACTGAGAATATACATCTTAAATTAACAAATCTAGAGCTGAAAGATGAAAATGACTTGCTGAAAATAAATTATGAAAATATGTCTCTTGATTGTGAAACCAGCAAGGTCGATTTTGAAAAACTCATGGAGAGCAATCATCAACTTGCTCATGAACTAAGTACGGTTAAAACCCATAATGAGAGCAAGACAAATGATTTGGTTCTACTACAAACCAAAATTACAACTCTCGAGAAGCGAGAAAATGAACTTGAGACCATTCTGAAGTCTTTTGAAAAATCGTCCAAAAGAATGGAAGAAATTCGAGCACCGGGCAACATGCTCATGATAAAAGTGGCTTAGGATACGGCTCATGTTCGAATAAAGGTAAAACTAGTCTTGTGTTCGTCAAGAGTGTGGAACACATTCTGAATCAAGATACTCCCGGTCCCATAAAGGAACCTGTCTGAGAAAACCGAAAGCTGCAATTCCGCCCCCTCAACTCTACTATTCGAGACAGTGGAACCAACAACCACTCAGAAGGTGTAATCTAAAGCATGCTCCACAAGCATATCATCAAAGCCGAAAGTCATTCAGAAAGAAGATGGTATCCAACCACCAAAGGCCCGCACAACAGTACCCTCAGTACAGTGCACCTAGGTATTGGATACAGGAGCCCCGTTATCCCTCAAGACAGCAGATGCCAGTTCAATATCAACAACAGCATTGGGAATCCAACTGGAGACCCGGAAGACATCTTTGTTAGGCCTAGAAAAATGGCTCCACCTCCTAGACGGCACTCGTACTGGAATAATCATAATAACCCTGATTTTTACATGCATAATAATTATCATAATTATAACAACTACGGATATGCCCCCCGTAGATACCGCAATACTGTACCGAGTACATCCTACAGAAACCAATTGCTGTCAGAAAATCTGGGTACCTAAAGGAACTAACATATATGGACCCAAAATCAAGGGGACCTAAATCTACCTAATTTCTTTGTTACGGGACATCTTAGAGGAGGATACAGTACTTCGATAGTGGATGCTCTCGTCACATGACCGAGATAGGAGCAAGCTATCGATTTTGTAGAAGGTCGCGGTCCAAAAGTTCGCCGGTGATAAATCTAAAGGAAGAACAAGAGGAAAGGAAACCTACTTGTCGGAAAATTCAAGGTCACCGATGTTGCATATGTTGAAGGCTTACAGTATAATCTACTTAGTATTAGCCGATTACGTGATAAACAGCTTCTCGGTGAAGTTCTATATAGATCGTGTAGAGTCAAGAACACCCAAACCAAGGAAGTTGTGCTTACAGAAGCGGATCGGGTAATATGTACATTCTTGACCGAAGCCTATGAGCTCCTCAATTCCATGTTTTGTTGCCAAAGGCACTGCAGATCTTAGTGGCTATGGCACAAGAGGATGTCTCACGTCAACTTCAAGACGATCAACAAGCTTTCAAGACGGTGTATGGTTAGAGGTTTGCGGATGTGTCATTCAAGAAGGACGGCGTCTGCGGACCATGCCGAAAGGCAAGCAAATCAAGTCAACCACGAAAAGCAAATCCTACCTTTCAACCCAAAGAGTGTTGGAAATGCTACACATGGATCTCTACGGTCCTGTAGACCCAGTAAGTTTGGGAGGTAAGAAATATTGTATGGTTGTTGTTGATGATTATTCCAGGTATGCTTGGACGATCTTTATTAGAAAGAATAATTAAACAACATCAAAAGTGCCCGAGCTCCCGAGAAAGTTGCGAATGAAAAAGCATCGAGTATCGTGTGCATTCGTTCCGAAACAGTCTTGAATTTACTAACCGCTTTATAGAGCAATACTGTTCGGAGAATGGAATACAGCACGAATACTCAGCTGCCCGAACACCTCAACAAAATGGTGTTGCCGAGCGAAAGAATAGGACGTTGAAAGATGCAACAAGGACAATGATTGCCGAAAGCAAATTGCCGTAGCGTTTCTAGGGTGAAGCAACCAATACAGCGTGCTACACTCAAAACCGCTGTATCGTCAACAAGCACCACAACAAAACAGCTTACGAGGTATGGAACAACAAAACTCCATTAGTTTCGTATTTTCACATTTTTGGATGCAGGTGTTACGTATTGAACAATGGGAAGGACCAACTTAGAACCTTTGATGAAAAATCAGATGAAGGAATATTCGTAGGATACTCCTCCGTCAGCAAAGCTTTCAGAATCTTTAATAAAAGGAGGCTGACGATCGAGGAATCAGTTCATGTAGTGTTCGACGAACCACACCATGACCCTACAGGAGTAGATGATATCACTCGGGACATTCACCATCTATCTATCTTGGATCCACCTACACCCATTGAACTGTAGTTGATTTAGAAATCAACCCCGTATGTAAGAATCGATGTGGATGAAGCCGACGTACAAGTCAAGCCGTACCCACGAAACTTTCGATACTGATGCGGGACCACTGAACTAGAACTGACCGAAGATGGTTGAGAGATCACCGCAAGAGCTGATCATTGGAAACATTAATGCGGTGTTTCTACTCGTAGGAGAATACAGTACACAAGGAAATGTACTTTGTGCACAAGAAGAATCTAATCTTTGAAGTCTCACGGTTTCTGAATGGAAATCTCAATCCGAACTTAGGAGACTCAATATGTGCACTATCAGTATTCTTAGCCCATCCGAACTGTTTCGACCATAGACGCTCTTAACAACTCTCATTGGATAACATCTATGGAAGAAGAGCTTACTTGATTTGAAAGAAACAATGTATGGTATCTTGTACCTGCAGACACACCAATCGGTTATAGGAACCAAATGGGTATTTCGAAACAAAAAGGATGGAAATGGACTTATCATAAGAAACAAATCCAGACTAGTAGCACAAGGCTATTGTCAGGAAGAAGGAATCGACTATGATGAAACCTTCGCCCCTGTAGCGAGACTAGAAGCCATCAGGATATTTTTAGCCTTTGCCGCCCATAAGAGTTTTATCGTATACCAAATGGACGTCAAGAGTGCTTTCCTGAATGGAGAGCTTACAGAAGAAGTTTATGTTGAACAACCACCAGGGTTTGCCAACACAGACGGTATCGATCTAGTTTACAGGCTAAGGAAAGCCCTGTACGGACTTAAACAAGCCCCTAGAGCTTGGTACGAAACCTTGTCCCAGTATCTAACCAACAACGGATTTGAGAAAGGTGCTGTCGACAAAACCTTGTTCAAGATACAGGAAGGTGATGACCTTTTAATGGTACAAATCTATGTTGATGATATTATTTTTGGTTCAACTAACCTTGCTCTATGTCAAAGGTTCTCACATCTCATGCAAAGCAAATTTGAAATGAGTATGATGGGGGAACTCAGTTATTTCCTAGGTTTGCAGATAAAGCAGATGCCTACAGGTATATTCATCAACCAGGAGAAATACAGCAAGGAGCTTCTCAACAAATTTGGAATGAACACTTCCAAATCCTCGCCAACCCCCATGAGCACTTACATGCAAATTAGTGCCGATGAAGCCGGAAAGCCGTTTGACCAATCACTCTACAGAAGCTCATTGGTTCGCTCCTGTACCTAACGGCTAGCAGCCCGATATCGATTCTTTGTTGGAGTGTGTGCGAGATACCAAGTTGCACCTAAGGAATCACACTTCAATACACTAAACGAATCTGAAATACGTCAAAGGAACAGTCGATGCAGATCGTGGTATCCTAAGGAAGGCGGATTCGATTTAGTTGGAATCTGACGACTCGGATCTCGGAGGCCGCAAGCTAGATAGGAAGAGTACAAGTGGAACTTGTCACTTTCTGACCTAGACTCGTATCTTGGTTCAAGAAGAAGCAATTGGTAAATTCTCTTTCCACGGCCGAATCAGTACTATCTTCTTTGGTAGGCTGTGTATGCGAATCCTTTGGATGCGGCAACAATCGTCATTATGGAATCGATGCTAGAGACTCGATCATGTGTGATAGCACGAGTGCAATTGCAATCACGCACAATCTGTTTGCACTCGCGCACTAAACATATCAACATGAAGCATCATTTCATCAGAATCATGTCGAGAACAAGGATGTCCGCTGGAAAAAGTCCATACGGACATCCAGGTGGCGACATTTTCACCAAGCCTCTCGACACGGCAAGATTCAACATGCTAAGAACAATTGGGAATCTGCGGCGGACTCCTGTAAGTAAATTTCTTGCTTTTACTCAACAATTGAGGGGAATCTTTGTAAGACCCGTGAATACGATATCCAACATTAATTATCTCGTACACTCGATTCATCAATACGATCAGTAGCGACGAAGGCATATGAATCCTACAGGTGATGTGTGCAATAATTAAGGGGGAATCTTGTAGGACCCATGAATACAAAGATTAATCCAAATATTGTTGTATGGAATTTAAAACCTATTAGTACCTTTTTAAGGGGGAACGCAGTATCGACGCGGAGAACGGACATACTATAGGATTTCGATTCAAGATACTATATAATATTATTTCCTTTTTAAAATAATTTTTGTCCACGTGCCTGTTTTACGTCAAACGTCATGTTCATTAAATGCCTTACACGACATCTGACAATCAATCTCAAAATCCGCGATGTTTTTAAATTGTTTATTATTTTTAAACCGCCATTTTAGGCATTTAGGGTAATCAACCTATGTCAGAAGTGGGACCCGCTGTATTTTAAAACCTTTTAATGGATTAGCGTACCAGTTACACTAAATCCATCCTGACCGTCGATTTCAAAACCGGTTCCCATCCCTTAAAATCGACCATTCGTACTCTGCAAACCCTATTTCGCCGCCCAAGTATAAAAGGATCAGATCTGCCATTAGAGACTCTTTACGCTTTCTGCAAATTACAAGAGATCTCAAGCACACAGCCTACATATTTTCTGCATATTCACTGAGAATTTCTACTGTTTTCTTCCACCTTCGTTTTAAGAAAACATCTATGGCTACTCAATCTTCATCCCCCGTTCTGAAGAAAACTTCCAGCATCATTGATGGCCGGATCTTCTCGAAACCAGTCATCATCGAGCGTATCATCTCTGAAATCAACGACACTGAACCGATGGAGTATATCATTACTCGTCTTGAACAACAAGGACTCTATCGCTTTGGAAGCAAAATCGCCGACAAATACGACGCTCATCTAGTTGAGGAATTCTACCTCAACGCTGCCGTTCGTTTTCTCTCACTAGCCGGGGAGGACATGTTGCGACATCACCGCAATGATCCAAGGTGAAAATCGCATCAATAGCGACCTACTTGAGAAAATCTCTACAGCCGCCAGACGGCCCGACCATGGACCGACTTGAGACGTTTGGGTCTCAAGACACGATTACCAAGTTTTATGGACTTTTTACGGGTCAAAGTGGTTGACATGGTGACAACCACTTGCCACAAAAATTTTCTTCTTCATTTCGTTTATCTCCACGATTTCTGTTCCAGGATCATTGAAAATCGAACCGGTGCGTTCGAGATGTGCACGAATCTAAGGTTCAGAATGATGGTAGCTATCTTGACCTGTGAAAAGGTCAATTGGTGCCAAATCATTTTGAAACGACTTCAAGAAGAGGTGTGCAAACCAGCCACCCAAAAGAAATCATTTGGTTTAATGCTAAACTACATTCTGACGAGGTGCGGAGTCCAAAGAATCCGCCGATGCCAAGAAAAACAGCTCACGGATATATTTAGGAGGCGTCAAACCCTCTGCCTATAACCAAAGCACAATGCATGCCAATCACCCGAGAACCAGGCACATGCCTATTTCTGACAACCCCAGAGACGAAACCGTGAAGGTCCCTGAATTGGAATCTTCAAAGAAGAAGCGCAAGCGTTCTCACAGCAAGAAGCACTCTGCAGATGAGAAGTCGAAGAAGAGACTCAGGAGGCTCTCAAAAATCAAAGCCAAACACTCGAGGATGTCTCGCCGTGGCGCAACCTCGATATAGCACCCGGGGCCCACCCCTGCGGAAGAGGTGTCTCCTACGGTTCGACGGTAGATCCGAGCCTTTGGCGGCTACGACGGATTTAGAGACATCTCGCTAACATTCAAGACGTTAGCACGTCAGGCCCCATTCGGAGCCAAAAGCCACTTCTCCTCTACGGATTCCACACCGTGCGGGATCCAATTTCCTTGGGCACCATCCCTGCAAGGAGTCCATCTTCCGTGAGAATCCCATACATCTGGAATCCTCAACAGCGTCTCAGGCGTGATTCAAGTCCCTCCCAGCACTCAATTATAAATCAAACACTTCTTTCAGTACAAATTGAACAGGCATACGAAAGATTTCTGCAATGGAAAAGCTTTAGGCTAGCTCCGTACGACACACTGTACAACTGGAGCGAATGGAGCCACGAAGAGCGATTTGTCTCCGAAGTAACAGACTCAACTGAAATTGAGGCCCTGCTACGATGGGACAACACCTCTTGCAAAGATCTCATTGAAAGCCACCTGCTGCACAAATCCGACGCCAGAAGAAAAGGAAAGAAGAAGTCAGAGGATTCTCCCGTTAATCCAAAAGACGACGACCATGACTCAGACGATGACGACAATGCTCTTCAAGCAGGTCTGAGAATGAGCCGTGAAGAGGCTGAAGCCCAAGCCTTCTCTCCACCCAGAAAAGACGAAGGGCCATCTACCCAAGCTAATCCACCTTCGCCACAGCCGGAGAACATTCCAGAACAGGAGGAATCAGTCCCTCCAGTCGAGGAAAATCAAGAAATTTTGGAACAGGCACCCGAGCCTGTTGCGACCAAAGAAGCCAGTCCTACAAGGCAACAGGAGGATTCAGTCCCTCCTTCATCCACATCTGCCGCAGAACCTTCTCCACAGGACGCTTCTGAACCAACTGTCGCCATTCCACAAGAAGCTTCTCCCGCTCCTGCAACCCTGGAATCCGAGGACGGTAACGAACCTGAGGATGTCCAACTTACTTCACGTCCATCCGTGAACATAAGAAGGTTGAACTGTACTGAAGACTTCGCCCAGCCTGACTCTCCTATCTCTGCTGTACGCAAAGAGCGCCTGCGAGCTCTTGGCCTTCAGATTGTATTTATCCAAGATGCAGTTAACGCTCTCTCTTCCGTAGAAAAGGCACTGAACTGGATGCACACCTCTGCAGTTGAAGAAATGACAACTCTTCAACACGAAGTATCTCGAGTTGTCGACGCATTCATCATCTTGCCAGAAGTGTTCAAGCAAGCCTTGAAGATTATGGAGGATAAACAAGCGCAACTGTTGAAGGAGGAAGCTTCAAAGACGAGTGCTGAAGCGAGGCGGCTGTGCAATGATAGAAAACGGCTCTCAGTGCGTGCATGACAAATCCATTCAAGAGATGTCGCAGACTCTTTCCTCCCTCGTTGAAAGAATAAACGGCATCGAGACCAAACAGACGCCGCTCTTGAAATCCTGCAAAGTCTTGATGAAGCCAAAAGGGGGAAGAAGCACGAGAAGGCTGCAAGGAGAATAAGACCGCAACAGAAAGGGAATTTGAGGTCGCTCAGAGCAAGATTCTTGAATTGAACAAGCTAGCACCTCAACCCCAAAGCTTTAGAATTTCGTGCTCAGCACGAGAATTCCATGACCCAAATGTCCCTTGGCAAAATCTTGTTCAAAGACCTTCTAAATACGTCGCCAACCAACCGCAACCCAACCGCCGAAGAAGTGAAGAACTGGAGGAAGAATGAATCGATGAGATATTTTGTCAGACTCATCAGGGAATCCGCCATCTTCAAAAATTATAAGACGTTGGCAGAAGCGGCAGATAAATTTTCAAAGATGCTAGAAGAAGGTAAACTCCCTCTCCAAATTGAAATGAAATCAAAACATAGAAGAGTAGATCGGGTCACCCATCCAGAGGATTGGATACTTGCCTTTGATCGTTCATATGAAGGAAGAGCGATTTACCAGGAACGAGGCAATGATTCACTTCAAAACTGGTGGCGCGGCACCGAGTATGAGCCAGGAAAGAGACCATGGAGGCATGCGGATCAAAGATAAAAAGCTGAAATTTATGTATATTAGTTTTGTTTTGTAATTTCTATTCAACACAAACTTTGTACTCAATCTTTTTGAATATCAATAAAACAGTTTGTTTGTCTTGAAAGATTACAACTCGTAATCTACTGTGTTAATGTATGATTATTTAAAATTGTTTGATAGGAATCTCAAGTTAGATAAACTTGATTGAAAAAATTAAGCTGTATGAACTAGTCTACGAACAGTTCATAGTTTCAGTTGTAAACTTAGAATACATTGTAAGATTGTGCCTGCGCGCCAATCATAGGCTTAAGTTGTAATAAATCTCAAACTGTATCGAACATGCCTGCGAGCAGTTCATTATTGTAGACTAAGTCACTAAGTCAGACCTATTGACAAGAGACCAAGAAATCTGCCAAGAGTCATCGAAGAAGAATGCTTCATGAGGAAGGTTTTGGCATCATCAAGAAGACTCGAAGAGTTTAAGTTAAGTCTTGGCAAATTGTCAAAAAGGGGGAAATTGTTAGGAAAAACAAACACCCTGTATCGAATCAGCCGGGATACCCAATCCCTGCATCGAGTGTTATTTGTTATTTAGAAGGTTTTGACATATATGCCAAATACAGTAAAGGAAACTGTATCGAGGATTCAAGGATTTATCATGTATCGAAGACCAGCCTCGAATCAGCATAAGTGAAGCTCGTCGATCTGACAAGAAGACTTGTAATAGATCAAGTATGGAAAAGCGTCTCGATGCCCTAAATACGGTCATCTTCCATCTGATTCACAAAAGGACAAGAAAGAACACAAGTCAAGTTCCGTTGAACAAAGAAGTATTTAAATACTCAAGGATAAAGTATTTAAATAATGTCGATCTTGAATCTTCAGAATCCCGCGAAATCCGGATCATGTCATATTCCCGTTGAAGGAAATCTTATTCAAACGGACATCTCAACGGATACTTTCTTCAGAGGCTATATATATCCTTGAAGACATTGAAGATCAGTAACAACAACAAGTTACCAACCAACAAATTACGAATCAAAGTAACTCTCAAAGCTATCAAGTTATCATCTGAGCAAACATATCTCCAAAGCATATCGCAAGTTAAAACGAAAGAGATATACAGTGCTCAAACATCAAGAACAGCTATCATCAGATCTTGATATTCAAAGTCTGTTCTTACCGGTTACCTAACCTTTTACCTCTGTGTAAAAACCGAGCTCTGTGTGAACTCAACAAGTTATTCGACCTGTGTGGGACGAATAAGGACGAAGCTTTGGGCGTGTGTGAAGAAGCTAGTCAAGAAGGAAGCTTTAACCAATCGTGTGAACTGTTGATAGAGACATTCTTTGTATCAATATGTGTGAACGATACAAGGATAGGTTTGTTTATAATTACGTAGTTGTGTACGCAGAATTATATAATAAACTTTTACTCTGTGTGGAGGACCGGTGGACGTAGAGGGTTTACCTCGAACCACTTAAATTATCGTGTCATTTACATTCGGCTTTTCTTGTTTGAAATTACGTGATATATTAAGTATACACCAAATACTCTGTTGCTGTATCCACGGCAACTAACTGTATCCAAGACTTCCGCTACGCACTCAGATTTAGATTCCATACAGTTTGTTGTTTAAACGATTTCCCAAACTGTATCCAGTATACTTAAGTGGCCAACAGATACCATAGAAATTCAAATTACAAAATCGGTTCCAACTGATCCATTGAGTTAATTAATACAACCATATCGAAATGATATTAATAATACACGCATACTCGAGTACTGAAAATGAACTAAGAAGACAAATCACAAAAAACAACAAACATCAGTGAGCCCCTTCGTCGTCACGTTAGTACTGTGGCTGTTTCCCCGATCCTCGGCTACCTGAACATCAAAACAAATGTCCACCCCCGAAGGGGTTATCAAAACGATGCTAATACAAGTATCTTATTAACGAATCGGATATGCAACAACAATACACAACAAAATACACAACACGGATTTCTGCTACCGGAATCCAACAATACGAATCCACAAGATTCCATTAACATAGTATGGGTATTCCAATGATCCAGCGCCCTCAGCATAGATCCCAAGATGATCCCGTCGGACCAACACGAGGTGGAAAAACCCGTCCAATGATCCAGCGCCCTCAGCCTAGATCCCAAGATGATCCCGTCGGACCAACACGAGGTGGACATCCGATCCAGCGCCCTCAGCATAGATCGTACAGACATATATATATGCCAAATCGCTACGTCCATCAACATGAACCTACAGACACTAGATAACGAATATCATGACAATTTAACGAAATAAATCCCATGTTCAACAACATGAATAAACCACATGTATGCTCAAAATACCAATATTAACAAATTACGATACTTGCCTCAAAGATGGCAAGAACTAATCACTCCGATGATCTCAACACACTCGAAGGCCGCCTCCTTCGATCAACGTAGCAAGCTCGAACCTTAACAAAAGAAATAATAAAGAATTCATCTCATGTCGTACGAATGTCTAACAATCCGGTCTACGGCCAAAAGCTCTTAAAATGAATTCTGCCTGAACTACTTAGCGTATGCTACGTATTCTGCGTAACGTGCGCTAAGCCGGCTCGTTAGCGTATGTAAACGACGAAGTCTAGCGTACGCTAACTATATACTGACAGTCCTCTCTGA
This sequence comes from Orobanche coerulescens, assembly GCA_033398695.1. NCBI lineage: Eukaryota > Viridiplantae > Streptophyta > Magnoliopsida > Lamiales > Orobanchaceae > Orobanche > Orobanche coerulescens. The sequence continues at coordinate 67,556,197 of CM065811.1, read as the reverse complement.
TCAGCCGACTGACTCGCCTGATGACATAACATACGATACGCACCAAACGTAGCGTACATTACTCACCTACCTCAAAGTAGTGAAGAACAAGGAGGAACTTGAAGAAATCCAACGCCGAAAGCTTGAACACCACTCTCCAATGATCTACGATCTTCCAACTCGTGCTAGGATGATGATATGAGAGGTTGAGGATGGAGGAAGTAACTCTCTAAGTCCAAGAATTTGGATTTGGGAAGTGAAAAGTCTGAAAAAATGAAAAAGGATGTTGTCCTATATATAGAAAATGGTTATTAGCGCGTGCTAACGGCCATACGAAGCTTACTGACTTCACTGTACTCAGCATTTAGCGTGCGCTATCCCTATACCAGTAGCGTGCGCTACAGCGTTGACTTGGCTTTTCCCGAAAGCCGTCCAGGTTCATCCCGACATGATCCGACCAAGATTCGCGGCTGATCTCACCTACCACCCTGTCTTAATCATGTTGACTACGTATAGCGTGCGCTAAGGTTCATACATAGCGTACGCTACGAACCCAATTTAGCGTACGCTACACTAAGTCGACAGCGTGCGCTACATGTGCAAAAATCACCACTTAGAACACATTCATGCAATCATGCGCTCAACAACACCAGATCATGAAATACGGAGAATAATACTCAGATCAAAATGCAACAATTACAATATCACAAGGTTCAATTACACATCAGAAATCTCGGGTATTACAATACATATTAGTACCAGAATGAAATAGCTGAAAACATATGGCTTATCTTTGTACTAATATATTATATGTATCATACGTCAATAGTATTATTATAAATACATTATGATAATATGCAATTTATTACTTTTCATTATTTTTGAAAAACATATATTTTACAATTGCAAATTTATGGTTAAACCGCACTATAGTAGGTTTATAGTTTTGCATATTGTCTTAAACTGTTTTATTCCATATTATGTGAATAAATCATATTGATCAAATGATTGAATTAATATTGTCCACAAACAAATAATTCATCTATTTGAATAACAATTAAGGAATATATTCAATTGACATTTTCTAAGGCTGGGATTTTTACCCGAAAAACCAAATTTTAATAAGAACCGAACCGAAAAAATTCGGTTTCGGTTACGGTTTTTTTATTAACCGGTTCTGGTTCTTAATTCGGTTCCTTTTTAATAATTTAGTTCCGGTTCCGGTTCCTGTTTTATGATGTTAGAAAAAACCGGTTTGGAACCGGTTCTATATATTTTTTATATATATATATATATAATAAAAATAATATTATATATATTTACATAATATAGGTATTAAATAAAGCAAATTAAATGTATTTTGTTCAAAATATTACATATTAAATTGAGTTTCTACTCAAAATTCGGGTTTTATTACAAAATTCGGTTTTTTCTGCACAATTCGGTTCCTAAAAGAACCGAAAAATCCAGTTTTTACATTAAATTCGGTTCCGGTTCCTAATTCGGTTCTTGAAGAAAAAAACCGGGTTTTTCGGTTTCGGTTCCTAATTTGGTTCCTGAAAAAAAGTGGTCAAAAATCGAACCAGTTTATGTATTTAAAAACTGGTTTCGGTTCTTTAATTTTTTACCAAGAACCGAACCGGTCCCAGCCCTAACGTTTTCGCTATAATTTTGAAATAGTGAATTTAAACAACATCATATATAATTTTGATGACTGCCCATACGGCTCCTAAAATTATGTTGTTTATATACCATATTATAATATGTGTTATTTTAAGTCTAAATTCTTGTACCCCTAAATTGGAGTTAATTTTCCTTCAACCCTCACCTCAATGGCTACGTCCATTGTAAAACTCAATGGAACCAACCTCTCATAATTCAAAGAGTAAGTTGAGTTTTCCTTGAGGTTGCTTGAATTAGGCACGATTCTATATTAAGACCCGTCTGCGCCACGTACTACAGTAAGTTCCCATGAGAATAACAAACTTCATCTTGATTGGGATCGATCTAATAGGCAGACCATTACGTTTCTGCGTCATCCTGAAAACTTCATAATTGAATAATAGGAAGACATGGTCTCAACTCAACAATCAATTTATGGACTAAAACAAGCTTCCCGAAAATGGTATTTGAAAATTTCATGAAAACATTACTGCTTTCGATTTCAATGAAATAGAATTGATCCTTGTATATACCTTAAGATCAGTGGGAGCAAGTTCGTATTTTTTATTTTGTATGTTGATGACATTTTATTGGCTAGTAGCGACCTCGGTTTATTACGTGAAACTCATGATTATCTCTCAAATAACTTTTAAATGAAGGATATGGGTGAGTCATCCTATGTGATAGGGATATAAATATTCCATGACAAATCACAAGGGGACAAGTAATTATATGCTCACATCGAATATCAAGTCACCCGCACGTGACTGGTTATTAAGATTAAGCATGATATGATAACGAAAGGTTGAAAATACATGGACCTAAAATTCCTATTACTCAAGCAAGATGTTAATTTGAAGAAAATTATTGTTTAATTACTCATGATTGACAATTATCGAGCTCTTATTAAATTTTAACATCTATCATTTCTGTTTCCTAATTGGTATACCTTATGTTTAAGAATGATAACAAAAACGTATTAACTTCAAGACATTACGTGACCATTATGTTGCTCTCATTTACGGTCTAGCTATGAAAGTTTTCAATGTTGTAGTATATGGAAGTAAGCATGTTGCGAAATAATTTGTGCACGACATGACTCTCATTGACGACTCGATTAGTCAGAAACTTATGGTAACGAAATAAATGAGTGATTTGCATATCACGCGCGTCTTATGTTCTTAATATGAAAATTATAATAGATCCTCCTATAGACCAAGTGCGAGAATGTAAGGATATTATTAATTCTAATAATTCTTCCTCATAAATATGGTCACTAGTAGGAAAAAAAATTTCATATTAAAAATGCAAATTCATTACAAACGTTACTGTTGCTACCCAAAATATTATCCGGAGATAGATATTGCTGGAATGGATGGGATAGCAAACAAATGCAAGAGCACTTCCGTGAGAAAGATAAATAACACAAGATTTGCCGGGGTTGTTAGTCCCGGGCTTGAATGCTCTCGCGAGATATTATTAATACCGATATTCGGGGATACAAGTACTAATGTAAGAATACAATTACAATGAGTGTAAAGTTTCTTGTTATCTTAGCTAGTGAGTGTGTAGATTGCCGGAAGAACCAGATTTGATGCTCTGTGAGTTCTTGTAACAAAGGTGATGACCGGTCGCGGCGGTGAGAGATCGACCGCCTCTCACGGCGAGTATTTAGCTGGATGTTTGGGCTTCTGGGCTTATGAATCCCTTGGAATCATCTAGTGGAGACTTGCCGCTTCGCGATCGTCTTACGGACGAGAGATTTGGAGAGAGAAGTCTGAGATGGATTAGGTGAGATAGCCGAGCTTGATGATATGTGTGTTCTTCAAGATTTCGTGGATGTATCGGAATGTGAGAGAATGTGAACTTTTGGTGGAATGTATTTGGACGTAAGTCAAATGAATTCGAACCGTATATTCGATGAACGGGAACCTTTTTCCGGTAGGAGGAGGTTCTCTATTTATAGGAGCTTGATACGCCGGCGTCGCCTTTCTTGCAATATAATAATCGGGCGATCGTCTTTTAGCACATGGGCTGTCCCCTCAAAGTCTGCAGGAGTTCTTTGGCGATCAAGTGCGGTCCAACGGGAGCTTACACGCGTCTGAGTTCTTTGTCGCGGGTGGTCCCACCGACAACTTCGGCGCGCATCTTTGGTAGGTGAGGTAGGTGACAGTGTGGTCAAATGTCTTGTCTGTCGGCAAAGATCTTATCTGTGGCGAAGATCTCGTCAGCGCCTTTGGTGGATCTGCACGTGGGTGCTTTCACGAGATCCAGTCCTTGATGGTTTTGACGGGCGGTCGTCTCTGCTCGGGGCGCAGTCGATTGCCCTTAGCCGGTTAGTAGAGTAGATCGCCAGTGCCAAAGGGCGATCGCCTTGGGTCGATCATTTGGAGTGGCATGGGTCGATATCTTTGATTTGGCGAGCTAGCCATAGTTTGACTGATGTTGTCTTGGTCGCTCGGCCTTATAGTCGATCGCCTGTCGGGATGAATAAATCGTGACACAACAATTGCCCCCCAGCTCGCTCATACGTTGGAAACGTGGGGTGAGGTGGCTTTCTTGGCGATCGCTGAATTTTTGACGAGCGACTAAGTGTTTTATTGAACTGGCGATCGTCTTTGAGCTGATATATCCTGAGTTTCGGACGACCTGGTCGGCCGCTGAACTGCGCGGGAAAAAGCAACGGGCGTTGAAAAGTCTCCGCGCACACGTCGGGCTTCTATTGGAGGACGCCAACGGTCATTAATGACTCCTCGGCTGACGCTTCCTCGAAAAGACGCGTACGCGGGTCTCGAGGGGGGCAACTGGTGCGCCGTTTGAGATCCGACCCCTGAGGTTTTCTCTTATTGCAATCGGGTCCCTACCTTCTCCTATAAAAGGGGGCGCGGGGCTGCAGTCTCACTCACGCGTGCTTTTTTGGAGAAAGAAGGACCTGCTGCCGAATTTTCTGAAGATCTAAGAGCCGATCGTCGATCGATTTCACTTTAGGGTAAGAAAAATCCTTCTCTTCCTTTCTAACTCTGAAAATGGCCGGAACCTCATCATCGTTTGGAGCGGGAACCAGTTATGCCGCCGGGACATCGGCCGCCCAGGAGAAACTTCTTCCGTCTTCCACCGAGACAGGCAGTGGCAATTCGGCCGGAATCGACCGGCTGAAGTTGAGGCTTTGTTCAATGAGGCCGATGTTGCTAGAGTCGGCTGTGAGGAGAGACGATCGCGGTCGAGAGAGATCAGCGATCGGGGCTTCTTGGGAGCAACATAGCGATTTTGGGCCAGGCTATAGGGCCTTTCTTGAAATAATGGAGAGATTGGCGGTCCTACTCCGCGATTCGATTTCAGGATACTCGGTCGCTTATCCATATGTGCTCCCCAAGCGGTCGCGATGTCGTGCAGCGCGTGTCGTTGTGGTCGCTCGGCCAAATACGAGCTCGGCGTCGGAGAGATCGGCGTCTGGAGGACAAGCTTCCATGTTCCTTGAGATGTGGACATGTTCGCGCCGCGGAGAATGAACGAGCCGACCGGCCTCCGATGGGTATGGTCGCGGTGAGTGAGGCCGTTATGGAGGCCGGGTTGCGCTTCCCTCTGTCGCTGCGGTCTCCCATCTGCGGCCGCTTGGAATGTGGCGCCACTTCAGCTGACGCCGAACGCCTGGCTCCAAATCATTTGCACCCTCACCCTTTTCGGCGGTCACCGCCTGTACCGTCTCCCGTCGCCGTTGGAGATGAACTATTTGTTTAAACTGACGGCCCATAGAGGGTTGGTCGGCGGTTACCATATTCAAGGCCGATCTGGCCGGGTGATTCATGGAGTTCCGAATAAGATACGGGGCGATAATACGAAGTGGTTACGGGTCGGCAAGTGGAGAGCTTGGCGGCGACAATCCACGAGCGGAGATCCCCAGAATTTCGGGAGAGGAATCCGTGGGGTTTAGACTCTCCCTTCGCTTGGATGCGTTTTGGACTGATCTAATTTGATTTCTGTTTTGCAGGCTTTCATATTCCGGCGATCGAGGAGCTGCCTTTCGACTTCCTCATTGTTTGGGAGCGAATTAGGAGCTTGTCGGACGACGACCTAGACGCCACTCGGATCAACAAGGAGAGTCGCTGGTTGTCGGCTCGACTATTCCGCTTCCCGAGACATCTCGCGGTGCCAGGTATGTGGTCCTGCGATCTTCAATTACTAGGCGATCGCCTTATTTTAAGGACAGTGTCTGACCGTTAGTCAATCGTCTTTAACTGCAGAGGTTCGTTTCCCTCGCTTTTTGGAGCCTCCGGCGGAGATCGCTATGTCGAACCCAGGAGTCCTAGGCCGTCTTCACGCGAAGAGGTCGACTCGGGTTCCACCCATCGCATTGCCTATAGTTCCGGAGGCGGAGCCTCGTGCGGAGCCGGAGCCTCGCGTAGAGCAGGTCGTGGTTGAGGAGGAAATTCCGGAGGAGGGTCTTCGGGCGAATCGCAAGAGGCCGAGGCCGCAAGAAACTTCGTTTCCTGCCCCGGGCGATGGAGTGCCGATCGTCGCGCCTCCGATCACCATCGTTGCTCCGGAGCGCGAGCCGCCCTCTGCGGCTTTTCTGCGGGAGGCGGCGATCGCGGATGCAGAGATTCCTCGAGGGAAGCCGTTTTTTGGTCGGGATCCCGAGAAGGCTGAGAGGTAGATGGCATTTCTGTGTTTGACAATTGCATCTGCGTAGGAGTTGTACTAACTTAGCTGTTTTGATGCAGGATCCGTCGCGCAGATCCTTCTTGTCCACCGATGGTCGTGGATTTCCTGGCGAGCCAATCTCCTCGCCATTCCTGTGATATTCCTCCCTATGTTAGCAAGGCTGCTTCCGCCCTGCCGAAGGCGTGGACAACTGATCTGGATGCGATCGCTCGGCAGCGATCGTCGAGTTCGATGCATGCTGTTGTCGCCCTTTCTCTTCAGACGGCGACCATGGCCTTCCAGGCTGCTCAGGAGTTTGAGGGGAGGCCCTCCACTATTCGCCTTCAGGAGGATCTCGAGGCGGCTCGGAAAGAGAATGCCGAGTTTGCTGACAAGATCGTGGCGATGGAGAAGGACTCCTTGGAGGCGGCCAAGCGGGCGAGCCATGAGCTTGAGCCGAGAAGAAGGAGGCGAGAAATTCGAATGGCGGTCGACCGATTTCGGGACCGGATGCAGAGTGCCGTCCGAGGCGAGAATGTTGTTGAGGAGGAGGCCGATCGCGGAAGGTGACGATCGCTCGGGTGACAGTGGTAGCGGAGGCGAAAGAGAAGGTTGCTGCGAGGAGGCCGAGCTCCGAGGATCGCAACGTGCGATGGCCGAGCCGAGAGGAGAGGTTGAGGCGACCAAGGCCGATCCCTTACAAATTTTGGAGTTTGTCAGCTAGTTCTCCTATTACTTGGCGTTCGCCGACTCGATCCGAGCGGCTAAGAAGGGAGGCTTGGAGGTCGGTCCTCTAGCTGAGAAGTTCAAGTCATATGCATTGGAGCTTCCTCTCCATTCGGCTTTCTCCTTGCCGATCTTGGACCTGGCGGACATCGGCGTGGATTTGAGTAGTATCCGTCTCAGGCAGTCTTGCTCATCCGATGCTCGGAAGATGAGGGACCGCGCCGAATGCGATGGCGAAGGCCGGCGGGGCTGAGGCGCTTCCTTTTTTACGCTTTTAGCTTACTTTCTTTGTAGTTTGTAGCTTTCTTTTTGTAGAACTTAGGCCTTCGGGCGACCGTGTACTCTATTTTTCAAGTAATAAAATGAGCATTTGGATTTCTGACTTATCACTTGAATGAATGCTTATTTTTGAGTCTTTGTTTGACTTTGTACAAATGCGTGAGGAGAGATCGTTGCGAGGGTAGTTCCAAATGAATTGATAAACTCATAAGACAACTTTTACAACAAGTTCGATCATTGCACTACATCGAAAAAATGACGATCTCCGTATGTGGTTGAATAGCGGCGATCGTCGTGTAGGTAGTCCGCACTCTTCTTGCCCCTTGTTTTTATTCACTTAGTGGAAGTAAGGGGATGAAAATAATTCCTTGAGTGAGCGGTCTTTAACTTTGTCGAATCCTCGGGGACGGTCGTCCATCTTGAGGAACCATGCACGATCGCGGAGTTCAATGGGCCGACTCCTTGATCATGTCTTGATGCGCGAAGACATTGAGTGTCTCGTGACTCACTTTATTATGAGGGTCCTCCGTTAGGCTGCGCCTCGCCTCGTATTTAAACGAAAGGCGTGCGGTCTTGGTCTAGAGGAGTCCTTGCGCGAGCGGCGTCGGATGAATCAACTCCACGCCGCGGCTTGTTAGCTCTGCTTCCACCTCGGCCAGCCATGGAGATGGCCGACCTCGACGGTGTACGTTGAGACGGGGTTGTGGCACGTCGCATTGTCCGGGTTCACCATGTCAGATGATGAACCTTTGAGGGCGAGCGATCGTGTCCACTGATTTGTTTTGGAGGGCCCTCAGACTACGCCGGCCTCGTATTTAAACGAAGGCGGGCGATCTTGGCCTAAAGGACCTTGCATGGCCTAAGCGATCGGAATTATCGACTACGGGACCATGTTGCACTCTTCCACCTTGGATCGTTATGTAGATGCCGACCTTCGACGGTGTACGTTGTGCGGGGAGGCGATCTCGTGCCTTAGTCCATCGTGTTAGACGGTGAAGCTGAGATGGCGATCGAGTCCTCGGTTTCTTAAATAAGGAGGGAGATCGGGATGACTTCCGTGGTCTCCTTCTCTTGATTGAAGCATATAGAGACGGTCGCGAGGTTGATCCAGGTCGGCTCGTATGAGCTTTCCCGGCTGTTTTGCGTTCGACTCGGACGATCGTCTATAGAGATAGGCGGGGGCTTCGGCTAAACCAATAAGTCATCAACTTGCCCTCCTCGAACAGTCTCGAGCTGTTTGAGGAGGTCGCGACAATTGTTGGTCTGTGGCGGGACTCTTGTGGTAGGCACAATATTGATTGTTGTCCAGTGACCGTGGTCCCTTATCGCCTTTGGCTTTTTGAGCTCTTCGTGCCCCTTGATGGCATAGAAAATATGTGCGGAGTTACATTGAACGTATGGAGGAGATGGGCTTCCATGTCCTCGAAAGCCTTGAGATCTCCGGGTGTCTTGGCGATCGCCTTCTTTGCTTTGGCGATCGCTATCTTGGGCAAGAGGTGGCGTTTCCTCGTCTAAGCGGAGGGTGAGTAGCCTTTGCACGGCCGAGAAGTTGGCGGCTTTAGCGCGGAAGATCGTATAAGTTGGGGAACATCCTTGGAGAGATGTCGAACATGGGAGAGTGACCGTGGAATCCCCCATGACCGAATAGAGAGCGAGCTCATCAGCGGGGTTCGCCGGTGAGGATGATTTCGTCTACCCGGTCGATGTAATCTGTGTCAGTTTCGTCCTTCCCCTGCTTGATTTTTATCATGCGCTGGGGGCCTTCTGGTCTGGCGACCTTGCTGGCGAAGTATGACGTGAAGTCATCCGCCAGTTTCTTAAAAGAGGTGACCGATCGTGGTGGCAGTGAGACGTACCACTTATGGGCCAGCTCGCCCAATGTCAGCAGGAAGATCCGGCACTTGGTTGCATCAGATGCCCCACACCCAGTCATGTAAATTCGGAATTTACTCAGGTGGGTTTCTGGGTCCGATCTCCCCTTGTACAGAGGTGTTTTAGGAGGAGCGATCGTTGGTTGTATGGGGGCAAGCTCGATGTGGACCGCGAGTGGCTCGGTCGGCCCGGCGATCTTCTTGCTGGTGCTTGCCCCCGTGTCCAAGAGTGCTCTCATCTCGTCGAGCTGACGTTGCATGGCGGCCATCGCCGTGCTTTGACCGTTGGCGGCTCGCGGATTGGAGCGGAGCCGAGGCGATTGAGTCCGAGTCCACAGCGATCGGGCGGGAGTCGAGATGGCGATATGCGTTGGTGTGAGGTGAGTAGGCCGAACTCCTGGTGACGGATTCGGATTCCGTCTTTTCAAGGTTGGAAGCAGAGTGCCCTTGGCCGCCGGATGGGTCGCGTCCCAAGCGATCGAATATGGATCCGTCCGGTCGTGCGAGAGCCTTTCCTCGCGAATTGGGGCTTTTTGACGATCGCTCGTTCAGTAGCCCATTGAATTTCCGTTTTCCCATGCGGCGGATGATCGAGGGAGTTATCGCGGGTGGCGCGCGTGCTCTCCGTCGCTCCTCCAGGATGGCCATAGCCTCCTCGATCTGTTCCTCGGTTTGGAATTGATCGAGTGAGAGGTTGGGGCCATCTCTCGGATGCGGGATCGAGAGCCTCGCGTTGCCGCGGCTTCCCCCTGTCGTCGGCTGGGGTTCGGATTGAGCCGGGATATGGTGTCCGACGGTTCGGAGAGCAGCTTGCTTCGATGTGCCGGCGGATGTCATGATTCTGAAGGTTTTCTTTGAAGCGCAGTGAGTGTCACTTCAAGTATATGCCCCGAGAACAGTGAGTGTTCTTCGGGACGGTAGAAGTAAAAGTTTGAGGGTTAGATAGCGCCCTTCTTCTAGCGCCAATTGTTGCTACCCAAAATATTATCCGGAGATAGATATTGCTGGATTGGATGGGATAGCAAACAAATGCAAGAGCACTTCCGTGAGAAAGATAAATAACACAAGATTTGCCGGGGTTGTTAGTCCCGGGCTTGAATGCTCTCGCGAGATATTATTAATACCGATATTCGGGGATACAAGTACTAATGTAAGAATACAATTACAATGAGTGTAAAGTTTCTTGTTATCTTAGCTAGTGAGCGTGTAGATTGCCGGAAGAACCAGATTTGATGCTCTGTGAGTTCTTGTAACAAAGGTGATGACCGGTCGCGGCGGTGAGAGATCGACCGCCTCTCACGGCGAGTATTTAGCTGGATGTTTGGGCTTCTGGGCTTATGAATCCCTTGGAATCTGTCTAGTGGAGACTTGCCGCTTCTGCCGATCGTCTTCTGGACGAGAGATTGGGAGAGCGAAGTCTGAGATGGATTAGGTGAGATAGCCGGAGCTTGATGATATGTGTGTTCTTGAGATTTCCGTGGATGTATCGGAATGTGAGAGAATGTGAACTTTTGGTGGAATGTATTTCGGACGTAAGTCAAATGAATTCGAACCGTATATTCGATGAATCGGGAACCTTTTTCCAGTAGGAGGAGGTTCTCTATTTATAGGGCTTGGATACGCGGGCGATCGCCTTTCTTTGCAATATAATAATCGGGCGATCGTCTTTTAGCACATGGGCTGTCCCTCAAAGTCTGCAGGAGTTCTTTGGCGATCAGTGTGCGGTCAATGGGAGCTTACACGCGTCTGAGTTCTTTGCCGCGGTGGTCCCACGACAACTTTCGGCGCGCATCTTTGGTAGGTGAGGTAGGTGACAGGCTGTGGTCAAATGTCTTGTCTGTCAGCAAAAGATCTTATCTGCTGGCGAAGATCTCGTCAGCGCCTTTGGTGGATCTGCACGTGGGTGCTTTCCTGAGATCCAGTCCTTGATGGTTTTGACGGGCGGTCGTCTCTGCTCGGGGCGCAGGTCGATTGCCCTTAGCCGGTTAGTAGAGTAGATCGCCAGCTGCCAAAGGGCGATCGCCTTGGGGGTCGATCGCTGGGTAACTGATGGGTCTGATATCTTTGATTTGGCGAGCTAGCCATAGTTTGACTGATGTTGTCTTGGTCGCTCGGCCTTATAGTCGATCGCCTGTCGGGATGAATAAATCGTGACACAACAGTTACAAGATGAGAATTAAGATCTTCATTATTAGCTTTGATGGATAGTTAATATTATGATTTTATGATCTGATGATTTTGGCCCTCTCTCTACCTATAACTAGCAATCTATATCCATCTAAAGGTTGTAATCAAGAACACAATATCATAGAAACACATATGCTAAATAAAGTTATAGGCAAAGAGGGAGAAACCTATCTTCATACATTCAAGCGGTTGAACTTATTCATGCTATTTACATGAGGTATGTCAATTTAATTATGTTTTGTGATAATCATGTAATTCAAAGATTTTGGAATTATGTCATGTAAATTCATCTAACACCAAAGTCCATTCTCATCTCGAAGAACACCGCCGCAGCCTGCATTCCAGTTAACCCCTTTGGCCGCCCCATTAACATTTAAGCTTACCGAATCCATTGGTGGTGGGTACCACCTGACCAAGACCTGAGATGTGTGTTTTTGAATGCTATTCACATTATGATTCATAGCATGCTTATAATAACAAATGTGAGTACGCATCGGTATTGTAGGAATGTGTGGCCTAATAAACTCATCATCATGGAACTCACAGTTTCTCCAAAACCACGAGAAATAGCACCCTATCAACCAAACAATTTTCCAGTCTGCATTGATATACTGTCTTGCACCCCAACCCATGTTTAGAGCTATCCAAGAAGAACTAAAATCACCAGCAATAAAACTCAGTTCTATCATTTGAACCAATTGGGTGATTCCAAAGAAATTTAGCATGAATACAGTCTCTAAGAATTTATGCTAGATTTCTTTGAAATCACGTGATTGATTCACATGGTAGTTTAATTATTTTTTTCCGGTGGTTTTCTGATCACGACTTGAATAAATTCACTTCTACCTAAACCTTAAACATGCAAGAAAGAAGAACTAATTATTGCAGCTCTCTTCATAAGGCTTCTCTTGTAATTATTTTAACGACCGATATTGATTTATGGTCTCCCGGATGATTTGATTCTTAAAACAATTTAGGTTACGTGATTTAATTTGAAGTTTTTCATTTGCTCGGTATTTAGTAGGTTTATAAAATAAACCGACCAAAGTCGCAGAACAAGCAAACCGATAAATATTGCCCGCATCGTTGGTATTTACAGTTGGTTTTGAGATTGATGAATGACGATTCACGGCGAACATCAATTATCCCTCCAGTAACCGGGATGCGGGTCGGATTCAGTGCTGCTTGGGGTTTGAGTTTTGAGTTTCACCGTAGTTTTGACATTCTCAGGTGACATATTTATGTTTTCTCTTTATTCTAGTAGTATTTTTGTCAAAACAATTAAAATTAAAAAGTTGTACATTCAACAAATCGTTGAAGTGGACACTTCAGGTGGAGGGAATGGAGTATAATGTAGCAAAGCAATCCAAACATGAAATGCATGTTCTGTTTGAAGAACCAAAAAACTCTTGAAGTACATAAAAAAACTTTTGTATTATTAGTACAAAAACATCATTTCATATCTATACTGGGAGTGTTTGCGAACACTAACGACAAAAGAGAACAAAGCTTTTGGCTGAAAAAAAAATCACTCTTTGGTACTTGAAACCAGCTTTTGCTTTTCCATTTGTCTCATTTAATCAAATTTCAAAAGCTGGATTTGGTGGGTGCTTCAGATTTTGGAGAAGTACTTTTGGTATAGTTTTATTTTTTCCTAGTCCACGGTTGGGCATATAATGCTTTGCATACAAAGAAGCTTATTCTGTTATTTATGCCTCTGCAAGGACCCTCCAACATACCTAGAAATTTTCTAAGTAATCCTTATAGGTCTTAATTAGCCTAAATGTTAGTTTAGTAAAAATCATAATTATAGAAATATGATTCAAGTATATAATGAGGATATATGACTCAAAAAAATCGGATTTACCTTTAAAAGGGTACATCCAACGATATCTAACAGACCCACACAGTAACGCTTCATCACACGAATGCACTAATAGGTGGATATTTATGTCAAAGAACGCAGGTGGAAAATGCTTCTCTAAAACACAAGTAGCCTTGGCAAGAGATACTTTCACAGCTATTATGTGGTTCCTGTTGACAACTTTTTAACTTGATAAGTTTAAACACAAGCTTATTTGCATTATCGCCTTCCGTAGATCCTTATTCTTTGAAAAATAATGCTTAAATAATAATGGTACCAGTTACATGATCACATGCCAATTGTGGGACTTGCATTATTTCAAGTCATGTGCAGCATAGTTCACGACCCTCCGCAAATTACCGAAAAAATTACAAGGAATGATAGGGCTATTCAATAAGGCTATTCGATATTGTAGTTGTCGATGAATTACTTTCCACAGAGACATCAAAACTATGATTATTCAACATCAAGACTGATTATTTTGCAACTATACGTGCTGCCGGGCCGAAACCGCCGGTTTCGGGCCTCGAACCGGCGGTCCTCGGTCCCCAAAACAAGGGACCGAGCCCGGACCGTAAACTAGCCCGACCGCCGTCTTAGGCTAGAAACCCGCCAGTCAGAGGCAGGCTAAAAGCGGTCGGGCGGGCCGCTTTTTTTTTTTAAACTTTTATTATTATTTTTTTTATTTTATTCTTGTATATTTATTACTTTTATGAATAGAAAATGATAATTCTTAATGTTTTTATTTTTTTTTTTATATTTTTTTTTAAATATTTAAAAACTCATTAAGAGTCATACCATGAAGTTGTGGGAACGAGTGATTGAACAAAGGATCAGGAAATGTGTGAAGATAACAGAAAATCAGCTTGGATTTATGCCTGGAAGATCGACCATGGAAGCAATTTATCTTATCCGACAGTTGATGGAACATTATCGAGATAAAAAGAAAGATCTGCATATGGTTTTTATTGATTTAGAGAAGGCATATGTTAAAGTACCAAGAGAAGTACTTTGGTGGGCCTTAGCAAAGAAGGGTGTATCGCGGAAATATATTGACATTATAAAGGACATGTATGAGGGAGCTAGTACAAGTGTACGTACTAATGTTGGGAGGACAGAAGAATTCCCTATTACGATTGGGGTGCATCAAGGATCTGCTCTTAGTCCTTTTCTCTTTGCCATAGCCATGGACGAATTGACAAGAGAAATTCAAAATGACGTTTCGTGGTGTATGATGTTCGCAGATGATATTGTGTTGATTGATGAAACGAAGGTTGGAGTGCAACAGAAATTGGAACTTTGGAGGGATACTTTGGAAGCTCGAGGCTTTAGGCTGAGCAGAAGTAAGAATGAATATATGGAGTGTAGGTTTAGCGAAAACAGTGATAGAGAGGCGGGGATGATCACATTTGATGGGAAAGTTGTTCATGGATCCACTTTTTTTCGGTATCTTGGATCTATTATCCAAAAGGATGGAGAGCTAGATGGCGATGTGGCTCACAGAATAAAGGCAGGGTGGTTGAAGTGGAAGAGTGCCACAGGGGTTTTATGTGATCCCGGCATGCCTCATAGATTAAAGGGTAAATTTTACCGCACGGCAATTAGGGCTGCTTACTGTTATATGGCACCGAGTGTTGGGGGTACAAAGCGATGTCACGTTCAAAAGATGAATGTGGCGGAGATGCGTATGCTACGATAGATGTGTGGTCATACAAAAAGGATCGGCTCGAAATGAGGTGATCGGAGAGAAGGTAAGAGTTGCGTCTATAGAAGACAAGATGATGGAGAATCGATTACGATGGTTTGGTCATGTGAGAAGAAGACCTATTGATGCCCCAATGAGGAGGCTAGAAAGTTGGGGAGCAAGTAATGTTGTGAAAGGTAGAGGAAGACCCAAGAAAACTTGGATAAAGATGATTGAAAATGATATGCGGTTTCTTGGAATTGGAGAAAGTATGGCGATGGAGAGGCAAATGTGGCGGGAAAGAATACGGATGGTGGATGGAGTCTGATTCTTTTTTTTTTTTTTAATTCCTATTTTCTTTTATTTCATGTTATATTTTTTTTTTCACTCTCTTTTTTTATTTGCTTTTTTCTCTACTTTTTCCCTCTTTTTTCCTTTTATGTTATTTATGTAACGATTATTGACGGTTTCAAAGTTTGATTCATGTTAGCCGACCCCAAATCATTTTGGGACTAAGGCTTAGATGTTGTTGTTGTTGTTGTATTTAAAAACTCATTAAATTGTTGAAAAATGAATAAGGAAAATTATAACAAATAAGTTTGCTTTAAGAATGAGGAAAATTACAAATGAATAAGGACACAATACTTTTGCAAATAAATAAGGACACAATAATTTTGCATTAAAAATGAGGAAAAGTACAACAAATAAGTTAAGCAGAATTTATTACACTTGAATTCTTGAAATGAAAAAATAATAATAATAAAGGACTTGAGCTCTCTACTCCACATCCGATCGATCCGTCTCGGTGAAGGCTTCATCTTCGCTCTCATTTGCATCGTCCCATTCCGGTTCTTGAGCTCTAAGGTCGGCCCTACACCAATCATCGAGCAACATGGTAGCTTCAATGTTCGCCGGCTTCATCCTTGATCTTCTTTGATCTAGCATAAGTCCTCTGATGCTAAAGGGTTGTTCTACGGACACGGTGGATGCCGGGACGGCAAATAACTCCTTTGCAATGATGGAGAGTATTGGGTACTCCTCTCTCTTCGACCACCACTTTAACACATCGATCGACGGACCACTATCTTCAACACCAAATACAAAATGAGTTTGCAAGAACATATCTAATTCACTATTACCTTGCCCCATTGGAAGTTCATTGCTTCTATTTTGCATCATTCCATGCATTTGTTGAACTAAAGGATCACTTTCATTCATCTCAAAAGGAAAATCACATGAAGGCATCATAGATGAAGGCATTGTAGAAGAAGGAAACTCACTACCATGTTTTAATCTATATTCTTGAAAAATAGATCTCAAACTCCTATCAAGATCTATCTTGATTTGTGGCACGGAAGGAAGATCAAAGAAGACCCCTTCACCATCAATTACAATATCACTCAAGTCCATTTGAGCAAAAGCATCATAATAAATACCAAGCATTTGACAAACACCATCATACTTCCATTTAGGATCTAAGCACTTAGCAAGTAAGAAAACCATAGGAATCTCCATAAAATACTTGAGCCATTTTTGAACCATAAAATAAATCACACCTTGCATGTTTGGCCTACTAAAACAACTCTTAAAAGACAAGGCAATATACATGCAATGTTCCAACACTTTAACGGAAGTACAATAATAAACACCCGATAATTGTTTAGTAGTATTATGAAAAACTTTTAACAAACGATACAAATCCATACATGAATCCCAATGACTCTCATTAAGAACTAATTGCATGTTTGAGAATCCTTTCCTAAAAAAATCGCATAAATAACTCTTATACTCTAGTGTACTATTAATCATCTCATAAGTAGAGTTCCAACGATGAGATACATCTAATTTGAAACAAGTATAAACAATACCCTTTGCACGACAATATTTTTGCCATTTTTTCCCCAAAGTTTTTGATTTGTGCAAATACTTAACGATATTTTTAATAGGAACAACGGAATCTTGAAAAATACTAAGCGCATCTTGAACACATAAATTTAAAATATGACAAATGCATCTAGAATGAAAATATTTTCCTTCAAATAATGGTGCACATGCTTCAACAAGTTCCGGAATACTAGCGGTGTTCGCCGATGCATTATTAAAACCAACGGAAAATACCTTGTTAACCAAACAATACTCATTCAAAACCATAATAATAATTAAAGCAATATTTTGAGCCGTGTGAGGCTCTTCAAACTCCCTAAAGGCAATCAAACGTTTTTGCATAATCCATTTTGCATCAATCCAATGACAAGTAATTCCCATGTAACTATTTTTATTATAAGCATCGGTCCAAACATCGGCACAAATAGAAACTTTTTGAGACAAACGAACTAAATATTTCATTAAATCTTGTTTTTTGTCAAAGCATTGTCTCCTAATTCTCTTAAGCATTTGAGTTCTAGCTACCTTGCTAACATTAGGCCCCAAACCATCTTTATAAGAAGCTTCATACGTTATTCTATCCGCATAATTAAAGGTTGTTTTTCCATGGCACAATATCTAGCACAAGCATCTTCATATCGATTTTTTTCAAATTTAAATAAAGCGGAAGAAGACATACCCGTCGCCGAATTTGAACTAGTAGTACCTCGAATTTGCGTTTAAGTAGTAGATATTCCATACTCGAATGGATGAAACCCCTCCATGTGCCTTTGTAGTGTTCCGTAGCCTCCCTTCTCGATCCATTTGTAGTGCTTTGTGCAATAGTTGCAATAAGCAATGAATCTCTTTCGACCATCGGATAAAGGAGGTTCTCCTTCGTTGATAGGAGCCAATTCTCTTTTAAAATGTTTAACGAAGATTTCGGACTTGAGAGGCTTAGGCTTACTTGTTGGCGGAGGAGGAGGTTGGTTTTGTTCGTCTTCTTCGTGCTCTTCGTCCTCTTCATGTTCATCATCATTTGTTGAGCCACGAAATTCGTATCCCGTGCTCTCCATCGTATGAACCATTTCTTCAAATCGGGCATCTTCTTCGGCTTGAATTCGTTCGGCGACTTGTCTAGAAATTTCCTCCGCCAAATCGGCCCTTCTAGGCCTTTGAGTTTGAGGTTGAAAATTTCCTCCTCCACTTCGTTGGCCAAGTTCAATGGCCTTGCCCTTGTCATTGTTGTTCTTTGAGGTTGACATGGAGATAGTAGAATAGAGAGTATAGTAGAGAGAGTAGAGATTGAATTTTTAGAGAGAATTAGAGTGTGATTATTGGTGAATTTTGAGTTAGGAAGATGTAGTATTTATAGTGGGGATGGGTAGGGAAAAGGGGGGATTAATGGGGAAGTTTGGGGGTGGAAAGGTGGGTGCCAACGGCTCCTTGAAGGAAATAGCCGTTGGCAATGGTTGGCGTGATCGATCACTTGCCCTTTTTTTTTCGATTTTCCCGTTAGGCCGTCGGTCGGCCCGGCCCGTGCGGCCGATGCAAACGACGGGCCTTTTAGGACGGCGGGCCCTAACCGCCGTCCGGTTCCAATTCCCGACCCTCGCCCGGCCCTAGTTTTTCGGTCCCGGTCCGGTTCGGGCCCGTTGACCGGCGGTCCCGGGCTAAAATCGTTGACTTAGGGCCGGTTTAGGGCCAAAACCGGCGGGCCTGAAAGCCCAAGTACGTCTATTTGCAACACATGAAAACCTTAAGCACTATCAATAAGGCTATTCAATATCGTAGCTGTCGATGGATTACTTTCCATAGAGACATATATATGGTAGGGTGGACTGCTCCACGGGTTTTGTAGAAGGTTAGTGTTTTTTTTTTTTTTTTTTTTTTTTAAAGAATTTTTTTTTTATTGAAATGAAATTAAAAACGCAATGACACATTACAATAAGATGGCAGGCAAACGGGCAACAAGTTGCGCCGCAACCCCCTTTTAAATGGCGAAACCAATCCTACTAAAAATGAAGTTTTGTTCCTTGAGGACCGAAAAATTACTTTGCACCACCCGTTGAACTCTGGACAAAAACTTCACGCTTGGGAGCTAAGAAACCAAATGTATCAAAGGCAAAAGGGATGAACACGTGTTGATTCACCAGCAAGCTTTCTCGTGTTTAGCCACTTTGCTCGATTCACTTTCAACGCACTTGTCCGCAATAAACCCATTGTCCCCGAGCCCAACAAGAGGGGACACTCCGAAGATCTACACAAGCGTGTTTACCACCACCCAAACACAAGTATATCATTTGGCCGTAGTAAGTAGACCTCCCTTCAAGCGGATCCGTCAAAAGTTCACGGGGCCTCTTTTTTAGAAGAAATACCTGCTCTCTTAAGAACATCATATAAAACATCCCTGACCAAATCATGCCTATATTTGAAACCAGGTAACTCCTTGCAATGGACCGCATGCTCGCCAAAAGAATCCAAACAAACCTTGCGGCAGACTGGGCAAGGCTCATCAAAATTGGTAACTTATATGACTATGGCCAAAAATGTTAGAAAAGTCTGTTGTCGAATTATTAAAGCCACATACATATAATAGTATAAATAATAAATTAATAACTCACTTATGAATGTTGCATGGTTTAGACAATAAACCAAAAACTAGAGTACTTGTACCCAACCACAATTAGGACGAACAGCATTGACATTTCAAATTATTTAACTAACATTATTGGATGCGCCGCAGAATACATTCTATAGGATGTTGACAACAATCAAGAATCTTACACTTCTTTCTTGGATTTAACTAGATTGTTCACTTGAACCATCAATTTAAACTGACACTAAACATGCATGACGACCTAGTCCAACAAATACTTGGACATCATCATTAGTAACTAGTCATATAAAAAGGCATGGTCCACAATACATTTAGTTTTTTCAGATTAATACCTGTTTTTAGAATTTAATTTGAATGATTGACACAATTTAAGTGAGCCGCGGCCCATAGTACAGCTTGCTCGGGTTTCTTTGTTCCATCGATATGTGCCGCGGCTCAGCATACGGGTGCCGCGGCTCAGAATGTTAGTGTGCCACGGCTCATTTGGTCCGTGCCGCGGCACGTAGTACAGGTTCCTGGGCGCATCTTTGCCATTTGGTGTGCCGCGGCTCAGTGCATATGTGCCGCGGCTCAGGGATCGAGTGTGCCGCGGCTCATTAAGGTCGTGCCGCGGCACAGAGTACAGGGAGTTTAGCCTCCTTTTTTCGACTTGTGTGTGCCGCGGCTCACTCTCCTTGTGCCGCGGCCCAATGCTAAATTTTCCCTGGGATAATTTCTGCATAGAATTTTCAAAAGAACACATCAAGAGCGTGAGAGATAAGCATATCCATGCTAAAATGACGAAAAATAAAGATCCAAAAATGCAAGAAAATACTGAAAAACAAAAATCTATAACTAATACTCGGGTTGCCTCCCGAGAAGCGCTAAGTTTATAGTCTTTAGCCGAACTTTTTGAAAATCAGTTCGCTTTTCGCAAACACCATTTGAACTCCGCCCCGTCCATCGAACCGTTAATATGTTTTTTAAACTTTTGACCATTGGTCTTTAACAATCCGATTTTTGGTTTGGACACCCAATGTTCTTTGCGAAAAGATTTTAACAAAAACAACTTTCTGATACACCCATTTTGCACATGACTTGGTATCCGTTTTACTTCCGGCTTATTCTCCTTTTTCTCGAACGAACTTATGACAGCATTAGGATTTTTCATTGGTGTATGAACGGTTGATGAAGACGACATGTCCAAATGCCTAAGATATGCGACTCGTTCTACATTTTTCTCAGACGTCGGAGCATCTGAAACAGATTCTGAACACTTCGACCAACAACTCTCCCGGTGTGCGTCCTTCGCAAAGGTATCTACACTCTGAATTTGTGAACTCTTCTCAACACTACTTGGACACGGAAAGTATTTAAACACTTGAAAAGTGACTTGCTCATCTTGAACCCGCAGAGTGAGTCTCCCTTTTTCCACGTCAATGAGAGTTCGGTCGGTAGCTAAGAATGGTCTTCCCAAAATAATTGGGATGTCTTGGTCCTCCTCCATATCGAGCACAATGAAATCAGCTGGAAAGATGAATTTATCTACCTTGACTAAAACATCTTCTATTACTCCCCTCGGGTACTTGATAGATCGATCCGCTAATTACAGCGAGATTGTCGTCGGCTTTGCTTCCCCAATGCCTAGCTTCTTAAATATAGAAAGGGGCATCAGATTAATGCTAGCGCCGAGATCGCACAACGCCCTATCAAAAGAGAGGTTTCCTATGGTGCACGGTATATTGAAGCTTCCTGGATCCTTCAATTTTGGCGGAAGCTTTTTCTATAGAATCGCGCTGCACTCTTCAGTCAGTGCCACTGTCTCATATTCCTCGAGCTTCCTTTTATTTGATAAGATTTCCTTCATAAACTTCACATAGCTCGGCATTTGTTCCAAGGCATCAGCAAATGGAATATTTATATGCAGTTTCTTGAAGACGTCAAGAAACTTGGAAAATTGCTTGTCCAATTTCTGCTTTTGCAAACGCTGTAGAAACGGGACGGGTGGCACATATGCCTTTGGATTGTCAAGAAACAGTATCGAGGGTCTCGAATTTTGTGATTCCTCGTTCACCGAGTTTTTCTTCTCCTCATCCTCACTTCTCTTCTCGTTCCTCTCGGGCTGGTTACACACTTCTTTCCCGCTTCCCAAACTGATGGCATTAATACTCTCTCTGGAATTCGTTTCAGTCGTACTTGGCAAGGTACCCTCCGGGCGAGCTGTTAATACATTAGCAATTTGGCCCAATTGGACTTCCAAGTTGCGAATAGAAGCGGAATGGTTTTGCAAGGTCGCTTCCGTACGAGCCATGAACTGACTCGTGTTTGCTGCCAATTTCGCCATTGCTTCCTCTAGAGAAATTTTTGGAGCAGGGGGAGGTTGCCGTTGGTGTTGAGCAAACTGAGGTTGGTTCGAGTTTTGTCCATTTCTCCATGAGAAGTTAGGATGATTACGCCATCCCGGATTATAAGTGTTGGAGTACGGATTATTTTGCCGGTTCCCGTTCCCCACGAACTGAGCTTGTTCCATCGGAGGTTGCTCGAAAGGGTTTCTGACTTGGCACTCTGTGCTAGGATGAGATCCGTTACACCAATTGCACGATTCAGTGGTAACGGGGGAAGGGGCATGTGAAAAGGCTTGAAGTTGCTAAGTTAATGCGGCGAATTGAGCTGATAATGTGGAGATCGGATCGTTCTTGGAGATTTCCATTACTCGTTTCGGTATCACTCGTTCGGAAGGCCACTGATAAGCATTTGCAGCCATCGCTTCCAATAGAGAGTGGGCTTCGGCCATCGGTTTTTCCATCAACGCTCCTCCAGTGGCTGCATCAACAAGAGTGCGTTTAGAAGCACTCAATCCATTATAGAACGTCTGAATTTGTAGCCAGTCCGGTAGGCTGTGGTGTGGGAATCTCCTCAGTAAATTCTGGTATCGCTCCCAAGCTTCGTGAAGCGACTCCATATCAAGTTGCCCGAAAGTAGTGATCTCGTTCCTTAACCTCGCCGTCTTTGATGGTGGGAAGAACTTAGCCAGGAAGGCTTGCGCTAATTCCGCCCAAGTCGTGATCGAGCCCGGCGGTAAAGAATTCAACCAAAATTTGGCTTTGTCCCTCAAAGAAAAAAGGAAAAAGCCGCAGACGGATAGCATCATCTGTGACACCGTTGTTCTTGAAGGTGTCACAAATCTCGAGAAACGACGCGATATGTACATTGGGGTCATCGTTCGCCAAACCACAAAACTGGCTCGCTTGCACCATCTGAATTATAGCCGGATTGATTTCGAAGTTGTTCGCTTGGATGGTTGGACGCCGAATCCCCGAAAAGTTCGCATTAATTTGTGGCATAGCATAATCGCAGAGTGCTAATGCCGGTTGAGCTTGCTGAATGGGGTTGTCTGCTTCGTGATTTCCCGTGTTATCGGTCATGGTGCCTGCTGCTAGTAGCTCTCGTTTCTCCTTCTTGCTTCTCCGAAGAGTGCGCTCGAGTTCGGTATCCAAAGGTAGTAGGCCTTCGTTACCGAATTTTCTCATGCACTAACCGGAAACTCCTGAAAGGAAAAACAAATAAATAAAATTACACAAAAATAATAAATAAAAATAATGTTCAAACTAAGACTAGAAATACTGAAATCGATATTAGTAGAATAATCAGTCCCCGACAATGGCGCCAAAAACTTGTTGCGATTTTCGTTTAACGCAAGTGCACGTTATCGTAGATAAGTAATAAAATGATGAGTAAGATATCGTTCCCACGAGGACTGAATTACTAATTACCGATTTATATGTATTCTAATTTTATTTGAACTGTCGAAATTTGGGATGCAAGTAATAACTAAAGAAAACCAATAAAAGAATAAACAGTAAAAACGATCGCTTGAAGAAAGAAAATCTAATAATGAATAAATCTAGGATTGTGAATCCACCTCGATTTATCCGAATTTACTCTCGATTATCTGAAGTTAATGATTTCCCAGTTTATTGAAGGCGAAGGTTGCTAAAGTATTCTACCGCCTCTCCCGAGGTCAGTAGATTTTTCTAAGGCGAATAATACACTCTATCCCTAGGTGAATTAATTCGACAATAGACAAAAGGCACGGAATCTTCAAAAATCCACGTAGTTCCTATGAGTATATTCCTATCTCACAAGATAAAACGATTCTCACGAATATTTCCTCACCAACTCTCCTCTCCCGATTCGAGTTGCGTAATTAAAACAATTCAATTATAGGCCACACAATTGAAAGCATTAAAAACAATTGGGAAAACTCAACAGAAAAGGGAATTATATAGATAATCAAAGTAAATCCGTCAAAACCTCGGTTTCATCAAAATCCTAGAATAGGGTTTTAGCCTGACATGCTAAAGAATAAAAATACAGAAATAATTAAAGAAAGCATAAAGATCAAACGCAGATGAAGAGCTCGGATTCCTCCGTTCTCTAGCTTCCGCTCTCTGCTCCTTGGTGTTTCCTGCTTCTTCTCCTTGATGATGATCGATCCTCCGATGATATCTCAATGATGACCTTCAATGCTTATTTATAATTCTCCCCAGCCTCCAAAACGCGTTCGTGTGATTAGGTCGAGAACAGGCTCCAAAACGGCCCAGAAACGCGGCAATTTCTATCAAAACCGCTCCGTGGGCCGCAGCTCACTTAATCTGTGCCGCGGCTCACCCTGCTCAGCGCATATGCCTGGGCGCGCGTTTTTCCTCATGGGCCGCGGCTCAGCATCCTTGTCGCGGCCCCCGGTACAGTCCACTCGGGGCTCGCTGGTTGTCTTCGTGTGCCGCGGCTCACTTGGTTCGTGTCGCGGCCCCAGGCCAAAAATTACTGTTTTCGCCCGCTTTTCATCGTTTCGGCTTCCGGACTCCGATTTCCTGCAAAACATATAAGAATAGTGCATTAAAAGCTCATTTATGCAGATTTAATCATAAAAGGAATAAAGAATAATGATAAATAAGCGTATAAAAACACGCCTAACAAATACCCCAAAACTTGAGCCTTTGCTTGTCCTCAAGCAAAAATCAATTTCAAACAAAAAGTATTGTGAATAATCGTGCAAGTCCATAGTGCTCAACTTAATCAATACTACCCTGAAAATCTCAAAGAATAATACAAGTATCGTAATAGTAAGTCACATCCAGGACACTGATTCCACAAAGTAACTAATTTCAGTCCTAATAAATCGTTCATGAAGAAAATCAAGCTCAAAGATTAACAAATGTGAATTTAACCGACCGCCAATATGAAGGGTTAAAATAAACGAGCCAACTCGCCCAGTCCCACAGTCTAGTGGCAAAAATTTCAAGAGTTTCATCATCCAAAAATAACCCTCGGACAGTATTCCCTTATATATGCTCAATAAGAGGATTCGAGTTGACCACTAGGTTCGGATCTCGGGATGTTTCATCGAGATAATCCTAGGGTGGAATTCCATTCTCATGTATTGGGGAACCGTTTGACGTAAAAGACACTCATGGGGCACATGGATGCTTCTAGTTACTAAGTTCCCCTCCATAGCGGAGAAACAACTCGAATAGCTATTCCCGCATGTCCGATTCAAGGTCGTTGTTTTACGCGAGAGTAAACAACGGGTCACGTGAATACCCCCGGTTACTAGGCTCCCTATCATCGGCACATGCGAAATCTCTAAACCACTAGTCTAATCAGGATTGTCGTTTTACGCGAGAGTAAACAACGGGTCACGTGAATACCCCCGGTTACTAGACTTCCCATTATAGAACAAATAATATCTCGACCTTTTCTTGGGAAAAACTGTCCGACTCTAAACTCAAATTAAGTGCCGACACGACTCATGTTACTGGATGACAAGCTAACCGAAAAGTATAACCAAACGTATAGGCGGCGATTTGAAAACATGTATGTCTCCTTTCTAATCTGCTAAGATTTCTACAAAAACAAAAAAATTTGGACCTAAATGAATACTCAATAGAAACAGATATCGCTGACTACAACTCGACTAAAACTCAACCGTTTCTTCAGAGAGAAATTAGTATCATAACATCAGTTTTACACAAAAAGAAGCACGAAAAATTCACGAATACAAATAATATCACGACAAGCAAGGCTAGCAACAAAAAGATAATGAAAAATAACGAAAGTGCAAACGAATAAGTATAGCAACAGAAAGTAACCCCCCCAAAACTTAGGACGTAAATTGACCTCAATGTACACAAAATGTAATATGCAATAAAAGAAAAGGTCAAGTACTCCCCTACTGTCCGCTCATGAACTGGTGTCGGCGTCGTCCGGCGAGGAGAGTGGCGTGGCTGGCCGAACTGGTGGGATGAAAGGCCCGTCCGGGTGCATAATGTGGGCCGTCCATCTAGCAAGGTGCTCCTGGTGGTAAGCGTCTCTCGCTGCCAGGCGCCTCGTCTCACGTCGGTTGGCCCGGTGGGCCTTCTCTCTCATCTCATCTCGGACGGCTGCGATGATGCTCTCTCTCTCCGTCTGAAGCTCCTCTCTCAAGGCAGCCAGATGGCTCTCTCTCTCTCCTCATCTCCTCTCTCCAAGCAGTCAAGTGACTCTCTCTCTCTCCTCATCTCCTCTCTCAGGCCGTCGAACATCGCCTGCAAGTGCTCTCTGTCGGGCGGCGGGCTGGACTCTGCCTGCCCATGCGTCAGAAGAAGAGACTCGGGGGACTGCTCGTGTGCCTCATCAAGTAGAAATCCTCGCTCCCGAGTGTGTGCCGGCGCTCCACCCCACTGGTCGAAGTGCGAAATGATGCGATGATCAATCGGACCCTGGGGGCTAGCATCGGCTCATCATCCGACCACGTCATGCCCGACTGCCGGCATAGAGCGCAGATGAGATAGGGGTGCTTCAGCCCCATCTTGGCCCCTCCTTGAATACACAGCATAATAGATCGGACCAGAAGAGGGGCCACATCAAATCTTAGCCCGGAAGTGATGGTATATAGTATACGGGCACGAGAGAGTAAAACAGAGCGAATCTGCGAGGTAGGATCTACACGAGCGCAGATGAAATACAACCAGGCTCGCCCGAGCCGACTGAGGTGCGAGCTCTTAAAGTAGAAGGCTGAGGAACCCGGGGCGCGCGTCTCCCAGTCGGAACCGGGCTGTGTGAGTGTCTCGAGCGGGACCTCCCTCGTGAGGCCACTCATAGCTCGCATATATGCTGTATCGTCAACCACAGGCAGCTCGAATAATCTCCGGATGGCGGCTACTGAAAAATCCACCGTAATGCCTCGGACAATGACCTGCGTCTGAGTATCTGACTGCGGTATCATCTGCCTTGCTCGGATATGCTTCAGCAGAGCGCTAGCATAAAACTCCTGTATAATGGAGATCACCGCCGGCTCGGGAGGTGCAGCGAAACGGGTCCACCCCATCTCATCGATCATCGTCAGAAGCTCCCCGTCCTGGGGGCTTGGAGTGAATCCCCGCTCCGGAATCAAAGGTCGAGGACGAATCTTTTCATTGAATATTTTATGGATTTCCGGGTCGGAGAATTGGTGCGACTCCAACTCGGCTCGGCTTTGTGAAGTTTCCCCTCGTGTGGGGGATGATTGCGTCCTAGCCCTTGTGCTAACCTTTCTCTTTCTGGCCATGGCGAGTTCCTGAAAAAACAAACAACAGAAACTACTTAAGTTGTAAGGAAAACGACACCACTTGACTAAAGATATGCAAAACGTGAATAAAGAGTTTAACGAGCTAGCACCGCCGTGAGAGAAAATTAAAATTGATCTTTCATGTTTAAACTTGTCGTAAGGGTTGGGGTACGCTATAAATTCATAAACAATTTCGTTTGCACAAAGTTTCAAAACATTGACTTAACAAAGAAATATTTTCATTCATGCATTTCATCAAACACCTTGACTGCATGAGTTCCAATGAAGAACAAACATTGTAATGGTTAAATCTCATCCCCAAAAATAACACCCATCGATATGCTCATGACACAATGACAAGAACATTAACAATCCACCGAATATCAACACATACCATCGAAATCAATCAATAATTTCATATTCCCAACTCAATTCTTGATAGAACTTTGAAAAAGGAAAAACTAACAACATAATCAACATCAAATGAACAACCATACCTTACTTCTCAAATCATGTATCAATAAGAATTAAGAGATTGAGGATTACCTGAGTTGGATTGTAGTATGCAAGAGAAAGAGAAGTTGAGAAGGGGTCGGCCGATCGCTGTGCAAAGAGGAGGAAGAAGTTTACCTGGTGTGTCGGCCAATTCGAGTTATAAAGGTACCTGGGCCTTTGAACTTCCGAACGGGGGCCGCGGCACAACTTAAGTGAGCCGCGACCTAGAGTACAGCCTGCATGGGCTTCTTTGTTCCATCGATATGTGCCTCGGCTCAGCATACGGGTGCCGCGGCTCAGAATGTTAGTGTGCCGCGGCTCATTTGGTCCGTGCCGCGGCACGTAGTACAGGTTCCTGGGCGCATCTTTGCCATTTGGTGTGCCGCGGCTCAGTGCATATGTGCCGCGGCTCAGGGATCGAGTGTGCCGCGGCTCATTAAGGCCGTGCCGCGGCACAGAGTACAGGGAGTTTAGCCTCCTTTTTTCGACTTGTGTGTGCCGCGGCTCACTCTCCTTGTGCCGCGGCCCAGTGCTTAATTTTCCCTGGGATAATTTCTGCACAGAATTTTCAAAAGAACACATCAAGAGCGTGAGAGATAAGCATATCCAAGCTAAAATGACGAAAAATAAAGATCCAAAAATGCAAGAAAATACTGAAAAACAAAAATCTACAACTAATACTCGGGTTGCCTCCCGAGAAGCGCTAAGTTTATAGTCTTCAGCCAGACTTTTTGAAAATCAGTTCGCTTTTCGCAAACACCATTTGAACTCCGCCCCGTCCATCGAACCGTTAATATGTGTTTTAAACTTTTGACCATTGGTCTTTAACAATCCGACACCCAATGTTCTTTGCGAAAAGATTTTAACAAAAACAACTTTCCAAAACACCCATTTTGCACATGACTTGGTATCCGTTTTACTTCCGGCTTATTCTCTTTTTTCTCGAACGAACTTATGACAGCATTAGGATTTTTCATTGGTGTATGAACGGTTGATGAAGACGACATGTCCAAATGCCTAAGATATGCGACTCGTTCTACATTTTTCTCAGACGTCGGAGCATCTGAAACGGATTCTGAACACTTCGACCGACAACTCTCCCGGTGTGCGTCCTTCGCAAAGGTATCTACACTTTGAATTTGTGAACTCTTCTCAACACTACTTGGACACGGAAAGGATTTAAACACTTGGAAAGTGACTTGCTCATCTTGAACCCGCAGAGTGAGTCTCCCTTTTTCCACTTCAATGAGAGTTCGGCCGGTAGCTAAGAATGGTCTTCCCAAAATAATTGGGATGTCTTGGTCCTCCTCCATATCGAGCACAATTAAATCAGCTGGAAAGATGAATTTATCTACCTTGACTAAAACATCTTCTATTACTGTAACACCCCCAAGTTATTCAGGGAATATTACAGCGCCGTAAGCCCCACCGTGGGACCCACAAGGCTAAACATACGCGGAATTATAATTTTTGACCGATAAGGTCCACATACAATGGAAAGAAGAACAGTACAAAGGATATTCAAAACATAACCAATGTATCTAAAGACATCACAACACGAATCAATACCTCGGCAAACACAGGTCGGAACATCAAGGATAAATAGAAAACAATGCTCGAGTATTCAATAACCATTCCAGTACAACAACACTGAATGGAAAACTCAAAACATAAACGGAGGAAAGACACAGTATCACTCATGCCCACCATCTTCATGCCGACCCGATACCTGCCTGTCCGCTCTCCTGGAACCTGAAATACATAAAAAGTATTTCCCCCATAAAGGGGTTAGCCGTCGAATAGCTAGTGCAAGTATATCAAGTATGAAACACAATACTCCTCGACAAGAAAGTAAATGTAACCGTCAATTCATCAATTCAAGACTAGTATTCCGGAATAACTAAAATCTCATAGTGTCACATCAAGACGTATGTGAATGCCGTAAAAACGGTTCGTTCATATCATCCGTCGTTACATGTATGAATGCCGTAGAAACGGTTCGTTCATATCATGCCATCAATACATATATGAATGCCGTAAAAAAGGTTCGTTCATATTATGCCAACAATATATCTATGAATGCCGTATAAACGGTTCGTTCATATCATACCATCAATATTTCTTACTTTCATAGTCGAGAACGTACAATCATAATTATATACTTGCCTTTGAGACATTGAGAAATCGAACGGAGGAAGGGTATGAGTTCGGTAGGTCCAAGAACGTGCTTCCGGCACCTAAACGATTCGCAAGGAATATGATAATCAATTATCCATATTCGAATTACACGAAGAAACTCCCGAAACCCGTCTATGATTCATGAAAATACACGGATAAACAACTAGAGGTTGGAAAATCGTCCAAACTCTCATAAGTCCGAAAACGGTACAATCCAATCCGTAAAATCGTAGGAAAAGTAGGCATACGGTATGGATACATCATAATCTCAAGGTTCTCAAGCTTCAAAACGGATAAATCGGACGAATCTATGAAAAACCCCAAAATTCCCAAAAAGTAGGGTTCTAAGGATTTTTACCTTGATTCGGACGATAGGATGGATTAGATGTTGTGAAATCCTTGTTCTCCAACCAAAAATATTGTTACTAGAAGGAAGATCGCTGCCAATCGCCCAAGATCGTGTCTCCTGAGCGATTCCCGTCGAAAAAGGAGTGAAGAAGGTGAGAAATGACGAAATGGAAGTCAACTGCCATATATATATATATATATATATATATATATATATATATATATATATATCTGCCCAGTCTAGCGCACGCTACGCCTCCTTCATTAGCGTGCGCTAGCGAAGTCACCGGTAGTCCAGTGTTTTCTGCCGGCTCCGTTAGCGCGCGCTAATCGTCTATCTCTAGCGTGCGATAGACCAAAAAGTGGCATTCATTTCTGGTGTCCAGAACATACTGTCTCTGCCCTGCTCAAACCTTAGCGTGCACTATCGCTATGGCTTAGCGTGCGTTATGCAACAGCTTTAGCGTGCGCTAGCCGGCTAGCGTCGCTACGATAGTCTGAGAAAACCTAGGAACCTCACCGCCTCTGCCCAGCCCGGCCGTGGCGCTACGGACGGATGTTAGCGTGCGCTACTAACCACGAATAGCGGCGCTAACAACTCCTAGTGTGCGTTAATCCGCCGATCCGAAGCGATCAGAGTTCTTGGTTCTAACTCGATCGAACTCCTTAGCGCGCGCTACGGCTCAAAGCTAGCGTGCGCTAATCAAGCAGAATTAGCGTGCGTTAGCCTAGGCCTAGCGTGCGCTATTTCTCTGGCCCAGAACAGTTCCACAAGGTCTAAAACAACACGATCAAGACCCAAACAAGATACGAAACTCAAAGAAAATATCAAAAACATCTCTAGGCATTTACAAAGCGACAACATAAGAGAAACGGCAAGGTCGATCAGTTAATAAAAGGTACGGGTATTACATTCTCCCCCTCTACAAAGAAGTTTCGTCCCAAAACTTAAGGAATAAATAGTTCGGGGTATTCCACCCGCATCTTCTCTTCCATCTCCCAAGTTGCCTCCTCGACTCTATGTCTCGACCATTGCACTTTAACTAGTGGAATGGTCTTATGCCGAAGTTGTTTCTCGCGACGCTCAAGGATCTTCACAGGTTTCTCCGGAAAGGTAATATCCTCGGCTACGTTAATCTCACTGTAGTCGATGATGTGGCTCGGATCCGGTACGTACTTTCTCAACTGAGACACATGAAAAACACTGTGGACGTGACTCAAAGCTGTAGGCAATGCCAAGCGATAAGCTAAATCCCCAACTCTGTCCAAAATCTCGGAGGGCCCGATATACCTCGGACTAAGTTTCCCCTTTTTCCCAAAGCGGAAAACTCCTCTGGTCGGCGACACCTTGAGCAAGACATGATCCCCCACCTCAAACTCCAAGGGTCGATGACGAGTATCAGCATAAGATTTCTGACGACTCTGGGCAGCCAGCAATCGGTCCCGAATAATAAAAATCTTTTCCTTAGTCTCCATCAACATATCCGGCTCCGTTCCAACTAGCTCAGAAGCCTCGTCCCAGCATAATGGCGACCTACATAGCCTACCATAGAGTGCCTCGAAGGGTGCCATTTTGATCGACACATGCCAACTATTATTGTAAGCAAACTCGATCAACGGTAAGTGAAGCTCCCAGTCATTACTCCAATCCAAGGCACAAGCTCGTAACATATCTTCCAACGTCTGAATCGTCCTCTCTGTCTGACCGTCCGACTGAGGATGAAAGGAAGTGCTCAATCTCAACTCCGTACCCAGAGCCTGATGAACGGCCTGCCAAAAATGCGATACAAAACGGTCGTCTCGATCAGAAACAATGGTCTTGGGGGCACCGTGTAACCTCACGATCTCAGCAATAAAGGTTCGAGCCAGTCTATCCGGTCCCCAAGTATCCTTAATACCCAAGAAGTGTGCCGATTTGGTCAACCGATCGACAATTACCCAAATCACATTCATTCCGGCCCGAGTTCTCGGCATGCCAGTGATGAAATCCATAGAAATGTCTTCCCACTTCCACTCGGGAATGGGAAGCGGTTTCAACAACCCCGCTGGTCGTTGATGTTCGATCTTGACTTGTTGACACGTCAGGCACCGTAGTACAAACTCCGTAACATCCTTCTTCATGTTATTCCACCAAAAATTGCGCTTCAAATCTTTGTACATCTTACTCGTCCCGGGGTGGATTGAGTAAGGCGTAGCATGAGCTTCTCGGAGAATTCTCTGCCTCAACTCTAAATCATTCGGGACACAAAGCCTGCCCTGAAATCTCAGAATACTATCCTCGTGAACCATAAAGCCAGGAGCTTTTCCTTTAATTACATCTTCCTTCAGTTGAGAAATCATCGGGTCACTCCACTGCTTCCCTTTGATGTCATCAACTAAGGACGAAGTAATTTCCAGAGTACACAACTGTCCCTGTACTCGTTGAAGCCAAACTTTTATCCCTTGCTCAATTAAATCTTGACGAATTTTAAATGCAGGATGTAAGAACCTCGAGCATTTGAAGAGATGCCGATTTGCGGCTCAAGGCATCCGCAACGACATTGGCTTTTCCGGGGTGGTAAAGAATTTCCAAATCATAATCCTTTATCAACTCTAACCAACGTCTCTGTCTCATATTCAGCTCCTTCTGACTGAAAATATATTTCAGGCTCTTGTGATCGGTATAAATCCGGCACGGTGAACCATACAAATAATGCCGCCAAATCTTGAGTGCGAAGACAATTGCGGCCAATTCCAAATCGTGGGTAGGATAATTCATCTCATAAGGCTTTAATTGTCGTGACGCAAAAGCTATCGTCTTATCATACTGCATAAGTACACAGCCCAGGCCTTGACCCGAAGCGTCACTATAAACTGCAAAGCCCTCGCTACCGTGTGGTAAAGTTAAAATCGGCGCTGCAGTCAATCGTCTCTTGATTCATCGAAGCTCTGTTGTCTCTCATTCGTCCAAACAAACTTTTCGGTCTTCTGGAGTAATTTCGTAAGCGGCCGAGCGAGTTTCGAGAACCCCTCGACGAACCGACGGTAATACCCAGCAAGGCCCAAAAAGCTACGAACTTCCTTAACATTTTTAGGCGGTGCCCAATTCAGCACTGCCTCAATCTTCTGCGGGTCTACACGAACCCCTTCGGCCGAAATCACATGGCCGAGAAACATAACTTCTTCCAACCAAAACTCACATTTCGAGAATTTTGCATAGAGGTGCTCGGTTCTCAAAATGTCTAATATCAAACGCAAGTGTCGGGCATGTTCCTCCTTATCTCGAGAGTAGATCAAGATGTCGTCAATAAAGACGACTACACACCTGTCGAGGTACTCGATGAATATCTTATTCATTAACTGCATGAAAACTGCCGGTGCATTAGTCAACCCAAAAGGCATAACTACAAATTCATAATGCCCATATCTCGTCCGAAATGCCGTCTTCGGAACGTCTGACTCCCTCACCCTGAGTTGATAATACCCGGATCTTAAATCAATTTTCGAGAAAACTGCAGCCCCTTGCAATTGATCAAATAAATCGTCTATACGAGGCAAATGATACTTGTTCTTGATGGTTACTTTGTTCAGCTCACGGTAGTCGATGCACAAACGTAGTGAACCATCCTTCTTCCTTACGAAAAGAACAGGCGCGCCCCAAGGCGAAGCGCTCGGTCTGATGTACCCTTTCTCCAGGAGTTCTCCCAATTAATTTTTCAATTCTTGCATCTCGGAAGGT
This sequence comes from Orobanche coerulescens, assembly GCA_033398695.1. Taxonomy (NCBI): domain Eukaryota; kingdom Viridiplantae; phylum Streptophyta; class Magnoliopsida; order Lamiales; family Orobanchaceae; genus Orobanche; species Orobanche coerulescens. Next base: position 67,522,515 of record CM065811.1, on the reverse strand, counting down.
GCCATCCGGTAAGGTGCTTTAGAAATTGGAGCCGCATCTGGCTCTAAGTCCACGGTAAATTCTATCTCTCGATCTGGCGGTAATCCCGGGAGGTCATCCGGGAAAACATCGGGATGCTCATTAACAACCGGAATCGAAGAGAAATCGACTTCATTTCCTTCCGTTTTCAAGGCATAACACCAATAGCCCGTACAACCTTTATTCAAAAGTTTTACGGCCTTCATGGGACTGATAAGTAACTTGGATTGGCCCGACTTACGCCCCAAAAATGAGTACTCAGATCCGTCTTTAGTCATCATGGTAATAACCTTGGTACGGTAATTCAAAATCGCTTGGTGATTATCAAGCCAATCATCGCCGAGGATCACGTCCTCGCCTTCCATATCAACTACAATCAGATTCGATAACCATTTCATATCGGATATAACCACCGGAAAATCTCTAATCTCCCGGTTCCCCACAATCCTATCCCCGTTAGGCAGTTTCACGATAAAGGGATCGCAACCAGTCAAACAAGTTATATTCAAACGGCGTACACACTCCAAAGAAATAAAAGAATGTGTAGCACCCATATCAAAAAGTACACGGACTGGATAAGATAAAATATGGATGGTACCTGAGGCCACCGCTGCGTCAGGTTCGTCTGATCGACGCATCTCATAAACCCGTGGTTGCACCGAACCGACGCTAGAGTTTCCCCCTCCAGCGTTCTGACCCCGTCCCCGGCCCCTGCCGAAATTCTGCTGAGGTTGACCAAAAGATTGTCGCTGATTAATACCTTGATCAAGTGGTGTTGGGGCAGAAGCCCGAGTCCAAAGTCTGGTTCGGCTCGGAACAATAAGCCGCTCTATGCCCCATCTGTCCGCACGTGTGACACTTTAATGGTGGAAAGTGGCATTCCGAATTAAAGTGGCCTGGACGGCCACAGTTATAGCAAGTCACCGTGCGATTTGAGGTACCCGGAGTGGAACGGTAACCCCTCTTCCCTTTATTAGAACGTGACGACTGTCCGGCAAAATGGTTAGTCGTCTGTGGCTTCTGAAAATTGCCACCCTTAGAACCAGAAAAATTTCCCGCGACTTTCTGCTTCTTCGGTTCTTAAACGGTATCATTGTCGGGGTTCAACATATCATGGGCTAAAGCTCTGTCCTGATACTCTTTCAGTGTGGTACAAGCAATACCGGCCATGTATCGCCGTAAGTCCAAATTCATCCGCATATCAAAATAACGGATCTTATCACGCTCGTTACGCACTTGATCCTTCACATGGATCAATTGTTGGTTGTACTCCACGATCGCCTGTGAAACGGGAATATCTTGTGGTTTAGCCTCGAAAAAGGCTCGGATTCGGCCCTCTCGCACCGGCCAAGGACAAAACTCGGCCTCCAAGAGCTCCTTAAATTCATCCCACGAGGCAATACGATCCTGTGGCTTGATGACCTTCCACCAACTAGCGGCCTCCTTAGTGAGGAAATACTGAGCAATCGGTACTTTCCTCACCTCGGGCGCCAACCGCCTCGAAAATCTTCTCTCCAATTCCGCTAGCAGTCATCCCACTTAACAGTCCGTGGCACCGCCAAAGCATGGAGGGTGCATACGGATTACATTCAAGTAAGGCATCCGTGTTTGGGTTCGGGTTATTCACCAATTTGGGCTAAAATAGTCATCTGGGTAGCCAATTGTTGAAGTGCATTCATAACTCCAGCGTCGCGTTGTTCCCTTGACCGCTTGATTGGTCGTCTTGACTTTCGGTGTCGGGATGCACCGAGTTCGACAAATCGGGATTGGTCGACCCAATCGGCCCGATGGAAACAGCCGCGCCACGACCTCTTCCACGTCCACGGCCACGGCCTCGGCCACGGCCCCTACCAGCTGACATACTGAAGAATATACAAGTCACGTAAGCACCATTCAATCTCGCGTCATCAAAGTGTCCGATTCTCAAGAATACCGATAAAAGGAAGCAAAACGAATAAGGAAACACCAGAAGAGTGAGAGGTCTTACAAGTACCGGTCGCACTGTGATGATGGCAGAGTAGTGATACTGCGGATAAATAACGACTCGATCGACCCAAAAGACCGACAGCCTAGGTATCCATAGACCTAATCTCTGATACCATATTCTGTAACACCCCCAAGTTATTCAGGGAATATTACAGCGCCGTAAGCCCCACCGTGGGACCCACAAGGCTAAACATACGCGGAATTATAATTTTTGACCGATAAGGTCCACATACAATGGAAAGAAGAACAGTACAAAGGATATTCAAAACATAACCAATGTATCTAAAGACATCACAACACGAATCAATACCTCGGCAAACACAGGCCGGAACATCAAGGAGAAATAGAAAACAATGCTCGAGTATTCAATAACCATTCCAGTACAACAACACTGAATGGAAAACTCAAAACATAAACGGAGGAAAGACACAGTATCACTCATGCCCACCATCTTCATGCCGACCCGATACCTGCCTGTCCGCTCTCCTGGAACCTGAAATACATAAAAAGTATTTCCCCCATAAAGGGGTTAGCCGTCGAATAGCTAGTGCAAGTATATCAAGTATGAAACACAATACTCCTCGACAAGAAAGTAAATGTAACCGTCAATTCATCAATTCAAGACTAGTATTCCGGAATAACTAAAATATCATAGTGTCACATCAAGACGTATGTGAATGCCGTAAAAACGGTTCGTTCATATCATCCGTCGTTACATGTATGAATGCCGTAGAAACGGTTCGTTCATATCATGCCATCAATACATATATGAATGCCGTAAAAACGGTTCATTCATATTATGCCAACAATATATCTATGAATGCCGTATAAACGGTTCGTTCATATCATACCATCAATATTTCTTACTTTCATAGTCGAGAACGTACAATCATAATTATATACTAGCCTTTGAGACATCGAGAAATCGAACGGAGGAAGGGTATGAGTTCGGTAGGTCCAAAAACGTGCTTCCGGCACCTAAACGATTCGCAAGGAATATGATAATCAATTATCCATATTCGAATTACACGAAGAAACTCCCGAAACCCGTCTATGATTCATGAAAATACACGGATAAACAACTAGAGGTTGGAAAATCGTCCAAACTCTCACAAGTCCGAAAACGGTACAATCCAATCCATAAAATCGTAGGAAAAGTAGGCATACGGTATGGATACATCATAATCTCAAGGTTCTCAAGCTTCAAAACGGATAAATCGGACGAATCTATGAAAAACCCCAAAATTCCCAAAAAGTAGGGTTCTAAGGATTTTTACCTTGATTCGGACGATAGGATGGATTAGATGTTGTGAAATCCTTGTTCTCCAACCAAAAATGTTGTTACTAGAAGGAAGATCGCTGCCAATCGCCCAAGATCGTGTCTCCCGAGCGATTCCCGTCGAAAAAGGAGTGAAGAAGGTGAGAAATGACGAAATGGAAGTCAACTGCCATATATATATATGCCCAGTCTAGCGCACGCTACGCCTCCTTCATTAGCGTGCGCTAGCGAAGTCACCAGGTAGTCCAGTGTTTTCTGCCGGTTCCGTTAGCGCGCGCTAATCGTCTATCTCTAGCGTGCGCTAGCCCAAAAAGTGGCATTCAGTACTGGAGTCCAGAACCTACTGTCTCTGCCCTGCTCAAACCTTAGCGTGCACTATCGCTATGGCTTAGCGTGCGTTATGCAACAGCTTTAGCGTGCGCTAGCGAAGCTTCAGCATACGCTACGATAGTCCGAAACACAGGAACCTCACCGCCTCGCCAACCAGCCCGGTAGCGCGCTACGGGACGGATGTTAGCGTGCGCTACTAACCACGAATAGCGCGCGCTAACAACTCCTAGCGTGCGTTAATCCGCCGATCCGTAGAGCGATCAGTTACGGTTCTAACTCGATCGAACTCCTTAGCGCGCGCTACGGCTCAAAGCTAGCGTGCGCTAATCAAGCAGAATTAGCGTGCGTTATCCTAGGCCTAGCGTGCGCTATTTCTCTGGCCCAGAACACTTCCGCAAGGTCTAAAACAACACGATCAAGACCCAAACAAGATACGAAACTCAAAGAAAATATCAAAAACATCTCTAGGCATTTACAAAGCGACAACATAAGAGAAACGGCAAGGTCGATCAGTTAATAAAAGGTACGGGTATTACAATTACTCCCCTCGGGTACTTGATAGATCGATCCGCTAATTGCAGCGAGATTGTCGTCGGCTTTGCTTCCCCAATGCCTAGCTTCTTAAATATAGAAAGGTGCATCAGATTAATGTTAGCGCCGAGATCACACAACGCCCTATCAAAAGAGAGGTTTCCTATGGTGCACTGTATATTGAAGCTTCCTGGATCCTTCAATTTTGGCAGAAGCTTTTTGTGTAGAATCGCGCTGCACTCTTGTTGGCCACTTAAGTATACTGGATACAGTTTGGGAAATCGTTTAAGCAACAAACTGTATGGAATCTAAATCTGAGTGCGTAGCGGAAGTCTTGGATACAGTTAGTTGCCGTGGATACAGCAACGACGTATTAGGTGTATACTTAATATATCACAGTTATTTCAAACAGTAAAAGCAGAAGGTAAATAACACAGTAATTTAAGTGGTTCGAGGTAAACCCCTCTACGTCCACTGGTCCTCCACACAGGAGTAAAAAGTTTATTATATAATTACTGCGTACACAACTACGTAATTATAAACAAACCTATCCTTGTATCGTTCACACATTGATACAAAGAATGTCGCTTTCAACCGTTCACACAGTTGGTTAAAGCTTCCTTCTTGACTAGCTTCTTCACACACAGTTCCAAAGCTTCGTCCTTATTCGTCCCACACAGTCGAATAACTTGTTGAGTTCACCACGAGCTCGGTTTTACAGAGGTAAAAGGTAGGTAACCAGGTAAGAACAGCAGCTTTGAATATCACGTTCTTGAGCTGATGATAGCTGTTCTTGATGTTGAGCACTGTATATCTCTTTCGTTCTAACTTGCAGTATGCTCTAGAGATATGTTTGCTCAGATGATAACTTTGATAGCTTTGTGAGTTATGTTACTTGAGTTCGTTCAGTTGGTTAGTAACTGATCTTCAATGTCTTCAAGGATATATATATAGTCTCTGAAGAAAGTATCCGTTGAGATGTCCGTTTGAATAAGATTTCCTTCAACGGGAATATGACATGATCCGGATTTCGCGGGATTCTGAAGATCTGAAGACTGACAGTATTTAAATACTTTATCCTTGAGTATTTAAATACTTCTTTGTTCAACGGGACTTGACTTGTGTTATTTCTTGTCCTTTTGTGAACTGTATGGAAGATGACTGTATTTAGGGCATCGAGACAGTTTCCATACTTGATCTTTTGCAAGTCTTCTTGCTTTGTCTTGTGAACTTCACCGATCTTTGATTCGAGGCAGGTTTTCGATATAGGATAAAGCCTTGAATCCTCGATACAGTTTCCTTACTGTATATTTGGCATATATGTCAAAACCTTCTCAATAACAAATAACAATCGATACAGGGATCAGGTATCCCGGCTGATTCGATACAGGGTTATTGTTTTTCCCAACAATTTCCCCCTTTTTGACAATTTTCCAAGACTAACTTACTTCAACTCTTCGAGTCTTTCTTGATGATGCCAAAACCTTCTTCATGAAGCATTCTTCTTTGATGACTTTTGGCAGATTTCTTGGTCTTTTGTCAATAGGTCTGACTTGGTGACTTAGTCTACAATAATGAACTGCTCGCAGGCATGTTCGATACAGTTTGAGATTTATTACAACTTAAGCTTATGATTGGCGCGCAGGCACAATCTTACAATGTATTCTAAGTTTACAACTGAAACTATGAACTGTTCGTAGACTAGTTCGTACAGCTTATTTTTCAATCAAGTTTATCTAACTTGAGATTCCTATCAAACAATTTTAAGTAATCATACATAAGCACAGTAGATTACGAGTTGTAATCTTTCAAGACAAACAAACTATTTTATTGATATTCAAAATGATTGAGAACAAAGTTTGCTGTGTTGAATAGAAATTACAAAGACAAAAATAATATACATAAATTTCATCTCCTCATCTATAATCCGCGTGCCTCCAAGGTCTCTTTCCTGGCTCATTCTCGGTGCCGCGCCACCAGTTTTGAAGTGAATCATTGCCTCGTTCCTGGTAAATCGCTCTTCCTTCATATGAACGATCAAAGGCAAGTATCCAATCTTCTGGATGGGTGACCCGATCTCCTCTTCTATGTTTTGATTTCATCTCGACTTGGAGAGGGAGCTTACCTTCTTCTAGCATCCTTGAAAACTTGTCTGCCGCTTCCGCCAATGTTTTATAATTTTTGAAGATGGCGGATTCCCTGATGAGTCTGACAAAATATCTCATCAGTTCATTCTTCCTCCAGTGCTTCACTTCTTCGGCAGTTGGGTTGCGGTTGGTCGGCAGGCGTATTTCCGAAGGTCTTTGGATAAGATTTTGCCAAGGGACATTTGGGTCATGGAATTCTGGTCTGGAGCCTGAAATTCTAAAGCTTTGAGATTGAGGTGCTAGCTTGTTCAATTGGGCAGCGATACTGCTCTAAGCAGCCTCAAATTCCCTTTCCTGTTGCAGTCTTATTTTCCTTGCAGCTTCTCGTGCCTCTTCCCCCTTTTTGGCTTCATCAAGACTTTGCAGGATTTCAAGAGCGGCGTCCTGTTTGGTCTCGATGCTGTTTATTCTTTCAACAAGGGAGGAAAGAGTCTGCGACATCTCTTGAATGCTTTTGTCGTGCGCACGCAGTTGAGAGCTGTTCTCAATCATTGCACAGGCGGTCTTGGCTTCAGCAATTCTTGTCTTTGAAGCTTCCTCCTTCAGCAGTTTCTCTTGTTTATCTTCCATGATCTTCAAGGCTTGCTTGAAAACTTCGGCGTAAGGATGAATGCGTCGACAACTCGAGATACTTCGTGTTGAAGAGTGGTCATTTCTTCTACTGCAGAGGTGTGCATCCAATTCAGTGCCTTTTCAACAGAAGATAAAGCGTTTACTGCGTCTTGGATAAATACAGTCTGAAGGCCAAGAGCTCGCAGGCACTCTTTACGTGCAGCAGAGATAGGAGATTCAGGCTGGGCGAAGTCTTCAGTGCAGTTCAACCTCCTTACGTTCACGGATGGACGTGAAGTAAGTTGGACATCCTCAGGTTCGTTACCGTCCTCGGATTCCAAGGTTGCAGGGGCGGGAGTAGATTCTTGTGGTACGGCGACAGTTGGTTCAGAAGCATCCTGTGGCGAAGGTTCTTCGGCAGATACGGATGCAGGAGGGACTGAATCCTCCTGTTGGCTGGCAGGAATGGCTTCTTCGGTCGCAACAGGCTCGGGTGCCTGTTCCAAGATTTCTTGATCTTCCGCGACTGGAGGGACTGATTCCTCCTGGTCGGGAATGTTCTCCGGCTGTGGCGAAGGTGGATTGGCTTGGTTAGAAGGTCCTTCGTCTTTTCTGGGTGGAGAGGCGGCTCGGGCTTCAGCCTCTTCACGGCTCAATCTCGGACACCTTGAAGAGCATCGTCGTCATCGTCGAGTCGGCATCGTCGTCGGCTTTTGGATTTATGGGAGAGTCCTCGACTTCTTCTTTCCTTTTCTTCGCGCGTCGGATTTGTGCGGCAGTGGCTTTCAATGAGATCTTTGCAGAGGCGTTGTCCCATCGTAGCGGGGCCTCAATTTCGATTGAGTCTGCATTTCGAGACGAACCGCTCTTCGTGGCTCCATTCGCTCCAGGTTATACAGGTGTGTCGGAGCTAGCCTATAGCCTTTCCATTGCGAAATCTTTCGTACGGTTGTTCAATTTGAACCGAAAGAAGTGTTTGGTTTATGATTGAGTCGGGAGGGACTTGAATCACGTGCGGACGCTGTTTGAGGATTCCAGACAGTATGGGATCCCGCACGGAAGATGGACTCCTTGCAGGGGATGGTGCCCAAGGAAATTGGATCTGCACGGGTGTGGAATCCGTAGAGGAGAAGTAGCTTTTGGCTCGAATGGGCGACCAACGTGCTAACATCTTGAATGTTGGCGGATGTCTCTATATCCGTCGTAGCCGCCAAAGGCTCGGGATCTACCGTCGATGCGATAGGAGACACCTCTTCCGCAGGTTGGGCCACAGGGTTCTTCGATGGGTTGCGCCACGGGCGAGACATCCTCGGAGTGTTTGGTTTTGATTTTTGAGAGCCTCCGAGTCTCTTCTTGGACTTCTCACCAGAGTGCTTCTTGTGTGAGAACGCTTGCGCTTCTTCTTTGAAGATTCCATTTAGGGACCTTCACGGTTACATCTCTGGGGTTGTCGAAATAGGCATGTGCCTGGTTTTGCGGATGGTTGGTATGCATGGTGCTCACGGTTATAAGCAGTGGGCTTGACACCTCCTAAATATATCCGTGAGCTATTTTTCTTGGCATCGGCGGATTGCATCACTCCGCACTTCGTCGATATGTAGTTCAAAGATTAAACCAAATGATTTCTTTTGGGTGGCGTGCTTGCACCTCTTCTTGAAGACGCGTTTCAAAATGATTTGGCACCAATTGACCTTTTCACGAGTCAAAATAGCTACCATCATTCTCGAACCTTAGATTCGTGCACATTTCAACGCACTGTTCGATTTTCAATGATTCTGGAACAAGTCATGCGAATAAACGAAATAAAGAAGAAAATTTTTCTTGTGACATGTGGTTGTCACCATGTCAACCACTTTGGACCACTGTAAAAGTCCATAAAACTTGGTAATCAGTTCTTGAGACCCGAATGTCTCAAGTCGTCCATGGTCGGCCGTCGGCGGGCGGCTGTAGATTTTCCGAGTAGGTCGCTATTGATGCGATTTGCACTCCTTGGATCAATTGCGGTGATGTCGGCAACATGTCCTCCGTGGGCTAGTGACGAGAAACGAACGGCGGCGTTGAGGTAGAATTCCTCAACCGGATGGGCGTCGTATTTGTCGGCGGTTTTGCTCGGCGATAAAGACCTTGTTGCTCAAGACGAGTAATAATATACTCCATTGGTTCGGTGTCGTTGATTTCGGAGATGATACGCTCGATGATGACAGTTTCGAGAAGATCCGCCATCAATGATGTTGGAGGTTTTCTTGAGCAGGGGAAGAAGATTGACTAGCCATGGATGTTTTCTTAAAACGAAGGTGGAAGAAAACAGAGAAATTTGCATGATTATGCGTAAAATATGTAGTCGTTTGCTTGAGATCTCTTGTAATTGCGAGAAGCGTAAAGAGTCTCTAATGGCGAATCTGATCCTTTTATACTTGGGTGGCGAAATAGGGTTTGCAGAGTACGAATGGTCGATTTTAAGGGATGGGAACCGGTTTTGAAATCGACGGTCGGGATGGATTTAGTGTAATCGTACGCTAATCCATTAAAAGGTTTTAAAATACATGGGTCCCACTTCGACATAGGTTGATTACCCTAAATGCCTAAAACGGCGGTTTAAAAATAATAAACAATTTAAAAACATCGCGGCTTTTGAGATTCATTGTCCGGATGTCGTGTAAGGCATTTAATGAACATGACGTTTGACATAAAAAGCAGGCACGTGGACAAAAATTATTTTAAAAGGAAATAATCTTATATTACATCGAATCGAAATCCTATAGTATGTCTTTGTTCTCATGTCGTCTGACAGTTCCCCCTTAAAAAAGGTACTAATAGGTTTTGAATTCCATACGGCAATTTTGGATTAATCTCAGTATTCATGGGTCCTACAGTATTCCCCCTTAATTATTGCACACATCACCGTAGGATTCATATGCCTTCGTTCGCTACTGATCGTATTGATGTTTCGAGTGTACAGATAATTAATGTTGAATATCAGTATTCACGGGTCTTACTGATTCCCCTCAATTGTTGAGTAAAAGCAGTAAATTTACTTACAGGAGTCTGGCCGTAGTATCCCCAATTCTGTTCTTAGCATGTTGAATCTTGCTGTGTCGAGAGGCTTGGTGAAAATGTCGGCCAGCTGGATGTCTGTATGAACCTTTTCCAGGCGAACATCCTTGTTTTCGACATGATTTCTGATAAAATGATGCTTCATGTTGATATGCTTAGTACGCGAGTGCAAAACAGGATTGTGCGTGATTGCAATTGCACTCGTGCTATCACACATGATTGGAGTCTCTCTAGCATCGATTCCATAATCGGCAGGTTGTTCCGCATCCAAAGGATTCGCATACAAGGCCTACCAAAGACATAGTACTCTGATTCGGTAGTGGAAAGAGAATTTGCCAATTGCTTCTTACTGAACCAAGATACGAGTCTAGGTCCGAGAAAGTGATAAGTTCCGCTTGTACTCTTCCTATCTAGCTTGCAGCCTCCGAGATCCGAGTCGCTGTATCCAACTAAATCGAATCCGCCTTCCTTAGGATACCACAGTCCTGCATCGACTGTTCCTTTAACGTATTTCAGGATTCGTTTAGCTGTATTGAAGTGTGATTCCTTAGGTGCAACTTGGTATCTCGCACACACTCCAACAGCAAACTGGATATCGGGCTTGCTAGCCGTTAGGTACAGGAGCGAACCGATGAGCTTCCTGTAGAGTGATTGGTCAAACGGCTTTCCGGCTTCATCAGCACTAATTTGCACGGAAGTGCTCATGGGGGTTGGCGAAGATTTGGAATTGTTCATTCCAAATTTGTTGAGAAGCTCCTTGCTGTATTTCTCCTGGTTGATGAATATACCTGTAGGCAACTGCTTTACCTGCAAACCTAGGAAATAACTAAGTTCCCCCATCATACTCATTTCAAATTTGCTTTGCATGAGATGTGAGAACCTCTGACATAGAGCAAGGTTAGTTGAACCAAAAATAATATCATCGACATAGATTTGTACCATTAGAAGGTCATCACCTTCCTGTATCTTGAACAAGGTTTTGTCGACAGCACCTTTCTCAAATCCATTGTTGATTAGATACTGGGACAGGGTTTCGTACCAGGCTCTAGGGGCTTGTTTAAGTCCATACAGGGCTTTCCTTAGCCTGTAAACTAGATCGATACCATCTGTGTTGGCAAACCCTGGTGGTTGGTCAACATAAACTTCTTCTGTAAGCTCTCCATTCAGGAAAGCACTCTTGACGTCCATTTGGTATACGATAAAACTTTTATGGGCGGCAAAGGCTAAAAATATCCTAATGGCTTCTAGTCTCGCTACAGGGGCGAAGGTTTCATCATAGTCGATTCCTTCTTCCTGACAATAGCCTTGTGCTACTAGTCTGGATTTGTTCCTTATGATAAGTCCATTTCCATCCTTTTTGTTTCGAAATACCCATTTGGTTCCTATAACCGATTTGTGTGTCGATGCAGGTACAAGATACCATACATTATTTCTTTCAAACCGTTAAGCTCTTCTTCCATAGATGTTATCCAATGAGAGTTGTTAAGAGCGTCTATGGTCGAAACAGTTCGGACTAGGCTAAGAATACGGCGATAGTGCACATATTGAGTCTCCTAAGTTCGGATTGAGATTTCCATTCGAAACCGTGAGACTTGACATTAGATTCTTCTTGTGCACAAAGTACATTTCCTTGTGTACTCTGTATTCTCCTACGAGTAGAAACACCGGCGTTAATGTTTCCAATGATCGGCTCTTGCGGTGATCTCTCAACCATCTTCGGTCGGGTTCTAGTTCGGGATCCCGTCTTGTATCGAAAGTTTACGTAGTGCGGCTTCACTTGAATAGCGTCGGCTTCATCCACATCGATTCTTACGGTGCGGGGTTGATTTCTAAATCAACTACGGGTTCTATGGGTGTAGGTGGATCCAAGATAGATAGATGGTGAATGTCTGAGTGATATCATCTACTCCCGTAGGGTCATGGTGTGGTTCGTCGAACACTACATGAACGATTCCTCGATCGTCACCTCCTTTTATTAAAGATTAAGCTTTGCTCACGGAGGAGTATCCTACGAATATTCCTTCATCGATTTTTCATCAAAGGTTCTAAGTTGGTCCTTCCCATTGTTCAAAACATAACACACCGCATCGAAAATGTGAAAATATGAAACTAATGGAGTTTTGTTATTCCATACCTCGTAAGTCGTTTTGTTGTGGTGCTTGTTGAAGATACACGGTTTTGAGTGTAGACGTGTATTGGTTGCTTCACCCCGAAGCTTGTGGCAATTTGCTTGCGGCAATCATTGTCCTTGTTGCTTCTTTCAACGTCCTATTCTTTCGCTCGGCAACACCATTTTGTTGAGGTGTACGGGCAGCTGAGTATTCGTGCTGTATTCCATTCTCCGAACAGTATTGCTCTATAAAGCGGTTAGTAAATTCAGTGCCTCTGTCGGAACGAATGCACACGATACCCGATGCTTTTTCATTCTGCAACTTCCTCAGGAGCTCGGGTAGCCTTAATGTTGTTTCCTTCTTCTTGCTAAGAAAGATCGTCCAAGCATACCTGGAATAATCATCAACAACCATGCAATATTTCTTACCTCCCAAACTTACTGGGTCTACAGGACCGTAGAGATCCATGTGTAGCATTTCCAACACTCTTTGGGTTGAAAGGTAGGATTTGCTTTTCAGGGTTGACTTGATTTGCTTGCCTTTCTGGCATGGACCGCAGACGCTGTCCTTCTTGAATGACACATCTGGCAAACCTCTAACCATACCCTGTCTTGAAAGCTTGTTGATCGTCTTGAAGTTGACGTGAGACATCCTCTTGTGCCATAGCCAGCTAAGATCTGCAGTGCCTTTGGCAACAAAACATGGAATTGAGGAGCTCATAGGCTTCCGATCGGAATGTACATATTACGATCTGCTTCTGTAAGCACAACTTCCTTGGTTTGGGTGTTCTTGACTCTCTGACGATCTATATAGAACTTCACCGAGAAGCTGTTTATCACCAGGCGGCTAATACTAAGTAGATTATACTGTAAGCCTTCAACATATGCAACATCGGTGACCTTGAATTTCCCGACAAGTAGGTTTCCTTTCCCTCTTGTTCTTCCTTTAGACTTATCACCGAAGCGAACTTTTGGACCGCGACCTTCTACAAAATCAGATAGCTTGCTCCTATCTCCAGTCATGTGACGAGAGCATCCACTATCGAACTACCAGTTATCCTCCTCTAGAATGTCCTGTAACAAAGAAATTAGGTAGATTTAGGTCCCCTTTGATTTTTGGGTCCATATTTGTTAGTTCCTTTAGGTACCCAGATTTTCCTGACAGCAATTGGTTTACTGTAGGATGTACTCGGTACAGTATTGCGGTATCTACGGGGGGCATATCCGTAGTTGTTATAATCACGATAATTATTATGCATGTAAAATTCAGGGTTATTATTATTATTCCAGTACGAGTGCCGTCTAGGAGGTGGAGCCATTTTCTTAGGCCTAACGACTTGTCTTCGGGTCTCAGTTGGATTCCCAATCTTTGTTGTTGATACCGAGCGGCATCTCTTTGTCTTGAGGGATAACGGGGCTCCTGTATCCAATACCTAAGCGCCTTTATCTTGAGTGTCTTGTTGTGCGGGCCTTTGGTGGTTGAATCTTGTCTTCTTCTGAATACTGTCGGCTTTGATGATATGCTTGTGGAGCATCTGTAGATTACGCCTTCGAGTGGTTGATGGTTCCACTGTCTCGAATAGTAGAGTTGATGGGGCGGAATTGCGGCTTTCGCTTTCTCGGTCAATGGTTCCTTTATGGGACTAGGAGTATCTTCGATTCAGAATGTGTTCCACACTCTTGACGAACACGATCTAGTTTTTCCTTTATTCGAACTCGAGCCGTATCCTAAGCCACTTTTTCATGAGCATGTTGCCCGGTGCTCAATTTCTTCCATTCTTTTGGACGATTTTTCAAAAGACTTCAGAATGGTCTCAAGTTCGGTTTCTCGCTTCTCGAGAGTTGTAATTTTGGTTTGTAGTAGAGCCAAATCATTTGTCTTGCTCTCATTATGGGTTTTAACCTCATTTAGTTCATGAGCAAGTTGATGATTGCTCTCCATGAGTTTTTCAAAATCGACCTTCTTTGGTTTCACGATCGAGACATATTTTCATAGTTTATTTTCAGCAAGTCATTTTCATCTTTCAGCTCTAGATTTGTTAATTGAAGCTGTATATTCTCAGTTTTTAAAGTCTCATGGGCCTTTTGAATGTTTTTGAATTCATTCATCATATTTTCGAAAGTATGAGATGCATTAGGTGGAATAACTGAGGTTGAACTTACCTCATCGTCGCTGTCTTCACCTTATGGAACATCTTTGGCCATAAAGCACATGTATGCTTTATCATCGAACTCATCGTCAGATGAATCACTTTCAGTGACCACCTTGTAACACCCCAAACTAGGCGGATATTACAGTGCCGTGGACCCCCGACTGGGACCCACCAGGCGAATGAAAATGAATGAATTACACAGGTAAATGTAGTACCGAACCACATTACAACATCAATTACTCCGACGAGGAGTTTTATACAACACACCCAGGATAAAATAGAATACATGTGTATTTTATGTGACGATAAAATACACAACACTGAATGAAATGAGCATTCAAACGGAATGTCTGCAGCGGAATAAATAAAGGAAACACAAATGGTGAATAAATGGTCGAGCAGTGGGGCCCCTACTAGTATCACTGACTCCTCGCCGTCACCATGCTCTCCCGTGCCTTAGCCTTGCCATGACACAGCAGCATCCCCAACGAATCGATTCTACAGAACAACAATCCTCAAGGGTTGAAAATACACAATCATGATATATCCGAAATTATGAATTATTCTCAAAACATACGCAATCAAACATGCTATATGAATCGACTAATCGATGCGGCTCAAAGGAATGGCGCCACACTACGCCCGGGATGGAAATGTGTCCGTGCACAAGCCACCAACGATCAAACACGCGTGGTCTTGTACCTAATCGGTCTCACGAGCAATCGACTCGTGTGCACACCCAATGTGAGGCCGCCAACCAACACACGACTATAATGTGCCCGACATGAAAATCCTACACATACCAACCGCACGCCAAGATGACCCGGAATGCCACAATATGACAAAAGTGACAATGAAAATGAATAATGACTCACCAAGATTGAATGATGGTGAAATGAATGATAGCTCAATGAAATGATCGGAACCGTCGTTCCTTATGACTGAGGTGATTAATTGACAATGACGAGCTTTGATACGATTAATACAATGATGAATGAGTTATGATTATGAATGAACAACGACAAAAGGAATGAATATCCTTTTAACCGAGTAAGAATTAACTTACACAATACCGATGATGAATGTCCGTCCACGAACAACGTCCTAAATGAAATATCGGTCGCTCGAACAACCTTGAATAACACAATTACCAATAATCCGATCATTACGCAAATCAAAAACGATCATAAACGACTCAACATCAACACAACGATATCCGAGTTCGAATGAATCGAAACCAACTCCAAGATGAGTATTTCAAACCATCAAAACACTTCCAAGGATATCAATAATCCATTAGGAATCCATAACTCATGATTACAACAACATCAATCGGAAAATCCCCAATTAACCGAAGTCAACCCCAAGGGTTCTTGGAATAATTCCGAAAATAACCGTTTAAATCCGTAGGAATATATTTATCCAAGTTAGATAATCCATAACTAACATATTCCAATGATAATCAAGCTTACGAAGAAATCGGAAGGAAAACCCAAAATCCGAAATTATAGATCCAAGAGTTTAATACCTTTGATTCGATGTGATGAAGATGATGAAATGATGATCAATCCGAAAGATGAGCTTGAAAATGATGATTGATGATTACACCTCGAAGAATCCTCTCCGAAACGCTCGAAATCGCCCAAAACTACCGAAGGAATGAAATGAGATGGGAAATGACGAACTCTGACTAAACTGTCAATTTATACTCGATCCATGTTAGCGTGCGCTAGCCTTGTGCATAGCGTGCGCTAACGTGTAATTTGGGTAGTCCGGTACTGTCCGAACACGGTAGCGCGCTACGTACCTATTTGTAGCGTGCGCTACGGCCATATTACTAGCGTGCGCTAATATCCATTGTTAGCGTGCGCTAGCGAATATTCGACGCCCGATCGAGTCCGAGAAAACCGTCGCCTCGATCTAACCTCGATAGCGTGCGCTACAACAGCGATTAGCGTGCGATATTATATTGATTGCGTTCGCTAAATATAACTCATAGCGTGCGCTATGAATTAATCGGTGCGATCCGGTAGCCACGGACTCAACACGATCCGTCCCTAGCGCTACTCCACACATATAGCGTGCACTACTACAACCCGTTAGCGCGCGCTACTCACCACTCGTAGCGTGCGCTACAATTATTCTCACTGCGGTCGGTACCTTACGATCGCGGCCAAATAACCTTAGCGTGCGCTAAAGGCGAGCGGTAGCGTGCGCTACCTATACCCAATTAGCGTCGCTAAAAGGAGTATGTAGCGTGCGCTACCCTCAAGCACGACTTGCAACGAAAATGACAATGATGATAAACACGGCCACGAAACTCCAATCAGTTAGTGATGAATGACGATTGATACACGATACAATTACTCAATGATGAATACCATGATCGAATCGAGTGATAAATGATCAATAATGAATGAAATTCTGAGTATCAAATCTTGAATGATAATTCTTGAGTGATAATTCTTGAATGATAATTCTTGAATTACAATGGGTATTACATACACCCCCTTAAAAGAGTTTCGTCCCGAAACTAAGGGTCAAACAACTCGGGATAACTCTCCCGCATACTATCCTCGGTTTCCCAAGTAGCCTCTTCGACTCGTGTCTAGACCATGAATTTTAACCAAAGGAATCGTCTTATTCCTCAAGCTGTTTGATTCGCCGCTCTAAAACTCGTATAGGACGTTCCTCATATGAATGATCGTCGGCGATCTCGATTTACGTCGGCGAAGTATGTGACTCGGGTCGGCAACATACTTCCGCAACTGAGAGACATGAAATACATTATGAATTCGGCTCAACGCCGGAGGTAAAGCCAATCGATAAGCTAACTCGCCTACTCGATCCAAAATCTCAAACGGTCCAATGAATCTCGGGCTCAACTTCCCTCTCTTCCCAAAACGGAAGATACCACGACTCGGGGATACCTTGACCAACACGTGGTCACCAGCCTCGAACTCTAATGGTCGCAGCGGTTATCTGCATATGATTTACGCCGACTCTGAAGTCAACAAACGACTCCTGATCAAAGCTACCTTCTCATGGGCGGCTATAAGCATATCGGGCTCGGTGCCCAATGATTCTGATAAGTCGTCCCAACACAACGGAGATCGACAACGACGACCATACAAGGCCTCGTAAGGTGCCATCTTGATCGAAGCATGCCAACTGTTATTATACGTGAACTCGATCAATGGTAGTTGGGCTTCCCAATCGTCTTTCCAATCGGACGCATGCCCTCAACATGTCCTCTAATGTCTGAATGGTCCTCTCTGATTGCCGTCGGACCGAGGATGAAAAGCGATCGAGATTAAGTGAGTTCCCATAGCGCGATGAACCGATTTCCAAAGTGCGACACAAACCGTCCGTCACGATCGGAAAGCGATACTTTTAGAGTACCGTGCGGTCGACTATCTCTTTAATGAACAATGGCAAGTCTCTCGGGACCCCACGTATCCATGATCTCAAGGAAATGAGCTGATTTGGTTAAGCGGTCCACGATCACCCGGTCGTGTTCATGCCACGACGACTCGTCGGCAAACTCGTGATGAAATCCATAGAAATGTCTTCCCATTTCCACTCGGGAATAGGAAGAGGTTTGGCATACCCGCCGATCGGCGATGTTCAATCTTAACTTGTTGTGAGTTAAGCATCTCGAAACAAATTCTGCGACTTCTCGCTTCATATTACTCCACCGGTAATTTTGTTTCAAGTCCTTGTACATCTTGCTAGACCCGGATGAGCGGAATAAGGGGTAGCATGAGCTTCTTTCAAAATCGAGTTTTTCAACTCGTCATTTGCAGTACACACAACCGATTCTTAAACCTCAAAAGTCCATCCTCGTGGACCACAAATCCGAGGCTTTCCCTGAGCCACATCCTCTCGGATGCGCAACAATGATGGGTCGAACCACTGATTCTCTCGGATTTCCTCCTCGAGTGACGATGAAATCTCTAACATACAAAGCCGCCTCGAACTCGCTGAGCGGACCTCGATCTCGGGTCTAAGGAATTCTCAAGCTCCTTCGAATCATTAAACGGGCAAGCATCTGCTTCTGAACGGACTTACGACTCTTGGCGTCGGCGACAACGTTCGCCTTGACCGGGTGGTAGAGGATCTCAATATCATAATCTTTGATTAATTCCAACCACCGTCTCTGACGCATATTTAAATCCTTCTGAGTAAATATATAATATATGCTCTTATGATCGGTGAATATCTTACATGTAACGCCATAAAGATAATGACGCCAAATTTTCAAAGCGAACACCACGGCTGCTAACTCCAGGTCGTGGGTCGGATAATTAACCTCGTAAGGTCTCAATTGCCGTGAAGCATAGGCAATAACCTTCCCGTTCTGCATGAGCACACATCCGAGACCCTGTCCGGACGCATCACTATAGACCACAAATCCTTCCGTCCCCTGCGGCAAGGAAAGTACAGGTGCTGACATCAACCGGCTCTTGAGTTCCTCAAAACTCCGTTGACACGCGTCGGACCACGTGTATTTCTTATCCTTCCGCAAAAGGTTCGTTAAGGGTTGAGCGATTCGAGAAAATCCCTCTACAAATCGCCGATAATAACCCGCTAATCCGAGGAAACTTCGGATTTCCTTAACATTCTTCGGAGGTAGCCAATCTCGAATAGCCTCCGTCTTCTGAGGATCGCGAACTCCGTCTCGATGAAATTACGTGTCCGAGAAACGTCACTTCGGACATCAAAACTCACATTTGGAAAACTTCCCATAAAGTTGTTCTCGCCTCACACGTCGAGAACTAGATGAAGGTGAGACTCGTGTTCCTCCCGGTCACGAGAATAAATCAAAATGTCATCGATGAAGACAACAACAAATCGATCCAAAAAGTCGATGAAGACCCGATTCATTAACTCCATGAATACGCAGTGCATTAGTCAATCAAGCGGCATAACCACAAACTCATAGTGACCATAGCGTGTTGAAACGCCGTCCTCGCGATATCCGACTCTCGAATCCATGGCGATGATATCCGGATCTTAAGTCGATCTTGGAAAATCTGAAGCTCCTGAAGTTGATCTAAGAGATCGTCAATACGGGGTAAGGGATACTTATTCTTGATCGTCACCTGTTCAACTCCCGATAATCAATACATAAGCGGAATGAACCATCCTTCTTCTTGACAAACAACACCGGTGCTCCCACGGGGGCACTTTTCGGTCGGATATAACCTTTCTCGAACAACTCCTCAAGTTGGTTCTTTAATTCCTGCATTTCGGTTGGGGCCATCCGTGCAGTGCCTTCGATATCGGGGGCGTGCGTGCTCCAACTCAATCGTGAATTCCACATCCCTCTGTGGAGGCAAACCAGTAACTCGTGCGGAAAAACATCGGCATATTCCCTCACCACCGGAATATCCGTTAACATCTTGATGATTTCTCGGTTTTGGCCATAAAGCACCAATAACGACACATCCCGATTGAGTAATCTTGCTTTCATCAAATTAATGACTTTGCGAGCAGTAGGGATTACCTCCACGAAACACATATTCAACTCCATAAATGCGAAATGATAGTGACCAAACGCTTTCGGACACTAATGATGGCATCATGACGATCCATCCAATCAATACCCAAGATGATGTCGTCCCTCGGTAAATCTACTACGATTAGGTCCGCTGGCCATACACGACCATGAAACTGAATCGGACAATTCTAAATCCCATGATTACCGATAATTCGTCTACCATCAGGTAGGCCAATGACATATGGCTCACAACTAGTAGCACTACCCAGACGTAGTCTACTCAAACATGACTCGGAAATGAATGAATGAGATGCACCAGTATCAAAAAGGGTACACACAGGTTGAGATAGAATATCGAGTGTACCTGAGATCATCCGGGCCTCGGGATCATCGGTCTTCTTCATCTCATAAATTCGGGGCTTGCCGGCCCCCGAACCGGATGCTCCCGTCTGATAGCTCTTGGCTCCGCCTTTAGCTCCTGTCGTTTTGAGCAGCCCGAGTGAGTGGCTTGATTACGCACCTGAATGACACGGGGCTTGAGATGGCGGAGTGGGTTTAGAGTCCCTACGGCAAAAAGCGGGCCCTATGCCCGGCAATCCACTGATTGTGGCACGTGATGCTTGGACACTTGGTGCCGAAATGACCCTGTTCTTCACAGTTGAAACAAGTGATGGCCGAACGGCCGCTCGCGATCGAGATTCCGCGGGTTTAGACGCGGGAGGTCGCTCGAGAAAAAGTAGAGCCCGCACGTGGTTTCTTGAAAGTGGCACGACTCCGTCAGTGATTACGGTTCTTGGACTTCTTGCTAGCGAGACGAAGGTTCTTTGCTTAGCAATTTCCTTAGCCGTAAGCTCGTAAGTAAGAGCCTTCTCAATGAACTCGGCAGTGGCACGTTATGATTAAGTGGCGAAGTCTCATACGGGGTTTGACCTCTTCTGAAATACTTGATCTTGTCCGCTTCGAGTGAATGATAGATGAGGCGAACGGAAGAAGTTCTGAAATTTTTCGGCGATGGCGAGAACGTCATCATCCGCCGAAAGGTCGGGAGTGAGTAATTCGACAACTTGGCCTCCCGAGTGGGGCCGGATAGTACCTCTCCATCATGAGAGTCTTGAACGATCCCAAGTATATGTTCCGTGCTGGGCCTCAACGATAACCACCATGAATGAGCGCTCTTACCGAGATAGTAAGCCGCAATCGAAACTTTATGCCCTTCGGGGCAATCCACCATAGCAAATAACTTCTCAAAATGCTCAAGCCGGTGAACAATATCCGGCTCGGATGAGCCCTCAAAAGTAGGTGGTCGTTTGGCGAGATATCGCTAATGATATTGCTTACACCCCTCTCTTGCCTCGAGGTGGCGGCGGAGGAGCTGCCGATTTTGATTGACGGAGTTATGCATCGTCTCCATCAACCGAGCCATCTGGGTCATTTGGGCCATCATGCCACTGCATAAATGCGAGTGGGTCAACCCGGACACCCTCTGGCGAGTGTCGAGTCGACTCCCGATAGTGAATGATCGCGTCGGTGAGTGAGTGGCGGCATCACCGCTCGATGAGTTAGCATTATTCTGGCATTTGCACGTGTATTCGCACGAGTTCTCGGGATTCGGCCCGCTCCACGGCCTCGTCCTCCACGTCCTCTGCCGGCCCCTTCCATCTTTGAAGTGGAAAGTCATATGATGATTATATATCTCGCATGAGTATCACATTATGATTATATTATGAAATGATGAAAATGAGCATACGCGCTCAAATACAACGATTACATGAATGATTAGTTGACGTGACATGATTTACGATGAAATTCTTGAAATGATTATCTTGAACAATTTAACAAGATCGATGATATGATCTTCAAGATCAACAACCGAGTAATGAAATGAATTGAGTGATTAATGAGTTAACATTATCGACTTGATCACAATTGAAATTGATGAATGAGGATTGTTAAGCGATGAATTATGAATGAATGATTAATGCCAGAAATTATACCATGGCATTAGAAATCTTACGATTCTTGATGCGGTTGGCTCGGCTTTTGCACAGTCACACGTGGCGCGAAAGTTCCAATGATACTAGTCGATGACGATGATTCCAAATGAGACATGACTTGGAGGGTAGTATTCAAAACCACGCTCCGATACCAACTCTGTAACACCCCAAACTAGGCGGATATTACGGTCCGTGGACCCCCGACTGGGACCCACCAGCGAATGAAAATGAATGAATTACATGTAAATGTAGTACCGAACCACATTACAACATCAATTACTCCGACGAGGAGTTTTATACAACACACCCAGGATAAAATAGAATACATGTGTATTTTATGTGACGATAAAATACACAACACTTGAATGAAATGAGCATTCAAAGCGGAATGTCTGCGCGGAATAAATAAAGGAAACACAAATGATGAATAAATGGTCGAGCAAGTGGGCCCCCTACTAGTATCACTGACTCCTCGCCGTCACCATGCTCTCCCGTGCCTTAGCCTTGCCATGACAAAGCAGCATCCCCAACGGAAATCGATTTACAGAACAACAATCCTCAAGGGTTGAAAATACCCAATCATGATATATGTGAAATTATGAATTATTGTGTCAAAAGATACGCAATCAAACATGCTATATGAATAGACTAATCAGTTCGGATCTAAGGATTGGCGCCACACTACGCCGGGATGGAAATGTGTCCGTGCACAAGCCACCAACGATCAAACACGCGTGGTCTTGTACCTAATCGATCTCACGAGCAATCGACTCGTGTGCACGATCCAATGTGAGGCCGCCAACCAACACACGACTATAATGTGCCCGACATGAAAATCCTACACATACCAACGCACGCCAAGATGACCCGAATGCCACAATATGACAAAAGTGACAATGAAAATGAATAATGACTCACCAAGATTGAATGATGGTGAAATGAATGATAGCTCAATGAAATGATCGGGCAACCGCGTTCCTTATGGTGAGGTGATTAATTGACAATGACGAGCTTTGATACGATTAATACAATGATGAATGAGTTATGATTATGAATGAACAACGACAAAAGGAATGAATATCCTTTTAACCGAGTAAGAATTAACTTACACAATACCGATGATGAATGTCCGTCCACGAACAACGTCTAAATGAAATATCGATTTCGAACAACCTTGAATAACACAATTACCAATAATCCGATCATTACGCAAATCAAAAACGATCATAAACGACTCAACATCGACACAACGATATCCGAGTTCGAATGAATCGAAACCAACTCCAAGATGAGTATTTCAAACCATCAAAACACTTCCAAGGATATCAATAATCCATTAGGAATCCATAACTCATGATTACAACAACATCAATCGGAAAATCCCCAATTAACAAGTCAACCCCAAGGGTTCTTGGAATAATTCGAAAATAACCGTTTAAATCCGTAGGAATATATTTATCAAGTTAGATAATCCATAACTAACATATTCCAATGATAATCCAAGCTTACGAAGAAATCGGAAGGAAAACCCAAAATCGAAATTCTAGATCCAAGAGTTTAATACCTTTGATTCGATGTGATGAAGATGATGAAATGATGATCAATCCGAAAGATGAGCTTGAAAATGATGATTGATGATTACACCTCGAAGAATCCTCTCCGAAACGCTCGAAATCGCCCAAAACTACCGAAGGAATGAAATGAGATGGGAAATGACGAACTCTGACTAAAGCTGTCAATTTATACTCGATCCATGTTAGCGTGCGCTAGCCTTGTGCATAGCGTGCGCTAACGTGTAATTTGGGTAGTCCAGTACCCCTGTCCGAACACGGTAGCGCGCTACGTACCTATTTGTAGCGTGCGCTCGGCCATATTACTAGCGTGCGCTAATATCCATTGTTAGCGTGCGCTAGCGAAATATTCGACGCCCGATCGAGTCCGAAACCGTCGCCCTCTGATCTAACCTCGATAGCGTGCGCTACAACAACCGATTAGCGTGCGCTATAATATTGATTGCGTACGCTAAATATAACTCATAGCGTGCGCTATGAATTAATCCGGTGTAGTCCAGTAGCCACTGGACTCAACCTGATCCGTCCCTAGCGCGCGCTACTCCACACATATAGCGTGCGCTACTAGAACCCGTTAGCGCGCGCTACTCACCACTCGTAGCGTGCGCTACAATTATTCTCACCTGCAGTCCAGTACCTTACGGATGCGGCCAAATAACCTTAGCGTGCGCTAAAGGCGAGCGGTAGCGTGCGCTACCTATACCCAATTAGCGTGCGCTAAAAGGAGTATGTAGCGTGCGCTACCCTCAAGCACGACTTGCAACGAAAATGACAATGATGATAAACACGGCACGAAACTCCAATCAGATTAGTGATGAATGACGATTGATACGATACAATTACTGCGAATGATGAATACCATGACTGAATCGAGTGATAAATGATCAATAATGAATGAAATTCCGAGTATCAAATCTTGAATGATAATTCTTGAGTGATAATTCTTGAATGATAATTCTTGAATTACAATCGGGTATTACACACACAGACATTCTGTGATTTGGATGGTGTGGGGAGGCTTCGATTCTCCAATCGGGGCCTTGAGCTTGTCTTTCCAAGCACGTCTTCTTTCATCTCTCTCTTCTTGCTCGGCCTCGTGCAATCTTTGGACTTTGGGATGAGGACATTTGTTTGCATAATGGCACAGTTTCCTGCGATTATAGCACGAGTTAGCATCACCGGATGATGTTTGGTACTTACCTTGTTGTGAGTTTGGGCTGTAGGAGTCTTTCAGTGTTTAATGAACTTTTTGAATTTATGCATTAGAAGCGCCATTTCATCTTGTGACGGGATGTAAGTCATTGTCAGCGCTCTTGTGGCCGGGCTTTGGCAGAGCTAGGCATCTTTGTGTCGACGGTTCGTCTGACGGCGTGACTTTTGAAGGAGATTCTTGACTTTCTCTCTTGTCAATGTCATACTCAAATGCTTTAAGGTCGGAGAAGAGATCAAAGTGGATATTTCATTAAGATTACAGGATACACGCATAGTTGTGGTCTTAATGTCCCATCGAGTGGGAGAGATCGAAAATTTTTAAGTTCTTCTCCTTTTGGGTGTAAATCTTGCCCAACGCTTCAAGTTCACCAACAATACCGGTAAATCGAGGTCAAGTTCCTCAAGTGTTTAGTTGGTTTCATTTCAAAAGATTCAAATTCTTTGAGTAAGTTTTGAAATCTTGTTTTCTTTTGAGAGCTCAGTTCCCTCACAAATTAACTTGAGTTTATCCTGCATTTCTTTGTTGTTTTGCGGCTCTTTACCTTTGAGAACGTGCCTTTGTCAAGAGTGACAAATAACGCGTTCTTAGCCACGTTGTCGAGATTGGCTCGCTTCCTTTCATCGGTTGTCCATTGCTCGCGTTCTTTCTCGAGCATTTCGGCATGGGCTTGGCCCTCAATCCTTGCGGTGGATTGACCTTCATGATCTTGATCGTACCATCCTGTATAACAAAAATCATCTCTTCGTGCATTCTTTGCCAAGATGAGCTTCCATTCTAATTCTCCGATTCAAATTCGTTAATAGAGAACATAGGGACTTTGTTAATCATAGAGGTATCCATCGATAATATAGGAATGAAAGAAAGCTGTTTTGAAAATAAGTGATTTGAATCGATTCGGTTAAAAGAAATACGATGATTCTTTTAGAATCAACCGCTCCGATACCACTTGTTGGCCACTTAAGTATCTTGGATACGATTTGGGAAATCGTTTAAGCAACAAAGCGTATGGAATCTAAATACGAGTGCGTAGCGGAAGTCTTGGATACGATTAGTTGCCGTGGATCTGACAACGACGTATTAGGTGTATACTTAATATATCACGGTTATTTCAAACGAAAAGCGAAGGTAAATAACATAGTAATTTAAGTGGTTCGAGGTAAACCCCTCTACGTCCACTGGTCCTCCACACAGAGTAAAGTTTATTATATAATTCTTTGCGTACACAACTACGTAATTATAAACAAACCTATCCTTGTATCGTTCACAGTTGATACAAAGAATGTCGCTTTCAACCGTTCACACAGTTGGTTAAAGCTTCCTTCTTGACTAGCTTCTTCACACACGGTTCAAGCTTCGTCCTTATTCGTCCCACACAGTCGAATAACTTGTTGAGTTCACACGAGCTCGGTTTTTACGAGAGGTAAAAGGTAGGTAACCGGTAAGAACAGCGACTTTGAATATCACGTTCTTGGTGATGATAGTCGTTCTTGATGTTGAGCAATGTATATCTCTTTCGTTCTAACTTGCGGTATGCTCTAGAGATATGTTTGCTCGGATGATAACTTTGATAGCTTTGTGAGTTATGTTACTTGAGTTCGTTCGGTTGGTTAGTAATCGATCTTCAATGTCTTCAAGGATATATATATAGTCTCTGAAGAAAGTATCCGTTGAGATGTCCGTTTGAATAAGATTTCCTTCAACGGAATATGACATGATCCAGTTTCGCGGGATTACGAAGATCGAAGATCGATATTTAAATACTTTATCCTTGAGTATTTAAATACTTCTTTGTTCAACGGGACTTGACTTGTGTTCTTTCTTGTCCTTTTGTGAATCAGTATGGAAGATGACGTATTTAGGGCATCGAGACAGTTTCCATACTTGATCTTTTGCAAGTCTTCTTGTTGTCTTGTGAACTTCACCGATCTTTGATTCGAGGCGGAGTTTTCGATATAGGATAAAGCCTTGAATCCTCGATACGGTTTCCTTCTTTGTATATTTGGCATATATGTCAAAACCTTCTCAATAACAAATAACAATCGTCACAGGATCGGGTATCATTGATTCGATCTGAGGTTATTGTTTTCCCAACAACTCTTGATCGATTGCCCTTTGTCTCATATTCCTCGAGCTTCCTTTTATTTGATAAGATTTCCTTCATAAACTTCACATAGCTCGGCATTTGTTCCAAGGCATCACAAATGGAATATTTATATGCGATTTCTTGAAGACGTCAAGAAACTTGGAAAATTGCTTGTCGATTTACGCTTTTGCAAATCTTTGTGGAAGCAGGACGGGTGGCACATATGCCTTTGGATTGTCGGGAAAGCGATGTCGAGGGTCTCGAATTTTGTGATTCCTCGCTCACCGAGTTTTTCTTCTCCTCATCCTCACTTCTCTTCTCGTTCCTCTCGGGCTGGTTACACACTTCTTTCCCGCTTCTCAAACTGATGGCATTAATACTCTCTCTGGGATTCGTTTTGAGTAAATCTTGGGCAAGGTACCCTCGGTATTTGTTAATACATTAGCAATTTGGCCCAATTGGACTTCCAAGTTGCGAATAGAAGCGGAATGGTTTTGCAAGGTCGCTTCCGTACGGGCCATGAACTGACTCGTGTTTGCTGCCAATTTCGCCATTGCTTCCTCTAGAGAAATTTTTGGAGCAGGGGGAGGTTGTTGTTGGTGTTGAGCAAACTGAGGTTGGTTCGAGTTTTGTCCGTTTCTCCATGAGAAGTTAGGATGATTACGCCATCCCGGATTATAAGTGTTGGAGTACGGATTATTTTGCCGGTTCTCGTTCCCCACGAACTGAGCTTGTTCCATCGGAGGTTGCTCGAAAGGGTTTCCGACTTGGCACTCTGTGCTAGGATGAGATCCGTTACACCAATTGCACGATTCAGTGGTAATGGGGGAAGGGGCATGTGAAAAGGCTTGAAATTGCTGAGTTAATGCGGCGACTTGAGCTGATAATGTGGAGATCGGATCGTTCTTGGAGATTTCCATTACTCATTTCGGGATCACTCGTTCGGAAGGCCACTGATAAGCATTTGCAGCCATCGCTTCCAATAGAGAGTGGGCTTCGGCCATCGTTTTTTCCATCAACGCTCCTCCAGTGGCTGCATCAACAAGAGTGCGTGTAGAAGCACTCAGTCCAATATAGAACGTCTGAATTTGTAACTAGTCCGGTAGGCCATGGTGTGGGCATCTCCTCAGTAAATCCTTGTATCGCTCCCAAGCTTCGTGAAGCGACTCCATATCAAATTGCCCGAAAGTAGTGATCTCGTTCCTTAACCTCGCCGTCTTTGATGGTGGGAAGAACTTAGCCAGGAAGGCTTGCGCTAATTCCGCCCAAGTCGTGATCGAGCCCGGCGGTAAAGAATTCAACCAAAACTTGGCTTTGTCCCTCAAAGAAAAAGGGAAAAGTCGCAGACGGATAGCATCATCGGTGACACCGTTGTTCTTGAAGGTGTCACAAATCTCGAGAAACGACGCGATATGTGCGTTGGGGTCATCGTTCGCCAAACCACAAAACTAGCTCGCTTGCACCATCTGAATTATAGCCGACTTGATTTCGAAGTTGTTCGCTTGGATGGTTGGACGCTGAATCCCCGAAAAGTTCGCATTAATTTGTGGCATAACATAATTGCGGAGTGCTAATGCCGGTTGAGCTTGCTGAATGGGGTTGTCTGCTTCGTGATTTCCCGTGTTATCGGCCATGGTGCCTGCTGCTGGTAGCTCTCGTTTCTCCTTCTTGCTTCTCCGAAGAGTGCGCTCGAGTTCGGTATCCAAAGTTAGTAGGCCTTCGTTACCGAATTTTCTCATGCACTAACCGGAAACTCCTGAAAGGAAAAACAAATAAATAAAATTACACAAAAATAATAAATAAAAATAATGTTCAAACTAAGACTAGAAATACTGAAATCGATATTAGTAGAATAATCAATCCCCGGCAACGGCGCCAAAAACTTGTTGCGATTTTCGTTTAACGCAAGTGCATGTTATCGTAGACAAGTAATAAAATGATGAGTAAGATATCGTTCCC
The DNA here is from genome assembly GCA_033398695.1 of Orobanche coerulescens. NCBI lineage: Eukaryota > Viridiplantae > Streptophyta > Magnoliopsida > Lamiales > Orobanchaceae > Orobanche > Orobanche coerulescens. The sequence goes on along the minus strand of CM065811.1, from coordinate 67,494,032 downwards.
ACGAGAACTGAATTACTAATAACCGATTTATATGTATTCTAATTTTTTTTGAACTGTCGAAATTTGGGATGCAAGTAATAACTAAAGAAAACCAATAAAAGAATAAACAGTAAAAACGATCGCTTGAAGAAAGAAAATCTAATAATGAATAAATCTAGGATTGTGAATCCACCTAGGTTTATCCGAATTTACTCTCGATTATCTGAAGTTAATGATTTCCCAGTTTATTGAAGGCGAAGGTTGCTAAAGTACTCTACCGCCTCTCCCGAGGTCAGTAGATTTTTCTAAGGCGAATAATACACTCTATCCCTAGGTGAATTAATTCGACAATAGGCAAAAGGCACGGAATCTTTAAAAAGCCACGTAGTTCCTATGAGTATATTCCTATCTCACAAGATAAAACGATTCTCACCAATATTTCCTCACCAACTCTCCTCTTCCGATTCGAGTTGCGTAATTAAAACAATTCAATTATAGGCACACAATTGAAAGCATTAAAAACAATTGGGAAAACACAACAGAAAAGGGAATTATATAGATAATCAAAGTAAATCCGTCAAAACCTCGGTTTCATCAAAATCCTAGAACAGGGTTTTAGCCTGACATGCTAAAGAATAAAAATATAGAAATAATTAAAGAAAGCATAAAGATCAAACGCAGATGAAGAGCTCGGATTCCTCCGTTCTCTAGCTTCCGCTCTCTGCTCCTTGGTGTTTCCTGCTTCTTCTCCTTGATGATGATCGATCCTCCGATGATATCTCAATGATGACCTTCAATGCTTATTTATAATTCTCCCCAGCCTCCAAAACGCGTCCGTGTGACTAGGTCGAGAACAGGCTCCAAAACGGCCCTGAAACGCGGCAATTTCTATCAAAACCGCCCCGTGGGCCGCAGCTCACTTAATATGTGTCGCGGCTCACCCTGCTCAGCGCATATGCCTGGGCGCGCGTTTTTCCTCATGGGCCGCGGCTCAGCATCCTTGTGTCGCGGCCCCAGGCCAAAAATTACTGTTTTCGCCCGCTTTTCATCGTTTCGGCTTCCGGACTCCGATTTCCTGCAAAACATATAAGAATAGTGCATTAAAAGCTCATATATGCAGATTTGATCATAAAAGGAATAAAGAATAATGATAAATAAGCATATAAAAATACGCCTAACACACCACCTGTTGAAGCACTCCCGGCATGTTAGGATTCGCGTCGTCATTCGCTGATCCCTGTTGTCCTCCAGAATGGGAATCGGTTCGACTAGCCGATAATTCTGGGGTAATTGCGGAATCCTCATGTCTCACATGACCACGTCCGCGTCCACGACCGCGTCCGCGTCCACCTCTTCCCCTCAACATACTGTAAACACAATTACTCAATATCCAGGACAAAATTTTCAAAAATAAAGTCCGTCAATATTCACAAAACCGAAATTAAGTAAAACGGTAGTATAAGATTAGGATACTTACAACCACGGTCCATGACGACTTTGGCTAAACAGTGATGTTACGAACGACTCGTAAATCAAATAACGGAAATAGACCCAACTAAAACCCGACTGCCAAGATATCCATGAATCTTAGCTCCGATACCATATTCTGTAACACCCCGAGATATTCTGTAACACCCCAAACTAGGCGGATATTACAGTGCCGTGAATCCCCGACTGGGACCCACCAGGCGAATGAAAATGATGAATTAAATAATATAATTGTAGTACCGAACCACATTATATTACCAAGTACTCCGATGAGGAGTTTAAGTACAACACACCAGGATAATACCGAATACTAGTATATTTTATATGAAGATAAAATACACCACCCTGAATAAATAAACATCTCAAACGGAATTTGCAGCGGAAAATACAAATGACGGAATAACTACAATGTCTGAAAATGACTGAACAAATGGAATGACTGGGGCCCCCTACTAGTATCACTGGGACTCGTCGCCGTCAACATGCTCTTCCCGTGCCTTTGCCTTGCCGTGACCTGAAAACAAAATCCCCCAACGAGTCGATTTACGTAACAACAATCCTCAAGAGTTGAAATTACACAATCAGGAATTAACTGAACTATGAAATATTCTTAATTATGAATTACGCTGAAGAGGAGTATCATAGTACGCCCGTAATGTTCTGTGCAAGTGTACAAGACGAATGACCGGACACACCCGTCCTTGTACCTAATTAGTCTCACGGAGGTAAGCGTTACCGTGTGCACGGTTCGATGTATCGGTGAACCCAATACATGACCATCATGTGCCCGACTAAAAATTCCACACAGCCACACCCGGCCACGCAATATGAACCCGAAAGGTCACATGAACGAGAATGACCATGATGAATATCAATAAATAATAGTTAGACAAGGCCAAGATGACTCACCGATATGAAAGTAATAGTGACGTGATTGATAACCCAATGAAATGATTTGGAACCGTCGTTCCCCGTGAATGAAATGATTATTCGACAATTACAAGTCTCAAAATGATTATTATTGTGATGAATGAATTATGATTATGAACAATCAACAACGAAAGGAATGAGTATCCTTTTAACCGAGTAAGATTTAACTTACACAATACCGATGAAGAATGTCCGTCCACGAACAACGTCCTAACCAAGATACCGGTCGCTCGAACAACCTTGAATAACAATAATTACCAACAATCGTTCAATACACGTATCAAGCAACAAAACACGACTAACCCAAAGGTCGAAACAACGATAATCAAACTCATAGGGCATTCCAACGAATACATAACCAACTACACAACTTCGGAAATGTCCAATCCCGAATATGTCGAAACCAACACCAAAATGAGTATTTCGAACTAACAAAACACTTCAATGATATCAATAATCCATTAGGAATCCATAATTCATGATTACTGTAATATCCGCAATTTTCGATTTCCGGTAATTCTTTTTTTCGGTCGGAGTCCGTTTTGACGACTCGCTCATGACCGTTTCGTCATTCTGAGAATGATTAATTCTACACTTTTTGACATCCGAGTTCGTTTCGGTGTCGTTTCGTTGAGTTCTGTGCTTTTTAGCGACTTTTCCGCACTTGAGTTCGATTCTTGCGAATCTCGAAAGCTATTTGTTTGAGTTTCCAAGTCCGTTTAACTTTGTTAGGCGTGTTGTGAACTTCGGTTTGGTTATTCGATCACGTATGGTGATTTTCGGGCATTTGGGCCATTTTCGTAATTTCCCAAAGTTTGGGGTAATTACCTTCCGTTGTCGAATCTCGAGCCTTCGGGTGGTCGGAATTGTGTGTCCTACTAGCTCTTAGATTCGTCTTTGTGAGTACTTCGTAACCGTATCTTCGGTTCGTATTCGAGTTCGGGTTTCGGTGTCGTTTTGTTGAATTCGGGATTTCTAAGCGACTTTTCTAAGTATGAGTTCGTCTTTGTTAGATCATCATTAATTTTTGGTAACTCCAAAAATTATAAATCTTGCAATATTATAGAACATCGAGTTAGCTTTCCAATGGTTCAAGCGGTGAGTCAATCGGTCGGACGAGAGAGTTATGGTCGTTTTAGTGGAAGGCGTCATTTGTCGGGCACCGTCCGAGAGCCTTTCGGCCGATAGGGGGCGATAGACTCTCTTGCCGGCATTTTGTATAGGGTATCGGTTGGGCCTATCGGCCGATAGGCCGGCCGATAAGTCTGTTGTGTTACACTATAAATGTCTTTGTTTTGAGCGTGAAGCTCATTTCCTTCCCCATTTTCCCATGCGCCGCGAGAAAGTATAGAGGGAGAGTTCTTCATCCGGGTCGATTTTCATCATTTCTTTTCGGTTGTGAGGCTCGGATAATCAATCTAACGCGTGTTCTACGGATCTTAACACTTGAATCACTCAAGGTAATCTCTTGAAACCCTACCTTTTTGGATAATTGGGGATTTTGGGGTTTTGTCGATTCTTTCCGTTTCGTTGATGGATTCATGATGAATATGATTAATCTTGTTAGTATCTTTAGTTTCCCTACGGATTCATGGATATTTTGTGGATTTTTACGGAATCGAGAGGGTTTGGTTGTGGTCGCCCTCGTTGTTGTTTCGGTATGAATATACATGAATCGTAGGCGGGGTTCGGTGTATTCCATTTCCATAATCGTTTAGAAGTGGTTGTGATTGTGCTATTCGAATCGTTAGGTTCATTTTAAATCGATTCCTCGCGGTCGTGCTTGATTCTTCCGTTCCGTTCGTTGTCGTATTCCTTTTCGTTAGCATCGGGCGTTAAAGCTTCGGTTGAGCCATATCCGTTCGTGGTTCCGTGCTCGTGGTATCGAGGCAAGTACCTTGCCCATACTTTTCTCGTTTATGTATATGATGATCGGTGGTCGTCTTGATGTGTTTGTTTGGTTATTTGAAATGAAGTTTCAAAGGAATTTGATTTGGCCTCGTTAAAGGCTTTCTTTCAAAACGCGTGTGTTTTGTGAGCGGTGTTTTGAGAATTGATTATGATTTGATTATTTTGAACGTCGAAGGATTTTATGATGATACTCCTATTGTTTAAGTTATGGAATCGTGTATTCCGTATTTAATCTTGTTATGGTATTTTTGAAGAGTTTGATAATGGTGTCGAGTTAATGGCCATCTCTAGTGAGTATTCGTAATGAACTTACATTCTTAGCATGTTAGTATTGCATGAGTAACGTGTGTGTGTGTATGCTCACTACGGGTTAGATCCGACGGGGTCTCGGTAGGGGTCACGGAGGTGTGGATCGACGAGCTTTGCTTTTAACCACTACGGGTTAGATCCGACGGGGTCTCGGTAGGGGTCACGGAGGTGTGGATCGACGGTTAATTGTGGTGCATTTTTGCAAATGTGATTTGATATTGGCATTTCGGAAATGAGTGCTTTGAGCGGTTTTCATGATTGCATGCATTGACTAAGTGTGTAAGAGGTAAGTGTTCGTTTGGCTTACTTGGCTAGGATGGCCTTTGGAGTATTTTGTTGTTTGTTTTAAATCCTTTATTTGTGGATTTTGATGTTGGGATACGAACCTCCACGGTCGTTCTTGTGTCTTGTGAGTTGACGAGATTTGGGGCTAAAATCCCAATGGTTTTGTAAAAGTCGTTTCTGATTTGGGGCTAAAATCCCAACGGTTGGTTAATGTCATTTTTCGAAAGTAAACCTTTGGGCGGTGACCCCTTTTGTCTTTGGTTTTTGAAAAGTAGGATTTGATAATCCTAAATTGTTTTCTATTAAAACTCTCGATGGCATTCTAAACTGTGTTATAAATTACTTCCATTGATTTATGATATTTCGTTTTTGAAATGTTTTCTCAAACCCTTGCCTCGGGAAGTACTTTTCGTTTCGTTTGGATCTTTGAGGATCCTCGGTTATTGTTATTCGTGGAATGTGAATTGTATGGCTCGTATTTGCACTTTGTATTTGCACTAGCAAAAGCGGTGGAGTTTTGCTAACCCCAGAGTATTCGGGGTGGATGTCTGTTTTGCATTCGGGTTTTGGAGCATAACACGAGTCGGCACGAAGGATGATGAAAGATGATCGATACTAATCACATGAGGAACCGTACATCGTGTGTTGGTTCGGTTGTACTTTATTTTCATTTCTTTGTATTGTTCCGTTATGCGGTGTAGTTGTATTTTGTCCCATGCGTGGGCACGAGTTGTATTTGAGTTGTATGTATTTGTGGAAAGACCAAATCGGTCTACTGAGTCATTGTAGCCTCGAAGGCATTGTCGAGATGTTAAATGTCGTTACCAGCCTGGTAGATCCTTGAGGAAAGGTTCTACGGCGTGTAATATCCCTGAGCGGATTGGGGGTGTTACAATTACAACAACATCAATCGGAAAATCCCCAATTAACCAAAGTCAACCCCAAGGGTTCTTGAAAACAATTCCGAAAATGACCATAAAATCCGTAGGAATATATTTATCCAAGGTAGATAATCCATATCTAACATATTCCAATGATAATCCAAGCCTACACGAAGAAATCGGAAGGAAAACCCAAAAATCCGAAATTCTAGATCCAAGAAAATCATATCTTTGATTCGATGTTTTGGAGATGATGAAGTGATGATTAATCCAACCCAAAGACTTGAAGATGATGATTGATGATTACACCTTGAAGAATACTCTCTAAATCGCCCAAATCGCCAAGAACCGATGAGAGGAAGAGAAATAGATGACAAATGACGAAGTCTGACTAAACTGTCCAATTTATAGCCAGTCCAGGTTAGCGTGCGCTAGCCCTTGTGCGTAGCGTGCGCTAACGAGTAGTTTGGGTAGTCCAGTACCCACTGTCCGAACACGGTAGCGCGCGCTACGTACCTTTTGTAGCGTGCGCTACGGCCATACTACTAGCGTGCGTTAATACTCATAGTTAGCGTGCGCTAACGAATAATTTGATGCCCAGTACTGGAATCCAGAACTGCCTGTCCTCTGATCTGACCTCGATAGCGTGCGCTACAACTATTATTTAGCGTGCGCTATAATATCGATTGCGTACGCTAAAAACAACACATAGCGTGCGCTATGAATAAAATCCAGTACAGTCCAGTAGCCACTGGACTCAATCTGATCTGTCCTTAGCGCGCGCTACACCACATATTAGCGTGCGCTACTACAACTCACTAGCGCGCGCTACTTACCATTCGTAGCGTGCGCTACTTATAGCTCACCTGCAGTCCAGTACCTTCTGGACTGCAGCCAGGGTAACCTTAGCGTGCGCTATAGCTGAGTGGTAGCGTGCGCTACCCATACCCAATTAGCGTACGCTAAAAGGAGTACGTAGCGTGCGCTACTCCTCACGCACAGCTCGCAACGAAAATGGCAATGACGATAAACACGGCACGAAACTCCAACCAGATTAGTGATGAATGATGATTGATACACGATACAATCACTTTGAATGATGAATACAATGACTGAATATGAGTGACAAATGATCAATAATGAGTGAAATTACTGAGTATCAGTTACTGAATGATAAATACTGAATGATAATTACTGAATTACAACCGGGTATTACATATTCGGAATAATTACAGCACCTTAAACCCTTTAAGTAAGGATTTACAAGGCTAATTAAAAGGAATGTGAATATAATCCAACGATACCACAGAAATTCATATTACAAAACCGGTTCCAACTGATCCATTGAGTTAATTAATACAACCATATCGAAATGATATTAATAAGACACGCGTACTCGAGTACTAAAAATGAACCAAGAAGACAAATCACAAAAAACAACAAACATCACTGAGCCCCTTCGTCGTCACGTCGGTACTGTGGCTGTTTCCCCGATCCTCGGCCACCTGAACATCAAAACAAATGTCCACCACCGAAGGGGTTAGCAAAACGATGCTAGTAGAAGTATCATATTAACGAATCGGATATGCAACAACAATACATAACAAAATACACAACACGAATTTCCGCTACCGGAATCCAACAATGCGAATCCACAAGATTCCATTAACAAAGTATGGGTATTCCAATGATCCAGTGCCCTCATCATAGATCCCAAGATGATCCCGTCGGACCAACACGAGGTGGAAAAACCCGTCCAATGATCCAGCGCCCTCAGCCTAGATCCCAAGATGATCCCGTCGGGCCAACACGAGGTGGACATCCGATCCAGCGCCCTCAGCATAGATCGTACAACATACACATACACAACTCATGCATACATATATGCCAAATCGCTACGTCCATCAACATGAACATACAGACACTAGATAACGAATATCATGACAATTTAACGAAATAAATCCCATGTTCAACAACATGAATAAACCACATGTATGCTCAAAATACCAATATTAACAAATTACGATACTTGCCTCAAAGATGGCAAGAACTAATCACTCCGATGATCTCAACACACTCGAAGGCCGCCTCCTTCGATCAACGTAGCAAGCTCGAACCTTAACAAAATAAATAATAAAGAATTCATCTCATGTCGTATGAATGTCTAACAATCCGGTCTACGGCCAAAAGCTCTTAAAATGAATTCTGCCTGAACTACTTAGCGTATGCTACGTATTCTGCGTAACGTGCGCTAAGCCGGCTCGTTAGCGTACGTAAACGGCGAATTCTAGCGTACGCTAACTATATACTGACAGTCCTCTCTAATCAGCCGACTGACTCGCCTGATGACATAATGTACGTTACGTACCAAACGTAGCGTACGTTACTCATTCTCGATAGCGCATGTTAATATACATATCTTAGCGTGCGCTAACCGGGCATGGCAGTTTACTACTGGGCAGAAAACTTGATCTAATGGTGATGAAACTCATGAAACCTTCAGTGCTAATACATGTCATCTCCGTGCATATCATGCTCATATGGTTTGTGAAAGATCTTTACGGATTAAACGACTACGAGATGCAAGGATACGTATAATCATCACAACGCCATAATTCATCTTGATCTTCAAGAAAATATCCTAAGTTCAATCCATTCCATGTCCCAAAACGTATGATTCCATTATGTAAAGACATAAGAACTTGATAATCTCCATAAACTGGTCATAATCGGTTTTGAAGCTTCATGAATATGCTATGAGTTCAAACACTAAAAGGTTCAATGGTTTATACGATGAAGAAGTACTGAAACATCGAAAATATCCTTCTAACAACATGATGTTCGACTACGTACGAATTTAACTGACTAGATAATCCCAAATCATGATCAAAACGTCCTTTAGAATATTACTTAATATTGGTGAAGAATCACCTACCTCAAAGTAGTGAAGAACAAGGAGGAACTTGAAGAAATCCAACGCCGAAAGCTTGAACACCACTCTCCAATGATCTACGATCTTCCAACTCGTGCTAGGATGATGATATGAGAGGTTGAGGATGGAGGAAGTAACTCTCTAAGTCCAAGAATTTAGATTTGGGAAGTGAAAAGTCTGAAAAAATGAAAAAGGATGTTGTCCTATATATAGAAAATGATTATAGCGCGCGCTAGTCCATATCCATAGCGTGCGCTAACGGCCATACGAAGCTTACTGACTTCACTGTACTCAGCATTTAGCGTGCGCTATCCCTATACTAGTAGCGTGCGCTACAGCGCTGACTTGGCTTTTCCCGAAAGCCGTCCAGGTTCATCCCGACATGATCCGACCAAGATCCGTGGCTGATCTCACCTACCACCCTGTCTTAATCATATTGACTACGTATAGCGTGCGCTAAGGTTCATACATAGCGTACGCTACGAACACAATTTAGCATATGCTACGCTAAGTCGATATCGTGCGCTACATGTGCAAAAATCACCACTTAGAACACATTCATGCAATCATGCGCTCAACAACACCGGATCATGAAATACGGAGAAAAATACTCAGATCAAAATACAACAATTACAATATCACAAGGTTCAATTACACATCAGAAACTTCGGGTATTACAATACATATTAGTACCAGAATGAAATAGCTGAAAACATATAGCTTATCTTTGTACTAATATATTATATGTATCATACGTCAATAGTATTATTATAAATACATTATGATCATATGCAATTTATTACTTTTCATTATTTTTGAAAAACATATATTTTACAATTACAAATTTATGGTTAAACCACACTACAGTAGGTTTATAGTTTTGCATATTATCTTAAACTGTTTTATTCCATATTATGTGAATAAATCATATTGATCAAATGATTGAATTAATATTGTCCACAAACAAATAATTCATCTATTTGAATAACAATTAAGGAATTTATTCAATTGACATTTTCTAGGGCTGGGATTTTTACCCGAAAAAATAAATTTTAATAAGAACCGAACTGAAAAATTCGGTTTCGATTCCGGTTTTTTTATTAACCGGTTCTGGTTCTTAATTCGGTTCCTTTTTAATAATTCAGTTCCGGTTCCGGTTCCTGTTTTATGATGTTAGAAAAAACCGGTTTGGAACCGGTTCTATATATTTTATATATATATATATAATAAAAATAATATTATATATATATTTACATAATATAGGTATTAAATAAAGCAAATTAAATATATTTTGTTCAAAATATTACACATTAAATTCAGTTTCTACTCAAAATTCGGGTTTTGTTACAAAATTCGTTTTTTTTGCACAATTCGGTTCCTAAAAGAACCGAAAAATCCAGTTTTTACATATTAAATTCGGTTCCGGTTCCTAATTCGGTTCCTGAAGAAAAAACCGGGTTTTTCGGTTTCGGTTCCTAATTCGGTTCCTAAAAAAAAGTGATCAAAAATCGAACCAGTTTATGTATTTAAAAACTGGTTTCGGTTCTTTAATTTTTTACCAAGAATCGAACCGGTCCCAGCCCTAACGTTTTCGCTATAATTTTGAAATAGTGAATTTAAACATCATATATAATTTTGATGACTGCCCATACGGCTCCTAAAATTATGTTGTTTATATACCATATTATAATATGTGTTATTTTAAGTCTAAATTCTTGTACCCTTAAATTGGAGTTAATTTTCCTTCAACCCTCACCTCAATGGCTACGTCCATCGTAAAACTCAATGGAACCAACCTCTCATAATTCAAAGAGTAAGTTGAGTTTTCCTTGAGGTTGCTTGAATTAGGCACGATTCTATATTAAGAGTCGTCTGCCCCACGTACTACAGTAAGTTCTCATGAGAATAACAAACTTCATCTTGATTGGGATCGATCTAATAGGAAGACCATTACGTTTCTGCGTCAACCTGAAAACTTCATAATTGAATAATAGGAAGACATGGTCTCAACTCAACAATCAATTTATGGACTAAAACAAGCTTCCCGACAATGGTATTTGAAAATTTCATGAAAACATTACTGCTTTCGATTTCAATGAAATAGAATTGATCCTTGTATATACCTTAAGATCAGTGAGAGCAAGTTCGTATTTTCTATTTTGTATGTTGATGACATTTTATTGGCTAGTAGCGATCTCGGTTTATTACGTGAAACTCATGATTATCTCTCAAATAACTTTTAAATGAAGGATATGGGTGAGTCTTCCTATGTGATAGGGATATAAATATTCCATGACAAATCACAAGGGGACAAGTAATTATATGCTCACATCAAATATCAAGTCACCCGCGCGTGACTGGTTATTAAGATTAAGCATGATATGATAACGAAAGGTTGAAAATACATGGACCTAAAATTCCTATTACTCAAGCAAGATGTTAATTTGAAGAAAATTATTGTTTAATTACTCATGAATGACAATTATTGAGCTCTTATTAAATTTTAACATCTATCATTTCTGTTTCCTAATTGGTATACCTTATGTTTAAGAATGATAACAAAAACGTATTAACTTCAAGACATTACGTGACCATTATGTTGCTCTCATTTACTGTCTAGCTATGAAAGTTTTCAATATTGTAGTATATGGAAGTAAGCATGTTGCGAAATAATTTGTGCACGACATGACTCTCATTGACGACTCGAGTAGTCAGAAAATTATGGTAACGAAATAAATGAGTGATTTGCATATCACGCGCGTCTTATGTTCTTAATATGAAAATTATAATAGACCAAGTGGGAGAATGTAAGAATATCATTAATTCTAATAATTCTTCCTCATAAATATGGTCATTAGTAGGATAAAAATTTTCATATTAAAAATGCAAATTCATTACAAGCGTTACAAGATGAGAATTAAGATCTTCATTATTAGCTTTGATGGATAGTTAATATTATGATTTTATGATTTGATGATTTTGGCCCTCTCTCTACCTATAACTAGCAATCTATATCCATCTAAAGGTTGTAATCAAGAACACAATATCATAGAAACACATATGCTAAATAAAGTTATAGGCAAAGAGGGAGAAACCTATCTTCATACATTCAAGCGGTTGAACTTATTCATGCTATTTACATTTTAATGTCTGGAGGTATGTCAATTTAATTATGTTTTGTGATAATCATATAATTCAAAGATTTTGGAATTATGTCATGTAAATTCATGTAACACCAAAGTCCATTCTCATCTCGAAGAACACCGCCGCAGCCTGCATTCCAGTTAACCCCTTTGGCCGCCCCATTAACATTTAAGCTTACCGAATCCATTGGTGGTGGGTACCACCTGACCAAGACCTGAGATGTGTGTTTTTGAATGCTATTCACATTATGATTCATAGCATGCTTATAATAACAAATGTGAGTACGCATCGGTATTGTAGGAATGTGTGGCCTAATAAACTCATCATCATGCAACTCACAGTTTCTCCAAAACCACGAGAAATAGCACCCTATCAACCAAACAATTTTCCAGTCTGCATTGATATACTGTCTTGCACCCCAACCCATGTTTAGAGCTATCCAAGAACTAAAATCACCAGCAATAAAACTCAGTTCTATCATTTGAACCAATTGGGTGATTCCAAAGAAATTTAGCATGAATACAGTCTCTCAGAATTTATGCTAGATTTCTTTGGAATCACCTGATTGGTTCACATGATAGTTTAATTATTTTTTTCCGGTGGTTTTCTGATCACGACTTGAATAAATTCACTTCTACCTAAACCTTAAACATGCAAGAAAGAAGAACTAATTATTGTAGCTCTCTTCATAAGGCTTCTCTTGTAATTATTTTAACCGATATTGATTTATGGTCTCCCGGATGATTTGATTCTTAAAACAATTTTGGTTACGTGATTTAATTTGAAGTTTTTCATTTGCTCGGTATTTAGTAGGTTTATAAAATAAACCGACCAAAATCGCAAAACAAGCAAACCGATAAATATTGCCCGCATCGTTGGTATTTACAGTTGGTTTTGAGATTGATGAATGACGATTCACGACGAACATCAATTATCCCTCCAGTAACCGGGATGCGGGTCGGATTCAGTGCTGCTTGGGGTTTGAGTTTTGAGTTTCACCGTAGTTTTGACATTCTCAGGTGACATATTTGTGTTTTCTCTTTATTCTAGTAGTATTTTTGTCAAAACAATTAAAATTAAAAAATTGTACATTCAACAAATCGTTGAAGTGGACACTTCAGGTGGAGGGAATGGAGTATAATGTAGCAAAGCAATCCAAACATGAAATGCATGTTCTGTTTGAAGAACCAAAAAACTCTTGAAGTACATAAAAAAACTTCTGTATTATTAGTACAAAAACATCATTTCATATCTATACTGAGAGTGTTTGCGAACACTAACGACAAAAGGGAACAAAGCTTTTGGCTGGAAAAAAAATCACTCTTTGGTACTTGAAACCAGCTTTTGCTTTTCCATTTGTCTCATTTAATCAAATTTCAGAAGCTGGATTTGGTGGATGCTTCAGATTTTGGAGAAGTACTTTTGGTATAGTTTTATTTTTTCCTAGTCCACGGTTGGGCATATAATGCTTTGCATACAAAGAAGCTTATTCTGTTATTTATGCCTCTGCAAGGACCCTCCGACATACCTAGAAATTTTCTAAGTAATCCTTATAGGTCTTAATTAGCCTAAATGTTAGTTTAGTAAAAATCATAATTATAGAAATATGATTCAAGTATATAATGAGGATATATGTCTCAAAAAAATCGGATTTACCTTTAAAAGGGTACATCCAACGATATCTAACAGACCCACACAGTAACGCTTCATCACACGAATGCACTAATAGGTGGATATTTATGTCAAAGAACGCAGGTGGAAAATGCTTCTCTAAAACACAAGTAGTCTTGGCAAGAGATACTTTCACAGCTATTATGTGGTTCCTGTTGACAACTTTTTAACCCAGTAAGTTTAAACACAAGCTTATTTGCATTATCGCCTTCCGTAGATCCTTATTCTTTGAAAAATAATGCTTAAATAATAATGGTACCAGTTACATGATCACATGCCAATTGTGGGACTTGCATTATTTCAAGTCATGTGCAGTATAGTTCACGACCCTCCGCAAATTACCGAAAAAATTACAAGGAATGATAGGGCTATTCAATAAGGCTATTCGATATTATAGTTGTCGATGAATTACTTTCCACAGAGACATCAAAACTATGATTATTCAACATCAAGACTGATTATTTTGCAACACATGAAAACCTTAAGCATTATCAATAAGGCTATTCAATATCGTCGATGGATTACTTTCCATAGAGACATATATATGGCAGGGTGGACTGCTCCACGGGTTTTGTAGAAGGTTTGTGTGTTTCAATAATTCAAAATTGGTAACTTATAAGACTATGGCCAAAAATGTTAGAAAAGTCTGTTGTCGAATTATTAAAGCCACATACATATAATAGTATAAATAATAAATTAATAACTCATTAATGTCGCATGGTTTAGACAATAAACCAAAAACTCGAGTACTTGTACCCAACCACAATTAGGACGAACAGCATTGACATTTCAAATTATTTAACTAACATTATTGGATGCGCCGCAGAATACATTCTATAGGATGTTGACAACAATCAAGAATCTTACACTTCTTTCTTGGATTTAACTAGATTGTTCACTTGGACCATCAATTTAAACTGACACTAAACATGCATGACGACCTAGTCCAACAAATACTTGGACATCATCATTAGTAACTAATCATATAAAAAGGCATGGTCCACAATACATTTAGTTTTTTCAGATTAATACCTGTTTTTAGAATTTAATTTGAATAATTGGCATAGTTGAATGCATTGAATTGAAATATAAGATGGATTAAACTATAACATGTCAAAGTAAATGTAATTAACACACATATAGAAAATAATACATGAATCATATTGACCAAATAAGTATGAGAGTCGGGTATCAAAACAAGTTTGTCAATAACTTGTGTCGAGGTTTTCCCTTCACCCTATTATATCCATGTGTGTGCATATTGCGTCTTTTTTTCTTGAACCTCATTAAGTGTGTGCACATGTTTCGTCTAATTTTTCCATGCCATTGTGGTTGCTCGATTTCAAGTGCTTATTGTTTCTAATATCACCATAAGAATAGACACCACATGAACAATACACATCCAATATATAATCTATGGATTCCTGAGTCATTCAGTAGAAAAATTATTTTGATTGTACCAGGCTGGAGAATCGCGTACTCCCTTCAGAACAAGCAGTTGAAGAGGAAACTCATTTCCTTAAATCAAACAATCAAACAAGGGAATTGAATCAAGCAGGGTAATATGAGTTTCAAGGCGGAAACCATGTGAGAATTCAGTAATAAACTAAATTAGGGAACAAAAGAACAAAAAAAAAAACTCCCAGACCTCCCCACATATTCAGAACAAGATGATAAATTAAGCAGGAAACATAAAGAAAGCAAGGAAAAGTATAGAATTAAGAAAAATGAATTCCAGCCTTATTAAATAAAGAAAGCAGGTGCATAAAATCTGCCTGTGTGAGCTTGGAAGATCTTTTTTCTTCAAAACCCCCCAGCTTCAACACACCCAAAACCTTGTTTTTAAAATCAGAACAAGTCTTAGTTGTATCTCCATCATCCATTTCCATCTCCACATCATCGTCATCTCTACCTTCATCAGTGTCTACGCTCATGTCCCCAAGAGTGTCCCCTAAAGCAGATACAGATAAAGTCATTTCAGCATCATCCGAAAACCCTTCTGGTATCAGCTGTAATGCTTGCAAGGTTTTGTAGTTCTTCTCAAGTAACGAAAGCACAGTCTTCTGCCTAAATAAAGAACTCAAAGTTTTGTTCTTCCGATTGAAGCAAATACGAACTAAGCCATCCCACTCCTTGAAATTCACAGGAGGAAGTGGTTTCCTTGGTTCAATTCTAACCACGGAGGAATCCACCTTAGGTGGAGGCCTGAAATTGTTCCTTCCCACTTTCAACAAGTGGTTAACACGAGCGAGTAGTTGGGTATTCACAGAAAGACGACAATAAAGTGTGTCACCAGGTTGCGCAACAAGCCTCATGGCGAATTCTCTCTGGAACATAATTACTGCGCACCTGAATAGCGGGCGATGGGACAACAACTTAAAAGTTAGAGGGGAAGAAATTTGATATGGGATGTTTGCCACACAAATGTCAAAGTACGGTAGATCACATTTCAGGACATCTCCTTGCATAACCTGCGGAGAGAATATTACAATAAATAATCAGTCTTGAGCATTATTTTTTTTCAACTCTCTGTAACTCATATAACAAAGTTCTCAAGGTATGTATACCGAATTCTGAGTTTTATTCAAGCATATAAAGATCTAATATATAAACTCCCATCATTTCCATTGTCCTCAGGGTCTCACCCAGATTGAAACCAACCAATTATCTCAAACCAATACCTGTTCGGAAATTGATCAAGTTACTTTCAATATGTATATACAATTATATACATACATATATATATATATATATATATATATTATTCACAAGCTTAAACTAATCATCATCATCATCATCATCATCTTCTCTTTGAGTTCTCCAGAAATAGATAATACTGTATATTCTTGCAAAAATTAAAGTAGCAAAGTTATATTTACATGCTTAACCTACTAATTTGCTACAATACAAATCATCCTGGCCTAAAATTTTTAATCAACAGAATTACAGATATTAAGGTTGAAATTAACTTTGTTGCTCTTACCTTACTTACCCTATTTCTATACGGATTTCTGCAAAACATTATCAGGAGCTCAGAACTGATGCCACAGAGAAGTGATTTCCGAATGCCAACTCCAAATAAATTAAAAACATACATACGCACAACATGCCCAGATATCAAAAGATTTCCATAACATGAATTTCAACAAAAAACGGGATAAACAAAAATCAAATTGCACACCTTCAATCGGTTCGAAAATGGCGTTCCTTGAAATCGGCGTTGCAACTCGAGCACCATACGTGGATCAAGCTCCACAGCAACCACGGATTTTCCTGCTTCCAGAAGTTTCTTTGTGAGATTACCCGTACCTGGACCTATCTCGAGGATAACGTCGGTAGGTTTTATGCCGGATTTTTGAATAATTGAGTCGATTATGAGTGGATTTTTCAGTATGTGCTGGCCTTTCGACTTGTGGAACGGAATCCCGCCTTGGAAATGCGGGTTTGATGCGCCAGCGCCGCCTTTCTGCGGCTTCTCTTTCTTTATTTTGCCTCCCGCCATTGTAGTTGCAGTCTGTAGTCGCAACTTTTGTTTTTTCACGGGCCAGCGGTTCTTGGGGAATTCTAGGGTTTTGTTTAGTATTCACTCCTCAAAGTTCATCACAATAAGAGCATAAAACAACGCACCAAGGTGCTCCCTTTTCTTTTTTTGTATTTCAAGATTTACGGTTAGGATGATCGACAGTTAGAGATCAACGGTCCAAGTCAGTTCTTATTTATAATTAAAAAGAACTTTAAAAAATGTTTTAAGAAAAAACATAAAGCAATCTGAATTTGTTTAAGAATATTTGTGGTTCATCCAACGGCGTACGCGATTCAGAACTGCATACACCATACGTGCCCATAGTAGGGGTGGATTCGGTTCCATTCGCTTCGGTTTTTGACCGAAACCAATAACCGAACTAAATATTCGGTTTCGGTTTGGTTCGGTTCTTTTTGAAGTTCGATTCGGTTAAATTCGGTTTTATAAATATTCGGTTCGGTTTTGGTTTGGTTTGATGTTTTTTCGGTTCTTCACAATATAAATTCAAATATTATATTTAATAGAATAAGTTATATATAACAACAAGCCAACAAAAGTTATATATATATATGCTCAAGATAAGAGGTAGACTTGCACAACAATTTACAAATATCTCAAAAGATATAACAATCACAAATCACAATAGATCATTCTCTAAACCTAAATTAGTTGAATCACGAATTACACAAGCATATTATCGGTCCTTCTTGGATCCATGAGGGTCTTAGAAAAGAAAAACAAATTACATTAAAATCTCAAACACATAAAACTCACAAAAAGATGTCATTTTAGTATGTGACTTTGATTTCGGTCCATTTCGGTTCGGTTCGGCTCTGTCCGGCCCCGAACCGAGAACCGAACCAAACCAATTCGGTTCGGTTCTATTTTTCTATTTTTCGGTTCGGTCTTCTTTGGTTTCGGTTCTTCGGTTCTTTTTTCGGATTTTTTCGGTTTGGTTTTGAATTTTCGGTTCCGAAATGCCACCCCTAGCCCATAGTATGTTTTTTTTTTAGTAAATTACACCAATAGTCCCTGTGGTTTACACTAAATTTCACCCGTCGTCCCTATCTTTTTAAAATTACGTTGGTCATCCCTCTTTTTGAAACTAGTTGCGTTCATAGTCCCTATTTTAAACGGACGTTTATTTGTGAGGTCAAAACATGGGTATTTTTGTCCTCTCCTCATTCTCTTTCTTCTCTTTATATTTTCAGCCGCCGTATGTCTTTCTTCTCAATAAAAACCCTACATAACTCCCTACATACATCTTCTTATTCCCAAAAAAAGAGTGACGGGTTTGATTTAAACAAATAAAAATGGTGAATTGCTGGTGTGGAAAACATGCCAGTGTTCGAACATCTTGGACCTCCCTAAACCCCGATCGGCGATTCTACAATTGTCCTCAAAGGGTGAAAATTTTGACAGATCTAAGGTAAAACATAAAACAAGGATTATTGCTCAATCTAAATGTTATTTGTAATTTTTGTTGCAGGGATCCAGTTGTAGATTCATTGGTTGGGTTGATCCGGTAATGTGCCCTCGTTCTTGTGAAATCATACCTGGGTTATTGAGGTCAAAGAACCGACTTGAAGCAAAAATGAAAGAATCCAAAGCAGAAATTAGAAGAATGAAGTTGTATTTGTTTAGGAGTTGGCTAGCCTTTTTTTTGTTTGTAATAGTTGTAATTTTGAAGTAAGTTGATATATTGGCAGTAGGTAAATTTTGAAGTCAGTTGTAATAGGTCAATTTGTATTCAGTTGTAATTGTTCTAATTTGCAGTTGTAATATTGGCAGTAAGTTGTAATAGGTCAATTTGTAGTTAGTTGCAATTGTTCTAATTTTGAAGTAATTTTGAAGAACATGGTTATAAAAGATGATAGTTTGTTGTTCTTAATTCTGAAGTAATTTTGTATAAAAGTTGCTACATTTTGTTGATACCAAATGTGCTGAACTGGATTCTAATTAATGATTTTTTTTTTTTGCTTAAGTTTGTATACATAAAACTGTACAGAGCTAAATATGTTAAGACAATATCTTTGGAAGGGAAATATCACAATCTTCATTATTTCGGCTTCAACATATTGTTACTGTTTCATCACAATCCTCAATACCAAAAATTTACATCAAAGAAGAATTAATTGAATGGCAAACTCAAAGCTGTGTGTAGCCATTCGTTTCATCCTCACTTGCAGCATTCTCCTGTTATCAGGTAACCAATTCTAATTAATATTACATTCAACTCCATCAAATTTTCATCATGAACATTGAAAAAATCACATTTTATTTTATTTTGTTATTGCAGTTGCTAAATTTTGTTACCAAAGTACCAAAATACCAATCTACCATCTAAATCTACATTGGCAGTTGCTACATTTACACACACAACCAAAATACTTCACACAAAAGCTCCTGCCAGTTACTTAATCAACCAAAATACCAAAAGAAGGGCCATTCATTTCCAGCACAAAAGCATGTGTTCAAAGTTACAAAATCAACCAAAATACAAGTTCAAAGTTACACGATCAACTAAAATACAAGTTCAAAGTTACCAAGATACAAGTTCAAAGTTACACGATCAACCAAAATCAACCATTCATTCTTTGACTTCCACTAGCATTCCCTCTTTGACTTCCAACATTTCTTGTTGCCTGACTGCTACTTCCTGCTTGACTTCCAACATTTTGTCCTGTACATGTCCTAGAGTTATGACCCCCAGTGTTACACCTTTTGCAAGTTACTGTTCTCAAAGTTCTTAAATGTTTGCCTCCCCTGACCATGTTATCCTTTTCATCTGCAATTCTTCTTCTTTTTTTCTTTGGTCTCCCTATTGCCTTGTGATGTACAGGTGGTATTAAGGTTGTTGGACACTGAGATTTTGGCCACATGCTCCTACCATTGACAGGTCCAATTTTGAAACTGTAAACTTGCTTCCATGTTTCAAGCCAGTAAGTAGAATGGACCCAAGATTCTGGTAAACCCACTTTCAAATTGTTTAATGCCATATTCCAGTTGGTTGCTACAGCATGTTTACATGGGATGCCAGTTAATTCCCATCTCCTACAAGTGCATACCCTTAAACCTACATCAACAATACACTGGTCCCCTCAAGGTCCACTCACTTGATATTTCTCTCCACCATTCCACACTACTGTGTATTGAGTAGCTTCTTTTTTTATTCCTTCCAACAGCTTAGTGGCAGTAGGTGTTAGTGGACCATCACAATTAGCAATCAACTTTTGAACTATTGGAATCTTTTTCATCAAATACTCCCTGACATACTCTAAACATGTTATGATGGGTGAGTCTCTAGCATCAACTAGTTGCTTGTTCAACACTTCACACATATTATTTAGCAACACATCTGAATGAGCTCTCCCTATTACACACATAAGACTAAAGTCAAACTATAAATTAATTGCAAAAACAGTAACAAACTTAGTGCATTTGAAAGTAATCGTTACCTGTGAAATGGCTTCTTGACCATTGTTGTGGGGGTTTTTTAACTAGCCATTGAAAAGCATCCACATTAAGGTTTCTTAACTCTTGCATACTTCTTTGGAAGTGCTGTAAAATTGTGGATGTTGCACACTTCCAAAGAAGGTCTTTGTATGCTTTCCCCCTCCAAGTCAACTTCATGTTTTCATGAATATGCCTAAGACAGGACCTATGCTCAGCACATGGAAACAAACTCGATATAGCTGGTATAATACCCTGCCATAAATAAAGTTCAACTAGTAAACATGGTTAAAAGTTGCACAATTACTAAAGCAAATTAAAGATATTGAACCTTTTGCCTGTCAGAAATGAATGTGAAGTTTGACATAGTGCCCAAATCCAAATCTTCACCCAAACATGTTAAAAACCAAGTCCATGAATTTATTGTCTCTGCCTCTACAACTGCATAAGCCACTGGGTATATTCCATTATTTGGATCAAGTCCAACTGTTGTAAGGATCTGCCCTGAAAATTTTCCATTCATGAAGGCACCATCTAACCCCAATAGGTCCCTCTTTCCTGCTTTGAAACCCTCTTTTAATGCCCCCAAGCAAATATAAATCCTTTTGAACTGTCTTGTTGGTGATTCTGTATTTGGCTCCACTTCTGTGTCAATTTTTACAGTTGAATTTGTATTGTTGGCCAACACCTCTTCACAGTAATCCCTCAACATTGAAAATTGTTGTACATAATCACCTGATAGTTGAAATTCTGCCTTCTTTTTTGCTCTGAAAGATTTCATTTTAGACACACCCAATTCTAGTTTCTTTTGTAGCTGGTCTTGAACAGCTTTGATTGTGATTTTGGGATCTACTTTAACTTGTTCAACGATCTGCTTGGAAAGGAATACAGATGTGGCATGTTTTATATGTCTAGATTGAAGACATTTATGGACATATTTAAATGTCTTTACCATCCATGTCTCAGAATCTTTAACTTTACTCACATGCAAAACCCATGGACAATTATTCCCATTTAAAATTACTTTCTTGCCCTTGGACTTGACTTTATCCTTTCCACTTGCATCACCACTACCAATATTGCCACTTGTTTTTTCCTTTTGAACCCTTTCAACACTTACTTGACCTGTTTCTTTGGCCATGGTCCCACTGGTGATTCTGTATCTTTTTTAACACTAAATACTGGAATGCTCCCTTCACAACCAACCCTCACTCTTTTTTTGTCATTCTTAATGAGCTTCAACTCTCTCCTACTCTCAACTGCATGCTTTCTAACTAGTTCTTTCACTTCATTTGCATTGCCAAAAGTTTGCCCAATATGAAAGGGAAAATGTTGCACAACACCTTGTGCCCTTAATTTCTTCAAGTTTCTTGCCCTTCTCTTTTCAATTTCATTATCATCTGAATCTGTTGCACTATCAAACAACTCATTGTCCACAACATGGACTTCTTGGTTACCTAATTGTTCTTCAGTTTCTGGTATGTTATCTTGGCAACCCACGAACTCAAGATGTGAGTCTATATGTTTCTTAAAATCACTCATGTCTACTTCTACTTCTTCAACCTGATTATCTTCATCAACCATGTAATCACTATCATCAGTATCTTCTTCAAATTCATTATCATGGTCATCCTCATTTCTAGTATTAACTTGTTAAAATCCACTATTCTCTACCCATTTAGACTGTGGGGAAGTGAAATATGTGTTTAACTTGGTCTTCTCATGTTCAACATACACATTGATTAGCTTATGATCATAAACATACTTACTCAAAAGATGCACATCTTCGTCACTACGTAAGGCATTGAGTCCAACATCTAAATCACTATTAGGGGTTTGAAAGTGATAGTACATGGGTTTGCCATCATTATAACCCAACTCTTCTATCATACCATTGAGTTCAATCACTGAAAACACATCAATATCTACCAAATAAACATAGTTTACCTTCCCTTGGACATACTTTCTCCCAGGAAATTTTGTGAAAAATCCATCATGATGTATCCTCATCGAAAACATACCAGAAATACCAACTGAAAAACAAAATAAAATTAGGTTAACATAAAAAAAAACAGGGACTATGATGGGAGGGAAGATGAAAAGTTAGGGTTTTTATCTACCATAAACATCGTTCAGATTGTACTCCTTTTCGTCATTTTCACGAATATTCCATGAGGTTAGCACCATGATGGGAGGGAAGATGAAAAGTTAAAATTGAAATTAAAGTGATTGGAAGAAAAAATTTACTCGTGAAGATATTAAGAGAAGAAAGAGAATGAGGAAATGACAACTATACTCATGTGTGGATGGCACGTGATGTGATTTGACCTCACAAATAAACGTCCGTTTAAAATAGGGACTATGAACGCAACTAGTTTCAAAAATAGGGATGGCCAACGTAATTCTAAAAAGATAGGGACGACGGGTGAAATTTAGTGTAAAACACAGGGACTATTGGTGTAATTTACTCTTATTTTTTTTTTCATTTCAATCTTATCGGCCAATATTATCTTATAATATTTTACATTTCAATTGGTAATATATTCACAATAAAAAAAGATAGAAAAAATTAAAGGGATACATGTACCACACAATGACGTTTTAGTTATTATCGCGGAGATCGCTTATGATGTACAAAGAGTTTCTAGAGACATGGGGAGTTTGGTGGACATCTTATTTTGTGACTCTTCAAATAAATGAATCTCGAGGTAGAGCCGATGAGGGATGGATACTGTGCTTTACGGATTTTGCATGACTCAGGTTCAATCAATAGGCTAGACGCTCTCGGTGGTCTTTGGCCGGACACCTCATAAAAAAGTCAAAATGGTCAGATTCTTGGTGGTGGACATCAAATTCACATACAACGCTATCATTGGGCATCCTGGGTTGAATAAATATGAGGCTGTGGCATCCACTTGCCATATAAAGGTGAAATTCCCAATTGGGAACTAGTTCGGTAAAGTGTAGCGCAAGCTAACAAAAGGACCTCTGAGATGCGAAGCTCGGACTCGGAATGAATAAAAGATAATGAAAACGATGGAAGGAGCCAAAGATGAGGGTGTTAAGCCGAATGAAGATCTGATGGAGATAAAATTAATCCGGGAAAGCCGGAACAAAAAACGCGCTTTAGAAGTCAGTTAAAGGGCTTGTTGAAGGAAGATTTGATCCTATCATTGAGGAAGTTTGTTGTTGTATTTGCATTTTCAGTTGAGGATCTGGTGAGGATAAGCCCTAAGGTTGTCGAGCACAGATTGACCATTGATCCATCAATGGGCCCCATGAAATAGAAAATGAGACACTTTGCCCCAGAGATGGATAAGGTAATTGGAGAGAAGGTTGATAAGTTGCTCCGAGCTGGACATATAACCGATCCAGTTTCCAGAGTGGTTATCTAATCAGTTATGGGAGGAAAAGGTTAGGGCAAATGGATAAGGTGCATAGATTTTTGTGATTTGTGTAACACGGCAATCTCATTAGGGCTATTACACGTCGTAGAACTTTCCACGAAAGCCTATAAGACTAGTAACATACATTCACGGCAATACGATATATCTTTAAGCCATTATATTGAAATGTGAAAAATAACCAGCTGGGCCGTGGCCTCGGCCAATATATCTAAAACAGTAAATGCTAGTAATAATTAAAGCAATTCAACTACCCACACAGGGAATTTTACAGTAAATTAAGTAAACTTCACGAAACCAAGTTCCAAGGCCGACACACGACCAACTATGACAGACGACTATTTGCTTGACTTCTTAACATCATTGCTGCTTGTCTGTCACATGCATACCCTGTCGGCTCCTCAAGCTAGGAATCACTTGAAATGTACTTCCCCCATTTAAGGGGTTAATACTCACTGATGTATTTAGCACAATGCACGAGACCCGATATTTCTTTTGCAGTAAATTTACTTGCAAGATACAGTTCTGAACCAGCTCGAAGACATTGGAATGGTATCAAAGAGATTTTTCGTTATCTAAATAGTACCATTAACCTGGGTTTATTCTATTCAAAAGAGGCTACTAACTTTGAATTAGTTGGTTATGCTGATGCGGGATACAAATCCGATCCACATTAGGCTCGCTCACAGACCGGTTATTTATTCTGCTATAATGGTACGGCTATATCATAAAGATCGACCAAACAAACATTAGTAGCTACATCTTCCAATCATTCTGAGATAATTGCTCTCTATGAAGCTGGCAGAGAAAGTGTTTGGCTAAGATTAGTTATAGCTCATATAATAAATGAATGCGATTGAAGCTTGTGACAGACACTCCCACAATCCTTTATGAAGACAATGCAGATGCATAACACAAGTCAAGGGTGGATATATAAAAGGTGATCAGACCAAGCATATTTCACCAAAGTTTTTCTACACAAATGAACTACAGAAGAACGGAGAAATAAATGTTCAACAAATTCGCTCCTGTCATAATCTCGCTGATTTATTTACAAAATCATTGCCGATATCTACATTCTAGAAGATGGTATACGGTATAGCCATGAGAAGAGCTAATCTGAACCAAGATTGATAAATCAGTTTGACGGCATATATTCTTTATTTCAGGGGGAGCGAATCAATATATGCGATGTACTCTTTTTTCCTTATGACTGGTTTTTATCCCATTGAGTTTTTCCAGCTTAAGGTTTTTAACGAGGCAGCTTATGCACAAGGATTGGATTTAAGTTGTGTACTCTTTTTTCCTTTTGACCGCTTTTATTCCCATTGGATTTTTTCGGCTTAAGGTTTTTAACGAGACACACTTATCCAACTCACATTGCTACGTCCAAGGGGGAGAGTTATGAAAAAATGGCATCCAAGGGGGAGTGTTATGAATGATTAATGGCGGCTGTGAATTATTGATTTGAATATTATGGCTGCTTGGAGTTTAGTGGCTGCGTATCACGGATGAAATATATAGCTGCCATCATTTTTCAGTGTAGGATTATCAATATAATATTTTAATATAATGAATAGTATATTTGAGTAGTATAAATAGATCACAAATGATATGAAATAAATTACACCATTTGAATACACACACAATCTTAGTGTTATTCATCTCATTCTATCTCCCTCAAAGTTTACTTCTAGTAGTTATATTACAACATATTTAACAATCTAATCTTCCGTATCCCATTTGAAACTAGATTGTCAACAATATATAATATCAGACAACATGTAAATATTAAAATGATTCTCAATTCATAATGTAGGAAATCAATATATACTAAAAACCCATTATTTCAGTATAACCCTTACAATTTGTACAGATTGCCAACTGATGAGCATCGACTTAAAGTTAGAATCAGTTGGCTAACGAAGTCTGCAGTGGTGTGGAGTCTGTTGCTTTGCTGCAAGATGCACTTAGGGCTTGTTCTCTTCGGCAAAATTCAACTGAACTGAAAAAAATTAAACTGAATTGAATTGAATTGAACTGAAAAAAACTGAACTGAACCGAACTGAACTAAACTAAACAGAAAGTAAATAATAATTTAAAAATGAGTAGTAATAATAATAATATAAATGATATTATTTGTTGGGTACAAGATCGGATATTGCGCCGTGTTGCGGAACCATAAATATCAAGTACGGAAATTTAAAGCACACAAGGATTTATAGAGGTTCGGCTATAAACGAGCCTACGTCCTCTCTCCATATCTTTTTCAATAGGCTAAAGAAAAACCTCTGCACCTCTCTTCTATCGGTCGAGGAATAACCGTTACAATCACGTCTTCTATTGGTCCGTGATAAACCACTCGTACTTATCTTTGTGTCGGTCCAAGTTAAACCGTTTTCCTTTTCGTAGGACAAGGAATCAACATCTCTAGCTTTCTATGGGTACTAGATAAACCTCACAAAGATATCGATTGCGATTCTAATAATGCCGGATCCTTGATCCTAATAACACCGAAACCAATCGTATCTTTTCTTTTACCACTCGTGTATGTTTTCGTGAATTCTCACTCAAACACTTACAATTAAGCTCAATATCAACAACAAGAATGTGCATAATAATATCACAAGTATAGACTATTTGCTCAAGGTTGTTGTCCTCAAACAATACCATAGGGATGGTATTTATAGGCTCCATCATCAAACTAGCCGTTAGCTGGCAGACTGCTCATTACGTACGCTATCATCTCCTTATTACGTACGCAAGCCTAGTTACGTACGTTAATCACCATGGGTTACGTACGTAAGCCTCTTCCAGTTTCAGTCCAGGGAGTTTCGTCATTTGAGTTACGTACGTTAGCCATCTACCCATTACGTACGTTAACTTTAGTCAATATGTCCGTTGCTCGCTGACCTATGCCATGACGTCATCTTCCAACGTTCTTCTTCTTTGAAATCGCAAACATCACATTACGTACGTTACATAACATGTATTATGTACGTTAAGCATCCAATATTACGTACGTTAATTTATCTGCATAGCGTACGTTAATAGGCCTTCTGTCCAGCTTTTTGAACTTCGTTTTCCTTCGATGCTTGCTTCGCCTCTTCGTTGTTTTGTTTTGTTTAACGCCTTTAATCATCAAAACACTTTTAATTTATGTATGGAACAAAATGTTCCAACAATCTCCCCCTTTTTGATGATTACAAAACAAAACATCGTCAATGGGATTTACCTGCAAAAAATACAAATATATGTATATGTGTACAGACCAAAGTTTTCGACTTTGTCCGTTTCGTTAGTTCTTCTCCCTTTTATTTTTCGACTCCTTTCTTTTCTCATTTTTAATGGATTTACCTGCAAAAAATACAAATATATGTATATGTGTACAGACCAAAATTTTCGACTTTGTCCGTTTCGTTAGTTCTTCTCCCATTTATTTTTCGACTCCTTCTTTCTTTTCTCATTTTTAATTTTTCATCGTCTCCTCATTTTTATTTTCCTTCATTTTCGACTTCTCCTTATTTTTGTTCAACTCCTTCGTTTTTCCAATTCTTTTTGTATGCTATCGATTTTCTTCGATTTTTCTCCCCCTTTCAAGGTTAATCACATTTTCGACTACTTTCTCCATTCTCCTATCTCTCCCCCTTTTGTATTCATCAAAAAAATGCAATAAAGTACCCAAAAAAATTCAATAAATAATGAAATATGCAAATATAAGGGTATTAACTCCCCCTGAAAATATTATTTGTTTTAAAAAATTACTCCCCCTGAGTAAAATACCAAAAATCAATGTTTGGGGATCCAACCTATAGTTGGTTTTTGTTTAGAAACGTAGACGATATTTGAAACGATTGTTCCTTTAGTAACCCAAATTTTCTTAATTTTTATCGACCGTCTCGGGCTTTTGCAACTTGAGATATTATGCCCGATTTTTAAACACTTTTCGTAATGGGATATTTTGAAATTAACGGATTCGGTTTTCAAATGAGTTTTGAATCCTAACCCCTCTTTATTCCAAATAAATTTTGAATACCAAGCATTTGTTCAAATTTCTCGTTTCCGCGCGAGAATTTCTTTGTCAAAGATTTAAGCTCGGTTTGGATTTTAGCGAGATCATTCTTCAAAATATTTTCATTTTCAATACACTTTGAATGATCGATTTCAAAAAAATTTCCCTTCTCGATAATTTTGGAATTTTCAATTTCCAAAGATTTAATTTTAGACTTAAGGGATTTGATTTCCGATAATGCATTTTGAAAATCTGTATGTAGAAATTCAAATGCATCAAAGAGTTCATCACGGGAGGATGTACTAACCTGTCTTTCGACGTCGCTGTCGTCGAATGAACTCCTGGCCATGAGAGCGAGATTATTTTGATTGATGAATTCATCATCTTCGTCTTCATCGCTCCATGTTGCCACGAGGACCTCCTTCTTGGGTTTGGCACGGCAATGCTTAGTGAAGTGGCCTGGTTTTCCACATAGTCGACAAGAGTTGTCGAATTTCTTCGTTTCGCTCGAGATATCCTTCTTCCTCCGGTTTAATAAAGTTTGGAATTTATTAATATTCTTGGCATAATATGCCGGTTCTTCGTCGCTTTCCTCCACCATAATTTCTTCTTTCTTTCTCGATATCTTAGCCTTCATGGCTAACGATCGTTGCTTCGGCTTTGGCTTGACACTTCGTGATTTTAATACAATCTCATAATTGATTAGTGAACCAACAAGGGCACTAAAATCGAGCGTGTTGAGATATTTGGATTCCATAATCGCGGTCACGGTGCCGTCCCATTCACTAGGTAGTGATCGTAAAATTTTCTTAACTTTTTCACTACTGGATAATGGTTTTCCGAACGAAGCAAGTCCATTGGTGATGACCGAAAATCGGTCGAGCATATTGGTGATGGACTCGTCACCCTTCATCATGAATAACTCGTAGTCATGGAGAAGCATATTGATCTTCGTCTCCTTGACTTGAGTTGTCCCTTCGTGTGTGATTTCAAGAATTTTCCATATTTATTTCGCACTTTCACACGACGAGATTCGATTGACCTCTTCGAGATTTGAGGCACAAAATAAAAGTTGGGTGGCCTTACAATTTAGATGGTCATTTTTCCAATCGGCATCGTCGTATTCTTCAAAAGATTTGAGCATACCGTCGGATTTGATAGGAACTTTTGGGCCGAGACAAATAATCTTCCAAATCTCTATATCGTAGGCACGAATAAAGATTGACATCTTTTTCTTCCATGTCAAATAATTTGAGCCATCGAAGAATGGGGGTCGGTTGAGAGCAAGGCCTTCGACTGGAGAGAATTGAAACGCCATTTTTGGATCTTTTCTCCTCGGATGTTAAGCCGTGTATTGGAGTACTGCTCCGATACCAATTGTTGGGTACAAAATCGGATATTGCGCCGTGTTGCGGAAGCGTAAATATCAAGTGCGGAAATTTAAAGCACACAAGGATTTATAGAGGTTCGGCTATAAACGAGCCTACGTCCTCTCTCGGTATCTTTTTCAATAGGCTAAAGAAAAACCTCCGCACCTCTCTTATATCGGTCGAGGAATAACCGTTACAATCACGTCTTCTATTGGTCCGTGATAAACCACTCGTCTTTGTCTTTGTGTTGGTCCAAGTTAAACCATTTTTCTTTTCGTAGGACAAGGAATCAACCTCTCTAGCTTTCTATGGGTACTAGATAAACCTCACGAAGATATCGATTGCGATTCTAATAATGCCGGATCCTTGATCCTAATAACACCGAAACCAATCGTATCTTTTCTTTTACCACTCGTGTATGTTTTCGTGAATTCTCACTCAAACACTTACAATTAAGCTCAATATCAACAACAAGAATGTGTATAATAATATCACAAGTATAGACTATTTGCTCAAGGTTGTTGTCCTCAAACAATACCATAGGATGGTATTTATAGGCTCCATCATCAAACTAGCCGTTAGCTGGCAGACTGCTCATTACGTACGCTATCATCTCCTTATTACGTACGCAAGCCTAGTTACGTACGTTAACCACCATGGGTTACGTACGTAAGCCTCTTCCAGTTTCAGTCCAGGGAGTTTCGTCATTTGAGTTACGTACGTTAGCCATCTACCCATTACGTACGAGAGTCGGTAAAAAGGGAAAGCTACAGCCTCACTATATCGGACCTTTTGAGATTTTGGGTCGTGTTGGTGATCTTGCTTATAGTTTTGGCATTGCCGTTGAAGTTATCGGGAGTGCACAATGTCTTTTATGTCTCCATGCTGAGAAAGTACATACATGATCCTGGTCACATATGCAATTTCAAAGAGTTGCATGTAGCCAAGAACCTGACTTATGAGGAGGTACCTACAGCTGTTTTGGAGCGTAAAGTACATCAGTTACGCAACAAAGAGGTTAAATTGGTGAAAGTTCAATAGAGTCGTCATGGACCAAATGAGGCAACTTGGGAACGTGAAGAGGAGATCCGTTCTAAGTATCCAACATTCATTTTTCAAGGTACGTAACTTAATTTTCGAGGACGAAAATTTGTTAAAGGGGGGTAGGTTGTAACACCCCGATTTCGCATATACATTTATTATAAATTATAGAAAATATTAAATTAATGCCCGAATAATTTATCGTTTAATTCATCTTATTTCATGATCATGCAAATTCATTTATGCCATTATTATTCATGACAAGTCATGTGATTCGTTTCATTTCATTTCTCATTTTAATTCATCGTTTCATCTTGTCATTTTCTAGGCTCGAGCCAAATTTTAAGCGATATTGATCGTTACCCATAAGATTTCACAAGTCCATTTCAATTAATTTTAATCCATTCATTTTGGGCCAGCAGTCCAAACCTTACAATTCCGATTGGGCCGGCCTAAGCCAAACCCATTATAATATTCAGCCCAAATCTTTAGCCCAACCTGCGATCCTTCCCCACGATCAAAATTAGTGGGAACTCCACTCCTTAGTTGGAAGTTAACAGAAGTGGAGTTGAGGAGGGAGCAGTTATGCATCTATTAATTCCTTCCATCATATACGTTTTTCTGCAAATCTCAAACATGTCTCTACTGTGCAAACAAAACACCATCCAAGATCGTTCATCTCTACCCTTCTTTTCCCAGCATAAGTAAGCCTTCTTTCATTTTTTTATCAATTCTCATTTTTTTCTGCAATAATTCGTTTGATAATTTCATATTTGAACACAACCATAAATCAGCGAACGAAACAAAAATTCAAATTCAGAAATCCAAACCAAGTTTTCTGCACTTTTACACTTCTGTCTTCAACCCCAACGTGTTACAGAAAATGGTATCAGAGCACTAGGTTATGGATACCTAGGCTTGTCGGTTTATTGGGTCTTGTTTTGTTTTGTTTTGCACATCATCATCACGCTGCCATGATTCTGGTACTACCAGTGTCCGTAAGTTTTTCCTTCCTCTGTTCCTTATTCCCTTGTATCGCACCTTTGATTCTCGATTTGTGATTGTTCTTTTCTTGTACTTACCATCGTATGGCTTTTGCTACTTATTTAACATCAGTATGGATGATGGAAGAGGCCGTGGTCGTGGACGTGGTCGTGGACGCGGCCGAGGACGTGGGGCAGCCGGTGGGGCGGCCACGTCGCGATCTTGAGGCCGCGATCCGGCGACCGTCATAGCCATGCTTCTTCTCAGGAGCGTGCCGACCTTGGTATTGCGGCCGTTATGCAGCAAATGGTGAACCAAATGGCGGCGATAGCTCAGGCGGTTCAGAACCTGGATCAGGCCCACGCTAATCGGGGCGGAGCGGATCGTTGTCTCCAAGATGTTATCAAGATGCATCCTCCTCAGTTTTCGGGAGCTTCAGACCCGATTGGCTGGGAAGGGTGGATCAAGGAGATAGCTAAAGTCTTCACTGCTACCAACTGTCCCGAGGACCGTAAGGTCCCTATTGCCCAGTACTTTCTCACTGGGGACGCTACGGACTGGTGGGAGGCCGTTGGGCCCAAAGATCATCTTTGCCGTGGTGAGTTTCAAGAATTGATGGAGACTGAATATTGCCCGTGGCCGGTCAGACAGGCTCGGGTACATGCTTTTTATGATGCTCAACCGCGGGATATCCCCGTATCTCAAGCTATTGCTGATTTTAACAAGGAGTTGGGTTATGTGAAGACCCAAGTTGTCGAGGAGAGCGACAAAATTTTCCATTTTTCCAGACGGATGAAGTTGTCGATTCGGGACTATATGTCGGGGCTCGTCTGTACTACCTTGAAGGATTATCAGAGTAGGGCCCTTGCTTACGATATGTCTGTGACGGCAAGTGAGGCGGCCCGCGAGAGGAAGAAGCAGAAGTCCGCCGGAAATTTTTCGGGCCACAAAGGTGGGGGTCAGTAGAAATTCCAGTATGCTAATTTTTCCGCTGGTGGTGGCCCAGCTCGATCTACTGGGTTTCCCCGCAGGGCTGCCAGTTCCCCTTCTCGGGAAGTGAAGTGTTTTAACTGTGGCCAGCCAGGCCACATCAGTCGTAATTGTCTGAGTCCTTTGTTGACATGTAATTAGTGTGGCCAACCGGGCCACAAGGCGGCTTTCTGTGCCGAGAGGGAGAGAATCGTGGGTGCCCGGACTTCCATTCCAGCGCCTAGGGAACCGAGTGTGAATCAAGGATCGTTTGCTTCTCAGTCCCCACCGAGTGCCAGTCGAGGGAGAGGTCGGGGTCAGACCGCCAGAGGGGGAGCTTCTAGTGTCGGCTCCGCCCATCCGCGGGTTTATGAGATGCGGAAAGCCGATGACCCAGCAGCTACTGTGGCGACAGGTACCGTTCATATTCTTTCTCATCCTGTCAGTGTGCTTTTTGATTCCGGTGCTACGCATTCATTCATATCTTGGGATTGTGTGCGCCATTTGAGTCTCGACTGTTTGATGCCTTGTGAACCCTTCATCGTTAAGCTTCCTAGCGGTGATAGGATCGTTGGCGATCAGGAGGTTCGAGACTGTTCTGTGCTTATTTGTGAGAGGACTTGGCCCTCTAATCTTATTGTTGTGGGTATCGAGGGTGAATATTTGATTCTTGGGGATGATTGGCTCGAGCGGCATGGTGCGATCATGAACTACCGCACGAGAATCATCACTATGTTAGCCGAGGACGGCACCGAGCACTCTTTCGAGGGGCGAAAGAGGGGAAACCAGAAGTTCGTTATTAATGCCTTGAAGGCAATGAGACTCCTGCGAAAGGGGTGTACTGGCTTTTGGTGCTACGCCTTGAAGGCGGAGAGTGGTGGAGTCGAGCTTTCATCGATTCCAATCGTTAGTGATTTTCCTGATGTATTTCCTGACGAGTTACCGGGATTGCCACCGGATCGTGAGGTCGAGTTTGCCATAGAGTTAGAGCCGGGCGCGGCTCCTATTTCGAAGGCGCCGTATCGTATGGCACCATCAGAGATGTCCGAGTTGAAGAAGCAGTTGAGTGAGCTTCTTGAGTCGGGGTATGTTCGACCGAGCGCCTCGCCATGGGGCGCACCAGTCCTGTTTGTGCGGAAGAAGGATGGTTCACTACGTTTGTGTATCGACTATCGCGAACTAAACAAGGTGACCATCAAGAACAAGTATCCTTTGCCGAGAATTGATGACTTGTTCGATCAGTTGCAGGGAGCTGCGGTGTTCTCGAAAATTGATTTGAAATCGGGGTACTATCAGCTCCGGGTGAGAGAATCCGATGTGCCGAAAACAGCTTTTCGGACGAGATACGGACATTATGAGTTCGTAGTTATGCCTTTCGGGTTAACTAATGCGCCGGCGGTGTTCATGCAGTTGATGAACAAAGTCTTTATCGAATTGGATAAGTGTGTCATCGTCTTCATTGACGATATTCTTATTTATTCGAGGAATGAGGAAGAGCATGCCCATCATTTGCGGGTAGTATTAGACACTTTGAGGACCAAGCAACTCTATGCAAAGTCCTCGAAATGTGAGTTCTGGCTGAAGGAAGTGATATTTTTGTAACACCCCCGATATATTCAGGAATATTACAGCGCCGTAAATCCTTTACATAAGAATTTACAAGGCTGAATAAAGGAAATGACAATAACAGATACCAGTTTATGAAATTTCTGAAATAAAAATCAACCGACTGGTTCCAAACCGAAATTACAAATATCCTATGAAGAGTTATTATTACATCACTGAAATCCAAACATTATAAATCGACGACGTACTCGAGTACTTATTGAAATAACCAACAAACAACTGACAGTAAACCCGTTCGGAACATCACTCTGCACCCTCGTCGTCATACATCTCCAGTAGTTGTTTCCCCGCTCTCCTGGATCCTGAACATACACAAATGTTCACCCCCGAAGGGGTTAGCACAACGATGCTAGTACAAGTACAATAATCATACAATAGTGATATAATCAACAATTATATCATAACAAGTTTCTCCAACGAGAATATCCACAACACATATCATATCATAACAATTTCAGCATACTGATGGTATTCCAACGATCCAGCGCACACAGCTATAGATTCCCATGATGATCCCGTCGGACCAACACATGGTGGAACTACCTGTCCAACGATCCAGCGCACACAGCTATAGATTCCCATGATGATTCCCGTCGGATCAACGCATGGTGGACATATATTCACAACATATTTACACGATACAATCACATCATAATTGTCACAATATAAATAATTCTAATTAGAGTACTTGCCTCGGTTCGTTGACAAGAATAAACTTCCACGAATATCAAAAATACTCGAAGGTCGTCCCCTTCGATCAATCACGTGTTAAGCTTGAACCTTAACAAAAGAAATAGCATAGAATTCATTTCATGTCTAACAATTCAACAATTTCGGTAGAAAGTCCTTAATATGCAATCTGTCTGGATAGCTTAACGCACGCTACGCATCCTATGTAGCGTACGTTAATGCTACTCGTTAGCGCACGCAATACACACAGCCTAGCGTACGCTAACCATGCACGGTCAGTACCTCAGCGATCGGTATCGACTACTTTGATGACTTAGCGCACGCTAAGTTGCAAATGTGGCGTACGCTAAACATACTCGATAGCGCACGTTAATTCACGTAGCTTAGCGCACGCTAAGAGTGCATGGCAGTTCACTGGAGGGCAGCAAATTATACAAATGGTGATGAAGTAAGCGAATACCTCAGTCATTAATGTTTGTTATCCGGCTTCATGTTATGATCATAACCTTTATGAATGATCTCATGGATACTAACAACTTCGAGGTGCAAGTATACGTATAATCAGCATAACACTATAATCCGTCTTGATTACAATTCTCATGCGAAGTTGGTGATCTCCGGTTGATGTATTAGATTCCACTATCATTATACATATTCAGACTTCATCTTGAGGTGAACTAACAATTTCAACTTATACGAAATAATATTTCCTAAGATGATTCTTCCTTTAAGTTCTTATAATATAACCTCCAATTCATGATCACAAAGATAACATAAATCATACGGATTGTTAACTTCAGAATGTTTCTCTAATCATTTGAAGTACTAGGATTCCGATTTCAATGTTCCAACAATAATATCGTAATTGTAGACATTCCAACCTTCTAAACATGATGTTGTTGAATAATTCACTAATGAAATTCAATATCTCGTTAACATGATCATCTTATCCCTTGGAATCCAAATCTAAGACTGGTGATAGGTTGAACATACCTTAATATGCCGAAATCACTGAACCACAAGGTAGAATCCGACTCCGGTTGGTTATGTGCCACTCCAAGGTGTTACTTCTCCTCAATGATCACACACAAGTGATAACCAATATTCAAGGATCACTAATATATGTTCTAAGTGTGTTAGAGGGATGATTAAAGCTCTCTGGCCTCTCAAGAATGAAGAATGGGCGAAAGAAATGAAAGCCAAAACGGGTTGTTATCCCATTTATAATATTCTGCATTTTAGCTAATTAGCGCACGCTACAATACATACTTAGCACGCGCTAATGAGCGTTGACTCCAAATCTGTCCAGGTTCGTCTGCGGGAATCTTATCCGGACCCATGTCCCGGCTGGCGCATGTGCTAGCCACCTACCTCAATAATTCAGTGTCTAGCGCACGCAACTCCTATATGTAGCGTGCGCTAGTAATAGCCGATAACGCGCGTTAAGCTACGTTCTTAGCGTGCGCTATCACGAGTTTGCATGAGAAAATTTGCATGTTGTTATACTCAAGTATAAGGATGCCAATGCAAGAAATATCATACTCCAATAATCAAAACCACAAATCTGAATAATACAGGGTTCGAATACAGGTAAAATACACAGTAATAAATCCGGATATTACAGTTTTTAGGTCACGTGATTTTAGCCGAGGGGGTTCGTGTGGATCCGCAGAAGATTGAGGCAGTGTTGGATTGGGCACCGCCCAAGAATGTGAAGGAGCTCCGTAGTTTCTTGGGTTTGGCTGGCTACTATCGTAGGTTCGTCGAGGGTTTCTCGGCGGCTCGGCCACTTACGCGATTGCTCCGTAATCCAGAAGTTAAATGCGGAATGACGAGAGGCAGTCAAGTTTTGAGGAACTGAAGAAGCGTTTGACTTCAGCCCCGGTTTTGGCGTTGCCATGTGGCAACGAGGGTTTTGCCGTTTATATTGATGCTTCGGGTCAGGGTCTTGGGTGCGTATTGATGAAGCACGTCAAGACCATTGCTTATGCATCGAGACAGTTGAGGCCGTATGAGCTTAACTACCCTACTCATGATTTGGAGTTAGCGGCAGTCGTTTTTGCGCTCAAGATTTGGCGTCACTATCTTTTCAGTTCTACATGTCAGATTTTTACCGATCATAAAAGTCTGAAATACATATTTACTCAGCGGGAGTTGAATATGAGGCAGAGGAGGTGGTTGGAGCTGATTAAGGATTATGACCTCGAAATCCTTTATCATCCGGGCAAGGCGAACGTCGTGGCCGACGCCTTGAGTCGGAAACCGATTGCGTTGCGAACGCTTGAGATCCTTACGTCTTAGTCTGAGCTTCGGCGGGCTCTGATCGAGTTGGATGTTGAGGTTTTGTTGCCTGGAGCTGTCGGGCAACTTTGTGCTTTAGAGGTTTCGTCGTCTTTGATCGATGAAATTAAGCTGAAGCAGTTAGAGGATGATGATCACTCAAATCCGAGAGAACGTTCTTAAGGGAAAGTCTCCTGAGTTTGTGATTCACGAGGATGGTGTTTTGAGATTCCAGAGTCGGCTTTGTGTGCCGAACGACCCAGAGTTGTGACAGAGTATTTTGCGTGAGGCCCATACTACACCTTATTCCGTTCATCCTGGTTCGAGTAAGCTGTACAAGGACCTGAGTAGGAATTTCTAGTGGAATGATATGAAGGAAGAGGTCGCACAGTTTGTAGCGAGATGTCTGACTTGCCAGCAGGTCAAAATCGAGTATCAGCGACCGGCTGGGTTATTGCAGTCACTTCCCGTTCCGGAATGGAAATGGGAAGATATATCGATGGATTTCGTTACGAGTTTGCCGAGATCGAGGTCGGGCATGAATATGGTATGGGTGATTGTTGATCGTCTGACCAAGTCGGCACATTTTCTGGGCATCAAGGACACTTGGGGCCCGGAGAAGTTGGCTCGTGTGTTTATCGCGCAGATTGTGAGACTTCATGGTACTCCGAAGTCTATTGTTTCGGATCGTGATGGCCGTTTCGTATCGCACTTTTGGCAGGCGGTGCATAAGGCGTTGGGTACCCGTTTGCATTTGAGTACCTCTTTTCATCCCCAGTCAGATAGACAGTCGGAACGCACTATCCAGACGTTCGAGGATTTGTTGCGTGCTTGTGCTCTCGATTGGAGCAGTGACTGGGAGGAGCATTTGCCATTGATCGAATTCACGTACAACAACAGTTGGCACGCGTCGATTCGGATGGCACCGTATGAGGCACTTTATGGGCGGCGATGTCGATCACCGATTTGTTGGAATGAGGCGTCCGATTTAGTCGGGACCGAGCCGGATGTCGTTTTAGAGATGAGGCGGAAGATAGAATTAATTCGGGAACGGATGTTGACTGCCCAGAGTCGACAGAAGTCGTATGCCGATGTCCGTCGTCGACCTTTGGAATTCGAGGTGGGAGACCACGTTTTACTAAAAGTGTCGCCGACGAAGGGAGTTTTTCGTTTCGGGAAGAAAGGGAAGTTAAGTCCGAGATTTATTGGACCCTTTGAGATTCTCGAGCGAGTCGGTGGGTTGGCATACCGTTTGGCGTTACCTCCGGCCTTGAGTCATGTTCATAGCATTTTTCATGTTTCCCAGCTGAGGAAATATGTCCTGGATCCTAGTCACGTCATCAATTATGGTGAGATTGATGTCGCCGAGGATATTACTTTCGAGGAGCGTCCTTTGAAGATTTTGGAGCATCGTGAGAAACGACTGAGGCATAAGACCATCCCTTTGGTCAAAGTGCAGTGGTCGAGACACGGTGTCGAGGAGGCAACTTGGGAGACCGAGGATAGCATGCGTGCTAGCTACCCTGAGTTGTTTGTTTCTTAAGTTTCGGGACGAAACTTATTTTTAGAGGGGTAGAATGTAATATCCGCATTTTTTTTCTTTCCCTTGTATCTTCATTTTTCGGTGTATTTCTCGGTTGTAGTGACCCTCGTGTATCTTTCAGTGTATCTTTCCCGTCATCTATTGATCTGATTCTCGTTATTGTTGTACGGAACCGCTATTCGGGTTGCCATGGATCCATTCTATGTTTCGATGCGTCTTGAGATGTTCCGTTTAATGTTTCGTTCATATTCCGGTGTTTTGGACCGTTTATATCTCGTACCTAGCGCACGCTATATTTTCTGCATAGCGCATGCTAGGGGTCACTTGGTAGCGCACGCTACGACTGTTTCATAGCGCGCGCTAGAGGGCAAGCCCTGGGAGTGGCAGTGCTGATTCCAGTCCTCTGGACTGGTGGATTAGCATACGCTACGTAGCCTAGCGCACGCTAATGTTGGGAGTTAGCGCACGCTGAGACGCCCGGTAGCGTGCGCTAGTGTGGATGTCCAGTACTGGACAATTTGCCACTGGACTCTACTGATGCCCAGGTAGCGCACGCTATTGGTCGATAGCGCGCGCTACCGATACACTTTAGCGCACACTATATTTGGTCGATAGCGCGCGCTAACCGGATCAGTGTGTCTTGTGATTTACGGACTCGGCTGATGTCCAGGTAGCGCACGCTATTGGTCGATAGCGCGCGCTACCGAGAGGTTATTAGCGCACGCTACGTTTAGAGTAGCGCACGCTAACAGCCAGAAATCTGGCTACTAGACTGTAGTCTGTTTCGTTAGCGCACGCTAACCTTGAGGATTAGCGCGCGCTAACACTCCCTGGCTATATAAACCAGGGAGTTGACCGAGATGAGCGTATTATTTCCATTTCCTCCTCCTTTCCGCGGCTGTGGCGATTTCGGGCGATTCTTGGCGATTTCTTCCTCCAATCATCTCATCCAACATCTTCCTTAAGTTCTTGGTGTATTATATCAACATCAACACGAATCTTTCATCCTAATCCAAGGTAAATCTCTTAGAACCCTACTTTTGGGCGATTTGGGGGTTTTGGGATTTTCTTCCGATCCGTTCCGTTTTGTTGGTGGATTCAT
Source organism: Orobanche coerulescens (assembly GCA_033398695.1). NCBI lineage: Eukaryota > Viridiplantae > Streptophyta > Magnoliopsida > Lamiales > Orobanchaceae > Orobanche > Orobanche coerulescens. Next base: position 67,454,505 of record CM065811.1, on the reverse strand, counting down.
GATGAATATGATTAATATTGTTGGTATAATTAGTTTTCCTACGGATTCATGGTATATTTTCATGGTTTTGCGAAATCGAGAGGGTTTGGTTGTGGTCCGCCCTCATTATTTTTGTACGAATATACATGAATCGTAGGCGGGTTTTCGGGTGTATTCCATTTCCGTAATCGTTTAGGAGTGGTTGTGATTGTGTTATTCGAATCGTTAGGTTCATTCGTCGGTTCCTCGCGGTCGTGCTTGATTCTTCCGTTCCGTTCGTGTCACCGTCTATTAATCGAGGCAAGTATCCTTATGAACTTACAATCTTAACGTAGTAGTATTGCATGAGACTTGTGTGTGTGTGTATGCTCACTATGGGTTAGATCCGACGGGGTCTCGGTAGGGGTCCACGGAGGGGTGGATCCGCGAGCTTGCTTTTAACCACTATGGGTTAGATCCGACGGGGTCTCGGTAGGGGTCCACGGAGGGGTGGATCCGCGGTTAATTGTGGTGCATTTTTACAAATGTGATTTGATATTGGCATTTCCGGAAATGAGTGTTTCGGAACTATGTTTTCTTGATTGCATGCATTTACTATATGTGTAAGATGTAAATTGTTCATTTGGTTACTTGTACTAGCGTAATTCCTAACCCCTTTGGGGACCCATTTTGGGGAAATTCGTTTTATGAATTTCAGGTCAGATTCATCGAGACGAGCAGGCGCTGGACCAGTACACGGATGATGGCCGTGCGTGATGATTGTGCACGAGTGTCGCCTTAGTGTCTTTTATCTTTTCATCTTTTGTGGTTTTTGAACTAATAGTAGTACTCGAGTACTTGAGAGTTCTTGTTCGTCCGGATTGTATTGTTGCCTATTATGTTTGTGTTGGATGATGATGTTATGTTTGACCGGTTGAACCGGGTGGATTATTCTGTTTTGCGTCTTTATGACGAGGTGTTATTTTGTCATTTCTGTGAGTCGATAGGTATGATGCTGTTCAGCCTGGTGGGTCCCATATAGGGATTCACGGCGCTGTAATATACCTCGAATATCTTGAGGGTGTTACAGTAAAACTCGTGATTTTTCCCTTCGACAAATAATGCATGAACTAACAATCTTATTGTTGGGAGTATGCCCTCGAATGCCACTGAGAGGATGTTGAGTGAGGGCATTGTACTTGTAATTATGTAATTCATTATCATAAGGCAATTGGTGGTTCTTTATTTACTGGTAGTTACTGGCATTCCTAACTTGTAAATACATAGAAACTAGTCCGTGTATTTGAGAGCAAAACGTTCCACTCCTTATTGGATAAGGGGGTCGGCACTGGAAAGGTTTATAGCTCAAATACTTAATCGTTCGCAAGTCGATGAAACTTGACTGGGCGTTAAGTTTATGTGAAGACTTGTATGACGTGTTCTTTGACATGGAGAGTGCCTGTCAAACACTGATGGTTAGTGGGAGCACATGTTATAGGTATGATAATTGGATTAGTATACTCGAACCGACTCACCCTCGATTCGTCACACGGATTTCACTCTGGGACAGTCAATGACGGAATCGAAAGGTTGTGATAGGTATTCGTGAACCTCCGACTTGAGGATTTAGTAGGGATGTGCTTGTGACGTCAAGATTTTCATTAGAGTAGTTAGACCCTATAAAACGGGAGGCAGGGGTCAATCTCGACGTGCATCTTGACGGGCAAGTAGCAGGTCCTACTGAATACCGAGATAGAATTCTTTCTCCCGTTAGTGAGTGGGTTATATGTCCTATGCGGTTATTGGTAGATGAGATCATAAGTCTTTGGCCAAAGCATTGGAGCTAGTTGTATTGGATACACGAGAGCTCGATGATCTCGATTTGCATTAACGCATGCATAGCATCAAGTACAGATAGGGTTTGACTGACCGTGACCCTATAACTTGATCATGACATGTGAAATAAGGGTTTATACGTATACTGGTATTCACGACAGAATGGTTCTTGAATGATCCCATCATTTGTTCTCAGTTAGGGTACAGTGTAGGCCGCTAGGCTGGCTAGGTGGTGCTACTACTCTTTGGTTCCTCCCATTGCTGACTGAGACGGACCTACCGAGTCGCGCAATAGAATTGACGACGGAATAAATTAATCTAGTTCTCTCATTATGAATATTATATATTGGATATCTAACTTGGGACATTAGATGTCTAAATCGATTTATTGGATAAATTGATTTACGGCCTAATGAATTAAATTTATTACTGGGTGATTAATTGAATTCATGAATATAATTATTTCTTGGAGAAATTAATTATGTATTTGATATGATTAATTAATTGGATTAATTAATCGATATAAATACATCGGAACGGAATCGGAGTTTATCTGTTTGGACTCACGGGAGTCCGAAACGGACCAAACTCATATTCCCCTTCTAGATGGCCACTCCCCCTTCACCTAACCCCTCTTGGTCTTTGTCTCCATTTTATAACGGAAGAAAAAAGACTTTAAGAGATATGGTATCTCTTATTATATGAAAAAGGGGATTTGATGTGTTGGGTTGGGAGAATAAAATTGAACACTTAGGACAGTCTACTCTCTACACATATGCTGTACGACGGATTTGTGTTCAGTAAAGAGAAAAGAAAAGGTTTCCTGGAGTCTTCACAAGTGTTCTTCTTCTTCATATATTTTCTTTGATAAATATTGTGAGGATTTAATTGAGAGGTACAAATTATACACTTGGAGTGTTATAATCAAAAGCTTCGTCATCCGATTCTAGACGTAACCTTGGAGGTTAATTGGGTGATCGTCGTTCCGTTTGTTTCTCCGATGCGTGACAAGTAGAGACGCGGTATTTCGGCGTTGGATGATCCAAGGGCTTGGAGCACTTTGGATCGCTGGGATTTACAACTAGAGCTTGGAGAATAGCTCAAGAGAAGGAATCCATTTAATCAAAGGACTACAAGGGTATGATTTCGAATCTTCCTTTGTTAATTTTAATATTCGTATATGCGTAGCTCGATCGATCCTCGTAGGGATTCGGATCGAATTAATTTTTGTTTTACCGCTTCTGCTGGGCCTTCATTTTAGGCACCGGATCCCAACAGTGGTATCGGAGTGAGGTCTTGCGATCGTATATACGATACTTAGCATTTGTAATGCTTGTTTTGTGATTTAGAATCACTTTGATAATCGTAGATATTTTATTGTTCGTCGTAGTGTCGTTTTTCCGTGATTTTATGTTATGGTATAAATCAGTTTTTTCTTGGAAATATGATTTATATTAATAATATATAGATCAGGAATAACAAGATTTTAGAAATCTGTCCGAAAATGAACTGTATGCAATCGTTGGACGATATACCATACAGCTGCCTGACAGCGGCCGAGCGTTGTTGTAGGCTTCCGAGTCAGTGCCGAGCGGGTCCTGTAGGCGGCCGAGCGCGTTGCTGTATGAGGCCTAGCATTGCTGTAGGCTGCTGAGTCAGTGCCGAGCGGGTCCTGTAGGCGGCCAAGCGCGTTGCTGTATGCGGCCGAGCGCGTTGCTGTATCCGGCCGAGTGCTTGCTGTATCCGGCCGAGAGCTTTCTGTATGCGGCCGAGTGCCTGCTGTATCCGGCCGAGTGCTTGCTGTACCCAGCCGATCGCTTGCTGTATGCGGCCGAGTGCTTGCTGTATCCGGCCGAGTGCTTGCTGTATCCGGCCGAGTGCTTGCTGTATCCGACCGAGCGCTTGCTGTATGCGGCCGAGCGTGTCCTGTAGGCTGCCTAGCAGGGTGCCTGGTGCTGCTTGGCAGTTTCCAGGCTGTCGGGCACTGGGTCTCGTTTTTCAGTATATTTTCGATTATTGAATTTCCCAGTGTTAAAATCATTAATTTGGAATTTTTGATGAGGGAAAATTCAAAGAAAATATTTTAAGGGTTCACTACGGACGAAAATTAAATTGTCAATTATTGTTGAATTGATTGAATCAATTCTATTTATTGTTGATTATATATATTGATTAGATCAATGTAATCTTCTCGCTATCCATTTATTTAGTATTTATTGGATGAATGCTTTTGAATGGGGATGTGGTTCATGGACTTAGTTTTGAATCGTTCGTTCTATTCGATTGGGTTGTAAAGGCCGTTTTGAGCCTATTTTTTTTACCAGAAATATTTGTATCTAGGTTGCAATTTTTCAATGTAAAATTTATATGTAATGACGAAGACCGGAGGAAGATCCTTTTCGAGAAGATGAAAATTCAAGACAGACTTGTAATTAGATTACGAAGTTTTTGGTTTCTAGGAATGGTTCTTGAACTACATGTTGGTAGCAACTAGGTTATGAATGGTTATTCATATTGTATGAATGTACAAACGCGCTTAAATGAACTAATGTGCAAAGTGTAACATTACAACAACAACAACATCTAAGCCTTAGCCCCAAAATGATTTGGGGTCGGCTAACATGAATCAAAATTTGAAACCGTCAATGATCGTTACATAAATAACATAAAAGAAGAAAGGGAGGAAAAAAAGTAGAGAAAAAAGCAAATAAAAAAGAGAATGAATGTTAAAAAAAATCCTAAAAAATAAATTAAAAGATAACATGGAATAAAAGAAAATAGGAATAAAAATACAGATAAAAAAAAGGAATCAGATTCCATCCACCATCCGTATTCTTTCCCACCACATTTGCCTCTCTATCGCCATACTTTCTCCAATTCCAAGAAACCGCATATCATTTTCAATTATCTTTATCCAAGTTTTCTTGGGTCTTCCTCTACCTTTCACAACATTACTTGTTCCCCATCTTTCTAGATGTTGGGATTCGGTGCCTAAAACAAAGGCCCAGCGGAAGCGGTAAAACGAAAATTAATTCGATCCGAATCCCTACGAGGATCGATCGAGCTACGTATATACGAATATATAAACGAAAAGCAAGAGTCGTAAGAAACTAACCTTCGAAGTCCGTTGATTAAATGGTAACCTTCTCTTGAGCTATTCCCCAAGCTTTAGTTTGATCTCTACGAGTTCAATCCGCTCCAAGCTCTTGAACGATCCAACGCCGAAAGCACCGCGTCTCTACTTGCCACGCGCCGGAAAAATGATCGGAACAACAACACTCGATTAACCTCTAAGGTTACGGCTAGAATCAAGTGATGAAGCTTTTATTATTACACTCTAAGTGTATAATATATCTCTCAACAATTTTTCTCTAAGAAATGTGAATGAGGGAAAAACACACAACAAAGTTTTTCTTCCTTCTCTCTATTATGATGCTGCCATGAGATCTCCAAGGAGACGAGAAAGAGAGTTTTTATATTTTGCTTCCAAATCATTCACAAGATAATTACACCCACAAAATCTCCTTTTCCCTTAAAATAAGAGATATGAAATCTCATATGTCAAAAGTCTTCCAACAAGAAAACAAGACTATCATCAAGGTAGGAAATCAAGGTGGGGGCCGGCCTCTAGAAGAAATCGGACGAGTTCAGTTCGTTTCGGACTCCCGAGAGTCCAAACAGATAAACTCCGATTCCGTTCCGATGTATTTATATCGTTTAATTAATCCAATTAATTAAACATATCAAATACAAAATAACATAATTAATTTCTCCAAGAAATAATTATATTCATGAATTAAATTAATCACCCAGTAATATATTTAATTCATTAGGCTGTAAATTAATTTATCCAATAAATCAATTTAGACATCCAATGTCCCAAATTAGATATCCAATATCTAATATTCATAATGAGAGATTAAGCTCGATTCATTCCGTCGTCAATCCTAATGCGCGACTCGGTAGGTCCGTCTCAGTCAGCAATGGGAGGAACCAAAGAGTAGTAGCACCACCTAGCCAGCCTGGTGGCCTACACTGTACCCCGACTGAGAACGAATGATTGGGATCATTCAAGAACCATTCTGTCGTGAATACCAGTATACGTATAAACCCTTCTTTCAAATGTCCCGATCAAGTTATAGGGTCACGGTCAGTCAAACCCCATCTGTACTTGACGCTATGCATGCGTTAATGCAAATCGATATCATCGAGCTCTCGTGTATCTAATACTGCCAGCTCCAATGGTTTGGCCAAAGACTTATGATCTCATCTGCCAATAACCGCATAGGACATATAACCCGTTCACTAACAGGAGAAAGAATTCTATCTTGGTATTCAGTGGGACCTGCTACTTGCCCGTCAAGGTGCACGTCGAGGTTGACCCCCGCCTTCCGGTTTACAGGGTCGAACTACTGTAATGAAAATCTTGACGTCACAAGCACATCTGTACTAAATCCTCAAGTCGAAGGTTCACGAATACCTATCACAACCTTTCGATTCCATCATTGACTGTCCCGGAGTGAAATCCGAGTGACGAATCGAGGGTGAGTCGGTTCGAGTATACTAATCTAATTAGCATACCTATAATGTGTGCTCCCACTAACCATTAGCGTTCGACAGGCACTCTCCTTGTCAAAGACCACATCATACAAGTCTTTACATAAACTTAACGCCCAGTCAAGTTTCATCGACTTGCGAATGATTAAGTATTTGAGCTATAAACCTTTCCAGCGCCGACCCCCTTATCCAATAAGGAGTGGAACGTTTTGCTCTCAAATACACGGACTAGTTTCTATATGTATATTTATGAGTTTAGGAATGCCAGTAACTACCAGTAAATAAAGAAAACATCCATTGCCTTATTTATTGATGATTTACATAATAACAAGTACAATGCCCTCACTCAACATCCTCTGAGTGGCATTCGAGGGCATACTCCTAACAATATCCCACTTGCACTCAATGCCACACACTAAGGTATCTAATACCCATGTTCTCCAGATGACGCTCCAAGCTAGTCTGAGAAAGTGGCTTGGTCAGTGGATTGGCGATGTTGTCGGCCGAGTCTACTCTGTGCATCACAATGTATCACTTGCGAACAAATTCTCTTATGAGATGATACTTCCTCTCAATATGTTTGGTGATGTTGTGAAACCTCGGATCCTTGGCCTGCGCTACAGCCCCGTCGTTGTCGCAGTACAGCGGAACAGGCAGCTCAGCACATGGTATCACTTGAAGTTCTCCCAGAAACTTCTTAATCCAGAACCCTTCCTTGGAAGCCTCCGAGGCTGCTTGATACTCAGCCTGACAGGTGGAATCATCAGTCGCACTTTGCTTGGCACTACGCTAAGATACTACTCCTCCATTAAGAGTAAATATGTATCCAGAAGTGGACATCGATTCATCCTTCAGTTCTTAGAAGTCCGAATCAGTGAATCCCACCACATCCAATTCCCCACCGCCATACATCAGAACCATATCTCTAGTCCTTTTTAAGTACTTGAGAATGTTCTTTACAGTAGTCCAATGTTCCCTACCTGGGTTTGCCTGAAACCTACTCACCACACTTACAGCATGCGTGATATCAAGTCTTGTACACAACATAGCATACATAAGGCTACCCACGGCCGAAGCATATGGTATATTACTCATTTCCTTTCGTTGTTCCTCACTTTGAGGACACATCTTCAAGGAGAGTTTTATTCCATGTTACATCGGTAGGAACCCTCTTTTAGAATCATCCATCTTAAATCGCTTTAAGATCTTATCTGTATAGAGGGCTTGGGAAAGGCCTATTGTTCTCTTCGCTCTATCCCGGTAGAGTCGAGTTCCAAGAATATAGGTTGCTTCTCCCAAGTCTTTCATGGAGAAATTACTCAAAAGCCAAACTTTTACAGAACTGAGCATTCCCACATCATTCCCTATTAGTAGAATATCATCCACATATAGTACTAAGAATGCGATCTTGAGCCCACTAACCCTCTTGTATACATAAGGTTCCTTTTCATTTTGCATGAAGTCAAACTCTTTGACCGCCTCGTCAAAATGAAGGTTCCAACTACGCGACGCTTGCTTCAGTCCATAAATGGAACGCTGAAGCTTGCACACTTTCTGAATATCGACTTCGGACACAAAGCCTTTAGGCTGCTCCATATAGATTTCCTCCTCGAGGAATCCATTAAGGAAAGCCGTCTTTACGTCCATTTGCCATATCTCATAATCGTGGTAGGTAGCTATAGCAAGCATCATGCGAATAGACTTGATCATGGCTACGAGCGAGAAGGTATCATGGTAATCGATCCCTTGCTTCTGGGTATAACCCTTTGCCACAAGCCTGGCCTTATAGGCGTCAACCTTGCCATCACCATCAGTCTTTCTCTTGTAGATCCACTTGTTCCCAATAGGCACTATGCCCTTGGGGCGGTCTACTAGAGTCCAGACCTGATTGACATGCATCGAGTCTATCTCAGCTTCCATAGCTTCACGCCATTTCGTGGAGTCTACATCCACCATCGCTTGGTCATAGGTATTCGGGTCGGTCTCTTGGCTATCACTTGGAACCTCATGGATACCCAGCTCCTCCAAGTGCACAAGCCCATACCTCTCAGGTAAATGAGACACCCTACTAGACCTACGAGGTGGTTGTACTTGTGTTTCAGAAAGTTCGGTTCCAGTTTCTTGCACGGGTGTCTCTCGAGGAGTTTCATTGTATTCTTCTAAAGAAATACTTCTACCTGCTCCGCCTTCCTGAATGAACTCATCTTCCAGGAAGTGTGCTTGTAAAGCAACAACGATCCTTCGATCTTCAGGCATGTAGAATAGATATCCCATCATCCCAGACGGGAATCCAATGAAATGTCCCTTCGCAGACCTAGCTTCCAACTTTTCCACCTTAGTCTTCTTGACATAGGCGGGACATCCCCAAATCCTAATATGATTAAGACTTGGTTTCCTTCCTTCCCACATCTCATGTGGAGTTTTAGGAACGGATTTGGAAGGACATCTGTTTAAGATATAAGCGGCAGTCAGGAGTGCATACCCCCACAGGTAAATTGGTAAGTCAGTATAGCCGAGCATGGAACAGACCATGTTTAACAAGGTCCGGTTCCTTCTTTCTGACACACCATTTAACAGAGGAGTACCTGGAGGTGTTGTGAAACTATTCCATTTTCTTTAAGGAACTTATCAAACTCCATACTCATATACTCGCCACCTCGGTCCGACCGAAGTGCTTTGATATGATTACCAGTTTGTTTCTCGACTAGGGCCTTGAATTCCTGGAATTTCTCAAAGGCCTCGGATTTATGTTTCATTAAGTATACATAACCATACCTAGTATGATCATCTGTAAACGTAATGAAATATTGATATCCGTCACGTGCTGCTTCCAAAGCACCACATACGTCGGTATAGATTAATCCCAGTTTATCAGGGGCTCTTTCAAATGTCCTTGTGAATGGGGACTTAGTCATTTTGCCTTTAAGGCAAGATTCACAAGTAGGAAAGGGATCTGATCCCAATGGACCCATAAGTCCATCTTTTTCCATCTTGTAAACCTTGGTCTGACCAACATGACCAACTCTAAGATGCCATTTCAAAACTTGATTGGTTTCATCCCTACCACATTTTCTAGTCATAGTATTCACAACTACTTTGTTGCTGAGATTTAGATGATACAATCCATTTAACAATGTAGCAGTACCCACTAGTTTATTTCTAAAATAAATTTTGCAGGAACCATCACCAATGAAAAATGAAAAGCCTTTTCGGTCCATGACCGGAATGGATACAATATTTTTGTGCCCCTTGGGCAAAACAAGTACATCTTCAAAAGTCAAAACAAAGCCGGATTCTAAACCCAAAAGAAGTGATCCTATGTCAGTCGCCTCGACACTATGCCCGCTTCCGACTGTGATCATAACTTCTCCAGCTCCAAGCTTCCTACTTTGTTCCAGATCCTAATTCACGGTACAAATATGAGAACTAGCACCAGAATCCAGTATCCAGGAAGTAGAAAATACAGTAGCAGAACAATTTGTTTCCAAAACTAAAAGTTCTGTACCTGAAGTGCCATGAATAATCGGACAGTCTCTAGCCCAGTGGCCCAGCTCATCGCACTTGAGACAAGCATCCTTCTTCTTCTTCTTGTTCTTCGGAACCATCAGGGCCTTGCCATTCCTCTTAAGGTCCTTAGCTTGTGGTCCAGTCCGCTTCTTGGTCTTTTTCTTCTTATTCTTAGACTTCCGAAGTCCAGAAGAAATCACAAGGGCAGACTCCTTCATTCGCGGAGTCTTCATCTGAGACTGAGCTGTCACCAATTTGTTCATTAGCCCAGCTAAGTTACATGCAATCTCATTGCAGTTAAAGTTCATAACAAACTGTGAGAAGGAATCAGGGTGAGACTGTAGGATAAGCTCGGTTTGGAGAGAAGTATCCATTTTAAAATCAAGAGCCTCCAATCTCTAGATCATGGATATCATTTTGAGGACGTGTTCCCCAACCTTCTCACCTTCCTTCATCCTTGCACCGAACAGTTGCTTGGATATCTCATATCTAGCAGTTCTGCTGTGCTCACCATAAAGTTCAGTTAAGTGAGATAGAATATTCCTAGCAGAAGTCATTTTCTCATGAGCTCTCTGAAGCTCATTAGACATGGAAGCCATCATATAAGCACGGACTTTCACGTCATCCTTAACCCACTTTTCGTGGTTTTCAATCTCTTCCTGATTGGCTCGGGTCCGCACAGGAGGCGCCGGAATGTCCGTCTCCAAGACGTATCCCAGTGCCTCTATACTGAGGACAATCATCAGATTGTGGAGCCAATCCACAAAGTTAGGTCCCATTAAGGTGTTCTTTTCGAGCAGAATTGCGAGTGGATTCATTGTCATATTGAGATTTGAGTCTGCATTAAGTACGATAGATTAATTAGTGACTCATTCAATTATGTTCTGAGTATAGAATTAAGGTCTTTTCTATTCTTGTTACCCAGCTCCCACTATTTTTATCGGAATAACACACTCCCATGTGAAATCCGGAAATATCGTCGCTCTACTTCATAGTGGTGATCGAATTCTTTATAAATCTTAATAGAGGGCAACCGAACATGTTTCTAGTCTATTAATTTTCATAAAGTGGTGTACAAGACCAACCCATCTAATGGATGATTCGATCTTCTTTTTCCCCTTGTTCACTCCCCTCAACCTATACGGTTTCTATGGTTCGTGAACAAGTTAAGTTTATACCATCGACGCAAATCAGTTTCACAATTGAATCTTATCCGGCAACCTATCAGGTTTCTAGGGATAAAATTTGCTCCAACCGAAGGCATCCAATGCGCTCCCGGTAATTTATCCGTCCTCCCCGAACGACTACCCCGATAACTCGGAAGCATAGCACATCCGGTTTGGATTTCAATTTCTCGAAAACTCGATGGAGGGAAGGAAAACCTTGAAACCTTATAAACTTAATTATTTGTTGTGGGAGAATTATCGCGATTAACGTTACACTTTGCACATTAATCGTTTAAGCGCGTTGTGGCATTCATACAATATGAAACAACCATTCACAACCGAGTTGCTACCAACATGTGGTTCATGGACCGTTCCTAGAAAACAAAAACTCCGTAATCAAATTACAAGTCTTCGTCTTGAATCTTCGTCTTCTCGAAATGGATCTTCCTCCGGTCTTCGTCATTACATATAAATTTTACATCGAAAATTGCATCTTAGATACAAACATTTCTAGTAAAATAAATAGGCTCAAAACGGCCTTTACAACCCAATCGAATAAAACGAACGATTTAAAACTAAGTCCACGAACCACATCCCCATTTAAAATCATTCATCCAATAAATACTATATAAATGAAAAGCGTAGAGATACATTGATCCAATCAACAATACGAACCGATCCAATCGATTCACACAATCGGTAATATGATAACGTTCAAAATAATTCGGTCGACCATAAATATTCCAATTAATCAAATTTCCCTCATAAAATGAAATACCATAAATCATTTTAATCATATTAAATCCAATTTAACATATGGGAGATTAATTTTCAAGAATACACGAAAAAATCGAGCCGGGGCGAAATTGGCCTGCCATGGCCGAGTCACTTCCGGCAGCCTGCCGGCCGGACACGGCCCGTGCCGAATGGCACGGTCGGGTCGTGCCGGCAGTGTCCTAGACCTTCCTGCCAGACTCGGCCGTGTCACCTGACACGGTCGAGTCACTTCCGGAAGCTGCCGGCCAGACACGGCCCGTGTCGCCTGACACGGCCCGTGTCGCCTGACACGGTCGGGTCTGCCTGGCAGTGGCCTGGGGACGGACGGACACGGCCGAGTCACCTTGGCAGCTTCCTGCCCTTTGTCCAAAAAATCGTCCGACGACGATTCGGAGCTCGATTTTCGACCGGATATCCAATATCTATATTTTCAACATTCATATCTTCAATATAAATCATATTTCCCAGAAATTCAAGATTTATATTTAGACATAAACTTACGAAAAATACAACTAGAATGAACGAAAAACATATACCACGATTATGGCTAAAATGATTCCAAATCATTCACCATCTAATCAAGCATTCCAAATGCCAATATCGTATATACGATCGCAAGACCTACGCTCTGATACCACTGTTGGGATTCGGTGCCTAAAACGAAGGCCCAACGGAAGTGGTAAAACGAAAATTAATTCGATCCGAATCCCTACGAGGATCGATCGAGCTACGTATATACGAATATATAAACGAAAAGCAAGAGTCATAAAAAACTAACCCTCGAAGTTTGTTGATTAAATGGTAACCTTCTCTTGAGCTATTCCCCAACCTTTAGTTTGATCTCTACGAGTCCAATCCGCTCCAAGCTCTTGAACGATCCAACGCCGAAAGCACCGCGTCTCTACTTGCCACGCGCCGTAAAAACGATCGGAACAACAACACTCGATTAACCTCTAAGTTTACGGTTAGAATCAAGTGATGAAGCTTTTATTATTACACTCTAAGTGTATAATATATCTCTCAACAATTTTTCTCTAAGAAATGTGAATGAGGGAAAAACACACAACAAAGTTTTTCTTCCTTCTCTCTATTATGATGCTGCCGTGAGATCTCCAAGGAGAGGAGAAAGAGAGTTTAATTATTTTACTTCCAAATCATTCACAAGATAATTACACCCACAAAATCTCCTTTTCCCTTAAAATAAGAGATATGAAATCTCATATGTCAAAAGTCTTCCAACAAGAAAACAAGACTATGATCAAGGTAGGAAATCAAGGTGGGGGCCGGCCTCTAGAAGAAATCGAACGAGTTCGGTTCGTTTCGGACTCCCTAGAGTCCAAACAGATAAACTCTGATTTCGTTCCGATGTATTTATATCGTTTAATTAATCCAATTAATTAAACATATCAAATACAAAATAACATAATTAATTTCTCCAAGACATAATTATATTCATGAATTAAATTAATCACCCAGTAATATATTTAATTCATTATGTAACACCCCCAAGTTATTCAGGGTATATTACAGCGCCGTGAGCCCCACCGTGGGACCCAAAAGGCTATTCATGCGCGGAACTGTAAAACTTGACCGAGAAGGTCTAGATACAATGAAAAGAAGGACAATACAAATGGTATTCAAAACCATAACCAATGAAACCATATACATCACCACACAAATCAATACCTCGGCAACACAGGCCGGAACATCAAGGAAAACTGAAAAACAATACTCGAGTATTCAATAACCATTCCAGTACAACAACACTGAATGGAGAAACACGAAACACAACCAGAGGAAAGACACAGTATCACACTTTCCCATCATCTTCATGCCGATTCGATACCTGCCTGTCCGCTCTCCTGGAACCTGAAATACATGAAAAGTATTTCCCCCATAAAGGGGTTAGCCGTCGAATAGCTAGTGCAAGTATATCAAGTATGAAACACAATACACCTCGACAATAAAGTAAATGTAACCGTCAATTCATCAATTCAAGACTAATATTCCGGAATAACTAAATCTCATAGTATCGCATCAATACATATATGAATAAAGTGGAACCGCACCAGAGGCTACGGAACCCTCAGGGGACCTGTCGGCCCGCCCCAGAGTGGTTCGTTCATATCATCTGTGGAATCGCACCAAGAGGCTACGAAACCCTCAGGGGACCCGTCGGCCCGCCCCAGAGTGGATATAAATAATCATGCCATTAATATTTCTTACTTTCAAAGTCGAGAATGTACAGTCATAAATATATACTTGCCTTTGAGACATCAAGAAATCGAACAGAAAAACGGTATGAGTTCGGTAGGTCCAAGAACGCGCTTCCGGAACCTAAACGATTCGCAAGGAATATGATAATCAATTATCCATACTCAAATTACACGAAGAAATTCCCGAAACCCGTCTACGATTCATGAAAATACACGGATAAACAACTAGAGGTTGAAAAATCGCCCAAACTCCCACAAGTCCGAAAACGGCACAATCAAATCCGTAAAATCGTAGGAAAAGCATGCATACGGTATAGATACATCATAATTGTAACACCCCCAAGACATTCAGGGCATATTACAGCGTCGTGGACCCCACACTGTGGAATCTACCAGGCTAACGTACCAAACAAAACATTTGACAACGGCAAACAATCATTAATAAAACGACCATTCAAATAAAAGACCACAAACCGACAAATAAAATTCTGACGTCAAATCCATTTCCCCAAAACGGGAACACGACATTAAGAAATTCAAACCGGAAGTACTCGAGTACTTAAACCAATTTATAATACAGAAATCCCAAAATCAGACATCAATAATAATTGACAGACAGAACACCAATAATCAACCACTAGACAATATCATGCTTGCCCATCATCTTCATACGGCTCGGGTGCTCGCTTGTCCCCACGATCAATACCTGAAATACAAAAAGTATTTCCCCTATTTAAGGGGTTAGCGACAACTGCTAGTGCAAGTACAATCCATTTGAACTACATTCTAATCAGATGAATAATGCGCCAAAAATCATTTTTGAAAACGTTTTATATTCCGGAATATTTACAATGTACAATCACAAAACACATTATCTCCAACAATCATAATTCAAAGTTAACCTTGGTACGAGACTCACGGCCACCGTACCCCGCAGAGCCCCATCGGACATCCCTGGGTGGTTAACCACAGTTCATGATACGCACACAAACGGCAATACGTATCCCTAGAGGCCCCGTCAGACCGTCCCTAGGTGAACATACACATATCCATCCACAACAACCACGATACAGCCATAATTCAAATACTAGAACATGTAAACAAATGTAAAGTACTTGCCTTTGTGACATCTTCGAAGAATCGGAAGTGAAAACGGCTACGGGTGATCCGAATGAAAAACGACGGTTCCTAAACGAAGAATTAGCATAATTCAGTCCCGACGGACATCAATAATCGAAAGGAATACTCCCAAAACCCCGACTACAAATCACGACACTAGACGTTCAATCGATACGGGCGAGGGTTTATGCAAAATCTCCCCGTATCAACAATACATGGATTAATTCGAGGAAAAACGGATTGGGAATCACCCAATAACAACAATCGATAAGAAGTTTCGCAACATACATGAACAATTCGGAGTCAATCACGAAAAACCCGAAAAACCCCCAATTTATACAAGTTAGGGTTCCTGAAGAAGATACCTCGGATTCGGACGATGGAGGATGATTACGCTGATGGTGATATGTTACTACGATTCTACGGTGATGGAACACGAAAAATTCTTCAATCAAAACTGAAGAAATCGCCTCTGGAGTCGCACCGTGAAGAAAAAACGAGAGAAAGGATAGGAAATGAGGTATTGGACCTCTGCCTGCTGTTTTAAAGCAGTAATTTATTCTGGCCGTAACGAGGGGACACTTACGGCCGTAACATGGCCAACTTACGGCCGTAACTTACGGGTGTTACGGCGTAACACCCCTCTTGGGCAGCGATCTTGCGAGTCTTTGTCAAGCGATTCCGGACGACCCCGAAACCCGGACCTGCTATCGAAACAAAAATACGACTACGATGAATATTTGATGACGAGTCTAACCATCACAAGAAAACATCAATCCGACTACCCGGGAATCCGAAATACGACAACGAATATGAAATTCCCTAAACTTATAGGAAATTACGAAAATGACCCAAGCGTCCGAAAATCACGATACGACGTCGGATTTGCAAACCGAAAGTCTCCACACGACCAACTCAATCATACCAACTTGTACAAACCATGAAACCACGAAAATGAACGAGTTTTACGAGAATCGAACGTTCATACGGCAAAAATATCATAAAATGGAATCACGTGAAAACTTCATCAAAACTCGTTCAAATGGAAAAACTCCAAGAACAAAGTAGATTCGAAACGTCGAAACGGTTACAAGCGAGTCGATAAAAATAGACATACACCAAAAATGGAAACTGCTAAAATGAAAAAATTACGGATATTACATTCCCCCCCTCTAAAATAAAGTTTCGTCCCGAAACTTAAGAATCAAAAAGTTCGGGATGCCTCGAACGCATATCCTCCTCTAACTCCCACGTTGCTTCTTCTACTCCGTGCCTCGACCATTGCACCTTAACCAAAGGAATAGTTTTGTGCCTTAACTGTTTGTCTCGATGATCCAAAATCTTAACGGGCCTCTCCTCAAACGTAACATCCTTCTCGATCTCCACGTCTCCAAAATCAATAATGTGGGACGGGTCCGGAACATACTTCCTCAGCTGGGAGACGTGAAATACGCTATGAACATGACTCAACGACGGAGGCAAGGCCAACCGGTACGCTAACTCGCCCACTCTCTCCAATATCTCGAAAGGTCCAATATATCTCGGGCTGAGTTTCCCTTTCTTCCCAAAACAGAAAACTCCCTTCGTCGGAGACACTCTCAACAGAACATGATCTCCCACGTCAAACTCCAAGGGTCGACGCCTAACATCCGCATAAGACTTTTGTCGACTTTGAGCAGCCAACATTCTCTTTCTAATCAATTCAACCTTCTCCCTTGTCTCTAACACAAGGTCTGGCTCGGTACCAACTAGATCGGATGGCTCATCCCAACATATCGGTGATCGGCAATGTCGTCCATAAAGTGCCTCATACGGTGCCATCTTAATCGACGCGTGCCAGCTATTATTATAAGTAAACTTAATTAAGGCCAAATGCTCCTCCCAGTCACTACTCCAATCTAACGCGCACGCGCGCAACAAATCCTCGAACGTCTGAATGGTACGTTCGGACTGTCCGTCAGTCTGAGGGTGGAAAGATGTACTCAAACGCAACCGTATCCCCAATGCCTTATGTACCGCCTGCCAAAAGTGCGATACAAACCGGCCATCTCTATCTGAAATAATGGTCCTCGGCGTACCATGAAGCCTCACTATCTGTTCGATAAAAATACGAGCCAACTTTTCTGGACCCCAAGTATCCTTGATGCCCAGAAAATGTGCCGACTTAGTCAGTCGGTCTACAATCACCCACACCATATTCATACCAGTCTTCGTCCTCGGCAAACTCGTGACAAAATCCATAGAGATATCCTCCCACTTCCGCTCCGGGACGGGAAGTGGTTTCAACAACCCGGCTGGCCGCTGATGCTCAATCTTGACTTGTTGACAAGTCAAACACTTAGCCATAAACTGAACTACCTCCTTCTTCATGTTGTTCCACCAGAAATTCTTTCTTAAATCCTTATACATTTTACTCGAGCCTGGATGGACTGAGTAAGGTGACACATGAGCCTCTCGCATAATACTCTGTCTCAATTCCGAGTCGTTCGGAACACAACCGACCACGGAATCTCAACACTCCATCCTCATGAATAACGAATCCCGGGGCTTTCCCTTTCCCTACACTCTCCCGAAGCTGAATAAACATCGGGTCCTCCAACTGTCCCGATTTAATGTCCTCGACCAGAGATGAAGAAATCTCAAGAGTACGCAACTGCCCGGAACTCTCTGGCAATACAATCCCAATACTCAACCTCATAAACTCTCGCTGAAGTCCCGACTGGGCCGTGATTAACTCAAGCGCCCGAAGCGATACCGATTTCCGGATCAAGGCATCTGCTACCACATTAGCCTTGCCCGGATGATAAAGGATCTCGAGATCGTAATCCTTAATTAATTCCAACCATCTCCTCTGTCTCATATTAAGCTCTTTCTGCGTGAAAATGTACTTCAGGCTCTTGTGATCGGTGAAAATCTGACATGACGAGCCATACAAGTAATGACGCCAGATCTTCAATGCAAATACGACTGCGGCCAACTCAAGATCGTGCGTAGGGTAATTCAATTCGTACGGTTTCAACTGACGAGAAGCATAGGCAATCGTCCTCCCGTGCTGCATAAGTACGCATCCGAGCCCTTGGCCCGAAGCATCACTATAAACTGAGAAACCATCATTACCACTCGGTAAAGCCAAAATGGGAGCGGTCGTCAACCACTTATTCAACTCCTCAAAACTATTCTGCCTCTCATCGGTCCACGCAAACTTCTCCGACTTCTGTAACAACTGAGTCAGCGGTCGAGCGAGCTTAGAGAACCCCTCGACGAATCTACGGTAATACCCGGCTAATCCCAGAAAACTGCGGACCTCCTTCACGTTCTTGGGCGGCGCCCAATCCAACACTGCCTCTACCTTATGCGGGTCCACACGAACACCCTCGGCCGAGATCACATGACCGAGAAACATAACCTCCCGTAACCAAAACTCGCACTTTGAGAACTTCGCAAAAAGATGCTGAGTTCTCAAAATATCTAATACGATATGCAAATGACGGGCGTGCTCCTCCTCGCTCCTCGAGTAAATCAGGATGTCGTCGATAAAAACGACTACACACTTATCGAGGTACTCGATAAAGACTTTGTTCATAAGCTGCATGAACACGGCTGGTGCGTTGGTTAGCCCAAAAGGCATAACCACAAACTCGTAGTGTCCGTATCTCGTCCGAAAGGCCGTCTTCGGAATATCGGTATCCTTCACTCGGAGCTGATAATACCCCGATATCAAATCAATCTTCGAAAACACAGTTGCCCCTTGCAACTGATCAAACAAATCATCAATCCTCGGGAGCGGATACTTGTTTTTGATGGTCACTTTGTTCAACTCTCGGTAGTCGATACACAAACGAAGTGACCCATCCTTCTTCTTCACAAACAAGACCGGTGCGCCCCAAGGTGAAGCGCTCGGTCGAATATACCCCATGTCTAGCAACTCTCCCAACTGTTTCTTCAACTCCAGCATTTCGGCAGGCGCCATACGGTATGGCGTTTTAGAGATCGGTGCTGCACCCAGCTCTAAATCGACGGTAAACTCAACTTCTCGGTCCGGCGGCAAACCCGACAACTCGTCTGGGAAAACATAAGGGTATTCACACACTACCGGAATAGACGAGAGCTCGACTCCCCCTTCTTCTGATCTCAAAGCGTAACACCAATAGCCCGTGCAACCTCCTCGAAGAAGTCTCACCGCCTTCAAGGCGCTGATCAGAAGTCTCTGGCTACTCCGCTTACGCCCCACAAAAGAATGCTCGGTACCGTCAGAGGTAACATCGAAACCGTCCTCGTTCTATAATTCATGATCGCCCCATGACGGTCCAGCCAATCCTCACCCAGAATCAAATCCTCATCTCTAATATCTACCGCGATCAGATTAGAAGGCCAATCCCTTCCTGCGATACTCACAGAAAAATCTCTAATCTCACGGTCCCCCATGATGCTATCCCCGATAGGAAGTTTAACAACAAAAAGCTCACAAGCAACAAGGCAATCAACATGCAGACGAAGCACACAATCCATAGATATAAAAGAATGCGTAGCACCAGAATCGAACAATACGGAAACAGGATGATCAAGGATGTGGATGGTACCTGTAGCCACCGTCGCGTCAGGATCTCCTGCTCGTCTCATCTCGTACACTCGGGGCGGAACAGACCCCGCACTAGAAGCTCCCCCTCTAGAAGGCTGACCACGTCCTCAACCTCTCCCAAAACTCTGTTGCGGCTGAGAAACTGTCGGTGCCTGATTCACACTTGGCTCTCCCGCAGCTGGGGCTGATATCTGAGTAACTGGAGCCCGAGCTGCATCCGTACAAAACTTAGCACGATGACCCATCCGACCACAAGCAAGACACTGAATCGGAGGCCTATCACACTCACTCATCATGTGGCACAGGCGGACTACGATTGAAGCACGTAGGACCACGAACGGAACCGGCGAGAGCACACCTAGAACCGTTTCCTCGACCAGCGATGGCGGCCCGGCTCGAAGACTCGCGAACAGGCCGAGTCTTCGGATACCCTCTGACTTGCCTCCCGCCCGGCCGCGGTTTTCTGTTTCTTTCCTTCGGTTGCCGTCTCTGTCGCAGAAAACGACATCTCATAAGCCATCGCCTTATTCTGATATTCTTTCAAAGTCGTGCACCCCATACCAGACATGTAGTGGCGCACCCTCGGTTTCATCCGCATATCAAAGTGACGGATCTTATCAAGCTCATCTCGGACTTGGTTCCTCACATAATGCAGCTGTTGGTTGTAGTCCTTGATAGCTTGAGAAATAGGAACGTCTTGGGGCTTAGCCTCAAAGAAGGCTCGGATCCTCCCCTCTTTCACTGGCCAAGGACAGAATTCATCTTCCATCAGATCTCGAAACTCTGCCCACGTAGCTGCCCAGTCACGCGGTTTCACCGCTTGCCACCACGTTGCTGCCTCCTTGGCGAGGAAGTACTGAGCAATGGGTACTTTCCTCTCCTCAGAACAATTAGCAGCCTCAAATACTTTCTCCATCTCGAATAGCCAATTCTCCCAACCAGAAGGGTAGGAAGCACCATCAAACTGTGGAGGACGCATACGAATCATGTCCTGAAGCAACTTATCATTGCCGGATCCAGTAGGCGGAACTGGGTTGGCATTAGCTTGGCCGACTAGAACGGCCTGAGTCAGTAGCGTCATTTGGTTCGCTACTTGCTGCAAAATGTTGGCCACTCCAACATTCTCATGTGCATTAACGGAGCTAGCAGACTGGTCCTGCTGACCTCCGGAACTAGGGGGAACACTGTTCGACAAAGAGGGCATCGCCGAATCAGTTCCCGAGTGATCGGACATGGCCGACCCACCGGCTGCGCCACATCCCCTACCGCGTCCGCGACCGCGTCCGCGTCCTCTACCAGCAGGAATTCTGAAGAAGCAACGGGTAAGTACAATTCAAACGCAAAACGCAACAAGTTACTAAGACAGGAATAGAACATAACGGTGAAACGAGTCAAGTTAGGAAAAACTTACGAGCACTGGCGTACTGAGATGATGGCATAGCAGTGATACTGTCCCAAAAAGGACACTTAACTAGACCCAAATAACCGACAGCCTAGGTATCCATAAACCTAAGCTCTGATACCATATTCTGTAACACCCCCAAGACATTCAGGGCATATTACAGCGCCGTGGACCCCACACTGTGGAATCCACCACGCTAACGTACCAAACAAAACATTCGACAATGGCAAACAATCATTAATAAAACGACTATTCAAATAAAAGACCACAAACCGACAAATAAAATTCTGACGTCAAATCCATTTCCCCAAAACGGGAATACGACATTAACAAATTCAAACCGGAAGTACTCGAGTACTTAAACCAATTTATAATACAGAAATCCCAAAATCAGACATCAATAATAATTGTGAATGAACACCAATAATCAACCACTGGACAATATCATGCTTGCCCATCATCTTCATACGGCTCGGGTGCTCGCTTGTCCCCACGATCAATACCTGAAATACAAAAAGTATTTCCCCTATTTAAGGGGTTAGCGACAACTGCTAGTGCAAGTACAATCCATTTGAACTACATTCTAATCAGATGAATAATGCGCCAAAAATCATTTTTGAAAACGTTTTATATTCCGGAATATTTACAATGTACAATCACAAAACACATTATCTCCAACAATCATAATTCAAAGTTAACCTTGGTACGAGACTCACAACCACCGTACCCCGCAGAGCCCCGTCGGACATCCCTAGGTGGTTAACCACAGTTCATGATACGCACACACACGGCAATACGTATCCCTAGAGGCCCCGTCGGACCGTCCCTAGATGAACATACACATATCCATCCACAACAACCACGATACAGCCATAATTCAAATACTAGAACATGTAAACAAATGTAAAGTACTTGCCTTTGTGACATCTTCGAAGAATCGGAAGTGAAAACGACTACGGGTGATCCGAATGGAAAACAACGGTTTCTAAACGAAGAATTAGCATAATTCAGTCCCGACGGACATCAATAATCGAAAGGAATACTCCCAAAACCCCGACTACAAATCACGACAATAGACGTTCAATCGATACTCACAACCACCGTACCCCGCAGAGCCCCGTCGGACATCCCTAGGTGGTTAACCACAGTTCATGATACGCACACACACGGCAATACGTATCCCTAGAGGCCCCGTCGGACCGTCCCTAGATGAACATACACATATCCATCCACAACAACCACGATACAGCCATAATTCAAATACTAGAACATGTAAACAAATGTAAAGTACTTGCCTTTGTGACATCTTCGAAGAATCGGAAGTGAAAACGACTACGGGTGATCCGAATGGAAAACAACGGTTTCTAAACGAAGAATTAGCATAATTCAGTCCCGACGGACATCAATAATCGAAAGGAATACTCCCAAAACCCCGACTACAAATCACGACAATAGACGTTCAATCGATACGGGCGAGGGTTTATGCAAAATCTCCCCGTATCAACAATACATGGATTAATTCGAGGAAAAACGGATTGGGAATCACCCAATAACAACAATCGATAAGAAGTTTCGCAACATACATGAACAATTCGGAGTCAATCACGAAAAACCCGAAAAACCCCCAATTTATACAAGTTAGGGTTCCTGAAGAAGATACCTCGGATTCGGACGATGGAGGATGATTACGCTGATGGTGATATGTTACTACGATTCTACGGTGATGGAACACGAAAAATTCTTCAATCAAAACTGAAGAAATCGCCTCTGGAGTCGCACCGTGAAGAAAAAACGAGAGAAAGGATAGGAAATGAGGTATTGGACCTCTGCCCGCTGTTTTAAAACAGCGGGCTGTTACGGCCGTAACAGGGGACACTTACGGCCGTAACATGGCCAACTTACGGCCGTAACTTCTGGGTGTTACGGCCGTAACACCCTACTGGACAGCAGTACTGGCAGCTGCTGTCCAAATGATTCCGGACGACCCCAAAACCCGGACCTGCTATCGAAACAAAAATACGACTACGAAGAATATTCGATGTCGAGTCTAACCATCACAAGAAAACATCAATCCGACTACCCGGGAATCCGAAATACGACAACGAATATGAAATTCCCTAAACTTATAGGAAATTACGAAAATGACCCAAGCGTCCGAAAATCACGATACGACGTCGGATCTGCAAACCGAAAGTCTCCACACGACCAACTCAATCATACGAACTTGTACAAACCATGAAACCACGAAAATGAACGAGTTTTACGAGAATCGAACGTTCATACGGCAAAAATATCATAAAATGGAATCACGTGAAAACTTCATCAAAACTCGTCCAAATGGAAAAACTCCAAGAACAAAGTAGATTCGAAACGTCGAAACGGTTACAAGCGAGTCGATAAAAATAGACATACACCAAAAATGGAAACTGCTAAAAATGGAAAAATTACGGATATTACAATAATATCAAAGTTCTCAAGCTTCAAATCGGATAAATCGGACGAATCTACGAAAAACCCCAAAATCCAACACAATATTCAAAGTGTTCTTGAATAATCCTTCAATAATCCAATGAATAATCAAACATGCCTATAATCATGCGTATATCACTTCATACAACACGATCTTAACATCCAAAACATCATATCTCAAAACAAAATCGAAATCCAAGAGGTTTGATGAAATTACATTTGAAGATCCAAGTACTTTGATCCGAAGAATATGTGATAGATCGATGACCCGAGCTTCACAACCGGATGAAAATGATGAAAATACAACTCTCAAGTGATAGATGAAGAAGATTCTCTCCCTCAAGTCTCCTCTCTCGGATGAAGGTGAAGAAATAGAAAAAATATCGGTTGAATCGCACAAAGAATGCAATTATAGGGCTGACTGTCGAGTATGCCGCGGCCCAGGCCGAGTGTGCCGCGGCACAGGCCCAAAAACTGCTCCCAGGGCTCGGTAGTGTGCCGCGGCCCGGCCAAGTGTGCCGCGGCAGTGACTCGCGGCCCTGCCGGCATGTGCCGCGGCACAAGGTACAGACGGGTCGGCCGAAGATTGAAAAATGTGTGCGTGTCGCGGCTCGACCAAGTGTGCTGCGGCCCTTCCGGCAGGCTGCTCGGCCAAAACTGGAATATGTGAGTGACTTAGCTATATCGACCATAACTCCTTCGTTCGGACTCCGATTGACTCACCGTTTGAACCATTGGAAATCTAACTTGATGCTTTATAATATTAAAAAGATTCAGAATTTTTGGAGTTTCCAAAAATTAATGGTGATTTAACAAAGTCGAACTCAGACTTGGAAAAGTCGTTTAATAACACTGAACTCAAGAAAACGATACCGAAACCCGAACCTGAATACGAATCGAAGATACGGTTACGAAGTACTCGCAAAGACGAATCTAAAAGCTAAGAGAACACACGATCCAAAGGCTCGAAATTCGACACCCGAAGTAATTACCCCAAACTTTGGGAAATTACGAAAACGGCCCAAAACGTCCGAAAATCACGATACGTCATCGAATAACCAAACCGAAGTTCACAACACGTCTAACAAAGTTAAACGGACTTACGGGAAACTCGAAATAGTAATTTCGAACGAGATTCACAAGAATCGAACTCGAGTGCGGAAAAGTCGTTAAGAAACACGGAACTCAACAAAAGAATACCGAAACGAACTCGGATGTCAAAAAGTGTAGAATTAATCATTCTCAGGATGACGAAACGGTCCCAAGCGAGTCGTCAAAACGGACTTCCGCCAAAAATAGAAAATTACCGGAAATCAAAATTACGGGTATTACACATTAGGCCGTAAATTAATTTATCCAATAAATCAATTTAGACATCCAATGTCGCAAATTAGATATCCAATATCTAATATTCATAATGAGAGATTAAACTCGATTCATTCCGTCGTCAATCCTAATGCGCGACTCGGTAGGTCCGTCTCAGTCAGCAATGGGAGGAACCAAAGAGTAGTAGCACCACCTAGCCAGCCTGGTGGCCTACACTGTACCCCGACTGAGAACGAATGATTGGGATCATTCAAGAACCATTCTGTCGTGAATACCAGTATACGTATAAACCCTTCTTTCAAATGTCCCGATCAAGTTATAGGGTCACGGTCAGTCAAACCCCATCTGTACTTGACGCTATGTATGTGTTAATGCAAATCGAGATCATCGAGCTCTCGCGTATCTAATACAGCCAGCTCCAATGCTTTGGCCAAAGACTTATGATCTCATCTGCCAATAACCGCATAGGACATATAACCCGTTCACTAACAGGAGAAAGAATTCTATCTTGGTATTCAGTAGGACCTGCTACTTGCCCGTCAAGATGCATGTCGAGGTTGACCCCCGCCTTCCGATTTACAGGGTCGAACTACTCTAATGAAAATCTTGACGTCACAAGCACATCTCTACTGAATCCTCAAGTCGAAGGTTCACGAATACCTATCACAACCTTTCGATTCCATCATTGACTGTCCCAGAGTGAAATCCGTGTGACGAATCGAGGGTGAGTCGGTTCGAGTATTCTAATCTAATTAGCATACCTATAACGTGTATACTAATCCTCTGAGTGGCATTCGAGGGCATACTCCCAACACTAGACTCCTCACTGGGGCATCAACAGGTCTTCTTCTCACATGACCAAACCATCGTAATCGATTCTCCATCATCTTGCCTTCTATAGCCGCAACTCTTACCTTCTCCCTAATCACCTCATTTCTGAGCCGATCCTTTTTTGTATGACCACACATCCATCATAGCCTACGCATATCCGCCATATTCATCTTTTGAACGTGACATTGTTTTACAGCCCAACACTCGGTGCCATATAACAGCGCAGACCTAATTTCCATGCGGTAAAATTTACCCATTAATCTATGAGGCATGTCAGGATCACAAAAAACCCTTGCGGCACTCTTCCACTTCAACCACTCGGCCTTTATTCTGTGAGCCACATCGCCATCTAGCTCTCCATCCTTTTTGATAATAGATCCAAGATACCGAAAGAAAGTGGATCTATGAACAACTTTCCCATCAAATGTGATCATCCCGGCCTCTCTATCACTGTTTTCACTAAACCTACACTCCATATATTCAGTCTTACTTCTGCTCAGCCTAAAGCCTCGAGCTTCCAAAGTATCCCTCCAAAGTTCCAATTTCTGTTGCACTCCAACCTTCGTTTCATCAATCAACATAATATCATCTGCGAACATCATACACCACAGAATGTCATTTTGAATTTCTCTTGTCAATTCGTCCATGACTATGGCAAAGATAAAAGGACTAAGAACAGATCCTTGATGCACCCCAATCGTAATAGAGAATTCTTCTGTCCTCCCAACATTAGTACGTACACTTGTACTAGCTCCCTCATACATGTCCTTTATAATGTCAATATATTTCGCGATACACCCTTCTTTGTTGTCCTCTCTTGCTGATGGCATCTTATTGCTTCTCCAAATTTTATTGAAAAGCATAGTTACCCATCGATCCCTCTCTCCTCCAAACACCTCCAAACTTCAATAGGTATACCATCTGGTCCTTCTGCTTTCTTTGACCCCATCTTCTTCAATGCAATTGTCACTTCACCCTTTTGAATTCTCCTCTTAAACTCTCAGTTAACCATACTTGAGGGGATGTTTAAATCCCAATATCTTGTTCTTGATGGCCATTGAATAGGGTATCAAAGTATGACCTCCATCTCTCTTTTATCTCTTTATCTTGAACCAAAACTCTTTGGTCAGTATCTTTAACACATTTAACTTTTCCAATATCTTGCGTTCTCTCTCATTCGAGCAAGTTAATAGATATCTTTTTCCCCTTCTTTTGTATCTAATCTTGCATATAATTCTTGATTGACCTTTGATCGGGCATTTCACACTGCCTTTTTTACTTCTGTTCGAGCTTTCTTGTACTTCTCATAATTCTCATCGCTCGAGCATTTACCCAGTACCTTATAACATTCACGATTGGTCTTTATCGCTTGCTTAACATCATCATTCCACCAAGATGTGCCCTTACTTGATGGTCTGTTTCCTTTAGATTCTCCTAGGACTTCTTTTGCAACTTCTTTTATGTTATGCTCCAACAAGTTTCACATCGAATCTATATCCATCTCCGTACAATCATACTAAATACCACTATCAGCAATCTTAGCCGCAAAAGTATGTCAAATCTCCCCTTGTAGCTTCCACCACTTAATTCGAGGGTCAACTTGTGGTCTACTCTTTCTTAAGTGCCTCTTACCTTGAAAGTCAAGCACCACAACCCTATGTTGCGTGGCAGCACTCTCACCGAGTATCAACTTGCAATTAGTAAAACTTTTCGTCCAAACATTCCTTACTAAAAAGAAATCAATCTGACTTGCATTACCTCCATTTCTATATGTCACCAAATGAGAGTCCCTTTTCTCGAAAGAAATCAATCTGACTTGCATTACCTCCATTCCCTTTATGTGGAAGATTTTGGCAAAACATATGTTGCTTGCGAAACAAAAAGTGTGGACAAATTTTATCGGGATAATGTATTTTTATTCCGTGAAAATAAACTTTGCATTCCTTTTTGTTCGACACGAGAGTTGTTAGTAAGGGAAGCACATAGTGGGGGATTAATGGGATATTTTAGAATTGCCAAAACTTTTAAAATATTGCATGAACACTTCTTTTGGCCTAAAATGAAACATGATGTTTATAAGTGTTGGGATCCGGTGCCTAAAACGAAGGCCCAGTGGTAGCGGCAAAACGAAAATTAATTCGATCCGAATTCCTACGAGGATCGATCGAGCTACACATATAAGAATATTAAAATTAACAAAGGAAGATTCGAAATCATACCCTTGTAGTCCTTTGATTAAATGGATTCCTTCTCTTGAGCTATTCCCCAAGCTCTAGTTGTAAATCCCAATGATCCAAAGTGCTCCAAGCCTTTGGATGATCCAATGCCGAAATACTGCATCTCTACTTGTCACGCGCCAGAGAAACAAACGGAACAACAATCACCCAATTAATCTCCAAGGTTACGGCTAGAATCGTATGACGAAGCTTTTGATTATAACACTCCAAGTGTATAATCTGTACCTCTCAATTAAATCTTCACAATATTTGTCAAAGAAAATATATGAAGAAGAAGAACACTTGTGAAGACTCCAGGAAACCTTTTCTTGTCTCTTTACTGAACACAAATCCGTCGTACAACATATGTGTAGAGAGTGTCCCAAGTCTTCATTTTTATTCTCCCAACCCAACACATCAAATCCCCTTTTTCATATAATAAGAGATACCATATCTCTTAAAGTCTTTTTTCTTCCATTATACAACGGAGACAAAGACCAAGAGGGTTTAGGTAAAGGGGGAGCGGCCATCTAGAAGGAGAATATGAGTTTAGTCCATTTCGGACTCCCGTGAGTCCAAACAGATAAACTCCGATTCTGTTTCGATGTATTTATATCGATTAATTAATCCAATTAATTAATCATATCAAATACATAATTAATTTCTCCAAGAAATAATTATATTCATGAATTAAATTAATCACTCAGTAATAAATTTAATTTATTAGGCCGTCAATCAATTTATCCAATAAATCGATTTAGACATCTAATGTCCCAAATTAGATATCCAATATCTAATATTCATAATGAGAGAACTAGCTTAATTTATTCCGTCGTCAATCATATTGCGCGACTCGGTAGGTCCGTCTCAGTCAGCAATGGGAGGAACCAAAAAGTAGTAGCACCACCTAGCCAGCCTGGCGGCCTACACTGTACCCCAACTGAGAACAAATGAAGGGATCATTCAAGAACCATTCTGTCGTGAATACCAGTATACGTATAAACCCTTCTTTCACATGTCCCGATCAAGTTATAGGGTCACGATCAGTCAAACCCTATCTGTACTTGATGCTATGCATGCGTTAATGCAAATCGAGACCATTGAGATCTCGTGTATCCAATACAACTAGCTCCAATGATTTGGCCAAAGACTTATGATCTCATCAACCAATAACCGCATAGAACATATAACCAACTCACTAACGGGAGAAAGAATTCTATCTTGGTATTCAGTAGGACCTGCTACTTGCCCGTCAAGATGTACACCGAGGTTGAACCCCGCCTCCCGGTTTATAGGGCCGAACTACTCTAATGAAAATCTTGACGTCGCAAGCACATCCCTACTAAATCCTCAAGTCGAAGGTTCACGAATACCTATCACAACCTTTGGATTCCGTCATTGACTGTCCCGGAGTGAAATCTGTGTGACGAATCGAGGGTGAGTCAGTTCGAGTATACTAATCCAATTAGCATAGCTATAACATGTGCTCCCACTAACCATCAGTGTTTGACAGGCACTCTCCATGTCAAAGAACACGTCATACAAGTCTTCACATAAACTTAACGCCCAGTCAAGTTTCATCGACTTGCGAATGATTAAGTATTTGAGCTATAAACCTTTCCAGTGCCGGCCCCTTATCCAATAAGGAGTGGAACGTTTTGCTCTCAAATACACGGACTAGTTTCTATATATATATTTACGAGTTAGGAATGCCAGTAACTACCAGTAAAGAAAGAAACATCAATTGCCTTATGATAAAGAATTACATAATTACAAGTACAATGCCCTCACTCAACATCCTCTGAGTGGCATTCGAGGGCATACTCCCAACAATCTCCCACTTGCACTCAATGCCACACACTATGGTATCTAATACCCTTGTTCTCCACATTACACTCCAATCTAATCTGAGAATGTGGCTTGGTCAGTGGATCAGCGACGTGGTCGGCTGACTCTACTCTATGCAGCACAATGTATCTCTTTGCGAACAAATTCTCTTACGAGATGATACTCTCTCTCAATATGTTTGGTACTGTTATGAAACCTCAGCTCATAAGCCTGTGCTACTGCTCTGGCAGCGCAACACAAGGTTTCATGTGAAGTTTACCCAGTAACTTCTAAATCCTTCTTTTGGAGGCCTCCGAGGCAGCTTTATACTCAGCCTAATAGGTGGAATTAGCAGTCGCGCTATACTTGGCACTATGCCAAGATACTGCTCCTCCATTAAGAGTAAATGTAGCCATAAGTAGACATAAAATCGTCTTCCTGTCTTTGGAAGTCCAATACAGTGAATCCCATCACATTCAGTTCTCCACCGTCGTATTAAGAACTAGGTCTCTAGTCCTTCTAAAGTACTTGAGAATGTTCTTTTATGGCAGTCTAATGTTCCCTAACTGGATTAGCCCGAAACCTACTTACCACGCTCCCAGAATGCGCAATGTCAGGTCTCGTACACAATAAAATATATATATATATAAGGCTACCCAAATTCCGAAGCATATGGTATATTACTCATTTCCTTTCATTGTTCCTCATTATGAGGACACATCTTCAAGGTGAGTTATATTCCATGTCGCATCGATAGGAACCCTCTTTTAGAATAATCCATCTTAAATCGCTTTAAGATTTTATCTATATAGAGGGCTTGGAAAAAAACTTATCATTCTCTTCGATCTATCCCAGTAGAGTCGAATCCCAAGAATATAGGTTTCTTCTCCCAAGTCTTTCATGGAGAAATTACTCGAAAGCCAAGCTTTCACAGAACTGAGCATTCCCACATCATTTCC
Organism: Orobanche coerulescens; assembly: GCA_033398695.1. NCBI lineage: Eukaryota > Viridiplantae > Streptophyta > Magnoliopsida > Lamiales > Orobanchaceae > Orobanche > Orobanche coerulescens. Next base: position 67,423,760 of record CM065811.1, on the reverse strand, counting down.
TATTAGTAGAATGTCATCTACATATAGTACTAAGAATGCGATCTAGCTCCCACTAACCCTCTTGTATACACAAGGTTCCTCTTCATTTTGCATGAAGTCAAACTCTTTGACTGCCTCATCAAAACGAAGGTCCCAACTACATGAAGACTGCTGCAGTCTATTTCATGGAGTCTACATTCACCATTGCTAGGTCATTGGTCGCGGGTCGGTCTCTTGTTTATCACCTGGAATATCGTGGAAATCCAGTTCCTCCAAGTGCATAAAACTATACCTCTCAGGTAAAAGAGACACCCTACTTGACCTACGAGGTGGTTGTACTTGTGTTACAGAAGATTCAGTTCCAATTTCTTGCACAGGTGTCTCCCGAGGAGTTTCATTGTATTCTTCTAAAGAAATACTTATACCTGACCCGCCTTCCTGAATGAACTCATCTTCCAGGAAGTGTGCTTGTAAAGCAACAATGATCTTTCGATCTTCGGGCATGTAGAATAGATAACCCATCGTATTAGATGGGAATCCAATGAAACGTCTCCTCACGGACCTCACTTCCATTTTGTCCACCTTAGTCTCCTTGACATAGGTAGGACATCCCCAAATCCTAATTAGATTAAGACTTGGTTTCCACCCTCCCACATATCATGTGGAGTTTTAGCAATGGATTTGGAAGGACATCTATTCAAGATGTAAGCGGCAGTCATGAGTGCATACCCCCACAGGTAAATTGGTAACTCAGTATAGCTCATCATGGAACGGACCATGTTCAACAAGGTCCGATTTCTTCTTTCGGAGACACAATTTAACTGAGGAGTACCTGGAGGTGTTAGTTGTGAAACTATTCCATGTTCCTTAAGGAACTCGTCAAACTCCATACTCATATATTTGCCACCTCAGTTCGACCGAAGTGCTTTGATATGATTACCAATCTGTTTCTCGACTAGGGCCTTGAATTCCTGGAATTTCTCAAAGGCCTCGGATTTATGTTTCATTAAGTATACATAGCCATACCTAGTATGATCGTCTGTAAACGTAATGAAATATTGATATCCGTCACGTGCTGCTTCCAAAGGACCACATACGTTGGTATGGATTAATCGCAGTTTATCAGCGGCTCTTTCAAAAGTCCCTGTGAAGGGGGACTTAGTCATTTTGCCTTTTAGGCAAGATTCACAAGTAGGAAAGGGATCCGATCCCAATGGACCCATAAGTCCATCGTTTTCCATCTTGTAAACCTTGGTCTGACCAATATGACCAAGTCTAAGATGCCATTTCAAAACTTGATTGGTTTCATCCCTACCACGTTTTCTAGTCATAGTATTCACAACTACTTTGTTGCTGAGATTTAGATGAAACAATCCATTTAACAATGTAGCAGTACCCACTAGTTTATTTCTGAAATAAATTTGCAGGAACCATCACCAATGAAAAATGAAAAGCCTTTTCGGTCCATGACCGGAATGGATACAATGTTTTTATGCCCCTTGGGCAAAATAATTACATCTTCTAAAGTCAGAACAAACTCGAATTCTAAATCCAAAAGAAGTGATCCTATGTCGGTTGCCTCGACACTATGCCCGCTTCCGACAGTGATCATTACTTCTGTAGATCCAAGCTTCCTACTTTGTTTCAGATCCTGAAGTGCCATGAAGAATCGGACAATCTCTAGCCCAGTGGCCCAGCTCACCGCACTTGAGACAAGCGTCATTCTTCTTGCTCTTTGGAACCATCGGGGACTTGTCCTTACCCTTAAGGTCCTCGACTTATGGTCCCGTCCGCTTCTTGGTCTTTTTCTTCTTGTTCTTGGACCTCTAAGGTCTAGAAGAAATCACAAGAGCAGACTCCTTCATCCGCGGAGTCTTCATTTGAGACTGAGCGGTCACAAGTTTGTTCGTTAGTCCAGCTAAATTACATGCAACCTCATTGCAGTTAAAGTTCATAACAAACTGAGAGAAGGAATCAGGAAGAGACTGTAGGATAAGGTCGGTTTGGAGAGAAGTATCCATTTTAAAATTAAGAGCCTCCAATCTCTCGATCATGGATATCATTTTGAGGACGTGTTCCCCAACCTTCTCACCTTTCTTCATCCTTGCACCGAACAGTTGCTTGGATATCTCATATCTAGCAGTTCTGCTGCGCTTACCATAAAGTTCGGTTAAGTGAGATTGAATCTGCCTAGCAGACATCATTTTCTCATGAGCTCTCTAAAGCTCATTTGACATAGAAGCCATCATGTAAGCACGGACTTTTATGTCATCCTTAACCCACTTTTCGTGGTTTTCGATCTTTTCCTGATTGGCTCTGGTCCGCACAGGAGGCGCCAGAATGTCCATCTCCAAGACGTATCCCAGTGCCTCTATACTGAGGACAATCATCAGATTGCGGAGCCAGTCCAAAAAGTTAGGTCCAATCAGGGTGTTCTTCTCGAGTAGAATTGCGAGTGGATTCATAGTCACATTGAGAGTTATGTCTGCATCAAGTACGACAGATTAATTAGTGACTTGTTTAATTATGATCTGAGTATAGAATTAAGGTCTTATCTATTCTTGTTACCCAGCTCCCACTATTTTTATCAGAATAACACACTCCCATGTGAAATACGGAAGTATCGTCGCACTACTTCATATTGGTGATCGAGTTCTTTATAAATCTTAATAGAGGGCAACCGAACAGGTTTCTAGTCTATTAATATTCATAAAGTGGTGTCCAACACCAACCCATATAATGGATGATTCGATCTTCTTTTTCCCATTGTTCACTCCCCTCAACCTATACGGTTTCTATGGTTCATGAACAAGTTAAGTTTATACAATCGACGCAAATCAGTTTCACAATTGAATCTTATCCGGCATCCTATCAGGTTTCTAGGGATAAAATTTGCTCCAACCGAAGGCATCTAATATGCTCTCGGTAATTTATCCATCCTTCCCGAACGACTACCCCGATAACTCGGAAGCATAGCACATCCGATTTGGATTTAAATTTCCCGAAAGCTCGATGGAGGGAAGGAAAAACTTGAAACCTTATAAACTTAATAATTTGTTGTGGGAGAATTTTTCACGATTAATGTTACACTTTGCACCACAAGTAGGATTGGATGCATCGATCAAATAAGAATTTTAGGAAGATTTGGAAGAGGTTGTCGAACGAATTCCTATGGGTGAGAAATTAATCATTGGTGGTGACCTCAATGGGCATATCTGTGTTAGCAGATATGGCTTTGAGAGCATTCATGGTGGCTTTGGTTTTGGGGATAGGACTGAATGAGGAAATGGTATATTGGATTTCGCATTAGCTCATGACTTGGTTATTATGAATACTTGGTTCGAGAAAAGGGACTCTCATTTGGTGACATATAGAAATGGAGGTAATGCAAGTCAGATTGATTTCTTTTTAGTAAGGAATGTTTGGAGGAAAAGTTTTACTAATTGCAAGGTGATACTCGGTGAGAGTGCTGCAACGCAACATAGGGTTGTGGTGCTTGACTTTCGAGGTAAGAGGCACTTAAGAAAGAGTAGACCACAAGTTGACCCTCGAATTAAGTGGTGGAAGCTACAAGGGGAGATTTGACATACTTTTGTGGCTAAGATTGCTGATAGTGGTATTTAGTATGATTGTACGGAGATGGATATAGATTCGATGTGGAACTTGTTGGAGCATAACATAAAAGAAGTTGCAAAAGAAGTCCTAGGAGAATCTAAAGGAAACAGACCATCAAGTAAGGGCACATCTTGGTGGAATGATGATGCTAAGCAAGCGATAAAGACCAAACATGAATGTTATAAGGTACTGAGTAAATGCTCGAGCGATGAGAATTATGAGAAGTACAAGAAAGCTCGAACAGAAGCTAAAAAGGCAGTGCGAAATGCCCGATCAAAGGTCAATCAAGAATTATATGCAAGATTAGATACAAAAGAAGGGGAAAAAGATATCTATTAACTTGCTCGAATGAGAGAGAAGAAGACGCAAGATATTGGAAAAGTAAAATGTGTAAAAGATACTGACCAAAGAGTTTTGGTTCAAGATAAAGAGATAAAAGAGATATGGAGGTCATACTTTGATACCCTATTCAATGGCCATCAAGAACAAGATATTGGGATTTAAACATCCCCTCAAGTATGGTTAACTGAGAGTTTAAGAGGAGAATTCAAAAGGGTGAAGTGACAATTGCATTGAAGAAGATGGGGTCAAAGAAAGGAGAAGGACCAGATGGTATACCTATTGAAGTTTGGAGGTGTTTGGAGGAGAGAGGGATCGATGGGTAACTATACTTTTCAATAAGATTTGTAGAAGCAATAAGATGCCATCAGCAAGAGAGGACAACAAAGAAGGGTGTATCGCGAAATATATTGACATTATAAAGGACATGTATGAGGGAGCTAGTACAAGTGTACGTACTAATGTTGGGAGGACAGAAGAATTCTCTATTACGATTGGGGTGCATCAAGGATCTGTTCTTAGTCCTTTTATCTTTGCCATAGTCATGGACGAATTGACAAGAGAAATTCAAAATGACATTCCGTGGTGTATGATGTTCGCAGATGATATTGTGTTGATTGATGAAACGAAGGTTGGAATGCAAAAGAAATTGGAACTTTGGAGGGATACTTTGGAAGCTCGAGGCTTTAGGCTGAGCAGAAGTAAGACTGAATATATGGAGTATAGGTTTAGCGAAAACAGTGATAAAGAGTCCGGGATGATCACATTTGATGGGAAAGTTGTTCATGGATCCACTTTCTTTCGGTATCTTGGATCTATTATAAGAAAGAATGGAGAGCTAGATGGCGATGTGGCTCACAGAATAAAGGCCGAGTGGTTGAAGTGGAAGAGTGCCACAAGGGTTTTTTGTGATCCTGACATGCCTCATAGATTAATGGGTAAATTTTACCGCACGGAAATTAGGCCTGCACTGTTATATGGCACCGAGTGTTGGGCTGTAAAACAATGTCACATTCAAAAGATGAATATGGCGGATATGCATAGGCTACGATGGATGTGTGGTCATACAAAAAAGGATCGGCTTAGAAATGAGGTGATTAGGGAGAAGGTAAGAGTTGCGGCTATAGAAGGCAAGATGATGGAGAATCGATTACGATGGTTTGGTCATGTGAGAAGAAGACCTGTTGATGCCCCAGTGAGGAGTCTAGTGTTGGGAGTATGCCCTCGAATGCCACTCAGAGGATGTTGAGTGAGGGCATTGTACTTGTAATTATGTAATTCATTATCATAAGGCAATTGATGGTTCTTTATTTACTGGTAGTTACTGGCATTCCTAACTCGTAAATATATATAGAAACTAGTCCGTGTATTTGAGAGCAAAACGTTCCACTCCTTATTGGATAAGGGGGTCGGCACTAGAGAGGTTTATAGCTCAAATACTTAATTGTTCGCAAGTCGATGAAACTTGACTGGGCGTTAAGTTTATGTGAAGACTTGTATGACATGTTCTTTAACATGGAGAGTGCCTGTCAAACACTGATGGTTAGTGGGAGCACATGTTATAGGTATGATAATTGGATTAGTATACTCGAACCGACTCACCCTCTATTCATCACACGGATTTCACTCCGGGACAGTCAATGACGGAATTGAAAGGTTGTGATAGGTATTCGTGAACCTTCGACTTGAGGATTTAGTAGGGATGTGCTTGTGAAGTCAAGATTTTCATTAGAGTAGTTCCACCCTATAAACCGGGAGGTGAGGGTCAACCTCGACATGCATCTTGACGGTCAAGTAGCAGGTCCTACTGAATACCAAGATAGAATTCTTTCTCCCGTTAGTGAGCGGGTTATATGTCCTATGTGGTTATTGGTAGATGATATCATAAGTCTTTGGCCAAAGCATTGGAGCTAGTTGTATTGGATACACGAGAGCTCGATGATCTCGATTTGCATTAACGCATGCATAGCAGCAAGTACAGATAGGGTTTGACTGACCGTGACCCTATAACTTGATCGAGACATGTGAAAGAAGGGTTTATACGTATACTGGTATTCACGACAGAATGGTTCTTGAATGATCCCATCATTTGTTCTCAGTTGGGGTACAGTGTAGGCCGCCAGGCTGGCTAGGTGGTGCTACTACTCTTTGGTTCCTCCCATTACTAACTGAGACGGACCTACCGAGTCGCACAATAGGATTGACGCCGGAATAAATTAATCTATTTCTCATTATGAATATTAGATATTGGATATCTAATTTGGGACAATAGATGTCTAAATCGATTTATTGGATAAATTGATTTACGGCCTAATGAATTAAATTTATTACTGGGTGATTAATTGAATTCATGAATATAATTATTTCTTGGAGAAATTAATTATGTATTTGATATGATTAATTAATTTGATTAATTAATCGATATAAATACATCGGAACGGAATCAGAGTTTATCTGTTTGTACTCACGGGAGTCCGAAATGGACCAAACTCATATTCCCCTTCTAGATGGCCGCTTGATGAGTCGATTTTTGATCGTCTCATTCTGTTCTATCGAGTCGCACTTTCATTTGTTTTCGAGTGTTTTTGCCCTTTTTACGCGTGGTATGTTGTGTTTTTGTTTTGTAGGTATCCGGACGAAGATTGTGGTGAAATATGCGCTTTTATGGCCAATGTTGGAGTTTATGACAATCAAAAGCTAAAACGGGGCCTAAAACGATGAAAGATTTAAGCAGTATCGGCCGAATCTCCTAAATACCAGAATCTCCACTCCGAATTGAGATGTATTCTCCTTTGATATAAATTCCTCGTGAAATTAGCTTCGAAACGGTATATCATATGCTAAAATCCGAGGTGAATTGATACAAGAACGAAGGATCATGCCGAAGAAGACCAAAAACCGGACTAGGCTGCACCAGGCAACCGGACTAGGCTGCACCAGGCAACCGGACTAGGCTGCACCAGGCAACTCAATTAGGGTGCGACAGGCGCTCGGCAGCATCAGGTAACTCGGCCGTGCCATGGGACACGGCCGGGTCTCATTCCAGCGCGAACTGCACTTTCCGGATGAGAAGGACTCGACCGTGCCTTTTGGGACACGGCCGAGTCACTTTCGGCCATTTCGCCTTTCCCGCATAGTGCTGCACGGCCGTGTCACGGGACACGGCCGAGCCTCTCGACAGACTACTTTTCGATTATTCAGCGCAGAGCGACACGGCCGTGTCCTAGGACACGGGCCGTGCCACTTTTTGTTTCATGTCACTTTCCTTGACATCTTTGCATATTTTAAGCCTTTGTCTTGATTTTTTGGCTATAAAACAAAGTGGAGTGACCCCTTGAGAGGTGTACTTGTCTTGTGAAGAAGATATTTTGTGGAAAAACACAAGATTAGGGAGGAAAAACACCAAAAGAGTGGGAAAGAGAGAGATTTTCTTCATCTTCCTTGTGTGTTCTTGGAGTGAGAAAAATACTTTAGTGAGATATAATAATTCCTTGTATAAATTTGTTGTGAGTTCTTGTAAGAAGATCATCAAACCTTTTTCGGGAATTCGATTTCGGCATTTACAAGGGAAGTTTTTACCATGTTTTGTTCTTCAATTTCCATTATTGTTGTTGAATTAATCATGTGTGGCTAAACACTTCATATGGGTTTTTAGATATAGCCACACACATGTTTTTGATTATTAGTTCCTTTTGATTTTCCGGATAAAGTTTGGGATTGTTCCTCTTGTTCGTTCTTCGTTTAAGAACTTTTGAATTAGATCATCAAACCTTTTTCATTGTTGTTATTATTATTCGAATCGAGGGTTTTTATCGGTGTTCGCCATCAAACGACCCGAAAGAAACGATTGTGAATGTTCTCGAGCTTTTTCGCGCGATCTTTTAACGATTTACCTCATCAAAAGTAGTCGGTTAATTGATTGTTAGCTAGGGTTTTGTCCCCATCAAAAGAGTATCCCTTAATTTTCGTTGAGAACAATCGTGATTTTTAGAATTTCCGCCATCAAACGGATTTCTTTTAATCGTGAGCAATCGATAATTCCTAACTTTATTTATTTGAGTATCGGAACTAATAATTGATTACGTGTATGTCGGTGACTCTAAATTCCCATATTAATCTCATTATTGTTATCTCTCATTTATCCGACTATCAAATTGGTGTTGATATCACTTAGTTCAATTTAAATTTTGTGCATTAGTAATTGTAATCATAATCAACAAATGATGTATTTTAATTTAATTTACCTTTGTTCATTCGACTATTTGCCGAACATTATCGAATTTTAAACCGTTTCCAATTCCTCGAGAGATCGACCTCGGAGTTACTTGCCGCTTGCTAAAAGAGCGATTCGTACACTTGCGAGTATTTAATTTGAATCCATCAAGTTTTTGGCGCCGTTGCCGGGAACTTGGCGTTTAATTTTTGATCTTGTTTTAATAATAGTTGAATTGTTTTTCTTGATTATTTTTCCGTTTTCATTATTTTCGATAAAGTCTAAAAATTCGCTCTAATTTCTCTTGTTTATGCTTGGTAGGAGATCGTTGGGAAACCCGATTCTTCCACCCATAGATGAGGTTCAAAGAATTAGAGCACCAAAAATAATAGCGCAATCATCAATGGCAAACGACGAAAATAACCCGGATCTTGAAGAGCACCAATTGCTTGAGAGAGAAAACATTCGTCAACCAAGGTTTCCGAGATATGATAATGTTGGGCGCAATCAAGGGATGCCCGAAGCTCAACAAGGGAGATACTTCTATCCGAGACAACCACCCGTTGGAGTGCAATATGGAGCGAATTATTATCCCGGATCTCAATATGGGATGGAGGCGAACTATAACATGCCGCAACAACCTCCGGTCGAACATCTTATGAGGGACTATGCAAAGCCCGTAGTGAACACCGCCATTTCATGCATCCAATTAGCACCGGCCGCAAGGAACTACCACATAAGCGGATTTCACATAGAGCAATTGCCCTCATTTCACGGATTAGCGAGAGGATCCGTTATCATTCATTCGAGATTTCTATGTGGCGATTGATAACTTCCCATTGAGCAGGTTGAGCGAGGATCAACTACGAATGAAGTGTTTCCTAATACACTCAAGGACGGGCGAAACAATGGTTGATGACTTTGGCGCCGGATCGTTAAGAACATGGGATGAAGTTTACGACAAATTCATTACCAAGTACTTCTCTCATTCGAAGACTAAACAATTGAGAGCCCAAATCTCAACATTCGACAACAAGAAGGAGAGGCATTTCATGAAGCATGGGACCGATTCAAGATGCTCCTCATTCAATGCCCACACCATCACTATCCGCTTCAACTACTTAATCAATTCTTCTATGATGGGTTGACACAATATTGCCAAGGAGCGGTAGATAACGCCACGGAGGGTCGTTTTGGGGTTAACGGAGAGACAAGCTTATGACGTATTTGAATTATTGGGGGCTAATTCTCAACAAAAAATGTGCGTGTTCATAGAGGAGTTGTGAACCAAGTAAGCGAGAAGGACGAGATGCAATATAAAATCGATGAGTTAATGAAGGAACTAAGACAACTCAAGATTCAAAATAAATCTTCGAGCTCACGAGTTTGCGAAATTTGTTGGGGACCGGACATCATGCTAATTCTTGCCCTTATATTTTTCCGGGAGAACAAACCGAACAAGTTAATTGGGCTATGGGACAAAGCACGGAAGGCCCGAGTGGGAGGAGAGGAGGAATAATTATGGCGGAAACGCAAGAAATGCACCTCTCCCAAATACTTATCACCTGATGGCATACGACGCAAATGTCCAAACTCAATACAATGGAGGAAACCGAGCCCAACAACCAACGCAGTGAACCACCTCCACAACAAAGGAACTCTCTTGAGGAGAGTATTGCGGCATTCATTAAGGAGGGCAAGGAAAACCGAGTGGAGAACAATAAAAGGTTTGAATCTTTAGAAGTTTCGATGAAGAAAATGGAGATTCAAATTGGGCAACTTGCTACCGAGGCATGCAAACAAGAAACGGGTAAACTACCAAGTCAACCCGAGCAAGTTCAAGCTATTACCACCATCCGAAGTGGTAAAGTGATAAATAAAGAAACAATTACCGAAGCGAAAGAGAGGGGCGGTGAGAAAGAAGAATTGCCGAGTCAATCGGAGAAATCTATGGTGATTGAAGAGGATGAGTCGAATGATGAAGAAATCCGAGTAACTGCTACCCAATCTTGCGAGACTCGAATTCCTTGGGACAAATCTAAAGATCAAATCGAGAAGCCAATTGAAGAGAATAAGAGCGAACCAGTCAACTCAATGCATCAAAAGGAGGACCTAGAAAGCTTTGATATGGAAGTTCTTTTCGTGGAGAAAGAATTTCCCGTTGTGAACTTAGGAGCGAGTATTAATTTAACGCAAAAATCAATATACTCGCCACTAGATTTGGGGGAGGTGATAGCCCCGATGGATTTCGTGATACCAAACATAGAAGAAACATCACCAACAAAAATCACGTCACTTATTCTTCAAGGAAGACATTTCATGGTAACGATGATACTGAAAATTGAAATGGTGACAAAAGCGCTCACAATGGAAATCCATGGAACCACTCTCCACATCCTTACAAAGGAAAACGAGCGAAAAATGACGAGCTATATGGTTGGACCTAGCACATTTCCATTTAATCCCGGATAGAAGAATCCGAAGAAGTCGAGCTAAAGACTATAAAAAGCGCGCTTGGGAGGCAACCCAAGGGAGTTTTAATTTTTATCGCTTTTATTATTATTATTATTGCATTAATTTTGTTTTTGTCTGTGGCGTGTGTAGGTAATCTAATAAAGGAAGTATTCATCTGAGGAAGAAACCTAGCCTATTGAAAGTAGAGACCCGAGCACAAAATCATGGTGCCCCGCGATCGAAAACCACACATCTTAATCCGGTATTTTTATTTTCTTTCTTTTTAATTTGCGTTTTTGTATTTTTCCTGACTTAATCTTTTTGCTTGGGGATAAGCAAAGGTTTAGGTTTGGGGGGGTGCAACTTCTTCGATTTTTATTTATTTTTTGTTTGCGTGATGTTTGTTTCCTTTCTTTATTTTTTTTTCTTGCGTAATGTCGTAGTTGGATTGCAATAACCTTGTTAACTGTTGGGTATATGGATGATTAATCGTGTTTGTGTTTGGCTCGTAGAGTTTAATAAATCTAATTGATTGCTTGACCTTGCGTGTGAATGTATAGTTTTTGGTTACTTGATTTGACATGTAAGGAATGAGTATAGTAGTCCAAAAGCCGTGAGTCCTTGTGCCTAATTAAACCGTTCACTTTTAGCGGTAAAATTCTTTCATGAGTGATTTCTCTTCTTATGGATTGTATTCTTTAGAACTTGTATGATTCTGTCGGATGACGTGTTGATATTTACATACACGAGGAATGATTAGGGCTGCCCATTTTTTGTCTTGAACCTACTTATCTAAAAATATCCACCAATTCATATCAATATCCTTTGCTAGCCTCGTTGAGCCTTTAGCCGTAATTTTGTTCGAAAAACCCGCATCTTATTGCTCCATATCCAAAAGCCATAACTTACCCAAGTATTGGTCCACGTAAGAGCACGAGAGGGTATATTTGAAAAACGAAGGTGTGCAAAGTTTGTGGTGTATAGAGGCAAAAATCTTCTCTCCCGTTCCCCTGAAAATAATAAGCCCCATCCTAATAATAATAGTGGGATAGAAAAAATAGGGGAGGAGAGGAGTGAGCCTAAGAAAAACAAAAGGGAAGTCGTTGGGTTGTGAGAAATAGGCCAATATCATAAGAATTACACTTAACAAGGCCTAGAAAAAAAAGAGGGAGATATATATACGGGAGAATTGAAGTAGAATGATCGATCTTGCTTTGAGTTTTTATTTCATATATATGAGGATCGTATATGCTCTACTTGGACTGAACTTGTAACTACTAGCCAAATTTTCCCAACCTGAGCCACAGCCCTGTTACAACCAAAGGTAAGACCCTATGACTCATGTTTTGTGAATATTGATGCGTTTGATGAAGAGAAGAAGTGCAAGCATATAGTAGAACTTTCCATTTGAATCGAGTTGAGCGTATTGACCTATCTAAACACTTGAGAGATGAGTGAATCGATATAATTCGGTGAGGATTATTAAGACTTGTTTTCTTGCATGTTCGATCAAGTGCCATTGCTTTCCACTCATTTGTGAGTTTAGGCTTCCATGATGAATTACGAGACTTTACGATACTTTTACATTCCCGGTTGATTGTATGTATACCCGATGATTAACTTGATTATTCAATCCTTCTCGTTTATTTGTCGTGTGTTTTATTTCTTTTTGCTTGAGGGCAAGCAAAGTTTAGGTTTGGGGATTTGATGAGTCGATTTTGATCGTCTCATTCTGTTCTATCGAGTCGCACTTTCATTTGTTTTCGAGTGTTTTTGCCCTTTTTACGCGTGGTATGTTGTGTTTTTGTTTTGTAGGTATCCGGACGAAGATTGTGGTGAAATATGCGCTTTTATGGCCAATGTTGGAGTTTATGACAATCAAAAGCTAAAACGGGGCCTAAAACGATGAAAGATTTAAGCAGTATCGGCCGAATCTCCTAAATACCAGAATATCCACTCCGAATTGAGATGTATTCTCCTTTGATATAAATTCCTCATGAAATTAGCTTCGAAACGGTATATCATATGCTAAAATCCGAGGTGAATTGATACAAGAACGAAGGATCATGCCGAAGAAGACCAAAAACCGGACTAGCCGCACTGTGCAAACGGACTAAGGCGCACTGTGCAACCGGACTAGGCCGCACTAGGCAACTCAATTAGGGTGCGACAGCGCTCGGCGGCATCGAGTAACTCGGCCGTGCCATGGGACACGGCCGGGTCTCATTCAGCCGCGAATCGCACTTTCCGGATGAGAAGGACTCGACCGTGCCTTTTGGGACACGGCCGAGTCACTTTCGCCATTTCGCCTTTCCCGCATAGTCTTTGCCGCACGGCCGTGTCACGGGACACGGCCGAGCCTCTCGGCAGAACTACTTTTCGACTATTCGGCAGAAGCGACACGGCCGTGTCTGGGACACGGGCCGTGCCACTTTTGTTTCATGTCACTTTCCTTGACATCTTTGCATATTTTAAGCCTTTGTCTTGATTTTTGGCTATAAAACAAAGTGGAGTGACCCCTTGAGAGGTGTACTTGTCTTGTGAAGAAGATATTTTGTGGAAAAACACAAGATTAGGGAGGAAAAACACCAAAAGAGTGGGAAAGAGAGAGATTTTCATCATCTTCCTTGTGTGTTCTTGGAGTGAGAAAAATACTTTAGTGAGATATAATAATTCCTTGTATAAATTTGTTGTGAGTTCTTGTAAGAAGATCATCAAACCTTTTAGAATTCGATTTCCGCATTTACAAGGGAAGTTTTTACCATGTTTTGTTCTTCAATTTCCATTATTGTTGTTGAATTAATCATGTGTGGCTAAACACTTCATATGGGTTTTTAGATATAGCCACACACATGTTTTTGATTATTAGTTCCTTTTGATTTTCCGGATAAAGTTTGGGATTGTTCCTCTTGTTCGTTCTTCGTTTAAGAACTTTTGAATTAGATCATCAAACCTTTTTCATTGTTGTTATTATTATTCGAATCGAGGGTTTTTATCGGTGTTCGCCATCAAACGACCCAAAAGAAACGATTGTGAATGTTCTCGAGCTTTTTCGCGCGATCTTTTAACGATTTACCTCATCAAAAGTAGTCGGTTAATTGATTGTTAGCTAGGGTTTCGTCCCCATCAAAAGAGTATCCCTTAATTTTCGTTGAGAACAATCGTGATTTTTAGAATTTCTGCCATCAAATGGATTTCTTTTAATCGTGAGCAATCGATAATTCCTAACTTTATTTATTTGAGTATCGGAACTAATAATTGATTACGTGTGTGTCGGTGACTCTAAATTCCCATATTAATCTCATTATTGTTATCTCTCATTTATCCGACTATCAAATTGGTGTTGATATCACTTAGTTCAATTTAAATTTTGTGCATTAGTAATTGTAATCATAATCAACAAATGATGTATTTTAATTTAATTTACCTTTGTTCATTCGACTATTTGCCGAACATTATCGAATTTTAAACCGTTTCCAATTCCTCGAGAGATCGACCTCGGAGTTACTTGCCGCTTGCTAAAAGAGCGATTCGTACACTTGCGAGTATTTAATTTGAATCCATCACCGCTCCCCTTCACCTAACCCCTCTTGGTCTTTGTCTCCATTTTATAACGGAAGAAAAAAGACTTTAAGAGATATTGTATCTCTTATTATATGAAAAAAGGGATTTGATATGTTGGGTTGGGAGAATAAAAATGAAGACTCGGGACACTCTATACACACATGCTGTATGACGGATTTGTGTTCAGTAAAGAGAGAAGAAAAGGTTTCCTGGAGTCTTCACAAGTCTTCTTCTTCTTCATATATTTTCTTTGAGAAATATTGTGAGGATTTAATTGTGAGGTACAGATTATACACTTGGAGTGTTATAATCAAAAGCTTCGTCATCCGATACTAGCCGTAACCTTGGAGGTTAATTGGGTGATCGTCGTTCCGTTTGTTTCTCCGATGCATGACAAGTAGAGACGCGGTATTTCAGCGTTGGATCATCCAAGGGCTTGGAGCACTTTGGATAGCTGGGATTTACAACTAGAGCTTGGGGAATAGCTCAAGAGAAGGAATACATTTAATCAAAGGACTACAAGGGTATGATTTCGAATCTTCCTTTGTTAATTTTAATATTCGTATATGCGTAGCTCGATCGATCCTCGTAGGGATTCGGATCGAATTAATTTTCGTTTTACCGCTTCCGCTGGGCCTTCATTTTAGGCACCGGATCCCAACAGTGGTATCGGAGTGAGGTCTTGCGATCGTATATACGATATTTAGCATTTGCAATGCTTGTTTTGTGATTTAGAATCACTTTGATAATCGTAGATATTTTATTGTTCGTCGTAGTGTCGTTTTTCCGTGATTTTATGTTATGGTATAAATCAGTTTTTTCTTGGAAATATGATTTATATTAATCATATATAGATCAGGAATAACAAGATTTTAGAAATCTGTCCGAAAATGAACTGTATGCAATCGTTGGACGATATACCATACAGCTGCCTGACAGCGGCCGAGCGTTGTTGTAGGCTTCCGAGTTAGTGCCGAGCGGGTCCTGTAGGCGGCCGAGCGCGTTGCTGTATGCGGCCTAGCATTTCTGTAGGCTGCCGAGCCGCCGAGCGGGTCTGTGGCGGCCAAGCGCGCTGTGTCAGAGGCGGCCGAGCGCTTCAGATCCGGCCGAGTGCTTGCCGTATCCGGCCGAGAGCTTTCTGTATGCGGCCGAGTGCTTGTCAGATTCGATCGAGTGCTTGCTGTATCAATGAAAGTGCTTGTTGTATCCGATGGCGCTTGTCAGATGCGGCCGAGCGTGTCTGTAGTCGCCTAGCAGTGCACAGTCTTTGCTGCGCTTTCAGTGTCGGGCACAGTCTCGTTTTTCAGTATATTTTCGATTATTGAATTTCCTAGTGTTAAAATCATTAATTTGGAATTTTTGATGAGGGAAAATTCAAAGAAAATATTTTAAGGGTTCACTACGGACGAAAATTAAATTGTCGATTATTGTTGAATTGATTAGATCAATTCTATTTATTGTTGATTATATATATTGATTAGATCAATGTAATCTTCTCGCTATCCATTTATTTAGTATTTATTGGATGAATGCTTTTGAATGAGGATGTGGTTCATGTACTTAGTTTTGAATCGTTCGTTCTATTCGATTGGGTTGTAAAGGCCGTTTTGAGCCTATTTATTTTATTAGAAATATTTGTATCTAGGATGCAATTTTTCAATGTAAAATTTATATGTTGTAACACCCCAAACTAGGCGGATATTACAGTGCTGTGGACCCCCGACTGGGACCCACTAGGCGAATGAAAATGAATGAATTACATAGGGTAAATGTAGTACCAAACCACATTACAACAATAATTACTCCGATGAGGAATTTCATACAACACATCCAGAATAATACAGAATATATGTATATTTTATATGAAGATAAAATATACAACACTGAGTGAAATGAGTATTCAAACGGAATGTCTGCAGCGGAATAAATGAAGGAAACATAAATGACTGAAAAGACTGGGGGCCCCTTCTAGTATCATTGGGACTCCTCGCCGTCAACGTGCTCTCCCCGTGCTTTCGCCTTGCCATTACCTGAAAAACAATATCCCCAAACCGGGTCAGTTACACAGAACAACAATCCTCAAGAGTTGAAAACACATAATCCTGTCGAAACACACGCAATCAAACATGCTGTATGAATCAACTAACAGTACGGCTCGAAGGAAAGGCGCCACACTACGTCCGGGATGGAAATGTGTCAGTGCACAAGCCACCAACGAGTATCGATCGAATACACGTGTGGTCTTGTACCTAATCAGTCTCACGAAGCAATCGACTCGTGTGCACAGTCCAATGTGAGGCCAACAACCAACACACGACTTAAATGTGCCCAACATGAAAATCCTACACATACCAATCGGCACGCCAGTATGACCCGGAATGCCACGATATAACAAAAGTGACATCGAAAATGAATAATGACTCACCAAGATGAAATGATGGTTAAATGAATGACAACTCAATGAAATGATTGGAACCGTCGTTCCTTGTGACTGAAGTGATTAATTGACAATGACAAGTATTGTTACGATTAATACAATGATGAATGAATTATGATTATGAATGAACAACAACAAAAGGAATGAATATCCTTTTAACCGAGTAAGAATTAACTTACTCAACAGCGGTGACAATTATCCTTCCACGAATAACGTCCTAATTGAGATATCGATCGCTCGAACAACCTTGAATAATACAATTACCAACAATCCGTTCAATATACGAATCAAACACGAGTATAACGAACTCAAAACGTCGATACGATTAAACCAAATTCATTGGGGCATTATATCGAACACTTTGTGGCCAAACTTCGATTGTTTATAACCAAACCTCAATAATACCAACATCAAATCCCCAAGAAGTGTTTCAAACCAACAAAACATCTTCAATACGATCAAAAATCCGATATGAATATCCAAAATCGTGATTTCAACAACAATTAATCGAAAACCCCCAAATCCAACACAATATTCAAAGTGTTCTTGAATAATCCTTCAATAATCCAATGAATAATCAAACATGTCCATAATCATGCGTATATCACTTCATACAACACGATCTTAACATCCAAAACATCATATCTCAATACAAAATCGAAATCCAAGAGGTTTGATGAATATTACCTTTGAAGATCCAAGTACTTTAATCCGATGAAATCGCATTAGATCCACAATCCGAGCTTCACGATTGAAAGTAGATGAAGGAAACCAAGTACTCAAGTGGTAGATGAAGGAAAAATCTCTCCCTCCAGCCTTCTCTCTCGTGCCAAGGTGAAGAAAATGGGAAAAGTGAGTTGAACTCGCTGAAAAAACGCAATTATAGCCCTGACTGCCCTGTGTGCCGCGGCCCGGCCGAAGTGTGCCGCGGCACAGGCCAAATCGCTTGATGATCGCGGCGTGCCGCGGCCCGGACGAGTGTGCCGCGGCAGTGACTCGGCAGTGTGCCGCGGCCCCGTCGGCATGAGCCGCGGCCCACGGTACAGAAGGGTTGGCCGATAAGTAACAACATGAGTGTGCCGCGGCCCAGACGAGTGTTCCGCGGCAGTGACTCGGCAGTGTGCCGCGGCCCTGCCGGCATGTGCCGCGGACCACGGTACAGACTGCTCGGCCAAAAACTGGACAATGTGTGTGCCGCGGCGCACACTCCTTGTGCCGCAGCCCACACCCCCTTGGGTCCTAAAATGATGAAAAATGATCCGGGAAGAGAATAAAAGCAATAAGAATCAATATTTGGGAAACAATAACACGAAATGGAAGTACGGAAATCCCAAGACTGTGGTTCCAAGCAATTATTACAAGGGTTCGCCCAACAAAAACACAATTTGAACAATGAGGAGATTAGAAATGACATGAACTCCAACATCAACATCGACTAATGAATCAATTACAACAATCAAGATAATACTCTTATCTCGTTTCCCGAGTAAGGTTGAAACAATGAACAATATCGATACACAACTCGAAGTTATTCCGAACGGTGAACACGGATGAATGATTATTATCAAGTGAAAAATTAAATAGTGACAATTACCGAATGAAATTACTGAATGATAATGACTGAATTACAACCGGGTATTACATACACCCCCCCCCCCCTTAAAAGAGTTTCGTCCCCGAAACTAAGGGTCAAACAATTCGGGATAACTCTCCCGCATACTATCCTCGGTTTCCCAAGTAGCCTCTTCGACTCCGTGTCTAGACCACTGAATTTTAGCCAAAGGAATCGCCATATTCCTCAACTGTTATATTCGCCGCTCTAAGACTCGTATGGGACGCTCTTCATACGAATGATCATCTGCGATCTCGATTTCGTCGAACTGAAGTATGTGACTCGGGTCGGCAACATACTTCCGTAGCTGAGAGACGTGAACACATCATGAATTCGGCTCAACGCCGGAGGTAAGGCCAATCGATAAGCTAACTCGCTTACTCGATCCAAAATCTTAAACGGTCCAAAGAATCCCAGACTCAACTTTCCCCTCTTCCCGAAACGGAAGATAACTCGACTCGGGAATGCCTTGACCAAAACATGGTCACCCGTCTCTAACTCTAATGGTCGACGACGATTATCTGCATAAGATTTCTGTCGACTCTGAGCGGTCAACAAACGACTCCTGATCAAAGCTACCTTCTCACGGGCGGCTATAAGCAAATCGGGCTCGGTGCCGATTGATTCTGATAATTCATCCCAACACAAAGGAGATTGACAACGACGACCGTACGAGGCCTCGTAAGGTGCCATGTTAATCGAAGAATGCCAACTATTATTGTACGTGAACTCGATCAACGGTACTTGGGCTTCCCAATCATCTTTCCAATCGAGGACACATGCCCTCAACCTGTCCTCCAAAGTCTTAATAGTCCTCTCTGATTGTCCGTCGGACTAACGATGAAAAGCTGTACTGAGATTAAGCTGAGTTCCCATAGCACGATGAACTGATTTCCAAGAATGAGACACGAATAGTCCATCACGATCGGAAACGATACTTTTAGGAGTACCGTGCAATCTCACTATCTCTTTGATAAACAACTGGGCAAGTCTCTCGAGACCCCACGTATCCTTAATCTCAAGGAAATGAGCCGATATAGTTAAGCGATCCACAATTTGCCAGATTGTATTCATGCCACGACGACTCGTCGGCAAACTCGTGATGAAGTCCATAGAAATATCTTCCCACTTCCATTCTGGAATAGGGAGCGGTTTCAGCATACCCGCCGGTCGCTGATGTTCAATCTTGACTTGCTGACAGGTCAAACATCTCGAAACAAAATCCGCGACTTCTCGCTTCATATTACTTCACCAGTAATTTCGTTTCAAGTCCTTGTACATCTTGCTAGACCCCGGATGAACAGAATAAGGGGTAGCATGAGCTTCTCTCAAAATCGAGTTTTTCAACTCGTCATTCACCGGTACGCATAACCGATTCTTAAAACGCAAAAGTCCATCCTCATGGATCACAAAGCCAGGGGCTTTCCCCTGTGCCACATCCTCACGGATGCGCAACAATGCTGGGTCTGAACCCTAATTCTCTCTTATTGCCTCCTCAAGTGACGATGAAATCTCTAACATGCAAAGTTGCCCTTGTACTCGCTGAAGCCAGACCTCGATCTCGGGTCTAAGGAATTCCTGCTGAAGCTCCTTCTGAACTGGTAAACGAGCAAGCATCTGCTCCTGAACAGACTTACGACTCAAGGCGTCGGCGACAACGTTCGCCTTGCCCAGGTGGTAAAGGATCTCGATATCGTAATCTTTGATTAGTTCCAACCACCGTATCTGTCGCATATTTAACTCCTTCTGAGTAAATATATACTTTAAACTCTTATGATCGGTGAATATCTGATAAGTAACGCCATAAAGGTAATGATGCCAGATTTTCAAAGCGAACACCACGGCTGCTAGCTCCAGGTCGTGGGTCGGATAATTAACCTCGTAAGGTCTCAATTGCCGTGAAGCATAGGCAATAACCTTTCCATTCTGCATGAGTACACATCCGAGACCCTGCCCGGACGCATCACTATAAACCATAAATCCTTCCGTCCCTTGCGGCAAGGAAAGTACAGGTGCCGAAATTAACCGGCTCTTGAGTTCCTCAAAACTCCGTTGACACGCGTCGGACCACGTGTATTTCTTATCCTTTCGCAAAAGGTTCGTCAAGGGTTGAGCGATTTTAGAAAATCCTTCCACAAACTGCCGATAATAACCGGCTAATCCGAGAAAGCTTTGGATTTCCTTAACATTCTTCAGAGGTAACCAATCTTGGATGGCCTCCGTCTTCTGAGGATCAACACGCACTCCTTCTGATGAAATTACATGCCCGAGAAAAGTCACTTCGGACATCCAGAACTCACATTTGGAAAACTTTCCATAAAGTTGCTCTCGTCTCAACATGTCGAGAACCTGATGAAGGTGAAGCTCGTGCTCCTCTCAGTCAAGAGAATAAATTAAAAAGTCATCAATATAGACAACCACGAGATGATCCAAAAAGTCGATGAAGACCCGATTCATTAACTCCATGAATACCACAGGTGCATTAGTGCATTAATTAACTCCACGAACTCATAATGGCGATAGCGTGTTTGAAACGCCGCCCTTGCGATGTCCGACTCTCGAATTCGCAACTGATGATATACAGACCTTAGGTCGATCTTGGAAAATACTGAAGCTCCCTGAAGTTGATCTAAGAGATCATCAATACGGGGTAGATGATACTTATTCTTGATCGCCATCCTGTTCAACTCATGATAATTAATACACACACGAAACGAACCATACTACTCCTTGACAGATAACACTGGTGCTCCCCACGGGGACGCACTCGGTCGGGGATAACCTTTCTCGAACAATTTCTCAAGTTGAATCTTTAATTCCTGCATTTCGGTCGGGGCCATCCGTACGGTGCCTTCGATAATGGGGACATACCAGGCTCCAACTCTATCGTGAATTCCATATCCCTCGGTGGAGGTAAAACAGGTAGCTCGTCTGGGAGTACATCGTCAAGCGATAATGATGATACCACGAATGGTTGAACACCTCGATTGCCTGAGAATGGCCAATCGACGACAACGATACAATGAATGATTGAACACCTCGATTGCCTTAGAACGGTCAATCGATGAAAATGATATAATGAATGATTGAACACTTCGATTGCCTTAGAACGGCCAATCGATGAAAATGATACAATGAATAATTGAACACTTCGATTGCCTTAGAATGGCCAATCGATGAAAATAATACGGTGAATGATTGAACACTTCGATTGCCTTAGAACGGACAATCGAAGAAAATAATACGATGAATTATTGAACAAGTCGATTGGGTAATTTCACTGCTTCCATCATATTAATGATTCTTCCGGAACAACGGGGATCACCTCCCTGAAGCACACATTCGACCCCCAACGATGGAAATGATAGTGACCATACGTTTACGAACATTGAGGGGGTATCATGACGATCCATCTAATTAACACTCAATATTACATCGTCCTAAGGTAAGTCCACCACGATTAGGTCCACCAACCAATCGCGGTCATTAAGCTTAATTCAATATGATTTCCGAAAATTCTTCCATCACCAGGTAGACCGATGGTATGAGGTCCACAAGCAATAGGACCATCTAAATTAAGTCTATTCAAACATGATTCGAAAATGAATGAATGTGGTGCACCAGTATCAAAAGGTACACATAGGTTGAGATAAAATTACGAGTATACCTGAGATCATTCGGGCCACCGGATCGTCGATCCTCTTCATCACATGAATCCAGGACTTGCCGGCCCCCGAATCGGATGCTCCCGACTGATAAATATGAGCTCCGACTTTATTAGCTTCCATCGTCTTAAACGACGCTGATAGAATAGTCTGATTCTGAATCGTTGATTGCTTCGGGGCCTGAGATGCCGCCGGAGCCGACTTGGAGTCCTTTCGGCAAAAACGGGCCTTATGCCCCGCAATTCCGCATTTATGGCACGTGATAGTCTGCCTCGGGCACTTGGCGCTGACATGACCCGGTTCTCCACAATTGAAACAGGTGATGGCTGAGCTGGCTGCTCGGGACTGAGATCCTGTAGGATTAGGCACCGTAGGAGGTCGCTCAGAAACGTTAGGGCTCGTACGAGGCTTCTTGAAGGTTGACTGACTACCTTCAGACTGATTACGCTTCGTTGATTTCCTGCTGACAGATGAAGGTTGTTGCTCAGCAATTTCCTTAGCAGCAGGCTCACATGAGAGACTTCTCTCGATTAATTTGGCCAGAGTGGTAAAAAGACAACCCTGAATAGATTAATGGTTTAGAAATATCGCATTGCCGATGATGGGAATCCTAGTAACTGGGGGTATTCACGTGACCCGTTGTTTACTCTCGCGTAAAACAACAACCTTGAGTCGGACGTGCGGGAATAGATATTCGAGTCTTGTCTCCGCTGTAGAGGGAAACTTAGTAACTAGAAGTATCCATGTGCCCCATGAGTGTCTTTTACGTCAAACGGTTCCCCAATACATGAGAATGGAAATCCACCCTAGGGTTACTCGGATGAAACATAAGTCGGAACCTAGTGGTTAACTCGAATCATTTTAATGATCATACATTAGAGAATGCTTGTAATACCCGGTTGTAATTCAGTCATTATCACTCAGTATTTATCGTTCAGTAATTTTCACTCAGTAATTTTCACTCATTAATGATCATTTGTCACTCATATTCAATCATTGTATTCATCGTTCAGAGTAATTGTATCGTGTATCAATCGTCATTCATCATCAATCTAGTTGGAGAATCGTGCGGTGTTTGTCATCGTTGTCATCTTCATAGTGTGCTGTGTGTAAGGAGTAGCGCACGCTACGTACTCTCTTTAGCGTGCGCTAATTGAGTACGGGTAGCGCACGCCACTTCTCAACACTAGCGCACGCTAGTATGTTTCAAGCATGCAGTCTAGAAGGCAATGGACTGCAGTTGGGTTATAAGTAGCGCACGCTACAAATGGTAAGTAGCGCGTGCTAGTAGGTCGGAGTAGCGCACGCTATGCAACCAGTGTAGTGCGCGCTAAGGACGGATCAGGCAGAGTCCAGTGGCTACTGGACTGCATTGGAGAAATGCCTAGCGCACGCTACGAGTAGATTAGCGTACGCTAATCGGTGTAAGTAGCGCACACTGAAGCTTGTGTGTAGCGCGCGCTACCGCGATCAGATCAGAGAATAGGAGGTTCTGGACTCCAGTACTGGGCATCAGATAATTCGTTAGCGCACGCTAACCATTTATGTTAATGCACGCTAATTAAATGGTTGTAGCGCACGCTACAAAAGGTACGTAGCGCATGCTACCATTGCGAGCAGAGGGTACTGGACTACCCAGTGCACCCGTTAGCGCACACTACGCACAGGAGCTAGCGCACACTAACTCGGACTTGCTATATATAGGACAATCCAGTCATTTCTTCATCATTTGTGATTTCTCTTCATTCCTTCGGCGATTTTGGACGATTCCGGGCGTTTTGGAAAGTATTCTTCGAGGTGCAATCATCAATCATCACCTTCAAGATTATTATTCGGATTAATCATCATTTCATCATTCCCATCACATCAAATCAAGGTAATAATCTTCTTGGATCTAGAATTTCGGATTTTGGGTTTTTCCTTCCGATTTCTTCGTGTAAGCTTGGATTGTTGTTGGAATATGTTAGATATGGATTATCTACCTTGGATAAATGTTTTCCCACGGATTATTCAGTGTATATTTCGGATTTCATGAATTGTTGAGGTTTGATTCAAGAACACTTTAGGGGTTTTCGATTAGATGTTATTAACTCGAATTGTGGATTCCTATAGGATTATTGATATCATTGAAAGTGTTTTGATGGTTTGAAATACTCATTTTGGAGTTGGTTTTGATATATTCGGGACTTGGATATTAGCGAAAGTTGTGTGGTTGCTAAGTGTTCGCTAGAATGCCTCAATGAGTTTGGATATTGTTGTATCGACGATTGAGTCAGTTATAATCGTGTTTGATTCGTATATTGAGCATTTGTTGGTAATGGTCATTCAAGGTTGTTCGAGCAACCGACTGTCTTTAAGGACGTTTGTTCGGGGAAGGACATTTCATCACCGGTATTGTGTAAGTTAATTCTTACTCGGTTAAAAGGATTTTCATTCCTTTCGTTGTTGTTCATTCATAATCATAATTCATTCATAATGTATTAACCGTATTAAGACTTGTAATTGTCAGTTAATCATTTCATTCACGAGGAACGACGGTTCCAATTATTTCATTGAGCTATCATTCATTTCACTATCATTTCATCTCGGTGAGTCATTCTTGACTTTGTCGGATTGTTATTAATTATTATTCTTCATGGTCATTCTTGTTCATATGACCTTCTGGGTTCATATTGCGCAGCTCGGTGTGGATGTGTGGGATTTTTAGTCGGGCACATGATGGTCATGCGTTGGGTTCACCGACACATTGGACTGTGCACACGGTAATGTACCTCCGTGAGACTAATTAGGTACAATGGCGGGTGTGTCCGGACATCCGTCTTGTGCACGTGCACATTCCATTACGGGTGTACTATGATGCCTCTCTTCAGCTTCATTTCATAATTAAGATATATCATGATTGTGTTTATTCAACTCTTGGGGATTGTTGTTCTGTGTAACTGACCCCGTTGGGGGATATTGTTTTCAGGTCATGGCAAGGCTAAGTAATGGGAAGAGAACATTGACGGCGAGGAGTCCCAGTGATACTAGTAGGGGGCCCCAGTCCGTTTCAGTCATTCATGTCTTTTCATCTTTATTTCCGCTGCAGATTTCCGTTTGGATATTCATTTTCATTTAATGTTGTATATTTTATCTTCACATAAAATATACATGTATTCAGTATTCTTCCTGGGTGTATTATACTTAGACTCCTCATCGGAGTACTTGGTATTATGATGTGGTTCGGTACTACATTTACGTTGTTAATTTTATTAACTCTCATTCGCCTGGTGGGTCCCAGTTGGGGGTCCACGGCACTGTAATAGCCGCCTAGTTTTGGGGTGTTACAGAGTTGGTATCGGAGCGTGGTTTTGAATACTACCTTCCGAGTCATGTCTCATTTGAAATCATCGTTCATCAGACTAGTATCATTGGACTTTCGCGTCACTTGTGACCTGTGCAAGATCCGAGCCCCTCAGACCAAAGAACAGTAAGATTTCTGACGCCATGGTATAATTTCTGGCAATAGAATCACTCATTCATCATTCAACAGTCAACAATCCTCTTTCATCATTTTCATTTTTGATCAAGTCGGTCATGTTAATTCATTAATCACTCAGTTCATTTCATTGTTCAGTTGTTAATCTTGAGGATCATATCATTAATCTTGTTAACTTGTTCAAGATATTCATTTCAAGAATTTCATCAGATAATCATGTCACTTCAGTTGATCATTCATGTAATCATTGTGTTTGAGCGCATATGCTCATTCTCATCATTTCACAATACAATCATAATGTGATATTCATGCGAGATATTTAATCATCATATGACTTTCCACTTCAGTATAGAAAGAGCTGGCAGAGGACGCGGGGGAAGAGGCCGTGGTGCGAGCCGAAACCCGATAGCTCTTGTGAATACACGCGCTAATGCCAGGAATAATGCTAACTCATCGAGCAGTGACGCTGCCACTCATTCACCTGGATGTAATCATTCATTATCGGGGAGTCGTACCCGGGACACAGCTCAGTCAGAAGGTATTCGGGTTGATCCACTCGCTTTTATGCAGGGCATGATGGCCCAAATGAATCAGATGGCACAACTAATGGAGACAATGCATAACTCAACTACTCAAGATCAACAGGCTCCTTCGCCGCCACCTCAGAGGCAAGAGAGGGGTGTGAGCAGTATCATTGGCGACATCTCTCGCCAGATACCACCTACCTTCGAGGGCTCATCTGAGCCAGCGGATATCATTCACTGTCTTGAACATTTCGAGAAACTGTTTGCTATGGTGGACTGTCCTAAGGGACACAAAGTTTCAGTTGCGGCTTACTATCTTGGTAAGGGCACACATTCATGGTGGTTATCATTGAAGCCCACCGACGGATCTTGTACATGGGATCAATTCAGGACTCTCATGATGGAGAGGTATTATCCGGCCCCACTCGGGGAGGCCAAGTTGTTAGAATTACTCACTCCCGACCTCTCAGCGGACGATGATGTTCTCGCCATCGCCGAGAAATTTCAGGAGCTACATCCGTTAGCCTCGTCCATTATTCACTCTGAGGCGGACAAGATCAAATATTTCAGCAAGAGGTTGAAGCCTCATATGCGGATGCAGTTGCTTAATCACAATTGCACCACCCTGGCCGAATTCATTGAGAAAGCCCTTACTTATGAGCTTGCTGTTAAGGAAATTGCCAAGCAACAACTTTCATCTGCTGGCAAGAAGTCTAAGAATTGTAATCAGTCTGACGGCAGTCAGGCCACTTACAAGAAACCACGTGCGGGCTCTACTTTTTCTGAGCGACCCCCTATGGCGCCTAGACCCACGGAATCTCAGTCACGAGCGGCCAGTTCGGCCATCACCTGTTTCAACTGTGAAGAACAGGGTCATTTCAGCACCAAGTGTCCAAGACAGACTGTCACATGCCATAACTGTGGGATTGCTGGGCATAAGGCCCGTTTTTGCCGAAGAGACTCTAAACCTACTCCGGCGTCATCTCAGACCCCGAGACATTCAGCGGTGCAGAATCAGGCCACTCAGTCCGTGTCGTTCAAGATGACAGGATCTAATAAAGGCGGAACCAAGAGCTATCAGACGGGAGCGTTCGGTTCGGGGGCCGGCAAGCCCCGAATTTATGAGATAAAGAAGACCGACGATCCAGAGGCCCGAATGATCTCAAGTACACTCGGTATTCTATCTCAACCTGTGTGTACCCTTTTTTATACTGGTGCATCACATTCATTCATTTCTGAGTCATGTTTGAGTAGACTACGTGTGGGTAGTGCTGCTAGTTGTGAGCCTTATGTCATTGGTCTACCTGATGGTAGAAGAATTATCGGGAATAGTGAGATTAAGGATTTTCCGATTCAGCTTCATGGCCGTGATTGGTTAGCCGACCTAATCGTGGTAGATTTACCGAGAGATGACGTCATTCTGGGTATTGATTGGATGGATCGTCACGATGCTGTCATTAGTGTCCGTATGCGTATGGTCACTATCATTTCAGATGATGGGGTCGAATATGTATTTCAGGGAGGTAATCCCGGCTGTTCTGGGAGAGTCATTAACTTGATGAAAGCAGTGAGATTACTCAATCAGGGGTGTGTCGGTTATTTGTGCTATATGACCAAGACCGAGAAACCATCAGTAATGTTGACGGATATTCCTGTGGTGAGAGAATATGCCAATGTATTTCCAGACGAGTTACCTGGTTTGCCTCCACAGATAGATGTGGAATTCACGATTGATTTGGAGCCCGGTACGTCCCCTTTATCGAAGGCACCGTCCCGGATGGCCCCAACTGAAATGCAGGAGTTGAAGAATCAATTAGAGGATTTGACCGAGAAGGGTTATATTCGACCGAGTGGGTCCTCGTGGGGAGCACCAGTGTTATTTGTCAAGAAGAAGGATGGTTCGTTCCGCTTGTGTATTGATTACCGGGAATTAAACCCGGTGACGATCAAGAATAAGTATCCTCTACCCCGTATCGATGATCTTTTGGATCAACTTCAGGGAGCTTCAGTATTCTCCAATATTGACTTAAGATCTGGATATCATCAGTTGCGAATTCGAGAGTCGGATATCGCAAGGACGGCGTTCCAAACACGTTATGGTCATTATGAGTTTGTGGTTATGCCGTTTCGGTTGACTAATGCACCTGCGGTATTCATGGAGTTAATGAATTGGGTTTTCATCGACCATTTGGATCAGTTCGTGGTTGTCTTTATTGATGACATTTTAATTTATTCTCATGACCGGGAGGAACACGAGTTTCACCTTCATCAGGTGCTCGACGTGTTGAGACGAGAGCAACTTTTTGGAAAGTTTTCCAAATGTGAGTTCTGGATGTCCGAAGTCACATTTCTCGGACATGTAATTTCATCAGACAGAGTTCGTGTCGACCCTCAAAATACGGAGGCTATCCGAGACTGGCTACCTCCGAAGAATGTTAAGGAAATCCGAAGTTTCCTCAGATTAGTGGGTTATTATCGGCGATTTGTGGAGGTATTTTCTAAAATCGCTCAACCCATGACGAACCTTTTACGGAAGGATAAGAAATACACGTGGTCCGACACGTGTCAACAGAGTTTTGAGGAACTCAAGATCCGGTTAACTTCAGCACCTGTCCTTTCTTTACCGTAAGGGACAGAAGGATTTGTGGTTTATAGTGATGCGTCCGGACAGGGTCTCGGATGTGTACTAATGCAGAACGGTAGAGTTATTACTTATGCTTCGCGGCAATTGAGACCTTACGAGGTTAATTATCCGACCCACGACCTGGAGCTAGCAGCCGTGGTTTTCGCACTGAAGATTTGGCGTCATTATCTTTATAGCGTTACCTGTCATATATTCACCGATCATAAGAGTTTAAAGTATATATTTACTCAGAAGGAGTTAAATATGCGACAGAGACGGTGGTTGGAACTAATCAAAGATTATGATATTGAGATACTTTACCACCCGGGCAAGGCGAACGTTGTCACCTATGCCTTGAGTCGTAAGTCCGTTCAAGAGCAGATGATTGCTCGATTAACAGTTCAGAAGGAACTTCAAGAGAATTTCGAGACCGAGATCGAGGCACAGTTACAGTAGTACAAGGGCAACTTTGTACGTTAGAGATTTCATCGCCACTCGAGGGGGCGATCAGGGAGAATCAGGGTTCTGACCCATTTTTGTTACGCATTCGAGAGGATGTGACTCAGGGGAAAGCCCCCGGGTTTGTGGTCCACGAGGATGGACTTTTGCGATTTAAGAATCGGTTGTGCATACCGGCGGATGACGAGTTGAAAAACTCAATTTTGAGAGAAGATCATGCTACCCCTTATTCCGTTCATCCGGGGTCTAGCAAGATGTATAAAGACTTGAAACAAAATTACTGGTGGAGTAATATGAAGCGAGAAGTTGCGGAATTTGTTTCGAGATTTTTGACCTGTCAGCAAGTCAATATAGAACATCAGCGACCGGCGGGTATGCTGAAACCTCTCCCTATTCCAGAGTGGAAGTGGGAATATATTTCAATGGACTTCATCACGAGTTTGCCGACGATTCGTCGTGGCATGAATACAATCTGGGTAATTGTGGACCGCTTAACTAAATCAGCTCATTTCCTTGAGATTAAGGATACGTGGGGTCCCGAGAGACTTGCCCAGTTATTTATCAAAGAGATACTGAGACTACGCGGTACTCCTAAAAGTATCGTTTCCGAACGTGACGGACGATTCGTGTCTCATTTTTGGAAATCAGTTCATCGTGCTATGGGAACTCAGCTTAATCTCAGTACAACTTTTCATCCTCAGTCCGACGGATAATCAGAGAGGACTATTCAGACTTTGGAGGACATGTTGAGGGCATGTGTTCTCGATTGGAAAGATGATTGGGAAGCCCAACTACCGTTGATCGAGTTCACGTACAATAATAGTTGGCATGCTTCGATTAAGATGGCACCTTACGAGGCCTTGTATGGTCATCGTTGTCGATCTCCTTTGTGTTGGGATGACTTATCAGAATCAATCGGCACCGAGCACAATATGCTTATAGCCGCCTGTGAGAAGGTAGCTTTGATCAGGAGTCGTTTGTTGACCGCTCAGAGTCGACAAAAATCTTATGCAGATAATCGTCGTCGACCATTAGAGTTCGAGACAGGTGACCATGTTTTGGTCAAGGTATCCCCGAGTCATGGTATCTTCCGTTTTGGGAAGAGGGGGAAGTTGAGTCCGAGATTCATTAGACCGTTTGAGATTTTGAATCGAGTAGGCGAGTTAGCTTATCGATTGGCCTTACCTCCAGCGTTGAGCCGAATTCATAATGTGTTTACGTATCTCAGTTATGGAAGTATGTTGCCGACCCGAGTCACATACTTCAGTTCGACGAAATCGAAATCGCCGATAATCATTCATATGAGGAACGTCCTATACGAATCTAAGAGCGGCGAATCAAACAGTTGAGGAACAAGACGATTCTTTTGGTTAAAATTCAGTGGTCTAGACAGGGAGTCGAAGAGTCTACTTGGGAAACCGAGGATAGTATGCGGGAGAGTTATCCCGAGTTGTTTGACCCTTAGTTTCGGGGACGAAACTCTTTTAAGGGGGGGTGTATGTAATACCCGGCTGTAATTCAGTCATTATCACTCAGTATTTATCATTCAGTAATTGTCACTCAGTAATTTTCACTCATTAATGCTCATTTTTCACTCATATTCAATCATTGTATTCATCATTCAGAGTCATTGTATCGTGTATCAATCGTCATTCATCATCAATCTAGTTGGAGAATCGTGCCGTGTTTGTCATCGTTGTTATCTTCATAGTGTGCTGTGTGTGAGGAGTAGCGCACGCTATATACTCTCTTTAGCGTGTGCTAATTGAGTACGGGTAGCGCACGCCACCTCTCAACACTAGCGCACGCTAGTATGTTTCAAGCAGGAAGTCCAGAAGGCACTGGAATGCAGTTGGGTTATAAATAGCGCACGCTACGAATGGTAAGTAGCGCGCGCTAGTAAGTCGGAGTACCGCACGCTATGCAGCCGGTGTAGCGCGCGCTAAGGATGGATCAGGCAGAGTCCAGTGGCTACTGGACTGCATTGGATAAATGCCTAGTGCACGCTACGAGTATATTAGCGTACGCTAATCGGTGTAAGTAGCGCACGCTGAAGCTTGTGAGTAGCGCGCGCTACCGCGATCAGATCAGAGAACAGGAGGTTCTGGACTCCAGTACTGGGCAACAGATAATTCATTAGCGCACGCTAACAATTTGTGTTAACGCACGCTAATTAAATGGTTGTAGCGCACGCTACAAAAGGTACGTATCCCACGCTACCGTTGCGAGCAGAGGGTATTGGACTACCCAGTGCACCCGTTAGCGCACGCTACGCACAGGAGCTAGCGCACGCTAACTGGGACTTGCTATATATAGGACAGTCCAGTCCTTTCTTCGTCATTTGTCATTTCTCTTCATTCCTTCGGTGATTTTAGACGATTCCGAACGTTTTGGAAAGTATTCTTCGAGGTGCAATCATCAATCATCACCTTCAAGCTTATCATTTGGATTAATCATCATTTCATCATTCCCATCACATCAAATCAAGGTAATAATCTTCTTGGATCTAGAATTTCGGATTTTGGGTTTTTCCTTCCGATTTCTTCGTGTAAGCATGGATTGTTGTTGGAATATGTTGGATATGGATTATCTACCTTGGATAAATGTTTTCCCACAGATTATTCAGTGTATATTTTGGATTTCATGAATCGTTGAGGTTTGATTCAAGAACACATTAGGGGTTTTCGATTAGATGTTGTCGTTAACTCGAATTGTGGATTCCTATGGGATTATTGATATCATTGAAAGTGTTTTTATGGTTTGAATTACTCATTTTGGAGTTGGTTTTGATATATTCGGAACTTGGATATTATCAAAAGTTGTGTGGTTGCTAAGTGTTCGCTAGAATGCCTCAATGAGTTTGGATATTGTTGTATCGACGATTGAGTCGGTTATAATCGTGTTTGATTCGTATATTTAGAGTTTGTTGGTAATTGTCATTCAAGGTTGTTCGAGCAACCGACTGTCTTTAAGGACGTTTGCTCGGGGAAGGACATTTCATCACCGGTATTGTGTAAGTTAATTCTTACTCGGTTAAAAGGATTTTCATTCCTTTCGTTGTTGTTCATTCATAATCATAATTCATTCATAATGTATTAACTGTATTGAGACTTGTAATTGTCAATTAATCATTTCATTCACGAGGAACGACAGTTCCTATTATTTCATTGAGCTATCATTCATTTCACTATCATTTCATCTCGGTGAGTCATTCTTGACTTTGTCGGATTGTTATTAATTATTATCTTCATGGTCATTCTTGTTCATATGACCTTCTGGGTTCATATTGCGCGGCCGGGTGTGGATGTGTGGAATTTTTAGTCGGGCACGTGATGGTCATGTGTTGGGTTCACCGACACATTGGACTGTGCACACGGTAATGTACCTCCGTGAGACTAATTAGGTACAATGGCGGGTGTGTCCGGACATCCGTCTTGTGCACGTGCACATTCCGTTATGGGTGTACTATGATGCCTCTCTTCAGCTTCATTTCATAATTAAGCTATATCATGATTGTGTTTATTCAACTCTTGGGGATTGTTGTTCTGTGTAACTGACCCCGTTGGGGGATATTATTTTCAGGTCATGGCAAGGCTAAGGCATGGGAAGAGAACATTGACGGCAAGGACTCCCAGTGATACTAGTAGGAGGCTCCATTCCGTTTCAGTCATTCATGTCTTTTGATCTTTATTTCCGCTGCAGATTTCCATTTGGATATTCATTTTCATTTAATGTTGTATATTTTATCTTCACATAAAATATACATGTATTCAGTATTCTTCCTGGGTGTATTATACTTAGACTCCTCATCGGAGTACTTGGTAATATGATGTGGTTCGGTACTACATTTACATTGTTAATTTCATTAACTCTCATTCGCGGTCCACGGCACTGTAATAGCCGCCAAGTTTTGGGGTGTTACAATGCTGTCCGAGGATTATTATTGACGATGAAACTCTTGAATTTTTGCCACAGGACTGTGGGACTGGGCGAGTTAGCTTGTTCAATCTAACCCTTCATATTGGCGGTCGGTTAAATTCACGCTTGTTAATCTTTGAACTTTAATTTTCTTCATGGCCGATAGTTCAGCACTAAAAATGATTGCTTTGTGGAATCTTTATCCGTAATGTAACTCACTAAAATGATACGTGTATTTTTCTTTGAGATTTTCAGGGGAGTATTAATCAGGTGAACACTGTGGATATTGCACGGTTACCCACGATACTTGTCATCTCATTTGAAATTAATTTTTGCTTGAGGACAAGCAAAGGCTTAAGTTTGGGGGTATTTGTTAGATGTATTTTTATGCGCTTATTTATCATTATTTTATATCCATTTTAAGTCTAAATCTGCATAAATGAGCTTTTAATGCACTATATTTATATGTTTTTAAGGAAATTGGAGTTCGGAAGCTTAAACGACGAAAAACAAGCAAAAACGACAATTTTTGGTCAGGGGCCGCGGCACACCAAGGCCAGGCCGCGGCACACGCACGGCACAGCAAGCAGCGGTACTCACTGTACCGGGGGCCGTAGCACACTTAAACTGATCCGCGGCCCGTGTGAAAAATGCCGCCCAGGCATATGGCACTGGACGCTGCGGGCCGCGGCAAGCTAATGCCGAGCTGCGGCCGGGGGGGGGGGGGGGGTAATTCTGTTTCAGCCGCGTTTCTGGGCCATTTTTGGAGCCTGTTCTCGACCTAATTCCCAGACACGTTTTGGAGACTAATAAAGGTTATAAATAGGGATTGAAGGTCTGAAACGAGGGTATCGAAGAGGAGGAGAAAAACACCGATCAAGCAGAGAGCAGAAGCTAGAGTACGGAGGAATCCAAGTTCTTCAAATGTGTTTGATTTCTTTTATGCTTTCGTCAATTCTTTCTGTATTAATTTCTAGCATGTCGGGCTAGAACCCTATTCTAGGATTTTGATGAAACCGAGGTTTTGACGAATTAACTTTTGATTTTGCATTATTAAGATATATTTCCCTTTCTTATTGAGTTTTTCCCAATTGTTTTAATTACTATCAATTATGTGGCCTACGATTGATTTGTTTTGATTACGCAACGCGAGTCGGGAGAGGAGAGTTGGTAGGAAAATTGGTGAGAACTGTTTTATCTTGTGAGATAGGAATATACTCATAGGAATTACGTGGCCTGTTTGAAGATTTCGTACTTTTTGCCTATTGTCGAATTAATTCACCTAGGAATAGAGTGTGTTATTCGCCTTAGAAAAATTCTACTGACCTCGGGAGAGACAGTAAAGTATTCTAGCAATCTTCGCCTTCAATAAATTGGGAAATCACCTAATTCATATAAATCAAGAGTAATTCGGATAAATCGAGGTGGATTCACAATCCTAGATTAATTCCCTATTTGATCTTCTTTCTTCGAACAATCGATTTTACTATTTATTCTTAGTTCATTCTTTTATTAATTTTCTTTAAATATTACTTGCACCTCCAATTTCGATCGTTCAAATAAAATTAGAATACGCATAAATTGGTAATTAGTGAGTCAGTCCTCGAGGGAACGATAACTTTCTTACCACTTTATTACTTGCTTACGACAACGTGCACTTGCGTTCACCAAATTTCGTAACAATCGCCAAACTCTAATAGAACCTGTCGTGGACCTATAAATCAATCCCACCGCTATAAGATAAGAAGCAGTCGTAGCCGATGTTGTACAAGCTGAAGCCGAGACTCCAGCACCACAAGATACAGCACGGGATGCCGAGTTAGAACCTGACAGGAGATGGATGAGAGATCACCCCCAGGAGTTGATTATAGAAGATATCGATGCTGGTGTAACCACTCATAGGAGAATACAGAGTACATAAGGAACTGTACTTTGTGCACAGGAAGAAGCAGATTCTAAAAAGACTCAATTTCTTGTAAGGAAATATCAAGCCGAATTTAGGAGACTAGCTATGTGCACTCTAGCTATATTCTTAGCCTAATCTGAACCTATTTCGACCAATGAAGCTCTGAATAATTCGCACTGGATCACTTCTATGGAAGAAAAGCTAAATGGTTTCGAAAGAAACAATGTATTGTATCTTGTACCCAGACTAGATTATCAAGCTGTAACTGGAACTAAATGGGTATTTAGAAACAAAAATAATGAAAATGGACTTGTCATAAGAACAAATCCCGACTAGTAGCTCAAGGTTACAAACAGGAAGAAGGCATAGACTACGATGAAATTTTTGCCCTTGTAGCCAGACTAGAAGAGGCAACTGGTGCCAAATCCTTTTCAAACGCATCCAAGAAGAGGCATCTAAGCCTGAGTTTGACAATAAATCATTTGGTCTAATCCTGAACCACATCCCCACTCGCTGCAAAGTAAATCAATCCGCAGATGCCAAGAAAATTGGGACCGGGAAATTTATCGGTGGAATCAGATCCACCATATATAACAAAATGCACATTCTTGGTGACAGGCCAAACCCCTACTGCATGCCAACCTCGAGTGACCCAAGGGATGTCACTCTGAAGAGATCTAGTGATGGGAAGAAGAGAAAAAGAAGTATTCCCCATAGCAGCTTCCCTAAAGCTATCGAGAAGAAAAGAAAAAAGACAAAGAAATCTTCTAAGGCTGATCCTACGGTGACTATAGCAGTCACTGTAGAAGTACCATCAACCACTCCAATCGCTGAATCTGTCCCACAGGGCACAACCCCTATGGAAGAACAGTTGATGCTCGTGTAGCAGATCCCGATCCAGTAGCGGCTATGACAGAGGAACAACTATTTGCCAAGTTAGAAGGATCTGACGAATTGGATGCCCCTTCGGATCCGAAAGCCACAACTCCAAACACGGCACCCACCCCTATACGTAGCCCCACTCCCCACAGGGTACCCACCCCTGTCAGGGATCCCGATTTTCCATGGGCTTCCTTACCTGTCGAGATTCCCAACTGTGTGGAGTCCCTCCCCGATGGATATTATCAATAACACTCTCCTTCAAGTCCAAATAGAGGATACCTTAGAGCGCTTCAAAGTTAGAAAATCCTATAGGGTCGTTCCCTACGACACCCTATACAACTGGAAGGACTGGAAGGAAGATGAGTTATTTACTCTGGAGGTCACGGACACCCAGAAAGTTGAGGTCCTGATTGGATGGGAGATCACTTTTTCCTTGAGCTTATCTCAAATTATTTCATGGCAAAAGAAGAGGCCCGACTTAAAGAGAAGTCACAGTCCAGTGACAAGGCTCCATCACCAAGCCACCACTCCGACCCGGACTCTAACGACGATGATGAGGCCTTACAGGCAGGTCTTAGGATAAGCCGAGAAGAGGCTCGGGAAGGATAATTTGCTAACATCCAAGCCCAACAGGTCCAGGGGACATCCATTGAAAAACATCAGTCCCCGCCCCCACAACAAAAAGAAGTAGCCCATGAAAACCAGAAACAGGAGCAATCAGTCCCTCCTATCGTCAATGAAGAACCCGCTACTTCTCCCATACAGGAAGCTCATCCTGTATAAGATGCATCTGTTCAGCAGACAGAGAAAGAAGAAGAAGCTACTCGTGCCGTCTGCTGAGAGAAATCAATCTCTCTTCCGGAACAGATGGAGGCTGAGAGTCGGAAACAGGAATTAGTCCCTCATGTAGTTCCGACTACTGAAAACCAACAGAGGCAGGAGGAATCAGTCCCTTCTGTCTCCCTAAAAGACCCTGCAACTCACCCTACAGAAGCTCCTGCTTCCGAACATGCTGAATCTCCTACCTCTAAGGTTCCCACTCTGAATCTAATGACGGTTTCCTTTCCTAATGACAGACCACGCAAACCCCATAAAAACATGGTTCTTAGATAGTTCGGAGAACCGCCAGACTCGAAGATTGTGCGCCCTATCTCTCCGCGCATAGAGGCACAAATTGAGCAACTCCAAGCTATCGGTCGCCAAATTGTATTCCTAAAGAATGCCGTCAAGGCCCTGTATGATGTCGGAAAGGAGTTAGACCGGCTGCACGAAATAGCCCAGGACGATCCCGAAGCTGAAAAGGGCCATCAATGATGTGGAAGAGGCTTTTTTCCTCATGCAAACAGCACTGTGGCAAGTCCTGAATCAACTCAAGCAGCATCAGGAGCGGATCCTGAAGCAAGATCAAGAGAAGCTTTGTGTCGCTAAATCCAAGACTGTTGCCGCCCTTAAATAAACCGGCTCAAAACTTACTAACCACGATCAAAAAATCGATGATCTTACAGCAGTGGTTGCAAGGCTGGTCGATAATGTCAATGATCTGAAGACCCAACAGGCCAAATCAATGAAGCTTCTTTGGGATATTCACGGCAAGGTCTCAGATCTTGATGATACCAAAAGGGGGAATAGTCTAGTGAGGCTGCTAGGAAGTGGAGGTTGGAGAGAGAAAGAGAAATAGAGGCTACACTAGAAGAAAGCATCACTACTGCAATCCGACGGCTGGCCGAACTGGGCTAGGTTAAGGAGCGAAAGGATACAGGGTAATTGGTTCTCGACCTGAGTTCTAGGATCTCAATTTCCCATGGAAGAATACAGTAAGAAAGCCTGCTGAGATATTGCTCCCAACAGACCGAAAACCTTCAGCAGAGGATTTGAAAGCATGGAACAACAATGAACTGCCTAGATACTTCTGTACTTTCATCAGGGAGTCTGTCATGTTCAATAGATTAAAAATACTGGAGGATGCCGCTAACGAGTTATCGAGGCTACTGGCAGAAGGAGAGCTTCTCTTACAGCTAAAGATGAAGTCTAAACACCAGAAGGGTGAATGGGTAACCCATCTGGAAGATTGTATCCTTGCCTACAATGTCTCCCATGAATGACGAAGCATCTACATGGACCGAGGCAGAGACTCCTTAATCAATTGGTGGAAAGGAACCAATCATGATCCCTATCGAAAGACTTGGAAGCGTACTCATTATAGGGACTAGCTTCTATTAGTTATATGTTGTATTTTATCCCACTGTATGCTCTTCGATGCAGTATTTATTATTATCTTTCAAGCCACGCAATTTACAATCATCAATAAAATTTTGATTTCTTGAAAGATTACAACTCCTAATCTACTTTTACTATTTTTACTCTTTTGATTACGAAGTATTGATATATTCAACAATCACAAACTTGATAATCCACAAGTTGTAAAAACTTATCTACAAACAGTTCATAGATTAAGTTGTACTCAATCAAGATTACATCCTGTACGATTTATCTGCGTGCCAATCATAAGTTAAGTTGTAATACCCTTAGTCCTGTAGGATTTTCATTTTAGAACTTACCTGCGAGCAGTTCAAATTTTCTAACTAAGTCATGAAGATCAGATCTTTCGAACACAATGCTTGAAGATAGCCTCTCCATATCTAGGAAGTTTTGGCAATATCAAAAAGGGGGAAATTGTTGGGATAAACGCAGCCTGCTTTGATAATCGCCATTATACGGCAGGAAGTCTTCATAGTCAGCATTTCGCTAAGTATGGAAGCTGTTAGGATACTCCGAACAATCTATCCATACAGTAAGAGATCTTTCTACAGAATCCGATCCTATAGTGCCTGCATAATTATACAACAGAAGTAAAGAGAGTTGGATACAGAAATCTTGCTGTAAGAGTTTTACTTAGGAAAAGTAAAACACATCCAACCGGACTGAAGAATAACCTTAAACTGTTGTGAAATAAATTTTGTTTATTCATATTCACGGTTAAAGCAGCATTTAATGATGATAGGACCGCATTTAATGCGGTCGAAAGAGACAAAAGTCTGAACGCGCTGAAGAGCATTTAATGCAAAGTCAAAGATAATGTCTGAAACATTAAATGCGAATCGCTTTTAATTAAAATATTTTGTAGCCTCCAATCAGAGCTGTTTAAATCTCACCAACCGACTAATGACTATATTTATAACAGATCTATTTCCAAGGTTATAATATGATTGAATTAGCTTGGTTTTAATTTTATAAATACTCTAAGTATTTTATAAAAAAATATTTTCTTTCTCAAATACACTTAAAACTTAAGTGTAAAACTTTGAAAAGAAAAACTCTCTCCCAAAACAACTCACGGCTGAACATCCTCTACTAAGGAATGAAAGATGGTATTGATTTTAATACACAAATCACACACCTCAATTATTCATCAAGACCTTAAAATAATATATCTAATATATCATCTAAACCCCACAAAGTATCAAAAATGCATGAAGACAAAAAAGATCAATCACCAACATGTGGTGATAGGTGGGGGTAGTCCATGAAGAATAATTATGGAGTTGGTTCGTTACGGTCCATGAAACGGACCCTCGTGTATCTAGTTTGATAGATAAACCTTGGTACGTTTCAATATTAATACAATTAATTAATCCAATTAATTATATTAAAAATAAATTCTCTAAGAAATTATATGAATAAATTAATTACCCAGTAATTTATTTATTCACCAGACCGATTTAGTTTATCCAATAAACCGAATTAGACATCCAATGTCCAATATTAACCAAGAGAGAATAAGCTAAATATAATCCGTCATCAATTCTTGTCCAGCGACTCTGTAGGTTCGTCTTAGCTAGCATTGAGAGGATTCAATGAGTGTTAGCACCACTTAGCCATTCTCGTGGGCCACATCGTAACCTAACTGAGAACGAATGGTAGATCATTACAAAGCCATTATGTCGCGAATACCGTATACGTATAACCTCTTCAATCATATGTCCCGATCGAGTATTAGGGTCAAAGTAAAGTCAAACCCTATTGTAACTTGACTCTATGCATTTGTTAATGCAAACCGAGATCACCGAGCTCTCGTGTATCAAATACAAGTAGCTCTAACTGCTATGTCCGAAGAATTAAGAATCCTATCTTGATATTCAGTAGAGACTTCTACTTGCACACTAAGTTGCATTTCGAGGTTGACCCCACCAACCGACGATTGGATAGAACTGCTATAATGACTAACTTAATGTCACAAGCAT
Source organism: Orobanche coerulescens (assembly GCA_033398695.1). Classification (NCBI taxonomy): domain Eukaryota; kingdom Viridiplantae; phylum Streptophyta; class Magnoliopsida; order Lamiales; family Orobanchaceae; genus Orobanche; species Orobanche coerulescens. The sequence continues at coordinate 67,383,851 of CM065811.1, read as the reverse complement.
ATCTCCTACTGAAACCTCAAGCCAAAGGTCCACGTATACCTATCACACCCTTTCGATTCAGTCATTGACAATCCCTGAGTGATATCCATGTGACCAAATCGAGGCGAGTCGTGTTCGAGTATACTAGTCCCATTAACATACTTATAACGTGTGCTCCCAGTGATCCTCAGGAAAGACAGACACTCTACATGTAAATGTACATGTTATACAAGCCTTGTCTAAACTTACTGCCCAGTTAAGTTTTATCGACTTGCAAACCAATTAAGCATTCGAGCCCTAAAACACTTCCAGTGCCTATTTCCTTATCTCCACAAGGAGTGGAACGTTTGCCCTCGAATGCAAAAACTTATTATCCTATATACCAAATCACGATGCCAGTGATATACAATAATATAGTAATAAGAAATGCCTTATTTAATAAATGTTCATAATTGCAATACAATGATGTCACTCTCTCATCCTCTGAGTGGCATTCGAGGATATATTCATAACAATCTCCCCACTTGCACTTGATGCCACATACTATGGTATCTAATACCCATACTCTCCAGATGTCGCTCTAAATCCATCGGAGATAGTGCCTTGGTCAGTGGATCAGCAACGTTATTTGCTGTGTCTACTCTCTGTAGCGTAACATTCCATTTTTGAACCATATCTCTAACAAAATGATATTTTCTCTCAATATGTTTGGTGTTATGGTGAGCCCTAGGATCCTTAGCCTATCCAGTAGCTCCGTCATTGTCGCAAAACAGCGTCACAGGCTTCTCTGCGTTAGGATCCACTTGAAGTTCCGTAGTGAACTTCTTAATCAAAAAGCTTCTTTAGAAGCCTCCATGGCTGCCTGATATTCGGCTTGACATGTAGAGATTGTAGTCGCCCTTTGCTTGGAACTTCTCCAAGATACTGATCCACCATTCAGAGTAAAGATATACCCTGAGGTGGACATCTTCACATCTATGTCTCCTAAAAAATCTGAATCTGTATAACCCTCCGCTTTTAGTTCTCCACCGCCATACGTAATGTAATATCCGGGATTTTTAAATTGAAATTTTGGTGGAATTTTTTTTTATATTTTAAGTAGTTGATGAACTCCGGGTCAGAACGACTCCCGGTGAATCACATCGAACATAATTGGAGAATTATCAATGATAATTTTACCAGATGTAGCATTTCGAATGAATCCATTTATAATAGGATCAACCAGCCCATTTTAATATTATCCTCACTTAATCATTAAGATTTATTTTTCTTATTATTAATTTTCTCTCTCCTCTCACATTTTCTTTCTTTTAACCTGTTCATTCTCTCCCTTCCTTCCCCTCACGGTTTTCTCTCCTCTCTCTCTTCCTTTTTATTTTTTCTCCTTCCCACCTACTCTCCCTCACGGACTATCACCCACCGGCCACCATCCACCATCCTCTTCTTCTTCACTAGTCATGACCATGATTGGAAGAGCAATGTCCAGCGGTAGGATGATCACATTTTTTGGGGCGGGATTGGGCGAGAAGGCGGAATCCAGTGTAGGTCAACGGGGGCGCGGCGAAATTCCGGTGAAGGGCTGGGAGGAAGGCGACGGAGTGGAAGGATATAGTCTTCGTGTGGCTCAATTCCAACAGGGAACTTTGTTTCAGGCCGGAGCAGGTACACATTTTTCGGAGAGACTGCCGATGAGAACAATACGCAGCTGCGGGCTGGTGTCTACGGCGATAATAACTGAAGCTGGAAGGTGGCAAAGCAACTAAGGAAGAAATGAACTAGCCGAAAATTCAGACAGGCCGGGGATATGGAGGTCTGGTCTGGCTTTTCGGTCCTTGAGTTCCTGACGAGGTGTATCTCAGTGAACCGGCAGCGGGCCTGTCTTCACTGACTCCGACATAGATCGTGATTTTCAGTTCAGAAATGGGTTGATGGTGTTCCGATCGAGTTAAAGCTCCGGGGACTGGAGATGCTTTTAATAGAAGTCGACTAATTGGGTGGAGAAGTTCTTTTCGGCAGTCGGATGGCTTCTAATCGGCACGGCCAGAGTGATCGTAGGGCGAGTTACTGTGTGTGCGTGTGTGTTGTTGTTGCCCAAAATATTTATCCGAAGATTAAATAATGCTGGAATGGACGGACAACAAACAAGGTTGCAGGAGCACTTCCGAGGGGGTGTAAATAACACTAGATTTGCCGGGTTTGTTAGGCCCGGGCTTGAATGCTCTCGCGAGATGTTATTAATACAAATATTCGTGGATACAAGTATTATTGTGAGAATATAAGTACAATGAGTGTAAAAAGATCTTGTTAATCCAGCTCTTGAGCGAAGCTTGGTGTTCTTCGTCCATGCCGAGAAGAATGAACCAAGAGATAGCTATTGCTAAGAGTAGGAGAAAGCCAAGTTGCGAGTATTGCTTGTTGGGAAGCCATGAGAATCAGAAGGGAGTTGAAGTTCTGAAGCCTTTTTCGTCCGAGAGAGTTGAACCCTTTTCCAGGTGCAGGGAGCCTTGTATTTATAGGGGCTGAGGAGCCTTGTTTCCTGGCGGGCGATCGCCTTCCGGCCAATATAATAATGGGACGATCGTCCTCAAGTCACATGGGTTGTCTGCCTAAAGTCCAAGGCTACAGCTGGCAGCCAGCTGTGTGGTCCAATGAGGAGCCAGCACGCGTCCGGGGTTGCTGTCACGGGCGGTCCCACGGACATCTTTCGGCGGGCCTGTCGGCTGGTGGACGGATGCTGACAGGCTGTGGTCAATGATCCGTGAAATGCGGATCTTGTCTCGGCGCTGCACGTGGGTTGTCCTGAGCTTCGGCCTTTGCCGACTGGATGACCATCGTCTTCGAGTGGCATGAGACGGTCGACAATGGTGGGTCGCCAAGATGGGTCGCTGCCCAGGCGATCGAAAACCGAGGTGCCCCGGCTGCCGAGCACCTCTCCTTGCGGACGAGAGCCTCCTGGCGATCGCTCGGCCAGTAACGCCTTAAACTTCCGCTTGGTCTTGCAGCGGATGGCTGAGGGGGTGATAGCGGGAGACACGTCGAGAGCACTCCGTCGCTCCTGTATGACGGCCATGGCCTCATCGATCTGTTCCGCGGTTCGGAACTGATCGAGCGAGAGACTCGGGCCGGACCTCAGGGGCGGGATCGAGCATCTCGGACCGCGGCGGCTACCCTCCGCCATTGACTGAGGCTCGGACTGAGACGGAACGAGGCGTCTGGCGGGCTGGCCGGCGGCTTTCTTCGACCCGGAGGCGGAAGACATGATTCTGAAAGCTTTCTCTGAAGAACAGTGAGTGTTTCTTCAGGTATATGCCCCGGAGAATAGTGAGTGTTCTTCGAGACGGTAGGAATAAAAATTTGAGGGTTAGGGCCCCTTCCTCTAGCGCCAATTGTTGTTGCCCAAAATATTTATCCGAAGATTAAATACTGCTGGAATGGACAAACAACAAACAAGGTTGCGGGAGCACTTCCGAGGGGGTGTAAATAACACTAGATTTGCCGGGTTTGTTAGGCCCGGGCTTGAATGCTCTCGCGAGATGTTATTAATACAAATATTCATGGATACAAGTATTAATGTGAGAATCTAAGTACAATGAGTGTAAAAAGATCCTCTTAATCCAGCTCTTGAGCGAATCTTGGTGTTCTTCGTCCCTGCCGATCGTCTTCTGTATGAGAGAGGCCGAGAGAAGAATGAACCGAGAGATAGCTGTTGCCAAGAGTAGGAGAAAGCCAAGTTGCGAGTATTGCTTGTTGGGAAGCCGTGAGAATCAGAAGGGAGTTGAAGTTCTGAAGCCTTTTTCGTCCGAGAGAGTTGAACCCTTTTCCAGTGCGGGAGCCTTGTATTTATAGGGGCTGAGGAGCCTTGTTTCCTGGCGGGCAATCGCCTTCCGGCCAATATAATAATGGGGCGATCGTCCTCAGGTCACATGGACTGTCTCCCTAAAGTCCAAGGCTACAGCTGGCAGCCAGCTATGAGGTCCAATGAGGAGCCAGCACGCGTCCGGGGTTGCTGTCACGGGCGGTCCCACGGACATCTTTCGCCGGGCACTGCTGGTGGATGGATGCTGACAGGCTGTGGTCAATGATCCGTGAAATGCGGATCTTGTCTCTACGCTGCACGTGGGTTGTCCTGAGCTTCAGCCTTTGCCTACTGGATGACCATCGGCTTCGAGTGGCATGAGACGGTCGACAATGGTCGGTCACCAGGGGTCGGCATCGGTCGGTCACCAAGGGTCGATCGGCAAGCGCTGAGAGATGATCGTCTGGTCGCCGGCCACCAGGAGTCGATCGCCAAGTACCGAGAGACGGTCGTCTTAGATGTCGATCGCTCGGCACCGGGACTCGTCCTGGGACCTTCGGTCGGCCGATCTATCTCGGTCGCTCGGCTATGGCTAGGTCGCCCGATCTCTGGTCGGCAGTTCTGTCTTGGCTGCTCGGCTGCGACATGGTCGCCCGGTCTCTGAGGCGATCGCCGGTCGGAGAGTATAATTCTCGACACAACATGTGTTACTGTGTGCATGTGTGTGTCTATGTGAGTGTGCTGGTGTGTGTTTGTATGTGACTTGTGTGTGAACGTGTGTAGAGTGTGTGTGTTTGTGTGTGGGTAGTGTGTGTCCGTATGCAAGGTTGTGTGTGTATGCTAATGTATGTTTATGTGTGTATATAGGTGTATATATACACATGTATGTGTATCAGGTGTGTGAGTGATATATATATATATATATATATATATATATATATATGTGTGTGTGTGTGTGTGTGTGTGTAATAGTTGTGTATATGTATTTGTGTCGGAATTATGGATGGGGAAAATGAGAGTAGAGCAAAGTCTTGATAATATGGTCTACAAGCGGGTAAGTGTATTTGAACATGGAGTGAGCCCGAGTTCGGAGTTCGTATTCGGGGTAATCGTTGAGGAATTTGGATTATGATCTCGATTGCTAGTTGAATTGAGACATGGATTCCGGTTGAGTATCCTTGGTCGCCTGTTCCGATCGTTGAATTTAGGGGCGCAATTGAGGTATATATTAACCGATTAATTGCCTTGTAACTATAAGATATTGAATTGGACCTTATATTAAATTGTCTATTATGTATTTATAATAAGGGTTGGGATTTCAATGGATCGATCGGGTGATCCATCTTCGTCGGAGCTTTCGACATCAATTATCGAGGTAAGTATTCTTGTCTATATGATTTATATTGTGTAAATTGTGGTTGTATAATGAATTTGTGTTGGTTATTCACACTTGCATGATATGGGCCGTTATAGAGGTTATGTTAAGTTAGAGTTGCTTTGTTGCTTGTCGTAGAGGCATGTTAGTAGAGAAGTGATGTCGGTTAGATAATACACTTAGACGTGTGTTGTGAGGTTTCGGTGATCACTGAGTTGTGTGGATGGAGTTGGGTGTTATGGAGTTGGATGGGTAGGAATGGTTTGATCGGTTGTTATACCTGTTGATGTGTAGCGATGCGTCTAGAATTGTTAGGTTGTTGTTAAGCTGTGTCGGTCGTAGTTATTTGTCGGGTAAGTGGCCATTTAAAGTAAGTGCCTTGGCTATATATATTGTGACTAACGATTGAGACAATGGGTTTTTCAAATGTATATGTGTGTCATCTGCTCACTCCGGGAGGGTCCGACGGGGCCTCGGAGGAATCCAGTGGTTTAGCCCCGGATTCACGAGCTTGTTGGCTATCCAGTCCGGGAGGGTCCGTAGAGGCCTCGGATGGGACCAGTGGTTTAGCCCTGGTCCTAGGTGATGCATGTGCGTGATTTTGATTTCTAACTATGGCCAGTTTGGGAGGGTCCATAGAGGCCTTGGATGGGACCAGTGGTTTTTTAAATGTGATATGTCCGGAATATCACAATGTTTTTGTTCTTGATGTTGAGATACATTATATATAGGATTTCGGTACCTGGCTAGAATGGCACTAAAATGTGTCGTTTGTGTTTAGTTCCTTGGTTGTGAGGTTTTGGTGTTGGAAAACGGACCTTGTTATTGTTTTCGTGTACTGTGGTTTGATTAGATTTTGGGTTAAGATCCCAACGGTTGTGTAAAGGTTACTTTGTGTAAAATGACTTTGGGTCGAGACCCATTTGTCCTGCAATGGGTTTTCAACTAAGGACTTGAGGTCCATAAAGATTCCCTAATTATATAATTATTTGTTACATAAACTAGATTTGGGCCGAGACCCTATTATTTTCGAAAAAGGTTTTATAATCTTGAACTTGAAGTCCCAAAAGACTTTCTGTCGTTTTCTAAAACTCCCGAGTTGCTATATTATTTTCAAAGACTTGAGTTGTACTTTAAACATTGAAAACCTCTCGAGAATGTTCTTCACGGCTTTTGTTATTTTAATATAACTGATATTTGCGTGATATATATTGTATGGCCTGAATACTTGTACTAGCCATTCAAATGGTAATCCCTTAAATGGGGGAAATGCGTCTCATGTATTTCAGGTATGCTTAGTTCGTTGGAGAAATCATGGGGATGGCACTGAAGAAGGCGAGCCGCGATACTAATCAAGAATTAGAGTTCAGTATGATGTTATTGTACTATTATGTTATCTTCAGTCTTCCGCTATATTGTACCTTGACCCTTGTGTAGGTAAGTCAAGTAATGAGTTGTTATTCAGTCGAGTACCTACTGGACTGTCTGCCCCAACACACTAGTAGCGTGTGCTAATGAAGACCGATAGCGTGCGCTACCAGTACCCAAATAGCGTGCACTATAAAGAGTACGTAGCGTCCGCTACTCCCCACACACAGGCTACAAATTCGATGATAATGATAATATTCTCGTCTCGATTCTAAAGCAGGGTTGAAAGGCGAATGATAACTGATACGCGATTCAAAATTACGTCGAACGGTGAACACAATTGAATGAGTGTAAATGATGAATGATTATTAATGAGTGAAAATTACTGAGTGACAATTACTGAATGATACTAAATGAATTTACAACCGGGTATTACACTGAGGAACTGGCTATTGGGGTCTCTTTGGTAAATCTCCAAGATAGCATCTTAAATGGGGACGCATAAACAAAGTTATAAATGTCTTTGTGGGGGTCAGAGAGGTAATTGACATCAATAAAACCAACTAAATACTTGTATATTGTATGGCCTAATATTTAACAAAGTTATTTTAATATAACTGATATTTGCGTGATATATATTGTATGGCCTGAATACTTGTACTAGCCATTCAAATGGTAATCCCTTAAATGGGGGAAATGCGTCTCATGTATTTCAGGTATGCTTAGTTCGTTGGAGAAATCATGGGGATGGCACTGAAGAAGGCGAGCCGCGATACTAATCAAGAATTAGAGTTCAGTATGATGTTATTGTACTATTATGTTATCTTCAGTCTTCCGCTATATTGTACCTTGACCCTTGTGTAGGTAAGTCAAGTAATGAGTTGTTATTCAGATTGTTATTGCTACTAGTGTGTTGGGGCAGACAGTCCAGCACCACAAGATACAGCACGGGATGCCGAGTTAGAACCTGACAGGAGATGGATGAGAAATCACCCCCAGGAGTTGATTATAGGAGATATCGATGCTGGTGTAACCACTCATAGGAGAATACAGAGTACATAAGGAACTGTACTTTGTGCACAGGAAGAAGCAGATTCTAAAAAGTCTCAATTTCCTGTAAGGAAATATCAAGCCGAATTTAGGAGACTAGCTATGTGCACTCTAGCTATATTCTTAGCCTAATCTGAACCTATTTCGACCAATGAAGCTCTGAATAATTCGCACTGGATCACTTCTATGGAAGAAAAGCTAAATGGTTTCGAAAGAAACAATGTATTGTATCTTGTACCCAGACTAGATTATCAAGCTGTAACTGGAACTAAATGGGTATTTAGAAACAAAAATAATGAAAATGGACTTGTCATAAGAACAAATCCCGACTAGTAGCTCAAGGTTACAAACAGGAAGAAGGCATAGACTGTTGGGATTCGGTGCCTAAAACGAAGGCCCAGCGGAAGCGGTAAAACGAAAATTAATTCGATCCGAATCCCTACGATGATCGATCGAGCTACGTATATACGAATATATAAACGAAAAGCAAGAGTTGTAAAAAACTAACCCTCGAAGTCCGTTGATTAAATGGTAACCTTCTATTGAGCTATTCCCCAAGCTCTTGAACGATCCAACGCCGAAAGCACCGCGTCTCTACTTGCCACGCGCCGGAGAAACGAACGGAATGACAACACCTTGCTATCCTCCGAGGATACGGCTAGAGCTAGGTGATGAAGCTATATATGTAAAGATTACTACACTCTAAGTGTTTTAATCTTACTCTCTCTTTATGTCTTGATATTTTTCTCTAAGAAAAACAAGAACAAGGTTGAAGAAGAAGATGACTAAAGAGAAAACAATTTTCTCTCTCTCTCAAACTCAATGATACGTAAATGCCAAGAAGTATATTGTGAGGATGAGAGATCAAAGTCTTGTATATATTCTTATTCAACCCACATGAATACAAATACATATATCATGATTTGATTCCCCATATAATGTATATGATACTTGTCCCCTCAATCACATGAGATTCCAAAACCATGATGGGGACAAGTCAATACACACACATGGTAATAAGTGGGGTTGGCCCATGCTAGAAAAGCAGTCGAGTTCGGTTCGTTTCGGACTCGTGAGTCCAAACAGATAAACTCCTATTCCGTTCCGATGTATTTATGTCGTTTAATTAATCCAATTAATTAAACATATCAAATACAAAATAACATAATTAATTTCTCCAAGAAATAATTATATTCATGAATTAAATTAATCACCCAGTAATTTATTTAATTCATTAGGCCGTAAATCAATTTATCCAATAAATCGATTTAAACATCCAATGTTCCAAAATTAGATATCCAATATCTAATATTCATAATGAGATAATTAGCTCGATTCATTCCGTTGTCAATCCTAATGCGCGACTCGGTAGGTCCGTCTCAGTCAGCAATGGGAGGAACCAAAGAGTAGTAGCACCACCTAGCCAGCCTGGTGGCCTACACTGTACCCCGACTGAGAACGAATGATTGGGATCATTCAAGAACCATTCTATCGTGAATACCAGTATACGTATAAACCCTTCTTTCAAATGTCCCGATCAAGTTATAGGGTCACGGTCAGTCAAACCATATCTGTACTTGACGCTATGCATGCGTTAATGCAAATCGAGATCATCGAGCTGTCGTGTATCTAATACAACTAGCTCCAATGCTTTGGCCAAAGACTTATGATCTCATTTGCCAATAACCGCATAGGACATATAACCCGCTCACTAACGGGAGAAAGAATTCTATCTTGGTATTCAGTAGGACCTGCTACTTGCCCGTCAAGATGCACGTCGAGGTTGACCCCCGCCTTCCGGTTTACAGGGTCGAACTACTCTAATGAAAATCTTGACGTCACAAGCACATCCCTACTAAATCCTCAAGTCGAAGGTTCACGAATACCTATCACAACCTTTCGATTCCGTCATTGTGATCCGGAGTGAAATCCATGTGACGAATCGAGGGTGAGTCGGTTCGAGTATACTAATCCAATTAGCATACCTATAACGTGTGCTCCCACTAACCATTAGTGTTCGACAGGCACTCTCCATGTCAAAGAACACGTCATACAAGTCTTCACATAAACTTAACGCCCAGTCAAGTTTCATCGACTTGCGAACGATTAAGTATTTGAGCTATAACCTTTCCAAAGGCCGACCCCCTTATCCAATAAGGAGTGGAACGTTTTGCTCTCAAATACATAGACTAGTTTCTATATGTTTATTTACGAGTTAGGAATGCCAGTAACTACCAGTAAATAAAGAAACATTCATTTGCCTTATATAAATGGTTTACATAATTACAAGTACAATGCCCTCACTCAACAACCTCTGAGTGGCATTTGAGGGCATACTCCTAACAATCTCCCACTTGCACTCAATGCCACTCACTATGGTATCTAATACCCATGTTCTCCAGATGACGCTCCAAGCTAGTCTGAGATAGTGGCTTGGTCAGTGGATCGGCGACGTTGTCGGCCGAGTCTACTCTATGCAGCACAATGTATCCCTTGCGAACAAATTCTCTTACGAGATGATACTTCCTCTCAATATGTTTGGTGCTGTTGTGAAACCTCGGCTCCTTGGCCTGTGCTACAGCTCCGTCGTTGTCAGCACATGGTATCATTTGAAGTTCTCCTAGAAACTTCTTAATCTAGAACCCTTCCTTGGAAGCCTCCGAGGCTGCTTGATACTCAGCCTGACAGGTGGAATTAGCAATCGCGCTTTGCTTGGCACTACGCCAAGATACTGCTCCTCCATTAAGAGTAAATATGTAGCAGTGGACATCGAGTCGTCCTTCGCCTTGGAAGTCCGAATCTGAATCCCACCACATCCAATTCTCCACCGCCATACATTAGAACCATATCTCTAGTCCTTCTTAAGTACTTGAGAACGTTCTTTACGGCGATCCAATGTTCCCTACCCAGGTTTGCACGAAACCTACTCACCACGCTTACGGCATGCGCGATGTCGTCTTGTACACAACATAGCATACATAAGGCTACCCACGGCCGAAGCATATGGTATATTACTCATTTCCTTTCGTTGTTCCTCACTTTGAGGACACATCTTCAAGGTGAGTTTTATTCCATGTCGCATCGGTAGGAACCCTCTTTTAGAATCATCCATCTTAAATCGCTTTAAGATCTTATCTATATAGAGGGCTTGGGAAAGGCCTATTGTTCTCTTCGCTCTATCCCTAGAGTCGAATACCAAGAATATAGGTTGCTTCTCCCAAGTCTTTCATGGAGAAATTACTCAAAGCCAAGCTTTCACGTAACCGAGCATTCCCACATCATTTCCTATTAGTAGAATGTCATCTACATATAGTACTAAGAATGCGATCTTGCTCCCACTAACCTTCTTGTATACACAAGGTTCCTCTTCATTTTGCACGAATTCAAACTCTTTGACCGCCTCGTCAAAACGAAGGTTCCAACTACGCGACGCTTGCTTCACCATAAATGGAACGCTGGAGCTTGCACACTTTCTCGAATATCGACTTCGGACACAAAGCCTTTAGGTCGCTCCATATAGATTTCCTCCTCGAGGAATCCATTAAGGAAAGCCGTCTTTACGTCCATTTGCCATATCTCATAATCGTGGTAGGCGGCTATAGCAAGCATCATGCGAATAGACTTGATCATGGCTACGGCGAGAAGGTATCGTGGTAATCGATCCCTTCCTTTTAGGTATAACCCTTTGCCACAAGCACGGCCTTATAGGCGTCAACCTTGCCATCACCATCGGTCTTTCTCTTGTAGATCCACTTGTTCCCAATAGGCACTATGCCCTTGGGGCGGTCTACTAGAGTCCGGACACGATTGACATGCATCGAGTCTATCTCGGCTTCCATAGCTTCACGCCATTTCGCGGAGTCTACATCCACCATCGCTTGGTCATAGGTTGTTGGGTCGGTCTCTTGGCTATCACTTGGAACCTCATGGAGACCCGGCTCCTCCAAGTGCACAAGCCCATACCTCTCGAGTAAATGAGACACCCTACTAGACCTACGAGGTGGTTGTACTTGTGTTTGAAAGTTCGGTTCAGTTTCTTGCAGTGTCTCTCGAGGAGTTTCATTGTATTCTTCTAAAGAAATACTTCTACTGCTCCGCCTTCTGAATGAACTCATCTTCCAGAAGTGTGCTTGTAAAGCAACAATGATCCTTCGATCTTCGGGCATGTAGAATAGATATCCCATCGTCCCAGACGGGAATCCAATGAAACGTCCCTTCGCAGACCTAGCTTCCAACTTTTCCACCTTAGTCTTCTTGACATAGGCGGGACCTCCCAAATCCTAATATGATTAAGACTTGGTTTCCTTCCTTCCCACATCTCATGTGGAGTTTTAGGAATGGATTTAGAAGGACATCTGTTCAAGATATACGCGGCGATCAGTGCATACCCCACGGGTAAATCGGCAAGTCGGTATAGCCCGGCATGGAACGGACCATGTTCAACAGGTCCGGTTCCTTCTTTCGACACACCATTTAAGCGAGGAGTACTGGAGGTGTTAGTTGTGAAACTATTCCATGTTCCTTAAGGAACTCGTCAAACTCCGTACTCATATACTCACCACCTCGGTCCGACCGAAGTGCTTTGATATGATTACCGGTTTGTTTCTCGACTAGGGCCTTGAATTCTGGAATTTCTCAAAGGCCTCGGATTTATGTTTCATTAAGTATACATAACCATACCTAGTATGATCATCATAAACGTAATGAAATATTGATATCCGTCACGTCTTTGCTTCCAAAGCACCACATACATCGGTATGGATTAATCCCGATTTATCGGCTCTTTGAAATGTCCCTTTGAAGGGGACTTAGTCATTTTGCCTTTAAGGCAAGATTCACAAGTAGGAAAGGTATCCGATCCCAATGGACCCATAAGTCCATCTTTTTCCATCTTGTAAACCTTGGTCGACCAACATGACCAAGTCTAAGATGCCATTTCAAAACTTGATTGGTTTCATCCCTACCGCGTTTTCTAGTTATAGTATTCACAACTACTTTGTTCTGAGATTTAGATGATACAATCCATTCAACAATGTAGCGACCCACTAGTTTATTTCTAAAATAAATTTTGCAGAACCATCACCAATGAAAAATGAAAAGCCTTTTCGGTCCATGACCGGAATGGATACAATGTTTTGTGCCCCTTGGGCAAAACAAGTACATCTTCTAAAGTCAAAACAAAGCCGGATTCTAAACCCAAAAGAAGTGATCCTATGTCGGTCGCCTCGACACTATGCCCGCTTCCGACCGTGATCATAACTTCTCCACTCCAAGCTTCCTACTTTGTTCCAGATCCCGATTCACGGTACAAATATGAGAACTAGCACGAGAATCCGATTATCCGAAGTAGAAAATACGATGCGAGAACAATTTGTTTCCAAAACTAAAAGTTACATGCACGAAGTGCCATGAAGAATCGGACAGTCTCTAGCCCGGTGGCCCACTCACCGCACTTGAGACAAGCATCCTTCTTCTTCTTGTTCTTTGGAACCATCGGGGCCTTGCCCTTACCCTTAAGGTCCTTAGCATGTGGTCGATCCGCTTCTTGGTCTTTTTCTTCTTATTATTAGACTTAGAAGTCGAAGAAATCACAAGCGAGACTCCTTCATCCGCGGAGTCTTCATCGAGGCGAGCGATCACAAGTTTGTTCATTAGCCCGGCTAAATTACATGCAATCTCATTGCGTTGAAGTTCATAACAAAGCGTGAGAAGGAATCGAGAGAGGCGTAGGATAAGGTCGGTTTGGAGAGAAGTATCCATTTTAAAATCAAGAGCCTCCAATCTCTCGATCATGGATATCATTTTGAGGACGTGTTCCCCAACCTTCTCACCTTCCTTCATCCTTGCACCGAACAGTTGCTTGGATATCTCATATCTAGCAGTTCTACTATGCTCACCATAAAGCTCGGTTAAGTGAGATAAAATCGCCTAGCGAAGTCATTTTCTCATGAGCTCTCTGAAGCTCATTAGTCATGGAAGCCATCATATTAGCACGGACTTTCAGGTCATCCTTGACACACTTTTAGTTGTTTTCAATCTGTTCCTGATTGGCTAGGGTCCGCACATGAGGCGCAGGAATGTCCGTCTACAATACGTATCCCAGTGCCTCTATACGAGGACAATCATCGGATTGCGGAGCCAATCCACAAAGTTAGGTCCCATTAAGGTGTTCTTTTCGAGTAGAATTGCGAGTGGATTCATTGTCATATTGAGATTTATGCATTAAGTATAGCAGTTAATTAGTGACTCATTCAATTATGTTACGAGTATAGAATTTAAGGTCTTTTCTATTCTTGTTACCCGGCTCCCACTATTTTTATCGGAATAACACACTCCCATGTGAAATCCGAAGTATCGTCGCTCTACTTCATAGTGGTGATCGAGTTCTTTATAAATTTTAATAGAGGGCAACCGAACAGGTTTCTAGTCTATTAATTTTCATAAAGTGGTGTCCAACACCAACCCATCTAATGGATGATTCGATCTTCTTTTTCCCCTTGTTCACTCCCCTCAACCTATACAGTTTCTATGGTTCGTGAACAAGTTAAGTTTATACCATCGACGCAAATCAGTTTCACAATTGAATCTTATCCGGCAACCTATCGGGTTTCTAGGGATAAAATTTGCTCCAACCGAAGGCATCAATGCGCTCCGGTAATTTATCCGTCCTCCCGACGACTACCCGATAACTCGGAAGCATAGCACATCCGGTTTGGATTTCAATTTCCCGAAAACTCGATGGAGGGAGGAAAACCTTGAAACCTTATAAACTTAATTATTTGTTGTGGGAGAATTATCGCGATTAACGTTACACTTTGCACATTAATCGTTTAAGCGCGTTTGTGGCATTCATACAATATGAAACAACCAATCACAACCTAGTTGCTACCAACATGTGGTTCATGGACCGTTCTAGAAAACAAAAACTCCGTAATCTAATTACAAGTCTTCGTCTTGAATCTTCGTCTTCTCGAAATGGATCTTCCTCCGGTCTTCGTCATTACATATAAATTTTACATTGAAAATTGCATCCTAGATACAAATTTTTCTAGTAAAATAAATAGGCTCAAAACGGCCTTTACAACCCAATCGAATAAAAGCGAGCGATTCAAAAACTAAGTCCACGAACCACATCCCCATTCAAAAGCATTCATTCAATAAATACTAAATAAATGGAAAGCGTAGAGATACATTGATCCAATCAACAATACGAACCGATCAATCGATTCACACAATCGGTAATATAATAACGTTCAAAATAATTGATCGACCATAAATATTCCAATTAATCAAATTTCCCTTATAAAATGAAATACCATAAATCATTTTAATCATATTAAATCCAATTTAACATGCGGGAGATTAATTTTCAAGAATACACGGAAAAATCGAGCCGGGCGAAAATGGCTGCCATGGCGAGTCATCGCCGGCGGCCTTCCTACCGATCGCTGGCATGGCCGCGTCACGCTCGGGAGCGACCGGCCAGGCACGGCCCGTGTCTCCGACACGGTCGGTGCAGCGGTGGCTTTGAAAGGCGCTGACACGGCCCGTGTCACGGACACGGCCGAGTCACCTGGCGACTTCACGCCCTTTGTCCGAAAAGTCGTCCGGACGATTCGAGCTCGATTTTTGACCGGATATCCAATATCAATATTTTTCAACATTCATATCTTCAATATAAATCATATTTCCAAGAAATTAAGATTTATATTTAGACATAAACTTACGAAAAATATAACTACAACGAACGTAAAAATATATACCACGATTATGACTAAAATGATTCCAAATCATTCACCATCTAATCAAGCATTCCAAATGCCAATATCGTATATACGATCGCAAGACCTACGCTCCGATACCCTTTGTTGGGATTCGGTGCCTAAAACGAAGGCCCAGTAAGCGGTAAAGCGAAATTTAATTCGATCCGAATCCCTACGATGATCGATCGAGCTACGTATATACGAATATATAAACGAAAAGCAAGAGTTGTAAAAACTAACCCTCGAAGTCCGTTGATTAAATGGTAACCTTCTCTTGAGCTATTCCCCAAGCTCTTGAACGATCCAACGCCGAAAGCACCGCGTCTCTACTTGCCACGCGCCGGAGAAACGAACGGAATGACAACACCTTGCTATCCTCCGAGGATACGGCTAGAGCTAGGTGATGAAGCTATATATGTAAAGATTACTACACTCTAAGTGTTTTAATCTTACTCTCTCTTTATGTCTTGATATTTTTCTCTAAGAAAAACAAGAACAAGGTTGAAGAAGAAGATGACTAAAGAGAAAACAATTTTCTCTCTCTCTCTCAAACTCAATGATACGTAAATGCCAAGAAGTATATTGTGAGGATGAGAGATCAAAGTCTTGTATATATTCTTATTCAACCCACATGAATACAAATACATATATCATGATTTGATTCCCCATATAATGTATATGATACTTGTCCCCTCAATCACATGAGATTCCAAAACCATGATGGGGACAAGTCAATACACACACATGGTAATAAGTGGGGGGTTGGCCCATGCTAGAAAAGCAGTCGAGTTCGGTTCGTTTCGGACTCCGTGAGTCAACAGATAAACTCCTATTCCGTTAGATGTATTTATGTCGTTTAATTAATCCAATTAATTAAACATATCAAATACAAAATAACATAATTAATTTCTCCAAGAAATAATTATATTCATGAATTAAATTAATCACCCAAGAATTTATTTAATTCATTAGGCCGTAAATCAATTTATCGATAAATCGATTTAAACATCCGATGTTCCAAAATTAGATATCCAATATCTAATATTCATAATGAGATAATTAGCTCGATTCATTCCGTTGTCAATCCTAATGCGCGACTCGGTAGGTCCGTCTCGATCGGCAATGGGAGGAACCAAAGAGTAGTAGCACCACCTAGCCACTGGTGGCCTACACTGCTGTACCGGCGAGAACGAATGATTGGGATCATTCAAGAACCATTCTGTCGTGAATACCGGTATACGTATAAACCCTTCTTTCAAATGTCCCGATCAAGTTATAGGGTCACGGTCGGTCAAACCATATACGTACTTGACGCTATGCATGCGTTAATGCAAATCGAGATCATCGAGTGCCGTGTATCTAATACAACTAGCTCCAATGCTTTGGCCAAAGACTTATGATCTCATTTGCCAATAACCGCATAGGACATATAACCCGCTCACTAACGGGAGAAAGAATTCTATCTTGGTATTCGGTAGGACCTGCTACTTGCCCGTCAAGATGCACGTCGAGGTTGACCCCGCCTTCCGGTTTACGGGTCGAACTACTCTAATGAAAATCTTGACGTCACAAGCACATCCCTACTAAATCCTCAAGTCGAAGGTTCACGAATACCTATCACAACCTTTCGATTCCGTCATTGTGATCCGAGTGAAATCCATGTGACGAATCGAGGGTGAGTCGGTTCGAGTATACTAATCCAATTAGCATACCTATAACGTGTGCTCCCACTAACCATTAGTGTTCGACGGGCACTCTCCATGTCAAAGAACACGTCATACAAGTCTTCACATAAACTTAACGCCCAGTCAAGTTTCATCGACTTGCGAACGATTAAGTATTTGAGCTATAACCTTTCCAGTGCCGACCCCCTTATCCAATAAGGAGTGGAACGTTTTGCTCTCAAATACATAGACTAGTTTCTATATGTTTATTTACGAGTTAGGAATGCCAGTAACTACCAGTAAATAAAGAAACATTCATTTGCCTTATATAAATGGTTTACATAATTACAAGTACAATGCCCTCACTCAACAACCTCTGAGTGGCATTCGAGGGCATACTCCTAACATAGACTACGATGAAATTTTTGCCCTTGTAGCCAGACTAGAAGAGGCAACTGGTGCCAAATCCTTTTCAAACGCATCCAAGAAGAGGCATCTAAGCCTGAGTTTGCCAATAAATCATTTGGTCTAATCCTGAACCACATCCCCACTCGCTGCAAAGTAAATCAATCCGCAGATGCCAAGAAAATTGGGACCGGGAAATTTATCGGTGGAATCAGATCCACCATATATAACAAAATGCACATTCTTGGTGACAGGCCAAACCCCTACTGCATGCCAACCTCGAGTGACCCAAGGGATGTCACTCTGAAGAGATCTAGTGATGGGAAGAAGAGAAAAAGAAGTATTCCCCATAGCAGCTTCCCTAAAGCTATCGAGAAGAAAAGAAAAAAGACAAAGAAATCTTCTAAGGCTGATCCTACGGTGACTATAGCAGTCACTGTAGAAGTACCATCAACCACTCCAATCGCTGAATCTGTCCCACAGGGCGCAACCCCTATGGAAGAACAGTTGATGCTCGTGTAGCAGATCCCGATCCAGTAGCGGCTATGACAGAGGAACAACTATTTGCCAAGTTAGAAGGATCTGACGAATTGGATGCCCCTTCGGATCCGAAAGCCACAACTCCAAACACGGCACCCACCCCTATACGTAGCCCCACTCCCCACAGGGTACCCACCCCTGTCAGGGATCCCGATTTTCCATGGGCTCCCTTACCTGTCGAGATTCCCAACTGTGTGGAGTCCCTCCCCGATGGATATTATCAATAACACTCTCCTTCAAGTCCAAATAGAGGATACCTTAGAGCGCTTCAAAGTTAGAAAATCCTATAGGGTCGTTCCCTACGACACCCTATACAACTGGAAGGACTGGAAGGAAGATGAGTTATTTACTCTGGAGGTCACGGACACCCAGAAAGTTGAGGTCCTGATTGGATGGGAGATCACTTTTTCCTTGAGCTTATCTCAAATTATTTCATGGCAAAAGAAGAGGCCCGACTTAAAGAGAAGTCACAGTCCAGTGACAAGGCTCCATCACCAAGCCACCACTCCGACCCGGACTCTAACGACGATGATGAGGCCTTACAGGCAGGTCTTAGGATAAGCCGAGAAGAGGCTCGGGAAGGATAATTTGCTAACATCCAAGCCCAACAGGTCCAGGGGACATCCATTGAAAAACATCAGTCCCCGCCCCCACAACAAAAAGAAGTAGCCCATGAAAACCAGAAACAGGAGGAATCAGTCCCTCCTATCGTCAATGAAGAACCCGCTACTTCTCCCATACAGGAAGCTCATCCTGTACAAGATGCATCTGTTCAGCAGACAGAGAAAGAAGAAGAAGCTACTCGTGCCGTCTGCTGAGAGGAATCAATCTCTCTTCCGGAACAGATGGAGGCTGAGAGTCGGAAACAGGAATTAGTCCCTCATGTAGTTCCGACTACTGAAAACCAACAGAGGCAGGAGGAATCAGTCCCTTCTGTCTCCCTAAAAGACCCTGCAACTCACCCTACAGAAGCTCCTGCTTCCGAACATGATGAATCTCCTACCTCTAAGGTTCCCACTCTGAATCTAATGACGGTTTCCTTTCCTAATGACGGACCACGCAAACCCCATAAAAACATGGTTCTTAGATAGTTCGGAGAACCGCCAGACTCGAAGATTGTGCGCCCTAGCTCTCCGCGCATAGAGGCACAAATTGAGCAACTCCAAGCTATCGGTCGCCAAATTGTATTCCTAAAGAATGCCGTCAAGGCCCTGTATGATGTCGGAAAGGAGTTAGACCGGCTGCACGAAATAGCCCAGGACGATCCCGAAGAATCAATATTTGGGAACCAATAACACGAAATGGATCCACGGCAACCCCGAAACGGCGGTTCCGCACAACAATAACGAGAATACAGTTCAACAGTTGACAGGAAGGACACACTGAAAGGTACACGAGGGTCACTACGATCGATAAATACACCAAAAATAAAAATACAAGGGAAAGAAAAATGCGGATATTACACCAGCGCCCGCTCGTCTCGATGAACCTGACCTGAAATTCATAAAACGAATTTCCCCAAAACGGGTCCCCAGAGGGGTTAGCAATTACGCTAGTACAAGTAACCAAATGAACAACTTACATCTTACACATATAGTAAATGCATGCAATCAAGAAAACATAGTTCCAAAACACTAATTTCCGGAAATGCCATAGTCAAATCACATTTGTAAAATTCACCACAATTAACCGTCGATCCACACCTCCGTGGACCCCTACCGAGACCCCGTCGGATCTAACCCGTAGTGGTTAAAAGCAAAGCTCGTCGATCCACACCTCCGTGGACCCCTACCGAGACCCCGTCGGATCTAACCCGTAGTGAGCATACACACACACACAATTTCTCATACACTACTACTATGTCAAGATCGTAAGTTCATAAGGATACTTGCCTCGGTTAATAGACGGTGATACGAACGGAAAGGAAGAATCGAACACGACCGCGAGGAACCGGCGGAAATGAACCTAACGATTCGAATAACACAATCACAACCAACTCTAGACGAATACGGAAATGGAATACACCCGAAAACCCGCCTACGATTCATGTACATTCGTACCAAAAATAACAACGAGGGCGGACCACAACCAAACCCTCTCGATTTTGTAAAAACCCACAAAATATCCATGAATCCGTAGGAAAGCGAAAGATACTAACAATATTAATCGTATTCATCAAGAATCCACCAACAAAATGTAATATCCGGTCGAAAGTCATGTCATTTCAAACCTTTCGTATTCTTCGGATCGTGATTGTTGAGCGAACCCTTGTAATCATTGCTTGGAACCACCGTTTTGGGGCTCCCGTATTTTTATTTCGTGTTATTGTTGTCCAGACATTGAATCATATTGCTTTTATTCTCTTTCCGGGTCAATTTTCATCATTTTAGGACCCGAAGGGGGTGTTAGCCGCGGCACAAGGAGTGTGCGCCGCGGCACACACATTTCCTATATTTGGCCGAGCAGGCTGTACCCAGTGCCGCGGCACACATGTGCCGCGTCATTGCCGCGGCACACCTACGCCGAGCCGCGGCACACCGGTGTTGCATCCCGGCCAACGCGCATGTACCGGTGCCGCGGCACACACAGTGAGCCGCGGCACACTACCGAAACACAGGAACAATTTTAGGCACGTGCCGCGGCACACATATCTTGAGCCGCGGCACACAATGCGGTCAACCATAATTCGGCTTTTTAAGCGAGATTTCAGCCATTCTTTCCCCATTTCTTCTTCCATCGCGAGAGAGAGAGAGTTGGAAGAATTCTTTTCATAGCTATCACTTGTGTGTTGAAGATTTACCACTTTCAATCGGTTGGGAAGCCCGGATAGTCGATCTATCGCGTATTCCTTGGATCATAGAGCTTGGATATTCAAGAGGTAATTCCTTCGACATCTTGACTTCTCAATTTCGTGTGGGTTTTGACGTTTTGGATGATAAAATCATGGTGTATGATGTGATATATGCGTGATTATGGACATGCTTGAGTATTCATCGGATTATTGAAAGATTATTCAAGAACACTTTGAATTTTATGTTGGATTTTGGGGGTTTTCGTAGATTCGTCCGTTTTGTCCGATTGAAGCTTGAGAACCTTGAGATTTTGATATATATCTATACCATATGAGTGTTTTCTCCCGATTTTACGGGTTGGATTGTGCCGTTTTCGGACTTGTGGGAGTTTGGGCGAATTCCCAACCTTTAGTTATCCACCCGTATATTTTCTGGAATCGTAGACGAGTTTCAGGAGTCTCTTCGTATAATTTGAGTATGGATAATTAATTGTAATATTCCTTGCGAATCGTTTAGGTGCCGGAAGCGCGTTCTCGGACCTACCGAACTCATACCTTTCCTCCGTTCGATTTCTCGATGTCTCAAAGGCAAGTATACATTTATGATTGTACGTTCTCGACTTTGAAAGTAAGAAATATTGATGGCATATCATGAACGAACCGTTTTTACGGCATTCATAGATATATTGATTGGCATGTAATGAACGAACCGTTTTGACGACATTCCTACATGTATCGGCGTATGAGGTGAACGAACCGTTTTGACGGCATTCACATACGTAACGGCGTATGAGTTGAACAAACCGTTTCTACGGCATTCACATACGTCTTATGAGATTTAGTTATTCCGGAATACTAGTCTTTAATTGATGAATTGACGGATTACATTTACTTTATTGTCGAGAAGTATTATGTTTCATATTGTTATACTTGGACTAGCTATTCGACGGCTAACCCCTTTATGGGGGAAATACGTTTCATGTATTTCAGGTTCCAGGAGAGCGGACGGGCAGGTATCGGGTCGGCATAAAGATGGTGGGCAAGTGTGATACTGTGTCTTTCTTCCAGTTATGGTTGGAGTTCCGGTTCAGTGTTGTTGTACTGGATTGTCTTTTGAATACTCGAGTATCGTTTTTCTTTTCCCTTGATGTTCCGGCCTGTGTTGCCGAAGTATTGAATTGTATTGTGATGTCCGTGAATACATTGGTTATGTTTCGAATACCTTTGTATCGTTTTCATTCCTTTGTGTGTAGACCTTATCGGTCAAAATTTATGGTTACGCATATGTATAGCCTTGTGGGTCCCACGGCGGGGCTTACGGCTGTAATATCCACTGAATAACTTGGGGTGTTACGAATATGGTATCGAGCTTAGGTCTATGGATACCTAGTGTCGGTCTTTTGGGTCGATTGAGTCGTTAAATGTCCACAGTATCACTACTCTGCCATCATCACGGTCTGGCCGTGTACTTGTAAGACCTCTCACTCTCCTGGTGTTTCCTTATTCGTTTTACTTCCTTTTATCGGTATTCTTGAGAATCGGACACTTTGTTGATGCGTGATTGAATTGTGCTTACGTGACTTGTGTGTTCTTCAGTATGTCAGCTGGTAGGGGTCGTGGCCGTGGTCGTGGCCGTGGGCGAGGAAGAGGTCGTGGCGCGGCCGTTTCCATCAGTTCGGTTGCGGGATCGACCAACCCCAGTTTGTCGAACTCGGTGCATCCCGATACCGAGAGTCAGCACGACCGATCAAATGGTCGGGAACAACGCAGACGTTGGAGTGGCGAATGCACTTCAACAATTGGCTACCCAGATGACTATTTTGGCCCAAACTGCTGGTGAATAACCCGAATCCAAACACGGATGCCACCTTGAGCGTAATCCGTATGCACCCTCCACGGTTTGGCGGTGCCACGCACCCGTTAAGGCGGGAGGATTGGCTAGCGAGTTGGAGAAGATTTTCGAGGCGGTTGATTGCCGAGGTGAGAAAGTACCGATTGCTCGGTATTTCCTCACTAAGGAGGCAGCTACTTGGGGGAAGCTCATAAACCCACAGGATCGTATTGCCTCATGGGATGAATTTAAGGAGATCAAGTAGGCCGAGTTATGTCCTTGGCCCTAAAGAGAGAGCCGAAACCGAGCCTTCTTCGAGGCTAAACCACAAGATATTCCCGTTTCGCAGGCAATCGTGGAGTATAACCAACAATTAATCCATGTGAAGGATCAAGTACGTAGCGAGCGTGATAAGATCCGTTATTTTGATATGCGGATGAATTTGGACTTGCGGCGGTACATGGCCGGATTTGCTTGTACCACACTGAAAGAGTATCAGGACAGAGCTTTAGCCCATGATATGTTGAGCCCCGACAATGATACCGTTGAAGAACCGAAGAAGCAGAAAGTCGGGGGAAATTTTTCCGGCTCTAAGGGTGGCAACTATCAGAAGTCACAGACGACTAACCGTTTTGCCGGACAGTCGTCACGTTCTAATAAAGGGAAGAGGAGTTACCGTCCCACTCTGGGTACCTCAAATCGTACAGTGACTTGCTATAATTGTGGTCGTCCAGGCCACTTTAGTTCGGAATGCTACTTCCCACTATTAAAGTGTCACACGTGTGGTCAGATGGGGCATAGAGCGGTTTATTGTTCCGAGCCGAACCAGACTTTAGACACTCGGGCTTCTGCCCCAACACCCTTTGATCAAGGTGTTAATCAGCGGCAATCTTTCGGTCAACCTCTGCAGAATTTTGGCGGGGCCGGGGGCGGGTCGAACGGCTGGAGGGGAACTCTAGCGTCGGTTCGGTGCATCCAGGGGTTTATGAGATGCGTCGAACAGACGAACCCGATGCGGTGGTGTCTTCAGTACCATCCATATTCTATCTATCCGATCCGTGTACTTTTTGATTCGGGTGCTACACATTCTTTTATTTCTTTGGAGTGTGTACGCCGTTTGAATATAACTTGTTTAACTGCTTGCGATCCCTTTATCGTGAGACTGCCTAGCGGGGATAGGATTGTGGGGAATCGGGAGATTAGAGAATTTCCGGTGGTTATATCCGGTATGGAATGGTTATCAAATTTAATTGTAGTTGACATGGAAGGTGAGGACGTAATCCTCGGCGAGGATTGGCTTAATAATCACCAGGCGATTATGAATTACCGTACCAAAGCTATCACTATGATGACTAAGGACGGATCTGAGTACTCATTTTTGGGACGTAAGTTGGGCCAATCCAAGTTACTTATCAGTTCCATGAAGGCCGTAAAACTTTTGAATAAAGGTTGTACGGGCTATTGGTGTTATGCATTGAAAACGGAAGGAATTGAAGTCGATTTCTCTTCAATTCCGGTTGTTAACGAGTATCCCGATGTTTTTAGGACGATCTTCGGGATTACGCGATCGAGAGATAGATTTTCCGTGGATTTAGAGCCGGATGCGGCCCCGATTTCTAAAGCACCTTATCGGATGGCACCTTAGAGATGCGGAATGAAGACTCGGTTGGGAGAACTTTTGGAAAAAGGGTACATCGACCGAGCGCTTCGCCTTGGGACGCGCCCGTTCTTTTCGTCGGAAGAAGGATGGTTCACTACGTTTGTGCATTGACTACCGTGAGTGAATAAAGTAACCATCAAGAATAAATATCCTTTGCCTCGTATAGACGATCTATTTGATCAATTGCAAGGAGGCTGCGGTTTTCTCGAAGATTGATTTAAGATCCGGGTATTATCAACTCGAGTGAGGGAGTCCGACGTTCCAAAGACGGCGTTCGGACGAGATATGGGCATTATGAATTTGTAGTTATGCCTTTTGGGTTGTGAATGCGCCGGCGGTATTCATGCGATTGATGAATAAAATATTCATCGAGTATCTCGACAGTGTGTAGTCGTCTTTATTGGTGACATCTTGATCTATTCTCGGGATAAGGAGGAACATGCCCGACACTTGCGTCTAGTCTTAGACATTTTGAGAACCGAGCACCTTTATGCAAAGTTCTCGAAATGTGAGTTTTGGTTGGAAGAAGTTATGTTTCTCGGCCATGTGATTTCGGCCGAAGGGGTTCGTGTAGACCCGCGAGAAGATCGAGGCAAGTGCTAAGTTGGGCACCGCCTAAAAATGTTAAAGAGGTTCGTAGCTTTTTGGGCCTTCTTTGGTATTACTCGGTTCGTCAAGGGGTTCTCGAAACTCGCTCGACCGCTTACAAAATTACTCCGAAGACCGAAAAATTTATACGGACGGATGAGAGACAACGAGCTTGATGAATCAAGAGACGATTGACTTCAGCGCCGATTTTAACTTTACCGCATGGTAGCGAAGGCTTTGCGGTTTACTGGTGGCGCTTGGTCAAGGCACAGGTGTGTGCTTATGCGGCATGATAAGACGATAGCTTTGCGTCTCATCAATTAAAGCCTTATGAGGTAAATTATCCTACTCACGATTTAGAATTGGCATAGCTGTCTTCGCACTCAAGATTTGGCGGCATTATTTGTATGGTTCACCGTGCCGGATTTATACCGATCACAAGAGCACGAAATATATTTTCAGCCGAAGGAGCTGAATATGAGACAGAGACGTTGGCTAGAGTTGATAAAGGATTATGATCTGGAAATTCTTTACCACCCCGGGAAAGCCAATGTCGTTGCGGATGCTTTGAGCCGCAAATCGGCATCTCTTCAAATGCTTGAGGTTCTTACGTCCCAGCACGAAGATTCGTCAGATTTAATTGAACAAGGGATCGAAGTGTGGCTTGGCGAGTACAGGGACAGTTGTGTACTCTCGAAATTACTTCGTCCTTGGTTGACGATATCAAAGGAAAGCAGTGGAGTGACCGATGATTTCTCAAGCGAAGGAAGATGTGATTAAAGGAAAAGCTCCCGGCTTTATGGTGCACGAGGATAGTATTTTGAGATTTCGAGGCGTGCTTTGCGTTCCGAATGATTTGAAATTGAGACAGAGGATTCTCCGAGAAGCTCATGCTACGCCTTACTCAATCCACCCCGGGACGAGTAAGATGTACAAAGATTTGAAGCGAAATTTTTGGTGGAATAACATGAAGAAGGATGTTACGGAGTTCGTATTACGGTGCTTGACGTGTCAACAAGTCAAGATCGAACATCAACGACCGGCGGGGTTGTTGAAACCACTCCCCATTCCCGAGTGGAAGTGGGAAGATATCTCAATGGATTTTATCACGGGCATGCCGAGAACTCGGGCTGGAATGAATATGATTTGGGTAATTGTCGATCGATTGACCAAGTCTGCACACTTCTTGGGTATTTAGGATACTTGGGGACCGGATAGATTGGCTCAAACCTTTATTGCTGAGATCGTGAGGTTACACGGTGCCCCCAAGACCATTGTTTCTGATCGAGACGGCCGTTTCGTATCGCATTTTTGGCAGGCCGTTCATCAGGCTCTGGGTACTGAGTTGAGACTGAGCACTTCCTTTCACCCTCAGTCGGACGGTCAGACAGAGAGGACGATTCAGACGTTAGAGGATATGTTACGGGCTTGTGCCTTAGACTGGAATAATGATTGGGAGCTTCACTTGCCGTTGATCGAGTTTGCTTACAATAATAGTTGGCATGCGTCGATCAAAATGGCACCCTTCGAGGCTCTCTATGGTAGGCGATGTAGGTCGCCATTATGTTGGGACGAGGCTTCTGAGCTAGTTGGGACGGAACCAGATATGTTGTTGGAGACCAAGGAAAAGATTTCTATCATCCGAGACCGATTCTTGTTGCCCAGTCGTGGAAATCCTACGCCGATACTCGTAAATCGACCCTTGGAGTTTGAAGTGGGGATCATGTCTTGCTCAAAGTATCACCGACTGCAGGAGTTTTCCGCTTCGGTAAAAAGGAAAACTCGGTCAAGGTATATCGGACCTTTTGAGATTTTGGGATGAGTTGGAGACTTAGCTTATCGCTTGGCATTACCTCCGGCTTTGAGTCACGTCCATAGTGTTTTCATGTGTCCCGATTGAGGAAGTACGTACCGTATCCGAGCCACATTATCGACTACGGTGAGATTAATGTAGCCGAGGATATTACCTTTCCGGAGAGACCGTGAAGATCCTTGAGCGTCGCGAAACGGCTTGACATAAGACCATTCCACCGGTAAAAGTACAATGGTCGAGGCATGGGGTCGAAGAGGCGACTTGGGAGACGGAAGAGAAGATGCGGGTGGAATACCCCGAACTATTTATTTCTTAAGTTTCGGGACGAAACTTCTTTTTAGAGGGGGAGAATGTAATATCCGGTCGAAAGTCATGTCATTTCAAACCTTTCATATTCTTCGGATCGTGATTGTTGAGCGAACCCTTGTAATCATTGCTTGGAACCACCGTTTTGGGGCTCCCGTATTTTTATTTCGTGTTATTGTTGTCCAAACATTGAATCATATTGCTTTTATTCTCTTTCCGGGTCAATTTTCATCATTTTAGGACCGAAGGGGTGAGCAGCGGCACAAGGAGTGTGCGCGCGGCACACACATTCTATATTTGGCCGAGCAGTGTGCGGTCGCGGCACACATGGTGAGCGCGGCACCTGCTGCCAGTCATTGCCGCGGCACACCTCTGTTGAGCCGCGGCACCGGTGTTGCATCCCGGCCAAAACCGCTTTGTACCGGTGCGCGGCACACTGCTGAGCCGCGGCACACTACGAAACACAGGAACAATTTTTAGGCACTGTGCCGCGGCACACATATCTTGAGCCGCGGCACACAATGCGGTCAATCGCATAATTCGGATTTTTAAGCGAGATTTCAGCCATTCTTTCCCCATTTCTTCTTCCATCGCGAGAGAGAGAGTTGAGGAAGAATTCTTTTCATAGCTATCACTTGTGTGTTGAAGATTTACCACTTTCAATCGGTTGGGAAGCCGGATAGTCGATCTATCGCGTATTCCTTGGATCATAGAGCTTGGATATTCAAGAGGTAATTCCTTCGACATCTTGACTTCTCGATTTCGTGTGGGTTTTGACGTTTTGGATGATAAAATCATGGTGTATGATGTGATATATGCGTGATTATGGACATGCTTGAGTATTCATCGGATTATTGAAAGATTATTCAAGAACACTTTGAATTTTATGTTAGATTTTGGGGGTTTTCGTAGATTCGTCCGTTTTGTCCGATTGAAGCTTGAGAACCTTGAGATTTTGATATATATCTATACCATATGAGTGTTTTCTCCCGATTTTACGGGTTGGATTGTGTCGTTTTCGGACTTGTGGGAGTTTGGGCGAATTCCCAACCTTTAGTTATCCACCCGTATATTTTCTGGAATCGTAGACGAGTTTCAGGAGTCTCTTCGTATAATTTGAGTATGGATAATTAATTGTAATATTCCTTGCGAATCGTTTAGGTGCCGGAAGCGCGTTCTCGGACCTACCGAACTCATACCTTTCCTCCGTTCGATTTCTCGATGTCTCAAAGGCAAGTATAAAATTATGATAATACGATCACGACTTTGAAAGTAAGAAATATTGATGGCAAAACATGAACGAACCGTTTTTACGGCATTCATAGATAGATTGATTTTCATGTAATGAACGAACCGTTTTGACGGCATTCCTACATGTATCGGCGTCTGAGGTGTTCGAACCGTTTTGACGGCATTCACATACGTATCGGCGTATGAGGTGAACGAACCGTTTCTACGGCATTCACATACGTCTTATGAGATTTAGTTATTAGGAATACTAGTCTTTAATTGATGAATTGACGGATTACATTTACTTTATTGTCGAGAAGTATTATGTTTCATATTGTTATACTTGCACTAGCTATTCGACGGCTAACCCCTTTATGGGGAAATACGTTTCATGTATTTCAGGTTCCAGGAGAGCGGACGGGCAGGTATCGGGTCGGCATAAAGATGGTGGGCAAGTGTGATACTGTGTCTTTCTTCCAGTTATGGTTGGAGTTCCGGTTCAGTGTTGTTGTACTGGATTGTCTTTTGAATACTCGAGTATCGTTTTTCTTTTCCCTTGATGTTCCGGCCTGTGTTGCCGAAGTATTGAATTGTATTGTGATGTCCGTGAATACATTGGTTATGTTTCGAATACCTTTGTATCGTTTTTCATTCCTTTGTGTGTAGACCTTATCGGTCAAAATTTATGGTTACGCGTATGTATAGCCTTGTGGGTCCCACGGCGGGGCTTACGGCGCTGTAATATCCCTGAATAACTTGGGGGTGTTACACAAAATGGGAAGAATCGGACAAAAACCCCAAAACCCCCAATTATCCAAAAGGTAGGGTTCCAAGAGACATTACCTTTGAAGATCCAAGTATTATGATCCGTAGAACACGCGTAGATTGATTATCCGGGCTTCACAACCGAACGAAAATGATGAAAATCGACCCTCAGGTGATGAATGATGGGAAGTTCTCCCCTCAACCCTCTCTCTCATGCGCAGGTGAAGAAATGAGGGAAATGGCCGATCTCGCCCAAAAAGAACGAAATTATACAGTTGACCGCATGGTGTGCCGCGGCGCAGCCGAAGTGTGCCGCGGCACAGGCCAAAACTTTGTTCCCAGGGCTCGGCAGTGTGCCGCGGCACAGCCTACATGTGCCGCGGCACCCGGTACAGTCGGGTTTGGGCCGAAAATGCCACACGAGTGTGCCACGGCGCGGACGGATGTGCCGCGGCACTGACTCGGCAGTGTGCCGTGGCCCCGGACGTGTGTGCCGTGGCACACAGTACAGTCCGCTCGGCCAAAACTGGAAAAATGTGTGTGCCGCGGCGCACACGCCTTGTGCCGCGGCCCACACCCCCTTTTGGGTCCTAAAATGATGAAAAATGATCCGGAAAGAGAATAAAAGCGATAGGAATCAATATTTGGGAAACAATAACACGAAATGGATCCACGGCAACCCCGAAATGGCGGTTCCGCACGACAACAACGAGAATTAGATCAATAGATGATAGGAAAGATACACTGAAAGATACACGAGGGTTACTACAATCGAGAAATACACCGAAAATGAAAATACAAGGGAAGGAAAAATGCGGATATTACAGGACTTGTTTGGTTAGCTCGGCAATTTGTGCAGTGAGATCGCTAGTGGAATTTACTTCATTATCTCCGACTCTCCTGCCTCGTGCACTCTTTTGCTGGGAGGATATAGCAAGTTTTTCAAACAAATCAAAAGCGGCTTGCGCCGTTAGTGTTCCTATATCTCCCCCAGCTGCATTGTCAACAGTAAATTGGCAATTATGAGTTAGCCCATCATAAAAAGTTTGACTCAAACAGTGTAAAGGATAATGATGATGGGGGCATGCTAGTAAAAGAGTTTTGAAACGATCCCATGCTTCAAAAAATTGTTCACCCTCCGATTGCGTAAAAGCCGCAATTTTGGTCCTTAGATCCGCCATTTTATGATGTGGATAAAATTTAGACATGAATTTGTTGCACACATCATCCCAAGTAGCCAATGAATTTGGTGGCAATGTCATAATCCATGTTTTTGCTCGATCTTTTAAAGTGTAAGGAAAACACCTCATTTTTAATTGATCCTCGGTCAATTGTTGTAATGGAAAGGTATTGACAACCGAGTAAAAATCACGAATAAAACTTAAAGGATCCTCGTTTGGCATCCCATAAAAAGATGGGAGTTGGTTGAAATGAATGGATTTCAATTCATAATTTCGTGCTGTCTGGCCAAGTTGTATGCATGACGTTGTTGTACCGATCACCGGTCTAGCAAAATCTTTCAAAGTTTGTTGGTCTGCCATATGTTCTTCGTTTGACTTTTCTTCTTGATCGGAAGATTCAGTGTTTTCTTCTGTCAAAAATTCTCCTTCACTGCTAATATCTTCCAGGCTATCTCCAACTCGATAATCGGGATGAACGTTTTCGTTGTATGGTACCAAGGTTCTTGCAAGAGACCTACGGCCCTGCATAGACTAGAAAACAGTTCAGCGCACCTTATGTGAAAAAAAAAATAAGAACAAGATGAATAAAAGATGCAAGAAATAAAGAAAGATTAAATCACAAGATATAAATAAAAGTATACAAAAATTATATTTGGCCTAAAACAATCCCCGGCAACGGCACCAAAATTTGATCGGTCAAAAACTTATCCTAAAAATAGGAGTTTTTGAGTCGCTCGTAAATATATACGAGGTAGAAGTAGTTGTGGTAAGTTCTACCAAGGTCTTTTCTCTCGAGGATTGTTCAACAGGGCTTCGTATAATATTTTGTATAGATTGCAAATTACGAGAAATAAATACTAAAATAGATTATTGGGTTTTTAAATATTAACTTAATTAAAATGCACTATGTTTAATTTAAACTATTTTTTAATAAGACTTTTTTAATAAGACTATTTTTTATAAGACTATTTATATTAGACTATTTATATTAGACTATTTTAAGTAAGACTATTTTTAATACTACTATTTTTAAGAAGACTATTTTTTTAACTAGTGGAAATGAATAGGATTAAAATGAGTTGGGAATTTATAAAATCTAGGGGATTACGGGTTCATTAAATTAGGTTTTTAATTAAGCATAAGAATTGATTTACACGGATATAAAAGAAAAACGAATGTTTATCGAGTAATCAACTTTTCACCTCATAACTTTCGTATTCAAAGGTGTCTTAACCACTTTCGCAATCTTAAGATGTTGATAACAAGATTAACACTTGATAGATTGAAAAGATATGTTTCCAATTCACTCAACAATCAATCAAGGAGGTTTCATTAGTAGAAATAGGATATGATCAATCTCTATTTAAACCAATTAGTCCTTTTTAATCAAAATAGTGTAAATCAATCAAATACTCAATATATAACCTAATAGAAATCCCCCTTCCCCTAGGAAGAAAGATTAGCTACTCATTGGTTTATTCAAACTAAAATTATAATAGAAATAATTGATATACATAATATATATATATATATAAACTTTTAATTACTAGAACTTAATGACAATAGATAAAACTTATTTGAATATGATGAATCAAAGTGCAAGAAACAAACTTCAAAATATATTTTCAAACTTGTTTAAAGGTTATAAGCTTACAAAAATTGAAAGCAAAATACTAAGTAAAATACTAAGTGCTTATTGATCAAGTACTTTTCAATTACAAACTAAATGAAAGAAACACTTCAAACCAAAAAATGAAATACAAATTAAAATTGAGAGTTCTAAGGAAAATATCTTGCTAAAAGAAAGGAGTGTTTCTTTGCAAGAAGAGGAGGATTATTTTGCAATGAATGAAGATGTCCTTTTATAGGTGATTTTCAAGAATACAATTGATTATTTAATTTGTGGCATCTTTGACAAGTCTTTGGTGTTTGATTCACACTTGATCTTCCTTGCATGTCTTGATTTTCAGATCATTGACTTCATACATAGTTGTTGAGCTCACAAGATGCTAAATTTGGAAAATTCCACAAATATCAGCCTAAAAACGGCGATGAAAAACGGCCCAGATTGCGACGTGTTGTGCGCCGTTTTGTGGTGACACGGTCTCTTTCGGAATACGCGCGAGGACACGGCGCTAAATGCCGGCCGTGTGTGAAACGGCCCAAGACACGGCCCTTGTTGCGCCGTATGTGAAACGGCCTACATAACACGGTCCATTTTGCGCCGTTTTGTATGGTCGTTTTGCCTTGAAAAATTCCGTCGTTGGATTTGATCTTGTTTTCCGTCCTTTTTGATGCTTCATGTCAGTAATCTGTAAAATAACTTACTGATTTTCAAATTTACTAGAACTTATCCTAAAAATAGGAGTTTTGAAACTTACTTGAGTCAAATATTGTTCACAAATATTTACCTGGGGATAAGGGATGGAGTGCTTGGGGCTTTTGTTCCTTAGGAAATCTCGCATGTCAGAAAATCTTACGAGTTGTGAAAAATTTGTGTATTTCTAATCACAAATTTTGGCGCCTTAATCTTATGTTGGAAAATATATTGCTAAAAGAAATGAGTATTTCTTAGCAAGAAGATGGATTTGAGAATTGGTGATTTTGCAATGGATGAAGATATCCTTTTATAGGTGATTTTCAAGAATACAATTGATTATTTAATTCAAAATATCTATTGTAATATCATTTTTTTAATTCTTTGTTCACACTTCACCCATGTCTTTGAATTTTCAGATTTTTGACCAAAAAAATATCTTGTGATTGAGGTCACAAGTTGGTCAAAAGTGGACTAATTTTGCATGGCATCTGCTGAAAACGGCGATGAAAAACGGCCCAGTTTGCCCCGTGTTGTGCGCCGTTTTTTGGTGACTCGGTCTCTTCCGGAATACGCGCGAGGACACGGCGCTAAATGCCGGCCGTGTGTGAAACGGCCCAAGACACGGCCCTTGTTGCGCCGTATGTGAAACGGCCTACATAACACGGTCCTTTTTGCGCCGTGTTGTATGGTCGTTTTGCCTTGAAAAATTCCCGTCGTTGAATTTGATCTTGTTTTCCGTCCTTTTTGATGCTTCATGTCGATGTCAGTAAAATAACCATTTTTAGCTCATGTTTGGACATATCTGTAAAATATGTATTTTTAATCACAAATCAGTACGATTATGCCCGGAAAAAGGAATACTTTGTATATGAATTTTAGATCAATTATGCACTAATCAAATACCCCACACTTAAATTCTTGCTAGTCCCGAGCAAGACTCTTTATTAATCACACACAAAATAAAAATTAAAATAAGACATAAAATAAAAAATAAAAAAATAATACACACAAATTTAAGAAAAATAATTATATATAAAGATAAAAAGAGATCAAAATGCCATTAATACACAATAACCAACTTTATACAATAGATAGAAATGAATCAAGAT
Source organism: Orobanche coerulescens (assembly GCA_033398695.1). Lineage (NCBI taxonomy): Eukaryota > Viridiplantae > Streptophyta > Magnoliopsida > Lamiales > Orobanchaceae > Orobanche > Orobanche coerulescens. Next base: position 67,350,317 of record CM065811.1, on the reverse strand, counting down.
TCAAAATAAATTTACTAACGATTTTGAAGTTAAAACACGATTTTTATTTTTGTAATTCCAAAATGCAAGGTTTTCCCCCCAAAAGGTTGATTATTTCTTTTCCACTCGTGACTTCACACGACTCCCTTTAATGGTTGCTCTCGATCACTCGTTTATTTTTCGACTCAATATGAAGAAGAATTTCATTGGCGTCATCAAATATTGTGATTTTTCACGAAATTGAGTGTATTGAAATTCAGCCGCTAATTAATTCAAGTCTGTTCATAAACTACATCCCTTAGTGATAGCTTTCACACCGTTATTTGCTAACGTGTAGCTCTTTTCACCAACACAATTTATATCTTTTTTTTAAAAAAGGTGATAGCTTTCACACCGTTATTTGCTAACGTGTAGCTCTTTTCACCAATTTTTCTGTGAGACGGCAGCTACGCACAAATAATGGTTAGTCCTTTATTTTTCGCAAAATTTGAAGACCCACAAAATTAGGCAGCTGTTGTTGCTCAACACTTCTCCTTTTTGTCATTTTTCTTTTTAGGTGATAGCTTTCACACCGTTATTTGCTAATGTGTAGCTCTTTTCACCAATGACTCCTTTTTTTTTAGGGAATAGAATTTTTGCAGAAAATCATTTATTAGTTAAGCATGAAAAATCAAAAACTCCACAAATTATGTAAATTTCAGTTCTATTTTTCATCAACCGACTGATTCTTCTTTTCTCAAGGTAACGAATGACTCGATTTTATATGATAACTACAAGGCTTGGAAAGAGAGATTAAGGCTCAAAAAATTTTGGAATATACAATTTTTTACCGGTTAAAACAATTTTAGAAGCTTGTATATAGCTAAATTATTGGTGTTATGGCCAGATCTAGAAATCTCACAAATAAACAAAATAAATATATATATATATATATATACATATAAATATACATAAAAAAAAAAATCAAAGCCAAATAACAAAAATAATCAAATCACACCACAATAATTAAAACATACCACCCCCAAACTTGAAAAAGAAATTGTCCTCAGTTTTAAAAAAAAAAATAATAAAAAGTAAGAGAAAAAAAAATACTCCCTGTTATGAAAATTGATGCTTGAGCTATGCCTTTTTGGATCTGCATGAAAAAATATACGAGGCAAACAACAACAACAAAAAAAATATACACGGAAGTATAACACAATTTTAAAGATGCGCATCAAGAAAGTCCGAAGAGTCGCCTTACGCTGCCATCAATGCTTTTATAAAAAAAAAAACACAATAAAAATTACAGCAATAAAATAACAATACATAAATCGCGAATAGATGCGCGTCAAGAGATCAAGAAGAAACTCCTTAAGCTGCCACCATTTAGCACAATTATTACACATGACAGAAAGTAAAAATAACAAGAGGTCTGATATGGGGTATCAAAGGGAGAGAAATAAATCCACCTTTCGTTTTCTCACGGTGAGATCTTCCATCCAGACAATATTAGCTAGAGCTGGATCTGGTTGAGGAACAAATTCAATGAGTTTTTTGATTAGCTCTTCTGGTGTTGTTGCAACGACTATGATTCGTTTAGCACGCTCGGAAATAAAACCTTTTTCAGCAGAGTAGTCGATGAAAGATAGTAAACCATCAAATAAACCATTGACATTAAGCAGACCTATTGGTTTTTGATGAACATTTAGCTGGGCTCTGGTAACCACATGAAAAAGTTCCTCAAGGGTGCCAAAACCACCGGGAAGGGTGATAAAGGCGCCAGAATTATTTATCATGTGAGTTATGCGATCTTACATATTTACAGATCTAAACTCATCTCCAATAGTTGCCCCGGTGATTTTACTTTCAGCCAGAGGTTTTGGAATTACTCCCAACACTCTTACTCCTTCCATATAGACAGAAGCAGCAGCTCGTCCCATTAATCCTAGAATTCCTCCTCCATAAACTACATGAATGCATTTTTCTCCTAAAGTACGACCCAAGTTGTGGGCTGCTTCAGTAAAGCATGCATCTTTCCCATAACTAGCTCCACCAAAAATGCAGACTGAGTTAAATCCCCGGCAACGGCGCCAAAATTTCGATTATCCCCGGCAACGGCGCCAAAATTTGATCGGTCAAAAACTTTTTTACTAGCATGCCCCCATCATCATTATCCTTTACACTGTTTGAGTCAAACTTTTTATGATGGGCTAACTCATAATTGCCAATTTACTGTTGACAATGCAGCTGGGGGAGATATAGGAACACTAACGGCGCAAGCCGCTTTTGATTTGTTTGAAAAACTTGCTATATCCTCCTCTTCTTGTAGTACCCACATTTTTTTTCTTTCTTTCTCTTCTGTTTCGTCCAACCGTATCGACTCGACTGTGTTCGTTAATGCTTCTGACCTGGTGTTGTTTCCCACCTTTGTCATTCGAACGAGTTCTGATATTGTCCCAAATTGATCTATATATCGTTGTGACCTTTCCAAGTTAGGAAAATTAGTCTCGTTTTCGATCTTCCAACCCTTGGGCGGTGGAATTCCGTATTTGTTCAGTGATTGGCTTGCGTTTTGATTGATGTACCGTTGGGTTGGTCAATCATATTGATTTTCGTCCGTTGTGTTTTGTGATTGTTCGGATAATTGACTTAATTGTATTATCCATTTGATGACGCTTGTCACTTGTTGGTTTTGTTATATCCCTAACGGCGACGTCGTGTTGGTCGTCGTGGAGCGTGTTTTCACGCCGTATATTCCTTTGCGTTGCTTGTAACGTTTCGCCGATGGGCGTAAGTTACGCGTTTCCTTGCGTAGCTCGTTGAGTTTTCCTGGCGGGATATTGCTTCTCCCTACTTGTTTTAAGTTTCGGGACGAAACTTCTTTTAAGGAGGGTAGAATGTAATATCCGCAATTTTCGATTTTTCGGTAAATTTCTTTTTCAGCCGGAGTCCGTTTTGACGACTCGCTCATGACCGTTTCGTCATTTCGAGAATGATTAATTCTGGACTTTTTGTCATCCGTGTAATACCCGGTTGTAATTCATTCGTTTTCATTCAGTAATTATCAGTCTGTAATTGTCACTCAGTGTATTTTCACTCAATTATAATCATTCATCAATCATGTTCATTCACCGTGTTCACCGTTCGGAAAAACTTCGAGTTGTGTATCATTATTGTTCATTGTTTCAACTTTCCTCTTATGAGTTCGACTTTGTTAGATCACCATTAATTTTTGGTAACTCCAAAATTCTAAATCCTACAATATTATAGAGCATCGAATTAGCTTTCCAATGGTTCAAACGGTGAGTCAATCGGAGTCCTGGACGAGAGAGTTATGGTCGTTTTAGCTCACCCGCTCATTTGGCGATCATCGCCGACCGGACTCGGCCGTGTCGCTGGGCACGGCCGTGCCGTCTGGATAAGCCGGTAGCGTCGCCCGGAGGCCCGACCGTGTTCCATGACACGGTCGAGTCAATGCCGAGCGCCCTTCGCGACACGGCCGTGTCATACAGACACGGTCGAATCCTGCCGCCAATCGCGCGCCACGACCGTGTCATGTCGGACACGGTCGAGTCTGTCGGCTATTTAAGGCTGGCAGCGTATTTTCGCTTGATTTCTCATTCCTTTTCTTCCCGTTCGCATTTGTGGGTGTATACATCATGGAGACATGATGTTGTTCTTTCAATCCATGAAGTTTTGAGGCTCATATCATCAATCATCCGTCCTATAACATCCTCCGATCTACTGACCAGCCGATTTCCTAGAAATCTAATTTTGGGGATTTTGGGTATTTTGGTTGTTTTCGTCCGATTAATCCGATTTAACTTGGTATTATGATAGATTGATGATTATTAAGATGTATTACATCTTTTCCCTTAATATTCCATGGTTGGATCGTATCGATTCGTTGTTTTGGTCGAGTTCTTGATCGACGCCTTGAAGGTGTCCGGTAAAATGTCGTAGAGGGGTTTTCGGGCGTTCTACGATTATTCTTCCTCATATGATCGATGATTTATTGATTATATGTTGTTAGGGTCGAATTCTTGCGAAGAACTCGAGTCGGAACCCTTCCGTTCGTCGTTTTCTTCAAGCTTTTCGATCGTGGGTGTATTCTTTGTCTTCGCCGGAGAATTGTAGGTGTTCGAGGTGTCCCGACTGAGCCGTGTTCGTAGGAGTGTCCGGTGTCGATTATCGAGGCAAGTATCTTGCCCATACATTACGTGTTTTGTGGATATAATGGTTGTTAATCGTCGATATGTGCTAAATAAATATTCATAACCATCTTTCTCAAAAGTATCGGTATATTTACCAACAAGGTTTTCTTAAAGACGACTTGTGTGTTCCGAGAATTAATATGCTTAATTGAATACGTGTATTAATGTTGAGTATAAGATCGTAATACTTTCGTGTGACGCCATTGTGTGTGATTACGTTGTCGGTAAGTTTTGAAGTTTAGTCCTTTGTTAAAGGCATGCGTGGAGACATGTGGTTATCGATGAATTATGTGAATTTATGTGATATTGGTTGTGCCGTTCGGTCTTTGTTGGAATAGTGTGCTTTCTTGTTGATAGTATTAGTTCGGGTTATGAGTATATGTTGGATGAACTGCCATTCTAGTAAGGTACCTCGACTATATATACCGTGATTGACCTTCGAGGCTTGTGGTTTGCAAGCTGTGATTTTGGAACGTGTGTGTGTGTTGTTCCTTCCACCGGAGTGTCCGACGGGATGTCCGGGGTCGATACTAAGGGGTACGGCCACGGAAGTGGACTTGGGTGCGTGTGTGGATGAACTTCCACCGGAGTGTCCGACGGGATGTCCGGGGTCGATACTAAGGGTACGGCCGCGGAAGTGGTTTCCCACCCGAGTGTCCGACGGATGTCCGCGGTCGATACTAAGGGGTACGGCCGCGGGTTACCGATTGTGGTTTTTCATCTTGAGGATGACGATGTTATCGTTAATTGTGATATTGTCAGGAGTATCACAATGCTTTGTGCTCGGGGTTGAGAGACATTGTATATCGAGTCTTGGTGCTTGGCTAGAATGGCATAGGATTAATGTGTTATGTGTAATGTGTCCTTGTAAGTGATTTGAAGTGGATGATCGGGTCGTGGACCCCGTGTTTTGTGACCGAATGGTTGGGTCGTGGACCCCGTGTTTTGTTAAACAGATTTGTATTTTGAAAAATGAACTTTGGGGTTGTGACCCTAAATGGCTTTCGAGGAACTTTAGAATTTTTCAATTTCTAACGTTTTAAAAACTCCCGAGATTTGGAAATGTTTTCAAAGTGCTTACTTACTTCGTTTCTACTTTCAAGACTTGAACTATTTTTAACTAAATATACCTCGGGAAGTATTTCGTTGTATTCTCGGAATGTGTTGTGTATGGCTCGTATTTGCACTTTATACTTGCACTAGCGAAACAGTGGAGTTTTGCTAACCCCCGAGTAATCGGGGATATCTGTATTGTGTCCAGTACATGCGGGTTGTCGGGAGCAAGACACTGGATCGGCACGAGGGATGATGAAAGACGAATGATACTAATCACACGAAGACCAGTTTTGACTTCAGTTAGTCGGAGTCCATTGTATTGTCTTTTCCGCTGTCTTATTGTTCGTCGTTGCAAGTATTTTACCCTTGCATGTGTATGAGTCTGGATGAGTTTATGTATTTTGATTTGTAAGTCAGTGACGGAAGACCAAATCGGTCTATTGATTCGTTATTTTGATTCATCAGTATGTAATGTAATGTGTTGTGTTGATGTCTAGCCTGGTGGATCCTCACGGAGAGGGTCTGCGGCGTGTAATATTCCCGTTTGATCTGGGGGTGTTACATTTATGGTATCGGAGCTTAGGTTGCAGAAACCTAGGTTGTCGGGTCCAGTCGTGTATTGTTGGGTCTTGTCTTGTCAGATTGAGTCTGACTGATGTCGTGTCGCGACGCGTCGTTTGGAATGTCGGCCGTGATTAGTATCAGGATGCAGCCATCATCTTCGTGCGATCTGTGGATGTAAGTCTCCCTACTACAGGTTGTACCACGAGCTATACGAGCCTGTGTGGTTTTGTGTTATGTAGTTAATATTTGAAGATGCATCGTGAGTAAGTGACATATATTTGTTGATTCCCGTCTTGCGCTAAAATGTAGAATGATATTGCTGAATGTATCCTTGTATAAATCATTTTTCTTACAAGAGTATAAACCTTGGAATTTTAAGTTTTCGAATCCTTTCGGGGAGTCACGTAAAATTTTTAAAATGCCCTCCAAGGGAGGAAAAAGTTGATTTTCGTATGTTGACCACAAGGTGAAAGTTCAAAACTCGAATTATTGATAATTCTTTTCCACTGTGTACTATAAGTTTTCAAAACTCGAGTTTTTAACTCAAATAAGGTCTTAAAAATATACTCAAGACGTGACTCTCGTTTGTAACTTTTCGGTTTCATGAATGTTGGTCAAAAGATGCGTATTGATGATGCTCTCGTTGTTGAGCAGTGGTGCCAGTTTTAAAATTAAAATAGTAACGTGAATGTTGAGTCCATCGGTATGTATGTGTTGAGATAGTCCTCTATATTGAGAAGTAAAATTTTCATTTTTGTAGGATGATTTTCTTTTGATGGTTGCTTGTGAGTTGTTATAATTATGTGAGTCGATGACATTTAGACTTGTATGTTGTTGCTTACTTGTAACCTTCGAGTCTAGTATTACCTCATATATGTTTGCAATCGTGTTGGTGATTAGAGCAGTTAGCACAGGCTTAGTACGAGCCTAGCGCGCGCTAACGTGGCGTGTTTAGCGCACGTTAACCTTTGTTGTAACGCGCGCTAATCAACCTGGGCAGAGGCTATGGAACCGCATTATAGCCGTCAGGTCTAACTTTTGCTGCCAATCACTTGTAGTTGTATTCTCTACGTGGTGTCTAGTGATAACAACTATTGTGCGTGAATGCGTGTTAAGACTTTTCGTATTGCTAGGTGATATTTGATTGTGGTTGATGAATTGATAAATTATGTCTGCTGTGTGTGTTCAAAAACACTTTCCTGGAAACTTCACAAAGTTTTGACGGTTCGATTTAATCGGCGGCTCCGTGTATACTTGGAAAATTATTTGGAAATTGGCAAGCCGGCCTTGGATTCTCAAATAAAACCTCGACGGTATTTGAAAGAGTTGTTTTAAAGTACCTTGAATATTTTGTAAAGTATTACCGTCGTTGATGTCTGTGAAGTGTTGGGAGGATTTTCGAAAATTATTTTAACGTATTGTTGCATTTTCAAATATTTTGAGTGAATGATTTTCAAAAATCTTTCACACCATAAAAATATTTTATTTCAAAACCAATGCGATTTTTATTTTCAAAAAAATATAGTGAAAGATGAAAAATCTCACTCGATGTAAAGTTCAAACTCGGATTTAGAAATGTTAGAGTATGTAAGAATGATTTGATGATCTTGCATGGTTAACTTGTTAGTTATTAACGGTGATGATGATACGTAGAGGCTTGATGACTTGAATGATTTCAAATGAGACGGTTAAAATCTGTTGTTTACAAGTTTTGATGGAACAACCCGAGGTACCAAAAGTATTTTTAAAGTTTATTTTAAATAGCATACAAATCTAAGGATTTTCAAAAGATTTCCTTTAAAAGGATACCTCGTGGATTTTCTTTTCGAGTTGTTATTGGTTACCTTATGTGATATGTCGTGAGTTGGTACTTTAGCTTAATATTTTGCGAAGTTGTGCAATCGTATTGAGTGGGAATCTGCTTAGTATGCCGATGGGCAGAGGACACAGTCGTGACCACGATACTAATGGCCTTGAAGATCGGATGTGGACCAAGAGGGTATAGTCGGAAAGGTTGCTATTCCAGCACTTCGTTCTCGTTGTTTAGGTTTCGGGACGAAACCTCTTTTAAAGGTGATATGATGTAGTACCCACATTTTTTTTCTTTCTTTCTCTTCTGTTTCGTCCAACCGTATCGACTCGACTGTGTTCGTTAATGCTTCTGACCTGGTGTTGTTTCCCACCTTTGTCATTCGAACGAGTTCTGATATTGTCCCAAATTGATCTATATATCGTTGTGACCTTTCCAAGTTAGGAAAATTAGTCTCGTTTTCGATCTTCCCACCCTTGGGCGGTGGAATTCCGTATTTGTTCAGCGATTGGTTTGCGTTTTGATTGATGTACCGTTGGGTTGGTCAATCATATTGATTTTCGTCCGTTGTGTTTTGTGATTGTTCGGATAATTGACTTAATTGTATTATCCATTTGATGACGCTTGTCACTTGTTGGTTTTGTTATATCCCTAACGGCGACGTCGTGTTGGTCGTCGTGGAGCGTGTTTTCACGCCGTATATTCCTTTGCGTTGCTTGTAACGTTTCGCCGATGGGCGTAAGTTACGCGTTTCCTTGCGTAGCTCGTTGAGTTTTCCTGGCGGGATATTGCTTCTCCCTACTTGTTTTAAGTTTCGGGACGAAACTTCTTTTAAGGAGGGTAGAATGTAATATCCGCAATTTTCGATTTTTCGGTAAATTTCTTTTTCAATGAGTCCGTTTGACGACTCGCTCATGAGCGTTTTGTCATTTCGAGTATGATTTATTCTGGACTTTTTGTCTTCCGTGTTATACCCGGTTGTAATTCATTCGTTTTCATTCAGTAATTATCAGTCTGTAATTGTCACTCAGTGTATTTTCACTCAATTATAATCATTCATCAATCATGTTCATTCACCGTGTTCACCGTTCGGAAAAACTTCGAGTTGTGTATCATTATTGTTCATTGTTTCAACTTTCCTCTTATGAGTTCGACTTTGTTAGATCACCATTAATTTTTGGTAACTCCAAAATTCTAAATCCTTACAATATTATAGAGCATCGAATTAGCTTTCCAATGGTTCAAACGGTGAGTCAATCGGAGTCCTGACGAGAGAGTTATGGTCGCTTTAGCTCACCCGCTCATTTGGCGATCACGCCGACCCGGACTCGGCCGTGTCGCTGGCACGGCCGTTGCGTACTCGTCTGGATAAGCCGGTAGCGTCGCCCAGAGGCCCGACCGTGTTCCATGACACGGTCGAGTCAATGCCGAGCGCCTTCGCGACACGACCGTGTCATGCGCAGACACGGCCGAATCCTCGCTGCCAATCAGCGCCACGACCGTGTCATGTCGGACACGGCCGAGTCTGTCGGCTATTTAAGGCCCGGCGTATTTTTCGCTTGATTTCTCATTCCTTTTCTTCCTGTTCGCAGTGTGGGTGTATACATCATGGAGACATGATGTTGTTCTTTCAATCCATGAAGTTTTGAGGCTCATATCATCAATCATCCGTCCTATAACATCCTCCGATCTACTGACCGTGCCGATTTCCTAGAAATCTAATTTTGGGGATTTTGGGTATTTTGGTTGTTTTCGTCCGATTAATCCGATTTAACTTGGTATTATGATAGATTGATGATTATTAAGATGTATTACATCTTTTCCCTTAATATTCCATGGTTGGATCGTATCGATTCGTTGTTTTGGTCGAGTTCTTGATCGACGCCTTGAAGGTGTCCTAAAATGTCGTAGAGGGGTTTTCGGGCGTTCTACGATTATTCTTCCTCGTATGATCGATGATTTATTGATTATATGTTGTTAGGGTCGAATTCTTGCGAAGAACTCGAGTCGGAACCCTTCCGTTCGTCGCTTTCTTCAAGCTTTTCGATCGTGGGCGTATTCTTTGTCTTCACGAGAATTGTAGGTGTTCGAGGTGTCCCGACCGAGCCGTGTTCGTAGGAGTGTCCGGTGTCGATTATCGAGGCAAGTATCTTGCCCATACATTACGTGTTTTGTGGATATAATGGTTGTTAATCGTCGATATGTGCTAAATAAATATTCATAACCATCTTTCTCAAAAGTATCGGATATTTACCAACAAGGTTTTCTTAAAGACGACTTGTGTGTTCCGAGAATTAATATGCTTAATTGAATACGTGTATTAATGTTGAGTATAAGATCGTAATACTTTCGTGTGACGCCATTGTGTGTGATTACGTTGTCGGTAAGTTTTGAAGTTTAGTCCTTTGTTAAAGGCGCGTGGAGACATGTGGTTATCGATGAATTATGTGAATTTATGTGATATTGGTTGTGCCGTTCGGTCTTTGTTGGAATAGTGTGCTTTCTTGTTGATAGTATTAGTTCGGGTTATGAGTATATGTTGGATGAACTGCCATTCTAGTAAGGTACCTCGACTATATATACCGTGATTGACCTTCGAGGCTTGTGGTTTGCAATCGTGATTTTGGAACGTGTGTGTGTGTTGTTCCTTCCACCGGAGTGTCCGACGGGATGTCCGGGGTCGATACTAAGGGGTACGGCCACGGAAGTGGACTTGGGTGCGTGTGTGGATGAACTTCCACCGGAGTGTCCGACGGGATGTCCGGGGTCGATACTAAGGGGTACGGCCGCGAAGTGGTTTCCCACCCGAGTGTCCGACGGGATGTCCGGGGTCGATACTAAGGGGTACGGCCGCGGGTTACCAGCCAGGTTTTTCATCTTGATGATGACGATGTTAACGTTAATTGTGATATTGTCAGTAGTATCACAATGCTTTGTGCTCGGGGTTGAGAGACATTGTATATCGAGTCTTGGTGCTTGGCTAGAATGGCATAGGATTAATGTGTTATGTGTAATGTGTCCTTGTAAGTGATTTGAAGTGGATGATCGGGTCGTGGACCCTGTGTTTTGTGACCGGAATGGTTGGGTCGTGGACCCCGTGTTTTGTTAAACGGATTTGTATTTTGAAAAATGAACTTTGGGGCTGTGACCCTAAATGGCTTTCGAGGAACTTTAGAATTTTTCAATTTCTAACGTTTTTAAAACTCCCGAGATTTGGAAATGTTTTCAAAGTGCTTACTTACTTCGTTTCTACTTTCAAGACTTGAACTATTTTTAACTAAATATACCTCGGGAAGTATTTCGTTGTATTCTCGGAATGTGTTGTGTATGGCTCGTATTTGCACTTTATACTTGCACTAGCGAAACAAAGGAGTTTTGCTAACCCCAGTAATCGGGGGATATCCGTATTGTGTCGTGCACATGCGGGTTGTCGGGAGCAAGACACGGGATCGGCACGAGGGATGATGAAAGACGAATGATACTAATCACACGAAGACCGATTTTGACTTGATTAGTCTGAGTCCATTGTATTGTCTTTCCATTGTCTTATTGTTCGTCGTTGCAAGTATTTTACCCTTGCATGTGTATGAGTCTGGATGAGTATATGTCTTGTGATTTGTAAGTCACTGACGGAAGACCAAATCGGTCTATTGATTCGTTATTTTGATTCATCAGTATGTAATGTAATGTGTTGTGTTGATGTCTAGCCTGGTGGATCCTCACGGAGAGGGTCTGCGGCGTGTAATATTCCCGTTTGATCTGGGGGTGTTACATTTATGGTATCGGAGCTTAGGTTGCGGAAACCTAGGTTGTCGGGTCCAGTCGTGTATTGTTGGGTCTTGTCTTGTCAGATTGAGTCTGACTGATGTCGTGTCGCGACGCATCGTTTGGAATGTCGGCCGTGATTAGTATCAGGATGCAGCCATCATCTTCGTGCGATCTGTGGATGTAAGTCTCCCTACTACAGGTTGTACCACGAGCTATACGAGCCTGTGTGATTTTGTGTTATGTAGTTAATATTTGAAGATGCATCGTGAGTAAGTGACATATATTTGTTGATTCCCGTCTTGCGCTAAAATGTAGAATGATATTGCTGAATGTATCCTTGTATAAATCATTTTTCTTACAAGAGTATAAACCTTGGAATTTTAAGTTTTGAATCCTTTCGGGAGTCACGTAAAATTTTTAAAATGCCCTCCAAGGGAGGAAAAAGTTGATTTTCGTATGTTGACCACAAGGTGAAAGTTCAAAACTCGAATTATTGATAATTCTTTTCCACTGTGTACTATAAGTTTTCAAAACTCGAGTTTTTAACTCAAATAAGGTCTTAAAAATATACTCAAGACGTGACTCTCGTTTGTAACTTTTCGATTTCATGAATGTTGGTCAAAAGATGCGTATTGATGATGCTCGTTGTTGAGCAAAGGTGCGCTTTAAAATTAAAATAGTAACGTGAATGTTGAGTCCATCGGTATGTATGTGTTGAGATAGTCCTCTATATTGAGAAGTAAAATTTTCATTTTTGTAGGATGATTTTCTTTTGATGGTTGCTTGTGAGTTGTTATAATTATGTGAGTCGATGACATTTAGACTTGTATGTTGTTGCTTACTTGTAACCTTCGAGTCTAGTATTACCTCATATATGTTTGCAATCGTGTTGGTGATTAGAGCAGTTAGCACGAGCTTAGTACGAGCCTAGCGCGCGCTAACGTGGCGTGTTTAGCGCACGTTAACCTTTGTTGTAACGCGCTAATCAACTCCGGGCAGAGGCTATGGAACCGCATTATAGCCGTCAGTCTAACTTTTGTCGCCAATCACTTGTAGTTGTATTCTCTACGTGGTGTCTAGTGATAACAATCACAGCGTGAATGCGTGTTAAGACTTTTCGTATTGCTAGGTGATATTTGATTGTGGTTGATGAATTGATAAATTATGTCTCATTGTGTGTTCAAAAACCCTTTCCTGGAAACTTCACAAAGTTTTGACGGTTCGATTTAATCGGCGGCTCCGTGTATACTTGGAAAATTATTTGGAAATTGGCAAGCCGGCCTTGGATTCTCAAATAAAACCTCGACGGTATTTGAAAGAGTTGTTTTAAAGTACCTTGAATATTTTGTAAAGTATTACCGTCGTTGATGTCTGTGAAGTGTTGGGAGGATTTTCAAAATTATTTTAACGTATTGTTGCATTTTCAAATATTTTGAGTGAATGATTTTCAAAATCTTTCACACCATAAAAATATTTTATTTCAAAACCAATGCGATTTTTATTTTCAAAAAAATATAGTGAAAGATGAAAAATCTCACTCGATGTAAAGTTCAAACTCGGATTTAGAAATGTTAGAGTATGTAAGAATGATTTGATGATCTTGCATGGTTAACTTGTTAGTTATTAACGGTGATGATGATACGTAGAGGCTTGATGACTTGAATGATTTCAAATGAGACGGTTAAAATATGTTGTTTACAAGTTTTGATGGAACAACCCGAGGTACCAAAAGTATTTTTAAAGTTTATTTTAAATAGCATACAAATCTAAGGATTTTCAAAAGATTTCCTTTAAAAGGATACCTCGTGGATTTTCTTTTCGAGTTGTTATTGGTTACCTTATGTGATATGTCGTTTGAGTTGGTACTTTAGCTTAATATTTTGCGAAGTTGTGCAATCGTATTGAGTGGGAATCGCTTAGTATGCCGATGGGCGAGGACACGGTCGTGACCACGATACTAATGGCCTTGAAGATCGGATGTGGACCAAGAGGGTATAGTCGGAAGGTTGCTATTCCAAGACTTCGTTCTCGTTGTTTAGGTTTCGGACGAAACCTCTTTTAAAGGTGATATGATGTAGTACCCACATTTTTTTCTTTCTTTCTCTTCTCGTTTCGGCCCAACCGTATCGACTCGACTGTGTTCGTTAATGCTTCTGACCTGGTGTTGTTTCCCACCTTTGTCATTCGAACGAGTTCTGATATTGTCCCAAATTGATCTATATATCGTTGTGACCTTTCCAAGTTAGGAAAATTAGTCTCGTTTTCGATCTTCCCACCCTTGGGCGGTGGAATTCCGTATTTGTTCAGCGATTGGTTTGCGTTTTGATTGATGTACCGTTGGGTTGGTCAATCATATTGATTTTCGTCCGTTGTGTTTTGTGATTGTTCGGATAATTGACTTAATTGTATTATCCATTTGATGACGCTTGTCACTTGTTGGTTTTGTTATATCCCTAACGGCGTCGTGTTGGTCGTCGTGGAGCGTGTTTTCACGCCGTATATTCCTTTGCGTTGCTTGTAACGCGTTTCGCCGATGGGCGTAAGTTACGCGTTTCCTTGCGTAGCTCGTTGAGTTTTCTGGCGGGATATTGCTTCTCCTACTTGTTTTAAGTTTCGGACGAAACTTCTTTTAAGGAGGGTAGAATGTAATATCCGCAATTTTCGATTTTTCGGTAAATTTCTTTTTCACCGAGTCCGTTTGACGACTCGCTCATGACCGCTTCGTCATTTCGAGAATGATTAATTTCGACTTTTTGTCATCCGTAATACCCGGTTGTAATTCATTCGTTTTCATTCAAGAATTATCGATCTGTAATTGTCACTCGGTGTATTTTCACTCAATTATAATCATTCATCAATCATGTTCATTCACCGTGTTCACCGCTCGGAAAAACTTCGAGTTGTGTATCATTATTGTTCATTGTTTCAACTTTCCTCTTATGAGTTCGACTTTGTTAGATCACCATTAATTTTTGGTAACTCCAAAATTCTAAATCCTTACAATATTATAGAGCATCGAATTAGCTTTCCAATGGTTCAAACGGTGAGTCAATCGGAGTCGGACGAGAGAGTTATGGTCGTTTTAGCTCACCCGCTCATTTGGCCGATCACGCCGACCGGACTCGGCCGTGTCGCTGCACGGCCGTGCACTCGTCTGGATAAGCCGGTAGCGTCGCCCGAGGCCCGACCGTGTTCCATGACACGGTCGAGTCAATGCCGAGCGCCTTCGCGACACGACCGTGTCATGCAGACACGGCCGAATCCTGCCGGCAATCAGCGCCACGACCGTGTCATGTCGGACACGGCCGAGTCTGTCACCTATTTAAGGCCTCGGCACGTATTTTTCGCTTGATTTCTCATTCCTTTTCTTCCCGTTCGCATGTGTGGTGTATACATCATGGAGACATGATGTTGTTCTTTCAATCCATGAAGTTTTGAGGCTCATATCATCAATCATCCGTCCTATAACATCCTCCGATCTACTGACCGTGCCGATTTCCTAGAAATCTAATTTTGGGGATTTTGGGTATTTTGGTTGTTTTCGTCCGATTAATCCGATTTAACTTGGTATTATGATAGATTGATGATTATTAAGATGTATTACATCTTTCCCTTAATATTCCATGGTTGGATCGTATCGATTCGTTGTTTTGGTCGAGTTCTTGATCGACGCCTTGAAGGTGTCCTAAAATGTCGTAGAGGGGTTTTCGGGCGTTCTACGATTATTCTTCCTCGTATGATCGATGATTTATTGATTATATGTTGTTAGGGTCGAATTCTTGCGAAGAACTCGAGTAACCCTTCCGTTCGTCGTTTTCTTCAAGCTTTTCGATCGTGGGCGTATTCTTTGTCTTCACCGGAGAATTGTAGGTGTTCGAGGTGTCCCGACCGAGCCGTGTTCGTAGGAGTGTCCGGTGTCGATTATCGAGGCAAGTATCTTGCCCATACATTACGTGTTTTGTGGATATAATGGTTGTTAATCGTCGATATGTGCTAAATAAATATTCATAACCATCTTTCTCAAAAGTATCAGATATTTACCAACAAGGTTTTCTTAAAGACGACTTGTGTGTTCCGAGAATTAATATGCTTAATTGAATACGTGTATTAATGTTGAGTATAAGATCGTAATACTTTCGTGTGACGCCATTGTGTGTGATTACGTTGTCGGTAAGTTTTGAAGTTTAGTCCTTTGTTAAAGCCGTACGTGGAGACATGTGGTTATCGATGAATTATGTGAATTTATGTGATATTGGTTGTGCCGTTCGGTCTTTGTTGGAATAGTGTGCTTTCTTGTTGATAGTATTAGTTCGGGTTATGAGTATATGTTGGATGAACTTGCCATTCTAGTAAGGTACCTCGACTATATATACTGTGATTGACCTTCGAGGCTTGTGGTTTGCAAATGTGATTTTGGAACGTGTGTGTGTTGTTCATTCCACCAGGAGTGTCCGACGGGATGTATGGGGGTCGATACTAAGGGGTACGGCCACGAAGTGGACTTGGGTGCGTGTGTGGATGAACTTCCACCCGGAGTGTCCGACGGGATGTCCGGGGTCGATACTAAGGGGTACGGCCGCGAAGTGGTTTCCCACCGAGTGTCCGACGGGATGTCCGGGGTCGATACTAAGGGGTACGGCCGCGGGTTACCAGCCAGGGTTTTTCATCTTGAGGATGACGATGTTATCGTTAATTGTGATATTGTCCGAGTATCACAATGCTTTGTGCTCGGGGTTGAGAGACATTGTATATCGAGTCTTGGTGCTTGGCTAGAATGGCATAGGATTAATGTGTTATGTGTAATGTGTCCTTGTAAGTGATTTGAAGTGGATGATCGGGTCGTGGACCTGTGTTTTGTGACCGGAATGGTTGGGTCGTGGACCCCGTGTTTTGTTAAACGGATTTGTATTTTGAAAAATGAACTTTGTGACCCTAAATGGCTTTCGAGGAACTTTAGAATTTTTCAATTTCTAACGTTTTAAAACTCCCGAGATTTGGAAATGTTTTCAAAGTGCTTACTTACTGCTTCTACTTTCAAGACTTGAACTATTTTTAACTAAATATACCTCGGGAAGTATTTCGTTGTATTCTCGGAATGTGTTGTGTATGGCTCGTATTTGCACTTTATACTTGCACTAGCGAAACAAAGGAGTTTGCTAACCCCGAGTAATCGGGGGTGGATATCTCAGATTGTGTCCAGGTACATGCAGGTTGTCGGGAGCAAGACACAGGATCGGCACGAGGGATGATGAAAGACGAATGATACTAATCACACGAAGACCAGTTTTGACTTCAGTTAGTCGGAGTCCATTGTATTGTCTTTTCCGCTGTCTTATTGTTCGTCGTTGCAAGTATTTTACCCTTGCATGTGTATGAGTCTGGATGAGTTTATGTATTTTGATTTGTAAGTCAGTGACGGAAGACCAAATCGGTCTATTGATTCGTTATTTTGATTCATCAGTATGTAATGTAATGTGTTGTGTTGATGTCTAGCCTGGTGGATCCTCACGGAGAGGGTCTGCGGCGTGTAATATGTAACACCCCGAGATATTCGGAATAATTACAGCGCCGTAAACCCTTTAAATAAGGATTTACAAGGCTAATTAAAAAGGAAAGTGAATATAAGACGTCAATACTGCGAAAATTCGAGTTTATGAAAACGTACAACTGGTTCAACGGGTAATTAATACAACCATATCGAATTAATATCAAAGGACACACGTACTCGAGTACAGAAACCAAACCAAGACAACAAATCTCCAATAACAATAAACATCATCACCCCTTCAATGCCACGTGCATCGCGGGTCGCTTTCCCTACTCCTCGCTACCCGAACATCAAAACAAATGTCCACCCCCGAGGGGTTAGCAAAACAATGCTAGTACAAGTATCGTATTTAAACAATTCGAATATGCATCAACAATACACAACAAGACATATCACACGGGCTTCCGCTAGGAACCCGACAATGCGAATCTACAAGATTCCATTACACAACATGGGTATTCCAATGATCCTCGCCCTCAAGATAGATCCCAAGATGATCCCGTCGGACCAACACGAGGTGGAAATAACCCGCCCAATGATCCAGCGCCTCGGCTAGATCCCAAGATGATCCCGTCGGACCAACACGAGGTGGACATCCGATCCAGCTTCTCAAGATAGATCGTACAACGTATACAAACACAACTCATGCATACACATATGCCAAATCATTATGTTCATCAACATGAACATATAAACAATATACAACGAATATCATGACAAATCAACGAAGTAAATATCATGTTCAACAACATGCATAATCATACGTATACTCCAAAATACCGATATTAACATATCACGATACTTGCCTCGAAGATGGCAAGAATGATATACTTCAATGCTCTCGACGCACTCGAAGGCCGCCTCCGATCAACGTAACAAGCTCGAACCTTAACAAAAGGAACGATATACAAATCATCTCGAGTCGAACAATGGCCTAACAATTCGACCTACGGCCGAAAAGCTCAAACTAAACAAGTGCTGGATTGCTTAGCGCGCCTACGTCTTATACGTAACGTGCGCTAAGCCGAACTGTTAGCGACGCTTATCGTATAAGACTAGCGTGCGCTAGCCACAACCGGCGATCGACTGGCCGCCTCATAACGCACGCTACGACGCGTGCGAAACCGAACCTCGATAGCGCACGTTAACTCACACATGTTAGCGTGCGCTAATCTTGCATGGCAGAATACTACGAACCGAAAACTGGGTTGAATGATGAAGAACTCATGAACCCTATGGTGATATTACAAGTTATCCTCGGGCATATCATGCTAATAAGGTTTCTGGAAGATTTATGATTATGAAATACCAATATACGGATAGTTATCTCGATAACACAATTCCTCTACGATCTTCAAGAAATAATCTAAGTTCCATCGTCTTACGTTCCAAAACACATGATTCCAACGTATACAACGTATCAACTGGGTAATATCCGATTACTTGATCATAAATCGATTTAAACATGCTTAGGAGTCCTTATAATAAGATGGTTCAAAGGTTCATTCGACATCTAGTACCGATACGTCAAAAGTATCCTTCTAACATGTGATGACCGATAAAAACGAGATACTAGCTATCCAAACATGATTCAAACTTCCTCATGAACATTACTAATCATTGGTGAAGAATCACCTACCTCAAAGTAGTGAAGAACACGGATGAAAATGAAGCAATCCAACACCCAAGGCTTGAACACCAATCTCCAATGATATAAGATCTTCAATCTCGAACTAGGAGGTTGATATGGAGTGTTTAGGACGAATGGAGTTATGTTTCAAGTGCAAGAGTTCGGGTTATGGGGGAAGAAAGGACTGAATTCACGAATAGGATGCTGTCCTATTTATAATAAATGGCTATTAGCGCTCGCTATACACTATCCGTAGCGTGCGCTAACGGCTCACGCCTAAATCAGACTCGGCACTTAGCGTGCGCTACGCATAGACCTCTAGCGTGCGCTAAGGCGTTGACTCGGCTTTTCCCGAAAGCCGTCCGATACATTCGACAGATCCGACAAGGGTCCCCGCCGATCTCACCTACCGCGTCTCAATCAATTTGACCACGCGTAGCGTGCGCTAATTACACTCGGTAGCGTACGCTATGAAACCATGTTAGCGTCGCTACCGTAACTGTAGCGTGCGCTACATGCAATGAATTTCAACCATTAAAATCACATACACGAAATTATATGCTCGATGGCATCGGATTATGAAATACGGAGAATAGTACTCATACAAAAGTACAATCATTACAATATCACAAGTTCCAATTACATAACGTAAATCTCGGTATTACATCCTTCCTCCCTAAAAAGAAGTTTCGTCCCAAACTTAGGATGAAAACAACTCCGGATATTTAGACTTCATACCGTCCTCCGTTTCCCAAGTGGCCTCTTCGACTCCATGTCGTGACTATTGTACTTTAACCAAATGTATTGGTTTATTCCTCAATTGTTTGATCCGGCTCTCAAGTATCTTGATAGGTCTCTCTTCGAAGGTGCCATCATTAGCTATCTCGATCTCGTCGAAATCAATGACGTGATCGGGTCCGTACATACTTCCGCAGCTTGGGATACGTAAAACACATTGTGAACATGACTCGCCGATGGCGGTAAGGCCAACCCGTACGCTAAATCCCCAACTCTATCTAGGATCTCAAATGGTCCGATATATCTCGGACTAAGCTTGCCTCTCCTCCCAAAACGGAAAATCCCTCGTGTAGGAGACACCTTCAATAGCACATGATCCCCAACGTCGAACTCTAGAGGACGACGACGTACATCGGCATAAGACTTCACGACTGGCCGGTCACAATAGTCTCTCTCGAATCAAAGCTATTTTCTCTGAGTCCGAATAATCAATTCCGGTTGTCCCGATCAGATCCGAAGAATCATCCCAACACAGAGGCGATCGGCATCTCCTCCCGCATAAAGCTTCAAAGGGTGCCATCTTGATAGAAGCGTGCAACCGTTATTGTAAGTGAATTCGATCAAGGGCAAGTGAACTTCCCAATCGATTGACCAATCCAACGCACAAGCTCTAAGCATGTCTTCTACACTTTGAATAGTCCTTTCTGACCGACCGTCTGCTTGGGGATGATAAGTCGTGCTAAAGTTGAGCCTGGCCCCCAAAGCTTTGTGAATCGCTTTCCGTAAGTGCGACACGAAACGACCATCTCGATCCGAAATAATGGTCTTCGGCGTCCCATGCAATCCGACTATCTCCGCAACAAATACTCGTGCCAATCTCTGTCCCCATGTATCTTTGATTCCTAGGAAATGAGCCAACTTGGTTAGTCGATCAACTACGACCCAAATCATGTTCATTCCTGCTCTAGTCCTTGGCATACTTGTGATGAAATCCATCGAAATGTCCTCCCACTTCCATTCGTGGATCTAAGCGGCTTTAACATCCCTACAGTCGCCGATGTTCAATCTTAACTCACGACAAGTCAAACACTTCAAACGTACTGCTACGCCCTTCTTCATATTCCCCACCAAGTTTTGTTTAAGATCCTTATACATCTTACTGCGCCTGGTGAATAGAATAGGCGCGCTATGAGCTTCTTTCGTAATAGTTCGTCTCAAATCATCATCATCGGGAACGCAAAGTCGACTTTGAAATCTCGTAACTCCATCATCTTGTATCACGAATCTCGGGCTTTTCCTTTCTTTACTTCATCACATAATCGAAGGATCGGGGAATCGTCCAACCGCTGACTTGATCTTCTCGACTAGTGATGAAGTCGGGCCCATCACATAAAGTCGCCTCGATTCCTGGTGCCCATACTTCAATCCTTCGCGGATCGGGCCTCGTTGAATACCGGTTTGGGATGTAAGTGCTTCCAACACTCAAGAGAAACAGTTTACGGCTCAATGCATCGGCTACTACATTTGCTTTCCCAGGATGATAGAGAATCTCTAAGTCGTAATCCTTGATCAATTCCACCACCTTCTCTGTCTCATGTTTAATTCCTTCCGATCAAAATGTATTTGAGGCTCTTATGATCCGTAAAGATCTCGACAATGAGTGCCGTATGTATAATGTCGCCAAATTTTCAAAGCGAAAACCACACCGCTAGCTCCGTATCATGAGTCGGATAATTAACTTCAGACGGTTTCAACCGCCGAGAAGCATAAGCAATCACTTTATCCTTCCGCATCAACACACAACCCAAACCCCGATTTGAAGCGTCAGATACCATGAATCCATCCTTCCTTCCGGCAAGACTAATATAGGTGCCGTCGATCTCTTTTTAAGTTCACAAACCACTGGCATTTCTCATTCCACGTGAACTTTTGAGTTTTCTCAGAATAAATGAGTGAGCGGACGAGCAATTTTGGAAAATCCTCTACAAAGCGGCGATAATATCCCGCTAGTCCTAAGAAGCTTCGGACTTCCTTCACGTTCTTAGGAGCTTCCCATTCCAAGATTGCTTCGACTTTCTTCTGGTCCACCCGAACTCCATCGGCGGATATCACATGCCCAAGGAAGGTTACTTCCTTAAGCCGTAACTCGCATTTAGCAAATTTTGCATACAAATGTTCCTTTCTCAAGATGCTCAAAACCACACGTAAATGATCGCATGCTCCTCTCAAGTCCCTCGAATATATCAAAATGTCGTCAATGAAAACGACCACAAATTTATCCAAGTATTCCAAGAATACCCGATTCATCAATTGCATGAATACCGCAGAGCATTGGTAAGTCCGAATGGCATCACCACAAATTCATAATGCCTGCATCGATCTCAAAGCGCATTTCGTATGTCCGATTCCTTAATTCTCAATTGGTGGTATCTCGATCGCAAGTCAATCTTCGAGAATACCTCGCCTTGCGCTTGATCAAACAAGTCGTCGATCCGAGGTATAGGATACTTATTCTTGATCGTCATCTTGTTAAGCTCCCTGTAATCAATACACAATCGGAGGGATCCGTCTTTCTTCCGACAAAGAGAACGGCGCTCCCCAAGGGGAAACGCTCGGTTGAATATAGCCCTTCGTAACAATTCCTCCAGCTTGCTTCTTGAGTTCATACATCTCGGTTGGCGCCATGCGGTATGGTGCCCCGGAAATAGGGGTTGCTCCGGCTCTAATTCGATGGTGAATTCCACTTCTCTTTGCGGGGTAACCCGGTAGCTCGTCAGAAATACATCCGAGAACTCATTCACAATCGAAATAGACGAGAGCTCTATTCCTTCCTCTTTCCTCATGGCATAGCACCAAAGTCCGTGACATCATCCCCGTCTTGATAATTTCACGGCTTTCATTGCCTTGATCAATTTCCCGAGCTTCCGGTCTCCATCCTCGGAATAAGTGTTCGATCCGTCATCGCAATGATGGAAATGACTCTCTCTCGGTAATTCAACACACTCCATAACGGTTGAGCCAATCATCTCCGAGAATTAAATCGTCACCGCATATGTCAACTACAATAAGATTCGATGGCCAATCTCTCCTTCTATAGATACCTGGAAATCCCTAGCTTCTAGTGTTCCCACAATTTTCTCTCCGCCTCGTAATCCCACAACATAAGGTTCACAATTATACAAGCACGAGATGTTCAAACGATTAACACAGCTTCAAAGATATAAAAGAATGCGTAGCTCCCGAATCGAACAAGACACTAATCGGTTGCAAAAGGATCTGAATTGTACTGATGCAACAAAGCAGTTGTTCGCCGCCGATCTCCTCATTTCGTACAGCGCGGAGGAACGGACCCAAAGATCGATGTCTCTCTCTTCCCAGCGTCTGCTGCTGAAATCCACTCTGCGTGTCCGGGTCTACACTTATCTCCTTAGGAACCGGCCGGAGTGCGGGTGCCAACAGATCTAGTAGCGGCTCCACGAAGGCCGCACGGTGCCCTTCTTGCCCACAATCGTAACAAGTCACAGAAGATGCGGGGCAATCTCGTCGAATATGCCCTGCCGACCACAATTGTAGCATTTCCTTGATGCGTCCGAAACTTCGATGCCGTCCGGGACTTCTTTCCGCCTTTAGAAGGATGTGGAGGTTTCTAGCCGAATAAAAGGAAGACTGGCCCTTGCGGGCCCCACCACTCTTGTTTTCTGCAAAGCCGCCGGTCACCTTCGCTTCTTTGCCTCTACCGATTTCTCCACCGCCGCCTCTTTCATGTCGTAGGCCGCTTTGTCTTGGTACTGCCGCAACGTAGTACACTCGAATCCGACATGTCTACTGAATTTCCGCTTCATCCGCATATCAAAATGAAAAATCTTTTCGCCTCCGTTCGACCAAGTGTCGCACACAAGTCACCGATGATTAAAAGTTTTAATTACATCCGTCACGTATGCCTCCGAACTCGTGGTGAGAAAACTCTCGGATCTTCGCCTCTAACCTGGACGAGGACAATACGTGCTTCCATCATTTGTTTGAATTCCGTCCAATCCGCATTATGGTTCTCGGGTCGAATAGCCTCCCACTACCAAAGGCCTCCCGATGTAAAATATCGGGCAATGGGAACCTTCCGGTCTCTGGGACGCTTAAGACCTGCGAATATCTTCTCCAACTCCTTGAGCCGGTGATCCCAAGTAAGTGCCTCACAGATCCACAAATTTTGGCGGGTGCAATTTAACCACCTCAAGAAGCCATCTGTCTCCCCTGCTATCCTCATGGTGTCTGCCGTCCCATCGCCGTATGCATGCAATCAACGACACTGGCGAATCGGTTTATCTCGCGCCACCACCGCTGAAGCACTCCCGCATGTTCGGATTTGCGTCATCATTCGCCGATCCTTGCCGCCTCCGTAATGGGAATCGGTTTGACTAGCCGATATTTCTGGGTAGTTGCGGAATCCTCATGTCTCATGTTACCACGTCGCGTCCACGACCGCGTCCGCGTCCACGACCTCCTCTCAACATACCGTAAACGAAATTTCTCAATATACGTAACAAAATTCTTGAAATAAAGTCCGTCAATACTCACAAAACAAGAATTAAGTAAAACGGTAGTATAAGAGATTAAGAGACTTACAACCACGGTCCACATGACGACTTCGAACAAAGTTGATGTTACAAACGACCCGTAAATCAAATAACGTAAATGCACCCAAATAAAACCCGACCGCCAAGATATCCATAAATCTTAGCTCCGATACCATATTCTCGTAACACCCCGAGATATTCGAATAATTACAATACCGTAAACCCTTTAAATAAGGATTTACAAGGCTAATTAAAAAGGAAAGTGAATATAAGACGTCAATATCGCGAAAATTCGAGTTTATGAAAACGCATAACCGGTTCAACGGGTAATTAATACAACCATATCGAATTAATATCAAAGGACACACGTACTCAGTACGTAAACCAAACCAAGACAACAAATCTCCAATAACAATAAACATCATCAACCCCTTCGTCACGCTTGCACGTGGTCGCTTTCCCTACTCCTCGCTACCCGAACATCAAAACAAATGTCCACTCCCGAGGGGTTAGCAAAACAATGCTAGTACAAGTATCGTATTTAAACAATTCAATATGCATCAACAATACACAACAAGACATATCACACGGGCTTCCGCTAGAACCCGACAATGCGAATCTACAAGATTCCATTACACAAGATGGGTATTCCAATGATCCAGCGCCAAAGATAGATCCCAAGATGATCCCGTCGGACCAACACGAGGTGGAAATAACCCGTCCAATGATCCAGCGCCCTCACTTAGATCCCAAGATGATCCCGTCGGACCAACACGAGGTGGACATCCGATCCAGCGCCCTCGGATAGATCGTACAACGTATACAAACACAACTCATGCATACACATATGCCAAATCATTATGTTCATCAACATGAACATATAAACAATATACAACGAATATCATGACAAATCAACGAAGTAAATATCATGTTCAACAACATGCATAATCATACGTATACTCCAAAAATACCGATATTAACATATCACGATACTTGCCTCGAATATGGCAAGAATGATATACTTCAATGCTCTCGACGCACTCGAAGGCCGCCTCCGATCAACGTAACAAGCTCGAACCTTAACAAAAGGAACGATATACAAATCATCTCGAGTCGAACAATGGTTTAACAATTCGACCTACGGCCAAAAGCTCAAACTAAACAAGTCGCTGGATTGCTTAGCGCGCGCTACGTCTTATACGTAACGTGCGCTAAGGCTGACTATTAGCGTACGCTATCGTATAAGACTAGCGTGCGCTAGCCACAACCGCGATCGACTCGGCCGCCTCATAACGTACGCTACGTGCGTTACGTAAACCGAACCTCGATAGCGCACGTTAACTCACACATGTTAGCGTGCGCTAATCTTGCATGTGCGAATACTACGAACCGAAATCGGGTTGAATGATGAAGAACTCATGAACCCTATGGTGATATTACAAGTTATCCTCGGGCATATCATGCTAATAAGGTTTCGAAGATTTATGATTATGAAATACCAATATACGGATAGTTATCTCGATAACACAATTCCTCTACGATCTTCAAGAAATAATCTAAGTTCCATCGTCTTACGTTCCAAAACACATGATTCCAACGTATACAACGTATCAACTGGGTAA
Organism: Orobanche coerulescens; assembly: GCA_033398695.1. Taxonomy (NCBI): domain Eukaryota; kingdom Viridiplantae; phylum Streptophyta; class Magnoliopsida; order Lamiales; family Orobanchaceae; genus Orobanche; species Orobanche coerulescens. The sequence continues at coordinate 67,324,835 of CM065811.1, read as the reverse complement.
TATCCGATTACTTGATCATAAATCGATTTAAACATGCTTAGGAGTCCTTATAATAAGATGGTTCAAAGGTTCATTCGACATCTAGTACCGATACGTCAAAAGTATCCTTCTAACATGTGATGACCGATAAAAACGAGATACTAGCTATCCAAACATGATTCAAACTTCCTCATGAACATTACTAATCATTGGTGAAGAATCACCTACCTCAAAGTAGTGAAGAACACGGATGAAAATGAAGCAATCCAACACCCAAGGCTTGAACACCAATCTCCAATGATATAAGATCTTCAATCTCGAACTAGGAGGTTGATATGGAGTGTTTAGGACGAATGGAGTTATGTTTCAAGTGCAAGAGTTCGGGTTATGGGGGAAGAAAGGACTGAATTCACGAATAGGATCTTTGTCCTATTTATAATAAATGGCTATTAGCGCGCGCTATACACTATCCGTAGCGTGCGCTAACGGCTCACGCCTAAACAGTACTCGGCACTTAGCGTGCGCTACGCATAGACCTCTAGCGTGCGCTAAGGCGTTGACTCGGCTTTTCCCGAAAGCCGCCCGTATACATTCGACAGATCCGAAAAGGGTCCCCGGCCAGATCTCACCTACCGCGCGTCTCAATCAATTTGACCACGCGCGTAGCGTGCGCTAATTACACTCGGTAGCGTACGCTATGAAACCATGTTAGCGTCGCTACCGTAACTGTAGCGTGCGCTACATGCAATTTCAACCATTAAAATCACATACACGAAATTATATGCTCGATGGCATCGGATTATGAAATACGGAGAATAGTACTCATACAAAAGTACAATCATTACAATATCACAAGTTCCAATTACATAACAGAAATCTCGGGTATTACATAATATTCCCGTTTGATCTGGGGGTGTTACACTTCTTCCAAAGAAACACTCCTTTGTTTTAGCAAGATATTTTCCTTAGAACTCTAAATTTTAGTTTGTATTTCATTTTTGGTATTGAAGTGTTTCTTTCATTTAGTTTGTAATTGAAAAGTGCTTGATCAATAAGCACTTAGTATTTTACTTTCAATTTTTGCAAGCTTATAACCTTTAAACAAGTTTGAAGATATATTTTGAAGTTTGTTTCTTGCACTTTGATTCATCATATTCAAATAAGTTTTATCTATTGTCATTAAGTTCTAGTAATTAAAAGTTTTTATATATATATAGATATATATATATATATATATATATTATGTATATCAGTTATTTCTATTATAATTTTAGTTTGTATAAACCAATGAGTAGCTAATCTTTCTTCCTAGGGGAAGGGGGATTTCTATTAGGTTATATATTGAGTATTTGATTGATTTACACTATTTTGATTAAAAAGGACTAATTGGTTTAAATAGAGATTGATCATATCCTATTTCTACTAATGAAACCTCCTTGATTGATTGTTGAGTGAATTGGAAACATATCTTTTCAATCTATCAAGTGTTAATCTTGTTATCAACATCTTAAGATTGCGAAAGTGGTTAAGACACCTTTGAATACGAAAGTTATGAGGTGAAAAGTTGATTACTCGATAAACATTCGTTTTTCTTTTATATCCGTGTAAATCAATTCCTATACTTAATTAAAAACCTAATTTAATGAACCCGTAATCCCCTAGATTTTATAAATTCCCAACTCATTTTAATCCTATTCATTTCCACTAGTTAAAAAAATAGTCTTCTTAAAAATAGTAGTATTAAAAATAGTCTTACTTAAAATAGTCTAATATAAATAGTCTAATATAAATAGTCTTATAAAAAATAGTCATATTAAAAAAGTCTTATTAAAAAATAGTTTAAATTAAACATAGTGCATTTTAATTAAGTTAATATTTAAAAACCCAATAATCTATTTTAGTATTTATTTCTCGTAATTTGCAATCTATACAAAATATTATACGAAGCCCTGTTGAACAATCCTCGAGAGAAAAGACCTTGGTAGAACTTACCACAACTACTTATACCTCGTATATATTTGCGAGCGACTCAAAAACTCTTATTTTTAGGATAAGTTTTTGACCGATCAAATTTTGATGCCGTTGCCGGGGATTGTTTTAGGCCAAATATAATTTTTGTATACTTTTATTTATATCTTGTGATTTAATCTTTCTTTATTTCTTGCATCTTTTATTCATCTTGTTTTTTTTTCACATAAGGTGCGCTGAACTGTTTTCTAGTCTATGCAGGGCCGTAGGTCTCTTGCAAGAACCTTGGTACCATACAACGAAAACGTTCATCCCGATTATCGAGTTGGAGATAGCCTGGAAGATATTAGCAGTGAAGGAGAATTTTTGACAGAAGAAAACACTGAATCTTCCGATCAAGAAGAAAAGTCAAACAAAGAACATATGGCAGACCAACAAACTTTGAAAGATTTTGCTAGACCGGTGATCGGTACAACAACGTCATGCATACAACTTGGCCAGACAGCACGAAATTATGAATTGAAATCCATTCATTTCAACCAACTCCCATCTTTTTATGGGATGCCAAACGAGGATCCTTTAAGTTTTATTCGTGATTTTTACTCGGTTGTCAATACCTTTCCATTACAACAATTGACCGAGGATCAATTAAAAATGAGGTATTTTCCTTACACTTTAAAAGATCGAGCAAAAACATGGATTATGACGTTGCCACCAAATTCATTGGCTACTTGGGATGATGTGTGCAACAAATTCATGTCTACATTTTATCCACATCATAAAACGGCGGATCTAAGGACCAAAATTGCGGCTTTTACGCAATCGGAGGGTGAACAATTTTTTGAAGCATGGGATCATTTCAAAACTCTTTTACTAGAAGAAATACTAGTAAATTTGATGGAGTGCTTGGGGCGTTTTGTATGGTCGTTTTTTGAAGCATGGGATCGTTTCATAACTTACGCCTCGTATATATTTTCTTGCCAAACATATACGATTTTGTATATAACCATCTTCAAAAACTTATCCTAAAAATAGGAGTTCTTGAGTCGCTCGCAAATATATACGAGGTAGAAGTAGTTGTGGTAAGTTCTACCAAGGTCTTTTCTCTCAAGGATTGTTCAACAGGGCTTCGTATAATATTTTGTTACAAATTATGAGAAATAAATACTAAAATAGATTATTGGGTTTTTAAATATTAACTTAATTAAAATGCACTATGTTTAATTTAAACTATTTTTAATAAGACTATTTTTAATAAGACTATTTATATTAGACTATTTTAAGTAAGACTATTTTTAATACTACTATTTTTAAGAAGACTATTTTTTTAAATAGTGGAATGAATAGGATTAAAATGAATTGGGAATTTATAAAATCTACGGGATTACGGGTTCATTAAATTAGGTTTTTAATTAAATATAGGAATTGATTTACACGGATATAAAAGAAAAACGAATGTTTATCGAGTAATCAACTTTTCACCTCATAACTTTCGTATTCAAAGGTGTCTTAACCACTTTCGCAATCTTAAGATGTTGATAACAAGATTAACACTTGATAGATTGAAAAGATATGTTTCCAATGCACTCAACAATCAATCAAGGAGGTTTCATTAGTAGAAATAGGATATGATCAATCTCTATTTAAACCAATTAGTCCTTTTTAATCAAAATAGTGTAAATCAATCAAATACTCAATATATAACCTAATAGAAATCCCCCTTCCCCTAGGAAGAAAGATTAGCTACTCATTGGTTTATACAAACTAAAATTATAATAGAAATAATTGATATACATAATATATATATATATATATATATAAACTTTTAATTACTAGAACTTAATGACAATAGATAAAACTTATTTGAATATGATGAATCAAAGTGCAAGAAACAAACTTCAAAATATATCTTCAAACTTGTTTAAAGGTTATAAGCTTACAAAAATTGAAAGTAAAATACTAAGTAAAATACTAAGTGCTTATTGATCAAGCACTTTTCAATTACAAACTAAATGAAAGAAACACTTCAATACCAAAAATGAAATACAAACTAAAATTGAGAGTTCTAAGGAAAATATCTTGCTAAAAGAAAGGAGTGTTTTTTTGCAAGAAGAGGAGGATGATTTTGCAATGAATGAAGATGTCCTTTTATAGGTGATTTTCAAGAATACAATTGATTATTTAATTTGTGGCATCTTTGACAAGTCTTTGGTGTTTGATTCACACTTGATCTTCCTTGCATGTCTTCATTTTCAGATCATTGACTTCATACATAGTTGTTGAGCTCACAAGATGCTAAATGTGGAAAATTCCACAAATATCAGCCTAAAAACGGCGATGAAAAACGGCCCAGTTTGCGCCGTGTTGTGCGCCGTTTTGTGGTGACACGGTCTCTTCCGGAATACGCGCGAGGACACGGCGCTAAATGCCGGTCGTGTGTAAAACGGCCCAAGACACGGCCCTTGTTGCGCCGTATGTGAAACGGCCTACATAACACGGTCCATTTTGCGCCGTTTTGTATGGTCGTTTTGCCTTGAAAAATTCCCGTCGTTGGATTTGATCTTGTTTTCCGTCCTTTTTGATGCTTCATGTCAGTAATCTGTAAAATAACCATTTTTAGCTCATGTTTGGACATATCTGTAAAATATGTATTTTTAATCACAAATCAGTACGATTATGCCCGTAAAAAGAATATTTTGTATATGAATTTTTAGATCAATTATGCACTAATCAAATACCCCACACTTAATCATTTGCTTGTCCTCAAGTAAACCTCAGATATGGTATGATTGAACGTACCAATAATTTTTACCACATCTCAAGGGGTAAATTAGACCAAGTTTTTATAATTTTGTCAAATCTCAAGAAAGTTTCCTTTTTAAACAAAAAGCATGAATTCATAGAACTCGCCGGATAAGTGTATCGCTCACTCTCAAGTGTATATGGGACATATTTTCGCTCAAGCTTATTTAATGAAGTGAAAATTTCCATAGGCGTGCAAATCGTCTATTATCTCTACCACTTGTGTGTGTAACGTTGTGAATCAAAAAGGACTTTAAGGTTGTAATGTCGGATCTTTGGTTGGGGTAGGGAAATATGGATAAAGTGACTTGAAACCGAACATTAGAAAATATTCTGAATCGAGTTTTATCAACTGGTAAGCACTTTAGAAGCTATTTAATTAAGCTTTCTATCAATCCCTTACTTATGCTTTGAATTATCTGAGCTCTTTTTCTTGCTTTTCAATCAACCATTTTATTCTTCTTTTTCTTTTTCCCTTTTTTTTTTACTTGGGTTGTTTATTATCTGTTTTACGCGAATGTAAACGATGGGTCACATGAATACACCCGGTTACTAGGATAAAAAAAACATACACAAGCTGCTTTTATGCATACTCATATTTAAGGTAACTGTTTTACGCGAATGTAAACATGGGTCACATGAATACACCCGGTTACTAAGTTCCCAAAAACAGCGGAGTAAATATTTTCTCCATTTTTCAACACTACCAAGAATATATATCACCCAATGTCACCACACAATATCTTCATCCTTGTCAAAAATAATTTCTAATTGTTCAAGTATGGGTCAAATGATTTATAGCGATGGAAAGCTCAGTATGTGGTTAACAATAAAATAGGCAATAAGCTCAATTGGGTTAACGAGGGAATTAGTAATTTTTGGGGTAGGCCAGAAAAAGATTGAAAGGCTAAAAAAAATCGCCTAAAATCACTTTCACTATTTTACACACACTTCGTAGTTTTGAGTAAGATACCAATGCACGTTCTAGAGTTTCACAACACAAATAGCGCACTCAATCAAAGGAGATTTTTACATGATAGCAAGTAAACAACGGCTCAAAAGCTCACAAGGTTTTAAAAATATATGTTTCATGAATTCACACAAAATATTTTTTTTGGAACAATTGAGTTTGACCTTTCATCGAAAAATTCAAGTTTTAACACATGGTTATTTTACCGTACCAAAATTTTTATAAACAAGTCTCCCGAGGTGAGTAGTAAGACATATTACAAATTGACTGTTAGAGGTAATTATTTTTTTATTAAAAATTCATATATTTCCGATATCACCCCACACTTTAGAAATAAGCATTGTCCTCAATGTATTGAAAATATAGAAGAAAAAGGACTCCCATGTCGTGTGGTACGGTTGATCCTCATAGCAATCCCCAATAAGAACTTTCAAACAAAAGCAGAAAACCATGTTGAAATAAGTTAAATAAAAACAAAATCCATAATTGCAAGAAAAAGAAAAAAAAATACGCAAACAGTCTAAACAAGCCAAAAAGAAAAAGAAGTCAGAAGAATAACACAAATAAAATAAAATAAAAAGTAGCACTAAGCCGATGTCCCGGGTGGTGGTGATGGTGGTCTGATGCCGAAGTGCTGCTGAATGCGTGCCATCTGCTCGTCTGTTCGGTCGAGACGATCGTTTACCTTTTTAAGCTCACTTTTGATAACCTCCTGATCGTCTCTGATGCAGCTAATCGCCTCCCAAATACGACGGAGAAGGGACTGGGACTGGGGTTAACGGCTCGGATGGCGGGATTCGGTCGTCTCTCGTGTAGGGCTCTCGCCGTCACCTCCGTCAGTCGGAGAATTTTCCTCGTCGTCGCGCTGTGCGGCCACCTCGAATTCGATACCCATTCGGTTACAAGTAGCACGCCTCAATTTGTCCCGATCATTAATTAATGTGCGGTCGGCATATGAGAAGTCCACATCCACCTGCTTGAGTATCAATGTGATCAACAGGGGATAAGGGATGGAGTGCTTGGGGCTTTTGTTCCTTAGGAAATCTCGCATGTGATCAAATCGTACGAGTTGTGAAAAATTTGTGTATTTTTAATCACAAATTTTGGCGCCTTAATCTTATGTTGGAAAATATATTGCTAAAAGAAAGGAGTATTTCTTTTAAGACTTACGATCCCATGCTTCAAAAAATTTGAAAGAAATATACTAGAACTTAATGACAATAAATAAAACTTACTTGAATATGATGTATCAAAGTGCAAGAAATATACTTCAAACTTGTTCAAAGGTTACAAGCTTACAAAAATTGAAAGTAAAACATTAAGTAAAATACTAAGTGCTTATTGATCAAGCACTTTTCAATTACAAACTAAATGAAAGAAAAACATCAAACCAAAAATGAAATACAAACTAAAATTGAAAGTTCTAAGGAAAATGTATTGCTAAAAGAAAGGAGTATTTCTTAGCAAGAAGATGATGATTTCTTGGCAAGAAGGTGGGTTTGAGAATTGGTACACTCCTTCCCGAAAGGATGGAGTGAAGATCGGGACCTTATCCTTCTCCGACCAGCATCGCCTCATTTTATATCTTCTCGGCACAAATGTTCTTCCTCGTTCGAGTGGTAAAAATGAAGTACGAGTTGGGGATTTATACTTTTTGGATAAAATGGTGCATGGTCTAAGTGCTATACAGGGATTGAATTATGGGAGTATTATATACAATCACATGCGAGATTTCCTAAGGAACAAAAGCCCCAAGCACTCCATCCCTTATCCCCGGTGTAACACCCTCAATCCGCTCAGGGATATTACACGCCGTAGAACCTTTCCTCAAGGATCTACCAGGTTGGTAACGACATATAACAACTCAACCATGCCTTTCAGGCTAAAATGACTCAGTAGACCGATTTGGTCTTTCAACAAATACATACAACTCAAATACAACTCATGCCCACGCAGGGGTCAAAATACAACCACACCCATACAACGGGAACAATATAGCAGCGGAATAAATAGAGTACAACTGAACCAATAAACAAAGTACGGTTCCTCATGTGATTAGTATCGATCATCTTTCATCATCCTTCGTGCCGACCCTGTGTTATGCTCCAAAACCTGAATGCAAAAACAGACATCCACCCCCCGAATACTCGGGGGTTAGCAAAACTCCACTGTTTTGCTAGTGCAAGAACAAAGTGCAAATATGAGCCATACAATTCACATTCCACGAATAACAATAACCAGGAATCCTCAAAGATCCAAACGAAACGAAAAGTACTTCCCGAGGCAAGAGTTTGAGAAAACATTTCAAAATCGAGATATCATAAATCAATGGAAGTAATTTATAAAACGGTTTAGAATGCCATCGAGAGTTTTAATAGAACACAATTTAGGACTATCAAAACCTACTTTTCAAAATCCAAAGACAAAAGGGGTCACCGCCCCGAAGGTTTACTTTCCGAAAAATGACATTTACCAAACCGTTGGGATTTTAGCCCCAAATCCGTAAAATGACTTTTACAAAATCATTGGGATTTTAGCCCCAAATCTCATCAACTCACAGTACACAAGAACGACCACAAGGTTCGTCTCCCAACATCAAAATCCACAAATAAAGGATTTAAAACATAAACAACAAAATACTCTAGAGCCATCCTAGCCAAGTAGGCCAAACGAACAACTTACCTCTTACACACTTAGTCAATGCATGCAATCATGAAAACCGTTCGAAAGCACTCATTTCCGGAAATGCCATAATCAAATCACGTTTGCAAAATGCACCACAATTAACCGTCGATCCACGTCTCTGTGGACCCCTACCGAGACCCCGTCGGATCTAACCCGTAGTGGTTAAAAGCAAGCTCGTCGATCCACGTCTCTTGTGGACCCCTACCGAGACCCCGTCGGATCTAACCCGTAGTGAGCATACACACACACGTTACTCATGCAATACTAATATGCTAAGAATGTAAGTTCATTAAGAATACTCACTAGAGATGGCCATTAACTCGACATCATTATCAAACTCTTCAAAACACCATAACAAGATTAAATACGGAATACACGATTCCATAACTTTAAACAATAGGAGTATCATCATCAAATTCTTCAACGTTCAAAATAACCAAATCATAATCAATCCCCAAAACACACCATTCACAAAACACACACGCCATTTGAAAGAAAGCCTTTAACGAGGCCAAACCGAAATCTTTTGAAACTTCATTTCAAACAACCAAACAAACACACCAAGACGATCACCGATCATCATATCCATAAAATAAGAAAAGTATGGGCAAGGTACTTGCCTCGAATAGCCACAACGCGGAGAATCGGCCGAAGTAGGTTGGCACGAACCGACTACGAACTCGCCGACTCCACCGAACGATAATCCACAACAATGAACTACGAATGAAAACAATAACAACGAAAATGAATTTCAAAGTACGACCCAAAGCCGCTGAATTCAAAGAACAAATGACGAAAGTTCAAGGATTTCCCCCAAAACGGCCAAGAACACGATTCGTCCCGTCAAAACCCGAAAACGGAATTCCAAGTTGAAATATGGATATACAATCCATAGAATGTGTTTAACAACATCATTTAACCACAATCGATCCATCAAAAACGGATGAAAAACGAGATCGAGAACAAATCCCCCAAAAAGTCAATTTGAAGGAAATCGAGAAATATACTTCGATTCGACGAAGAACAATGGATTAAATGATGTTAAACACAAGAATACTATCAAGATTAATCATACCCATCATGAATTAATCAACAAAACGGAACGAATCGGACAAAAACGTGAAAACTCCCAAATCTACCCAAAAGTAGGGTTCTAAAGATCTAACCTTGATTCGCTGGATCGAAGGATGTTATAGGACGATTGATCGGTGATATAAACTCAGAAACTTCATGGATTTGTTGTTCAACAACATGGTTTCGTCTCCTCCGAAACCCACCATGACCGAAGAGAAATAAAATGAAAAATGTCGGAGAAAGTCACTGGTCTGTCATTTATATACTGGGCCGGAACTAGCGTGCGCTAGCCTTCCCGGCCTAGCGTGCGCTATCGGCCAGTATCGGCCGAGCACTCTCGGCCATGGACCGCATGACCCGGCACCACCGACCAATTCTGCCGACCATGACTCGACCGCCCGACTCCCGCTAGCGTGCGCTACGGCCGGAAGCCTGCGCGCGCTAGCCGACCTGTCCAGTAGCCACTGGACTACAAACTTACCCAGGTAACGTACGCTAGTCGGCCGGCAGCGTGCGCTACCCCTTCCGGTTAGCGTGCGCTACGACCGACAGCAGCGTGCGCTACCTGCCGATCCTGACCGAGTCCAGAACCTCAGAATCTCTCTGCCCATGTAACACCCCAATACACAAAGGGGACATTACACGCCGTAGAAACCTCGTGAGGTCTACCAGGCTAACACAAGACACATAACCACAATGACAAACCCAAAAGATGCACTCAAAAGTAAACAGGGCCGTGGCCTCGGCCAAAACATTTCAACGGAGTACATGAAACATAATGTAAATATCAATTCATTGCCCACGCAGGGGACTTAAACCAAAAATTCAGAAGTAAGCAGTTTAACTCCAATACTCGACAAATGCAATGACGAAAAGTAAAAAGTACAATACAGACTCGAGCCACTATCATCAAGCCATCCCATCCTTCGCGTGCGTGCCCGTACTGCTCCTCGCCTCTTAGGTACTAAATGCATAAGACGCATTTCCCCATTTAAGGGGTTAGCATTCGAATAGCTAGTGCAAGTACACAATTACACAACATTATATACAAAATACGCTTTTACACAATCGTCCCAAACTTAAGTCATTTTAAACATATATATTCCTAATACTACATTGGCAATCACATCAATTTCCAATCATCACGATATCACAAAATCACAATCGTATCCGTGGCGTACCCCTTAGTATCGACCCCGGACATCCCGTCGAACACTCGGGTGGGATACCACTTCGCGGCCGTACCCCTTAGTATCGACCCCGGACATCCGTCGGACACTCCGGTGGAAGTTCAACCACACACGCACCCAAGTCCACTTCCGCGGCCGTACCCCTTAGTATCGACCCCGGACATCCCGTCGGACACTCCGGTGGAAGGAACACAACTCACGCACTCAAAAATCACCATTCATCATTCATTTCGAAAATCACAATATACATAACGAAATGTAGTACATGTACTTGCACGAGTAATACTACGTGAAGGAAAACGGCGGACGGAAGGTTTCGCCCGAACAACTTTCACAAATCCGATCCTAACACAATAACGATGGACAACAAATCTTAAAACTACGTAAATGATGGAATACATCCTAGTTCAACCCTGAAACCCTTAGTCGAACAAAACTTGGGTATAAATCGACTATAAGTGACGAACAATGGAAAACTTGGAATTTAAAACCACGAATCATCAATAAAATGAAGGGTTACAAGTGCACGATCGAAGTCTAGCGATAGCCCGGTAATAATTCGGACTAAGAGAGTTAAATCCCAAGAAATCCCCAAAATTCCCCCAAAATCTTAAAACAAGGGTTTTGGGAATATTTACCTTGATTCGGATGGTGGAAAGTGATTAGGAGCTTGAAGAATCCACGCAAGGAATGCACGGTGGTAGTGTATGGTGATCTACAGTCGGAATCGGCCCTAACCCCCGCCTGGAATCGCTCAAAGCCAGAAGGATAGGAAATGAAGGAAAATGACGAAGTTGATTTCATCTGTCCTATTTATATTTAACAGACTTAGCGCACGCTATGCATAAGCATTAGCGTGCGCTAGCGGGCATGGCGTAGCAGTCGCCTTCTGACCACCCGTTAGCGTACACAAACTAACATGGTTAGCGTGCGCTAGTACTGGGGATTAGCGTGCGTTAACGCTGATTAGCGTCTGTCCAGATCGAGGTACGAACCCATCGACCAAATCGCACGAAATCGATAGCGCACGCTACGAAACCCGAGGTTAGCGTCGCTAACCACACAATGATAGCGCCGCAGTAAATCCCGAGTAGCGTCGCTACTCAGCGGCAGCTTACGCACCATCGCTGCGCGGCAGCGCCGCAAGTGCCAGCGAAGCAAGACCGTAATCCAGAATCATAAACACGTAATAACCAACACGACAAAGTTGAGCGTTGAAAGAGAATATAATCTCGATCACTAGAGAGTTTGAAACGAAGCAAATAAGGCGAAATTCCCAAACTTATGAAAATTACAAAAACGGCCCAAATGCCCGAAAATCGCGATACAACATCGGATTAACAAACCGAAAGTTCCAACACGACCAACTCAACCATACAAACTTATACGAATCGAGAAATAATGAAAACGAACAAGTTTTACGAGAATCGAACGCACATGCGGCAAGGTATAATTCAAAATGAAATTATGCAAAAGCATCCTCGAAACTCGACCAGACGGAAAAACTCCAAGAACAAAATAGATTCGAATTCCAAAACGGTGCTAAGCGAGTTGTCCGAGCAGACATACATCAAAAATAGAAATTACCGAAAATAGAAAACGCGGATATTACATTATCTCCCCCTAAAAATAAGTTTCGTCCCGAAACTTACAACGCGAACAACTCGGGGTATCTCGACTGCATACTCTCCTCCGTCTCCCATGTGGCTTCTTCGGACCCATGTCTCGACCATTGAACTTTAACCAGAGGGATGGTTTTATGACGAAGTTGCTTCACCCGACGCTCTAAAATCTGAATCGGCCTCTCCTCAATGGTAAGGTCGGGTCCCAATTCGATCTTTCCAAAATCGATAATATGGCTAGGGTCCGATATGTACCTCCTAAGCTGGGAAACATGAAATACGTTATGAACGTGGCTCAGGGACGGCGGTAAACCTAACCGATATGCAAGCTCCCCGACTCTCTCTAGGATCTCGAACGGCCCAATAAATCTCGGACTAAGTTTACCCTTCCGACCGAAGCGGTAAACTCCCCGTGTCGGCGACACCTTAAGCAACACATGATCTCCCACCTCAAACTCCAACGGCCGGCGACGCGTGTCGGCATAAGACTTTTGCCGACTCTGGGCCGTCAACAATCTATCGCGAATGAGAGCAATCTTCTCCCTCGTCTCAACTACCATATCGGGCTCGGTACCCATCAGCTCGGATGCATCGTCCCAACACAACGGCGATCTGCACCTCCTCCCATACAATGCCTCGAATGGTGCCATCTTGATCGAGGCGTGCCAGCTATTGTTGTACGTGAACTCGATCAGTGGCAAGTGCGACTCCCAATCATCCTTCCAATCTAAGGCACAGGCTCGCAACATATCCTCTAGCGTCTGTATCGTCCGCTCAGACTGTCCGTCTGTCTGAGGGTGGTAGGATGTGCTAAGTCTCAGCTCGGTCCCCAAGGCTCTATGAACGGACTGCCAAAAATGTGATATGAACCGGCCATCACGATCCGAAACAATACTCTTAGGGGTCCCATGTAACCTCACGATCTCCGAAATAAACACTCGGGCCAGCCTCTCTGGACCCCAAGTGTCCTTAATACCCAGGAAATGAGCTGATTTGGTCAGTCGATCGACAATAACCCAAATCATGTTCATTCCAGTCCGAGTCCTAGGCATACTGGTAATGAAATCCATAGAAATATCCTCCCATTTCCACTCCGGGATAGGAAGTGGTCGTAAAAGCCCCGCGGGTCGCTGATGCTCGATCTTAACCTGCTGACAGGTCAAACACCTCGACACAAACTCGCTAACGTCTGTCTTTAAATTACTCCACCAGTAGTTACTCCTCACATCCTTGTACATTTTACTCGTACCAGGATGTATGGAGTAAGGCGTGGTATGAGCTTCACTCAAGATCTTCTGTCTCAACTCAACAACATTCGGCACACATAGTCTGCCGCGAAATCTCAGAACGCCATCATCCTGAACCACAAATCCAGGGCTTTCCCCTGCCTCACATCCTCCCTCAGCTGGACCAAACACGGATCATCATACTGTTTCGCCTTGATATCATCAGTCAAGGACGAAGTGATCTCTAATGCACATAACTGGCCCTGAACTCTCTGAACCCAAACCTCAATATTCTGACAAATAAGATCTCGCTGGATCCTACTCTGCGGAGTAAGTACTTCTAACATCTGCAACGCTATCGGCTTACGGCTCAACGCATCCGCCACTACGTTAGCCTTACCCGGATGGTAAAGTATCTCGAGGTCGTAATCTTTAATTAGCTCCAACCACCTACGTTGTCTCATATTTAACTCCTTCTGACTGAAGATATACTTCAAACTCTTGTGATCGGTAAAAATCTTACATGACGACCCATAGAGATAATGCCTCCAGATCTTTAAGGCAAAAACGACCGCAGCTAATTCCAAATCATGCGTGGGGTAATTCACCTCATAAGGTTTCAACTGGCGGGACGCATACGCAATCACTCTGTCTCTCTGCATCAAAACACATCCTAGACCAAGGCCCGAAGCATCACTGTACACTACGAAATCCTCGTTCCCCTGAGGCAACGCTAACACGGGTGCGGTAGTCAAACGTCTCTTTAACTCATCAAAACTGTCCTGCCTGTCTGCAGTCCACTCGAACTTCTGAGTTTTCTGGAGCAACTGAGTGAGCGGTCTAGCGATCTTCGAAAATCCCTCAACGAATCTACGGTAATAGCCGGCAAGACCCAGAAAACTCCTCACCTCCTTCACATTTTTAGGCGGCTCCCAAGCCATCACTGCCTCTATCTTCTGCGGATCTACCCGAACTCCCTCTGCTGAAATCACATGCCCGAGGAACGTAACTTCCTCGAGCCAAAACTCACACTTAGAGAACTTCGCGTACAACTGCTCAGCCCTCAAAATGTCTAATACAATCCGAAGATGTAAGGCGTGCTCCTCCCGACTCCGTGAATAGATGAGAATATCGTCAATAAAAACGACTACGAATTTGTCCAGATACTCAATAAAAACTTTGTTCATCAACTGCATGAACACTGCTGGGGCATTGGTTGGCGAAGGCATAACCACAAACTCGTAATGGCCATATCTCGTCCGAAAGGCAGCTTTGAATATCGACGTCCGAATCCTCAACCGGTAGTAGCCCGATCGCAAATCAATCTTGAAAAGACCGTGCCCCAAGCCGATCAAACAAATCGTCAATCTGGGCAAAGGGTATTTATTTTTGATGGTTAGCTTGTTTAATTCTCGATAGTCGATGCATAAACGAAGCGATCCATCCTTCTTCTTGACAAAAGTATAGGCGCACCCCAAGGCGATGCGCTCGGTCGAATATACCCTTTATCTAACAACTCTCCCAATCGATTCTTCAACTCTAGCATCTCGACGGTGCCATACGGTGCGGTGCTCGAGAAATAGGGGCCGCATTCGGCTCAAGGTCAATAGGAAACTCCACCTCTCGATGTGGTGGTAATCCCGCAAGTCATCCGAAATACATCGGGATACTCGCTAACAAGCTGGAATCGACAATATGTCAACCCCACCATCTTCCGCTCGTAGAGCAAAACACCGATGTCCGACACAACCTTGGTTCAAAAGTTTCATCGCCTTCAAGGCGCTAATCACACTCCCGATCTACCCGGCTTACAACCGACTAGAGTATGCTCGGTGCCGTCCTCGGCAACTATCGAGATGGTACGAGTCCGATAGTTCATGATAGCACCGTGACGATCTAACTAATCGTCCCCGAGGATCAAATCCTCACCCTTAAGGTCTATAACAATGAGATTCGAGGCGATCCGGCTCCCGATCCTCACCGGGCAATCCCTAACTTCCCGGTCCCCAACCATACGATCTCCACCGGGTGTACCCACTACAAACGGCTCACACTCAAACAAGCGGTCAAAACCAATACGACTCACACAATCCGAAGCAATAAAGGAATGGGTAGCACCCGAATCAAAAAGTACTTGGCCGGATGAGTAAGGATCGAGTGGTACACGCCACTGGGCGTCTGTCTCCTCTGTACGCCTCATCCGATACAACCGGGGTGAATCAACCCGAACTCGATCTTTGTACGGTGATCCGGTGACCCGACCCCTACCACGGCCCGAACCTGCGGAACATGAGTAATCGAATGCCGTGCTCCCTCCGATTGGCGGTGGTAGTCGGGACTCTAGCGGCCCTGGTGGCCCTCTCACAATGGGCCGCCCGATGCCCGATCTGCCCGCAAGTAAAACAAATAACTGGAGGAAAAGGGCAATCCTTCATCAAATGCTCATATTGGTTGCGGTTAAAACAAACCCTGCCACCGAAGCAATTTGGGTCGAGCGATTACCCCGAGATCCCCGGTAGGTGAAATGGTCTCCTCCCGTGTGTAGGAACAGAACGAGACCTCGAAAACTGACCACCTCTACCGGCCGAGAACCCGCCAGTGGTCTTCTGCTTCTTAGCTTCCGAAACCGACTCTGATTCCGGGACAGCCATCTCGATCGCCAGAGCGCGATCCTGATATTCCTTCAAGGTGGCACACATGAGCGGTGCCATACTCTGCCTGAGATGCAGTTTCATGCGCATATTGAAGTAACGGATATTATCAGCCTCCGTCCTCACCTGGTCTCTCACAAAACCCAACTGCTGATTGTAGGAAATAATGGCCTGAGAAATCGGCACATCCTGAGGTGTAGCGGTGAAAAACTCCACAATTCTGCGCTCCTTAACTGGCGGTGGACAATATTCCGCTTCCATAGCAGCCCTGAACTCATCCCACGTGGCCCGACGATCTCTGGGCGCAACGGCCTCCCACCACTCCGCAGCTTCCTTATCCAGGAGGTACTGGGCAATATGTACCCTCCTGTCTTCGGGACAAGCTACGGCATCAAAGGCCCTCGACAGCTGAAAGAGCCAATTCTCCCAACCGAGGGAGTCAAGATCCGGAGAAACGAGGAGGGTGCATCTTAGACACCGTCTGAAGCCACTTACTAGCTTCCTCTTCAGTGTCGGGGCGGATTCTCGCGTCCACCGAGCTATCTCGAGCAAGCCGGTCTACTAGGCTGAAATGCAGCGATAGCCGCGTCGGCATTATTACCCGACGGCAAGAGTGAGAGGTGAGTCTGCAGAGGGTGAGAAAGTGAGCCCTCTTCATTATCGCACCCGACCACGGCCTCGGCCGCGTCCCTAGCCGGTCTACCACGACCTCTCAACATCTTCAAGAAAATACGAAAAGAACAAGATCGGAAAAATTCACAATTTACAAGGTTGGTAATCATAATCCTCAATTCCGAACAACACAAGAAAACGAATACGAATAAAAGAGTTTGAGAAGACTTACACCACGGTCGCACGAAAAGACGGTAGCATGATGATATTAGGCTCAACGACCGACTCTAATGACGCAACTAATGCACTCCAAAATTAACCGACAGCCTAGGTATTCAAAACCTAAGCTCTGATACCATAAAGGTAACACCCCAATACACAAAGGGGACATTACACGCCGTAGAAACCTCGTGAGGTCTACCAGGCTAACACAAGACACATAACCACAATGACAAACCCAAAAGAAGCACTCAAAGGTAAAAAGGGCCGTGTCCTCGGCCAAAACATTTCAACTGAGTACATGAAACATAATGTATATATCAATTCATTGCCCACGCAGGGGACTTAAACCAAAAATTCAGAAGTAAGCAGTTTAACTCCAATACTCGACAAATGCAATGACGAAAAGTAAAAAGTACATTACAGACTCGAGCCACTATCATCAAGCCATCCCATCCTTCGCGTGCGTGCCGTGCTGCTCCTCGGCTCTTAGGTACACAAATGCATAAGACGCATTTCCCCATTTAAGGGTTAGCATTCGAATAGCTAGTGCAAGTACACAATTACACAACATTATATACAAAATACGGTTTTACACAATCGTCCCAACGTAAGTCATTTGCCACATATATATTCCTAATACTACATTGGCAATCACATCAATTTCCAATCATCACGATATCACAAAATCACAATGGTATCCCGTGGCGTACCCCTTAGTATCGACCCCGGACATCCCGTCGAACACTCGGGTGGGATACCACTTCCGGCCGTACCCCTTAGTATCGACCCCGGACATCCCGTCGGACACTCGGGTGGAAGTTCAACCACACACGCACCCAAGTCCACTTCGCGGCCGTACCCCTTAGTATCGACCCCGGACATCCCGTCGGACACTCCGGTGGAAGGAACACAACTCACGCACTCAAAAATCACCATTCATCATTCATTTGAAAATCACAATATACATAACGAAATGTAATACATGTACTTACTGAGTAATACTACGTGAAGGAAAACGGCGGACGGAAGGTTTCGGCCCAAACAACTTTCACAAATCCGATCCTAACACAATAACGATGGACAACAAATCTTAAAACTACGTAAATGATGGAATACATCCTAGTTCAACCCTGAAACCCTTAGTCGAACAAAACTTGGGTATAAATCGACTATAAGTGACGAACAATGGAAAACTTGGAATTTAAAACCACGAATCATCAATAAAATGAAGGGTTACAAGTGCACGATCGAAGTCTAGCGATAGCCCAAGAATAATTCGGACTAAGAGAGTTAAATCCCAAGAAATCCCCAAAATTCCCCAAAATCTTAAAACAAGGGTTTTGGGAATATTTACCTTGATTCGGATGGTGGAAAGTGATTAGGAGCTTGAAGAATCCACGCAAGGAATGCACGGTGGTAGTGTATGGTGATCTACGGTCGGAATCGGCCCTAACCCCGCTGGAATCGCTCAAAGCCGAGAAGGATAGGAAATGAAGGAAAAATGACGAAGTTGATTTCTGTCTCTATTTATATTTAACAGACTTAGCGCACGCTATGCATAAGCATTAGCGTGCGCTAGCGGGCATGGCGAGCAGTCGCCTTGACCACCGTTAGCGTACGCAAACTAACATGGTTAGCGTGCGCTAGTCTCGGGATTAGCGTGCGTTGCCGATTAGCGTCTGTTGCACAGTCGATCTGCAGAGGTGCGAACCCATCGACCGAGCGCACGAAATCGATAGCGCCACGCTACGAACCCCGAGTTAGCGTACGCTAACCACACAATGATAGCGCACGCAGTAAATCCCGAGTAGCGTGCGCTACTCGAGCGGCTTGATTACGCATCGTCACAGCAGCACAAGTGCGCCAAAAACGAAGCAAGACCGAATCCGAATCATAAACACGTAATAACCAAGACGACAAAGTTGAGCGTTGAAAGAGAATATAATCTCGATCACTAGAGAGTTTGAAACGAAGCAAATAAGGCGAAATTCCCCAAACTTATGAAAATTACAAAAACGGCCCAAATGCCCGAAAAATCGCGATACAACATCGGATTAACAAACCGAAAGTTCCAACACGACCAACTCAACCATACAAACTTATACGAATCGAGAAATAATGAAAACGAACAAGTTTTACGAGAATCGAACGCACATGCGGCAAGGTATAATTCAAAATGAAATTATGCAAAAGCATCCTCGAAACTCGACCAGACGGAAAAACTCCAAGAACAAAATAGATTCAGAATTCCAAAACAGTGCTAAGCGAGTTGTCCGGAACGAACATACATCAAAAATAGAAATTACCGAAAATAGAAAACGCGGATATTACAGCCCAGGCCCGATAGCGTACGCTAGGCCACCCGATAGCGTGCGCTACACCTGCCGGTTAGCGCGCGCAGCCTTCCGGCAGTAGCGTGCGCTACGCCGGTTCCTGCCGCACCTGTCCGGCCGGTGCCCGCAATCGTCCGGCCAGTCCGGCAACCGTCCGGCCAGTACCCGACCACCAGGGCTCGACGACCCGATTTCCGAAAACGTACGGAACGAACACGACGAAAAGTTCGTGGACGACATCAACGACCCGAAATGAAAACATAATACCATATTTAATCATACGCGACCAAGAAACGGGTCGATACAACAATTACAGATACGGATACCCGTAACTTTCAGTAAATTACAAAATGGCCCAAAACGCCCGGAAATCACGATACGTGATCGAATAACCAAACCGAAGTTCACATCACGTCTAACAAAGTTAAACGGACTTACGGGAAACTCGAAACAGCAGTTTCGAACAAGATTCGCAAGAACCGAACTCAAGCGCGGAAAAGTCGCTAAAAAGCACGGAACTCAACAAAACGACACCGAAACGAACTCGGATGTCAAAAAGTGTAGAATTAATCATTCTCATAATGACGAAACGGTCATGAGCGAGTCGTCAAAACGGACTCCGTCCGAAAAAAGAAATTTACCGAAAATTGAAAATTGCGGATATTACATTCTACCCTCCTTAAAAGAAGTTTCGTCCCGAAACTTAAAACAAGTAGGGAGAAGAAATATTCCGCCAGGAAAAACTCAACGAGATACACAAGAATGTGTAACTAACGCCCAACGGCGAAATGTTACAAACAACGCAAAGGAATATACGGCGTGTAAACACGCTCCACGACGACCAACATAACGTCGCCGTTAGGGATATAATAAAACCAACAAATGACAAGCGTCATCAAACGGATAATATAGCCAAGTCAATTATCCGACAATCACAAAATCAATATGATTGACCAACCCAACGGTACATCAATCAAAGCGCGAGCCAACCGCTGAACAAACACGGAATCCCACCGCCTAAGGGCTGGAAGATCGAAAACGAAACTAATTTCCCGAACTGAAGGGAATTACGAAGGAGCCTGAATGTTCACCAATCACGAAACGAGGTCAATAAAAACCGAACAATCAAACGATCAAACCACAACGATCGAGACAACAAAAATCGGAGAATCATGTTCGAATCACGAAGAACAATAAAGTTCAAACAACAACTCCCAGGATGATCTGGTGAGAACTACAAGACATGCATTCCCATAAGATCCACAGGAAAGGGAATAGCGATTGAAAAGTCACAACGACAAACGAGTTATTCCGGAATGATACCACACTCGTTCGATAAACAAAAACAAGGGGCAGGACAAGCTCAGAAATGTCAAAGAACATAATTGAGTCGACAGAGTCGAAAACATAAGAGCTCCAAATCCGATCCACTTCGAATAAAAGAACTAGTAGAACCAAATGATGTTACTTCCGAACAAGGTTCACAAGAATCGAACCGAACTCGAAAAAGTTACAACGATAACCAGATCGACTCAAAACAAGATCACAGCTCGTTCGTATGATGAAACTGAAATACCGAACAAGTTCATAAAGTATCAACGAACATGAGCGAATCGATAGACTGGAGAAAGAGAAAATACCGAAGTCAAAATAGTATGGGTATTACCTCCGACCTCGTCCACGAAATTCACAAAAACAGGAGCAAGGTAACAAGACATTAAACAGCCGACACATAACGGAACGATCATCGATGCACACGGTCATGCCAAACCAAGCTCTAACAGCTCGCACATGCGCGATAACGCAGAAATCACCACGAGATGGCAACATTCAATACCAACATCCCACCTCTCACAGAGGCTAACACAACAAATGTGTGGAAAACAACTCAACGCTCATGCCGCCAACTCGATCATACTCGGGAGCAAACATCAAAATGACAATGCAAACATCATACATACCCAGCCCACAAACGGGAATGGATAGGTTTTAAAAACGAAAACCTCATTTTGAAAATAATTTAGAAGAACACCGGTTGATCTTGAGTATCACCTTTCAAAAAGTACAAACTTGAAACATCGTTATCGAGACATTGGAGAACCATTTCGCATTTGATAAAAATGAGGACACTTTCTCTTAGTGAAAACTTTCAAAATATTCGACCCTCGGGTCTAAATAAAAGTGTTGAAATTATCTCAAAACATTTTGGTCCTCGAGGTAGAAAAATTTTGAAATATATTGTGGCATCTAGGATGTACCACAAGAAAATAACTCATTTGAAAAGTATGTCTCGAAATTTGTTTTTCTAAGATACTCAAGGTTTTCAAAAATCCAATAGGCCAGAATGCCCAAAACTCACACATACCGACGTTCACTAAAACAACTCCTAGCACACGCATCAAAAAGTTTAAAATCAAGACAATACATGTCTTTAAACGGTCGAAGACCGCCTAGGATTCAGGACAAGACCACTGACCCCATTCGAGGCCTCTAAGGACCCTCCCGCACTGGCTAGTGAACAGGTCGAACGCGTATAAGCACAAAGCTTTCACAAGAAAACTTGTAAAACGTGCAAATCGATTCGAAAATCATCAGCAACGGACAAAAACAAAAAGAAAAAGACATCACAAGCGACGACACTCCTCGTATAAATCAGATACGAGGGTCGATTAAATACATATCGTGAAATCAAAATCCACAAGAGGATTCCGTCACTTAACAAATAATCATAAAAATAGCTCGTGTCACACGAGGCACAACACAAAGAAGGGAGACTTACTTCCACAGGTCGCACGAAGATGATGATCGCCCCACGATACTAATCACGACCAACAAACTCAAACGACGCGTCGCGACATTCGACTCGGATAAAATCCGACGAAACAAGACTCAAACAACACGACTTGACCCGGCACCTAGGTTTTTCTCAACCTAAGCTCGATACCATTTATGTAACACCCCAATCCGCTCGGGGATATTACACGCCGTAGAACCTTTCCTCAAGGATCTACCAGCCGGTAACGACATATAACAACTCAACCATGCCTTTCAGGCTAAAATGACTCAAGAGACCGATTTGGTCTTTCAACAAATACATACAACTCAAATACAACTCATGCCCACGCAGGGTCAAAATACAACCACACCGCATAACGGAACAATATAGCAATGGAAAAAATAGAGTACAAGACCAATAAACAAAGTACGGTTCCTCATGTGATTAGTATCGATCATCTTTCATCATCCTTCGTGCCGACCCTGTGTTATGCTCCAAAACCTGAATGCAAAAACAGACATCCACCCCCCGAATACTCGGGGGTTAGCAAAACTCCACTGTTTTGCTAGTGCAAGAACAAAGTGCAAATACGAGCCATACAATTCACATTCCACGAATAACAATAACCAGGAATCCTCAAAGATCCAAACGAAACGAAAAGTACTTCCCGAGGCAAGAGTTTGAGAAAACATTTCAAAATCGAGATATCATAAATCAATGGAAGTAATTTAAAACGGTTTAGAATGCCATCGAGAGTTTTAATAGAACACAATTTAGGATTATCAAATCCTACTTTTCAAAATCCAAAGACAAAAGGGGTCACCGCTCCAAAGGTTTACTTTCCGAAAATGACATTTACCAAACCGTTGGGATTTTATCCCCAAATCTGTAAAATGACTTTTACAAAATCATTGGGATTTTAGCCCCAAATCTCATCAACTCACAGTACACAAGAACGACCACAAGGTTCGTCTCCCAACATCAAAATCCACAAATAAAGGATTTAAAACATAAACAACAAAATACTCTAGAGCCATCCTAGCCAAGTAGGCCAAACGAACAACTTACCTCTTACACACTTAGTCAATGCATGCAATCATGAAAACCGTTCGAAAGCACTCATTTCCGGAAATGCCATAATCAAATCACGTTTGCAAAATGCACCACAATTAACCGTCGATCCACGTCTCTGTGGACCCCTACCGAGACCCCGTCGGATCTAACCCGTAGTGGTTAAAAGCAAGCTCGTCGATCCACGTCTCTTGTGGACCCCTACCGAGACCCCGTCGGATCTAACCCGTAGTGAGCATACAGACACACACGTTACTCATGCAATACTAATATGCTAAGAATGTAAGTTCATTAAGAATACTCACTAGAGATGGTCATTAACTCGACACCATTATCAAACTATTCAAAACACCATAACAAGATTAAATACGGAATACACGATTCCATAACTTTAAACAATAGGAGTATCATCATCAGATTCTTCAACGTTCAAAATAACCAAATCATAATCAATCCCCAAAACACACCATTCACAAAACACACACGCCATTTGAAAGAAAGCCTTTAACGAGGCCAAACCGAAATCTTTTGAAACTTCATTTCAAACAACCAAACAAACACACCAAGACGATCACTGATCATCATATCCATAAAATAAGAAAAGTATGGGCAAGGTACTTGCCTCGAATAGCCACAACGCGGAGAATCGGCCGAAGTAGGTTGGCACGAACCGACTACGAACTCGCCGACTCCACCGAACGATAATCCACAACAGTGAACTACGAACGAAAACAATAACAACGAAAATGAATTTCAAAGTACGACCCAAAGCCGCTGAATTCAAAGAACAAATGACGAAAGTTCAAGGATTTCCCCCAAAACGGCCAAGAACACGATTCGTCCCGTCAAAACCCGAAAACGGAATTCCAAGTTGAAATATGGATATACAATCCATAGAATGTGTTTAACAACATCATTTAACCACAATCGATCCATCAAAAACGGATGAAAAACGAGATCGAGAACAAATCCCCCAAAAGTCAATTTGAAGGAAATCGAGAAATATACTTCGATTCGACGAAGAACAATGGATTAAATGATGTTAAACACAAGAATACTATCAAGATTAATCATACCCATCATGAATTAATCAACAAAACGGAACGAATCGGACAAAAACGCGAAAACCCCCAAATCTACCCAAAAGTAGGGTTCTAAAGATCTAACCTTGATTCGCTGGATCGAAGGATGTTATAGGACGATTGATCGGTGATATAAACTCAGAAACTTCATGGATTTGTTGTACAACAACATGGTTTCGTCTCCTCCAAACCCCACCACGGACCAAGAGAAATGAAATGAAAATGTCGAGAAAGTCACCGTCTGTCATTTATATATCGACGGAACTAGCGTGCGCTAGCCTTCCCGCCTAGCGTGCGCTATCGCCAAGACGGCCGAGCACTCTCGGCCATGGCCCGCATGACCCGCACCACCGACCACCCCGCCGACCATGACTCGACCGTAAGACTCCCGCTAGCGTGCGCTACGGCCGCGCGCTTTGACCCGGCCCAAAGAGCCACCGGACTACAAACTTACCAGTAACGTCGCTAGTCGGCCGTGAGTGCGCTACCCTTGCCGGTTAGCGTGCGCTACGACCGACAGCGGCGCTACCCGCCGATCCCGACCGAGTCCGTAACCTCGAATCTCTCTCGCCTGTGCCCGATAGCGTCAGACGCTAGGCCACCCGATAAGATGCGCTACACTGCCGAAGCGCGCAGCCTCTTCCGGCGATGGCGTGCGCTTACGCGGTTCTCGCCAGACTGTCCGGCCGGTGCCTGCAATCGTCCGGCCGATCCGCAACCGTCCGGCCAAGACCACCACTGTGGCTCGGCGACCGATTCGAAAACGTCACGGAACGAACACGACGAAAAGTTCGTGGACGACATCAACGACCGAAATGAAAACATAATACCATATTTAATCATACGCGACCAAGAAACGGGTCGAGACAACAATTACAGATACGGATACCCGTAACTTTCAAGAATTACAAAATGGCCCAAAACGCCCTAAATCACGATACGTGATCGAATAACCAAACCGGTTCACATCACGTCTAACAAAGTTAAACGGACTTACGGGAAACTCAAATGCAGCCAACAAGATTCGCAAGAACCGAACTCAAGCGCGGAAAAGTCGCTAAAAAGCACGGAACTCAACAAAACGACACCGAACGAACTCGGATGTCAAAAAGTGTAGAATTAATCATTCTCAGAATGACGAAACGGTCATGAGAGAGTCGTCAAAACGGACTCCGTCCGAAAAAAGAAATTTACCGAAAATCGAAAATTGCGGTTATTACACCCGGTTGATCACATTGATACTCAAGCAGGCGGATGTGGACTTCTCATATGCCGACCGCACATTAATTAATGACCGGGACAAATTGAGGCGTGCTACTTGTAACCGAATGGGTATCGAATTCGAGGAGGCCGCACAGCGCGACGACGAGGAAAATTCTCCGACTGACGGAGGTGACGGCGAGAGCCCTACACGAGAGACGACCGAATCCCGCCATCCGAGCCGTCAACCCCAGTCCCAGTCCCTTCTCCGTCGTATTTGGGAGGCGATTGCCTGCATCAGAGACGATCAGGAGGTTATCAAAAGTGAGCTTAAAAAGGTAAACGATCGTCTCGACCGAACAGACGAGCAGATGGCACGCATTCAAGAAGACTTCGGCATCGGACCACCATCACCACCGCCCGGGACATCGGCTTAGTGCTACTTTTTATTTTATTTTATTTGTGTTATTCTTCCGACTTCTTTTTCTTTTTGGCTTGTTTATCAAGCCATGTATTTTTTTTTCTTTTTCTTGCAATTATGGATTTTGTTTTTATTTAACTTATTTCAACATGGTTTTCTGCTTTTGTTTGAAAGTTCTTATTAGGGATTGCTATGAGGATCAACCGTACCACACGACAGGGGAGTCCTTTTTCTTCTATCTTTTCAATACATTGAGGACAATGCTTATTTCTAAAGTGTGGGGTGATATCGAAAATATATGAATTTTTAATAAAAAAATAATTACCTCTAACAGTCAATTTGTAATATGTCTTACTACTCACCTCGGGAGACTTGTTTATAAAAATTTTGGTACGGTAAAATGACCATGTGTTAAAACTTGAATTTTTCGATGAAAGGTCAAACTCAATTGTTCCAAAAAAATATTTTTTGTGAATTCATGAAACATATATTTTTAAAACCTTGTGAGCTTTTGAGCCGTTGTTTACTTGCTATCATGCAAAAATCTCCTTTGATTGAGTGCGCTATTTGTGTTGTGAAACTCTAGAACGTGCATTGGTATCTTACTCAAAACTACGAAGTGTGTACAAAATAGTGAAAGTGATTTTAGGCGATTTTTTTTAGCCTTTCAATCTTTTTTGGCCTACCCCAAAAATTACTTATTCCCTCGTTAAATCAATTGAGCTTATTGCCTATTTTATTGTTAACCACATACTGAGATTTCCATCGCTATAAATCCTTTGACCCATACTTGAACAATTAGAAATTATTTTTGACAAGGATGAAGATATTGTGTGGTGACATTGGGTGATATATATTGTTGGTAGTGTTGAAAAATGGAGAATATATTTACTCCGCTGTTTTTGGGAACTTAGTAACCGGGTGTATTCATGTGACCCATGTTTACATTCGCGTAAAACAGTTACCTTAGATATGAGTATGCATAAAAGCAGTTTGTGTATGTTTTTTTTATCCTAGTAACCGGGTGTATTCATGTGACCCATCGTTTACATTCGCGTAAAACAGATAATAAACAACCCAAGTAAAAAAAAAAGTTCTAAGGAAAATATTTTGCTAAAAGAAAGGAGTGTTTCTTTGCAAGAAGAGGAGGATTGAGAATTGCAATGAATGAAGATGTCCTTTTATAGGTGATTTTCAAGAATACAATTGATTATTTAATTTGTGGCATCTTTGACAAGTCTTTGGTGTTTGATTCACCCTTGATCTTCCTTGCATGTCTTGATTTTCAGATCATTGACTTCATACATAGTTGTTGAGCTCACAAGATGCTAAATGTGGAAAATTCCACAAATATCAGCCTAAAAACGGCGATGAAAAACGGCCCAGTTTGCGCCGTGTTGTGCGCCGTTTTGTGGTGACTCGGTCTCTTCAGGAATACGCGCGAGGACACGGCGCTAAATGCCGGCCGTGTGTGAAACGGCCCAAGACACGGCCCTTGTTGCGCCGTATGTGAAACTGCCTACATAACACAGTCCATTTTGCGCCGTTTTGTATGGTCGTTTTGCCTTGAAAAATTCCCGTCGTTGGATTTGATCTTGTTTTCCGTCCTTTTTGATGCTTCATGTCGCAATCAGAAATAACCATTTTTAGCTCATGTTTGGACATATCTTTAAAATATGTATTTTTAATCACAAATCAGTACGATTATGCCCGTAAAAGGAATATTTTGTATATGAATTTTTAGATCAATTATGCACTAATCAACAACCGCCTACGTGAATACTTGATTGGGAAGGGATACGAGAACAATGATATCTGCCCATGCATTTTTGTGAAAAGAACATATACATGATTCGTGATTGTAGCCGTCTATGTAGGTGACATGAATGTTATCGATACCATAGATGAGGTCAATGAAACGGCCCGCTACCTTAAATCCGAATTCGAGATGAAAGACCTGGGGAGGACTCGATTCTGCTTGGGCTTAGAGCTAGAACATCGAGATGATGGTATACTCATTCATCAATCTGCCTATGTCCAGAAAATGCTCAGGCGATTTAGTATGGACAAGGCACATCCTCTTGCTACCCCCATGGTTGGTCGAAGTCTAGAAATGAACAAGGATCCATTTTGTCCTAAAGAGTAGGATGAAGAGGTCCTTGGAGCAGAAACACTGTACCTTAGCGCAATCGGTGCGTTGTTGTATCTGGCTCAATGTACTCGCCCAGACATCGCATTCTCTGTAAATCTGTTAGCGAGATTTAGCCCCGCTCCCACGATAAGGCATTGGAATGGAGTAAAACACATCTTTCGATACTTGAAAGGCTCCAGTGATCTTGGATTATTCTTTCCCTACACAAGAGAGAGCGATATTCTGAAAGGAATTATTGAGGTTAAGACGATGCATACCGACCGTCGATCTTCCTCTGATATTACAGCTAAGCATGACAGCTTGACTACCAGAAGTGCTAATGCGAGCAAGCTTACCCCCTATGCAGAGAATCCTAACAATATGTTAGTTGGATTTGCTGATGCCGGTTATCCCTCTGACCCGCATAAAGGATGTTCCCAAAACTGGTTATGTGTTTACCATTGGGAATACGTCGATATCTTGGCGATCTACCAAGTAGACCCTCGCTGCTACTTCCTCGAACCATGCAGAGATAATTGCATTGCACGAATCCGTAAGGGAGTGCATTTGGCTTCGGTCAGTAATAGACCACATACGAGGAACTTGTGGATTAGAGCCTACTACAGCAACCCCTACTTGCATCTTTGAGGACAATGCGGCATGCATTGAGCAGATGAAGTTAGGTTTCATTAAGGGTGACAATACCAAGCATATCGCGCCGAAGTTCTTTTATAATCAGCAACAGCAGAAAATGCTGAATATCGAAGTGAAATAAGTGAGTTCCGATGAGAATATCGCAGACTTGTTCACTAAGTCTCTGCCAAAATCTACATTTGAGAAACATGTGAGAAGCATCGGCATGTGTCGATTATCCGAGCTCAACTAATGATAGCTCGTAGGGATGAGCTGTTATGTATACCTTAGGGGGAGTATACTTCACATGATTCTGAAATCTGTAGTTGGTGCGTTGTGCTCTTTTTCCTCACCAAGTCTTTGTTTTTCCAACGGAGTTTTGTTTGACTTGGAAAGGTTTTTTACCGAGGCAACATCTTATGCACCATGATAGTATTAGTGCTCGACACAGGGGGAGTGTTCCGGGATATCCTTCCCTTATTGGTGTCTTACCTAATACTGGTTGTAGGGGGTACAAAGAAAGAAGGTTCTAGATCCTTCTAGAGGTAGTAGGATCTTATTAGATATCTTACCTTATATAGGAATCCTATGTATGGAATGACTCTCATTGTAATGCCTATATAAAAGCCTCTCTATCAGTGTTATGAATACAATTGATTGACTCATATTTACTGTCTTTTACTTTTAATATTTATAAATTAGATATAAGACTCATATTGTCTTACATGGAAAATAAATGCATATGCTTAATTAAATTATGGTTTTCTATTATGTGCCCGTAGATTTATAAATTAAAACAAATCAAATAATAGTTTATGTGTATGTGTGTATATTGGCTCATGTATATTTTATAATAATTATACAATATTATTAAATTCAATCACATATTACTAATATAATAAAATATTTAATATTTTACACCGTGTATCGCATAGGAGGACATCTAGTATACTAAATATACACCTTCTATCTAGTTTTGAGCGGGAGATAGTAATATTTTATAGTAAATGTTACAATTTGATCGGGACGCATCAAAGTTCCTATTCAGACATTTTTAAGCACCACCTCTCCTCGCCGTATAAGTGTCCTCGTCCTACGAGGACGTCGTGTAAGTCCCCAATCCCTATCAGCCACGTTGAGTCTAACAATGAACAAGCCTGACATGTCAATCTCTTATTGGTTACTGTCTGCAGGACACGTCCGATGGGGAGCTGAATTGCGATTTCCGAAAGAAACCCACCCTATATAAACACCTCGTAAATGTAGTCATTTGCTCTTATCGCACGAACAAAACAGCCATGGCGACTGCACAGAGGAGATTGCGGGGCTTGAACCCTAATCCTCTCTCTCTAGCCGTTGCTCTATTTCTTCTCCTCGTGGTCTCATTTGCCGAAGTAGTATTCGAGGAGCGCTTTAATGGTACTGATTTCATTATGCTTTTTTGAGGTCTTAGTTACTGCAAAATTTGTTTGTCTCTTTGTTGATCTGAATGTGTTGGTGGAAGGCATGACCTTTTAATATCATTTGAGTTAGATTGAATCAATTAGCAAAGATCTGGAATGATATTCATTTTATGTTGATCCCTTTTGTTGTAGAGGTCGTAGCCTTTTCCGTATTTATTGTGAAATTATTGAATTCACTGCTGTAGGTTGTGGGATCAATGTTGTTGCATGAGCTGTGGGTTTGACATTGGTCTCATCTGTCATAATCCTTCATACGGCATTTTGCTATTGTTGTTTTGAAAATTTTTATTCAGTTCTAGTTTGTTATAACAGACTTTGAATGTGGATGTAATGCTGTCATATAGTGACATCTGATGATTTAGTAGCCCCTTTTACAATGAAGTCTACTGATAATTTATTTTGAGTGACTGACCCATTTGATCCATATGATTTTCTTATATTGACAAGTCAACTTCTGAAGGCTGCACACAAGTTTTGTATTCTTGATATATTTCTTGCTTTGGGAGTAGTGGTTTTTAAGGTTAAAACTTGATGAAAATGGAAACTGCAAGATGGCCAGGAAGAGTAGGATATACTGACAGCTCTTTTTGCTGTAATATAACTGCAAAACCGGAGCTATTATCCTAGTATTCCAGAAAATAAACATCTTTGACACTCAAACTAGATGTGATTCCCTTTTCTTTCTTCTTTTTTCTTTCTTTTTACACTAGTATAATAGTGCCAATTTAATAAAAATCATTATAATGGTAGTTTATTTTTTTTGTTTTCTTTTTCTTATTTTCTCTTTTATGCAAGTGGTATATTTATTGCTGTTTCTATTGATGGATTTGTACTCATAATATTGTATGACGATGAATTCTAAAGACGGATGGGAGAGTCGGTGGGTCAAATCTGAGTGGAAGAAAGATGAGAACTTGGCTGGTGAGTGGAATTACACCTCTGGGAAATGGAATGGAGACCCTAACGACAGAGGTAATTTTGTCATGTACAGATCTGCACCGGATTTGTTATGTATCAATAATTATACAGGTGTTGAATATCTTCACCTATCTTACTATAGGTATACAGACCAGTGAAGATTATAGGTTCTATGCCATCTCAGCTGAATTCCCTGAATTCAGCAATAAAGATAAGTCTTTAGTTTTCCAATTTTCTGTCAAGCATGAGCAGAAGCTCGACTGCGGTGGTGGATACATGAAGTTACTCAGTGATGAAGTTGACCAGAAAAAATTTGGTGGTGACACCCCATACAGGTCCAATCAATCTTCACTCGTCATTCTTCCATGTCCTGGATTTCTTTTTTCTTATTTAGTTTTGTTCACCCTTTGGTTTTGTGCAGTATCATGTTTGGGCCGGACATCTGTGGCTACAGCACCAAAAAGGTCCATGCTATTCTGACCCACAAGGGGACTAACCACTTGATCAAGAAGGAAGTTCCCTGCGAAACTGACCAATTGAGCCATGTTTATACTTTCATTCTCCGCCCGGATGCTACTTACAGCATTCTCATTGACAATGTGGAGAAGCAGACTGGTAGCTTATACTCTGACTGGGATATTCTCCCTCCAAAGAAGATCAAGGACCCTGAAGCCAAAAAGGTTTACTGGTCTATTTATTTGTTATATTTAATTCAAATTATATTTGTCGAATAATTGATTCACTCATATTCCTCTGCATCAATAAATGACAGCCCGAGGATTGGGACGATAAAGAATTCATTGCGGATCCTGAGGACAAGAAGCCAGAGGTATGCAGCCTTTAATTTTTATGCTGTAAGGTAGTCCCATGGCGTTGATCTGATTTGGAAACTCAAATATTTGTTTTCCTCAACAGGGTTATGACGACATCCAGAAGGAGATTCCAGATGCTGATGCCAAAAAGGTAACTAAGTAACATATCTGATTTCTGATCATAAGTACCTATGCATTTAAGTCTTGTAATTAATGTTTTAATGTAAAAACGCTTTCCATTTGCAGCCTGAGGATTGGGATGAGGAAGAGGATGGCCAGTGGACTTCTCCAACCGTTCCCAACCCCGATTACAAGGGCCCATGGAAGGCAAAGGTTTGTGAAATTCCTGTTTAATTTTGTTGGTATGTCAATTTGAATGGACCCCTTTAATTATAAGCTAAAATCCTTTTCCATTTACAGAAAATTAAGAACCCCGATTACAAGGGCAAGTGGAAGGCACCGATGATTGACAACCCAGGTAAGTTAACCTCTCATTAGCACCTGAGATAATCACTCTACTCATAGATTATTCTTAAATCCCCTAATATGAATCGTCGCATCACTGCAGACTTCAAGGATGATCCTGATCTCTACGTTTTCCCTAAGTTGAAGTATGTAGGGATTGAGTTGTGGCAGGTAATAAATCCCTTTTGTGCCGTTTCTGGTTTTATGTAGATTATTAATGATATCTCGGATTTCTTGTTAGTCTCACACTGATATACCTCTAAAAAACAATCTTCTTTTTCATAGACCGCCATGGGATCTGGCCTAGTCTCCTACACCATATATCTGGAATTTTATATCACCAAAAAAAAAAAAAAATCTTTGCATTTGTTGACTGAACAAATACTCAAATATTGCAGGTGAAATCAGGAACCTTGTTTGACAATGTCTTGGTATCTGATGACCCTGAATATGCTAAGAAGCTAGCCGAAGAGACATGGGGCAAACAAAAGGATGTATGGCTTCATTTCTTTTACAAAAGAATCTATGCACCTTCCACATTTCCCAACTGACACTTTTCCTTATACAAAGGGAGGAATTGTGTCAAACTTGTAACTGTTAACTGAATGATATTCATTTTGATATTTCAGGCTGAGAAGGCTGCTTTTGAAGAGGCGGAAAAGAAGAAAGAAGAGGAGGTATCGTAACTCTGAATGAATCTAATCTTATAATTCACGACACAACTGCTGCTTGCTAAATAACAAAATTCTCTCTTTCCAGGAATCAAAGGAAGATGCGGTCGACTCTGACGTAAGCTCTAAGTTCTTTGCTCAAAATATGTTGCCATAATAAAGAATGTCCTAACCGAGAGACTCATATTTTTTAACAGGCCGAGGATGGAGATGATGATGCTGATGATGATACCAAATCTGATTCTGAAGAAGACTCTGCAGCTCATGTAAGAAATTCATTTGTTTGTTTGTATTGAATATATGTCTTCTGTGCATTCCAGTTGGCTCTCTTCTCACTGATTTGCACTTGTTTTCCTTTGGTTATTTTTTTCCAGGACGAACTGTAGGGTGGTGCTCGAGTGATACTGTACTAATCTCCTGCCCGATAGCAGGAAACTTTTCTTTTTTTCCATTCCCCAATTTTATCTTACTTTTTATTTGTAGCTCCTGTTTTTCCTTGGGGAAACTAAACAGTTTGAAGTTTGGAGAGAAACGGACATTAAATTAATTATCATGATTCTTGAGAATGTCCCCAATTATGTCCGTCTTTGTTTAGGAAATCAACAGCATTTTGGAGATCCTATATTGACTTGTGTTGCGTGAAGAGATGACAACCTGTGGTTTTGATGTCAGATACAATTCATCAAAATTCAATATAAGAATTACTCCACTCGAGTTTTGATGGAACACGTGCTTTTATGCAATATTTGTGAATTAGAATAAACAAAAGAAGAGAAACAAGCATGAATCCATTTCACGTTTGATCTTGTTGGCTCCGGATTCTCTTCTATATTAGATCGAACATTATTGAAGATGGCAACATTCCTGCATTCCCATACACTCCAAAAAGTAGATTGTCATATGAAATTCAAGATCTGCGATGCCTTGTCCACCTCCACCACTATTTACAAACAAGAACTATATTGAACACCTTTAATCTCTAGCACTGAGTTCATCTTCTATTTTTCTCCTAGACACATCACCTCACTTGCCCTATGCAACTTTGTTCCTTTTCTTTTCCTCCATATAAATGTTTTATCAGGTAGTAAGGATCCTGATGACACTCAAGAAAATAGTAAAAAGTTTAAGTAATGTCACTCGGTCTCCAAAGGGGCGACTTCTCTTTTCCCATCCTCTGACGACTTCTCTTTTCCCATCCTCCGACAATTTTTTTCCAAAATCGTTCTGATAAGCGGCACTCAAACCTCTTATATAATATGCATCAATAGGTTAACTCAAGATACGTGAAATTAACCCCACTAACACCACTAGGTGGGGTGTGAGTTTAAAAAAAAAAAAACTGAACAATTTGAGTGGCAAAAAAATGGAAAATATGAGAGTAGTAAATTAATTCAACACATTTTCCTCTATACTTTCTTTATTGTTTCATCGCAAATCATCAAATTCATGAATGTCGTCGAAATTGATCATGTATATCTACAATATTCAACACAATTCAACAAATATTCAAAATATTTAATCTTGATTCATCATATTTTTTTTCATCATTCATCATATTCAATTAGAGAAAAAATCGATTTTGGTCCTCTAATGTTACCCCAAATCAAAATTGGTCTTGTAATTATACTTCAATCGGTTTTGGTCCTGTAATTTCACTTTGTCTCCACTTTTGGTCTTGTCTCTGGATGGTGATACACACGCGCCTAACTCAATCGCCAGAAATTTTTCCGGTCACTCACACGTTTTCATTTTTAGTCCTGTAATGTAGCTTGCAATCAATTTTGGTCCTGTAATTGAGCTCTCAATCGATTTTGGTCCTGTAATTTAACTCTCGGTCGATTTTGGTCCTGTAATTTAACTTTCAATCGATTTTGGTCCTATAATTGAGTTCTAAATCGATTTTGGTCATATAATTTAACTTTCAATCTATTTTTGTCATAGAGAAAATTATCAAATTGGTCCCGTATGTGGGACCAATTGGCCAAAAAGCCCCATCTGTTTCCGGCGGACCAAAAAACCCAACAGCTCTCCCCTGATTTCGCCAATTTAATCCTCGTCGCCGGCCGGAGTATTTTCCGGCCATCGGAGCTGACGTGGCTGACACGTGGCAAAAATAGCGGGTCCATGTCAGGCCATGTGACTGACACGTGGCAAAAATAAAAAAAATTATTTTGATAATTAAAAAATTAAAAAATAAATAAATAAAAAATTCTAATATTTTTATATTAATATTCCAGAATTAAAATTAATTATCTAAAGTATTAATATAAAAATATTAGAATTTTTTTATTGAAAAATTCGAAAATAAAAAAATTAAAAGCATTTGGAATGTATTTATAAACAGTTTTTATGTAAAGAAAACTGGAATTTTTTTTCTATAATAATAAATCTGAATTAACAATTTGATAATTTTTTCAAAATAATTTTTTTTATTTATTTTATAGAAAATGATAATAATATTTTTCTCAATTTGATAATATTTTATTAAAAAAATTGAAACTTTAGGTAATTAATTTTAATTCTGGAACATTAATATAAAAATATTAGAATTTTTTTTATCTATTTTTTAATTATCAAAACAATTTTTATTTTAATTTTTTGCCACGTGTCAGCCACATGGCCTGGCATGGACCCGCTATTTTTGCCACGTGTCAGCCACGTCAGCTCCGATGGCCGGAAAATACTCCGGCCGACGACGAGGACTAAATTGGCGAAATCAGGGGAGAGATGTTGGGTTTTTTCGTCCGCCGGAAACAGATGGTTTTTTTTGGCCAATTGGTCCCACATACGGGACCAATTTGATAATTTTCTCTATGACAAAAATAGATTGAAAGTTAAATTATATGACCAAAATCGATTTAGAACTCAATTATAGGACCAAAATCGATTGAAAGTTAAATTACAGGACTAAAATCGACCGAGAGTTAAATTATAGGACCAAAATCGACCGAGAGTTAAATTACAGGACCAAAATTGATTGCAAGCTACATTACAGGACTAAAAATGAAAACGTGTGAGTGACCGAAAAAATTTCTGGCGACGGAGTTAGGCGCGTGTGTATCACCATCCGGCGACAGGACCAAAGTGAAAGAAAGTGAATTACAGACCAAACCGATCAAGATAATTACAGGACCAATTTTGATTTGGGGTAACATTAGAGGACCAAAATCGATTTTTTCTCTATTCAATCACACAAAAACAAATTTAATAATTCGAAAAATGAATCCTACTTTAACTCAAATGATTAACATACCTATATATTTCAAAATATAGCTTCATGGGTGCATTACGGATAGATAAATGGGTGCATTACGGATAGATTTCGAGCTTTCTCCTTCTCTTTCTAATTTTTTCTTCTAGAGTTGTGAAAAAATAATTTCAAAATGACTAGATTTGGCAGAAATTGAGGCTATATAAATTTTTAGGTGGATTAGTCGTCGGCTAAAGTAGGAAGAGGTCATCTGCTACAGTAAAAAAGTCGTCGACTGAATTAATAACTTTAGCCGATGATATTTTTAAATTTAGCCGACGACAACACGAAATATCATTGGCTAAAGTACTTTAGCCGACCAAAATTCCGCCGTCGTTCATTCCTCCGACTTTAGCCAACGGCTTCATAAGATGGTCCGTCGTTTTTCTTTGTGTCTTTAACTAAAGTCCTTTTTTGGTAGTGATATGACATGATATTCCATGTTTCCTGACATGTTGCTCCATTAGGCAGTAGAGATCGATGTCAAGGCAGTTATGAGTCATGGTCCTATAGCATCATCATGTCAGGAGAAGGATAATGAATCCTGTCTGTCTCAAACCTCTTATATAATATGCATCAAGATACGTGAAATTAACCCCACTAACACCACTAGGTGAGGTGTGAGTTTAAAAAAAAAACTGCACAACAATCTGAGTGGCCAAAAAATGAAAAATATGAGTGTAGTAAATTAATTCAACACATTTTCCTCTATATTTTCTTTATTGTTTCATCGCAAATCATCAAATTCATGAATGTCGTCAAAATTGATCATGTATATCCACAATATTCAACACAATTCAACAAATTTTCAAAATATTTAATCTTGATTCATCATATTTTTCATCATATTCAATCACACAAAAGCTCTTAGGATTGTATACTGCAAAGCATACTTTATGCTTGTATTACCTAATTTCCCTGTTACTACCTATGAGGATATTAATTATATTTAATCACATATTTTGCATATTTATTCACGTTATGGTTATGCAAATGAAATGTCTAATTATTTTATATTATAGATAATGTGGTGTGTTGGTGTCACACGGAAGATCACATTATCGGTGCCTTATAAAATAATATAATAGTTGACAACCTATATAATTATTAGACAAATTATATAAAAGGTTGTAGTGTATGCTTGAGAAAAGTTGGTCTTGACTATTAGCATACATTAGCGTATTTGCATACGTTGAACTGGATCGAGGTGAGATAGTGTCTTCTGTACTGACTATAAGAAGAACGTAAATCTCGGATAATTATTATTTCTTAATTCTAAGTATATAATATTTAATTGTGTATTTATAATAATTATTGCTTTGATTTACCATAGGTGAGAGTCAAAATGATCGACTCAATAAGCCTCGTATCTTGGGCAATAATATTGTTTATACGACAATTATTATTATTACTAGAAATCGTATCCCGGCTCGTGCGGGTTGATGATGTCCCCTTGAGGAGCTCGATAATGATTATTATATTAAACTCTGCGGGTGGATTTAATTCCGATATAATAATAAGGTTCGAGTGGTACTACTCTGGGATAAGATATTAATTAATTAAAGCTGTCAGTAGCTTATAATTAATTAATGGACATTCGATATCTTAAACACGGAAAATAATATATTTAATAAGGAGCCCAATTTCGTAATTTGGGATTTTGGTAGGAAGTGCAATATCAACTTTTTAGTGGACTAAGTTGATATTAATAGATTCATCATATATTAGGAAGAGTCCTAATAAGATAAGATGAATTTATTGAGAGTCCTTCCATAATCCTCCTTTACATCCCTAGTAGTAGTTCAAGAGCCTATAAATAGGACATATGGGTGGATGGCCGATTTTAATCATATACTTACACAAGGAATTTCGATTTTTCTTCTAAGTGTTTAATTGTGGATCTTGACTTGTGTCTTTGATTCCACAATTGAGAGAACACTTTAATTCTTGCTACATATCGGAATTACTTGAAGAAAAGAAAATCGAGAATTGTGAGGCATAGAAATCGGCCGATCTATAGGTGTCCAAACAAGATCCGGTAGCTCGTTGCCCACACAACGTCCGGTTCAAGGCGGATCATACTCTAGAAGATCTAAAGGTAGAAATACAAGGCGATCAAGACGGAAGTAACCAACACGCTTCAAAAGGTAATATCCTATGATCTTGGATCTAGATTAGGATATTTTAATTATCAACATATTTAATTAATAAATAATAAATAATATTTAAATTGCTTATTAGTCTTAGTAATTAATTAATTAGCATGCCTAAATAGATCTAATGCTCGTAGATGCGTAAAACGCTATTATCATATTTCCCAAACTTCGCTTCCGCTGCGTTTTAATTCCCAACAATTGGTATCGGAGACGGATTTTTAGGCTTTTGCTATTTTAATTAATTTTAGTGATCAATTGATAGCAATTTAAATATTCATATATTTTGATGTTGGAATATTTTGCTAGATGTGTTCTTGCAGGTGATATGATCCAATTATCATGGTTTATATGAATGGTGTATTTATTTATTTATTTATTTTTATTAATTATGCAATTGTTGGTTTGGCCCGTTTTTTGAGGCATGTAATGGTTTTTCCCGTGAGAAAATCCGCGGGTAGTTCTAGGTGGTTTTATTTTTCGTGTAATCATGATGTAATTTCGATGTATTTTATTTCGTATAAAATTGTAATCGAATTCGGAAAAGACGGGATCACGAAGAAATAGAGCGAAGCAGAATGCCGGATCGGCTGACCCGCTTGGCCAATGGCCAATGTGCCAAAGCAGCGCTGCAGTACTGCGAAGCGAGCGCGGTACGCGATCGCGGCGGCTGTCCGGCCGGTTCCTTGGTGGCGGTCGTCGATTTTAGTCCAGTCCGTTTATGCCGTTAATTGCGTCCGTTAGGAAGTCGGGATTTAAAATTAATTTTTTTTATGTAATTAATTTTGCATAAAAGTAAAATTTTAATTTTAGAAATCCACGGCCCGGCCGAGGAGGAGCGACGAGATGCTTGATTCAGTGGGAGAGATCGAGTCGAAGATTTTCTCGGATTCAACTCAAGGAATAAGACCATGATAATTGGATAATTAATTATCTATGCTTTATTTTTTTTGGTTTTTATTGTTTTGATGTATGGCATGTATGGATGTATGCGTGATATGTTTCCTTGCATGTTAGGACGAGAAAATTAAAAACCTTAAGGATAAAATAACTAAGTGATTAAATTGATTTTTTTAAAAATAAAATCATATTGGCCTCCATAATTAATTTAAATTGTGAAGTAATTAGCATGCGCGTTGACATTAGAGTCTTCCTCTATATCGGATGTGCTAATTATAGGTTCACTAGTTTTAAATTTCAAAATGATAACATAAGGTAAATATTACTTTTTATGATATGACCTCTTCATCTGTAGGACTATTATTTAAAAGATAATATTTTAAGGATGTTAAATTATGGTGTTCACTTAGGTGTATTAATTAATAAGCTCCCCATCGGAGTCTATGTTAATTAATACATGGCCAAGAGGAACTAACTATTAATTTTACTTGTCATAACGTAATTTGACTAGATAGTAAAATTAAAGACGTAAAACTCTACTTGAGAAATGTGTGTGTAAACATCCACACGATCGTGGCTTGCATGTGCGGATTTTTCGAGGTGTTGGTTGCTAGCATATATATTGTGTTTTGAGGTTTTTCGATATATTTTGCTATGCATTATGTGATGGATGTTTTTAATTTTATCTCAGATGTCTTTCAATCCACTAGCTGTTATTCTCAAAGAAAATAAACTTCATGGCACTAACTTTGCCGATTGGAAAAGAAATCTTGACATTGTCCTGACTGCTGAGGGGCATAAATTTATCTTAATCGAGGAGAGCCCTCTAGAACCAGAATCGGATGCCACTCCCGAAGAGTTGGCTGAATTCCGAAAATGGAAAAAGTCAGATGAGATGGCTCGCTGTTACATTTTGGCTTCACTGACAAATGTATTGCAGCATCAGCATCAGACGATGGGCTCGGCCGCGGAAATGATGAAAAGTCCCACCGAGATGTTTGGTCATCAAAACCAGGCGGCTAGACAAAATGCAATGAGGGTATTGATGACAACCCAAATGTATGAAGGGACTCCAGTGAGGGATCATGTTCTAAAAATGATGTCCCATTTGAACGAACTGAGCATACTGGGAGCTACTATCGATGCGGAAACGTAGGTCGATATTATCTTAGGCAGCTTACCTAGAAGCTTTGAGCAGTTCCACCTTAACTACAATATGAACCGTAGGACATATAGTTTGGCGGAACTTCTGATAGAGCTTCAGTCTGCTGAAGGTCTCTTCAAACAAGGTTATCATCAGATTCTTGCGGCAACCGATGCTACTTCTTCCAAACCAAAATGGGGAAAGAAGAAGAAGCAGGTAGGCCAGAAGCAAGTGGCGACCCTCAAGGTGAAAAGCAAGGCTCCTCACCCCGAGTCGAACAAAAAGCCAAAGGGAAAGTGCTACAAGTGCGGTCAGAAAGGACATTTTAAAACGGACTGCCCTGCTCTTAAGAAAGGTATGTCTCGTGTACTAGTAGTCAAAACATGTTTGGCAGCTTGTTCTTCCACTTCGTGGATAGTTGATTCAGGCTCCACTGATCATGATTGCTTTGACTCGCATGGTTTTCAGGTAACCAAGAAGCTTAGTGCGGGCGATATTACCATCAACTGGGGCGATTATTCCAGGCTTATGGCTGTTGCAGTGGGAGTCGTGCAGTTGAAGATTAATGATAAATTATTAGTTCTCAATAATGTATTATTAGTACCGGATTTTAGAATGAATTTAATTTCGGTTTCTAAATTAAAAAGCGATGGTTATTCAGTTTCTTTTGATGATGATGCCATTATTAAGAAAAGAAACGGTGAATATATTTGGAAAGGTACTTTTAATGATGGACTATATATCGTTAATACTGCACAAACTCCTAT
This sequence comes from Orobanche coerulescens, assembly GCA_033398695.1. NCBI lineage: Eukaryota > Viridiplantae > Streptophyta > Magnoliopsida > Lamiales > Orobanchaceae > Orobanche > Orobanche coerulescens. The sequence continues at coordinate 67,283,644 of CM065811.1, read as the reverse complement.
GCATAAATAACTTAACTCTTTGTCTAAACCTTAAAAGAGAAAAGAACCTTCAAGCATAAACCAAACATATCTGTGGCATTTACGGTTGGGACATGTAAACCTTGGAAGGATTCAAAGATTGGTAGATGATGGGCCATTGGATGACCTCCAAGTTGAGTCATTTCCAATTTGTGAATCCTGTCTGGAAGGTAAGATGACCAAAAGGGTTTTTAAAACCAAGGGAAACCGTGCTCAGAATGTGTTAGAATTGGTTCATACGGATGTATGTGGTCCAATGAATATCCAGGCTAGGGGTGGTTTCGAATACTTCATCACGTTCATAGATGATTATTTGAGATATGGATACATCTATTTGATGCGACGTAAGTCTGAAGCCTTTGACAAGTTAAGAGACTTCAAGGCTGAAACGGAGAAGCGTCATGGGAAGAGTATCAAGTCACTACGATCTGATCGTGGTGGCGAATACCTTAGTGGAGAGTTTTTGGATTTCTTGGCGAATGAGGGGATTTCGTCCCAGCTCACCGTGCCGGGAACTCCACAACAAAATGGTGTGGCTGAAAGAAGGAATATGACTCTTTTAGAAATGGTTAGATCAATGATGAGTTATTCAGATTTACCTATTTCGTTATGGGGATACGCCTTAGAAACAGCGGCGTACATTCTAAACCTGGTGCCTTCAAAATCAGTTCCAAAAACACCCACAGAACTGTGGAGTGGGCGTAAGCCCAGTCTAGGATATGTTCGGATTTGGGGTACTCCAGCACATGTGCTGAATAAGGAAGCTGATAAGTTTGGCATCTCGTACAGAAGTACGAGTGTTTGTGGGATATCCTAAGAAAACGAAGGGTGGCTTGTTCTATAGTCCCCAGGATCAGAAGGTCATTGTTAGCACCAATGCCCGATTTCTGGAAGAGGATTATATGATTAGTCACAAGCCCATGAGCGAGATAATTCTGGAAGATCTGAGGGGCGAGACTCCGTCTATACCAATCGTACAAGCGCCAACTGACACTGCACCACGTATCGATTCTGATACTTTTACACCAACTCAGGATTTGCCTCGTCGTAGTGGGAGGGTTGTTCGTCAGCCCGAACAATTCATAGGCGTGGGAAAGTCTTCGGACTCAATCCCAGGTGAAGATGAATCAGACCCCTGGACCTATAAGGAGGCAATCCAAGATAAAGATGCTGACTCCTGGCAAGTAGCAATGGAATAAGAAATGGGATATGGATTCCAATCAAGTGTGGGAGCTAGTAGAGCTACCTGATGGTATACAAGCCATTGGAAGTAAATGGGTCTACAAGAGAAAGAAAGGACATGACGGGAAGGTTGAAACCTTCAAAGCGAGGCTTGTTGCAAAAGGTTACACTCAGAAAGAGGGTATCGATTATGATGAAACCTTTTCGCCGGTAGCCATGCTTAAGTCAATCCGGATTCTTTTAGCTATAGCTGCGCATTTGGATCTGGAGATTTGGCAGATAGATGTCAAGACTGCATTTTTAAATGGGAGTCTAGACAAGGAAATCTATATGCGCCAAGCAAAGGGATTCATTGCTGAAGGAGAAGAGCACTTGGTGTGCAAACTTAAGAAATCCATTTATGGACTTAAGCAAGCATCTAGATCTTGTAACACTCGTTTTGACGAAGTTGTCCAGTCATATGGATTCGTCCAATGTCCGAGTGAGAGTTGTGTGTATAAGAAATTTGATGGAAACGTGTTGGTGTTTCTTGTACTGTATGTAGATGATATCCTTCTAATTGGAAACAACGTGAAGGAATTGTCGGACGTACGGGTATGACTATCTGAGCAGTTCGATATGAAGGATCTAGGAGAAGCAGGACACATCCTTGGAATCAGGATCTTTCGTGATCGGAAGAAGAGGATGTTGTGCTTATCCCAGGCAACCTATATCAATACAGTGCTGAAGCGGTTTAACATGGAGAATTCCAAGAAAGGTTTTCTACCTTACAGACATGGAATTCAACTATCTAAGAACATGTGTCCTAAGACAGAAAAGGAGATAGATGACATGAAGATGGTCCCGTATGCATCTGCTGTGGGAAGTCTCATGTATGCTATGCTTTGCACTAGACCAGATATCTGTCATGCTGTGGGCATGGCTGCTAGATATCAGTCAAACCCAGGACCAGGACACTAGATTGCTGTCAAGCACATACTCAAGTACCTGAGAAGGACTAGGGAGTACATGCTTTTATATCAATCAGACGACCTGTTTTTGGTGGGTTACACTGACTCAGATTTTTCATTGGACAAAGAAAAGTCCAAGTCTACTTCGGGTTATGTGTTTAGCCTGGGAGGTGGAGCCATTAGTTGGAGGAGTGTGAAGCATAAATGCATCTCAGACTCTACCATGGAGGCCGAGTACGTGGCAGCCTCTGAGGCAGCCAAGGAGGCAGTGTGGCTCAAGTACTTCGTGCAGGACTTAGATGTGATTCCCGATTTGCCAGAGGGTATTACACTTTATTGTGATAACACTGGTGCAGTCGCAAATTCGAGGGAACCACGACCCATCAGGCAAGTAAACATATCAACCGCAAGTACCACATCATACGACACTTCATAAAGGAAGGAGACGTAGTTGTTGCCAGGGTTGCATCGGAAGATAATCTTGCCGACCCTTTCACGAAAGGCCTACCTTCAAAAGTTTTTGAAAGGAATGTGGAAGGAATGGGATTACGGTGTATGGAAGCATTGCTTTGAGTATAAGTGGGAGAAATGAGAGACTATGTAATAGAGTAGTATACTTAAAAGCATGCTTTGAGTATAAGTGGGAGATTGTTAGGATTGTATACTGCAAAGCATACTTTATGCTTGTATTACCTAATTTCCCTGTTACTACCTATGAGGATATTAATTACATTTAATCACATGTTTTGCATATTTATTCACGTTATGGTTATGCAAATGAAATGTCTAATTATTTTATATTGTAGATAATGTGGTGTGTTGGTGTCACACAGAAGATCACATTATCGGTGCCTTATAAAATAATATAATAGTTCACAACCTATATAATTATTAGACAAATTATATAAAAGGTTGTAGTGTATGCTTGAGAATAGTTAGTCGTGACTATTAGCATACATTAGCATATTTGCATACGTTGAACTGGATCGAGGTAAGATAGTATCTTCTGTACTGACTGTAAGAAGAACGTAAATCTCGGATAATTATTATTTCTTAATTCTAAGTATATAATATTTAATTGTGTATTTATAATAATTATTACTTTGATTTACCATAGGTGAGAGTCAAAATGATCGACTCAATAAGCCTCGTATCTTGGGCAATAATATTGTTTATACGACAATTATTATTATTACTAGAAATCGTGTCCCGGCTCGTGCGGGTTGATGATGTCCCCTTGAGGAGCTCGATAATGATTATTATATTAAACCCTGTAGGTGGATTTAATTCCGATATAATAATAAGGTTCGAGTGGTACTACTCTTGGATAAGATATTAATTAATTAAAGCTGTCAGTAGCTTATAATTAATTAATGGACATTCGATATCTTAAATACGGGAAATAATATATTTAATAAGGAGCCCAATTTCGTAATTTGGGATTTTGGTAGGAAGTGCAATATCAACTTTTTTAGTGGACTAAGTTGATATTAATAGATTCACCATATATTAGGAAGAGTCCTAATAAGGTAAGATGAATTTATTGGGAGTCCTTCCATAATCCTCCTTTAGATCCCTAGTAGTAGTCCAAGAGCCTATAAATAGGACATATGGGTGGATGGCTGATTTTCATCATATACTTACACAAGGAATTTCGATTTTTCTTCTAAGTGTTTAATTGTGGATCTTGACTTGTGTCTTTGATTCCACAATTGAGAGAACACTTTAATTCTTGCTACATATCGGAATTACTTGAAGAAAAGAAAATCGAGAATTGTGAGGCATAGAAATCGGCCGATCCATAGGTGTCCAAACAAGATCCGGTAGCTCGTTGCCCACACAACGTCCGGTTCAAGGCGGATCATACTCTAGAAGATCTAAATGTAGAAATACAAGGCGATCAAGACGGAAGTAACCAACACGCTTCAAAAGGTAATATCCTATGATCTTGGATCTAGATTAGGATATTTTAATTATCAACATATTTAATTAATAAATAATAAATAATATTTAAATTGCTTATTAGTCTTAGTAATTAATTAATTAGCATGCCTAAATAGATCTAATGCTCGTAGATACGTAAAACGCTATTATCATATTTCCCAAACTTCGCTTCCGCTGCGTTTTACTTCCCAACAAAAGCAACTCGACAATTAATGAATCATAGTTTAACTCAAATGATTAACATACCTATATATATTTCAAAATATAGCTTCAGGAGTGCATTACAGATAGATTTCGAGCTTGCTTCTTCTCTTTCTAATTTTTTCTTCTAGAGTGTGAAAAAATAATTTCAAAATGACTAGATTTGGCAGAAATTGAGGCTATATAAATTTTTAGGTGGATTATTCATCGGCTAAAGTAGGAAGAGGTCATCTGCTAAAGTATAAAAGTCTCCGACTGAAATAATAACTTTAGCCGACCAAAATTCCATCGTCGGTCATTCTTCCGACTTTCGCCAACGGCTTCATAAGATGGTCTGTCGTTTTTCTTTGTGTCATTAACTAAAGTCTTCTTTTGGTAGTGATATGACATGATATTCTATGTTTCGTGACATATTGCTCCATTAGGCAATAGAGATCGATTTCAAGGCAGTTATGAGTCATGGTCCTATAGCATCATCATGTCAGGAGAAGGATAATGAATCCTGTTGGGGAAAATAATACCCTATGTTTTGAGAAATGCACCCTACAGCCTGTCCCTACAGCACAAAATTATACAACGCCCCAAGAAAACATCCTACAGCTAAGCCTTCAGAGTACAGAAAACATTGGCTACTGTAAATAATGTTGTAGGTGTTTTACTTAGTAAAAGTAAAATACAAAACCAACAGGACTTAAAAGGAACTTTAAACAGTTGTGAGATAAACTTTCTTTATTCATAAAGCATTCACAATTTTAAACTAGCATTTAATGCTGACAGGACAACATTTAATGCGGCCAAAGAGACTACAGATATGAGAGCATTTAATGCGGATCAAAGAGAATGATTGAAGCATTAAATGCGAAACAACTTTAATTCAAACATTATGAAGCCACCAATCAGAGTTGTCTAAATCTCACCAACAGGCCAACTACTACATTTATAACGGATCTCTTTCCAAGGTTATAAATAGCCCAAGCAAGAGGACATTATTAACTACTGAAAACTGAACATCTTAACATCGAGCGTATCATCTAAAGAGCAATATATTTCTTCAAGCATACAATGTATATCTTGAGTGAAGAAATATCCAAGTCTTCAACAAAGAACAACACATCTACAGTAAAGCTTACCAAGCCTACAACTGCAGTTCAATTAGTGATACTCCAAAAAACCTATTGTTGAGATCCTTGGCCCTGTGTGGACTAAGTCAAGCTATTCCGACCTATGTGGAAAGAATAGAGTTGAGGATGAAGCTTCAATCTGTTTGAGAAGAAGCAAGTTAAAGAAACCCAAATCCAATCTGTGTGAACGACTCAAGCTACAGTCAGTTTTGTCAATCTTTGTGAACAATACGGCGATGAGTTTAGTTAAAATCATACAGTTGTGTATGCATTTATTTTAATGAACTTCTTACTCCTGTGTGGAGGACCTGTAGACGTAGAGGGGATTACCTCGAACCACATTAAACTGTGTGTCATTACTTTATGTCTTTATTATTTTTCTACTCCCTGTGATTTTAGTATATTTATCTCGAAAACCCTGTGAGCACCAAGCTACAGGAGATTGTCTAGTTGTTGTATTAACAACAACTTAATTTCAGACTTCGGCTATGCAAACTTAAACTTTGAAAAAGAATACAGCTCATTCAAACCCCCATTCTAAGTTGTATAATAGTATACTATGGCCAACAAGTGGTATCGGAGCAGTTGATTCTATAAAGAATCACTCAATTTGTTTAACCTGAATCAGATCCACAAATCACTAGCTTTTGAAAACTTTATCTCTATCATTCATCCTACTATTGCCATGGAGACATCTATGATCAACAAAGTTATCATATTTTCTACTAATGAATTTGATGACTGGAGAATCAGGATGGAAGTCCATCTTGCCGCAATGCACAAAGAAATGATCTTTGTCATTCACGAATGACCTATCAAAATTATGAAGGTCAATCCAACCGCCAGAATAGAAGGACAACCTCATGCAGAAATGCTTGAGAAAGAAAGGGAACAATGGACAATCGATGATCGCAAGTGTGCAGATCTAGACAACATTACCAAGAATGCGTTATTTATCACTCTTGATAAAGGCATATTCTCTAAGCTAAAGAGATGCAAGATAGCCAAAGAAATAAGGGAGAAACTCAAGTTAATATGTGAGAGAACTGAGCTCTCAAAAGAAAACAAGATTTCAAAACTCACCCAGCAATTTTAATATTTTGAAATGAAGTCTTCTGAAATACTTGAGGAACTTGACCTCAGATTTACCAGCATTTTCGGTGAACTTGAAGCATTGGGTAAAGTCTATTCCCAAAAGGAGAAAAATCTTAAAATATTTAGATCACTCCCTGCCTGATGGGACATTAAGACCACAGCTATGCCTGTGTCTTGTAATTTAAATGATATATCTACTTGTGATCTCTTTTCTGACCTCAAAGCTTTTGAGTATGATATTGACAGGAGAGAAAAGGCCAAAGAGTCACCTGCAAAGACTACAACACTCACTGATGTATCCGACAGGGGACACCGCTCTGCCCCCAGCACATCCAAAGCTACGTCCAAAGCAGCTGACAGTGATGATGACACCCTGTCACAAGATGGAATGACCTTGCTCATGCATAAATTTCGAAAATTCATTATGAAATTCGGAAAGGCTCCCTACAGAACTAAACCCTTCAACAAGTGCAGAAAACGAGGACATTATGCAAATAGATGTCCTCATCCTAAAGTACAGAAGTTGCCCAAAGCTGAGCAACAAGAGAAGGATGAGAAAAGGCATGTCTGGAGAAGCAAACTAAAGGCACTGATCGGAGAATCAGAAGCCTTGCCCTCATCTATCAAAATAGAGTAATGCCTACAGGAGATTACCGACATTGACTCATCTGATCATGAAATCAAAGATAAAGACTAAATGTGCTTTACGGCAAAGGAAGCGGATGAAGATGACAGTGAGGATGAGGTAAGCTCAACCTAAGTTAACCCTATTAATGCATCACATACCTTTGAAAACAAGATGAACGAATTTAGGACCACTCAAAAATCCCATGAGATACTTGAACAAGAAAACCTACAGCTCCTTCCTTCAAATTTAGAGCTGAAGGATGAAAATGATCTCTTGAAAGAGAATTATGAAAATATGTCTTTGGATTCCAGAAACAGCAAGATTATTCATGAAAAACTCATGGAAAGCAATCATCGACTTGCAACCGAACTAAATGAGGTAAAAACTCATAATCAATGCAAAACAAATGATTATGCTTTACTAGAGGCTAAGATACTGTAACACCCCCAATCCACTCGGGAATATTACAGCGCCGCAGACCCTCTCCGTGAGGATCTACCAGGCTAAATACAGACACAAGACATCACATTACATGCCGACATGGCTAAATAATGAACCATTATACCGATTTGGTCTTTCACCACAAACATACAACTTACATATACACATCTCTTTCAGGACTCATACCCATGCAAGGGTCAAATACACTCACAAACTCATACAACAGAAATACGACAACAGAGAAGACAATGCAATGAACTCCGACTAACTGCACTCAGAACTGGTCTTCATGTGATTAGTATCATTCATCTTCCATCATCCTTCGTAACGGTCCTGTGTTTAGCTCCCCCAAGAACCTGCATGTACTTGGACGCAATACAGACATCCACCCCCGATTTCTCGGGGGTTAGAAAAATTCCACTATTTTGCTAGTGCAAGTACAAAGTGCAAATACGAGCCATACACAACATACTTCCGAGAACATAATAATCATGAGCATCTAACCAGTTAAACATAACAAAAGGCTTCCCGAGATAATTCACTTAAGTAAAACAGTTCGATCCATGAAAGGTAGGAATGAAACCTATATACATCTTGTAAAACATTTTAATATCTCAGGAGTTTTAAAAATATTTGGGATTGAAGAACCCTCTGTTAGGAGTATGCCCTCGAATGCCACTCAGGGGATGTATGAGTGAGGGCATTGTACTTGTTATTATGTATATCATTAATATAAGGCAATGGATGTTTCTTTATTTACTGGTAGTTACTGGCGTTCCTGACTCGTAAATATATATATATATATATATATATATATATAGAAACTAGTCCGTGTATTTGAGAGAAAAACATTCCACTCCTTATTGGATAAGGGGATCGGCACTGGAAAGGATTATAGCTCAAATACTTAATCGTTCGCAAGTCGATGAAACTTGACTGGGCATTGAGTTTATGTGAAGACTTGTATGACATGTTCTTTGACATGGAGAGTGCCTGTTGAACACTAATGTTTAGTGGGAGCACACGTTATAGGTATGCTAATTGGATTAGTATACTCGAACCGACTCACCCTCGATTCATCTCACGGATTTCACTCCGGGACAGTCAATGACGGAATAGAAAGGTTGTTATAGGTATTCGTAAACCTTCGACTTGAGGATTTAATAGGGAGGCGCTTATGACGTCAATATTTTCATTAGAGTAGTTCGACCCTATAAACCGGAAGGCGGGGGTCAACCTCGATGTGCGTATTGAAGGGCAAGTAGCAGGTCCTACTGAATACCAAGATAGAATTTTTTCTCCTGTTAGTGAACGAGTTATATGTCCTATGCGGTTATTGGCAGATGAGATCATAAGTCTTTGGCCAAAGCATTAGAGCTAGTTGTATTGGATACACGAGAGCTCGATGATCTCGATTTGTATTAACTCATGCATAGAGTCAAGTGCAGATAGGGTTTGACTTACCGTGACCCTATAACTTGATCGAGACATTTGAAAGAAAGGTTTATACATATACTGGTATTCACGACAGAATGGTTCTTGAATGATCCCAATCATTCATTCTCAGTTGGGGTACGGTGTAGGCCGCCAGGTTGGCTATGTGGTGCTACTACTCTTTGGTTCCTCCCATTGCTAACTGAGACGGACCTATCGAGTCACGCAATAGGATTGACGACGGAATGAATCGAGCTTATTTTCTCATTATGAATATTATATATTGGATATCTAATTTATTGGGACATTGGATGTCTAAATTGATTCATGGGATAGATCAATTTACGGCCTAATGAATTAAATTAATTAATGGGTGATTAATTCAATTCATAAATATAATTATTTCTTGGAGAAATTAATTATGTTATTATGTATTTGATATGATTAATTAATTAGATTAATTAATTGATATAAATATATCGGAACGAAATTGAAGTTTATCTGTTTGGACTCACATGAGTCCGAAACGAACTGAACTTGTCCGTTTTCTTCATGATGGCCGCCCCCTTCCACCAACCTTCCTCTTGGGCTTTTGTTTCCATTTTATAATGGATGACAATGACTCTTGGAGGGACCTCTCATGTCTATTAGTTGTAGGTGTGCGTTGGAAGTGTATAAAAAATGGAATGAAGACTTGGCATCTCCAACTTCTTTTGGTGCATATGGAATGAAGACTTGACATCTCCAACTTTTTTTGGTGCATTCATACGGTTCTAAGTGAGTGAGAGAAAATTGTTTTCTCAAAAGTCTTCTTCTTCTTCCTCTTCACTACTTCTTGTTTTTCTTGGAGAAAATTCAAGACATATATTGAGAGTTTGTGAGTTATATACTTAGAGTGTAATATTCACATTTGATAGCTTCATCATCCGATTCTAGCCGTAACCTTGGAGGTTAATTGGGTGATCGTCATTCTGTTCGTTTCTCCAGTGCGTGGTAAGTAGAGACGCGGTACTTTCGACGTTGGATCATCCAAGAGCTTGGAGCGAATTGGATTCGTGGAGAGCAACTAAAGCTTGGGTAATCGCTCAAGAGAATGTAATATCCGAAATTGCTACTACTATTGTTTAATGTTATTTTATCCGAGTTATGTTGTACAGCGTGGGATCTGTACAGTATGGATAAAATAAATGAAGGGTTAAGACATCTGTATTGGTATAATTACTGTACTTGGTTGACAATTGCAGTTGAGGATATTGTGTATCGTATGAGAATATTATTGAAAGGAGTATGTATATTTGGTATGCCGTATGTTCGTATTCTGTATGTTGAGACGTTGGACAAGAATAGCTGAAAATGGCTAAGTGTAACATTATTAGCGCACGCTAATATACATGCCTAGCGCACGCTATCGTGCTGGTTTAGCGCACGCTAGAGGCAAAAGATAACACATGCTAGTACAGACCAGATCAGAAGGAATCTACGTGTGGACCAGGCCACTTTCGGCCCACGTTCTGATAAGTCAACGAATGTTTGTAATATAGTACTAGCGCATGCTAAACCCTAAAGGTTAGCGCACGTTAACTGTAGATCGGTCAAAGGAATCTTATCCTTGTCAGATGCTTTTGGCAGGTGGGACACAGGCATCTTCGAGGTAAGTGCAGATTGTTAGGTAAACGACGATTAGCGCGCGCTAAGGACAAGGAATAGCGCACGCTACTGAGCATTTCACTGTAGCAAGTCAACGCCTATTTACGTACGCAATTGCATGGGCATTACATACGTAAATCAGTGTACGACGCAAAACAGTCGCCTCTGGACCACGATAGCGCACGCTACTAAGGAAAAGTAGCGCACGCTAATAACAGTCAGTGTATATATATGAGTAGTTGACTGTCATTCCTCATTTCATCCATTCTCTTCTTGCAACCAATAGAGAGAACCTTGGGAGGACATTTGGAGTTCCTAAACACTGAGGGATGATCCTCTTTAACAAGATTAAAGATGGAAATCCTGGATTAAAGCTTTGTTCTTTAAATCATTGGCAATTCTTGGAAATGAATTCAACCTTGGGAATCAATCCATTCCTTCAAAAAGGTAATCACTCTTCATCTTTGGATTTCATTTTAGATTGAATGTTGATGTTCTTGAGTTGATGATTATTACATAGACAAGTTGATAAGCATGATTATGAGGTGGATTACCGGAGTATGATGATATTAATGTGATTCGTATGGTTTGAATCGTATTGATTCGTCTTCTTGAGATTAGTTGGTTAATTCTTCTCCTCAGTTTCGAATGTTGATGTTATTGTTGATAATTACTCCCTGTAATGATAGATTATGGAAGTGTTGTTATGTTCTTAATGTTTCATGATGTTGATATTGAGGAAGATGATATATGGATATAGGACTTGGATTATAAGTTGAATGATTGTTTGTATGTTAAAGGATATCGGATTTCGTTGTTTTGATAGCTTTGAACATGGTTCAGAATCACTTAGTGTTCTTGATAATCGCCATATATTGATCGGTATCCGAAATACATGCAACTGCATGTCATTAGCGCATGCTAAGCCTACTGGCTAGCGCACGCTAATGGGAGCAACTTAAAGCATGCTACGTTAAGTAATTAACGTGCGCTAAGTCATCAGGCAGGGTAATATATTCTGTTTCGGTTATGAATTCGTGATCGTTTAAGTTGGTTTGATCAAACTTGTGGTTAACCGAGATATTGTTGAGCCGTTGGGTTTGTGAATTGGTTTTATCGATTGTTGATTCTTATTGAACTTTTTGTTTATCGATTATTGTAATAGGTTGAGATTATTGATCGGTGTTTATAACCGTATGTTGCGGTCGTGTTTGAGTATGTTCGTGAATTGCGTTGGTCAGGGCCGAGGAGCTCGTAGACGAAGACAATGAGATTAGTGACGGCTTCATCATCGTCGTATCAGTATCGAGGCAAGTTATTACTTGCTCAGTTTATAATATTTAACGAATGGTTTCAGTTTCATTCGTTTATAATTCGTATAGCAATAATGTTTATAAATATTAATCACAGGAGATTTGGGATTATAGGTTGTATTCGAGTTTTGGGAATTTAAATCATAATGTATATGATTTACAATTGTCGTTGGTATACTTGTTATCGAGGATACATCATGGTATTGACGAAAACGTGAAATATCTACCGTCCGTGATGTTTTGGTTCGGTGAATATTCAGAATAATGGTTGGTGATGGTTTAGATATCGAGATTGCTCTCGAAGGACTGGGAGCAAGTATTTTAATCATTTCTGTCATTTGTGTCGATCATGTTGTGATACATTCGTGTATCTTTGTTGTCATGCATTGGTGTATTGTTGTTGTCGTGCATTGTGTACTATTGTCTTGTGCAGTCGTGCATTGTTGTCGTATGTCCACCATGTGTTGGTCCGACGGGATCATCATGGGAATCTATAGCTGTGTGCGCTGGATCGCTGGACAGGTAATGCCACCGTGCATTGGTCCGACGGGATCATCATGGGAATCTATAGCTGTGTGCGCTGGATCATTGGATTACCATATGTGTTGTTGTTATTGTGCATATGTATATTATGGGTTGCCATAAGTATACATTGTTGTTATTGATGTGAACATATTGACGTTGTCATATGAGTATGCATTTGTAGGTCTTGTGTTAGGACCGTGTCCGTATGTTATGTTGATATGATCTTGGATTAGACTGACGTGATTGGCCGTGGCATTGTGTATTCTGAGGTATGTTCCGTATTTCCTTTGGTATTTGTCTTTGATGAACAATCGATTATCGTGTTGAGATGTGATGATGTTACCCGACGGGTTGGGTTGGACAGAGTTAGTAGATTTCGTAGCAGTGAGTTATGATAATGTTTTGAGAACCTTGGGTATTGTTGAGATACAATACAGATATTTCGGTATGAGCTTATCGTGTTGTTGAAAGGATACGAGATGTGAACTTTGGTAATTATTATCACAAGTTGGTAAAGTTATGGCGGTAAGATTACATTGGTCATATTCTTACTTAGTATTTTCATTGGTATGTAATTATTGACGAGATGTGATGGTTATCATTGTTGGATATTATGTCTGACCCCGTCGTGGGCTTTCTTTTTAGGTTCTTGGATTATCAAGCTTGTAGCGGTCATGGAGAGATGAGCTTTCCGGAGGATACTGGCTAGGGCATGTATTTGTGTATTGAGTTTCCTGATCAGTTCTTGTATTCCGCTGTTAGAGTATTTATTTGTTTGTCTTTTTCCGCTGTGTGAGTATTTTTAAATGGCCTTTCGATATCTGGTAACTTAGGTTACTTTGGCAATCGTTTTCTAAATCTATCCTGTCGGTACGTGTAAGCGATAGCTTAACGTATGTTTTTAAACTGTTAAGTTTTGGCAATTCGGGCCTTGTGGTTTCGAATGAGATTTTTACGACGGTTTCGATAAACGGATTTGATTAAGCCTTCGAATGATTTTAAAGATAGTACTGTCGTTCGCCTCTTAGGCGTTTGTAAATATGTATAAATATTTCTTTCAGCCTTGTGGGTTCCATCTCGGGGCCCACGGCGCTGTAATATTCCTGGATGGCTCTGGGGGTGTTACAGAGAAGAACACCATTTAATTAACGGACTACAAGGGTATGTTTCTCATATCTTCTTGTGCTTCATTTTATATTCGTATATGTTGGGATTCCGAAAATAAACCAAAAAACGCAGCGGAAAATAAAAACGAATCCCAAACAGGATCAATCAAGTAACGTATATATGAAAAATAAAATACGAAGATAAAGGATCATACCCTTGAAGCCTTTGAAATAAATCTTCGTAAAAATGGATGATGATCACGAACCCCGTCACGAACACGAACTCTCTTCGTTCCAAGCACCGAAAATACGATGTCTCTACTTTGCCACGCGACGGAACTTGACGGAAAAATTCGACGCAACTCCATTCTCCAAGAACACGGCTAGGAAGTTGTAGTAGGAATTTATATCTCTCTTTTTCTTAAATTTTTCTCAACTCAAAGTGAAAGAAAAACAAGAAAAAAATCTCTCTCCCTCCTCAAAAAACTCTCGGCCAGAACCTGAACAAAAAGGGGTGTGTGTGTGTGTATGTGTGTGTGTGTGTGTGTGTGTGTGTTTTAGTTGTTATCATGTGTTTTTTATATATCTCTCAAACATATAATTAATATGTCTAATAATGAGATAAAAATGTCAATACATAATAACAAAAACACAACTAACACTTACACATGCATGGAAATAATTCCATGTGAGGTGGGTATAGGGGGGTGGGGGGAACATAGGAAGTTTCCTATAAACGAGCCGAGTCACTCGGCTCGTGTACTGGACGTCCGTCAAACGACTCCGTTAAATACACTCCGTTTAATCATCAATGTATATATATTATTTAATTAATATAATTAATTAATTATATCAAATACAAATATATTTCTCTAAGAAATATAATTTATGAATTAAATTAATTACCCGGTAATTTAATTTTAATTCATAAGACCGCTATTTGATTTATCCAATAAATCATAAATTAGATATCCAATATCTAATATTAATAGAGAGATAATAAATTCACATTTATCCGTCAACGCTCCTGATGCGTGACTCCGTAGGTCCGTCTCAACCGGTATTGGGAGGAACCAATGAGTGCGGGCAACACTTAGCCAGCCTGGCGGGCCGCACTATAAACCTCGACTGAGAACGAATGAAAGGATCATTCCATAACCATTATGTCGTGAATACCATATACGTGTAGACCCTTCATCAGATGTCCCGGTCAAGTCTTCGGGTAACAGTAAAGTCAAACCCTACTGTTGACTAGACACTATACATGTGTTAATGCAAATCAAGACCGACTGATTAATAGTGTATCTAATACGACTGTATCAGAATGCTTTGGCCAAAGACTTATGATCTTATTTGCCATTAACCATATAGGACATTCACCTGCTCACTAATAAAAGATAGAATCCTTTCTTCGCATACAGTAAAGACTGCTACCTGCCCGTATAGTCCGCACTTCGAGGTCGACTCAGTAATTAAGCAAATGAGTCTAACTACTCTAATGACAAACTAAACATCACAGGCACATCTTCTACTGAACCTCAATTCTAAGGTCCACGTATACTATTACAACCTTTCGATTCGTCATCGACTCTCCGAGAGTGAATACCATGTGACTGAATCAAGTATGAGTCGTGTTCGAGTATACTGGTCCCACCAATATACTTATAACTATGCTATCAATACATGCACACATCCTAGCATCAGTTATACGAGTCTTACTAAAACTTAATGCCCATTTAAGTTTATTGACTTGCGAACGATTAACGTAAATAAACTTTAACACTTCCAGTGCATTTTCTCTTATCCTATAATGAGAATGGAATGTTCGTTTTATTTACATGGACTTCACTTCAATGTTTACCAAATCAAGAATGCATTTGAAATACAATAAACAATGAATGAATCGTATTGCCTTTTTATTAATTATTCCATAATTACAAGTACAATGCCCCTACTCTCTCATCCCTGAGTGGCATTCGAGGGCTTATTCCTAACAATCTCCCACTTGCACTCAATGCCACATATCATGGTATCCAATATCTATGTTCTTCAGATGTCTTTCTAAGATGGCCTAAGATAATGTCTTAGTCAGCGGGTCGGAGACACTGTCTTATGAGTCTACTCTTTGCAATGAAACATATCCTTTTTCCACCATCTCTCGAATGATGTGGTACTTTCTCTCTATATGCTTGGTGTTGTGGTGAGCCCTCAGCTCCTTATCTTGGGAGACATCTCCATCATTATCACAGAATAGTGATATAGGCAACTCCGCATTAGGCACCACTTGAAGTTCTTGTATAAACTTCTGCATCCAAGATGCTTCTTTGCTAGCCTCTGAGGCAGCTTGATACTCTGCTTGGCAGGTGGAATCTGCAGTAGCGGTTTGCTTGGAGCTTCTCCAAGATACTGCTCCTCCATTGAGAGTAAACAAATAGAGTCATCATTGTCTTCTTGAAAATTAGAATCGGTGAATCCAATCACCTTCAGTTCTCCACCACCGTAAGTAAGAACCAAATCTCTAGTTCTTCTTAAGTACTTAAGAATGTTCTTACAGCAGTCCAATGTTCCCTTCCCGGGTTTGCTTGAAATCGACCTACCATACTCACAACGTAGGCTAAGTCTGGTCTCGTACACAACATAGTGTACATGAGGCTACCCACTGCCGAGGCATATGGTACCTTACTCATCTCTCTCTTGTCTTCCTCACTTTTAGGACACATTTTTGTGGTGAGATGAATTCCATGTCGCATGGGAAGGAACCATCTTTTAGATTCATCCATCTTAAATCTTCTCAGGATTTTATCTATATAGAGGGCTTATGAAAGTCCTATCATTCTTCGCGGTCTATCTTTGTAAAGACGGATCCCTAGAATATAGGAAGCTTCTCCCAAGTCTTTCATGGAGAACGTTTTAGAAAGCCAATCTTTCACAGTGTGAGCATTGCTACGTATTTCCTATAAGTAGAATATCATCTATATATTGTACTAAGAACGCAATGTTGCTCCCATTGACCTTTTTGTAAACACATGGTTCCTCCTCATTTCGCACTAAGTCAAAATCATATACTGCTTCATCAAATCGAAGGTTCCAACTCCGAGAAGCTTGCTTCAGCCCATAAATGGCTCGTTGCAGCTTACACACCTTATGAATATTAGCTTTGGACACAAATAGGCTGCTCCATATAGATTTCCTCCTTGAGGTATCCATTTAGAAAATCCGTTTTTACTTCTATTTGCCATATTTCATAATTGTAATAGGCAGCAATGGCAAGCATCATGCGAATCGACTTGATCATAGCTACGGGCGAGAATGTATCATGATAATCGATCCCTTCTCTTTGAGTATAACCCTTTGCCACAAGTCTGGCCTTATAGGCATCAACCTTGCCATCCCCATCAGTCTTTCTCTTATAGATCCATTTATTTCCAATAGTCCTCATGCCAGTTGGAAGATCTACTAGAGTCCAGACCTGATTGGTATGCATCGAGTCTATCTCAGATTCCATTGCTTCTTGCCATTTATCGGAGTCTACATCCACTATCGCTTGGTCATATGTGACAAGGTCGTTTTCACTACTATCAGGTGTGTCGTGGAGACCTAGTTCCTCGACATGTGTATAGCCATACCTCTCAGGTAAGTGAGACACCCTATCAGACCTTCGAGGTGGAGGTTGTGTTACAATAGGTTCGGTTCCTGATCCCTGATCATATGTCTCCTTAGGACTCTTATTATGCTCTTCCAAAGAGATATTTCTACCCGAGCCACCTTCCTGAATGAATTCATCCTCAAGGAAGTGCGCTTGTAATGCCACAACAACCCTATGGTCTTCTGACATGTAGATAGATAACCCATCAAGTCCTCTGGATATCCAATGAAACGTCCTTTTATGGACCTCGCTTCCAGTTTGTCCACCTTAGCCTTCTTGACATAGGCTGGACATCCCTAAATCCCTATGTGATTAAGGCTTAGTTTCTTACCCTTCCACATCTCATGCGGCGTGATAGGAACAGATTTGTAAAGACATCTATTAAGGATATAGGCAGCGATTAGTAAGGCATACCCCCATAGGTAAATTGCTAAATCAGTGTAATTTAACATGGAGCGAACCGTGTCCAACAAAGTCTGAAACACCATTTAACTGTGGGGTTCGTGGCGGCGTGAATTGTGAAACTATTCCATGTTCGTTGAGGAACTCATCAAACTCTGTGCTCATATATTCACCACCTCAGTCCGACCGAAGTTCTTTGATATGACATCTAGTCTGTTTTTCAACTAGGGCCTTAAATTCTTTGAATTTAGTAAAGGCTTCAGATTTATGTTTCAATAAGTACACAATCCCATACCTAGTATGATCATCTGTGAACGTTATGAAATATTGATATCCATCTCGGGCCACTTCTAAAGCACCACAAACGTCGATATGTACTAATCCAAGTTTATCGGCAACCCTTTCAAAGTCCCTGTGAAGGGGGACTTAGTCATTTTGCCTCTAAGTCAAGATTCACAAGTTGGATAGGTTTCTACAACCAATGGACTTAAAAGTCCATCTTTTTCTATTTTTTGAACCTTGGTCTGACCAACATGACCAAGTTTAAGGTGCCACTGAAGAGCTTGATTAGTATTTGGGCTGCCACGTTTCCTGGTTATAGTGTTCACTGCTGTTTTATTTTGCAAGTTCAGATGATATAAACCATTCAACAATGTAGCTGTGCCAACCAATTTATTTCGAAAATAAATTTTACAACTACCATTGCCAATGAAGAAACAAAATCCTTTCCGATCCAAGACTGGAATGGATACAATGTTTTTATGCCCCATGGGCAAAACAAGTACTTCATCTAATGTCAAAATAAAACCGGATTCTAAACACAGTAGGATGATCCAATATCAGTTGCCTCGACACTTTGTACGCTTCCGACAGTGATCATAACTTCCCCAGCTTCAAGGTTCCTACTTCATTCCAGATCCTGATTCATAGTACAAATATGAGAAGTGGCACCTGAATCCAGAATCCATGAAGCAGAATATACAGTAGGGAACAATTGGTTTCAAAAACAAAAAGTTTCGTACCTGATGTGCCATTAATCTTAGGACAAGTCCTTCGCCAATGGCCCAGCTCAACACATTCAAGGCATTTGTCCGTAGGTTTTGGACCGCCTACCTTTTGAACCTTTCGGGCCTTGCCCTTTCCTTTCTGCACCCCTTTCTTGGGTTTGTATTGCTCGTAGGTCTTTTTCTTCTTGTTCTTGGACCTCCGAGTCCCAGAAGAAATCACAAGAGCAGCCTCTCTCGGTTTAGTCTTCATGTTAGACTGTGCCGTCACCAGTTTATTCATTAGCCCAGCGAATGTGCATGAAATTTCATTACAGTTGAAATTCATTACAAACTGCGTGAAAGAGTCAGGGAGAGATTGAAATGAGATCAATTTAAAGGGATAAATCCATATTAAAGTTGAGCACCTCGAGCCTCTCAATCATAGAGATCGTCTTGAGGACGTGGTCCCCTAATTTCTCCCCTTCTTTCATCCTAGCACTAAACAACTGCTTCGATATCTCATATCTAGCAGTCCTACTGTGCTCTCCATAAAGTTCGGTCAAGTGTGCGAGAATCTGCCTAGCAGAAGTCATTTTCTTGTGCGCTCTCTACAACTCATTTGTCATTGAGCCCATCATAAAACCACGGACTAGCATGTCATCCTTGACCCATTGTTCATGGACGTCAATATCTTCCTGATTACTGTAACACCCCCAAACCACTCGGGAATATTACAGCGCCGCAAACCCTCTCCGTGAGGATCTACCAAGCTAAATACAAAAAATGATACATCACATTACATGCCGACATGGCTACATAATGAACCATTAGACCGATTTGGTCTTTTATTACAACACACCCATCATTACATACCTTTCCCGAAATTCATACCCACGCAGGGGTTAGAATACATCAGTATTTTCATGAAACAGAAATGACCACAACGGTAGAACAAGACAATAAGACTTCACCAAATACTCGACACTGGTCTTCATGTGATTAGTATCATCGTCTTCCATCACCCTTCGTATCGATCCTATGATTCGCTCCCCAGCAACCTGCAAGTACCTGGACGCAATATAGACATCCACCCCCGAATACTCAGGGGTTAGGAAAACTCCACTGTTTTGCTAGTGCAAGTATAAAACACGAATACAAGCCATACACAACATACTCCAAGAACATAATAATCATGAACATACTTCCCGAGATAAATCATTTGATCAAAACTGGTCAAATCATGAAAGTTGGGAATAAACCCAATATACATCTTACAAAACATTTTTAAAGATCTCGGGAGTTTTGAAAACATTTGGGATTTCAGAATTCTCAAGTCTTTCGAAAACACTTGGGGACATGGCCCAAAAATCATCTTTCCCAAAATACAATTCTGATAACAAAACACGGACCCACAACCTAAATCACAAAACACGGGGTCCGAGACCCAAATCACGAAACACGGGATCCAAGACCCAAATCATCCATAACAACATATTCCCAAGGATTATTTGCGTCCCGTGCTACCAAGCCACGAACCTCAGATGCTCCCGCAGAACATACCCGAGTGAATAATCCAATGGGAATCCATACCAAATCACATGTCAATGTGATCACAGTCACGTAACCATAACCATATATACGTTCATAGTCATCCCGGCATCGCACTAACAAGCTACGAACCTCGGAGCCTCCACGAGACATACCCGATTGGACAACCCATGACACGTACATCACACAACCAAACCACAACCATAAGTTATCCCGGCATCGTGCTAACAAGCTAAGAACCTCGGAGTCCCCGCAAGACATACCCGGATTGGATAACCCCACAAGTTATCCCAGCATCGGGCTAGAAAGCCACGAACCTCGGAGTCCCCCCAAGACGTACCCAATTGGACAACCCTATGGTCACGCCCGACCCATACTAGCAAGTATGGATTCCGGAGATTCAACAATCTTACCCGGAGGCACATCACTTTCAAGGATCACATAACAATAAGCAAACATCAAGCCAAACAACACTAAACATCACAACCTCCTTTAAAAGAAGTAACAACCAATATCACCCGTCACATATTCGCCGAACAAGCATACATATCAATACCCAATCCTCGGCATATGATTACGACCTACTATATTCACTAAGTGAAATTGTAACTTCTTCCAACAGACATAATTAACAGACATATTCCGAAAACACATTTATTCAAGAAGCATACAAGTTATCTTTTGAAAGACAACATTTATCGCGAATATACTGATCCTTTTTAAAGTTCATTAAACATTCGAAATGCGCATAAAATCATTCACCAACAATCACATCTACGAAACATGAAACGTATGGGCAAGATACTTGCCTCGATACCACGAGCAATGGAACAACGAACGGATACGGTCGGGTAGCCCTCGAACTTCCAAGAACAACCAATAACTCGTCAACTCCATGAAAACTATGAAAATAATATCACCACGAATTAACAATGCAAAACGGAATCCGAATCAACCCGAAAAATAACAAGAATCCGAGGGTTTCTTCGAGGAAATCAGAAATCAAGTCCCGGGTGATAAAAATCGATATACGAGTTACAAAATCTGAAGATAATGACCAATACAATGAGCTTACCATGAACAATTCATCAAAATCGGACAAATCAACGAATCACGAAGAAATCCCCCAAAAATTACACAACTAGGGTTCTACGGAAGAATTACCTCGATCCTGCGTAGAACAAGGATTCAGTGATGATATAATCGAAAAGGATCTTCCAAAACACCTAGAAATCGAGTGGAACTGACCAAGAATTCCTCCCCTCGTCGCTCCCATCCAACAGCCGCCACAAGAATGAAAAACGAGTGCAAAATGAGGTCTGGCCGAAGCCCAGGCCAATATATGCCGACAGCGTTACGGCCAAAACCGGCAGCTGGTCAACGCCTGTAGCATACGCAATGGGCGAAGCCTTGCGTACGTAACAGTCATATCTTATGGCCATAATCGGCATAGCCTTACGGCCGTAATCGAGCTCCCAAGGGTCACTGACTGAAATCTACCGAATTACTACGGCCGTAACCGACCAGTGCTTAGCGGCTGTAACAAAGCCTTACGGCCGTAACCTGATGAACCTTATGTCCGTAACCGAGTCCTCCCAGGTCAGGGTGTGCGGACGTCTTACGACTATAATCGGCCAGGCCTTACGGCCATAACTCGACCCAGCCAACCCTCCGACTGCCCGACTCGATACTCGACGACGTCTTGATCACGCGAACGCACCGGCTATGATCCAAAACAATAACGAATAGGCTACGAAACTCAACATATCACAGTACAAGCCTGCGATTCCAAAGACGCGGACGACAACAGTCCGTTCGACTGAAGAAAATTCAACGAAACCGGAATGAAGATCTCGGGTATTACATTCTATCCCTCTTAAAAGAAGTTTCGTCCTCGAAACTTAAAACATAAAACGATCAATGCAAAACAATCCCAGATAACACATGCTATTCGTTGTCGACGACTCGCGACGACTCACATGCAGCACGCAACTGCCACCATCCAAATCGCTACACCAGAACAATAACAAACACAACGAACAAAAATCAATATGGTTGACCACCCCGAACAGCACGGCAACCCAGAACACGAGGTAACCGCTGAACAACTACAAGATTCCACAGCCCAAGGGTTGGAAGATCGAAAACGAAGTTAATTTCCCGTACTTAAGGGGAATTAGAAATGACCCGAACGCTAAAAAATTACGATACGAGATCGACAAAACCCAGACAACAAACGACCGAACCACAACAATCAAGACGACAACAGTCGAACAATCATGTTCGAATCACGACGAACAATAAAACGCAAATAACAACCCCAAAGTTCACACCTCGATTCGAGACAATATATGATTCGGTGAAAACAACAAGATGTGCATTCACATAAGATTCACAGGAAATGGAATAGCAATTGAAAAGTCACAACGACAAACGGATTATTCTGAAACAATACCACAACTCGTTCGATCAACAAAAGAAAAAGACAGGGCAAGTTCAGAAATGTCAACGAACACAAACGAGTCGACAAAGTCGAAAATACAGAAGTTCAAAATCCGATCCACTTCTAATAAAATAAGTTTATCTCTGAAATTCGAAACATCAAAGTAAGGGAAATAACCTAACATACAACTGATAGACCACGCTCCTCAGGGACTCCTCGGAGTCGATCCTGATATTAGTGCTCAAGTCCGTGCCTCGGAAGGCTCGGTAACCAACTCGCAAAATTGAACTCGGTGTCCCTCGAGTCCGCACTTGTAACACGTTACTGGTGGAGAAGGACAATGTGCACGAACATGTCCCGACACATTGCAGTTAAAACATCTCCTGGCTTTACCAGGAGTCAAAGCAGATGACTTGGAACTCTCAGTCCCACGCATCGAGCGATGGAGCTTCACAGCGGAAAGACTACGACGTTGTAGACTAGAAACACCAACTCCTGCACTGTCCACAAGGTCATCGGACTTCCTCTACTTCTTTGACTCGGGCACACGCTCCGACGATAACGAAGCTAGTTCACGGGCTAAGGCTCAATCTTGATAGTCCCTCAACGAAGTGCAAGTGAATCCTGACATATACAAGCGAATCTCCAGATTCATCCGTCTATCAAAGTGAAGGATCCTCTCTTCCTCGGTTCTCACCCGATCTCGCACATAACTGAGTTGTTTGCTATAGTCGATGATAGCCTGCGGCACCGATATATCTTGCGGTTCTGCCAAATAAAATTCACGAATCCTCTTCTCTCTAATCGGTTTCCGACACAACTCAGTTTCCATAAATGCCTGGAACTCCGCCCACGTGACATCACGATCACGAGGTTTAACAGCTTCCCACCAATTAACGGCATCTTTGTCAAGAAGGTACTGAGTGATAGGTACCTTCCGCTCTTCAGGACAATCGACAGCCTCGAATATCTTTCCCAGCCAACCATCCCAGCCCAACGCATCCGCAACACCGGAGAATCGAGGGTGACTCATACGAATTACTTCCCGAAGCCATTGATTTACATTGACGTTCTGAGTTGCGTCAGTGTTGCGTTGAACCACCTGGGTCAAATGAGTCATCTGTGTTGCTACTTGTTGCAGTATAGTAGCAACACCAATACCAATATCATTCCCGACAACATTCTCTTGATTCCGCATCTGATCCCCGTGGTCATCGGCACCACGGTTACGACCACGACCTCTGCCCCTCGGCATACTAACAAGCAACAACCTATCGCAACGAAAGATCATAACACATACCAAAGATATCCACATCTCCGTCTTCAATCAAACACAATTAAATCATATATATTATGATTTAATTCAAACTAGAGCACAATATACAAATCATTATTCCAACAGTTTATATTTAAAATATCATTGCTATATGAATTATAAATGCAATGAAATCAAAATCATTCATTATATCAAAACCATCTTCTGTACGGGTCCCGCGCCGGAACCCACCAAGCTGAAAACCATTTTCAAAAACGTTCAAAATGCTAAAAAGGCTAATGACGGTAATACTTTCCAAATATTCACAAAAGTCATTTTTCAAATACCCAATACCGTCATAAAATACCATTTGAAATTACAAGGCAAAGACGCCAAAACTCAATAGTTTCAAAATGTACGTTAAGCCACCCCTTAAACGTACCAACAAAAGAGTTAGGAAAAAGGGTTAACGAAATAACCCAAGTTTACGAGATACCCAAAAGGTCATTTTAAAATACACACGGTTTGGCAAAAATACCAAAAAGTCATTTTGAAATATACAGATGCAGTGGATAAGAACACAGTTCAAAATACACATAATCACACACAACAATTGTTATCACTGGACAACACACATAGAATACAGTCACAAACGGTCAGCCTAACGATCGCAAAAGTTAGACCTACAGCCAAAATGCAATTCCCAAGCTCCTGTCCAGACTGACTAGCGTGCGCTCCGACAGAGACTTAGCGTGCGCTAGCTATGCCACGATAGCGCGCACTAGCTCCACACTTGACGTGCGATAACTGTCCTAATCTCGCAACACGTTCATGAACATATACTAAAAGTTGAAGGTTACAAATAAACAACAACATATGAATCCAAATGCCAACAGTTCACATCATTAAAACATTGCACAAATAACCACCAGAAGTTAAACAATATTCCAAACCGAGTCTCCACCTCTCGGTCAAGGGAACTATCTCGACGATGGTATCTAATACCCATGTTCTTCAGATGTCTTTCTAAGATGGCCTGAGATAATGGCTTAGTCAGCGGGTCAGAGACATTGTCTTCTGAGTCTACTCTTTGCAATGAAACATATCCTTTTTCCACCATCTCTCGAATGATGTGGTACTTTCTCTCTATATGATTGGTGTTGTGGTGAGCCCTCGGCTCCTTATCTTGGGCGACAGCTCCATCATTATCACAGAATAGTGATATAAACAACTCCGCATCAGGCACCACTTGAAGTTCTTCTATAAACTTAGGCATCCAAGATGCTTCTTTGCTAGCCTCTGAGGTAGCTTGATACTCTGCTTGGCAGGAGGAAGCTGCAGTAGCGGTTTACTTGGAGCTTCTCCAAGATACTGCTCCTCCATTAAGAGTAAACAAATACCCAGATGTCGACTTAGAGTCATCATTGTCTCCTTGAAAATCAGAATCGGTGAATCCAATCACCTTCAGTTCTGGTCTGATCTCGTACATAACATAGCGTATATGAGGGTACCCACTGCCGAGGCATAGGGTACCTTACTCATCTCTCTCTTGTCTTCCTCACTTTGAGGACACATTTTTGTGGTGAGATGAATTCCATGTCGCATGGGAAGGAACCCTCTTTTAGATTCATCTATCTTGAATCTTATCAGGATTTTATCTATTTAGAGGGCTTGGGAAAGTCCTATCATTCTTCGCGGTCTATCTCTGTAAAGACGGATCCCTAGAATATAGGAAGCTTCTCCCAAGTCTTTCATGGAGAACGTTTTAGAAAGTCAAGCTTTCACAGTGTTAAGCATTGCTACGTTATTTCCTATAAGTAGAATATCATCTACATATAGTACTAAGAACGCAATGTTTCTTTCACTGACCTTTTTGTAAACACATGGTTCCTCCGCATTTCGCACGAAGTCAAAATCCTTGACTGCTTTGTCAAATCGAAGGTTCCAACTCCGAGAAGCTTTGCTTCAGCCCATAATTGGATCGTTGCAGCTTACACACCTTATGAATATTAGCTTTGGACACAAAACCCTTAGGCTATTCCATATAGATTTCCTCCTCGAGGTATCCATTTAGAAAAGCCGTTTTTACATCCATTTGCCATATTTCATAATCGTAATAGTCAGCAATGGCAAGCATCATGCAAATCGACTTGATCATAGCTACGGGCGAGAACGTATCATGATAATCGATCCCTTCCCTTTGGGTATAACCCTTTGCCACAAGCCTGGCCTTATAGGCATCAACCTTGCCTTCCCGGTCAGTCTTTCTCTTATAGATCCATTTATTTCCAATATTCCTCATGCCAGTTGGAAGATCTACTAGAGTCCAGACCTGATTGGTATGCATTGAGTCTATCTCATCTTTCATTGCTTCTTGCCATTTATCGGAGTCTACATCTACTATCGCTTGGTCATAGGTGACAGGGTCATTTTCACTGCTATCAGGTGTGTCTTGGAGACCTAGTTCCTCGACATGTGTATAACCATACCTCTCAGGTAAGTGAGACACCTTATCAGAACTTCGAAGTGGAGGTTGTGTTACAATAGGTTTGATTCCTGATCCCTGATCATATGTCTCCTTAGGACTTTCATTATGCTCTTCCAAAGAGATATTTCTACCCGAGCCATCTTCCTGAATGAATTCATCCTCAAGGAAGTGCGCTTGTAATGCCACAACGACCCTATAGTCTTCTGGCATGTATAATAGATAACCCATCGAGTCCTCTGGGTATCCAATGAAATGTACTTTTATGGACCTCGCTTCCAGTTTGTCCACCTTAGCCTTCTTGACATAGACTGGACATCCCCAAATCCTTATGTGATTAAGGCTTGGTTTCTTACCCTTCCACATCTCATGCGGAGTGATAGGAATGGATTTGGAAAGACATCTATTAAGGATATAGGCAGCGGTTAGTAAGGCATACCCCACAGGTAAATTGGTAAATCAGTGTAACTTAACATGGAGCGGACCATGTCTAACAAAGTCCGATTTCTCCTTTATGAAATACCATTTAACTGTGGGGTTCCGGGCGGCGTAAATTGTGAAACTATTCCATGTTCCTTGAGGAACTCATCAAACTCTGTGCTCATATATTCTCCACCTCGGTCTGACCGAAGTGCTTTGATATGACATCCAGTTTGTTTTTCAACTAGGGCCTTAAATTCTTTGAATTTAGTAAAGGCTTCGGATTTATGTTTCATTAAGTACACAATCCCGTACCTAGTATGATCATCTGTGAATGTTATGAAATATTGATATCCATCTCGGGCCACTTCTAAAGCACCACAAACGTCGGTATGAACTAATCCAAGTTTATCGACAGCCCTTTCAAAAGTCCTTGTGAAGGGGGACTTAGTCATTTTGCCTCTAAGACAAGATTCACAAGTTGGATAGGTTTCTACACCCAATGGACCATCTTTCTCCATTATATGAACCTTGGTCTGACCAACATGACCAAGTCTAAGGTGCCACTTAAGAGCTTGATTAGTATCTGGCCTGCCACGTTTCCTAGTTATAGTGTTCATTGCTGTTTTATTTTGCAAGTTCAGATGATATAAACCATTCAACAATGTAGCTGTGCCAACCAATTTATTTCGAAAATAAATTTTACAACTACCATTGACAATAAAGAAACAAAATCCTTTCCAATCCAAGACTGGAATGGATACAATGTTTTTATGCCCCTTAGGCAAAACAAGTACTTCATCTAATGTCAAAATAAAACTGGATTCTAAACCCAGTATGATTGATCCAATATCAATTGCCTCGACACTTTGTCCTCTTCCGACAGTGATCATAACTTCCTAGCTTCAAGTTTCCTACTTCGTTCCAGATCCTGATTCATACTACAAATATGAGAAGTGACACCTTAATCCAAAATCCATTAAGCAGAATATATAGTAGCAGAACAATTGGTTTCAAAAACAAAAAGTTTCGTACCTGATGCGCCATTAATATTAGGACAAGTCCTTCGTCAGTGGCCCAGCTCAACGCATTCAAGGCATTTGTCCATAGGTTTTGGACTGCCTACCTTTTGAACCTTTCGGGCCTTGCCCTTTCCTTTCTGCACCTCTTTCTTGGGTTTGTACTGCTCGTAGGACTTTTTCTTCTTGTTCTTAGACCTCCGAGGCCCAGAAGAAATCACAAGATCAACCTCTCTCGGTTTAGTCTTCATGTTAGACTGTGCCATCACCAGTTTATTCATTAGCCCCGCTAATGTGCATGAAATTTCATTACAGTTGAAATTCATTACAAACTGCATGAAAGAGTCAGGGAGAGATTGAAGGATGAGATCAATTTGAAGGGATAAATCCATATTAAAGTTGAGCACCTCGAGCCTCTCAATCATAGAGATCGTCTTGAGGACGTGGTCTCCCACTTTCTCCACTTCTTTCATCCTAGCACTGAACAACTACTTCGATATCTCATTTCTAGCAGTCCTACTATGCTCTCCATAAAGTTAGGTCAAGTGTGCAAGAATCTACCTAGCAGAAGTCATTTTCTCGTGCGCTCTCTGAAGCTCATTTTTCATTGAGTCCATCATAAAACTATGGACTAGCACGTCATCCTTGACCCATTTTTCATGGACGTCAATATCTTCCTGATTACCCCTGGTCCGGATTGGAGTTGGAGGAATGCCCGCCTCCAAGACGTATCACAGAGACTCCATACTGAGTACAATCATCAGATTCCGCAACCAGTCAACAAAGTTGGGGCCAATTAGGAGATTCTTTTCAAGTAGTATTGCAAGTGGGTTTTTTAGCCATTTAGAGAGATTTAGTTTCATTTTCTGCAAAGATTTAGACAAGATTAAATTAGTGACTTGTTTTATTATGACCGAGTATAGAATTTTAAGGGCTTGTATAGTTCTTGTCTCGGCTCCCACTAATTTTATCGGAATTATACACTCCCATGTTATAATCCAGAAATCATGATTAGATCGACTTTTTAGTGGTGATCAAGTTTTTTTACAAATTTTAAAAGATGCAACCTATCAGGTTTCTTGCCAATTAATTTCTGTAAAGTGGTGTCTAACACCAACCCGTCTAATGGATGATTTGATCTTCTTTTACCCCTAGTCTTCATGCCCTCAACCTATCAGGTTTCTTGGAAATCCAGACTATCTAAGTTGTTGACCATCAACGTATATCGGTTTGACTATTTAATCTCACCCGACAACCTATCAGGTTTCTAGGGGCGAAATTTATCACCAACCGAAGGCATCTAATGCACTCAAGAATTTTTTCAACCTCTACCAAATGTACTACCCCAATAACTCAGAAGCATAGCACACCAGCTCGGGTATCAATTTTCTACGAGTTTGATGGAGGGTCAGAAACCTCGTAACCTTTTCAAACTTAGTCTGTTTGTTGTCGGGAGAATTTCGCGACTAATGTTACACTTTGCACATTAATTCATTTATACGCGCGTTTGTATGTTTGTCAATCATTCAAAATAAAAAACAGAAAATAGTAACCTAGTACTACCAACATATAGCTCATGGACCTTATTCCTAAGTACTGGGCCAAGCGAATGACCCAATAAATAAAAAAATACAGTCTTCGATTCTTCGTCTTCTCGGTCGGTTGTATTCGGTCTTCGTCATACCCAAAATAATAATTACATCATTGAAAAATTGCATCCTATACAAATTTTTCTAGTAAATATAAATAGGCTCAAAACGGCCTTTACAACCCAATCGAATCGAACAAATCAAAAACTAAGTCCACGAGCTATATCACCATCACATAAGGATTCCATACAACATGTAACGGCAACGAAATTAAACAATTAATTTTAATATAAATTAATCCAATTAATCTATAAAATTAATCTATTGAATTTCTACTATATTAATCCAATTAATATAAAGTAGCATTAAAATTAAATAATCAATTAATATATTAATTTAATCAATATAAAATTAATCTATTCAATTTTAATGGTATTAATCCAATTAATACTAATAATCGTCATTTTAATTTGTTCGAAGTAATCCGACCAAAATAATATTCTCGTTTAATTAATTTCCCTTAACACAAAAAAAATATTCCAAATATTAATTTAGTCAAATTAAAATCCAATTTAAATTTTGGAAAATAATTACAACGAAATATAAACATAAAACGGAGTCCCGAACAATCCGGTATTAGGCCCAGCCCGTGGCCCGATTCAAAATCGGGCCAAAAAACCCGAGGGGTGCCTGGCCGAGCCATGCTCGGCAGCCCGGCCGAGTCCTGCTCGGCAGGCATGGCAGCCTCTCGGCATCTGGCCGAGTCATTGCCGAACACCCTCGGCAGCTGGGCAGGCAGCCCATGCAGTGCTGCCGGCACCACTGCCGGCAACTCTGTTTCTTCGTTTTTCGGCTCGTTTCCAAAAACGTGATGTTACAACGAACAATTTAAAAATCTATGATTATACCCAACATGATTCTAAATAAAAAACATCATTCATAAGCATTCAAAATGCACAAATAATCATATATACGGTATCATTGACTTCGCTCCGATACCACTGTTGGGATTCTGAAAATAAAACGAAAAATGCAGCGGAAAATAAAAACGAACCCCAAACAGGATCGATCAAGTAATGTATATACGAAAAATAAAATACGAAGATAAAGGATCATACCCTTGAAGCCTTTGAAATAAATCTTCGTAGAAATGGATGATGATCACAAACCCCGTCACGAACACGAGCTCCCTTCGTTCTAAGCACCGAAAATACGATGTCTCTACTTTGCTACGTGACAGAACTTGACGGAAAATTTCGACGCAACTCCGTTCTCCAAGAACATGGCTTGGAACTTAATTTTAATTCATAAGACCGCTATTTGATTTACCCAATAAATCATAAATTAGATATCCAATATCTAATATTAATAGAGAGATAATAAATTCGCATTTATCCGTAAACGATTCTGATGTGCGACTCCGTAGGTCCGTCTCAGCCGGCATTGGGAGGAACCAATGAGTACGGGCAGCACTTAGCCAGCCTAGCTAGCCCCACTATAAACCCCGACTGAGAACGAATGAAGGGATCATTCCAGAACCATTATGTCGTGAATACCATATACGTATAAACCCTTCATCAGATGTCCCAATCAAGTCTTCGAGTCATGGTAAAGTCAAACCCTACCGTTGACTAGACACTATACATGTGTTAATGTAAATCAAGACCGACTGATTAATAGTATATCTAATACGACTATTGTAATATCCGAAATTTCTACTACAATTGTCTAACAGTATTTTATCCGAGTTATGTTGTACAGCGTGGAATCTGTACAGTATGGATAAAATAAATGAAGGACTGAGATGTCAGTATTGGTATAATTGTTGTATTTGGTCGAGAAATTGTATTTAAGGATATAGTGCGTCATGTATACGTATCCAGTATGTCGAGACGGACGAGAAGAGTTGGAAATGTCTAAGTATAGCCTGACTAGTGCGCGCTAATGTTCAGGTATAGCGCACGCTATCGTTCATGGTTAGCGCACGCTAGAGGAAAAAGATAACGCACGCTAGTACAGACCAGATCAGAAGGAATCTATGTGTGGACCCGGTCGCTTTCGGCGCATGTACCGACAAGGTCAACGGATGTTTGTTGTGAACTATTAGCGCACGCTAATGTATATTTATAGCGCACGCTAATCAGATCGGTCAACAGGAAATCTTGGCTTTATTGGTTGTTTTCGGCATGTGGGTCACGAGCATCTTCGTGGTAGGTGTAGACTGTAGCAAGTCAACTGGTATTAGCGCACGCTAAATGTAAGGACTTGCGTACGCTAGACAGTTTAAGTTACGTACGCTAATGCATGGGCATTACGTACGTAAGCACATGTACGAAGCCAGACAGTAGCCTATGGACTGCGATAGCGCACGCTTACAAAGTCAGTTAGCGCACACTAAGGCTGTTGCGCACGCTAAACATGAGATGTTAGCGCACGTTAATAATATTCAGTATATATATGTGTAGTTGGGCATTATCCTTCATTTCGTCCATTCCTTCCTTGCAACCGAGAGAGAGAGTTTTTAGAGAGAAGTTTGAGGTCCCAAACACTGAGAGATGATGATCTTTAACAAAGATTAAGCTGAGGAACATGGATTAAAGTCTTGTTCATGAAATTATTGATGATTCTTGGAATGAAGTTGATTGTTCTCCTTCATGGTTCGTCTATATAAGGTAATAGTTCTTCACTCTTTGGATTTCGTTTGGATTGATTATTGATGTTCTTGAGTTGATAATTATCATATATTCGAGTTGATGAGCATGATAACGAGTTGGGTTACCGAACTAAGTTAGTGTTGTTATCAATATATGAGTATTGATATGTTTCGTATGGTTTTGGATGGAATTCAAGAGATATGTTGATGTAATTCCCTTCTTCAATTCGGATTTTTGATGTTTATCGTTGGTTACTTCGTATGGTAACGATTATGGTGGTGATGTTGTGATTCTTGAAGTTATATGAATTGTATGTCGAAGAACATGATGAATAAGGATTTTTAGATGTTAGAACACATCGGATTATGTCATTTTATGGATCATGAACGTGAATTCGGATAATTCGTGTTCTTGAAGAACTATTGAATTATATATGTCATGATTGTTATGAATAAGAACTAGAATTTGGAAAGGTTACGGATGACTTTGGAATATGATTATTCATGATAATAACCGGTAAATTGTTCTATGAATTTACCAAATATGAACAAGAAGGAATCTTGTTGATTCGTGTTTAAAGATAAAAGTTGGAATCTAATATGTTATGAAATCCTTAATATCGAGATGAGTTGACCATTGATATGATGGAAGTGTTAGACGATGCTTGGAATGGATGCCACTGTACAGCACTAAGCTTACTGGCTAGCGCACGCTAACGGGAGCAACTTAGCGCACGCTACGTTATGCGTTTAATGTGCGCTAAATAGGCAGACAGTGCAGTATTTTTGTGTTGTGATTATGAATGCGTGATGGTTTGATTTGGTTTGTTCAGACTGCGTTTATTCGAGGTTTTTGTTGAACCGTTGAGTTCGATTAGTTGGTTTTGCCGGTTGTTGATTATTATCGGATGTGTTGTCATTTGATTATTGCATTAGGTTGCGATAATTGATCGTTGATTACGACCATTATGTTGGCTGAGGAGCTCATAGACAAAGGCAATGGGTTCGGTAACAGCTTCGTGGTATCAGTATCGAGGCAAGTTATTACTTGCTCAGTTATAATGTTTAATGAATGGTTTCAGTTTCATTTCGTTTATAATGCATATAGCAATGATTATTACTGCAAATTCTGGAGATTTGGATTATGTGTTGTCTTTCCGATTATGGGAGTTAAATCATAAGGTTTATGATACGTTTCGGTTATTGGAATTTTGGGTATGGATGATACATTATGGTAAAGACGAGGATATGAGTATTTGTAGTCCATGGTACGTTTGGATCGCCGAGCATTGCGGAAAATCCTCGGTGATGGTTTGATATTGAGATTTCTCCCGAAGGACTCGGGGCAAGTATCTTATATCGATTCAGTTAGTGTTAGTGATTTGATCATGCGTATTGTCATTCATGTTGTCGAACATGAGGTCGTCTTAGTTGATTTGTCATATTGTCGTTCATGTTGCGTTGTTCATGTTGATGAACATTTTGATTTGCATATGTGTATGCATAATTGTGTTGTTTGTGTTGTGTTGATCCGATGGGATCGTGTGATCTATGCTGAGGGCGCTGGATCAGATGTCCACCTCGTGTTGGTCCGACGGGATCATCTTGGGATCTATGCTGAGGGCGCTGGATCATTGGACGGGTTTTTCCACCTCGTGTTGGTCCAACGGGATCATCTTGGGATATATGCTGAGGGCACTGGATCGTTGGATTACCC
Organism: Orobanche coerulescens; assembly: GCA_033398695.1. Lineage (NCBI taxonomy): Eukaryota > Viridiplantae > Streptophyta > Magnoliopsida > Lamiales > Orobanchaceae > Orobanche > Orobanche coerulescens. Next base: position 67,249,876 of record CM065811.1, on the reverse strand, counting down.
AGTGTTGTGTTGTTTTGCTTATGTATATTGTTGGTTATCCACCTCGTGTTGATCTTGTAGGATCATCTTGGGACCTATGCTGAGGGCGCTGGGTCATGGGATTTCCATCGAGTATACATTGTTGATATTGTTTTGAGCATATTGACGTGGTCATATGAGTATGCATTTGTAGGTCTTGTGTTAGGACCGTGTCCGTATTGCATTGATCTGATCTTGGATTAGACTGATATGATTGTCGTGGCACTTCATATCTCGAGGTATGTTCCGTATTTCCTTTGGTATTTGTCTTTGATGGACAATCGATTATCGTCTTGGGATTTGATGATGTTATTCGATGGATCGTATTGATCAGAACTGGTATATTTCCGTATCGCGAGTTGGTGATGATAGTTGAGAATCTTGAGTATTGTTTGGGGTACAATACAGATATTATGTTCGAGTTTATTGGTTAATCGAGTGCGAGATGTGAACTTTGGTAAAGTTACGACAATAAGATTACTTTGGTCGTATTCTTATTTTTGTATTCTCATTGGTATGTAATTATTGACGTGATGTGATGGTTATCATTGTTGGATATTATGGCTGACCCCGTTGTGGGGTTTCTTTTTAGGTTCTTGGATTTTCGAGCTTGTAGCGGTCGTGGAGAGATGTGCTTCTCGGAGGATACTGGCTAGGACATGTTTTGTGCATTGAGTTTCTTGATTGGTTCTTGTATTCCGCTACTAGAGTATCTTTATGGTTGATCTTTTTCCGCTGCGTGAGTATTTTGAAATGCTCTTTTGGTATCTGGTAACTGAGGTTACTTTGGAAATCATTTTCTAAACTTTTGAGTTTCGGCCGTTTGGCCTTGTGATTTCAAATGAGTTTTTACGACGGTTTTTGATAAATGGATTTTTACAAGTCTTTGTGAATTTTTAAAGGTAGTACCGTCGTTGGCCTCTTGGGCAATTGTAAATGTTTGCGAAAATTTCTTTTAGCCTTGTGGGTTCCATCTCGGGGCCCACGGCGCTGTAATATTTCCAATTATATCTGGGGGTGTTACAAAATATGGTATCGGAGCTTAGGTTGAGAAAACCTAGGCATTTGGGTCGAGTTGAGTCGTGTTTTGTCGCGTCATTCGAGTTGTCAATTGACTAATACTAGAGCCGTGAGTTTTTGTTGTTCACTCGGGCTTATGGGTTATGTGATTTATCAGTGTGGTACTGGGATTGTTGTAAACCTTTCCAGATGGTGCTAACGTGATTCTCTTTAAAGAGATGTGTTGTGTTCTCGAACTGAACTGAGTTTGCAAACGTGTGTTTTGAAAATATCTGTGTTGAGTATTTTTTTGAGTCGAGACATGTGCCAGTATCACGGGGAATCATCGGCTTCACGATCCGTAAGTATTTGGATTTTTGAATTTCGTTGAGATTTATTGCCGTTCTAAGTTTATACGTTTTGAGATTCAGCAGATATTATGCATTACAAAATAAGTTGACAGAGTTGGGACATGATTGATGATCTTGAGGAGTTATGATTTTGAGAATCAGTATGTTGGTTAGATTTTGGAACAGAATTGTGTATTCGGGAGAAGGACTATGGATTGTTGAGAAGAACATGTAGTCATGACTCATGTTAGTTCATTTTGTGATATACGAACTGCTTGTGAGCATTTGAAAATGATACTTTTCAAGATGAATGTTTTACGGAAAATGATTTTTGGGCCGAGACCCAATCGATTTCGAAATGGTTTTATAATTCAGGACTTGGGGTCCGAAAAGAGTTTTCTACTTTTTAAACTTCTTGTAATGTGGAATGAGATACGGGCTGGGACCCTAATGTTTCAAAAGACATTCCTATTTTCTAAAACTCCCGAGATTTGTAAAATACTTTACTAATCGTTTATCTATTTTATTTCCGCCTTTCGGAGTTTTGGTTTACCTATTCAAACGAAACTTCTCGGGAAGTCTTTCGCTGTGCTGATTTGTTTCAATGTCATGTCATAGCATAACTGAAGTAATCCCGGATGGGTAAATGGTTGACGTTGCGAGTCATACATGGAAAAGGAGTTTTTATCGGAGTCTATATATTGAGGTTTTGGAACTCGATCGTGTGGTTTCTGTTGGAATGTCAATGGATTTGGTGATAAGCCGAAGTGGTATACAAGAGTATGGATATGGACAAGCATTTGCATAAATTTCATTTTATTTAATCGTGTGTATTCGAAAAGAAATTTTTATCAAGAACTTGGCACCAGCGAGCCGATTTAATTTTTAAAATTGATTTCGTGGTCTTACGAAAATTTATGTTTTGAGTTTTCAAACTCTTGAAAGAATTTTCGAAAATTTGTCTTTTGACAAGACTATATGATTTCAAACTGGTTTTGAAAATGTGATTGATAACCATACGCATTTAGTGTATATTACATATCATGGTGAAGTTGTGAGTGTGACTCACGAACTGGATAATATATCAATGTGGAACGATGAATAGTGATCCGAACTTTGGTATGATCGTTTGGTTATGCAAGGATGATCGATTGATTTATCGGATAAGGGAAATATGCTGCGTGTTGTAGATTCATGCACAGGATGTAATTTTGGAACTTTGGATTTTGCGAAATCGGTGCATATGTGCTATGTAATTCTATTGGTATGATATTAGCGCGATTTTTACCATAGTGATTTCTGAATGATTTCTTTTGTAGATTTGGGGATGGTGACCCCATGTTGGTTGTTTTAGATGTTGAGCGGATGTCTCCACTCCAGGTATGATTGGTTATTTTCGTCGGCTTGATTGGGTGTTCGTATGATGAGGGTTATGTTCACCAACCGGATGTGTTTCGTTGAGATCCACTGTATGTGATTTGTTTAGCGTTTCGAGAAGTTTTCTCTTCTATATATCTGTCTCTGTGGTTCTGTGTTTATCGTGTTGGAATTTACCGTGTGAAGGTATTCCTGATTATTGTTGCTCCTTCGTTGGTAATAATAGAGTTTGTCATGTTGATGATATTCTCGACTGTGCTTTGACCTCTGGTTGGTCATATTGAAGTCTATCATGTTGATGATATTCTCAGTTGTGTTTTACCCATTGGTTTGGTCGTATTGGAATTTATCATGTCGATGGTATTCTCAGTTAATTTGTTGGATTGATCATTGTTAATGATCGTATAAGTGTTCGAATTTTATGTCGATGTTTCGGGATTGATTGTCATTGTTTTGGACGGTTGTTTCACAGTTATATCGGATATTATTCGTTTTATCGGATTTAGAACTTGATCATGCGATCAGGCAAACAAGATTTGTCATGGATAGATTATTTCATCCGAAGATGATATATTGTTGCTGAGACTCATGGAATATGATTGTAAGCGTATCGAGGCTTTACAGTGAGGTCACTTGCTAGTATCTCAGGAGATCGTCGACTTTGCGCATTGGTAAGTATGCTGTTTTGGTTGTTCGGTAATGATGATGATCGATCATTGTCGTGATGGTTTCGGGATATTTTTTTTGTTAATCGGTTTGTTTGTTTGTTTCTATGACGGATTGCAAGTTTCGAGGCCGAAACTTATTTTAAGTGGTGTAGAATGTAATATCCGAAATTTCTAATACAATTGTCTAACAGTATTTTATCCGAGTTATGTTGTACAGCGTGGAATCTGTACAGTATGGATAAAATAAATGAAGGACTGAGATGTCAGTATTGGTATAATTGTTGTATTTGGTCGACAAATTATATTTAAGGATATAGTGCGTCATGTATACGTATCCAGTATGTCGAGACGGACGAGAAGAGTTGGAAATGGCTAAGTATAGCCTGACTAGCGCGCGCTAATGTTCAGGTATAGCGCACGCTATCATTCATGGTTAGCGCACGCTAGAGGAAAAAGATAACGCACGCTAGTACAGACCAGATCAGAAGGAATCTATGTGTGGACCCGGTCGCTTTCGGCGCATGTACCGACAAGGTCAACGGATGTTTGTTGTGAACTATTAGCGCACGCTAATGTATATTTAGAGCGCACGCTAATCAGATCGGTCAACAGGGAATCTTGGCTTTTTTGGTTGTTTTCAGCATGTGGGTCACGAGTATCTTCATGGTAGGTGTAGACTGTAGCAAGTCAACTGGTATTAGCGCACGCTAAATGTAAGGACTTGCGTACGCTAGATAGTGTAAGTTACGTACGCTAATGCATGGGCATTACGTACGTAAGCACATGTACGAAGCCAGACAGTAGCCTCTGGACTGCGATAGCGCACGCTTACAAAGTCAGTTAGCGCACGCTAAGGCTGTTGCGCACGCTAAACATGAGATGTTAGCGCACGTTAATAATATTCAGTATATATATGTGTAGTTGGGCATTATCCTTCATTTCGTCCATTCCTTCCTTGCAACCGAGAGAGAGAGTTTTTAGAGAGAAGTTTGAGGTCCCAAACACTGAGAGATGATGATCTTTAACAAAGATTAAGCTGAGGAACATGGATTAAAGTCTTGTTCTTGAAATTATTGATGATTCTTGGAATGAAGTTGATTGTTCTCCTTCATGGTTCGTCTATACAAGGTAATAGTTCTTCACTCTTTGGATTTCGTTTGGATTGATTATTGATGTTCTTGAGTTGATAATTATCATATATTCGAGTTGATGAGCATGATAACGAGTTAGATTACTGAACTAAGTTAGTGTTGTTATCAATATATGAGTATTGATATGTTTCGTATGGTTTTGGATGGAATTCAAGAGATATGTTGATGTAATTCCCTTCTTCAATTCGGATTTTTGATGTTTGTCGTTGGTTACTTCGTATGGTAACGATTATGGTGGTGCTGTTGTGATTCTTGAAGTTATATGAATTGTATGTCGAAGAACATGATGAATAAGGATTTTTAGATGTTAGAACACATCGGATTATGTCATTTTATGGATCATGAACGTGAATTCGGATAATTCGTGTTCTTGAAGAACTATTGAATTATATATGTCATGATTGTTATGAATAAGAACTGGAAATTGGAAAGGTTACGGATGACTTTTGAATATGATTATTCATGATAATAACCGGTAAATTGTTCTATGAATTTACCAAATATGAACAAGAAGGAATCTTGTTGATTCGTGTTTAAAGATAAAAGTTGGAATCTAATATGTTATGAAATCCTTAATATCGAGATGAGTTGATCATTGATATGATGGAAGTGTTAGACGATGCTTGGAATGCATGCCACTGTACAGCAATAGCGCACGCTAAGCTTACTGGCTAGCGCACGCCAACGGGAGCAACTTAGCGCACACTACGTTATGCGTTTAACGTGCGCTAAATAGGCAGTATTTTTGTGTTGTGATTATGAATGCGTGATGGTTTGATTTGGTTTGATCAGACTGCGTTTATTCGAGGTTTTTGTTGAACCGTTGAGTTCGATTAGTTGGTTTTGACGGTTGTTGATTATTATCGGATGTGTTGTCATTTGATTATTGCATTAGGTTGCGATAATTGATTGTGGATTACGACCATTGTGTTGCTTTGGATCGGGGCTGAGGAGCTCATAGACAAAGGCAATGGGTTCGGTAACAGCTTCGTGGTATCGGTATCGAGGCAAGTTATTACTTGCTCAGTTATAATGTTTAATGAATGGTTTCAGCTTCATTTCGTTTATAATGCATATAGCAATGATTATTACTGCAAATTCTGGAGATTTGGATTATGTGTTGTCTTTCCGATTCTGGGAGTTAAATCATAAGGTTTATGATACGTTTCGATTATTGGAATTTTGGGTATCGATGATACATTATGGTAAAGATGAGGATATTAGTATCTATAGTGCATGGTACGTTTGGATCGCCGAGCATTGCGGATAATCATCGGTGATGGTTTGATATCGAGATTTCTCCCAAAGGACTCGGGGCAAGTATCTTATATCGATTCAATTAGTGTTAGTGATTTGATCATGCGTATTGTCATTCATGTTGTCGAACATGAGGTCGTCTTTGTTGATTTGTCATATTGTCGTTCATGTTGCGTTGTTCATGTTGATGAACATTTTGATTTGCATATGTGTATGCATAATTGTGTTGTTTGTGTTGTGTTGATCCAATGGGATCGTGTGATCTATGCTGAGGGCGCTGGATCATATGTCCATATCGTGTTGGTCCGAAGGGATCATCTTGGGATCTATGCTGAGGGCGCTGGATCATTGGACGGGTTTTTCCACCTCGTGTTGGTCCGACGGGATCATCTTGGGATCTATGCTGAGGGCGCTGGATCGTTGGATTACCCAGTGTTGTGTTGTTTTGCTTATGTATATTATTGGTTATCCACCTCGTGTTGATCTTGTAGGATCATCTTGGGACCTATGCTGAGGGCGCTGGGTCATGGGATTTCCATCGAGTATACATTGTTGATATTGTTTTGAGCATATTGACGTGGTCATATGAGTATGCATTTGTAGGTCTTGTGTTAGGACCGTGTCCGTATTGCATTGATCTGATCTTGGATTAGACTGATATGATTGTCGTGGCACTTCATATCTCGAGGTATGTTCCGTATTTCCTTTGGTATTTGTCTTTGATGGACAATCGATTATCGTCTTGGGATTTGATGATGTTATTCGATGGATCGTATTGATCAGAACTGGTATATTTCCGTATCGCGAGTTGGTGATGATAGTTGAGAATCTTGAGTATTGTTTGGGGTACAATACAGATATTATGTTCGAGTTTATTGGTTAATCGAGTACGAGATGTGAACTTTGGTAAAGTTACGACAATAAGATTACTTTGGTCGTATTCTTATTTTTGTATTCTCATTGGTATGTAATTATTGACGTGATGTGATGGTTATCATTGTTGGATATTATGGCTGACCCCGTTGTGGGGTTTCTTTTTAGGTTCTTGGATTTTCGAGCTTGTAGCGGTCGTGGAGAGATGAGCTTCTCGGAGGATACTGGCTAGGACATGTTTTGTGCATTGAGTTTCTTGATTGGTTCTTGTGTTCCGCTGCTAGAGTATCTTTATGGTTGATCTTTTTCCGCTGCGTGAGTATTTTGAAACGCTCTTTTGGTATCTGGTAACTGAGGTTACTTTGGAAATCATTTTCTAAACTTTTGAGTTTCGTCCGTTTGGCCTTGTGATTTCAAATGAGTTTTTACGACGGTTTTTGATAAATGGATTTTTATAAGTCTTTGTGAATTTTTAAAGGTAGTGCCGTCGTTGGCCTCTTGGGCATTTGTAAATATTTGCGAAAATTTCTTTTAGCCTTGTGGGTTCCATCACAGGGCCCACGGCGCTGTAATATCTTCGGTTAAATCTGGGGGGTTTTACGACTATATCAGAATGCTTTGGCCAAAGACTTATGATCTTATTTGCCATTAACTGTATAGGACATTCACCTGCTCACTAACAGGAGATACAATCCTTTCTTGGCGTACAGTAGAGACTGCTACCTTCCCATATAGTCCGCACTTCGAGGTCGACTCAGCAATTAAGTAAATGAGTCTAACTACTCTAATGACAAACTAAACGTCACAGGCACATCTTCTACTGAACCCTCAAGTCTAAGGTCCACGTATACTATCACAACCTTTCGATTCATCATCGACTCTCCGAGAGTGAATACCGTGTGATTGAATCAAGTATGAGTCGTGTTCGAGTATACTGGTCCCACAAATATACTTATAACTATTCTATCAAGACATGCACACGCCCTAGCATCAGTTATACAAGTCTTACTAAAACTTAATGCCCATTTAAATTTATTGACTTGCAAACGATTAACGTAAATAAACTTTAAATACTTCCAGTGCATTTTCTCTTATCTTATAACCAGAATGGAATGTTCGTTTTATTTACATGGACTTCACTTCAATGTTTACCAAATCAAAAATGCATTTGAAATACAACAAACAGTGAATGAATCGTATTGCCTTTTTATTAATTATTCCATAATTACAAGTACAATGCCCCTACTCTCTCATCCCCAGAGTGGAATTCGAGGGCATATTCTAATAGTATATACGTAGCTCGATCGATCCTCGTAGGGATTAAGATAGAATTGATTTTCATTTTACCGCTTCCACTGGGCCTTCATTTTAGGCACCGATCCAACAGTGGTATCAGAGCGTAGGTCTTGCGATCGTATATACGATATTTGGCATTTGGAATGCTTGATTGGATGGTGAATGATTTGAAATCATTTATAGTCATAATCGTGGTGTATGTTTTTTGTTCGTTGTAGTCGTATTTTTCGCAAGTTTATGTCTAAATATAAATCTTTAGTTTCTGGGAAATGTGATTTATATTATAGATATGAAAGTCAGAAAATATTGATATTGGATATACGGTCAAAAATCTAGCCCCGAATCGTCATTGGACGACTTTTCGGACGAGGGGTAGGAAACTGCTGTAACACCCCCGATATATTCAGGAATATTACAGCACTATAAATCCTTTACATAAGAATTTACAAGGCTAGATAAATGAAAAGACAATAACAGATACCAACATATGAAAGTAACTGAAATAAAATACAACAGTTCTGGGCCAATACAGAAAATAAAAACATCCAAATGAAGAATATTAATACATCACCAGATCCAACATCACAATCGATGACGTACTCGAGTACTTATTAAAAACAACACAAACAACAGACAATTGAACCCGGCCGGAACATCACTCTGCACTCTCGTCGTCATGCAGCTCCAGTGGTTGTTTCCCTGCTCTCCTGGATCCTGAATATAAATAAATATTCACCCCCTAAGGGGTTAGCACAACGATGCTAGTACAAGTACCACAACATATTATTCAACATCTCACGAAGAATAATAATAATATAAATGACAAAATACCAACAAGTCTCATCTTACGAGAAACTCATAAATAACATACACAAATGATAATCACAACATGATATCAATGTTGGGATTCGGTGCCTAAAACGAAGGCCCAGCGGAAGCGGTAAAACGAAAATTAATTCGATCCGAATCCCTACGAGGATCGATCGAGCTACGTATATACGAATATATAAACGAAAAGCAAGAGTCGTAAGAAACTAACCCTCGAAGTCCGTTGATTAAATGGAAACCTTCTCTTGAGCTATTCCCCAAGCTTTAGTTTGATCTCTACGAGTTCAATCCGCTCCAAGCCCTTGAACGATCCAACGCCGAAAGCACCGCGTCTCTACTTGCCACGCGCCTAAAGACGACCGGAATAACAACACTTGATTAACCTCTAAGGTTACGGCTAGAATCAAGTGATGAAGCTTTTATTACTACACTCTAAGTGTATAATATATCTCTCAATAATTTTCTCTCAATTTTCTCCAAGAAAAATGAAGAAGAAGTGAATGAAGAAGATGAAGAATGAGTGTTAAACTCAAAGTCTATCTCTCTCTCTCAATCCTCACGTTGGATGCTTGTACAATACAAGTGAGGAGAGTCTTCATTTTATTCCCCATAAAATCCTCCCAAATCAAGACCAAATAATTAAAATAAATTAATTAAAAGATCTTGTTCCCTTGATTATTCAAGTCATCCACCAACTAAGGTGGAGACTATGACCAAAGGAAAGAGGAGGGAAATTGGGATGGCCATCTAGAAGGAGCCGGACGAGTTCGGTTCGTTTCGGACTTAGTGAGTCCAAACAGATAAACTCCTATTCCGCTCCGATATATTTGTGTCATTTAATTAATCCAATTAATTAAACATATCAAATACAAAATAACATAATTAATTTCTCCAAGAAATAATTATATTTATGAATTAAATTAATCACCCGGTGATATATTTAATTCATTAGCCGTATATCAATTTATCCAATAAATCGATTTATACATCTAAAGTAACAAATTTAGATATCAAATATATAATATTAATAATGAGAGAATTAGATTTATTTATTAAGTCGTCAATCCTATTGCGCGACTCGGAGGTCCGTCTCGAAAGAATGGGAGGAACCAAAGAGTAGTAGCACCACCTAGCCGGCGGCCTACCCTGCACTTAACCGAGAACGAATGATTGGGATCATTCAAGAACCATTCTCGTGAATACCAGAAACGTATAAACCCATCTTTCAAATGTCCCGATCAAGTTATAGGGTCACTCGGTCAAACCCTATCTCAGTACTTGACGCTATGCATGTGTTAATGCAAATCTAGATCATCGATCTCGTGTATCTAATACAAATAGCTCCAATGCTTTGGCCAAAGACTTATGATCTCATCTCGCCAATAACCGCATAGGACATATAACCCGTTCACTAACAGAGAAAGAATTCTATCTTGGTATTCGAGACTCGCTACTTGCCCGTCAAGATGCACGTTGAGGTTGACCCCCGCCTTCCGGTTTACGAGGTCGAACTACTCTAATGAAAATCTTGACGTCACAAGCACATCCCTACTATATCCTCAAGTCGAAGGTTCACGAATACCTATCACAACCTTTTGATTCCGTCATTGACTGTCCTGAAGTGAAATCTGTGTGACGAATCGAGGGTGAGTCGGTTCGAGTATACTAATCCAATTAGCATACCTATAACGTGTGCTCCCACTAACCATTAGTGTTCGACAGGCACTCTCCTTGTCAAAGAACACGTCATACAAGTCTTCACATAAACTTAACGCCTAGTCAAGTTTCATCGACTTGCGAACGATTAAGTAATTGAGCTATAACCTTTCCAGTGCCGACCCCCTTATCCAATAAGGAGTGGAACATTTTGCTCTCAAATACACGGACTAGTTTCTACATGTATATTTACGAGTTAGGAATGCCAGTAACTACCAGTAAATAAAGAAACATTCATTTGCCTTATATAAATGGTTTACATAATTACAAGTACAATGCCCTCACTCAACAACCTCTGAGTGGCATTCGAGGGCATACTCCTAACAATCTCCCACTTGCACTCAATGTCACACACTATGGTATCTAATACCCATGTTCTCCAGATGACGCTCCAAGCTAGTCTGAGAAAGTGGCTTGGTCAGTGGATCGGCGACGTTGTCAGCCGAGTCTACTCTGTGCAGCACAATGTATCCCTTTCGAACAAATTCTCTTACGAGATGATACTTCCTCTCAATATGTTTGGTGCTGTTGTGAAACCTCGGCTCCTTGGCCTGCGCTACAGCTCCGTCGTTGTCGCAGAGATGAACAGTACCAAAGACATGGTATCACTTGAAGTTCTCCCGAAACTTCTTAATCCGTAACCCTTCCTTGGAAGCCTTCGAGGCCGCTTGATACTCACCGACAGTGGAATCAAGTCGCGCTTTGCTTGGCACTACGCCAAGATACTGCTCCTCCATTAAGAGTAAATATGTAGCCAGAAGTGGACATCGAGTCGTCCTTCAGTCCTTGGAAGTCCGAATCAGTGAATCCCACCACATCCAATTCTCCACCACCATACATCAGAACCATATCTCTAGTCCTTCTCAAGTACTTGAGAATGTTCTTTACGGCAGTCCAATGTTCCCTACCTGGGTTTGCCTGAAACCTACTCACCACGCTTACAGCATGCGCGATGTCAGGTCTTGTACACAACATAGCATACATAAGGCTACCCACGGCCGAAGCATATGGTATATTACTCATTTCCTTTCGTTGTTCCTCACTTTGAGGACACATCTTCAAGGTGAGTTTTATTCCATGTCGCATCGGTAGGAACCCTCTTTTAGAATCATCCATCTTAAATCGCTTTAAGATTTTGTCTATATAGAGGGCTTAGGAAAGACCTATTGTTCTCTTCGCTCTATCCCGGTAGAGTCGAATACCAAGAATATAGGTAGCTTCTCCCAAGTCTTTCATGGAGAAATTACTCAAAGCCAAGCTTTCACGTAATCGAGCATTCCCACATCATTTCCTATTAGTAGAATGCCATCTACATATAGTACTAAGAATGCGATCTTGCTCCCACTAACCCTCTTGTATACACAAGGTTCCTCTTCATTTTGCACGAAGTCAAACTTTGATCGCCACAAAACGAAGATTCCAACTACGCGACGCTTGCTTCATCCATAAATGGAACGCCAAGCTTGCACACTTTCTCGAATATCGACTTCGGATACAAAGCCTTTAGTCGCTCCATATAGATTTCCTCCTCGAGGAATCCATTAAGGAAAGCCGTCTTTACGTCCATTTGCCATATCTCATAATCATGGTAGGCTATAGCAAGCATCATGCGAATAGACTTGATCATGGCTACGGGCGAGAAGGTATCGTGGTAATCGATCCCTTCCTTCCAGGTATAACCCTTTGCCACTAGCCACGGCCTTATAGGCGTCAACCTTGCCATCACCATCAGTCTTTCTCTTGTAGATCCACTTGTTCCCAATAGGCACTATGCCCTTGGGGCGGTCTACTAGAGTCCAGACCTGATTGACATGCATCGAGTCTATCTCAGCTTCCATAGCTTCACGCCATTTCGCGGAGTCTACATCCACCATCGCTTGGTCATAGGTCGTCGGGTCGGTCTCTTGGCTATCACTTGGAACCTCATGGAGACCCAGCTCCTCCAAGTGCACAAGCCCATACCTCTCAGGTAAATGAGACACCCTACTAGACCTGCGAGGTGGTTGTACTTGTGTTTCAGAAAGTTCGGTTCCAGTTTCTTGCACAGGTGTCTCTCGAGGAGTTTCATTGTATTCTTCTAAAGAAATACTTCTACCTGCTCCGCCTTCCTGAATGAACTCATCTTCCAGGAAGTGTGCTTGTAAAGCAACAATGATCCTTCGATCTTCGGGCATGTAGAATAGATATCCCATCGTCCCAGACGGGAATCCAATGAAACGTCCCTTCGCAGACCTAGCTTCCAACTTTTCCACCTTAGTCTTCTTGACATAGGCGGGACATCCCCAAATCCTAATATGATTAATACTTGGTTTCCTTCCCTCCCACATCTCATGTGGAGTTTTAGGAACGGATTTGGAAGGACATCTGTTCAAGATATATGCGGCGATCAGTGCATACCCCACGTAAATCGGCAAGTCAGTATAGCCCAGCATGGAACGGACCATGTTCAACAGGGTCCGGTTCCTTCTTTCTGACACACCATTTAACTGAGGGGTACCTGGAGGTGTTAGTTGTGAAACTATTCCATGTTCCTTAAGGAACTCGTCAAACTCCGTACTCATATACTCGCCACCTCGGTCCGACCGAAGTGCTTTGATATGATTACCAGTTTGTTTCTCGACTAGGGCCTTGAATTCCTGGAATTTCTCAAAAGCCTCGGATTTATGTTTCATTAGGTATACATAACCATACCTAGTATGATTATCTGTAAACGTAATGAAATATTGATATCCGTCACGTGCTGCTTCCAAAGCACCACAAACGTCAGTATGGATTAATCCCATTTTATCAGCGGCTCTTTCAAAAGTCCCTGTGAAGGGGGACTTAGTCATTTTGCCTTTAAGGCAAGATTCACAAGTAGGAAAGGGATCCGATCCCAATGGACCCATAAGTCCATCTTTTTCCATCTTGTAAACCTTGGTCTGACCAACATGACCAAGTCTAAGATGCCATTTTAAAACTTGATTGGTTTCATCCCTACCACGTTTTCTAGTCATAGTATTCACAACTACTTTGTTGCCGAGATTTAGATGATACAATCCATTCAACAATGTAGCAAGATCTACTAGTTTATTTCTAAAATAAATTTTGCAGAACCATCACCAATGAAAAATGAAAAGCCTTTTCGGTCCATGACCGAATGGATACAATGTTTTTGTGCCCCTTGGGCAAAACAAGTACATCTTCTAAAGTCAAAACAAAGCCGGATTCTAAACCCAAAAGAAGTGATCCTATGTCGGTCGCCTCGACACTATGCCCGCTTCCGACCGTGATCATAACTTCTCCGGCTCAAGCTTCCTACTTTGTTCCGCATCTTGATTCACGGTACAAATATGAGAACTAGCACCAATTCAAGATCCAGAAGTAGAAAATACAAGAGCGTAACAATTTGTTTCCAAAACTAAAAGTTCTCAGACCAAGTGCCATGAAGAATCTGGACACTCTAGCCCAAAGGGCCCACCACCGCACTTGAGACAAGTATCCTTTTCTTCTTGTTCTTCTAACCATTGGGGCCTTGCCCTTACCCTTAAGGTCCTTAGCTTGTGGTCCACCGCTTCTTGGTCTTTTCTTCTTATTCTTAGACCTCCGAGGTCCGTAAGAAATCACAAGAGCAGACTCCTTCATCCGCGGAGTCTTCATCCGAGACCGAGCGGTCACAAGTTTGTTCATTAGCCTGACTAAATTACATGCAATCTCATTGCGGTTGAAGTTCATAACAAACCGTGAGAAGGAATCGGGGAGAGACCGTAGGATAAGATCGGTTGGAGAGAAGTATCCATTTTAAAATCAAGAGCCTCCAATCTCTCGATCATGGATATCATTTTGAGGACGTGTTCCCCAACCTTCTCACCTTCCTTCATCCTTGCACCGAACAGCTTGCTTGGATATCTCATATCTAGCGATTCTGCCGTGCTCACCATAAAGCTCGGTTAAGTGAGATAGAATCGCCAGCGAAGTCATTTTCTCATGAGCTCTCAAGCTCATTAGACATGGAAGCCATCATATAAGCACGGACTTTCACGTCATCCTTAACCCACTTTTCGTGGTTTTCAATCTCTTCTGATTGGCTCGAGTCCGCATAGGAGGCGCCGGAATGTCCGTCTCCAAGACGTATCCCAGTGCCTCTATACCGAGGACAATCATCGACATGGAGCCAATCCACAAAGTTAGGTCCCATTAAGGTGTTCTTTTCGAGTAGAATTGCGAGTGGATTCATTGTCATATTGAGTTATGTCTGCATTAAGTATAACAGATTAATTAGTGACTTGTTATATTATGATCCGAGTATAGAATTAAGGTCCTTTCTATTCTTGTTACCCAGCTCCCACTATTTTTATCGGAATAACACACTCCCATGTGAAATCCTAAGTATCGTCGCTCTACTTCATAGTGGTGATCGAGTTCTTTATAAATCTTAATAGAGGGCAACCGAACAGGTTTCTAGTCTATTAATTTTCATAAAGTGGTGTCCAACACCAACCCATCTAATGGATGATTCGATCTTCTTTTTTCCCCTTGTTCACTCCCCTCAACCTATACGGTTTCTATGGTTCGTGAACAAGTTAAGTTTATACCATCGACGCAAAATCGGTTTCACAATGAATCTTATCCGCAACCTATCGTGTTTCTAGGGATAAAATTTGCTCCAACCGAAGGCATCCAATGCGCTCCGTAATTTATCCGTCCTCCCGAACGACTACCCCGATAACTCGGAAGCATAGCACATCCGGTTTGGATTTCAATTTCCGAAAACTCGATGGAGGGAAGGAAAACCTTGAAACCTTATAAACTTAATTATTTGTTGTGGGAGAATTATCGCGATTAACGTTACACTTTGCACATTAATCGTTTAAGCGCGTTTGTGGCATTCATACAATATGAAACAACCAATCACAACCTAGTTGCTACCAACATGTGGTTCATGGACCGTTCCTAGAAAACAAAAACTCCGTAATCTAATTACAAGTCTTCGTCTTGAATCTTCGTCTTCTCGAAATGGATCTTCCTCCGGTCTTCGTCATTACATATAAATTTTACGTTGAAAATTGCATCCTAGATACAAATTTTTCTAGTAAAATAAATAGGCTCAAAACGGCCTTTACAACCCAATCGAATAAAACGAACGATTCAAAAACTAAGTCCACGAACCACATCCCCATTCAAAAGCATCCATTCAATAAATACTAAATAAATGAAAAGCGTAGAGATACATTGATCCAATCAACAATACGAACCGATCCAATCGATTCACACAATCGGTAATATGATAACGTTCAAAATAATTCGGTCGACCATAAATATTCCAATTAATCAAATTTCCCTCATAAAATGAAATACCATAAATCATTTTAATCATATTAAATCCAATTTAACATGCGGGAGATTAATTTTCAAGAATACACGAAAAAATCGAGTCGGGGCGAAAATGGCCTGCCATGGCCGAAGTCATCGCCGGCACTCTTCCGCCGATCGGGCATGGCCGAGTCACGCTCGCGGCTACCGGCCAGCACGGCCCGTGTCTCCGACACGGTCGGGTCCGCTGGCAAGGGCTCGGGATCGCTCGACACGGCCCGTGTCACTGCACACGCCGAGTCACCCTGGCGACTTCACGCCTTTGTCCGAAAAGTCGTCCGACGACGATTCGAGCCCGATTTTCGACCGGATATCCAATATCAATATTTTTCAACATTCATATCTTCAATATAAATCATATTTCTAAGAAATTAAGATTTATATTTAGACATAAACTTACGAAAAATATAACTACAACGAACGTAAAAATATATACCACGATTATGACTAAAATGATTCCAAATCATTCACCATCTAATCAAGCATTCCAAATGCCAATATCGTATATACGATCGCAAGACCTACGCTCGATACCACGGTTGCGAATCGGTGCCTAACACGCAGGCCCAGCGGAAGCGGAAACGAAAATTAATACGCTCGCAATCCCTACGAGGATCGATCGAGCTACGTATATACGAATATATAAACGAAAAGCAAGAGTCGTAAGAAACTAACCCTCGAAGTCCGTTGATTAAATGGAAACCTTCTCTTGAGCTATTCCCAAGCTTTAGTTTGATCTCTACGAGTTCAATCCGCTCCAAGCCCTTGAACGATCCAACGCCGAAAGCACCGTCTCTACTTGCCACGCGCCGAAAGACGACCGAATAACAACACTTGATTAACCTCTAAGGTTACGGCTAGAATCAAGTCATGAAGCTTTTATTACTACACTCTAAGTGTATAATATATCTCTCAATAATTTTCTCTCAATTTTCCAAGAAAATGAAGAAGAAGTGAATGAAGAAGATGAAGAATGAGTGTTAAACTCAAAGTCTATCTCTCTCTCTCAATCCTCACGTTGGATGCTTGTACAATACAAGTGAGGAGAGTCTTCATTTTATTCCCCATAAAATCCTCCCAAATCAAGACCAAATAATTAAAATGAATTAATTAAAAGATCTTGTTCCCTTGATTATTCAAGTCATCCACCAACTAAGGTGGAGACTATGACCAAAGGAAAGAGGAGGGAAATTGGGATGGCCATCTAGAAGGAGCCGGGACGAGTTCGGTTCGTTTCGGACTTCCGTGAGTCCAAACAGATAAACTCCTATTCCGTTCCGATATATTTGTGTCATTTAATTAATCCAATTAATTAAACATATCAAATACAAAATAACATAATTAATTTCTCCAAGAAATAATTATATTTATGAATTAAATTAATCACCCGGTGATATATTTAATTCATTAGGCCGTATATCAATTTATCCAATAAATCGATTTAGACATCTAATGTCTCAAATTTAGATATCCAATATCTAATATTCATAATGAGAGAATTAGCTTTATTTATTCCGTCGTCAATCCTATTGCGCGACTCGATAGGTCCGTCTCAGTCAGCAATGGGAGGAACCAAAGAGTAGTAGCACCACCTAGCCAGCCTGGCGGCCTACCCTGTACCCCAACTGAGAACGAATGATTGGGATCATTCAAGAACCATTCTGTCGTGAATACCAGTAAACGTATAAACCCTTCTTTCAAATGTCCCGATCAAGTTATAG
The DNA here is from genome assembly GCA_033398695.1 of Orobanche coerulescens. Lineage (NCBI taxonomy): Eukaryota > Viridiplantae > Streptophyta > Magnoliopsida > Lamiales > Orobanchaceae > Orobanche > Orobanche coerulescens. Next base: position 67,232,270 of record CM065811.1, on the reverse strand, counting down.
GGTCACGGTCAGTCAAACCCTATCTGTACTTGACGCTATGCATGTGTTAATGCAAATCTAGATCATCGAGCTCTCGTGTATCTAATATAGCTAGCTCCAATGCTTTGGCCAAAGACTTATGATCTCATCTGCCAATAACCGCATAGGACATATAACCCGTTCACTAACAGGAGAAAGAATTCTATCTTGGTATTCAGTAGGACCTGCTACTTGCCCGTCAAGATGCACGTTGAGGTTGACCCCCGCCTTCCGGTTTACAGGGTCGAACTACTCTAATGAAAATCTTGACGTCACAAGCACATCCCTACTAAATCCTCAAGTCGAAGGTTCACGAATACCTATCACAACCTTTCGATTCCGTCATTGACTGTCCCGGAGTGAAATCTGTGTGACGAATCGAGGGTGAGTCGGTTCGAGTATACTAATCCAATTAGCATACCTATAACGTGTGCTCCCACTAACCATTAGTGTTCGACAGGCACTCTCCTTGTCAAAGAACACGTCATACAAGTCTTCACATAAACTTAACGCCCAGTCAAGTTTCATCGACTTGTGAACGATTAAGTAATTGAGCTATAACCTTTCCAGTGCCGACCCCCTTATCCAATAAGGAGTGGAACATTTTGCTCTCAAATACACGGACTAGTTTCTACATGTATATTTACGAGTTAGGAATGCCAGTAACTACCAGTAAATAAAGAAACATTCATTTGCCTTATATAAATGGTTTACATAATTACAAGTACAATGCCCTCACTCAACAACCTCTGAGTGGCATTCGAGGGCATACTCCAACATCACAATCGATGACGTACTCGAGTACTTATTAAAAACAACACAAACAACAGACAATTGAACCCTGCCGGAACATCACTCTGCACTCTCGTCGTCATGCAGCTCCAGTGGTTGTTTCCCTGCTCTCCTGGATCCTGAATATAAATAAATATTCACCCCCTAAGGGGTTAGCACAACGATGCTAGTACAAGTACCACAACATATTATTCAACATCTCACGAAGAATAATAATAATATAAATGACAAAATACCAACAAGTCTCATCTTACGAGAAACTCATAAATAACATACACAAATGATAATCACAACATGATATCAAAACATACACATGGTGGAAAAACCAACACGAGGTGGAAAAACCAACACGAGGTGGAAAAACCCGTCCGAGGATCCAGCGCAAATGATATCAAAACATACAATGATCCAGCGTTCACTGCCTAGATCCCCCAATGATTCCGTCAAACCAACACGAGGTGGAAAAACCCGTCCGATGATCCAGCGCACGCTAGCGTAGATCCCCCGATGATCATGTCGGATCAACACGAGGTGGACATACAACAATGACATATATGCACAACAATATGTATTATATCAATACGCAAAATAATTAAAGTACTTGCCTCGATTTGACGACAAGAATAACACTTCCACGAATATCAAAACATTCGAAGGTCGTCCCTTCGATTAATCACGTTGCAAAACTCGAACCTTTAAATAAAAGAAATAATATAGAGTCCATCACACGTCGAATAACTAATGTACGAACATCTAACAATCCAAACTACAGCTGAAAGTTCACAAAACGTATCCTGCCTGGTCGGCGTAACGTACGTTACGTATCCAATGTAGCGTACGTTAAGGCTGCTCATTAGCGTGTGTAAACTACGAATTCTAGCGTACGCTAATCATACATTGACATTATCTTCTCTGACCAGTTAACTAACTCGTCTGATGATATAACATATGTTACTTACCAAACGTGGTGTACATTAATTCTGCCCGCTAGCGTACGTAAGTTACAGGGCCTAGCGTACGCTAAACACACATATGACACTTTCTCACTGAGTAGGCGACTGTCTCAATTTGTGATGAAGCATACGAAATCCTCAGTGATTAACGTACGTTATCATCATACATATCATGCTCATACAATTATGAATGATCTTACGGATGAAAACATCTTCGAATTCAAGGATACGTATATCATCATGATGTCATACTCCAATCTTGATTACAAATTCTCATACATAATTCGGAAGGCCTATGGTTGATATCAATATCTTATATCATTCAAACTATCATCTTGAAGATTGTTTAACAATCCACCTTTACAAGATACAACAAATCCTTCCATGATCAACCTCCTAGGTTCATCTAACAACAATGATGTTAATACCAAGTCCGTGATTACTATGAAGACACCTTCTAAATTTGGATTATCAATCTCAGAAAACTTCTTTTACTTGTTCATCGTAACAAGATTCAAATTATGATGCTCTTAACCGAGGTACTTAAAGCATAATCATTTTAACTTTCTAGACATGATGTTGGTTGAATAAATTATCCATGTAACTTAATATCTTGATAGCATGCTCATAATATTCTTAAGGATACGAATACAAGGATGGAGATAGCATTATCATACCTTAAGATGAAGAAAACACCAAGACAATAGGTAGAATCCAACCCCGGTTGCTTGTGTGCCAATCCAAGATGTATCTCTACTTCAATGATCAAGTATAGTAATCTCCAATCTTCAATGACCAAGTATTAAGTAATCTAAAGGTGTAAAAGGTGGCTGGGAACTCTCTGGGGGTGAAATATGTTGAAAGGCAAGTGAAAGAAACGAATGAAATGAAATGGGGTGCTATCCTATTTATAACTTTCTGAGCATAACGTACGCTAGTCTTTGCTCATAGCGTATGTTATCATCCAAAATAGCTTACTGCCTTGTTCTGAACTCCATTACGTATGTTGCACTTATCATGTTACGTATGTAACCAATACCATTAGCGTACGCTACATTCTTACTTTAGCATACGTTAATATCCGCTGACTTAAAAAGTGTCCAGGTTCATGCCGTGCGAATCTGGTAAATATCTGGCCGAGCCCACCACCAGCTGGCTCATGTGCTAGCCGCTCTACTCAATTATTGGCTGCCTTATGTATGCTACACTTCATTCGTAGCGTACGCTAATCTTGGCAAATAACATACGCTATGCTCACTACATAGCATACGTTATCACGTGTTTGCATGTGAAAATACATTAGTTGATATTATCATGCACATGAATATAAATACGAGAAATATCATACTTTGATTATCGATATCACAAATCTGAATAATACAGGGTTCAATTACAGATGAAATACTCAATAATTAATCCGGATATTACATACTCTCCTTCGAAAAAGGAGTTTCGTCCCGAAACTCAAGACGAAAATAACTCTGGATATCTGGACCTCATGTTATCTTCCGTTTCCCAAGTGACTTCTTCCACTCCGTGGCACGACCACTGAACCTTAACCAAAGCGATCTGTTTTTTCTCAATTGCTTAACTCGACTCTCGAGTATCCTAATCGGTCTCTCTTCAAACATGACATCCTGAGCGACTTCGATCGCGCCGAAATCAATGACATGACTAGGATCTGGTATATACTTCCGTAACTCGGATACGTGGAACACGTTATGAACATGGCTCAATGACGGCGGTAATGCCAACCTATATGCCAACTCCCCAACTTTCTCAAGAATCTCGAACGGTCCGATATATCTCGGACTCAGCTTTCCCTTTCTCCCGAAACGAAAGATTCCCCGAGTAGGAGAAACCTTTACAAGCATGTGATCTCCAATACTGAACTCTAATAGGCGACGGCGCACGTCTGCGTAAGATTTCTATCGACTCTGGGCGGTCAACAGTCTTTCGCGAATCAAGGCTATCTTCTCTCATGTCTGTATGATCAATTCCGGTTCCATCCCGATCAAGTCTGATGAATCGTCCCAACATAGAGGCAATATGCATCTCCTCCTGTATAATGCCTCAAGCGGTGCCATCTTAATGGAAGCATGCCAACTATTATTGTAGGTAAATTCAATCAACGGTAGATGAATTTCCCAATCAGTCGACCAATCTAAGGCACAAGCTATCAGCATGTATTCCACTGTTTGAATAGTCCTCTCGGGCTGTCCGTATGTCTGTGGATGATAAGCCGTACTGAAGTTCAATTCGGTTCCCAAGGCCTTATGAAATGCTTTCCAAAAATGAGACACAAAGCGACCGTCTCGGTCAGAAATAATGGTCTTCGGTGTACCATGCAATCGGACTATCTCTTAATTAGATACTCATGCCAACTTCTCGGGTCCCCAAGTGTCCGTAATGCCTAGAAAATGAGCTGATTTGGTTAAACGGTCAACTATAACCCAAATCATGTTCATCCCTGTTCTGTTCTTCGGCATGTTAGTGACAAAGTCCATCGATATGTCTTCCCACTTCCATTCAGAAATCAGGAGCGGATTCAGCATTCCAGCAGGTCGTTGATGTTCGTTCTTAACTTACTGACAAGTCAAACATTTTGAGACATAATTCGCTACATCTTTCTTCATGTTGCCCCACCAGAAATTTTGCTTCAGGTCCTTATACATCTTAATGGTGCCCGGGTGGATAGAATAGGGCGTGCTGTGAGCTTCCTTCATAATTGTCTGCTTCAGAACATCGACATCAGGAATGCAAAGTCGGTTCTGAAATTTCAAAACTCCATCATCATGAATTACGAATCCTGGGGCCTTTCCCTTGATCACTTCATCACGTAACCGAATCATCAGAGGATCATCTACTTGCTTAGATTTGATTTCTTCGGTTAACGATGAAGTTAATTCCATCACACACAGTTGTCCTTGGACTCTTTGCAACCATACTTCAATTCCTTCGCGAATCAATTCCCGTTGAATGCTGGGCTGGGAGGTCAGAGTCTCCAGCATCTGAATGAAAACAGGCTTGCGGCTAAGTGCATCAGCCACTACATTTGCTTTGCCTGCATGATAAAGAATCTCCAGCCATCTCATCTGCCGCATGTTCAACTCTTTCTGACTGAAGATGTATTTGAGACCCTTGTGATCCGTAAAGATTTGACAGGGAGTCCCATACAGGTAATGTCTCCATAGTTTCAAAGCAAAAGCTACCGCTGCCAGCTCCAAATCATGCGTTGGGTAATTTACTTCATACGGTTTTAGCTGTCGTGATGCATAGGCGATCACCTTCTCATTTTGCATCAATACACACCCGAGATCTTGGTTCTAAGTGTCACTGTAAAGTATGAATCCTCCAGTTCCCTGTGGGAGTGCTAAAATTGGTGCCGTTGTCAATCTCTTCTTCAATTCATCAAAGCTAGTCTAGCACATCTCGTTCCACTCAAACTTTTGTGTTTTCTGCAGTAGTTGAGTAAGTGGGCGGGAATTTTGGAAAACCCTTCCATGAACCGACGATAATACCCAGCAAGTCCTAAGAAACTCCGGACTACTTTCACATTCTTAGGAGACTTCCAATCCATAACTGCTTCGATTTTCTGGGGGTCTACTCGGATTCCTTTTGCTGATACCACATGACCGAGGAACATTACTTCCTTTAGCCAGAATTCACACTTAGAAAGCTTGACGTACAATTACTCATTTCTCAGAAGGTCTAAAACGATCCGCAAATGCTGTGCATGCTCTTCCGGGCTCTTGGAATAAACCAGAATGTCATCAATAAACACGACCACAAATTTGTCCAAATATTCTATGAACACTCGGTTAATCAATTTCAAGAATACAGCAGGTGCATTAGTAAGACCAAACGGCATCACTACAAACTCATAGTGTCCGTAGCGAGTTCTGAACGCTGATTTTGGAACATCAGTTTCCTTAATCCTCAACTGGTGATATCCCGACCTCAGATCGATCTTAGAAAACACTGTTGCTCCTTGCAACTGATAAAACAAATCATCAATCCATGGCAACAGATACTTGTTCTTAATCGTCATCTTGTTCAGTTCTCGATAGTTAATACATAATCGAAGCGATCCATCCTTCTTCCGGACAAAAAAATTGGTGCACCCCAGGGCGAAACGCTTGGCTGGATATAGCCTTTGTCCAGTAACTCTTCCAGTTGCTTCTTCAATTCATACATTTCAGTAGGTGCCATACGATACAGCGCCTTAGAAATTGGTGTAGCTCCTGGTTCCAGCTCGATGGTGAATTCTACATCCCGTCGTGGAGGTAGTCCAGGTAATTCGTCAGGAAACACATCCGGAAATTTGTTCACAACAGGAATGGATGAGAGTTCTACTTTTTCGTCTTCCTTCTTCATTGAGTAGCACCAGTATCCAGTACAACCCTGTTTAAGCAGTTTAATAGCCTTCATCGCTTTGATCAACTTTCCTGAGCTTCCTAGTCTCCATCCCTTGAACAGTATCTCGGAACCATCTTTAGCTATCATCAATATATTCCTCTTCCAGTAGTTTACAATAGCTCCATAAAGATTAAGACAATCATCTCCGAGAATCAGGTCGTCGCCTTGCATTTCTATCACAATCAGATTTGAGGGCCAATCTTTGCTTCCAATTGATATGGGAAAATCTCTAGTTTCCAAATTCCCCACAATTCTCTCCCCACTTGGTAATCCCACAACATAAGGCTCAAAAAAACCAGAAATGTTCAAACGATTTACACAAGATAAAGATATAAATGAATGCGTAGCTCCTGTGTCGAATAAAATGCTAACTGGTTGTGAAAGGATCTGAATAGTACCTGATGCGACAACAGCATCCTGATCGTCTGCCCTCCTCATCTCGTATAGTCGTGGAGGAGCGGATCTGGCACTCAATGTCCCCTTTTGGTCTAATTGTCCTCTGTTTCGTCCGTGGCCAAAATTTTGGGGCAACTGAACACTCTGATGCGTCTGCTGAATACTCGCTTCCTTCTGTGCTGGCTGTGGTGTACGAGCTCTAAAATATTTTGCAGCCTCCTCACAGAACACCGCACGATGTCCCTCTCGACCACGATCAAAACAAGTTATGGCAGGGAGGGGGTAATTTTGTCGGTAGTGTCCCGTCTGACCACAGTTAAAACACTTCCTTGTTACATCCATCGTGGTTGATACTGTTCCAAAATTCTTTCCGCTCTTGGATGGGTGCAGAGGTTTCTTGAAAGAATGAAAAGATGACTGGGCCTTGCGGGGCCCACTGCTCTTGTGCTCTATGAAACTACCAGAGACTTTCTGCTTCTTGGATTATGCAAACTTTTCCATCGTTCCTTCTTTGATTTCATACGCCAACGCTTTATCCTGATATTGACGGAGAGTGGTACATTTGAAACCGGACATGTACCTCTGAATCTCTGGTTTCATTCTCATATCAAAATAGATCATCATTTCTGCATCTGTTCTGACGAGATGTCGAGCAAATGCCAGCTGCTGGTTAAACGTCTTAATCGCCTGAGATACTGGCACATCTGAAGGCTGCATGGAGAAAAACTCCCGAACTTTGGCTTCCCTCACCGTACGAGGGCAGTACTGTGCTTCCATCATCAATTTAAATTCTCCCCAGTCGGCATCATGATCTACAGGCCGGATGGCTTCCCACCACTTGGACGCTTCCCCTATCAGAAAATACTGAGCAATAGAGGCTCTCCGGTCATCTGGGCAATTAATCCCAGCAAAAATTTTCTCCAGTTCTTTTAACAATGATCCCACATTGGTGTCTCAGAAAAGCCGTTGAATTTGGGTGGTTGCATCTTCGCCACCTCTTGCATCCATCGGTCACCTCGATTTCCCAAGTTTGGGATACCTTGCTGTCTTTCTCCGTATTGTAATCCTACTGCCACCTGCATTCGGTCCACGACCTGGGAAAACTGAGTCATCTGGTTAACCACCTGACGAAGGATTTCGGGAACAACAAGTTCTGGTTCATTTCTAATAGATCTTTGTGGCTCGCCTGAGCTGTGGCTGGCCTGATTAGAAGGCGAAGCTTCTCTTTCAGCATTCCTTCGTCCACATCCGCGACCGCGACCACGTCCACATCCACGTCCACCTCTCAACATACTGTAAGCATAAATACTCAATATACAGGAAACAATATCGTTCTAATGTTCAAGTGTAAAGAGGTATAACATGTAAAGGATGAGATAGAATTTAGGAACTTACAACCACCGTTCGCACGAAGACGTAGGCAGTACAGTGATGTTATTCACGACCGGTTACCTCAAAAGATATATATGACCCTATTTTAACCCAATGGCCTAGATATCCATAATCTTAGCTCTGATACCATATTCTGTAACACCCCCGATAAATTCAGGAATATTACAGCACTGTAAATCCTTTACATAAGAATTTACAAGACTGAAGAAATGAAAAGACAATAACAGATACCAACATATGATCCTACTTATGACTAAGTCCCCCTTCACAGGGACTTTTGAAAGAGCCTATGATAAACTAGGATTAATCTATACCGACGTATGTGGTGCTTTGGAAGCAGCACATGATGGATATCAGTATTTCATTACGTTTACAGATGATCATACTAGGTATGGTTATGTATACTTAATGAAACACAAATCTGAGGCTTTTGAGAAATTCTAGGAATTTAAGGCCCTAGTCGAGAAACAAACTGGAAATCATATCAAATCACTTTAGTCGGACCGAGGTGGCGAGTATATGAGTATGGAGCTTGACGAGTTCCTTAAGGAACATGGAATAGTATCACAACTAACACCTCCAGATACTCCCCAGTTAAATGGTGTGTCAGAAAGAAGGAACCGGACCTTGTTGAACATGGTCTGTTCCATGCTGGGCTATACTGACTTACCAATTTACCTCTGGGGGTATGCAATCCTGACTGCTGCTTATATCTTGAACAAATATCCTTCCAAATCCATTCCTAAAACTCCACATGAGATGTGGGAGGGCAGGAAACTAAGTCTTAGTTACATTAGGATTTGGGGATGTCCCGCCTATGTCAAGAAGACTAAGGTGGAAAAGTTGGAGCGAGGTCCGCGAAGGGACGTTTCATTGGATTCCCATCTGGGATGATGGGTTATCTATTTTACATGCCTGAAGATCGAAAGATCGTTGTTGCTTTACAAGCACACTTACTGGAAGATGAGTTCATTCAGGAAGGCGGAGCAGGTAGAAGTATTTCTTTGAAAAAATACAATGAAACTTCTCAGGAGACACATGTGCAAGAAATTGGAACCGAACCTTCTGAAACACAAGTACAACCACCTCGTAGGTCTACTAGGGTGTCTCATTTACCTGAGAGGTATGGCCTTGTGTACTTGGAGGAGATGGGTCTCCATGAGGTTCCAAGTGATAGCCAAGAGACCGACCCAATGACCTATGACCATGCGATGGTGGATGTAGACTCCGCGAAATGGCGTGAAGCTATGGAAGCTGAGATAGACTCGATGCATGTCAATCAGGTCTGGACTCTAGTAGATCGCCCCGAGGGCATAGTGCCTATTGGGAACAAGTGAATCTACAAGAGGAAGACTTATGGGGATGGCAAGGTTGACGCCTATAAGGCCAGGCTTGTGGCAAAGGGTTATACCCAAAAGGAAGGGATCGATTACCACAATACCTTCTCGCCTGTAGCTATGATCAAGTGTATTTGCATGATGCTCGGTATAGCTGCCTACCACGATTATGAGATATGGCAAATGGATGTAAAGAAAGCTTTCCTTAATGGATTCCTCGAGGAGGAAATCTATATGGAGCAGCCTAAAGGCTTTGTGTTCGAGGTCGATATTCAGAAAGTGTGCAAACTTCAACGTTCCATTTATGGACTGAAGCAAGCTTCGCGTAGTTGGAACCTTCATTTTGACGAGGCAGTCAAAGAGTTTGACTTCGTGCAAAATGAAGAGGAACCTTGTGTATACAAGAAGGTTAGTAGGAGCAAGATCACATTCTTAGTACTATATGTAGATGACATTCTACTAATAGGAAACGATATGGGAATGCTCAGTTCTGTGAAAGCTTGGCTTTCGAGTAATTTCTCCATGAAAGACTTGGGAGAAACAACCTATATTCTTGGTATTCGGCTATACCGGGAGCCAATATACAAACCTGTGTTTTAAAATAGGCACCAGCCAAGTCACAGGTCTAGGCTGCAGCCAAGGTATACAAGGCAGCCACCTAGACATGAGACTAGGAAATGGCCAAGGCAGAAGCAGCAGCCCAGACAACATGCCGATTATTATCAAAGACTCCCTAAAAATAGATTTCAAAATGGGAGGGGCAAATAGAAACCTCAAGGTTATCCTAATTTTCGAAACGAATAGGTGTGGAGACCTCAAAAATTTAATAAATGGTCTCAGCCAAGATTTAGGCATGGCCCACACCATCAATTTTATAAGGCATATCCGATACACAATCCTAACAGAGGATATAGACCCAGACCTTACACACCTTTTAGGGGTAATAATAGCAACTTTCACAATCCCAGGAGAAACCAGTTCTCCAGGAAACTAACTAACCCCCGAGGACCCACACAGATTTGGGTACCTAAATCTCTGCTTGTCTGATTGCAGAAAAGGTGGAAGGACTACTACCACATCTCCACAAATTCAAACTTTGGAGGTGAAGAATGGTTTGTAGATTCCGGATGCTCAAGGCACATGACCGGGAACAAGAAGGTGCTGATGAATTATACCAAAGAAAAAGGTCCAGATGTAACCTTTGGAGATAGCTCTAGAGGTCAGACTAAAGGTTTTGGAGAGCTGCACAGAGGAAACATCACCATATCCAAAGTTCATTATGTCAAAGGACTCAAGTATAATCTTTTGACCATAAGTCAGTTTTGCGATGAGAAGAATCTAGTAGTCTTCACCATTTAGAAATGCATGGTGATAGATATCCTATCTCGAGAAGTGAAGCTATAAGGATTCAGAAGGAGAGATGTCTATATGATATATTGGAACACAGGAACTCCTAATACATGTTTTCTATCTAAGACAATAGCTGAGAATGGATGGCTGTGGCACAAAAGACTATATCACCTAAATTTCAAATTCATCAACAAGATTAGTTCTCAGAAGCTGGTCAAAGGACTTCCAGAAGAAGTATTCAAGAAGGAATCTCTCTGTGATGCATGTCAGATGTTAGGAGTATGCCCTCGAATGCCACTCAGAGGATGTTGAGTGAGGGCATTGTACATGTAATTATGTAATTTATTATAATAAGGCAAATGAATGTTTCTTTATTTACTGGAAGTTACTGGCATTCCTAACTCGTAAATATACATATAGAAACTAGTCCATGTATTTGAGAGCAAAATGTTCCACTCCTTATTGAATAAGGGGATCGACACTGGAAAGGTTTATAGCTCAAATACTTAAACGTTCACAAGTCGATGAAACTTGACTGGGCGTTAAGTTTATGTGAAGACTTGTATGACGTGTTCTTTGACAAGGAGAGTGCCTGTCGAACACTAATGGTTAGTGGGAGCGCATGTTATAGGTATGCTAATTGGATTAGTATACTCGAACCGACTCACCCTCGATTCGTCACACGAATTTCACTCCAGGACAGTCAATGACGGAATCTAAAGGTTGTGATAGGTATTCGTGAACCTTAGACTTGAGGATTTAGTAGGGATGTGCTTGTGACGTCAAGATTTTCATTAGAGTAGTTCGACCCTGTAAATCGGAAGGCGGGGGTCAACCTCGACGTGCATCTTGACGGGCAAGTAGCAGGTCCTACTGAATACCAAGATAGAATTCTTTCTCCCGTTAGTGAGCGGGTTATATGTCCTATGCGGTTATTGGCAGATGAGATCATAAGTCTTTGGCCAAAGCATTGGAGCTAGTTGTATTAGATACACGACAGCTCGATGATCTCGATTTGCATTAACGCATGCATATCGTCAAGTACAGATAGGGTTTGACTGACCGTGACCCTATAACTTGATCGGGACATTTGAAAGAAGGATTTATAAGTATACTGGTATTCACGACAGAATGGTTCTTGAATGATCCCAATCATTCGTTCTCAGTTGGGGTACAGTGTAGGCCGCCAGGCTGGCTAGGTGGTGCTACTACTCTTTCATTCCTCCCATTGCTGACTGAGACGAACCTACCGAGTCGCGCAATAGGATTGACGACGGAATGAATCGAGCTTATTCTCTCATTATGAATATCAGATATTGGATATCTAATTTTGGACATTGTATGTCTGAATCGATTTATTGGATAAATTGATTTACAGCCAAATGAACTAAATATATTACTGGGTGATTAATTTAATTCATGAATATAATTATTTCTTGGAGAAATTAATTATGTCATTATGTATTTGATATGATAAATTAATTGGATTAATTAATCAATATAAATACATTGGAACGGAATTGGACTTTATCTGTTTGGACTCTCGGGAGTCCGAAACGAACAGAATTCGTCCGAATCCTTCTAGATTGGCCGCCCCCTTCACTTTCCATCCACCTTCCCATCTTGTTCTTTTGTGTCCATTTTATAATGGATGAAAATGACTTGTAAGGAATATCATGTGCATGAGATGTACATGTGAGTGGAAAGTAGAATAAGAAGAGAAGACTTTCACTCTCACCACACTTGATCCTCAACGTGAGAAAGAGGAAATAGAGAGAGAAAAAGAACTTAGAGTTCATTTCATTGTCTTCAACTTCATCTTCATCTTCTTCATTCTTTTCTTTCAATTTTCTTAGAGAAATATTGAGAGAAAAATAGAGAGAAAAAGATTAAATACTTAGAGTGTAATAATCTTTATATTCAAGCTCCTATAATCTTGTTCTAGCCGTATCCTTGGAGGATAACGAGATTTAGTCATTCCGGTCGTTTCTCCGGCGCGTGGCAAGTAGAGACGCGGTGCTTTCGGCGTTGGATCGTTCAAGGGCTTGAAGCGGAATAGATTCGTAGAGATCAAGCAAAGCTTGGGGAATAGCTCAAGAGAATGTTATCCATCTAATCAATGGACTACAAGGGTGAGTTTCTATATCTCTTGTGAATTCGTTTTTGATATTCGTATATACGTAGCTCGATCGATCCTCGTAGGGATTCAGATCGAATTAATTTTCATTTTACCGCTTCCGCTGGGCCTTCGTTTTAGGCACCGTATCCCAACAGTGGTATCGGAGCATAGGTCTTGCGATCGTATATACGATATTGGCATTTGGAATGCTCGATTAGATGGTGAATGATTTGGAATGATTTTAGTCATAATCGTGGTATATATTTTTACGTTCGTTGTAGTTATATTTTTTGTAAGTTTTTGTCTAAATATAAATCTTAATTTCTTGGAAATATGATTTATATTGAAGATATGAATGTTGGAGAATATAGATATTGGACATCCGGTCGAAAAATTAGCCCTGAAATGCCGTTGGACGGTCCGGGAGCAGGGGACCGCGGCCCAGGCTCAAGGGGCCGCGGCCCAGGGCCACTGGCCGTGTCCTGGCCGGCAGGTTCCGAGCGTAACTCGGCCATGCCAGGCCTGTCTGCCGGCAGGCTGCCGAGGGTGACTCGGTCAGGCAGGCCTATTTTCACCCCGACTCGATTTTTCCGTGTATTCTTGAAAATTAATCTCCCACATGTTAAATTGGATTTAAGATGATTAAAATGATTTATGGTATTTCATTTTATAAGGGAAAATTGATTTATTGTAATACTTGTGATCGACCGAATTATTTTGAACGTTTTCATATTACCGATTGTGTGAATCGATTTGATCGGTTCGTATTGTTGATTGGATCAATGTATCTCTACGCTTTCCATTTATTTAGTATTTATTGGATGAATGCTTTTGAATGGGGATGTGGTTCGTGGACTTAGTTTTTGAATCGTTCGTTTTATTCGATTGGGTTGTAAAGGCCGTTTTGAGCTTATTTATTTTACTAGAAAAATTTGTATCTAGGATGCAATTCTCAATGTAAAATTTATATGTAATGACGAAGACCGGAGGAAGATCCATTTCGAGAAGACGAAGATTCAAGACGAAGACTTGTAATTAGATTACGGAGTTTTTGTTTTCTAGGAACGGTCCATGAACCACATGTTGGTAGCAACTAGGTTGTGAATGGTTGTTTCATGTTGTATGAATGCCACAAACGTGCTTAAATGATTAATGTGCAAAGTGTAACGTTAATCGCGATAATTCTCCCACAACAAATTATTAAGTTTATAAGGTTTCAAGGTTTTCCTTCCCTCCATCGAGTTTTCGGGAAATTGAAATCCAAACCGGATGTGCTATGCCTCCGAGTTATCGGGGTAGTCGTTCGGGGAGGATGGATAAATTACCGGGAGCGCATTGGATGCCTTCGGTTAGAGCAAATTTTATCCGTAGAAACCTGATAGGTTGCCGGATAAGATTCAATTGTGAAACTGATTTGCGTCGATGGTATAAACTTAACTTGTTCACGAACCATAGAAACCGTATAGGTTGAGGGGAGTGAACAAGGGGAAAAAGAAGATCGAATTATCCATTAGATGGGTTGGTGTTGGACACCACTTTATGAAAATTAATAGACTAGAAACCTGTTCGGTTGCCCTCTATTAAGATTTATAAAGAACTCGATCATCACTATGAAGTAGAGCGACGATACTTCTGGATTTCACATGGGAGTGTGTTATTCCGATAAAAATAGTGGGAGCTGGGTAACAAGAATAGAAAAGAACTTAATTCTATAATCAGAACATAATTGAATGAGTCACTAATTAATCTGTTATACTTAATGCAGACAAATCTCAATATGACAATGAATCCACTCGCAATTCTACTCGAAAAGAACACCTTAATGGGAACTAACTTTGTGGATTGGCTCCGAAATCTGATGATTGTCCTCAGTATAGAGGCACTGGGATATGTCTTGGAGACGGACATTCCGGCGCCTCCTGTGCGGACCCGAGCCAATCAGGAAGAGATTGAAAACCACGAAAAGTGGGTTAAGGATGACATGAAAGTCCGTGCTTATATGATGGCTTCCATGTCTAATGAGCTTGAGAGAGCTCATGAGAAAATGACTTCTGCTAGGCAGATTCTATCTCACTTAACCGAACTTTATGGTGAGCACAGCAGAACTGCTAGATATGAGATATCTAAGCAACTGTTCGGTGCAAGGATGAAGGAAGGTGAGAAGGTTGGGGAACACGTCCTCAAAATGATATCCATGATCGAGAGATTGGAGGCTCTTGATTTTAAAATGGATATTTCTCTCCAAACCGACCTTATCATATAGTCTCTCCCTGATTCCTTCTCACAGTTTGTTATGAACTTCAACTGCAATGAGATTGCATGTAATTTAGCTGGGCTAATGAACAAACTTGTGACCACTCAGTCTCAGATGAAGACTCCGCGGATGAAGGAGTCTGCTCTTGTGATTTCTTATGGACCTCGGAGGTCTAAGAACAAGAAGAAAAAGACCAAGAAGCAAACTGGACCACAGGTTAAGGACCTTAAGGGTAAGGGCAAGGCCCCGATGGTTCCGAAGAACAAGAAGAAGAAGGATGCTTGTCTCAAGTGCGGTGAGCTGGGCCAATGGGCTAGAGACTGTCCGATTCTTCATGGAACTTCAGGTACAGAACTTTTAGTTTTGGAAACAAATTGTTCTGCTACTGTATTTTCTACTTCCTGGATACTTGATTCTGGTGCTAGTTCTCATATTTGTACCGTGAATCAGGATCTGGAACAAAGTAGGAAGCTTTGAGCTGGAGAAGTTATGATCACAGTCGGAAGCGGACATAGTGTCGAGGCGACCGACATAGGATCACTTCTTTTGGGTTTAGAATTCGGCTTTGTTTTGACTTTAGAATATGTGCTTGTTTTGCCCAAGGGGCACAAAAACATTGTATCCATTCCGGTCATGGACCGAAAAGGCTTTTCATTTTTCATTGGTGATGGTTCCTGCAAAATTTATTTTAGAAATAAACTAGTGGGTACTGCTATATTGTTGAATGGATTGTATCATCTAAATCTCAGCAACAAAGTAGTTGTGAATACTATGACTAGAAAACGTGGTAGGGATGAAACCAATCAAGTTTTGAAATGGCATCTTATACTTGGTCATGTTGGTCAGACCAAGGTTTACAAGATGGAAAAAGATGGACTTATGGGTCCATTGGGATCAGATCCCTTTCCTACTTGTGAATCTTGCCTTAAAGGTAAAATGACTAAGTCCCCCTTCACAATGACATTTGAAAGAGCCGCTGATAAACTGGGATTAATCCATATCGACATATGTGGTGCTTTGGAAGCAGCACGTGACGGATATCAATATTTCATTACGTTTACAGATGACCATACTAAGTATGGTTATGTATACTTAATGAAACATAAATCCGAGGCCTTTGAGAAATTCCAGGAATTCAAGGCCTTAGTCGAGAAACAAACTGGTAATCATATTAAAGCACTTCAGTTGGACTGAGGTGGCGAGTATATGAGTATGGAGTTTGACGAGTTCCTTAAGGAACATGGAATAGTTTCACAACTAACACCTCCAGGTACTCCTCAGTTAAATGGTGTGTCAGAAAGAAGGAACCGGACCTTGTTAAACATGGTCCGTTCCATGCTAGGCTATACTGACTTACCAATTTACCTGTGGGGGTATGCACTCCTGACTGCCGCTTATATCTTAAATAGATGTCCTTCCAAATCCGTTCCTAAAACTCCACATGAGATGTGGGAGGGAAGGAAACCAAGTCTTAATCATATTAGGATTTGGGGATGTCCCGCCTATGTCAAGAAGACTAAGGTGTAGAAGTTGGAAGCTAGGTCTGCGAAGGGACGTTTCATTGGATTCCCGTCTGGGACGATGGGATATCTATTCTACATGCCCGAAGATTGAAAGATCATTTTTGCTTTACAAGCACACTTCCTGGAAGATGAGTTCATTCAGGAAGGCGGGGCAGGTAGAAGTATTTCTTTAGAAGAATACAATGAAACTCCTCAGGAGACACCTGTGCAAGAAACTGGAACCGAACTTTCTGAAACACAAGTACAACCACCTCGTAGGTCTAGCAGGGTGTCTCATTTACCTGAGAGGTATGGGCTTGTGCACTTGGAGGAGCTGGGTCTCCATGAGGTTCCAAGTGATAGCCAAGAGACCGACCCGACGACCTATGACCAAGCGATGGTTGATGTAGACTCCGCGAAATGGCGTGAAGCTTTGGAAGTTGAGATAGACTCGATGAATGTCAATCAGGTCTGGACTCTAGTAGACCGCCCCAAGGGCATAGTGCCTATTGGGAACAAGTGGATCTACAACAGAAAGACTGATGGTGATGGCAAGGTTGACGCCTATAAGGCCAGGCTTGTGGCAAAGGGTTATACCCAGAAGGAAGTGATCGATTACCACGATACCTTCTCGCCCGTAGCCATGATCAAGTCTATTCGCATGATGCTTGCTATAGCTGCCTACCATGATTATGAGATATGGCAAATGGACGTAAAGACGGCTTTCCTTAATGGATTCCTCGAGGAGGAAATCTATATGGAGCTGCCTAAAGGCTTTGTGTCCGAAGTCGATATTCAGAAAGTGTGCAAGCTTCAGCGTTCCATTTATGGACTGAAGCAAGCGTCGCGTAGTTGGAACCTTCGTTTTGAGATCGCATTCTTAGTACTATATGTAGATGACATTCTACTAATAGGAAATGATGTGGGAATGCTCAGTTCTGTGAAAGCTTGGCTTTCGAGTAATTTATCCATGAAAGACTTGGGAGAAGCTACCTATATTCTTGGTATTCGACTCTACCGGGATAGAGCGAAGAGAACAATAGGTCTTTCCCAAGCCCTCTATATAGATAAAATCTTAAAGCGATTTAAGATGGATGATTCTAAAAGAGGGTTCCTACCGATGCAACATGGAATAAAACTCTCCTTGAAGATGTGTCCTCAAAGTGAGGAACAACGAAAGGAAATGAGTAATATACCATATGCTTCGGCCGTGGTTAGCCTTATGTATGCTATGTTGTGTACAAGACCTGACATCGCACATGCTGTAAGCGTGGTGAGTAGGTTTCAGGCAAACCCAGGTAGGGAACATTGGACTGCCGTAAAGAACGTTCTCAAGTACTTGAGAAGGACTAGAGATATGGTTCTGATGTATGGCGGTGGAGAATTGGATGTGGTGGGATTCACTGATTCGAACTTCCAAGGACTGAAGGACGACTCGATGTCTACTTCTGGCTATATATTTACTCTTAATAGAGGAGCAGTATCTTGGCGTAGCGCCAAGCAAAGCGCGACTGCTGATTCCACTTGTTAGGTTGAGTATCAAGCAGCCTCGGAGGCTTCCAAGGAAGGGTTCTGGATTAAAAAGTTTCTCGGAGAACTTCAAGTGATACCATGTGCTGAGCTGCCTGTTCCGCTGTACTGTGACAACAACGGAGCTGTAGCGCAGGCCAAGGAGCCGAGGTTTCACAAAAGCACCAAATATATTGAGAGGAAGTATCATCTCGTAAGAGAATTTGTTCACAAGGGATACATTGTGCTGCACAGAGTAGACTCGGCCGACAACGTCGCCGATCCACTGACCAAGCCACTTTCTCAGACTAGCTTGGAGCGTCATATGGAAAACATGGGTATTAGATACCATAGTGTGTGGCATTGAGTGCAAATGGGAGATTGTTAGGAGAATGCCCTCGAATGCCACTCAGAGGATGTTGAGAGAGGCCATTGTACTTGTAATTATGAAATTTATTATCATAAGGCAAATGAATGTTTCTTTATTTACTGGAAGTTACTGGCATTCCTAACTCGTAAATATACATATAGAAACTAGTCCATGTATTTGAGAGCAAAATGTTCCACTCCTTATTGAATAAGGGGATCGGCACTGGAAAGGTTTATAGCTCAAATACTTAAACGTTCGCAAGTCGATGAAACTTGACTGGGCGTTAAGTTTATGTGAAGACTTGTATGACGTGTTCTTTGACAAGGAGAGTGCCTGTCGAACACTAATGGTTAGTGGGAGCGCATGTTATAGGTATGCTAATTGGATTAGTATACTCGAACCGACTCACCCTCGATTCGTCACACGGATTTCACTCTGGGACAGTCAATGACGGAATCGAAAGGTTGTAATAGGTATTCGTGAACCTTAGACTTGAGGATTTAGTAGGGATGTGCTTGTGACGTCAAGATTTTCATTAGAGTAGTTAGACCCTGTAAACCGGAAGGCGGGGGTCAACCTCGATGTGCATTTTGACGGGCAAGTAGCAGGTCCTACTGAATACCAAGATAGAATTCTTTCTCCCGTTAGTGAGCGGGTTATATGTCCTATGCGGTTATTGGCAGATGAGATCATAAGTCTTTGGCCAAAGCATTGGAGCTAGTTGTATTAGATACACGACAGCTCGATGATCTCGATTTGCATTAATGCATGCATAGCGTCAAGTACAGATAGGGTTTGACTGATCGTGACCCTATAACTTGATCGGGACATTTGAAATAAGGGTTTATACGTATACTGGTACTCACGACAGAATGGTTCTTGAATGATCCAAATCATTCATTCTCAGTTGGGGGTACAGTGTAGGCCGCCAGGCTGGCTAGGTGGTGCTACTACTCTTTGGTTCCTCCCATTGCTGACTGAGACGAACCTATCGAGTCGCGCAATAGGATTGACGACGGAATGAATCGAGCTTATTCTCTCATTATGAATATCAGATATTGGATATCTAATTTGGGACATTGTATGTCTGAATCGATTTATTGGATAAATTGATTTACAGCCAAATGAATTAAATATATTACTAGGTGATTAATTTAATTCATGAATATAATTATTTCTTGGAGAAATTAATTATGTCATTATGTATTTGATATGATAAATTAATTGGATTAATTAATCAATATAAATACATTGGAACGGAATTGGACTTTATCTGTTTGGACTCTCAGGAGTCCGAAACGAACAGAATTCGTACGAATCCTTCTAGATTGGCCGCCTCCCTCACTTTCCATCCCCCTTCCCATCTTGTTCTTTTGTGTCCATTTTATATTGGATGAAAATGACTTGTAAGGAATATCATGAGCATGAGATGTACATGTCAGTGGAAAGTAGAATAAGAAGAGAAGACTTTCACTCTCACCACACTTGATCCTCAACGTGAGAAAGAGGAAATAGAGAGAGAAAAAGAACTTAGAGTTCATTTCATGGTCTTCAACTTCATCTTCATCTTCTTCATTCTTTTCTTTCAATTTTCTTAGAGAAATATTGAGAGAAAAATAGAGAGAAAAAGATTAAATACTTAGAGTGTAATAATCTTTATATTCAAGCTCCTATAATCTTGTTCTAGCCGTATCCTTGGAGGATAACGAGATTTAGTCGTTCCGGTCGTTTCTCCGGTGCGTGGCAAGTAGAGACGCGGTGCTTTCGGCGTTGGATCGTTCAAGGGCTTGAAGCGGAATAGATTCGTAGAGATCAAGCAAAGCTTGGGGAATAGCTCAAGAGAATGTTATCCATCTAATCAACGGACTACAAAGGTGAGTTTCTATATCTCTTGTGAATTCGTTTTTGATATTCGTATATACGTAGGTCGATCGATCCTCGTAGGGATTCGGATCGAATTACTTTTTGTTTTACCGCTTCCACTGGGCCTTCGTTTTAGGCACCGAATCCCAACAGAAAGGGAAGCAAACAAGAGCATCATTCATACTAGTTCAACCTACCACTCTTACAACAAGGATTTTAGATCTACTTCACATGGATCTATTTGGTCCCATCAAGCCAAGGACCTTAAGTGGCAGAAAGCACGCTCTAGTAGTAGTAGATGACTACTCAAGATATACATGGGTTGTTTTTTTCTATAAAAAGAGTGAAACACTAACCAAGTTACCTGAGCTGCGAAGGAGGATCCAGAATGAGAAATCTCTCTCAATCATCAAGATCAGATCAGATAGAGGAGGAGAATTTCTCAACAAGGAAATCACTGATTACAGTGATCAGAATGGGATCCAGCATGAAGTCTCTGCAGCCAGGACCCCTCAGCAGAATGGTGTTGCTGAAAGAAGGAACAGAACCTTAAAGGAAGCTGCCAGGTCCATGATTGCAGAAGCAGACCTGCCCAAGAGGTTCTGGGCTGAAGCTGTCAACGCAGCATGTCACACTCAGAACAGGAGCATGATAGTAGGGAGACATGGCAAAACTCCCTATGAGGTTTGGAATGGCAGAACACCAACTGTTGCATATTTTCATATTTTTGGTTGTAAGTGTTTCATCCACAACAACGGTAAAACCCAACTAAATGCCTTTGATGCTAAAACTGATGATGGTCTCTTTATGGGATACTCACAAAGAAGCAAGGCATATAGAGTTTTTAATAAAAGAACCTTAGTTGTGGAGGAAACACCTCATGTTGTATTTGATGAAACTACTGCTAAGTACAGGAAAAAGGTGGAGCTGGTAGAGAATAAGCTCAAATCTGCCAAATGAACCTTATTTGTAGGAAAAATTCAAGATCACCGATTTAGCATACGTAGAAGGACTACAATACAATCTTCTTAGCATTAGCCAGTTCTGTGACAAATATTTCTCGATTAAATTCTATATAGATCACTGTAGGGTGAAGGACATAAAGACCAAACAAATTGTCCTTACATGAAGCCGGTCAGGTAACATGTATATTGCTGACTAGAGACCCACTAGTACAGTAATTTCTTGTCTTGTTGCCAAAGGCACGACAGATCAAAGCTGGCTATGGCACAAAAGAATTTCTCACATCAACTTCAATACCATCAACAAATTAGCTCGACGGGGAATGGTCAGAGGCTTGCATGATGTTTCATTGCATAGGAACATCATCTGTGGACCTTGTCAGAAAGGAAAGCAAGTCAAGACGTCTCTAAAGAGCAAATCGTATCTTTCAACCCACAGGGTCCTGGACTTGGTACATATGGATCTTTATGGCCCTATAGACCCTGTCAGTCTAGGGCTCTGTTCTTTTGGACTGAATGAATCTGAACTAAACCGAATCGAATCAATCAATCGAATGGATTCGAATCGAATCGAATCGAATCAATTGAATCGAATGGACTCGAATCGAATCGAATCGAACTCAAATATATATTAAGGGTAAATAATAATAATAATGGTAAATAATAATAATAGTAATTAACAACAACAACGATAATAGTAATATTATTAGTAATAATAACAATAATAATAATTAAGATTAATAATAATAATAATAAGAAGAAGAACTGAAATAATCGAATCAATCAATGGTCTCCGAATCAATCGAATCGAATCAATTGAATCGAATGGACTCGAATCGAATCGAATCGAATCAAAATCAAAATAAGTCCAAAAGAACAGGGCCTAGGAGGTCAGATATATTGTCTTGTCATTGTTGATGTTTTTCTAGGTACTCTTGGACCATCTTTCTGAGAAATAAAAAAGAGACAACCATAAAGCTGCCGGAACACCTGAAAAAGCTTCAAAATGAGAAAGGGCCGAGTATTGTATCCATTTGTTCTGACAAAGGCACAAAATTTACAAACGGCTTCATAGAGCAATAATGTGCCGATAATGGCATACATCATGAATACTTAGCAGCCCGCACTCCTCAACACAATGGTGCTGTCGGGCGAAAGAACAGGATGCTGAAGGAAGAAAGAAGAACGATGTTAGCTGTAAGCAAGTTGCCACAGTTTTTTTTGGGGTGAAGCAACAAATAGAACGTGATATACACAAAACCACTGTATCATCAACAAGCACCACACCAAAACCATATACGAGGTATGGAATAATAAAAATTGCAATGGTTGCGTATTTTTATATTTTTGGATGCAGGTGTTACATTCTTAACAATGGGAAGGATCAACTCAAGACATTCTATGAAAAATCAACTGAAGGTATATTCGCTGGATACTCCTCTGTCAGCAAGGCATTTAGGATATTCAACAAAATAAAACTAACAATGAAGGAGTCAGTCAATAGTCTTTGATGAACCCCATTGCGACCCTACAAGAATTGAAAACCTAACCCTATCATCCAGATGTTATCTCTTAATCGAAACCCACAGACTCAGGATGAACCTGTTGTAAATCTAGTGATTAATCCCGCTGCTGTAAGAATAGAAGAATTATTTGAAACTGATGTTGTAGAAGCTGAAGCTGAAACTACAGCTCAACAGGACACAGCAAGGGATGCTAAACTAGAACCCGATAGGAGGTGGTTAAGAGGTCACCCTCAGGAGTTACTAACTGGCGATAACCAGAAGAAGAATACAGACTACACAAGGAACTGTACTCTGTGCATAAGAAGATACAGAATCCAGTTCTGAAAAGTTTTTATTCCCTGTATGGAACTCCCAAGTTGAACGTAGGAGACTTTCCATATGTACTCTAGTCGTATTCTTAGCAAAATCTGAACTCACTTCGACCAATGAGGATCTTAATAATTCTCAGTGGATCACTTCTATGGAAGAAGAGCTCAATGGTTCTGAAAGAAATATTATATGGTACCTAGTTCCCAGAGCAACCCATCAAGTTGCCATAGGAACCAAATGGGTATTTCGAAACAAAAAGGATAAAAATGTCCTTGTCATAAGGAACAAGTCTGGATTAGTCGCCCAAGGCTACAGACAGGAAGAAGGAATAGAATATGATGAAACATTTGCCCCAACAGCTAGACTAGAAGCTATTGGGATATTTATAGCTTTTGCGGCTCATAAGAACTTTATCGATCAAATGGATGTAAAGAGCATATTTCTTAATGGAGACCTCCCGAAGGAGTATATGTTGAACAACCTCCAGGGTCTGCCAATACAAAAGGAGGAGATCTTGTATACAGGCTAAGGAAATGATGTATGGGCTTAAGCAAGCACCCAGGGCATGGTATAAAACCCTGTCACTGTACCTCATCAATAATGGATTTGAGAAAGGTGTCGTTGACAAAACCCTCTTCAAAATACAAGAAGGTGGTTATCTTCTTATGGTGCAAATCTATGTAGGTGATATTATTTTTGGTTCAACTAACCTTGATCTGTGTCAAAAGTTCTCCCATCTCATGCAAATTAATTTTGAAATGAGTACGATGGGAGAACTTAGCTATTTCTCAGGGTTGTAAGTTACACAACTTCCTACAGGTATATTCATCAACCAGAAGAAATACAGCAAGGAGTTGCTCAACAAGTTTGGATTGAACACTTCAAAGTCCTCATCCACCCCCATGAGCACTTCCACATAGATAAGTTCGGACGAAGCTGAAAAGCAGTAGATCAATCACTCTACAAGAAGATTATAGGCTCACTCCTGTACTAACATCCACTAGGCTCGATATCCAATTTGTTGTAGGAGTGTGTGCACGGTATCAGGTAGCACCGAAAGAGTCACACTTCACCACAGTCAGACAAATTATTAAGTACGTTAAAGGAACAATCAATGTAGGATTGTGGTATCCTAGGTAATGAGTATTTGATTTGGTGGGCTACATCGACTCGGATCTCAGAGGCTGTAAGTTGGATAGGAAGAGTAAGAGGCACTTGTCACTTTATTGGACCTAGACTTGTGTCATGGTTTTGTAAGAAACAATTGGTCAACTCGCTTTCCACAGTTAGTTAGAATATTATGCTGCTGGAAGCTGCTGCATGCAGATCCTGTGGATGCAACAACAACTGCATGACTATGGCATTAAGATAAGAGAAACTCCAATCATGTGTGACAGCACGAGTGCAGTCGCAATCACGCACAATCCTGTATTGCACTCGAGGACCAAGCACATTGATATGAAGCATCACTTAATTATGAATCATGTGGAGAATAAAGATGTTCGGATCGAAAAAATTCATATAGATATTCAGTTAGCCGACATCTTTACAAAGTCTCTTAGCACAACAAGCATCTGTATGCTCCGCTAGGAATTAGGAATGCTACATCTCAGCAAAAACTCCCTGTAAGTTTTTAATTGCACTCATCAATTGAGAGGGAATGCCATAAGACCCATGAATACAATGTCCACTTTAGTTGATCATACATTCAGAACTAAAAGTTATATCCTAAATGTTGGAAGAAGGTACAATACCTTTATATAGATGAAGTGTGTATTAATTAAGGGGGAACATAGCAGGAACCAAGAATACAACATTAATCATCAATTGCTGTAAGAATTGAATCCTGTATGTACCTTTTAAGGGGGAACATTGTACTTTCGCAGGTACAGCACAAACACTGTTGGATTTCAATTAATATCTTAAGCGTATCAAATTTCATACACTTAACCTCTTTCAAAATAGTTTTAGTCCACATCCATCATCTGAATTTAAAAAGATTTATCTTTTAAAACTGAAATGATATCTGGACTTTAAAACCTTGAATCCTGCAATTTTAAAATTCAGACAGCCTAAACGTGCAATAGTAAAAGCTGAAATGTCTCAGAGGTGGGACCAGACATTAATTTCGAAAAATTAGGGATTAGATGTACCAGTTAAAAATGGTTTCCATCCCTTAAATATGACCGTTCGCTGTAACCTAGCCTACATGCACACTATAAAAGGACCAGTATGCTGCTCTATAGACTTTTTACACTTTCTGCATATTAAACGAGCCTACAACATACGACTTATTTATTTTAAGATCTTTCTGCCAAGTTCGTTTAATCTTCTCTATCTACTGCAAAATGTCTTCTTCACAAACTTCCTCACTTTCTCTAAAGAAGAATGACACAATTATTGATGGACGAATCTTTGCTCGCTTTGTTTTTTTTAAGAGCGTATCATATCTGAGGATAAAACATGACTGGGATAAACCTTGTCATTTCCCGTCTCAAGCAATCAGGTTTGTTAAAACTAGGTAGTCTTCACGAAAAAGCTATGATGAACAAATCGTGGAGGAATTCTACTTGGATGTTGAATTCAACTATGCATCTGAAAAGAAGGGATTTGCCCCACTCCTATTATAAGCACTGTGCAATAAAAGGAGATTGCTATTAATAGGGAGATCCTTGAGAAACTATATAAGTTTCCCTCCGATGGTCTGACTTTGGAGGAGTTGGAAACTTTTGGCTCTGACATTTTGTTGGAAGCCTACTGGAATCCTTCACCGGCAACTCCATGTCGTCACATATCCATCCATCATGCCACAAGAGGAGCTTCACCCTCTGCTACTTTTATCTTTTCTAATCCAAGATTGTGGAGAACCGCACGGAGCCTTTGAGATGTGCATAAATCTGAGGTCTCATATGATGGTCGCCATCATGTCTGGAAAAAAAGTCAACTGGTGTCAAGTGATCATGAAGCTCCTACAGGAGGAGGCTTCCAATCAAGATTCGGCAAGGAAGTCCTTTAGCCTGATGCTAAACTATTTATTGACTTTCTGTGGCATACATCAATCTCCTGCTGCCAAGAAGATTCATGCTGGAAAATTCATAGGTGGATCCAAGCCCACCCTGTTCAACAAAGCAACTCTTCTTGCAAACAGGCCCAACCCCTTCTCTTTGCCAACGTCGAGTGTCCAAGAGACGTTAGCGATCACTCCTCCAAGGCCAAGGCTGATGATAGCAAGACGAAACACGCCAGTAAGAAAATATCTATTCCTGACAGCAGCTCCTACAGTTGTCGAGAAGAAGAGGAAAAAGCAGAAGACAAAGAAGTCTTCAAATTCGGAAGATGTTTCTACAGCACCTCAGGTGATTACAGCGGTCACTGAGGCAGTTTCGCCTACTACACCCTATTTCGCAGTAGCTGACCCACAAGACGCAACTCCTATGGAACAAATACCGGGTGCTCCCACAACAGATTCTGAGCCTGTTATGGCTATGACGGATGACCAGTTGTTTGTTAAGTTGGAAGGAATTGGTAAATTGGCATCCCCTTCAGAGCCGACAGCCACCACTCCTAACAGGGCCCCTACCCCTATAAGGAGTCCCTCTTCCAACAGGGCACCCACCCAGTCAGGGATCCTTCTCCTCAACAGGCTCCCATACCTATAGAGGATCCTAACCAGATATTGGAACCCTCTATTGTTTGAAGTCTATACCCCACTGACATCATAAATAAATAAGTTCTCCAGGTCCAAATCAATGAAGCATTTGAACACTTCAAACTAAGGAAGGACTACAGGGTCGCCCCATACGAAAATCTGTATAACTGGGAGGACTGGAAGGAGGAAAAATTATTTGTTGTGGAAGTCACGGACTCCTAAAATGTTGAGGTCCTGATCAGATGGGGTGATCCCTTTTGCCATGAGATGATCACGACATATTATGTCGAAAAGGAAAAGGCCCGACTGAAAGGGAAGAAACTGTTCGATGACAGGACCTCGAGCTCAAGCCATCATCGAGATCCCGACTCAGATGGGGATGATGATGCACTACAGATAGGTCTGAGGATGAGCCATGAAGAGGCTCTCGAGAAAGATGTTGCTAAGTCCAGGGCTGCCGAGGGCCAGGGGACATCATCTGATCAACCCAATTCCCCCACCCCTCAGAATGAAGCAGGATAGGGTGGCAAGGTACAGGAGGAATCACTCCCTCGTGTGACTGCTGAAATTGCTGCACCACTCCAGCAACTGGAGAAACTAGCATCTCCCGCTGAAGAGAAATCAGTCCCTCCAACTGAGGAAGGTGCATCCGGCACCATTCGATAGAAGGATTTAGTCCTTTATAATAAATAGACGGAAGTTGAGAGACAACATGAGGAATTAGTCCTCCTGTACAACAGGCTACAAACACCACAACGAGGTAGAAGGAATCGGTCCCTTCTATCTCCCAGACAGCAACACTGGCTGAACTGGTAGAGGTTCCAGCCACCGAGCAGGTATCAACTCCTATCCCTACAGATTCACCAACTGAACCAGATGAGGACTTTCTAGATGATGACCGTCCTAAAAGGCCAAACCATAATGTTGTCATCAAACAGATAGGCGATCTCTCTTATTCGAAACTTGATCATCCCCACTCTCCTCACACCGAAGCAAGAATAGAACAACTACAGCAAATCAGTCGCCAAACTATCATCTT
This sequence comes from Orobanche coerulescens, assembly GCA_033398695.1. NCBI lineage: Eukaryota > Viridiplantae > Streptophyta > Magnoliopsida > Lamiales > Orobanchaceae > Orobanche > Orobanche coerulescens. The sequence continues at coordinate 67,204,511 of CM065811.1, read as the reverse complement.
ACAGGATGATCTGTATGATGTCGGCAAGGAACTCGAATGGATGCGAGAAACTGCTTAGACTGAACTCCCCAAGCTTCAAAGAGCTATGCACGATATTGAATAAGAATTCCGCCTCATGCCAAACGCCTTATGGAAGGCACTGAACCAACTTAAACAACATCAAGAGAGGATCCTTAAGCAGGAGCAGGAAAAATTGAGAGATGCAGAAGCCAAAATGGTTGCCTCCATCGAGTACACTGGATCCAAACTTCTTGCTCATGATAAGAAAATTGACGACCTAATTGTAATACCCGAGATCTTCATTCCAGTTTCGTTGAGTTTTTCTGCGGAGTATCGGTTGGCGTTGTCCATGTCTTTGGAATGTTGTGCCATGTATGGTTGTGTCATGAATTGACCCCTGTTTGATTTCCGTTCCAGATCATTGCATGAGTTTTTGACTCATTTCAGTGTAGCGCACGCTACCGCTTGTGGTGTAGCACGCGCTACTGTGCCATTGTTAGTGCATGCTACCGGGTGTGTAGCGCATGCTAACTGGCAGTCCAGAGGCAGTCCAGGAGATACTGGACTAGGACTGGAGTCTCATTATCCCACGCTAAAGTTGGTAGCTGGCGCACGCTATCGACTGCTTAGCGCACGCTAATTGTTCTTTCTAGCGCACGCTAGGTGCAGATCTGTCCAGGAGCTACTGGACTGGATTCGTGACTCATTAGCGCATGCTGTGCATATTGGCTAGCGCACGCTAATAGTGTTGCGGGTGGAGTGTTCTGAGGCATTGACCCCATTAGTGCGCGCTAATGCAGTATGTTTAGCACACGCTAAAAACTGTCCAGTATAAATACTGGACATCAGCCTTTATTTCGCAATTTCTCACCCTTCTCGTCTCTTTCCGTCGGGAGTGAGTTCTTAGATTGAATTTGGGCGATCTTCATCATCAAGGTTCATATTGGAGTGGATTTATGTATGTTCAACATCACCTAATCATCTTCTTTGCTCGAATCAAGGTATTCTCTTCTTAGAACCCTAGTTTCTTGAATTTGGGGGTTTTCCTTGGTTTTGTGATTCTTACCCGATCTCATTCGATCGGGTGTGTATTCTTGTTGTTTTGGCCATGATCTTACGATTCGTAACTCAATTATTGATTTTATATCACCCGGAACAATGATTCTTGATTTCTTTGAGAACACTTAAATCGTTGTTGTTTTTATGATCGATATGGATTCCGATTAGTGTTATTGATTCGTGTTGGTGTTATTTTCGTAGTATTCATGGGATTGCCGGATTCTTGGTCATTTTTGGAAGTTCGAGGGCTACCCGACCGTGTCCGTTCGTTGTTCCGTTGTTCTTGGTATTGAGGCAAGTATCTTGCCCATACATTTCATGTTTTGTAGACGAAATAGTTGGTAAATGATTTTACGTGCAATCTAAAGGTTTAATGAACTTTAAGAAGGATCGGTATGTTCTCGATAAGGTTGTCTTTCAAAAAGATAACTCGTATGCTTCATGAATAAATGTGTTTTCGGAGCATGTGTGTTAGTTTCATATGTTGGAAGATGTTATAATCATATTTTGGGAATATAGTAGACCATAATCACTTGCCGAGGATTGTGTATTGATACGTGTACTTGTTCGGTGAATATTGATGTTGTGTGATATTAGTTGGTACTCCTTTGTAGGGAGGTTTTGGTGCTTAGTATTGTTTGGTATTGGTATTTGCTTGTTGCTCTGTGATTGATGTAAGTGATGTACCACCGGGTAAGATTGTTGAATCTCCGAGATCTGTCCTTGCTAGTACGGGTCGGGCGTGACCGTATGGTTATCCAACCGGATATGTCTTGTGGGGACTCTAAGGTTCGTGGATTTCTAGCCCGATGCCAGGATAACTTGTGGGGTTATCCAATCCCGGTATGTCTTGCGGGGACTCCGAGGTTCGTAGCTTGTTAGTGCGATGTCGGGATAACTTATGGTTGTGGTTTGGTTGTGTGATGTACGTGTCATGGGTTGTCCAGTCGTGTATGTCTCGTGGAGACTCCAAGGTTCGTAGCTTGCTAGTGCGATGCTACGATAACTATGAACATATATATGGATATGATTATGTGACTGTTATCACGGAGACATGCGATTTGGTGTGGTTCCCTATTGGGCTATTCACTCGGGTATGTTCCGCGGGCGCATCCGAGGTTCGTGGCTCACAGGACGCGAATAATCCTTGGGAATATGTTGATACATATGATTGGGTCGTGGAACCCGAGCTTTATGACCGGAATGGTATGATTGGGTCGTGGATCCCGAGTTTTGTGACCGGAATGGTATGATTGGGTCGTGGACCCTGTGTGTTGTTATCATAATTGTATTTTGGGAAAATGACTTTTGGGCTATGTCCCTAAGTGGTTTCGAAAGGCTTGAGAATTCTTAAATCCCAAATGTTTTCAAAACTCCCGAGATCATAAATGTTTTGTAAGATGTATATAGGTTTTATTCCTACCTTTCATGATTTGAACTATTTGATCAAGTGATTTATCTCGGGAAGTATGTTCACGATTATTAAGTTCTTAGAGTTTGATATGTATGGCTTGTATTTGTATTTTATACTTGCACTAACAAAACAGTGGAGTTTTGCTAACCCCCGAGTATTCGGGGGGTGAATGTCTGTATTGCGTCCAGGTACTTGCAGGTTGCTGGGGAGCGAATCACAGGATCGGTACGAAGGATGATGGAAGACAATGATACTAATCACATGAAGACCAGTCGTTGAGTATTTTTGGTAGAATCTTTCTGTTTGTCTCTCCGTTGTGTTGTTCTCCCGTTTAATGGGAATGTTGATGTATTCCAACTCCTGCGTGGGTATGAGTTATGAGAAAGAGTTATGTATGTTTGATGTGTTGTGTTGTGGCAAAAGACCAATTCAGTCAAATGGTTCGTTATTAGCCATGTTGGCATGTACTATTTATCGTGTTTTCCTGTATTTAGCCTGGCAGATCCTCACGGAGAGGGTCTGCGGTGCTGTAATATTCCCAATTGGTTTGGGGGTGTTACAGAATATAGTATCGGAGCTTAGGTTGCAGAAACCTAGGCTGTCGGGTCGAGTTATGTGTTGTCGAGTCTTGTCTTGTCAGACTTTATCTGATTAATTTGTTTCACGACACGTCTTCTAAGATGTCGGTCGTGATTAGTATCAAGGTGCAGCCATCATCTTTGTGCGACCTGTGGATGTAAGTCTCCCCTCTATATGTTGCGTCTCGTGTTACTCGAGCTTGTGTGATTTTTGTGTTATGATGTGGAGTTAAATGTGAATCGTGAATACGTACTCCATGATTGTTGGTTCTCGCAATGTGCTGGAATGTAGAGTGGTACCTGTATATATGTATATATATATATATATATATATATATATATAGAGAGAGAGAGAGAGGGGTTATTCTAAAAAGTCTCTTATAATAAAAAATATAGGAAGGATTGTGGGAGTGACATGTGTCACCTTGCCACATCATCATGCCACATCATATGACATGTGACATCCACCCCACCCCCTATCCTACCCCCCCGAAAAAAAAAGTTTTTTTTTCCGCCAAAAAAATTTTTTTGGAGGGCCCAATTTTTTTTTTCCAGCCAAAAATTTTCCCGCCAAAAATTTATAAGTATGATGCACCATTTTTTTGGTGCATCACAGTTATAAGTTTTGGTGCATTACACTAATAAGTTTTACTACATCACAGTTATAAGTTACTGCATCATAGTTAACAGTTAAGTGCATCAAGTATGATGCAGTAACTTATAACCTTAATGCACTAAATCATAATTGTGATGCAGTAACTTTATAACTATGATGCAGTAATAATTTTTGGCGGAAAAAAAATTTATTTTTTGCCCCCCCAAATTTTTTTTTTTGGCGGGAATTTTTTTTTTCGGGGGGTTGGGGGGGTTGGGGGGGAGTGGGAGGGGGGTGGGGGTGGGTGACACATGTCATATGATGTGAAATGGGGATGACACATGTCACTCCCACAATCCTTCCTACACTTTTTATTATAAGAGACTTTTTATTTTAACCCATACCTATATATATATATATCTTTGTATAAATCATTTTTACAGGGGTAATGTTTTGGTATGGTTACGCAAAGAGAGTTTGTCAATGTGATATTTTAAAGCTTTAAATGTTTTGGGAAGTCGTGTAAATTTTATTTTAAAACATCCTTTGAGAGAGGAAAAAGTTTGATTTTCGTATGATGACCTCGAGGCTAAAAATTTTGAGAATTCAAACTAATTATATTTTATTTCCGTCTTGTATTGCAAGTTTTCAAAATTTCGATTTTTAAAACTCAAATGAGGTCTACCAAAATTTACTTGAAACGCGACTCTCGCTTCTTGAAGAGCCTCCATGATGCATACCACACCCGAGACTCGTGACTATGGCAGGGCGTTAAGCACCTGCTCTCTCGCGACCCCCGTCCCCTAACTATAATGCCTAGCCGGCAGCTAAACCTTTCGGTTCCATGAATTTCGGTAATAAGGGTATGCGGTAATGATGTTATCACTATTTCGGCTATAATACTCAGAGTTGTGATTAAGTGGTGGTGTGAGCGCTGAGACGTTCGGTATGCACATGTTGAGATAGTTTTCTCGACCGAGAGGTGGAAATTCGGTTTTGAATGTTAAATAACTTCTAATGGTTATTTGTGTGATGTTGTAATTATGTGAACCGTTGGCGTTTGGATTTGTACGCTGTTGTTTATTTGTAACCTCCGGTCTGGTACCATTGGAAGGTGAGTATGAATGTGTTGCCAAACTTTTACAGGTAGTGCACGCCATGTTTTGTTGTGGAGCGCGCTTTCTAGCTGGGCAAAAGTCTTGGGGCTGCATTTTGCCGTCAGGCCTAATTTTTGCAGTCGATCATCTGTGAATGGATTCTATGTGTGATTATGTGATTTCCGTTGCATTAGGTTGTTGCTTGTTAGTATGCCGAGGGGCAGAGGTCGTGGTCGTAACCGTGGTACTGATGGCCAAGGGGATCAGATGCGGAATCGAGAGAATATTTCCGGGAATGATATTGGTGTTGGTGTTGCTACTATATTGCAACAAGTAGCACCACAGATGACTTAGTTGACCCAGGCTATTCAACGCAACACTGACGCGACTCAGAACGTCGGTATAAATCAATGGCTTCGAGATGTAGTTCGTATGAATCCCCCTCGATTCGTCGGTGCTGCGGATGCGTTGGGCTGGGATGGTTGGCTTTTCCAGTTGGGAAAGATATTCGAGGTCGTCGATTGTCCCGAAGAGCGGAAGGTACCTATCGCTCAATACCTTCTTGACAAAGGTGCTGCTAATTGGTGGGAAACTATTAAGCCTCGTGATTGTGATGTCACGTGGGCGGAGTTCCAAGCATTTATGGAAGTTGAGTTCTGTCCGAAACCGATTAGAGAACAGAGAATTCGTGAATTTTATTTGGGAGAACCATGAGATATATCGGTGTCATAGGCTATCATCGACTATAGCAAACAACTCAGTTTTGTGCGAGATCAGGTGAGGACCGAAGAAGAGAAAATCCTTCATTTTGACAGACGGATGAATCTGGAGATTGGCAGTATATGGTGGGATTCACTTGCACTTCGTTGAGAGATTACCAGTATCGAGCCTTAGCCTACGAACTAGCTTCGTTATCGTCAGGACATGTGCTCGAGTCGAAGAAACAGGGGAAGTCTGATGACCTTACGGACAGTACAAGAGTTGGTGTTTCTAGGTTGCAACGCCGTAGTATTTCTGCCGTGAATCTCCATCGCTCGATGCGTGGGACTGAGAGTTACAAGTCTTCAGCTTTGACTCCTGGTAAAGTCAGGAGGTGTTTCAACTGTAATGTGTCGGGGCATGTTCGTGCACATTGCCCATCCCCACCAGTAACGTGTTACAAGTGTGGACTCGTGGGGGCACCGGGTTCAGTTTTGCGAGTTAGTCACCGAGTCTTCCGAGGCACATACTTGAGCATTGATATCAGGATTGACTCTAAGGAGTCCCGGAAGAGTGTGGTCTACCAGTTGCGTGTTATGTTATTTCCTTGCCTTGTTGTTTCGAATTTCGGGGATAAACTTCTTTTATTGGAAGTGGATCGGATTGTTGAACTTCTGTATTTTCAACTTTATCAACTCATTTTTTTTGTTCGTTGATATTTTCTTAACTTGTCCTATCTTTTCCTTTTGTTGATCGCACGAGTTGTGGTGTTGTTTCGAATTAATCCATTTGTTGTTGTGATTTTTTTATGAATTCGGCTCCATTCCTGTGAATCTTATGTAAATACATATCCTGTCGTCTTTACCAGACCACCTATTGACTCGAGTCGAGGTGTGAACTTCGGGGTTGTTATTTGATTTTTGTTGGTCGTCGTGACTCAAATATGATTGTTCGACCGTTGTTATCCCGGTCGTTGTGGTTCAATCATTGTTGTTCGACGGTTGTTGCTCGATCGATACTGTCCGATGGCTATCATTTGAGTTTTTATCGAGATCTTTGAGACGTAATTTCCTTACGTTCGGGAAATTAGCTTCATTTTCGATCTTCCAACCCTTGGGTGGTAGAATTTCGGATTTGTTCGACGATTAACTCATGTTTCGATTGATCTACTATTCGGGTTGGTCAACCATGTTGATTTTGTTCGTTGCGGGTTGTTATCATTCTAGCATAGCGATACTGATGGAATCAGCCACATGCTGCATGTGATTCGTTGCAGGTCGTCGGCAACGGATAGCGTGTGTTATTTGAGACTGTTTTGCGTTGATCGATTTATGTTTTAAGTTTCGGGTACGAAACTTATTTTAAGAGGGGTAGAATGTAATACCCGAGATCTTCGTTCCAGTTTCGTTGAGTTTTTCTGCGGATTATCGGTTGGCATTGTCCATGTCTTTGAAATGTTGTGCCATGTATGGTTGTGTCATGAATTGACCCGTGTTTGATTTCTGCTCCATATCATTGCATGAGTTTTTGACTCATTTGGTATAGCGCGCGCTACTGTGCCATTGTTAGCACACACTACCGGGTGTGTAGCGCACACTAACTGGCAGTCAAGGAGCTACTGGACTAGGACTGGAGTATCGTTAGCGCACGCTAAGGTTGGTAGCTAGCGCATGCTATCCACTACTTAGCGCACGCTAATTGTTTTTTCTAGCGCACGCTACCTGGTAGGTGCAGATCTGTCCAGGAGCTACTGGACTGGATTCATGACTCGTTAGCGCACGCTACGAATATTGGCTAGCGCATGCTAACAGTGTTGCGGGTGGAGTGTTCTGGGGCGTTAACCCCATTAGCGCGCGCTAATGTAGTGTGTTTAGCGCACGCTAATAACTGTCCAGTACAAATACTGGTCAACAACCTTTATTTCGCCATTTCTCACCCTTCTCGTCTCTTTCCATCGGGAGTGAGTTCTTGGAGTGAATTTGGGCGATCTTCATCATCAAGCTTCATCTTGGAGTGGATTTATGTATGTTCAACATCACCTAATCATCCTCTTTGCTCGAATCAAGGTAATCTCTTCTTAGAACCCTAGTTTCTTGAATTTGGGGGTTTTCTTTGGTTTTGTGATTGTTACCGATCTCATCCGATCGGGTGTGTATTTTTGTTGTGTTGGCTATGATCTTCCAATTGGTAACTCAATTATTGATTTTATATCACCCGGAGCAATGATTCTTGATTTCTTTGAGAACACTTAGATCCTTGTTGTTTTTACGATCGATCTGGATATAAGTGTTATTGATTCATGTTGGTGTTATTTTTGTAGTATTCGTGGGATTGCCGGATTCTTGGTCGTTTTTGGAAGTTCGAGGGCTACCCGACCGTGTCCGTTCGTTGTTCCGTTGCTCGTGGTATCGATGCAAATATCTTGCCCATACATTTCATGTTTCGTAGACGAAATAGTTGGTAAATGGTTTTACATGCAATCCGAAGTTTTAATGAACTTTAAGAAGGATTGGTATGTTCTCGATAAGGTTGTATTTAAAAAAGATAACTCGTATGCTTCGTGAATAAATGTGTTTTCAGAGCATATGTGTTAGTTTCGTATGTTGGAAGATGTTATAATCATATTTCGGAATATAGTAGACCGTAATCACTTGCCGAGGCTTGTGTATTGATATGTGTACTTGTTCGGTGAATATTGACGTTGTGTGATATTAGTTGGTACTCCTTTGTAGGGAGGTTGTGGTTCTTAGTATTGTTTGGTATTGGTATTTGCTTGTTGCTATGTGATTGATGTAAGTGATGTGCCACCAGGAAAGATTGTTGAATCTCTGGGATCCGTCCTTGCTAGTATGAGTCGGGCGTGACCGTAGGGTTATCCAACCGGGTATGTCTTGCGGAAACTCCGAGGTTCGTGGCTTGCTAGCCCGATGCCGGGATAACTTGTGGGGTTATCCAATCCGGGTATGTCTTGCGGGGACTCCAAGGTTCGTAGCTTGTTAGTGCGATGCCGGGATAACTTATGGTTGTGGTTTGGTTGTGTGATGTACGTGTCATGGGTTGTCCAATCGAGTATGTCTCGTGGAGGCTCCGAGGTTTGTAGCTTGCTAGTGTGATGCCAGGATAACTTTGAACGTATGTATGGATATGATTATGTGACTGTTGTCACGAAAACATGCGATTTGGTATGGTTCCCCATTGGGTTATTCACTCGGGTATGTTCCGCGGGGGCATCCGAGGTTCGTGGGTTGCTATCATGGGAAGCAATAATCCTTGGGAATATGTTGATACGTATGATTGGGTCGTGGACCCCAATCTTTGTGACCGGAATGGTATGATTGGGTCGTAGACCCCGAGTTTTGTAATCGCAATGGTATGATTGGGTCGTGGACCCCGTGTGTTGTTATCATAATTATATTTTGGGAAAATAACTTTTGGGTTGTGTCCCTAAGTGGTTTCTAAAGGCTTGAGAATTCTTAAATCCCAAATGTTTTCAAAACTCCCGTGATCATAAATGTTTTGTAAGATATATATGGGTTTTATTCCTACCATTCATGATTCGAACTGTTGATCAAGTGATTTATCTCGGGAAGTATGTTCACGATTATTAAGTTCTTGGAGTTTGATATGTATGGCTTGTATTTGTATTTTATACTTGCACTAGCAAAACAGTGGAGTTTTGCTAACCCCCGAGTATTTGGGGGGGTGGATGTCTGTGTTGCGTCCAGGTACTTGCAGGTTGCTGGGGAGCGAATCACAGGATCGGTACGAAGGATGATGGAATACGATGATACTAATCACATGAAGACTAGTCGTTGAATATTTTTGGTAGAGTCTTGTTGTTTGCCTCTCCGTTGTGTTGTTCTCCCGTTTAATGGGAATGTTGATGTATTCCAACCCCTGCGTGGGTATAGTTATGAGAAAGAGTTATGTATGTTTGATGTGTTGTGTTGCGGCAAAATACCAAATCGGTCAAATAGTTCATTATTAGCCATGTTGGCTGTATTATTTATCGTGTTTTCCTGTATTTAGCTTGGTAGATCCTCACGGAGAGGGTCTGCGGCACTGTAATATTCCCAATTGGTTTGGGGGTGTTACACCAACTGTGGTTTTCGCCAGTCTGGTGGACCCGGTGAAAGATATTAAAGACAAGCAGGTTGAATCAATATATATTCTTCGGGATATTCATGGTAAAGTCACAGAGCTTGATAATACCAAAAAGGTGGAAGAGGCCCGTGAGGCTGGAAGGAGATGGAGGATGGAGAAAGCAAGGGAGATGGAAGTAATATTAGATGATAGTGTTGATACAGCTATCAGAAGATTGGTCGGACCTGGGCCAGGTCAAGGAGCAAGAGGATACAGGGTAATTGGCTCTCATCCCAAGTTTCAGGATCTTAATTTTCCTTGAAAAAATACAATGAAGAAGAACGCAGAGATCTTACCCGCTACACACAGGTAGCCATCAGCAAAAGAGTTGAAGGCATGGAAGAATAATGAACTGCTGAGATACTTATTACTCTCATTAGGGAATCTGCCATGTTCCACCATTTCAAGACACTGGAGGATGCTGCGAAGGAGTTCTCCAGACTCCTGTCAGAAGGAAAGCTCCCTTTACAAACTAAAATGAAGTCTAGACATCTAAAGGGTGATCGGATAACTCACCTAGAAGACTGAATTCTCGCCTTCGATGTCTCCAAGGAAGGAAGAACATCTATAGGGACAGAGGAAGAGATTCATTAGTCAACTGGTGGAAAGTAACCGAGCATGACCCCTCCCGGAAGTCTTGGAAGCATCAGCATTGTAGATATAACTTCTGACAGTTGTATTTTTATTCATGTATGCTCTCCGATGTAATATTTAAATTTCTAAACAACACTGTAATCCAGATTATCACTAAAAATTTTATTTTACCTCAAAATATTAGAGCTCGAGATCTTCAGTTAATGATTTGATTACGATTCATATTGAAATATTTACTAAGTATAAATTTTGCTAAGTCTCAAGCTGCAAGAACCTGTCTGTGAATAGTTTAGAGATTAAGTCGTATTCAAGTAAGATTACTTATTGTAAGATTGCACCTAAGAGCCAATCATAATTTAAATTGTAATACACTTAGTCTTGCAGGATTTAAAGTTTTAGAACTTGCCTGCGGGCAGCTCAAATTTTAGTCTAAGTCTCGAAGATCAAATCATTCATGAGAAGACTTGAAGACAGCCTCGCATTTTTAAAGGGTTTTGGCAATATCAAAAAGGGGGAAATTATTGGGAAAATAATACCACAAGTGTTTTGATACATGCACCCTACAGCGGAACTTCGTAAAGTGGCCACAGAAGACATATCCTGCAGTTAAGCTCCAGAGTACAGCAAAAGAAGAAACGTTGGCTACAGCAAACAATGTTGTAGGTATTTTACTTAGGAAAATAAAGACAAAAATCCAAGAAGACATAGATTGAACTTCAAACCATTGTGAAATAATCTTTCTTTATTCATAAAGTATTCATGTTGGGTTTTCTATGCATCGAATACAAAATAATCGGAGTAAAAATGCAGCGGAATAATAAATAAGAAAACCCAATTTAGGATCTCATGTAGTAATTTAATTGTTTAATTAAAGAGTTAATCGAATTACCTTAATCCGATTGAACAATTCTAGATCCGGACTAGAAGCAGATGAATATCTCCTTCCTCTTTTGGTGATCCACACACGAACAATTCCACAATCCGGATTGCTAGATCCTTACGAATAATATTGATAAATAGTACAACACAAGTTCCTTACTAGAAGGATTGTACTATTGATCAAGATCAACTAAGGGAAGAGGGTTAGACGATCGACTTCGTTCTCCTACAGTATGAGGAAGAGGTCGACTTTTCTTCTTCTTGGAGAGGGAGGCATTTTTTTTTATTGAGTTCTTATGACAACTCCTTGTCATGGATCTCTTATTTATACTAAGTAATCCCTAGATTCAATAATCTAGTATTTGCTTAGTTGCCCCTCAACTTATTAAATAATACAATATATATAATATCCAATATTATATATTATGTATTATTTAATCTCCTTATAAATATAATATCCAATATTATATTTATTATTCCCAGTTGATATTTATTCCTACTTGTCTATAATTGTCGTACGTGCGACCCAAAAGGCTTATATTATGTTGGCAATTATTTAATACCTTATTAAATAATAAATCATAAGCGGCCTCTAGCAAGACATTATGATTACCCAAATAATATAAGTTAATAGTCCATTAAACCTTTTAACGTGTCAAATCCCTTTGTCACGCGATATCATATTTGAACTAAGTCATGGAGTCTGTCATACTTATTTATGTTCAAATGCTTTCTCGATCTTAAGTAGACTGATTGAATCAAATGACTCTTCATTTGAGCATGGCCATGCATTTCCTTCAGTCCTACTTATCGAGGGGCCCAGCAGATATCTCTCTCACTTAAGAGAGGGACAAATCCCCATCTTGATTATTCATTGCCCTCTACATGACTCCCACTAATCCCGATCGTTAACCTTTATGATCACCATGTTTCAGATGACGTTGTATTACGTCAAGGCATAGCAGTTATCATGTTGGACTCTATGATAATCTCAGGTTCAAGGATTTATTGACATACTGTTATATTGAGATTCACTTATGACATTTCCATGCAGTGATCTCAATGCGGGTCGGTCCAGTATTAGTTCTCCAACCAATACCCATAAGATTGATCCGTACCATACGCATAATCATCCGATGATTATCAATCAAACTTATACTAATATATTAATCACTTGAGTCTCTACTCAACGCGATTTTACCAGGGACGTTTGAATAATCTTATTATTCATGAATAACTATTATTCGATTATTATAATATTAAAACATGCACACATTATAATAATCAACGAGAAATAAATGATATCAAATAACTTTATTTAAATGTGACAATTACAAATCTAGGCACATCGAATGTCCTAGGGCACTATTCCCAACAATCTCCCACTTGCACTAGGACCATTCATTCATGACTTTTAGTCCTATCGCTCTAACATGCTCAACATGCTTTCCTTGTGAGAGAGGCTTGGTAAGTGGATCTGCAACATTCTCTTCCGTTGCTACTTTGCATATTGTAATATCTCTTCGTCTGACGATCTCTCTGACTAGGTGATATTTTCTGAGTATATGTTTGGAATTATGATGGGACCTAGGCTCTTTAGCTTGTGCAATAGCACCATTATTGTTACAATAAAGGCTTATGGGACCCTGGATGGTCGGCACCACTCCTAGTTCGGTAATGAACTTCTTGATCCAAACGGATTCCTTAGCTGCATCTGATGCTGCCAGGTACTCGGCTTCTGTAACAGAATCAGCAACCGTTCTCTGCTTGGAACTCTTCCAACTCACAGCACCCCATTCAATACAAACACATAACTAGTTTGCGATTTGAAATCGTCTCTGTCGGTTTCGAAACTTGCATCGGCGTAACCTCTTACAGCCAGCTCATTTCCCACCCCTCCATAAACTAGGAAATCATCCTTAGTTCTTCTCAAGTACTTTAGGATGGTTTTCACTGCTGTCCAGTGACTTTCACCTGGATTCGATTGGTATCGACTTGTCATACTAAGGGCAAACGATACATCTGGTTGAGTACAAATTATAGCATACATGATCGATCCAATAGCCGAAGCGTATGGTATCTTGCTCATGCGGGCTCACTCATCAGGAGTCTTAGGACTCTGAGTCTCACTCAGATGAATGCCATGTGACATTGGCAAGAGTCCTCTCTTGGAGTCTTGCATATTGAACCTCTTCAATATTTTATTAATGTATGTACTTTGACTCAGACCAATCAATCTCTTTGATCTATCTCTATAGATCTTTATCCCAAGAATGTAAGCAGCTTCTCCTAAGTCTTTCATTGAGAAACAACTTCCCAACCAAGTCTTGATTGTCTGCAAGGTGGGAATGTCATTTCCAATAACTAATATGTCATCTACATATAAGACTAAGAAAACAACTATTCTCCCACTAACCTTCTTGTACACACAAGGTTCATCTTCATTTTGAATGAACCCAAACTCTTTGACAGTTTCATCAAAACGAAGATTCCAGCTCCGAAAAGCCTGCTTCAACCCATAAATGGATCTTTGAAGCTTGCAAACCTTTTTAGAATTTTCTGGATGAACAAAACCTTCAGGTTGTGTCATGTACACATCCTCGAGTAAGTTTCCATTAAGGAATGCTGTTTTGACATCCATTTGCCATATTTCATAATCATAGTATGCGGCAATGGCAAATAAAATTCTAATTGATTTAAGCATGACTACTGGCGAAAAGGTCTCATCGTAGTCAACACCATGAATCTGTCTATAACCTTTTGCCACTAGTCTAGCTTTTTAGGCTTGCAGATTATCATCCATGTCTTTCTTCTTTTTATAGACCCATTTGCAGCCAATGGTTTTAACACCCTCAGGTGGATCTATCAAGTTTCAAACTTGATTGTCATACATAGATTACATCTCAGACTTCATGGCTTCTAGCCATTCCTCAGACTCTGGTCCTGAAGCAGCTTCTGTATAGGTACTAGGCTCATCATCTACGAGCGATGCATCATCATCCTCTGTTACGAGATAACCATATCTCTCAGGTTCATGTCGCATCCTATCAGATCTACGTGGGACTTGTGTACTTTGAACGGGCTCTTCAACTGATTGTTGAGCTTGTTCGGTTTCCATCGGTGAAGCGATGTCTTCTTGTGGTTCTCGAGTTTCCTCGAGAATTACTCTTCTCCATTGTCTCTTTGGAAATAAATTCCCTTTCTAAGAATACGACATTTCGAGCAACAAACACTTTGTTCTCTGGGCTTATAAAAGTAATATCCTTTAGTTTCCTTAGGATATCCCACAAATAAACATCTTTCGATCCGATCGCCGGTTATCAAACACTTGGCGCCTTTAACGCTTCGCAACCCCAGATCTTTAGAAAAGACAAGTTTGGTCTTTTACCAGTCCATTTCTCAAATGGTGTCTTTTCAACTGCTTTAGATGGAACACGGTTAAGGGTGAATGCTGCTGTTTCTAAGGTGTGGCCCCAAAATGATAATGGAAGCTCTGTTCGACTCATCATGGATCGAACCATATCTAATAAAGTTCGATTCCTCCTCTCGGACACTCCGTTATGCTGAGGTGTTCCGGGAGGAGTAAGTTGTGAAACAATTCCACAACTCCTAAGATGATCATCGAACTCTTGGCTCAAGTATTCGCCACCTCGATCCGATCGAAGGGCTTTAGTTTTCTTGCCAAGTTGATTCTGTACTTCATTCTGGAATATTTTGAACATTTCAAAAGATTCATGTTTATACTTCATAAGATAAACATATCCATATCGGCTAAAATCATCGGTGAATGTAATGAAGTATTAGTATCTGCCTCTGGCATGAGTGCTAAGAGGTCCACATACATCAGTATGTATTAGGCCTAACAGATCACTAGCCCTTTTCTCCATGACCGGTGAAAGGATTCTTCGTCATCTTGCCCAATAAACAAGATTCGCATGTCCCATATGATTCATAGTCAAAAGAGTCTAAAAGTCCATCATTATGGAGTTTAGAAATGCGTTTCTCGTTTATGTGACCAAGTCGACAATGCCATAAGTAAGTCGGATTAGAATCATTGAGTTTAGGTTTCTTGGATGCAATGTTATAGACTTCCAAAGTGCCGGACTCATCTAGATCAATATTGTAAAGGCCATTATATAACTTTGCAGTACCATAAAGCAAGTCATCAAAGAAAATACGAATGATCTTATTCTTAATAAGAAAACTGTAACCTTCACAATCTAATGTAGAAACTGAAATAATATTCATATTCATAGCAGGAACATAATAGTAATTGTTCAAAACTAACAAAAGCCCATTGGGTAAAACTAGATCATAAGTTCCTACGGCTAGTGCAGCAACTCTTGCTCCATTGCCGACTCTTAGATCTACTTCCCCTTTCTTCAGTTCTCTACTGCTTCTCAACCCCTGCACATTTGTACAAATGTGAGATCCACATCCTGTATCTAATACCCAGGAGTTAGAGGTAGATAAGTTAACTTCTATAACAAATATACCTGTGGCAGTCTCACTGCCCTTGGTATGCTTTAGCTCTTCCAAGTAAATCTTGCAATTTCTTTTCCAGTGTCCTGGTTTATTGCAATGATGGCAATTTCCATTTTTGGGAGCTTTAGCCTTGAAACCCGGCCTAGCAGGGTCTTTAGATTTGGCAACTTTTGCCTTACCCTTGCCCTTGCCTTTGTTCTTAAAGGATTTCCCTTTGCTGACCATCAACACATGGCTTGGTTTCTTCTTAATATTCTGCTCAGCCGTTTTAAGCATCCCATGCAGCTCACCAATGGACTTCTCCATCTCATTCATATTATAGTTCATAATGAACTGACCAAAACTTTCGGGCAATGAGTTTAGGATCACATCCGTGGAGTGCTCCTTAGAAAGTGGAAAACCAAGCCTTTCAAGATGATCAATATATCCTTTCATCTTGAGCACGTGAGCGCTGACAGATGTCCCCTCAACCATCTTGCAAGCATACAAGGCTTGAAAGGTCTCATACCTCTCTTTCCTAGCATGCTTCGAGAAAGTTTCCTTGAGGTGAGCATTTAGCTCAAAAGCCTCCATTTCCTCCAGATTCTTCTGAAGTTCTGGACAAATGGTGGCCAACATAAGACAACCGACATCAATGGAATCATCACAATGTTTCTTCCATTTGTCTTTTGTTGCTTTGTTTGCATTGTCAGCTGGCTCATCGGGAATTTCTTCCTCAAGAACATACAGCTTTCTTTCTTGCTTGAGAACTATTCTTAGGCTCCGGATCCAATCCAGATAGTTGCTGCCATTTTCTTTGAGCTTGTCCTTCTCAAGGACGGATCGCAGTGAAATGGTGGATGTGTTGTTTGATGCCATTCTACAAAATTCAATATGCAAAATATTTTGTCACATTATTTTATTTCTCGAAAAATACTCCCACTAAAACAAAGTACCCTCAATTTACAACATTTGTAATTTTAGTGGGCTAAGATCCCATTTCGCACAATCCTAAACTCAGCTTTGGCATGACGCCTAGAATTGAGCTACTTTAGGTGGATAACTCTTTATCGATTACATCATATGTAACTCTTAGATTATATCATGGGATTTGGCATCGTATGCTCAAGCATGTTATAATCCCATCTTATGCCTTAAGGTTCAAAACTATTTTGATTTACAAATTCATTAAACGTATAGGTATCACCATTACCTATCCTACCTTACTAAGATAATCCGAGTGCCCAGCTTTGGCATGACCCACTCATGATGATCGAAGTCTTGATAGGTGTTTTTTTTCAAATGAACGGCATTAAAATTTTAACGAGGGATTTTTATCCCATCTTAATGTCTATGTTTGCTAACATACATCTAAATATACATAGCATCACATACATGCATAAATTTAAACATACATCGCATCACATGACAATTAAGCATAGGACCGTGTATAGCATGACCATAATCGTAACGTGATTTTCATGAGCCAACATGAAAATCACAAAGGTCATCTAAAGGGTTAAATATGGTCTTCATTGATCTTCCCGACTCCTTGGAACGTCATACGCGATCAATTTGCTCCTCGAGTCCGTTTTTCTTGTCCTTCTTGTCTTCATTACATTAATGAAATTTAATACTACACTAATAAATTAAATTACAAGAAGTGCAAATGACACGCAGGCCGTAAAATAAGAAACAATTTAAATAGACGACTCGCATGCCGTAAAACCAATTATAATTAAACGACACGCAGGCCGTAAAACCAACCCATAAGAAATTAAATTATCCAATCACATTGGTCAATTTATGGTCATGACATACACCACACACACCATAAATAATTATCAAATAATTAATAAAGCATGTAATACACTAAATAATCAATTTGTCTGACAATAAGACAATAAATTAAAACTGTGTCAAAAGTGAACAAATCTGTACTTGGCCGAGATGGTTGTCATTTTGCCCTGGGAACAGGTCCGCCCGGGTTCGAAACCCGGCGGTTGCAGTTGCAACATTTTGCAACTATTATTGCCAAATTTACTTTTATATTAAAAGGGATTATAAAAAGAACTACTGAAAAGTTACCAAAAACAGGATCCAGCCGAGATGGTAAGTGGTGCTGTAGGAAAACCGAATGGCGCGGGATCGAATCCAATTTATGCGGAATTATTTTTGCTATATTTAAAACAGATTTATTTGCCTTTAATAAAACCTTTCGTGTATTGTTTCCAAAACAAAATCGCAGCGCACATGGTAAGTCGGCGGAGAGGCCGGCAGATAACCAGGGTTCGAAACCCTTCAATTGCAAAAACATTTTTGCTAACAAAATTAGCCCGCGGGTCCAGCTCTGACCCGACCCAAAACCGACTCGACTGCTCTAACAGATCTGTTCGAGCGATTCTGAGCGAAATTTGCAAAACAAATGTAAAATTAATTTTGACGATCCGATTTAATCAAATTAAACCAAAAAAATTATTTTATAAAATCCATATTTTATAAACATAATCAAGAACATAATTTACACATAAATATGTTCTACACAAACAATTAAATTACATGAAAGTTGGCTCTGATACCACTGTTGGGTTTTCTATGCATCGAATACAAAATAATCGGAGTAAAAATGCAGCGGAATAATAAATAAGAAAACTCAATTTAGGATCTCATGCAGTAATTTAATTATTTAATTAAAGAGTTAATCCAATTACCTTAATCCGATTGAACAATTCTAGATCCGGATTAGAAGCAGATGAATATCTCCTTCCTCTTTTGGTGATCCACACACGAACAATTCCACAAGCCGGATTGCTAGATCCTTAGGAATAATATTGATAAATAGTACAACACAAGTTCCTTACTAGAAGGATTGTACTATTGATCAAGATCAACTAAGGGAAGAGGGTTAGACGATCGACTTCGTTCTCCTACAGTATGAGGAAGATGTCGACTTTTCTTCTTCTTGGAAAGGGAGGCGTTTTTTTTGATTGAGTTCTTATGACAACTCCTTGTCATGGATCTCTTATTTATACTAAGTAATCCCTAGATTCAATAATCTAGTATTTGCTTAGTTGCCCCTCAACTTAATAAATAATACAATATATATAATATCAAATATTATATATATTACTTATTATTTAATCTCCTTATAAATATAATATCCAATATTATATTTATTATTCCCAGTTGATATTTATTCCTACTTGTCTATAATTGTCGTACCTGCGACCTAAAAGGCTTATATTATGTTGGCAATTATTTGATACCTTATTAAATAATAAATCATAAGCGGCCTCTAGCAAGACATTATGATTACCCAAATAATATAAGTTAATAGTCCATTAAACCTTTTAACGTGTCAAATCCCTTTGTCACGCGATATCATATTTGAACTAAGTCATGGAGTCTGTCATACTTATTTATGTTCAAATGCTTTCTCGATCTTAAGTAGACTGATTGAATCAAATGACTCTTCATTTGAGCATGGCCATGCATTTCCTTCAGTCCTACTTATCGAGAGGCCCAGCAGATATCTCTCTCACTTAAGAGAGGGACAAATCCCCATCTTTATTATTCATTGCCCTCTACATGACTCCCACTAATCCCGATCGCTAACCTTTATGATCACCATGTTTCAGATGACGTTGGATTACGTCAAGGCATAGCAGTTATCATGTTGGACTCTATGATAATCTCAGGTTCAAGGATTTATTGACATACTGTTATATTGAGATTCAATTATGACATTTCCATGCAGTGATCTCAATGCGGGTCGGTCCAGTATTAGTTCTCCAACCAATACCCATAAGATTGATCCGTACCATACGCATAATCATCCGATGATTATCAACCAAACTTATACTAGTATATTAATCACTTGAGTCTCTACTCAACGCGATTTTACCAGGGACGTTTGAATAATCTTATTATTCATGAATAACTATTATTCAATTAGTATAATATTAAAACATGCACACATTATAATAATCAACGAGAAATAAATGATATCAAATAACTTTATTTAAATATGACAATTACAAATCTAGGCACATCGAATGTCCTAGGGCACTATTCCCAACAATTCATGGTTTTACAATAGCATTTAATGCTGACAAGACAGCATTTAATGCAGCCAAAGAGACTACAAACTTTAATGCGGATCAAAGAGAATGTCTGAAGCATTAAATGTGAGACACCTTTAATTCAAAAAATCTGAAGCCGCCAATAAGAGCTGTCTAAATATCACCAACCGGCCAACGACTATATTTATAATGGATCTATTTTCAAGGTTATAAATAGCCCAAGCAATAGGACATTGCTCAACTACTGCTTACACAAGAGTTATACTAATCACCGAGCTTATAATCTAAGAGCAATATATTTCTTCAAGCATACAGCATATATTTTGAGCGAAGAAATATCTAAGTCCTAAACAAAGAACAACCAACAACAGCGAAGCTTACAAAGCCTACAATTGGTGTTCAATTCGTGATACTTCAAAAACCTACTATCGAGACCCTTAGCCCTGTGTGTACTAAGTCAAGATATTCCGACCTGTGGGAAGAATATAGTTCAAGGACGAAGCTTCAATCTGTGTGAGATGAAGCAAGTCGAAGAAGCCTACAACTAATCTGTGTGAACCGCTCAAGCTACAATCGGCTGTATCAATCTGTGTGAACGATACATCGATGGACTTCTTACTCCTGTGTGGAGAACCTGTAGACATATATAGGATTATCTCGAACCATATTAAACTGTATGTTATTACTTTCTGTCCTTATTATTTTCCTATTGCATGTGATTTTAGTACACTTGTCTTGAAAACCCTGTAAGCACCAAGCTACAGGAGATTGCCTAGTTGTTGTACTTACAACAACTTAGTCTAAGACTTCCGCTATGCATACTTAAACTTCAAAAAAGATTACAACTTATTCAACCCCCCTTCTATGCTGTACAATAGTATACTGTGACTAACATATAGAATGGGTAATTATGACATGAAGTTCTAAGTACCATTTGTTTTTACCAAAATCCATTATATTCATATGAAAGAACAGTATGTATGAAACTACGAAATCTGTAATATCATAGAGCCTATAATCTGTGTGAACCGCTCAAGCTACAATCGGCTGTATCAATCTGTGTGAACGATACATCGATGGACTTCTTACTCCTGTGTGGAGAACCTGTAGACATATATAGGATTACCTCGAACCATATTAAACTGTATGTTATTACTTTCTGTCCT
The DNA here is from genome assembly GCA_033398695.1 of Orobanche coerulescens. NCBI lineage: Eukaryota > Viridiplantae > Streptophyta > Magnoliopsida > Lamiales > Orobanchaceae > Orobanche > Orobanche coerulescens. The sequence continues at coordinate 67,183,741 of CM065811.1, read as the reverse complement.
TATTATTTTCCTATTGCATGTGATTTTAGTACACTTGTCTTGAAAACCCTGTAAGCACCAAGCTACAGGAGATTGCCTAGTTGTTGTACTTACACCAACTTAGTCTAAGACTTCCGCTATGCAAACTTAAACTTCAAAAAAGATTACAACTTATTCAACCCCCCTTCTATGCTGTACAATAGTATACTGTGACCAACATATAGAATGGGTAATTATGACATGAAGTTCTACGTACCATTTGTTTTTACCAAAATCCATTATATTCATATGAAAGAACAGTATGTATGAAACTACGAAATCTGTAATATCATAGAGCCTATAACTTATTATTAATGCCATATCATTACATGAATTACCCTGAGGATATTATGAGTATCATGGTTCACCATATAATAGATATTAGATTTACGTTAACAGTATGATAGTAGGAAGTTTGTCTTTTTGTAACTTAATGGTAATTATTACACATCAAGAACTTGCCATTATAACTCGATGGTTATGGTTACAATCATTTAGTTATTTCTGATTATTGGTCAATTGATACCAAAACTAACAGGTTCTAAGGCAGAAGAATGCGACTAAAATTATGGAAGAGAAGTTGTAGGATCTGAAGAACATAGTCAGGAATTTGTTGTTGCTGGTTGCGGATGAGAAGAATGAAGAGGTTGAAGGATTGTTAAAGCAGCATTTTGAGAGAACGATTGCCATTTGTGAAACAATTTCGATGCTCCTGGTGGAATCAGACTCTAACATACGTGAACTTGGGGAGAAAATGATTTCTCCTGAGAAGAAAGAGACTAAAATATTCTAGAGATTTTGGTAAAAGGACCAGAGATCAAACACAGAACCAATCAAACCAATCAAACCACTCAAACAAACGAACCACAAAGAAAAACCGTTAATGACAGGTTTTTTCTGGAATGTTAGAGGCTTCAACAAATCAAAAAAACATTCTATTGTTCGTGATTGGATTCAAAGGGATTCTCTGAGTTTTGGGTGCCTATTGGAAACAAGAGTGAAAGAGGAAAAAGCTAAGCGGATTATTACTTCTGTTTTTCGCAACTGGTCATCCATGTCAAACTATGAATTCAATACATTGGGAAGAATTTGGGTTGTATGGAAGGAGGGTGTACGAGTAACCCCTGTTTTTAAAAGTGGCCAAATGATAACATGCTCTATCTTGGCAGAAGAGAGTGTGGAGGAATTTTTTGTCTCCTTCATCTATGCATCAAATTCGGTAGAGGAAAGAAAGGAGCTTTGGGAAGACATAAAATCCCATCATAATGCACCACTGTTTCAGAATAAGGCATGGTCAATCATGGGAGATTTTAATGAAATTCTAGATGGGGAAGAACACTCATCTTTTGAGGTTACACCGGCTATCCCTCAAGGTATGAGAGATTTTCAAAACATAGTGCGTCTCTGCTCACTTACTGATTTGCCTTATCACGGTCCTCTATTCACTTGGACTAATAAAAGAGAAGAGGGCTTGATTACAAAGAAACTAGACCGCGTTCTAGTAAACGAGGAATGGACGAGAGGTTATCCTCAATCTTATAGTGTTTTTGAATCAGGAGGATGTTCTGATCACCTCAGATGTCGGCTCACAATAGACGCTGGTTCAACAAAACCCAGAGGACCTTTCAAATTTGCAAACATTCTCACAGCCTCCCCAGAGTTTCTACCTTTGATCAAAAATTATTGGGATAATACCACCCCTCTATACCATTCTACCTCTGCAATTTTCAGATTTTCGAAGAAACTAAAAGCTCTGAAACCGATCCTTCAACTATGGGCAGAACAATCTTAGCAACCTTTCTACCCGAATCAAGCTTATAAAGATCTATGCGACAAGCAGAAACAGAACCTTGCAAACCCATCACCTGATGCAATGCGGGATGAAAATCAAGCGTATAAACAATGGGATAAACTTGCAGACTTGGAAGAAGGGTTTCTACGGCAAAAATCAAAACTACATTGGTTGCAAGTGGGAGATAAGAACAACAAATATTTTCATCATAGTGCAAAAGTAAGAGAGGCAAAAAATGCAATCAGGAGATACATAGTAGAGATGGACGGTCTGCACCACCCAAGAGGATATCAAAGCCGAAGCGGCACTATTTTCAAAACTTCTTAAGTGAACAACTGTGCCTACTGACCGAATCAACAGCTTCGATCAAAGAGTTGACGGATTACGAAGTTCAAGTGATGATTGCAACAAGCTTATGCGGGAAGTCACTAATCAAATCGAAATGTTTTATTCTCTATGCCCACAAACAAGTCTCCAGGACCAGATGGATTCACTGTTGAATTCTACAAAGCGGCTTGGTCGATTCTCGGAAAAGACTTTCTGGTTGCGGTTCAGTCCTTTTTCCTAAAAGGATTTCTTCCACATGGCACAAACACTACGATCTTGGCCTTAATTCCAAAGAAATCAGAGGCAAGAACCATGAAGGACTACCGCCCCATCTCCTGCTGTAATGTCCTGTATAAGGTCATTTCAAAAATTCTCGCTAATAGGCTTAAAGAAATTCTCCCAGAATCAATAGCATCAAACCAGTCGGCTTTCATCGAAGATCGTCTTATGATAGAAAACTTATTGTTGGCTTCGGAAATGGTAAAGGATTATCATAAAGACCGTATCACTCGACGCTGCGCACTTATGATTGACATCTCCAAAGCTTTTGATTCAGTGAATTGGACCTTCCTGCTTAATGTCTTGAAGGCAATGGATATACCGGATCCTTTCATTCATTGGATAAAATTGTGCGTATGCACAGCTTCCTTCTCGGTGCAAGTAAATGGGGAGCTCGCGGGTTTTTTCAGAAATGAAAGAGGTCTGAGACAGGGTTGCTCACTATCTCCATACCTCTTTGTCATGTGTATGAACATACTCACCTTTATGATTGACAAAGCAGCAATGGACGGTAAGACTGGTTATCACCCAAGATGTAGCAACATTAAACTCACTCACTTATGTTTTGCGGACGACATCATTGTGTTCTCTGATGGAAAACCAAGTTCTATTGCAGAAATTCTTGCAGTCTTTGATCAATTTGCAAAGGTCTCGGGACTGACAATAAGTATGGAGAAGTCAACAATTTTTATGGCCGGTTTTTCACAACAAGACAGAGAAGAAATCCTGCATCGATTCCATTTTGAGGCTGGTACCTTGCCGGTAAGATATCTTGGCTTGCCCCTACTAACTAAGAGTATGAGTCCAACAGACTATCTCCCCCTGTTAGAGAAAATTCGAAACAGAATCACATCCTGGACAGGAAGATTTCTATCTTTTGGGGGTCGTCTACAACTGATCAAATCGGTACTATTTAGTCTCATAAATTTAAGGTCACGCCTTCCGCCTTCCGTGTTCTTGTATAAAGGAGATTGAGAAGTTATTTGCTTTTCTTATGGTCGTCCTGACCTTAATACAAAAAAATCAAAGCGTGCTTGGCCATTGGTTTGCCGACAAAAATCAGAGGGAGGGCTGGGATTACGATCACTTAAAGAAGTCAACACGGTCTTTATTCTCAAGTTGATATGGAGGCTAGTCTCAGCAAAAAAATCTTTGTGGGTTCATTTGGATGCATACGTATCTAATAAAGGAGGAATCGTTTTGGATGATCCGAGACAAGACACAATCGGGTTCATGGATTTGGAAAAAATCTTAAAATACGAGACAAAGCTCAAGCTTTACATAAAATGGAGATTGGCTCAGTGCAAATCCACATCTTTTTGGCACGACGTCCTGAGTCCAATCGGGAAGATATATAACCTCTTGGGACCTCGCGCTTCATTGACATGGGGATCCCCAACAGGCAACCATAGCGAAGTCATATCATCAAACCGGCGTCGGAGGCGACATCGAAACGATCGGTTTAACCAGTGGAAGCTGAAATAGAACGTGTCGAGTTGCTATACAATGATGAGGAAGACAGATCGTTATGGAAACAAAGTGGAGATGCATATAAGCCAAAGTTCTCCTCATATCATACTTGGCAACCGATTCACAAAGTCATCAACGGTGTGAATGGTATAAGGAGTTTGGTTCACTCACTCAACTCCCAAATACTCATTCATGACATGGTTAGCTTTTCATGATAGTCAAGCACGGGTGAAAAAATGCGTCTTTGAAATGTAAGCACACCGGTGGACTGTGTTTTCTGCGGCAATGGGATAGAGACGCGGAACCACCTATTCTTCCAATGCCCTTTCTCGTCACAGGTTTGGCACTCACTCACCAAAGGCTTACTTCGGAATCGATACACAAACAATTGGTTGGACATCACAAATCTCCTACTTGAAAGCACACAACCGAAGCTATACACATTTACTTTGAGGTATGTTTTCCAAGCAACTCTTCACAGTTTATGGCAAGAACGGAATGGACGACGCCACAGCAACTCCCCAACTCCGGCACCAAAACTAGTACAACTCATCGACAAGAATATCAGAAACCGTTTTAGTACAATCCGCGATTGTCGACACTATGATGAAGGGCTCCGAAACTGGTTCCGTATCCGTTTGGAATAATTTTCTTTGTATAAGTTTTTTCACAATCTTTCGAACTTTTTTCAACAAAATGTAGCATCTATTGCAAAAACGGTTTTTTGGGTGAATAAAATTTTACATTCATACAAAAAAAAAAAGAAAGAGACTAAAATAAGTGGCGATAAAGGAAAAAGCTATGACGGTGTTGTCGATAATAACGATGAGGGCACAAGTGACAAAAAATGCTATGACAACAATAATTTCGGTGCCATTGAGAGTGAAAATTGTGGAACGACTAGGGCTCAGGAGGCCATTACTGAAAAAGGTGAAGGCGATGATATAGGGGTTGCTGTTGAGTTGGTGGGTGATGCTGGTGAATGTAGGCAGAACGATTGAGGAGTTGGGATTGGGAAGGCACCTATATGTGATGAGGTGTTTGAGGGTGATAAGGTTGATGAGTCATGTGATTAACAAATGATAGTAAGACAATAATAAATTGGAGACTGAGCATTTGAGTACCGAAATTGTTGAAAAAGACGTGAAGAGGTGAGTTTGAAAAGAGTGCCAGGTCTCGATTTGGTCTTGTATGTACCACCACAACAAAGACAATTGACAAAGAAATGACTGCGACCTATATGGGAAAACCTAATGGTTTCTTCACACAAGTGTTTGATGATGAAGCATTGAGGGAATGTGACGAAATTGTCCAAAAGGTGTTCGATGAGGCTGTTTGGCAAGCAGAAATGCCAAGTGTTCGGGGTAATGCTTTTCCTATGCGTGGCGTGAATAATAATAAAAGTAATATTGGTCTGCCTCTGAAAAACAATGACTCTATTTTTAGGGGTCTAGGTATTGTTTCGTCGTTGGTTAATTCAACCACTGGACTTGGTATCCCAACAAATACGAACACTTGGAGATTTTTGCCACAGAGTTTGCAAGAGCATTATATATACTTTCCAATTAAATGAGTGCGTTAATTGAAGAGCATTATATCTTATACTAAAAAATTAATATAAGCATGCATAACGTTGGTTCGTGTATTTATTTGTTCTCAGGGAAACATATTTTATTAAGGATGGAGAAGATTTAGGACTAGCCAAGAGATGTTAGAAGTTATGGAAGAGAAGAATGTGGATGTAATGGGTAAGAAGGAACTTTAAATGTATACAAATATTAAAGGACTTTCTTCAAAATCTATATAAGATAACATATTCACCTGATGGATATATAAATGGTCGTATGATATTTTTATGTACAATATATTTATATAATTGAGCGTTAATTAGTTTTAAGTATTGCCTGTTATTATCAAATAAAGCTCAGAAGACATACTTGTACTTAGGTAATGAAGCAATATGTTGACATGATGGAGGCCGACATGGATAACGCATAGCGTGTGAAGATTGGTATCGTCCCTATTAAAGCTTCATTAAGTAACTAAAACTGAAAAGTTCCATTAATTTTTTGCCCATGGTTGAATGTTGTGACATTCACATTATTTGCAATGCTTTCAGTATTTATGTGTGTTGCGGTTTGCGAAGCATGAAAACTCACAAGATGACAGTGTTTATGATGCCAACGTTGCCATGATCCTGGACGAGTGCTTATGGCAAATCTTTCTAAGGAAAACTATATTGATTCCATTTCATCATGAGTATAACAGACACTTTACCCTTGTGGTCATCAAGAATGATATAAGCGAATTTGGGCATATGAATTTGTCCAGGATGAGGAACACTGAACCGGAAACATCAATTGATGTACGAACAATGCAGAGTCTATGGTATGGACATACATTGTATTTTTATAATTTCAAGGATTATATGTATTTTTTATTTTGGCTTCCACATTGTATTTTTATAATTTCAATGGTTATATGTATTTTTTATTTTGGCTTCCAACTATGTTTGTTTTCAAAAGAAAATATACATTTTAGGGTGGATGGACACAATTATTAATCTCGGAACTTCGATTCACCTCCAACACTCTTAAGACTATTCTGTTGTATGTGAGAAGGTATAGGGGCTAAAGAGCAGGTGAGAATTGTACTAGAGCACATACCGCTAAGCCCCATGGAAGCTCGGATAAGAAATTATCTCATCTTTCATAAATGTGGGGAACGAGCTTATGTTTCCAGGAAGGTGAATACCCACAACAGAAGCTAACCACGTAAGTAACAGTTAGTTCATAAAGACATGTGCGAAGTACTTGCCATATATTTAATAGATTGACATATAGTACTATTTACTAATAGATGATTATTAATGGACATATAGTACATGCAGTAGCATATTAGTGTTTTGTGCGTTTAAGCGGAGCGATAATGTATGTTTCAAATAGTGTTTTATTACCATGCAGTTAATATTATCACCCAACTGTTAGAAATGTAACATGTTATGAAGAACTGTAATAAATTAATTATTTATCTACATACATTCAGTTCATAAATTGTTGTTATTTTACCTGAAAGTTCATCATCTATTTCAGATGCCTACATATAATAGAAAAATAAAGTTTAATATTACCTAATGGTAGAACAACATGTAGTTGTCCTTAACACAAGGAAAACGTATAGGCATATCAAATTACCAGACATAATAAACATAATATATATCTGTATTAGGAGGAAAATAAGAATCCGAAATGAATCATTCAGTTTATGATAACCATGATAATTATGCTCTTTTACATATAATTGTAATAACCACAAGCTATAAGTCATAATAGTAAAGTAAATTGTTCGGTACCTAAAATTACCAACTGGTAATAAACATAAGAAAAAAAGAAAGAAGTTCATCATAGAGTTTTATGATGTCGTTGTACTAGTTTGAGACGCTAATGCATCGGATTTGTACAACTTTTTCTATTATGATTACCCATATGGTAACGACCGCATGCTATTAGCTTCTTTTGAACCTCACCATTCGGCTTGAACTTCTGGTTTTTTCTCCTACCCATTGGTGACTTGACAATGGGAGGTAAGACTGGTGTGAATCTTGGCTCGTAATCTGCATCTATGTTGGTGAGGGGATGAATTGGAAAATCCTAAGCCTTTCTGAACGAGTTGGCTTGGAAAAGAGGATCAATTAGTCGTATATATTAGTGTTGTGATGTTGTATAGCGTCCAGAGCATGAGGACATGGAAATCAGTTTGTGTGCCATTTGATGCAAGAACATCTCTGTTGGCCACTAAGTATACTGGATACAGTTTGGGAAGTAGTTTAAACAACAAACTGTACTGATTTTAAATCTGAGTGCATAGCGGAAGTCTTAGATAAAGTAGGTCGCTGTGGATACAGCAACTAAATGTATAGTGTATACTTAATTAATCACAGTAATTAAAACAGTAAAAACTGAAGGTAACTAACACAGTAATTAAAGTGGTTCAAGGTAAACCCCTCTACATCCACTGGTCCTCCACACAGGAGTAAAAAGTTTATTATAATTACTACGTACACAACTACGTAATTATAACAACATACAATCAATATATTGTTCACACAGATTGATATAAAGATCTTAGCTTCAACCGTTCACACAGATTGGTTTTGAGCTTTGACTTGCTTCTTCACACACAGTTCTGAAGCTTCGTCTTCTTCAATGCAAATCCTTCACACACAGTTCCGGAGAAGCACAGATTACTCAGTCCACACAGGGCTGATATGGGTTTGTTCAAAGTATAGAACAGAGGATGAACAACAACTTTGACTTTAAGAGCTCTCAACTGATGAAGTGTTGTTCAAGATGATGAGCACTGTATATCTCTTTTGTCTGAGTTGCAGTAAGCTTGGAGATATATTTTGCTCTGATGATAACTTGATAGCTTTTAATGAATTTGGTTTGGGTAACTGATCTTCAATGCCTTCATGAGATATATATAGTCTCTGAAATATATATCCGTTGAGATGTATCCGTTGAGCAAGATTCCATTCCAACGGGATTAAAAGCACGATCCGGATTTAGCGGGATTTGAATATCTGTTGACTGACAGTATTTAAATACTTTATCCTTGAGTATTTAAATACTTCTTTATTCAACGGGACTTGACTTCTGAAGATTCCTTCTTTGTCCTGTTGTGAGCTATATGGAAGATAACCGTATTGGTGATTCGAGACCGTTTCCATACTTGGTCTTTATAAGACATCTTTGCTGTACTAAAGGGCTTCACTATATGCTGGATTCGAGACAGGTCTTCGATACAGGATGATGCCTCAATACTTCGATATAGTTTCCTTTACTGTATGCGGATTGGCATATGTGTCAAAACCTCTTATCAAATACCATTCGATACAGGGATTGAATATCCCGGCTGTTTCGATACAGGGTTCTTGTTTTCCCAACAATCTCATATCATTCAGGTCCACAACCCATTTGTGCTCGAACCTAACCTCGAACACGCCGTCAGCCGAATCGTGTACAACAAAATCATGACTCTTAGCCGTATCTTATTGTAGTGTAATTTAGATCTTAGGCGTAAGAAACATGGTCCATGTAATCCACTCAACATGCCTTCGATTATTTAGCGTCATATGTTTAACTCTAGCTTCTTCAAAAAATGAAAGGAAGGGCAATAAACATTCTGTGGTAATTTAACTATTAAAAGATTCAGCGATATTATTAGTCAGAATCCCGCAACAAAAACCTTTAAGAAGGCACAACACCGATTTTTAATCAGGATTTCTGCCAGAAAATCATCAATTTTGTTCCTTTCTCCCTCGTTTCTCAATAATTGTATATTATGATTATAATCCTTCTCAGTGGATGAATGCTAGCCTGAAGAAAAAAACTCGTACACTGTTCATCATATAAAACTTGCCTTAACCATTGTACCTCTAATTAAGGTTCATCGTCAAATGCTTGCAACAGAATAAGTGAGGATTCCCCCATAAAATCTGATCGAATGCACTCAACAGACCAATGCCACAGTCACTTATGAATGCAATCACTCTTTTATGATGTTTTAGTAAAATCTTCAGATTGAAGAAGAAAATGTTCCCTTTATCTTCATTTTCACTGTCGCATGCACATACAACCAGGGGAAAGAACCCTTCAATTCTATTGATAAGATCAAAACTAGTACAAAAAACAGCATATTATTACTGTATTGTATGCTCTGATAGTACATGAGAGAACCTAAGATCTATAAAAATACATCATTGCATATGACTGGGTAAATTACGAGATAGTTTTTAGATTACATTTTCAAATCCGACATGGTTAAAATATTAACCATTTGGTCAAGTATATCTCTATACGATTAATTGATATCATTTATGTAGTGGTGTTTTTGGTTCCAGCATGAATAGATACCTATTGGTGTTACTCATGTATGTGTATGCAAATTTGAAATGGTTAAAACATTAACCATTTGGGTTCCAGCATGATACATTATGTAAAGGTTATTTTAATTATTGGTTGCATCATGAAACATTAAAAAATTAACTACTTGTTGTTATGAATGATTAATGGCTATTTGGAATTTAGTGGCTGCCATCATTTTTCAACTCCATGATTGTCAATATAATATGTAATGAATAGTATATTTGTATAGTATAAATAGATCACAAATGATATGAAATAAATTGCACCATTTGAATACACACACAACCTTAATGTTATTCATCTCATTCTATCTCCCTCAAAATTTACTTCCAGACGTTATATTACAACACGTTATCAGCAAGAGTTATTACTCGGAAAAGGTTAGTATTATTCGAGTTTGAATATATTTATACTAACTCGTTTTTATCCTTGTAGAGAAAATGGCCGGAATTGAAAACAAAAAATTCCAGATCCTCGATGTCACTGGAAATAACTATCTATCATGATGCCTTGATGTTAAATTGCACCTCCAATGTATGGGATTGGCTACTACCTTGGAATTTGTGGAACTTGCTAATGCCGATATTAAAAATGAGGCAAATGCAATGATATTCATGCGCCATCATTTATCCGAGGATCTGAAGAATGAATATATACAAATTGAAGAGCTCTGGAAGAAGCTCAAAGACGGATTTGATCACACCAGAACTGTAATATTGCCACAGGCTCAATATGAATGGCAACTACTAAGATTGCAAGATTTTAAATCTGTTGCTGATTATAATTCAGCCTTATTCAAAATTGAGTCTCGACTGGCCTTATGCGGTACACAGCTATCTGAGACTGATAAGCTGGAAAAAACATTCACCACGATGCACTCCTCAAATATGGTGCTTCAACAACAATACAGGCAACGACAATTTCAAACATATTCTGAGCTAATTTCAGTTCTTCTCACGGCTGAGAATACAAATGAGTTATAATTAAAAAAATCATGAACTCCGACCCTCTGGGTCCCGTGTCGAACCTGAAGCACATACCAGCTCTGGTAGAGCTGCCGGCTGGTTCAAGAGCCGTGAAAATAAACACGGGCGTGGAACCCGGAAAAGTGGTGGACGTAGTGGCTATCGTCAAAATAATTACAGAAATGACCGTGGCGGACGTAACTATAATAATCGTGATAATTATCACTATTCCCGTCAAAATAAATATTCCGACAAACCAAGGCAATCAATTCACGAGCATCGTGATAAGGGAAAAATGCCTATGGAAAATTCTGGTGATGATCCATGTTGTAGATGTGGTATAACTGGACATTTGGCTAAATATTGTCGTACTTCCCAACACCGTGTGGATTCATACCAGGCATCAATAAAAAATAAAGGCAAAGATGCCCAGGCTCATACTACCGAAACATTCGATCCATCCAAAGCTATTGAAACCAACATATCTGGAAACATATTTGATGAAAATCCTGAACAGGACTGAAAATCACTTGAGCTAGCAGATTTCCTTGAAGATCCTAGTTCAGTGGGACATGACGATGAATGGCTGAAATAAAATATTTATGCAATTATATGTCATATATTTACTTTCTGGCTTATAATACCCCAGTTGTTTTTGTGTGTATTTCTTTATGTATAATATAAACATAAATAAAATCATCTATATTTTTATATTAAAATTCTCCCACTTCCAACGGCTATAAAACGGCTAGTAATAGTGATTTTTGATTCTATAAATATGCACACATTTTATTCAACAACTCATTCATATCTTCTACCCTCTTATAGAAATTCTTAAGCATCTTCATTCGACTTTCTTCAAAAATGATTAACGGATCTCTCGTCTTTATTTTCACAATGATCAGTATGATCATAATACTGATGTTTAGCAAAGACTTCCCTCCGGAATTATTCTGGATTGGTGTTTCATTTATCATTTATATTGTTGGCCTTGTATCGGCACTAATGATACATACAAAAATGTATTATTGAGAAAAAAAAATATATGTATGTTTACATTTTACATTATCAATAAAAAAAATATTTCATGTCTTAAATATTTATTATATGATGATTTGATTGAACAGGAATACAAATGGAAAGTATCGAACAGGTACACAATTGTCTTGTTGATAGTGCAACAACGCACTCAATATTTACAAATAAAGCATATTTCTCGAGCATGAAATTATGCAAGACACACGTTACAACTATATCAGGTCCCGTAGAGATTATTGATGGCTCCGGGAATGCAACTGTGATGTTGCCTAATAGAACAATTTTACACATTGAAAATGCGTTATTATCTGGTAGATCAAAACGAAATCTACTGAGTTTTAAGGATGTACGCCTAAATGGCTATCACTTGGAAACAGTGATTGAGAATAATAAAGAATATCTATGTATCACATCCTATAAAATAGAAACTCGACTTGTCCACGAGAAGATTGAAGCAACAACTTCTGGACTCTATTGTGTCCCTATTCGAGCTTTTGAAACCTACGCTACCATGGCTTGGAAGCTGGTGAATCCTGATATATTTGGGTTATGGCATGATCGCCTTGGGCACCCAGGAACTTCTATGTTTCGTAGGATTATTGAAAATACTCGTGGACATCCATTAAAGGGCACAAAAATGCTAATGTCCAAAGATTATTTCTGTGAGTCATGCTCACGCGGAAAACTTATTACTAAACCTTCTATGGAAAAAGTTGGTTATGAATCACCATCATTTTTACAACGTATTCATGGTGATATTTGTGGACCAATACATCCAGCAAGTGGACCATTTCGATATTTTATGGTCTTAATAGATGCATCATCCAGATGGTCCCACATATGTTTATTATCTACCAGAAATGTTGCTTTTGCATGACTCTTGTCCCAAATTATTAAACTCCGAGCACATTTTCCTGAATATCCTATAAAAAATATAAGAATGGATAATGCCGGAGAATTCACATCAAGGACTTTTGATGATTATTGTGAAGCACTGGGAATTAATGTTGAGCACCCAGTAGCACATGTCCACACTCAAAATGGATTGGCTGAATCCATGATTAAACGAGTCCAAATCATTGCTCGTACATTATTAATGAGATCAAAGCTTACTAGTGCAGTATGGGGTCATGCAGTATTACATGCATCAACACTCATCAGATTACGCCCCACGGCTTATCATATGCACTCCCCAATGCAATTAACTCTAGGATTTGAGCTGAATATTTTGCACTTACGCACATTCGAATGTGCAGTTCATGTGCCAATTCCACCTCCTCAAAGGACAAAAATGGGTCCTCAACGCCGGCTTGGCATATACGTTGGATTTGATTCCCCATCAATAATTCAGTATTTAGAACCAACAATAGGTGATTTATTTACCACTCGGTTTGCCGATTGTCATTTTGATGAGACGATGTTTCCATCAATTGGCAGGGATAAGACTGTTCTTAACAAAGATGAACAAAAACCGGTTGAGGATATCTCCTGAAATGTAGAAAGCTTATCCCACCTAGATCCACGTACTACAGAATGTGAAAATGAGGTGAAGAGAATCATCCATTTACAAAATATTGCTAATAGACTTCCTGACGCATTTAACGATGCAAGCAAAGTGACAAAGTCTTATATTCCAGCTGCGAATGCTCCAGCTAGGATCGTTGTTCCTCATCAAAATACGAAAATGGATGATGATGCCCCACGACAAAAGCGTGGTAGACCTGTTGGTTCGAAGGACACTGTTCCTCGAAAAAGAAAGGGGAGAAGTAATGGGATCACAAACCAAGATCATCCTAGTGAGCATGCTGCAGATGAATCTGTAGAGCATAATACTACAAATAATGAAGGGATCATGGATTCTGAAAACACCGAGAATGCCATAAATCATTACAATGAGAAATGGGATCGGAAAAGCATGATAATCGATAATTTATTTGCTTTCTCGGTTGCACAAGAAATTATGAACGATGATTACGATAATGAACCACATTCAATAATTGAATGCCGTCAAAGGTCAGATTGGCCTAAATGGGAGGAAGCACTACAATCTGAATTAGCTTCCCTAGAAAAATGAATGGTATTTGGGCAAATTACTCTAACACCGAATAATATAAAACCAATTGGTTACAGATGGGTGTTTGTTCGAAAAAGAAATGAGAAAAACGAGATTGCGAGATATAAAGCCCGACTCGTAGCCCAAGGATTCTCCCAACGGCCTGGGATTGACTATGACGAAACGTATTCACCAGTGATGGATATAATCACTTTCCGTTTTCTTATTAGTATGGCTGTCCATGAGTGTTTGGACATGCGACTAATGGATGTAGTCACGGCATATCTATATGGTTCATTAGATTCTGATATCTATATGAAAATTCCTGATGGATATAAAATGCCAAAATCTGCTACTCTTCGTGAGCTATACTCGATCAAGCTACAGAAATCACTGTATGGATTAAAGCAATCCAGACGCATGTGGTATTATAGATTGAATGAATACCTTTCTAAGGAAGGTTATAAAATTGATCTTAAATGCCCATGTGTTTTTATTAAAAGATCCAATACTGGATTTGCTATAATTGCAGTCTATGTGGATGACATGAATTTAATCGGAACTCCTAAAGAGTTATCCGATACTGCTGAATATCTGAAGAAAAAATTTGAGGTTAAAAACCTTGGAATAACAAAACTCTGTCTTGGTCTTGAGCTCGAGCATAAAGATAATGGAATACTTGTCCACCAATCTGCTTATACCAAGAGATTGCTCAAATGATTTAATATGGACAAGGCTCATCCTCTGAGTACTCCTATGGTCGTACGGAATTTAGATCCTAAGAAAGATCCTTTCCGACCTAAGGAACCAAATGAGGAAATTTTGGGTCCTGAAGTGCCTTATCTCAATGCTATTGGAGCACTGATGTATTTAGCACAATGCACCAGACTCGATATTTCTTTTGCAATAAATTTACTTGCAAGATACAGTTCTGAACCAACTCGAAGACATTGGAATGGTATCAAACACATTTTTCGTTATCTCAATGGTACCGTTGACCTGGGTTTATCCTATTCAAAGGAGGCTACTAGCTCTGGATTAGTTGGTTATGCTGATGCGGGATACAAATCCGATCCACATAAGGCTCGCTCACAGACCGGTTATTTATTCTGCTATAATGGTACGGCTATATCATGGAGATCGACCAAACAAACATTAGTAGATACATCTTCCAATCATTCTGAGATAATTGCTCTCTATGAAGCTGGCAGAGAAAGTGTTTAGCTAAGATCAATTATAGCTCATATACTAAATGAATGTCGATTGAAGCTTGTGACAGACACTCCCACAATCATTTATGAAGACAATGCAGCATGCATAGCACAAGTCAAGGGTGGATATATAAAAGGTGATCGAACCAAGCATATTTCACCGAAGTTTTTCTACACACATGAACTACAGAAGAACGGAGAAATAAATGTTCAACAAATTCGCTCCTGTCATAATCTCGCTGATTTATTTACAAAATCATTGCCGACATCTACATTCGAGAAGATGGTATACGATATAGGCATGAGAAGAGCTAATCTTAACCATGATTGATAAATCAGTTTGACGGCATATATTTAAGGGGGAGCAAATCAATATGTGCGCTGTACTCTTTTTCCCTTATGACTGGTTTTTATCCCATTGGGTTTTTCCAGCTTAAGGTTTTTAACGAGGCAGCTTATGCGCAAGGATTGGATTTAAGTTGTGTACTCTTTTTCCCTTTTGACCGCTTTTATTCCCATTGGGTTTTTTGGCTTAAGGTTTTTAACGAGGCACACTTATCCAACTCACATTGCTACGCCCAAGGGGGAGTGTTATGAAAAATAGCATCCAAGGGGGAGTGTTATGAATGATTAATGGCTATTTAGAGTTTAGTGGCTGCCATCATTTTTCAACTCCATGATTGTCAATATAATATGTAATGAATAGTATATTTGTATAGTATAAATAGATCACAAATGATATGAAATAAATTGCACCATTTGAATACACACACAACCTTAGTGTTATTCATTTCATTCTATCTCCCTCAAAATTTACTTCCAGAAGTTATATTATAACACTTGTTACATTATTCAAAATCCGAAACATTAACCATTTGGTCAAGTCTATACCTGTACGGTTAATTACTGTCATTTGTGCAGTGGTGTTTTGGGTTCCAACATGAATAAATACCTATTAGTGTTATCCATACACGTGTTCGCAGATTTATGTAAAGGTTATTTTAATTACCCGAAGGGGGTAGATACCATATATCTATTAACCTCTATCAGTTATAGATTGTTGAAATATTTATTCCACATATTTATTAATAGACTTTTGATGATTAAGTTGCTAAACAAAACAAAACAACAAAGAGACGAAGCAAAACAACGAAGCAGACGAAGACACAAAAAGCTGGAAAAAATACAAAGCTAGCGCACGCTAGATATATAAGTTAGCGCACGCTAACGGGTCCTGCCTGTAGATCAGACCAGTTCGAAGTCACCTGAAGATAACCTACCTGATGAAGATAGCGCACGCTACACATTAAGCATAACGCACGCTATCGAAGTCTAATTACCGTTGTGAAGACATTCAAATATAGAATGACATATGCAGTGACACAAGACATAGCGTACGCTACTGATAAGGAATAGCGCACGCTAAGGAGTTTGAATTCAAGTCAATCAATCCGTTGGAAGATGCTGAACCAAAGTCATAAAGTTGGAACGGTCATTTTGACGAAATCATGCAACGGATACTTGGTTAGCGCACACAAGATGCAAAGTTAAAGCGCGCTAATATGTGTATTTAACGTACGCAATGGAGAAGCTAACGCACGCTAAAGGATGGGCAGTAAGCTACTGGACTGAAACTGGAAACAGCTTAACGCACACTACACCTACGCTAATGAGCCTAACACACGCTAAGGAAAGCTAGCGCCACTAGCAAGTCAGAAGTCAGCAACGGCTAGTTTGTGGAGAAAGGCTATAAATACCAAACCACTTGGTATTAAACCATACAATAACATTGAGCAAAGCAATCATACTTGAGATATCATTGTAAATAATATAGTTGTTGTCCTTGAGATTATATTGATACGTGATTGAGTGTTATACACGAAATCATACAAGAGAGAGTAAAAGAAAAGATACGATTGGGATCGGTGTTATCAGGATCAAGGATCCGACATTGTTAGAATCACAATCGATATCTAAGTGAGGTTTATCTAGTACCGATAGAAAACTAGACTGGTTGATTCCTTGTCCAATAGAAAATAAAAACGGTTTTACTTGGACCGACATAAAGATAAGTAAGAGAACGGTTTATTCGGACCGATAGAAGATGAGCTTGTAACGGTTATCTCTCGACCGATAGAAGAGAGGTGCAGAGGTTTATCTTAAGCCTATAGAAAAAGACACTGAGAGAGGACGTAGGCACATTTGGCCGAACCTCTATAAATCATTATGTCGTTTAATTTCCACACCTTTATTTAAATCTCTTCCGCAACGCGAAAGAGTTTTATAACTATATCTCCAAACGGCGATTCCGCCCAATCTTGCTCCAACAATTGGTATCGGAGCGGTACCTACAATAAACGGCTTAACATCCAAGGAGTCGATCCAAATGGCATTTCATATTGCTCCAGTCGAAGGCCTTGCTCTAAATAGACCACCATTATTTGATGGCTCGAACTTCATGACTTGGAAGAAGAAAATGTCTATTTTCATCCGAGCTTACGATATTGAATTATGGAAAGTCATATGTCTTGGTCCCAAAATTCCTCTCAAATCCGATGGTACGCTTAAATCTTTCGAAGAATATGATGACGCGGATTGGAAAAATGATCATTACAATTGTAAGGCAACTCAACTTCTATATTATGCCTTAAATCCGGAAGAACACAACCGGATATCTTCTTGTGATAGTGCCAAAGAAATTTGAAAAATATTAGAAATCACACACGAAAGCACAAATCAAGTCAAGGAGACGAAGATCAATATGCTTCTCCATGACTGAATTGTTCATGATGAAGGGTGACGAGTCCATCACCAACATGCTCGACCGATTTTCGGTCACCACCAATGGGCTAGCTTTATTCGGAAAACCATTATCTAGTAGTGAAAAAGTCAAGAAAAATTTACGATCACTACCTAGCGAATGGGACGGCACCGTGACTGCGATCATGGAATCTAAAGATGTCAATACGCTTGATTTTAGCACCCTCATTGGTTCGCTAATTAATTATGAGATAGTTTTAAAATCACGAAGTGTCAAGCCAAAGCCGAAGGAACGATCAATAGCCATGAAGGCTAAGATGTCAAAAAGAGAAGAAATCCCGGTTGATGAAAGCGACGAAGAATCGGCATATTATGCCAAAAATATTAATAAATTCCAACACTTATTAAACCGGAGAAAGCAGGACATCTAAAAGGGCGAATCTAAGAAATTCGACAACAATTATCGATTATGTGGTAAACCAGGCCACTTTGCAAAAAATTGTCGAGCAATACCCAAGAAGGAGGTTCTAATTGCAACATGGAGTGACGAAGATATTGATGATGATTTCATTAATCAAAATAACCTTGCATTTATGGCCCGAAGTTCATTCGACGATAGTGACGCCGAAAGTCAAGTAAGTAACTCTTACGACGAACTTTTTGAAGCATTTGAATTATTACATATGGATTATCAAAATGCTTTAAGTAAAATTAAATCCCTACAATCGAAAAATAAATTATTGGAAACCGAGATTTTCAAAATTCTTGAAAAGGTGAAATTTATCGAAACCGATCATTCTAAATGCATTGAAAACGAAAATAATTTAAAGCATGATCTTGTTAAAGTTCAAACCGAGCTCAAAAACTTAACGAAGAAATTTTCTCTCGGAAATGAGAAATTTGAAAATATGCTTTCGGTTCAAAAATATACTTTGAATAAACAGGGGGTGGGATTCAAACCAAATTATAAAACCGAGTCCGTAAATTTAAAAATACCCCGATGCGAAAAATATTTGAAAATTGGGCACCACAATTCGAATTGCAAAAGCCCAAGACGGGCGATAAAAACTAAGAAAATTTGGATTCCCAAAGGAAGTTTTATTCCGAATATCACCTATGTCTCTAAAGAAAAACCAACTATAGGTTGGATCCCCAAAAATTAATTTTTAACAAATTATATTTTACTCAGGGGGAGTATATTTTAAGACAGATATTTTTGTCAGGGGGAGTTATACCCTTTCATGCATATTTTTTATATACATCAATTGGTATTTATTATTCGTTTTTATTACACTTTTTGCTGAATACAAAAAGGGGGAGAAAGGAGTTAAATTGATAAAAAACGTCATGGAAGAATGACGAGAAAAATAAAATGCAAAAAGGAGGAGAAAAGAAAAGACAAAGAAGTCGAAAAATAATAAAAGAAGAAGAAGTCGGAAATGAGACAAAAAGGGGGAGAAACAAAGTAGTTGAAAAATGAGAAACGAAGAAGTCGAAAATGACAGAAAATATTGGAGAAACTAACGAAATGATCAAAGCCTTACTCAGGGGGAGTATATTTTAAAACGGATATTTTTGTCAGAGGGAGTTATACCCTTTCATGCATGTTTTTTTATATACATCAATTGGTATTTATTATTCATTTTTATTACACTTTTTGTTGAATACAAAAAGGGGGAGAAAAGAGTTGAATTGATAAAAAACGTCATGGAAGAATGACGAGAAAAATAAAATGCAAAGAGGAGAAAAGAAAAGACGAAGAAGTCAAAAAATAATAAAAGAAGAAGAAGTCAAAAATGAGATAAAAAGGGGGAGAAACGAAGTAGTTGAAAAATGAGAAACGAAGAAGTCGAAAATGACAGAAAAGATTGGAGAAACTAACGAAACGATCAAAGCCGAAAATTTGATTCGTAAATATACATATATCTATTTTTGCAGATTTTATCAAATTCAAGGGTTGTTTTATAATCATCAAAAAGGGGGAGATTGTTGGAATATTTGTTCCACATATTCATTAATAAAGTTTTGATGATTGAGTTGCTAAACAAAACAAAACAACAAAGAGGCGAAGCAAAACAACGAAGCAGACGAAGACACAAAAAGCTGGACAAAATGCAAAGCTAGCGCACGCTAGACATATAAGTTAGTGCACGCTAACGGATCCTGCCTGCAGATCAGACGAGTTCACAACCTACCTGATGAAGATAGCGCACGCTACACATTAAGCATAATGCACGCTATCGAAGTCTAATTACCGTTGTGAAGACATTCAAATATAGAATGACATATGCAGTGACACAAGACATAGCGCACGCTACTGATAAGGAATAGCGCATGCTAAGGAGTTTGAATTCAAGTCAATCAATCCGTTGGAAGATGCTGAACCAAAGTCATAAAGTTGGAACGGTCAGTTTGACAAAATCATGCAACGGATACTTGGTTAGCGCACGCAAGATGCAAAGTTAACGCACGCTAATATGTGTACTTAACGTACTCAATGGAGAAGCTAACGCACGCTAAAGGATGGGCAGTAAGCTACTGGACTGAAACTGGAAACAGCTTAACGCACGCTACACCTATGCTAATGAGCCTAACGCACGCTAAGGAAAGCTAGCGCACGCTAGCAAGTCAGAAGTCAGCAACGGCTAGTTTGTGGAGAAAGGCTATAAATACCAAACCACTTGGTATTAAACCATACAATAACATTGAGCAAAGCAATCATACTTGAGATATTATTGTAAACAATATAGTTGTTGTTTTTGAGCTTATATTGATACGTGATTGAGTGTTATACACGAAATCATACAAGAGAGAGTAAAAGAAAAGATATGATTGGATTCGGTGTTATTAGGATCAAGGATCCGGCATTGTTAGAATCGCAATCGATATCTAAGTGAGGTTTATCTAGTACCGATAGAAAGTTAGAGTGGTTGATTCCTTGTCCAATAGAAAAGAAAAACGATTTTACTTGGACCGACATAAAGACAAGTAAGAGAACGGTTTACTCGGACCGATAGAAGATGAGATTGTAACGGTTATCCCTTGACCGATAGAAGAGAGGTACGGAGGTTTATCTTAAGCCTATAGAAAAAGATACCGAGAGAGGACGTAGGCACGTTTGGCCGAACCTCTATAAATCCTTGTGCCGTTTAATTTCCGTACCTTTATTTAAATCGCTTACGCAACGCGAAAGAGTTTTATAACTCTATCTCCAAACGGCGATTCCGACCAATCTTGCTCCAACATATATTTGACTGAAATGGTATATGTAACCATAGAGAATTGTGTGTTGTGTTGTTTATACTATCGTAGAGAAGATATTACCTTCATTTCCATTCCGTCCAGTTGCTGCAAGGACCTGACCCTTGTACAAGCTTTTACCAAAAACACCATCTACGTAGAGTACCGGAAGATAAAATTCAAAACCATCCACACAGCCTCCATAAGCAAGAAGAACTCTCTTAAATCGATTCGTATGTGGGTCTACTTCCATTTCAAATATAGAGTTTGGATTTACGTCTAAAACTTCATCTCTAAACCATGGTAGCTTGTTGAACTATTTAGCACTGTTGCCATAAAGGCTATTGATGGCCTTTTCTTTTGCATTCAAAGCAACTTTGTATGTGAACATTATACATAATGTCGGGTTGAATGCAATACATGACAACATCAGCATCAACCGTCGGATTTTTGCATTTGCATACACCCCCCGCCACAACTAGGCACATTATCCAACTTGTTTATATAAAAAGAATTGATGCATTTAACTACAGAACATTTTACAAACCACTTGCACAATCTTACATTAATTGTACACACATTCGTGGTTTTGTGATCCAATATCCTCCTTAAATATCTCACAATTGTTATAGTTCGCATGTATATAACGGTGTCTTTCCTATAGAATGCATATTCAAATCCAGTCGAAGGGTTCGTCGAAATCCATGTATACCGCCAGTGAACTTCTGACGGAACCAGTAATATAAAGTAACTATGCATCAGATAAATATGTCTTTTAAGCTCCATACCTAAAAAATAAACCAAGGTAAATATCTTCCTTGACACTTTTGCAACTATTTTGCGATGATGTCCCGCATGAATTGTCGTTATCTCTCACGATTGATATACAAACGATCTGTAACCTATACGCACGACATCCATGTAACAACATTGTAAAATTATTATGACCTAATAATAGTTTCTCACCAGGTCTCAATAAGTATTGTGCTCCCCTAAAATCAAAGGGCCGGATCACCGGCGACCTCGTATATGGACCCGCAAAATAATTGCATCAGTTGATCGAAAATGGAATCGATGATATATTTCTTAAGGTACTATTTTATATTTCATGGAAGAAGCTATATGATATAAAAAGGAATCCTCATTCCGCGTACAACGAGCAAGGAGTGTAGAGTCTTCTTGGCTATACAAAAAAATATAAACGTATTAGTTCGTGCATGTCATATGAAAATGAGCACAAGCTTGACAAACGAACAATGGATATGAAAATTCTACTAAGATTATTTTGGCCCGATGGGAAATTGTTCTGCTATGGAAATTATCAGATGGTTCTAATAATTATAATATGGTAAATTTATTTACAGTACTGTTAGAGATAGACAGAGCACCATTATGATTGCACCATTATTCGTAAATGTACTAGTGTATGCATATCATGTGAAAATGATGCAACAAATAACCCCGAACTTGACAAATGACTATTAAGATATGAAAATTCTAGCACGAAATTTTTGGCCCTAGGGGGATTTGCTCTGCTTGGAAATTACACATGGTTATAACAATCATCACATGGTTATTTTGGTTTTCTATTTCGATGTAATCTGAAGACCATTATTCGTGCAAAATGAACTAGTTTTCCTGGTAAATTGACAACCATTAACATGCTGAAAGGATAATGCATTCTTGCAGCTAGAAAAAAAAAACACAAACACAACTAATGGTGAACCCAAACATGATTGCATGCGTCATATGATATATATATATATATATATATATATATATATATATATATATAAATGTGAAGAATGTACATGACCATTCCTATATGCGTATGGAATATTGATCTGCAATTCGGCCATTTTCTCAATGATGAACAGTTCAATACAACAACCTGAATTGAGACGCAAGTTCAACATCGCTGACACGATTGTGGAACAAGAGCGAACCCGATTTTCTCGATAGTGCCGTTCCCAAGTACTTCTTCGGCACGACTTCAGCGAGATAAATAATGAAGACCGAGGGGGATGAACCTCTCCCACCCTCTCTGTGGTTCTTTTATATGTGAGGGTCTAATTCTTACTTGCTGTTGTTTGTTGATTTACAATTAATGAAGGGGTAATATAGGAAAATTCATGATGGCTGAATTTGAAATAGCACTATAGTTATAAGAGACTTGGGTTTTAGGTAAAAAATTTAAATCAATTGTGTTTTAGGTAAAAGTAGGTTTATCTTTGCGGTTTTGGGTAATTTTCCCTTTATTTTTTGAATTTTATACAATTTCCTATTTTTTGTAAATTTGTTTAAACTCTTTTAATTAACAATTATTAGAACATAACTCCAACATTTCATTCATACTGTCACATATCTTAAGTAATTCTCTAAAATTTTAAATATTTTTTGGATTTTATAAAATAATTATATGATTTTATTTGGAAGTAAACAATTATACAACAATCTTAGGAAAATAACTCCAATATTTTTTAAAGATATAAATTTTTTGATTTTTATAAAAAACAATTGTTTAACAAAATAAAATTATAATGTTCTGATATTTTAAATGAAGTTCTAGGGTTTTCTATTATTCTCAAAAATTTAAGTAATTTCATTATTTTTAAATATTTTTAATTGTTTTTTTTCAACTTTTCCCCCTGAATTCTTTGCTGGAGGTTGTAAATCGACAAATCAGTGAAAATATAGGTTGTTATTGGATAAACAAAAGTAATTTAAGTATAAAACGGAGATAACTCGCATAGTTCACAGTGCAAATTGATGTTAACCCTTTGTTTTTGTTTTATTTAGGTTAAATAATATTTGTTCTTTTAGATTCAATTCTATTAATAATACAATAATTTAATTGTAGAATACTTTAAAAAATAATACTTCTTCCTAAATGGTTGGTATGTTTAACTTTTCTAAATTTTCCATAATTGTCTCATACTCCCTCCATCCGTTATTTATCTTCCCATTTTACCATTTTAATCAGTCCTTATATATTTTTCCATTTCATTTTTGTACACTATCCCATCACTAACTCCTTCTATTTTACCCAAACTTTCTTAAATGTGGACCTCATTTCCCACTCATCTACTCACTTACCTAATATTTATTATAACTCATGCCAAAAAGCAATGGAAAGATAAATGAGGGACGGAGAGAGTATTTTAATTAAAGCATGCAAATAATTTTGTCAAAAAACAAAAGATGTCAGAGATCCTTGAGAGTTTTAAGTAAAATATAAATTTGTCAACCATTTTGAAAAGAAGTGAGTAATTTGTCAGGGTAATGCGTTAAATTCATATGTAAGTTACAAAACTTTGATTAATATAAAACTAAATACAGCAATATTCATCATCAATCATCATCAACAGCACCTTAATCCCAACTATTTGGGGTCGGTGGCATGAAGATTATAGTGTCGTCTAATTGTCTAAAAATTAGTTAACACCATAACTCATGCAAATAACAAAGTGGCAAAGTTTTACGCCGGATGTCCTTCCTGTCGCAACCTTCATATGAAGGAGAAATAGAACGAAATTCCAAAACCGTCAACATCATAGGTTTTTCCATTTATATGGAAAATATCATGAGACGGCGATGAGTTTGAGATAATTGCTATTATCATGTCACAATACGTGATTGATATTGTAAAATCAACACATACATCATGGAACATGACGTAAAATCAGCAATATTATTTTGTCAAAATACAACGTTTAACTCCTAGTATTAAATTCGACGTTCATGATCGATTTTATCATATGCAACGCGCAAGATTAGTATACATGCAGACATGCTATTACAAAGCATTGAAAGACCAACATTGTATCGCTAGAACAAACACAAAAACTATCTTACTTGAGTCACAGATGAATAAATCATGCTCTTTTATTTCAATAAATCGACAAACTCGCAACAAACTGATGGCTGTGGCTGACAAAATTGGTTTCCTAGAAATTGATTGCATACAAGTCCATAAATTTAAAGCATGACACCTTGTTACATAAACTTATTGACAAAATATCACTAAATGGAGGAGAGCCCTGCTCAGCAATTTCTATCTGCAAACTGAAAGCTTCGAAACCTGGTAAAATCACATATATTCTCAATCCATTACAGCACTCCGGAAATCCTAAACTGGAACTGGCTCAGCAACCGCATTAGAGGTACTAAGTTTAACCTGCAGAAAGTCAGAACGCCAGAAGTACGTTACTTTGTTTATGGGATATTACCAATATGCATTTGACATGAAGATAAAGATGCAGCAGGCACCGGCTATGTATCAGAGAGAAATATAATATTCATACTGAAGCATATATTATTTGGGTGAAACAAGTCATCTTATACCACTGGAAAATGTGAGGGGGCTTCGTTTCAGGACTTAAGGGTGGTTTCATTTCCACCTGCAAGGTTATATTTGCAAATGCATGAGGTTTTATCAGGCTCGCTGCAATCTACATAGTCTCTCTGATTGCCAGATCAGACTGGCATGGCCTAGTAACTCATTGTTTCAGCTACATATGGACTACAAAGGCGGACACATTTTCATGAAATTCTTTCTTTTCATGAAATGGGCTTTTTTCATTCTAATTAAAATGGCACTGGTGAAGCGAATTGAATATATCGTAGCGAGAAATACGTAGAAAATCAATAGGTTACTTACCTTTGCTGATTTAAAGAGTTCGTCTAGCACTTCAGACAAAGTCGGATGCGCATGCACTGCAAACTTTATGTCCTGCAAAGTGCATGAGTAGCAGTTATCATTACAAACTGAAGAATATCCCTTGGGCTATAATTTTGACGTTTTGGGGGTTGTAAAAAGAAAATAAACATTTTCTAGTGATTGTAAACTTGTTGGAACTCTTTAAGTTCAGGAAGGCCCCAATTTTCATATTAGTCTTACAATTCAAAGGTGGACCATTTTACGCCATTTTATGTGGGCTTCCCTTTTCTGAAAGATATATATCTCTTGTCCTCCAATTAGTTACTTTTTCCAGTGGCACGTTCACAAGTCGGCTGGTGATATTTAACAATTTACAAGGGAAAATAATAGCTTCATATATCATTCAAGAAATGTTTCTGCTTGGAGTAAAATGACTGGAGTAAAATGTATTTCTACAGCGAGTGCAATTTGAAAGGAAATTATACCTGTATACGTGTACCCATGGCTATGGCATTAGAAGCTTCATGTATGAGATCTGCAGCATGCATTCCAAAAATGTGGACCCCAAGAATCTCTCCGTTGTCAGGCCTGTATATCAACTGGACAACACAACATATTCAGTACGCCACCCCAAATTGTTTATCTTACCAACAATAAAGTTCAAAAGGATAAAGAGGATGCACAGAAGAGGATCCAAGAGTTTTGGCCCAAAGACAAGATAAGCAACAACATATCCTGGAGTGGTCTTATAGTGTTCGCAGAATTTGCTGTTCTTTCTGCTCTCGTATTAGTTTATTTATGGAGGACGATAGAGTGAAATTAACTTCTAAAAGATGTCCCGGCGAAAGCAGATCATCTTAAACAACAGAAGACGTAATTCTTTGAATCCCTTATCCCCAAAGACTCGATGCAGCAGCCTTAAAGGACTTGAATGTGCGAAAAATCAATCAAGTGAACTCAAACTATACCAACTTATCATGCATAATACATCACCTTGGCCAGTCCTTCACCTTCATTTTCAGCAAGGGCTTTCGTGTTTGCTTTGAAACTCGTCTTGGCAATGCTTACTTCAAATCCTTCCTTCTCAGCTTTTTCTCTTGCGTGAGGCTAAAAAGTCGAGGAAACATTTAGCAGCAGTACAAGAATAAATAATAAGTAAACTACCTTCAAGCAATATACTATAGTTTCTACTATTCCATTATACTTGGTCATATAACTGCTGAGAAAAATTTTCACTCAAATCTGTACTCAGGAAATACATATTTTCCTTGGCAGGAATCTATAATAAAAAAAACGTAAAATTATCCTTTACGAGGAATCACTTGAAAATGTTTTCCTCATGAAAAATTATTATGAACTAGCCAGAGTGATTTACAGCAGATTTATTGTGGGGTATAGCTAAAGGAACTTAATGATCATAAGAAGTGAAGGAACTTCTGAAACTTTAAGAAGTTTACAGGCATATTCACTGTAATGCTTATTTGCGGAAAGGGGGGAAATGAAAAATGAAAAGCTTTAGAATCACAAAGAGTGAAGGAAAAATGTAAAAGAGTTATAACAGGAAATTTCCAGATGGAAAGATATACCTCTGTCAATCCAACCATACTGATTTCAGGATGGGTAAAACATGCTGCTGGGATGCTTAAATGATTTAGTACATGGTCTTTCCCTGAAACTTGCTCAACAACTGAAACCAACTCCAGAAGTTAACTAACTACAAAACATGATAGGAAATATCACAATAACTTTCTTACGGGTTTCATTACCAGAAATTCCTTGTGCACTTGCTGCATGGGCAAGCATCATTTTTCCGTTAGCATCACCAATGCAAAACAAATGAGGAACCTAATAATCAGAACTTCAGGTCAGTATAAAAACAAGCAAATGTATGAATAAATGCTCAAGAGCATCAAACTGCAGACCCACCAATTTCCCATTTGCATCAATCACTCTCATGCGCTCATCAACAGGGACAAATCCACGTTGAGTTTGTACATTAATCTGGACACAACCAACTTAATTGATCAATTTTCAATTAACTTCCAACTGTGAAATTAATTTGTAAATTGAGCTGTACAACAATGATGTCCCAGTTTACTAACATTTTCCAAACCAAGTCCACGAGTGAATGGGGCCCTTCCAGTGGCAATAAGAGCTGCATCTACCTGCAGGGAATCACACAGCTCATCAGATATTGTGAGGTTCTAGGAGCGTTTGAAGTAGCAGCCAAAACAGATGGATTAAAATCAAATTCTAATGAAACACAAGTTTTAATGCAGCAACAGTAATGTAGTCCCACACTATCCCTTGTGGGAGCATCCAGAAAAGGTTTCAGCCATACTGAAGCATGAAATGCATGACTTCACATATCATTTCGCCAATGTCTCTCTTTGCTCATGTTGCTTAAGTGGGTTACTAATATTTTATGTGAATAATCATTCAACTTTCTCATTTTATTATCTAGGGAACTGTTCAGTATCATGTGCAGAGGGGAATGGTATTCTGTAGGATTTCAGATCCTAGAATAAGAAAGATTTCTAAAACTTACCTCCAAAGTATCCTTTGGCTCTTTTGTTTTTGCATCAATCAGCACTATTTGTACTGGTTTTCCATCCTTTGCTGCAGTGATCTGTTGATGGGATTAAATTCATAAAAATCAAAATATGGAACGGATATGTATGTTGGTTTATTTATTTACATCTAATAGCAAATGCAACTTTTGAGAACCTTGCTTGCGAATACACCGGTGTAAGAATCGATTTTGCGAGGATTGATGAGAACTCGCTGAGCTAATTTTCCAATCTCAGGATCAAAGCCTGGCATGAGTTGATCTAAAGCTTCAACAAATGTCACCTGTGTAATAGAAGAGATTAAAAATGATTACTGGTAATGGAGACCATTGTTTTAAAAGGCGCGAGGCGAGTTTGAGGCGTTTTGGTCGGATGAGGCGAGGCGTAAACCTCGAGGCGCAAAGGGGCGTACGCCTCGATTACAATAAAAAGAATCATACAAATCTCACAAAAATATCATAATGTTGATTGAAATTATTAAAAGAGCAAAAAAGTATAAATTAGGTTACTAAAATATCATAGTATTGAGGCTTACTAGATGTTCTCCGGTGCGATGCACCGCATAAGATATTCTCTTATTAGAAAATAATTTCTCGATCTCTAAATTTATTTTTGATGATCTTCGACATGAATATCATATTAGCGTAATATTAATAAAAGACTTATTGAGTGTATTATGGGGTGTAATATAATTCAAGAAAGAGTACCACATTAGCGGAGTGTTAAGTCAATTAATGTCCATTACATGAACAAATTTCCTGGACATACCGAAAAGTAGGAACAAATTTTGGGGACGAAAGTAATATGTGATAAGTCTTAATATGTGTGTGTGTGCAGTGAATGTTTTATTATTTTTAGTTATTATAATTAAATAAATATCATAATTTATTTTTTATGTAAGCAATAAATGAGTTAATATATTTTTATTTTGCATCAATTAATTTTACTGAAAATAAATATTCATATTTTTTCTAATATAATTTTTTGTGCAATCGATCATTATTGTAAATCCATAAAATTTATTATATTCATATGGATGTCTAGTTGAAAATTGTGAAATAAAAATTAATTTGATATATTTTTCATTAAAAATAAACTTGATTTAAAAAAT
The DNA here is from genome assembly GCA_033398695.1 of Orobanche coerulescens. Taxonomy (NCBI): domain Eukaryota; kingdom Viridiplantae; phylum Streptophyta; class Magnoliopsida; order Lamiales; family Orobanchaceae; genus Orobanche; species Orobanche coerulescens. The sequence continues at coordinate 67,154,320 of CM065811.1, read as the reverse complement.
TATAAACATTTAAATTTTAAGCTAAAAAATAAAGGAAGAATTATTTATGTAACGATCATTGACGGTTTCAAAGTTTGATTCATGTTAGCCGACCCCAAATCATTTTGGGACTAAAGCTTAGATGTTGTTGTTGTTGTATGAGTGTAAATTGTGGAATAAAACCCCCACAATACATATCTAGAATTCTTTTTTTTGGGGAAATTTAAAAATACATCTCTATATATAAACTATATTTTAAAACAAAAAATCAAAAAACTTACAAAGTGACATGTGTCACGACTCTTTTAATAGAAGTATATTTATTTTTCTCAAATAAAATCACAAAAAAGTATAAATGATGTTACTTTAAATTGCATTTTCTACCAAAAAATTAACTAAATTTTGATATTTAATTATCATTTGTTAATTTTCATATTATTTAATATCATTCAATAACTGTGGAGAATTGACAAGAGAAATCAAAATGACATTCCGTGGTGTATGATGTTCGCAGCTGATATTGTGTTGATTGATGAAACGAAGGTTGGAGTGCAAAAGAAATTAGGTCTTTGGAGGGATACTTTGGACGCTCGAGGCTTTAGGCTGAGCACAAGTAAGACTGAATATATGGAGTGTAGGTTTAGCGAAAACAGTGATAGAGAGGCGGGGATGATCACATTTGATGGGAAAGTTGTTCAGGAATCCACTTTCTTTCGGTATCTTGGATCTATTATCCAAAAGGATGGACAGCTAAATGGCGATGTGGCTCACATAATAAAGGCAAAAGGTGGTTGAAGTGGAAGAGTGCAACAGGGGTTTTATGTGATCCTGACATGCCTCATAGATTAAAGGGTAAATTTTACCGCACGACAATTAGGCCTGCACTGTTATATGGCACCGAGTGTTGGGCTGTAAAACAGTGTCACGTTCAAAAGATGAATGTGGCGGAGATGCGTATGCTACGATGGATGTGTGGTCATACAAAAAGAATCGGCTCAGAAATGAGGTGATTAGAGAGAAGGTAAGAGTTGCGTCTATAGAAGACACGATGGTTTGGTCATGTGAGAAGAAGACCTGTTGATGCCCAGTGAGGAGGCTAGAAAGTTAGGGAACAAGTAATATTGTGAAAGGTAGAGGAAGACCCAAGAAAACTTGGATAAAGATGATTGAAAATGATATGCGGTTTCTTGGAAATGGAGAAAGTATGACGATGGAGAGGCAAATGTGGCGGGAAAGAATACAAATGGTGGATGTAATTTGATTTTTTTTTCCTATTTTCTTTTATTTCATGTTATCTTTTTAATTTATTTGGCAGGATTTTTTTTTGTTAACATTCATTCTTTTTTTTTCTCCTTTTTTTCTCTCTACTTTTTTCCCTATTTTTTTTCCTTTTCTATTATTTATGTATCGATCATTGACAGTTTCAAAGTTTGATTCATGTTAGCCGATCCCAAATTATTTTGGGACTAAGGCTTAGATGTTGTATCATTCAATAACTAAAAATAGTTAATTATATTTATAATAGTATTACTAAATTTTATTTTAGTGGAGATATTTTATATATTATATTATAATGTGGGAAGAACAAAAGAGGCTGTCAATTCTCTTATAATATTTACGATTATATAATTCTTTTTTGAGTGGAGATATGATATATTATAATATGGAAGGAGTGGAGATATTATATATATATATATATATAATATGTGAAGAAGAAAGAGGCGGTCAGTTTTTATACTTCCAAAACCCTAATACTCCAATTCTATCTATCGGCGTCCCCATCTTTTTCCTTACTAGTTTTCAGTCGCTGCCTACTGGAAGTCGCGCCGGTCGCTGTAAGTCGCCGGTCTCTGAAGTCGGCCCCTCTGTCTTTATTTCTCTCTTTTTATCGCCTGGTTACATGAAAAAAAAAAAATACACAAAAAAGGAAAAACGCCTCAAACGCTTAAAGCGTCCGCCTTGAAGGCGTACACCTTTCATACGCCTCAACAAGAGAAGGCGTCCGCCTTCATTTTTGGTATTAAAAAAGCTGACCCCAGGACGTTTTCCCAGCGCCTTGAGGCGCGCCTCGTCCCGCCTTTTAAAACACTGATGGAGACGGGTGCATACTTCTTTAGTCAAGTAGTTAAATGATGACTCTCAATAAGTTGGCAAGTTAGATCATTAAGAAAAAAGATAAAGAAAGTAAAAACATCTCTCAAGAAGAAGAAAGAAAATATATCTTACCCTAACCATAAAGGATATCTAACGTGGTGAATAAAAGAATAATTTCATGTGTGAAGTACTATAGGATGAATAAAATGCCAGACCTCACTTCCAAGTGCTGTATACACATCACTAAATTCAAGCCCAATATAGCCACTTCCAACTATAGCTATCCATTGTGGAACAGATTCCAGTTTAAGAGCATGGTCACTGGTAATTACTGACTTACCTGCAGCAGGCGTAAAACTAGGCGTGTAATCAATATATATACACACAAAAACACCAACAGATCAATATATAGCAAGTCAGACCAGGAAAGTGAAGTAAATAAAACAAAAGGTATTACCATCAACTTCAATTCCATTGGGTACCAAAGGCATAGAGCCGGTAGCAATTATTATGTCTTTTGCGGTTATGATCTTGTCCCCGGAATCACCTTTTCCATATTTCAACTTGTGGGGACCCTGAGGATTATGTTTACAAGTATGTTAAGGACAATGTCCCAAGAAGTTTAAAAGTATTACTAAAAGTTTCTCAATATATTCGGACCAAAGATTCTGAGTGTAGACTCACCAAGATTGTACCGACCCCTGTCAATATATTAACACCAAGAGCTTTTAATGAATTGGTCAAGTTGCTTCTAATCTTTGAGGCCAAATTGTTCGCATGATCAGCAACTCCCTGTCTGTCATATCCAGCAGCTGCAACCTGTGGCATGTAAGTATCGTTTAAGTAGGAAAAACACGATTCAAAAGGGAAGAAACAATAAGAAAAAAATTCCATTTTAGTACCCAATCTATACGGTGTTCACATTCAATACCCCACCATCCGACTTAATCAAATTTGGGAGCTCAAGTTTTCATTTAAGATCACTTTCAGTAAGTTGCTGTTGATGTCCGTTAAAATTAACAGTTACAGTAGGTAATCAGAAAAATATGACCTGTTTGAATATAGGTACCAAAACTGAACATTTTATAATCTCAGTTATCAAAACTGAAATATTTAAATGATGAGGAACCTAATCACCCATTGTGACGGGTCAACAGGTCATTTCTGAAGGTAAACTCAAAGTGAATACTAAAACTGATTAAAGCAGGAAATGTTAGTGACCAAGACTGGTGAGGCAAGAACATTGGATATCAAAACCAGAAAAGGCATAGTTCGAGTCGAAAGCGTAATTACCCCAAACATTAACACTGCTACGAATTTTTGAAAAGGCAAAGGCGTACGCCTAGGCGTTGGCTCACAAAAGGTGAGGCGTAAGCCCCAGTGCATTGGGGCGTAAGCACTGAGTGCATCTTTTACGACATAGAATAATACCTAAATCAATTATCCATTTAAGTAACTTTCAATACGTATAAATAAGTTATCCCATAAATAAATAAACTTAAAATAATTAATAGTTGAAGTTAAATAAAGTCTAATCATCATTATTTATAAATAGATAGCAACCTTTTTATTGAATTTATAATAAGATGAACATTTGTAATTCACAAATGTTCATATTGACCAAGGGCAGATATGCCATTTTGAAACTCCACTTTGGTAAAACCTTAAACATCACTTCTCTTCTGTTCTCAATTTTCAGCCGCCTCCTTTATCTTTCTCTCTAGCAGATTTGAGACTATCTCCCTCCATTCTTCCTCTGTTCTTCATTCTTTTTTGCTTCTTTCATATTAACAGTATGATCCCTTCCTCCTTTCGTCTAACTCGGAATCCAGATAGGAAGAAGTGAAGAAGAAATTTCAGATCTTTATAGACAAGATGATGGAGAATCGATTACGATGGTTTGGTCATGTGAGAAGAAGACCTGTTGATGCCCCAGTGAGGAGGCTAGAAAGTTGGGGAACAAGTAATATTGTGAAAGGTAGAAGAAGACCCAAGAAAACTTGGATAAAGTTGATTGAAAATGATATGCGGGAGAAAGTATAGGGATGGAGAGGCAAATGTGGCGGGAAAGAATACGGATGGTGGATGGAATCTGATTCCTTTTTTTATCTGTATTTTTATTCCTATTTTCTTTTATTTCATGTTATCTTTTAATTTATTTTTCAGGATTTTTCATTTTTTTTCTTTTTTTAACATTCATTCTCTTTTTTTATTTGCTTTTTTCTCTACTTTTCCCTCTTTTTTTCCTTTTATGTTATTTATATAACGATCATTGACGGTTTCAAAATTTGATTCATGTTAGCCGACCCCAAATCATTTTGGGACTAAGGCTTAGATGTTGTTGTTGTTGTTGCTGTATAGTAAAGAATGAGCTACAGCCTTTGAGAACTTTTCCTTATTAGTAGATACACAAAAAGCTAACGTTTGAAAAGGTTAAGCCGTAGGTAGGCGTTGGCTCACAAAAGGCGAAGTGTAAGCCCCAAGGTGTAAGCACTACATGGATTTTTTAAACATAGAATAATACCTAAATCAATTATCCCTTCAGTAAGCAACTTAAAACACGTATAAATAAGTTACTTAAACAAATAAACAGTATGATCCCCTCCTCCTTCGGTCTAACTCGGAATCCAAATAGGAAGAAGGGGAGAAGAAATTTCAGATTTTCATAACAAAGAATGAGCTACCGCCTCTAAGAACTTCTCCTACCGCCTCTAACATTTTGCAGGACATCATTAATCCTTTTGGAATAGTCGCTACAGTTTGCTTAATTGCACTAGTGGGGTCCTTATACCAAATAACAACAAAAGACTCAAATGATTCTGTGACAACTTTCTTAAGACTATATAATTTACATACCCCGCACATTGTTTCAGCCTGTGTTTTAATAATGAAGTTAAAACGTAAACTTTGCTTTGTTTTAGCATCAATCATTCTTTGAAGCACCTATTCAGCAATATAGCACCAAAAATTGTGTAGTTGACAATAACATGGATGATGGGAGTTTGAGTTGTTACAGTAAATTCTAAATTTGCAAATGCTTCTGTATTCACAGAAATGATCAGTACCTGCAAACCAAAAGACTTCATATGTTGTTCGTTTTGAAGCTCTCTCATACGACCACTGACTGCAAGAAGTGCTTTCGAAGGAACGCAGCCCCTATTTACACATGTTCCTCCGATTACATCCCCTTCTATGATTGCAGTTCTCAAGCCCTGTAATTCATATAAATTCAGTTATCTGATGATTCTCCAATATACACAAAAGTGGTTTACAATCATGTGGCACTGCAACAGCGAAACCATCACAAGATTGAAAACAAGAATCAGCAAAGTCCTGAGGGCATATCTCTAACTAACACCAAGACTAGATACTACAACTTATTAGCTCAACATATTTACGGCACAATGACAAAACCTAATCACGGATCACACAGTGACAAAATTATTGCTAATGGATTATTTGCAGACAAGACATACATGACTACTTGTCAACAGGGACAGCTTTAATTTTTTTGGTGCCTAAATTAACAAATACTAATTGTGACAAGCTTTCAGGTTGCTACCGGATATCTCGTAGCCTTACTTTTATTAATTACAAAACAAAATTAAATTGCTAGTCCGCACAGTTGGGCAGTAAGTGGAGAAAGAACCCACTGTGTGAATTTTATGTATGCATTTTCCTACCAAATGAATTCTTGCTGTGAACAAATGTGCTAAATAAACCAGACACAGATAAATGCCTCGTCTTGGAGGAAGGTCAGGGTAGCTATTAATCAACCAAGTTAGCTAGATTTAAACAAAATTGCATGGACCATCAGGTTTTAACAATTTAACTTGCCATTTGCCTAACTAAGGTCAGGGTAGCTAAAAACCAATCAAGTTAGCAAATCTTAATCTAGAAACAGTATTTCATGGGAAATCAAGTCTTAAAACGTTCGCATTTGCTTTAACAAAGCTAAAACCACACATCAATATAAAAAGTAACCAGAAATTGAGCAGTATAAGCAGAAACCAAAGGGAAATCGAAACAGTGTAACGAATGCAAATCTTTTACATTCTCAACGGCGTGAAGTGCCGCGCCATGACCACCAACACCAGCTCCAATAATCACGAGATCATAGTCATAATCACCGGACGATGGCGTCCCATTGCCTTTCAACGCCGCAAAAATATTACTCAATCTCGAATGCTTTGTGTGCACATTCAATCGAGATAAACGCAAGGAAGATACATCCAGGGAGATTCTTGAATCAAACGCCTCTCTTCGGAGACCGCAGAAGCGGAGCGACCGAGGCGTAGGCAAATACGCATCACAAGTGTTGTTGACGGCGGATCGGGCGATCAGCGACGGCGAAGAGAGCGTTAGAGAAATCGTCGACTGCATTTTTCCGAGACCTACAACCGCGTTTAGTGCGTGTGTAGTTTGGGATGTGAGAGAGAGAGAGGACAGATAAATAGAGTAGATGTGTTGGAGTTTCTAGAGTTCCGTTGTGTGGCGGACTTTACGAAGATGAAGACTCTTGTGTGTTGTTCTTTTAAATGCGGATGAACCAACAGTTTTTTTTTTTTTTTTTTTTTTTGGGAATGAACCAACAGTTGAGCTGCTACTATTTTTGGAGTTCTTCAATGAGATGCGCTATTGGAACCCCAAACGACATGGCAAAATGCTCTCTAGATAGGGTGTGTGCGTTTAAAAATAAAAAAAAAATTCGCCCCTGCCTCAAATCTAATCGAACAATTTTTGCCCGACAATGTCACTAGAATTGAGATAGTTTAGTTTCCTGCCCGGATTTTGTATCAATGGGTCGAGCTACCTAGTACCTGCTCAGTTTCTTGGCTCAAATATCTATATCTATATATATATATATATAAAGAATGAGTTCCCCCTATTGAATGTGAGCATTAATGTCACAAGCTAAGAAACTCAAATATGTAGTTTAAGCTAATGTAGCTTATTTTGAAGTTTTTAAGAGCTTTGAAGCTTGAATGTTAGCCTTCCTTTATGAAGCATTCATTTGATTACATTAATGAATTCACAATTAAAATTACGCAAACTCACTCATAAACCCATTTAATGCAAATCAATTTTAATACATCACTAAATATGATTAAATGCACTTTCAAGGTGCCAACAATAGGACTTACGTTGAGGCATGCAAAGAGGATGCAAACAAATTACAACTTACAAGTCATTAAAAATGGCTTAATTTGGTTAATAAATTGGACTTTTCAGATGGATTTTGAATATTATAAATAACCATCATATGACAATGGGGTCGAGCCTTTTAAGGAGGTCCGAAAGAGGTTAGAACTTGGATGATGTCCTGCTACAAACGTCAAGTCAACAGAGGTGAAAACCGCGAACATTTCAAAAGAGAGCGCAAAAGATGTAAACGAATACGGAAATGTTGAAACGCAGGATCCACCGGAGGTTAGGGGCAGAAAAAGAAAGAGATTCAATGCTATTCAGTTTAAGGCGCGGTTTAAACCTCAACGAGTAAGAGTAGAATCAGGTACTTAATTCTCTTTCGTTAAATGACGAGCTAATATTTTTTCCTTTTACTTTTCTACAATGATATGGGCTCTATATTTGAGTAACGCACTGTAAAAATTTCTTTGGGTCAAAACTTGACACTTTTTGCTTTGTTGGCACTCAGATGACGTGGAGGATTCAAAAGACGAAAACGGGACATCTACATCGGAAGCTAAAACTAAAAACAATGGAGGTATGGGTTCTTATCACGAGAAATTCTTATATTATTATTTATGTTGTTATTATTATTAGAATGCTAAGTTTGAATAATTCTCTGGACATTTAAGATTGTAAAAGCAGTGGTGAAGCAAATGGTCAGTTTGTTAAAAGAGGTTCCATGGATGAGAAGGTTATATTTTACATATATTCTATATTTTGTTGTATGCAAATCTAATGAAATAGCATGTTGGCATGAGTGTTGGGTATGCAAAATTTTAGTTTCTCATTGGATAGCATGCTTAACAAAGTCACTTGCATGAATTGCTCTCAATGTTATATAACAAGAATGCAATTTTGCATGGTCACGTGTAGTGTTGCATTCATAACATGTTGATTGGTGCATGATTACATGTGAAGTGTACAATGTTACAACTCATTTGTGTTGTCTCTTAGTTGGGTAAACATTTGTTTGCCAAACTGATGTGTGAAATGGATAACAAGTTTTATATAAATGGTTATATTTATTAAGAAAAGGTTTGTCAACACCCTATATACACATTAATTGGATAGTTAAACAAGTTTCACAAAAATATGACACTTTGTATATGACATAATACTACTGAATATATAAGAGGTATCAAACTACTTTTTTTCCTACGTATAAACATTTAAGTTATTACATTGTGTGTATAATTACAGGCAAAGTTCGAATTTGGATGATAATCATCGAAAATTTTATTTAACTTTACCTTGAAAACTAAATGTTCATGGGAAAAAAAAGTAGTCACGACTCCAAAACAAAGTAATAAGTATCTATTTTGGACATATTTTTGAACTATTATTTGTAATTTTTTTAATGAATGCAAATAAATCACGTATGAACACTTGACATAATAGTTTATAAAATATTAAATCTTCAAACAAACACATAAAAGAAATATGATAAAGGCATTATGCATGAATACTTCATTTTATCTGAAACAAAATCTCTCGAGATACATTTGGGTCTTTATGGTAAACGTGCTTGCCATTAAAGTTGAGTTTAATTTTTTGGAAATATTTAACGAATAAAATGAAACAATAATGATCAAGAATGAGTTCCATGTTTGAATGAGAGCATTAATGCATCTATACAAATAAATGAACTCAATTATGATAACTCTGAAATGCTTTGATGTTACCATGTCTCTTCATGTCATGCTTTGATGAACCTAAACAATCACCAAACCCTTTCAAGTTACCATGTCTCTTCATGTCTTTAAAATAGTTATATACATTGCTATTATATATAAAACTCAACTATGAGTAGTGCAAAGTATTATTTTCTGAAAGAATATGTTTTACGATATGAAAGTTATCCTCATAATTTGATCTCTATACTTAATGTGGCAAACAAAGAGACATACTCGAAATTGAATAGTCTCTTTAAATTTGAAAGTATACAATTATCTATCTTATGTATTAAAAAGCACATTTAAAAGTTGTATTTTTTTTATAACTTGATACAAATGTTTTTATACTTTATAAGAGAAATTAAGTTGTTATGATCTTCATACGGTTAGAATGCTACATGGCGGGAGAAAGAATATTTATTAACCTGAGTGATACTATTATCAGTGGTTACTCATCACATAAAGTACTAAAAATGTCGTCAAAGTTTGAAATCGGATACGCTTTACATGCTATCCAAAATAGAGATTCCTTACTTATAAATTAAATGTAGGTTTTTCTGTTAACTATATAAGAATCATGGGTTCAATGTTAGCACGAGATTATATATTCGCTTTTGCTTTTATGAATGTTTGTGACCATGTTTATTTGTTTAACGGGTTCTATAAGGTAAGTTGCACAAGTATATAGTGGAACATTGCACTAAGATTTTTATTGTAAATGAAGCGCTGAACTTTATAGCGATAAAAGAAATTACTTAAAATCTCGCACTACACAGTTCATTGCAACGTGAATGCAAATTAGGGTAAACGGGAGAGCAACATCAACGATTTGATGGTACACATGACGAGTTAAGATTAAGAGTGTATACAAAAGAAATCAACGTGTCAACATAATCCGAACACTTTTTACCTGAAATACAAGTATGATTTAATTTTGATGAAAAATGCCCGTGCATCGCACGGGCCATGCTGTCTCGTCCCCTTCAATGAACTTCTCGAACCTCTAATGAATCAGTCCCGGTCTTGGTTTGCTAATGAAATCAGGTATCCTCGATCCGCCCGATAAAATTTGCTCATTTCTTAATTGCACGTACTCATTAGTAAGTTCCAGCTTTAACAACTTAATTATTCAAGGTCGTTAACGATTGAGCTACCTAGTATCCGCCCGACGGTCTGGCTCAGTATTAACATACAATTTTACGCATATTTTAGATGTGCTTGTTGAACTTAATCACATATAAATGTGTTATAACGGTATTGTTGTGCATTAGTTATAGATTTATTTGGACTCGATTACGCTTGTTTGTTTGTTATGTGAATATTTTAAGGCCATTAGCAAGCAAAGTAGATGTTCCGGCCCCAAATCTAAGAAAAAATGCAAGTGCGCGAGAAAATAATAAATAATATGAAAACAGAGCAAATAGGTCGGGCACGACCAGGATAAGTCCAGTGTCGGATGACATGGGCTGAGACACGGCTGTTGTTACCCAAAATATTATCCGGAGATGATATTGCTGGAATGGTCGGGTAACAAACAAAATGCGAGAACACTTCCGTGGGAAAGTAAATAACACAAGATTTGACGGGGTTGTTAGTCTCGGGCTTGAATGCTCTCGCGAGATGTTATTAATACAAATACTTTGGAGTACAAATATTAATGTTAGAGTGCAATTACAATGAGTGTAAAGACTCTAGTTATCTTAGCTAATAAGCGTGAAGATTGCTGGAAGAACCAGATATGAAGCTCTGTGAGTTCTTGATTTTGGTGTTCTGTATATGTGAATGAATCACTGTGTATGTGTATGTATTCGTCAGGTAAGTCCACCGTTCTCTCTGTACGTTTTTCACTCTACTTGGCCACTTGTTGTTGCCCAAAATATCTATCCGAAGATTAAATACTGCTGGAGACGGACAACAAACAACAATTGCGGGAGCACTTCCGAGAGAAGATAAATAATACAAGATTTGCGGGGTTTGTTAGGCCCGGGCTTGAATGCTCTCGCGAGATGTTATTAATACAAATATTCGTGGATACAAGTATTAATGAGAGAAATCTAAATACAATGAGTGTAAAAAGACTATGTTAATCCGGCTCTTGAGCGAAGCTCGGTGTTCTTCGTCCCCGCCGATCGTCTTCCTGATGAGAGAGGCCGGGAGAAGTAAGACCGAATGATAGCTGTTGCCAAGAGTTGGAGATAGCCAAGTGCTGGGTGTTTTGCTTTTGTAATGTATACTGAAATCGCGATAATGCAGACCCTTGGCCGAGTGCAGGGTGCCTTGAATTTATAGTGGCAGCCGGGTCCTGTCCTTTGGTGGGCGATCGCCTTCCGGCCATTATAATAATGGGGCGATCATCCGCCGGCCAATATTATAATGGGGCGATCACCCGGGCTGTCGGGCAAAAGTCCAAGGAAGAGGCTGGCGCCAGCTGGGCGGTCCAATGGGGAGTCAGCACGCGTCCGGAGCCAGTCACATGCGGCCCTACTGACAGCTTTCGGCGGAATCTATTGTCACATGCGGCCCTACTGACAGCTTTCGGCGGCTTGTCGGCTGGTGGGAAGATTCTGCCAGGCTGTGGTCAATGACCCGTGATTCGCGGATCTTGTCTCGGCCCTTGCACGTGGTGTCTGTCCTGAGGCTCGGCCTTTGCCGATTGGATGGCCATCGGCGCTGATCGACATGAGGCGGTCGTCTCTAGCTGGTCATCAGAGGTCGCCATCGGCCAGTTGCTGAGGGTCGGCATTTGGTCGGTCACCAAGGGTCGGTCGGCAGAAGCCGAGAGAGGATCGCCCGCTTGTTGGTCGCCAGGAGTCGGTCGCCGAGTACCGAGTGACGATCGTATCCGAGGTCGATTGCTCGGCACTGGGACTTGTCCTGGGACCTTCGGTTGGCCGATTTAGCTCGTCCGCTGGGTTAAGGCCTGGCCGCCTGGTCGCTGATCGGAAGTTCTGCCTTGGCTGCTCGGCAATGACTCGGTCGCCCGATCTCCGAGGCGATCGCCGGTCGGAGAGTGTTAATTCTTGACACAACACTACTGTTGGAGGCCTCCTATTTATAGGAGAAAAGGTTGTTGGGTCCTCTCCGGCGACCGCGGGCGACTGCCGTTTTCTATATTAGAATAAGGTGGGCGATCGTCCCATCACGTGGGACTGTTCCCTTAAAGTCCGAGGCTGCTGCTGGCAGCCAGCTGTGCGAGCCAATGGGGAGCCTGCATGCGTCCTGAGTCGCTGTCTGGGGAGGACCCACTTTGTACCTTTCGGCGGGCCTGTCGGTAGATGTGAGGTTGGTGACAGGCTGGGGTAAAAGGCATTATCTTGTGGTGCCTTTTGCGGATCTGCACGTGGGTCTTCGTCCGAGATTCGGTCTTCGACGACTCTGACGGATGTCGGATTCATACGTGGCACGGGACGATCATTCTACCGTCGGACATTATAGGCAATCGCCAGATGCCAATAGACGATCGCCTTAGACGTCGATCGCTAGGCTCTTGCCCAGCGCCTGTCTTCTTTGGCTGGCTCTTGGCCATTACGCCGATCGCAATCGAGACGTATTAATTGTAATATCCGCAATTTCGATTTTTTCGGTAATTTTCTTTTTTCGGCGGAAGTCCGTTTTGACGACTCGCTCATGACCGTTTCGTCATTTCGAGAATAATTAATTCTGCACTTTTTGTCATCCGAGTTCGTTTCGGTGTCGTTTTGTTGAGTTCCGTGCTTTTTAGCGACTTTTCCGCACTTGAGCTCGATTCTTGCGAATCTCGTCCGAAATCAAGAGTTTGAGTTTCTCGCAAGTTCATTTAATGTTATTATTCATGTTGCGAGCTTTGGTTCGTGTTTCGATCACGTATCGTGATTTTCGGACGTTTGGGCCATTTTTGTAATTTCCCAAAGTTTGGGGTAATTATTTCGGTTGTCGAATTCCGACACTTCGGATGGTCGGAATCGTGTGTTCTCTTAGTGCTTGATTCGTCTTTGCAAGTACTTCGTAACCGTATCTTCGATTTTTACTCGTGTTCGGGTTTCGGTCGTCCGGCCGTCGGAGTGGCTACTGCCGAGTCACTACGGAGTAGGCCTGGCTCGGCCGAGTTACGGCCGTAAGGTGCCGATTACGGCCTTAAGGTGCCCGAGTTACGGCCGTAAGCGTGATCGGTACGGCCGCACGAGCGCAGGCGGATTTTGACGAAGGCTGCTACGGCCGTAAGGTGTGCGAGTTACGGCTGTAAGTGTCCACCAGGCCGGGCGGATTTTGACGAGGTTACGGCCGTAAGGTGTGCGAGTTACGGCCGTAAGTAACCGGCCGGTGTCCGGCCGATTTTTGATGAATGCCGTTACGGCCGTAAGGCTGCGAGTACGGCCGTAAGGTGTCCGAGTTACGGCCGTAAGGCTGCCACGGCTGGCCAGTAACCCGCCGGCTATATATAGCTCGGCTCGGCCGATTTCATTTCAACGCGATTTTTCTTCCTTTTTCGGCGTCTCGCGACGGAGGCTCGGAAATCGAGTTCTTGGCCGATTCTAATCATTTCCAAGGCATTTTGGAAGATCCTTGTTGATTATATCATCATCTAATCCGAGTATTTCGTCGAATCAAGGTATATTTCTTGATTTTCTTTCAAGTTGACTTTTGGAGAATTGTTCTTGATTTCGTTTCTAATCCGATTTTGATGAATCGGTTGATGTTAGTAAACATTATTAATCATGTTCTATGGATTGTATATCCATATTTTCGATCTGCTCAACCCGATTGATGATTTTTAGGGTCTTGAGGAACTTTGAACATTTAGTGTTCGATTAAATGCCTCAAAGAGTTTCTTTCGTCGTTATGTTGATTTCGATTGATATTGTGTTATTGAATGAATTGTATTTCATTCAAGGTGGTTCGAGTACTTGTGTTTACCTGAGGACGCCGTTCGTTGTTCGTGGAGGGATTTCACCGCCTTCGGTTGAGGCAAGTTTTATACTTGTACTAGTCAATGAGATTAATGTTATCATATATGTGTATGAATGTGTTGTATCATTCCGAGACTTAGTCTCTTCATGAATTCATTGATATTAAGAGATCGCTCGATACGATACCTTTCGCAATTATGCCAAATATTTCATTGTTCGTTAATGGCCGGTTCAAGGCATTGTGATACTCATTATTAATGTCATTGTCGATAGCCGTTCGCGGTATCGATGTATCGATTGTTGTAATATAGATGTCAATTAAAGACATCGTTGAGATCATTGTTATTCTGTTTGGATTGTCATTAAAACCGCATGTGCCGATTAAAGGCATTGGCTTATTCATTTCTCGCCTTCGCCGCTTGGTAGAATCGATTAAAGGTGCCGGGCATCCTTCATATCATTGTTATCGAATTGCCGTTCTCAAGCAAATCGAAATGTTCAATCATTCACTAAATCATTGTTATCGATTGACCTTTCTAAGGCAATCGAGGTATTCACTCATTCATCGTGTCATTGTTATCGATTGCCGTTCTAAGGCAAATCAAGTGTTCAATCATTTATGGTATCATTGTTGTCGATTGACCGCTTTAGGCAATCGAGGTATTGAATCATCCATTGCATCATTGTTGTCGGGCCGCTCTAAGGCAATCGAGGTGTTAATTTGGGATCACAAGGACGGTGTCTATCCGTGTGTTACTATCATCGTGTTGGCCGACTCAAGGCAAGACACTATCATTCATTGTGATACGGCTTCATGCCCTAATTGTGATACGGCTTCATGCGTGGCTTCGCCCTAATTGTGATACGGCCGATGCCGTGGCTTCGCCCTAATTGTGATACGGCCGATGCCGTGGCTTCGGCCCTAATTGTGATACGGCCGATGCCGTGGCTTCGCCCTAATTGTGATACGGCTTCGCATCGTGGCTTCGGCCCTAATCAATAACAGGCTTGAGTTTCGACGCCTTGTGATTGTGATATTTGACTTTCCGAGTGTCTTTAAGGCCTTTGTGTTTGTCTTGGTAATTTCATTGGAGCCTTCGGGCATTGTGATTCATAATTAATTCATTCTGGTTTGGTTCATGTCGTAATTCATTGTGGTACTGTGATTATGATTCGCCGTTGGGCACTTATGTTCTAACTCGTTGATCGGTATTAATAGTATGCCGTGGGCATAGTATTTCACGAATGCTCGGTTCTTATATTGGTTTGTGAGCATCTCGTATTATTATTATCATTGTACTGCTTCATTCTCGCCTTTGATGCATATCATGTTATACATGTATTTGATATTCATTAACTGTATGACTAACCCAGTGGGGTCGGAACATGTTTTCATTTGTTAGGTGAGTGCTAGGAGAGAGTTTAGAAACAGGGCCATGATTATGGCGACGAGGCATTCGTGCGATTCTAGTCCGAGTTGTTAATTTTTGGTCAGTCATTTGGTGTGTTCTACAGTCTTGTCATTTTTTGTCGTGTTGTTTTACCCTAACTGATGTTCGTGGATGCTGTTGTATTTAATTTTGTCCATGTAGGGCACTTTTGTCGTTGAAATTCCCTATCGGAATATTGTGTCGATATCATGGTAGGGACTATGATTTTCCCTTGTTGTTTAATTTAACGTATTTTAGTCATGTTCGCTGGTGGATCTCCCGGCGTGGGGTCCACGGCACCGTAATAACCCAATAGGATTTGGGGTGTTGCGTAAATGGTATCGAGCTGGGTTGTGAAATACCCCGAGATGTGAGTTATGTGGTCCTACCGACGCGGTAGTAGTGGGATTGTCAGTTATGACAATCTAGTCACCAGTTTTGTGAGTCGTAATATTAGTGCGACCGCACGAGTCATTCATTCATCGAGTCGTCGCCGGTGAAGACTAGTATCGCGAGACCTCGAAGCTTCGTATGACTGTGTAAGGACTCGATTCTCTTTGTGTTCATACATCCATCATGTCATTAATCGCTCATGCTTTGAAACCTATATGTGATATTAGTGCTATGATTGATTCATGATTAATTGTTTTGGAGCACGTGTGACTTGTGTAAGCATTAAGGATCAACTCATTTATCGCTTAATAATTTTCAATCATCATTTTGATCTCATCACTCGCTTAATTCATTCATCACTCACCAATATCATCACTCGATAATTCATCTATCACTCGCTTAATTCATTCCTCACTCACCAATATCATCACTCGTATAATTCATCTATCACTCGGTTAATTCATTCCTCACTCACCAATATCATCACTCGGATAATTCATTCATCACCGCTTAATTCCTTCATCACTCACCAATATCATTCATCACTCGGTTAATTCATTCATCACTCGATTAATTCATTCATCACTCGCTAATTCATTCATCACTCACCAATATCATCACTCGATAATTCATCTATCACTCGCTTAATTCATTCCTCACTCACCAATATCATCACTCGATAATTCATTCATCACCGCTTAATTCCTTCATCACTCAACCAATATCATTCATCACTCGGTTAATTCATTCATCACTCGATTAATTCATTCATCACTCGCTTAATTCCTTCATCACTTAGTCAATCTCATTGTTCATATTAATTCATTAATCACTCACCAATCTCATTGTTCCGTCAATTCATTCATTACTCACAATCTCATTATTCGCTTAATTAATTCATCACTCGATAATTCATTCATCACTCACCAATATCATTAGTCAGTTAATTCATCACTTAGTTAACTCATTCATCACTCGCTTAATTCATTCATCATTCAACAATATCATGGCTCGGTTGCTTCGCTCATCACTCAATTAACCTCATCGTTCACTAATTCATTCATCACTCAATTAATCTCATCGCTTAGCTAATTCACTCGTCACTCGACCAATCTCATTGTTCGCTTAATTCATTAATCGCTCACCCATCTCACGGTTCATTGTTGATCTTGAGGATCAAATTTTCAACCTTGTTAACTTGCTCAAGGTAATCATTTCAGAATTTCATCAGCAATCATGTTACCTCATTTGATGTCTCATACGACCTTATCATACTCCGACGTAATGTCGGCGATCATTTCATTAAATCATTAATGCATTCATTGTGCGAGGCGTGTATGCTCATTATTGTCACTCAGAATGTAATCATAATGCGATATTCATGCGGGATCTATAATTATCATGTGGCTTTCTGCTTCAAGATGGATAGAGTCATCGGAGGACGCATTGGAAGAGGCCGTAATGCGGGCCGGAACTCAGGATCTCGTGTGCATACAAAACCGAACTCAAGTGATATCATTAATTCATAAAAAAGCACGTCTACTCATTCACCGCCGATAATCATTCACTTTCAGGAGCCGTACTCGAGAGGCATCTCACTCGGAAGGTGTTCGGGTTGACCCATTCATATTTATGCAGGCATGATGGCCTGCATGACTCGGATGACGCGGATAGTGGAGACCATGCACCTCGATGGTTCGTGGTCCACCGCAACAGGATACCAGTGCCATTTCATGGACAGACCGGAGGAGTGAATCGATTGTTGGGGATATCTCTCGCCGATGCCGCCTACTTTTGAGGGTTCGTCGGAACCACTGATATTGTTCATTGGCATGAGCATTTTGATAAACTCTTCTACATGGTTCGGTGTCCTGAGGAGAGTAGAGTGGCGAGCGGCTTATTACTTGAGTAAGGGCGCTTATTCGTGGTGGCTTTCGTGAAACCCTTCGATCGTGATTGTGGTTGGAGTGAGTTCAAGACCCTCATGCTAGAGAGGTATTATCCGGCTCCACTTCGTGAAGCCAAATTGTCGAGGTTTTGAACCCCGAATCCGTCGAGGATGAGGGTGTTATTGTCATTCTTTGAGAAGTTTCGTGACTACTTGATTTGCTTCGTCGCTTATCCGTACCGAGGCGGATAAGATCAAATATTTTAGCAAGAGGCTAAATCCGCAGCTGAGGATGCATTGTTAAATCACAATTGTAATT
Source organism: Orobanche coerulescens (assembly GCA_033398695.1). NCBI lineage: Eukaryota > Viridiplantae > Streptophyta > Magnoliopsida > Lamiales > Orobanchaceae > Orobanche > Orobanche coerulescens. The sequence continues at coordinate 67,136,468 of CM065811.1, read as the reverse complement.
CACTTAGCGAGTTCATCGAGAAGGCTCTTGGAGCAGAGTTTTTGATCAAGGAGCTTACTCAAGCATCCTTGACTTCTTCGGGTGAGAGGACTAGGATGCGGTTCGTTCGAGGACATCGGGCTACGACGTCCAAGAGGTCGCTTTCCGGATCGTCTTCGTCCGAGAAAGCATCTTCCTCTCGCATTACGAGTTCGACCGTTGTTTGCTTTAATCGTGATTCAAAGGCACGTGAGTACTCGGTGCACGGTGCCGGCTATCATCTGCTTTCCGTGTGGGAACCCGGACACCTACTAAATACTGCAGGAGTTCTAGTGCCAGTAGATCTCGAGAGAGCTCAAGGGCCTCGGGGACTTTGTTACTCCACTCGTGCTTCATCCAAGGGGTCCTACCAGCTTCGAGAGCCATAGGTAAGGACATTCATCACCGGTTTTGAACAAGTTAATTCTTGCTCAAGAATAGTACAATCATTCATTTCATTTGTCGCTCATTCATTCAAATAATTCATTCATCATATATCAATCACGTTGAGACTTATAATTATCAAACTAATCATTCACTTCACGGAAACTATGTTTCCAATCATTTCATTTGAGCTATCACTCATTACGTTATCATTTCACCCCTGAGTCATTCTTGATCCTTGTTAGATTTCGATTCATTATCATTCATTGTGATCATTCTTGTTCATGTGTATCTCGTTGATTTTTCGTGGCGGGATATTGCTTCTTCCTACTTGTTTTAAGTTTCGGACGAAACTTCTTTTAAGGGGGTAGTATGTAATATCCGCACTTCGATTTTTTCGTAATTTTCTTTTTTTTCGGAAGTCCGTTTTGACGACTCGCTCATGACTGCTTCGTCATTTCGAGAATAATTAATTGCACTTTTTGTCATCCGAGTTCGTTTCGGTGTCGTTTTGTTGAGTTCCGTGCTTTTAGCGACTTTTCGCACTTGAGCTCGATTCTTGCGAATCTCGTCCAAATCTGTTGTTTGAGTTTCGCAAGTTCATTTAATGTTATTATTCATGTTGCGAGCTTTGGTTCGTGTTTCGATCACGTATCGTGATTTTCGGACGCTTTGGGCCATTTTTGTAATTTCCCAAAGTTTGGGGTAATTATTTCGGTTGTCGAATTCCGACACTTCGGATGGTCGGAATCGTGTGTTCTCTTAGTGCTTGGATTCGTCTTTGCAAGTACTTCGTAACCGTATCTTCGATTTTTACTCGTGTTCGGTTTCGGTCGTCCGCCGTCGGAGTGGCTACGGCCGAGTCACGGCCGGAGCAGGGCCTGGCCTCGCCGAGTTACGGCCGTAAGGTGCGATTACGGCCTTAAGGTGCCGAGTTACGGCCGTAAGCGTGATCGGGTACGGCCGTTTGTGCCGGGGCGGATTTTGACGAAGGCCGATTCTGGCCGTAAGGTGTGCGATTACGGCCGTAAGTGTCATTTGGTCTTTGGCGATTTTTGACGAATGCGGTTCGGCCGTAAGGCTGCCGAGTACGGCCGTAAGGTGTCCGAGTTACGGCCGTAAGGCTGCCGGTTACGGCCAGAACCTGCCGGCTATATATAGCCCGGCTCGGCGATTTCATTTCAACGCGATTTTTCTTCCTTTTTTCGGCGTCGCGATGGGAGGCTCGAAATCGAGTTCTTGGCCGATTCTAATCATTTCCAAGGCATTTTGGAAGATCCTTGTTGATTATATCATCATCTAATCCGAGTATTTCGTCGAATCAAGGTATATTTCTTGATTTTCTTTCAAGTTGACTTTTTGGAGAATTGTTCTTGATTTCGTTTCTAATCCGATTTTGATGAATCGGTTGATGTTAGTAAACATTATTAATCATGTTCTATGGATTGTATATCCATATTTTCGATTCGCTCAACCCGATTGATGATTTTTAGGGTCTTGAGGAACTTTGAACATTTAGTGTTCGATTAAATGCCTCAAAGAGTTTCTTTCGTCGTTATGTTGATTTCGATTGATATTGTGTTATTGAATGAATTGTATTTCATTCAAGGTGGTTCGAGTACTTGTGTTTACCGGAGGACGCCGTTCGTTGTTCGTGGAGGGATTTCACCGCCTTCGGTTGAGGCAAGTTTTATACTTGTACTAGTCAATGAGATTAATGTTATCATATATGTGTATGAATGTGTTGTATCATTCCGAGACTTAGTCTCTTCATGAATTCATTGATATTAAGAGATCGTTCGATACGATACCTTTCGCAATTATGCCAAATATTTCATTGTTCGTTAATGGCCGGTTCAAGGCATTGTGATACTCATTATTAATGTCATTGTCGATAGCCGGTTCGCGGTATCGATGTATCGATTGTTGTAATATAGATGTCAATTAAAGACATCGTTGAGATCATTGTTATTCCTGCTTGGATTGTCATTAAAACCGCATGTGCCGATTAAAGGCATTGGCTTATTCATTTCTCGCCTTCGTCAGTAGAACCGATTAAAGGTACCGGCATCCTTCATATCATTGTTATCGAATTGCCGCTTCAAGCAAATCGAAATGTTCAATCATTCACTAAATCATTGTTATCGATTGACCTTTCTAAGGCAATCGAGGTATTCACTCATTCATCGTGTCATTGTTATCGATTGGCGTTCTAAGGCAAATCAAGTGTTCAATCATTTATGGTATCATTGTTGTCGATTGACCGCTTTAGGCAATCGAGGTATTGAATCATTCGCCGCATCATTGTTGTCGGTTGGCCGCTCTAAGGCAATCGAGGTGTTAATTTGGGACTGCCAAGGACGGTGTCTATCCGTGTGTTACTATCATCGTGTTGGCCGACTCAAGGCAAGACACTATCATTCATTGTGATACGGCTTCATGCCGTGGCTTCGCCATAATTGTGATACGGCTTCATGCCGTGGCTTCAACCTAATTGTGATACGGTGGATGCCGTGGCTTCGCCCTAATTGTGATACGGCCGATGCCGTGGCTTCGCCCTAATTGTGATACGGCCGATGCCGTGGCTTCGCCCTAATTGTGATACGGCTTTGTACCGTGGCTTCGCCCTAATCAATAATATGGCTTGCTTTGACGCCTTGTGATTGTGATATTTGACGCCTTCCGGTGAGTGTCTTTAAGGCCTTTGTGTTTGTCTTGGTAATTTCATTGAGCCTTCGGCATTGTGATTCATAATTAATTCGATTCTGGTTTGGTTCATGTCGTGTAATTCATTGTGGTACTGTGATTATGATTCGCCGTTGGGCACTTATGTTCTAACCCGTTGACAGGTATTAATAGTATGCCGTGGGCATAGTATTTCACGAATGCTTGGTTCTTATATTGGTTTGTGAGCATCTCGTATTATTATTATCATTATGCCGTTTCATTCGCCTTTGGATGCATATCATGTTATACATGTATTTGATATTCATTATCTGGATGATCGACCCGTGGGGCGGAACATGTTTTCATGTTTTAGGTGCTTGCGAGGAGAGAGTTGAGACACAGGGCATGATGATGGCGACGAGGCATTCGAGCGATACTAGTCCGAGTTGTTCATTGTTGGTCGATCTTGGAGTGTACTCCGGTCTTGTCGATTGTTGTCGTGTTGTATTACCCGAATGATGTTCGTGGATCTTTGTATTTCATTTTGGCCATGTAGGCCACTTTTGTCGTTGAAATTCCCTATCGGAATATTGTGTTGGATATCATGGTAGGGACTATGATTTTCCCTTGTTGTTTAATTTAACGTATTTTAGTCATGTTCGCCTGGTGGATCTCCTGGCGTGGAGTCCACGGCACTGTAATAACCCAATAGGATTTGGGGGTGTTACATTAATCGCCGCACAACAATTGCCCCCCAGCTCGCTCCGATGTTGAAAACGTGGGGTGAGGTGGCACTATTGGCGATCGCCTACTTTGGACGATTGACTCATCTGTTTTATGACAGGGACGATCGTCGCCTGGACGAACCGATTTCTAATCCGGACGATCTCCTTTGGTGCTGGAAATAGCGGGAAATGGAGGCGGGCTCTCGAAATGTTGCAGGGACACGCGTCGCGCTCCCGTTGGGGGAGTCCGACGGTTTTGTCAAACCTTTCGCCTGGCGTGCCCTCGAAATGACGCGTACGCAGGTTTCGAGGGCTGCATTTAATGTGTCCCCCTCCCGACGGTTGCACTTCAGCCCCCGGGATTTCGTCTATTTGCACAGAGGTCCCTGCACTCGCCTATAAAAGGGCTAGGGCCATTTTAGTTCAACTCTGTATGCGCCCTTGCTTTTTGGACGAGATTTTGCCGAATTTCTTTGAAGATTCTTGTGCCGACCGACTTTCCTTCTAGGTAAGAACAAAAATTTACTCCCCCCTTTTACTCTTCAAAATATGTTTGGAGGACGATCCAAAGTTTATGAGGCCGGCAGCTCTTCTGCCGCCGCGACATCGCCTGCCTGGGAAGAAGCCTCTGCGGTTCTTCACATGGAGACGGCCGTTGAGGCCATCCGTGCGGGAATCACACCCGCGGAGGTTGAAGAGCTCTTCAACGAGGCCGACGCGGCGATATCGGCGGCGGTGGTGGGGCAGAGGGGCCCGCTGGTGGATGAGGATGAAGCGGTGAGGCTATACTGGGAGCAGAACAGCATTTTCGGCCGGGCCTTTTTGGACTTCGCCGGTCTTATGGAGGGGATTTCCGGAACGTGTCCCGAGTTTGACTTCGAAGCATACTCGGTCGCCTACCCCTATGATCCCGTGAAGCGGACGGCGTTTCGGGCCGCGGACCGCTCCCCGTGGACCCTCGGTCAGATTCGGAGTTCGGTGACCAGGAAAGACTTGAGTCGCTGGAGGGCGAAATTCCATATTCCTTCTGACGTCTCGCTGCACGTGCCCTCGGAGAACGAACGTGCCGACCAACCTCCCGAGGGTTTGGTTGCCGTCAACGAAATGATCCTGGAGGCCGGCCTGCGGTTCCCTTTGCCGTTCGCCGTGTCATACCTGCTGTCCGCCTGGAATGTGGCGCCACTCCAGTTGACGCCGAACGCCTGGCTGCAGATTATTAGCACCTTGACGCTTTTTGGCAGTCATCGGTTGTTCCGTCTACCCTCTGCGCTGGAAATGAACTATCTCGTCAAGCTGACTGCGCAGAAGGGATTGGTCGGCGGCTACCAAATTCAAGGTCGCATGGGTAGGGTGGTGTTTGGGGTGCCGAACAAAGTTCGAGGCGACCTGGCAAAATGGTGCTGGGTTGGCGGAGCGTGGAGGTCGGCGTCGAGTGATAAACTAGAGGAAGAGTTGGCGATCCCCACCAGTTTTCGGGAGAGTAATCCGAGTAAGGGTTTTAACTCTCCCTTTGTTCGGATATATCTTGGACTGATCTAATTTGGTTTCCTTTTTGCAGGTTTCCTCGTTCCAGTGATCGACGACCTTCCTTTCAACTTCTTGATCGTCTGGGAGCGAATTCGCAGTCTGCCGGACTCCTACATCGATGTTCGCACAGTCAACCACGAACCTCATTGGTTGGAAGCTCGATTGTTTCTCTTCCCTCGCCATCTGAAGGTTCCAGGTATAAATTTTTACTTTCTCTTTCCTATATGACGATCGTCTGATTGAAGTAGATGTCTAACTTGGCCGCATTTTTCTTTGACAGATATCAATTTTCCCCGATACTCCGAGCCTCCGAGAAGATATCAATGTCGAACCCCGGTCTGTTGGGTCATCTCTGTTGGGATTCGGTGCCTAAAACGAAGGCCCAGCGGAAGCGGTAAAACGAAAATTAATTCGATCTGAATCCCTACGAGGATCGATCGAGCTACGTATATACGAATATATATAAACGAATAGCAAGAGTCGTAAGAAACTAACCCTCGAAGTCCGTTGATTAAATGGTAACCTTCTCTTGAACTATTCCCCAAGCTTTAGTTTGATCTCTACGAGTCCAATCCGCTCCAAGCTCTTGAACGATCCAACGCCGAAAGCACCGCGTCTCTACTTGCCACGCGCCGAAAAAACGAACGGAATGACAACACCTTGCTATACTCCGAGGATACGGCTAGAGCTAGGTGATGAAGCTATATATGTAAAGATTACTACACTCTAAGTGTTTTAATCTTACTCTCTCTTTATGTCTTGATATTTTTCTCTAAGAAAAACAAGAACAAAGTTGAAGAAGAAGATGACTAAAGAGAAAACAATTTTCTCTCTCTCTCAAACTCAATAATATGTATGATGCCAAGGGTGAAGTTGAGGATGAGAGATCAAAGTCTTCTATATGTTCTTATTTAACCCACATGAAAACAAATACATATATCATGATTGATTCCCCCATATAATGTATATGATGCTTGTCCCCTCAATCACATGAGATTCCAAAACCATGATGGGGACAAGTCAATACACACACATGGTAATAAGGGGGGGCGGAGGCCAAGATGAATTATAGGAAGAGTTCGGTTCGTTTCGGACTCCCGAGAGTCCAAACAGATAAACTCCAATTTTGTTCCGATGTATTTATATCGTTTAATTAATCCAATTAATTAAACATATCAAATACAAAATAACATAATTAATTTCTCCAAGAAATAAGTATATTCATGAATTAAATTAATCACCCAGTAATTTATTTAATTCATTAGGCCGTGAATCAATTTATCCAATAAATCGATTTAAACATCCAATGTTCCAAAATTAGATATCCAATATCTAATATTCATAATGAGAGAATTAGCTTTATTCATTCCGTAGTCAATCCTATTGCGCGACTCGATAGGTCCGTCTCAGTCAGCAATGGGAGGAACCAAAGAGTAGTAGCACCACCTAGCCAGCCCGGTGGCCTACACTGTACCCCAACTGAGAACGAATGATTGGGATCATTCAAGAACTATTCTGTCGTGAATACCAGTATACGTATAAACCCCTCTTTCAAATGTCCCGATCAAGTTATAGGGTCACGGTCAGTCAAACCCCATCTGCACTTGACGCTATGCATGCGTTAATGCAAACCGAGATCATCGAGCTCTCGTGTATCTAATACAGCTAGCTCTAATGCTTTGGCCAAAGACTTACGATCTCATCTGCCAATAACCGCATAGGACATATAACCCGTTCACTAACAGGAGAAAGAATTCTATCTTGGTATTTAGTAAGACCTGCTACTTGCCCACCAAGATGTACGTCGAGGTTGACCCCCGCCTTCCGGTTTATAAGGTCGAACTACTCCAATGAAAATCTTGACGTCACAAGCACATTGTTGTTGCCCAAAATATTTATCCGAAGATTAATACTGCTGGAAGACGGACAACAAACAACAATTGCGGGAGCACTTCCGAGAGAAGATAAATAATACAAGATTTGCCGGGTTTGTTAGGCCCGGGCTTGAATGCTCTCGCGAGATGATATTAATACGAATATTCGTGGATACAAGTATTAATGAGAGAAATCTAAATACAATGAGTGTAAAAAGACTATGTTAATCCGGCTCTTGAGCGAAGCTCGGTGTTCTTCATCCCTGCCGATCGTCTGCTGGATGAGAGAGGCCGGGAGAAGAAGGACCGAATGATAGCTATTGCCAAGAGTTGGAGATAGCCAAGTGCTGGGTATTGATTCTGTCTAGTGTGCTGAAATCGCGATAATGCAGACCCTTGGCCGAGTGCAGGGTGCCTTGTATTTATAGTGGCAGCCGGGTCTTGTCTTCTGGCGGGCGATCGCCTTCCGGCCATTATAATAATGGGGCGATCGTCTGCCGGCCAATATTATAATAGGGCGATCACCCGGGTTGTCGGTCTAAAGTCCAAGATAGGTGCTGGCGCCAGCTGGGCAGTCCAATGAGGAGCCAGCACGCGTCCGGAATCTTTGTCACATGTGGCCCTACTGACAGCTTTCGGCGGCTTGTCGGCTGGTGGAAAGATTCTGCCAGGCTGTGGTCAATGATCCGAGATATGCGAATCTTGTCTCGGATCTTGCACGTGGTGCCAGTCTTAAGGTTCGGCCTTTGCCGACTGGATGGCCATCGGTGCTGATCGACATGAGGCGGTCGTCTCTAGCTGGTCAGCAGAGGTCGCCATCGGCCAGTTGCCGAGGGTCGGCATCGGTCGGTCACCAAGGGTCGGTCGGCAGGTGCCGAGAGAGGTCGTCCGCTTGTCGGTCGCCAGGAGTCGGTCGCCGAGTACCGAGAGACGATCGTATTTGATGTCGATCGCTCGGCACCGGGACTTGTCCTGGGACCTTCGGTTGGCCGATGTAGCTTGTCCGCTGGGTTAAGGCTCGGCCGCCTGGTCGCTGGTTGCGCTCGCTTAGCCGCCGGGCAGCTGACTTGCCGCCCGACCTCCGAGGCGATCGCCGGTCGGAGAGTGTTAATTCTTGACACAACAATTGCCACCCAGCTTGCTCCTATGTTGAAGACATGGGGCGAGATGGTTTTGCTGGCGATCGTGTAAGGATGAGGACGGGCGATCTTGCTGAGCTGACTTAGGATTCAGACTTGGGATATCATGGTCGATTGGCTAGCTATCTTTCGGTCTTGAACCTGCAAAAAACAACATTGGCCGATCCCCCTCGGAAACTTGGTGGTTTCGCTTGTTTGAGGAATCGTGCACAGTCGCGGAGATCGATGGACCAACTCCATGACCGTGTCTTGGTGCGCGAAGACATTGAGTGTCTCGTGACTCACTTTATTATGAGGGTCCTCTCTAGCCGCGCCGCCTCGTATTTAAACGAAGGGCGTGCGGTCTCGGCCTAGAGGAGTCCTTGCGCTGGCGCTTGGATGAATCAACTCCACGCCCGCGGCTTGTTAGCTCTGCTTCCACCTCGGCCAGCCATGGAGATGGCCGACCTCGACGGTGTACGTTGAGACGGGGTTGTGGCATGTGTCCACTGATTAATGTTGGAGAGCCCTTAGACTACGCCGGCCTCGTATTTAAACGAAGGGTGGGCGATCTCGGCCGAAAGGGACCTTGCATGGCCGAAGCAGCCGGTTCCATCGACTGCCAGGACCATGGCTTTATGATGTGCGGTGGAGGCGATCGCGAGCCTTAGTTCCTCATGTTAAATGCTGGACTGTAGATGGCGATCGTGTCCTTTGGGTTGCTGATGATGTAGCGTGATGATCGGCGATCGGGCCGGAAGACTGGCGATCGTTGTTGGCACCGATCGCTTTATTCGTAGGTCGATATCGGCGATCGGGCGGAGTTAGTCCTCATTTAAAATGGTGGATCAGAGGCGGTGAGCGAGTCCTCCTCTCGCTGGATAGTAGCGATCGGGCCGAGACTGGAGGTCGCGCGCGGCGCCCATCGCTCTACTCCTAGGCTAAGAAGAAGCCTTTGCTCGCCGCAAGAATTGCGGCTCTAGCCCTAAGGCCGCGTAGGTCGTCGGTTGGGTCTTCGTGAGATGCCCGAACATAGGCGAAAAACCCCGAAAACCTCCTAGACCGCGTAGAGGGCGGTCTCATCGCTTACGGGCTCACCGTTGAGGATGATCACGTCTATCCGGCCGATGTAGTCCGAGTCGGACTCCTCTTCTCCCCGCTTGATTTGCATCATGTGAAGGCGACCTTCCGCCGGCGACTGTGGCGAAGTATTCCGTGAAGACGCGGCGCCACCGTTAAAGGAGCCAATGGACCGAGATGGCAATGAGGTGTACCACCGGTGGGCGAGGTCAGCCCAAAGGCCATAGGGAACATTCGGCACCGGGTCGCGTCTGATGCCCCACACCCGGTCATGTAGATGTTGAACTTCCTCAGGTTCACCTGGGGGTCCGATCGCCCCTCGTACACGGGAGTTTGAGGAGGAGCGATCTTGTGCTGCACCGGGGCGAGCTCGATGTCGATCATGAGCGGCTCGCTTGGCTCGGCGATCGTCTTCATGGCGCCTGCCCTGGATTCCAGGAGCGCTTTCACGTCGTCGAGCTGACGTTGCAATGCGGCAATCGCCGCGGCTTGGTTGCTTGCGGATCGGCTTTGGGAGCGGGAGCCGAGGCGATCGTGTACCGATCTCCGGACTCCGCTGCTGCCGACCTCGGCAATTTGGCGAGGGGGAGCCAGACGGCTGGGCTGCCTTCTGGGAGCTGGGTAGGCCGAGCTCCTGGTGACGGACTCAAACTCCGTCGTCTCGTAGCCGGGACGGATCGCCTGGCCGCCTGTGCCGCCGCCTGTGCAATCGAAGACAGAGGTGCCCCGGGTGCTGTGCGCCTCTTCATGCGGACGAGCCTCTCGCGTCGCCGCCGCGCAACGCATTGAGCTTCCGCTGACTTCCGGCGGAGACCGAGGGGTGATAGAGGGAGGTGCGTTGAGAGCACTCCGCCGCCTCGGGGCGGCTATGGCCTCTTCGACCGCTCATCGTTCGAATCGACGAGCGAGAGGCTCGGCCGCCGCCCCGGACGGATCGAGCATCTCGATCACGGGCCGCCTTCCACCATCGGATGCGGCTTGACCGGGACGGAACGGGGTCCGCCGGCCGTCACCGCTTTCTTCGACGCGGAGGCGGAAGACATGATTTCTGAAGGATTTCTTTGAAGTGCAGTGAGTGTCACTTCAAGTATCTGCCCCGAGAACAATGAGTGTTCTTCGGGACGGTAGGTATAAAAATTTGAGGGTTTGATGCCCTCCTTCTAGCGCCAATTGTTGTTGCCCAAAATATTTATCCGAAGATTAATACTGCTAGAAGACGGACAACAAACAACAATTGCGGGAGCACTTCCGAGAGAAGATAAATAATACAAGATTTGCCGGGTTTGTTAGGCCCGGGCTTGAATGCTCTCGCGAGATGATATTAATACGAATATTCGTGGATACAAGTATTAATGAGAGAAATCTAAATACAATGAGTGTAAAAAGACTCTGTTAATCCGGCTCTTGAGAGAAGCTCGGTGTTCTTCGTCCCTGCCGATCGTCTGCTGGATGAGAGAGGCCGGGAGAAGAAGGACCGAATGATAGCTGTTGCCAAGAGTTGGAGATAGCCAAGTGCTGGGTATTGATTTTGTCTAGTGTGCTGAAATCGCGATAATGCAGACCCTTGGCCGAGTGCAGGGTGCCTTGTATTTATAGTGGCAGCCGGGTCTTGTCTTCTGGCGGGCGATCGCCTTCCGGCCATTATAATAATGGGGCGATCGTCTGCCGGCCAATATTATAATAGGGCGATCACCCGGGCTGTCGGGCTAAAGTCCAAGATAGGTGCTGGCGCCAGCTGGGCAGTCCAATGAGGAGCCAGCACGCGTCCGGAATCTTTGTCACATGCGGCCCTACTGACAGCTTTCGGCGGCTTGTCGGCTGGTGGAAAGATTCTGCCAGGCTGTGGTCAATGATCCGAGATATGTGGATCTTGTCTCGGATCTTGCACGTGGTGCCAGTCTTAAGGTTCGGCCTTTGCCGACTGCATGACCATCGGTGCTGATCGACATGAGGCGGTCGTCTCTAGCTGGTCATCAGAGGTCGCCATCGGCCAGTTGCCGAGGGTCGGCATCGGTCGGTCACCAAGGGTCGGTCGGTAGGTGCCGAGAGAGGTCGTCCGCTTGTCGGTCGCCAGAAGTCGGTCGCCGAGTACCGAGAGACGATCGTATTTGATGTCGATCGCTCGGCACCGGGACTTGTCCTGGGACCTTCGGTTGGCCGATGTAGCTTGTCCGTTGGGTTAAGGCTCGGCCGCCTGGTCGCTGGTCGGCAGTTCTGGCTTGGCTGCTCGGCAGTGACTCGGTCGCCCGACCTCCGAGGCGATCGCCGGTCGGAGAGTGTTAATTCTTGACACAACACACATCCCTACTAAATCCTTAAGTCGAAGGTTCACGAATACCTATCACAATCTTTCGATTCCATCATTGACTGTCCCGGAGTGAAATCCGTGTGACGAATCGAGGGTGAGTCGGTTGGAGTATACTAATCTAATTATCATACCTATAACGTGTGCTCCCACTAACCATTAGTGTTCGACAGGCACTCTCCTTGTCAAAGAACACGTCATACAAGTCTTTACATAAACTTAACGCCCAGTCAAGTTTCATCGACTTGCGAACGATTAAGTATTTGAGCTATAAACTTTTCCAGTGCCGACCCCTTTATCCAATAAGGAGTGGAACGTTTTGCTCTCAAATACACGGACTAGTTTCTACATGTATATTTACGAGTTAGGAATGCCAAGAACTACCAAGAATAAAGAAACATCCATTGCCTTATATTAATGATTTACATAATAACAAGTACAATGCCCTCACTCAACATCCTCTGAGTGGCATTCGAGGGCATACTCCTAACAATCTCCCACTTGCACTCAATGCCACACACTATGGTATCTAATACCCATGTTCTCCAGATGACGCTCCAAGCTAGTCTGAGAAAGTGGCTTGGTCAGTGGATCGGCGACGTTGTCGGTCGAGTCTGTAATACCCGTGTATTTTATGAGTGTTATTTCGGATGTATTTTGTGGTATTGTGGTTATTTGGACCGTATATATTGATGATTGACCTTGGCATATTCATGGCTGATAATTGTTGGGTTCTGTGATTCTCGGATTGAGCTCGTTTTAGCCGGCCTTCTTGCGAATTTAAATTTGGAAAATAGCAGTTAGCGCACGCTAAGACTGTATGTCTAGCGCACGCTAACAAGGTTCGAGTAGCGCACGCTACTCTTGTGCAATAGCGTGCGTTAGGCCCGATGGACAGTAAGCTTTCTGGACTCTGGAATGAGGCGTTAGCGTACGCTATGGACGGACTAACGTACGCTATTTCGATGTACTAGCGCACGTTACTTGTATGATAGCGTGCGCTAGGATGTCGTCGGTGAGGACAAACGCTTCGACTGCAGGTATTTGCGGTAGCGCACGCTATCAGATGGAGTTAGCGCGCGCTAGTAGTAATCGATAGCGCACGCTAATGAGATAGTTCGGGCCAGACGCTACGGAGTCCGCGTAAAGTTCGATCGCTTCTTTCTTCAAGCAGCACCGCCTCGTTAGCGCACGCTAAGCCTGTAGTCGTAGCGTGCGCTAATACCTCCCAGTATATATATGGGGGGTAGGTTCTAGAAATGTCATTTTTCACCTCTTCATCTTCTCTTCGGCGGCTGGGCATACTTGATCAGTGGGAGTGCTGATTTTTGGTCGGATTTCTTCATCCAATGATAATTTTGAGCTCCTAACACCAAGTTATCAACATCTTATCAACTTTCACCATCCAAATCAAGGTAAAACCGTTGGAACCCTAGTTCTTCATATTTTGGGGATTTGTGTCGAGATCTTTGATTCTAATCTATCCTAGCTCCGATTTGTGCTAGATTGTGATGTTGTAATCATAATCCTTCATTTTTCTCCAAGATTCACGGATTTAACCTTAAGTTACCTTTCATAGTTTGGGTTCGAGCTACGTTTCCTTCGTAATATTTGAATAAATGTCCCTAAGGGTAGAACTTAGGGTGAATCTTTCCATTTCCGTGGTGTTGTGTTTGATTCGGTATTTCGATGTGTTAGGATCGAATCGTTGAAGGAAATTCGGACCGTACATTCATCCGTTCGCCGTTTCTCGTGTCGTTCAAATTGAGGCAAGTACTTTGATTGTGTTTAATGTACTTCATGTGAATATGTAAAAAATGGAATTTGTGCCAATTGTTGATCGAGTGTGTGTGAGCCGAGTAAAACCAGTGAGGGTCCCCTGGGGTCCTAGAGGTCGCGTATCCCTACGGATCACTCGGTTGGGCTATACACTGTGGAGGGCCCGACGAGGTGTCTCCGGGGTGTGTATCTTGCTTGAGAGGTACAGGCCGATAGCTCGGGAGGTTGTTTTGTGATGATGATTGTGATGTGGTATTCCGTAATATCCGTGATGGCACTATGATTTTCTCGTGGTTTTTGTTGATTATTCACTTGTTGTACATATTCTAGAATCATTGTACTTGCACCGCTCCTTGCCGACTCCCTTCCGGGGTGGATATACTTTTGTGTATTCGTGCAGGTCCAAAGGGGAGGACTAGCACAGGACGGACACGAGCTTGGTGGGCAGCATTGATATCGTACATCATTTTGTGTTGGTGGTCGTATGGTCATGGTCAAAGTCGTGTTTTGGTTTTGTACTCGCGTGGGTACTGTCTAGTGTTGTATGTCATGTCATTATTAATGGTTAATGATGTTGTTGTATTTCCGTGGTGAACGGTCATATTGGTTATGATTCCTCGGGATGATATGTTGTTTGGTATTGTGATGTATGTCATGTTGAAATTGAAGTTGGTTTTGAATGTATGAACATTTATGTTCGTTGTATTTAATGTGTTTTATTTGGGTATAAGCCTGGTAGGTTCTCCAAAAAGGATCTACGGCGCTGTAATATCTCCGTAAATCATGGGGGTGTTACAGAGTCTACTCTGTGCAGCACAATGTATCCCTTGTGAACAAATTCTCTTACGAGATGATACTTCCTCTCAATATGTTTGGTGCTGTTGTGAAACCTCGGCTCCTTGGCCTGCGCTACAGCTCCGTCGTTGTCGCAAAGATGCTGGAACAGCAAACAAAGACATGGTATCACTTGAAGTTCTCCGAGAAACTTCTTAATCCAGAACCCTTCCTTGGAAGCCTCCGAGGCTGCTTGATACTCAGCCTGACAGGTGGAATCAGCAGTCGCGCTTTGCTTGGCGCTACGCCAAGATACTGCTCCTCCATTAAGAGTAAATATGTATCCAGAAGTAGACATCGAGTCGTCCTTCAGTCCTTGGAAGTCCGAATCAGTGAATCCCACCACGTCCAATTCTCCACCGCCATACATAAGAACCATATCTCTAATCCTTCTTAAGTACTTGAGAACGTTCTTTACAACAGTCCAATGTTCCCTACCTGGGTTTTCCTGAAACCTACTCACCACGCTTACAGCATGCGCGATGTCAGGTCTTGTACACAACATAGCATACATAAGGCTACCCACGGCCGAAGCATATGGTATATTACTCATTTCATTTCGTTGTTCCTCACTTTGAGTACACATCTTCAAGGTGAGTTTTATTCCATGTCGCATCGGTAGGAACCCTCTTTTAGAATCATCCATCTTAAATCGCTTTAAGATCTTATCTATATAGAGGGCTTGGGAAAGGCCTATTGTTCTCTTCGCTCTATCCCTGTAGAGTCGAATTCCAAGAATATAGGTTGCTTCTCCCAAGTCTTTCATGGAGAAATTACTCGAAAGCCAAGCTTACGTAACCGAGCATTCCCACATCATTTCCTATTAGCAGAATATCATCCACATATAGTACTAAGAATGCGATCTTGCTCCCACTAACCCTCTTGTATACACAAGGTTCCTCTTCATTTTGCACGAAGTCAAACTCTTTGACCGCTTCGTCAAAACGAAGGCTCCAACTACGCGATGCTTGCTTCAGTCCATAAATGGAATGCTGAAGCTTGCACACTTTCTGAATATCGATTTCGGACACAAAACCTTTAAGCTGCTCCATATAGATTTCCTCCTCGAGGAATCCATTAAGGAAATTCATCTTTACGTCCATTTGCCATATCTCATCATCGTGGTAGGCAGCTATAGCAAGCATCATGCGAATATACTTGATCATGGCTACGGGCGAGAAGGTATCGTGGTAATCGATCCCTTCCTTCTGGGTATAACCCTTTGCCACAAGCCTGGCCATATAGGCGTCAACCTTGCCATCACCATCGGTCTTTCTCTTGTAGATCCACTTGTTCCCAATAGGCACTATGCCCTTGGGGCGGTCTACTAGAGTCCAGACCTGATTGACATGCATCGAGTCTATCTCAGCTTCCATAGCTTCACGCCATTTCTCGGAGTCTACATCCACCATCGCTTGGTCATAGGTTGTTGGGTCGGTCTCTTGGCTATCACTTGGAACCTCATGGAGACCCAGCTCCTCCAAGTGCACAAGCCCATACCTCTCAGGTAAATGAGACACCCTACTAGACCGACGAGGTGGTTGTACTTGTGTTTCAGAAAGTTCGGTTCCAGTTTCTTGCACAGGTGTCTCTCGAGGAGTTTCATTGTATTCCTCTAAAGAAATACTTCTACCTGCTCCGCCTTCCTGAATGAACTCATCTTCCAGGAAGTGTGCTTGTAAAGCAACAACGATTCTTCGATCTTCGGGCATGTAGAATAGATATCCCATCGTCCGAGACGGGAATCCAATGAAACGTCCCTTCGCAGACCTAGCTTCCAACTTTTCCACCTTAGTCTTCTTGACATAGGCGGGACATCCCCAAATCCTAATATGATTAAGACTTGGTTTCCTTCCCTCCCACATCTTATGTGGAGTTTTAGGAACGGATTTGGAAGGACATCTGTTCAAGATATACGCAGTAGTCAGGAGTGCATACCCCCACAGGTAAATTGGTAAGTCAGTATAGCCCAGCATGGAACAGACCATGTTTAACAAGGCCCGGTTCCTTCTTTCTGACACACCATTTAACTGAGGAGTACCTGGAGGTGTTAGTTGTGAAACTATTCCATGTTCCTTAAGGAACTCGTCAAACTCCGTACTCATATACTCGCCACCTCGGTCCGACCGAAGTGATTTGATATGATTACCAGTTTGTTTCTCGACTAGGGCCTTGAATTCCTGGAATTTCTCAAAAGCCTCGGATTTATGTTTCATTAAGTATACATAACCATACCTAGTATGATAATCTGTAAACATAATGAAATATTGATATCCATTACGTGCTGCTTCCAAAGCACCACAAACGTCAGTATGGATTAATCCCAGTTTATCAGCAGCTCTTTCAAAAGTCCCTGTGGAGGGAGACTTAGTCATTTTGCCTTTAAGGCAAGATTCACATGTAGGAAAGGGATCCGATCCCAATGGACCCATAAGTCCATCTTTTTCTATCTTGTAAACCTTGGTCTGACCAGCATGACCAAGTCTTAGATGCTATTTCAAAACTTGATTGGTTTCATCCCTACCACGTTTTCTAGTCATAGTATTCACAACTACTTTGTTGCTGAGATTTAGATGATACAATTCATTCAACAATGTAGCAGTACCTACTAGTTTATTTCTAAAATAATTTTTGTTGGAACCATCACCAATGAAAAATGAAAAGCCCTTTCGGTCCATGACCGGAATGGATACAATGTTTTTGTGCCCCTTGGGCAAAACAAGTACATCTTCTAAAGTCAAAACAAAGCCGGATTCTAAACCCAGAAGAAGTGATCCTATGTCGGTCGCCTCGACACTATGCCCTCTTCCGACTGTGATCATAACTTCTCCAGCTCCAAGCTTCCTACTTTGTTCCAGATCCTGATTCATGGTACAAATATGAGAACTAGCACCAGAATTCAGTATCCAGGAAGTAGAAAATACAGTAGCAGAACAATTTGTGTCCAGAACTAAAAAGTGCCATGAAGAATCGGACAGTCTCTAGCCCAGTGGCCCAGCTCACCGCACTTGAGACAAGCATCCTTCTTCTTTTTGTTCTTCAGAACCATCGGGGCCTTGCCCTTACCCTTAAGGTCCTTAGCTTGCGGTCCAGTCCGCTTCTTGGTCTTTTTCTTCTTATTCTTAGACTTCCGAAGTCCAGAAAAAATCACAAGAGCAGACTCCTTCATCCGTGGAGTCTTCATCTGAGACTGAGCGGTCACGAGTTTGTTCATTAGCCCAGCTAAATTACATGCAATCTCATTGCAGTTGAAGTTCATAACAAACTGTGAGAAAGAATCAGGGAGAGACTGTAGGATAAGGTCGGTTTGGAGAGAAGTATCTATTTTAAAATAAAGAGCCTCTAATCTCTCGATCATGGATATCATTTTGAGGACATGTTCCCCAACTTTCTCACCTTCCTTCATCCTTGCACCGAACAGTTGCTTGGATATTTCATATCTAGCAGTTTTGCTGTGCTCACCATAAAGTTCGGTTAAGTGAGATAGAATCTGCCCAGCAGAAGTCATTTTCTCATGAGCTCTCTGAAGCTCATTAGACATAGAAGCCATCATGTATGCACGGACTTTTACGTCATCCTTAACCCACTTTTCGTGGTTTTCGACCTCTTCCTGATTGGCTCTGGTCCGCACAGGAGGTGCCGGAATGTCCGTCTCCAAGATGTATCCCAGTGCCTCTATACTGAGGACTATCATCAGATTGTGGAGCCAGTCCACAAAGTTAGGTCCAATCAGGGTGTTCTTCTCGAGTAGAATTACGAGTGGATTCATTGTCATATTGAGATTTGAGTCTGCATTAAGTACGATAGATTAATTAGTGACTCATTCAATTATGTTCTGAGTATAGAATTAAGGTCTTTTCTATTCTTGTTACCCAGCTCCCACTATTTTTATCGGAATAACACAGTCCCATGTGAAATCCGGAAGTATCGTCGCTCTACTTCATAGTGGTGATCGAGTTCTTTATAATCTTAATAGAGGGCAACCGAACAGGTTTCTAGTCTATTAATTTTCATAAAGTGGTGTCCAACACCAACCCATCTAATGGATGATTCGATCTTCTTTTTCCCCTTGTTCACTCCCCTCAACCTATACGGTTTCTATGGTTCGTGAACAAGTTAAGTTTATACCATCGACGCAAATAAGTTTCACAATTGAATCTTATCCGGCAACCTATAAGGTTTCTAGGGATAAAATCTGCTCCAACCGAAGGCATCCAATGCGCTCCCGGTAATTTATACGTCCTCCCCGAATGACTACCCCGATAACTCAGAATCATAGTACATCCGGTTTGGATTTCAATTTCCCGAAAACTCAATGGAGGGAAGGAAAACCTTGAAACCTTATAAACTTAATTATTTGTTGTGGGAGAATTATCGCGATTAATGTTACACTTTGCACATTAATTATTTAAGCGCGTTTGTGGCCTTCATACAATATGAAACAACCATTCACAACCTAGTTGCTACCAACATGTGGTTCATGGACCGTTCCTAGAAAACAAAAACTTCGTAATCTAATTACAAGTCTTCGTCTTGAATCTTCGTCTTCTCGAAATGGATCTTCCTCCGGTCTTCGTCATTACATATAAATTTTACATTGAAAATTGCATCCTAGATACAAATTTTTTCTAGTAAAATAAATAGGCTCAAAACGGCCTTTACAACCCAATCGAATAAAAAGAACGATTCAAAAACTAAGTCCACGAACCACATCCCCATTCAAAAGCATTCATCCAATAAATACTAAATAAATGGAAAGCGTAGAGATACATTGATCCAATCAACAATACGAACCGATCAAATCGATTCACACAATCGGTAATATGATAACGTTCAAAATAATTCGGTTGACCATAAATATTCCAATTAATCAAATTTCCGTTATAAAATGAAATACCATAAATCATTTTAATCATATTAAATCCAATTTAACATGCGGGAGATTAATTTTCAAGAATACACGAAAAAATCAAACCGGGGCGAAAATGGCCTGCCATGGCCGAGTCACCCTTGGCAGCATGCCGACAGACATGCCTGGCATGGCCGAGTCACGCTCGGCAGCTGCCGGCCAGGGTTGCCCAGCGGCCCTGGGCCGCGGCCCCCAGTACAGTGTCTGCTCAGGCCGGCTGCAACAGCCCTGGGCTGCGGCCCCCGAGCCCTGGGCCGCGCCCCCTGCTCCCGGACCCCTCCCGGACCGTCCAACGGCATTTTGGGGCTAGTTTTTCGACCGGATATCCAATATCTATATTCTCCAACATTCATATCTTCAATATAAATCATATTTCCAAGAAATTAAGATTTATATTTAGACATAAACTTACGAAAAATATAACTACAACGAACGTAAAAACATATACCACGATTATGACAAAAATGATTCCAAATCATTCACCATCTAATCAAGCATTCCAAATGCTAATATCATATATACGATCGCAAGACCTACGCTCCGATACCACTGTTGGGATTCGGTGCCTAAAACGAAGGCCCAGCGGAAGCGGTAAAACGAAAATTAATTCGATCCGAATCCCTACGAGGATCGATCGAGCTACGTATATACGAATATATATAAACGAATAGCAAGAGTCGTAAGAAACTAACCCTCGAAGTCCGTTGATTAAAAGGTAACCTTCTCTTGAGCTATTCCCCAAGCTTTAGTTTGATCTCACGAGTCCAATCCGCTCCAAGCTCTTGAACGATCCAACGCCGAAAGCACCGCGTCTCTACTTGCCACGCGCCGGAAAAATGAACGGAATAACAACACCTTGCTTTCCTCCGAGGATACGGCTAGAGCTAGGTGATGAAGCTATATATGTAAAGATTACTACACTCTAAGTGTTTTAATCTTACTCTCTCTTTATGTCTTGATATTTTTCTCTAAGAAAAACAAGAACAAAGTTGAAGAAGAAGATGACTAAAGAGAAAACAATTTTCTCTCTCTCTCAAACTTAATAATACGTATGATGCCAAGGGTGAAGTTGAGGATGAGAGATCAAAGTCTTCTATATATTCTTATTCAACCCACATGAAAACAAATACATATATCATGATTGATTCCCCCATATAATGTATATGATGCTTGTCCCCTCAATCACATGAGATTCCAAAACCATGATGGGGACAAGTCAATACACACATATGGTAATAATGGAGGGGCAAGATGAATTATAGGAAGAGTTCGGTTCGTTTCGGACTCCCGAGAGTCTAAACAGATAAACTCCAATTCCGTTCCGATGTATTTATATCGTTTAATTAATCCAATTAATTAAACATATCAAATACAAAATAACATAATTAATTTCTCCAAGAAATAATTATATTCATGAATTAAATTAATCACCCAGTAATTTATTTAATTCATTAGGCCGTGAATCAATTTCTCCAATAAATCGATTTAAACATCCAATGTTCCAAAATTAGATATCCAATATCTAATATTCATAATGAGAGAATTAGCTTTATTCATTCCATAGTCAATCCTATTGCGCGACTCGATAGGTCCGTCTCAGTCTAGCAATGGGAGGAACCAAAGAGTAGTAGCACCACCTAGCCAGCCTGGCGGCCTACACTGTACCCCAACTGAGAACGAATGATTGGGATCATTCAAGAACCATTCTGTCGTGAATACCAGTATACGTATAAACCCTTCTTTCAAATGTCCCGATCAAGTTATAGGGTCACAGTCAGTCAAACCCCATCTGTACTTGACGCTATGCATGCGTTAATGCACACCGAGATCATCGAGCTCTCGTGTATCTAATACAGCTAGCTCCAATGCTTTGGCCAAAGACTTATGATCTCATCTGCCAATAACCGCATAGGACATATAACCCGTTCACTAACAGGAGAAAGAATTCTATCTTGGTATTCAGTAGGACCTGCTACTTGCCCACCAAGATGCACGTCGAGGTTGACCCCCGCCTTCCGGTTTATAGGGTCGAACTACTCTAATGAAAATCTTGACGTCACAAGCACATCCCTACTAAATCCTCAAGTCGAAGGTTCACGAATACCTATCACAACCTTTAGATTCCATCATTGACTGTCCCGGAGTGAAATCCGTGTGACGAATCGAGGGTGAGTCGGTTCGAGTATACTAATCTAATTAGCATACCTATAACGTGTGCTCCCACTAACCATTAGTGTTCGACAGGCAATCGCCTTGTCAAATAACACGTCATACAAGTCTTTACATAAACTTAACGCCTAGTCAAGTTTCATCGACTTGCGAACGATTAAGTATTTGAGCTATAAACTTTTCCAGTGCCGACCCCTTTATCCAATAAGGAGTGGAGCGTTTTGCTCTCAAATACACGGACTAGTTTCTACATGTATATTTACGAGTTAGGAATGCCAGTAACTACCAGTAAATAAAGAAACATCCATTGCCTTATATTAATGATTTACATAATAACAAGTACAATACCCTCACTCAACATCCTCTGAGTGGAATTCGAGGGCATAATCTTAACAGTCTCCACCAGGGAAAGAAGACGGGTCGTGCCCCTACAACGACGTCCCGGTCGGGAGGAAGATCAGCTCCAGCGCAACCGCAAGAGGCGGAGGCCGGATGAGTCCCTGCCAACTGCTGACGCGGAGGTATCCATTTTGGAGCCGCCGGTTGCCACGCCACCTATCTCTGCTATTCCGATGGTGGAGGGGTCCAGGCCCTCAGCTGCCTTCCTGAAGACCGCGGCGATCACCGAAGCCAAAACTCCTCGGGGTAAGCCCTATTTCGGCCGGGACCCCGAGTTGGTCGCCAGGTAAGAGCGGTTTGATCTTTCTGAGTTAGGCTATTTGTGTAGGATGTATACTGACTCCTTTGTTTCTTTTTGTTTGTGTTGCAGGGTCCGTCTTGCCGATCCGGACGTCTCGCCGATGGTGCTGGATTTCCTGGCGAGCAAGTCCCCGCGCGAGGCTGTCGATGTCCCTTCTTACGTCTCCCGGGTCATCACCTCTCTTCCTAAGGCTTGGATGACCGACCTGGACGCGATTGCGCGTCGGTGGTCTAGTGATGCCATGTAGGCGACACTCGCCCTGACTCTTCAGGCAGCGACGATGGCCGTCCAAGCTGCTAAAGATTATGAGGGGCGACCCTCTACTGCTCGTCTCCATCAAGATCTTAAGGCCGCTCGGAACCAGAATGCTGATTTCGCCAATCAGATAGTGGCCATGGAGAAGGAGCACCTGGAGACGGCCAAGCGAGCCAAGCTGGACCTTCACCGGATGAAGAAGGAGATTGACTGGTCCCGGGGGTTGGCGGATCGATTCCGTGACCAGATGGCGAATGCTCGCCGGTTGCACGCGGCCTCGCAGGAGGAGGTTACTGGGCTGAAGGCGACAGTGGATCAGCTCAACGGCGATCTGGAGAAGACGAAGGGGCCAGGCCGCTAAGGCAAATGAGCTTGCGGATGCGCATAAGACGATCAGGGTCAAGGAGTGATTAAGGCGATCGAGACCGATCCCTACCTTAATGTGGAGTACGTCGGCGAGTTCGCTTACTATCTGGCTTACGCTGACGCTATCCGTGCTGCCAAGAAGGTAGGGTCCGAGGTCGGCCCTATGATGGAAGCCTTCAAAGCCTATGTATTTGAGCATCCTTTGTAGCCGGACTTCTCCCTGCCAATCCTCGACCTCACCGACTTAGGGATCGATTTGAGCTGGTATCCGTTTCTGGATAAACTTGTTTATCCTGAAGCCGGTGAGGAGGTGCACGCCGATCCGTCTGCTGGAGGCGAAGGCCAGTCGGGGGTGGCCTGAGTGATGTTGGAGTTTGTTTTGTTTTCCTTTGCTTTGTAATTTCCAGTTTTCTCTTGTATTGCCTTCGGGCTTGTATGTACAAACTTTTCGAATGGAATAAAATACTTCTTCTTCGCATCTGATTCTTTATATGTACGATCGTCTCTTCTGAATGTTTGCATATGAATTTATACAAGTGTTTACACAATTGCACCTGATGTCATGTTTGTACGATCGACTTTTTGAATGTTCCGCACCACTTCGACTTTATGTATTGGTACACTTGAATGTTCTTACTTGTAAATTTCTTGAACAAAACCGATCGTCATGTGTGTGTTTGAACGAAGCCGATCGTGTATGGTCCCTTCCTCCCGATCGCATTTAGGAATAGCTCCTCTTCTTTGCCCCTTGTTTTTGTTTACTTAGTGTAAGTAAGGGAACGAAAATAGTATGTTTGGTGGGCTATCTTTATTTTTGCCGATTCTTCGAGGGTGGTTGACTGTTTCGACTCTGAGGAACCGTGCACGGTTGCGGAGTTCGATGGACTGACCTCCATAACCGTGTCTTTGTGTGCGAGGGACATTCCATCTGTAGGTCTGTCTGCGACTCACTTTATTTTTAGGGTCCTCCGTTAGGCTGCACCCGCCTTGTATTTAAATGAAAGGCAAGCGGTCTTGGTCTGGAGGAGTCCTTGCACGGGGCGTCATCGGTTTATTCGACTCCACGTCCGCGGCTTGTTAGCACTTTTCTACCTCGGGTCGCCATGTTAGATGGCGACCCTCGACGGTATACGTTGTGATGGGGTAGGGACGCGTCGCCTTTTCCGGGTATATCATGTTAGATGACGTGTCCACATATTTATTTGGAGGGTCCTTCGGCTACACTCGCCTCGTATTTAAATGAAGGGCGAGCGATCGCAGCCCCAAAGGAACCTTGCATGGACGAAGCTGTCGGTTCCATCGACCTCCAGGACCATGGCTGCACTTTTCTATCTTGGATCGCCATGTTGAATGACGATCCTCGACAGTATACGTTGTGCTTGGGGGGGGGGAGATCGCTTGCATAGGTCTGTTAGGTTAGACGGCGACCTCTTGTAGGGCGAGCTAGTCGTCCTCTTTTTAGTTGTTTGTTTTCGTCTAGGCGAATCATATAGATGGGATAGGAAAATCTCATTATACTCTTTGTACATTGGGTAACTGAATACAGAGTTTTCACTGGTAGTATTTCTTCAAATGCACGGCGTTCCAAGGATATCGGTCCAGAGTGCCGTCTGGATGTTCGAGTTCGTAGGCTCCCCTAGTTAGCCACTTAGATATCCTGAAGGGGCCTTCCCAATTCGGGCCAAAGACTCCCGTGTGAGTTTGGATCTTTTTGAGGACTAGGTCACCCACTTGGAATCGCCTTTCCTTGACCTTTGAATTGAAGAACTTGTGGGATCTCCTTTTGTGGATTATGTTCTTCATTTCCGAGGTCAGTCGTCGTTCTTCGAGCATGTCCAAGTCGATTCGTCGGGCTACATCATTGTCCGTCGTCATTTCTTGTTCAGTTCGGTGGCTGAGGACAGCAATCTCTGAAGGGATCACTGCTTCTGTTCCGAAGGCGAGGGCGTTGAGTTTCGGGTCATCGTACGATAGGACCATAAAACATCCGGGAGTTCGCTCGCCCATCGTCCTTGTTTGGATTCAAGTCTTGCTTTGATCATGTGTTTGAGGATTTTGTTTACAGCCTCTACCTGCCCGTTCGTCTGAGGGTGATAGGGGGCCGAGAACAACTTTTTGATTCCCCACTTCTCGCAGAATTGCATGACTTCCAAGTCATCGAACTGCTTTCCGTTGTCGGAGATGATAGCCTGGGGTAGACCGAACTGGCATATGATGTTCTTCCAAATGAACTTGATTACTTGTTCTTGGCCGATCTTATTGAGCGGCTCGGCCTCAGCCCATTTATTGAAATAATCGACCCCCACGAAGGCAAACTTATAGCCCTCTGGCGCCGTTGGCAAGGGACCTATAAGATCGATGCCCCATTGGGCGAATGGCCATGGGCTGTACATTGAGGTGAGCTGCTCGGGGGAGAGCTTGATGTCGTGTGACACGATCTGGCATAGGCGATCGCATCTTTTTGTAGTGTAGGCCAGAAAAAACCTTGCCTGGTCATTTTGTGGATGAGAGCTTGCCCTCCAGCATGGTTTCCACAGATCCCCTCATAGATCCCGGCTAAAACGAGTTTGCCTTCCTCCGGCGTAATACACTTGAGGAGAGGAAGGCTGAAAGCTCGCTTGTAAAGCCGGTCGTCCAATAGGGTGTACCTGGTTGCACGGAGCTGAAGCTGGCGAGCTTTGATATGGTCGGCGGGGACCGTTCCGTCCTTCAAGTATTTAATGAACGGAGTCATCCAGTTTTCTTCAGCGATGGTAACTGTGGTAACCAGGTTTCTGTCGATCGCCGGCTTTGCTGATTTTGTGATTTGGATGTTAGAGAAATCGGCCGCCCCATCTGATGATGCCAGTTTGGATAGGGCGTCGGCCTAGGAGTTGTGCTCTCTCGGGACTTGTTCGATCAGCACTTCTTCAAACTTCGTGCACATTTCGGCGACCAGCTCTTGGTATTTGATCATTTGTTTGCCGCGCGCCTCATATTCTCCCTTGACTTGGTTCACGACCAAGATGGAGTCCATGAAGATGTGGAGACGGCAAACATCCAAGGCGAGGGCTAGATCAAGCCCGCCTACCAAAGCTTCGTATTCGGCTTCATTGTTGGTCACACGGAACCCGAAACGCACGGCATTTGTGAAACTTTGTCCGTCGGGGCTGATGAGGACAATCCCTGCCCCTGCTCGCGAGTTAGTTGCCGAGCCATTCACGTACATCTTCCAAGCAGGGCGGCCGACCTAGGTCGGACTGTGAGGGAATGTTAATTCCACCACGAAGTCCGCCAGTGCTTGGCCTTTGATCGCCGTGCGAGGAGCGTACGTGATACCGTACTGGGCGATCTCCAGTGACAATTTTGAGGAGTCGCCCGTTGGTGTCTGGCCGATGCAGAACTTGCCTTAAGGGGAGAGTTGTCAGAACCTCTACTTGATGTTCGAAGAAGTAGGCCCTTAGTTTGCGAACACTCATGACTAGAGCGTAGGCGATCTTCTCCAGGGGCGTGTATCGCATTTCCGCGTCATGGAGCGCTTGGCTAACAAAGTACATCGGTAAGCGTGTTTGCCCTTCTTCTCGCACTAAGACAGCACTCAGCGCGACCTCCGAGGCCACCAGGTAAAGGAATAGCCTTTCGCCGGGGATTGGGATCTGGGGATTAGATAGATACTCCTTGATTTTGGCGAACACTATTTGACTCTCCTTTGTCCATGCGAACTTCTTGTTCTTTATGGTCGCGAAGAATGGCTTGCTTTTATCTCCGAGCCGAGAAATGAAACGGTTTAGGGCAGCTAGACAACCTGTGAGGCGTTGCACCTGCTTGACATTCCGTGGCTCCTGCATGTCGAGGATCGCCTGGATCTTAGTGGGGTTCGCCTCGATCCCCCTTTGGCTCACGATGTGCCCCAGGAATTTTCTGGAGCTCACCCCGAAGTTGCATTTCTTGGGGTTCAGCTTCATATTGAACTTCTCGAGGATGGCGAACGTCTCGGCAAGGGCATTGAGGTGATCTTCCTTTTTGAGGCTTTTGACCACGATGTCTTCAATGTAGACCTCCATGGTCTTGCCGATCTGGTTGGCGAACATCCCGTTGACTAGCCGCTGGTAGGTCGCCCCTGCATTCTTCAGACCGAACGGCATTCGGACCCAAAAGTACACGTCTTTTTCCGTGTGGAACGATGTGTGCTTTATGTCTTTCTCCGTCATGGGGATCTGATGGTACCCGGCGAAGGCATCTATGAACGACATCATTTCGCAGCTTGCTGTGCTATCGACCAAGTGGTCAATATGAGGCATCGGAAAGTGATCTTTTGGACATGTCGCGTTGAGGTCGGTGAAGTCAATGCATAACCTCCAGGAGTTGCTCGGCTTTTTGACGAGCACCGCGTTGGCTACCCACTGTGGCTCGTCTGTAGCTACTCCGATTAGTTTGTTATCGAGTAGCTTTCTGACTTCTATGTCGAGCACCGCGTATTTCTCCGGACCGAATTTCCTAGGTTTCTGGTGAACAGGCTTTCTTACCGGGTCGATCTTTAGATAGTGGCAAGCGTGTTCAGGACTTATGCCGACCATAGCTTGATGCGACTAGGCAAAGACTCCGATGTTCTTACGTAGTAAACTGATCAGATCCTCCTTTAACTCGAGGCCGACGCTTGTGCCGATCTGTACTTCCTGCTCCGGGCGAGTCGGATCTATCGTTATACTTTCCAACTCTTCAATGGGGACGGTTGATTCTCGTTTGGAATGATTTCCGGACTCGATCCTTGGATCGATGTCGAGGCTTGGTTCGAAACCGATTCTTGGCTCGATGTCGTCTGTTAATCGATGTGAGATGCCGTCCTCTGAGTTGGGCTGGTTCGAGTTTCTTGGCTCGTCGATCTCCATCGGTTGATTGTCGATCGTCTCAATGTTACAAATAGCATGGGAAGTATTGAAAGAAGTTACGACACAGGAGTAATTCAAACATTTCTTAGCCATTAGTTGGTCTTCTTTTATAGTACCGACCGTCCCATCGACAGTGGGGAATTTGATACAGTAAAATAAATAAGAGGCGACCGCCTCGAAGGTTTCTAGAACTGGATGACCTAGGAACCCATTATAGATGCTGGGCCTATCTATGATTACAAAATTCAGGTTCCTAGTAATCCTAACCTTGGGATCGTAATAACATATTAGCTCGACAGAGAGCTTGATCCTTCCGTAGGCTTGGACTGTGCTGTCACCGAACCCTTGAAGCACGGTGTCAAATGGCTTGATGAACTTGGTCAGGTTGCCGAGCTGGTCGAGAGCGTATTTGAATATGATATTGCAAAAGCTCCCATTGTCAACCAGCACGCGATCGACCATTTTCCCAAGGATACATGTAGAGATCACCAATGCATCCTCTTTGGGGCACTGCACTCCCTCCCTATCCTTGTTGGAGAAAGTGATGAGCGCGTCTTTGGAGATGGTCGGCTCTGGGGGTACCACGACATGGACCACGGTGAATGCCCTCAGTTCGGCCTTTCGCTTTCTGTTCGACATGGTGGAAACCGGGGAAAGTCCTCCGAGGTTTCCACCTCCCGCCTGAAGCATAATGATCCGGCCTCCAGGGTTGATCGGAGGAATTGATTCGTCAGAATACTCTGGCTCGTTCTGCTCGATCCTGGCGACTGGATTGGGAGGGATTCCGCTGCTCGGGCGCCGCACCCCCGGTCCTCTCTCGCCGAGGCTCGCTTGGTAAATCGTAATACCCGCATTTTTATCGATCGCTTGACCTTGCCGTTCTTCTTATTTTTTCGCTCTGTAAACGCTTGGGGATGTTGTTTATATTGTTATTGAGTTTCGTATCTTGTTTAGGTCACAATCGTATTGTTTAGACCTTGCGTAGTGTTCTGGACCAGAGAAATAGCGCACGCTAGGCCTAGGCTAACGCACGCTAATTTTGATTGATTAGCGCACGCTAGCTCTGAGCCGTAGCGCACGCTAAGGGACCAGTCAGGTCAGAACTAGTAACCCGGACTACTCTCTGGACTGGCGGATTAACGCACGCTAGGAGTTTGTTAGCGCGCGCTATTCATGGTTAGTAGCACACGCTAATATCCGTCCGTAGTGCACGCTAACGTGCTGGTCGGCAGAGGCAGTGAGGTTGTCAGGTTTTCTGGACTATCAGGTAGCGTACGCTAGGCTTCGGCTAGCGCACGCTAAAGCTGTTGCATAACGCACGCTAAGCCATATCAGTAGCGCACTCTAAGGCTTGTGCAGGGCAGAGGACAGTAGGTTCTGGACTCCAGTACTGGATGCTACTTTTGGTTAATGCACGCTAGGAGTTCGTTAGCGCATGCTATTCGTGGTTAGTAGCGCATGCTAACATCCGTTTGTAGCGCACGCTAATGGGGCCGGCAGAAGCCACTGGACTACCAGGTGGTTCCGCTAGCGCACGCTAATGAAGGAGGCGTAGCGTGCGCTAGACTGGACAGATATATATTGGACAATTGACTTCCATTTCGTCATTTTTCATCTTCTTCACTCCTTTTCGACGGGAACAGCTCGGGAGAGACTATTTTGGGCGATTGGAAGTGATCTTTCTTCTATCAACAACATATTTGGTTGGAGAACAAGGATTTCACAACATCTAATCCATCCTAACGTCCGAATCAAGGTAAAAATCCTTAAAACCCTATTTTTGGGAATTTTGGGGTTTTTCGTAGATTCGTCGGATTTATCCGTTTTGAAATTTGAGGGCCTTGAGATTATGATGTATCTATCCCGTATGCATGCTTTTCCTACGATTTTACGGATTGGATTATGCTGTTTTCGGACTTGTGAGGGTTTGGACGATTTTCCAACCTCTAGTTGTTTATCCGTATATTTTCATGAATCGTAGACGGGTTTCGGGAGTTTCTTCTTATTTGAGCATGGATAATTGATTATCATATTCCTTGCGAATCGTTTAGGTGCCAGAAGCGCGTTCTTGGACCTACCGAACTCATACTCTTTTTCCGTTCGATTTCTCGATGTCTCAAAGGCAAGTATATATTTATGATTGTACATTCTCGACTTTGAAAGTAAGATACATTAATGGCATGAATATTTATATCCACTCTGGGGCGGGCCGACGGGTCCTCTGAGGGTTTCGTAGCCTCTTGGTGCGATTCCACGGATGATATGAACGAACCACTCTGGGATGGACCGATGAGTCCTCTGAGGGTTCCGTAGCCTCTGGTGCGGTTCCATGGTATTCATATACGTATCGATGTGATGCTATGAGATTTAGTTATTCTGTAATACTAGTCTTGAATTAATGAATTGACGGTTACGTTTACTTTATTGTTGAGAAGTATTGTGTTTCATACTTGATATACTTGCACTAGCTATTCGACGGCTAACCCCTTCATGGGAAAAATACTTTTTATGTATTTCAGGTTCCAGGAGAGCGGACAGGCATGTATCGAGTCGGCACGAAGATGGTGGGAAAGTGTGATACTCCGTCTTTCCTCCGGTTATGTTCTGAGTTTTCCATTTAGTGTTGTTGTACTAGAATGGTTATTGAATACTCGAGTATTGTTTTTCCATTTTTCCTTGATGTTCCGGCGTGTGTTTGCCGAGGTATTGATTTGTGTTGTGATGTCTGTGGATACATTGGTTATGTCTTGAACACCTTTTGTATTGTTCTTCATTCCATTGTATGTAGACCTTATCGGTCAAAATTTATAGTTCTGCGTATGTTTAGCCTTGTGAGTCCGAAGGTGGGACTTACGGCGCTGTAATATTCCCTGAATAACTTGGGGGTGTTACAGTAACCAAGTTATCCAATTTGCCTTCCTCAAACAGTCTCCAGAGTTGTCTGAGGAGGTCGCGGCACTGGCTGGTGTTGTGGCCGGGACTCTTGTGGTAGGCACAAAATTTGTTGCGGTCTAAATGACCGTAGTTTCTCACCGCCCTCGGTTTGTTAAGCCACTCGCGCCCCTTGATGGAGTTGAAAATGTGGGCCGGAGATAGATTGAGGTTGTGGAGGAGGTGGATCTCCACATCCTTGAAAGCTTTGAATTCCCCGGGAGGCTTCGCGATCGCCTTTCTGGGCTTGGCGACCGCCTTTCTCGGGATGAGAGATGGCACCTTCCCTTCCCTGGTAGATCCCTCGCCTAAGCGCAGGGTGAGCATCCTCTGCTTGGCTATAAAATCAGCGGCCCTGACGCGGAAGATCGAGTAGGTCGGGGGGATGTCTTTTGTAAGGTGCCTGAACAGGGGCGAATGGCCATGTAATCCCCCTAGGACCGTGTAGAGAGCGCGCTCGTCGCTAATGGGCTCGTCGGTGAGGACTATTTCATCCACCCGGTCGATGTAGTCTTCATCGGGCTCGTTCTTCCCCTGCCTGATTTTCATCATGCGGTGGGGGACTTCGGGCCGAGCAACTTTGGCGGCGAAATATGACGTGAAGTCGTTCGCCATCTTCTCGAAAGAGTTGATCGAGCGAGGTGGCAGTGAGATGTACCACCTATGGGCGAGATCACCCAATGTCAATGGGAACATTCGGCACTTCGTCGCGTCCGATGCTCCACATTCGGTCATGTAAATCCGGAATTTGCTCAAATGGGTCTCAGGATCCGATCTCCCCTCGTATAGAGGTGTTTGAGGAGGAGCGATCTTCGGTTGGACTGGGCCGCGAGAGGTTCACTCGGTCCGGCGATCGATCTCTTGGCGCCTGCCCCACTTTCTAGGAGCGCCTTCATTTCGCCCAATTGGCGCTGCATGGCGGCCATCGCCGTAGCCTGGCTGCTCGCGGATTGGCTCTCGGAGCGGAAGCCGAGGCGATCATGTACTGATCTCCTGGCCCCATGGTAGGTGACGAGTTCTCCGCCACCGGGCTCAATTCTTGGGCGAGTGGGAGCCCGTTGGCCGGCCTGCCTTCTGGGGGTCGGATATGCCGAACTCCTGGTGATAGATTCGGATTCCGATGAGGGATCACTCCCTAGGCGGCTGAAGACGGAATTGTCCCGCCTTATGAGAGACTTTTCTTGCGGCTCGGGGCTTTCCGACGATTTCTCGACATATAGTCCCTTGAGTTTCCGCTTGCCTGCTCGGCGGATGGCTGATGGAGTAATGGTGGGCGAGTCGCATGCCCTCTGTCGCTCCCTGAGGATGGCCATAGCCTCCTCGATCTGTTCCGCAGTTTGGAACTGATCGAGTGAGAGGATCGGACCGTCCCTCGGGGGCGGGAGTGAGAGCCTAGCGTCGCCGCGGTTGCCTTCCGCCGTAGGTTGGGATTCGGTCTGGGCCGGAATGAGATGTCCGGCAGATCGTAGGGTGGCTCTTTTTGAGGTCGTGGCAGACGTCATATTTCTGAAGGCTTTTCTTTGAAGAACAGTGAGTGTTTCTTCAAGTATATGCCCCGGAGAACAGTGAGTGTTCTTCGAGACGGTCGGAATAAAAATGAAGGTTAAGATCCGCCCTCCTTCTAGCGCCAATTGTTATTACCCAAAATATTATCCGGAGATGATATTGCTGGAATGGTCGGGTAACAAACAAAATGCGAGAACACTTCCGTGGGAAAGTAAATAACACAAGATTTGTCGGGGTTGTTAGTCCCGGGCTTGAATGCTCTCGCGAGATGTTATTAATACAAATACTTTGGAGTACAAATATGAATGTTAGAGTGCAATTACAATGAGTGTAAAGACTCTAGTTATCTTAGCTAATAAGCGTGAAGATTGCCGGAAGAACCAGATATGAAGCTCTGTGAGTTCTTGCTTTTGGTGTTCTGTATATGTGAATGAATATCACTATGTATGTCTATGTATTCATCAGGTAAGTCAACCATTCTCTTTGTACGTTTTTCACTCTATTTGGCCACTGTTGGAGGCCTCCTATTTATAGGAGAAAAGGTTGTTGGGTCCTCTCCGGCGATCGCGGGCGACTGCCGTTTTCTATATTAGAATAAGGTAGGCGATCGTCCCATCATGTGGGACTGTTCCCTTAATGTCGAGGATCTTTGGCATCCACTGCAAGCTTGATGGGAGCCCGCGCGTCTGAGTCATTGTGCAGGAAGGACCCACTTTGTACCTTTCGGCGGGCCTGTCGGTAGGTGTGAGGTTGGTGACAGGCTGGGGTAAAAGGCCTTATCTTGTGGCGCCTTTTGCGGATCTGCACGTTGGTCTTCGTCCGAGATTCGGTCTTCGACGACTCTGACGGATGTCGGATTCATACGTGGCACGGGACGATCGTTATACAGTCGTACATTATAGGTGATCGCCAGATGCCAATAGACGATCGCCTTGGACGTCGATCGCTAGGCTCTTGCCCAGCGCCTGCCTTATTTGGCTGGCTCTTGGCCATTACGCCGATCGCAATCGAGACGTATTAATCGCCGCACAACAACGGCCATGTGACTGGTCATCTCCTTTTCAAGATCGTCGTATTCTTTGAGATTTTATGGGTGGCACGGCCTGTTTCGGTCTGCGAGCCTATTATGGTAATACCCGGGGATTTGATCATGGGATTCCTGCATAAGACTATATATACATGTTTAGGATATTAGGAACGGTAGTCTCCGAAAGCTAGAAAAACACAAGAAAAGATACATGTTAACGAGGAGATTTTACTATGAGGATTCAAGGCATAGTACATTCACCTGACTTCCGAGTTTTTTTCTACATCTTATCTTATAACTTATTTTCATACTTGTCACACATGAAAATTAACTCTATGTATTTGTATAATTTGATTTACATGTGTAACTAAAATCTTTGATTTTGAGACACTAGAGTACATTATTTCAATGGGGTTTTGAAGATGAATTGATGTTGAATGTTCTTTCTTGAATTTTCTATTCAAATTATTAGCTTTATTTTATATTTAAGCAGTTTATCATTTTTATGCTTAACAATTATTGCTCATAATTTGGGAGATGAGTGCGATATGATGGCATATTTGGACCTCTTGAGAACCCGATCCAAGGAACCCGGTTCCTACTAGACCAACCGACCTCTAGATACATGGTAGGTCGGCCAAAAACAGGAGAGGTCGAACACCCCGACGAGGGGGTCTCTTCATAAAAAGGTCCGAGCTCCGTGTCCACGCCCCGAGATTCAAGTCTGTGCTTCGAGCTCGGAAGTTAAGATTCAAATGTCATCAAAATTAGACGAGCTAGGAAGAGTCCTAGTCTAATAGGGATAAAATCCATGAAAAGCTGAAAGTTTACCGTTATGAAAAAATCCCGGATATCCAGGGAATGGTGGCCGCATCCCTATTCCGGAGAATCTGGGATTCCCCCTTGTCTAGGGCAGGATCTCAAGGACAGGCTCCCCCTCTTCAATAAATAGGAGAGAAGATGTCCATTTTAAAAACTAAGCCAGTATAACATACACACACTTCTTGATTACATCTTTGGGTTTTCTCCTAGAGCCTATTCTTACCTGAGCACCAAAGAGACCTACACCAGAAATCTTCCCGGCGTTTCGAATAAGAAGTTTGATGGTTTCTTAGCTCGAGTCTCTGAGAATAACCCATTCTTTTGGTGGCCGATCAGCTCGATTACGTCAAGTGGCACCGTTTATGGGGACCTTGGCATCGAGTCACTCTCAGAGTTAAGACGTGAGATCAACAATGGCAAAAGAAGAAATAGTTCACAAAATGATTGGAGAATTGGTACCTAGAAATTTGGAATAGCAATTAACAGCAGCATATGGAAGAACAAATCCAGAAAATACACCCACCACTCCTGCTAAAGAATAAACCACACCTACCACGATCACCTTGATGAAGGAAGCATTGGCCGACATCATCGCTAGCGCAATTCCTAAAAGTCACCCAATGGCGTAAGAGTGATCTAGACAGGAGAAAAAACCAGATCAATCATATCCAGCATGCAGGGCGAGTTAGAAGAGTTGCGTCAGAAGGTCGCGGAGAAGGATTCGATGAATTACCGAGGCCATACCTTCGTAAAAGAAATATACAAGCAGAGCTCCCTTATGGATTTAGAGAGCTCACCTTCACCCATGATGGGCTTTCTGATCCCACCAAACACTTGTATCGGTTCGAGAGCATGATAGTACTACATCGATACTACAATCGCATTAGTTGCAGGGCCTTCTTATCCACGCTAACATAATCAGATCAAGATTTGTTCCACCATATACCACCTGGAATGATCACCAGCTTCCGAGCCTTTAGCTCAGAATTCTTAAATGTTGGGAAAAATATTCTTGTTTTGATAATTGCCAACATACAACAAAGTAGTCTCAAAGGAGTCGGAATATTGTTAAGTACGGAAGCTTTTAGGACTGTCCATATATTCCGTCCCTACGACATAAATCTTCTATAGTCTATCCTACAAAGCCCTCATCATATAGCAAAGAGACTTAAAGCGTTGGATACAGCAACAGACTGAGGATGTTTTTCTTAGGAAAAGTAAAATATATTCAAAAGGACTGAACAAAAGAAGTTTTAAACCGTTGTGAGATAAACATTGTTTATTCATAAAGTATTCATGTTCTACGTCACACGAAGCTGGGCCGCATCGCAGACTCAACACGCAGCAAGATGGCACAATATGTACCAAGAGCCGCGGCACACTTTGTAATATCCGTATTTTTCTTTTCCTGGTATTTTCATTTTTTGGTGTATTTCTCATTTGTAGTGACCCTCATATATTTTTCAGTGTATTTCTTCCATCATCTATTGATCTGATTCTCGTAATTGTTATTCGGAACCATCGTACGGGGTTGCCGTAGATCCATTATATGTTATCATATGTATTGTGTTGTTCCGTTTGATGCTTCGTTCGTGTTTCGGTGTTTCAGACCGTTGTTAACCTGTGCCTAACACGCGCTAATGTTACTTTATAGCGCCCGCTAATCATCCTTCAGTAGCGCACGCTACACTTGTTTTGTAGCGCGCGCTAGCGAGTCTTTCCAGTACTGGATAGTTTGCCACTGGACTCGGACAGGTGCCCAGGTAGCGCACGCTATGGCCGATAGCGCGCGCTACCGATATGCTTTTAGCGCACGCTACGGTTGGCCGATAACGCGCGCTAACGTTTTGGGCAGTTCACTTCTGGACTCGGCTGATGTCCAGGTAGCGCACGCTATGGCCGATAGCGCGCGCTACCGAGAGGCTATTAGCGCACGCTACGTTTTGGGTAGCGCACGCTAACGGCCATAAATCTGGTTACTGGACTGGGACGTTAACTTCTGGACTGGAGTTTTGTCCCGTTAGCGTACGCTAACTTCTGAGGATTAGCGCACGCTAACACTCCCTGGCTATAAAAACCAGGGAGTTGACCCGGAGGTACGTCTTTTCTCATTTCTTCTCCTTCCTCCGCGGCTTTGGCGATTTTGGGGCGTTTCTTGGAGATTTCTTCCTCGAATCATCTCAACCATCATCTTCCTTGAGTTCTTGGTGTCTAATAACAACATTACCACGAATCTTTCATCCTAATACAAGGTAAATCTTCTTAGAACCCTAGTTTTGAGTAAATTGGGGGTTTTCGGGTTTTTCTTCGATTCTTTCCATACGGTTGATAGATCCATGTTGAATATGATTAATCTTGTTGATATAATTAGTTTTCCTACGGATTCATGGTATATTTTCATGGTTTTTCGAAATAGAGAGGGTTTGGTCGTGGTCCGCCCTCGTTGTCATCTTTATTCGAATATACATGAATCGTAGGTGGGTTTTCGGGAGTATTCCATTTCCATAGTCGTCTAGAAGTGTTTGTGATTGTATTCTTCGAATTGTTAGGTTTGTTTTCGACGATTCCTCGCGGTTGTGCTTGACTTTTCCTTCCGGTTTGTGTCTGTAACACCCCCAGAATACATCCGTAAATGTTACACGCCGTAGGCCCTTCTTACAAGGATCTACCAGACTAAACTCTACTAGACTACAAAATGATTGACCGACCGGGGTCAATCTAAATACAACGCAGACCGACAAGGTCATTAAACAATTCAGAAACAAATGAACTTTACATCTCAATGACAAAAATAAACTTGAACACAGAAAAGAACGACAACTCAATTTAATAAATAAAAACTACACCCATGCAAGGGTGAATACTCGAACGACAGAGAATTACCGACCAAATGAAACAAAAGAAAAGACTCTGACTCTGGTGTGATTAGTATCATTGTCCTTCATCTCCTTCCCACTAATCCGTGATCGCTCCCGAGCTGCCAAAACCTGAGCGCATAACAGGCACCCACCCCCCGAAAACTCGGGGGTTAGCAAACTAGAGTTTTGCTAGTGCAAGTACATAATATACAGGATATACGAATAATAACAACACAAAACTCAACAGTCGTGAAACCTTAACACAAACCACGCATTTAAATGGTCAACACAGAATAGCATTACATACACAAGGTGAAAGATAATCACATTGTCATATTCTCCTTACAGAACACAACACCAATGAAACTTTAAACGAGCCCAAGGAGTCAGAAAAATCCCTTTGCATAAAAGGAAAAGTATTTTGATAAGAAAGTTCGAAAACATTAATATTGACTCGGGCCATCTTGGGGTTTTGAAAATCAAATGGAAATACTTTAGAAAATACTTCAAAAGCTCTCGGGTCCTTGACCCAACGTGTGGAAAACAATTTACAAGAAAACCATTACAATGTTATTTGGGGTCCTCGACCCAAATGGTAAAGCACTATCACAAGTGAATCATTACTACATCTCACGGGGTTCTCGGCCCAATCCAAATGATATCATCATGAGATCAAATCTCAACATCTCACGGGGTCCTCGACCCAATTCACAGAATAATCGACACAGTACAATCAAAGGCACAACCTCTCATTCGACAAAACCTGCTCAAGACCCCTGATTAATTAACCCTCAAAGATCTCGTCAAATATCCTTGGTTAATTAACCCTGATACCAACATTTAAAACAAGTTGCAAAGATTTAAATTTCGAAAAATCATTTGGTAACGGGGTCTTAGCTATCACTCAAATATCCGTTACCAATAAGCCTTCCAGGCGCCTCCCTTGCACACCTGTGTACCGGCATTCACTCCACTATATTGGCCGCCCATTGCACATGTCACCGCGCCGGCGTTCACTCCCACAGGAGCCGCCCCTTGCTCGCGCATTAAGTAACACCGGTGTTCACCAATCATATAGAGCCGCTCATTACAGCGTACATCAGGCCGGAGTGCACGCCCCGCCCTCAGAGGTACCCGGATATGACGTCTCTCATAACAAGTATTCACATTATTACAAACACTAAGCACACTGTTAACCGTTGCAACAATTATCAAATCAGTTCCTCAATTCACATAATCTATTCGTCAATACGCAACTACGCAAAATAAACAATAACTCGCACGTTATTCATCAAGACTTAGCACATTAGGCCTTCAACACTATCAATCAATACTACATAAATATCCTTATATCGTAACTCAACCGAAAATACAAACATTACCATATTACCTCTATAAACATCATTCGTACTTTAGTCTAAGTTGAGTACGTCGACTAATATTGGTATGAATCTCCCAACATTTATCTCCATATGTATATTTATATACATATACATATATCTATACATATATCCACTCATATATATATATATATATAACATAAATGCAGATATTCATAACATGATTCATATACTTCAACAACAATGATTTCACGTAATTATAATTCGTATATCAAGGTACTTTCCTTGGTAATCTCTCGCGAATACTCCGGAAATACAGTTGATTGGAACAATCCGGAACTCCAACGGAAACGACGATCGGAAAGGCTCAACACTGGATTATCGTAGGAATTTCATTTTTAATATCTCATTAAATAAACAATCAATCAAACGAGGAAAAGCATAAAGAGATGGCCGAACCCTAACTGTTCTCTTCGTAACGTACGTTACACACATACGTAACGTACGTTACGTCTGCACGTTACCGCACGTAAGCTACAAGGATTAGCGCACGCTAAGCATGCATTGGACAGTTCTACCCAGTTCAGACGACTGCCTTGCCTGAGGGTATAACGTACGTAATGCATAGAGCTTAACGTACGTTATATTCACACATATCATACTCATGTGAATCAGAATGACCCTATGGTGTTGATGTCTACGAATTCCCGGTCAATCCTCACATCATAAGACTTACTCCAAATCTCGATTATAGATCCTCAAAGGTAGTTCGGAAAATCTGAGGTTGTTATCAACATTAAGTCTATGATCATTATGGAAACACCATACAATATGGTTTATTAATCTTAGAAAACTTACCTTACTTGATCATCATAACAATAATCGAACTATAATGTTCTTAACTCGGGTAACTAAAGCATGAACATTACAACTTCCAAAAACTTGATGTTCAGATAAAAATCATCTATGGAGCTTAATAATCCCGGTGGTATGTTCATAACATCCTTAAGAACACGAATTCAAGGTTGAGGTAGCATTAACATACCTTAATATGAAAGAAACGCAGAGACAAGAGGTAGCATCCAACTCCGATTGTTTGAATATCAATCCAAGATGTTTCGTAACTTAAATGATCAAGTTAATGTGATCTATAGATGTTTTAGAGGGCTGGAGACTCTCTAGAAATGAAGGAAAACGAAGTACAAGTGAAAGGGACGAAGTGAAATGAAATGGGGTGTTGTCCATATATATAATATCTTGAGCTTTACGTACATTAGCCTTAGCCATTTACGTACGTAATCGACTTAGCGCACGCTACCATTCGATCTTAGCGTACGCTATCGTTCACTGATATCTTACTGTCTCATTCTGTACTAGCTTACATACGTTACTCCCTATGCATTACGTACGTAAGCTACACACATTAGCGTACGCTAGTTACAAACCTTAGCGTACGTTAACACCCGTTGACCCCAAAACTGTCCAGGTTCATCCGCGGGAATCTTTCCGAGCCCCACCACCAGCCGTCCATGTGCTAGCCAGTCTGTTCAATTATTGACCTCCTTACATACGCTACGTCTAGCTCGTAGCGTATGCTATTTCCAATTCGTAACGTATGTTATGCTTACCGATTAGCGTGCATTACGACGTAGTTGCATGCGAAGTATTAAAAGTTGATATTATCATGCATGAGGATATGAATACGAAAATGATCGTACTTCGATTATTGATAACACCAATTCAGGTAATACAGGGTTCAACTACGGACGAAAATACCCAACAATTTATCCGGATATTACATACTATCCCTCTTAAAAGAAGTATCGTCCCGAAACTTAAAGTAGAGTGGCGGAACAACCAAGGAAAAATAACTGCTTGTTCAGCCCCAAAACATCACGAGCGATGCGCGAAAGCAAGGTTCTAAAAATATAATGATTGGACCTAGGAAGTATCAGGCACGTCAATTGAGGCGATAAATTACACGTGAACATGAGAAGTTAGACTGGAGAAGTAGAAGCTCACTGAATTAAGGAAATTCACAAACGGCTCAGACGTACTAAAATCGCGTGTCGAGCTCGACCCACCGTATTCAAGTTCATAACACATTGGAAATATTAATCGCACGAATGGGAACAAATAGTTTCGAACAAAATTCTGCAAAGATTAAGTTCAGATGTGAATAGACCACAATAATTCACGGAGTCTAACAAATCGGTTCTGAAATTCGTTCGAATGATGGTAGGTTCAGTAGAACATGGTAGTTTGAAATTGTCAAGAGGGTCACAGATGAATCATCAACAATGAAAGTCTACCAACGTCGAAAATACTAAGAAGAGCACGGGTACTACGTGTCCCCGTACTAAGAAGACATGTCAGCCCCGAAACTTAAAACAGCAGGAGTTGGAAACGAAAAGCAATTAAAATGAAAAACAATCAAAGTCACGATTGTTGGAAACAGCAACGACTAGAACACAGCACAAAATCTTCATTCGCCTATGATAGGCTCTTCAGCAGAAGACATAAGGTTTCGGGACATTCTCCGGCCACTTGCTCTGCTCACCGACAGAGTAGCATTCTTTGCCAATTCAGAAATTATCTCACAATGTTTCTCCCGATGGCCTTCACACCCGCACCGATGACAAGTCAAGGGTAGGGAGGGACAGTTTACACGGATGTGTCCCGTACGGTTGCAGTTGAAGCACACTCTCTTCTTTCTGGGAGTCACCGATGCTGGTTGGGGATTCCCAATGCTCATTCTCGACCGCGAAGACGACGCATTCGAACGATGTGGGGGTTTGAGAACCTTAGTCTCGTCACCGCCCAAAAATTTTCCAGATGTCCTCGGTCTCTTTTCTCCGCTCGTTGGCTCGGTCACCAAGGAGGTTTCATAGGTTATCGTCTGATCTTGATATTCCTTCACCGTAACATGAATCGTTGTCGTACGAACCACCTCACTGCTTCCGCTTCCTATATTACGTCTACATCCGCCAGGGCTCGTCATGCTAATACAGATAGTACCGTTTATTGTTATCACATAGTCGGTTGTACGATATACCACAATTATCAACATAAGGTTTAATTAGCATCGGTAATATCGTAAAGCATGTAATTTTTCTGAAATCAACTTCCAGTCCTTCGTCTAGGATGATCATTATGCGTATGCTTTTAATGAAAAAAAAAATTTTGAAACAAAAGCCAAGTCACGTTGTGCTCAAAACTTATAAATACTGTCCTTTGTTGTAAGAGGAAGTTTATACAATGACTCTAAAAAAAAAATTTATTTTCGAGTAATGCCTACAAGAAAATTGAAAATCAAATTATAACTAGTTTGAAATATTTCAAAAATGTTGAGTCCCAAATACCACAATTTTGAAAATCCTTCTTCTTCTACCAAAATATTTATTCGAAAGAATTTTTTCACCAAAATACGTGACCATTCGACACGACTACATTAAATCATGAGGTTCACAATGTTAGGAAAAATTTCAAAACACTACTTTGAAATGTTCGTAATTCGGCCCGGAAATATTACATGCCGGGGATTCTGCGCCGGAACCTACCAGGCTAAAAATCATTTAAAAATCATTTCAAAATATGCCAAAAAGCCGATGACGGTAGCATTTTCCAAAACTTACAAAATCATTTGTAAAATATTAAATACCGTCATAAAAATACCGTTAAAATGTGCAAGTCTAAAATGCCAAAATGTCAAGAGTCATTTCAAAATACTCACGCAACGGATAAAATTAACACTCAAAGATTTATCCTGCTGAAATGCATAAATCGAAAATATGTTCGACTACCAAAGTATACTACATAACCATTCTCACTCGAACCGTATACGCAGGTGATATCGTAAAACAATATAATCTAAGTTCAAACCCTAGGTTTACGTTAAGCACAATATAATCAAATACGTATATAAGGGGACTTACGATTCGGGAGGCTTACCATCACGGATTGCTTGAAGATGATGTTGGAACCACGATACTAATCACAACTCTGACGCGCGCGACTTACACAAGACATGGACTTGACCCAACGACCTAGGTTTTTCGCAAACCTAAGCTCTGATACCATATTTGTAACACCCCCAGAATACATCCGTAAATGTTACACGCCGTAGGCCCTTCTTACAAGGATCTACAAGGCTAAACTCTACTAGACTACAAAATGATTGACCGACCGGGGTCAATCTAAATACAACGCAGACCGACAAGGTCATTAAACAATTCAGAAACAAATGAACTTTACATCTCAATGACAAAAATAAACTTGAACACAGAAAAGAATGACAACTCAATTTAATAAATAAAAACTACACCCATGCAAGGGTGAATACTCGAACGACAGAGAATTACCGACCAAATGAAGCAAAAGAAAAGACTCTGACTCTGGTGTGATTAGTATCATTGTCCTTCATCTCCTTCCCAGCCAATCCGGTGACTGCTCCCGAGCTGCCAAAACCTGAGCGCATAACAGGCACACACCCCCCGAAAATCGGGGGTTAGCAAACTAGAGTTTTGCTAGTGCAAGTACATAATATACAGGATATACGAATAATAACAACACAAAACTCAACAGTCGTGAAACCTTAACACAAACCACACATTTAAATGGTCAACACAGAATAGCATTACATACACAAGGTGAAAGATAATCACATTGTCATATTCTCCTTACAGAACACAACACCAATGAAACTTTAAACGAGCCCAAGGAGTTAGAAAAATCCCTTTGCATAAAAGGAAAAGTATTTTGATAAGAAATTTCGAAAACGTTAATATTGACTCGGGCCATCTTGGGGTTTTGAAAATCAAATAGAAATACTTTAGAAAATACTTCAAAAGCTCTCGGGTCCTTGACCCAACGTGTGGAAAACAATTTGCAAGAAAACCATTACAATGTTATTTGGGGTCCTCGACCCAAATGGTAAAGCACTATCACAAGCGAATCATTACTACATCTCACGGGGTTCTCGGCCCAATCCAAATGATATCATCACGAGATCAAATCTCAACATCTCATGGGGTCCTCGACCCAATTCACAGAATAATCGACACACTACAATCAAAGGCACAACCTCTCATTCGACAAAACCTGCTCAAGACCCCTGATTA
Organism: Orobanche coerulescens; assembly: GCA_033398695.1. Lineage (NCBI taxonomy): Eukaryota > Viridiplantae > Streptophyta > Magnoliopsida > Lamiales > Orobanchaceae > Orobanche > Orobanche coerulescens. The sequence continues at coordinate 67,093,286 of CM065811.1, read as the reverse complement.
ATTAACCCTCAGAGATCTCGTCAAATATCCTTGGTTAATTAACCCTGATACCAACATTTAAAACAAGTTGCAAAGATTTAAATTTCGAAAAATCATTTGGTAACGGGGTCTTATCTATCACTCAAATATCTGTTACCAATAATCCTGCCAGGCGCCTCCCTTGCACACCTGTGTACCGGCGTTCACTCCACTATATTGGCCGCCCATTGCACATGTCACCGCGCCGGCGTTCACTCCCACAGGAGCCGCCCCTTGCTCGCGCATTAAGTAACACCGGTGTTCACCAATCATATGGAGCCGCTCATTGCAGCGTACATCAGGCCGGAGTGCACGCCCCGCCCTCAGAGGTACCCGGATATGACGTCTCTCATAACAAGTATTCACATTATTACAAACACCAAGCACACAGACAACCGTTGCAACAATTATCAAATCAGTTCCTCAATTCACATAATCTATTCGTCAATACGCAACTACGCAAAATAAACAATAACTCACACGTTATTCATCAAGACTTAGCACATTAGGCCTTCAACACTATCAATCAATACTACATAAATATCCTTATATCGTAACTCAACCGAAAATACAAACATTACGATATTACCTCTATAAACATCATTCGTACTTTAGTCTAAGTTGAGTACGTCGACTAATATTGGTATGAATCACCCAACATTTATCTCCATATGTATATTTATATACATATACATATATCTATACATATATCCACTCATATCTATATATATATAACATAAATGCAGATATTCATAACATGATTCGTATACTTCAACAACAATGATTTCACGTAATTATAATTCGTATATCAAGGTACTTGTCTTGGTAATCTCTCGCGAATACACCGGAAATACAGTTGATTGGAACAATCCGGAACTCCAACGGAAACGACGATCGGAAAGGCTCAACACTGGATTATCGTAAGAATTTCATTTTTAATATCCTATCATTAAATAAACAATCAATCAAACGAGGAAAAGCATAAAGAGATGGCCGAACCCTAACTGTTCTCTTCGTAACGTACGTTACACACATACCTAACGTACGTTACGTCTGCACGTTAGCGCACGTAAGCTACAAGGATTAGCACACGCTAAGCATGCATTGGACAGTTCTACCCAGTTCAGACGACTGCCTTGCCTGAGGGTATAACGTACGTAATGCATAGAGCTTAACGTACGTTATATTCACACATATCATACTCGTGTGAATCAGAATGACCCTATGGTGTTGATGTCTACGAATTCCCGGTCAATCCTCCCATCATAAGACTTACTCCAAATCTCGATTATAGATCCTCAAAGGTAGTTCGGAAAATCTGAGGTTGTTATCAACATTAAGTCTATGATCATTATGGAAACACCATACAATATGGTTTATTAATCTCAGAAAACTTACCTTACTTTATCATCATAACAAGAATCGAACTATAATGTTCTTAACTCGGGTAACTAAAGCATGAACATTACAACTTCCAAAAACATGATGTTCGGATAAAAATCATCTATGGAGCTTAATAATCCCGGTGGTATGTTCATAACATCCTTAAGAACACGAATTCAAGGTTGAGGAAGCATTAACATACCTTAATATGAAAGAAACACAGAGACAAGAGGTAGCATCCAACTCCGATTGTTTGAATATCAATCCAAGATGTTTCGTAACTTAAATGATCGAGTTAATGTGATCTATAGATGTTTTAGAGGGCTGGAGACTCTCTAGAAATGAAGGAAAACGAAGTACAAGTGAAAGGGACGAAGTGAAATGAAATGGGGTGTTGTCCATATATATAATATCTTGAGATTTACGTACGTTAGCCTTAGCCATCTACGTACGTAATCGACTTAGCGCACGCTACCATTCGATCTTAGCGTATGCTATCGTTCAGTGATATCTTACTGTCTCATTCTGTACTAGCTTACGTACGTTACTCCCTATGCATTACGTACGTAAGCTACACACATTAGCGTACGCTAGTTACAAACCTTAGCGTACGTTAACACCCGTTGACCCCAAAACTGTCCAGGTTCATCCGCGGGAATCTTTCCGAGCCCCACCACCAGCCGTCCATGTGCTAGCCAGTCTGTTCAATTATTGACCTCTTTACGTACGCTATGTCCAGCTCGTAGCGTACGCTATTTCCAGTTCGTAACGTACGTTATGCTTACCAGTTAGCGTGCGTTACGACGTAGTTGCATGCGAAGTATTAAAAGTTGATATTATCATGCACGAGGATATGAATACGGAAACGATCGTACTTCGATTATTGATAACACCAATTCAGGTAATACAGGGTTCAACTACGGACGAAAATACCCAACAATTTATCTGGATATTACAGTGTCGCCGTCTATTAATCGAGGCAAGTACCCTTATGAACTTACAATTTTGACATGTTAGTTTTGCGTGAGAAATTGTGTGTGTGTGTATGCTCACTCCGGGTTAGATCCAACGGGGTCTCGGTAAGGGTCCACGGAGGTGTGGATCGACGAGCTTTGCTTTTAACCACTATGGGTTAGATCCGACGAGTTCTCGGTAGGGGTCGACGGAGGTGTGGATCGACGGTTAATTGTGGTGCATTTTACAAATGTGTTTTAGATTATGGCATTTCCAGAAATATGTGTTTCAACTAATGCTTTCTGAATTGCATGCTTGACTATATGTGTAAGGTGTAAGTTGTTCATTTGGTTACTTGTACTAGCGTAATTGCTAACCCCTCTGGGGGAGCCGTTTTGGGGAAATTCGTTTTATGAATTTCAGGTCAGGTTCTTCGAGACGAACGGGCACTGGACCAGTATACGGATGATGGCCGTGCGTGATGATTGTGCACAAGGGGCGTCTTATTGTCTTTTACCTTTTTACCGTTTATGGGTTTGTAAACTAATAGAAGTACTCGAGTACTTAGGAGTTCTTAATCGTTCGGATTGTATCGTTGTCTATTGTGTTTGTGTCGGATGATTGTGTTGTGTGTGACCGGTTGAATCGGGTGGATTATTTTCGTTTTGCGTCTTTATGACGAGGTGTTATCTTTTTGTATGATGGTTGTTTAGCCTGGTGGGTCAGAAGTAGGGATTCACGGCGCTGTAATATACCTCGAATATCTTGGGGTGTTACAGAAAATGGTATCAGAGCTCTAGGTTTATGGATACCTAGGCTTGTTGGTTATTGGATCTTGTTGTGTGTTGTTTTGAACATCATCATCACGGTGCCATGATTCCGATGCTACCGGTGCCCGTAAGTTTTTCCGTACTCCATTCTTTTTTTCCTTGCATCGCACCTTTGATTCTTGATTGTGGTTGTTTTTCCTCTCGTACTTACCATCGTATGGCCTTTGCTACTTCTTTAACATCAGTATGGATGCTCGAAGAGGCCGTGGTCGTGGTCATGGCTGTGGATGCGTCCGGGGACGTGGGGCAGCCGGTGGGGCGGCCACGTCGCATTCTTCGGGAGCCGGCAGTACCGGCGACCGTCACAGTCATGCTTCTTCTCAGGAGCGCGCCGACCTTGGTATTGCGGCCGTTATGCAGCAAATGGTGAACCAAATGGCGGCGATATCTAAAGTCTTCACTGCTACCAACTGTCCCGAGGACCGTAAGGTCCCTAATGCCCAGTACTTTCTCAATGGGGACGCTACGGATTGGTGGGAGGCCGTCGGGCCTAAAGACCGTGTTGGGGCCACGATCCTGGGCACACTTGGTTCCCTAAAGCCTCGGGACTATATGTCGGGGCTCGTCTGTACCACCTTGAAGGATTATCAGAGTAGGGCCCTTGCTTAAGATATGTCTGTGACGGCAAGTGAGGCGGCTCGCGAGGTCAAGAAGCAAAAGTCCGCCGGAAATTTCTCGGGCCACAAAGGTGGGGGTCAGTAGAAGTCCCAATCTGCTAACTTTTCCGCTGGTGGTGGTCCCGCCTGTTCTACTGGAGGTTCTCGCTGAGCCAACAATACTCCTTTTTGGGATACGAAGTGTTTTAACTGTGGTCGACCGGGCCACATTAGTCGTACATGTCTGAGTCCTTTGCTTACATGTAATCGGTGTGGCCAGCCGGGCCATAAAGCTGTTTTTTGTGCTGAGAGAGAGAAAATCCTTGGTGCCCAGGCTTCCATTCCAGCGCCTAGGGAACCAAGTGTGAATCAAGACTCGTTTGCTCCGTAGTCTCCACCGAGTGCTAGCCGAGGGAGAGGCCGGGGTCAGCCCAGCAGAGGAGGAGCTTCTAGTGTCGGCTCCGCCCATCCACGAGTTTACGAGATGAGGAGGGCCGATGATCCGACCGCTACCATTGCCACAGGTACCGTTCACATTCATTCTCATCCTATCAGTGTGCTTTTCGATTCCGGTGCTACGCATTCATTTGTCTCTCTGTAATGTGTGCGCCTTCTGGGTTTTGATTGTTTGTCGCACTGCGAGCCTTTCATCGTTAAACTTCCTAGCGGTGATAGGATCGTTGGTGATCGAGATATCCGAGATTGTGCTGTGATTATTTGCGAGAGGGCTTGGCTCTTAGATCTTATTGTCGTGGGTATTGAGGGTGAGGATTTAATTTTTGGGGATGATTGGCTCGAGTGGCATGGTGCGATCATGAACTACCGCACGAGAATCATCACTATGTTAGCCGAGGATGGCACCGAGCACTCTTTCGCGGGGCTAAAGAGGGGGAACCAGAAACTTGTTATTAACGCTTTGAAGGCGATGAAACTCCTGCGGAAGGGGTGTACTTGTTATTGGTGCTGCACCTTGAAGGCGGGGAGTGGTGGAGTCGAGCTTTCATCAATCCCAGTTGTTAGTGAGTTTCATGACGTCTTCCGTGACGAGTTACCGGGGCTGCCACCGGACCGTGAGGTAGAGTTTGCTATCGAGTTAGAGCCGGGTGCGGCTCCGATTTCGAAGGCACCGTATCGCATGGCACCTTCCGAGATGGCCGAGTTGAATAAGCAGTTGAGTGAGCTTCTTGAGTCGGGGTATGTTCGACCGAGCACCTCGCCTTGGGGTACACCGGTCCTGTTTGTGTGGAAGAAGGATGGTTCACTATGTTTATGTATCGACTATCGCGAACTAAACAAGGTGACCATCAAGAACAAGTATCCTTTGCCGAGGATTGATGACTTGTTCGATCAGTTGCAGGGAGCTACGGTATTCTCGAAGATTGATTTGAGATCGGGGTACTATCAGCTCCGGGTGAGGGAGTCAGACGTACCGAAAACGGCTTTTCGGATGAGATACGGACATTATGAGTTTGTAGTTATACCTTTCGGGCTAACTAATGCGCCGACGATGTTCATGCAGTTGATGAACAAAGTCTTTATCGAGTATTTGGATAAGTGTGTCGTCATCTTCATTGACGATATTCTTATTTATTCGAGGAATGAGGAAGAGCATGCTCATCATTTGCGAGTAGTATTAGACATTTTGAGAACCACGCAACTCTATGCGAAATTCTCGAAATGTAAATTCTGGCTGAAGGATGTGATGTTTTTAGGTCAAGTTATTTCAGCCGACGGGGTTCGTGTGGATCCACAGAAAATTGAGGCAATGTTGGATTGGGCACCGCCCAAGAATGTGAAGGAGATCCGTAGTTTCTTGGGTTTAGCCGGCTACTACCGTAGGTTCATCGAGGGTTTCTAGAAACTAGCTCGACCACTCACAAGTTGCTTCAGAAATCCGAGACATTTGTCTGGAATGACGAGAGACAGGCTAGCTTTGAGGAGCTGAAGAGGCGTTTAACTTCAGCCCCGGTTTTAGCATTACCGTGTGGTAACGAAGGTTTTGCTGTGTATAGTGATGCTTCGGGTCAGGGTCTTGGGTGCGTATTAATGCAGCACGGCAAGACCATTGCCTATGCATCGAGACAGTTGAGGCCATATGAACTTAACTACCCTACTCACGATTTGGAGTTAGCGGCAGTTGTTTTTGCGCTCAAGATTTGGCATCACTATCTTTTTGGCTCTGTATGTCAGATTTTTACCGATCATAAAATTCTGAAGTACATATTTACTCAGCGAGAGCTGAATATGAGATAGAGGAGGTGGTTAGAGCTGATTAAGGATTATGACCTCGAAATCCTTTATCATCCGGGCAAGGCGAACGTCGTGGCCGACGCCTTGAGTCGGAAACCGGTTGCGTTGCGAATGCTTGATATCCTTACATCTCAGTTTGAGCTTCGGCGAGTTTTGATCGAGTTGGATGTTGAGGTTTTGTTGCCTGGAGCTGTCGGGCAACTTTGTGCTTTAGAGATTTCGTCGTCTTTGATCGATGAAATTAAGCTGAAGCAGATGGAGGATCCGATGATTACTCAAATTCGAGATAACGTTCTTAAAGGAAAGTCTCCTAGGTTTGTGATTCACGAGGATGGTGTTTTGAGATTCCAGAGTCAGCTTTGTGTACCGAACGACTCAGAGTTGAGACAGAGTATTTTGCGTGAGGCCCAGGCTACACCTTACTCCGTTCATCCTGGTTCGAGTAAGATGTACAAGGACCTGAGAAGGAATTTCTAGTGGAATGATATGAAGGAGGAGGTCGCACAGTTTGTAGCAAGATGTTTGACTTGTCAGCAGCTCAAAATCGAGCATCAGTGACCGGCCGGGTTATTATAGTCACTTCCTATTCTGGAATGGAAATGGGAAGACATATCGATGGATTTCATACGAGTTTGCCGAGATCGAGGTCGGGCATGAATATGGTATGGGTGATTGTTGATCGTCTGACCAAGTCGGAATATTTTTTGGGCATCAAGGACACTTGGGGCTCGGAGAAGTTGGCTCATGTGTTTATCGCGCAGGCTGTGAGGCTTCACGGTACTCCGAAGTCTATTGTTTCGGATCGTGATGGCCGTTTTGTATCGCATTTTTGGCAGGCGGTGCATAAAGCATTGGGAACTCGTTTGCATTTGAGTACCTCTTTTCATCCTCAATCAGATGGACAGTCGGAACGCACTATCCAGACGTTCGAAGATATGTTACGTGCTTATGCTCTCGATTGGAGCAACGACCGGGAGGAGCATTTGCCATTGATCGAATTCACGTATAACAATAGTTGGCACGCGTCGATTCAGATGGCACCGTATGAGGCACTTTATAGGTGTCGTTGTCGATCACCGATTTGCTGGAATGAGGCATCCGATATGGTCGGGACCGATCCGGATATCATTCTGGAGACGAGGCGGAAGATAGAATTAATTCGGGAACTGATGTTGACTGCCCAGAGTCGACAAAAGTCATATGCCGATGTCCGTCGTCGACCTTTGGAATTCGAGGTGGGAGACCACGTTTTGCTAAAGGTGTCGCCGACGAGAGGAGTTTTCCATTTCAGGAAAAAGGGGAAGTTGAGTCCGAGATTTATTGGACCGTTCGAGATTCTCGAGCGAGTTGGTGGGTTGGCATACCGTTTGGCGTTACCCCCGACCCTGAATCATGTTTATAGCATTATTCATGTTTCCTAGCTGAGGAAATATGTGCCAGATCCTAGTCACGTCATCGATTATGGTGAGATTGATGTCGCCGCGGTTACTACTTTTGAGGAGCGTCCTTTGAAGATTTTGGAGCATCGTGAGAAGCGACTGAGGCATAAGACCATCCCTTTGGTCAAGGTGCAGTGGTCGAGGCATGTTGTCGAAGAGGCAACTTGGGAAACCGAGGGTAGCATGCGTGCTAGGTACCCCGAGTTGTTTGTTTCTTAAGTTTCGGGACGAAACTTATTTTTAGAGGGGTAGAATGTAATATCCGCATTTTTGTTTTCCTGGTATTTTCATTTTTTGGTGTATTTCTCGTTTGTAGTAGCCCTAGTATATTTTTTCAGTGTATTTCTTCTGTCATCTATTGATCTGATTCTCGTAATTGTTATTCGGAACCGCCGTACGGAGTTGCCGTAGATCCAATGTATGTTATCATACGTATTGTGTTGTTCCGTTTGATGCTTCGTTTGTGTTTCGGTGTTTGAGATTGTTGTTACCCTGTGCTTAACGCTGTTACCCTATGCTTAACGCGTGCTAATGTTACTTTATAGCGCCCGCTAATCATCCTTCAGTAGCGCACGCTACGCTTGTTTTGTAGCGCGCACTAGCGAGTCTTTCCAGTACTGGACATATTTCCGCTTGTTTAGAGGGGTAGAATGTAATATTCGCATTTTTGTTTTCCTGGTATTTTCATTTTTTGGTGTATTTCTCGTTTGTAGTAGCCCTAGTATATTTTTTCAGTGTATTTCTTCCGTCATCTATTGATCTGATTCTCGTAATTGTTATTCGGAACCGCCGTACGGAGTTGCCGTAGATCCAATGTATGTTATCATACGTATTGTGTTGTTCCGTTTGATGCTTCGTTTGTGTTTCGGTGTTTGAGATTGTTGTTACCCTGTGCTTAACGCTGTTACCCTATGCTTAACGCGTGCTAATGTTACTTTATAGCGCCCGCTAATCATCCTTCAGTAGCGCACGCTACGCTTGTTTTGTAGCGCGCACTAGCGAGTCTTTCCAGTACTGGACATATTTCCACTGGACTCGGACAGGTGCCCAGGTAGCGCACGCTATGGCCGATAGCGCGTACTACCGATATGCTTTTAGCGCACGCTACGGTTGGCCGATAACGTGCGCTAACGGGGTCAGGTGAGTACTGGGCAGTTCACTTCTGGACTCGGCTGATGTCCAGGTAGCGCACGCTATGGCCGATAGCGCGCGCTACCGAGAGGCTATTAGCGCACGCTACGTTTTGGGTAGCACACGCTAACGGCCACAAATCTGGTTACTGGACTGGGACGTTAACTTCTGGACTGGAGTTTTGTCCCGTTAGCATACGCTAACTTCTGAGGATTAGCGCGCGCTAACACTCCCTGGCTATATAAACCAGGGGGTTAACCCGGAGGTACGTCTTTTCTCATTTCTTCTCCTTCCTCCACGGCTTTGGCGATTTTGGGGCATTTCTTGGCGATTTCTTCCTCCAATCATCTCAACCATAATATTCCTTGAGTTCTTGGTGTATAATAACAACATTAACACGAATCTTTCATCCTAATCCAAGGTAAATCTTCTTAGAATCCTAGTTTTGAGTAAATTGCGGGTTTTCGGGGTTTTCTTCGATTTGTTCCATACGGTTGATAGATTCATGTTGAATATGATTAATCTTGTTGATATCATTAGTTTTCCTACGGATTCATGGTATATTTTCATGGTTTTTTGAAATCGAGAGGGTTTGGTTGTGGTCCTCCCTCGTTGTCATCTTTATTCGAATATACATGACTCGTAGGTGGGTTTTCGGGAGTATTCCATTTCCATAGTCGTCTAGAAGTGTTTGTGATTGTATTCTTCGAATTGTTAGGTTTGGTTTCGACGATTCCTCGCGGTTGTGCTTGACTTTTCCTTCCCGTTTGTGTCACCGTCTATTTATCGAGGCAAGTACCCTTATGAACTTACAATCTTGACATGTTAGTTTTGCGTGAGAAATTGTGTGTGTGTGTGTATGCTCACTACGGGTTAGATCCGACAGGGTCTCGGTAGGGGTCCACGGAGGTGTGGATCGACGAGCTTTGCTTTTAACCACTATGGGTTAGATCCGATGGGGTCTCGGTAGGGGTCCACGGAGGTTTGGATCGACGGTTAATTGTGGTGCATTTTACAAATGTGTTTTGGATTATGGCGTTTCCGGAAATATGTGTTTCAACTAATGCTTTCTGAATTGCATGCTTGACTATATGTGTAAGTGTAAGTTGTTCATTTGGTTACTTGTACTAGCATAATCGCTAACCCCTCTGGGGGAGCCGTTTTGGGGAAATTCGTTTTATGAATTTCAGGTCAGGTTCTTCGAGACGAACGGGCACTGGACCAGTATACGGATGATGGTCGTGCGTGATGATTGTGTACAAGGGGCGTCTTATTGTCTTTTACCTTTTTACCGTTTGTGGGTTTGTAAACTAATAGAAGTACTCGAGTACTTAGGAGTTCTTAATCGTTCGGATTGTATTGTTGTCTATTCTGTTTGTGTCGGATGATTGTGTTGTGTTTGACCGGTTGAACCGGGTGGATTATTTTTGTTTTGCGTCTTTATGACGAGGTGTTATCTTTTTGTTTCTGCGAGTCGATGAGTATGATGGTTGTTTAGCCTGGTGGGTCCCAAGTAGGGATTCACGGCGCTGTAATATACCTCGAATATCTTGGGGTGTTATAGAAAATGGTATCGGAGCTCTAGGTTTATGGATACCTAGGCTTGTTGGTTATTGGGTCTTGTTGTGTGTTGTTTTGCACATCATCATCACGCTACCATGATTTCGATGCTACCGGTGCCCGTAAGTTTTTCCTTACTCCGTTCTTTTTTTCCTTGCATCGCACCTTTGATTCTTGATTGTGGTTGTTTTTCCTCTCGTACTTACCAGCGTATGGCCTTTGCTACTTCTTTAACATCAGTATGGATGCTCGAAGAGGCCGTGGTCGTGGCCGTGGATGCGGCCGGGGATGCGGAGCAGCCCGTGGGGAGGCCACGTCGCATTCTTCGGGAGCTGGCAGTACCGGCGACCGTCACAGTCATGCTTCTTCTCAGGAGCGCGCCGACCTTGGTATTGCGGCCGTTATGCAGCAAATGGTGAACCAAATGGTGGCGATAGCTCAGGCGGTTCAGAACCCAGATTCGGCCCATCCTAATCGGGGCGGAGCGGACCGTTGGCTTCAGGATATCATCAAGATGCATCCTCCTCAGTTTTCGGGAGCTTCGGACCCGATCGGCTGGGAGGGGTGGATCAAGGAAATATCTAAAGTCTTCACTGCTACCAACTGTCCCGAGGACCGTAAGGTTCCTATTGCCCTGTACTTTCTCAATGGGGACGCTACGAATTGGTGGGAGGCCGTCGGGCCTAAAGACCGTGTTGGGGCCACGATCCTGGGCACACTTGGTTCCCTAAAGCCTCGGGACTATATGCGGGGCTCGTCTGTACCACCTTGAAGGATTATCAGAGTAGGGCCCTTGCTTACGATATGTCTGTGACGGCGAGTGAGGCGGCTCGCGAGATCAAGAAGCAAAAGTCCGCCGAAAATTTCTCGGGCCACAAAGGTGGGGGTCAGCAGAAGTCCCAGTCTGCTAACTTTTCGGCTGGTGTTGGTCCCGCCTGTTCAACTGGAGGTTCTCGCGGAGCTAACAGTACTCCTTTTCGGTATACGAAGTGTTTTAACTGTGGTCGACCGGGCCACATTAGTCGTACATGTCTGAGCCCTTTGCTTACATGTAATCGGTGTGGCCAGCCGGGCCATAAAGCTGTTTTTTGTGCTGAGAGAGAGAAAATCCTTGGTGCCCAGGCTTCCATTCCAGCGCCTAGGGAACCAAGTGTGAATCAAGGCTTGTTTGATCCGAAGTCTCTACCGGGTGCTAGCCGAGGGAGAGGCCGGGGTTAGCCCAGCATAGGAGGAGCTTCTAGTTTCGGCTCCGCCCATCTACGAGTTTACGAGATGAGGAGGGCCGATGATCCGACCGTTACCATTGCCGCAGGTACCGTTCACAATCATTCTCATCCTGTCAGTGTGCTTTTCGATTCCGGTGCTACGCATTCATTTGTCTCTCTGGACTGTGTACGCCGTCTGGGTTTTGATTGTTTGTCGCCCTGCGAGCCTTTCATCGTTAAACTTCCTAGCGGTGATAGGATCGTTGGTGATCGGGATATCCGAGATTGTGCTGTGATTATTTGCGAGAGGGCTTGGCTCTTAGATCTTATTGTCGTGGGTATTTAGGGTGAGGATTTAATTCTTGGGGATGATTAGCTCCAGCGGCATAGTGCGATCATGAACTACTGCACTAGAATCATCACTATGTTAGCCGAGGATGGCACCGAGCACTATTTCGCGGGGCGAAATAGGGGGAACCAGAAACTTGTTATTAACGCTTTGAAGGCGATGAAACTCCTTCGGAAGGGGTGTACTGGTTATTGGTGCTGCGCCTTGAAGGCGGGGAGTGGTGGAGTCGAGCTTTCATCAATCCCAGTTGTTAGTGAGTTTCACGACGTCTTCCGTGATGAGTTACCGGGACTGCCACCGGACCGTGAGGTAGAGTTTTCTATCGAGTTAGAGCCGGGTGCGGCTCCAATTTCGAAGGCACCGTATCGCATGGCACCTTTCGAGATGGCCGAGTTGAATAAGCAGTTGAGTGAGCTTCTTGAGTCGGGGTATGTTCGACCGAGCGCCTCGCCTTAGGGTGCACCGGTCCTGTTTGTGCGGAAGAAGGATGGTTCACTGTGTTTATGTATCAACTATCGCGAACTAAACAAGGTGACCATCAAGAACAAGTATCCTTTGCCGAGTATTGATGACTTGTTTGATCAGTTGCGGGGAGATGCGGTATTCTCGAAGATTGATTTGAGATCGGGGTACTATCAGCTCCGGGTGAGGGAGTCAGACGTACCGAAAACGGCTTTTCGGATGAGATACGGACATTATGAGTTTGTAGTTATACCTTTCGGGCTAACTAATGCGCCGGCGGTGTTCATGCAGTTGATGAACAAAGTCTTTATCGAGTATTTGGATAAGTGTGTCGTCATCTTCATTGACGATATTCTTATTTATTCGAGGAACGAAGAAGAGCATGCTCATCATTTGCGAGTAGTATTAGACATTTTGAGAACCGAGCAACTCTATGCGAAATTCTCGAAATGTGAATTCTGGCTGAAGGATGTGATGTTTTTAGGTCACGTTATTTCAGCCGAGGGGGTTCGTGTGGATCCACAGAAGGTTGAGGCAGTGTTGGATTGGGCACCGCCCAAGAATGTGAAGGAGATCCGTAGTTTTTTGGGTTTGGCCAGCTACTACCGTAGGTTCATCGAGGGTTTCTCGAAACTAGCTCGACCACTCACACAGTTGCTTCAGAAATCTAAGACGTTCGTCTGGAATGACGAGAGACAGGCTAGCATTGATGAGCTGAAGAGGCGTTTAACTTCAGCCCCGATTTTAGCATTACCGTGTGGTAACGAAGTGTAACACCCCCAAATCCTATTGGGTTATTACAGTGCCGTGGACCCCACACCAGGAGATCCACCAGGCGAACATGATTAAAATTACATTAAATTAACCATCAAGGGAGATCAGAGTCCTTACCATGATATCCGACACAATATTCCGATAAGGAATTTCAACGACAACGATGGGCCTACATGACCAAAAATAAAAATACAACAACATCCACGAGCATCTGCTCGGGTAATACATAATGACAATGACTGACAAACTGGAGAACACTCCAACTGACTGACCAACATGTACAACTCGGACTAGTATCGCTCGAATGCCTCGTCGCCATCATCATGCCCCTGTGTCTCAACTCTCTCCTCGCAAGCACCTAAAACATGAAAACATGTTCCGCCCCCACGAGGTCAGTCATCCAGATAATGAACATCAAATATATGTATAACATGATATGCATCCAAGGCAGAATGAAATGGTACAATGATAATAATAATACGAGATGCTCACAAACCAATGTAAGAACCGAGCATTCGTGAAACACTATGCCCGCGGCATACTATTAATACCTGTTCGACAGGTTAGAACATAAATGCCCAACGGCGAATCATAATCACAGAATACCACAATGAATTAAACGACATGAACCAAACCAGAACTGAATTTAATATGAATCATAATGCCCAAAGGCTCCAATGAAAATACCAAGACATTACAAAATGCCTTAAAGTCGTTCAGCGGAAGTTAACAAATATCACAAACACCTGAAATCAAAACAGCCCGAAGCTGTATCAACGAGGGCCGAAGCCACGGCACGAAGCCGTATCACAATAAGGGCCGAAGCCACGGCATCCAGCCGTATCACAATAAGGGCCGAAGCCACGGTACGAAGCCGTATCACAATAAGGGCCGAAGCCACGGCATCCAGCCGTATCACAATTAATGATAGTGTGTTGCCTTGAGTCGGCCAACACGATGACAGTAACACACGGATAGACACCGTCCTTGACAGTCCCAATTTAACACCTCGATTGCCTTAGGATGGCCAACCGATAACAATGATGCAGCGGATGATTCCATGAATGATTAAGCACTTCGATTGGCTTAGAATGGCCAATCGCTACGAATGATACGATGAATGATTAAAATACTTCGATTGTCTTAGAACGGTCAATCGATAACAATGAGATGGTGAATAATTGAACATTTCGATTTGCCTGAGAATGGCCAATCGATGACAATGATACGAAGGATGCCTCGGCACCTTTAATCGGTGACCAACGACGAAGATGAGAAATGAATAAGCCAATGCCTTAATTCGGCCAATACGGTTTTAATGATAACCCCCAACATGAATAACGATGATCTGAACGATTTCTTAGATTGACATCAATATTAACAACAATCGATACATCGATGTCGCGAGCCGGCTATCGACAATGACATTAATAACGAGTATCACAATGCCTGGAATCGGCCATTAATGAACAACAATAAACATTTGGCATAATTGCCGAAAGGTATCGTATCGAACGATCTCTTAATATCAACGAACTCATGAAGAGACTAAGTCTCGGAATGATACACACATTCATACACATATATGATGACATTAATCTCATTGACTAGTACAAGTATAAAACTTGCCTCAAACCGAAGACGAGAAGGTACTTCCACGATCAACGTCCTTAATGAAATTATCGGCCGCTCGAACAACCTTGAACAACACAAATACCAACAATTCTCTTAATACACGAGTCAAGCATGATCACAACCAACTCAAAAGTCGATACAACAATACCCGAAACTCATTGGGGCATTTAAACAAACGCGTTGTAAACAATCTCCAATTGTTTACAACCAAAACTCAATTACATCCGAAACCAACTTCCAATGAATGATTCAAACCCACAAAACCTCATGAATACTATCAATAATCCAATAGGAATACTTAGAACGATATTTCAACAACATTTGGTCGAAAACCCCCAAAATTCCAAAGTCAACCCGTAAGGGTTCTTGAACAATTCCTCAATTATTCACAAATTCCGAAAATTACACCAATGAATCCGTAGAAATACATGTATCCAAGATAGATAATCCATATCTAACATATTCCAACATAATATCGATTTAACACGAAGAGATCGAAAGCAAAACACCCAAGATCCGAAATTCTAGATCCAAGAATCATTACCTTGATTTGGAGTGATGAAACTGATTTAGATGATGATTAATCCAACTTAGGAGCTTGAAGATGATGCTAGATGATTGCAGCTCTAAAAGACCTTTCCGAATCGCCCGAGCTCGTCCGAAATGGTTGAGAAATGAAGAAATGACGAAGGTTGGACCGAACTGTCCTATTTATACTGTCCCAGCTTAGCGCGCGCTAACTCCTGATGTTAGCGTGCGCTAACGAGTGTACCGGGTAGTCCAGTACCCCCTGACTGAATCGTTAGCGTGCGTTAAGTACCTTTGGTAGCGTGCGCTAACAGCCTTTCCTTAGCGTACATTAACCTTATGTTAGCGTGCGCTACCTGATAGTTGATATCCAAAATCCTAGAGTCGTAACCTCATCCTCTGCTCACGCGCGCTAGCGTGCGCTACTCTGAAGTCTTAGCGTGCGTTACCAGCATAGTTAGCGTACGCTACTTACCACTCGTAGCGTGCGCTACGAATTTCCCAAATCAGCCCAGTACCTTCTGGACTGTCTGCCTCACTTGCGCTAGCGTGCGCTAATACTGAATCATAGCGTGCGTTACATGCACCTCATTAGCGCGCGCTAACTACAATGTGTAGCGTGCGCTACCTCTCAAACTGCAAATAAAAACATGACGATGATGATGACGATAATCTCGGCTCGAACTCAAACAGTGATGAATGACGAAAAACAACTGATACGTGATTCCAGAGTACACCGAACGATGGTTACAACTGAATGAACATGAATGATGAATGGGTATTACTGAGTGAAAAAAATTATGAGTGACAGTTACCGAGTGATGATAAATGGATTCACAACCGGGTATTACATACTCCCCTCCTTAAAAGAGTTTCGTCCTCGAAACTAAGGGTAACAAGTCGGGATATGAACTATCCATCATGGTCTGAAAACAATAATGCCCAAATAGTCCTCGGGACCAAAACAATCGCACGCCCAAGTCCCCAAGACTTGACGTCTCCAATCACAGTGAACGATTTCCCAAATTATCACGAAATCTCGAGCACAACGCCGAAGGGATGAACTTCCAACAAATGACCCAAATCTCAAGATTCTTGAATATGATCATAATAAGATAGATCAACAATAAATGATCCACAGTCACGATACATTAATACGGATAGATTTACACAGTCATCCAAAAACAAGGTTACATCTCAAATGTACCTAACATCGATATCCTTCCATATTATCGATCTACTCTATCTCAACGATTTAAGGTATATCCGAAGATCAACTCGCCGCTGCATATGATCTGAGAAGGTCACGAGAATGAAAGTGACTAACATGAATGATGAATGATAAATGACTATAAATCCGACCAGGATTAAGAATGAATCACCAAGGTGAATTAATAACGTCATGAGTGATAGATCAAATGAAATTATTGGAACCGTTGTTCCTCGTGAATTGAATGATTAGTTTCCTGATGACAAGTCCCAACATGATTGATGTATGATGAATGAATTATATGAATGAATGAACGACAACGAAATGAATGATTATACTATTAACGAACAAGAATTAACTTGTTCAAACCGGTGATGAATGTCCTTACCTCTGGCCCTCGAGGCCTGATAGGGTCCCTTGGATGATGCACGGGCTGGAGTAACGAAGTCTCTCGAGGCCCTTGAGCTCTCTTGAGATTTACTGGCGCTAGAACCCCTGCAGTATTTCTGCCGGTGTCCCTGCCTCCCGCACAGAAAACAAACAATAGCTGGCACCGTACACGGGTACTAACGTGACCTGCTGAATCACAGTTAAAGCAAACAACAGTCGAACTCGTCGCTTGAGAGGAAGATGCTATCCCAGCACGAAGACGACTAGAAAACGACCCCTTGGATGTCGGAGCCCGATGTCCTTCTGAACGAGCCGGCATTCTAGTCCTCTCACCCGAAGAAACTGAAGGATGCTTCTGAGTAAGCTCCTTGATCAAAAGCTCTGCTCCAAGAGCCTTACCGATGAACTCACTAAGTGAATTACAATTGTGATTGAACAACTGCATCCTCAACTGCGGATTTAGCCTCTTGCTAAAATACTTAATTTTATCCGCCTCAGTACGGATAATTGACGAAGCAAACTGAAGTAGTCCCTGAAACTTCTCAGCAATGACAATAACACCCTCGTCCTCGATGGGTTCGGGGTTCAAAACTTCTGACAACTTGGCTTCACGAAGTGGAGCCGGGTAATACCTCTCTAACATGAGAGTCTTGAACTCACTCCAAAAACAATCACGATCGATGGGTTCACAGAAAGCCACCACGAATAAGCGCCCTTACTCAAGTAATAAGCCGCTACTGCCACTTTACTCTCTTCCGGACACTGAACCATGTCGAAGAGTTTATCAAAATGCTCGAGCCAATGAACAATATCAGCTGGTTCCGACGAACCCTCAAAAGTAGGCGGCATCTGACGAGAGATAATGCCAACAATCTGATTCACTCCTCCAGTCTGTCCCTGAAATGTCACCTGGCATCCCTGTTGCGGTGGACCACGAACCATCGAGGTCTGCATGGTCTCCACTATCCGCGTCATCTGAGTCATCTGGGCCATCATGCCCTGCATAAATATGAGTGGGTCAACCCGAACACCTTCCGAGTGAGCTGCTCCTCGGGTACGACTCCCTGACGGTGAATGGTTATCTGACAGTGAATGAGTAGCCTCGCTATTTGATGAATTAATGATATCCCTTGCGTTCGTGTGGGCATGCACACGAGATCCCGGGTTCTGGCCCGCACCGCGGCCTCTTCCCCTGCGTCCTCTGACAGCTCTATCCATACTGAAGTAGGAAAGTCACATGATGATTATAGATTCCGCATGAATATCGCATTATGATTACGTTACAGAGTGACAATAATGAGCATACACGCTCTCGCATAATGAATGCATTAATGATTTAATGAAATGATCGTCGACATTACGTCAGAGTATGATAAGATCGTATGAAACATCAAATGAGGTAACATGGTTGCCTGATGAAATTCCTGAAATGATTACCTTGAACAAGTTAACAAGGTTGAAAATTCGATCCTCAAGATCAACAACTGAACCGTGAGATGGGCTGAATGATTAATGAATTAACTGAACAATGAGATCTACTGAGTGATGAATGAATTATCTGAGTGATGATATTGACTGAGTGATGAATGAATTAACTGACTGATGAATGAATTATCTGAGTAATGATATTGACTGAGTGAGAAATGAATTAACTGAGTGATGGATGAATTATCTGAGTGATGATATTGACTGAGTGATGAATGAATTAACTGAGTGATGAGATCAAAATGATGATTGAGAATTATTAACTAATAAATGCAAGTCACACGTGCTCCAAAACAATTAGTCATGAATCAATCATAACACTAATATCACATATAGGTTTCAGCAAACCATGAACAATTAATGACATGATGAATGTATGGACACAAAGAGAATCGAGTCCTTACACAGGTCATACGAAGCTTCGAGGTCTCACGATACTAGTCTTCACTGACGACGACTTGATGAATGAATTACTCGTGCAGTCGTACTAATATTACGACTCACAAAACCCGACTGTCCAGATTCTCATAACCTGACAGTCCCACTACTACCGCATCGGTAGAGCCACATAACTCACATATCAGGGTATCTCACAACCCAAACTCTCTGATACCATCTTCTGTAACACCCCCAAATCCTATTGGGTTATTACAGTGCCGTGGACCCCACACCAGGAGATCCACCAGGCGAACATGATTAAAATTACATTAAATTAACCATCAAGGGAGATCACAGTCCTTATCATGATATCCGACACAATATTCCGATAAGGAATTTCAACGACAACGATGGGCCTACATGACCAAAAATAAAAATACAACAACATCCACGAGCATCTGCTCGGGTAATACATAATGACAATGACTGACAAACTAGAGAACACTCCAACTGACTGACCAACATGTACAACTCGGACTAGTATCGCTCGAATGCCTCGTCGCCATCATCATGCCCCTGTGTCTCAACTCTCTCCTCGCAAGCACCTAAAACATGAAAACATGTTCCGCCCCCACGGGGTCAGTCATCCAGATAATGAATATCAAATATATGTATAACATGATATGCATCCAAGGCAGAATGAAATGGTACAATGATAATAATAATACGAGATGCTCACAAACCAATGTAAGAACCGAGCATTCGTGAAACACTATGCCCGCGGCATACTATTAATACCTGTTCGACAGGTTAGAACATAAATGCCCAACGACGAATCATAATCACAGAATACCACAATGAATTAAACGACATGAACCAAACCAGAACTGGATTTAATATGAATCATAATGCCCAAAGGCTCCAATGAAAATACCAAGACATTACAAAATTCCTGAAAGTCGTTCAGCGGAAGTTAACAAATATCACAAACACCTGAAATCAAAATAGCCCAAAGCTGTATCAATGAGGGCCGAAGCCACGGCACGAAGCCGTATCACAATAAGGGCCGAAGCCACGGAATCCAGCCGTATCACAATTAATGATAGTGTGCTGCCTTGAGTCGGCCAACACGATGACAGTAACACACGGATAGACACCGTCCTTGACAATCCCAATTTAACACCTCGATTGCCTTAGGATGGCCAACCGATGACAATGATGCAGCGGATGATTCCATGAATGATTAAGCACTTCGATTGGCTTAGAATGGCCAATCGCTACGAATGATACGATGAATGATTAAAATACTTCGATTGCCTTAGAACGGTCAATCGATAACAATGAGATGGTGAATAATTGAACATTTCGATTTGCCTGAGAACGGCCAATCGATGACAATGATACGAAGGATGCCTCGGCACCTTTAATCAGTGACCAACGACGAAGATGAGAAATGAATAAGCCAATGCCTTAATTCGGCCAATACGGTTTTAATGACAACCCCCAACATGAATAACGATGATCTGAACGATGTCTTAGATTGACATCAATATTAACAACAATCGATACATCGATGCCGCGAGCCGGCTATCGACAATGACATTAATAACGAGTATCACAATGCCTGGAATCGGCCGTTAATGAACAACAATAAACATTTGGCATAATTGTCGAAAGGTATCGTATCGAACGATCTCTTAATATCAACGAATTCATGAAGAGACTAAGTCTCGGAATGATACGCACATTCATACACATATATGATGACATTAATCTCATTGACTAGTACAAGTATAAAACTTGCCTGAAACCGAAGACGAGAAGGTACTTCCACGATCAACGTCCTTAATGAAATTATCGGCCGCTCGAACAACCTTGAACAACACAAATACCAACAATTCTCTTAATACACGAGTCAAGCATGATCACAACCAGCTCAAAAGTCGATACAACAATACCCGAAACTCATTGGGGCATTTAAACAAACGCGTTGTAAACAATCTCCAATTGTTTACAACCAAAACTCAATTACATCCGAAACCAACTTCCAATGAATGATTCAAACCCACAAAACCTCATGAATACTATCAATAATCCAATAGGAATACTTAGAACGATATTTCAACAACATTTGGTCGAAAACCCCCAAAATTCCAAAGTCAACCCGTAAGGGTTCTTGAACAATTCCTCAATTATTCACAAATTCCGAAAATTACACCAATGAATCCGTAGAAATACATGTATCCAATATAGATAATCCATATCTAACATATTCCAACATAATATCGATTTAACACGAAGAGATCGAAAGCAAAACACCCAAGATCCGAAATTCTAGATCCAAGAATCATTACCTTGATTTGGAGTGATGAAACTGATTTAGATGATGATTAATCCAACTTAGGAGCTTGAAGATGATGCTAGATGATTGCAGCTTGAAAAGACCTTTCCGAATCGCCCGAGCTCGTCCGAAATGGTTGAGAAATGAAGAAATGACAAAGGTTGGACCGAACTGTCCTATTTATACTGTCCCAGCTTAGCGCGCGCTAACTCCTGATGTTAGCGTACGCTAACGAGTGTACCGGGTAGTCCAGTACCCCCTGACTGAATCGTTAGCGTGCGCTAAGTACCTTTGGTAGCATGCGCTAACAGCCTTTCCTTAGCGTACGTTAACCTTATGTTAGCGTGCGCTACCTGATAGTTGATATCCAAAATCCTGGAGTCCAGAACCTACTATCCTCTGCTCTGAGCGCGCTAGCGTGCGCTACTCTGAAGTCTTAGCGTGCGTTACCAGCATAGTTAGCGTACGCTACTTACCACTCGTAGCGTGCGCTACGAATTTCCCAAATCAGCCCAGTACCTTCTGGACTGTCTGCCTCACTTGCGCTAGCGTGCGCTAATACTGAATCATAGCGTGCATTACATGCACCTCATTAGCGAGCGCTAACTACAATGTGTAGCGTGCGCTACCTCTCAAACTGCAAATAAAAACATGATGATGATGATGACGATAATCTCGGCTCGAACTCAAACAGTGATGAATGACGAAAAACAACTGATACGCGATTCCAAAGTACACCGAACAATGGTTACAACTGAATGAACATGAATGATGAATGGGTATTACTGAGTGAAAAAAATTATGAGTGACAGTTACCGAGTGATGATAAATGGATTCACAACCGGGTATTACACGAAGGTTTTGCTGTGTATAGTGATGCTTTGGGTCAGGGTCTTGGGTGCGTATTGATGCAGCACGGCAAGACCATTGCCTATGCATCGAGACAGTTGAGGCCGTATGAGCTTAACTACCCTACTCACAATTTGGCATTAGCGGCAGTTGTTTTTGCGCTCAAGATTTGGCGTCACTGTCTTTTTGGCTCTGCATGTCAGATTTTTACCGATCATAAAATTCTGAAGTACATATTTACTCAGCGAGAGCTGAATATGAGACAGAGGAGGTGGTTAGAGCTGATTAAGGATTATGACCTCGAAATCCTTTATCATCCGGGCAAGGCGAACGTCGTGGCCGACGTTGCGTTGCGAACGCTTGATATCCTTACATCTCAGTCTGAGCTTCGACGAGTTTTGATCGAGTTGGATGTTGAGGTTTTGTTGC
Source organism: Orobanche coerulescens (assembly GCA_033398695.1). Classification (NCBI taxonomy): domain Eukaryota; kingdom Viridiplantae; phylum Streptophyta; class Magnoliopsida; order Lamiales; family Orobanchaceae; genus Orobanche; species Orobanche coerulescens. The sequence goes on along the minus strand of CM065811.1, from coordinate 67,071,090 downwards.
CTGGAGCTGTCGGGCAACTTTGTGCTTTAGAGATTTCGTCGTCTTTGATCAATGAAATTAAGCTGAAGCAGATGGAGGATCCGATGATTACTCAAATTGGAGAGAACGTTCTTAAAGGAAAGTCTCCTAGGTTTGTGATTCATGAGGATGGTGTTTTGAGATTCCAGAGTCAGCTTTGTGTACCGAACGACTCAGAGTTGAGACAGAGTATTTTGCGTGAGGCCCATGCTACACCTTACTCCGTTCATCCTGGTTCGAGTAAGATGTACAAGGACCTGAGAAAGAATTTATGGTGGAATGATATGAAGTAGGAGGTCGCACAGTTTGTAGCAAGATGTTTGACTTGTCAGCAGGTCAAAATCGAGCATCAGTGACCGGCCGGGTTATTGTAGTCACTTCCTATTCCGGAATGGAAATGGGAAAACATATCGATGGATTTCATACGAGTTTGCCGAGATCGAGGTCGGGCATGAATATGGTATGGGTGATTATTGATCATCTGACCAAGTCGGCACATTTTCTGGGCATCAAGGACACTTGGGGCCCGGAGAAGTTGGCTTGTGTGTTTATCGCGCTGGTTGTGAGGCTTCACGGTACTCCGAAGTCTATTGTTTCGGATCGTGATGGCTGTTTTGTATCGCATTTTTGGCAGGCGGTGCATAAAGCGTTGGGTACTCGTTTGCATTTGAGTACCTCTTTTCATCCTCAATCAGATGGACAGTCAGAACGCACTACCTAGACGTTCGAAGATATGTTGCGTGCTTATGCTCTCGATTAGAGCAACGGCTGGGAGGAGCATTTGCCATTGATCGAATTCACGTATAACAATAGTTGGCACGTGTCAATTCGGATGGCACCGTATGAGGCACTTTATGGGTGTCGTTGTCGATCACCGATTTGTTGGAATGAGGCGTCCGATATGGTCGGGACCGAGCCGGATATCATTCTGGAGATGAGGCGGAAGATAGAATTAATTCGGGAACTGATGTTGACTGCCCAGAGTCGACAAAAGTCATATGCCGATGTCCGTCGTCGACCTTTGGAATTCGAGATGGGAGACCACATTTTGCTAAAGGTGTCGCCGACGAGAGGAGTTTTCCGTTTCAGGAAAAAGGGGAAGTTGAGTCCGAGATTTATTGGACCCTTCGAGATTCTCGAGCGAGTTGGTGGGTTGGCATACCGTTTGGCGTTACCCCCGACCTTGAGTCATGTTCATAGCGTTTTTCATGTTTCCCAGCTGAGGAAATATGTGCCAGATCCTAGTCACGTCATCGATTATGGTGAGATTGATGTCGCCGCGGATATTACTTTTTAGGAGCGTCCTTTGAAGATTTTGGAGCATCGTGAGAAGCGACTGAGGCATAAGACCATCCCTTTGGTCAAGGTGCAGTGGTCGAGGCATGGTGTTGAGGAGGCAACTTGGGAAACCGAGGGTAGCATGCGTGCTAGGTACCCCGAGTTGTTTGTTTCTTATGTTTCGGGACGAAACTTATTTTTAGAGGGGTAGAATGTAATATCCGCATTTTTCTTTTCCTGGTATTTTCATTTTTTGGTGTATTTCTCGTTTGTAGTGACCCTAGTATATTTTTTCAGTGTATTTCTCCCGTCATCTATTGATCTGATTCTCATAATTGTTATTCGGAACCGCCGTACGGGGTTGCCGTAGATCCATTGTATGTTATCATACGTATTGTGTTGTTTCGTTTGATGCTTCGTTCGTGTTTCGATGTTTCAGATTGTTGTTACCTGTGCCTAATGCGCGCTAATGTTACTTTATAGCGCCCGCTAATCATCCTTCAGTAGCGTACGCTACGCTTGTTTTGTAGCGCGCACTAGCGAGGCTTTCCAGTACTGGACAATTTGCCACTGGACTCGGACAGATGCCCAGGTAGCGCACGCTATGTCCGATAGCGCGCGCTACCGATACGCTTTTAGAGCATGCTACGGTTGGCCGATAACGCACGCTAATGGGGCCAGGTGAGTACTGGGCAGTTCACTTCTGGACTCGGCTGATGTCCAGGTAGCGCACGCTATAGCCGATAGCGCGCGCTACCGAGAGGCTATTAGCGCACGCTACGTTTCGGGTAGCGCACGCTAACGGCCAGAAATATGGTTACTGGACTGGGGCGTTAACTTCTGGACTAGAGTTTTGTCCCATTAGCGTACGCTAACTTCTGAGGATTAGCGCGCGCTAACACTCCCTGGCTATATAAACCAGGGAGTTGACCCGGAGGTACGTCTTTTCTCATTTCTTCTCCTTCCTCCGCGACTTTGGCGATTTTGGGGCGTTTCTTGGTGATTTCTTCCTCCAATCATCTCAACCATCATCATCCTTGAGTTCTTGGTGTATAATAACAACAATAACACGAATCTTTCATCCTAATCCAAGGTAAATCTTCTTAGAACCCTACTTTTGAGTAAATTGGGGGGTTCTGGGGTTTTTCTTTGATTCGTTCCATACGGTTGATAGATTCATGTTGAATATGATTAATCTTGTTGATATCATTAGTTTTCCTACGGATTCATGGTATATTTTCGTGGTTTTTCGAAATCGAGAGGGTTTGGTTGTGGTCCGCCCTCGTTGTCATCTTTATTCGAATATACATGAATCGTAGGTGAGTTTCCGGGAGTATTCCATTTCCGTAGTCATCTAGAAGTGTTTGTGATTGTATTCTTCGAATCGTTAGGTTTGGTTTCGACGATTCCTCGTGGTTGTTCTTGACTTTTCCTTCCTGTTTGTGTCACCGTCTATTAATCGAGGCAAGTACCCTTATGAACTTACAATCATGACATGTTAGTTTTGCGTGAGAAATTGTGTGTGTGTGTATGCTCACTACAGGTTAGATCCGACGGGGTCTCGGTAGTGATCCACGGAGGTGTGGATCTACGATCTTTGCTTTTAACCACTACGGGTCAGATCCGATGGGGTCTCGGTAGGGGTCCACGGAGGTGTGGATCGACGGTTAATTGTGGTGCATTTTACAAATGTGTTTTGGATCATGGCGTTTTCGGAAATGTGTGTTTCAACTAATGCTTTCTGAATTGCATGCTTGACTATATGTGTAAGGTATAAGTTGTTCATTTGGTTACTTATACTAGCGTAATTGCTAACCCCTCTGGGGGACCCGTTTTGGAGAATTTCGTTTTATGAATTTCAGGTCAGGTTCTTCGAGACGAACGGGCGCTGGACCAGTATACGGATGATGGCCGTGCATGATGATTGTGCACAAGGGTGTGTTATTGTCTTTTACCTTTTTACCATTTATGGGTTTGTAAACTAATAGAAGTACTCGAGTACTTAGGAGTTCTTAATCGTTCGGATTGTATCGTTGTCAATTGTGTTTGTGTCGGATGATTTTGTTGTGTTTGACCGGTTGAATCGGGTGAATTATTTTCGTTTTGCGTCTTTATGATGAGGTGTTATCTTGTTGTTTCTGCGAGTCGATGAGTATGATGGTTGTTTAGCCTGGTGGGTCCCAAGTAAGGATTCACGGCGCTATAATATACCTCGAATATCTTGGGGTGTTACACACTTACTACGGTCCGTGGCCCGTACTGAATTTATGCCTAGACAGGGTAGTTTTGTAATTGGGGCCGCGATACACTTACTCCAGGCCGCGGCCCATAGCGGCGAAAAACCTAATACGATTCTGTGACTTTGGCCATTTTGGATTCGGACAAAACCTAATTTTCTGGACGCGATTTGGAGAGAGGAGAAGGTTATAAAAGCGGAGACAAAGACACAAACAAAGGGGGAGGAGACACTACAAGAAACTGCTCTATCAGCGACCGCCTATCACCGACAACATATTGTAGCTGATGGGAATCAGCGACCGCCTATGGTAGCTAATGCCAGTAGCAGAAAAACTAGTCGCTAAAAGGCACTTCTGCGACGGCTTCTGGAGACCGTTATCTTAGCAATGACTATTGGCGACCGATGTGGTCGCTAAGCTGAGTCAGCCTTGGTCTGACAGAGAATCCACATGTCTGCGACTGCTCCAGCGACCGAATTCCGTCGCTAAATGTTGCGACTTTAGCTACCAGAGTTTTTGTCGCTAAAACTAGTGTTTCTTGCGACTAACATTGGCTACCGATTTCGGTCGCTAATATCATTTTTCAGAATTTCATGGATTATTTTGTAATATTTATACCTGTTTTCCTGTAATATTTTATACTTGTTTCCCAAAACATTCACAACAATACAATATACTTTGGCATGACATAGTCACTTATAAACATTTGCTAAGTTAAATATTTTTACATCGTCTAAAAAACCAACAAGGTAACCATAGGTTTGAGTATCATCCAAGTACGAAAGTACAGTATGAAATCATAAAAGCTAGCAAGTTCGAGTACAAAAGAAACATAAATGTGACTAAGACACTCTACGTTGATCTGCCAAACCCGTCATCACGATCACCATGATGTGATCCCTGTAAGTAACAAAACAATAAAAAAATATTACATATGCATGGTATATATTTTGACTATGTATAACAAACTAACTCCGCCATTAAAGAACATAAAGAACATAAATTCAGGTAGCTTTACTAAATAAAATACCTCGTCGCCATGCTGCTGCTGTGATGCTGCTGCCGCTGCTACTGCACGAGCCAGATCCTCGGGATCCATAGCCCCCAGATAGCCTCCCAATTCAAGAAGAAGCTCACGATTTTGTCATATAGCTCTCACACAATCAGCTGGAGTGTGAACAGATGGCTAGCTCGATGAGTGTGCAGAATGTGTGCTTCTTGAGGAGCCACTGATGGATGGGCGGCGTCGTTGTCCTTGACCTTTTACGTAGTTCTTCTTGACAATAGACGCCCTCTCCCACAACTCCTGATCGATATGTGGACGGTCGGTGCCCTCGGGATAATGCTCATCAAGTAAACGACGATAAGTATTCTGTCATCACATTAATGATTACATATTTAGAAATAAACTGGTAAAAATATAATATAAAGTTTGCATTAATACAGTGATAATTATATTAGTCTAAGTTATTGCTGACCATTACTTGTTAGAAATATTTTTAACTAATGTTTGTATTTCTTACTTCTCCACAATAAAAAAAATATAGATATACATTAATGTAAAACATAAATTCAATTTCAATACCTAAAAAACAAAAAGCATTAAAATTTATTACCGCTATATTGACAGCATCAGGCAGACCATCACGAGTTTCCACATACACATCCAACCAGTAGATAGGAGTACCTTGAGATTGAGACTCCTATACAAGACATATAACAAATATTACAAAGTAATAAACATGTGATATCCTAGAATTCATTATTGTAAAAATATTACAACTATTCATACATACCTTGACAGTCAGATGCTGCAATTGGGAGATATTGCCGCCCTTGTAGGTACCTTTGGCCTTCCCGCCACCTCCAACTCTGTTACTCGAAGCAATCTTGCGTTTCTTCACCCAACTTTGGTCTCTCCATTGGTTACACATCTCAGCCCATATTTCAGAGCTACACCACCAAGGGCTATACTCGTGCATGTGTTCCATTGCACGACCTGGATGGTCAATTCCAGCATTGTGTAGGGATTTCCCACGATCTTTTGCAAGGTTGTCTTTCGTGCGAACAGCACACTTCTGCCAAAAAAGAGTAGATATCACCGGACCCTGTTCGTCCGCCCACCTATAACGTTTCTGCAAATAAAGCTTACAAAGGGATATAAATACAAGTTTATTTACTAGATACACTAAAAATGACAACTGATTGTAAATGATAAAATATTTACAATAGATTATGTACCTAAAATTCAGCCCAAAATGCATCCTTGTGGGCGAGAGGTGTGCTAGCCCACGTAATCGAGGGAGTAGGCCAATTCTGAAGACACAACTGAGAGATGCATTTCACAATTTTGTTGTCTACAAAATCACTACAATGTACAATATTAAGTTTCATGAATATTTCGTTTCTTTGTAAAATACCCTAAATTTTAAATATCCAAAATTTCATGATTGTGAAAGAGTGTTGGTGCTTGTTATCGACCGAGATAAGTAGTGAATATATTCATGCCTGTTTTGCTATAAACTTGGCAGAAATTGGTGTGTGTTGCAGCCCGATTTTCATGCATTTGGCTGGAAAGACTTCTGTATGGAAGGCACTATCTCTAGAAGTGCTACAGGAAGCTTTTAATGAATATCGATGCAATCTTATTCTATTTTATGATGCTGCTGTTGCTTCCTGTTGTTGCATCTTATTTCTGGTTTTATAATGGGATTTGGAGGCTACTTTATTGTTCTAATATAGCTGGTTCTGTTGGTTCTGTGTGTTTGGTGCTTACTTGTAATTTGGCCAATGTTGCAGATAAATATGAGGGGTTGTTTACTGGAAAAAAATCCAGTATTATTTTTCGAATGAATCGACAGACATTGGAGAAAATTGTTGTGATGATCATGATCTGGATTGGTCAGCAGGCCACGAGCACAAATAAAAAATGATAAGACTAAGAAAACGAGAGGAATTTTTCGAGATCAGGCTGCACGTAGTAGTCTTCATTGTTAATAAGTAGCAGATGGTTGATATATTGGAGATGGTTTGATTTGTAGCTGGTTGATATGGAGACGAGAAGCAATACTGCTTCTATTTATAGGCGACAAAAATTGAACTAATTGTCAATTCAAAGTCTCTTTTGCAGTAATAATCTGTTACACACACACACACACACACACACACACACACATACACACACACACCTTCAGGTGTCTCATGTCTGACATTTTCTATTCCTCTCTGCGTAGAAGACTTTATCTTTTTCAGTGTTTTCGTGCTCTTTATTTGATCCTTTCAAATTGATTTAGTTCTCTGATAAGAGTTTTTATTTTTTATTTTCTTTTCTCTTTTTATGTCTTATAATATTGTTCATAATTCGAGATAAGAATCCCTTTTATCTCTTGATTTTGTTTAGTATAGTAACTAGTGTGTAGCCCGTCGAAACTTGACGGGTAATCACTTTATCTTATAATTTATAAGTTATAATAAGTGTTGTTTTTCCGGCAGTTTTGTGAAGAAATAAGTAGTCCAAATCTGGTAAAATTTGTATAAAATTGCCCTAGATCTTCTTAGTTCGTATATTTTTCTGTCCAATTTTTTGCTCCCTTTCAGTGTTAAAGAAACTGGATTATATTTAAAATGGAATCCAAAATGCATTGCAAGAGTAGATAAGTACGTGTTATCTGGGGGTGGACGAGTCTGAATGAAAGTCCACTCGTCTGGATTTGTAGGGGCTTTTGGGACATGGTTGGGCCCCCTACCCATCCCACGTTTTTTCTGGGCCGTTGCTTCAGAAGCCATCTGCATAGATGTAACATAACTATATATATAACATTGTCTTATTTGGCTTTTTTGAGCTTCGATCTCCTTAATATGCATCAGGTAATGTCTAAATTCTTCTGTTCCCAGAGCATATTCCAAACTCTATTCCTAGAGTTCGCAAATATGCCCCATGCATCCAAAACATAAATGCAAGGAAAATGTATAAATCAAGTACTACAAAATGGATAACAATAAATGAACACTAATTAAAATGATTACTGAAAATGAGTAGAGGTACACCTAACAAAAGAGAGTAAACTGACAAAAATAAAAATGTTTAAAAGGCATAGTTCGACTAAAATGTTCCATCAGCAAGTTTGACCATTTTATTAAAATGTTCAAAATAAAATTCTAAGTGCCAGTTTCTGAGTCAGAATCATCTTGTATTGATTCATAACCATCATCTCCTTCAGACTCCGACTCGGAGTCAGTGTCAATCAATAACTCTTCCTCTTCTATATCAATGTCATCTGCCACTAGTATTAACTCGGGCTCTATTTCATGTGGTTCATCTCCACCATCTAATTGAATTACTTCATTATCGTATAGATTTATTATAGCTGGTCTATGAAGCATCTCCTCTTGATAAAACTCCCCATTAACTACTTTTTCACGTCTGCATGTGGGAGTATGAATTATAGCTTGCCAGTCTGAAGACGGCCTATCCCTTTTTCTACCGGGAGTAGGAGTGTAGTATACCTATTTTGTTTGAGTTGGTAAAACAAAAGGTTCGTTGGAGTAAGCAGACTATGGACGTCAATGTCGACAATTCCATGTTTATCAACACGTATTCCTCTCTCTGAATCGAACCACCGACACTTGAACAAGTTAATATAACCCCCGTACGTACCCTTGTATGACAACTCTATGATTTCCTCCAACTCATTTTCACAATCTCCTAGGACGCACACTCCTGAGTTCGTAGTTCTTTTACTGCGCCCATATGTCTTGGTATGAAATTCATAACCATTTACTTTGTAACCATTACGGCATACTTGGTCCATGTCTGGTCCCATAGCTAAGGCTTGTACATTAGCCGGAATCGTCGATCCCTCAATCAAAGCCTACAAATATTCCATCTTATTGTATGAATTAAAGTCAATAGTTAATATAGAGTGTGTGTGTGTGTGTGTGTATATATATAGTGCTTAAGAAATTGAACTTACTTTCTCCTTTATCCAACGTGCAAATTCTTTAGCACAATTGATTTGAATATCTTTATCAGTTATCCCAGGATGTTTTGCTTTTAACTCGTCATCATACAATCTATATAATAGTATTAACATATTGGAATGTATAGCACATGTCATTGAAAGGCTCATCAGGTTATAAATTTAAGAGTTCACATGATGTGTACCTCACAAATACGTCAATCTCCTCGCAATTGAGAAGAATATAATTGTGTGCAGCATGTAAATCTTTCTCGGAGAGAAATATGCGATTTCCTTTTCCATAAGCGCGGCCCGATAGTCCAAATACAGAAAGCCTGCCATTCAGTTCAACATTTTCCCCATCATCATTTCTCGGGACACGATTGGCCTTTGCCAAGACTTCGTCCGGAAAATAATCTGAGACAAACATAGATATCTCATTGAAACCGTATGCCTCACATATCGAACCCTCGACACAAGCTCTATTCTTCACTGCCCTCTTAAGCATTCCCATCAACCTCTCAAAAGGGTACATCCACCTATATTGAACCGGACCCCCAACACGGGCTTCGTATGGAAGATGTATTGTTAAATGCTCCATACTGTCAAAAAAACCAGGTGGGAAGATTTTTTCGAGTTTACACGTAATCTCTATGATGTTCCTCTCAAGTATGGACATGTCCTTCTCATTTAATGTTTTTGAACATAAGTCATTAAAAAAACAACTAAGTTCCAACAAAACACATGATAGTCTTGACAGCTGATCCCGAAATGCTAGAGGCAGGAGTCTTTCCAAGAACACATGATAGTCATGACTCTTCAACCCTTTCAATTTCCCACTCGGTGTCTTATCCGTAACACACCTTGCAATATTTGATGCATATCTATCCGGTAGTTTCAGAGACTTAATCCATGTGCACACATCTTCATCTTGCTTTTTGGACAATGTGTACCTTGCATGCGGTTCGACAGTCTTACTATTAGAAGATTCTTGAAGCTCTAATGTAGGACGCTTACAAATATCTTTCAAGTCCAAACGTGCCTTATCATTATCTTTTGTCTTTCCTGTAACATTCATCACGGTGTTCAACACATTGTCGAACACATTCTTCTCGACATGCATTACATCTAGATTATGACGAATCACATTCATAGACCAATAAGGCAATTCCCAAGAGATACTTATTCGAACCCAATTATGAGATTTGCCAAACCAATTGATTTTCTTATCATTATTACCAAATGGGACGACCGGAAGTCTCATCACACGAGCTCGCATATCCATTCCCGACAATCGTGGTACAGGCATATCATTTTCCATTTTCCCTTTCCTAAAGTGTTCTCTATTTCTTCGAAACGGGTGATCTGCCGGCAAGAATCGACGCTGACAGTCAAACCAACAAGGCTTTCGATTTTTTTGTAGAGTGAAAGATTTAGTATGCTCCATGCAATACGGACAAGCCAACCTCCCATGTGTGCTCCACCCAGTTAACATACCATATGCCGGGAAGTCGCTTATAGTCCACATAAGCGCTGCTCTAAGGTTGAAATTTGTTTGCGTTTAAACATCCCAGGTTTGTACTCCATCTTTCCACAAAACCTTCAACTCATCTATAAGAGGCCTCAAGTAAACATCTAAGTTCTTTCCAGGACTCTTAGGACCAGGAATCATGAGCGAAAGAAACATGTATGGTTTTTTGATACACATCCAAGGAGGCAGATTATATCACGGGCCAGCATGAGTATGGAACAGCTTGTAACCATCGGTGGACAATCCAAGCCTCACATTTCTAGGTTCTGATGCAAATCGAGGATGTGTTTTGTTAAAATCATTCCAAGCCTGCCCATCTGCGGGAGATTTCGCATGCCAAGTCATATGTTCAGCTATTCTTGAAGACATGTACAATCTTTTAAGCCGATCTGTTATTGGTCCTGAATAAAGTATTGTAGGTCACAGATACGCATAGTACGGTCTACAGGGTGTGTGTGAATAGAGTGTCTAAAATCTTTTCTTGAATATATCAGTTGAGTAAACTCAGCCGTGATTTTATTCAGTTAACAAACCTCACCTGAATAATCATATCGTCATTATTCAGGAATAATACATATATCAAAGATAAACAAAACAATAAGGTACTGATACACACTTTGGTAACTGTAGGTTAAAGATACCCAGAGGATAGTATAGGGGGTGAATAGACTGTCCAAAATCTTTTCCTAAATATATCAGTTGACTAACCTCAGCTGCGATTAGAATTTTTGAACGGTATAGATGATATATTTGCAGTCACCCCCTCTTTATTAGGTTTGAAGCGATCATGACCGCAAACCGTGTATTTTGTAATATTTTTATTTTCCTTATAAAATAACATGTAACCGTTGGGGCATGCATCGATATTTTGGTATCCAAGACCCAACTCGTTCACCATTTTCTTACAATAGTATTAATTATCAGGTAATTTCTCACTGTCAGGCAACATACTCTTAATGGCCTTCAAGAGCGATTCAAAACACTCATGGCTCATGTTGTGATCAGCCTTGATGTTAAGTAATGTCGCCACTGCAGATAATTTAGTGTGTTTGGTAAAGCCATGCCACAATGGCTCCCTACCCTCTTCTAATAACTTAGATAAGGACCTGGCATCAGAATTCATAGGCTACTCCCTAGCTTGTTCCCAATCAAAATTTGGCCCTGCAATATCATGAACCATTTCATCCATACGATGAGTAGTAATACTGCCTGACTTATTACTTGTGAAGCCACCATCTCTTTTCTACCCATGTGCCCACCAATATTCTTCATAATTTCTCATGAACCTAGAAACAAGTAAATGGAAGTTTACCATGTCTCTGTCCAGATAGTTATTATTCTTACATTTCCAACATGGATATCGTATCTGGTTCTTAGCATTCACACATTCCGGGTGATTATACGCATACTCTAAAAACACTTGGCAACCAGCTCTAAATTCAGTCATAGCACCTATCTCAATACTTGACTTTCGTCGTGCCACCTAACTACGGTCTGAAGAGAGGTTCATGATGTAATACCCGGTTGTAATTCAGTCATTATCATTTAGTAATTTCATTCGGTAATTGTCACTATGTAATTTTTCACTTGTTAATAATCGTTCATCATCCACATTCATTCATCCGTGTTCACCGTTCGGTTTAACTTCGAGTTTTGTATCGATATTGTTCATTGTTTCAGCCTTACTCGGGAATCGAGACAAGAGTATTATCTTGATTGTTGTAATTGATTCATTAGTCGATGTTGACGTTGGAGTTCATGTCATTTCAAATCTCCTCATTGTTCAAATTGTGTTTTTGTTGGGCGAACCCTTGTAATCATCGCTTGGAAACACCGTTTTGGAGTTTCCGCACTTCCATTTCGTGTTATTCTTTCCCAAATATTGATTCCTATTGCTTTTACTCTCTTCCCGGGTCATTTTTCATCATTTTAGGACCCAAGGGGGGTGTGGGCCGCGGCACAAGGGATGTACGCCGCGGCACGCACATGCTGCAATTTTGGTCGACCCGACTGTACCGGGGGCCGCGGCTCATGCCGTCAGGGCCGCGGCACACTTCCGAGTCACTGCCGCGGCACACTCGTCCGGGCCGCGGCACACTAATATTGCAGTTTTCGGCCAACCCGTCTGTACCGGGGGCCGCGGCTCATGCCGACAGGGCCGCGGCACACTGCCGAGTCACTGCCGCGGCACACTCGTCCGGGCCACGGCACGCTGCCGAGCACTGGGGGCAGATTTTGGCCCTGTGCCGCGGCACACTTTGGACGGGCCGCGGCACACAGTGCAGGCTGCACTATAATTGCGTTTTGTTGGGAGGAACAACCCATTTTTCCCATTTCTTCCACCTATATCCGAGAGAGAGGGCTTGAGGGGGAGACTTTCCATCATCTATCACTTGAGTACTTGGTTTTCTTCATCTCCTTTCAATCGTGAAGCCCGGATAGTCGATCTAACGTGTGTTCTTCGGATTAAAGTGCTTGGATCTTCAAGAGGTAATTTCTTCAACATCTTGGATTTCGATTTTATATTGAGATATGATGTTTTGGATGTTAAGATCATGTTGTATGAAGTGATATACGCATGATTATGGATATGTTTGATTATTCATTGGATTATTGAAGGATTATTCAAGAACACTTTGAATATTGAGTTGGATTTGGGGGTTTTCGATTAATTGTTGTTGAAATCACGAATTTGGTTATTCATATTAGATTATTGATCGTATTGAAGATGTTTTGTTGGTTTGAAACACTTCTTGGGGATTTGATGTTGGTATTATTGAAGTTTGGTTGTAAACAATCGAAGCTTGGCCACAAAGTGTTCGATATAATGCCCAATGAACTTGGTTTAGTCGTATCGACATTTTGAGTTCGTTATATTCGTGTTTGATTCGTATGTTGAATGGATTGTTGGTAATTGTGTTATTCAAGGTTGTTCGAGCGACCGATATCTCAATTAGGACGTTGTTCGTGGAAGGATAATTGTCACCGGTGTTGTGTAAGTTAATTCTTACTCGGTTAAAAGGATATTCATTCCTTTTGTTGTTGTTCATTCATAATCATAACTCATTCATCATTGTATTAACCGTATTGAGATTTGTAATTGTCGAATAATCACTTCATTGATGAGGAACGACGGTTCCAATCACTTCATTGAGTTATCAATTACTTCACTGTTATTTCCATCTCGGTGAGTCATTATTGACCTTGTCGAATTATTATTCATCGATATTCATTATGGTCATTCTCGTTCATATGACCTTCTGGGTTCATATTGCGTGGCCGGGTGCGGATGTGTGGAATTTTTAGTCGAGCACACGATGGTCATGTATTGGGTTCACCGATACATTGGACCGTGCACACGGTAACGCTTACCTCCGTGAGACTAATTAGGTACAAGGACGGGTGTGTCCGGTCATTTGTCTTGTACACTTGCACAGAACATAACCCTTGAGGATTGTTGTTCTGTATAACTGACCCCGTTGGGGAATTTTGTTTTCAGGTCACGGCAAGGCAAAGGCACGGGAAGAGCATGTTGACGGCGAGGAGTCCCAGTGATACTAGTAGGGGCCCCCAGTCATTCCAGTCATTTCAATCATTTCAGTCATTCTTGTTTCTCTTCATTTGTATTTCCGCTGCAAATTCCGGTTGAGATGTTTATTTATTCAGGGTGGTGTATTTTATCTTCATATAAAATATACTAGTATTCTGTATTGTCCTGGTGTATTGTACTTAAGCTCCTCATCGGAGTATTTGGTAATATAATGTGGTTAGATACTACAATTATATTATTTAATTCATCAGTTTTCATTCGCCTGGTGGGTCCCAGTCGGGGGTCCACGACACTGTAATATCCACCTAGTTTGGGGTGTTACACATGATACCACGATGCCTGAATTGCAATTTTGATTTCATCAAATAAGCATATAGGTGTTTATATGTAAGTAAACATACAAGTTCTGTGTTTCTCCTACATAAACTTTCCGAGAGCTCCATTTTTTGCTTTATTTTATTCTTTTTATTCCTATAGTTGTATATACTCTTATGGCTTAAAACCTGTTGCAGGAAGCATCTCTCAACATATTTTATATTACTTGCGAATATTGACTGCGAATTTCCATTTGAAACTATAAATCGATAATAACGCACGACTTATGCGGTAGAAGAGTTGGCCTTATTATGATGATTAGATAGTTATTTTCGGGAAAGATAGAGCTATTGGGGAGCGGGCTGAGGACATTCTAGATGCTGCCCCAAAACAAAAGCTGAAGAAGGCCAAGCAAAGTGAATATATGAAGGATGTTTGCAAGGTCCTAAGTGATATTGGACGGAGGGCTGATGCTCGACTTTCAAACTTGGCTGAACTAACTCTCTTGGATGATACTTACACGAGCTGGACCATTTTTTAAAATATTTGCTCTCTATTTCGATGCATGTGCTTGGCTCGCTCACGAAGTTATTTTTTTGTGATATAGATAGGTGAATATTATTTTTACGGACTATTCAAGCTAATGCAGCTGTTTCCCTGGGTTATTGGCTACTGCCGAGTATCCGGTAAAATGAGTTGTTGCTTCCCTGAGCTGAAGATGCAGAAGCAAACCTGAAAGCCTCTATCAGGATACCGCATAATAGTCTTTTTTGCTGTAAGGATTAGCATGGATAAGTTTAACAGCGAGAAGCTCCTTTCAAAGGAAGGCGAATAACTTTCTCTTCCCTGCACCCGAATCGGTGGAATAAGCGAGTCTTTTGTGGGAAAAGTCTCTTAGTACAGGATAGAATGGGCAGCTTTTGGGTCAGGAAACTTTGGTCATCAGGAGAAATGGTCTTAACTGATTTAGGACTGAAAGAAGGCGGAACATTTTTTTTGACAAAAAGTGATTTTTAGCGAATCTTTTTTTAATATATATTGGGCTGGATTCATTATGCGATTCTTTTTTTTGGAAATTTTTTCTTTTTAATGATAATTCTTTTTATCATTCAGGAAGATGCAGGGATTGAAGGTATACTGCATAGTTTTGGCATTAGCAAACAAGATAATGGAAATGGTATCGATGATTCAAGCAAGGAAAATGATGGCCACAAAGGTTACCTGATGTTGGTGAGTCACGGATAAACAGATAAACTTTCGAATTATAATGATTTATTTTAATTTAGTAGCTCTCGTGTTGATAGGCCAAAAGACATAAAATCTCAACTTCAGCAAATGCAACTCGAGCTTTCTTGAACCAGAGGTCCATCACTCCTAACAATTCAATGGGAGTTTCAAGAAAACGAGATAATGAATGAATGCCAAAGATAGGTTGAGATCAATACGTGGAGAACTAGCAGTATTACAAGGAAAGATGGCATTATCTATCTCTATTATTTTTGTTTAATTACTAAGTGTAACACAACAATATACTTATAGTTTTCTGTCTCAGTGAAGCACAAAAAATGCTCAAGGTGAAACAAAGGGGAGTAGATACCGGATCTAGAACTTTACGCCTTCAAACCACCTCTACATAATTTGGCCTAATTCCGCCTTAGAAGTTTACTTAGCAGGATCATTTGATGGTTGGACCACTCAGGTTCTCTCTTTTTCTATACTTAAACATACTCTATGCTAGTACATGCTCGATTATAATGACTCAACTGTGTGGACCTTAAAATAATTTATACATGAAGACAACCCAATTAACCACGGACATCACAACAAATGCAACTGAAAATACGTGCGTTCATGCTCTGTTATATTCACAATGGCCTTTACTAACACATGATAAAAATTTTAAGATCCTAATTAGGAAGATAAAATTATACTCCCTCCTAATCTTAATAAGTGAAGCTCTGAACTTCTGCCTACCAATTAAGGAGTTTTTATTACGTCAATATTAAACTTAAGTAATGAAGTATGGATATCTATAATTAATGAAGTGTGAAAAATATGAAACTTCTGAGGTGAGTTAATTAAGGGTATGAACGAACTTAAGAGGAAAAAATATGTGAAGCATCATTTATTTTGAAAATAGTTAGAAAAGCCAAAACTTCACTTATTAAGAATGGGAAGAAGTATTTAGAAGCATTATCATATATTTTTAGCAAATGACAATGGTGCAGACTGACAGTCATGTGCTAAATTTAAGATTCATCCATGAATCCATGATGCATAGTGATACATCAAAAGTTGAAGATTAGTAATACAAAATTGAAAGCCAAAGTCCAATCCTACATAATTAGCCTTTCTAAAAACTGACTATAAAATCCAAAATTCATATCCATACCATAAGTTCCAACTTGATCACAACAATTCCAAGTCATCATCCTTACCTCCAAATTTTGACCAATATTCATAAGTGCAACAACTCGATGAAACACGGTAAACAAACAAATAAATAAAAAATAGCAAACAAGATAAACTAATGAAGCAACACTTCTATATCATTAATAAAAAGCTGTCAAATAATCTCAACATTATTTGTTAGATAATTTCAAATGCCTGGTTAGTTTTATTCTGTTGCTAAATCAGCTGGTCCTCATTAGATTTCTTAGTTTCAATTACTGCAAAATAGACTTAAAACACAATGGCCTTTACTGGCCATAAGTTACACATGTTTTTGCTAACATGAAAGAACACAACATAATAATAAAAGAAAATTAGGGTTTTGAATACATACATATCCTTCAAAATCGAAATCTTTCTACCAAGAAGACAAAATAGC
This sequence comes from Orobanche coerulescens, assembly GCA_033398695.1. NCBI lineage: Eukaryota > Viridiplantae > Streptophyta > Magnoliopsida > Lamiales > Orobanchaceae > Orobanche > Orobanche coerulescens. The sequence goes on along the minus strand of CM065811.1, from coordinate 67,054,373 downwards.
TTCCTCGTTTTAAAAAGAAAAGGTTCCTGGAACTAGAATGAGATGACAGAGTAAGATTTTTAGAGCAGATGATTTTTTTTACAATTTCAGAATAAAACGAAATTGGAGATAATTTCACGTACCAAGCTTGTATCGATTTAGCTTCTGATTCTGACTTAGATCCGCACTGGTGTTTGTAAGCCATTCATCATGAAGAAATTTTGATCCAGCTCCAAGAAGATGAGAGAGCGAGCGAGCGAGAGAGAGAGAGAGAGAGAGAGAGAGAGAGAGAGAGAGAGAGAGAGAGAGAGAGAGAGATAGATAGATAGAGAGAGGGGCTTCTATCGGAGAGAGAGAGAGAGAGAGAGAGAGAGAGAGAGAGAGAGAGAGAGTGGCTTCTATAGAATTGTAAAGTCAGGGGCTATGTGATTCTCGAATTGTAAAGTCAGGGGTTATTTTGCATTTTTAATTTTAGGGATTGAAAATAAGAAAATTTAAATATATAATATAATTTATAAAAAAAATTAAATTTTCGTTTTTTTGGTTCAAAATCGAATAGTTCCGGTTACACGAAAGCCGAAAATTTTCCAAATTCCTTATCTAGAACCAGACCATAACCGTATAATGTGGTTCCGGTTCCCCGAAACCGCAACCCAATGTGGTTTCGGTTCTAACCAAGAACCGGAAACCTTTTAGACAGTCCTGTCAAATATCAAAAGTTCGATACTCACTAACAACAAAAATAATTTCAAAATTAATATTTATAATATACTAACAAAATATTTATAACATACTAACAAATATTTAAGGGTTCGATATTTATTAACAACAATTTTAAGTGTAATATTTATAACATACTAACATAAATTTGAGTTTAAATCATATTATTAACATACAAAATTAAAATAAAATATCTATATGATCAACTCTATAAATTAAAAAAAAATTAAGACTTTAAAATGTATCAAATCAATAATTGGTATTTATAAAAGAGCCATGTTTTGCATGAGATAAAATATAATAATTAAAATTGCATTTGATTACAAATCAATTCTAATCTAACAATTGGCATGAATTATATTTTTGTGTAATGCAATTGGTAATAAAATATATTATATTAATTCTAGCTACTAAATCAGTTGTAGAAAGCTGACGTGGAACTTTCTGCTACCGCGATCGGTCGCTGATAAGTCTCCGTCACTAATCAGCTACCGCAGTCGGTCGCTAAATTTTTGCTCACGTGGAACTATGTGCGGCGGAAAGCAGTCGCTGATGTAAGGTGGTCGCTGAAATTTTTCCGCGGTATCAATCTGGCGGGGTTGGCGACCGTATAATGATGGACAGTGGTCGCTGGCATTTGTTAGCGACGTGTTTGGAAATGGTCGCTGATACCAGTCGCTGATTCTAACAATTAGCAACGGATTTTGCTGTCACTGATATCTTTGGTCGCTGATAGGCATTTTTCTTGTAGTGAGTCGAGATACTAAACCTATTTTTAAAGAGGAGGAGCTCAAGGAATCATCAAGTCATCCAAGGAGGATTCCGACGGAGGCTTCAGCGAGGACTTGGACAGGACGAGCACGAATTCAGATCTTCTCTCTTAGTGTTTGAATATTCTGAACTCATGTCTTATTTCTGTATTTTGTTGATTAATTTTAGCATGTTAGGCTAGATCCTTTGTTCTAGGAAAGAGTTGAAACCAAATTTATGAGGAATTGTTTGTTCCTGGCATATCTCTAAATTATTGTGGTTTTTTGAGTTTTAATTCTTGATCATAATGCTTTTCATTTACTGGCCATTTATGAACTGAAATAATTACTTGTGTTGAATTGGGAAAGGATAATCAAGTAACGACATAGGGAATTAAAACCAATCGGATATTATGGGATAGGAATATACCCTCAAGGCGATTGTAGTCAAAATTAGATTATAAATGCTTTTTAGGTCTTGAATGAAATAAGTCACATAGGAATATAGTGATTTGTTCATTCTCGGTACATTCTAGCAACCTCGGGAGGGGATATGGGATTAAACTAGATAATCTAGACTTTTATCTAACTCGATAATTATCTTTAGAACTCGAGCAAATCAATTTTGAATAACTGTGGTGGATTCTCGACCCTAGACGCTTTTAAAACCAACAAACTCTCTCTTTAGAACGTAGCGTTTATTATTCCTTAATTTGCAATTTTCAGCCTTATTTTATTTTATTTATTTTCTTGCAAAACCAAACCAATTATTCGATCATCCAAATAATATTGAAGATGACAAATAAAGTGGTACTTAGTTTGACAGTCCTCATGGGAACGATACTCTACTTTTCACTTTATTACTTGTATGATAACATGCGCTTGCGTTCGCTATTTTTCACATCACATATCAAAGCGCCAACAGCCATCTAGACAAAAGGATGTATCCAAATATCAAAGAAAAATGACACAATACTATCAACTGTTCAGTGGGCCTAGATATTGGATATAGGAGCCCTGTTATCCATCAAGGAAGCAGGTCGCCGCGCAGCGTCAACAACAGCTCTGGGAATCTAACTGGAGACCCAGAAGACAAGCTGTAAGACCTAAGAAAATGGCTCCACCTCCTAGATGGCAATCATACTGGAACTATAACCCTAAATTTCACATGCATGATTATCAAGGTTACAACAACCCCACGTAGACACCGCAAAACTGGACCCAAAGTAAACTACAACAAACCTATTTCTATCAAGCAAATTTGGGTACCAAAAGTCACTAACATACATGGACCCAACAATCAAATGGGACCTAAATCTACTTAATCTCTTTCCTTACAGGATATCAAAGAGAAGGACATCTGGTACTTTGACAGCGGATGTTCTCGGCACATGACAGGAGATGTAAGCAAACTGTCAGATTATGTAGAAGGCCGCGGTCCAAAGGGGCGCTTCGGTGACAAGTCCAAAGGAAGAACAAGAGGGTAGGGAACCCTGTCTGTAGGAAAGTTTAAACTCACCGATGTAGCCTAAGTTGAAGGCCTACAGTACAATCTACATAGTATTAGCCAGTTCTGTGATAAATAGTTCTCAGTGAAATTCTATATAGATGACTGTAGAGTGAATGACATCAATACCAAAGAAATCATCCTCACAGGAAGCAGGTCAGGTAATATGTATATTGCTGACTAGAAGCCTACGAGCTCCACTGTTCCTTGTTTTGTTGCCAAAGGCACTGCAGATCAAAGATGGCTATGACACAAGAGGATATCACACATCAACTTCAAGACGATCAACAAACTATATAGATAGGGAATGGTTAGAGGTTTACCCGATGTGTCATTCCATAAAGACAGCGTCCGCGGACCCTGTCAGAAAGGCAAACAAGTCAAAACCACCCTGAAACGCAAATCATACCTATCCACCGACAGGGTTCTGGATATACTACATATATACATCTACGGTCCTGTAGACCCTGTAAGCTTGGGAGGTAAGAAATACTGTCTCGTTATTGTTGATGATTTTTCCAGGTATGCTTGGATAATTTTTCTCAGCAAGAAGAAAGAAAAAACAACGAAGTTGCCTGAGCACCTGAGAAATCTTTAGAATGAGAAAGGGTTGAGTATCATGTCCATTCGTCCCGACAGAGATACTGAATTCACAAATCTCTTTATAGAGCAATACTATTCGGACAATGGAATACATCACGAATACTTAGCAGTCCGGACTCCTCAAAAAAATGGTGTTGCTGAGCGAAAGAATAGAATACTCAAAGAAGCAACAAGAACCATGATTGAAGCAAGCAAGTTGCCGTAGTGGTTCTGGGGTGAAGCAAATAATATGGCGTGTTATACACAAATCCGCTGTATCATCAATAAGCATCGCAACAAAACAGCCTATGAGTTATGGAATAATAAAACTCCATTAGTTGCATACTTTCATATCTTTGGATGCAGATGTTACATTATGAATAATGGGGAGATCAACTCAAGACCTTCGACAAAAAGTCCGATGAATGGATATTTATAAGATACTCCTCTGTCAGCAAAGCGTTCAGAATCTTTAATAAAAGGAAGCTGACAATAGAAAAATCTATCCATGTAGTGTTCGATGAACCTCATTTTGATCCTACAAGAGTAGAAGACTTAACCCAGAATATTAGAACACTCTCCATTAATGATGCTCAAACTCCTATAGAGCCTGTCATAGACTTAGAGATTAATCTCGCAGCTGTAAGATCAGAATTAGTCGAAGCCGATGCTGTGTAAGATGAAGCTGAAACTATCACACCACAAGATACAATACGGGATGCCGAACTAGAACCTGACAGGAGATAATTGAGAGATCACCCACAAGAATTAATTATAGGATATATTGATGCTAGTGTAACTACCCAAAGAATAATACAGAGTACACAAGGAATTGTACTGTGTGCGCAAAAATAGACCGGTTATGAGAAATCTCCATTTCCTATATGGAAATCTCGAGCTGAACTTAGGAGACTAGCTATGTGCACCCTATCTGTATTCTTAGATCAGTCCGAACCTATTTCAACCAATGAAGCTTTGAATAATTCTCACTGGATAACTTCTATGGAAGAAGAGCTTAATGGTTTTGAAAGAAACTGTAATACCCGGTTGTAATTCATTCATTTTCATTCAGTAATTATCAGTCTGTAATTGTCACTCAGTGTATTTTCACTCAATTATAATCATTCATCAATCATGTTCTTTCACCGTGTTCACCGTTCGGAAAAACTCCGAGTTGTGTATCGTTATTGTTCATTGTTTCAACTTTCCTCATATGAGTTCGACTTTGTTAGATCACCATTAATTTTTGGTAACTACAAAAATTCTAAATCTTTGCAATATTATAGAGCATCGAGATAGCTTTCCAATGGTTCAAACGGTGAGTCAATCGGAGTCCGGACGAGAGAGTTATGGTCGTTTTAGCTCACCCGCTCATTTTTCAGCTTTTGGCCGATCACTGCCGACCGGACTCGGTCGTGTCGTCCGACACGGCCCGTGCCGTACTCGTCCGGAAAATGCCGATGTATCTGCCCACAGGACTCGACCGTGTCGTTTGGCACGGCCGAGTCGAACCCTTCCGGATAAGCCAGGATCGTCGCCAGACGCCCGGCCGTGTCGCCCGCACGGCCGAGTCATGCCGAAGTCGCCGCTTGACGGGTCATCGCGGGAGGCCCTCCGCGCCACGACCGTGTCAAGCGGGACACGGTCGAGTCCCCGCTGCCATTGTCGGCCAATCTGCGACACGACCGTGCCGATCGGCACGGCCGTGTCCGGCAGGTAGTCAACCCCTATAAATTCATTTTTGAGCATTTCACTCATTCTTTCCAGCTTTTTCCACCTTTACGAGAGAGAAGCTTGAGGGAGAGGTTTCTTCATCAATTATCATTTGAGTGTTTGATTTTCTTCATTTCCTTTCGATCGTGAAGCCCGGAAAATCAATCTAACGCGTGTTCTTCGGATTTTAGTACTTGAATCTTCAAGAGGTAATTCCTTCAACACTTTGGACTTCGATTTTGTGTTGAGATATGATGTTTTGGACGTTATAATCATGTTATATGAAGGGATATGTATATGATTATGAGTTTGTATAAGGATTCATTGGATTATTGAGGGATTATTCAAGAACACCTTGAATATCGAGTTGGAATTGGGGATTTTCGACTAATTGTTGTTTTAATCACATTTTGGATATTCATAACGGATTATTGATCGTATTGGAGTTGTTTTGTTGGTTTGAAACACTTCTTGGGGGATTTGATATTGGTATATCGAGGTTTGATTGTAAACAATCGGAGTTTGGATACTACGTGTTTGATTTAATGCCTCTATGGACTTGGTTTAGTCGTATCGGCGTTTTGAGTTCGTTATATTCGTGTTTGATTCGTATATTGAACGGATTGTTGGTAATTGTATTATTTAAGGTTGTTCGAGCGACCGATATCTCAATTAGGACGTTGTTCGTGGACGGACATTCTTCATCGTTGTTGTGTAAGTTAATTCTTACTCGGTTAAAAGGATATTCATACCTTTTGTTGTTGATCAATCATAATCATAACTCATTCATCATTGTATTAATCATATTAAAACTTGTTATTATCAATTAATCACTTCAGTCATAAGGAACAGCGGTTCCAATCTTTTCGTTGAGCTATCATTCATTTCATTATTACTCTCATCTCGGTGAGTCATTCTTGACTTTGTCAGATTATTATTTATTCATTGATATTCATTACGGTCATTCTCGTTCATATGACCTTCTGGGTTCATATTGCGTGGCCGGGTGCGGATGTGTGGAATTTTTAGTCGGGCACGTTATGGCCATGTATTGGGAGTGATACATTGGATCGCACACGGTAACAGTTACCTCCGTGAGACTAATTAGGTATAAGGACGGGTGTGTCCGGTCATTCATCTTGTACACTTGCACGAGAACACTACGGGCGTACTATGATACCCCTCTTCAGCGTAATTCATAACTAAGGATATTTCATAACTTGATTAAATCATGATTGTGTATTTTTCAACCCTTGAGGATTGTTGTTCTCAGGTAATCGACCCGTTTGGGGATTTTGTTTTTCGTGTCTTGGCAAGGAAAAGGCACGGGAGAACACGCTGACGTCGAGGAGTCCCAGTGATACTAGAAGGGGGCCCGATGTTCAGTCACTTATTCAGTCATTTAAGTTTCCTTTATTTATTCCGCTGCAGACATTCCGTTTGAATACTCGTTTCATTCAGTGTTGTGTATTTTATCGTCACATAAGATACACATGTATTCTATTTTATCCTGGGTGTGTTGTATGAAACTCCTAATCGGAGTAATTGATGTTGTAATGTGGTTCGGTACTACATTTACCCTGTGTAATTCATTTTTTTTTCATTCACCTGGTGGGTCCCAGTCGGGGTTCCACGGCACTGTAATATCCGCCTAGTTTGGGGTGTTACAGAGTTGGTATCGGAGCGTGGTTTTGAATACTACCTTCCGAGTCATGTCTCATTTGAAGTCATCGTCATCAGACTAGTATCATTGGACTTTCGTGTCACGTGTGACCTGTGCAAATGCCGAGCCAATCAGACCGAAAGAACTGTAAGATTTCTAACGCCATGGTATAATTTATGGCAATAATCATTCATTCATCATTCATCAATTAACAATCCTCAAACATCATCATTCATTATGATCAGGACGATCATATTAACTCATTAATCACTTAATTCATTTCAATACTCAGTTAATGATCAGGACGATCATATTAACTCATTAATCACTTAATTCCTTTTATTACTCAGTTGTCGATCTGGATGGTCATATTATCAATCTTATTAAGTTATTCAAGATAATCACTTCAAGAATTTTATCAGATAATCATGTCACTTCAGTAAATCATTCATATAATCACTAAGTTAGAATATGTATACTCATTTTCATCATCTCATGACATAATCATAACGTGATATTCATGCGGGGATTATAATCATCATGTGACTTTCCTACTTCAGTATGGAGAGAGCAAGAAGAGGACGCGGAGGACGAGGCCGTGGTATGGGCCGAATCCCGAGAACTCGTGCGAACACACGTGCGAACGCGAGGAATAATGTTAACTCATCTAGCAGTGACGCTGCCACTCATTCACCAGGGCGTGATCATTCACTTTCGGGGAGTCGTACTCGGGACACGGCTCAATCGGAAGGTGTTCGGATCGATCCACTCGCCTTTATGCAGGGCATGATGGCCCAGATGACTCAGATGACACAACTAATGGAGACGATGCATAACTCAGTCAATCAAATCAACAGGCTCCTCCGCCGCCACCTCAGAGGCAAGAGAGGAACGTGAGCAATATCATCGGCGACATCTCTCGCCAGAGGCCACCTACTTTTGAGGGCCTGCCCGAGCCGGCGGATATTATTCATTGGCTCGAGCATTTCGAGAAGTTGTTTGCTATGGTAGAGTGTCCCAAGGACACAAAGTTTCGTTGCGGCTTACTACAGGTAAGAGTGCACATTCTTGGTGGTTGTCGTTGAAGCCCACCGAAGGATCATGTACTTGGGAGCGTTCAAGACCCTCATGATGGAGAGATATTATCCGGCCCCAATCAGAGATGCCAAGCTGTCAGAATTAATCACCCCCGACCCCTCAACAGACGAGGATGTTCTCGCCATTGCCGAGAAATTTCAGGAACTTCTTCTGTTCGCCTCATCTATCATTCATTCCGAGGCGGATAAGATTAAGTATTTCAGCAAGAGGCTGAAATCCCGTATGAGATTACAATTGCTTAATCATAATTGCACCACGTTGGCCGAATTCATTGAGAAAGCTCTTACCTATGAGCTTACTGCTAAAGAAATTGCTAAGCAGCAACCTTCGTCTGCTATCAAGAAATCGAAGAATCGTAATCAGTCTGAAGGCGGCCAGACAACCTTCAAGAAACCTCGTGCGGGCTCTGCTTTTTCTGAGCGACCTCCTGTGACGTCTAAACCCGCGGAATCTCAGTCACGAGCGGCCAGTTCGGCCATCACCTGTTATAACTGTGGGGATCTTGGTCATGTCAGCACCAAGTGTCCGAGACAGTCTGTCACGTGTCATAACTGTGGAATTGTTGGGCATAAGGCCCGTTTTTGCCGTAGGGACTCCAAACCTACTCCAGCGTCATCTCAGGCCCCGAAGCAGTCAGCCGTTCAGAATCAGGCCACTCAATCAGCGTCGTTTAAAACGACAGGAGCGACTAAAGGTGGAGCCTATAGTCAGCAGACGGGAGCGTCCGGTGCCGGGACTAGCAAACCCCGGATTTATGAGATGAAGAAGACCGATGATCCCGAGGCCCAAATGATCTCAGGTACACTCGATATTCTATCTCAACCTGTGTGTACCCTTTTTGATACTGGTGCATCGCATTCATTCATTTCCGAATCATGTTTGAGTAGACTACGTCTAGGTAGTGCTACTAGTTGTGAGCCTTATGTCATTGGTCTACCCGATGGTAGACGAATTATCGTAATCGTGAGATTCGAGATTGTCTATTCGGTTTCACGGTCGTGTATGGCCAGCGGACCTTATCGTGGTAGATTTGCCGAGAGACGACGTCATCTTGGGTATTGATTGGATGGATCGTCATGATGCCATCATTAGTGTCCGTAAGCGTATGATTACTATCATTTCGCACGATGGGGTTGAATGTGTATTTCAGGAGGTAATCCCTACTGTTATGGTAAGGTCATTAATTTGATGAAAGCGGTGCGATTACTCGGTCGAGGATGTGTCGGTTATTGGTGCTATATGACCAAAACCGAGGAATCATCAGATGTTGTCGGATATTCCGGTAGTAAGGGAATATGCCGATGTATTTCCAGACGAGTTACCTGGTTTGCCTCCACAGAGGGATGTGGAATTCACGATTGAGTTGGAGCCTGGTACGTCCCCGATATCGAAGGCACCGTACCGAATGGCCCCGACCGAAATGCGAGAGTTGAAGAATCAACTTGAGGAATTGTTCGAGAAAGGTTATATCCGACCGAGTGCGTCCCCGTGGGGAGCACCAGTGCTGTTTGTCAAAAAGAAGGATGGTTCTTTTCGCTTGTGTATCGATTATCGGGAGTTGAATAGGGTGACAATCAAGAATAAGTATCCTTTACCCCGTATCGATGACCTTTTGGATCAACTTCAGGGAGCTTCAGTATTTTCCAAGATCGACTTAAGATCTGGATATCATCAGCTACGGATTTGAGAGTCGGATATCGTGAGGACGGCGTTTCGAACACGCTATGGTCATTTTGAGTTCGTAGTTATGCCGTTCGGGCTAACTAATGCACCTGCGGTATTCATGGAACTAATGAATCGGGTCTTCATCGACTTTTTGGATCGATTTGTTGTTGTCTTCATCGATGACATTTTGATTTATTCTCGTAACCGAGAGGAACATGAGATTCATCTTCATCAGGTTCTCGACGTGTTGAGACGAGAGCAACTTTATGTAAAGTTTTCCAAATGTGAGTTCTGGATGTCCGAAGTGACGTTTCTCGGACATGTAATTTCATCAGATGGAGTGCGTGTTGATCCTCAGAAGACGGAGGCTATCCAGGATTGGTTACCTCCGAAGAATGTTAAGGAAATCCGAAGCTTCCTCGGATTAGCCGGTTATTATCGGAGGTTTGTGGAAGGATTTTCCAAAATTGCTCAACCATTGACGAACCTTTTGCGGAAGGATAAGAAATACACGTGGTCCGATGCGTGTCAACGGAGTTTTGAGGAACTCAAGAGCAGGTTAATGTCAGCACCTGTACTTTCCTTGCCGCAGGGGACGGAAGGGTTTGTGGTTTATAGTGATGCGTCCGGACAGGGTCTCAGATGTGTACTCATGCAGAACGGGAAGGTTATTGCCTATGCTTCACGGCAGTTGAGACCTAACGAGGTTAATTATCCGACACACGACCTTGAGCTAGCAGCCGTAGTGTTCGCTTTGAAGATTTGGCGTCATTACCTTTATGGCGTCACTTGTCAGATATTCACCGATCATAAAAGTTTAAAGTATATATTTACTCAGAAGGAGTTAAATATGCGACAGAGGCGGTGGTTAGAACTAATCAAGGATTGTGATATTGAGATCCTTTACCACCCGGGCAAGGCGAACGTTGTCGCCGGCGTCTTGAGTCGTAAGTCCGTTCAGGAGCAGATGCTTGCTCGTTTAACAATTCAGAAGGAGCTCCAACAGGAATTCCTTAGACCCGAGATCGAGGTCTGGCTTCATCGAGTTCAGGGACAGCTTTGTATGTTAGAGATTTCATGATCTCTTGAGAATGCAATCAGGGAGAATCAGGGTTCAGACCCATCATTGTTGCGCATTCGTGAGGATGTGGCTCAGGGGAAAGCCCCTGGATTCGTGGTCCACGAGGATGGACTTTTGAGGTTTAAGAACCGGATGTGCGTATCGCGAATGACGAGTTGAAAAACTCGATTTTGAGAGAAGCTCATGCTACCCCTTATTCTGTTCACCCGGGTCTAGCAAGATGTATAAAGACTTGAAACAAAATTAATTGGTGGAGTAATATGAAGCGAGAAGTCGCGGAATTTGTTTCGAGATGCTTAACTTGCCAACAAGTCAAGATTGAACATCGGCCAAGTGGGTATGCTGAAACCTCTCCTATTCAGTGGAAATGGGAAGACATTTCTATGGATTTCATCACGAGTTTGCCGACGAGTCGTCGTGGCATGAATACGATCCGGGTGATTGTGGACCGCTTAACTAAATCGCTCATTTTCTTGAGATTAAGGATACTTGGGGTCCCGAGAGACTTGCCCACTATTCATCAAAGAGATAGTGAGACCGCACGGTACTCCTAAAAGTATCGTTCCGATCGTGACGACGGTTTGTGTCACATTTTGGAAATCGATTCATCGTGCTATGGGAACTCGGCTTAATCTCGATCGCCTTTCATCCTCAAATCGACGGACAATCAGAGAGGACTATTCGGACATTAGAGGACATGTTGAGAGCTTGCGTCCTCGATTGGAAGGACGATTGGGAAGCCCAACTACCATTGATCGAGTTCACGTATAATAATAGTTGGCATGCTTCCATTAAGATGGCACCTTACGAGGCCTTGTACGGTCGTCGTTGTCGCTCTCCTTTGTGTTGGGATGACTTGTCAGAATCAATCGACACCGAGCCCGATATGCTTATAGCCGCCCGGGAAAAGGTAGCTTTGATCAAGAGTCGTTTGTTGACCGCTCAGAGTCGATGCAAATCATATGCGTATAACCGCTGCCGACCATTAGAGTTCGAGGCTGGTGACCATGTGTTGGTCAAGGTATCCCCGAGTCGTGGTATCTTCCGTTTTGGGAAGAGGGGAAAGTTGAGTCCGAGATTCATTGGACCGTTTGAGATTTTGGATCGAGTAGGCGAGTTAGCTTATCGGTTGGATTTACCTCCGGCGTTGAGCCGAATTCATAATGTGTTTCATGTCTCTCAGTTGCGAAAGTATGTTGCCGACCCGAGTCACATACTGCAGTTCGACGAAATCGAAATCGCCGACGACCACTCATATGAGGAGCGTCCTATACGAGTCTTAGAGCGGCGAATCAAACAGTTGAGAAATAAGACGATTCCTTTGGTTAAGATTCAGTGGTCTAGACACGGATTTGAAGAGGCCACTTGGGAAACCGAGGATAGTATGCGGGAGAGTTATCCCGAGTTGTTTGACCCTTAGTTTCGGGGACGAAACTCTTTTAAGGGGGGGTGTATGTAATACCCGGTTGTAATTCATTCATTTTCATTCAGTAATTATCAGTCTGTAATTGTCACTCAGTGTATTTTCACTCAATAATAATCATTCATCAATCATGTTCTTTCACCGTGTTCACCGTTCGGAAAAACTTCGAGTTGTGTATCGTTATTGTTCATTGTTTCAACTTTCCTCATATGAGTTCGACTTTGTTAGATCACCATTAATTTTTGGTAACTCCAAAAATTCTAAATCTTTGCAATATTATAGAGCATCGAGATAGCTTTCCAGTGGTTCAAACGGTGAGTCAATCGGAGTCCGGACGAGAGAGTTATGGTCGTTTTAGCTCACCCGCTCATTTTTCAGCTTTTGGCCGATCACTGCCGAATGGACTCGGTCGTGTCGTCCGACACGGCCCGTGCCGTACTCGTCCGGAAAATGCCGATGTATCTGCCCACAGGACTCGACCGTGTCGTTTGGCACGGCCGAGTCGAACCCTTCCGGATAAGCCAGGATCGTCTGCCCAGCACGCCCGACCGTGTCGTCTGGCACGGTCGAGTCATGCCGACCGCCGCTCGGACGGGTCATGTCGGGAGGCCCTCGCCGCGACCGTGTCAAGCAGACACGGCCGAGTCCTCGCTGCCACCGCCGGCCAATCATGCGACACGACCGTGCCGATCGGCACGGGCCGTGTCCGGCAGGGTAGTCAACCCCTATAAATTCATTTTTTGAGCATTTCAGTTCATTCTTTCCAGTTTTTTCCACCTTTTACGAGAGAGAGAAGCTTGAGGGAGAGTTTTCTTCATCAATTATCATTTGCGTGTTTGATTTTCTTCATTTCCTTTCGATCGTGAAGCCCGGAAAATCAATCTAACGCGTGTTCTTCGGATTTTAGTACTTGAATCTTCAAGAGGTAATTCCTTCAACACTTTGGACTTCGATTTTGTGTTGAGATATGATGTTTTGGACGTTATAATCATGTTATATGAAGGGATATGTATATGATTATGAGTTTTTATAAGGATTCATTGGATTATTGAGGGATTATTCAAGAACACCTTGAATATCGAGTTGGAATTGGGGATTTTCGACTAATTGTTGTTTTAATCACATTTTTGGATATTCATAACGGATTATTGATCGTATTGGAGTTGTTTTGTTGGTTTGAAACACTTCTTGGGGATTTGATATTGGTATATCGAGGTTTGATTGTAAACAATCGGAGTTTGGATACTACGTGTTTGATTTAATGCCTCTATGGACTTGGTTTAGTCGTATCGACGTTTTGAGTTCGTTATATTCGTGTTTGATTCGTATATTGAACGGATTGTTGGTAATTGTATTATTTAAGGTTGTTCGAGCGACCGATATCTCAATTAGGACGTTGTTCGTGGACGGACATTCTTCATCGTTGTTGTGTAAGTTAATTCTTACTCGGTTAAAAGGATATTCATACCTTTTGTTGTTGATCAATCATAATCATAACTCATTCATCATTGTATTAATCATATTAAAACTTGTTATTGTCAATTAATCACTTCAGTCATAAGGAACGACGGTTCCAATCTTTTCGTTGAGCTATCATTCATTTCATTATTACTCTCATCTCGGTGAGTCATTCTTGACTTTGTCAGATTATTATTTATTCATTGATATTCATTACGGTCATTCTCGTTCATATGACCTTAAGGTTCATATTGCGTGGCCGGGTGCGGATGTGTGGAATTTTTAGTCGGGCACGTTATGGCCATGTATTGGGAGTGATACATTGGGTGTGCACACGGTAATGATTACCTCCGTGAGACTAATTAGGTACAAGGACGGTGTGTCCGGTCATTCGTCTTGTACACTTGCACGAGAACACTACGCGTACTATGATACCCCTCTTGGCGTAATTCATAACTAAGGATATTTCATAACTTGATTAAATCATGATTGTGTATTTTTCAACCCTTGAGGATTGTTGTTCGTAATCGACCCCGTTTGGGGATTTTGTTTTTCGTGTCTTGGCAAGGCAAAGGCACGGGGAGAACACGCTGACGTCGAGGAGTCCCAGTGATACTAGAAGGGGGCCCCAGTCTGTTCAGTCACTTATTCAGTCATTTAAGTTTCCTTTATTTATTCCGCTGCAGACATTCCGTTTGAATACTCGTTTCATTCAGTGTTGTGTATTTTATCGTCACATAAGATACACATGTATTCTATTTTATCCTGGGTGTGTTGTATGAAACTCCTAATCGGAGTAATTGATGTTGTAATGTGGTTCGGTACTACATTTACCCTGTGTAATTCATTTTTTTTTCATTCGCCTGGTGGGTCCCAGTCGGGGTTCCACGGCACTGTAATATCCGCCTAGTTTGGGGTGTTACAGAAACGATGTATGGTATCTAGTACCCAGGCCAGAATATCAAGCCGTAATTGGAACCAAATGGGTATTTAGAAACAAGAAAGATGAGAATGGACTTGTTATCAGGAACAAATCCTGTATAGTCACAAAAGGCTACACACAGGAAGAAGTCATTGATTACGATGGGACATTTGCCCCTGTAGCCAGACTAGAAGTCATCAGGATATTCCTAGATTTTGTTGCGCATAAGATCTTTATAGTATATCAAATGGACATTAAGAGTGCATTCCTGAATAGAGATCTCTCCGAAGAAGTCTGTGTTGAACAACCACCAGGGTTTGTCAACATTGAAGGCGGAGACCTAGTAAATAGGCTACCAAAACCACTGTATGGACTTAAATAAGCACCTAGAACTTGGTATGAAACCATGTCCATGTACCTTACCAATAATGGGTTTGAGAGAGGTGCTGTGGACAAAACTCTATTCAAAATACAGGAAGGAGATGACCTGTTAATGGTACAAATATATGTCGATGATACTATATTTGGTTCTACTAAACTTGCTCTATGTCAAAAGTTCTCTCATCTCATGTAAAGTAAATTTGAAATGAGTATGATGGGAGAACTTAGTTATTTCCTAGGATTGCAGGTGAAGCAATTGCCTACAAGAATCTTCATCAACCAAGAGAAGTACAGTAAGGAGCTGCTCAACAAGTTTGGGATGAACAAATCTAAATCCTCGTCAACCCCCATGAGCACTTCCGTGCAAATTAGTGCTAACGAAGTTGGAAAACTGGTTGATCAATCACTCTATAGGAAGCTTATTAGCTCACTCCTGTACCTAACGGCTAGCAGGCCTAATATCCACTTTTCTGTAGGAGTGTGTGCTCGGTATCAAGTAGCACCTAAGGATTCACACTTCATGACAGCCAAACGAATCCTTCCGTACGTGAAAGGAACAATTAATGTAGGATTGTGGTATCTTAAGGAAGGAGGATTCGATTTGGTTGGCTATTATAATAATCGTACCTTTTATCGCTTATAATTATGAATTCATGAACTTTGTAGTTTGGTTCGTAATTTTTTTTGAATATTGGTATCATGTATTTGATTCGAGATTGAGCCTGTATATTGTGTTTCTTGTTAGTATTCCGTTAATATCCGTTATCGTTGTGTCGAACCGCTAACATCGCTTTTGCAACCCAGGATTAGCGTGCGCTAATTTATATGGGTAGCGTACGCAACGGAAGTTGTAGGCTAGCGCGCGCTACTACAAGAAGGATAGCGCATGCTAACCGGCAGCATGGGACAGTCCAGAGGGCACTGGACTGGGACAAGAATCGAGCTAGCGCACGCTAAGGCAACATAGTAGCGCACGCTAGGGGAACAGGTAGCGCATGCCACTGTTGGGTGATAACGCGCGCTAAGTGGCACGGACAGTAAGGACAGTGAGGTCTGGACTTTGGCCAGACCAACAGGTAACGTGCGCTAAGATGGTCGTTGTGTGCACTAACTCGTCGGTCGTAGCGCACGCTAGTCGGTAGTAACGCACGCTACCAGGATGGACAGAAGGGTTTCTGAACAGGGTAGAAGGTTATGGACTTAGACTGGACACCAGATAGCGCACGCTAAGGCGGAAGCTGCGCGTGCTAACTCGGCGGTACAGCGCACGCTAATTCGATTGAGTAGCGCACGCTGTCGGATGTGGTGCACACCAGCTCGGCTGGGCAGAAGGGTCTGGGCTGCAAACCTAGGTCGATAGCGCACGCTATTCGGTAAGCCTTAGCGCGCGCTAAGGCGCACCTATATAAATACATGTGTTGCGGTCAACACTTGTCATTTTTCACCTTCTCTCCTCTTCTTTGAGCTTCTAGACGACTCCAAGGCTGTGTAGGCGAGGGTTTCGGCGGAGCACGGTTGATACTCAAATCTTTTCAACTTCAAGTAGAGATCTATCAATCCTACATCATCTTCACCAAGGAATTGAGGTAATCCTTCCGTAGAACCCTAACTTTGGGGAAATTTGGGGGTTTTGGGGATCTCGTTTGTCCAACCGTTTTACCTCCAAATTATGATGGATTGTAGTTGAAAATAGTTGCATAAGTATGATTTCATGATTTCCTGAAGCTTTTGTGGATTGATTCCAAATCTTCTTTTGTAAATCGAGCAAAACCGATTATGCCCTCGTAGTGCTCGATTAAATGGTCCTAAGGGTAGAACTTAGGATGGATTTTAGTGTTTTCCAACAAAATTGTAAATGATTAAGCCTCAATGTTTGTTAGGAGCGGGATTTGGAAGATAGTTCGGACCGTAGCCTTATTCATTGTTTGTTCCTTTGAGAGTAAGAAAGTCCAGGCAAGTACTTTATTGCATTAGTTTTATGGCATGCATTTATGTGATGGTTTAGTGAATGATGAGAGTTGAAAGGTTATTCTCGGGTACTCTCACTCGGGGATTGACTCGACGGGGTCACACGGGGACCTGGTGGCTTAGCGGCTGGACCGGGTCACGGGAGATACTTTGAGTGGACATCCTCACCTGGGGATTGCTCGACGGGGCACACAGGGACTTGGTGGCTTGAGGGCCGGACCGGGCCGCGAGGATCGTCAGAGTGTTTTTACGGGTGATCGATATTGATATTCCGGAATATCGCGAATTAAACTGTTTTGGATTTTGAATGATTTGGAAATGCCTGTGGATTAAAATAATTGTAATACTGTACATGCACTAGCGGTTGTGGCTAACCCCATTGTTGGGGTGGAATGTTTTGTACATTTCAGGTATCCTCGAGGGACAGGAGCCCCCATGTGGCGCACACGGAGTTGACAAGCACACTGGATGTTAGAGAGCTCGTATCAGTCGTTGTATTTGTGATGTTTGAGTCAGTTTTATATACTGTATTATGGTTGGTTTTGAGTTGTACTTTGTCGTGTAATGTTTGCGTTCAGTGATTGATGTTGAAATATACTATTTTGGCAGCGGCCAAGGCCTAACTTGTGTTTTGTATCCTTTGTTGGACTGTTATGTCATGGTTATTATGTATTGGATTGTGGTTTAATCCTATGTGTCGTCAGCCTGGCGGGACCTTTGTGTGTCCTATGGCGTGTAATAACCCAAAGTGAAATTGGGTTGTTACATTTATGGTATCAGAGCCTAGGTTTCAGAAATACCTAGGCCTTTGGTCATTGGGTTGTTACATTTATGCGATTTTCGTTCCGGTTATTTGGATTTTTTTCGGATATTTCCCAGTTGTCGAGTCCCGGTATTATTTTCTCGACAACTAATTTTGGCGTTTATGACCATTGGTGAGGATTTGTTATCCGTCGTTTTCATTTCAGATCGATGATTTTGTCCTCGAGTGTTTTGTCGTGTTCGTTCCGTGCGATTTCGGAAAATTGAGTCGTCGAATCATAGTGGTCGGGCGTTGGCCGGACGGTTGCGGGCACTGGCCGGACGAGTGCAGGCACCGGCCGGGCGGGTGCGGCAGGAACCGGCGTAGTGCACGCTATGGCCGGAAGGTAGCGCACGCTACGGCCGAGAGGCAGCGCACGCTACGACCAGTTGGCTGCGCGCGCTAGTCGGCCGAGGCAGTAGGGGCAGAAAGGTTCTGGACTGGGAGGATCGGCAGGTAGCGCACGCTACTGTCGGACACTGCGCACGCTACGGTCGGCAGGTAGCGCACGCTACGGCCGGAAGGCTGCGCACGCTACCTGGCCAAGACAGGAATTCTTTGGATTGTGGCCTGGGCCGACAGCGCACGTGTTCAGTGCATGACGGTGGGCCCGGCCGAACTTTATCGACCATGACCGCCCGCTAGCGCACGCTAGCTCGGCAGTCTAGCGCACGCTAGGCTGCACCAGTATAAATATGACCGAGCAGTCATATTTACACCAGTTTTTCATTTCATTCCCTTCCTGTCTGCAACTGGAGTCTTAGAGGTGACGAAGGCATGTTGTTACACAACTAATACACGAAGTTTAGGAGCTGATAACTTCGATCAATCACTCCATAACATCCTTCAATCCAGCGAATCAAGGTTAGTTTTCCTAAAATCCTAGTTTTGGGAAAATTGGGGGTTTTGGTTGATTTCGCCCGTTGATCCGTGATAACTTATATTTGTGATAGATTGATGATTATTAAGTTGTTTTATATCGAATTCCTTATTTTTCCATGGTTGGATTGCCGAGGATTCTTCGTTTTATTGAGTTTCTAATCGACACCTTGAAGGTGTTCGATAAAATGTCACAAAGGGGATTCGGGCATTCTACGATTATTCTTCCTCGTTCGATCGTCAATTTATTCATGGTATGATGTTGGGGTCAGGTTCCTTGCGAAGAACTCGAGCCGGAACCCTTCCGTTCGCCGTTTTCCGATCGGTGGTGTTACCGTCGTATCCGCCGGAGAGTTGTGGGCATTCGAAGTTTTTCGGTTGAGAGACGTTCGTCTGAGTGTCTGATATGGACTATCGAGGCAAGTATCTTGCCCATACATTACGTATTTTGTGAATATGATGGTTGAAATTGACGATACGTGCTAAACGAATTGTTTAGAACCATTTTTCTAAAGAATCGTTATAACTATAATCATGGTTTTATTAAAAGAAGATTCTTATGTTCGGGAATTAATGTGCTTAATTGACTATGCGTATTGGTGTCGAGTAGATGATCATATTATTTTCGAGTGATGCCATTTTCTGTGATTTTGTTGTTGGTAAGTTAAAGTTCGATTATTTTGTTAAGATTTTGTGTGGAGTCATGCGGATGTGTGTGAATATGTGAACTTGTGTGATATTGGTTGTGTCGTTTGGTGCTGTTTATATGGTGTGCTTCTGTGTTAATTATATAAGCTTTGGGTCGTGAGTGTGTGTTGGACATTTGGCCATTCTAGCAAAATACCTTGACTATATATATTGTGATTGACTCTTGAGGTTTTCGGTTTTAGAAATTGAGAATTGATGAGAGTTGTAAGTTTTTCTCGGGTACTCTCACTCGGGGATTGACTCGACGGGGTCACACGGGGACCTGGTGGCTTAGCGGCTGGACCGGGTCGCGAGAGTTACTTCGAGTGGGCATTCTCACCTGGGGATTGCTCGACGGGGCACACAGGGACTTGGTGGCTTGAAGGCCGGACCGGGTCGCGAGAATTGCCAGAGTGTTTGTACTGTTGATTAATTGTGATATGTCCGGAGTATCACAATGCTTGTTGCTCGGAGTCGAGAGACATTATATATCGAGTCTTGGTGTTTGGCTAAAATGGCATAAAAATAATGTGTTATGTGTAATGTATTTTTGGAAGTGAATTGAAGTGAATGAACGGGTCGTGGACCCTGTGTTGGTGATCGAAATGGTTGGGTCGTGGACCCTGTGTTTTGTGACTGGAACGAATTGGGTTGTGAACCCCGTGTTTTGTTAATCGGTTTTGCATTTTTGGAAAATGAACTTTGGGGCGGTGACCCTAAGAGGCTTTTGAAGAATTAGGAACTTTACTATCGCAAATGTTTTCGAAAACTCCCGAGATTTTAAAATGTTTTCAAAGTGCTTTCTTGTTTTGGTTTCTACTTTCAAGACTTGAACTATTTTAATTATCAAATATCTCGGGAAGTCTTTTGTTGTATTCTCGGAATGTGTTTTGTATGGCTCGTATTTGCACTTTATACTTGTACTAGCAAAACAGTGGAGTTTTGCTAACCCCCGAGTATTCGAGGGGTGGATGTCTGTTTTTGCATCCAGGTACATGCAGGATTGGGAGCAAAACACAGAATCGGCGCGAAGGATGATGGAAAGCGAATGATACTAATCACACGAAGGCCAATTTTGGATGCAGTCAGTCGGAGTTTGTGTATGGTCTTTCTTATGTCGTACTTTTGGTTTGTGAGTGTATTTTACCCTTGTACGGGTTTGAGTCGAGATAGAAATGTACATTTTGACTTGTATGTTTGTGATGAAAGACCAAGTTAGTATGTTGATTTGGTATTTTATCATGTCGGTATGTAATAAGTTGTGTTCTTTGGATGTCTAGCCTGGTGGATCCTCGCGGAGAGGGTTTTCGGCGTGTAATGCTATCTGTACACAAATCGAACGACTCAGCATTCACATCATAGTTTTAATTTAAGACTGGCAACACTGCCTGAACAACAAGAACATCATCACGTATTTCTCGACTAACAACCATAAAACTGATAAATTGAAAACGAGAGTCACGTCTTGTCTACATTTTGTAGACTTCACTTGAGTTCAAAAATCATGTTTTGAAAACTTATAATACAAAGTGAAAATAAAATATCGGTAGTTTGAATTCTCAAAAAAAAAAAAAAATTCGGCCTTCAGGTCATTATACAAAAATCAATTTTTTTTTCTCCATTTGGAGGATATTTTAAAACAAAATATACGTGACTTCTCAAAACATGTAAAGTTTTAAAATATCACATTGATGAATTTTTCTTTGCGTAACCACACCAAGGCCATTACTCTTGTAAAAACGACTTATATCAGGATGTGTGTATATATACATATATGTTGGCATCACTTTCATTCTAGCATCATACAAGGATCAAACAACATAGGCCACATAATCACAATTCACCTTTAAACTCCACGTCATAACACAAAATCATACCAGCTCGTATATCACAAGGCACAATATAGTAGGGAGACTTACATCCACAGGTCGCACGAAGATGATGGCTGCATCTCGATACTAATCACGGCCGACATCACAGACGACGCGTCGCGACACGACTTAGACAAACACAATATGACAGGACAAGACACGACAATACCTAACTGGACCCGACAACCTAGGTTTCCGCAACCTAAGCTCCGATACCATAAATGTAACACCCCCAGAATCAAACCGGGAATATTACATGCCGCAGACCCTCTCCGTGAGGATCCACCAGGCTGGACATCCAAACAACACAACTCATTACATACCGACATGATAAAATACCAAATCAACATACTAACTCGGTCTTTCATCACAACATACAAGTCAAAATGCACATTTCTACCTCGACTCATACCCATGCAAGGGTAAAATACACTCTCAAACCAAAAATACGACAGAAGGAAGACCATACAAAAACCCCGACTGACTGCATCCAACACTGGCCTTGGTGTGATTAGTATCATTCGCCTTCCATCATCCTTCGCACCGATCCTGTGTTTTGCTCCCAAACCTGCATGTACCTGGATGCAAAAACAGACATCCACCCCCCGAATACTCGGGGGTTAGCAAAACTCCACTATTTTGCTAGTACAAGTATAAAGTGCAAATACGAGCCATACATAACATATTCCGAGAATACAACAAAAGACTTCCCGAGATATTTTGATAATTAAAAATAGTTCAAGTCTTGAAAGTAAAACAAAACAAGTAAGCACTTTGCAAACACTTCCAAATCTCGAGGGTTTTCGAAAATATTTGTGATTGTAAAGTTCTTAATTTTCCAAAAGCCACTTAGGGTCACCGCCCCAATATTCATTTTCCAAAAATGCAAATCCGATTAACAAAACACGGGGTTCACAACCCAATTCATTCCAGTCACAAAACACAGGGTCCACGACCCAACCATTTCGATCACCAATACAGGGTCCACGACCCGTTCATTCACTTCAATTCACTTCCAACGACACAGTACACACAACACATTATTTTTATGCCATTTTAGCCAAACACCAAGACCCGATATATAATGTCTCTCGACTCCGAGCAACAAGCATTGTGATACTCCGGACATATCACAATTAATCAACAGTACAAACATTCTGGCAATTCTCGCGACCCGGTCCGGCCCTCAAGCCACCAAGTCCCTGTGTGCCCCGTCGAGCAATCCCCAGGTGAGAATGCCCACTCGAAGTAACTCTCGCGACCCGGTCCATCCGCTAAGCCACCAGGTCCCTGTGTGACCCCGTCGAGTCAATCCCTGAGTGAGAGTACCCGAGAAAAACCATACAAGTCTCATCAATTCACATTTCCAAAACCGCAATTCTCAAGAGTCAATCACAATATATATAGTCGAGGTATTTTGCTAAAATGGCCATATTATCCAACACATACTCACGACCTAAAATTAATACCGTCCACAAAGAAACACACTTATCTCAACAACACCGAACGACACAACCAATATCACACAACTCATATATCCACCGATAACCACATGAATCCACGCACAATTTATAACAAAAGGATTTAACTACAAATTATCGACGACATATTCACACATAAGGACATCATCCGAAGGTAGGGAGTTCCTATACTCAACACAAACACACATAGTCAAATAAGCACTTTAAGTCTCGAACACAAGATTTGTCCTTTAAGAAAACCATGATTGTAAATATACCGATTCTTTTGAGAAAAGGTTGTAAATATTCATTTAGCACATATCGTCAATTTTCAACCACTATATTCACAAAACACGTAATGTATGGGCCAGATACTTGCCTCGATAGTCGATACCGGACACTCTGACGAACGTATCTCAACCGGAAAACTTCGAATGCTCACAACTCTCCGGCGGAAACGACGGTAACACCACCGATTAAAAAACGACGAACGGGAGGGCTCCGACTCGAGTTCTTCGCAAGGAACCTGACCCCAACATTATACCATGAATAAATTGACGATCGAACGAGGAAGAATAATCGTAGAACGCCCGAATCCCCTTTGTGACATTTTATCGAACACTTTCAAGGTGTCAATTAGAAACTCAATAAAACGAAGAATCCTCGGCAATCCAGCCATGGAAAAACAAGGAATTCGATATAAAACAACTTAATAATCATCAATCCATCAATATTCTAAGTTATAACGAATCAAATGGACGAAATCAACAATATCCCTAATTTTTCCCAAAACTAGGATTTTAGAAAAACTAACCTTGATTCACTGGATTGAAGGATGTTATAGGGTGATTAATCGATGATATGAGCTCCCAAACTTCGTTGATTAATTGTATAATAACATGCCTTCGTCACCTCCAAGAATCCGGCCGCGGAAGAGAAAGGGAGAAAATGAAAAATGAGTGCAAACAGGACTGCTCGGTCATATTTATACTGGTGCAGCCTAGCGTGCGGTCATGGTCGAGAATGTTCGGCCGGGGCCCGCCATCATGCGCTGAACACGTGTGCTGTCGGCTCGGGCCACAATCCAGAGACTTCCTGGCTCGGCCAGGTAGCGTGTGCAGCCTTCCGGCCGTAGCGTGCGCTACCTGCCGGCCGTAGCGTGCGCAGTGTCCGACAGTAGCGTGCGCTACCTGCCGATCCTCCCAGTCCAGAACCTTTCTGCCCCTACTGCCTCGGCCGACTAGCGTGCGCAGCCAACCGGTCGTAGCGTGCGCTGCCTCCCGGCCGTACCGTGCGCTACCTTCCGGCCATAGCGTGTGCTACGCCGGTTCCTGCCGCACCCGCACGGCCGGTGCCTGCACCCGTCCGGCCAGTGCCTGCAGCCGTCTGGCCACCGTCCCCAACCGTCCGGCCAGTGCCCGACCACCATGATTCAACGACTCGATTTTCCGAAATCGCACGGAACGAACACGACAAAATACTCGGGGGCAACATCATCGGTCCGAAATGAAAACAATGAATAACAAATCATCACCTACGGTCTTAAACGCCAAAATCAGTTGTCGATAAAATAATACCGGAACTCGACAACCGGGAAATATCCGAAAAAAATCCAAAATAACCGGAACGAAAATCGTGGGTATTGCATTCTACCCCCTAAAAATAAGTTTCGTCCCGAAACTTAAAACAAAAGCAAGGCGACTCTGGACAACACACCAGAACTCCATGCAGTATAAAGCCACTACGATCCGATTCAGTACGCAAGAATGCTTACGAAAAGCAACGAGCATGAATCGCTGCGGTTGATCAAACCGAGCAATACAAAAATTGAATCACGATTCCAACGCTGAAAGGTATGAAATTCCAATAACTCACAGATTTAGAAGATCAAATACGAAGATAATTTCCCAACACTTATGGAAATCGCAAAATGGCCCAGATGAAATCGCAAAATGGCCCAGATGTACAATAATCACGATTTCGAGATCAAACAATAATGATTGTACAACGAAGAACAAATAGCAATGATCGAACAACAACGATCAACTATGACGTTCACACCTCAAATCAAGACATCAATAAACTCGTAGGAATCACGAGGTGTTAATTTTGAACACGGTTCACAAGAAATCGATCCGAACTTGGAAAGATCAAAACGAGGTATTAATTTATACCGTGTGTTGCTGTTGATCCGTGTGATCCATGGTGGTAAGACTCCTTAACTCTCTTTGTGCCTTGTCGCTTTCATAGTAGGGTAGAATTAAATTCCTTGGATTGTGAACTGTTCGGATAATTTTAATCCTTCTATATCTCAGTATGTTGAGGGGCCGTGGCGGACGTGGACGCGACAGAGGCCATGGTCGTGGTATCGCTAACGAATCTGGCACATATTCTAATGATGCATTTGATTTGGCATCCCATACGGAGCCGAACACCGCTTCTCTGAATCCGAGCGGTCAGCCAGATCCTACTGTAAGTCAAGAACTGTCGGCTGACACTAATGTGAATGCCGGCATAGCTGCTATACTCCAGCAGGTAGCAACATAATTAGTCAAGTTGAATGAATTCGGGCATCATAATCAACCAACAGATGAGAGTAAATGGATTCAGGGAGTGATGAAAATGCAACCTCCTCGTTTTGCTGGTGCGTCTGATACGTTGGGCTGGGAAGGATGGTTGTTTCAGTTTGGCAGGATTTTTGACGCCGTTGCGTGCCCCGAAGAGAGATGGGTCCCTATTGTACAGTATTTCCTTGACAAGGAGGCTGCAGATTGGTGGGAAGATGCGAAACCTACAGATCGTGTGGCCACTTGGGCCGAGTTTAAAGCTGCGATAGAGGAAGAATATTGTCCTTGGCCTATTAAAGAAAAACTAATTGCAGATTTCTTTACGGCAACACCTCAAGATGTACCTGTCACCGAGGCCATTGTTATGTATAATCAGCAACTGAATCATGTCCGTGAGCAAGTAAGGACCGAAGCGGATAAAATCCGTTACTTTTATTTGAGAATGAAGCCTAGGATTCGTGAGGCTATGGCGGGTTTCCGATGTGTTACGTTGAAGGAATATCAGGATCGTGCTTTGGCTATCGAGATGGTCATTTCTGCATCAAGGTTGGGTACCGAGATGAAGAAGCCGAAAACGACCGATGGCTTTTCAGGAAGTAAGAGTGGTGGATTTCACAAATCTCAAGCTTCGCACTCCGCTATCAGGAAATCTGTTCAGCAAGCCAGTAGTGCTCCGAGTTTATGACCGGGCCAGTCTTCTGCCTTTGGTAGAGGACAATGTTTCAATTGTAATCAAACAGGCCATCAGTGTCGAGAGTGTCCACTTCCTCCTGTTATTTGTTTCACATGTAGTCAAGCCGGTCATCAGGCGGCTCATTGCGAGGGTGCACCAGAATTGTTAAACAGCAGAGTTTGGCACCAACTCCGAGTGTAAACCCGGGGACTACATCTAATCAGCCGCAACAGACTTTGGGATGTGGAAGAGGTCGAGGCCGGTTGGATCGTCAAGCTGCATCGAGTGTGGGTTCGGTACATCCAAGAGTGTACCAAATGAGGCGTGCGGACGACACAGAGGCTCCGGTAGCTGCAGGTATCACGCAAATACTTATCTCAACCTGTATCGGTATTATTTGATTCGGGAGCTACCCATTTGTTCATTGCTCTTGATTGTGTGAAACGTTTGGGTCTTGGGTGTTTGATTAAGTGTGAACCATTCGTAGTAAGTACTCCTAGTGGAGAGCGTTTGAATGGGAACCAAGAGATTAAAAATGGTCTCATGTATATCGGGAGTCGAGATTGGCCTTCAGACCTCATTGTGGTAGATTTGAAAGGAGAGGACGTAATTCTGGGAGATGATTTGTTAAATCGTCATGGTGCTATCATGAACTACCGAACGCGAACTATTTCTATAATAGCGGAAGATGGTGTCGAGCACACTTTCTTGGGTCGTAAACTGGGTAGTTCAGGTGGGGTGATTTCCGCCATTAAGGCGATAAAATTGTTGAAACAAGACTGTATTGGTTATTAGTGTTACGCCATGAGCACAAATGACGATGAATCCGATTTATTATCCATTCCAGTTGTGAATGAATACCCAGATGTATTTCTGGATGACCTACCGGGATTACCTCCTCCTAGAGAGGTGGAGTTTCTTATTGATCTTGTGCCAAGCGCAACACCTGTTTCCCGAGCGCCATATCGTATGGCACCCTCTGAGATGTTAGAACTGAAGAAACAATTGGGCGAGCTTCTGGATAAAGGGTACATCCGACCTAGTGCATCACCTTGGGGTGCGCCGGTCCTCTTTGTTAAGAAGAAGGATGGATCGTTCCGTCTATGCATTGATTATCGGGAATTGAATAAGTTAACCATTAAGAACAAATATCCTTTACCGCGGATAGATGACTTGTTCGACCAACTTCAGGGTGCCATAGTTTTCTCTAAAATTGACTTGCGATCGGGATATTACCAGCTGAGGATTCGGGATTATGACATTCCGAAGACTGCCTTCCATACTCGGTACGGCCATTACGAATTTGTGGTTATGCCATTTGGCCTAACCAATGCTCCTGCCGTGTTTATGCAGTTGATAAACAAAATTTTCATTGACTATCTTGATAAATTTGTGGTCGTTTTCATTGATGATATTCTTGTCTACTCCCGGAATGAGGAAGATCATGCTGAACATCTCCGAATGGTGTTGAACACTTTGAGCATGGAGAAACTTTACGCTAAATTCTCAAAGTGCGAATTCTGGCTTAAAGAGGTGACATTTCTTGGTCATGTCATTTCGGTTGATGGAGTTCGGGTGGATCCCCAAAAGATAGCGGCCATTGTTGAGTGGGAACCGCCTAGGAGTGTGAAGGAGACCCAAAGTTTTCTAGGGCTTGCCGGATATTATCGCAGATTTGTTGAAGGATTTTCAAAAATCGCTCGACCACTTACTCAATTGCTCCAGAAATCTCAGAAATTCGAGTGGACAGACGAGAGGCAAAACAGTTTTGATGAACTTAAACGACAATTAACTTCGGCGCCCGTGTTATCGTTACCTCAGGGCACCGATGATTTCGAAGTGTACAGTGATGCTTCCGGACTTGGATTGGGTTGTGTTTTGATGCAGAGAGGTAGAGTAATTTCATATGCGTCCCGACAATTGAAACCATATGAAATAAATTACCCTACCCATGATTTAGAGTTATCGGCGGTTGTTTTCGCGCTAAAAAATTGGAGGCATTATCTTTATGGTTCTTCGTGTAAAATCTACACGGATCACAAAAGTCTAAAATATATATTTAGCCAAAAGGAGCTAAATATGAGACAACGTCGATGGTTGGAGTTGATTAAGGATTACGATCTTGAAATATTATATCATCCAGGAAAAGCTAATGTGGTAGCGGACGCATTAAGTCGGAAACCCGTAGCTCTCCAAATGCTGAGTATGCTTACATCTCAACACGAGATCCGTCGAGACATAATTAGGCAAGATATAGAGATTTGGCTTCAGAAAGTTCAAGGCCAATTGTATACTTTGGAGATCACGTCGTCTTTGATCAACGAAGTCAAGTCGAAGCAATTTGAGGATCCGTTACTAGTCCAGCTAAGAAAGGATGTGATAGGAGGAAAAGCTCCCGGATTTATGATTCAGGACGATGGTGTTTTAAGGTTTAGAGGTAGACTTTGTATACCTGCAGACGTCGAGCTTAAGCAGACCATATTGAGGGAAGTGCACACTACATCGTATTCTCTTCACCCCGATACAAGTAAAATGTATAAGGACGTGAAGAATAACTATTGGTGGAGAAATATGAAAAATGATGTTGAAGAGTTCGTGTCGAAATGCTTGACGTGTCAACAAGTCAAGATTGAACATCAACGGCCAGCGGGGTTGCTTAAATCGCTACCAATCCCAGAATGGAAATGGGAGGATATAACGATGGATTTTGTCACCAATATGCCGAGTACACGAACAGGGATGAACATGATTTGGGTTATTGTCGATCGACTAACCAAGTCAGCTCACTTTCTGGGAATTAAGGATAATTGGGGGCCCGAGAAACTAGCTCGTGTATTCATCGCGGAAATTGTAAGATTACACGGGACTCCTAAGAGCATTATTTCCGATCGAGACGGTAGATTTGTGTCGCACTTTTGGCAATCCGTTCACCGAGCTTTAGGGACGGAACTGAGGCTCAGTACATCATACCATCCTCAGACTGATGGGCAGTTTGAACGGACAATTCAGACCCTTGAGGACATGCTGCAAGCATGTGCCCTAAATTAGAAACATGACTGGGAATCGCACTTGCCACTAATCGAATTTGCCTACAATAATAGCTGGCATGCGTCGATTAAGATGGCACCATTTGAGGCTCTATATGGACGGAAATGTAAGTCACCATTGTGTTGGGATGATTCCTCTGAACTGATTGGGATGGAGCCGGATATGTTAGTGGAGACCCGGGAAAAGATTTCTTTGATTCGCGGGAGGCTTTTGGCCGCCCAAAGCCGATAGAAGTCATATGCCGATAATCGAACTCGACTGCTAGAGTTCGAAGTCGGCGATCATGTGTTGATAAAAGTATTGCCAACCCGTGGAGCTTATCATTTTGGGAAGAAGGGTAAACTCAGTCCGAGATATGTTGGGCCATTTGAGATTATAGAGCGAATTGGTGAACTTGCTTATCGTGTGGGCCTTCCGCCTTCACTGAGTCATGTGCATAATGTATTTCATGTTTCCCAGTTGAGGAAATACGTACCGGACCCTAAGCATATCATTGATTTTGGGGAGATTGAATTAAATTCCGATATCACTTTTGAGGAAAAACTAATCCAGATTTTGGAGCGTCGAGTAAAACAACTTAAGCGTAAAGTTATCCCTTTGGTCAAAGTTCAATGGTCGAGACATGGATCGGAAGAAGCCACATGAGAGACAGAAGAGCATATGAAGTCTAGATACCTCGAATTATTCACTTCGTAAGTTTCGGGACGAAACTTATTCGTAGGGAGAGAGAATGTAATAACCGTACCTTTTATCGCTTATATATGAACTCATGAACTTTGTAGTTTGGTTCGTAAATTTTTTTCGAATATTGGTATCATGTGTTTGATTCGAGATTGAGCCTTGTTGACTCAAAATGTATTTTGATGATTATTCCATTCAAAACATTTAATTAGATCAATCTCAGATCAATATTATATTGAAGGAGCTAAATACAGTTAGCGCACGCTACCCATATAGTAGTAGCGCATGCTATCGAGAAATACATGTACAGCCCAGACAGTCAGCTGCAGCCAAGTGAAGTCACCTGATGGATAGCGCACGCAAGTCATTCAATGTTAGTGCACGCGATACAGTCAATATTAACGCACGCTATCGCATCATTCCAGAGGACAGTGAGGTTTGGAAGGAAATTGGAGATGGATTCTGCGCACGCTACACATATCAACTTACGTACGCTAAAACAAGGATGTAACGCACGTTACTACTCAGCTCTTGAGCACGCTACCGATATCACGGCAGTAGTCCAGTAGCTACTGGACTCAATATGTCAAGGACCTTACGTACGCTACACAGGGTAACGTACGTTACTGAAAGAAATATTTAGCGCACGCTAAGATATAAGCATTAGCGCACGCTAAAAGGAGTCAGCATATTACCATTTGATTTTCTACCGTTGGAAGCCAAGAGTCAATGAAGATCCGCAAAATCTGGAAAAGTTGGAATTAATTAATGCTAGCGCACGCTATGCATACTTGCTAGCGCACGCTAATCTCAAATCTAGCTGTTGGATAAAGAGTCGTTGGAGAGACAAACGGACATTTTCAAAGTCAAGATTGAAGAATTGTTGACCAACCGTTAACGCACGCTACCGATACATGACTAGCGCACGCTAGCCATACTATTTTACCGTTGCAACAGTCTTTGTGACCGTTCAGAGAAGCCAAGTCAAAGATCGATAGCGCACGCTAGAGGATATTATTAGCGCACGCTAATAATACGTTTTTCAGCATTTGAAGGATGGCTCTCACCTATAAATACCCAAAGGACTTGGGTATCAAACACACAACTTCAAGCATTCAAGCATACAAGCATACAAGCAATCAAAGCATACTTGAGCTCAGTTTTATATCGTTTATTGCATTTCAAGTTGTGAGAAAAGAAAGATACAAGAGTGATTTTCATTGTAATATCTATTATTCTTTGTATTCTTTCATTTGATTGTAACTGTTGCATCACTTACACTTGAGCGTAAAAGAAATGAATCAAGAGTCACTAATCCGGTGTTATTAGGATCTTTGATCCGGCATTGTTAGGATTATACTCCCATATTCGTATAGTGAGGATTATCTAGTTCCTATAGAACACTAGATAAACAAACATTTATATTGAGA
The DNA here is from genome assembly GCA_033398695.1 of Orobanche coerulescens. Lineage (NCBI taxonomy): Eukaryota > Viridiplantae > Streptophyta > Magnoliopsida > Lamiales > Orobanchaceae > Orobanche > Orobanche coerulescens. Next base: position 67,023,366 of record CM065811.1, on the reverse strand, counting down.
GAGGTTGAGCTTGGACCGATAGAAGACAAGCGATTGTAACGGTTGTGAACTCGGACCGATAGAAGACGAGTCAAGATTATGGTTGTTCTTGAGCCAATAGAAAAACAAAGTTGGAGAGAGGACGTAGGCAAGTTGCCGAACCTCTATAAATCGTTGAGTCTTTAAATTCCGCACTATTTTCTGTTTATTCGCAAGAAATTTCGTTATTCCGCTTTACCACTATTAAACCCCCCTTCTAGTGGTAAATTTATCTCTTCAGTTGGTATCAGAGCGGGTCTCTTTTTAAAGGTTTAACCACCTAAGAGAAAAAGATCCGCAAATGGCACTTCTTGGCCAAATTGAAGGAAATGCTCTCAATCGTCCTCCTTTCTTCGACAGTTCCAATTTCATGACGTGGAAAAAGAAGATGGCGATTTTCGTTCAAGCCTACGATATTGAAATCTGGAAAGTTATTGCTCTTGGTCCTAAACTTGCTAAGAAAGAGGATGGATCGTTGAAAAAGATCGAAGAATTCAACGACGAGGATTGGAGAAACACACACGTCAACTCACGTGCTACTCAACTTCTCTATTGCGCTCTTAATCCCGAAGAACTCAATAGGATATCGTCCTATGAAAGCGCAAAAGAAATTTGGGAAATTCTCGAAGTCACTCATGAGGGAACCACCCAAGTCAAGGAGACCAAAATTAATATGCTACTCCATGACTACGAACTTTTCTCCATGAAAGACGAGGAAACGATCACAAATATGTTGGATCGATTTTCGGCTATAACCAATGGTCTTGCATCTTTCGGAAAGCCTATATCGAGCAGCGACAAAGCTAAGAAAATTCTTCGATCGTTGCCACGAGAATGGGATGCCACGGTCACCGCGATCATGGAATCCAAAGATCTCAACAAGCTCGAATTTAGTGCCCTCATCGGGTCACTCATCAATTATGAGATCATTCTCAAGTATAGAGGCACAAAACCAAAGCCTCGGGAAAGAGTAGTCGCATTCAATGTTGATAGCGATGTTGAGGAAGATGTTCCCGAAGATGAAGACGACGAGGAACTCGCTCTCTATGCCAAAAACTTTAGAAGGTATAAAAACCTAATTCAAAAGAGGCGAAGTTTTCTTGGTCGGGATGGCAAACCGGAGCAAAAGAAGAGTGGCTATACTCCCATCAAGAAGTTCGACAATAATTGTCGGAAATGTGGCCAAGCCGGTCACTATGCCAAAGAATGCCGAGGATCATCTTCAAAACCTCAAATGGAAAGATTCAAAAAGAAGGAGGTCCTCATCGCTTCTTGGAGTGATGACGAGGAGGAGATTGACAGATCTCTAGACGCAAATCTAGCATTCATGGCACTCGACTCCGAAAGTAATATCGAGGTAAGTTCTAAATTCAATGATGACGAATATGAATCTTTTGATTTTTGTGATTCACAAGAAGTTCATCATGATGATGAGTTATTGAGTGCGTTTGAATCCTTGAATACGGAGTATGACGAGATGGTTAAATTAAACATATCTTTAAAGAGAAAAATAAAATCTCTAGAACTCGAAAATTCCTCTCTTCAAAACAAAGGCAAAACTATCGAGATTGACCATACATCATGCCTTGAAAAAGAAAATGTTTTGAAAATCGAGTTAACAAAAACTCAAAAGGAGCTAAAATATATTTTGAACAAATTTACTCTCGGAAACGAGAAATTCAAAAGGCTTCTATCTATTCAAAAATCGCCCTTGCTCAAACACGGTCTTGGTTTCGATCCTTTTAAACGGGAACAATCCCTTATCAACCTTGACAAAATAAAGAAAACTGAAACCGAGAACTCAAAAGACTCTTTCAAACGAGTTCACAATGTTAATGCTCATTCAAAGTTAAGAACCATCAAAGTTAATCAAATATGGGTTCCTAAAGGGACAATTGTTCCGAATGCTATAAGCATAGTTAACTTTGGAGGACCCAAACGGGCATGGGTACCGAAACAACCGAGAAACTCTATTTTTGTAGGTACCGGCACCAAGGAAAAATAAGTGGTACATTGATAGCGGATGCTCAAGGCACATGTGCGGCTCCGAGGACTTATTTGAAGACCTCGAATACCAAGAACAAGGACATGTGACCTTTGGGGATAATCAAAAGGGAAAAATCAAAGGCATCGGCAAAGTCGGTAAGGAACCTTCTCCTTCTATCAACAAAGTATTATTTGTTGAAGGTTTGCATCATAATCTTCTTAGCGTTTCGCAACTTTGTGATGAAGGCTTTAAAATTCTATTTGAGCGAACGCATTGCACGGCATTTAGAAATAATAAAATTGCATTCATTGGTTTGAGATGTGGAAACATCTATATTGTTGACCTTAACGATAAAAGTTCATTCAATGAAAAATGTCTTATTACCTTGGATGACAATGCATATTTATGGCATCGAAAATTGGGGCATACTTCATTACCTATCATTTCTATGTTATCTAGACACGACCTTGTTCGTGGATTGCCCAAACTCAAGTTTGATAGAAAGCATTTGTGTGAATCATGCATAAAAGGGAAACACACTCGAGAATCTTTTAAACCAAAATTCGAGGTTTCCACTAGTCGATTTCTTGAACTTGTGCATATGGATTTGATTGGACCATCTAGATATGTTAGTTTAAATAGCAAACTTTACACCTTGGTTATTGTTGATGATTTCTCTCGATTTACTTGGGTTAGATTTTTAGCACATAAGGATGATGCATTTTCCGAATTCTCTAAATGGTGTCGTTTGGTATCAAATGAGAAAAATCTCTCCATAATTTCTATTCGCACCGATCACGGAGGTGAATTTGATTGCACTCCGTTTGAACATTTATGTGATAAATATGGTATTAATCATAACTTTTCGGCTCCTAGAACGCCTCAACAAAATGGAGTTGTTGAAAGGAAAAACTGATCTTTGGAAGAAATGTTGAGGACAATGCTTAATGAATACTCTCTTCCACGATACTTTTGGGCCGAAGCAATTTTTACGGCATGCTATGTGATTAACCGAGTTCATGTTCGTAGAACTCATCTTAAAACCCCGTATGAATTATGGAAGGGCAAAAAGCCCAATATTGCTTATTTTCATCCTTTTGGTTGCAATGTATTTATTTTGAACAATGGCGAGGATAACTTAGGCAAGTTTGATGCTAAATCCGACTCCGGAATATTTCTTGGCTATTGCACTAATAGTAAAGCATATCGTGTTTATAATATTAGAACGAATAAAGTTGAAGAGTCCATACATGTTAAATTCAATGATATGATCTCACCCCCGAGAAAGGTAGAATACTTTGATGATGCAGGTACCTTTCCGGATCCCTCACCCGAAGTGAAGAAAATTTCGGAAATCGAAACGAACACAATCGTTGATTTACCGAAAGATTGGAGGCACATCAAAGATCATCCAAAGGACCTCGTGATTGGAAACATTGAAGATGGTGTTCAAACCCGAAGGAGAACCACCGAATTTATGGCTTATTGTGCTTTTGTATCCGAAATAGTTCCCAAGAATATATCCGAAGCTCTCGATGATGAAAGTTGGGTGATGGCAATGCAAGAGGAGCTTGTGCAATTCAAGCACAACAATGTATGGAATTTAGTTCCCGCTCCTAAAGATAAAACAATTATCGGAACTAAATGGGTGCATAAAATCAAGAGTGACGAAGACGACTATCCAATTCGAAATAAATCTCGTTTGGTCGCTCAAGGATATAATCAAGAGGAAGGTCTTGATTACGAAGAAAGTTTTGCTCCCGTGGCTCGACTCGAAGCCATTCGCTTGTTATGTGCATTTTCCGCCCATAAAAAGATCAAACTATTTCAAATGGATGTGAAAAGTGCATTCTTGAATGGGTTCATTCAAGAAGAAGTCTACGTCAAGCAACCTCCCAGTTTTGAAGATCATCAATTTCCGGATCATGTCTACAAGATCAACAAGGCACTCTACGGGTTGAAGCAAGCACCCCGAGCATGGTATGATCGTTTAAGTCAATTTTTAATTGCAAATGATTATAAAAGAGGCAAAGTCGATAATACCTTGTTTGTTAAAATATTGAATGATGATATACTTGTTTGCCAAATCTACGTTGATGACATTGTATTTGGAGCTACTAATGAATCCTTGTGCCAAGATTTTTCTAATCATATGAAAGGAGAGTTCGAAATGAGTATGATGGGAGAATTAACATTCTTCCTTGGGCTTCAAATCAAGCAATGCGAAGATGGAATTTTTATCCATCAAACGAAGTACTCAAACAACCTCCTCAAGAAATTCAATATGGAAAGTAGCAAGGTGATATCTACGCCAATGTCTTCATCATTAAAGCTTGAGAAAGATGAAAATGGCAAATCCGTAGATCAAAAATTATATCGAGGTATGATCGGATCTTTGTTATATTTGACTGCATCTAGGCCAGATATAATATTTGCTACATGTTTATGTGCTCGATTCCAAGCTAATCCCAAGGAATCACATCTAACTGCTTGCAAACACATTTTTCGTTACTTGAAAGGAACTATTGGACTAGGTCTATGGTATCCTTCCTGCTTAGATTTTAATTTAATTGCATATAGTGACGCCGATTTCGGCGGATGTAAAATTGACAAAAAGAGTACTAGTGGTACATGTCATTTTGTTGGATCATGTTTAATATCTTGGGGAAGTAAAAAGCAAACCAGTGTAGCATTGTCTACAGCTGAGGCCGAATATGTCGCTGCAGGGAGCGCCTGTGCTCAGGTGTTATGGATTAAAAATCAACTCCGCGACTAGGGCATATATTTTGAAAATACCCCTATCCTATGTGATAACACTAGTGCAATTAATCTGAGCAAAAATCTTGTGTTGCATAGTAGAACCAAACATATAGATATTAGACATCATTTTTTACGTGATCATGTTCAGAAAAAAGACATCTGTTTAATTTTTGTCGGGACGAAGGACCAACTTGCTGACATTTTTACAAAACCTCTTCCCGAAGAATCATTTAATTCCATTCGTTTACAACTTGGTATGGGACATGTAGACAACTTTTGAAATAAGCTTACTACTCAAAATATCAAAATCCTTGATTCGGTTCACTCGCTAGCGCACGCTAGCTTCACTTTTTTAACGCGCGCTAAAAACTGCTTTCGATAGCATACGCTAACCGCACTGCCTTGCGTACGCTAATTAAAAACTTTTCGAATTCCATTCTAGCTACTAGACAGTCCAGTAAGCTTTTCATTTTACCTAACGTACGCTAATTCTGTGTCCCTAGCGTACGCTAATTAAAAGTTCGCTGACTATATATATACCGTACGACCCAGAAACACAGTTACCCTTTCCTAACGTACGCAATCGACAGAAAATTCCCTTCCTGCAAAAAACGCTAGCCGGACATTCGATCCAAATACCGCAACAATTCGATCCAAATACTGTAATTTCCTCCCTCAAAGCTTCGATTCTCTTCAAAATGTCTAGCAAGGGAAGAAAGCCCATGGAGAAGAACTACAAACGCCCGCGCAACAATGATTATGACGCGACTCGTTTCATCTCCTACGTTGCATCGAAGGTTTTCTTCGATATCCTTCCACAGGAGAGTCTGACAGATTGCTACTACTTCAATTTTAGCAGCCTTGAAAGGGTTAAGGTAAGCATTTGCGATTTCTTTGAGGCATTAGGTATTGCACGATTTGTTGAGTGCAAAGAGATTGTTTACCCTGAGTGTGTCCGTGCGTTTTATGCGAATCTGCACCTTGGTGATAGTGGTGATAATGGAGGTTTAGTGCTCGATAGCCTAGTGAATGGAACAGTGGTGAAAATTTCTTCGGAAATTCTTCACGAGCTATTTGGCTTATCGAAAGACGGGTATGATTGTTGTGGGAAAACCATTGCCGAGGAGTCTACGGTGTCCGAGAGAGATATTTGTGATTTTTTATGTTCGAAAACGGTCATCGAAGTCACGGATGACGTCTTCGAGAACAATGATTTCGGTATACACATTCGCTTGCTGTTGGCTGCTCTAACAAAATGTTTAATGCCAAAAGTCAACACCCAACACAAGTTAGTCGGCGTTGATATGAATGTCGTGTATCGGGTGCTGAAGGATGATCGAATGGATTTCACTGGGATTGTGATAAGCTGGATGAAAGCAAAAGGGGAGTCTTTTCGGTCGAAAAATTACATGTCGAGAACTAGGAAATCTGGACTTCCTTTTGGTTCAATTCTTACGGTGATTTTTCGGCATTTCCACGTCGACTTGTCTAATGAGGCACACGTTCCGGGGTCTCGGGGACACGAGATAAGTGACATAACCCTCAAGGCCATGCATTATGTCGAGACATTCAATCGAGGCTGGGTATTGTTTCCATATCTCCGAGATGATGACCATGTACCGAAGGGTACACGGATGCCTACACCGGTCGAGCGAGTCACACACCGAGGACCCCATACGCTTAGGGAGCTGCAATCCAAGTCTTTTGTTCGTCATCCGAAGACGAAAGGGAAGCGCCCGATGAGAGATGTTGTCACGGAGGAAGAGGAAAGCGACCTTTGCGCTCGGATGCGGAGCATCGAGACCTCTCAGGCTGAAATTCGAGAGGATGTTCGGGCTCTACGTTCGGAAGTCCGGGAAGTGCGCGGGTTGATCTCCGATTTCATCCGTTTCACACACCCTTCGTTTCCTTTCCCCTCATCCTCTTCCGACCCTGCACCTTAGATTTGAGGATTTTGATGTTTGGTTGTAGAATCTTATTATTCGAATAATCTTTATGTCTCATGTCATGAAAACTCTATGTATTGCTTGAATTCTATCTTAATGATATTCGCATTTCACTTCATTTGGTATTTGTTGTGTATTGTTATTTACGTAATCTCGCTTTGGATAATGGCATTTTCGATGATATTTGTTATAATGCAACAATTCAGGGGGAGTTCCTTTTTGTTTATGTCAAAAAGGGGGAGAATACTCCAAAAACCGAAATATACTAATATATCGAACAAGTTACCTTGATTCGAATCATTTAAAATGTTTTTGCAGGTATAAATTAAATGTTTTGACATCATCAAAAAGGGGGAGATTGTTGACTCAAAATGTATTTTGATGATTATTCCATTCAAAACATTTAATTAGATCAATCTCAGATCAATATTATATTGAAGGAGCTAAATACAGTTAGCGCACGCTATCGAGAAATACATGTACAGCCCAGACAGTCAGCTGCAGCCAAGTGAAGTCACCTGATGGATAGCGCACGCAAGTCATTCAATGTTAGCGCACGCTAAGTAACTACAGTTAGCGCACGCTATACAGACAATATTAACGCACGCTATCGCATCATTCCAGAGGACAGTGAGGTTTGGAAGGAAATTGGAGATGGATTCTGCGCACGCTACACATATCAACTTACGTACGCTAAAACAAGTATGTAGCGCACATTACTACTCAGCTCTTGCGCACGCTACCGATATCACGGTCAGTAGTCCAGTAGCTACTGGACTCAATATGTCAAGGACCTTACGTACGCTACACAGTGTAACGTACGTTACTGAAAGAAATATTTAGCGCACGCTAAGATATAAGCATTAGCGCACGCGAAAAGGAGTCAGCATATTACCGTTTGATTTTCTACTGTTGGAAGCCAAGAGTCAATGAAGATCCGCAAAATCTGGAAAAGTTGGAATTAATTAATGCTAGCGCACGCTATGCATACTTGCTAGCGCACGCTAATCTCAAATCTAGCCATTGGATAAAGAGTCATTGGAGAGACAAACGGACATTTTCAAAGTCAAGATTGAAGACTTGTTGACCAGCCGTTAACGCACGCTACCGATACATGACTAGCGCACGCTAGCCATACTATTTTACCGTTACAACAGTCTTTGTGACCATTCAGAGAAGCCAAGTCAAAGATCGATAGCGCACGCTAGAGGATATTATTAGCGCACGCTAATAATACGTTTTTCAGCATTTGAAGGATGGCTCTCACCTATAAATACCCAAAGGACTTGGGTATCAAACACACAACTTCAAGCATTCAAGCATACAAGCAATCAAAGCATACTTGAGCTCAGTTTTATATCGTTTATTGCATTTCAAGTTGTGAGAAAAGAAAGATACAAGAGTGATTTTCATTGTAATATCTATTATTCTTTGTATTCTTTCATTTGATTGTAAGTGTTGCATCACTTACACTTGAGCATAAAAGAAACGAATCAAGAGTCACTAATCCGGTGTTATTAGGATCTTTGATCCGGCATTGTTAGGATTATACTCCTATATTCGTATAGTGAGGATTATCTAGTTCCTATAGAACACTAGATAAACAAACATTTATATTGAGAGAGAGGTTGAGCTTGGACCGACAGAAGACAAGCGATTGTAACGGTTGTGAACTCGGACCGATAGAAGACGAGTCAAGATTGTGGTTGTTCTTGAGCCAATAGAAAAAGAAAGTCGGAGAGAGGACGTAGGCAAGTTGCCGAACCTCTATAAATCTTTGAGTCTTTAAATTCCGCACTATTTTCTGTTTATTCGCAAGAAATTTCGTTATTCCGCTTTACCACTATTCAATCCCCATTCTAGTGGTAAATTTATCTCTTCAAGCCTGTATGTTGTGTTTCTTGTTAGTATTCCGTTAATATCCGTTATCGTTGTGTCGAACCGCTTGCATCGCTTCTGCAACCCAGGCTTAGCGTGCGCTAATTTATATGGGTAGCGTACGCAACGGAAGTTGTAGGCTAGCGCGCGCTACTACAAGAAGGATAGCGCACGCTAACCGGCAGCATGGGACAGTCCAGAGGGCACTGGACTGGGATAAGAATCGAGCTAGCGCACGCTAAGGCAACATAGTAGCGCACGCTAGGGGAACAGGTAGCGCACGCCACTGTTGGGTGATAACGCGCGCTAAGTGGACCGGACAGTAAGGACAGTGAGGTCTGGACTTTGGCCAGACCAACAGGTAACGTGTGCTAAGACGGTCGTTGCGTACGCTAACTCGTCGGTCGTAGCGCACGCTAGTCGGTAGTAACGCATGCTACCGGGATGGACAGAAGGGTTTCTGAACAGGGAAGAAGGTTCTGGACTTAGACTGGACACCAGATAGTGCACGCTAAGGCGGAATCTGCGCGCGCTAACTCGGCGGTACAGCGCACGCTAACTCGATTGCGTAGCGAACGCTGTCGGATGTGGTGCACACCAGCTCGGCTGGGTAGAAGGGTCTGGGCTGCAGACCTAGGCCGATAGCGCACGCTATTCGGTAAGCATTAGCGCGCGCTAAGGCGCACTTATATAAATACATGTGTTGCGGTCAACACTTGTCATTTTTCACCTTCTCTCCTCTTCTTCGAGCTTCTAGACGACTCCAAGGCTGTGTAGGCGAGGGTTTCGGTGGAGCACAGTTGAAACTCAAATCTTTTCAACTTCAAGTAGAGATCTATCAATCCTACATCATCTTCACCAAGGAATTGAGGTAATCCTTCCGTAGAACCCTAACTTTGGGGATATTTGGGGGTTTTGGGGATCTCGTTTCTCCAACTGTTTTAGCTCCAAATTATGATGGATTGTAGTTGAAAATAGTTGCATAAGTATGATTTCAGGATTTCCTCAAGGTTTTGTGGATTGATTCCAAATCTTCTTTTGTAAATCGAGCAAAACCCATTATGCCCTCGTAGTGCTCGATTAAATGGTCCTAAGGGTAGAACTTAGGATGGATTTTAGTGTTTTCCAACAAAATTGTAAATGATTAAGCCTCAAAGTTTGTTAGGAGCGGGATTTGGAAGGTAGTTCGGACCGTAGCCTTGTTCGTTGTTTGTTCTTTTGAGAGTAAGAAAGTCCAGGCAAGTACTTTATTGCATTAGTTTTATGGCATGCATGTCTGTGATGGTTTAGTGAATGATGAGAGTTGAAAGGTTATTCTCGAGTACTCTCACTCGGGGATTGACTCGATGGGGTCACACGGGGACCTGGTGGCTTAGCAGCTGGACCGGGTCACGAGAGATACTTTGAGTGGACATCCTCACCTGGGGATTGCTCGATGGGGCACACAGGTACTTGGTGGCTTGAGGGCCGGACCGGGTCGCGAGGATCATCGGAGTGTTTTTACTGGTGATCGATATTGATATTCCGGAATATCGTGAATTGAACTGTTTTGGATTTTGAATGATTTGGAAATGCCTGTGGATTAAAATAATTGTAATACTGTACTTGCACTAGCGGTTGTGGCTAACCCCATTGTTGGGGTGGAATGTTTTGTACATTTCAGGTATCCTCGAGGGACAGGAGCCCCCATGTGGCGCACACGGAGTTGAAAAGCACACTGGATGTTAGAGAGCTCATATCAGTCGTTGTATTTGTGATGTTTGAGTCAGTTTTATATATTGTATTATGGTTGGTTTTGAGTTGTACTTTGTCGTGTAATGTTTGCGTTCAGTGATTGATGTTGAAATATACTATTTTGGCCGCGGCCGAGGCCAAACTTGTGTTTTGTATCCTTTGTTGGACTGTTATGTCATGGTTATTATGTATTGGATTGTGGTTTAATCCTATCTGTCGTCAGCCTGGCGGGACCTTTGTGTGTCCTGTGGTGTGTAATAACCCAAAGTGAAATTGGGTTGTTACAGCTACAGCGACTCGGATCTCGGAGGCTGTAAGTTGGATATGAAGAGTACAAGTGGTACTTGTCACTTTCTTGGACCTAGACTTGTGTCGTGGTTCAGTAAGAAGCAATTGTCCAACTCGCTTTCTACAGCTGAGTCAGAATACTATGCTGCTGGAAGTTGTTGTATGCAGATTCTCTAGATGCAACAGCAATTACAAGATTATGAAATCAGTGCCAGAGAGATGCCAATCATGTGCGATAGCACGAGTGCAATTACAATAACGCACAACCCTGTATTGCACTCGCGAACTAAGAATATTGATACGAAGCATCACTTCATCAGGAATCATGTTGCGAATAAGGATGTTTGGATCGAGAATATTTATATAGACATTCAGTTGGCTGACATCTTTACAAAACCTCTCAACACAACCATATTCTATATGCTTCGTCCAGAATTGGTAATGTTACAGCCGGGCTCCCTGTAAGTTTGTATGCTTGTACTCATCAATTGAGGGGGAATGCTGTAAGACCCAAGGATACAGTATCCACTTTAATTAACTGTACACTCAGAACCGGATAGATAGTACTGTAGGACAAAAAAGGTATGAAACCTTCATACAACTGACATGTAAATTAACTAAGGGAGAATACAATATGACCCATGAATACAGTATTAATCCAAATATTGGTGTAAGAATTGAATCTTGTATGTACCTTTTAAGGGAGAGCGTTGTATTAATGCGCGGATACAGCATATACACTGTAAGATGTCAATCAATATTATATTACTACTCTATTCATACAAAAAACATTTTTAAGTCCATGTGCCCTGTTTACATTTCAAACTCTTTATCCTTTAATGCTTTAAAGACATTTGGACTTCAATGCTTCAAATACAGCGATTTTAATAATTTCAAATCGCTGTTTCGTGCAATAAGGGAAGACGAACTGTTAGAAGTGGGACTGGTTATCATTTCAAAAATAAATCGATAAGATGTACAAGTTAGTCTGGATCCATCATGTACGTTCATTTAAAAATATGGTTCCCATTGCTTAAATATGACCGTTTACTGTATGAAACTTTAATCTTCCCTGCACCCTATAAAAGGACTGTATTTTGCTCCCTTAGACTCTTTATGCTTTCTGCAATTTTAAACAAGTCTCAAGCAAAACAGTCTACATATTCTCTATATTCTCTGCAACTTTATGCGATATTTCCGAGCTTTCTTCAAACACTTTTTCTGCAAAAATGTCGACTTCCCAAACTTCTTCCGTCTCCATGAAGAAAAGAGAAACAATCATCGACGGACACATCTTTGCCAGGTCCGTGGTAATGGAGATAATAAATCTCGAAGGAGAAGACTTCGTTGGGATGGAATTAGTTGTTTCAAGGGTGAAACAGCAAGGGATATACTGCCTTGTCAGTCGCCGTGCTGAGTTATACAATGAGCATATAGTGGAAGAACTCTATTTGGACGCCTCGTTCAAATACTCGTCTCAAAGAAAAAGAGGAGAAATTTTTGAGATATCTGCAACTGTTCAAGGGATTCAGGTCTTTGCGAACAAAGATTTGCTGGAGAAACTTTACAGGCTGCCGTCTGATGGCCTGAGAATGGAAGAATTGGAGACCTTCGGGTCAGAGAAGTTGTTGACAGCCTACTGGAGGTTGTTCACCGGTAATGAGGATGTATAGAATGTTCACCCCTCATGACACAAGAGGAATTCCTGCTTGTCCTATGTCTACATTCATGACTTCTGTTATCGGGTTGTTGAGAACCGGACATGAGCTTTTAAGATGTGCATTAACCTTCGCTTTTGAATGATGGTATCCATCATGTCTGGAGAAAAGTTTAACTGGTGCCAAATTTTGTTGAAGAGGATTCAGTAGGAGGCTGCCAAACCTGAGATTGCAAAGAAATCATACGGCCTCATTCTGAACTACATCCTCACTAACTGCAGAGTAAAATAATCTACCGATGCCAAGAAGATTGGCCCCAGTAAATTCATTGGTGCAATAAATGCCACCGTATTCAATAAGTCACCCCTGATAGCTAAGAGGTCGTACCCTCAAGACATGCCCATCTCAAGTGACTCAATAGATGTCACTGTGCGGATCTCGAGCAAGGAGAAGAAAAGAAAAAGAAGTGTCTCTGATAGCGGATCACCTCATACTGTCGAGAAGAAGAAGAAGAAGTCCAAGAAGTCTTCCAAGACCGAGCCTACAGTACATGCAGTGGTTACTGTAGAGGCCACCTATGCTCCTGCCGCTGAATCAATCCCACAGGGCGCAACCCCTATGGAAGAAACAGTTACTTCGAAACCAGCAGATTCTGAGCTTGTGGCGGCTATGACGAATGAACAACTGTTTGCCAAGCTGGAGGACTCTGGCGAGTCGAATGCCCCTACGGAGCCAAAAGCCGCTACTCTTGACAGGGTACCCACCCCTGTACAGTATCCCCCTCCCCATAGGGTATCATCCCCTGTTCGGGATCCCTCTCCAAAATAAGCTCCCACACCTGTTGAGGATCCCATACGCAAGGTAGACCCAACTACTGTACGGAGTCCCTCCCATCCGAAATAATCAATAATACTCTCTCCAGGTGCAAATCGAGCAAGCATACGAATGCTTCAAAATATGGAAGTCATACAGGGTCGCCCCATACGACACCCTATACAACTAGGCCGACTGGAAGGAAGAGGAATTATTTTCTCTCGAGGTCTTAGACATCCAGAACGTCGAGGTCTTGATCCGTTGGGAGCATCACTTTTTCCAAGAGCTAATCTCTGACTATTTCTAGGCGAAAGAGAAGGATAGACTGAAAGGAAAGTCACAGTCCAGTGACAAAGCTCCATCAAACAGCCACCACTCAGACCCTGACTCGGACGCCGACGATAATGCCCAATAGGCCGGTCTGAGGATAAGCCGTGAAGAGGCCAGGGAACGTGAGATGGCCAATCACCAAAACCTACAGGGTCAGGGGACATCTGACAGAAAACAGTCCCCTCCCCTGCAACAGGAATCTGCCAAAGATCACCAAGAGGAATCAGTCCCTCCTGTCACCACTAAAGAGCAAGCAGCTCTTGAACAGGAAGCCCAGCCTGTCCCGCTACACGAAGAAGCCGCCCGCGCCATCCGCCAAGAGGATTCAGTCCCTCTTCCAGATCAGGCGGAAGCTGAGAGTCGGCAGGAGGATTCAGTCCCTCATGTACTTTCGACTACCGACGAACAAACCGAATAGGAGGAATCAGTCCCCGTGTCCCCGAGACTAAATTTGATGCACCTTATTTCGAAGCTGTAATGCCCCGGTCTTTTATATGCATGAATTATTATGACCTCAAGTGAGAGATTAGAGTTTTTCCTTCACAAATAATAAAATTCTGACTAATGGAATAAGTTTAGAACTATTTACACGTTTTAAATTCAGAAATCAGATGTTCGGTTATCTGCTTGGGTTTATCTTCCGAATTTGATTTTTATGTTTCGATAGACAGAATCGTGATTCCTTCGACTTTTATATACACTACTTTTACGATACGAGTACGATTTTCAAAATTTTACTTTTTGAGTTTTCGGGTATATTTTATGTCGAGTCGTTTTCTCGGGTAATTCGTGTTCCGTAAATCGCGAAACTTTTCTCCGACTTTAAGCTGTAAGTGTGACACGATAATTTAAGTATATGTCATACATTTAATACCCGAGTAATTTTATCTGTAGAGGAGCGAAATGTAAAATATTCTTCGACCGGTTTATGACGACGTCTAGGGTTAACCTAATATATAAAAGGACATCAGCTCCCTTTCATATTCCCACTTCACTTCATCTTCTTCCCTCTTCTTCTCTACTTCAGCCCCCCCTCACCATTGAAGAACACCATTGTTCTTCATTAAGAACTCAAGTTACAAGCTCACTTTGTGTTCCAAACTTGAATCCAAGTTCATATTCAAGTAAGTTACCTCATTCTCTTCATTTCTACCCAAGTAAAAATAGGTTTTGGACCACTTTAAAATTTGGAAAATATATGAAGAGTTTAGGTTTAATGTTATAATGTTTTGTATGTTGTTTTCAAGTTGATTTTAAGGTTCTTGAAGTGTTTAGAACAAGTTGTAATCATGTCTTGATTTTCTTCATGTTGGCCGAAAATTTTAGGGTTTCATAACCTAATCATGTGTTGTTTTTCTTATGATTTTCTTACACAATATGTTGTTATATGATGATATGATGCTATGATGAATTTATGGGATTTTTATAAAATGTTTGGTGTTTTGAAAGTAAGGAAGAATCGTGCTTAGTTCTTGATATGTTGTTGTATGTTCAAAAGTGACTTGATAATTGTGATGAGGTATGAAAGGAGTACATGATATGTTTTTGTTAGATTTTTATAAAATGCTTTTGAAAATTTATTTGAAAACAAGAACATGAAGTTAGAGTTATAAAGTTGGAAGATGTGTTGGTAATATTTGATGTAGTTAAGGAGCATGTTATGTATTGAGGATTTTAAAGTAATGTTTAGGCCATTTGTATGTTAGGATCAAGACTTTGATTATCAACATGAGTGTATGTTAAGTGTGTTGTTTGATGTTAATGATGTTTGAATGTTAATGTTGGAAAAATAAGAATGAGTAAGTAGTCATTTTGCAAAAGAAAAGATTATGAAATGGAGTTCGTAATTTCGAGGAGCATGCTTCTATGTAGACTCCTATATGTGTTATAAGTATGATATGTATGATTAGAGTTTACATATTTAGGGTTTTCGTTGCTAGAAACGAGCTCTAGGTTAATATGATGTTTTTCCAATTTTCGTCGGAAGTTGGCAGTTTCGTCACACTTCACGGAAACGGCCATAACTTTCTCCATGGTTCATATTTTTGAGTTTTTTAAAATATATTTGAAACTATACTTCAGTGGCTTTCCAATGGTATAAGATTCACTATCAAGTTCTTACTGTGCATTAACAGAATGCTTATTCTTTCCAGACTTGATGCACATTATTTTATGATTATGTTAAGTGTTTGATGTTGGTTTTCGAACCAAAGAATGTGTAATGGAATCGATTATCGGTTACCGTTGTTAGTATCTTTATATGTTATATGGTCAGTTAGGTTCTCTAAGAGAATCATAGCTTTTATTATTAAACTTAAGTCGAATGCAAAACTCTAAAGTCCAAACATGTAGATCGAGTCCGTTGTCCTAGACTTCGTTAAGCTCGATCAACCGCTAAACTTAGTTGTTTTCGATGAAAGGTGGAGCAACAGACTGAAACGTAAGGAAGAGCCGAGAATATTTTGCTTGCGTTTATTACTTGTCCAGGTGGGCTTTCTATACGAAAATGATTTGAGCTTTGCTCTATTTTGATGAAATATTTTACAAGCAAATTATGATTTCAAATGATTATGATGCATAAAAAACTTTTATGTGGATTCTTATGAACCTATCACTGTTGGCTTGCCAACCTATGAAATGATCGGATCCTGAGCTAGAAAAAGGTCGTTGGCCAGGGTTAGTGTACACAGTACTCGGGATTGTGAGCTCTCTTCGGAGTGGCCGATCTCGGGGAGTAACGTTCGCGGGAGGTGGCCACCTTCCCCGGCGTAAATTATGGATATGGTGAATCTGATGATATATGCTATGAAATGAAATGATTTAGTAAACATGGGATTTTTCCTAAAACCCTCATGTGTTACTGCTTATATGCATGATGACAAGTACGAAAGTATGTTTTATGTTTTGGCAATATGTTCACGGAGTACGTTGTACTCAGCCCTGTATATCTTTTTAAATGTGCAGGTTGAGCAAGGGATGTGACGGAGGGTGTTGAGTGGAAGTCTTTTGTTTACGATCAATGTTAATCCCTGGTTACATATCTTCATATATGTAACCAACCATGTTTTCCGCTGCAAACACTCTTTATGATTATGCTTTCTATGTCTTGTTGATTGTAATATGCTATGAAGCCTTTTCTTAAACTTCAAGGCTAATGTTATGACTGTATATTCTACTTTGGATTCTAAGTCGTTCCCACGGGACTGACTCCCCTTCATGATACCTTGATAGGTTATTCATGGTAATTCACCCATATGCCTTATGAAACGTATGTTTTCCCCTTTCTTCCCCGCTTCTTAATTCCTACCCCGAGTCACGCCCCGACTGAGCCGTCCTTAGGGATAAGGGGCCGTGACAGAAGCTCCCGCTCCCGAATTCCCTGCTTCGGAAGAGCCTGCTCCAGATGCTCCTGCATGTCCCACCTCTGCTAACCCCAAATCAGATTCCAATGATGGTTTCTTATCGGAAGACAGACCACGACGACCCCGTCATCTTATGGTTCTCTGTCAACTTGAAGAACCAGAGGATTCCAAGATCCCGCACCCTGTCTCCCCGCACACCCTAGCTCCTCGTGCACCGAAGCCCGCATCGAGCAACTCCAAGCCATCGGCCGACAGACAGTGTTCTTACAAGATGTCGTAAAGGCACTGTATGACGTCGGGAAAGAACTTGATTGGATGAGAGAAACTACCCAGGATGAGCTCCCCAAATTAAAATCTGCAATCAACAATGTTAAGGACGCGTTCCGCCTTAGGCCTAACGCATTGTGGCAAGCGCTCAATCAACTCAAGCAGCATCACGAGAAAATCCTTCGGCAAGAATGGAAAAAGATCAGGATTGCCGAGGCCAAGACAGTTGCTGCCCTTCACCATACCAGTACCACACTCACTGACCATGACAAAAAGATAGATGATATGTCTCTGGTGCTCGATACTTTGGTTGAGAAAATCAATACTCTAACTGACTGGATAGGATGCGTCTATGAAACTCCTACATGAGATTCATACCAAGATATCAGATATTGATGATGCCAAAAATGGGGAAGAAGCCAGAGAGACTTGTCGAAGATGGAGATTATAGAGAGAGAGATGGAAGGAGTGTTGGAAGAGAGTGTTGCTGATGTGATTGGTAGACTGGCCTCACTAGGGTCTAGTCATGCTTCAAGAGGATATAGGGTATCTGGATCTCAACCTGAGTTCCAGGATCCCAACTTCCCCTGGAAGAACAATTTGCGAAAGCCTGCCGAGATTTTGCTTCCCACTGACCGACAGCCTTCAGCCGATGATCTGAAGAACTGGAAGAAAAATGAACTGATGAGATACTTATGTACGCTCATCAGGGAGTCTGACATGTTCAAAAAATTCAAGACGCTGCAAGATTCTGCAAATGAATTCTCGAGGTTGTTTGCAGAAGGAAGGCTCCCTCTGCATATGCTGATGAAGTCAAGGCATCAAAAAGGTGAACGGCTCACCCACCTGGAACACTGGATACTCGCGTTCGATAAATACCCTGAAGGAAGGAGTATTTACAGGGATCGAGGCAATGACTCCCTAGTCAACTGGTGGAAAGGGACCGCGAATGATCTTGACCGGAGACCTTAGAGGCATTCTTAGTATAGGAGTTAGCCTGTATTTTCGCCACTACTAAAAAAAAGCGCTGTGCTGTTTCTTCTGTTATCTTACCAATACAGTATATAGTATTTGTCTTGTTCTTATATTTTCAGAACTTGTAATTTTTCCCTCATTATCAATAAAATTTGTTTCTCTTGAGAGATTACAACTCGTAATCTAAGCTTACTGTTTTACTATTTGATTACGAAATTTTGATATATTTGAACAAGTATAAAACTTGTTGTCTCAAAGCTGTAAGAGCTTGTTTGCGTACAGTTCATAGCTTATGTTGTATTCAACCTAGAATACACTGTGAGATTGTGCCTATGCGCCAATCATAAGTTCAGTTGTAATACATCGTAATGTAGGATTCTTCATTTTAGAACTTGCCTGCGAGCAGTTCACATTTCTAGACTTAGTCTTGAAGATCAGATCAATCAGACAGAAGACTCGAAGATAGCCTCTCTGTATCTGGATGAATACATCTAAAGAAGAGTTTTGGCATTATCAAAAAGGGGGAAATTGTTGGGAAAAAATATTCCTGTTTTGATAATTGCCAACATACACCAAAGTAGTCTCAAAGGAGTCAGAATATTGTTAAGTATGGAAGCTATTTGGACTATCTATACAGTCTGTCCCTACAACAGAAATCTTCTATAGTCCATCCTACAGAGCCCTCATCATACAGAAAATAAACTTAAAGCATTGGATACAGCATACAGGCTGAAGATGTTTTACTTAGGAAAAGTAAAACATATCCAACATGACTGAACAAAAGAAGCTTTAAACCGTTGTGAGATAAACATTATTTATACATAAAGTAGTCACGGTTAAAGCAACATTTATTGATCATAGGATAACATTTAATGCAGCCGGAGGGACACAAGTCTGAACGCTCTGAAGAGCATTTAATGCAAAGACAGAAAGGATGTCTGAAGCATTAAATGTGATCTGCTTTAATTCAAACATTCATCAGCCACTAATGAAGAGACAGACGTCAATATCTCACCAACCGGAAACAGCTACATTTATAACGGATACAATTCCAAGGTTATAAATAGCCCCAAGTAAGAGGACTTCAGATACAAAAACACACATCATTCATTATCGCAAATACAGTCAGTTCAATAATCACTATATAACAGATAAATCCGAAACAGTAATTATGAGGTGCATTGTGTGAATAATAAACTGGATCAGGTATATATATAAATTAATATATATTTCAAATATATAATATAATATATATAAAAATTATATTCTAGTACTGTAAATAACTAAGAACAAGAATTCGGAGAAAATGAAATCAAATTAAGAAATCCCCTTTGAACGAGGATGTAGCGGCTCAGATCTCCAAAAACCTAGCAGATTCGACACCGATATCACACTTCCACGAAAGAAGAAGAACCGAACAGACTTCGACATCCACAAACCCGGTAGCTCCCTCACAAACCCAGAACACCCCAGAAACCGAACTCACAATCATACTCACTTATGTCACAAAGAAGAATAAGGACTTCTCACGATTTCACTCAGATTCACAAAGAAAATTGTTCGCTTGGTGTGTTTTTCTCTAACTAGGGATGTGCCCTTATATACACACGAAGTGATAAGGGGATGAGATAAAATCAATAACCACCATCAAGAAAGTAGCGGGATTTCATCTTGGCGGCTAAAGAAATCGGGAGGGGTTGGAGAGTGTAATATCTGACAGTAATTTCTTATCTACTGTTGTACTATTCGGATAATTTGAGTATCGTTGTAATCATGTTACATTTAGTTAATGTTTATTGATGTTGGGATATATCAGAATAGAGTTGATTATAACTGTAACTCGCATTGTGGTTGATTTCTTGATGTTGTGTATATTGTTACATTTTTGGGCTAGGTTTTATGTGTTTAAGATACGCTAAAGATTTCACTTAATGTACACTAATTCATTGGCTTTACGTACGTAATAGAGTTCTGATTACGTACGTAATGCTGAGAATCTTATCCGATCTCAACTTTCGGCATGGGGGTCCGGACATGATCCGTATATTTGGCCCTTTCGAGGCAGCCAAGTTGACGTACATTACGTACGTAATGCTGAGGCTATAACGTACGTAATGATGTTGGTACTTTGAGGCAGTAGCCTCTGGAGGCAGATTACGTACATAACATTTTAGGTGTAGCGTACGTAGAGGGTTTAACGTACGTTATCTTCATGCGATAACGTACGTAACGAACTGTGAAGTTTATAAAAATAAAGCTTGTGCTTTCATTTGCATGTCCCAACCTTGGTTTTTCTCTCCAATTATCGACCCCATGCCTCCCTAGACAGACCATACCCCTTCCAACTTGTATTTGAGCCTTGCACCTTGGATTGGAGCTTGTTGATTGGAAGTTTACAGGTGTTCTTGAAGCTTGGAGTGTGTTCTTGTGGTTTTGGTGGTTGTTCTTCGTTTTTGAAGGTATGTTGTGTGATTCTACTCTATATTTTCATAGTTATGATGTTAGTGATTTGGTATACTACACCTAGTATTGAATTAATCAAGTAAAACATGCTTGTAGTTAAGCTTTTTAACACTTATTAATGAATATGGTAATTAAGGGTTTGGAATAAAGAAGTTCTTGGTGTTTTAATGGTAATGATCATGTTTATAAGAATCATACTCATCTTGCTGGATTTATTAACATCATTAGGACAATAATAATCATTAGCTTCATCGTAGTTAAGTTTAATCGATGGAATTTTCGACATAAAATGTATTAGAACACCATGTTAAGAACTTGATGAATGTTAGAGATTAGGGTGATGTTTATTTGGTCCAAAACTCTAAAAAGGTATAACACCATCGTTGTCTCGGCTTGGCAAGGTGTTTGAGAGTCGATAAAAGGGTTTTGATGAACACAACTATAACTCTTATATATTCATGATAATCGGTTATGTTGATACCTTAGGTATGGGTTGATCACCATATTAATAAGTTGATAATGTTCTTAGGAAGATATTATTGATTATTGGTGATAATATTAGTTCTCAACGATCCTTGTGTAATAAAGGACGTAGATGTTAAAGAACTTGGTTAATCCGAATGTTAATGGCGAATCGAAGTTATTTAATGTATAAATTTGTTTATAGTGATAACAAGAGTATAAAAATGGCATTTTAGTGTAGTAATCCGATTTGTGGAAGACAAACCATATGTATTGAATTTCACCAATAGTTGATAGAATGTTCATTATAATAGAATTAATTGAACGAGTAGGTTTCGGGTGTCGTTTCCTATGAATTGCTATCAATATTATGTGAATGTATTATTGAATGAATTACGTTTTATTCAAGGTTGCTTGTTCGATTCAGTATTTAATCGAGGATACCATCCGTTTGATCGTTTGGAGAAAGACTATCGTTCACCTACGGAATTGAGGCAAGTTATCTTGCTTGGTTATAATGATGATTGAATTCTTGTGATGGTTATAAGTTTCATCTATGTGAAACACTTATGAATCTGTGATTCGTAGTTTGATATTGTTCTTGATGATGTTCTGTTTTTCATCATGGGATTGCATTCCCAAGTTCATCACCTTTGAATCGTTGATCTCGTTGATCCTTATTGTCACTTCGGTGAGTTTCTTGATCCTTAATCGAATATATGATTTATAGAATTCGTTGTCATGTTGTATCATGACATATCAGGAATCATATCTGCGTGCCGATTGGTTATTGTGTAGGATTTTTATCTAGGCACATATATAATCATACATGGATATTTCTGTATTGGACTGTGCACACGAGACGTAGTTCGTGAGGCTAATTAGGTACATTGTCACACGTATATTCTGGATTCCGTATACGGGGTGGACATGTGCACGGACACATTTCTGGATCGGGCGTACTGTGATGTCCATCTTGAGCCATATTGTTTAGTCGTTCATAGTCCATGTATGATTGGATATGTTCGACGATTTATGACTGATTGTTCATACGCCCGAGGGGTATGTTCAATAGTCGGGATGTTTCTTTGAGTATATGTGAATTGTATAATGTCTGGAGAATCATTTATCATCTATATCTGACCCTGTGTTTTCGGCGAAATACTTGTGTTGTATTTTAGGTCGAGGCAAAGGCAAGGCACAGGAAGAGCATGGTGACAGCGAGGGGTTCGAAGGATACTAGTTCGGGGGCCCCAAATCTTTTGTTGTCCGGTTATGCTTGAAAACCGTGTAATGTTATTTTTTGCTTTATTTAAACTATTGACCTATTGTATTGTTATTTGAAGTATATTCCATCTCCATATGGTGTAACACCCCCAATCCACTCAGGGATATTACACGCCGTAGACCCTCTCCTCGAGGATCTACCAGGCTGATAACTAAATCAAACATCTAAACATCGCCTTTAAGGCTAAAAAGACTCAGTAGACCGATTTGGTCTTTCAACAAATACATACAACTCAAATACAACTCATGCCCACGCAGGGGTCAAAATACAACCACACCCGTACAACGGGAAAATATAGCAGCGGAAAAATAAAGTACAACTAAACCAATACACGATGTACGGTTCCTCATATGATTAGTATCGATCATCTTTCATCATCCTTCGTGCCGACCCTGTGTTATGCTCCAAAACCTGAATGCAAAAACAGACATCCACCCCCCGAATACTCGGGGGTTAGCAAAACTCCACTGTTTTGCTAGTGCAAGTACAAGTGCAAAAATACGAGCCATACAATTCACATTCCAAGAACAATAATAATCAAGAATCCTCAAAAATCCAAACGTGACGAAAAGTACTTCCCGAGGCAAGAGTTTGGTAAAACATTCTAAAACCGAAAGGTCGCAAAGCAAGGGAAAACTAATTATAAAACAGTTTGAATTGCCATCGAGAGTTTTAATAGGAAATAATTTAGGATCACCGAATCCTTCGCTTTCCAAAATCAACAGGTCACACCCAAAGGTTTTGTTTTCGCAAATAAAACCAACCATAATATACAAGGTTAAAAGCCCACGTCATGCGTCCTCGACGGACATAAAATACACACGCACCCGTGAAGTTTCACTCGTGAATCCAGGTCGAAGCCAATGGAATTCCCTCCGTGGCCCCGTCGAACCCTCCCGAGGTGAGCAAACACATTCACAAAACATAAGCAACCGCACTCGTGAATCCAGGGCTATACCATTGGACTCCCTCCGTGATCCCATCGGACCCTCCCGAGGTGAGCGAAAACAATCACAAAATATATACACGTAGCGGTGAAGTTTCACTCGTGAACCCAGTCGAAGCCATTGGAATTCCTCCGTGGTCCCGTCGAACCCTCCCGAGGTGAGCAAACACATGCACAAAACACAGTACTCACATCGCCTAGGACCGGGTCGAAGCCACAAATCCCACTCCGTGATCCCGTCGGACCCCAGTGGCTAGCGAAATACTCAAGCACCACACGTCACCTAGGACCGGGACGAAGCCACGAATCCCACTCGAGGCCTCGAAGGACCCTCCCGATCTGGCTAGCGAATCAAACTCAAGCACGAGTAACATATCACACCGAGGATATCCAAACAATTCACCCAGAGGCATCAAACACTTAGTAAAACAACACGTCAACCACAATGCACCGAAATGAAACAATATACGTCCACACGCAAATACCAAGTGCATCATCAACACCAAACATGTCCATAAGATTCACATACTCGTTCGAGAAACACACCAATCACAAAACACACACGATTTTGAAAGAGGGCCTTTAACAAGGCTAACCAAATCTTTTGAAAACTCGTTTCAAACAATCAAACGAATATATAAAGACGATCACCAATTATCATATTCACAAAACAAGAATAGTATGGGCAAGGTACTTGCCTCGAAATCACAATCGCAACGAGACGACGGATAGGACGCGGTCGAATAGCCCCGAACCCCGAACAATATCAAGAACGCGATAGCACCACGAGTATTACGAGAATAACACCACACGAATCATCAATCACCAAACGGAATTCAACATCGGAATCCTCGAACACCTATAAACCTCCGTAAGTAACAATAACACATGGTTACGACGAGAATCAAGGCCAAAACAACGGAAATCCCAACAAACTATCGAAGGGAAACTCATTGGGACATTTAATCGAACACTAAATGTTCAATAATTCCCAAGAACACTCGAATCATCGATCGAGTTAAACAAACTTGATATATGGATATACAACCCATAGAACATGATTAATAACATCATACTACACCAATCGATGTATCAAAATCGGATTAGAAACGAAATCAAGAACAATTTCTCCAAAAAGTCAACTTTAAGGATAATCAAGAAATATACCTTGATTCGACGGAATACACGGATTAGATGTTGATATAATCAACAAGGATCTTCCAAAATGCCTTGGAAATGATTAGAATCGGCCAAGAACTCGATTTCCCGAGCCTCCGTCGCGACGCCAAAAAGGAAGAAAAATCGCGTAGGAAATGAAATCGCCGAGCCGAGCTATATATAGCCGGCGGGTTACGGCCAGAACCGGCAGCCTTACGGCCGTAACTCGGTCCCCTTACGGCCGTACTCGGCAGCCTTACGGCCGTAATGCATTCGTCAAAAATCACGCCCGGCCAATGACACTTACTACAGCCGTAACTCGCACACATTACGGTAATCGCCTTCGTCAGAAAGCCGCCAGCGCCATACGACCGTGCGATCACGCCTTATGGCCGTAATCGCTGCGTTACGGCCGTAACCGCACCTTACGGCCGTAACTCGGCAGGCCGAGGCTCTCCACGTGACTCGTAGTAGCCACTCGACGGCCGGACGACCGAACCGAACTCGAGTAAAAATCGAAGATACGGTTACGAAGTACTCGCAAAGACGAATCCAAGCGCTAAGAGAACACACGATTCCGACCACCCGAAGTGTCGGAATTCGACAACGGAAGTAATTACCCTAAACTTTGGGAAATTACAAAAATGGCCCAAAATGTCCGAAAATCACGATACGTGATCGAAACACCGAACCAAAGTTCGCAACATGAATAATAACATTAAATGAACTTGCGAGAAACTCGAAACAACAGTTTCGGACGAGATTCGCAAGAATCGAGCTCAAGTGCGGAAAAGTCGCTAAAAAGCACGGAACTCAACAAAACGACACCGAAACGAACTCGGATGACAAAAAGTTCAGAATTAATCATTCTCGAAATGACGAAACGGTCATGAGCGAGTCTTCAAAACGGACTCTCGCCGAAAAAAAGAAAATTACCGAAATTCGAAATTGCGGATATTACATTCTACCCTCCTTAAAAGAAGTTTCGTCCCGAAACTTAAAACAAGTAGGGAGAAGAAATATCCCTTCCAGGAAAACTCAACGAGATACACAAGAATGCGTAACTAACGCCCAACGGTGAAATGTTACAAACAACGCAAAGGAATATACGGCGTGAAAACACGCTCCACGGCGACGAACACAACGTCGCCGTTAGGGATATAATAAAACCAACAAATGACAAGCGTCATCAAACGGATAATATAGCCAAGTAAATTATCCGACAATCACAAAACACAACGAACGAAAATCAATAAGATTAACCGACCCAACGATACATCAATCAAAACGCGAGCCGATCGCTGAACAATTACGGAATTCCACCGCCCCAAGGGTTGGAAGATCGAAAACGAGACTAATTTCCCGAACTGAAGGGAATTACGAAGGAGCCTGAACGTTCACCAATCACGGAACGAAATCAACAAAACCCGAACAATCAAACGATCGAACCACAACGATCGAGACAACAAAAATCGAACACTCGTGTTCGAATCACGAAGAACAATAAAATTCAAACAACAACTCCCAGGTTCACGTCTCGGCTCGAGACAACATATGATCCGGTGAAAACAACAAGACGTGCATTCACAGAAGATCCACAGGAAAGGGAATAGCAATCGAAAAATCACAACGACAAACGAGTAATTCCGAAACAATACCACCCTCGTTCGAAGGGGCAGGACAAGCTCAGAAATGGCAACGAACATAAATGAGTCGATAAAGTAGAATACACAAGAGTTCCAAATCCGATCCACTTCAAATAAGAGAACTAATGGAACCAGATGATGTCACTCCCGAACAAGGTTCACAAGAATCGAACCGAACTCGAAAAAGTCACAGCGATAACCAGATCGACCCACATCAAGATCACAGTTCGTTCGGACGATGAAACCGAAATACAGAACAAGTTCATAAAGTGTCAACGAACATGAGCGAATCGATAGACTGGAGAAAGAGAAAATACAGAAGTCAAAATAGTACGGGTATTACCTCCGACCTCGTCCACGAAATTCACAAAAACAGGAGCAAGGTAACAAGACATTAAACAACCGACACATAACGAAACGATCACCGATGCACACGGTTATACCAAACCAAGCTCTAACAGCTCGCACATGCGCGACAACGCAGAAATCACCACGAGACGACAACATTCAACACCAACATCCCACCTCTCACAGAGGCTAACACAACAAGTGTGTGGAAAACGACTCAACGCTCACACCGCTAATTCGATCATACTCGGGAGCAAACATCAAAATGACAATGCGAACATCATACCTACATTCCCAACCCTCAAATGGGAATGGATAGGTTTTAAAAACGAAAACCTCATTTTGAAAATAATTTAGAAGAACAACGGTTGATCTTGAGTATCACCTTTCAAAAAAATACAAACGTGATACCTCATTATCGAGACTTTGAAAATCATCTTGCGTTTGAACAAAAAGGAGGACACCTTTCTTTTAGTGAAAACTTTCCAAATATTCGACCCTCGGGTCTAAGTAAAAGTGTTTCTAAAACAATGAAAATATCTCAAAACATTTTGGTCCTCGAGGTAGAAGAATTTTGAAGCAGTTGTGCAGTAGAAGTACCACGAGAAACAATTCATTTGAAACGTACGTCTCGAAATTTATTTCTAAGATACTCAAGTTTTCGAAAATAATTCAATACCAAAAAGGACGATGCCAAAAAGGCAGGAATGTCCAAAAATTTCAGGTAATCACACGGAACATCATAGCGCTGTGGGTCCCGCGTCGGAACCCACCAGGCTAAAAACCATTCACAAAAATGCCAAAAAAGGCCGATGACGGTAATATTTCAAAAACTCACAGAAGCCATTTACAAAATGCTAAATACCGTCATAAGAATTTCGCCAAAATGATCAAGGCCATAATGCCAAAAACTCGGTTAAGGGGATCGGTTTTCGAAATAAAACTCGGCCGGTAAAATACCGAAAGTCATTACAAAAGAACTCACGCAGCGGATAAAAGAAATACAGTTCAACATGCATAATCCATCAACACTACTCCTCATATGAACGAAATATGAGAGTCAAATAACCACATATCACGAAATCAAAACCCATAAGAGGATTCCGTCACTTAACAAATAATCATAAAAATAGCTCGTGTCACACGAGGCACAACACAAGCAAGGGAGACTTACACTCACAGGT
Source organism: Orobanche coerulescens (assembly GCA_033398695.1). Lineage (NCBI taxonomy): Eukaryota > Viridiplantae > Streptophyta > Magnoliopsida > Lamiales > Orobanchaceae > Orobanche > Orobanche coerulescens. Next base: position 66,995,855 of record CM065811.1, on the reverse strand, counting down.
CGCACGAAGATGATGATCGCCCACGATACTAATCACGACCAACAAACTCAGACGACGCGTCGCGACATGACTTAGTCAGACAAAATCCGACAAGATAAAACTCAACAGACACCACTGACCCGACAGCCTAGGTTTCCACAACCTAGGCTCTGATACCATTTATGTAACACCCCCAATCCACTCAGGGATATTACACGCCGTAGACCCTCTCCTCGAGGATCTACCAGGCTGATAACTAAATCAAACATCTAAACATCGCCTTTAAGGCTAAAAAGACTCAGTAGACCGATTTGGTCTTTCAACAAATACATACAACTCAAATACAACTCATGCCCACGCAGGGGTCAAAATACAACCACACCCGTACAACGGGAAAATATAGCAGCGGAAAAATAAAGTACAACTAAACCAATACACGATGTACGGTTCCTCATGTGATTAGTATCGATCATCTTTCATCATCCTTCGTGCCGACCCTGTGTTATGCTCCAAAACCTGAATGCAAAAACAGACATCCACCCCCCGAATACTCGGGGGTTAGCAAAACTCCACTGTTTTGCTAGTGCAAGTACAAGTGCAAAAATACGAGCCATACAATTCACATTCCAAGAACAATAATAATCAAGAATCCTCAAAAATCCAAACGTGACGAAAAGTACTTCCCGAGGCAAGAGTTTGGTAAAACATTCTAAAACCGAAAGGTCGCAAAGCAAGGGAAAACTATTTATAAAACAGTTTGAATTGCCATCGAGAGTTTTAATAGGAAATAATTTAGGATCACCGAATCCTTCGCTTTCCAAAAATCAACAGGGTCACAGCTCAAAGGTTTTGTTTTCGCAAATAAAACCAACCATAATATACAAGGTTAAAAGCCCACGTCATGCGTCCTCGACGGACATAAAATACACACGCACCCGTGAAGTTTCACTCGTGAATCCAGGTCGAAGCCAATGGAATTTCCTCCGTAGCCCCGTCGAACCCTCCCGAGGTGAGCAAACACATTCACAAAACATAAGCAACCGCACTCGTGAATCCAGGGCTATACCATTGGACTCCCTCCGTGATCCCATCGGACCCTCCCGAGGTGAGCGAAAAACAATCACAAAATATATACACATAGCGGTGAAGTTTCACTCGTGAACCCAGGTCGAAGCCATTGGAATTCCCTCCGTGGTCCCATCGAACCCTCCCGAGGTGAGTAAACACATTCACAAAACACGGACTACATCGCCAGACCGGGTCGAAGCCACAAATCCCACTCCGTGATCCCGTCGGACCCTCCCGAGCCGCTAGCGAAATACTCAAGCACCACACGTCACCTAGGACCGGACGAAGCCACGAATCCCACTCGAGGCCTCGAAGGACCCTCCCGAGCTGGCTAGCGAATCAAACTCAAGCACGAGTAACATATCACATCGAGGATATCCAAACAATTCACCCAGAGGCATCAAACACTTAGTAAAACAACACGTCAACCACAATGCACCGAAATGAAACAATATACGTCCACACGCAAATACCAAGTGCATCATCAACACCAAACATGTCCATAAGATTCACATACTCGTTCGAGAAACACACCAATCACAAAACACACACGATTTTGAAAGAGGGCCTTTAACAAGGCTAACCAAATCTTTTGAAAACTCGTTTCAAACAATCAAACGAATATATAAAGACGATCACCAATTATCATATTCACAAAACAAGAATAGTATGGGCAAGGTACTTGCCTCGAAATCACAATCGCAACGAGACGACGGATAGGACGCGGTCGAATAGCCCCGAACCCCGAACAATATCAAGAACGCGATAGCACCACGAGTATTACGAGAATAACACCACACGAATCATCAATCACCAAACGGAATTCAACATCGGAATCCTCGAACACCTATAAACCTCCGGAAGTAACAATAACACATGGTTACGACGAGAATCAAGGCCAAAACAACGGAAATCCCAACAAATCAAAGGGAAACTCATTGGGACATTTAATCGAACACTAAATGTTCAATAATTCCCAAGAACACTCGAATCGTCGATCGAGTTAAACAAACTTGATATATGGATATACAACCCATAGAACATGATTAATAACATCATACTACACCAATCGATGTATCAAAATCGGATTAGAAACGAAATCAAGAACAATTTCTCCAAAAAGTCAACTTTAAGGATAATCAAGAAATATACCTTGATTCGACGGAATACACGGATTAGATGTTGATATAATCAAGGATCTTACAAAATTCCTTGGAAATGATTAGAATCGGCCAAGAACTCGATTTCCCGAGCCTCCCGTCGCCAGACGCCGAAAAAGGAAGAAAAATCGCGTAGGAAATGAAATCTGGCCGAGCCAGGCTATATATAGCCGGCAGGGTTACGGCCAGACTGGGCAGCCTTACGGCCGTAACTCGGTCCCTTTACCAGTACTCGGCAGCCTTACGGCCGTAATCGCATTCGTCAAAAATCAAAGACTAAATGGACACTTACAAAGTAACTCGCACACATTACGGCCAGAATCGCCTTCGTCGTGAAGTCGCCAGACGCCATACGGCCGTACCGATCACGCCTTACGGCCAGAATCGCACACGTTACGGCCGTAATCGGCACCTTACGGCCGTAACTCGGCTAGGCCAGCCCTGCTCGGCCGTGACTGGCGTGGCCACTCCGACGGCCGGACGACCCGAAACCCAACTCCGAGTAAAAATCGAAGATACGGTTACGAAGTACTCGCAAAGACGAATCCAAGCGCTAAGAGAACACACGATTCCGACCACCCGAAGTGTCGGAATTCGACAACGGAAGTAATTACCCTAAACTTTGGGAAATTACAAAAATGGCCCAAAATGTCCGAAAATCACGATACGTGATCGAAACACCGAACCAAAGTTCGCAACATGAATAATAACATTAAATGAACTTGCGAGAAACTCGAAACAACAGTTTCGGACGAGATTCGCAAGAATCGAGCTCAAGTGCGGAAAAGTCGCTAAAAAGCACGGAACTCAACAAAACGACACCGAAACAAACTCGGATGACAAAAAGTTCAGAATTAATCATTCTCGAAATGACGAAACGGTCATGATCGAATCGTCAAAAATATATTACTTTGCCTTTTCTAGGATATTACATATGGTTTATACTTGTATTTGGATCCTGTGTACGTTAAGGACATTGGCCATACTATTTATAAACTCCTAATCGGAGTAATGATTATTTATTTTGGTTCGGTATCACAAGGTAATATATATTAAATCTGTATTTTGGTATCGCCTAGTGGGTCCCATTGTGGGGTCCACGGAACTGTAATAACTGCCTTTTGGGGTGTTACAGAAGATGGTATCGTAGAGTCGTTTTCTCTTTAAGAGTCGTTGTGGAATGAACTAGTATCAAGAGACATTCGTGTCACGTGTGATTTGTGCAAGCGCCTGACCTTACGAGCCAAATACAGTATGTACTTTATGAGCCATGACTTAATTACTGGCGTGATATTGATATCGGAATGGATATCTTTGTCGATCTTGATATTTCGAGGATCTGTGGCAGGATTTATCTAATTGATATTTCGAGGTATATTCTGGATTGATTATGTGATTGAAATTGCTCGACTCGATGTCGATATGATATTCTGTGTGGCACTTGTAGTGTCGATAATTCATTATGAACTGTTTTCTTGAATATGTAGTTCCTTTGTTGCTATTAACTTAGCATGAATTCTGATTGGTCATAAAGACGGTCATGAACTGTGCTTATGGTTATTATTATTGTTTGATTCTTTCAGTATGGAAAGAAATCTGAGAGGCCGTGGCAGAGGGGGACGAGGCCGTGGAAGGGGCTGAATCTCGAGATCACGAGCCAACACGCGTTTGAATGTGGAGCAGAGTTCCGCATGCAGTGATTCGCCTTTTAGGGACCAATCGCACCACACTGGACACGAGGATGCACGTGTTGATCCTTATTCATTGAAAAAGCTCTCGAGTATGAACTTACCGCGAAAGAGATTTTTAGAAAGCAGCTGCAGCCCAACAACAAGAGATCTAGGAACCAGAACCAGAACCAGACTGACAGTAGCCGGGGAACATTCAAGAAGCCCCAATCTGTGCCGACCTTTTCTGAGCGACCATTTATGACGACCAAATAAACAAATTCTTATCCACGAGCATCCAACTCGACCTTTATGTGTTACAACTGCGAAGATCAGGGGCATATCAAGTCCAAATGTCCGAAGCTGTCGGTTGCATGCCATACGTGTGGGGTTACTGGTCACCGTGCCCATTTCTGCAGGAATGGACCAGGACGTACGCCAGCATCCTCTCATGCTCCAGTCCAGCCTCCAGTACAAGACCGAGCACCACCGTCTGCCTCCTATCAGACTAGAGGGGCAAACAAGGGAATGTGCCGTGGGAATCAAAGTGGTACACCTGGTGCCGGAGCTGCGAAACCCATGATTTACGAGATGAAGAAGGCTGATGATCCCGAGGCCAGCATGATTGCAGGTATACTCGAGATCCACTCTCAGACCATTTTTTTTATACAGGTGTTTCACACTCCTTTATATCTGCTTCTTGTTTAAGTTGCTTGCCATTAGACCATGTTATCGATTGTGAGCCTTATGTGATTGGTCTACCCGAGGGTAGAAGAATTATTGGGAATCGTGAAGTCCAGGACTGTCCGATTCATATGAACGACCGTGAGTGGTTGTCAGATTTGATTGTAGTCGATTTACCTAAGGATGATATAATCTTGGGTATCAATTGGATGGATCGTCATGATGCCATACTTAGTATCCACAACCGGATGGTGACCGTCACTTCTGATGATGGTTTCGAGTGAATTTTTCGGGGTGATAATCCCAGCCATTCCGGGAGAGTTATTAGCGCTATAAAAGCAGTGAAACTGCTTAATCTAGGGTATATTGGTTATTGGTGTTACATGAACAAGATAGCAGATCGAGCAGTTGAATTGGCCGATATTCCGGTAGTTCGAGATTACCCAGATGTATTTACAGATGAGTTGCCAGGCTTACCCCCACATCGTGAGGTAGAGTTTAATATTGAGTTAGAGCCAGGCACGTCCCCGCTTTCGAAAGCACCATATCGTATGGCTCCGACTGAGATGCAGGAGTTGAAGAACCAGCTTGAGGAATTGACTGAGAAGGGATATATTCGACCTAGTGCGTCCCCTTGGGGAGCACCAGTGCTATTTGTGTAGCGACCACTTTTCCAAAATAATAATTCGTCTAATTTTACGAAGGATAAATAAAAATTTTGCAGCGGAAATACATTTTTAAGAAAAATAAACTTAATAATCGCAAGTAATAATCCCAAATCACCATTAAATAAAAACATAATTTGACGTTAAAATAAAACAAATGGAACAATTGTTCATAAAGCGTAGCTTGAGGAAAATAATAGTAAATAAATAAATAACAACTCATAAAGCTTGATCATCCCACACTCAAGCCCATGCCACATCGAGCTCCTCAACCTGAAAGGGGGTAAAATAGTGGGGTGATCTTCCAACTCGCTCAGTGTGGAGAGTACGCAATATGTCTACGTTAATTACTAAATATATTAGCTAGTATAAACAACATGACTGATAAATTCTGAAGCCCATCGGCTAGCCCGAAGGCTTTATGCACAATTAAGTGCTTCTGACTGATTTGCACATTTAAGTGCTTCTGACTGGTTGCACATTTAAGTGCTTCCGACTGATTTGCACATTTAAGTTCTTCTGACTGATTTCACGTGCACATACGAGACAATATATAAAGCAATTAAAATAAACAAAAGCGTAATAAATCCCCACACCTGGATAAAATGCAGTTCTTGAACTTGAATGTGATGAAGATGCTTGACTCGACAATTCTAGGACTGTAAATTCTTGTTATTATCTACAATTAATAATAATAATCACTATCACTACTAAAAAAGAGGGGTTTTGTGACACTTGTGTTCTGACAGTTTTTTGTTATGTGTCACTAAATATATAAAATTGGACCAATTTTCATATTTAACATCTAGGTGTCACTGATTGCTCACACCAATGTATCACTAATCTAGGCATCAGTAATTCCCGACACTAACGTATCAGTAATAAAAAACTCTCAAATATTATCTAATTGAGACTCAGAATCAGTTGTCTAATCACTAATCACTCGCTCTCTCCCTCTAAACTCTCAGTTCGCCGCTCTCTCTAAAATCTCCCTGCAGTCGATGCTCTCCAGAAAACAAACATAAACACACACACACACACACACACACACACACACACACACAAGACAATCAGAGGAGCGTGGATGGGTGGTGGTAAATGGTTGGAGGTGACTGAAGATTAAGGTTTGGGTTCGATTGTCAAGAGAGTTGCTGTAATTTCAGGCTAGAATCTGATTTTTCATTTCTGGGTGGAGGTTTGAACGGGCTAGGGTTTTCTGGTATATGGTTGGGTTTGATTCGGACTGGAATGGCAGTCTTGGGCTCGGATTTGCTGGTTTGATTCGTGATAGTGCCTGAATTAGGTTGATTTTCTGGTTCAAGGCTTCAAGGCTCGATTTTCATCATCTGTCAGTCTCCTCTATTAATTTTCATCAATTTCGGATTTGGGTCTCTCTCGATCTCAACTCAAATTTGAGTATATTCGGAGCATCAATTTGGAGCATCAAATTAGGGTTCAGGTAAATGTGTGTTGTAATTTGGAGCATCAAATTCGGAGCATCAATTTGGAGTATATTCTATATATGTGTGTTTGTTTTGATAAAAATATATTACTTTGCCTTTTCTCCTGTGTTCTTGATGCCACTGTGGAAATAAAACCAAAGACAGCTGCCTCTGTCATGTTTGCTCATCCTTTTTATATTTTTTTAAATTTGCTATCTCGTGCATGGCTGGGTTTGCTTCGTGTAAGTTGATTTACATGTATCTTTTTGCTGTTATTTCTGGCCTTTTGTGTTGTTTGCTTGTTACTTGCTTTGAATGAAGCCTGGCTGCTCGATTTTTTTGCTCATCTTGTTCTCCAAGTTTATTGCTTTGGATGAAGACGATAAAAATGAATGTCTGTAGTTACTTAAGTTTATTGTATCATTTTAGTTTGTTTTGTTTATCCTATATATCCTGATTTTATGCTTAGATTACTAAATTGTACATATGGGTTCCTGAATTGTTGCACTGCATTTAGGTCTAAGAACTACATTGTACTTTTACTTATAGTTAATTGTCCCTTTAGCAAGACGTTGATTTTTACGTAAACTGATACTTCTTTATTTTCCATTGTTTTTACAACAAAACTACATTGTACTTTTGCTTACAGTTAATTGTTCCTTTAGCAAGAAGTTAATTTTTTCTGACTGATACTTCTATATTTTCCATGGTTTATACAAAAAACTACTTATTCTTAGTTTTCATTTACACAAGGCACACAAGTTCTGGTTTATTTGTTTTAGCTCGGCTTAATTTTACAATAGTGATGTATAATTTGCTGACTTTACTGGAATGTCGTTGGACTTTATATCTGTGCTGTAATACTTTTCTGATTGACTTCAGGAAAATTCAAAGTGATGGAGTTCTTCTGCAAAATGCTGGAAGCAGGGGTGCCAATTGCCAAAGCCACTTGTAATATTTTGGTTGGAAAATGTTGCAGAGCAGACAATGCAGCAAATTCCTTATCATATGAGAGAAAATGCTCTTATCTTTCCTATTGCTATCGTAAAGCTCTTGAAACTTTGATCTCTGCATGAGAGAATGATATGTTCCTTAAATGAGTTAACGACCATATATTTGTGCCAAACTTTGAAAAGGTAACAACCAATGAAATTTCAGAATTAGCTGGTGACAGTATATCTGCTATGATAGAGCACTTGTTTTGCATTTACTATGCGAGCAATTTTTTTTTCTATTGACTGTATGCTAGTTGACTTGAGGGACAGGAAGAGCAAATTAGACCATGGAGTAACTTTCTTTATCATAGAAGTAAAATTATTCACATTGCAGACAAGTTGGAGCTTTACTAGAATACAGTCTAGAATTAAATGTAGAAGTTGAAAGAACTGCATATTGAGATTTTCTCTCTTTTGCATATTACTTTATCCTGATTTTTGTGCTTTGTTTGCTTCGTAGTTCGTTAGTTTCATTGTTCTGTGTTGTTCTTTTGTTCTTTGTTTCTCTTTTGCTATGTGCTTCAAGAGAGAGCGCTGCTTGAAGAGATTTGATTGCAAGAATTGTATCTACCTTTAGCTATTTTCATAGTAGATTTCAACAAAAAAAATTCCTAAACTTGATTTTCCATCTACTTTGTTGTTTAACATGATTTCCTAAAATGTGTATAGTTGATACCTTGGCTTTTGCAAATCCCATTTTAAATGTTATTGGAATTGCACCAAAGACATTTCATTACTGCTTGGTGATTTACATTGCTGTCACATTTTCATATTGGCACTTGGTTCTACATTAAGCTGAGTTTTCTACCTGCCAATGTTTTCCGACACTGATAATAAAGTTGTTGGATCTGAATATATATCTCTAATGATCTGCTTATTTTATTATTTGTAAATTGCTTTCTCTGTCTTTTGCTCATTATGATCTCATCATGATGCCATTTTAAGGACGAATTTGGTTCTCGCTTATGCTCCTACTTCGTGATAATGAAGCTGAGGTGCATATATACCTGCTGCTGGTAAATTTACCAAATTCTACCGGATAATTAACCCAAAACTTGCTATGCATCATATTCTTCCCTGCGTCCTAACCCCGCCGCTCAACCCAGCCCCCACCACGTCGATCCTATGCTCGTTCTATATGATAAGTTATATGATAAATCATTGATTTCGCCGCAGCCAGGCTCTTGTATAGCTTGAATTGAGTTCCTTTTTTTTCTTATTCGGGCCAATGCGGTTTACCAAGAGTAGCAGATTGAAATCAATTGGGTGAGTGATTGAGGACTTCTTGTTCTTATTCCTCCAGCTTTAGTTGGTTTTGGTCTTCTTTCATTTAACTTCTTTGCATTTGTTGCAGCAAGACCAATGAAGAGTTGGGTCGGAAGCCGGAGGAGGTACCAGAATTTGCACATGTTTTCTCTCTCTCTCTCTCTCTCTATCTCTCTCTCTCTTTCTCTCTCTCTCTCTCTCTCTCTCTTTCTCTTTCTCCCTCTCTTCATTTATCTCCTTTTGATCATTCATGATTAATCAAATTTCATATATGTTTGTTAATTCATAGGGAACGTTGCTAAGCAGGAATTACTTCCTGAAAATCAAAGGAGAATCGCTGGGGTAGGCTTTTTACTGTTTCTGTTTTTTTTCGTTTTTTCCTTTTTAGCTGAAAAGTATATGAATCTAGACTATACATCATCTCCAATTATTTTGTCATTATTTTCTTCTAATTAGTTGTCCTTTTTATCATTTCGATCATATACTTTCTTTCCTATATTTCTGTTTGCCTAGGTTATTGATGTTGCCACGGTGAGGTCTTTTTATTATGTGACATGTTATTCCTAGACAACGTCTAATGTTACTGCATATGCAGTTCAATATTTCTTTCTTTAGGCAAAGGGTAGGCTGATGAAGCCGGGCACCATCACGCATTCATATCCATTCTGTGAGAGATCTGGTACTCCTCTTATTAACAGAGTTGTTCCTAGATGGTAAGTGTGCATAACAAGTATTTTTCTTTATTGACTGATTTGTGAAGCTATAATATTCAATTTTGCTTTCTCGACCTATCTCTGTAGTTGCTGTGCTTTATAACTGCACTAGAATTCATCTATTCATGAAATGAAAGTTGCTACAGCCTTATAAGCCTGATTCTTTGTTAATACTCTAAATTTTTGTAATATGTGCTACATGTGGTGTGCGGAATATGCATAATATTGGTGGCAAAATCTTTCTGAAATAGTGTATAATAATATTTCATTGATGCATGTCAAAGATAATGCTTATGAATTCATCTAGATAGATAGATAGAAAAGGGATCAAGCCAATGTGACATGTTATTGGTTGACAATGTCTAATATCATTATGTAGGTAGTTCAATGTTTTTACATGAGACCCTAAATGTTTGCGAGTTGTGATGCACTTCCTATGTGGAATATGAATAGTTTTGGTTTCCAATGTCTAATATTACTGTGTAAGGTGTATAATGTTCAAACATAACATACTTAATGCTTTATAATATTTCATAAGTACTTCCCATAAATGAAGCATAACCATTCCACATATGTGGGGATGTGACTGGAGTAGTTGCAAAAGCATTTGATAAAAAGTATAAAATATACAAAAGTCATAATCATTGCATTTTTCCTAGTAAATTTAGTTTTTAGCATTTTTGACTTATCTCGTTTGGATATTGCGTTCTTCAATAAGGGATCTCACTGTTTTAAGTATTCTCATATTGATCTGACATTTTGGTAATTTCAGGTTCAATTATTCTTTTTATTTTTATTTTTGTTTCAAGTCTTGCATTATTGTGCAGAATGTTGCCTTTGAGTTGTTGAGAGAATACCTTTTCTTGAGCTTGTTTAAGTTTTTGTTTAAATATCTCTTATTTTATCATGTTCAGTGTTATCCTTGATATGAAATTAAATTTCTCTGCATGATGTAATATTTTGATCTTGCATCATTGCTTTAAGTTCAAATCTTATACTCTGTAAGGTTTATATATATGTTTCTGATTCTAACACTCCTGTTTATGCTGCTTCTTGTTGGTTGTTTGAAGGTGTATTGATTACCTTTCTCGATTATGCGACGAGTGGGCTGCATATGTTGGTTAGAAGCATGGAAGATTTTTACTTTTTCGGAAGAATAGTGTGATCTTTTTGTTTGTTATTTTGAAATGTTAATTGGTTTTGCTATGTGATATTTTGTACTTTGTAACTATTAAGTTTAATGATGCTAATGGTTAATGAAATATTTTATATTTAGACTTTATCAAATATTGTTGCACCATCAAAAAATATGTATCATTTTAATATATAAATTGATATGTGATTTTCAGTACATATTTAATTATAAAATTACCATTAATTAAATTATCAATTTAGTGTCAAGCATTTCTTGATAATCAAGTGTCAGAATTTACTCTCAATAATGTATCAGAAAGACGGAAATTAATGACACTAAAATACAATTACTATTTTCTCACATTATTGTGTCGTTATCTATTCACACTAAAGTGTGACGGTGACATGTAATATTTGTTGGAAGGTACTGACATTGTCGTATCGGAATATATTTACATTTGTGTAACACAGACTACTGACACTAGTTTTATTGACACCGTAAAATGGTGTCACCGCGTTTTGACTGCCGAATTACTACTAAAAGGGTTTAGTGACAGTTTTTTGCTGTTAGTAAAGCCCTTTTTTTTAGTAGTGTATTATTATAATTTATAAATATATAATAACTGAGAATAATATGTGAGGCATAGATTAAAATTGAATTATTACTGAAAATCTAATTAGGGTAACACTTAAAGAATTAAATATTTGAGGACTGAAATTGAAAGTGTTATCAAGCTGATTTGGGTTATTTGAAATAATTATTAACCAGCATGGGGCTAGATTGAGTATTCTAAAACTTGGGGGTTTAATTGAATAATATAAAAAAATTGGTGTATAAAAACCCCCATTACACCTTTCGACCGACATCAACCCTTTGTCCCTTCTCCACTCTCCTCTCTCGCCTCTCTCGGTTCATCTCCCTCTCTCTCCTTCCAGATAAAACGATGTCCACCGCCTCACTCCTTTTTCTCTCCCCCGTCGACCCTCTCTCAAAATTAAACTCTCTGTTTAACACACACACACACAGACCCGCACACACACGAACACATTGATTTAATAAAATTGAACAGATTTTCTATAATTCACAATAAATGTATATGCGAAATCGGGGCGTTACAACCTACCCCCCTTTAACAAATTTTCATCCTCGAAAATTAAGTTACGTACCTTGAAAAATGAACGTTGGATACTTAGAACAGATCACCTCTTCACGTTCCCAAGTTGCCTCATTTGGTCCATGACGACTCCATTGAACTTTCCCAATTTCACCTCTTTATTTCGTAACTGATGTACCTTACGCTCCAAAACAGCTGTAGGTACCTCCTTATAAGTCGGGTTCTTGGCTATGTTCAACTTTTTAAAATTACATATGTGATCAGGATCATGTATGTTCTTTCTCAGTATGGAGACGTGAAAGACATTGTACACTCCCGATAACTCCAACGGTAGTGCCAAACTATAAGCAAGGTCACCAACACGACCCAAAATCTCAAAAGGTCTGATATAACGAGGCTGTAGATTTCCCTTCTTACCGAATTGTATCACTCCCTTCATCGGCGCTACCTTCAAGAACACCTTCTCTCCAATCTCAAATTGGATATCTTTCCTTCGCTTATCAGCATAAGACTTCTGCCGATCCTGGGCAGTCTTAATTCTGCTTCTGATCTCGGCTATCTTCTCTACAATCTGCTCGATCAATTCTGAACCCAAAATCTTTCCTTCTCCAACCTCACTCCAATAAAGAGGCGATCGACATTTCCTTCCGGAGAGAGCCTCGTACGGGGCCATTTGTATAGTTTCTTGGTAACTATTGTTATAAGCAAACTCTACTAACGGCAGAATATTCTCCCAATTCTCACAAGTATCAAGAACACATGCCCTCAACAAATCTTCAAGTGTCTTGATAGTCCGTTCAGATTGACCGTCGGTTTGCGGATGATATGCAGTACTGAAATTCAACTTAGTGCCCAATGTACTCTGAAGACTCTTCCAAAATTTCGACGTAAATCGCGGATCTCTATCCGAGACGATCAACACTGGAACACCATGTAGCCTCAAAATCAAACGAATATAAATCCTTGCATATTGTTCCATACTATAAGTCATCCTCACAGGTAGAAAATGAGATGACTTTGTCAAATGATCTACTATCACCCTGATAGCATCGTTCTTCCTCACGGTTCGTGGCAGACCAACCATGAAATCCATTGTGATAGCTCCCATTTCCATTCTGGAATTTCCAATGGTTGAAGTAAACCTCCTGGTCGTTGGTGTTCTGCCTTCACCTGTTGACATATCATACACCTCTCCACAAATACACCAATGTCCCGTTTCATTCCTCTCCACCAAAAGAACTTTTTCAGGTCGTGGTACATCTTTGTACCTCCCAGGTGAGCGGAGTATGGTGCATTGTAAGCTTCTTCAAGAATCTGCTTCCTAAGGGATGGATACTTATGAACACATAACCTCCCATCATAAGTCAAAACATCATCTGCGGCAACGAAAAACTTCTCATACTTCTATCTTGTGCTCGATCTTTCATCTTGCACAAGAACTTATCACGAGGTTGAGCCCCCTTAATCTTATCCTTCAAGTTTGGTTGCAAGACCAAAGATGATAGTATTGCTTTCGAACTCTCTGAAGACTCAACTACCTCAATCCTAAACTCAGAAAACTCTTTTATCAAACTCTCCTGATCGGTCAAGCAAGCTAACTCGCCTCTAGTCTTACGACTCAAGGCATCAGCTACCACATTAGCCTTACCCGGATGGTAATGGATGGTACAATCACAGTCTTTCACCAGTTCTAACCATCGCCTTTGCCTCATGTTAAGATCCTTCTGTGTGAACAAACTTTTATGGTCCATATATATCTCACACTTCCCTCCGTACTACAGCAGCCAACTGGAGATCATGCGTTAGATAGTTCAACTCATGTGGTTTAAGCTGTCTCGATGCATAGGCTACTACCTTACCATGTTGCATCAAAACACAACCCAAACCCTGCTTTGAGGCATCACTATAAATAACAAAGTCTTTCGTTAATACTGGTGCCGATGTTAGTCTCCTTTTCAACTCTTGAAAACTTTCCTCGCACCTCTCACTCTATTCAAACCTCACGCCCTTCCTTGTTAATTGGGTTATAGGAGTGGCGAATTTAGAAAATCCTTCGATAAATCTTCTATAATAACCAGCTAGGCCCAGAAAGCTACAAACTTCCCTCACGTTCTTGTGTACTCCCCAACTACTCACTGCTACAACCTTATCGGGATCTACCTCAATTCCTTTTGAGGTCACCACATGTCCAAGGAATCTAACTCTGTTTAACCAAAACTCACATTTCTTGAACTTGGCATACAACTTCTCTTTGCGAAGTGTCTCCAATGTAACCCTCAAATACTCTTGGTGTTGTTCCTTGTCCTTAGAATACACCAAGATGTCATCTATGAAGACGATCATGAACTTATCCAAGTAAGGTTGGAACACCCTGTTCATCAAAGCCATAAAGACTGCCGGGGCATTACTCAGGCCAAATGGCATCACTACAAATTCAAAATGTCCATAACGGGTCCTGAAAGCTGTCTTGGGAATGTCACACTCCCTAATCCTCAATTGGTGGTACCCCGACCGCAAATCGATCTTCGAAAAGGTTCCGGTTCCCCTAAACTGATCGAATAGATCCCTCGGAGCCATTCTATATGCCGCTTTGGATGTTGGGGCTGCCCCAGGGACCAAATCAATACTAAACTCCACTTGTCGGTCGGGTGGGACTCCCGCCAAATCTTCTGGAAACACATCCAAAACTCCCGTACTATAGGTACATCTATAGGGGACACGTCATTAGTACGAGTGTCGACCAAACTCACCAAGTAACCCTGACATTGCTACTTCCTTAGACTTCTTAGTGCTTTTATGGAAGTGATTACTCTAGATACTGTCCTACTCTTAGTACCATAAAAGGTGATCGACTCGCCTTCGGAACACCTCACTGTCACCTTCTTCTCACGGCATCTTCTATCGGTATCATGTCTATCGAGCCAGTCCATACCAAGGATCACATCAAAATCCATCGAGTTAATTAAATATAGGCTAGCGTCAAATTCTCTACCTCCTATCTCAATATTCTCATCAATCATTCTATTAGTTAGTATCGTATTTCCTGACGATAAGCTAACCTCAAGAGACTCAACAGTTATAATGTTTCTATGACTAATGGCATGATAAAACTTTACAGACATAAAAGTATGTGTGGCACCAGTGTCAAATAAAGCGAACGCAAGCACATTAGAGATCATAAGCATACCTGACACCATACCCGGATTTTCATCTGCGTCCTTTTGGGTCAAAGAATAAATACGAGATTTTCCTCCAGAACCTTGACCTTTGGCCCTTTGGAGATGATAGTTCGAAGATGCATGCCCTAGCTCCTTGCATCTGTAGCAGACACCTTTACCGTACAGGCACTCTCCTCCATGATTCTTGCCACACGTCGAGCACTCTCGCTTACTAGTTTGAGGCTTAGGTCCCGACCTTTGATCAACCTTTGCTTGCTTTAGAAACGACGGCCTTATTTTGGTTCCCATTCCAATTCCTCTTACTGGTATTAGGCTTAGTAAACTGTTGCTGATCCAGATTATGGCTAGCCTCAACCTCTTGAGCTCGAAACACTGTCTCGGTATACGGTAGCACCCCATGACCAGCCACGATGTGACAAATACTCGGGCATAAACCACTCCAAAACTTAAGGCCCCTCTTCCGGTCTGTATCTACCATGTGCTCCACAAAGAAGCTGATTTGGTTGAATTTCCTCTCATATTCTTCAACCGTCATCCCTCCTTGTTCGATATTCTAAAACTCTCTCTCCATCTTCTCCTGGTAATGATGTGGGTAGTACTGTTCCATCACTATTTCCTTGAATCGATCCCAAGTCAATGCAGCACGCTCGGCTGCCGGCCTCAAACGCCAATAGCTTATCCACCAGCGTCCAGCATCCTCCACCATTTGGTATTGGCCGCAAAGAATTCTTTGCTCATCTATGCACCCAATGAGCTCAAAGGTGCGCTCGAGCGACATGAACCATTCGTCAACAAAAGCGGGTCCTTCTCGATCGTTGAATGTTGGTGGGGTGAAACGCCGGAACTGTTGCACAACTTGTGCCTGAGTAGGAGCTGGCACGTTATTGTTGTGGTTATACTGACCTCTGTTACCACCACCACCGGCACCAAGGTTGGCATTCTGACCACCGAGATTATCTGCACCTCGGTTAGCTGGGCGTCCACATCCACGAGTTGCCATTATCCTAAGGTATACCACACGCAACGATCCTTCAGTACTTACCCAATGAGAGGGAGAAATAAAATGGGGAGTTACATTGCATCTATAGGTTGAGAACTAAAGATTCTAACAATGATGATTTACGCATGTCACACATATACTTATGAATTTATAAGAAAACAATTTCATGCCGAAATACTTTATCATAAAATTCTTATGTACAAAATAGAATGAAAATGCATCTGTAATACATGAATCATGGTTGATCTGGAAAAATACCTTTATAACATAATGAATAATCATAAATTAATGTACCTTGGAGTCGACGTGGAGCGGCAGAGGTGGATGATCATAATTGCCAAATATATTTGACTACTTGCGAAAATGAAATTTCAGTTTAGAAAAAGAGACCATTTTAACGAGTCTACATAACTGTAGACCCACTCTGATACCATTTATTAGCGACCACTTTTCCAAAATAATAATTCGTCTAATTTTACGAAGGATAAATAAAAATTTTGCAGCGGAAATACATTTTTAAGAAAAATAAACTTAATAATCGCAAGTAATAATCCCAAGTCACCATTAAATAAAAACATAATTTGACGTTAAAATAAAACAAATGGAACAATTATTCATAAAGCGTAGCTTGAGGAAAATAATAGTAAATAAATAAATAAGAACTCATGAAGCTTGATCATCCCACACTCAAGACCATGCCACATCGAGCTCCTCAACCTGAAAGGGGGTAAAATAGTGGGGTGAGCTTCCAACTCGCTCAGTGTGGAGAGTACGCAATATGTCTACTTTAATTACTAAATATATTAGCAAGTATAAACAACATGACTGATAAATTCTGAAGCCCGTCGGCTAGCCCAAAGGCTTTATGCACAATTAAGTGCTTCTGACTGATTTGAACATTTAAGTGCTTCTGACTGGTTGCACATTTAAGTGCTTCCGACTGATTTGTACATTTAAGTGCTTCTGACTGATTTCACGTGCACATACGAGACAATATATAAAGCAATTAAAATAAACAAAAGCGTAATAAATCCCACACCTGGATAAAATGCAGTTCTTGAACTTGAATGTGATGAAGATGCTTGACTCGACAATTCTAGGCCTGTAAATTCTTGTTATTATCTACAATTAATAATAATGATAATCACTATTATTATAATTTATAAATATATAATAACTGAGAATAATATGCGAGGCGTAGATTAAAATTGAATTATTACTGGAAATCTAATTAGGGTAACACTGAAAGAATTAAACATTTGAGGACTGAAATTGAAAGTGTTATCAAGCTGATTTGGGTTAATTGAAATAATTATTAACCAGCCTGGGGCTATATTGAGTATTCTAAAACTTGGGGGTTTAATTGAATAATCTAAAAAAAATTGGGGTATAAAAACCCCCATTACACCTTTTGACCGACATCAACCCTTTGTCCCTTCTCCACTCTCCTCTCTCGCCTCTCTCAGTTCATCTCCCTCTCTCTCATTCCAGACAAAACGATGTCCGCCGCCTCACTCCTTTTTCTCTCCCCCGTCGACCCTCTCTCAAAATTAAACTCTCTGTGTAACACACACACACACACACAGACCCACACACATACGAACCCATAGCGGATTAGACTAGCTGCGACGACTCTAGGCTGTGGGAGGTGGTTCAATCTGGCGAGGATAAGGTGAGGTGGTGGAGGTTCAGTTTTCTGCAAATTCTGGGGTTTTTGGCCTCGGCTTGATTTGGGCTCTGATTGCGGATTCGGGCCGCGGGTTCCTATGACATGTAACTGGGTTCAAATTTGAGGGTTGTTGTATGTGGGTTAAATGGGCTGTGGTTCAGCCGCGGAGGTTGGTGGAGGACCTGGTTCAAGGGCAAAAAGTCATCGAAAATCAGAGCTGGAATTGAGACATCCGATTTCTGGATCGGCCGACTTGACAAGGTGATAGGTTTGATTTTGTACATTTCAGTTTTTTTTGCTTTGTTAATTTCCGAGGAACGGCTTAATGGTTTAAGGAAAGAATTTCTCCTGGTTTTGCTTATGGGTGAAGGATTTGAGTTGTTGGAAGATCTGGGATTGGGTTTAGCATCAGGTTTTGATGTTTACCGGTGGTTCTTCAGACTCAAACGGTGGGATTGATACAGGAAATATTGATTAATATTTACACATTAGAAATTAAACTACGGGATTATAAGTTTACCTTTGTTGCGGAAGATGAAAAATTGCAGAACGTGAATGGCTGGAGGCAGAGGAAAAATATGTTTGTGTATTATGTGTATACAATAAAGTATTTATACTGTATACAAAATTAGGTTTAGGGTAGAAAAGCTGTGTGGGCTTTAAGACTTGGACCAACTTATTTATTTGGACTAGAAAAAGAATTTGGGCCACAACATTAATATGGCCTTACAATGAAAATAAATAATAATTGGGCCAACTAAATAATAATAATAACATTAATAATAATAATAAATAATAATATTATTATTTGACTAGTAAAAAAAATCTTTTGGTAACAATTAATATTGTTTAAAATTTGACTCGGGCCTAGAAATGACGAGATGAAACATGATAAAATAAAATGAGAAATGAAACATGAATCACTTGACTTAACATGAATTATAATGATATAAATGAATCAAGATCATGGGAATGAGATGAATTAAATGATAAAATTATTCGGGCATTGATTAATAAAATTGAACATGTTTTCTATAATTCACAATAAATGTATATGCGAAATCGGGGCGTTACAATTTGTATGGAAGAAAGATGGATCTCTAAGATTGTGTATGACTACCGTGAGCTGAACAGGGTAACCATTAAGAACAAATATCCATTACCTCATATTGATGATTTATTGGATCAACTTCAGGGAGATTCTGTGTTTTCTAAGATAGACTTGAGGTCCGATTATCATCAGTTAAGGATTCGAGAGTCTAACATCTCGAAGACCCTTTTCGTACATGCTATGGGCATTATAAGTTCGTAGTGATGCCATTTGGACTGACTAATGCACCAACGGTATTTATAGAGTTGATGAATCAGGTTTTTATTAATTATCTGGATCACTTTGTAGTCGTTTTTATTGACGATATTCTGATTTACTCTCGTGACCATGAAGAGCATGAGCGTCATCTCCATCAGGTTCTCGATGCGTTGAGGCGGGAACAACTCTATGGAAAATTTTCCAATGTGAGTTCTGGATACCTGAGGTTATTTTTCTTGGACATGTGATATTAGTCGATGGGGTGAGAGTAGACCCACAGAAGACAGAAGTTATCCGGGACTGGCTACCTCCGAAGAATGTGAAGGAAGTTGGCAGTTTCCTGGGTCTAGCAGGTTATTACTGACGGTTCGTGGAAGGTTTTTCCAAGATTGTTCAACCGATGACTAACCTGTTGAGGAAGGATAAGAAGTATTTGTGGTCAGAGGCATGTCAGCAAAGTTTTGGTGAACTCAAGAGTCGGTTGATTTCATCACCTATTTTGGTTCTGCCAAAAGGAACGGAAGAATTCGTGGTGTATAGTGACGCGTCGAGATAGGGCCTTGGATTTGTGTTGATGCATGAGGGGAAAGTGATTGCCTATGCATCGATACAGTTGCGACCCTATGAATTCAACTACACGACCCACGATTTGGAGCTAGCAGCCATGGTGTTTGCTTTGAAAATCTGGCGTCACTATCTGTATGGAGTTAGCTGTCAGATTTTTACTGATCACAAGAGCCTGAAGTACATTTTTACTCAGAAGGAGTTGAACATGAGGCAGAGAAGGTGGCTAAAACTAATCAAAGACTATGATATCGAGATTCTTTATCATCCGAGAAAAGCAAATGTGATTGCCGACGCCTTGAGTCGTAAGACAGTACAGGAGCAGATGCTTAGCTGCTTGACAGTTCAGAGACAATTACAGTTAGATCTTTTGAGGCCAGAAATTGAAGTCTGGTTACAGCGTATTCAGGGACAACTTTCCACACTTGAGATTTCATCATCCCTTGATGATATAATCAGAACGAAACAGGTTACGAACCCATTCTTATCTCGAGTTCGGGATGAAGTAACTCAAGGGAAAGCCCCTGGATTTGTGATCCACGAGGATAGATTGATACGCTTCAGGAATCGAGTTTGTTTACCCGCAAACGAAGAGTTGAGGAACTCTATCTTGAGAGAGGCTCATGCTACCCCGTACTCCATTCACCCAGGGTCTAGCAAGATGTACAAGGATTTGAAGCAATGTTATTGGTGGGGGATTATGAAACGTGAAGTTGCAGAGTTCGTTTCGAGATGTTTAACCAATCAACAGGTTAAGATTGAGCATCAGCGACCAGCATGAATGCTGAAACCGCTCGCGATCCCCGAGTGGAAATGGGAGGATATATCGATGTATTTTATCACTAGCTTGCCGATGAGTCGTCAATAGATCAATACAATTTGGGTGATTGTGAATCGTCTGACCAAATCAACCCACTTTTTGGATATTAAAGACACGTGGTGTCCCGAGATATTGGCCTAACTATTTATTAAAGAGATTGTAAGGTTACATGGTAGCCCAAAAGTATTTTGTCGGATCGTGACGGGCGATTCGTGTCACATTTCTGGAAAGCAGTTCATCGTGCAATGGGTATGCAGTTGAACTTCAGTACAACATTTCATCCGCAGACCGATGGTCAGTCTGAAAGGACTATCCAAACACTAGAAAATATGTTGAGGGCGTGCACTCTTGATTGGAAGGATGATTGGGAAGCCCAACCGTCTTTGGCGGAATTCACTTACAATAATAGTTGGCACGCTTCGATTTAGATGGCACTTAATGAAGCATTGTATGACCGTCGTTGTAGATCCCCTTTGTGTTAGGATGACCTATCTGAATCTTTGGGTATGGAACCTGATATGTTGTTAGCATCCCGTGAGAAGATCACTCTGATTAGGAGTAGTTTGTTAACGGATCAAAGCCGACAGAAGTCTTATGCAGAGAACCATCGACGACCGCTTGAGTTCGAGGTTGGCGACCATGTGCTAATAAAGGTGTCCCCTACTCGAGGCGTTTTTCATTTTGGGAAGAGAGGCAATCTGAGTCCGAGGTACATTGGGCCATTTGAGATTTTGGAGCGAGTAGGTGATCTGGCCTATCGACTGGCTTTGCCACTGGGTTTAAGTAGAATTCACAACGTGTTTCATGTTTCCCAGTTGAGGAAGTATGTTGCTGATCTGATTCATATACTTCAGTTCAATGAGATCGAGATAGCGGAGGATCATTCGTACGAGGAGCGTCCCGTACAGATACTTGAGAGGAGGATCAGACAATTGAGGAACAAGATGATTCCCCTACTGAAGGTTCAGTGGTCACGACACAGAGTCGAGGAGGCTACGTCGGAGATGGAGAGCAGCATGCGAGAGAGGTATCCCGAGTTGTTTACCCCTTAGTTTCAAGGACGAAACTCCTTTTAAGGGGGGAGTATGTAATATCCGACAGTAATTTCTTATCTACTGTTGTATTATTCGGATAATTTGAGTATCACTGTAATCATGTTACATTTAGTTAATGTGTATTGATGTCGGGATAAATCAAATAGACTTGATTATAATTGTCATTCGTATTGTGGTTAATTTCTTGACGTTGCGTAGATTGTTACATTTTTGGGCTAGGTTTTCTGTGTTTAACGTACGCTAAAGATTTAACTTAACGTACGCTAATTCATTGGCTTTACGTACGTAATGGAGTTCCGGTTATGTACGTAATGCTGAGAATCTTATCCGATCTCAACTTTCGGCATCGGGGGCGGACATGATCCGGATATTTGGCCCTTTCGAGGTAGCCAAGTTGACGTATATTACGTACGTAATGATGAGGCTATAACATACGTAATGATGTTGGTACTTTGAGGCAGTAGCCTCTGGAGGCAGATTACGTACGTAACATTTTATGTGTAGCGTATGTAAAGGGTTTAACGTACGTTATCTTCATGCGATAACGTACATAACGAACTGTGCAGTTTATAAAAAGACAGATTGTGTCTTTAATTTGCACATCCCTACCTTGGCTTTTCTCTCCAACAATCATCCCCCTGCCTCCCTAGACCGACTATAGCCCCTTCCAACATGTATTTGAGCCTTGCACCTTGGATTTGAGCTTGTTGATCGGAAGTTTAGAGGTGTTCTTGAAGCTTGGAGTGTGTTCCTGTGGTTTTGGTGGTTGTTCCTCGTTTCTGAAGGTATGTTGTGCGATTCTTGTCTATATTTTAGTAGTTATGATGTTGTGATATGGTATACTACACCTAGTGTTGAATTAATCAAGTAAAACATGTTTGTAGTTAAGCTTTTTAAAACTTATTGATGAATATGGTAATTAAGGGTTTGGAATGAAGATGTTCTTGATGTTTTAATGGTAATGATCATGTTTATTAGAATCATACTAACCTTGCTGGATTTATTAACATCATTAGGACAATAATAATCATTAGCTTCATCATACTTAAGTTTAATCGATGGAATTTTTGACATAAAATGTATTAGAACATGTTGCGATATTTCGTTTAACGCAAGTGCACGTTATCGTAGACAAGTAATAAAGTGATGAGTGAGTTATCGTTCCCACGAGGACTGAATCACTAAGTACCGATTTATGTGTATTCTAATTTTATTTGAACAGTCGAAAATTGGGTTGCAATTAATAACTAAAGAAAATCAATAACAAACAGAAAAACGATCGCTCGAAGAAAGACAATCAAATGATGAATAAGTCTAGGATTGTGAATCCACCTCGGTTTATCCGAATTTACTCTCGATTATCTGAAGTTAATGATTTCCCCAATTTATTGAAGGCGAAGATTGCTAAAATACTCTACCGCCTCTCCCGAGGTCACTAGATTTTTCTAAGGCGAATAATACACTCTATCCCTAGGTGAATTAATTCGACAATAGGCAAAAAGCACAAAATCTTCAAAAGGCCACGTAGTTCCTATGAGTATATTCCTATCTCACAAGATAAAACGGTTCTCACCAATAGTTCCTCACCAACTCTCCTCTCACGATTCGAGTTGCGTAATTAAAACAATCCAATTATTGGCCAAACAATTGAAAGCATTAAAAACGATTGGGAAAACTCAACAGAAAAGGGAATTATATAGATAATCAAAAGCAAATTCGTCAAAACTTTGGTTTCATCAAAATCCTAGAACAGGGTTTTAGCCTGACATGCTAAAGGATAAAAATACAGAAATAATGAATGAAAGCATTGAAATCAAACGCAGATGAAGAACTCGGATTCCTCCGTTCTTCTGGCTTCCGCTCTCTGCTCTTGGAAGTCTTCTGCTTCTTCACCTTGATGATGATCGATTCCTCTCTTCTTGCCCCTCTTTAATTATGACCTTAAATCCTTATTTATAAATCCCATCATCCTCCAAAATGCGTCCGTGTGATTAGGTCGTGAACAGGCTCCAAAATGGCCCAAAACCGCGCAGAACACACCAAAACCGCCCCGTGGGCCGCGGCTCACTTAATCTGTGCCGCGGCTCACGGTCTTCAGCGCCTATGCCTGGGCGCGCTATTTTTCTCCTCGGCCGCGGCTCAGCATCCTTGTGCCGCGGCCCTCGGTACAGTCCACTCGGGGCTCGCTGGTCACATGCGTGTGCCGCGGCCCGCTGGTCACCTGCGTGTGCCGCGGCCCGCTGTCCTTGTGCCGCGGCCCCAGGCCAAAATTTGCCGTTTTCGCCCGTTTTTATCGTTTTAGCTTCTGGACTCCAATTTCTTGCCAAACATAAAAGAATAGGGCTTTAAAAGTTCATTTATGCAAATTTACTCACAAAAAGAATACAAAATAATGATAAATAAGCGTATAAAAATACGCCTAACAAATACCCCCAAACTTGAGCCTTTGCTTGTCCTCAAACAAAAAGAATTGATAACAAATAAAAGAATAATCGTGAATAATCGTGCAATTTCATAGTGCGCAACCTAATCAATACTACCCTGAAAATCTCAAAGAATAGTACAAGTATCGTAATAGTGAGTCACATCCACGACACTGATTCCACGAAGTAACCAACTTCAGTCCTAATCAATCGTTCATGAAGAAAATCAAGCTCAAAGATTAACAAGCATGAGTTTAGCTGACCATCAATATGAATGGTTAAAAATAAACAAGCTAACTCGCCCAGTCCCACAGTCTAGTGGCCAAAATTTCAAGAGTTTTATCATCAAATATAACCCTCGGACAGTATTCCCTTATATATATGATCAATAAATTGATTCGAGTTGACCATTAGGTTCGGATCTCGGGATGTATCATCGGGATAATCCTAGGGTGGAATTCCATTCTCATGTATCGGGGAACCATTTGACGTAAAAGACACTCATGGGGCACATGGATGCTTCTAGTTACTAAGTTCCCCTCCACAGTAGAGAAACAACTCGAATAGCTATTCCCGCATGTTCGATTCAAGGTCGCTGTTTGACGCGAGAGTAAACAACGGGTCACGCGAATACCCTCTTGTTGACTCAAAATGTATTTTGATGATTATTCCATTCAAAACATTTAATTAGATCAATCTCAGATCGATAGTATTTTGAAGGAGATAAATAATGTTAGCGCACGCTACTCATCTTATAGTAGCGCACGCTATCGAGATATACATGTACAGCCCAGACAGTCAGCTGCAGCCAAGTGAAGTCACCTGATGGATAGCGCACGCAAGTCATTCAAAAGTAGCGCACGCTAAGTAACTACAGTTAGCGCACGCTATACAATCCATATTAACGCACGCTATCGCATTATTCTAGAAGACAGTGAGGTTTGGAAGGAAATCAGAAATGGATTTTGCGCACGCTACATACATCAACTTACGTACGCTAAAACACGGATGCAGTGCACGTTACTGCTCAGCTCTTGCGCACGCTACCGATATCACGGTCAGTAGTCCAGTAGCTACTGGACTCAATACGTTAAGGTCTTTACGTACGCTACACAGGGTAACGTACGTTAATGAAAGAAATTAGTAGCGCACGCTAAGGTATACGCATTAGCGCACGCTAAAAGGAGTCAGCATATTACCGTTTGATTTTCTACCATTGGAAGGCAAGAGTCAATGAAGATCCGGAAAATCTGGAAAAGTTGGATTTAATTAATGCTAGCGCACGCTATGCATACTTGCTAGCGCACGCTAATCTCAAATTTAGCCGTTGGATAAAGAGTCGTTGGAGAGACAAACGGACATTTTCAAAGTCAAGATTGAAGACTTGTTGACCAGACGTTAACGCACGCTACTGATACATGACTAGCGCATGCTAGCCATACTATTTTACCGTTGCAACAGTCTTTGTGACCGTTTAGAGAAGCCAAGTCAAAGATCGATAGCGCACGCTAGAGAACATTATTAGCGCACGCTAATAACACGTTTTTCAGCATTTGAAGGATGGCTCTCACCTATAAATACCCAAAGGACTTGGGTATCAAACATACAACTTCAAGCATTCAAGCATACAAGCATACAAGCAATCAAAGCATACTTGAGCTCAGTTTTATCTCTTTTATTGCATTTCAAGTTGTGAGAAAAGAAAGATACAAGAGTGATTTTCATTGTAATATCTATTATCCTTTGTATTCTTTCATTTGATTATAAGTGTTGCATCACTTACACTTGAGCGTAAAAGAAACGAATCAAGAGTCACTAATCCGGTGTTATTATGATCTTTGATCCGGCATTGTTAGGATTAAACACCCATATTCGTATAGTGAGGATTATCTAGTTCCTATAGAACACTAGATAAACAAACATTTATATTGAGAGAGAGGTTGAGCTTGGACCGATAGAAGACAAGCGATTGTAACGGTTGTGAACTCGGACCGATAGAAGACGAGTCAAGATTGTGGTTGTTCTTGAGCCAATAGAAAAAGAAAGTCGGAGAGAGGACGTAGGCAAGTTGCCGAACCTTTATAAATCTTTGAGTCTTTAAATTCCGCACTATTTTCTATTTATTCGCAAGAAATTTCGTTATTCCGCCTTACCACTATTCAACCCCCCTTCTAGTGGTAAATTTATCTCTTCAGTTGGTATCGGAGCGGGTCTCTTTTTAAAGGTTTAACCACCTAAGAGAAAAAGATCCGCAAAATGGCACTTCTTGGCCAAATTGGAGGAAATGCACTCAACCGTCCTCCTTTCATCGACGGTTCCAATTTCATGACGTGGAAAAAGAAGATGGCAATCTTTGTTCAAGCCTACGATATTGAAATCTGGAAAGTTATTGCTCTTGGTCCTAAACTTGCTAAGAAAAAGGATGGATCGTTGAAAAAGATCGAAGAATTCAACGACGAGGATTGGAGAAATACACACGTCAACTCACGAGCTACTCAACTTCTCTATTGCGCTCTTAATCCCGAAGAACTCAATAGGATATCGTCCTATGAAAGCGCAAAAGAAATTTGGGAAATTCTCGAAGTCACTCATGAGGGAACCACCCAAGTCAAGGAGACCAAAATTAATATGCTACTCCATGACTACGAACTATTTTCCATGAAAGACGAGGAAACGATCACAAACATGTTGGATCGATTTTCGGCTATAACAAATGGTCTTGCATCTTTCGGAAAGCCTATATCGAGCAGCGACAAAGCTAAGAAAATTCTTTGATCGTTGCCACGAGAATGGGATGCCACGGTCACCGCGATCATGGAGTCCAAAGATCTCAACAAGCTCGAATTTAGTGACCTCATCGGGTCACTCATCAATTACGAGATCGTTCTCAAGTCTAGAGGCACAAAGCCAAAGCCTCGGGAAAGAGTGGTCGCATTCAATGTTGATAGCGACGTTGAGGAAGATGTTCCCGAAGATGAAGACGACGAGGAACTCGCTCTCTATGCCAAAAACTTTAGAAGGTATAAAAACCTAATTCAAAAGAGGCGAAGTTTTCTTGGTCGGGATGGCAAACCGGAGCAAAAGAAGAGTGGCTACACTCCCATCAAGAAGTTCGACAATAATTGTCGGAAATGCGGTCAAGCCGGTCACTATGCCAAAGAATGCCGAGGATCCTCTTCAAAACCTCAAATGGAAAGATTCAAAAAGAAGGAGGTCCTAATCACTTCTTGGAGTGATGACGCGGAGGAGATTGAAAGATCCCTAGACGCAAATCTTGCATTCATGGCACTCGACTCCGAAAGTAATATCGAGGTAAGTTCTAAACTCAATGATGACGAATATGACTCTTTTGATTTTTGTGATTCACAAGAAGTTCATCATGATGATGAGTTATGGAGTGCGTTTGAATCGTTGAATACGGAGTATGACGAGATGGTTAAATTAAACATATCTTTAAAGAGAAAAATAAAATCTCTAGAACTCGAAAATTCCTCTCTTCAAAACAAGGGCAAAACCATTGAGATCGACCATACATTATGCCTTGAAAAAGAAAATGTTTTGAAAATCGAGTTAACAAAAACTCAAAAGGAGCTAAAATATATTTTGAACAAATTTACTCTCGGAAACGAGAAATTCGAAAGGCTCCTATCTATTCAAAAATCGCCCTTGCTCAAACACGGTCTTGGTTTCGATCCTTTTAAACGGGAACAATCCCTTATCAACCTTGACAAAATAAAGAAAACCGAAACCGAGAAATCAAAAGATTCTTTCAAACGAGTTCACAATGTTAATGCTCATTCAAAGTTAAGAACCATCAAAGTTAAGCAAATATGGGTTCCTAAAGGGACAATTGTCCCGAATGCTATAAGCATAGTTAACTTTGGAGGACCCAAACGGGCTTGGGTACCGAAACAACCGAGAAACTCTATTTTTGTAGGTACCGGCACCAAGGAAAAACAAGTGGTACATTGATAGCGGATGCTCAAGGCACATGTGCGGCTCCGAGGACTTATTTGAAGACCTCGAATATCAAGATCAAGGACATGTGACCTTTGGAGATAATCAAAAGGGAAAAATCAAAGGCATCGGCAAAGTCGGTAAGGAACCTTCTCCTTCTATCAACAAAGTATTGTTTGTTGAAGGTTTGCATCATAATCTTCTTAGCGTTTCGCAACTTTGCGACGAAGGTTTTAAAATTCTATTCGAGCAAACGCATTGCACGGCATTTAGAAATAATAAAATTGCATTCATTGGTTTGAGATGTGGAAACATCTATATTGTTGATCTTAACGATAAAAGTTCATTCAATGAAAAATGCCTTATTACCTTGGATGACAATGCATATTTATGGCATCGAAAATTGGGGCATACTTCTTTACCTATTATTTCTATTTTATCTAGACACGACCTTGTTCGTGGATTGCCCAAACTCAAGTTTGATAGAAAGCATTTGTGTGAATCATGCATAAAAGGGAAACACACTCGAGAATCTTTTAAACCAAAATTCGAGGTTTCCACTAGTCGAGTTCTTGAACTTGTGCATATGGATTTGATTGGACCATCTAGACATGTTAGTTTAAATGGCAAACTTTACACTTTGGTTATTGTTGATGATTTCTCTCGATTTACTTGGGTTAGATTTTTAGGACATAAGGATGATGCATTTTCCGAGTTTTCTAAATGGTGTCGTTTGGTATCAAATGAGAAAAATCTCTCCATAATTTCAATTCGCAACGATCACGGAGGTGAATTTGATTGCACTCCGTTTGAACTTTTATGTGATAAATATGGTATTAATCATAACTTTTCGGCTCCTAGAACGCCTCAACAAAATGGAGTTGTTGAAAGGAAAAACCGATCTTTGGAAGAAATGTCGAGGACAATGCTTAATGAATACTCTCTTCCACGATACTTTTGGGCCGAAGCAATTTTTACGGCATGCTATGTGATTAACCGAGTTCATGTTCATAGAACTCATCTTAAAACCCCGTATGAATTATGGAAGGGCAAAAAGCCCAATATTGCTTATTTTCATCCTTTTGGTTGCAATGTATTTATTTTGAACAATGGCAAGGATAACATAGTCAAGTTTGATGCCAAATCCGACTCCGGAATATTTCTTGGCTACTGCACTAATAGTAAAGCATATCGTGTTTATAATATTAGAACGAATAAAGTTGAAGAGTCCATACATGTTAAATTCAATGATATGATCTCACTCCCGAGAAAGGTAGAATATTTTGATGATGCAGGTACTGTTCCGGATCCCTCACCCGAAGTGAAGAAAATTTCGGAAATCGAAACGAACACAATCGTTGATTTACCGAAAGATTGGAGGCACATCAAAGATCATCCAAAGGATCTCGTGATTGGAAACATTGAAGACGGTGTTCAAATCCGAAGGAGAACCACCGAATTTATGGCTCATTGTGATTTTGTATCCGAAATAGTTCCCAAGAATATATCCGAAGCTCTCGATGATGAAAGTTGGGTGATGGCAATGCAAGAGGAGCTTGTGCAATTCAAACACAATAATGTATGGAATTTAGTTCCCGCTCCTAAAGATAAAACAATTATCGGAACTAAATGGGTGCATAAAATCAAGAGTGACGAAGATGGCTATCCAATTCGAAATAAATCTCATTTGGTCGCTCAAGGATATAATCAAGAGGAAGGTCTTGATTACGAAGAAAGTTTTGCTCCCGTGGCTCGACTCGAAGCCATTCGCTTGCTATGTGCATTTGCCGCCCATAAAAAGATCAAACTATTTCAAATGGATGTGAAAAGTGCATTCTTGAATGGGTACATTCAAGAAGAAGTCTACGTCAAGCAACCTCCCGGCTTTGAAGATCATCAATTTCCGGATCATGTCTACAAGCTCAACAAGGCACTCTACGGGTTGAAGCAAGCACCCCGAGCATGGTATGATCGTTTAAGTCAATTTTTAATTTCAAATGATTATAAAAGAGGCAAAGTCGATAATACCTTGTTTGTTAAAATATTGAATGATGATATACTTGTTTGCCAAATCTATGTTGATGACATTGTATTTGGAGCTACTAATGAATCTTTGTGCCAAGATTTTTCTAATCTTATGAAAGGAGAGTTCGAAATGAGTATGATGGGAGAATTAACGTTCTTCCTCGGGCTTCAAATCAAGCAATGCGAAGATGGAATTTTTATCCATCAAACGAAGTACTCAAACGACCTCCTCAAGAAATTCAATATGGAAAGTAGCAAGGTGATATCTACGCCAATGTCTTCATCATTAAAGCTTGAGAAAGATGAAAATGGCAAATCCGTAGATCAAAAATTATATCGAGGTATGATCGGATCTTTGTTATATTTGACTGCATCTAGGCCAGATATAATATTTGCTACATGTTTATGTGCTCGATTCCAAGCTAATCCCAAGGAATCACATTTAACTGCTTGCAAACGCATTTTTCGCTACTTGAAAGGAACTATTGGACTAAGTCTATGGTATCCTTCTTGCCTGGATTTTAATTTAATTGCATATAGTGACGCCGATTTCGGCGGATGTAAAATTGACAAAAAGAGTACTAGTGGTACATGTCATTTTGTTGGATCATGTTTAATATCTTGGGGAAGTAAAAAGCAAACCAGTGTAGCATTGTCTACAGCTGAGGCCGAATATGTCACTGCAGGGAGCGCCTGCGCTCAAGTGTTATGGATTAAAAATCAACTCCGCGACTACGGCATACATTTTGAAAATACCCCTATCCTATGTGATAACACTAGTGCAATTAATCTAAGCAAAAATCCTGTGTTGCATAGTAGAACCAAACATATAGATATTAGACATCATTTTTTACGTGATCATGTTCAGAAAAAAGACATATGTTTAATTTTTGTCGGGACGAAGGACCAACTTGCTGACATTTTTACAAAACCTCTTCCCGAAGAATCATTTAATTCCATTCGTTTACAACTTGGTATGGGACATGTAGACAACTTTTGAAATAAGCTTACTACTCAAAATATCAAAATCCTTGATTCGGTTCACTCGCTAGCGCGCGCTAGCTTCACTTTCTTAACGCGCGCTAAAAACTGCTTTCTATAGCGTACGCTAACCTCACTTCCTTGCGTACGCTAATTAAAAACTTTTCGAATTCCATATTAGCTACTGGACAGTCCAGTAAGCTTTTCATTTTATACCTAACGTACGCTAAGTCTGTGTTCCTAGCATACGCTAACTAAAAATCCGTTGACTATATATATTCAGTACAACCCAGAAACACACTCATCCTTTCTAACGCACGCAATCATAAGAACACTCTTTTCAGAGAAATCCTAGCCGCTAATCGGATTCTTCAAACTTCCTCAGATCTTCGATTCCTCTCCGATTGATATCGAGCAAGAACCGAAAAGCCATGGAAAAAACAAACAATAACCTAAAACGTCCTCTCAACGCACAATATGATGCGACTCGATTCATCTCATCCACCGCCTCGAGGGTATTCTTTGAAATCCTTCCACAAGAACACATTACGGACTGTTATTTCTTCAATCCTTCGAGTCTGGAACGGGTAAATATCGATATCTCTAATTTCTTCTCTTCGCTTGGAATTGCCCGTTTTGTAGAATGTAAAAACCCCATTTTCCCTGAACTTGTCCGAGAATTCTACGCCAATCTCCATGTGGCCGACAGTGAAGGGTCTTCATCCCTTGTTTTAGGAAGTTTTGTTGGAGGAACACGAGTGAAAGTTTCCTCGGATATTTTGTCGCAAATTTTTGGTTTATCATCCGACGGATTTGTGTGTACTGGAAAAACTATTGCCGATGATACTGGAGTCAGGGAAATCGATGTCAAAGAGTTCCTTAGCTCAAAGGCTGTTATTGACATAACGGACGATTTCTTCGAAAACAATAATTTTGGGATCAACATTCGTCTACTCCTAGTAGCTCTCACAAAGTGCTTAATGCCGAAGGTGAATACCCAGCACAAATTAGTGGGAGTCGACAAGCATGTGGTGTATCGAGTTCTTAATGATGATAAAGTGAATTTTGCCGATATCATCATCAGCTGGATGAAGGTGAAGGGTGACCTTTTTTGGTCGAAAAACTACGCATCTCGCTCCCGCAAGGCTGGAATTCCTTATGGCTCCATTCTCACGGCCATATTCAGTTTTCACCACGTCGATTTGTCGAAAGACAAGGCTGTCCCCGTCTCTCTCGGTCATGAGATTTCGGACTCTTCGCTTAAGGCTATGCACTATGTCCGGACGTCCAACCGAGGCTGGATCCTATTCCCGTATCTTCGCGACGACGACCAAGTGGAAAAAGGATCGCACATGCCTACTGCAGCGGAGAAAATCACTCGCCGGGGACCTCATACTCTTCGAGAGATGCAAACCGGGGAGTTCGTGAGGAAGCCCACTTCGAAAGGGAAGCGCCCGATGAGAGATGTTGTCACGGAGGAAGAGGAAAGCGACCTTTGCGCTCGGATGCGGAGCATCGAGACCTCTCAGGATGAAATTCGAGAGGATGTTCGGTCTCTACGTTCGGAAGTCCGGGAAGTGCGCGGGTTGATCTCCGATTTCATCCGTTTCACACACCATTCGTTTCCTTTCCCCTCGTCCTCTTCCGACCCTGCTCCTTAGATTTGAGGATTTTGATGCTTGGTTGTAGAATCTTATTGTTCGAATAATCTTTATGTCTCATGTCATGAAAACTCTATGTATTACTTGAATTTCATCTTAATGATATTCGCATTTCACTTCATTTGGCATTTGTTGTTTACAAGTATTGTTGTTTACGTAATTTCGCTTTGAAT
The DNA here is from genome assembly GCA_033398695.1 of Orobanche coerulescens. Classification (NCBI taxonomy): domain Eukaryota; kingdom Viridiplantae; phylum Streptophyta; class Magnoliopsida; order Lamiales; family Orobanchaceae; genus Orobanche; species Orobanche coerulescens. Next base: position 66,963,151 of record CM065811.1, on the reverse strand, counting down.
AATGGCATTTTCGTTGATATTTGTTATAACGCAACAATTCAGGGGGAGTTCCTTTTTGTTTATGTCAAAAAGGGGGAGAATACTCCAAAAACCAAAATATACTAATATATCGAACAAGTTTACCTTGATTCGAATCATTTAAAATGTTTTTGCAGGTATTAATTAAATGTTTTGACATCATCAAAAAGGGGGAGATTGTTGACTCAAAATGTATTTGGATGATTATTCCATTCAAAACATTTAATTAGATCAATCTCAGATCGATAGTATTTTGAAGGAGCTAAATAATGTTAGCGCACGCTACTCATCTTATAGTAACGCACGCTATCGAGATATACATGTACAGCCCAGACAGTCAGCTGCAGCCAAGTGAAGTCACCTGATGGATAGCGCACGCAAGTCATTCAAAAGTAGCGCACACTAAGTAACTACAGTTAGCGCACGCTATACAATCCATATTAACGCATGCTATCGCATTATTCCAGAAGACAGTGAGGTTTGGAAGGAAATCAGAAATGGATTTTGCGCACGCTACATACATCAACTTACGTACGCAAAAACAAGGATGTAGCGCACGTTACTGCTCAGCTCTTGCGCACGCTACCGATATCACGGTCAATAGTCCAGTAGCTACTGGACTCAATACGTTAAGGTCTTTACGTACGCTACACAGGGTAACGTACGTTAATGAAAGAAATTAGTAGCGCACGCTAAGGTATAGGCATTAGCGCACGCTAAAAGGAGTCAGCATATTACCGTTTGATTTTCTACCGTTGGAAGGCAAGAGTCAATGAAGATCCGGAAAATCTGGAAAAGTTGGATTTAATTAATGCTAGCGCACGCTATGCATACTTGCTAGCGCACGCTAATCTCAAATTTAGCCGTTGGATAAAGAGTCGTTGGAGAGACAAACGGACATTTTCAAAGTCAAGATTGAAGACTTGGTGACCAGACGTTAACGCACGCTACTGATACATGACTAGCGCACGCTAGCCATACTATTTTACCGTTGCAACAGTCTTTGTGACCGTTCAGAGAAGCCAAGTCAAAGATCGATAGCGCACGCTAGAGAACATTATTAGCGCACGCTAATAACACGTTTTTCAGCATTTGAAGGATGGCTCTCACCTATAAATACCCAAAGGACTTGGGTATCAAACATACAACTTCAAGCATTCAAGCATACAAGCATACAAGCAATCAAAGCATACTTGAGCTCAGTTTTATATCTTTTATTGCATTTCAAGTTGTGAGAAAAGAAAGATACAAGAGTGATTTTCATTGTAATATCTATTATCCTTTGTATTCTTTCATTTGATTGTAAGTGTTGCATCACTTACACTTGAGCGTAAAAGAAACGAATCAAGAGTCACTAATTCGGTGTTATTAGGATCTTTGATCCGGCATTGTTAGGATTAAACTCCCATATTCGTATAGTGAGGATTATCTAGTTCCTATAGAACACTAGATAAACAAACATTTATATTGAGAGAGAGGTTGAGCTTGGAGCGATAGAAGACAAGCGATTGTAACGGTTGTGAACTCGGACCGATAGAAGACGAGTCAAGATTGTGGTTGTTCTTGAGCCAATAGAAAAAGAAAGTCGGAGAGAGGAGGTAGGCAAGTTGCCGAACCTCTATAAATCTTTGAGTCTTTAAATTCCGCACTATTTTCTTTTTATTCGCAAGAAATTTCGTTATTCCGCCTTACCACTATTCAACCCCCCCTTCTAGTGGTAAATTTATCTCTTCACCCCTGTTACTAGGCTCCCCATCATCGGCACATGCGAAATCTCTAAACAACTAGTCTAATCAGGGTTGTCGTTTTACGCGAGAGTAAACAACGGGTCACGTGAATACCCCCGGTTACTAGACTTCCCATCATAGAACAAACAATATCTCGACTTTTTGGGAAAAACTGTCCGACTCTAAACTCAAAGCAAGTGCCAACATGACTTATGTTACTGGACGACTAGCTAACCGAAAAATGTAACCAAATGTATTGACGGCGATTTGAAAACACGTATGTCTCCTCTCTTATCCGCTAAAATCTCTACAAAAACAAAAAAAAAATCGGACCTAGATGAATACTCAACAGAAACAGATATCACTGACTACGACTCAACTAAAACTCAACCGTTTCTTCAGAGAGAAATCAGTATCGTAACATCAGTTTTACACAAAAAGAAGCACGAAAAATTCACGAATGCACTCAAAAACACGACAAACAAGGCTAGCAACAACAAAAATAACGAAAAATAATGAAAAGTGCAACGAATAAGTACAACAATAATACTCGCAACAGAAAGTAACCCCCCCCCCCCCCCCAAACTTAGGATGTACATTGACCTCAATGGACAAAATGTAAAATGCAATAAAAGAAGAAGGTCAAGTACTCCCCTACAGTCTGCTCACGAACTGGTGCCGGCGTCGTCCGGTGAGCCTGCACGCTTCTCGACTACACCATGCGGAACGTTAATGAATGATCTTGCAACAACAAAGAGGAAATTAAGGATGAGCTCTCAAGTTTAAACATGATGTAAGGATTGGGAGACAATATAATCCGATAAAACGATTCGTTGCATATAGTTTGAAAATGCTTGGCTTAACAATTTTTCATTGCTGTAATTAATCAAACACTTGGTGTGCACAAGTTAAAATGAAGGACAAGAATTTTAATGGCTAACTCCAAATCCCAAAAAATAATAACACAGATATATAGCCATGATAAACGACAACTAACATCACCAATTCGTTTGTAATCACAAATACCATCACAATCAAACACCATATTCACCATATTCCAACTACACTTTTGAGAAAACTTTGAAGAACAACTAGCAACATATAACTTCAATTCACTTTTCAAATCATGTATCAATTATGATTATGAGATCGAGAATTACCTGACTTGGAATGAAGAATGCATGAAGAAGGAGCAGAAAAAGATATCGGCCGAGTGCTTGTGTGAAGGAAGGAAGGGACTTTACCTGATGTGTGCCCGCCGATCGTGTATATGAAGGATACATGGGCTTTCCTATTTGCGACGGGGGCCGCGGCACAGCTTAAGTGAGCCGCGGCCCATAGTACAGTCGGCCTGGGACTTTTTGTGATGTCGCCGGGTGCCGCGGCTCAATCTACGCGTGTCGCGGCTCATTGTGTTAGTGTGCCGCGGCTCATTTGGTCCGTGCCGCGGCACATAGTACAGTTTGTTTGGCCTTTTTCCTTCAACTGGTGTGTGCCGCGGCTCACTATTCTTGTGCCGTGGCCCATCACTGATTTCTTCCCCTGGGGAGATTCCTGCACAGAATTTTTAAAGAAAAACATCAAGAACGAGAGGGATAAGCAAATCCAAGCAAAAAAGACGAAAAATAAAGACTCTAAATTGCAAGAAAACACTAAAAAAATATAAATTCTACAACTAATAATCGGGTTGCCTCCCGAGAAGCGCTAAGTTTATAGTCTTCAGCCGGACTTTTCTAGCATTCATCCGGCGATGGATAAGACGACACTCGTCTTCTGCGCGTCTATTGGATTTCCCAAGTAGGCCTTCATCCGCTGTCCATTAACTTTGAATTTGCGGTCATCTTTTTGTACTTCCACTGCACCATGTGGGAACACTTAAACTACGGTGAACGGTCCCGACCATCGTGAACGCAATTTCCCAGGGAATAACCTTAAGCGAGAATTAAATAACAACACTTCTTGACCCGGGACAAACTCTCTCTGTGTGATGTGCTTATCATGCCAAATCTTTGTCCGCTCCTTATAAAGCTTCGCATTTTCGTATGCATCATGGCGAATTTACTCTAACTCGTTCAACTGTAAACAACGCTTCTCACCAGCAGATTTCAGATCAAAGTTTAATTTCTTTATCGCCCAGTAAGCACGATGTTCCATCTCTACAGGCAAATGGCAACTTTTCCGATAAACTAATCTGTAAGGCGACATCCCGATAGGTGTTTTATACGCAGTACGGTACGCCCAAAGTGCATCATCGAGTTTAAAAGACCAAACTTTTCGAGACGAGCTGACTGTTTTTTCTAGGATCCACTTCAGCTCTCGATTTGATATCTCGACTTGACCGCTCGTCTGAGGATGGTAGGCTGTAGCTACACGATGAGTGACTCCGTATTTTCTCAAGACCGCATCAAGGAATTTGTTGTCAAAGTGTGAACCACCATCACTGATAATGGCACGCGGAGTCCCAAAACGCGTGAAAATATATTTTTTTATAAAGTTGATTACGACATTGGACCCATTCGTTGGTAGTGCCACCGCTTCGACCCACTTTGAGACGTAGTCCACGGCCACCAAAATATAGAGATTCTTGTTTGATGGAGGAAAGGGACCCGTGAAGTTGATTCCCCATACGTCGAACAACTCAACCTCAAGTATGGTGTTCAGAGGTATTTCATGTCGCCTTGAGATGTTTCCCATCCGCTGACACCGATCACACATGGACACAAAGGAATGAGTATCTTTGAATAATGACGGCCAATAGAGCCCCGATTGTAAGACCTTTGCCGTTGTTCTATTTCCACTAAAATGTCCACCATAGGGTGATGCATGGCAATGATTCAGCACACTGTGGATTTCCTCGTCCGGAACACATCTGCGAATGATTTGATCAGGGCCTCTTTTGAACAGAAAAGGATCGTCCCACAAATAATACTTAGCATCTGAAATTAGCTTCTTCTTTTGATGGCGTGAGAGATCGGTTGGAATTGTTTTGCTCGCCAAATAGTTCACTAGATCAGCATACCAAGGCACGTGTTGCGAACCCAACTTGTAGAGCTGCTCGTCGGGAAAGGTTTCTATGATTTGCGGAAGACTTTCTCCTTGCTCAAGGGGACTCTCTAACCGTGAAAGGTGATTGGCAATGACATTCGCAGTCCCCTTTTTGTCGCGGATTTCCAAGTTGAATTCTTGGAGAAGAAGCACCCACCTAATCAACCTTGGTTTGGCATCCTTTTTCTCCAAAAGGTATTTTATTGCTGAATGGTTGGTCCACACTATCACTTTCATTCCCAATAAATACGCCCGGAATTTATCAAATGCAAAGATCACCGCCAACAATTCTTTTTCCGTTGTGGCATAATTTCTTTGGGTGTCATCAAGTCTTCGGCTCGCATAATATACGACGTGGAACACTTTCCCTCATCTCTGCCCCAAAACAGCCCCAATGGCAAAATCACTCGCATCACACATTAACTCGAACGGAAGGTCCCAGTCTGGAGCCACTATCACCGGTGCCGTGCTTAGAGCTTTCTTCAATAAATCTAAAATTTCTTTACACGACTCGTCAAAATTAAACGGAACATCCTTCATGAGTAGATTGCACAATGGCTTCGTGATCTTAGAAAAATCCTTAATAAATCGGCGATAGAAACCGGCGTGTCCCAAAAAGCTTCTTATGCCTTTTACTGAGGTAGGCGGAGGCATCTTCTCTATTGTTTCGATTTTGGCCCGGTCGACTTCAATTCCATGAGAGGATATTCGATGGCCAAGTACGATGCCCTCCTGAACCATGAAATGGCACTTCTCCCAGTTCAAGACCAAATTTGTTTCTTCGCATCTTTTTAGGACTTTCTGCAAATTTTGCAAACAAATATCAAACGAATCACCGAAAACAGAAAAGTCATCCATGAAAATCTCAATGCAATGCTATGCCATATCAGAAAAAATAGCCATCATACACCGTTGAAAATTAGCCGGCGCATTACATAATCCAAAAGGCATGCGCCTATAAGCGAAAATGCCGTAAGGACATGTAAACATCGTTTTCTCTTGGTCTTCTGGGGCTATATAAATCTGATTATATCCAGAATAACCATCGAGAAAGCAATAGAACTCGTGTCCGGCTAATCTATCTAACATTTGATCAATAAAAGGTAAGGGGAAATGGTCTTTTCTAGTGGCCTTATTTAATTTCCTATAATCTATGCACATACGCCAGCCCGTGACAATCCTAGTGTAAATTAATTCATTATTATCATTTTGAATAACCGTTATCCTACCCTTCTTTGACACAACTTGGACCGGGCTTACCCACTTGCTATCAGAAATCGGAAAGATCATACCTGCGTCAAGGAGTTTTAAAACCTCGACTTTTACCACCTCCTTCATGTTTGGATTCAAACGGCGTTGATGCTCCACGGATGGTTTGCAGTCTTCCTCCATCAAAATCTTGTGCATGCAAATGGACGGGCTGATCCCCTTAATATCCGCAATAGACCATCCAAGAGCAGATTTGTATTCCCTCAAAACTCTCAATAATTTCGCCTCTTGATCCCCCGCTAAAGTGGCCGAAAGGATAACTGGAAAGGAATCGTCGGGTCCCAAAAATGCATATTTTAAATGAGACGGCAGCTTTTTTAGTTCCAACTTTGGAGGTTTCTCGATTAAAGGGACTGGTCGAGTTAGTGAATTTCCTAGTTCCTCATACGGTTGATGAATGAAAATTGGCGGGGAAGCATCCATGTGTCGTACGTAGGCTGCATGCTCTGAATTTAATTCGGACGCAAACCCAATCAAAACGGACTCCAGTGGATCGGGTGGATAATTCTCTCGAAAGGCTCTACTTACACACGAGTCAATGACGTCAACTTGGAGGCAATTTTCAGCATCACTCGGATATTTTAAGGATCGAAAGATATTGAACGTTACTTGCTCTTCTTGAACTCGTAGAGTAAGCTTCCCTTTTTCCACATCGATCAAAGTTCGACCGGTTGCCAAAAATGGTCTTCCCAAGATAATTGGGATGTCTTGGTCCTCCTCCATGTCAAGCACAATGAAATCGGCCGGAAAGATGAACTTATCGACTTTGACTAAGACGTCCTCTATCACTCCCCTCGGATATTTGATGGATCTATCGGCTAATTGTAAGGAGACCGTCGTCGGCTTGGCTTCCCCAATATCCAGCTTTTTAAAAATAGAAAGGGGCATAAGGTTTATGCTGGCTCCGAGATCGCATAGGGCTCTTTCAAAAGACGAATTCCCAATGATGCAAGGAATGGTAAAACTTCCCGGATCTCTCAATTTAGGTGGGAGCTTCTTTTGTAGAATAGCGCTGCACTCCTCCGTCAATGCGACTGTCTCATACTCCTCGAGCTTTCTTTTGTTTGACAAGACTTCTTTCATGAATTTCACGTAACTCGGCATTTGTTCCAAGGCGTCGGCAAATGGAATGTTGATATGTAGTTTCTTGAAGACGTCGAGGAACTTGGAAAATTTCTTATCTATTTTTTGCTTTTGCAAACGCTGTGGGAATGGAATTTGAGGGGTGGGCTGAGTAGTCGACACTGACTTTGGCTTAGGCGCCTCATCCTTTTCTTTCTTACTTTGCTCGATTTTGTCCTTGTCATTGATAGGCTGCACTTTCAACTCCTTTCCACTTCGTAGTTCGATTGCTTACATGTTTTCCTTGGGGTTTAATTAGGTTTGCATTGGGTAATGCACCTTGAGGTCGAGAGGACAATAGACTTGCAATCTGCCCCATTTGTGCTTCCAAGTTTCGGATGGAGGCGGAATGATTTTGAAGGGTAGTCTCAGTGCGGGTCATGAATTGGCTCGTGTTAGCCGCCAATTAAGCAAGAGCATCTTCCAAGGACACCTTTGGTGATTGAGGGGGCTGCTGTGGGGGCTGCGCGAATTGAGCTTGTGGAGGTTTTAAAGCTTGCCCGTTCCTCCACGAAAATTTTTGGTGATTTCGCCACCCTTGATTATAAGCATTGGAGTACGGATTGTTCTGTCGATTTCTGTTCCCCACGAACTGAGCTTGTTCCTTCGGAGGTTGCTCGAAAGGGTTTCCGACTTGGCATTCTATGCTAGGATGAGATCCATTACACCAATTGCACGATTCAATGGTAACGGGAGAAGGAGCATGCAAAAATGCTTGAAGTTGTTGCGCCAATGCGGCAACTTGAGCTGATAATGTAAAGATCGGATCATTGTTTGAGATTTCCATAACTCGCTTTGGGATTACTCGTTCGGACGGCCACTGATACGTATTTGCGTCCATCGCTTCCAATAGAGAGTGTGCCTCGACCATTGTTTTTCCCATCAATGCTCCTCCAGCGGTTGCATCCACAAGGGTGCATGTAGAGGCACTCAATCCATTATAGAACGTCTGAATTTGTAACCAATCCGGTAGGCCGTGGTGTGGGCATCTCCTTAATAAATCCTTGTATCGCTCCCAAGTCTCGTGAAGCGACTCCATATCAAATTGTCCAAAGGTGGTAATTTCGCTCCTCAGTCTCGCCGTCTTTGATGGTGGGAAGAATTTAGCCAGGAAGGCTTGCGCTAATTCTGCCCATGTCGTGATCGAGCCCGGCGGTAAAGAGTTCAACCAAAATTTGGCTTTGTCCCTCAAAGAGAAAGGGAAAAGCCGTATACGAATAGCATCATCGGTGACACCGTTGTTTTTAAAGGTGTCACAAATATCGAGAAAAGACGCGATATGCGCGTTGGGGTCATCGTTCGGCAGACCACAAAACTGGCTTGCTTGTACCATCTGAATTTGCCTGCTTGATTTCGAAATTGTTCGCCTAGATGGATGGACGCCGAATTCCCAAAAAGTTCGCATTGATTTGCGGCATAGCATAATCGCGGAGTGCTAATGCCGGTTGAGCTTGCTGCACGAGGTTATCTCCTCCGTGATTTTCGGTATTATCGTCCATAGTGACTTTTGCTGGTAACTCTCGTTTTTCCTTTTTGCTTCTCCGAAGAGTGCGCTCGAGTTCGGTATCCAAAGGTAGTAGACCTTCGTTACCGAATTTTCTCATGCACTAACCGGAAACTCCTGAAAGGAAAAACAAATAAATAAAATTGCATAAAAACAGTAAAAAAAATGTTCAAACTAAGACTAGAAATACTGAAATCGATATTAGTAAAAAAAATCAGTCCCCGGCAACGGCGCCAAAAACTTGTTGCGATATTTCGTTTAACGCAAGTGCACGTTATCGTAGACAAGTAATAAAGTGATGAGTGAGTTATCGTTCCCACGAGGACTGAATCACTAATTACCGATTTATGTGTATTCTAATTTTATTTGAACAGTCGAAAATTGGGTTGCAATTAATAACTAAAGAAAATCAATAAAAACAGAAAAACGATCGCTCGAAGAAAGACAATCAAATGATGAATAAGTCTAGGATTGTGAATCCACCTCGGTTTATCCGAATTTACTCTCGATTATCTGAAGTTAATGATTTCCCCAATTTATTGAAGGCGAAGATTGCTAAAATACTCTACCGCCTCTCCCGAGGTCAGTAGATTTTTCTAAGGCGAATAATATACTCTATCCCTAGGTGAATTAATTCGACAATAGGCAAAAAGCACAAATTCTTCAAAAGGCCACGTAGTTCCTATGAGTATATTCCTATCTCACAAGATAAAACGGTTCTCACCAATAGTTCCTCACCAACTCTCCTCTCCCGATTCGAGTTGCGTAATTAAAACAATCTAATTATTGGCCAGACAATTGAAAGCATTAAAAACGATTGGGAAAACTCAACAGAAAAGGGTATTATATAGATAATCAAAAGCAAATTCGTCAAAACTTTGGTTTCATCAAAAAATCCTAGAACAGGGTTTTAGCCTGACATGCTAAAGGATAAAAATATAGAAATAATGAATGAAAGCATTGAAATCAAATGCAGATGAAGAACTCGGATTCCTCCGTTCTTCTGGCTTCCGCTCTCTGCTCTTGGAAGTCTTCTGCTTCTTCACCTTGATGATGATCGATTCCTCTCTTCTCGCCCCTCTTTAATTATGACCTTAAACCCTTATTTATAAATCCCATCAGCTTCCAAAACGCGTCTGTGTGATTAGGTCGAGAACAGGCTCCAAAATGGCCCAAAACCGCGCAGAACACACCAAAACTGCCCCGTGGGCCGCGGCTCAGCATCCTTATGCCGCGGCCCCCGGTACAGTCCACTCGGGGCTCACTGGTCACCTGCGTGTGCCGCGGCCCGCTGTCCTTGTGCCGCGGCCCCAGTCCAAAATTTGCCGTTTTCGCCCGTTTTTATCGTTTTAGCTTCCGGACTCCAATTTCCTGCCAAACATAAAAGAATAGGGCATTAAAAGCTCATTTATGCAGATTTACTCACAAAAAGAATACAAAATAATGATAAATAAGCGTATAAAAATACGCCTAACAGAACACCATGTTAAGAACTTGATTAATGTTAGAGATTAGGGTGATGTTTCTTTGGTCCAAAAATCTATAAAGGTATAACACCATTGTTGTCTCGGCTTGGCAAGGTCTTTGAGAGTCGATAAAAGGGTTTTGATGAACACAACTATAACTCTTATATATTCATGATAATTGGTTGTGTTGATACCTTAGGTATATGTTGATCACCAAATTAATAAGTTGATAATGTTCTTAGGAAGATATTATTGATTATTGGTGATAATGTTAGTTCTCAACGATCCTTGTGTAATAAAGGATGTAGATGTTAAAGAACTTGGTTAATTTGGTTGTTAATGGCGAATCGAAGGTGTTTAATGTATAAACTTGTTTGTAGTGATAACAAGAGTACTAAAAGGGCATTTTAGTGTAGTAATCCGATTTGTGGAAGACAAACCATATGTATTGAATTTCACCAATAGTTGATAGAATGTTCATTGTAATAGAATTAATTGAACGAGCAGGTTTCTGGTGTCATTTCCTACGAATTGCTATCAATATTATGTGAATGTATTATTGAATGAATTACGTTTCATTCAAGGTTGCTTGTTCGATTGAGTATTTAATCGAGGATACCGTCTGTTTGATCATTTGGAGAAAGACTATCGTTCACCTATGGAATTGAGGCAAGTTATCTTGCTTGGTTATAATGATGATTGAATTCTTGTCACAGTTATATGTTTCGTGTATATGAAACACTTATGAATATGTGATTCGTAGTCTGATATTGTTCTTGATGATGTTCCGTTTTTCATCATGGGATTGCATTCCCAAGTTCATCACCTTTGAATCGTTGATCTCATTGATCCTTATTGTCACTTCGGTGAGTTTCTTGATCCTTAATCGGATATGTGATTTATTGAATTCATTGTCATGTTGTATCGTGACATATCTGGAATCATATCTGCGTTCCGGTTGGTTATTGTGTAGGATTATTAGCCAGGCACATATATAATCATACGTGGATATTTCCGTATTGGACTGTGCACACGAGATGTAGTTCGTGAGGCTAATTAGGTACATTGTCACACATATATTCTGGATTCCGTATACGGGGTGGACATTTGCACGGACACATTTCCGGATCGAGCATACTGTGATGTCCATCTTGAGCCATATTGTTTGGTCGTTTATAGTCCATGTATGATTGGATATGTTTGGCAGTTTGTGACTGATTGTTCATACGCCCGAGGGGTATGTTCAATAGTCGGGATATTTCTTTGAGATCTAGTATATGTGAATTGTATAATGTCTGGAGAATCATTTATCATGTATATCTGACCCTGTGTTTTGGGCGAAATACTTGTGTTGTATTTTAGATTGAGGCAAAGACAAGGCACGGGAAGAGCATGGTGACGGCGAAGGGTTCGAAGGATACTAGTTCGGGGGGCCCAAATCTCTTGTTGTCCGGTTATGCTTGAAAATCGTGTAATGTTATTTTCCACTTCATTTAAACTATTGACCGATTGTATTGTTATTTGAAGTATATTCCATCTCCATATGGTTTATACTTGTATTTGGATCATGTGTACGTTAAGGCCACTGGCCATACTATTTATAAACTCCTAATCGGAGTAATGACTATTTATTGTGGTTCGGTATCACAAGGTAATATATATTAAATCTGTATTTTGATATCGCCTGGTGGGTCCCAGTGTGGGGTCCACGGTACTGCAATAGCTGCCTTTTGGGGTGTTATAGAGAGGTTGACCAAGAGAGAAGGGAGAGTGACAGAAGAATCGGGAGAGGAAGAAAGTGAGGGTGAAGTGACGGCAGATGATTTAGGGTTAAGATTAAATAAGGGGCCATCAAAGGTCATGATTAAAGGGAGTAATATCCTTTAATCGGATGGCTCGCGATAAAAGGGCTGCCAAATGGGTCTGGGCCGGGCTAAGTAAAGTTATGGGCCAAGTTAAGATGGAGATATAATTATTGGGCCTGTTGGGCCAAAATATTGTAACAAGAGAGATAGATAAAATCATTGAGAGAAAAAAAGAGATAAAGAATACGAAAAGGTAATTGTGTATTGAGACCCCGAGAAAGAGCAAATGAGAATAAAAGAGGATTGCAGGAGAACAGAAAGACTCATAATGGCATATACACCAACTAGAGAAAATTTATTGTAGAACATGCGGATGAGATGATCATTCTCTCTTATTAGTTAAAAAATAGGAAATATTTAATAATAAAATTATTTCCAATATTATAGATGACTACTTTTACACTATATTCTTCAATAACAAAATATAAATTATTTTATACGAGATTTTTATATTATTTCTACAATATACTAATTTGTAGCACATCAAAAATTGATGTGACCTTATCACATGCATGTTCTAATCCGTAAAAAATAATGGATTCATAGCCATACGATAGTAAAATGTAAATCAATAACTAATGAAAAACATCCACAATGTTAGTAGTATTATCGAGCTGAATTGATACAAAGATGATTAATTCACAATAAAATATCTTGTAACGCATACGGTGTCCTCAATGCTTCGTCAAACAATTACCTACAATAAAAGACATCATAAAAATAGAATATATTATTTTTTTTGGTGAGTAAATAGAATATATTACTTTATCCGACATAATATATGTAAACTATTAAAATATATTCTAAACTAATACTTAGAAACTACATCAAAGTTTGTCAACACTTTTTTATACACAATATTAGTCGTCGTATTATGCATCTAACCAAATTAGAACTTTCAAGTCTTTCTTGCTAGATTTACTAACAACGGTGTTAGATTTATTTGAAGTGTAAATATACCTACTAGAAGGGGGGTTGAATAGTGGTGATAGTGATTTTTGATTTTGCTTGTGAAGAATTGAAGTCTAGAAAATAAGAGACTCAGAGATTATGGAAGTTCGGCAACCTGCCTACGTCCTCTCTTTGTTCTTTTCTCTATTGGCTCGAGAAAAATCACACTCAACTTTGCCTCATCTTCTATAGGTCCGGGCACAACACTTACACTTCACTTGTCTTTGATTGGTCCAAGCACAACCACACAATCAAGAAATTTTCTTTCTAGTATTCCATTGTTACTAGAATAACCTCACTTTGAGATCTTAGAATTCAATCCTTGCAATGCCAGACCAATGATCCTAATAACACCGAATTGAAGTCTCTCGGATCACGTAGGAGTGATGCAAACACTCAAACACACTAGTCAAAGAAGACACAAAGTATGAATGATAATAAAATATAAGTACACTACTTGTATGTTTTCATACACAACTTGATAATGAAGAAATAGCTGAAGAGAGTAGTAGTATGCAGAGCTCCGAATATGTACTTTTAAGCTTGTAGTTTTGTGTCTTGAAATACCCAAAGGTATGGGTATTTATAGCTTTCAGTCGACCTTGTTGCCATGTAAATTATCACTAGTCGCATGCGCTAATAGTATACCCAGCATGCGTTATCAGGCCAAAAATCCGATATTGCAATCCTGATCATTTGGAATGAACTGACTTCACTGATCTAATGGCTATATTTTGCACTTAGCGTGCATCACTGTCCATCTTTAACTTGTGCTAGTGAGTCAATCCTTGATTTCCAGATCTTGAAATATTCGCGTGATCTCCGTATTGAAAAGGTGTCTAATGGTCCTATGACCAATAATAACAAATTGAAGGTAATATGCGCTAATGTAATCTTTAACGTATGCTAAATATGTTTGAGTCAAAGGTCATATTCTTCAAATAGCGTGCGTTGGACTCCCGTTAGTGTAACACCCCCAAACTGCTCGGGAATATTACAGCGCCGCAGACCCTGTAACACCCCCAAAACCGTATGGGAATATTACACGCCGTAAACCCTTTCCGCAAGGATCTACCAGGCTAAACGTCCATAAACAACCAAATGCTTGCCCGGCCATGGTCAAACAATATAATAATACAGACCGTTAAGGTCACTTACACATAAACACACGCCAGGATGAGGTCACACAACTCTATCAACAGGATCGACTAACAACATTACCCACACAGGTTCGAAATACAATACAACGGAAGACCGAATCAACTCTAACAATACAAATAAACTCTACTAACTCTCAACTCTTGATTAGTATCGCACTCGTCATCCCCTTGTGCCAATCCTGTGTTGCTCCCCGAACTGCATGTACACAGGCCTTGAGCAGGACATCCACCCCCAAATACTCGGGGTTAGTAAAACTCCACTGTTTTACTAGTGCAAGTATCAAACCATACGAAATGTAACAAGCAAATAGCAACTACGAATTTAATACGTAAATCACTTATCGAAATGTTCCCGAGAAGTTTTAGAATTTCGAACTCAAGTAAGAGATATTTGAAAAGGAACACATCATCTCGGGGATTTTTAAAGCAGAAATTCTTTTGGACCTCGAGTCCCAATTTACAAAACCTTTTCGTAAACATTAGGGCCTTAGCCCGATTCTCGTTTCAAAGCATACTAAATAATATATCATTATGAGTCCGAGATCCATATTTAAAATGTTACCCGAACAATCACTGCTACACGATCATTGTTCGTACACATCATGTACCGAACTCCGGAGGCCTCGACGGGCCTTACCCGGACCACACACACTGTTCGTACACATCATGTACCAAACTCCGGAAGCCTCAACGGACCCTACCCGGCCACACACACTGTTCGTACACATCATGTACCGAACTCCGGAGGCCTCAACGGACCCTACCCGGCCACACACATCGTTCGTACACATCATGTACCGAACTCCAGAGGTCTCGTCAGACCCTACCTGGATCACACACCTTGTTCGTACACATCATGTACCGAACTCCAGAGGCCTCGTCAGACCCTACCTGTATCACACACCTTGTTCGTACACATCATGTACCGAACTCCAGAGGCCTCGTCAGACCCTACCTGGAACACATGCGCACACATCGACACGAAACAACTCATAATCATTAAATGTCAAGCCATTCCACATTACTCCGAAATGTACAATCAAGTATGTAAACCAAAACAACACGAATATCATGATCATCACAACGACTCTTAACCAACAAAACACACATTCGGTACACAATACATTGCACAACCACGTGTACAACCATCTCATATGTACATCGCAATCCTGCACAAATGGCACAACGCCGAACACGTATACCAATATATCACTATTATCACAAAGCTTTCAAATTTCGGAAAACACAACCAACTCAAACGGAACATATTTACGGAGGCAAGCAAAATCGTCATACATATCATACGTAATTACTAATGGCAAGATACAAGTCGTATAATAAGATACTTGCCTTAATAACCGCTACCAAACGCTCCGAAGAACACGGTTCGACCGGGAAGCTCGGACCCCGAAGAAGACAACGAACGGAAGGGTTCCGACTCGAGTTTTTCACAAGAATTCGACCCTAACAACATATAATCAATAAATCATCAATCATACGAGGAAGAATATGTAACACCCCCAGGATATCCGAGGTATATTACAGCGCCGTGAATCCCTACATGGGACCCACCAGGCTGAACAAGCATCATACTCATCGACTCACAGAAACAACAGAAAAATACCTCGTCATAAAGACGCCCAACAAAATAATTCATCCGGTTCAACCGGTCAAACATGACACCATAATCCATCACAACATAATAAACAACAATACAATCCCGACAAGTAAAAGTTCTTAAGTACTCGAGTACTTCTATTAGTTTAAAGACCACAAAGGTAAAAGATAGAAAGCAACAAGACACCACTCGTGCACAATCATCACGCACGGCCATCATCCGCATCTTGGTCCAAAGACCCGTTCGTCTCGATGAACCTGACCTGAAATTCATAAAACGAATTTCCCCAAAACGGGTCCCCAGAGGGGTTAGCAATTACGCTAGTACAAGTAACCAAATGAACGACTTACATCTTACGCATATAGTAATGCATGCAATTCAAAAAAACATAGTTCCAAATCACTCATTTCCAGAAATGCCATAATCAAATCACATTTGTAAAAATGCACCACAATTAACCGTGGATCCACCCCTCCGTGGACCCCTACCGAGACCCCGTCGGATCTAACCCATAGTGGTTAAAAGCAAGCTCGCGAATCCACCCCTCCGTGGACCCCTACCGAGACCCCGTCGGGTCTAACCCATAGTGAGCATACACACACACACACACACACAATTCTCATGCAATACTAATACGTTAAGATTGTAAGTTCATAAGGGTACTTGCCTCGGTTAATAGACGGTGATACGAACGGAAAGGAAGAATCGAACACGACCGCGAGGAACCGGCGGAAATGAACCTAACGATTCGAATAACACAATCACAACCAACTCTAGACGATTACGGAAATGGAATACACCCGGAAACCCACCTACGATTCATGTACATTCGTACCAAAAATAACAACGAGGGCGGACCACAACCAAACCCTCTCGATTCCGTAAAAATCCACAAAATATCCATGAATCCGTAGGAAAACTAAAGATACTAACAATATTAATCGTATACATCATGAATCCACCAAAAAAACGGAACGAATCGGAAGAAAATCCCAAAACCCCCAAATTAATCGAAAATAGGGTTCTAGAAATATTACCTTTGGAGATTCAAGTACTAAGATCCGTAGAACACGCGTTAGATTGATTATCCGGGCCTCACAACCGAAGGAAAATGATGAAAATCGACCCCGAATGAAGAATGCTTGAGAAGTTCTCCCCTTAGACCTCTCTCTCTCTCTCGCAGTGAATAATGGAGGAAAATGGCCGATCTCGTCTAATATGGACGAGATTGCACGATTGACCGCTTTGTGTGCCGCGGCACGGCGTGTGCGCGGCACGTGCCAAAATTACTCCTGTGTTTCGGCGGTGTGCGCGGCACGGCTGCGTGTGCCGCGGCACCGTCTGATCGGGTTTTGGTCGCAGATGTCACGGGTGTGCCGTGGCACGGGACGGGTGTGCCGCGGCTTGACTCGGCTTGTGCGCGGCCGGGACGGGTGTGCCGCGGCGACTGGCTGCTTGTGCCGCGGCACCGGATGGGTGTGCCGCGGCACACGATCTGATTTGCTCGACCAACAATTGGAGAAATTTGTGTGCCTTGGCGCACACATTGTCTTGTGGCCCACACCCCTTTTGGGTCCCAAAATGATAAAAATGATCCGGAAAGAGAATAAAAACGATAGGAATCAATATTTGGGAACCAATAACACGAAATGGATCGACGGCAACCCCGAAACGGCAGTTCCGCACAACAATAACGAGTATACAGTTCAACAGTTGACAGGAAGGACACACTGAAAGGTACACGAGGGTCACTACGATCGAGGAATACACCAAAAATAAAAATACAAGGGAAAGAAAAATGCGGATATTACATTCTACCCCTCTAAAAATAAGTTTCGTCCCGAAACTTAAGAAACAAACAACTCAGGGTACCTAGCACGCATGCTATCCTCGGTTTCCCAAGTTGCCTCCTCAACACCGTGTCTCGACCACTGCACTCTGACCAAAGGGATGGTCTTATGCCTCAGTCGCTTCTCACGATGCTCCAAAATCTTCAAAGGACGCTCCTCAAAAGTAATATCTTCAGCGATATCAATCTCGCCATAATCGATGACGTGACTAGGATCCGGGACATATTTCCTCAGCTGGGAAACATGAAAAACGCTATGAACATGACTCAAGGCCGGAGGTAACGCCAAACGGTATGCCAACCCACCGACTCGCTCGAGGATCTCAAAGGGGTCGATAAATCTCGGACTCAACTTCCCTTTCTTCCCGAAATGAAAAACTCCCTTCGTCGGCGACACCTTTAGCAAAACGTGGTCTCCCACCTCGAATTCCAAAGGTCGACGATGGACGTCGGCATACGACTTCTGTCGACTCTGGGCAGTCAATATCCGTTCCCGAATTAATTCTATCTTCCGCCTCGTCTCTAAAACGACATCCGGCTCGGTCCCGACCAAATGGACGCCTCATTCCAACAAATCGGTGATCGACATCGCCGCCCATAAAGTGCCTCATACGGTGCCATCCGAATCGATGCGTGTCAACTATTGTTGTACGTGAATTCGATCAATGGCAAATGTTCCTCCCAGTCACTACTCTAATCGAGAGCACATGCACGCAACAAGTCCTCGAACGTCTGGATAGTGCGTTAGTATCCCATCATTTGGGGATGAAAAGAGGTACTCAAACGCAACCGGGTACCCAACGCCTTATGCACCGCCTGCCAGAAGTGCGATACAAAACGGCCATCACGATCCGAAACAATAGACTTCGGGGTACCGTGAAGTCTCACGATCTGCGCGATAAACACACGAGCTAACTTCTCCGGGCCCGAAGTGTCCTTGATGCCTAGAAAATGTGCCGACTTGGTCAGACGATCGATAATCACCCATACCATATTCATGCCCGACCTCGATCTCGGCAGACTCGTAATGAAATCCATCGATATATCTTCCCATTTCCATTCCGGAACGGGAAGTGACTGCAAAAGCCCAGCCGGTCGCTGATGCTCGATTTTGACTTGCTGGCAAGTCAAACACCTTGCTACAAACTGTGCGACCTCCTCCTTCATGTCATTCCACCACAAGTTCCTTCTCAAGTCCTTGTACATCTTACTCGAACCAGGATGAACGGAATAAGGTGTAGCATGGGCCTCACGCAAAATACTCTGTCTCATCTCTGAGTTGTTCGGCACACAAAGCCAACCCCGAAACCTCAAAACACCATCTTCGTGAATCACAAATCCAGGAGACTTTCCTTTAAGAACGTTCTCTCGGATTTGAGTAATCATCGGGTCCTCTAACTGCTTCAGCTTAATCTCATCGATCAAAGACGACGAAATTTCCAAAGCACAAAATTGCCCGACAGTTCCCGACAACAGAACCTCAACATCTAACTCGATCAAAGCTCACCGAAGCTCGGACTGAGACGTAAGTATCTCAAGCGATCGCAATGAAATCGATTTCCGACTCAAGGCGTCGGCCACGACATTCGCCTTGCCCGGATGATAAAGGATTTCGAGGTCATAATCCTTAATCAGCTCTAACCACCTCCTCTGCCTCATATTCAACTCCCGCTGAGTAAATATGTATTTCAGACTTTTATGATCGGTAAAAATCTGACATGCAGAGCCGAAAATATAGTGACGCCAAATCTTGAGCGCGAATACGACTGCCGCTAACTCCAAATCATGGGTAGGGTAGTTAAGCTCATACGGCCTCAACTGTCTCGACGCAAAGGCAATGGTCTTGCCGTGCTGCATTAATACGCACCCAAGACCCTGACCCGAAGCATCGCTATAAACGGCGAATCCCTCGTTGCCACATAGCAACGCCAAAACCGGAGCTGAAGTCAAACGCTTCTTCAGTTCCTCAAAACTGAACTGCCTCTCGTCATTCCAAGCGAACTTCTCGGATTTCTGGAGCAACTGTGTAATTGATCGAGCCAGTTTCGAGAAACCCTCGACGAACCTACGGTAGTAGCCATCCAAACCCAAGAAACTTCGGAGCTCTCTCACGTTTTTGGGCGGTGCCCAATCCAATACCGCCTCAATCTTCTGCGGATCTACACGAACCCCCTCGGCTGAAATCACGTGACCCAAAAACATCACTTCCTTCAGCCAGAACTCACATTTCGAGAACTTCGCATAGAGTTGCTCGGCCCTCAAAATGTCTAACACTATCCGCAAATGATGGGCATGCTCTTCCTCGTTCCTCGAATAAATAAGAATATCGTCAATGAAGACGACGACACACTTATCCAAATACTCGATAAAGACTTTGTTCATCAACTGCATGAACACCGCCGGCGCATTAGTTAACCCGAAAGGCATAACTACAAACTCATAATGTCCGTATCTCGTCCGAAAAGCTATCTTCGGCACATCGGACTCTCTCACCCGGAGCTGATAGTACCCCGATTTCAAATCAATCTTTGAGAATACCGCAGCTCCCTGCAACTGGTCGAACAAGTCATCAATTCTCGGCAAAGGATACTTGTTTTTGATGGTCACCTTGTTTAGTTCCCGATAGTCGATACACAAACGTAGTGAACCATCCTTCTTCCGCACAAACAGGACCGGTGCGCCCCAAGGCGAGGCGCTCGGTCGAACATACCCCGACTCAAGAAGCTCACTCAACTGCTTCTTCAACTCGGACATCTCTGAAGGTGCCATGCGATAGGGCGCCTTCGAAATAGGAGCCGCACCCGGCTCTAACTCTATAGCGAACTCGACCTCACGATCCGGTGGCAATCCCGGTAACTCGTCAGGAAAAACATCAGAAAACTCATTAACGATTGGAATCAACGAAAGCTCGACTCCACCACTCTCCGCCTTCAAGGCGTAGCACCAATAGCCGGTACACCCCTTTCGCAGGAGTCTCATCGCCTTCAAGGCGTTAATAACGAATTTCTGGTTCCCCCTCTTTCGCCCGACGAAAGAGTGCTCGGTGCCATCATCGGCTAACATGGTGATGATTCTCGTGCGGTAGTTCATGATTGCACCATGCCGCTCGAGCCAATCATCCCCGAGAATTAAGTCCTCACCCTCAATACCCACAACAATAAGATTAGAGAGCCAAGCCCTCTCACAAATAAACACAGAACAGTCTCGAACCTCCTGATCACCAACGATCCTATCACCGCTAGGAAGCTTAACGATGAAGGGCTCATAAGGCGTCAAACGGTCGAGACTCAAACGGCGCACACAATCCAGAGATATGAATGAATGCGTAGCACCAGAATCGAAAAGCACACTGACAGGATGAGAAAGAATATGAACGGTACCTGTCGCTACGGTAGCCGCTGGATTATCGGCTCTCCGCATCTCATAGACATGCGGGTGGCTGAGCCGACGCTGGAAGCTCCCCCCTTGGAGGGCTGACCCCGACCTCTCCCCCGACTAGCACTCGGCGGAGATTGAGGAGCAAGCGATCCCTGATTCACACTTGGTTCCCTAAGCGCTGGAATGGAAACCCGGGCACCAAAGATTTTCTCCCTCTCGGCCTGACGACCACAGCTGTGACCGGTGGCCCTGCGATTACATGTCAGCAAAGGACTCGGACAATTACGACTGATGTGGCCTGGCTGGCCACAGTTGAAACACTTCACCTCTCGAGAAGGGGCACTGGCTGCCCTGCGGGGAAACCCAGTAGATCGAGCTGGGCCACCACCGGCGGAAAAGTTAGCAGACTGGAATTTCTGCTGACCCCCACCTTTGTGGCCTGAAAAATTCCCGGCAGACTTCTGCTTCTTGCTCTCGCGGGCCGCCTCACTTGCCGTCACAGACATATCATAAGCAAGGGCCCTACTCTGGTAATCCTTCAAGGTAGTACAGACGAGCCCCGACATATAGTCCCGAATCGACAATTTCATCCGTCTGGAAAAATGGAAAATTTTGTCGCTCTCCTCGACAACTTGGGTCTTCACATAACCCAACTCCTTGTTAAAGTCGGCAATAGCCTGAGATACGGGGATATCCCGTGGTTGAGCATCATAGAAAGCATGTACTCGAGCCTGCCTGACCGGCCACAGGCAATATTCAGTCTCCATCAGTTCTTGGAATTCGGTCCACGAAGCAACATGGTCCTTGGGCCCAACGGCCTCCCACCAATCCGTAGCGTCCCCAGTGAGGAAATCGGGCAATAGGGACCTTACGGTCCTCGGGGACGATTGGTGGCGGTGAAGACTTTAAATATCTCCTTGATCCACCCTCCCGGCCGATCGGGTCTGAAGCTCCCGAATCGAGGAGGATGCATCTTGATGACATCCTGAAGCCAGCGGTCCGCTCCGCCCGATTACCATGGGCCGGATCCGGGTTACGAACCGCCTGAGCTATCGCCGCCATTTGATTCACCATTTGCCGCATAATGGCCGCAATACCAAGGTCGGCGCGCTCCCGAGAGGAAGCATGACCGTGGTCGCCGATCGCTTGCTCCGGCTCGTGACGTGGCCGCCCCACCGGCTGCCCCATGTCCCCGGCCGCGTCCACGACCACGACCGCGACCACGACCACGACCTCTTCCAAAGATCCATACTGGAGTTAAATAAGTAGCAAAAGCCATACGATGGTAAGTACAAGAAAAGAACGATCGCAAATCGAGAACTAGGGGTACGATACAAGAGCATAAGGAACAGAGGAAAGAAAACTTACGGGCACTGGTAGTACCGGAATCATGGCAGCGTGATGATGATGTGCAAAACAAAATACAACAAGACCCAATAAACCAACAAGCCTAGGTATCCATAAACCTAGTGCTCTGATACCATTTTCTGTAACACCCCCAGGATATCCGAGGTATATTACAGCGCCGTGAATCCCTACATGGGACCCACCAGGCTGAACAAGCATCATACTCATCGACTCACAGAAACAACAGAAAAATACCTCGTCATAAAGACGCCCAACAAAATAATTCATCCGGTTCAACCGGTCAAACATGACACCATAATCCATCACAACATAATAAACAACAATACAATCCCGACAAGTAAAAGTTCTTAAGTACTTGAGTACTTCTATTAGTTTAAAGACCACAAAGGTAAAAGATAGAAAGCAACAAGACACCACTCGTGCACAATCATCACGCACGGCCATCATCCGCATACTGGTCCAGCACCCATTCGTCTCGATGAACCTGACCTGAAATTCATAAAACGAATTTCCCCAAAACGGGTCCCCAGAGGGGTTAGCAATTACGCTAGTACAAGTAACCAAATGAACGACTTACATCTTCCGCATATAGTAATGCATGCAATTCAAGAAAACATAGTTCCAAATCACTCATTTCCGGAAATGCCATAATCAAATCACATTTGTAAAAATGCACCACAATTAACCGTGGATCCACCCCTCCGTGGACCCCTACCGAGACCCCGTCGGATCTAACCCATAGTGGTTAAAAGCAAGCTCGCGAATCCACCCCTCCGTGGACCCCTACCGAGACCCCGTCGGGTCTAACCCATAGTGAGCATACACACACACACACACAATTCTCATGCAATACTAATACATTAAGATTGTAAGTTCATAAGGGTACTTGCCTCGGTTAATAGACGGTGATACAAACGGAAAGGAAGAATCGAACACGACCGCGAGGAACCGGCGGAAATGAACCTAACGATTCGAATAACACAATCACAACCAACTCTAGACGATTACGGAAATGGAATACACCCGGAAACCCGCCTACGATTCATGTATATTCGTACCAAAAATAACAACAAGGGCGGACCACAACCAAACCCTCTCGATTCCGTAAAAATCCACAAAATATCCATGAATCCGTAGGAAAACTAAAGATACTAACAATATTAATCGTATACATCATGAATCCACCAACAAAACGGAACGAATCGGAAGAAAATCCCAAAACCCCCAAATTAATCGAAAATAGGGTTCTAGAAATATTACCTTTGGAGATTCAAGTACTAAGATCCGTAGAACACGCGTTAGATTGATTATCCGGCCTCACAACCGAAGGAAAATGATGAAAATCGACCCCGAATGAAGAATGCTTGAGAAGTTCTCCCCCTTAGACCTCTCTCTCTCTCTCGCAGTGAATAATGGAGGAAAATGGCCGATCTCGTCTAATAAGGACGAGATTGCCTGATTGACCGCTTTGTGTGCCGCGGCACGGCCACGGCGTGTGCGCACGGCAGCCAAATATTACTCCTGTGTTTGGCGGTGCGCAGCAAGACTGCGTGTGCAGCGGCACACTCTGATACGGGTTTTGGTCGCAGATGTCACACGGGTGTGCCGCGGCACCGGACGGGTGTGCCGCGGCACTGACTCGGCACTATGCCGCGGCACCGGATGGGTGTGCCGCGGCACACAGTGCAGTTTGCTCGACCAACAATTGGAGAAATTTGTGTGCCGCGACACACACACCTTGTGCCGCGGCCCACACCCCTTTTGGGTCCCAAAATGATAAAAATGATCCGGAAAGAGAATAAAAACGATAGGAATCAATATTTGGGAACCAATAACACGAAATGGATCCACGGAAACCCCGAAACGGCGGTTCCGCACAACAATAATGAGTATACAGTTCAACAGTTGACAGGAAGGACACACTGAAAGGTACACGAGGGTCACTACGATCGAGGAATACACCAAAAATAAAAATACAAGGGAAAGAAAAATGCGGATATTACAGAATAATCGTAGAACGCCCGAAAACCCCTCTATGACATTTTATCGGACACCTTCAAGGCGTCGATCAAGAACTCGACCAAAACAACGAATCGATACGATCCAACCATGGAATAACAAGGGAAATGATATAATACATCTAAATAATCATCAATCCATCATAATCCTA
Organism: Orobanche coerulescens; assembly: GCA_033398695.1. Lineage (NCBI taxonomy): Eukaryota > Viridiplantae > Streptophyta > Magnoliopsida > Lamiales > Orobanchaceae > Orobanche > Orobanche coerulescens. Next base: position 66,938,641 of record CM065811.1, on the reverse strand, counting down.
AGTTAAATCGGATTAAACGGATGAAAACCAAAACACCAAAATTCCCCAAAACTAGATTTCTAGGAAATCCGACCTGATTCGGTAGATCGGAGGATGTTATAGGATGGATGATTGATGATATGAAACTCAAAACTTCATGGATTAATTGTATAACAACATCCTTCCATGATTCCAACACCTCCAGCCGCGGAAGAGAAGGAAAAACCGAGTGAAATGGCTGAAGAAAAACGCTGCCAGGCCTTAAATAGGCCGACTGCCGGCCGCCTTACGTACGTAACCGGCCATGGCTTACGTACGTCGTGTCGGCCATGGCGAACTCATCTTCGGAAATGCCGGAAGCGTTACGTCGTTACGGCCGGGGCCTTACGTGCGTGGCGGCCTTACGTACGTAACTGCCGATCACTACCGTACGTTACTCGGCCAGGGCTGGCCTGGCCCCAGCATGCCCGGCCATGACTCGGCCGGGACCCACTCCGACGGCCCGAACGACCCCGAAACCCGAACTTGAGTACGAATCGAAGATACGGTTACGAAGTACTCGCAAAGATGAATTCGAGCACTAAGAGAACACACGATTCCGACCACCCGAAGGCCCGAAATTCGACAACGGAAAGTAATTACCCCAAACTTTGGGAAATTACGAAAATGGCCCAAAACGTCCGAAATACACGATACATGGTCGAAACACCAAGCCGAAGCTTGCAACATGAATAATAACATTAAATGAACTTACGAGAAAGTCGAAACAACAGTTTCGGACGAGATTCGCAAGAATCGAACTCAAGTGCGGAAAAACTGCTAAAAAGCACGGAACTCAACAAAACAACACCGAAACGAACTCGGATGACAAAAGCGTAGAATTAATCATTCTCAGAATGACGAAACGGTCATGAGAGAGTCGTAAAAATGGACTCCGGCCGAAAAAAGAAATTTACCAAAAATCGAAAATTGCGGATATTACATTCTTCCCTCCTTAAAAGAAGTTTCGTCCCGAAACTTAAAACAAGTAGGGAGAAGAAATATCCCGCCAGGAAAAACTCAACGAGATACACAAGAACCACGTAACTCATGCCCAACGGCGAAACATTACAAGCAACGCAACGGAATATACGGCGTGAAAACACGCTCCACGACGACCAACACGACGCCACCGGTATAGACATAATAAAATCAACAAGTGACAAGCATCATCAAACAGATAATACAATCGAGTCGATTATCTGAACAATCACAAAACACAACGAACAAAAATCAATACGATTGACCAACCCAACGGTTCATCAATCAAAACGCGAGCCAAACGCTGAACAAATACGGAATTCCACCGCCCAAGGGTTGGAAGATCGAAACGAGACTAATTTCTCGAACTTAAGGGAATTACGAAGGAGTCTGAACGTTCATCAATCACGAAACGAGATCAACAAAAAAAACCGAACAATCAATGATCAACCACAACGATCGAGTCAAAAAAAATCGAATAATCATGTTCGGATCACGAAGAACAATAAGGTTCAACCGACAAACTCCGAAGTTCACATCTCGACTCGAGACAAAACATGATTCGGTGAAAACAACAAGATGCGCACTCACATAAGATCCACAGGAAAGGGAATAGCAATTGAAAAATCACAACGACAAACGAGTTATTTCGAAACAATACCACACTCGTTCGATCAACAAAAGCAAGGGGCAGGACAAGCTCAGAAAATGTCAACGAACATAAACGAGTCGACAGAGTCGAAAATACAGAGGTTCAAAATCCGATCCACTTCGAATAAAAGAACTAATAAAACCAGATGATGTCACTTCCGAACAAGGTTCACAAGAATCGAACCGAACTCGAAAAAGTCACAGCGATAACCAGATCGACCCACAACAAGATCACAGCTCGTTCGAATGATGAAACCGGAATACAGAACAAGTTCAGAAAGTATCAACGAACACGAGCGAGCCGATAGAATTGAGAAAGAGAAAATGCAGGAGCCAAAAATAATACGGGTATTATATTCGACCTCTTATAAAAGAAGTGTCGTTCCCGAAACTCACAACACGAAATCAAGGTGACAACACAACAAGCAACCGACAGAAACATCGTTCAAAGGCCTCTCAAAGCCGATCCTGATAACTTGTGCTGAAGCGCGAACTCCGAAAGTTTCGGTAGCCAATTCGCAAAACTGAATTCGGTGTCCCTCGAGTACGCACTTGAAATGTGCTACCGCCGAGAAGGACAATTTACACGTGCATGCTCCCGGCACACCACGGTTGAAACGCCTCGGCTCGGCATACTGAAAATACAATGGGGTATAACGTCGCAAAACAACATAGCGGAGATGCCAACTCAGCACAACAAAGAATCATAACACATATCATATACAACGATTACCATCGTAAAGTAATACACACACAAACACTACAGCAATGACGGTATCGTTCGGCGACCTTAACGGCCCGAACAATAACTAGCACACAATTACAAACATCATGAAACAATCACACATGTACACAAACGTACAAACCCAAGCTTTAACAGCTCACACAGGTGCGATAACACGCATGCCGCCACGAAATGACAACATTAAAAATCGTCATCACACCTCCCACAAAGGGCTAACAAAACATATGCGTGGCGAACGACTCAACGTTCACCACCAATTCAATCACAATTCGGAGGGCTAACACCCTAACAACAATACCAACATCATACACCCCTTCTCCGACCACAAGCAGGAATTGATGGGTTTTTTTTTTAAAAAAAACGAAAACCACCTTTTGAAAATAATTTAGGAAAAACACCGGTTGATCTTGAGTATCACGTTTCAAAAAAAAATACAAACGGGAAGCATCGTTATCGAGACTTTGGAGAACTATTTCGCATTTGATAAAAATGAGGACACTTTCTTTTCGTGAAAAACTTTCGGAAATATTCGACCCTCGGGTCTAAGTAAAAGTGTTTCTAAAACATTGGAAATATCTCAAAATATTTTGGTCCTCGAGGTAGAAGAATTTTGAAACATATTGTGGCACCTTGGATGTACCACGAGAAAATAATTCATTTTAAACGTACGTCTCGAAATTTATTTATAGGATACTCAAGGTTTTCAAAGATAATTCAATGGGCTAGAATGCCCAAAAATCTCAGGTAATTACACGGAACATTATAGCACTGTGGGTCCCGCGCCGGAACCCACCAGGATAAAAACCATTTACAAAAATGCCAAAAAGGGCCGATGACGGTAATATTTCAAAAACTCACAAAAGCCATTTACAAAATACTAAATACCGTCATAAGAATTTCGCCAAAACGATCAAGGCCATAACGCCAAAAACTCGGTTAAGGGAATCGATTTTCAAAATAAAACTCAGTCGGTAAAATACCGAAAGTCATTACAAAATAACTCACGCAGCGGATAAAAAAAAAATACAGCCCAACATGCACAATCCAATTGAATACGTCTCACAGCATCTAGTTTAAACATATAACAAACCCGTTCCTCGGAGTTTCTCACGAACTCAATCGTCGATACCTTATTCGAAACCCAACAAGGTTCTCAATTTTCACACTATACCACCCCTCACAGTGGTTCAAAGGTAAAACAACAATAGGCCCAGTTTTATACATATATTATATGTCACACGTATTAAATACAACTATATTCACAACACTGTGCAAATAAAATTATGCACCGCAATTAACTCATTTAGATACAATCATGATACACAGGTACTTCGCATAAAAGAGGAGACTTACGTCCACAGGCCGCACGGAGATGACGGTCGCCCACGATACGAATCTCATCCGACAACATATCCGACACGTTGTGACTACGCACAACTCAACTTGTCACCTGTCGACTCGAACGACAAGACAACACATTACTCGACAAACCACGACTCGACTCGACCCGACAGCCTAGGTTTCCGCAACCTAAGCTCTGATACCATAAATGTAACACCCCCAAAACCGTATGGGAATATTACACGCCGTAAACCCTTTCTGGAAGGATCTACCAGGCTAAACGTCCATAAACAACCAAATGCTTGCCCGGCCAGGGTCAAACAATATAATAATACAGACCGTTAAGGTCACTTACACATAAACACACAGACCGATGAGGTCAAACAACTCTATCAACAGGACTGACTAACAACATTACCCACACAGGGTTCGAAATACAATACAACGGAAGACTGAATCAACTCTAACAATACAAATAAACTCTACCAACTCTCAACTCTTGATTAGTATCGCACTGTCATCCCCTTGTGCCAATCCTGTGATCGCTCCCCGAACTCGCATGTACGGATGCGAGCAGGACATCCACCCCCCGAATACTCGGGGTTAGTAAAGCTCCACTGTTTTACTAGTGCAAGTATCAAACCATACGAAATGTAACAAGCAAATAGCAACTACGAATTTAATACGTAAATCACTTATCGAAATGTTCCCGAGAAGTTTTAGAATTTCGAACTCAAGTAAGAGATATTTGAAAAGTAACACATCATCTCGGGGATTTTTAAAGCAGAAATTCTTTTGGACCTCGAGTCCCAATTTACAAAATCTTTTCGTAAACATTAGGGCCTTAGCCTGATTCTCGTTTCAAAGCATACTAAATAATATATCATTATGAGTCCGAGATCCATATTTAAAATGTTACCCGAACAATCACTGCTACACGATCATTGTTCGTACACATCATGTACCGAACTCCGGAGGCCTCGACGGGCCTTACCAGGACCACACACACTGTTCGTACACATCATGTACCGAACTCCGGAGGCCTCAACGGACCCTACCCGACCACACACACTGTTCGTACACATCATGTACCGAACTCCGGAGGCCTCAACGGACCGTACCCGGCCACACACATCGTTCGTACACATCATGTACCGAACTCCAGAGGTCTCGTCAGACCCTACCTGGATCACACACCTTGTTCGTACACATCAAGTACCGAACTCCAGAGGCCTCGTCAGACCCTACTTGGATCACACACCTCATTCGTACACATCATGTACCGAACTCCAGAGGCCTCGTCAGACCCTACCTGGAACACATGCGCACACATCGACACGACACAACTCATAATCATTAAATGTCAGGCCACTCCACATTACTCCGAAATGTACAATCAAGTATGTAAACCAAAACAACACGAATATCATGATCATCACAACGACTCTTAACCAACAAAACACACATTCGGTACACAATACATTGAACAACCACGTGTAAAACCATCTCATATGTACATCGCAATCCTGCACAAATGGCACAACGCCGAACACGTATACCAATATATCACTATTAACACAAAGCTTTCAAATTTCGGAAAACACAACCAACTCAAACGGAACATATTTACGGAGGCAAGCAAAATCGTCATACATATCATACGTAATTACTAGTGTCAAGATACAAGTCGTATAATAAGATACTTGACTTAATAACCGCTACCAAACGCTCCGAAGAACACGGTTCGACCGGGAAGCTCGGACCCCGAAGAAGACAACGAACGGAAGGGTTCCGACTTGAGTTTTTCACAAGAATTCGACCCTAACAACATATAATCAATAAATCATCGATCATTCGAGGAAGAATAATCGTAGAACGCCCGAAAACCCCTCTATGACATTTTATCGGACACCTTCAAGGCGTCGATCAAGAACTCGACCAAAACAACGAATCGATACGATCCAACCATGGAATAACAAGGGAAATGATATAATACATCTAAATAATCATCAATCCATCATAATCCTAAGTTAAATCGGATTAAACGGATGAAAACAACCAAAACACCAAAATTCCCCGAAACTAGATTTCTTGGAAATCTGACCTGATTCAGTAGATCGGAGGATGTTATAGGATGGATGATTGATGATATGAAACTCAAAACTTCATGGATTAATTGTATAACAACATCCTTCCATGATTCCAACACCTCCAGCCGCGGAATAGAAGGAAAAACCGAGTGAAATGGTCAAGAAAAGCTGCCGAGGCCTTAAATAGCCGATCACGCCGCCTTACGTACGTAACCGGCCATGGCTTACGTACGTAACCGGCCATGGCCGAACTCACTGCCTGGAAATGCCGGAAACGTTACGTACGTTACCGGACAGGGCCTTACGTACGTAACCGGCCTTACGTACGTAACTGCCGATCACTACCGTACGTTACTCGGCCAGGGCTGGCCTGGCCCCAGCATGCCCGGCCATGACTCGGCCGGGACCCACTCCGACGGCCCGAACGACCCCAAAACCCGAACCTGAGTACCAATTGAAGATACGGTTACGAAGTACTCTCAAAGACGAATTCGAGCACTAAGAGAACACACGATTCCGACCACCCGAAGGCCCGAAATTCGACAACGGAAAGTAATTACCCCAAACTTTGGGAAATTACGAAAATGGCCCAAAACGTCCGAAATACACGATACATGGTCGAAACACCAAGACGAAGCTTGCAACATGAATAATAACATTAAATGAACTTACGAGAAAGTCGAAACAACAGTTTCGGACGAGATTCGCAAGAATCGAACTCAAGTGCGGAAAAACCGCTAAAAAGCACGGAACTCAACAAAACAACACCGAAACGAACTCGGATGACAAAAAGCGTAGAATTAATCATTCTCAGAATGACGAAACGGTCATGAGAGAGTCGTCAAAACGGACTCCGGCCGAAAAAAGAAATTTACCGAAAATCGAAAATTGTGGATATTACAGACCCTCTCCCCGAGGATCTACCAGGCTAAATACAGAAAACACAATATAACAATACATGCCAACATGATTAATAACGAACCACTGGACTGATTTGGTCTTTTATCACAACACACACAATAAACATACATAACTCGAACTCATAACTCATACCCACACAGGGGCTGGAATACATTAACGCTCCCATATATCGGGAAAATAACATAGCGGAAAGATAACCAACAAGACTCTATCAAAATATTCTACGATTGGTCTTCACGTGATTAGTATCGTCGTCTTCCATCACCCTTCATACCGATTCTGTGATTCACTCCCTAGCAACCTGCAAGTATCTGAACGCAATACAGACATCCACCCTGGATACTCGGGGGTTAGCAAAACTCCACTGTTTTGCTAGTGCAAGTATAAAATACGGATACAAGACATACACAACATGCTCCAGGAAATATAAAAATTTAATTTCTTCCATAATTCAACCCAACGAAAGACTTCCCGAGACATTCCATTAGATAAAATAGTTTAAACCGTAAAAAGTTAAAATGAGACATGTAAACGCTTTGAAAAACACATTAAAAATCTCGGGAGTTTTGGAAATACATTTTGAACTAATGAATCCTCAATTTATTAAAACCCACATAAGGACACAGCCTCAAGTATTGCTTTTCAAAAGATGCAAATCCGGTCACAAAATACCGGTTTACAACCCAAACATCAACATCACATACTCAAGTGAATAACCCAAAGGTCAAACTCGATACACAACCAAACCACAATGTACGGAAACAATCACAGGGCCCGCGTCCTTATGCTAAAAACCTCACAATCAAGAAACGAGTCATATACGACACTTATATTGATGACATTCTAGCCAAGTACCAAGACCTTACGTATGACGTATCTCACACCGAGAATGACAGCGTTACACTACACCATATATGGCTTTCAACAATATTTTTTTTTGATGTTACAAGCAAAAGTGTAGCCATAGATGCCTTAAAATTGGTCAAGTTTGATTTAAGGCTATACATTTTTCTAGCGTTGTTATTGATATAAATTAGTGTTACCATAGACCAAATTGGATATCTACGCTAACACTAAATTTGGTGTAGCCATTGCTATTTAAAAAAGTGTAACTAAACACTAAAAGAAATAGGCGGGTTTGTAGTCCAGATAAATTATTTTCAATTTTCACCCATCTCTTCACCTCGCTCCTCACGTTCTCTCTCAACATTCAACTCTCTACCTCCAAACCTCCTCCCGTTATCCCTCCCTTTCTTTAATTGTCTCTGCAAATTCTTCCTTCTTTCTATCTCTTGCTCTCTCTTTGTTTAAAACCCTCACCTAGACACACCAACAAGAATAATATGATCCCATCTCCTTCACTGTCTCCAAATATCGCATAAATTTATATGAGAAGCGACGGGTGGTGGTTCGAAGGGCACACGATTGTGATGTAGACTAGGGTTACGTGTTTGGAGGTATCGCATCCCACTTCTCAGTGGTCTCACGACAGGATGACGTTGGTTAATGAGTTGAGTTGGGTTTGCTGACTTTAGATCTAGGTTTGGTTCAGGGCTGAGAAATGGCCGTATTAGCCTGATTAGTAATGGTCTCTGGTGAAAGCTTATTTTTTTATATTGGCAAGGATTAGATGGAAATCAACGGGGTAATGTAAAGGAAATTAGCTTTCATTATAGTGGTCAGTGTTTGTGGAAATTTATTTTTCTGATTTGAATATGTTTGGGTTCGCCGTTGGAACCCGTTGAGGTTAGGTTATGTAAAGCTTGTTCAGGGGCTGTAGTATGTGGTCAAAGGATTTTGGTTTTGCACCTATATCATGGTTTATCATTAGATATTCAGATTCAATCATGTCAAGGTTAGATTTGCAGAGCCTAACAGGTATGACGTCCAAACATCCGGTATCACCTTTAAGTAGGTATGTCAAGGTTTAGCATAATGCTAGCCGTTAGTTTGTATATGTTGTATGTAAACTGTAGATAGCATAATACTTAATTGATGATTATATATTGGAATTTTGTTAAACTTGGATAGATTCAGCTACTTTTGTTATTAATGTGCTGATTTTGTTGAATATTGCAACTATAATGGTAGCTTGTTTTATAACTATGTGATGTGCTTGTGTTGGCAGCACGGTGAATTTGTTGTACGTTTAGATTTGATGGCTTTGTACTGTTTTGTTTGTGTAGATATGTTGGCTTAGTGAATCTACATTGTTATGAATAAGTTGTTATGTACATAAAGTTGCTATATAGTTTGATCATATTTGATAAGGATTAGGTGCAGCAGTTTAGGTTTATGTTTACCTTTTGTTTTCATAGAGAAAAGCAACTCCTTCAGAAGATGATTTTCTCATCAAGAACTTGAATAGATGATCAGATTTATATAAAACCCTCCCCGTTTGTGCGAACATATATTGCCAATAAGTGTATCTTGTGGATTGTGTTAATTGTGATTTTTGTTTTTTTAGGATTAAGACTTTGGGTTAGAAGTACTTGGATTTCCCTTTACACACTTAGTTATTTGAATTTGATCAGCCATGTTCCTGAAGAGGAATTCTCAAAGATTTTCCCGTTTCGCATATTAAGCTTTGACATTCAGTGTGCCGGGAGAAAAGGCCTTTTTCCAGAGCCCACATATTTATTTCTCACGTCTCTGTTCCTGATCCTCAAAATTTTGTTTTTAGTCAGGGAATCTTCCGAATCAGCTCATAATTATCTAGCATTGGGTTTAGATATCTTTTAGTGAGTCTATCCTAATGTTTTATTATATGAGTAAAATCGATCGAGATTTTTCTATTGTACCACCTATGATTGATTGAACAATTGAGCTCACCATCCATTGTTGACTAGAACATATAACTCAGTTAGATGTTAAGAAATTTAAAGATCAAAGACGTTTTTATTCGTCTGTATAATTCTTGATGAAAAAGCATTCTTTACCATATGCCTTTGCATTTACTTTCCCCATATTCATCATGTAATTCCTTTATCATACTTTCTTCCCCGTTTAAGTACATATTATGCAAGATGTTCTTGACGTTGCCACATTTGATCGGCTATGTAATACCAGTTTGATGAATTTCCATATTCTGATATTTCAGCGGAAGCAGGTCTGAAGGATTTTCTTCACATTAATGATTTCGACAAGAACACCCTTTTAAAGATTTTAGATCGAGCTAAGGAGGTCAAGTCAGTAATAAAATCAGGAGAGAAGACATATCTCCAATTTAAAGGCAAAACTATGGCAATGATATTTGCCAAGCCATCTATGAGGACAAGAGTTTCATTTGAAACTGGGTTTTATTTGCTGGGAGGGCATGCCCTGTATCTGGGACCTGATGATATTCAAATAGGTAAGCGGGAGGAAACTCGTGATGTTGCTCGTGTTCCTTCTCGTTATAATGATATCATTATGGCACGAGTTTTTGCTCATCAGGTATGCTGGTGAGTTCTCAATTAATGGCATCATAACTTTTGAATGCACTGAACTTTTAACTGCAAGCTGACAACAATATTCTTCCTTTTATCTCCTTTTCTTTTTTTTTTTCAAATTCTCAGGACATTCTAAATCTTGCTAAGTATGCCACTGTCCCCGTGATCAATGTCTTGACTGACTTTAATCACCCTTGTCAAATTATGGCTGATGCACTCACAATAATTGAACACATTGGTCAGCTGGAGGGGATGAAGGTAAGCCTATTTGCAGCATCTATGTCGATAAAACTCTACCATCCATTGTTGCCAGAGTTTCAAGTTATCTGATATTTTGAGGTTCTATGTTGGCAAATGTTCAGGTCGTATACGTTGGGGACGGGAACAATATAGTGCATTCCTGGCTGTTGTTGGCATCTGTCATTCCTTTCCCCTTCGTTTGTGCCTGCCCGAGAGGTTTTGAACCTGATGCAAGGACAGCTAAATGGGCAATAAAGGCTGGAGTCGGCAAAATAGAAATAACCAATGATCCAAAAGAAGTTGTAAAGGGAGCTGATGTTGTTTATTCAGATGTCTGGGCTAGTATGGAAGAACGAGGAATTGCACTTAGGCCCTGATTTTAACACACACAGTACATTGGAAGAGAAAAATAATTCTAATCTTTATGCCAGATAAGATTGTATTTGTAATATCATTACCCATTATATGTTGAATGTTGTATCACATAGCCCCTAAAATTTTCTATTTCACTAACCCATATGCAGAAGCACTAAAACTTACAGCTCTAAGCAACATCCACTACATAAACTATTGAAGCTTAGATAGTAAATTCAGTGGTGTACATGTAACCCCCTCGCCCAAACCCCACCCCCGTCCTTATTTCTGTCCACCTTGGCTGTGTTGTGGTTCCTGGTATATTTGGTGGACAAAATATTTGTGCACTCGATGTCAATGAAATCATTGCTTTTGTTTTTTGTAGTTCTTACTTCATAACTTGTTGCTAAGTCTACTGACTTATGCTTTTGGAGCTGCAAACAATTATGCACCAGGGAAAGTAAAGAAGTTGCAATTGAGGGGAGAGTTCAATTTGATTTGCTGCAGGTTTCCTCCCAACATGGAACTATCATGATATTCTTTGCATTAATAATGATACCAGAAATATTCTTTTGACGACCACTTTTCGGTTCTTGCAGGCTGTGCAAAAGGATTACAAGTTAAGCTCTTACTTGCTCAATTCTGTTTCTGCGCACTTTCTTAACGAGCATGTGAGTTTTGTTCATATTTATTCAGAATCATTGCTTTATTTGTTCCGATTTACTTTTGAGATCTTCGTGAATTCACCATGTAGATTATCCCATTATATGTATGAAATACTTCAGACAACTTTCATTATGTTTTGCGATCCAGTTTTGGGATTTAATTTACTTCACATTATTGGTGTGATACTTTTGTCCATTACGGTTGTTCTATTTTCTTTTTTTTTTTGGCGATCAAGTTGGTACTTTCTCTATCCCTTTCCTGTCTATCTCTCATGCCTCTCTTTCATGCTTTTCAGCTGAAATTTTTTTTCCTTGTAATTAATGGTTGGTTTGACCCAAATCTGGCATCCAGCCTCCAGGCGTCACCTAACAGGTTTAGGTGTTGCTCAAGCGATGACTTGTCCGCCTTGCTCGGTTTCAGGTGATGTTCAGCCTCCTGGTTGGTTCGCTAGACCGCCCAGCTGAGAAGGCGACACCATGATATGACAGCATCTAATTCTGCTTTTCCAGTACTTCACAAAATTGGGGCTTCTCTGCAATCTTTGAATATTATAGTGGAACTGGTATATTAAGATAATTAACAAAATTGTGGCTTCTCTCCATCTGTTTACTTATGAAACAGGAATTAAGATAATTTTCCATTATTGTTATTGTTTGTATTTTATGTTTCTGTTGATTATCTGAGGGAAAGACTGGATACTTTTATTTACAGGCTGATGTTAAGAAAGCTCTTGAAACTAAAGGTGTTGAGGCTGCTAATAATTTGATTCATGATGGAAAAGAACACCGACCATCTTATCTAATTGGGAGAATTATTCATAAAAATGAACCAAAGTCGAAGTCTTCAGCATCACCATTCGTTCAAGTTGTTGATCAGTACGTGGCAGACCTAACTGTAAGGTTAGGGCTCAATTTCAACAAGAGATTGATGGAAAACTTGACCAAAAAGTTCGAGAAATTATGAATGGCATTTTAAGTTAAATTTTGGATGTTGGGTTACGTAAGTGCATTTGGTTGTTTGATTATATATTGAATATTTTGCAGTCATGTATTTTGGATGTTGTTATGGTTGACAGTGTTTAATGGTATTGATTGTTTTATGGTAATATCTATTTTCCAATATAACATGTTGCTTTTTACCATGAAAAATATAGGTAAAAACCTGCGAAAATGTAGCCGTAGACTAATTTATAATTCTTCTTGTTGGCAAAATATAAAAATTGTGTTGGCAAAGATTAAAAGTTTGTTGGCAAAAGGTAGAACTGTTCATATATAAGTGTAGCCATAGTGTTAAAGTTGTTGGTAAAGATGTCAAAGTGTTCCACAATTTAATGTTACACTAGATGTCATGAGTGTTAGCATAGGTGTAAAACCCACTTCTCCATACTACGTCTAAATTACTAAAATGCCCTCCAGTTTGAAAATTTGAAGAAATGTGTACGTTTACCAAACAAGCCCTAAATCAAAACAGCTACGGTACAATCATAAATATGAACATGTAACTTCAAGTAAATGATAATTTAGCTACTGCGACATCATATGAACTCAAGAATGTGAAATTTGAATTAAGAAACAAATATTGCACGTTACGTGACCTAACGGGTCCGAAAACCTCCAAACTTGTACCTAACTTATAAATTAAATAACAAAACTATCCTAAGTAATATTTTCCACAAAATTTTAAAGAGTTGACCTCTTCCCCCCCCCCCCCCCCCGCCCCCTGGCTGAAATTTCACATATCATGGGATAAGGATCCCTTAATTTTTGCCAATCACATTAATTTTCATTAAAAACCACACTTCTTTCCCTAAATTCCTTAGCCAAGAGAATTAAAACACCATCTCTTCTTCTCCTCTCCCTACCATATGACCCAACATATACAAAAACACCAAAATATTTCTTTCGGATCATTTGTGATCATTCATACGCGTTCGTGGAAGAGTTTGGTGCGCATTGGAATTTGTTTGGAAGCGTTTGGTGGTCTCGTTCTTGGTTTTCCCTCCCCATTCGATCCACACATCATCTTGGAAGGGTTTTGATTCGGTTTTGGTTGATTTGTTTGGCCGAATTCTTGGTCACGTTTCTTTCATCCCTGTTGGTATGTTCTTGTGATTTTGATTCACTCTTTTGATCCTTAATTCGTGTGATAAAAACCTATTCTAAAAACCTATATAAATCGGCTAAGAAATAACCATGAAATTGTTATGAATCATATGAATGTTTTGTTATTGATCTTGTTGGATACATATGAGAATTATTTTGACGTGTTTTTTATGTTTATTTTCTGAATATATGATGTGTTATGATCATATAATTAAATGGATTAAAAAGAATTGGATAAATTAGGGTTTAAATGAATTAATTGATTTGGACAGCTTTGATAATCGAATATGTATGCATCAGCAAACGAATTATATTAATGTTTAATTCGGTATTTTTGTTTTATAACTCATTTTAGGGTCTTAGTTAAGTATTCCAATTGGTTTGGATGGATTTGAATTTGATTTGGTCCGATTTTTGAATTTTATGAGACGATATGTCAAAACTGTGTTTGCAGAATTTAATTTCAGTCTTGGTTTATGATTTTTCATGTTCAAACGATAAGGAGTTAGAAAATCTCCTTTTACAAGGGTAATATTTGGGTTATTTTTAACTTCCTAGAATTTTTGTGGATTTTTCTTGAATGAAATGATAGGCCGTTGAGGCGGATACTTTTTAGGTACTGCTGCTGGTCGGTTTTCTGAGTAGTCTGTGTTTGGGTATTTTTAATGTGTGATTATACTAATTGATAAATTCTGAAAAAATTAATGTTGGTTCTAAAGACATCAAAGTACATGTGAGAATTTTTGTGAATGTTATTTTGGAGTTCTACTATGGAATAAAAATTCGTATATTGGTGACCTGTTTGTGTTTAAAAGCTGAAATTATGAAACATAAGAGATAATTGATGATTAGAAGGTTTACATTGTAAATATGATACCTAGAGGGACTAATAATGTAAATATAATCAACGTATGCATGTTTTGGCTGGAATAATGTGTTAGGGACTGTTCGTGACACTTGGGAATAATTATGGGCCTTACATGCTAGTTTTGATAATCAATGGTTTAATTGTGGAAATTAGGGTGTATTAGGGTTATTTTTTTTTTTTGTAACTTGTGATACTTGAGGGTGTAATATGTATATATGTGATACTTGAAGTGTATGGGCTGTATATATGTGTATTTGAGTGTTATATTCAGTTTTGACCCTTCACTTTCATTATTGACACTTTTAACCCTAAATTTTAAAGACTTGTCATAAGAAACCCTAATCTTGAAAAACATGCATAAAAATGAAATCCATAACTTAACATGACATTAAAACCTTATGAGATGAATAACTAACTATATAGAACATGTTTATATCGAGAAAACTCGCTAATTTTGATAACCTGCTAAAATAGAAAGTTACCTAAAATAGAAAGCTGCTAAATATGGAAAGTTACTAAAAATGGAAAGATAACTAAAAGAGGTAACTTATGAGAAATGAGCTCATCTTGATTCGTATCCACTCTTTTCTAGGTTCGGTTATGCGGGAGTGATCCTTTTCTCCTTGTTTGTTTGACCTTGCTTTTGCTTTGGGATTAAGGTACAGATATTCCGCACCCTTTCAGCAAGGGTGCAACTTTTCTCTCTCATGACTTACTCTCTCTCTCTCCTCATTATTGTATATCTGATTTTGACTTTAACTTGGTATCTGAACCTTTGATTTGAACCTTTGATATGGTCCCTTTATATTTGAACCTTTGATATCTGATTCGAACTTTTGACCTTTGACATATATACTTTGATTTGGGACCTTGACTATTTGACCCTTTCAGTATTTACACGGGCAATTTGTATTACTTGTTGTGGAGTAGCCACAACCATATCATTGATGCACCAATGTTATGTACTCCAGTGGGGTTGGAGAGATGTCCCCCACCGTCCCTCTTATATTATATTTGTTCTGTCCATTATTATTGTTATCTGCTTACAGGGGCATATGGATGCATCCTAGATTTGATCTGTTTGATATTTGATTTGATTATTTTGGGCCACTCTACATTTGGGCCATATTATATTTGGTGATTGGGCATGCATGCAATGCGGTCCCTTCACATTTGGGGAGCTGATCACTCCATTGGACTACTTTGTATATTTGGGCTTTGTTTGGGCACAGGGTTAAATCGAAATCATTTGACACTTAACTTTGATAATCTTTGATATTTAAACCTTGATAACTTTTCATACCTAACTCTGATGAACCTTTGATATACCTTGACATACTTTTGATATACCTTTGATATAACCAAGTGCCACTACATGTAACCTCATTTCGTATTGCTTTGTATTGCTTGTTTATTTCATTTCTATTCACTGAGCTCTTTATGCTCAGCCGCTTTTCTTTCCATGCGGCAGGTACTTAGCTCATGCAGGGTTTAGCTTTGGGGATGAGAGAGTGTGGACCTACCCTAGAGCTCTTTGAATAAATGAACATTATTTCTTTATCGTATTTCCGGATTTTTGGACATTTGTAATCGTACTTTCGTTTGTTTGGTTTTGGGGACATTTGGATGTTGTTTTGGTCCCCTTTGATACTCCTTGATGAATTTATCTTAATACTTCCACTGTTGGGTTTGATCTGTTTGTATCTGATGTGTAACCATATTGTAATGTTTCTACCCTTGCCGAGTTGGAGCGTTACAATTTATGGTATTGGAGCAGGTTTGGATCTTTACGGCTTACGCTTTGACCTGTGAGGATTGGGTAGACACTAAGCTTTCGTTTCGTCTTTCCTTTCCGTATTCATATTCATTTGTTTTTTGCTAACCGCTTGATATCGTTTTAGATGGTGAACACTCGGCAAAGAAGTGGTGAGGATAACCCTCCAAACATTATTGAGATTGTTGCTCAAGAAGTAGCCGCTGCTATTCAGAATTTGCGTAATGAGCGTAGGGGTTGGGCTGGAAGCAGCAATGAGGGCATTCATGTGTGGATTGAATGCTTCAACAAACTGAAGCCCAATCCTTTTTTGTCAGCTACCACTCCAACTGAAGTGAGTGACTGGATTACCTATTGTGAGAAGTTGTTTCAGGTGATTGGTTGTCCTGATGGGGTGAAAGCTCGTTTAGCAGCTTTCAAGTTTTATGGTGACGCCCTTAACTGGTGGACGTCGTATGTTGGGGCGAAAGGTGATGGTTTTGTCGAGACATGTACTTGGGCGGCGTTTCGTGAGGCCTTCTACAAGAGGTTCATCCCCCTCTCGGAACAGCAGCGATACGAGAGAGAGTATGGTACCATTTATCAGATGGATCGGGAGAATGCGGCGGAGTATATGGAACGTTTTCTCAGGTTGGCTGGCTTCGTGGGGCCTAATGTGTCAGGGGACGCGGCTAGGAAGGATCGTGACTATAAGTGGGGACTGAAGCGTTGGATACTTAACCGTATTGTTAATACGGATTATGCTGATGTGTCATTGGTTTGTGATGCGGCACGTAATATTGAGCTGTTGTATGAAGGTGGAATGTCCAACAAGAGTACTCGTGATGGTGAGAGGATTCAGTCTGGGTTTTTGGGTCAGTATCATCGGGGTTTTGATCATCGGGGTCGTTCTGAGCAGAGTTTTGATAACCGTGGTCGTTCCGACCGCTAGTTTGAGCATAAGGGACAATCCAACCGAGGAGCAGGAAGAGAGTTTTGAGACCCTGAAGTAGAAACTTGTGTCGGCTCATATTTTGACACTCCCATCTGGTACGGGCGGATACCAGATCTATAGTGATGCTTCCAAGAAAGGGTTAGGTTGTGTTTTGATGCAGCACGGGAAAGTTATTGCGTATGCCTCACGCCAGTTAAAACCCTATGAAGAGAACTACCCTACTCATGATCTAGAGCTAGCTGCGGTTGTTTTTGCTCTTAAGATCTGGAGGCATTATTTGTATGGAGACTCTGTCGATATCTTCACTGATCATAAGAGTCTTAAATACATATTTACCCAAAAGGAGTTAAACATGAGACAGCGTAGATGGTTGGAGTTACTAAAGGACTACGACACCAACATTCAGTACCACCCAGGTAAGGCTAATGTAGTTGCCGATGCTCTTAGTCGTAAGTCGGGTATGGTGGCTAGTCTGAAATTTGAGTCTAAGATTTTGCATGATCTTGAACTCATAGAGGTGGAGTTTTGTTTACCGGGACACGACGGTTATTGGGCCAGCCGAAAAGCTGAGTCTAACTTGATCTTGAAGATTAAGGAAGCTCAGCATGACGACGGTGAGTTATGGGCCACTGTCCAGAATATAGAGGAAGGGAAACAGTCTGAATTTTGGGTTGATGATGACGGCATTGTTTGGTTGGGTGAGCGCCTTTGTGTACCAAACGATTCTAAAATCCGTGAGATGGTTATGTCAGAAGCTCACAGTTCTCCATTCACCATACATCCGGGATCCACTAAGATGTATCGGGATTTGAAACAGCATTTTTGGTGGAATGGGATGAAGCGGGATGTGGCTTCGTATGTTGCTAGGTGTTTGACTTGCCAACAGGTGAAGATTGAGCACCAAAGAGCTAGTGGTCTTTTGCATCCGTTAGAGATTCCCTAGTGGAAATGGTGAGAGATTACGATGGACTTTGTTATGGGGTTACCGATCACACGTAAAAGACATGATGCGATCTGGGTAGTCGTTGATCGGCTAACCAAGTCAACTCATTTCCTACCAATCAAGAAGCGTTATAGCGTGGCGAAGTTGGCGGAAATTTTCCAGCAGTAGATTGTTAGGTTGCATGGCACTCCGGTTTCGATTATTTCTGATAGAGATCCGAGGTTTACTTCGCGTTTTTGGAAGATGTTACAAAATGCTTGGGGTTCTCGCCTCAAGTTCAGTACCGCTTTTCACCCGCAGACGGATGGTCAATCAGAGAGGACTATCCAAACTTTGGAAGATATGTTACGGGCTTGTGCACTTGATTGGACCTGCAGTTGGGACGAATACTTATGTTTGGTTGAGTTCACGTATAACAACAGTTGGCACGCTAGTATTCGGATGGCACCTTATGAGATGTTATATGGGCGCAAGTGTAGGTCACCTACTCTGTGGGATGAAGTAGGTGAACGGATTATCGAGGGTCCTGAGATGATTGAGATCACCAACGAGAAGGTGAACGTTGCTAAAGAGAGGCTAAAGGAAGCCAGGTCTAGACAGAAGAGTTACGCCGACAAGCATCGATGCGAGTTAGAGTTCCAAGTTGGCGACCGGGTATTTTTGAAAGTATCTCCTTTCCGCGGTGTTAAGCGTTTTGGTATTAAGGGCAAATTGAGTCCTCGTTTTATTGGTCCTTTCGAGATTTTGGAATGTGTTGGCGAGGTGTCTTATCGATTGGCTCTTCCACCTCAGCTTGCTCATGTGCATAACGTTTTTCATGTATCGTTGTTGCGGGGTTATAACTACCATCCTTTACATGTGGTGTCATATCCTTTGGATCAGATCCAACCAGACATGTCACTTCCGGAAGAACCAGAAGCCATTCTTGATAGACAGGAGAGAGTCATGAGGAATAAAGTGATCCGTTTTGTTAAGGTTCTCTGGAAGAACCATCCACCACGCAAGGCGACTTGGGATACCGAGGAGTCTATGCGAGCCAGCTACCCTTATTTCCCTTTGTAGCCTGGTATGCTTTCGTTTTGTTTCGGTACCTTACCTTTTTCATTTTCGAGGACGAAAATTCTTTTGAGGGGGAGATAGTTGTAAAACCCACTTCTCCATACTACGTCTAAATTACTAAAATGCCCTCCAATTTGAAAATTTGAAGAAATGTGTACGTTTACCAAACAAGCCCTAAATCAAAACGGTTACGGTACAATCATAAATATGAACATCTAACTTCAAGAAATAATTGAGCTACTATGACATCATATGAACTGAATAATGTGAAATTTGAATTAAGAAATAAATATTGCACGTTACGTGACCTAACGGGTCCGAAAACCTCCAAACTTGTACCTAACTTATAAATTAAATAACAAAACTATCCTAAGTAATATTTTCCACAAAATTTTAAAGAGTTGACCTCTTTTTCCCCCCCTTGGCCGAAATTTCACATATTATGGGATAAGGATCCATTAATTTTTGCCAATCACATTAATTTTCATTAAAAACCACACTTCTTTCCCTAAATTCCTTAACCAAGAGAATTAAAATACCATCTCTTCTTCTCCTCTCCCTACCATACGACCCAACACATACAAAAACACTAAAATATTTCTTTCAGATCATTGGTGATCATTCATACGCGTTCGTGGAAGAGTTTGGTGCGCACTGGAATTTGTTTGGAAGCGTTTGGTGGTCTCGTTCTTGGTTTTCCCTCCCCATTCGATCCACACATCATCTTGGAAGGGTTTTGATTCGGTTTTGGTTGATTTGTTTCACCCAATTCTTGGTCACGTTTCTTTAATCCCTATTGGTATGTTCTTGTGATTTTGATTCACTCTTTTGATCCTTAATTCGTGTGATGAAAACCTATTCTAAAAACCTATATAAATCGGCTAAGAAATAACCATGAAATTATTATGAATCATATGAATGTTTTGTTATTGATCTTGTTGGATACATATGAGAATTATTTTGACGTGTTTTTTATGTTTATTTTCTGAATATATGATGTGTTATGATCATATAATTAAATGGATTAAAAAGAATTGGATAAATTAGGGTTTAAATAAATTAATTGATTTGGACAGCTTTGATAATCGAATATGTATGCATCACCAAACGAATTATATTAATGTTTAACTCGGTATTTTTGTTTTAAAACTCAGTTTAGGTTCTTAGTTAAGTATTCCAATTAGTTTTGATGGATTTGAATTTGATTTGGTCCTATTTTTGAATTTTATCAGACGATATGTCAAAACTGTGTTTGTAGAATTTAATTTCAGTCGTAGTTTATGATTTTTCATGTTCAAACCATAAGGAGTTAGAAAGTCTCCTTTTACAAGGGTAATATATGGGTTATGTGTGACTTCCTAGAATTTTTGAGCATTTTTATTGAATGAAATTATAGGCCGTTGAGGCGGATACTTTTTAGGTACTGCTGCTGGTCGGTTTTCTGAGTAGTCTGGGTTTTTGTATTTTTAATGTGGAATTACACTAACTAATAAATTCTGAAAAAATTACTGTTGGTTTTAAAGACATTCAAGTACATGTGAGAATTTTTATGAATTTTATTTTGGAGTTCTACTATGGAATAAAAATTCGTATATTGGTGACCTGTTTGTGTTTAAAAGCTAAAATTATGAAACATAAGAGATAATTGATGATTAGAAGGTTTACATTGTGAATATGATACCTAGAGGGACTAATAATGTAAATATAATGAACATATGCATGTTTTGGCTGGAATAATGTGTTAGGGACTGTTCGTGACACTTGGGAATAATTATGGGCCTTACATGCTAGTTTTGATAATCAATGGTTTAATTGTGGAAATTAGGGTGTATTAGGGTTATTTTTTTTTTTGTAACTTGTGATACTTGAGGGTGTAATATGTATATATGTGATACTTGAAGTGTATGGGCTGTATATATGTGTATTTGAGTGTTATATTCAGTTTTGACCCTTCACTTTCATTATTGACACTTTTAACCCTAAATTTTGAAGACTTGTCATAAGAAACCCTAATCTTGAAAAACATGCATAAAAATGAAATCCATAACTTAACATGACATTAAAACCTTATGAGATGAATAACTAACTATATAGAACATGTTTATATCGAGAAAACTCGCTAATTTTGATAACCTGCTAAAATAGAAAGTTACCTAAAATAGAAAGCTGCTAAATATGGAAAGTTACTAAAAATGGGAAGATAACTAAAAGAGGTAGCTTATGAGAAATGAGCTCATCTTGATTCGTATCCACTCTTTTCTAGGTTCGGTTAAGCGGGAGTGATCCTTTTCTCCTTGTTTGTTTGACCTTGTTGTTGCTTTGGGATTAAGGTACAGATATTCCGCACTCTTTCAGCAAGGGTGCAACTTTTCTCTCTCATGACTTACTCTCTCTCTCTCCTCATTATTATATATCTGATTTTGACTTTGACTTGGTATCTGAACCTTTGATATGGTCCCTTTATATTTGAACCTTTGATATCTGATTCGAACTTTTGACCTTTGACATATATTCTTTGATTTGGGACCTTGACTATTTGACCCTTTCAGTATTTACACGGGCAATTTGTATTACTTGTTGTGGAGTAGCCACAACCATAGCATTGATGCACCAATGTTATGTACTCCAGTGGGGTTGGAGAGATGTCCCCCACCGTCCCTCTTATATTATATTTGCTCTGGCTATTATTATTATTATCTGCTTACAGGGGCGTATGGATGCATCCTAGATTTGATCTGTTTAATATTTGATTTGATTATTTTGGGCCACTCTACATTTGGACCATATTATATTTGGTGATTGGGCATGCGTGCAATGCGGTCCCTTCACATTTGGGGAGCTGATCACTCCATTGGACTACTTTGTTTATTTGGGCTTTGTTTGGGCCTGGGGGTTAAATACTGAAATCATTTGACACTTAACTTTGATAATCTTTGATATTTAAACCTTGATAACTTTTCATACCTAACTCTGATGAACCTTTGATATACCTTGACATACTTTTGATATACCTTTGATATAACCAAGTGCCACTACATGTAACCTCATTTCGTATTGCTTTGTATTGCTTGTTTATTTCATTTCTATTCACTGAGCTCTTTATGCTCAGCCGCTTTTCTTTCCATGCGGCAGGTACTTAGCTCATGCGGGGTTTAGTTTTGGGGATGAGAGAGTGTGGACCTACCCTAGAGCTCTTTGAATAAATGAACATTATTTCTTTATCGTATTTCCGGATTTTTGGACATTTGTAATCGTAATTTCGTTTGTTTGGTTTTGGGGACATTTGGATGTTGTTTTGGTCCCCTTTGATACTCCTTGATGAATTTATCTTAATACTTCCACTGTTGGGTTTGATCTGTTTATATGTGTAACCATATTGTAATGTTTCTACCCTTGCCGGGTTGGGGCGTTACAATAGGCCTACAGATACACAAAGATTTGTGTCACTAAATATATAAAAGTGTGGCCTTAAGTCTACAGCAACACAAAATCTAGTGTAGGCACAGACAAGAAAAGTATTGGCATATGGGTCTATTGTTACACTTTTTTCACATGTTACCAAAAACAAGAAAACTGTTACTTTAGACCCCTATGGTTGCGGTCATTTTTGTAACACCTTCAAATTTGGTCAAAGTGTAGCCGTAGCCTGTTTTTTTGCCTTCAGCAACACTTTTTGGACTTTTGAACACAATTTTCCAGGTGTTGCTGAAACCCATATATGGTGTAGTGTTATGATATTCCGGACATATTACAATTATCGAAACAACAACGTGCCATAATCATTACAGAACAACCTCCGAGCTATACTGGCCCTGTACCTCTAGAGCAAGATACACACCCTAGGGACACATCGTCAGGCCCTCCCTGGTGTATAGCCCAACCGAGTGATCTGCCGAACTCGAAGTCTAAAAAAATCCCAGGGGACCCTCGCTGGTTTTACTCGGCTCACACACAATCTCAAAAACCACATGGCACAAATCACAATCATCAAAAACACATTCTCTCGAAGTACATCAAACGTAAATCAAGGTACTTGTTAGAAATGGCCACTTATCCGACACACACTCACAACCAATATTACACAACAACACATCTCATCGATAGACACACACCTCTTGCCAAAAAGTCATGATCTTTAAGTCCACTAAAGATATAATCACACACAACAGTACCATACGCAAATAAGGCATTCCAATGCACGACACTAATACACATTCTTGGAACAACACATTCACTAACACACAAATAGATCTTTGTGAAAGCTTTTATCTAGGGTATGCCGAATCTTTTAAAGTTCATTAAAGCATTCAAATTCCACATATAATCTATTGCCAACTATCACGTTTATGAAACACGAAGTGTATGGGCAAGATACTTGCCTCGATACCACGAGCAATGGAACGACGAACGGACATGGTCGGGTAGCCATCGATCTTCCAAAGATGACCAAGAATCCGGAAACCCCACGAATACTATGAAAATAACACCAACACGAATCAATAACATCAATCGGAATCCGAATCAACACTAAGAACAACAAGGATCTAAGGGTTTCTCAAAGAAATCAAGAACTATGTTCCGAGTGATATAAAATCACGAATGAGTTCAAAAATCCGAAGATCATGGTCAAGACAACAAGAATTTCATAATCGATTCATCATTCTTGGATTAAATCGAAGAACCAAGGAAAAACCCCAAAAATTCAAGAACTAGAGTCTTAAGAAGAGAATACCTTGATTTGAGCAAAGGAGATGATTAGATGTTATTAAACACCTACAAATCCACTACAAGATGAAGCTTGATGAAGAAGATCGCTCAAAATCTCCCTTAGAACTCACTCCCGGCGGAAGAAGGTGAAGAAGGGTGAGAAATGACGAAGTGAAGGCTGCTGTCCAGTATTTATACTGGACAGTTTATTAGCATGCACTAAACAGCCTGCATTAGTGCGCGCTAACGGGGTCAACGCCCCAGAACATACCGCCTAAAACACAGTTAGCGTGCGCTAGCTAATATGCGTAGCGTGCGCTAATGAGACACGAATCCAGTACACTGGCTCCTAGACTGGTCTACACCTAATAGGTTGTAACACCCCCGATATATTCAGGAATATTACAGTGCCGTAAATCCTTTACATAAGGATTTACAAGGCTGAAGAATTGAAAAGACATTAACAGGTACCAACGGATGAAAATAACTGAATTAAGATACAACAGTTCTGACCAAATACTGAAAATACGAATGTTCAACAGGAAGTATTAATACATCATCAAATCCAAATAATCATAAACGACTATGTACTCGAGTACTTATTGAAATAACCAGCAAACAACAGACACTTAAACCCGGCCGGAACATCACTCTACACCCTCGTCATTATACAGCTCCAGTGGTTGTTTCCCCGCTCTCCTGGATCTTGAACATAAACAAAATGTTCACCCCCGAAGGGGTTAGCACAACGATGCTAGTACAAGTACCACAACATATTATTCAACATCTCACGAATAATAATAATAATGTAAATGACAAAATACCAACGAGTCTTCTCCTGCGAGAAACTCATAAATAACATACACAGCTGATAATCACAACATGATATCATAACATACGCATGGTAATTCCGACGATCCAGCGTTCACTTCCTAGAACCCACGATGATCCCGTCAGACCAACCCGTGGTGGAAAAACCCGTCCGATGATCTAGCGCACGCTAGCATAGATCCCCCGATGATCCCGTCGGACCAACACGAGGTGGACATACAACAACGACATACATGCACAACAATATGTATAACATCAATACGTAAAACAAATAAGGTACTTGCCTCGATTCGAAGACAAGAACAATACTTCCACAAAAAACGAAATACTCGAAGGTCGTCCCTTTGATCAATCACGTAGCAAGCTCGAACCTTAACAAAAGAAATAATATAGAATTTATCTCACGTCGTACGAATGTCTAACAATTCGATTTACGGCCGAAAGCTCATAAAATGTAATCTGTCTGAACTACTTAACATATGTTAAGTATTATATGTAGCGTGCGCTAAGTCTGTTCATTAGTGCACGCAAATATTGAAGCCTAGTGTACGCTAACTATGCACGGTCAGTACCTCACTGATCAGCCAGCTGAGTCGCCTGATGGCCTAACGTACGTTACGTACCAAACGTAGCGTACGTTAACTCATGCTCGATAGCGCACGTTAATCTACATAGCTTAGCGTGCGCTAACCGTGCATGGCAGTTCACTACTGGGCAGTAGATTGTTCTAACGGTGATGAAACTCATGAAATCTTCAGGGTTAATACATGTCATCTCCATGCATATCATGCTCATACGGTTTATGAATGATCTTTCGGATAACAACAACTTCAAAAATCAAGAATACGTATTATCATCACAACACCATAATCCATCTTGATTACAATTCTCATGCGAAGTTTGGTGTTCTTATGGTCGATGCATTATCATCATTACATCCCGATTTAACCATGGAGATAAACTATCAATTCCAGCTTATAAGAAAAGATGCAATCTAATATGATTCTTTCTTAAGTCCTTATAACCAAAGCTGATATCATTCTCCAAGTTTATGATCAATATAACAACATAATTCATACGGATAATCATCTTCAGAATGTTCTTCTCATCATTTGAAGTACTAGGATTCCAACTACGAGGTTCCAACGACAATATCATGAGTGTACTTATTCCAATCTTCTAAACATGATGTTTGTTGACTAATTCACCAATGAAATTCAATATCTTGCTAGCATGATCATCTAATTCTTTAGAACCCGAATCTAAGGCTGGAGGTAGAATTAACATACCTTAATATGATGAAATCATTGAACCAAAAAGGTAGAATCAGACTCCGGTTGGTTGTATGCCACATCAAGGTGCTACTCCACTTCAATGATTAATCACAAGGAATATCCCATATCCAATGATCAAGTAGATGTGTTCTAAGTGTGTTTGAGGAGGATAAAATGCTCTCTGGACTATGAAGTACGGAGGTAACTCGAAGGAAATGAGAAGGAAATGGAGTGCTGGTCTATATATAAACTTTCTGTACATTAGCAGATTAGCGCACGCTATCAAACATCCTTAGCGCGCGCTAATAAGAGTTGACTCCAAAACTGTCCAGGTTCATCCGCGGGAGTCTTATCTGGTCCTACGTCCGGCTGGCGCATGTGCTAGCCGCCTAGCTTAATAATTGACTGCCTAGCGCACGCAAATCCTACATTCATAGCATGCGCTAGTTGTAGCCGATAGCGCGCGTTAAGCTACATTCTTAGCGTGCGCTATCACAAGTTTGCATGAGAAATTTTGCATGACGATATACTTATGTACAAAGATACCAATACGAGAAATATCATACTTCAATTATCGAGATTACAAATCCGAATAATACAGGGTTCGAATACAGATGAAATACACAATAATAAATCTGGATATTCCATACTCTCCTACTAAAAATGAGTTTCGTCCCGAAACTCAAGACGAAAATAACTCTAGATATCTGGACTTCATGCCATCTTCTGTTTCCCATGTGGCTTCTTCCTCTCCGTGGCATGACCACTGAACTTTGACTAAAATGATTGGTTTGTTCCTCAACTGCTTAACTCGACTCTCGAGTATCCTGACCAGTGTTTCTTCAAATGTCCCATCCTGAGCGACTTCGATCTCGCCGAAATCAATGACATGACTAGGATCTGGTATATATCTCCATAACTGGGATACGTGGAACACGTTATGAACATGGCTCAACGACGGCGGCAATGCCAATCTGTATGCCAACTCTCCAACTCTCTCAAGGATCTCGAATGGTCCGATATATCTCGGACTCAGCTTTCCCTTCCTCCCAAAACGAAAGATTCTTCGAGTAGGAGAACCTTTAAAAGTACGTGGTCTCCAGTACTAAACTCCAATGGGCGACGGCATACATCTGCATAAGATTTTTGGCGACTCTGGGCGGTCAACAGCCTTTCACGAATCAAGGCTATTTTCTCTCGAGTCTGTACGATCAACTATGGTTCTGTTCCGATCAAGTCTGATGAATCGTCCCAACATAGGGGCGATCTGCATCTCCTCCCGTATAATGCCTCAAACGGTTCCATCTTAATGGAAGCATGCTAACTATTGTTGTAGATAAATTCAATCAACGGTAGATGAACTTCCCAATCAGTTGACCAATCTAAGGCACAAGCCCTCAGCATATCTTCCATCGTTTGAATAGTCCTCTCGGATTGTCCGTCAGTCTGTGGGTGATAAGCCGTGCTGAAGTTCAATTTGGTCCCCAAGGCCTTATGAACTGCTTTCCAAAAGTGAGACACAAAACGGCCGTCTCGATGCAATCGGACTATTTGTGAAATAAATACTCGTGCCAACCTCTGTGGTCCCCATGTGTCCTTAATGCCTAGAAAATGAGCTGACTTGGTTAAACGATCAACTATCACCCAAATCATGTTCATTCCTGTCTTGGTTCTCGGCATACTAGTGATAAAGTCCCCCAATATGTCCTCCCACTTCCATTCAGGAATCGGGAGCGGCTTCAACATTCCGTCAGGTCGTTGATGCTCGATCTTAACCTGCTGACAAGTCAAGCATTTCGAAACATAGTCCACTACATGTTTCTTCATGTTGCCCCACCAGAAATTTTGCTTCAAGTCCTTATACATCTTACTGGTGCCCGGGTGGATAGAATAGGGTGATCTGTGAGCTTCCTTCATAATCGCCTGTTTCAGAATATCGACATCAGGAACGTAGAGTCGGTTCTGAAATCTCAAAACTCCATCATTATGAATTACGAATACGGGGGCCTTTCCCTTGATCATTTCATCACGCAACCGAATCATCAGAGGATTATCTGCCTGTCTAGATTTGATTTCTTCAGTTAATGATGAAGTTAATTCCATCACGCACAGTTGTCCTTGGACTCTTTGTAACCATACTTCAATTCCTTCTCGAATCATCTCTCGTTGAATGTTGAGCTGGGAGGTCAGAGTCTCCAGCATTTGGATAGAAACAGGTTTGCGGCTGAGTGCATCGGCCACTACATTTTCTTTGCCTGGATGATACAAAATTTCCAAGTCGTAGTCCTTAATCTGTTCTAACCATCTTCTTTGCCGCATGTTCAACTCTTTCTGACTGAAGATGTATTTGAGACTCTTGTGATCTGTAAAGATCTGACAGTGAGTCCCGTACAGGTAATGTCTCCAGATCATCAAAGCAAAAACTACTGCTGCTAGCTCCAAATCATGTGTTGGGTAATTCACTTCATAAGGTTTCAGCTGTCGTGACGCATAAGCGATCACCTTATCATTCTGCATTCATACGCATCCGAGTCCTTGGTTCGAAGCATCACTGTAAACTATGAATCCTCCAGTCCCCTGTGGAAGTGATAGAATTGGTGTCGTCGTCAATCTCTTCTTCAATTCATCAAAGCTAATCTGACACAACTCGTTCCACTCAAACTTTTGAGTTTTCTGCAGGAGTCGATTAAGTGGGCGGGAAATTTTGGAAAACCCTTCCACGAACCGACGATAATATCCAGCAAGTCCTAAGAAACTTCGGACTTCTTTCACATTATTTGGAGGCTTCCAATCCATAACTGCTTCGATCTTCTGAGGATCTACTCGGACTCCTTCAGCTGATACCACATGGCCGAGGAACATTACTTCCTTTAGCCAGAATTCACACTTAGAAAGTTTGGCGTACAGTTGTTCATTTCTCAACAGGTCTAACACAATTCGCAAATGTTGTGCATGCTCTTCCGGGCTCTTAGAATACACCATAATGTCATCAATGAACATGACCACAAATTTATCCAAATATTCGATGAACACTCGGTTCATCAATTGCATGAATACAGCAGGTGCATTAGTGAGACCAAATGGCATCACCACAAACTCATAGTGTCCGTAGCGAGTTCTGAATGCTGATTTCAGAACATCAGATTTCTTAATCCTCAGCTGATGATATCCTGATCTCAGATCGATTTTAGAAAATACTTTTTCTCCTTGCAACTGATCAAACAAATCATCAATCCGTGGCAACGGATACTTGTTCTTAATCATCATATTGTTCAGCTCTCGATAGTCAATACACAGTCGAAGCGATCCATCCTTCTTCCGGACAAAAAGAACTGGCGCTCCCCAGGGCGAGATGCTTGGCTGGATATAGCCTTTGTCCAGTAACTCCTCCAGCTGCCTTTTCAGTTCATACATCTCAGTAGGTGCCATACAATACGGTGCCTTAGAAATTGGTGTAGCTCCGGGTTCCAGTTCAATGGTGAATTCTACATCCAGTCGTGGAGGTAGTCCAGGTAACTCGTCAGGAAATACATCTGGAAATTTGTTAACAATAGGAATGGATGAAAGTTCCACAATTTCGTCTTCTTTCTTCATTGCATAACACCAGTATCCGGTATAGCCCTGTTTCAACAATTTGACAGCTTTCATCGCATTGATCAACTTTCCTGAGCTTCCTGGTTTCCATCCTTCAAACAATACTTCGGAACCATCGTCAGCGATCAGCGAGATATTCCTCCTTCGGTAGTTTACAATAGCTCCATATCGATTAATCCAATTGTCTCCGAGTATCAGGTCGTCTCCTTGCATTTCTATTACAATCAGATTTGAGATCCACTCTCTGCCTCCAAACGATACAGGGAAATCTCTAGTTTCTAAGTTTCCAACAATTCTCTCTCCACTCGGTAAACCAAAAACATAAGGTTCACAATTATGAAAACCAGAAACATTCAAACGATTTACATAAGATAAGGATATAAATGAATGCGTAGCTCCTGTATCGAATAAAACGCTAACTGGCTGGGAAAGGATCTGAATAGTACCTGATGCGACAGCAGCATCCTGATTGTCTGTTCTCCTCATCTCGCACAGACGTGGGGGAACATATCCAACACTCGATGTACCATTTCGGTCCCACTGTCCCGTGCCTCGTCTACGGCCAAAATTCTGAGGCATCTGAACACTTTGCTGCGTCTGTTGGATACTGGCTTCCTTCTGGACTGGCTGTGGTGTACGGGATCTAAAAGACTTTGCAGCTTCTTCACAGAACACCGCACGATGTCCCTCTCGACCACAATCAAAACAAGTCATGTTAGGTAGGGGGCAATTCCGTCGATAGTGCCCCGTCTGGGCACAATTAAAGCATTTCCTGGTGACATCAGTCATGGTTGATGTTGCTCCGAAGTTCTTTCCGCTCCTAACTGGGTGCGGAGGTTTCTTGAAAGAATGAAAGGATGACTGGGCCTTGCGGGCCCCACTGCTCTTGTGCTCTGTAAAAGTACCAGAGACTTTCTGCTTCTTGGATTTCGTAAATTTCTCCATTGCTGCTTCCTTGATTTCGTATGCCAATGCTTTATCCTGGTATTGGCAGAGAGTGGTACATTCAAAACCGGACATGTACCTCTGGATTTCTGGTTTCATTCTCATATCAAAATGGATCATCATTTCAGCATCTGTTCTGACTAGATGTCGAACAAAAGCCAGCTGTTGGTTAAACGTCTTAATTGCCTGAGACACTGACACATATGAAGGCTGAGCAGAGAAAAGCCCCCGAACCTTGGCTTCCCTCACAGGACGAGTGCAGTACTGAGCTTCCATCATTAATTTAAACTCTGTCCAATCAGCATCATGGTCTACAGGCCGGATGGCTTCCCACCATTCAGACGCTTCCCCTATCAGAAAGTATTGAGCGATAGAGGCTCTCCGGTCGTCTGGGCAGTTAATTCCGGCAAAAATTTTCTCCAATTCCTTCAACCAATGGTCCCCGGTGGGAGTCTCAGAAATACCGTCGAATTTAGGTGGTTGCATCTTCACCACCTCTTGCAGCCATCGGTCACCTCGATTTCCCATGTCTGGAATCCCCTACTGTCTATCTCCCTGCTGTAATCCCACCGCCACCTGCATTCGGTCCACGACCTGAGCAAACTGAGTCATCTGGTTCACCACTTGACGGAGAATTTCTGGTACATCAGGTTCTGGTTCGTTATTGATAGATCTCTGTGGCTCGCCTGAACTGTGGCTGGCCTGATTAGAAGGCGAAGCTTCTCTTTCAGCATTCCTTCGTCCGCGTACGCGATCGCGACCACGTCCACGTCCTCCTCTCAACATACTGTAAGCATAAATACTCAATATACAGGAAACAATATCGTTTGAATGTTCAAGTACAAAGAAATATAACATGTAAAGGACGAGATAGAGTTTAGGAACTTACAACCACCGCCCGCACGAAGACGTAGGCAGTACAGTGATGTTATTCGCGACCGGTTACCTTAGAAGACATATATGACCCCTATTTTAACCAAATGGCCAAGATATCCATAATCTTAGCTCCGATACCATATTCTGTAACACCCCCGATATATTCAAGAATATTACAGCGCCGTAAATCCTTTATATAAGGATTTACAAGGCTGAAGAATTGAAAAGACATTAACAGGTACCAACGGATGAAAATAACGGAATTAAGATACAACAGTTCTGACCAAATACTGAAAATACGAATGTTCAACGGGAAGTATTAATACATCATCAAATCCAAATCATCATAAACGACTACGTACTCGAGTACTTATTGAAATAACCAACAAACAACAGACACTTAAACCCGGCCGGAACATCACTCTACACCCTCGTCATCATGCAGCTCTAGTGGTTGTTTCCCCGCTCTCCTGGATCCTGAACATAAACAAAATATTCACCCCCGAAGGGGTTAGCACAACGATGCTAGTACAAGTACCACAACATATTATTCAACATCTCACGAAGAATAATAATAATGTAAATGACAAAATACCAACGAGTCTTCTCCTGCGAGAAACTCATAAATAACATACACAACTGATAATCACAACATGATATCATAACATACGCATGGTAATTCCGACGATCCAGCGTTCACTGCCTAGATCCCACGATGATCCCATCAGACCAACCCATGGTGGAAAAACCCGTCCGATGATCCAGCGCACGCTAGCATAGATCCCCCGATGATCCCGTCGGACCAACACGAGGTGGACATACAAAAACGACATACATGCACGACAATATGTATAACATCAATATGTAAAACAAATAAGGTACTTGCCTCGATTTGAAGACAAGAACAATACTTCCACAAAAAACAAAATACTCGAAGGTCGTCCCAACGATCAATCACGTAGCAAGCTCGAACCTTAACAAAAGAAATAATATAGAATTTATCTCACGTCGTACGAATGTCTAACAATTCGATTTACGGCCGAAAGCTCATAAAATGTAATCTGTCTGAACTACTTAGCGTACGCTAAGTATTATACATAGCGTGCGTTAAGTCTGTTCGTTAGCGCACGCAAATAACGAAGCCTAGCGTACGCTAAACGCACAGTCAGTACCTCACTGATCAGCCGACTAACTCGCCTGATGGCCTAACGTACGTTACGTACCAAACGTAGCGTACGTTAACTCATGCTCGATAGCGCACATTAATCTACATAGCTTAGCGTGCACTAACCGTGCATGGCAGTTCACTACTGGGCAACAGATTGTTCTAACGGTGATGAAACTCATGAAATCTTCAGGGTTAATACATGTCATCTCCATGCATATCATGCTCATACGGTTTATGAATGATCTTTTGGATAACAACAACTTCAAAAATCAATAATACGTATTATCATCACAACACCATAATCCATCTTGATTACAATTCTCATGCGATGTTTGGTGTTCTTATGGTCGATGCATTATCATCATTACATCCCAATTTAACCATGGAGATAAACTATCAATTCCAGCTTATAAGAAAAGATGCAATCTAAGATAATTCTTTCTTAAGTACTTATAACCAAAGGTGATATCATTATCCAAGTTTATGATCAATATAACAACATAATTCATACGGATAATCATCTTCAAAATGTTCTTCTCATCATTTCAAGTACTAGGATTCCAACTACGAGGTTCCAACGACAATATCATAAGTGTACTTATTCCAATCTTCTAAACATGATGTTTGTTGACTAATTCACCAATGAAATTCAATATCTTGCTAGCATGATCATCGAATTCTTTAGAACCCAAATCTAAGGCTGGAGATAGAATTAACATACCTTAATATGATGAAATCACTGAACCAAAAAGGTAGAATCCGACTCCGGTTGGTTGTATGCCACTCCAAGGTGCTACTCCACTTCAATGATTAATCACAAGGAATATACCATATCCAGTGATCAAGTAGATGTGTTATAAGTGTGTTTGAGGAGGATAAAATGCTCTCTGGACTATGAAGTACGGAGGTTACTCGAAGGAAATGAGAAGGAAATAGAGTGCTGGTCCATATATAAACTTTCTGTACATTAGCAGATTAGCGCACGCTATCATACATCCTTAGCGTGCGCTAATAAGAGTTGACTCCAAAACTGTCCAGGTTCATCCGCGGGAATCTTATCTGGTCCTACGTCCGGCTGGCGCATGTGCTAGCCGCCTAGCTCAATAATTGACTGCCTAGCGCACGCAAATCCTACATTCGTAGCGTGCGCTAGTTTTAGCCGATAGCGCGCGTTAAGCTATATTCTTAGCTTGCGCTATCACGAGTTTGCATGAGAAATTTTGCATGACGATATACTTATGTACAAAGTTACCAATACGAGAAATATCATACTCCAATTATCGAGATTACAAATCCGAATAATACAGGGTTCGAATACAGATGAAATACACAATAATAAATCCGGATACTCTCCTACTAAAAAGGAATTTCATCCCGAAACTCAAGACGAAAATAACTCTGGATATCTGGACTTCATGCCATCTTCTGTTTCCCATGTGGCTTCTCCCACTCCGTGGCGTGACCACTGAACTTTGACCAAAATGATTGGTCTGTTCCTCAACTGCTTAACTCGACTCTCGAGTATCCTGACTGGTCTTTCTTCAAATGTCCCATCCTGAGCGACTTCGATCTCGCCAAAATCAATGACATGACTAGGATCTGGTATATATCTCCATAACTGGGATATGTGGAACACGTTATGAACATGGCTCAATGACGGCGGCAATGCCAATCTGTATGCCAACTCTCCAACTCTCTCAAGGATCTCGAATGGTCCGATATATCTCGGACTCAGCTTTACCTTCCTCCCAAAATGAAAGATTCCTCGAGTAGGAGAAACCTTTAAAAGTACGTGGTCTCCAGTACTAAACTCTAATGGGCGACGACGTACATATGCATAAGATTTCTGGCGACTCTGGGCGGTCAACAGCCTTTCACGAATCAAGGCTATTTTCTCTTGAGTCTGTACGATCAACTCTGGTTCTGTTCCGATCAAGTCTGATGAATCGTCCCAACATAGGGGCGATCTGCATCTCCTCCCGTATAATGCCTCAAACGGTGCCATCTTAATGGAAGCATGCCAACTATTGTTGTAGGTAAATTCAATCAACGGTAGATGAACTTCCCAATCAGTTGACCAATCTAAGGCACAAGCCCTCAGCATATCTTCCACCGTTTGAATAGTCCTCTCGGATTGTCCGTCAGTCTGCGGGTGATAAGCCGTGCTGAAGTTTAATTCGGTCCCCAAACACTGAGAAAATACAAAATTCCACCATCCGAGGGTCGGAAGATCGACAACGAAGCTAATTTCCCAAACTTAAGGATATTATGAAGTGATCTGAACGCTCAAAAATCACGATATGGGAGCAACAAAAAGTAGACAACAAACGATCGAACCACGACGATCGAGACAATAATGGTCGAACAATCAAAATCAAATAGCAACTCAGAAGTTCACATCACGACTCGAGACAATAGGTGGTCTGGTAAAGACAACAAGATATGTATTTATATAAGATTCATAGGGATGGAGCCAAATTCGGAAAAAGTCACAACGACAAACGGATTAATCCAAAACATTACCACAACTCATTCGATCAACAAAACAAAAGATAGGACAAGTTCAGAAAATATCAACGAACACAAACGCGTCGATAGAGTTGAAAATACAGAAGTTTGAAAATCCGATTCACTTCTAATAAAAGAAGTTTATCCCCGAAATTCTAAACAACAAGGCAAGGAGATAACACAACATACAACTGGTAGACTACACTCTCAGGGACTCCTCGGAGTCAATCCTGACATTAGTGCTCACGTATAAGCCTTGGAAGACTCGGCAACCAACTCACAAAACTGAAACCGGTGTCCCACGAGTCCGCACTTGTAACACATTACTGGCAGAGAAGGATAATGTGCACGAACATGCCCCGACACATTGCAGTTGAAACACCTCCTGGCCTTACCAGGAGTCAAAGTAGACGAATTGGAACTCTCAGACCCATGCATCGAGCGACGGAGCTTCAAAACAGAAAGACTACAACGCTGCAATCCAGAAACGCCAACTCCTGTACTGTCCGTAAGGTCAACAGACATCTTCCATTTCTTTGACTCGAGCACATGCTCCGACGAGAACGAAGTCAAGGCTCGATCCTGGTAATCTCTCAGCAAAGTTCAAGTAAGTTCCGACCTATACAGGCGAATCTCCGGCTTCATCCATCTGTCAAAATGAAAGATCTTCTCTTCTTCGGTCCTCACCTTATCTCGCACATAACTGAGTTGTTTTCTATAATCGATGATGGTCTAGCACACTGATATATCTTGCGGTTTTGCCAAGTAAAATTCACGAATTCTCTGTTCTCTAATCGATTTCAGACAGAACTCAACTTCCATAACTACCTGGAACTCCGCCCACATGACATCACGATCACGAGGTTTAAAAGATTCCCACAAATTAGTGGCATCTCTGTCAAGAAGATACTGAGCGATAGGTACCTTCCGCTCCTCTGGACAATCGACGGCCTAGAATATCTTTCCCAATTGGAAAAGCCAACCGTCCCAGCCCAATGCATCCGCAGCACCAGCGAATCGATGGGAATTCACACGAACTACCTCTCGAAGCCATTGATTTACACCGATGTTCCGAGATGCGTCAGTGTTGCGTTGAACACCCTGGGTCAACTGAGTCATCTGTGCTGCTACTTGTTGCAATATAGTAGCAACACCAATACCAATATCATTCCTAACAATATTCTATCGATCACGCATCTGATCCCCGTGGTCATCAATACCACGGTTACGACCACGACCTCTACCCCTCGGCATACTAACAAGTAACATAGAGGTGGCCGGAACCGGAACCGAACTGCCGGTTCCACGGTTCCGGAAATGGGAACCGGAACCGAACCGGTAACTTATTGCTACGGTTTCGGTTCGAACCGGGAACCGGCGGTTTCGGTTTGAACTGGGAACCGGCGGTTCCGGTTCCGGTTCTGAACCGGAGGTTCCCGGTTCGAACCGTCCGAGCCTATTTTTTTTTTTAGTTCAATTTAATTGTTTTTATAATGAAATAATCAATATAAAATAAAAGAAACAATTTTGAAAAAGAACCGAAAAGAAATAGAAGAGATTAGGGCAACTATTTCTTATTATTCCTTAGACAATAGTTTGTGGTATTTATAACTAAGTCCTGTCGGTTCAATAAAGGCATCATGGGAAAGAACCGAAAAGAAAACCCATGAAGGAGTATTAAACTCTTTTAAAAAATACATTAAATTTCAGAAATTACTAATGATAATCCTAATTACTAAATAATAAAGTCATCTACATGTCGAAGTCGAAGTCATCGTCGAAGTCTTCGCCTTCGGTGCATTGAGATGACTCGCTCGCATCGGTGGTCTCAGCCTCGGTCGTCGTTATCGGGTATTCTTCGAACAAATCATCCCATTTGTTCTCTTGCTCTCTTACTTCGGACAATGTATGATCTTTGAGCAATAGTTGAGCTTCAAGATTATGTGGTGCCAGTTGGGATCTTCGTTCGTTGAGCATGTATCCTCCCTCGCCAAAGGCTTGCTCGACCGCTACCATTGATGCCGGGATAGAAAATATCTCTTTCGCCATGATTGCAAGAATGGGGTATTGACCTTGCTTGATTGACCACCAATTTAACACGTCCACGTCATTTGGCCCTGCATTAAGTAATTCCCCTCCCTTCGGCTCCCTAAGGTATTCTTCTGGTTCGGAAAAATTGGGGTTGACTACTATGACCTTTATTTGCGAAAAACGATTGAAGCATTTGACCCGCTTGAGTACTAGTGTGAAATCTATAAGAGGAAGAACCACTGCTCTTAACAGTTTATTTACGACTAACATTTCCACTATATTTTGAAGTATATTCTTGAAAAAGATTTTGTAAATCACAATAAAGACTAGTTTTGATTTTCATAAAAATTGGCAATTCTAAAGTTTCATAAGTAAGACTTTTACAATATTTTATTTCTTCAAAAATTTTATAATAAATTTCCAAAAGATTGCACACACCTTCGTATTTGAAGGACGGGTCTAAAATTTTGCAATTAAAAAAACGTTAGGAATTTTTTTAAAATATTTTATCCATTTTTTTACCATGAGAGTAACGGGTAATTGTAAATTTTGAAAAGTACTACAATGAGCTAATTGAGAAATTATCATAGTACAATGATAAAGAACACGTGAACAAGTATGATAATAGACACCCGATAGATCTTTAGTAGCCTTTTCAAAAACTTGAAGTAGTTGAATAAGATCGTAACATTTATTCCAATAACTAGGCAATAAAATCATAGAATTAACTTCAGTTGTAAAAAATTGTACTAATAAATCCTTAAATTCGTACGTTGAATTCAACATTTCATATGTTGAATTCCCCCTAGTGCATACATCTATGTTAAAGCACTTGCTACGTCCAGTTTGAGTTTTACAAAATTTGAGCCATAACCTATGTAATTTTTGTTTATCACGTAATAATTCAACAACTTTCCTAATTGGATTTATTGATCTATCTAAATGTTTAAGGCCATCTTGAACACACAAGTTTAATATATGAGCAATTCAATGGGTATGAAAATATCTACCTTGTAAAGTAGCATTACATGCAGCAATTAAAGAAGGTATCGTAGCAGTATTAGCACTTGCATTGTCAAAACCAATTGAAAATATTTTTTCGGTAATCTTGAATTGTTGCAAAATTTTTAAGATAATAAGTGCAATATTTTTGGTAGTATTAGCACAATTAAATTTTTTGAAACATATAACACGTTTTTTTAAGTTCCATTGCAAATTAACCCAATGAAGAGTCATACCCATGTAAGAATTTTTTTTAAAAGCACATGTCCAAATATCAGAGCAAACAGAAACTCTATGTGGTAAAGTAGTTAAAATATTTCGTAGTTGTATTTTATATCTTTTAGCTAATTTAACTATGGTCCTAGTCATAGTGCTACGTGGTATTCGTTTAGCTAAATGATTATATGCTAATTTCATTGAATTTTCAAAACGCATGCTATCGGCAAATTGAAAAGCAAGAGATTCCGTACTAACAAATCGAGCCATTACTTCCCTAGCAACAATATCATTAAACTTAAAAGGAGAGATTTCGGGCGTACCTTGCTCGCCGGGAGTGGATGTGAGTTGCGTTTGTTTACCTTTGTTGGGAGGATGCACATTTCTAATGTGCTTGTTGTATGTGCCATAGCCGTTCCCCGCGTTAAAAACATAGGATTTGCCACAAATTTGGCAAACGGCCTTTGTGATTGTTTTGCCACTATCGGGATCTTTAACTTGTACTTTTTTGAAGTACATCGTGAAGACGTTGGAATGCGGAGTTCGTCCCTTCTTCCCTGCCATTGATCGCCGAGCCCGGTGGTCCGATCCAAGGCCGCCATCTTCAAACTCGTCCATATCGTCCTCCAAATCAATGGGCTCGTCTTCTTGGAAAGTGGATGGAATTACTTCATCGTCATCTTGTTGAGCAAGGCTTGATGCAATTTCAAAATCGGAGTGGATTTGTTCCTCCTCCATTTGTTCACGTTCACGACGATTGGGAACCTTTCGAAATTGAGAATTCCGAGTAGGATCTTCACTACCGACGTAGGTTGATTCGTCGGGATCCTCTCGAATAACAACACCACGTAGACGAAGAGGGCCTCATGGTCTATTTCCAATAGTAGAATCGTACTTCATAACATTTTTGCCCTTACCACTACGACCCGAGCCGGAATCGGAAGAGGCCATTTGTGTAGGGAAAATGCGTAATAAATTGAGAGTAATAAAAATGAGTAAAAGTACAAAATGTTTAGTAGAGCTGAAAGTTGGTGTGAAAAATGGTGAGGATTCGGAGGGTATTTATAGGGAGAAATTAGAGGTAAAATTGTGAGAAAATTAAATTTGAAATTTGAAAAAATAAAAAATTCCGTGGAAGCAGCCTGCCATGTAGAGGTGGTTTAAAAAAAAATAAAAAATTCTACTGCCATGTGCAAACTTTGCACTGCAAAGTTGGTTTCAAAATTTCAACGGTTCCATTTTTCAACGGTTCTCCTGCTGCAGGCTGCCACCTTGGCCGGTTCCCTTTTTTTCAACGGTTCTCGGTTCCGGAACCGTGTGAACCGGCGATTCCAAATGGTTCGCGGTTCCACGGTTCGGTTACGGTTCCGAACCGGGAACTGCCGGTTACATTTTCTGGAACCGGAACCGAACCGTCTAGACACGGTTTCGGTTCCGGTTCAGAACCGAACCGTCTAGACACGGTTTCGGTTCCGGTTCGGAACCGTCTAACACGGTTCCGGTTCCAGAACCATCCTATACAGTCCGGTTTCACGGTTCGGTTCCCGGTTCTGGTTTTTTTGGCCACCTCTAAAGTAACAACCCAATGCAACGAAAATCACATAATCACACATAGAATCTATTCATAGATGATAGACTGCAAAAATTGACATGACGGCAAAATGCAGTCCTAAAACTTTGCCCATCCAGAAAGTGCGCTCCACAACAAAAGATGGTGTGCGCTAACTGTGCAAGTTGTCAACACATACATACTCACCTCCCAACGGTACTAGACCGGAGGTTTCAAATAAATCACAACATACAAATCCAAACGCCAACAGTGTTAGGAGTATGCCCTCGAATGCCACTCAGAGGATGTTGAGTGAGGACATTGTACTTGTAATTATGTAAATCATTAATATAAGGCAATGAATGTTTCTTTATTTACTGGTAGTTACTGGCATTCCTAACTCGTAAATATATATATATATATATAGAAACTAGTCCGTGTATTTGATAGCAAAACGTTCCACTCCTTATTGGATAAGGGGGTCGGCACTGGAAAGGTTTATAGCTCAAATACTTAATCGTTCGCAAGTCGATGAAACTTGACTGGGCTTTAAGTTTATCTGAAGACTTGTATGACGTGTTCTTTGACATGGAGAGTGCCTGTCGAACGCTAATGGTTAGTGGGAGCACACGTTAGAGGTATGATAATTGGATTAGTATACTCGAACCGACTCACCCTCGATTCGTCACACGGATTTCACTCTGGGACAGTCAATGACAGAATCGAAAGGTTGTGATAGGTATTCGTGAACCTTTGACTTGAGGATTTAGTAGGGATGTGATTGTGACGTAAAGATTTTCATTAGAGTAGTTCGACCCTGTAAACGGGAAGACAGGGGTCAACCTCGACGTGCATCTTGACGGGCAAGTAGCAGGTCCTACTGAATACCAAGATAGAATTCTTTCTCCCGTTAGTGAGCGGGTTATATGTCCTATGCGGTTATTGGCAGATGAGATCAAGAGTCTTTGGCCAAACCATTGGAGCTAGTTGTATTCGATACACGAGAGCTCGATGATCTCGATTTGCATTAACGCATGCATAGTGTTAAGTACAGATAGGGTTTGACTGACCGTGATCCTATATCTGTAATATCCGCAATTTTCGATTTTCGGTAAATTTCTTTTTTCGTCCGGAGTCCGTTTTGATGACTCGCTCATGACCGTTTCGTCATTTCGAGAATGATTAATTCTGCACTTTTTGTCATACGAGTTCGTTTCGGTGTCGTTTTGTTGAGTTCCGTGTCCTTATTCGACTTTTTCACGTGGGAGTTCGACTTTGTAAAGTCACCATTAATTCTTGGAAACTCCAAAAACTCTGAATCTTTGCAATATTATAGAGCATCAAGTTAGCTTTCCAATAGTTCAAACGGTTAGTCAATCGGAGTCCAGACGAGGGAGTTATGGTCAAAATAGCTAAGCCTACACGATGTGCCTTTTTCATGTTGGAGTGGGCTGTACCGTGTGCCGCGGCACACTTCAGCTGTTCCGCGGCACTAAGCTGATTCCTGGGCGTTTTTTTGGCCCTGTGCCGCGGCACACGGGCTTTTTCTGCGTTTTTTAGCAGATTTTCGAGGAGAAACATTCATTTTCTCCTCTCTTCTTCCTCCTCCCATTCTAGGCGATTCTAATGGCGATTTTGGGCGATTTGAGTGCTCCCAAACTTGTAGAGATCATCCACCTCAAGTCTTGTTGTAGATTTTCGACCTCTACTTGAATCATTCATCCAAATCAAGGTATTTTGGCTTGAACCCTTGTTTTTGTAGATTTGGGGATTTTCCTTTTTGATTTCGATTCCAATCCGTTTTTAATCAATTAATTGTTGTATAAACGTTGTTTTGAACTTGTTCTACGGATTAGATACTCGTATCTTTGGTTTGTTCGACCCGAGGGGTGATTTCTTTGTTCTTGAAGGGTCTTGAACATTTAATGTTCGATTAAATATTCGAATGAGTTCCCTTTGATAGTTTGTTGGGATTTCCGTTGTTTTGGCCTTGATTCTCGTCGTAACCATGTGTTATTGTTCCTTCCGGAGGTTTATAGGTGTTCGAGGATTCCGATGTTGAATCCCGTTTGGTGATTGATGATTCGTGTGGTGTTATTCTCGTAATACTCGTGGTGCTATCACGTTCTTGATATTGTTCGGGGGTTCGGGGCTATTCGACCGCGTCCTATTCGTCGTCTTATTGCGATCGTGATTTCGAGGCAAGTACCTTGCCCATACTATTCTTGTTTTATGGATATGATAATTAGTGATTGTCTAAATGTGGTTGTTTGGTCGTTTGAATTGAACTTTCAAAAGATTCGGTTTAGCCTTTTTAAAGGCTTGCTTTCAAAACGCGTGTTTTGTGAATGTTGTGTCTTGTAAATGACTATGTGAATCCTATGGATATATTTGGTGTTGATGATGCACTTGGTATTTGCGTGTGGACGTATATTATTTCATTTCGGTGAGTTGTGGTTTGACGTGGTGTTTTGCTAAGTGTTTGATGCCTCTGAGTGAATTGTTTGGATATCTTTGTTGCATTGTGTTATTCATGTGAATGTGTGGATATGGTTGAAGGTCTACGGTGACACATGGCACGTGATCATGTGGTCAGGATGCAACAAGTGATTGATCCAACCGTGAGAGCCTGAGATAATCTACGGTGGCACATGGCATGTGATCATGTGGCCAGGATGCAACAAGCGATTGATCCAACCGTGAGATGTGTGTGATTTGTTTCGCTAGCCAGCTCGGGAGGGTCCTTCGAGGCCTCGAGTGGGATTTGTGGCTTCGTCCTCGTCCTAGGCGATGCGCGTGCGTGATTACGTTGTGTTGATTTTTATGTCCGTCGAGGACACATGATGTTGGGCTCGGGCCCTGTGAATTGTTGTCTGTTTTCTATTTGCGAAAACAAAACCCTTGGGCTGTGACCCCTGTTGATTTTTGGAAAGAGAAGGATTCGGAAATCCTAAATTGTTTTCTAATAAAACTCTCGATGGCATTTTAAACTGTTTTATAAATTGTTTTCCCTTGATTTGTGATCTTTCGGTTTTGGAATGTTTTACCAAACTCATGCCTCGGGAAGTGCTTTTCATTACGTTTGGAACTTTGAGGATTCCTGATTATTATTGTTCTTGGAACTGGTATTGTATGGCTCGTATTTTTGCACTTGTACTTGCACTAGCAAAACAGTGGAGTTTTGCTAACCCCCGAGTATTCGGGGGGTGGATGTCTGTTTTTGCATTCAGGTTTTGGAGCATAGCACAGGGTCGGCACGAAGGATGATGAAAGATGAACGATACTAATCACACGAGGATCTGTTGATATCGTTTTGGTCTAGTCGTATTTTCTTTTCCGCTGCAGTATCTTTTTTCTGTTGTACGGGAGTTTATTGTATTTTGACCCCTGCGTGGGTATGTGTTTGGAATTGAGTTGTATGTTATTATTGAAAGACCAAGTCGGTCTACTAAGTCATTTTAGCCTTAAAGGCGAGGTTTAGATGTTTGATTTTAGTTATCAGCCTGGTAGATCCTCGAGGAGAGGGTCTACGACGTGTAATATCCCTGAGCGGATTGGGGGTGTTACAATATCTTGATCGGGACATGTGAACGAAGGGTTTATACGTATACTGGTATTCACGACAGAATGGTTCTTGAATGATCCCAATCATTCGTTCTAAGTTGGGGTACAGTGTAGTCCACCAGGCTGGCAAGGTGGTGCTACTACTCTTTGGTTCCTCCCATTGCTGACTGAGACGGACCTACCGAGTCGCGCAATAGGATTGACGACATAATGAATCGAGCTTATTCTCTCACTATGAATATTAGATATTGGATATCTAATTAATTGGGAAATTGGATGTCTAAATTGATTTATTGGATAAATTAATTTACGGCCTAATGAATTAAATAAATTACTGGGTGATTAATTTAATTCATGATCATAATTAGTTCTTGGAGAAATTAATTATGTTATTAAGTATTTGATATGATTAATTAATTGGATTAATTAATTGAAATAAATACATCAGAACAGAATCGGAGTTTATCTGCTTGGACTCGTGGGAGACCAAAACGGATCGAACTCCACCTACCCTTCTAGATGGCCGCCCCCCTTTGTCTTCCACCTTATGTGGTGGAAGACTTCATGATTTTATATCATGAAGTGTTTTGTCTTAGGGGGCATGGAATCTCCCTTTTATATTAAAAAGGTGATTTCATGTGATTGATTGAAGAATAAACGGAAGACTAACTCTCACTTACCAACCAAGGCATCATACATGAGTTTGGAGAGAGAGAGAGAGAAGGAAAAGTTTTCTTGGTCTTCAAAGTATTCGTCATCTTCAATATATTTTCTTTGAAAAATATTCTGAGGAATAATTGAGAGAAATAAATTATACACTTAGAGT
The DNA here is from genome assembly GCA_033398695.1 of Orobanche coerulescens. Lineage (NCBI taxonomy): Eukaryota > Viridiplantae > Streptophyta > Magnoliopsida > Lamiales > Orobanchaceae > Orobanche > Orobanche coerulescens. Next base: position 66,894,432 of record CM065811.1, on the reverse strand, counting down.
GTTGTAATCAAAAGCTTCATCATCAAGCTCTAGTCGTATCCTTAGAGGATAGCAAGGTGATAGTCATCCCGTTCGTTTCTCCGGCGCGTGGCAAGTAGAGACGCGGTATTTTCGGCGTTGGATCATCCAAGGGCTTGGAGCACTTTGGATCATAGCTTGGGGAATAGCTCAAGAGAAGAACACCATATAATCAACGGACTACGATTCGAATCTTCCTTTGTTTATTTTATATTCGTATATGCGTAGCTCGATCGATCCTCGTAGGGATTCAGATCGAATTAATTTTCATTTTACCGCTTCCGCTGGGCCTTCGTTTTAGGCACCGAATCCCAATAGTGGTATCGGAGCGAGGTCTTGCGATCGTATATAGGATATTTAGCATTGGGAATGCTTGTTTTGTGATTTAGAATCATTTTGATAATCGTAGATATTTTATTATTCGTCGTAGTGTCGTTTTTCCGTGATTTTATGTTATGATATAAATCAGGTTTTTCTTGGAAATATGATTTATAATAATATATAGAGCAGGAATAACAGGATTTTAGAAATCTGCCCGAAAACGAGCTGTATGCAATCGTTGGACTATTTATCATACAGCTGCCGAGCAGTGGCCGAGCACGTCCGGACAGCAGCCGGGTGCTTGCTGTATTCTGCCGGGCGTGTCCTGACTGCGGCCGAGAGCGTTGCTGTAGGCTGCCGAGTCAATGCCGAGCGGGTCCTGTAGGCGGCCGAGCGCGTTGCTGTATCCGGCCGAGCATTGCTGTAGGATGCCGGGTCAGTCGAGAGGGTCCTGTAGGCGGCCGAGCGCGTTGATGTAGGTTGCCGGGTCAGTGCCGAGCGGGTCCTGTAGGCGGCCGAGCGCGTTCTTCAGATCCGGCCCGGCGTTCCGTAGGCTTCCGGTCGATCGGCGAGTCTCAGATTCAAAAGCGCGTTCTTTGTATGCGACCGAGCGCGTTGCTGTATCTGGCCGAGTGCTTGCTGGATCCGGCCGAGCGCTTGCTGTATCCGGCCGAGTGCTTGCTATATTCTGCTGGGCGTGTCCTGACAGTGGCCGGGTGCTTGCTGTATTCTGCTGGGCGTGTCCTGACAGCGGCCGAGTGCTTGCTGTATCCGGCCGAGTACGTGCTGTATTCTGCCGGGCGTGTCCTGTAGGCTGCCGAGCAGGGTGCCGGGTGCTGCTTGGTAGTTTCCAGGCTATCGGGCACTGGGTCTCATTTTTCAGTATATTTTCGATAATTGATTTTCCCAGTATTAAAATCATTAATTTGGAATTTTTGATGAGAGAAAATTCAAAGAAAATATTTTAAGGGTTCACTACGGACGAAAATTAAATTGTCGATTATTATTGAATTGATTGGATCAATTCTATTTATTGTTGATTATATATTGATTAGATCAATGTAATCTTCTCGCTATCCATTTTTTTAGTATTTGTTGGATGAATACTTTTTTTAATGGGGATGTGGTTCATGGACTTAGTTTTGAATCGTTCGTTTTATTCGATTGGGTTGTAAAGGCCATTTTGAGCCTATTTATTTTACTAGAAATATTTGTATATATGATGCAATTTTTTAATGTAAAATTTATATGTAATGACGAAGACCGGAGGAAGATCCGTTTCGAGAAGACGAAGATTCAAGACGAAGACTTGTAATTAGATTACGGAGTTTTTGTTTTCTAGGAACGGTCCATGAACCACATGTTGGTAGCAACTAGGTTGTGAATGGTTGTTTCATATTGTATGAATGCCACAAATGCGCTTAAATGATTAATGTGCAAAGTGTAACGTTAATCGCGACAATTCTCCCACAACAAATTATTAAGTTTATAAGGTTTCAAGATTTTCCTTCCCTCCATCGAGCTTTTGGGAAATTGAAATCCAAACCAGATATGCTATGCTTCCGAGTTATCGGGGTACATTTTACATTGGTTTACAAACTAATGTAAAATATATGAAATAACCGTAAAATGTGTTTTATGTAGTAGTGAATACTTGATGATATGTTTTTATATTAGCTTCCAACTTAAAATTTAAGCTATAAGCTCTTTTATGGCAAAATTAAGGGGAGTTTGTTTTTACTAGCCTTTTTAATTCTCGGAAAAAAGGGGGAGATAAAGCTGAAAAAATATCTTGCAAGATTACAAAAATGGTTTTACAGTCTAACAAACTCGAACAAAGCAATACAGTTTGATTCGAATATATTTTTTTCCAAAAATTTTGTAGGTAATTTACTAAGTGTTTTGTCATCATCAGAAAGGGGATGTTGTTGACAAATATGGTTTTGATGGTGTTTTCTCAAAACAACACTTAGTAAAATATTTATCCAGATTCGATTGGACAAATAGTGTAACATATTACAACATTGACAAATAGTAAAAATCTGCTCAAATTTCCTTAGCGCACACTACCTGCTGTTACATGGTATCATTATTCATTTCAAATTAACGCATGCAACCTGTTGTACTCCAAGTTTCAGAAAACATACAATGAACGCACGTTAAGCTATAGTAGCGCATGTTAGTATACCAAGGCAGAGTGTGGCAAAATAGCGACTAATTAACGCACACTACTAACTGTAATACCCGAGATCTTTGTTCCGGATTCATTGAGTTTTCTGGGTTTTATCGAATTGTTATTGTCCACATATTTGGGATTTTGTGCCATGTTTTGAGTGTGCCTTGTTGGGTCTTGTGTTCGGAGGCGTTTCGGATCACTATGTGAGTTTTTGGTTTATTGTGGTGTAGCGCACGCTAACGCTTGTGGCGTAGCGCGCTCTACTGTGTTGTGGTTAGCGCACGCTACCAGATGTGTAGCACACGCTAACTGGCAGTCCAAGAGTTACTAGACTAGGACTGGAGTCTCGTTAGTGCATGCTATGGTTGGTTGATAGCGCACTGTCACGGGGTTGGGTTTGAGCACTCGAAAGCTCCTCGGACCCGTGCGGCACTAGACTAGAATTGCCTCGATCTAACTAGTAAGCCTAACTCACTCGGTTGCTAAGTATGAAAGGAGGGGTTTAACACTTGGGAGTTGAGAGAAAAACTTCACTATTTCACAAACACTTCACAATACAAGAATGTTGAGTCTTTGAGGGTTGGTTGCAAATGAGCCTCCCCCTCACCTATTTATACTACTCCTAGAACCTAGAATCTTCTACTCCACCTCCTCATTTGGAGGACTCTAGAACATCCTATACAATCCACATTCTTCTATCATATTCTAGAACCTATCTCTAGAATTATCCACACAAGTACATACAATACTTACAAACATATTCTAGAGTATTCTACATGTACAAGGCATACAATCATCTAGAATACTCTATATCATTCCAGCACTTCATCCTTCTAGGAGTTTCCTAGAGGCTTCTCTTCCATCCCGGGCGCCCGTCCCGTCTTTGTCCGTCCCGGCCCGTATCGGCCCGTCCCGGCCCGCACCGGCCCGTCTCGGCCCGAACATCTGGGCCCGTCTCTGCAATGTTCCAGACTCTTCCCGAACCTCCTGGACCAAGCTGGTCCACTTCTAGTTGCTTCCGGTCGAGTCTTACATGCTGAGTGGCTCCTCAGCTTTTCAATGTCTACTACCCCAACAAGGTTTTTTCCGTCTAAGCCTATTATAGGGGGGAGGGTCTCTCTCGCACCTCGCGCGCGCGCGCCCGCGCACGCCGGCCGCGCCCGGCATCCCACGCCCGCGTCCGGCCGCCCAGCTCGAGTCTTGTTCCCCGACTCGGCCTTGTCTCGTCGTGCCTTGTCCCACACGACTGCTGCTCGTCCGGCCTTGCCCGCGTCCCCTGCGCTGCCGGACAGTCCCGAACATGTCCAGTCCGGAATGCCCCTTGGGCGATCCGCTTCCCACAGCGGCGTCCGTGCTCCCACGGCTTACTCGCGTGATTCTCCGTCCGATCGCACCGTCCTGAAGGCTGACTCTTCTCTTGCAGCCCGATGCCATCCTTGGCGTCCTGCTCGTGCCGGTCCCTCGGCACCCTGTGCGACCGTCTGCGCACACATATCTCATTGTCGACTGTCGGCCGTGACATTCTCCCCCGCCCATTTCGTCGACGTCCTTGGCGACGTGGCATCCCCTTGATGAACCGTACTGCTCCAAGATGGTAACTCGGCTCCTCCTCAAGCTTCCTCACGTACTTGAGTGCCGACATAGCTTGTCTCGAAGGCTCTGTGGTCAAGTGAATTTTCTGCAGCTTGGCTTGATCACACACGTACAGCGCCCTGTTGTGCGGAACAACGCCAACATTATTCTTCCTTAGGAAGTCCATGCCCAGTATAATGTCCCGATCATCCATACTCGTCACCTTGAAGTGCACGTGCGGTTCCCACGTGCCAATCTTTAGTCGCACCCCATTGGCGACTCTTGTAACTCGAACGGGTGGTGCATTATTCGACTTCATCCAGCCCCATCCCTCGATGACCTGAAGCCCCAACCTCTGTGCTTCAGCCTCGTCAATGTAGTTGTAATCGGCCCCTGTGTCGACCAACGCCTTGACGGGTTTCCCATTGATCAGCCCCGTCGCATACATCAAGTTTCCTTCAAGCGGTGCTCCATCCCGCGATGCCATCCCTATCGCTGAGTTCAACACTTGAAGCGCCATCGATGTTCCATCACCCTCGGCATCGTCCCGTGCCTTGGTGTACTCCATGGCGGCTACCCTGGGAAACTTCGAGCATTGCCTCGTCGAATGCTCCATGCTCCATCAAATCTCACATTTCTTCTTCTTCGGACACGCTGCTACGAGATGGTCTGCACTCCCGCACCCATGGCAAGTCCGAGCCCATCCTGACTGCTTGCCGTCCTTGGGCCTGGCCATCCTCGCGCCCCTATCCGCATTACCCTGGTACGACTTGTCCTGCGTACCGATGCCGTCCTCGTCCCTCCTGGACTTTCGACTCTCCCCGGCTAGTTTAAACTCGATCAGCCGTTCCGCTATCGCAATCGCCTCGGACACGTTCTGTGCCTTGGCCCTCTACACATCCAACTTTTCCCACGATTTTAGCCCATCCACGAATGCGAACAAAGCTTCCTGCTCACTAAGGCTAGGCAACTCCAGCACGATCTCCTGGAACTCCTTCACATAGTCCTTGATCGCCTTGCTGTGTGTCAACTCCTTCAACCTAGCCCGGACCTCAAACTCAACATTCTCCGGGTAAAACTGCCGCTTGAACTCGGCCTTGAAATCCTCCCATGTCTCCATCCGACATGTTCCACGCGCGATCTCTGTTTCGCGCCTTCTCCACCATAGCAGTGCCACATCTGCTAAGAAGAATGGAGCCGTCTGCAGCTTGGTCGCATCATCTACTATTCCCGATGCACCAAAGTAACGCTCTATGTTCCACAGGAAGTCGTCCACTTCCCTACCATTCCGCGATTCTTGGAACGAACACGGTCGGGGGATGTCGATTCGATGGGGTGCCGCACCCCGCTAGTCCCTGCCGTGGGCCATCGCCCGCTCATACAGTGCTGTCCTTCCTTCGATGGTCTCGATCCTCCCTATGATCTCCTCTCGAAAGGCTGCGATCATGGACCGAACCTCCTTCCTGACAGACTCAAGGATCTCCTCACACAAGTCGCGTCGCAACGCATTAAGGGTACCCGTCACCCGGTTCTCAAGCTCCTCCAATGACTCGCTCATCTCCGTCACCTGGTCGGCCACTCTGCTCCATGCCTCAAGAGCATCTTCGTGTCTGCCCATGGTTTCCTCCAGCCGAGCCACTCGTGCTTCCATGGCAACACCTCTTTCCACGGACTTGTCCCTAGACCCTTTCCTGGACTTGTCCTTCTCCTGGCCGGGTTGAACTTTGGTGACGCTGGACGTAGTCTCCATCGGTCCTCCTTGCACAAAACCTCTCAACAACGTCTCAATGCGGAAGTTCCTTGAACCACTAGCGTGGCTCCGATACCACTTGTCACGGGGTTGGGTTTGAGCACTCGAAAGCTCCTCGGACCCGTGCGGCACTAGACTAGAATTGCCTCGATCTAACTAGTAAGCCTAACTCACTCGGTTGCTAAGTATGAAAGGAGGGGTTTAACACTTGGGAGTTGAGAGAAAAACTTCACTATTTCACAAACACTTCACAATACAAGAATGTTGAGTCTTTGAGGGTTGGTTGCAAATGAGCCTCCCCCTCACCTATTTATACTACTCCTAGAACCTAGAATCTTCTACTCCACCTCCTCATTTGGAGGACTCTAGAACATCCTATACAATCCACATTCTTCTATCATATTCTAGAACCTATCTCTAGAATTATCCACACAAGTACATACAATACTTACAAATATATTCTAGAGTATTCTACAAGTACAAGGCATACAATCATCTAGAATACTCTATATCATTCCAGCACTTCATCCTTCTAGGAGTTTCCTGGAGGCTTCTCCTCCATCCCGGGCGCCCGGCCCGTCTTTGTCCGTCCCGGCCCGTATCGGCCCGTCCCGGCCCGCACCGGCCCGTCTCGGCCCGAACATCTGGGACCGTCTCTGCAATGTTCCAGACTCTTCCCGAACCTCCTGGACCAAGCCGGTCCGCTTCTAGTTGCTTCCGGTCGAGTCTTACCTGCTGAGTGGCTACTCAGCTTTTCAATGTCTACTGCCCCCACAAGTCTTTTTCTGTCTAAGCCTATTATAGGGGGGGCGGGTCTCTCTCGCACCTCGCGCGCGCGCGCCCGCGCACGCTGGCCGCGCCCGGCATCCCACGCCCGCGTCCGGCCGCCCAGCTCGAGTCTTGTTCCCCGACTCGGCCTTGTCTCGTCGTGCCTTGTCCGACACGACTGCTGGTCGTCCGGCCTTGCCCGCCCCTGTGTGCCGGACGATCCGAACATGTCGATCCGGAATGCCCCTTAGGCGTCGCTTCCCACGGCGTCGTGCTCCCACGTCTTACTCGCGTGATTCTCCGTCCGATCACGCCGTCCTGAAGGCTGACTCTTCTCTTGCAGCCCGATGCCATCCTTGGCATCCTGCTCGTGCCGGTCCCTCGGCACCCTGTGCGACCGTCTGCGCACACATATCTCGTTGTCGACTGTCGGCCGTGACATTCTGCCCCGCCCATGTCGTCGACGTCCTCGGCGACGTGGCGGCCCCTCGATGAACCGTACTGCTCCAAGATGGTAACTCGGCTCCTCCTCAAGATTCCTCACGTACTTGAGTGCCGACATAGCTTGTCTCGAAGGCTCTGTGGTCAAGTGAATTTCCTGCAGCTTGGCTTGATCACACACGTACAACGCCCTCTTGTGCGGAACAACGCCAACATTATTCTTCCTTAGGAAGTCCATGCCCAGTATAATGTCCCGGTCATCCATACTCGTCACCTTGAAGTGCACGCGCGGTTCCCACATGCCAATCTTTAGTCGCACCCCATTGGCGACTCCTGTAACTCGAACGGGTGGTGCATTATTCGACTTCATCCAGCCCCGTCCCTCGATGACCTGAAGCCCCAATCTCTGTGCTTTAGCCTCGTCAATGTAGTTGTAATCGGCCCCTGTGTTGACCAATGCCTTGACGGGTTTCCCATTGATCAGCCCCGTCGCATACATCAAGTTTCCTTCAAGCGGTGCTCCATCCCGCGATGCCATCCCTATGGCTGAGTTCAACACTTGAAGCGCCATCGATGTTACATCACCCTCGGCATCGTCCCGTGCCTTGGTGTACTCCATGGCGGCTACCCTTGGAAACTTCGAGCATTGCCTCGTCGAATGCTCCGTGCTCCATCAAATCTCACATTTCTTCTTCTTCGGACACGCTGCTACGAGATGGTCTGCACTCCCGCACCCATGGCAAGTCCGAGCCCATCCTGACTGCTTGCCGCCGTTTTCTTTGATTACTATATTTGGAAAGTCTTCAGGGCATGACTCTCGACGAATATTCTATTTGTTGAATTCAGGGAATCAATCACTTTCTCCTTGACTTGACATATGCATGTGATTTGCCATCTTTATTGACTTTACAACATTTGCTAACATGAACATAGTTGTCCAAAACTTGGCTGATATTATGTCGGATAAAAACTTGGCTAATGTTCTGCCTTGGTCAAACCTGGCTAATATTTTGCTTTGACTAAAACCCGACTGATTTCTGTCTGGTCAACCTTGGCTGAGATTTGCTTTGACCAAAACCTGATTGATATCTGTCTGGTCAACCTTAGATGATATTCTCCTTTGACCAAACCCGACTGATATTTTATCTTTGACCAAAACCCGACTGATATTTCATCTGGTCAAACATAGCTAAGATTTGCTTTGACCAAAACCTGACCGATATTTCATCTAGTCAAGCGCAACTGGTATTTTTCCTAACTGATTTTAGGATATTCTATCTAAAATTCTATCTAATCAACCTGATCAATACTTAGCCTAATCTTTTAAAGGCCTATTGAAGATGCTCATTTGGTTCTTATTTACAAGGCCAAGTACTTTAAACATACACTTGAAATAAACTTCGAATATAAGGATGACATCATTAAAATCTCAATAAGTATTCCTAACATAATCACCTCGTTGACTTCATCTAATCATGCGTCAAAATCATTCAGGTCCACACGTTCTTTCCCTTTGGAATGGTCTGAGTGTTACGTACCTAATGTCTTGTTACATATGGACTTATGTTTTGTCATATATTATGTGTTGTTAAGTCTGCCATGCACATGCATGCCGAGAGTTACAAACCATCGGATCCACCAGTTGGTCACAACCTGGATCATGTTCGATATGATCTTACATATGTTATCTTTAAAATTAACATACGCTATACTTGCATATTAGTGTACGTAATGTCTATAAATTAACATATGTCATGTAGGCTACACTTAGCCAATCAACTATTCCTGTTCGTCGTCTCAACACACTGAATATGTATACGCGTTTCAATAATATTACCTCACGATATACCTGATACATAATATTCTCAACTGAAATTATCGACCAACTACGACAATTATATCAATATAGTTATCTCAGTTCTCAAATTATTTTATACATACTGTACATATATCACGCGAAAAATCCATAATGAAAGTTCCGGATATTACATAAATCTACATTTGAAGGATGTATAGGTGAAGCATACCTTGCATCAGAGTATGTAACTTATACCAATATGTATTTGGGCGCGACAAAGTCCTCTACCCACCATATGACAGTCGTCCCGCAATTCAATATTTCTATAATCTCCACATATGTTAAAGTTCATGGGAGGTTTCCTGGTGAATTAGAGCCGTACGAGATTGTAATTATACATAGGTGGATACTGCTCAATTGTCTAGAGGTCCAAATACTAGAAAAATACATCTTCTCTGTGGTGGGGTGCGGGGTAATATTAGATTTTATAGTGAGACTTTGCAGAATACTTTGAAGAGTGGGTATGTTTGTTTAATTGTTAAACTTAATTTCATATTATAATATGTGGTACACACTTAGACGAATTCATGTTTTCCAGGTGACCCATATACAAGGGGATAAACACCTTAACTGGTCGCCTGAACTTATGCTCCTATAAATGAAGCCTGTTATGTCGAGGGTTTATTTGATGGCTAAAGTGAATGGATCATACTCTAGAAGGTCTGAAGGTAGAAATACAAGGCGATCGAGCAATTGCATATGGGTCACCATGACCTGCTTAAAAGTGAATGGATCAACCCGAACATCTTTCGATCGAGCGGAGTCTCGGATATGGTTTCCCGACAGCAAGTGATTATTCCCCAGGTTCCGGACCGCACCGCGGCCTCTCCCCGTGCATCCCCTGACAGCTCTCTCCATACTGAAGTAGGAAGGTCGTATGATAATCATAGATCTCGTATGAGTACTGCATTATGATTTACGTCATGAAATGATGAAAATGAGCATATACGCTCTAACACAGTGATTACATGAATGATTAACTGAGGTGACATGATTATCTGATGAAATTATTGAAATGAGTATCTTGAACAAGTTAACATGATTAATGATATGATCTTCCGGATCAAAAATTGGATAATGAAATGAATTGAGTGATTAATGAGTTAACATGATCGTCCTGTTCATCAACTGAGTAATGAAATGAATTGAGTGATTAATGAGTTAATATGATCAACATGATTAAAATGAAAATGATGTTTGAGGATTGTTAACTAGTGAATTATGAATGAATGATTATTGCCAGAAATTATACCATGGCGTTAGAAGTCTTACAGTTCTTTCGGTCTGATTAGCTCGGCATTTGCACAGGTCACACGTGACGCGAAAGTCCAATGATACTAGTCCGATGACGATGATTTCAAATGAGACATGACTCAGAAGGTAGTATTCAAAACCACGCTCCGATACCAACTCTGTAACACCCCAAACTAGGCGTATATTACAGTGCCGTGGACCCCCGACTGGGACCCACTAGGCGAATGAAAATGAATGAATTACACAGGGTAAATGTAGTACCAAACCACATTACAACAATAATTACTCCGATGAGGAGTTTCATACAACACATCCAGGATAATACAAAATACATGTATATTTTATATGAAGATAAAATATACAACACTGAGTGAAATGAGTATTCAAACGGAATGTCTGCAGTGGAATAAATGAAGGAAACATAATTGACTGAAAAGATTGGGGGCCCCTTCTAGTATCATTGGGACTCCTCGCCGTCAACGTGCTCTCCCCATGCTTTCGCCTTGCCATGACCTGAAAAACAATATCCCCAAACGGGGTCAGTTACACAGAACAACAATCCTCAAGAGTTGAAACGACATAATCCTGTCGAAACACACGCAATCAAACATGCTGTATGAATCAACTAACAGTACGGCTCGAAGGAAAGGCGCCACACTACGTCCGGGATGGAAATGTGTCCGTGCACAAGCCACCAACGAGTATCGATTGAATACAAGTGTGGTCTTGTACCTAATCAGTCTCACGAAGCAATCGACTCATGTGCACAGTCCAATGTGAGGCCAACAACCAACACACGACTTAAATGTGCCCGACATGAAAATCCTACACATACCAACCGGCACGCCAGTATGACCCGGAATGCCACGATATAACAAAAGTGACATCGAAAATGAATAATGACTCACCAAGATGAAATGATGGTGAAATGAATGACAGCTCAATGAAATGATTGGAACCGTCGTTCCTTGTGACTGAAGTGATTAATTGACAATGACAAGTATTGTTACGGTTAATACAATGATGAATGAATTATGATTATGAATGAACAACAACAAAAGGAATGAATATCCTTTTAACCGAGTAAGAATTAACTTAGTCAACACCGGTGACAATTATCCTTCCACGAACAACGTCCTAATTGAGATATCGGTCGCTCGAACTGTAATATCCGCAATTTTGAATTTCGGTAATTTTCTTTTTTTTTTGGCGGTAGTCCATTTTGACGACTCGCTCATGACCGTTTCGTCATTCCGAGAATGATTAATTCTGCACTTTTTGTCATCCGAGTTCGTTTCGGTATTGTTTTGTTGAGTTCCGAGCTTTTTAGCGACTTTTCCGCACTTGAGTTCGATTCTTGTGAATCTCGTTCAAAACTGCTGTTTCGAGTTTCCCGTAAGTTCGTTTAACTTTGTTAGACGTGATATGAACTTCGGTTTGGTTATTCGATCACGTATCGTGATTTTCGGACGTTTTGGGCCATTTTCGTAATTTCCTAAAGTTTTGGGTAATTACTTCCCTTGTCGAATTCCGACACTTCGGGTGGTCGGAATCATGTGTTCTTTTAGCGCTTGGATTCGTCTTTGCGAGTACTTCATAACCGTATCTCCGATTTTTAATCAGGTTCGGGTTTCGGGATCGTCCGGGCCGTCGGAGTGGCCACGACCGAGTCACGGCCGGAGCAGGGCCTGGCCTGGCCGAGTTACGGCCGTAAGGTGCCGGTTACGGCCGTAATGTGTGCGAGTTACAGCCGTAAGCGTGATCGGGTTCGTCCGTACAGGTGTTGGGCATCTTCTGGATGAAGGCCGGTTACGGCCGTAATGTGTGCCAGTTACGGCCGTAAGTGTCCGGCGATTCTTTGGGTGATTTTTGACGAATGCGATTCACGGCCGTAAGACCTACGAAATGCGGCCGTAAGGGTCGAGTTACGGCCGTAAGGCACCTTTGCCGATTCTGGCCGTAACCTGCTATATATAGCCCGGCTCGGCCAGACTTCGTTTTTCATTTTTTCTTGTTTAAATGCGGCGGACGGGAGTGACCGGTAGGAGGTGTTCTTGGCCGATTCTACTCATTTACAAAGCATTTTGTAAGGTCCTTGTTGATTATATCAACATCTAATCCGTGTTCTTCGCCGAATCGAGGTAATCTCTTGAAATCTCCTAGGGTTGACTTTCGAGATTTCTTTTCAATCTTTGTTGTTTGTCAGATTTCGATGATTTGGTTGATGTTATTGAACCTTATTAATCGTGTTCTATGGGTTGTATATCCATATTTAAAGTTTTTTCAACTCGATTAGTGATTCGAGTGTTCTTGGGAGTTATCGAACATTGAGTGTTCGATTAAATGTCCCAATGAGTTTCCCTTCGATAGTTTGTTGGGATTTCCGTTGTTTTGGCCTTGATTCTCATCGTAACCATGTGTTATTGTTCCTTCCGGAGGTTTATAGGTGTTCGAGGATTCCGATGTTGAATCCCGTTTGGTGATTGACGATTCGTGTGGTGTTATTCACGTAGTAATTGCGGTGCTATCGAGTTCTTGATAATGTTCGAGAGTTCGGGGCCGTTCGACCGTATTTCATCCGTCGTCTTGTTGCGATTGTGGTTTCGAGGCAAGTACCTTGTCCATACAATTCTTGTTTTATGGATTTGATAATTAGTGACCGTCTCTATGTGTTTATTTGATCGTTTGTTTCGAACTTTCAAAAGATTCGGTTTAGCCTTGTTAAAGGCTTGCTTTCAAAATGCGTGTGTTTTGTGAATGGTGTGGTTTGAGAATGACTATGTGAACTCTATGTATATGTTTGGTGTTGATGTTGCACTTGGTATTGCGTGTGGGCGTATATTATTTCATTTCGGTGCGTTGTGGTTGGACGTGGTGTTTTGCTAAGTGTTTGATGCTTCTTGGCGAATTGTTTGAATATCCTTGATGTGATATGTTATTTGTGTGAATGTGTGGATATGGTTGAAGGTCTAAGGTGACACATGGCACCTGATCATGTGGTCAGGATGAAACAAGTGATTGATCCAATCGTGAGAGCCTGAGATAATCTACGGTGGCACATGGCATGCGATCATGTGGCCAGGATGCAACAAGCGATTGATCCAACCGTGAGATTTGTGTGATTTGTTTAGCTAGCCAGCTCGGGAGGGTCCTTCGAGGCCTCGAGTGGGATTTGTGGCTTCGTCCCGGTCCTAGGCGATGCGCGTGTGCGATTATGTTTTGTTGATTTTATGTCCGTCGAGGACACGTGATGTTGGGCTCTGGCCCTGTGAATTATTGTCGGTTTTCTATTTGTGAAAACAAAACCTTTGGGCTGTGACCCTGTTGATTTTTGGAAAGATAAGGATTTGATAATCCTAAGTTGTTTTCTATCAAAACTCTCGATGGCATTTAAACGGTTTTATAAATTGTTTTCCCTTGATTTGTGACCTTTCGGTTTTAGAATATTATACCAGACTCTTGCCTCGGGAAGTGCTTTTCGTTACGTTTGGATTTTTGAGGATTCCTGGTTATTGTTATTCGTGGAATGTGAATTGTATGGCTCGTATTTGCACTTTATTCTTGCACTAGCAAAACAGTGGAGTTTTGCTAACCCCCGAGTATTCGGGGGGTGGATGTCTGTTTTTGCATTCAGGTTTGGGAGCATAACACAGGGTCGGCACGAAGGATGATGAAAGATGAACGATACTAATCACACGAGGATCCGTATGAGGTCATTGGTTTAGCTGTATTTTATTTCCACTGCAGTATTCTTCCCCGTTGTATGGGAGTGTGTTTGTATTCGACCCCTGCGTGGGCATGTAATGAGTTTGAGTTGTATGTATTTATTGAAAGACCAAATTGGTCTACTGAGTCTTTTTAGCCTTAAAGGCATTGTTGAGATGTTCTATGTTGTTATCAGCCTGGTAGATCCTTGAGGAAAGGTTCTACGGCGTGTAATATCCCTGAGCGGATTGGGGCTGTTACATAAATGGTATCGGAGCTTAGGTTGTGGAAACCTAGGCTGTCGGGTCAGTGGTGTCTATTGAGTTTTGTCTCGTCGGATTTTGTCTGACTGAGTCGTGTCGCGACGCGTCGTCTGAGTTCGTTGGTCGTGATTAGTATCGTGGGTGATCATCATCTTCGTGCGACCTGTGGATGTAAGTCTCCCTTCTTTGTGTTTATGCCTCGTCTGATGCGAGTTACAGGTTTGACCATGATTTAATTGACGGAATCCTCTTATGGATTTTGATTTCTTGATATGTGGTTATTTGACCCTCATATTTCGTTCATATGAGGAGTAGTGTTGCTGGATTGTGCATGTTTGACTTTATTTCTTTTATCCGCTGCGTGAGTTCTTTTGTAATGGCTTTCGGTATTTTACCGACTGAGTTTTATTTCGAAAACTGATTTCCTTAACCGAGTTTTTGGCATTATGGCCTTGATCGTTTTGGCAAAATTCTTATGACGGTACTTAGTATTTTGTAAATGGCTTTTGTAAGTTTTTGAAATATTACCGTCATCGGCCTTTTTGACATTTTTGTAAATGGTTTTTAGCCTGGTGGGTTCCGGCGCGGGACCCCCGGCGCTATAATGTTTCGTGTAATTACCTGAATTTTTTGGGCATTCTAGCCCATTGAATTATCTTTGAAAACCTTGAGTATCTTAGAAATAAATTTCGAGATGTACATTTAAAATGAATTGTTTTCTCGTGGCATTTCCAAGGTGCCACAATATGTTTCAAAATTCTTTTACCTCGAGGACCAAAATGTTTTGAGATATTTTCAGTGTTTTATAAACACTTTTACTTAGACCCGAGGGTCGAATATTCTGAAAGTTTTTCACTAAGAGAAAGTGTCCTCGTTTTTTTTATCGATGTGAAATGGTTCTCCAAAGTCTCGAAAATGATGTTTGTTCAACTTTTTGTAAAATGATATTCAAGATCAACTGGTGTTTCCAAACTGTTTTCATAAGGTGGTTTTCGTTTTTAAAACCCATCATTTCCTGCTTGTGGTCGGAGAAGGTGTGTATGATGTTGGTATTGTTGTTAGGGTGTTAGCCCTCCGAATTGTGATTGAATTGGTGGTGTGAACGTTGAGTCGTTCGCCACGCATATGTTTTGTTAGCCCTTTGTGGGAGGTGTGATGACGATCTTTAATGTTGCCATTTCGTGGTGATTAGCGTGTTATCGCACATGTGTGAGCTGTTAAAGCTTGGGCTTGTACGTTTGTGTACATGTGTGATTGTTTCGTGATGGTTGTAATTATGTGCTGGTTATCGTTCGGGCCGTTGAGGTCGCCGAACGATACCGTCGTTGTTGTAGTGTTTGTGTTTGTATTACTTTACGATGGAAATCGTTGTATATGATATGTGTTATGATTCCTCGTGGTGCTGAGTTGGCATCTCCGGGATGTTGTTTTGCGACGTTATGCCCCATTGTATCTAGCATTTGTATTTTCGGTATGCCGAGCCGAGTCGTTTCAACCGTGGTGTGCCGGGGGCACGCACGTACCATTTGTCCTTCTCGTCAGTAACACATTTCGAGTGGGGACTCGAGGGATACCGAATTCAGTTTTGCGAATTGGCTACCAAGACTTTCGGAGTTCACGCTTCAGCACAGTTATCAGAATCGGCTTTGAGAAGCCTTCGAAGGATGTTTCTGTCGGTTGCTTGTTGTGTCGCCACCTTGATTTCGTTGTTGTGAGTTTTGGGGACGACACTTCTTTTAGAAGAGGTTGAATATAATACCCATATTATTTTTGGCTTCTATATTTTCTCTTTCTCCAGTCTATCGATTCGCTCATGTTCGTTGAGACTTTATGAACTTGTTCTGTATTTCGGTCTCATCGTTCGGACGAGCTGTGATCTTGTTTTGAGTCGATCTGGTTATCGCTGTGACTTTTCCGAGTTCGGTTTGATTCTTGTGAACCTTGGAGTTGTTGTTTGAATTTTATTGTTCTTCGTGATTCGAACATGATTGTTCGCTTTTTGTTGTCTCGACCGTTGTGGTTCGATCGTTTGATTGTTCGATTTTTGTTGATCTCGTCTCGTGATTGTTGAGCGTTCAGGCTCCTTCGTAATTCCGTTAAGTTCGGGAAATTAGTCTCGTCTCGATCTTCCAACCCTTGGGCGGTGGAATTCCGTAATTGTTCAGCGCTTGGCTCGCGTTTTGATTGATGAACCGTTGGGTTGGTCAATCGTATTGATTTTTCGTTCATTGTGTTTTGTGATTGTTCGGATAATCGACTCGATTGTATTGTCCGTTTGATGACGCTTATCACTTGTTGATTTTGTTATGTCTCTATCGGTGGCGTTGTGTTAGTCGCCGTGGAGCGTATTTTCACGCCGTATGTCTCTTTGCGTTTCTTGCAGCGTTTCGCCGTCGGGCGCGAGTTTTCGGTTTTTGTGTATCTCGTCGAGTTTTCCTGATGGGTATATTGCTTCCCCCCTACTTGTTTTAAGTTTCGGGACGAAACTTCTTTTAAGGAGGGTAGAATGTAATATCCGCAATTTCGAATTTCGGTAATTTTCTTTCTTTTTTTGCGGAAGTCCGTTTTGACGACTCGCTCATGACCGTTTCGTCATTCCGAGAATGATTAATTCTGCACTTTTTGTCATCCGAGTTCGTTTTGGTATCGTTTTGTTGAGTTCCGAGCTTTTTAGCGACTTTTCCGCACTTGAGTTCGATTCTTGCGAATCTCGTTCGAAACTGCTGTTTCGAGTTTCCCGTAAGTTCGTTTAACTTTGTTAGACGTGTTATGAACTTCGGTTTGGTTATTCGATCACGTATCGTGATTTTCGGACGTTTTGGGCCATTTTCGTAATTTCCCAAAGTTTTGGGTAATTACTTTCGTTGTCGAATTCCGACACTATGGGTGCTCGGAATCGTGTGTTCTTTTAGCGCTTGGATTCGTCTTTGCGAGTACTTCGTAACCGTATCTCCGATTTTTACTCAGGTTCGGTTTTCGGGGTCGTCCGGGCCGTCGGAGTGGCCACAATGAGTCACGGCGGCAGGCTGCTCGCCGAGTTACGGCCGTAAGGTGCCGGTTACGGCAATGTGTGTGCGAGTTACGGCCGTAAGCGTGATCGGTACAGCAGACGGGCTGGGCATCTTCCGACGAAGGCGATTCGCCGTAATGTGTGCCAGTTACGGCCGTAAGTGTCCGACAGTTGCTGGACTGATTTTTTGACGAATGCCGGTTACGGCCGTAAGACCTGCCGAGTACGGCCGTAAGGGCCGAGTTACGGCCGTAAGGAACTGCCGGTTACAGTCGTAACCCTGCCGGCTATATATAGACTGGGCTCGGCCAGACTTCGTTTTTTTCATTTTTTTCTCGTTTCTGTGGGGCTGCGGACGGGAGTGACCGGTAGGAGGTGTTCTTGGCCGATTATACTCATTTACAAAGCATTTTGTAAGGTCCTTGTTGATTATATCAACATATAATCCGTGTTCTTCGCCGAATCGAGGTAATCTCTTGAAATCTCCTAGGGTTGACTTTCGAGATTTCTTTTCAATCTTTGTTGTTTGTCAGATTTCGATGATTTGGTTGATGTTATTGAACCTTATTAATCGTGTTCTATGGGTTGTATATCCATATTTCAAGTTTTTTCAACTCGATTAGTGATTCGAGTGTTCTTGGGAGTTATCGAACATTGAGTGTTCGATTAAATGTCCCAATGAGTTTCCCTTCGATAGTTTGTTGGGATTTCCGTTGTTTTGGCCTTGATTCTCATCGTAACCATGTGTTATTGTTCCTTCCGGAGGTTTATAGGTGTTCTAGGATTCCGATGTTGAATCCCGTTTGGTGATTGACGATTCGTGTGGTGTTATTCACGTAGTAATTGCGGTGCTATCGCGTTCTTGATAATGTTCGGGAGTTCGGGGCCGTTCGACCGTATTTCATCCGTCGTCTTGTTGCGATTGTGGTTTCGAGGCAAGTACCTTGTCCATACAATTCTTGTTTTATGGATATGATAATTAGTGACCGTCTCTATGTGTTTATTTGATCGTTTGTTTCGAACTTTCAAAAGATTCGGTTTAGCCTTGTTAAAGGCTTGCTTTCAAAACGCGTGTGTTTTGTGAATGGTGTGGTTTGAGAATGACTATGTGAACTTTATGGATATGTTTGCTGTTGATGTTGCACTTGGTATTGCGTGTGGGCGTAAATTATTTCATTTCGGTGCATTGTGGTTGGACGTGGTGTTTTGCTAATTGTTTGAATATCCTTGATGTGATATGTTATTTGTGTGAATGTGTGGATATGGTTGAAGGTCTACGGTGACACATGGCATGTGATCATGTGGTCAGGATGCAACAAGTGATTGATCCAACCGTGAGAGCCTGAGATAATCTACGGTGGCACATGGCATGCGATCATGTGGCCAGGATGCAACAAGCGATTGATCCAACCGTGAGATGTGTGTGATTTGTTTAGCTAGCCAGCTCGGGAGGGTCCTTCTAGGCCTCGAGTGGGATTTGTGGCTTCGTCCCGGTCCTAGGCGATGCATGTGTATGATTTGTTTCGCTAGCCAGCTCGGGAGGGTCCTTCGAGGCCTCGAGTGGGATTTGTGGCTTCGTCCCGGTCCTAAGCGATGCGCGTGCGCGATTATGTTTTGTTGATTTTATGTCCGTCGAGGACACGTGATGTTGGGCTCTGGCCCTGTGAATTATTGTCGGTTTTCTATTTGTGAAAACAAAACCTTTGGGCTGTGACCCTGTTGATTTTTGGAAAGATAAGGATTTGATAATCCTAAGTTGTTTTCTATCAAAACTCTCGATGGCATTTAAACGGTTTTATAAATTGTTTTCCCTTGATTTGTGACCTTTCGATTTTAGAATATTTTACCAAACTCTTGCCTCGGGAAGTGCTTTTCGTTACGTTTGGATTTTTGAGGATTCCTGGTTATTGTTATTCGTGGAATGTGAATTGTATGGCTCGTATTTGCACTTTGTTCTTGCACTAGCAAAACAGTGGAGTTTTGCTAACCCCCGAGTATTCGGGGGGTGGATGTCTGTTTTTGCATTCAGGTTTGGGAGCATAACACCGGGTCGGCACGAAGGATGATGAAAGATGAACGATACTAATCACACGAGGATCCGTATGAGGTCATTGGTTTAGCTGTATTTTATTTCCGCTGCAGTATTCTTCCCCGTTGTACGGGAGTGTGTTTGTATTCGACCCCTGCGTGGGCATGTAATGAGTTTGAGTTGTATGTATTTATTGAAAGACCAAATCGGTCTACTGAGTCTTTTTAGCCTTAAAGGCATTGTTGAGATGTTCTATGTTGTTATCAGCCTGGTAGATCCTTGAGGAAAGGTTCTACGGCGTGTAATATCCCTGAGCGGATTGGGGGTGTTACACGAACAACCTTGAGTAATACAATTACCAACCATCCATTCAATATACGAATTAAACACGAGTATAACGAACTCAAAACGTCGATACGATTAAACCAAATTCATTGGGGCATTATATCGAACACTTTGTGGCCAAAGTTCGATTGTTTATAACCAAACCTCAATAATACCAACATCAAATCCCCAAGAAGTGTTTCAAACCAACAAAACATCTTCAATACGATCAAAAATCCGATATGAATATCCAAAATCGTGATTTCAACAACAATTAATCGAAAACCCCCAAATCCAACACAATATTCAAAGTGTTCTTGAATAATCCTTCAATAATCCAATGAATAATCAAACATGTCCATAATCATGCGTATATCACTTCATACAACACGATCTTAACATCCAAAACATCATATCTCAATACAAAATCGAAATCCAAGAGGTTTGATGAATTTTACCTTTGAAGATCCAAGTAGTTTAATCCGATGAAATCGCGTTAGATCCACAATCCGAGCTTCACGATTGAAAGTAGATGAAGGAAACCAAGTACTCAAGTGGTAGATGAAGGAAAAATCTCTCCCTCCAGCCTTCTCTCTCGTGCCAAGGTGAAGAAAATGGGAAAAGTGAGTTGAACTCGCTGAAAAAATGCAATTATAGCGCTGACTGCCCTGTGTGACGCGGCCCGGCCGAAGTGTGCCGCGGCACAGGGCCAAAACTGCTCCCAGTGATCGGCAGCGTGCCGCGGCCCGGACGAGTGTGCCGCGGCAGTGACTCGGCAGTGTGTCGCGGCCCCGTCGGCATGAGCCGCGGCCCACGGTACAGAAGGGTTGGCCGATAAGTAACAACATGAGTGTGCCGCAGCCCGGACGAGTGTGCCGCGGCAGTGACTCGGAAGTGTGCCGCGGCCCTGCCAGCATGTGCCGCGGCCCACGGTACAGACTGCTCGGCCAAAAACTGGACAATGTGTGTGCCGCGGCGCACACTCCTTGTGCCGCGGCCCACACCCCCCTTGGGTCCTAAAATGATGAAAAATGATCCGGGAAGAGAATAAAAGCAATAGGAATCAATATTTGGGAAACAATAACATGAAATGGAAGTACGGAAATCCCAAAACGGTGGTTCCAAGCAATGATTGCAAGGGTTCGCCCAACAAAAACACAATTTGAACAATGAGGAGATTAGAAATGACATGAACTCCAACGTCAACATCGACTAATGAATCAATTACAACAATCAAGATAATACTCTTGTCTCGTTTCCCGAGTAAGGTTGAAACAATGAACAATATCGATACACAACTCGAAGTTATTCCGAACGGTGAACACGGATGAATGATTATTATCAAGTGAAAAATTAAATAGTGACAATTACCGAATGAAATTACTGAATGATAATGACTGAATTACAACCGGGTATTACATATGTAATGACGAAGATCAGAGGAAGATCCGTTTCGAGAAGACGAAGATTCAAGACAGACTTGTAATTAGATTACGGAATTTTTGGTTTCTAGGAACGGTCCGTGAACTACATGTTGGTAGCAACTAGGTTGTGAATGGTTATTCATATGGCATGAATGTACAAACGCGCTTAAATGAATTAATGTGCAAAGTGTAACATTACAACAACAACAACATCTAAGCCTTAGTCCCAAAATGATTTGGGGTCGGCTAACATGAATCAAACTTTGAAACCGTCATTGATCGTTACATAAATAACATAAAAGAAGAAAATGAGGAAAAAAGTAGAGAAAAAAGCAAATAAAAAAGAGAATGAATGTTAAAAAAAATCCTGAAAAATAAATTAAAAGATAACATGGAATAAAAGAAAATAGGAATAAAAATACATATAAAAAAAAGGAATCAGATTCCATCCACCATCCGTATTCTTTCCCGCCACATTTTCCTCTCTATCGCCATACTTTCTCCAATTCCAAGAAACCGCATATGACCAAACCATCGTAATCGATTCTCCATCATCTTGCCTTCTATAGCCGCAACTCTTACCTTCTCCCTAATCACCTCATTTCTGAGCCGATCCTTTTTTGTATGACCACACATCCATCGTAGCATACGCATCTCCGCCACATTCATCTTTTGAATGTGATACTGTTTTACAGCCCAACACTCGGTGCCATATAACAGCGCAGGCCTAATTGCCGTGCGGTAAAATTTACCCTTTAATCTATGAGGCATGTCAGGATTACATAAAACCCCTGTGGCACTCTTCCACTTCAACCACCCGGCCTTTATTCTGTGTGCCACATCGCCATCTAGATCTCCATCCTTTTGGATAATAGATCCAAGATACCGAAAGAAAGTGGATCTATGAACAACTTTCCCATCAAATGTGATCATCCCGGACTCTCTATCACTATTTTCGCTAAACTACACTCCATATATTCAGTCTTACTTCTGCTCAGCCTAAAGCCTCGAGCTTCCAAAGTATCCCTCCAAAGTTCCAATTTCTGTTGCACTCCAACCTTTGCTTCATCAATCAACACAATATCATCTGCGAACATCATACACCACGGAACGTCATTTTGAATTTCTCTTGTCAATTCATCCATGACTATGGCAAAGATAAAAGGACTAAGAAGAGATCCTTGATGCACCCCAATTGTAATAGGGAATTCTTCTGTCCTCCCAACATTAGTACGTACACTTATACTAGATCCCTCATACATGTCCTTTATAATGTCAATATATTTCGCGATACACCCTTCTTTGCTAAGGCCCACCAAAGTACTTCTCTTGGTACTTTATCATATGCCTTCTCTAAATCAATAAAAACCATATGTAGATCTTTCTTTTTATCACGATAATGTTCCATCAACTGCCGGAAAAGATAAATTGCTTCCATGGTCGATCTTCCAGGCATAAATCCAAATTGATTTTCTATTATCTTCACATATTTCCTGATCCTTTGTTCAATCACTCGTTCCCACAACTTCATGGTATGACTCATTAGTCTAATTCCGCGATAATTAGAACAATCTTGGACATCACCTTTGTTCTTATACAAAGGGACGAGAATACTTTTCCTCCATGCTGATGGCATCTTATTGCTTTTCCAAATCTTATTGAAAAGCATAGTTACCCATCGATCCCTCTCCCCTCCAAACACCTCCAAACTTCAATAGGTATACCATCTGGTCCTTCTGCTTTCTTTGACCCCATCTTCTTCAATGCAATTGTCACTTCACCCTTTTGAATTCTCCTCTTAAACTCTCAGTTAACCATACTTGAGGGGATGTTTAAATCCCAATATCTTGTTCTTGATGGCCATTGAATAGGGTATCAAAGTATGACCTCCATCTCTCTTTTATCTCTTTATCTTGAACCAAAACTCTTTGGTCAGTATCTTTTACACATTTAACTTTTCCAATATCTCGCGTCTTCTTCTCTCTCATTCGAGCAAGTTAATAGAATTTTTTCCCCTTCTTTTGTATATAATCTTGCATATAATTCTTGATTGACCTTTGGTCGGGCATTTCGCACTGCCTTTTTAGCTTATGTTCGAGCTTTCTTGTACTTCTCATAATTCTCATCGCTCGAGCATTTACCGAGTACCTTATAACAATCACGTTTTGTCTTTATCGCTTGCTTAACATCATCATTCCACCAAGATGCGTCCTTACTTGATGGTCTGTTTCCTTTAGATTCCCCTAGGACTTCTTTTGCAATTTCTTTTATGTTATGCTCCAACAAGTTCCACATCGAATCTATATCCATCTCCGTACAATCATACCAAATACCACTATCAGCAATCTTAGCCACCAAAGTATGTCGAATCTCCCCTTGT
Organism: Orobanche coerulescens; assembly: GCA_033398695.1. Classification (NCBI taxonomy): domain Eukaryota; kingdom Viridiplantae; phylum Streptophyta; class Magnoliopsida; order Lamiales; family Orobanchaceae; genus Orobanche; species Orobanche coerulescens. The sequence continues at coordinate 66,871,139 of CM065811.1, read as the reverse complement.
AGCTTCCACCACTTAATTTGAGGGTCAACTTGTGGTCTACTCTTTCTTAAGTGCCTCTTACCTCGAAAGTCAAGCACCGCAACCCTATGTTGCGTTGCAGCACTCTCACCGGGTATCACCGTGCAATTAGTAAAACTTTTCCTCCAAACATTCCTTACTTGCATTACTGACTTGCATTACCTCCGTTTCTATATGTCACCAAATGAGAGTCCCTTTTCTAGAACCAAATGTTCATAATTACCAAGTCATGAGCTAATGCGAAATCCAATATACTATTTCCTCCTTCATTCCTATCCCCAAAACCAAAGCCACCATGAATGCTCTCAAAGCCATCTCTGCTAACACTGACATGTCCATTGAGGTCACCACCAATGATTAATTTCTCACCCATAGGAATTCGTTCGACAACCTCTTCCAAATCATCCCAAAAATCTTGTTTGATGGATGCATCCAATCCTACTTGTGGTGCAAAGTGTAACATTAATCGTTGAAAATTCTCCCACGACAAATTATTAAGTTTATAAGGTTTCAAGGTTTTCCTTCCCTCCATCGAGCTTTCGGGAAATTTAAATCCGAATCGGATGTGCTATGCTTCCGAGTTATCGGGGTAGTCATTCGGGGAGGATGGATAAATTACCGAGAGCACATTAGATGCCTTCGGTTGGAGCAAATTTTATCCCTAGAAACCTGATAAGATGCCAGATAAGATTCAATTGTGAAACTGATTTGCATCGATAGTATAAACTTAAGTTGTTCACGAACCATAGAAACCGTATCGGTTGAGGGGAGTGAACAAGGGGAAAAAGAAGAACGAATCATCCATTAGATGGGTTGGTGTTGGACACCACTTTATGAAAATTAATAGACTAGAAACCTGTTCGGTTGCCCTCTATTAAGATTTATAAAGAACTCGATCACCACTATGAAGTAGTGCGACGATACTTCCGTATTTCACATGGGAGTGTGTTATTCCGATAAAAATAGTGGGAGATGAGTAACAAGAATAGATAAGACCTTAATTCTATACTCAGATCATAATTAAATAAGTCACTAATTAATCTGTCGTACTTAATGCAGACATAACTCTCAATGTGACTATGAATCCACTCGCAATTCTACTCGAGAAGAACACCCTGATTGGACCTAACTTTGTGGACTGGCTCCGCAATCCGATGATTGTCCTCAGTATAGAGGCACTGGGATACGTCTTGGAGATGGACATTCTGGCGCCTTCTGTGCAGACCAGAGCCAATCAGGAAGAGATCGAAAACCACGAAAAGTGGGTTAAGGATGACATAAAAGTCCGTGCTTACATGATGGCTTCTATGTCAAATGAGCTTTAGAGAGCTCATGAGAAAATGACGTCTGCTAGGCAGATTCAATCTCACTTAACCGAACTTTATGGTGAGCACAGCAGAACTGCTAGATATGAGATATCCAAGCAACTGTTCGGTGCAAGGATGAAGGAAGGTGAGAAGGTTGGGGAACACGTCCTCAAAATGATATCCACATGATCGAGAGATTGGAGGCTCTTGATTTTAAAATGGATACTTCTCTCCAAACCGACCTTATCCTGCAGTCTCTTCCTGATTCCTTCTCACTGTTTGTTATGAACTTTAACTGCAATGAGGTTGCATGTAATTTAGCTGGACTAATGAACAAACTTGTGACCGCTCAGTCTCATATGAAGACTCCACGGATGAAGGAGTCTGCTCTTGTGATTTCTTCTAGACCTCAGAGGTCCAAGAACAAGAAGAAAAAGACCAAGAAGCGGATGGGACCACAAGTCGAGGACCTTAAGGGTAAGGGCAAGTCTCCGATGGTTCCAAAGAGCAAGAAAAAAGACGCTTGTCTCAAGTGCGGTGATATGGGCCACTGGGCCATAGAGTGTCCGATTCTTCATGGCACTTCAGGATCTGGAACAAAGTAGGAAGCTTGGATCTACAAAAGTAATGATCACTATCGGAAGCGGGCATAGTGTCGAGGCAACGGACATAGGATCACTTCTTTTGGATTTAGAATCCGAGTTTGTTCTGACTTTAGAAGATGTAATTATTTTGCCCAAGGGGCATAAAAACATTATATCCATTCCGGTCATGGACCGAAAAGGCTTTTCATTTTTCATTGGTGATGGTTCCTGCAAATTTATTTCAGAAATAAACTAGTGGGTACTGCTACATTGTTAGATGGATTGTATCATCTAAATCTCAACAACAAAGTAGTTGTGAATACTATGACTAGAAAACGTGGTAGGGATGAAACCAATCAAGTTTTGAAATGGCATCTTAGACTTGGTCATATTGGTCAGACCAAGGTTTACAAGATGAAAAAAGATGGACTTATGGGTCCATTGGGATCGGATCCCTTTCCTACTTGTGAATCTTGCCTTAAAGGCAAAATGACTAAGTCCCCCTTCACAGGGACTTTTGAAAGAGCCGCTGATAAACTGGGATTAATCCATACCGACGTATGTGGTGCTTTGGAAGCAGTACGTGACGGATATCAATATTTCATTACGTTTACAGACGATCATACTAGGTATGGCTATGTATACTTAATGAAACATAAATCCGAGGCCTTTGAGAAATTCCAGGAATTCAAGGCCCTAGTCGAGAAACAAATTGGTAATTATATCAAAGCAGTTCGGTCGAACTGAGGTGGCGAGTATATGAGTACGGAGTTTGACGAGTTCCTTAAGGAACATGGAATAGTTTCACAACTAACACCTCTAGGTATTCCTCAGTTAAATTGTGTCTCCGAAAGAAGAAACCGAACCTTGTTGAACATGGTCCGTTCCATGATGGGCTATACTGACTTAGCAATTTACATGTGGGGGTATGCACTCATGACTGCTGCTTACATCTTGAACAGATATCCTTCCAAATCCGTTCCTAAAACTCGACATGAGATGTGGGAGGGTGGAAACCAAGTCTTAATCTTATTAGGGTTTGGGGATGTCCTGCCTATGTCAAGGAGACTAAGGTGGAAAAAATGGAAGTGAGGTCCGTGAGGAGACGTTTCATTGGATTCCCATCTAAGATGATGGGTTATCTATTCTGCATGCCCGAAGATTGAAAGATCCTTGTTGCTTTACAAGCACACTTCCTGGAAGATGAGTTCATTCAGGAAGGCGGGGCAGGTAGAAGTATTTATTTAGAAGAATACAATGAAACTCCTCGAGAGACACATGTGCAAGAAACTGGAACTAAATCTTCTGTAACACAATTACAACCACCTCGTAGGTCAAGTAGGGTGTCTCTTTTAACTGAGAGGTATAGTTTGATGCACTTGGAGGAACTGGATTTCCACGAGAATCCAGGTGATAAACAGGAGACCGACCCGCGACCAATGACCTAGCAATGGTGAATGTAGACTCAATAAAATAGACTGCAGCAGTCTTCATGTAGTTGGGACCTTCGTTTTGATGAGGAAGTCAAAGAGTTTGACTTCGTGCAAAATGAAGAGGAACCTTGTGTATACAAGAGGGTTAGTGGGAGCTAGATCGCATTCTTAGTACTATATGTAAATGACATTCTACTAATAGGAAATGATGTGGGAATGCTCAGTTCTGTGAAAGCTTGGCTTTCGAGTAATTCCTCCATGAAACACTTGGGAGAATAAACCTATATTATTGGGATTCAACTCTACTGGGATAGATCGAAGAGAATGATAAGTTTTTTTCCAAGCCCTCTATATAGATAAAATCTTAAAGCGACTTAAGATGGATTATTCTAAAAGAGGGTTCCTATCGATGCGACATGGAATATAACTCACCTTGAAGATGTGTCCTCATAATGAAGAACAATGAAAGGAAATGAGTAATATACCATATGCTTCGGAATTTGGGTAGCCTTATATATACTTTATTGTGTATGAGACCTGACATTGTGCATGTTGGGAGCGTGGTAAGTAGGTTTCGGGCTAATCCAGTTAGGAAACATTAGACTGCCGTAAAAGAACATTCTCAAGTACTTTAGAAGGACTAGAGACCTGGTTCTTAATATGGCGGTGGAGAACTGAATGTGATGGGATTCACTGTATTGTACTTCCAAAGACAAGAAGACGATTTTATGTCCACTTATGGATACATTTACTCTTAATGGAGGAGCAGTATCTTGGCATAGTGCCAAGTATAGCGCGACTGCTAATTCCACCTATTAGGCTGAGTATAAAGCAGCCTCGGAGGCCTCCAAAAGAAAGATTTAGAAGTTACTAGGTAAACTTCACATGACACCTTGTGCTGCGCTGCCAGAGCGGTAGCACAGGCCTAGGAGCCGAGGTTTTATAATAGTACCAAATATATTGAGAGAGAGTATCATCTCGTAAGAGAATTTGTTCGCAAAGAGATACATTGTGCTGCATAGAGTAGAGTCAGCCGACCACGTCGCTGATCCACTGACCAAGCCACATTCTCAGATTAGCTTGGAGCGTAATCTGGAGAACATGGGTATTAGATACCATAGTGTGTGGCATTGAGTGCAACTGGGAGATTGTTGGGAGTATGCCCTCGAATGCCAATCAGAGGATGTTGAGTGAGGGCATTGTACTTGTATTTATGTAATTCATTATCATAAGGCAATTTATGTTTCTTTATTTACTGGTAGTTACTGGCATTCCTAACTCGTAAATATATATATATATATATATATATATAGAAACTAGTTTGTGTATTTTAGAGCAAAACGTTCCACTCCTTATTGGATAAGGGGGTCGACACTAGGAAGGTTTATAGCTCAAATACTTAATCATTCGCAAGTCGATGAAACTTGACTGGGCGTTAAGTTTATGTGAAGACTTGTATGACGTGTTCTTTGACATGGAGAGTGCCTGTCAAACACTGATGGTTTGTGGGAGCACATGTTATAGGTATCCTAATTGGATTATTATACTCGAACTGACTCACCCTCGATTCGTCACACATATTTCACTCTGGGACAGTCAATGACGGAATCGAAAGGTTGTGATAGGTATTCGTGAACCTTCGACTTGAGGATTTAGTAGGGATGTGCTTGTGACGTCAAGATCTTCATTAGAGTAGTTAGACCCTATAAACCGGGAGGTGGGGGTCAACCTCGGCGTACATCTTGACGGGCAAGTAGTAGGTCCTACTAAATACCAAGATAGAATTCTTTCTCCCGTTAGTGATCGGGTTATATGTTCTATGCGGTTATTGGTAGATGAGATCATCAGTCTTTGGCCAAATTATTGGAGCTAGTTGTATTGGATACACGAGAGCTCGATGATCTCGATTTTCATTAACGCATGCATAACATCAAGTACAGATAGGGTTCGACTGACCGTGACCCTATAACTTGATCGGGACATGTGAAAGAAGGGTTTATACGTGTACTGGTATTCAGGACAGAATGGTTTTTGAATGATCCCATCATTTGTTCTCAGTTGGGGTACAGTGTAGGCCGCCAGGCTGGATAGGTGGTGCTACTACTCTTTGGTTCCTCCCATTGCTGACTGAGACGGACCTACCGAGTCGCGCAATAGGATTGGCGCCAGAATAAATTAATCTAGTTCTCATTATGAATATTAGATGGGGGCCGGCCTCTAGAAGAAATCGGACGAGTTCGGTTCGTTTCGGACTCCCGAGAGTCCAAACAGATAAACTCCAATTCCGTTCCGATGAATTTATATTGTTTAATTAATCCAATTAATTAAACATATCAAATACAAAATAACATAATTAATTTCTCCAAGAAATAATTATATTCATGAATTAAATTAATCACCCAGTAATTTATTTAATCCATTAGGCCGTAAATCAATTTATCCAATAAATTGATTTAGACATCCAATGTCTCAAATTAGATATCCAATATCTAATATTCATAATGAGAGATTAAGCTCGATTCATTCCGTCGTCAATCCTAATGCGCGACTCGGTAGGTCCGTCTCAGTCAGCAATGGGAGGAACCAAAGAGTAGTAGCACCACCTAGCCAGCCTGGTGGCCTACACTGCACTCCGGCGAAACGAATGATTGGGATCATTCAAGAACCATTCTGTCGTGAATACCAGTATACGTATAAACCCTTCTTTCAAATGTCCCGATCAAGTTATAGGGTCATGGTCAGTCAAACCAAATCTGTACTTGATGCTATGCATGCGTTAATGCAAATCGAGTTCATCGAGCTCTCGTGTATCTAATACAGCTAGCTCCAATGCTTTGGCCAAAGACTTATGATCTCATTTGCCAATAACCGCATAGGACATATAACCCGTTCACTAACAGGAGAAAGAATTCTTATCTTGGTATTCAGTATGACCTGCTACTTGCCCGTCAAGATGCATGTCGAGGTTGACCCCCGCCTTCCGGTTTACAGGGTCGAACTACTCTAATGAAAATCTTGACGTCACAAGCACATTCCTACTAAATCCTCAAGTCAAAGGTTCACGAATACCTATCACAACCATTCGATTCCGTCATTGACTGTCCCGGAGTGAAATCCGTGTGACGAATCGAGGGTGAGTCGGTTCGAGTATACTAATCTAATTAGCATACCTATGACGTGTGCTCCCACTAACCATTAGTGTTCGACAGGCACTCTCCATGTCAAAGAACACGTCATACAAGTCTTCTCATAAACTTAACGCCCAGTGACATGCGAACGATTAAGTATTTGAGCTATAAACCTTTCCAGTGCCGACCCCCTTATCCAATAAGGAGTGGAACGTTTTGCTCTCAAATACACGGACTAGTTTCTATATATTTATTTACGAGTTAGGAATGCCAGTAACTACCAGTAAATAAAGAAACATTCATTTGCCGGTTTACATAATTACAAGTACAATGCCCTCACTCAACAACCTCTAAGTGGCATTCGAGGGCATACTCCTAACAGCTGTAGGCTACCGAGTCAGTGCCGAGCGGGTCCTGTAGGCGGCTGAGCGCGTTGCTGTATGCGGCCTACCGTTGTTGTAGGCTGCTGAGTCAGTGCCGAGCGGGTTGCTGTATGCGGCCAAGCGCGTTGCTGTATGCGGCCAAGCGCATTGCTGTATCCGGCCGAGTGCTTGCTGTATCCGACCGAGCACTTTATGTATGCGGTCGAGTGCTTGCTGTATCCGACCGAGCGCTTTCTGTATGCGGCCGAGCGTGTCCTGTAGGCTGCCTAGCAGGGTGCCTGGTGCTGCTTGGCAGTTTCTAGGCTCTCGGGCACCGGGTCTCGTTTTTCAGTATATTTTCGATTATTGAATTTCCCAGTGTTAAAATCATTAATTTGGAATTTTTGATGAGGTAAAATTCAAAGAAAATATTTTAAGGGTTCATTACGGACGAAAAATAAATTGTCGATTATTGTTGAATTGATTAGATCAATTCTATTTATTGTTGATTATATATATTGATTAGATCAATGTAATCTTCTCGCTATCCATTTATTTAATATTTATTGGATGAATGCTTTTGAATGGGGATGTGGTTCATGGACTTAGTTTTGAATCGTTCGTTCTATTCGATTGGGTTGTAAAGGCCGTTTTGAGCCTATTTATTTTACTAGAAATATTTGTATCTAGGATGCAATTTTTCAATGTAAAATTTATATGTAATGACGAAGACCGGAGGAAGATCCGTTTCGAGAAGACGAAGATTCAAGATAGACTTATAATTAGATTACGGAGTTTTTGGTTTCTAGGAACGGTCCATGAACTACATGTTGGTAGCAACTAGGTTGTGAATGGTTATTCATATTGTATGAATGTACAAACGCGCTTAAATGAATTAATGTGCAAAGTGTAACATTACAACAACAACATCTAAGCCCTAGTCCCAAAATGATTTGGGGTCGGCTAACATGAATCAAACTTTGAAACCGTCAATGATCGTTACATAAATAACATAAAAGAAGAAAAGGAGGAAAAAAGTAGAGAAAAAAGCAAATAAAAAAGAGAATGAATGTTAAAAAAAATCCTGAAAAATAAATTAAAAGATAACATGGAATAAAAGAAAAGAGGAATAAAAATACAGATAAAAATAAATAAATCAGATTCCATCCACCATCCGTATTCTTTCCCGCCACATTTGCCTCTCTATCGCCTTTACTTTCTCCAATTCCAAGAAACCGCATATCATTTTCAATCATCTTTATCCAAGTTTTCTTGGGTCTTCCTCTACCTTTCACAACATACTTGTTCCCTAACTTTCAAGACTCCTCACTGGGGCATCAACAGGTCTTCTTCCCATATGACCAAACCATCGTAATCGATTCTGCATCATCTTGCCTTCTATAGCCGCAACTCTAACCTTCTCCCTAATCACCTCATTTCTGAGCCGATCTTTTTTTGTATGACCACATATCCATAGTAGCATACGCATCTCCGCCACATTCATCTTTTGAACGTGACACTGTTTTACAGCCCAACACTCGGTGCCATATAACAGTGCAGGCCTAATTGTCGTGCGGTAAAATTTACCCTTTAATCTATGAGGCATGTCAGGATCACATAAAACCCCTGTGGCACTCTTCCACTTCAACCACCCGACCTTTATTCTGTGAGCCACATCGCCATCTAGCTCTCCATCCTTTTGGATAATAGATCCAAGATACCGAAAGAAAGTGGATCTATGAACAACTTTCCCATCAAATGTGATCATCCTGGCCTCTCTATCACTGTTTTTGCTAAACCTACACTCCATATATTCAGTCTTACTTCTGCTCAGCCTAAAGCCTCGAGCTTCCTAAGTATCCCTCCAAAGTTCCAATTTCTGTTGCACTCCAACCTTCGTTTCATCAATCAACACAATATCATCTGCGAACATCATACACCACGGAACATCATTTTGAATTTATCTTGTCAATTCATCCATGACTATGGCAAAGATAAAAGTACTAAGAACAGATCCTTGATGCACCCCAATCGTAATAGGGAATTCTTCTGTCCTCCCAACATTAGTACGCACACTTGTAATAGCTCCCTCGTACATGTCCTTTATAATGTGAATATATTTCGCGATACACCCTTCTTTGCTAAGGCCCACCAAAGTACTTCTCTTGGTACTTTATCATATGCCTTCTCTAAATCAATAAAAACCATATGTAGATCTTTCTTTTTATCTCGATAATGTTCCATCAACTGCCAGAAAAGATAAATTGCTTCCATGGTCGATCTTCCAGGCATAAATCCAAACTGATTTTCTGTTATCTTCATACATTTCCTGATCCTTTGTTCAATCACTCGTTCCCACAACTTCATGGTATGACTCATTAGTTTAATTCCGCGATAATTAGAACAATCTTGAACATCACCTTTGTTCTTATACAAAGGGACGAGAATACTTTTCCTCCATGCTGATGGCATCTTATTGCTTCTCCAAATCTTATTGAAAAGCATAGTTACCCATCGATCCCTCTCCCCTCCAAACACCTCCAAACTTCAATAGGCATACCATCTGGTCCTTCTGCTTTCTTTGACCCCATCTTCTTCAATGCAATTGTCACTTCACCCTTTTGAATTCTCGTCTTAAACTCTCATTTAACCGTACTTGAGGGGATGTTTAAATCCCAATATCTTGTTCTTGATGGCCATTGAATAGGGTATCAAAGTATGACCTCCATCTCTCTTTTATCTCTTTATCTTAAACCAAAACTCTTTGGTCAGTATCTTTTACACATTTAACTTTTCCAATATCTTGCGTCTTCTTCTCTCTCATTCGAGCAAGTTAATAGATGTCTTTTTCCCCTTCTTTTGTATCTAATCTTGCATATAATTCTTGATTGACCTTTGATCGGGCATTTCGCACTGCCTTTTTAGCTTCTGTTCAAGCTTTCTTGTACTTCTCATAATTCTCATTGCTCGAGCATTTACCCAGTACCTTATAACATTCACGTTTGGTCTTTATCGCTTGCTTAACATCATCATTCCACCAAGATGCGTCCTTACTTGATGGTCTGTTTCCTTTAGATTCTCCTAGGACTTCTTTTGCAACTTCTTTTATGTTATGCTCCAACAAGTTCCACATCGAATCTATATCCATCTCCGTACAATCATACCAAATACCACTATCAGCAATCTTAGCCACAAAAGTATGTCGAATCTCCCCTTGTAGCTTCCACCACCTAATTCGAGGGTCAACTTATGGTCTACTCTTTCTTAAGTTCCTCTTACCTCGAAAGTCAAGCACCACAACCCTATATTGCGTTGCAGCACTCTCACCGGGTATCACCTTGCAATTAGTAAAACTTTTCCTCCAAACATTCCGTACTAAAAAGAAATCAATCTGACTTGCATTACCTCCGTTTCTATATGTCACCAAATGAGAGTCCCTTTTCTCGAACCAAATGTTCATAATACCCAAGTCATGAGCTAATGCGAAATCCAATATACCATTTCCACCTTCATTCCTATCCCCAAAACCAAAGCCACCATGAATGCTCTCGAAGCCATCTCTGCTAACACCGACATGCCCATTGAGGTCACCACCAATAATTAATTTCTCACCCATAGGAATTCGTTCGACAACCTCTTCCAAATCTTCCCAAAATTCTTGTTTGATCGATGCATCTAATCCTACTTGTGGTACAAAGTGTAACATTAATCGTGAAAATTCTCCCACGACAAATTATTAAGTTTATAAGGTTTCAAGGTTCTCCTTCCCTCCATCGAGCTTTCGGGAAATTTAAATCCAAATCGGATGTGCTATGCTTCCGAGTTATCGAGGTAGTCATTCGGGGAGGATGGATAAATTACCAAGAGCACATTAGATGCCTTCGGTTGGAGCAAATTTTATCCCTAGAAACCTAATAGGATGCCGGATAAGATTCAATTGTGAAACTGATTTGCGTCGATAGTATAAACTTAACTTGTTCACGAACCATAGAAACCGTATATGTTGAGGGGAGTGAACAAGGGGAAAAAGAAGATCGAATCATCCATTAGATGGGTTGGTGTTGGACACCACTTTATGAAAATTAATAGACTAGAAACCTGTTCGGTTGCCCTCTATTAAGATTTAGAAAGAACTCGATCACCACTATGAAGTAGTGCGACAATACTTCCGTATTTCATATGGGAGTGTGTTATTCCGATAAAAATAGTGGGAGCTGGGTAACAAGAATAGATAAGACCTTAATTCTATACTCAGATCATAATTAAACAAGTCACTAATTAATCTGTCGTACTTAATGCAGACATAACTCTCAATGTGACTATGAATCCACTCATGATTAACGAGAAGAACACCTGATTGGACCTAACTTTGTGGGTAGCTCCATGATCGATGATTGTCCTCAGTATAGAGGCACTGGGATACTTCTTGGAGATGGACATTCTAGCGCCTCCTGTGTGGACCAGAGCCAATCAGGAAGAGATCAAAAACCACGAAAAGTGGGTTAAGGATGACATAAAAGTCCGTGCTTACATGATGGCTTCTATGTCAAATGAGCTTTAGAGAGCTCATGGGAAAATGACGTCTTCTAGGCAGATTCAATCTCACTCAACCGAACTTTATGGTGAACACAACAGAACTGCTAGATATGAGATATCCAAGCAACTGTTCGGTGCGAGGATGAAGGAAGGTGAGAAGGTTGGGGAACACGTCCTCAAAATGATATCCATGATCGAGAGATTGGAGGCTCTTGATTTTAAAATGGATACTTCTCTCCAAACCGACCTTATCCTACAGTCTCTTCCTGATTCCTTCTCACAGTTTGTTATGAACTTTAACTGCAATGAGGTTGCATGTAATTTAGCTGGACTAATGAACAAACTTGTGACCGCTCAGTCTCAGATGAAGACTCCACGGATGAAGTAGTCTACTCTTGTGATTTCTTCTAGACCCCATAGGTCCAAGAACAAGAAGAAAAAGATCAAGAAGCGGATGGGACCACAAGTCGAGGACCTTAAGGGTAAGGGCAAGTCCCCGATGGTTCCAAAGAGCAAGAAGAAAGACGCTTGTCTCAAATGCGGTGAGCTGGTCCACTGGGCCAGAGAGTGTCCGATTTTTCATGGCACTTCAGGATCTGGAACAAAGTAGGAAGCTTGGATCTACAGAAGTAATGATCACTGTCGGAAGTGGGCATAGTGTCGAGGCAACCGACATAGGATCACTTCTTTTGGATTTAGAATCCGAGTTTGTTCGGACTTTAGAAGATGTAATTATTTTGCTCAAGGGCATAAAAAAATTGTATCCATTCCGGTCATGGACCGAAAAGGCTTTTCATTTTTCATTGGTGATGGTTCCTGCAAATTTATTTAAAAAATAAACTAGTGGGTACTGCTACATTGTTAAATGGATTGTATCATCTAAATCTCAGCAACAAAGTAGTTGTGAATACTATGACTAGAAAACGTGGTAGGGATGAAACCAATCAAGTTTTGAAATGGCATCTTAGACTTGGTCATATTGGTCAGACCAAGGTTTACAAGATGGAAAAAGATGGACTTATGGGTCCATTGGGATCGGATCCCTTTCCTACTTGTGAATCTTGCCTTAAAGGCAAAATGACTAAGTCCCCCTTCACAGGGACTTTTGAAAGAGCCGCTGATAAACTGAGATTAATCCATATCGACGTATGTGGTGCTTTGGAAGCAGCACGTGACAGATATCAATATTTCATTACGTTTACAGATGATCATACTAGGTATGGCTATGTATACTTAATGAAACATAAATCCGAGGCCTTTGAGAAATTCCAGGAATTCAAGGCCCTAGTCGAGAAACAAATTGGTAATCATATCAAAGCACTTCGGTCGAACGGAGGTGGCGAATATATGAGTACGGAGTTTGACGAGTTCCTTAAGGAACATGGAATAGTTTCACAACTAACACCTCCAGGTACTCCTCAGTTAAATTGTGTCTCCGAAAGAAGAAACCGGACCTTGTTGAGCATGGTCCATTCCATGATGGGCTATACTGACTTACCAATTTACCTGTGGGGGTATGCACTCATGACTGCCGCTTACATCTTGAACAGATATCCTTCTAAATCCGTTCCTAAAACTCCACATGAGATGTGGGAGGATGGAAACCAAGTCTTAATCTTATTAGGATTTGGGGATGTCCTGCCTATGTCAAGGAGACTAAGGTGGACAAAATGGAAGTGAGGTCCGTGAGGAGACATTTCATTGGATTCCCATCTAAGACGATGGGTTATCTATTCTACATGCCCGAAGATCGAAAGATGATTGTTGCTTTACAAGCACACTTCCTGGAAGATGAGTTCATTCAGATAGGCGGGGCAGGTAGAAGTATTTCTTTAGAAGAATACAATGAAACTCCTCGGGAGACACCTGTGCAAGAAACTGGAACTGAATCTTCTGTAACACAAGTACAACCACCTCGTGCAAAATGAAGAGGAACCTTGTGTATACAAGATGGTTAGTGGGAGCTAGATCGCATTCTTAGTACTATATGTAGATGACATTCTACTAATAGGAAATGATGTGGGAATGCTCAGTTCTGTGAAAGCTTGGGTTTCGAGTAATTCCTCCATGAAAGACTTGGGAGAAGAAACCTATATTCTTGGGATTCAACTCTACTGGGATAGATCGAAGATAATGATAAGTTTTTTTCCAAGCCCTCTATATAGATAAAATCTTAAAGCGATTTAAGATGGATTATTCTAAAAGAGGGTTCCTATCGATGCGACATGGAATATAACTCACCTTGAAGATGTGTCCTCATAATGAAGAACAATGAAAGGAAATGAGTAATATACCATATGCTTCGGAATTTGGGTAGCCTTATATATACTTTATTGTGTATGAGACCTGACATTGTGCATGTTGGGAGCGTGGTAAGTAGGTTTCGGGCTAATCCAGTTAGGAAACATTAGACTGCCGTAAAAGAACATTCTCAAGTACTTTAGAAGGACTAGAGACCTGGTTCTTAATATGGCGGTGGAGAACTGAATGTGATGGGATTCACTGTATTGTACTTCCAAAGACAAGAAGACGATTTTATGTCCACTTATGGATACATTTACTCTTAATGGAGGAGCAGTATCTTGGCATAGTGCCAAGTATAGCGCGACTGCTAATTCCACCTATTAGGCTGAGTATAAAGCAGCCTCGGAGGCCTCCAAAAGAATATATATATATAAATATATATATATATATATATATAGAAACTAGTGCGTGTATTTGAGAGAAAAACGTTCCACTCCTTATTGGATAAGGGGGTCGGCACTGGGAAGGTTTATAGCTCAAATACTTAATCGTTCGCAAGTCGATGAAACTTGACTGGGCGTTAAGTTTATGTGAAGACTTGTATGACGTGTTCTTTGACATGGAGAGTGCCTGTCAAACACTGATGTTTTGTGGGAGCACATGTTATAGGTATGCTAATTGGATTTGTATACTCAAACTGACTCACCCTTGATTCGTCACACAAATTTCACTCCGGGATAGTCAATGACGAAATCGAAAGGTTGTGATAGGTATTCGTGAACCTTCGACTTGAGGATTTAGTAGGGATGTGCTTGTGACGTCAAGATTTTCATTAGAGTAGTTCGACCCTATCAACCGGGAGGCGAGGGTCAACCTCGACGTACATCTTGACGGGCAAGTAGCAGGTCCTACTGAATACCAAGATAGAATTCTTTCTCCCGTTAGTGATCGGGTTATATGTTCTATGCGGTTATTGGTAGATGAGATCATAAGTCTTTGACCAAATCATTGGAGCTAGTTGTATTGGATACACGAGAGCTCGATGATCTCAATGTGCATTAACGCATACATAGCATCAAGTACAGATAGGGTTTGACTGACTGTGACCCTATAACTTGATCGGGACATGTGAAATAAGGGTTTATACGGATACTGGTATTCACGACAGAATGGTTCTTGAATGATCCCATCATTTGTTCTCAGTTGGGGTACAATGTAGGCCGCCAAGCTGGCTAGGTGGTGCTACTACTCTTTGGTTCCTCCCATTGCTAACTGAGACGGATCTACCGTGTCATGCAATATGATTGACGACGAAATAAATTAAGCTAGTTCTCTCATTATGAATATTAGATCTTGGATATCTAATTTGGGACATTAGATGTCTAAATCAATTTATTGGATAAATTGATTTACGGCCTAATGAATTAAATTTATTACTGGGTGATTAATTTAATTCATGAATATAATTATTTATTGGAGAAATTAATTATGTATTTGATATGATTAATTAATTGGATTAATTAGTCGATATAAATACATCGGAACGGAATCGGAGTTTATCTGTTTGGACTCACGGGAGTCCAAAACGGACTAAACTCATATTCCCCTTCTAGATGGCTGCTCCCCCTTCACTTAACCCCTCTTGGTCTTTGTCTCCATTTTATAATGGAAGAAAAAAAACTTTAAGAGATATGGTATCTCTTATTATATGAAAAAGGGGATTTAATGTGTTGGGTTGGGAGAATAAAAATGAAGACTTGGGACACTCTCTACACATATGCTGTATGATGGATTTGTGTTCATTAAAGAGAGAAGAAAAGGTTTCCTGGAGTCTTCACAAGTGTTCTTCTTCTTCATATATTTTCTTTGACAAATATTGTGAAGATTTAATTGAGAGGTACAGATTATACACTTGGAGTGTTATAATCAAAAGCTTCGTCATACGATTCTATCCGTAACCTTGGAGGTTAATTGGGTGATCATCATTCCATTTGTTTCTCCAGCGCGTGACAAGTAGAGACGCGGTATTTCGGCATTGGATCATCCAAAGTCTTGGAGCACTTTGGATCGCTGGGATTTACAACTAGAGCTTGGGGAATAGCTCAAGAGAAGGAATCCATTTAATCAAAGGACTACAAGGGTATGATTTCGAATCTTTCTTTGTTAATTTTAATATTCTTATATGAGTAGCTCGATCGATCCTCGTAGGGATTCGGATCGAATTAATTTTCGTTTTACCGCGACCGCTGGGCCTTCATTTTAGGCACCGGATCCCAACACTTATAAACATCATGTTTCATTTTAGGCCAAAAGAAGTGTTCATGCAATATTTCAAAAGTTTTGGCAATTCTAAAATGTCCCATTAATCCCCCACTATGTGCTTCCCTTACTAACAACTCTCGTGTCGAACAAAAAGGAATGCAAAGTTTATTTTCACGGAATAACAATATATTATCGCGATAAAATTTGTCCACACTTTTTGTTTCGCAAGCAACATATGTTTTGCCAAAATCTTTCTCTCCCAAATAAGATCCTTTCAAGAGCTCAAATCCCAACAATTTACAAGAAAACGTATTAAGTAATACATACCTTCTCGACAATGCATCAGTGACGACGTTCTCCTTACCTTGTTTATACTTGATGATGTTAGGAAATGATTCGATCTCCTCTAACCATTTGGCAAGTCTTTTACTCAACTTATTTTGTTCTTTGAGATGCTTCAATGATTCATGATCCGTGTGAATCACGAACTCCTTATGCCATAAATGCTAGGAATACTTGTTAGATTTTGATGATATCATCCCTGTATTTGTGATTTATTCAAATATATGCACTAAGTACTTGGCATTGTAAAGAAGAACCAAATGAGAATCTTCTATAAGTCCATGAATAGGCTAAGAGTTAATCAGTAGAAAATCGGCTAAGTATAGAACTGCCAAAATGTCAGATAAGTCTACAGGCGAGTTCTTTATAAGGCGAGTTTTGGTCAACAGGAATATTAGAGAGGTTTGACCAAAAAACTGTAGCAGTCGAGGTGTAGACAAGTTATCATCAGGCGAGATAACTTCAGCCGAGTTTTGGTTAACCCAACAGATCATAGAAGGTTGACCACAATATAATCAGGCGACATATCAGATGAGTTGTAGTCAACAGAGTATATTAGAGAAGTTTGATCGCAGATGACTTATTATCAGAAAAGGTCTGGTCAACAAAAAACATCGGCTGAGGTTTGACCACAGATGAGATATCATCATACGAGTTATCAGGCAACATTCGGTCAAAGTAAACATCAGCTATAGGTCGACTATAGACGAGTTCTTTATCAGTCGAGGTTTTCGGTCAAATAGAACATCAGAAGAGGTTGACCAAACTATATCTGCAAGCCAAGTATGAGTATCAGAAAAGAAGCTCAGTCCACCTCAGCAAAGCATTGAAAGTCAACGATAACAGCAAGATATGCGGACGTAGATTCAACGAAACAAAGTGAATGATTCCCGAAAGTTAAGGAATAATTTATTCCTAAAGATTTGTGCCCGAAAAACTTTCCACATAAAGAAATCAAGAAAAGCAGCGCAATGGGAAGATTCATCAAATGGACAGATTTGAAGAAAGGGAATCAAGCCGTTCAAAGAGATAAACTAATAAACAAAGAAGTCCACTCTTCAACGGACATATTTGTTACAAAAGATGAAACGGCTATGAAAAATCTCAAGATTCATACTATAAATATCTAAATAACAGATTGAGCAAAGTACGATGCGAACAACGTTTACAAGAGAACAAAGTATTCAAGCAATCTAAGCAATCAAAGCAAACTATATCATCGTGAAGAGCAAAGTTTCTAAAGTTCATATACTGAGAAGCTCTTGAGTTGGAAAAGACAATACTCTTGTCTTAAATGTTTGAGTACAGGTTACTTTTGTGAATGAGGTTTTCAGAAGTTTTGAGGCTAATAAGGCATCCGGGTTCTTGATTGAAAGGTGATAGACAGCTTGCGAGTTGTTGAGGCATCCAAGGGTTTTCAATCAGGAGGTGCTAGGCAGTCAAAGGGAGTTGCAACGGCCACGGTTTTTCACAAGTTGGAAGCTGTTGTAACTGGGAAATTTATTGTAACATTTATCACTGGTTGACAATTATAGTGAATTTATCTCCAACTGGTTTGGAGAGAAATGGACTAGTAGAGGATTACCTCACCTCTGAAACCACTATAAGTGCCTATGTGTTTTACTGCATTTCATCATACTTATCTGCTGCATTCATATTTACTGTTCCATATAGCAGTCAACTGTCTTCCGCATAACTTAGTTTTACAGTTGACATAAGTCACCTGCAGACGACATAAGTCACCTGAATTGTCATCGGCTATGCTTCCGCATTATCATCTTCAGTTAAGATTTTGTTAGCTGCATATTTTATCAGCTGGGTAAACTCACCTGAGATTCAGGAAAAGAGTTTAATAAGTCTATTCACCCCTCCCCGCTCTAGACTTATACCTGACGACTTGTGACCTACAATAAGTAGTGTTGCCACGTTCATAAAGCTCTAACTAAAGCATACAATTCTTTATCATACGTAGGGTAGTTCAACGTCACTCCTCCAAGTTTCTCGCTAAAGTAAGCAATCGGCCTCTTTCCCTGCATTAATACCGCTTCAATTCCTACTCCTGAAGCATCACACTCAATTTTAAAAGTGTTAGAGAAATCTGGTAATGCTAAAACCTGTGTGGTGCATAATTTATCCTTTAATATGTTAATGGCATTTTCTTCATCATCACCCCAATGAGATTTAGCATGTTTCTTTACAAGTTCATTTAAGGGGGCTGCAATCATGCTAAAATCTTTACAAAGCATCGATAAAACCTGCTAAACCATGAAAGCTTCTTACCTCAGATGCATTAGTCGGTCTACGCCATTCTCGTATTGCCCTTATCTTTTCTTCATCAACTTTTATGCCGTTAATACTAACGACATAGCCAAGGAATATAACCTCACTCATGCAAAAAATACATTTCTTAATACTAGCGTATAATTGTTACTTTCTCAAGGTAATTAAAACCAATCTTAAATGTCCAATGTGTTCATCTATACTCTTGCTATAAATGAGAATATCATCAAAGTATACGACAACAAAATTTCCAATATAAGCATGCAAAACATGATTCATTAGACGCATAAAAGTGCTCGGTGCATTTGTAAGACCAAAAGGCATTACCAGCCATTCATATAATTCGTATTTAGTTTTAAAGGCTGTTTTCCATTCATCCCCTTCTTTCATAAGAATTTGGTGATAACCTTTCATTAAATCAATTTTACTAAACACACGTGAACCATGTAATTCGTCCAACATATCATCTAACCTTGGAATTGGATGTTGATACTTTACCGTGATATTGTTCACCACTCGGCAGTCGATGCACATTCTCCAAGTCCCATATTTGTTTAGTACAACAATTACCGGACGGCACAAGGACTTAAACTTTCTCGGATGTACCCAATACTTAATAACTCCTCGACTTGCCGCTGAATCTCCTTAGTTTCTTCAGAATTACTTCGGTATGTCGGTCAGTTTGGAATGACGGCTCCTGGCACAAAGTCAATTTGGTGCTCGATCCCTCTTTTTGGTGGCAACCTAGGTGGTAGCTCATCCGGAAAAACATCATTGAAGTCCTGCAGTAGAATTTTTATAGTACTTAGAACTTTCCGGTTTTTATTATTGTCAAGAGTGAAAATTCGTTTGGTAAGAAATAAATATGCGGGTTTCCCCTCCTCAACTTCTTTAATGATTTCTTTTGTACTTATAAATAAACATTTTTTTTATTTTTCATTTTATTATTTTTCTTTCTTTTCTTTTTCTTTTTATTTTTCATTTCCATTTTATTTTTCTTTTTGTTTTTCTTTTTCTCTTTCCTTTTCTTTTTCTTTTTCTTTTTCTTCAACTTATTTTTGGAGTCGAATTTGATCTTCATGGACTTGTATTTTCGTCATGGGAACTAATGTGATTTTCCTCCCATCTTTCTCAAATGAGTAATGATTTTTCTTCCCACTAAGTTGGGCATCTCGATCGTAATGCCATGGTCTACCCAACAAAATATGACAAGCGTGCATTGGTACAACGTCACATGGGAGATCATCATGGTATTTTCCAATTGTGATGGTTATGAGTACCTGTTTATTCACCCGAACCTCTCCGCAATCATTTAGCCAATGAAGTCTATAAGGCTTAGGATGTCGCCTTGTTGGTAATTCTAACCCCTCAATTAGCATCGCACTAGCCACATTGGTGCGACTTCCGGTATCAATAATCACACTACAATCTTTATTTTTCACAAAACATCTAGTGTGAAAAAGATTTTCTCGTTGTTCGTTGCTCTCTTCCTCCTTTACCTTCACATTAAACACCATCCTAATGACAAGTGCGTGTGCGAATTCTAGCTCTCCTTCATCACTTTCTTCTTTCCCTTCTTACTCCTCTTCATCATCTATTTCATATTCTCCGTCCTCCATAAGTATCATTGCTCGTTTATTAGTGCATCGGGATGCAATGTGTCCTCACCCGTGGCATCAGAAACACTTGGTGTCCCTGTTTCTCGTGTTATGTTTTCTACGGATGTAGATTTGACTTCCGGTTTTGTTCGACTAGCACTCCCCACCTCAAACTTCCCCTTCACGGTGCTTCTATCAGAACTACCCTTGGGTACATCTCGATTTCCTGTTTGGGGCTTCCAAGGAGTTGTGTACCCCGTGAAGTAAGTATTGTGGCCTCCCTTTCGCAAGTTCCTCTCAATTTTGATCGTTGCATATACCATGTCCTTGAACTCAAGATAATGTTGTTTATCAACTTCTTTAGAGATCTCCGCCCTCATGCCATGTAGAAATCTCGCCATTGTGGCCTCCCTAGACCCCCTCACATCGGCCCGGATCATTAACATCTCCATTTCCTTTCGAAAATCTTCGATGCTCCTTGGACCTTGTTTTAAGGATTGAAGATGAGAAAATAGTTTCTTATGATAATAATTAGGAACAAATCTTCTATGCATTACAATATTTAATTCCTCCCAACTATTAATTGGCCTCTCGCCATTCCTCCTTCTATCCGTCACAAGTTGGTCCCGCCAAATACTGGCATAGTTGTGGCAATCAAATATAGTTTCCAAGTTCCTCTCCTAGTCAAGGTATGTGTGCAAATCGCTCCACCCTTCGAAGGCTGGGATTTTTATTTTTATATTTTCCATACTTCGGTCTTCCTCATTTTTTCCTTCCCTTTCATACCATCTACCTTGTACTCTCCCACCTCCT
Source organism: Orobanche coerulescens (assembly GCA_033398695.1). Lineage (NCBI taxonomy): Eukaryota > Viridiplantae > Streptophyta > Magnoliopsida > Lamiales > Orobanchaceae > Orobanche > Orobanche coerulescens. Next base: position 66,850,232 of record CM065811.1, on the reverse strand, counting down.
CGACCACATCCTCCTCGATTTTGGTTAATTTCATCCTCGGAGAATGTTCCGTCCTCGTACCTTCTATATGAGATGGGACTCGGATTCCTTCTTCTACGGTGGTGCTCGTCCTCTTTATTTTTTGTAAATTTTTTGTCGTATCTTCTTGTCGATCTTGTCTTGTAATTAAATAAGAGAGCATTTCTTGGATATTTTGAAGGGCTTCGTTTCTTTTAATTTTCTAAATATCGGATTTTGACATTTTTTTTGCTTTTTTTTTTTGCTCTTTTTTTTTTTTTACTTTTTTTGGCTATTTTTTATCTTTTTGTTTGTCCTTTTCTTTTGGCTCTTTTTTTTGTCTTTTTTTTTTACACACACCACAAATTAATCCTCACAAAATCATCATGTATATCGCTCGATCACTCAACGCTCGTGTATCAATCTTTTATATTTTTTGCACGGTTCTTGTCTTTTATCACTCGGCTTTATATAAATGTCATACAACTCACAAGGTGGTTATATAGACGAATATCGTGACAAGTTTTAGTTTTACAGGGGCGGTAATCTGCACTCAAGTTTTATATTTCACTGCGGTGGTAGAGCCGACCATCGTGATATATATGTATATATATTGTGGTGGTAGAACCGACCTTTGTAATATATAGATATATTTATATATATATAGGCATTTTTTTGTGTACTTTTTTTTTGTATACTTTTTTTTGTTTGTATATTTTTTTGTATACTTTTTTTAAAATATTCAACCACACAAACTTAATTAACCAAACGCCCAAAGGCTAAGGATTATAATTCTCTTGGCTTACACTTGATGATTTATATCAAATATTATATTTTTTTTTGTGATCACTGTGATGGTAGAACCGATCGTTGTGATTTTTTTATATATATTAAGAAGATGGAAGGTTTAGAAGATAGAGAGAAATGGAAGGTTGGTATGATAAGAAGATTATGAAAATAAAGGAAAATAGATGATACCACTTAGTAATATAAAAACCGAGCTCTGATACCAACTGATGTGACCCACACACAACATGCCTTGGTAATCGCTATCGCTAGTATGATTTTAGTTCCTAAGATAGTTCCAAGATTAAGCAATGGTTGTTTTACTTCAAGCCCTCTACGTGACGTGCCGTAGCAAACCGGAAGGTGAGATTCAAGCACGCCACGAGGTTTCTAACGCCTCGATAAGTGAATTGAAATCATGAATTATATTTTGGAGACATACTCAACAAACAAGAAGAAAGTTTGTTAACACAAACACTCACAATTTTGATAAATTTCAAGGTGTTCCTACAAATGAAAATGAGGGCTATTTATAACCAAAATTCCTAAAACTATTACAATATAAAATAAAACTTATAAAGACTAAGAAATTAAAAATTCAACATTCAAAGCTCCTAAAATCTGATCAATGACTAATCAACCCATAAGTTGAGTCAACATATTTTTAGGGGCACAAAAATCAAAGACCAAGACTTAAGTTTTTGAAAATACGAAATCAAAACTAAAAAAAATGTTGTTGTCATTTTAATGGCATAAGGGATCTAAACTTTCAATGGGGTCTTCTAGATGATTGTATTACTGTCTCTTACTTTCTAAATCCACTCGAATCGTCTCAATAAAATATCAGATGTCAAAGTTATGACAAAAATATGAAGGTGTATCGTATCTGAAAGTTCCAACGCCTGCTTTCAGTTGTACACATTTTCACCACTGCAAATATCCGATTTTGATGTCACGATGAACATAAAAATTTTGGGACTTTCTCTTAGCTTTTTGATGGTATAAATACGAGCTTAATTGGATAATATATGTATGATATAGATCTGAATTATGAAAGCTGCTTCAGTTAGGCTTATCGCTTGGAATGATGACATCAACACTTTTGATCTAACATGTGACGGCTTGAATGACACAAATAAATATGTTATCATATTGAGGGTCATCGATCTGATTGAAATTATTTTGCCCGAGAATTGTTAATGAATTCTTTATTAGTTTTGCTCGTGATCTTGTTATTGGTCCCAGAGGAATGTATAGTTCTTCCATCTGACTGACTGCTTCTTGATTCACATCACAAGAGCCATAGAAATGCTTGCTAAGATGAAATCAGGAACATCATCTTACAAGGAAGCAATGGAATCAGAGGATGAAAATCTAATGGAATCAGTTGCAGCCATTCAACCTGTAGGTGAGATTTTCATACCTGAACTGACCCCGGCTGAGATTATAGCAGCTAACATTTTATCAGAAAAGTTAGTTGCACCTTAAGAAATCTCAGTTGCACCTAAAGAAATCCAAAATGCACTGCCCATGAGGAGAATGAAGACAGTGACCATGTCCCCCTATCTACAGATTTGAGGAAGAGAAAGTCACCTGAAAAGGAAGATATCATTCAAGTCTCATCACCTGAATCTTCCTCCAAGAAACACAAGAGACTAGTTGATTACTCATCCGAGTCATCAGCCAAGAACATGACTGAGGGTCACTCAGCTGAGATTCCTGAAGTCTCCTCCACCCAAGATGCAACTCCAATCATTACATTAGTAGCACTAGCAGTTTAGTCCAGAGCTGATCATTCTTGAAGAACGGGAAGATCTCATTCCTAAAGTACCACTTCCTAAACTCCCCAGCATCCCTGGGGAGGAAGAAGCTGAAGAAATCCTTGAGGAAGCAGACACTCACTATAGATTCAACCTCAAGGACAACAACCCATTTCACCACAACAAAGAACAACTCTAAATGGTAAGAAAGGACATCAGTAAGCTTTATATTGTTTCTGCCTATAAAGACTAGAAGATATTGAAGACACTTAGCTTCAATGCTCAAGAAATTGGTTGAGAGGAGTGGTTGGGACTACCCCCTTACCACTTAGCAACTCATTCAAGTTTTGTGTAATGAAACTGAAATGAGTATGTTATTAGATGAAAATTAGTTCACCAACAACTTCAAATCAAATATTGGCCAATTCATTCTATACATTATGGAAGAGGTATATCAAGGAAAGAATTTTGATAAAGAAGAAGTTGAAAAGGAAAAGATTGTTGGGGTTGAAAAAGAAGAAGCTGAAGTAGAAAAAGAAGTAGGAGTTGAAAAAGAGGCTGAAGAAGAAGAAGAAGAAGAAGAAGAGGTTGAAAAAGAAGAAGAAGAAGAAGAAGAAGAAGAAGAAGAAGAAGAAAAAGAAAAAGAAAAAGAAGAAGAAAAGAAGAAGAAAAAGAAAAAGAGGAACTATAGAAGGATGATCAGGCTGACTCTGCTCAGGAGGAGGATCAGGGTGGACCTGATCAAGGAATGAACTTAGTTGATCAATTAGAAGCTGAAGAGACTATGAGATAGGGGGAACAGACATCAGACAACTCCTGTCCTGCTGAATAATCAGGTTCACCTGAAAACTCAGCTGAAAATCTACAACAGGCACAAGCACTTGTAGTTCAGATACCCTCCAACTTAGATGAACTAATCCGGAAGATGGTGGATGAAACGTAGAAAAACTTCTGGCCACCAAAGTTGAGCCACATCTCATAGAACTCAAAAACAAAATGGATTCTCTGCTTAACAATAAGGAACCTTCCCCACCACATACATCTGTGAGAATGCCCCTTGGCATACAGGACTTCATGACCAAGGTGGAAGAATAGCTAGCTCAGATAACTGATGCTGGAAAAAAAGAAGAAGAGATGAGAACCAAACTGAAGCAAGAGTCCTTGGAAGTAGTTCCCAGAAGTGAACCTCTCAAAGTTATTCACTATACTGAAGCTTCAAGTTCTGAGAAAAGGAAGAGCACATCTGAACCTACATAAACCCCTGCAGCAAAGAAGAAGAGAATCAGGTAGGAATCTATGCAACCACATAGCTGGGAAGGGTGTAATATCCGGATTTATTACTGTGTATTTTACCTGTATTCGAACCCTGTATTATTCGGATTTGTGGTTTTGATTATTGGAGTATGATATTTCTTGCATTGGCACCCTTGTACTTAAGTATAACAACATGCAAATTTTCTCATGCAAACTCGTGATAGCGCACGCTAAGAATGTAGCTTAACGCGTGCTATCGGCTATTATTAGCGCACGCTACGTATGTAGGAGTTGCATGCGCTAGACACTGAATTATTGAAGTAGGTGGCTAGCACATGCGCCATCCGGGACATGGGTTCGGGTAAGATTCCCGCGGACGAACCTGGACAGTTTTGGAGTCAACTCTTATTAGCGCGCGCTAAGGAATGCTTAGTAGCGTGCGCTAATTAACTATAGTGCAGAATATTATAAATGAGACAACCACCCGTTTTGGCTTACATTTCCTTCGTCCATTCTTCTTTCTTAAGAGGCCAGAGGGCTTTAATCATCCCTCTAACACACTTAGAACACATCTTAGTGATCCTTGAATATTGGTTATCACTTGTGAGTGATCATTGAAGAGAAGTAACACCTTGGAGTGGCACATAACCAACCGGAGTCGGATTCTACCTTGTGGTTCAGTGATTTCGGCATATTGAGGTATGTTCAACCTATCACCAGCCTTAGATTTGGATTCCAAAGGATTAGATGATCATGCTAACGTGATATTGAATTTCATTAGTGAATTATTCAACAAACATCATGTTTTAAGATGGGAATGTCTATGCTTATGATATTATCGTTGGGACCTCGTAGTTGGAATCCTAGTACTTCAAGTGATAAGAGAACATTCTGAAGTTTATTATCCGTATGATTTATGTTGTCTTAGTGATCATAAATTGGAGGTGGTATTATTTTCGGTTATAAGGACTTAAGGGAAGAATCGTCTTAGGGAATATTCTTTTGTATAAGTTGGAATTGTTAGTTCACCTCCTGATGAAGTCTGAATATGTATAATGATAGTAGAATCTAATACATCAACCGGAGATCACCAACTTCGCATGAGAATTGTAATCAAGACGGATTATGGTGTTATGATGATTATACGTATACTTTCACCTCGAAGTTGTTAGTATCCATGAGATCATTCATAAAGGTTATGATCATAACATGAAGCCGGGTAACAAACATTAATTACTGAGGGATTCACTTACTTCATCACCATTTGTATAATTTGCTGCCCTCCAGTGAACTGCCATGCACTCTTAGCGTGCGCTAAGCTACGAGAATTAACGTGCGCTATCGAGTACGTTTAGCGTACGCCACGATTGGGACTTAGCGTGCGTTAAGTCATCAGCTGAGTCAGTCGGCTGATCAGTGAGGCACTGACCACGCTTGGTTAGCGTACGCTAGGCTGTGTGTACTGCATGCGCTAACGAGTAGCATTAACGTACGCTACATAGGATTAGTAGCGTGCGTTAAGCTATCCAGACAGATTGCATATTAAGGACTTTCTACCGTAATTGTTGAATTGTTAGACGTTCATTCGGCATGAAATGAATTCTATGCTATTTCTTTTGTTAAGGTTCGATCTTAACACATGATTGATCGAAGGGGACGACCTTCGAGTATTTTGATATTCGTGGAAGTTTATTCTTGTCAACGAACTGAGGCAAGTACTCTAATTAGAATTGTTTATATTATGACAATTATGATGTGATTGTATCGTGCAAATATGTTGTGATTATATGTCCACCATGCGTTGATCCGACGGGAATCATCATGGGAATCTATAGCTGTGTGCGCTGGATCGTCGGACAGGTAGTTCCACCATGTGTTGGTCCGACGGGATCATCATGGGAATCTATTGCTGTGTGCGCTGGATCGTTGGAATACCATTAGTATGTTGAAACTGTTATGATATGATATGTGTTGTGATTATATCATTGTTGTATGATTATTGTACTCGTACTAGCATCATTGTGCTAACCCCTTCGGGGGTGAACATTTGTGTATGTTCAGGATCCAGGAGAGCGGGGAAACAACCACTGGAGATGCATGACGACAAGGGTGCAGAGTGATGTTCCTAGGGTTTCTTATGCATTGTTTGTTGGTTATTTCAATAAGTACTCGAGTACGTCGTCAGTTTATAATGTTTGGATTTTAGTGATGTAATAATAACTCTTCATTGGATATTTGTAATCTCAGTTTTGAACCAGTCGGTTGAATTTTATTTTAGCAATTTCATAAATTGGTATCTGTTATTGTCATTTCCTTTATTCAGCCTTGTAAATTCTTATGTAAAGGATTTACGGCGCTGTAATATTCCTGAATATATCGGGGGTGTTACAGAATATGGTATCGGAGCTAAGATTATGGATATCTTGTCCATTGGGTTAAAATAGGGGTCATTTACGTGTTTTGAGGTAACCGGCCGTGAATGACATCACTGTACTGCCTACGTCTTCATGCGAACGGTGGTTGTAAGTTCCTAAACTCTATCTCGTTCTTTACATGTTGTACCTTTTTATACTTGAACATTAGAACGATGTTGTTTCCTGTATATTAAGTATTTGTGCTTACAGTATGTTGAGAGGCGGACGTGGACGTGGTCGCGGTCGTGGACACGGACGAAGGAATGCTGAAAGGGAGGCGTCGCCTTCTATTCAGGCTAGTCATAGCTCAGGCGAGCCACAACAATCCATCAATAACGAACCGGAACCTGCGGTACCAGAAATCCTTCGCCAAGTGGTGAATCAGATGACTCAGTTCGCTCATGTCGTGGACCGAATGCAGATGGCAGTGGGACTTGAGGGAGATGGGACGACAAAAGATCCCGAAATGGGAAATCGAGGTGACCGATGGTTGCAAGAGGTAGAGAAAATGTAACCTCCCAAATTTGACGGCTTTTCGAGACTCCCACTTGGGATCATTGGTTGAAGGAATTGGAGAAATTTTTCTTGGAATTAATTGCCCAGGGCAGCGGAGAGCTCCTATTGCCCAGTACTTTGATTGGGGAGGTATCCGAGTGGTGGGAAGCTATCCGACTGCAGATCATGATGCCGATTGGGCCAATTTAAAATGATGATGGAAGCTCAGTACTGCCCTCGTCCTGTGAGGGAAGCCAAAATTCGGGAGTTTTTCTCTGCTCAACCATCAGACGAACCCGTATCCCAGACGATTAAGACGTTTAATCAGCAGTTAGCATTTGTTCGACATCTGGTCAGAACAGATGCGGAGATGATGATTCATTTTGAAATGAGAATGAAACCAGAAATCCAGCGGTACATGTCCGATTTTGAATGTAACACTCTCCGCCAGTACCAGGATAAGGCGTTGGCGTACGAAATAAAAGAAGCGGCAATGGAGAAGTTTATGGAGTCGAAGAAACAAAAAGTCTCTGGTATGTTCACATAGCACAAGAACAGTGGGCCCCGCAAGGCCCAGTCTTCTTTTTCTTTCAAGAAACCTCCGCACCCATCTAAGAGCGGAAAAAATTACGGAACAATGTCAGCCACGATGGATACAGCTAGGAAGTGCATTAACTGTGGTCGCCCAGGCCACCTTTGGCGTGATTGTTTGTGCACTCCAGTTACATGTTTTGACTGCGGACAGGAAGGGCACCGTGCGACGTTTTTCAAGGACGCCACCAAGTACAATGGAACCCGTTCATCGCAGCCGGTTCAGAAGGAAGCTAGTATCCAACAGACGCAGCAAAGTGTTCAGATGCCTCAAAATTTTGGCCGCGGACGAGGCAGAGGACAATGGGACCGAAAGGGGACATCGAGTGCCGGATCTGTTCCCCCACGTCTGTATGAGATGAGGAGGACAGACGATCGGAGATCTTCTTGTCACATCAGTCTTGTCGAGATCCTTTCCCAGCCAGTTAGCGTTTTATTCGATACAGGAGCTACGCATTCTTTTATATCTTTATCTTGTGTAAATCGTTTGAATATTTCTTGTTTTCATACTTGTGAACCTTATGTTGTTGATTTACCGAGTGGAGAGAGGATTGTCGGGAATTTAGAAACTAGGGATTTCCCTGTAACATTTGGAGGCAGAGAGTGGCTCTCAAATCTGATCGTGATAGAAATGCAAGGAGACGACCTGATACTCGGAGACGATTGGCTTAATCGATATGGAGCAATTGTAAACTACCGAAGGAGGAATATTTCGCTAATCACCGACGATGGCTCCGAAGTACTGTTTGAAGGATGGAAACCAGGAAGCTCAGGAAAATTGATCAAAGCAATGAAAGCTGTCAAATTCTTGAAACAGGGTTGTACCGGGTACTGGTGCTATGCGATGAAGAAAGAGGACGAAACTGTGGAACTTTCATACATTCCTGTTGTTAACAAATTTCCAGATGTATTTCCTGACGAGTTACCTGGACTACCTCCACGAAGGGATGTAGAATTTACCATTGAGCTGGAACCCAGAGCTACACCAATTTCTAAGGCGCCATATCGTATGGCACCTACTGAGATGTATGAACTGAAAAAGCAGATCGAGGAGTTACTGGACAAAGGCTATATTCAGCCAAGCGTTTCACCACAGGAGCGCCGGTTCTTTTGTCGAAAGAAGGATGGATCGCTTATTTGTGTATTGACTATCGAGAGCTGAACAAGATGACGATTAAGAACAAGTATCCATTGCCACGGATTGATGATCTGTTTGACCAGTTGCAAGGGGCAACAGTATTTTCTAAAATCGATCTGAGATCAGGGTATCATCAACTGAGGATTAAGGAATCTGATATTTCGAAATCAGCATTCAGAACTCGCTACGGACACTATGAGTTTGTAGTGATGCCGTTTGGTCTCACTAACGCACCTGCTGTATTCATGCATTTGATGAACCGAGTGTTCATCGAATATTTGGATAAATTTGTGGTCTTGTTCATTGATGACATTCTAGTGTATTCTAAGAGCCCGGAAGAGCATGCTCAGCATTTGCGGATTGTATTGGAACTTTTGAGAAATGAACAACTGTACGCCAAACTCTCTAAGTGTGAATTTTGGCTGAAGAAAGTAATGTTCCTCGGCCATGTGGTATCAGCTAAAGGAGTCCGAGTTGACCCTCAGAAAATCGAAGCAATTATGGATTGGAAACCTCCAAAGAACGTGAAAGAAGTCCGAAGTTTCTTAGGACTTGCTGGATATTATCGTCGGTTCGTGGAAGGGTTTTCCAAAATCACCCGCCCACTAACTCGACTCCTTCAGAAAACTCAAAAGTTTGAGTGGAACGAGTCGTGTCAGACTAGTTTTGATGAATTAAAGAAGAGATTGACGATGGCACCGATTCTATCACTTCCACAGGGGACTGGAGGATTCATAGTTTACAGTGATGCTTCGAACCAAGGACTCGGATGCGTATTGATGCAGAATTACAAGGTGATCGCTTATGATTCACGACAGCTGAAACCTTATGAAGTGAATTACCCAACACATGATTTGGATCTAGCAGCAGTAGTTTTTGCTTTGAAGATCTGGAGGCATTATCTGTACGGGACTCACTGTCAGATCTTTACGGATCACAAGAGTCTCAAATACATCTTCAGCCAGAAGGAATTGAACATGCGGCAAAGAAGATGGTTAGAGCTGATCAAGGACTATGACTTAGAGGTTTTGTATCATCCACGCAAAACGAACGTAGTGGCCGATGCACTCAGCCGCAAGCCTGTTTCTATTCAGATGCTGGAGACTCTGACCTCCCAACTTAGCCTTCAATGAGAGATGATTCGAGAAGGAATTGAAGTGTGGTTACAAAGAGTCCAAGGACAACTGTGCGTGATGGAAATAACTTCATCACTTACCGAAGAAATCAAATCTAGACAGGCTAATGATCCTCTGATGATTCGGTTACGTGATGAAGTGATCAAGGGGAAGGCCCCCGGATTCCTAATTCATGATGATGGAGTTTTGAGATTCCAGAACTGACTCTGCGTTCCCGATGTCAATGTTCTGAAACAGATGATTATGAAGGATGCTCACAGTTCTCCCTATTCTATCCACACGGGCACCAGTAAAATGTATAAGGACTTGAAGCAAAATTTCTGGTGGGGCAACATGAAGAAAGATGTAGCGGACTATGTTTCGAAATGCTTGACTTGTCCGCAGGTTAAGATCGAGCATCATAGGCCTGCCGGAATGTTGAAGCCGCTTCCAATCCCTGAATGGAAGTGGGAGGACATATCGATGGACTTTATCACCAGTATGCCGAGAACCAAGACAGGAATGAACATGATTTGGGTGATAGTTGATCGTTTAACCAAATCAGCTCATTTTCTAGGCATTAAGGACACGTGGGGACCAGAGAGATTGGCACGAGTATTTATATCGGAGATAGTTCGATTTCATGGTACGCTGAATGATTATGGGTACTCTTTTGTGGGTCGTAAAGTAGGTATGCATAAATTGCTTTTCAGTGCCATGAAGGCCATGAAACTCCTAAATAAGGGTTGCACGGGCTAATGGTGTTATGCTTTGAAGTCGGGGGACGGCGGAGTTGAGCTTTTTTCGATTCCAGTTGTTAATGTATCTAGATGTTTTGCTGAGGATCTTCCCCAATTACCTCTAGATCGGGAGATAGAATTTTCTGTTGATTTAGAGCATGATGCTGCTCCAATTATCGCATGGCACCTTTGGAAATGCAGGATTTGAAGAATCAGTTGGGAGAGTCGTTGGAGAAGGGGACACATTATATATTCTTGACTTTGAAAGTGAAGTATATGTGTTATGTGAATGTATATGTTCACTTTAGGATGGATCGACGGGTCCTCAGAGGGTTCTGTTGCTTCTGGTGCGGTTCTGTGGTTAATCATGCATATATTTGAAATTTGATGTATTGTGAGATTTAGTTATTCGAGAATAGTAGTCTTGAATTTTGTGAAATGATGTTATGCTTACTTTATTGTTTAAGAAATATTATTTCATAACCGGTTACTTTCACTAGCTATTCCAAGGCTAACCCCATTCGGGGGAAATACATTTCATGTATTTTAGATTCCAAGAGAGGGGACAAGCAGGTATCGGGTCGGCACGAAGATGATGGGTAAGAGGGATATTTTGTCATTTCCTTTGTCTCCATTGTTTAAGTCTTTCCTTTGTGATGTCGTACTTTGGATAGTTAGTTTTGGTACTCGAGTACTATAGAATGTTTAGTTTATGTCATGATATTTTCTTATTGTAACACCCCAATACTCATAAGGGTCATTACACGCCGTAGAACCATCATCAAGGTCTACCAGGCTAAAACTTTCACACGACAATTAATAACGTAAATTAGGCCGTGGCGTCGGCCAAAACATTTTAATTAACCCTATTGTATCTTGACTCTATGCATTTGTTAATACAAACCGAGATCACCGAGATCTCGTGTATCAAATGCAACTAGCTCTAAATTCGATATTAGCATTTGGAATGCTTGGTTATTTTTTATCATTTAGAATCATAATTGTTTTAATTGTTAATGTCTAATTGTTCATCTAAAAATTATTTTTCATGATTTTATGTTACAATATAAATCTATTTTTCTTTTGAAAAACTGATTTAAATGTGTAATATAAATATTATAAAAATATTATTTTTAAATTCAGGATAAAAATACGAGCCGAAAAAATGGCTGGACCCGGAAGCTTCGAAGTGCCGTGCTGTCTAGAGAGCAGCAGCCCGGGCCTATTATGGAGCTTTCGGATGGGTGCCGGCCCTAGCGGGCTTGGCCCGGGCCTTGTGTTTTCCGACTCCATTTTTATATTCATTGGGTAAATTAATTTCCTACAAATTAAATTATATTTAATTTGACTAAAATATAATTATACTAATTTTATTTTAAGAGAATTAATTTAATGAAATATTTATTTTGTCCAGAACAAATTTAAATTTACGGTTATGTGAATTAATTGGATTAATTCTAATAGTTGGATTAATTTTTATTGATTAGATCAATAATTAAATTAATCAATATTACCATTTATTTTAATGTAATGGTTGCATTATTTTTAAATGGTGATGTAGTTCATGGACTTACTATTTTGAATCTTTATTCGATGGGGTTGTAATGGCCGTTTTGAGCCGATTTATTTTTATAGTAAATTTATATAGGATGCAAATTTTATAAATGTAATAAATTAGCTATGATGAAGAGGCGAGGACGAACCGCCATGAAGACGAAGATTCAAGACTTGTAATTAGATTACTTGAATTTTTATCGAGTCGATGAAGACTCGGTAACGGTCCATGAACTGCATGTTATTAGTTTGAGGTTGTGTATGTTTTCATATTGTATGACAAACAAACAAACCGACGAACCGCGCTTATAAACAGATTAATGTGCAAAGTGTAACATATAATCGCGTTAAAATCCGACTTAAAAACACTAAGTTATAAAGTTTACGAGGTTTCCTACCCTCCGTCAAACTCATGGAAAATTGAAATCTAAACTGAAATATTATTCTTCCGAGTATGTCGGGGTAATATTTTTGAGGAAGGTTGATAAATTCTTAGAGGAATTAGATGCCTTTGGGTTATTACAAATCAAACCCCTATAAACCGTATGGGTTGCCGGGTAAGATTCAATTGCCAGACTAATAGGAGTTTACGATTTAAACTTAGATAGTTCAGCGAGCCATAGAAACTGAATGGGTTGAGGGCAAGTGAACTAGGGGTAAAAGAAGATTGAATCATCTATGAGATGGGTTGGTGTTAGACACCACTTTATAAAGAATGATAGAATGGAAACCATATGGGTTGCCCTCTATTAAACTTTGTAAAGAACTCGATCACCACTATGAAGTCAACCGTGACTTCTGGATTTCACATGGAAGTGTGTAAATTCCGATAAAATAGTGAGAGCCGAGTTATGAATAAATTAAGTCCATAAATTCTTTACTCGGATCATAATTAAACAATAAAGAAATTCCATTATTCTCTTCAGTTAATAAACATCTCTCAATATGACAATTAACCCACTCGAAATTCTACATGAAAAGAACACTCTAACTGGACCCAATTTTGTGGACTGGATCCGGAATCTGAGGATAGTCCTCCGTATAGAGACGTTGGGATAAGTCTTGGAGGCGGACATCCCACCAACTCCTGCAAGGACCAGGACTAATCAGGAAGAAGTTGATACCCATTAAAAATGGGTTAAAGATGATGTCAGGGTCCATGGTTTTATGATGGCCTCTATGAACAATGAGCTTCAGAGGGCCCATGAGAAAATGCCCTCTTCAAGGGCGATTTTGGCACATCTGATTGAACTTTATGGGGAGCACAGTCGAACTACTCGGTATGAGATATCGAAATAGTTGTTTAGTGCTCGAATGAAGGAAGGAGAGAATGTTGGGGACCACGTCCTCAAAATGATATCTATGATCGAGAGATTGGAGGCTCTTTATTTTAGTATGCACGTTTCTCTCCAGACCGACCTCATTATTCAATCATTGCCTGACTCCTTCAGTCAATTTGTCACGAACTTTAGCTGCAATGAGAATGCATGTAATTTAGCTCGGCTAATCATTTTCACTTTCATGTATATCATCATATTCAGGTTCTTGACTTTCATTTTCAAAATCGAGTGGATGTTGGTTTTGGGGCTCCCGAATAATTATCCCAGATGGTTTCTTCGATTTGCCCCAAAGAGCCATTCGCTCGAACTTGGACAATTTGGATTTTTTGGGAGACGTTGCAATACCCTTTTCCTTTTCATAACTCGACATAATGATTAAATTCTAAAAAAAAGAGTGATTAAATGGTATAGCAATTAGCAATGAGAGTTTGAGAGATAGATTAGAATGAAGGTGTGAAAAAATGAGATGGGTTGGAGAAGAAGAATTTTTTGATTTTTTCTTTAAATTTGAAATTCTGTCCGTTGGACCCGTCGGGTCACGGGTCCAACCCGCCGGGTCCAACAGACAGAATTTCAAATTTTGAATTTTTTTTTAGTTTCCGTCGGGTCGACGGGTCGGACCTGGCGGGTCGACGGGTCAGACACGGCGGGTCGACGGGTTGGGAAGGGTAAGACTCGGAACCCACTCGTGGATACCACGGGTCCGGGTCGACGGGTCCGACGGGTTCGCCGGGTCCGGGTCCTACACGGTCAGACGAGTCCGGGTTTTCTGGGCACCTCTAGGCTAATGAACAAACTGATCTCGGCACAGTCTCAGATGAAGGCTAGGCCAAAGGAGGCTGCTCTTGTAATTTCTTAAGGACCTTGGAGGTCCAAGAATAGTAAGAAGAAAGGTAAGAAACAGTTCAAGCCAAAAGGTGGGGTACATAAAGATAAGGGCAAGGCCCCAATGGTTCAAAAAAACAAGGTGGCCAAGGAAATGGATGTATGCCTCAAATGTGGTGAGCTAGGCCACTGGAGGAGGTACTGTCCAAAGCTTGACCATAATGCGCCTTCAGGTACGGAATTACTGGCTTTGGAAACAAATTGTTCTGTAACTGTATATTCTACTTCATGAATACTTAATTCTGGTGCGAGTTCTCACATTTGTACAATGAATCAGGATCTGGAACGAAGTAGGAAGCTGGATTTAGGGGAGATGATGGTCACCGTTGGAAATGGACATAGTGTCGAGGCTTCTGATATTGGATCCCTTATGTTGAATTTAGAATCTGGTTTTATTCTTACTTTAGATGATGTACTTGTTTTGCCCAAGGGGCATAAAAATATTGTATCAATTCCGGTCATGGACCGAAAGGTATTTCACTTCTTTGTTGGAGATGGGTCCTGTCGAATTTATTTTAGTAATAAATTAGTTGGTACTGCTACATTATTAAATGAATTATACCATTTGAATCTAAAGAATAAAACAACTGTGAACGCTATAACTAGGAAGCGTGGTAGGGATGAAACAAACCAAGCGCTAAGTGGCATCTTAGACTTGGTCATATTGGTCAGACCAAAGTTCATAAAATGGAGAGAGATGGACTTACAGGTCTATTGGGATCGGATCCCTATCCAACTTGTGAATATTGCCTTTAAGGTAAAATGACTAAGTTGCCCTTCATCGGGACTTTTGAAAGAGTTGCTGAAAAACTTGGATTGATCCATCCTGACGTCTGTGACCCGTTTGAAATGGCACGAGATGGCTTTCAGTATTTCATTACATTCACTGATGACCATAGTAGGTATGGGTTCGTGTACTTAGTGAAACATAAGTCTGAAGCCTTTGATAAATTCAAGGAATTTAAAGCCCTAGTTGAAAATCAAACAGGTAACCGTGTTAAGACCCTTCGGTCAGACCGAGGTGGTGAGTACATGAGTACCGAGTTTGATGAGTTCTTAAAAGAACTAGGAATAGTGTCATAATTCACTCCTCCAGCTACTCCACAATTAAATGGTGTATCAGAAAGAAGGAACCGAACCTTGTTGGACATGGTTCGCTCCATACTTAACTATATTGATCTACCAATTTATTTGTAGGGTCATGCGCTCCTTACTACTACGCATATCTTGAACAGATGTCCTTCCAAATCCGTTCCTAAGACTCCACATGAGATGTAGAGAGGTATGAAATCAAGTCTTAATCACATTAGGATTTGGGGATGCCCCACTTATGTCAAGAAGACTAAAGTAGAGAAATTGGAAGCTAGGTCTGTGAAAGGTCATTTCATAGGATATCCAGGGGATTCCATGGTATATCTATTCTACATGCACTAAGATCATATGATCATCGTTGATTTATAAGCACACTTCCTCAAAGATGAGTTCATTCACGAAGGAGGCGTAGGTAGAAATATTTCTTTGGAAGAAATAAAAGAAACACCAAATCAGATGCCTGTGCAAGATATTAGAATCGAACCTTCTGAAAGTAGTCATGATAATGATCCTTCTACATACGACCAAGGGATGGTAGATTTTGACTCTGACAAGTGGCAAGAAGCTATGGAAGCTGAGATAGACTCGATGCATGCTAATCAGGTCTGGACTTTAGTAGATCGTCCTAAAGGCATGGAGCCTATTGGAAACATATAGATCTATAAAAGAAAGACTGATGGAGATGTCAAGGTTGATACCTATAAGGCCATGCTTGTGGCAAAGGGTTATTCCCAAAGAGAAGGAATCGATTATTTCGAGACCTTCTCGCCTATAGCTATGATTAAGTCTATTCGCATGATGCTTGCCATAGCAGCCCACTTAGGTTATGAAATATGGCAAATGGATGTGAAAATGGCAATCCTAAATGGATTCCTCGAGGAGAATATTTATATGGAACAACCTAAAGGATTCATATCTGAAACCAATATTCGTAAAGTATGCAAATTTCAGCATGCCATTTATAGACTGAAGCAAGCTTCGCAAAGTTGGATCTTCATTTTAACGAAACAGTCAAAGAGTTTGATTTGGTCGAAAACGAAGAGGTGCTCTGTATTTACAAGAAGGTTAGTGGGAGAAAAATTACGTTCTTAATACTATATGTAGATGACATTCTACTTATAGGAAACGACGTAGGAATGCTCAGTTCTGTGAAAGCTCGGCTTTCTAAAGAGTTCTCAATGAAAGACTTGGGAGAAGCTACCTATATTCTGGGTATTCGCCTCTACCGGGATAGAGCGAAAAGAATGTTAGGTATTTCCCAAACCCTCTATATAGAAAAGATCCTGAAGCGATTTGGGATGGAATATTCTAAAAGAGGGTTCCTACCTATGCAACATGGTGCAAAACTTTCCTTAGAGATGTGTCCTAAAAGTGAGGAAGACAGAAAGGAAATGAGCAAGGTACCCTATGCTTCGGAAGTTGGTAGCCTCATGTATGCTATGATTTGCACTAGACCGGACATTGCCTATGCTGTGAGCTTAGTAAGTCGGTTTTAGTCAAATCTAGGGTAGGAACATTGGACTGTTGTGAAGAACATTTTTAAGTACCTGAAGAGGACTAAAGACTTGGTTCTTACATTCGGTGTTAGAAAACTTAAAGTGATGGGTTATACAGACTCAAAATTTTCAGGGGACATGGATGCTCAGATGTCCACATCAGGGTATATCTTTACTCTGAATGGTGGGGCAGTCTCTTGGAAAAGTGCCAAGCAAAGCTCGACTGCAATCTCTACATATCAAATCGAGTATCAGGCAGCCACGGAGGCTGCTAAAGAAGCTTTTTGGGTTAAGAAGCTCACTGAGGAACTTCAATTGGTTCCTAAGACAGAGAAGCACGTGACGCTGTTTTGTGACAACAACGGAGCTGTTGCACAGGCTAACGAGCTTAGGGCTCACCACAACACCAAAGATATAGCGATAAAATATCATTTTGTTAGAGAAATTGTTCAGGAAGGGAATGTTATACTAGAGAGAGTAGACACAGCAAATAATGTTGCTGATCCGTTTACCAAGCCACTATCTCAGAAGGTCTTAGAGAGACATCTAGAGAGTATGGGTATTAGATACCATAGTTTGTGGCATTGAGTGCAAGTGGGAGATTGTTAGTAATATGCCATCGAATGCCACTCAGAGGATGAGAGAGTGAGAGCATTGTATTGTTATTATGAATATTATATTAAATAAGGCATTTATTATTTCTATATTATTGTATATCACAGGCATTATGATTTTGTATATAAAGTAATAGTCCTTACATTTGAGAGCAAACATTCCACTTCTTATAGAGATAAGGAGATAGGCACCGGAATTATTTTTTTAGTAAATTTGCATAGAATGCAAATTTTATTAATGTAATAAATTAGCTATGACAAAGAGCCGATGACGAACCGCCATGAAGACGAAGATTCAAGACTTGTAATTAGATTAGTTGTATTTTTATTATCGATTTGATGATGATTGGTGCTTAGGAACAGTCCATGAACTGCATGTTGTTAGATTTAGGTTGTGTATGTTTTCATATTGTATGACAAACAAACAAACCGACAAACCGCGCTTATAAATGGATTAATGTTCAAATTCTAACATATAATCGCGTTAAATTACCCATTTACAAACACTAAGTTATAAAGGTTACGAGGTTTCGTACCCTCCGTAAAACTCATGGAAAATTGAAATCTAAACAAAAATATTATTCTTCTGAGTATGTCGGGGTAACATTTTTGGGGAAGGTTGATAAATTCCTAGAGTGAATTAGATGCTTTTGGTTGTGACAAATCAAACCCCTAGAAACCGTATGGGTTGTCGGGTGAGATTCAATTGTCAGACGAATAGGAGTTGACGGTTTAAACTTAGATAGTTCAACGAGCCATAGATACCGTATGGGTTGAGGACAAGTGAACTAGGGGCAAATGAATATCGAATCATCCATTATATAGGTTGGTGTTAGACACCACTTCATAAAGAATGATAGAACAGAAACCGAATGGGTTGCTTTCTACTAAAGTTTGTAAAGAACTCGATCACCACTATGAAGTCAACCGTGACTTCTGGATTTCACATGGGAGTGTTTAAATGCCGATAAAATAGTGGAATCCAAGTTATGAATAAATAAGGTCCTTAAATTCTTTACTCGGATAATAATTAAACAATCACTAACGAACCTTAAATTATTCTCTGTAGTTAGCAAATATCTCTTAAAATGATAATTAACATACTCGCAATTCTACTTGAAAATAACACTCTAACTGGACCCAACTTTGTAGACTGGCTTCGGAATCTGAGGATAGTCCTTAGTATGGAGACGCTGGGATACGTCTTGGAGGCGGACATCCCACTGGCTCCTTCAAGGACCAGGGCAAATCAGTAAGAAGTGATGCCCATAAGAAATGGGTTAAAGATGATGTCAGGGTCCGTGGTTTCATGATGGCCTCTATGAACAATGAGGTTCAGAGGGACTATGAGAAAATGCCCTCTTCAAGGGTGATTCTGGCACATCTAACTGAACTTTATGGGAAGTACAGTCGAACTGCTCAGTATGAGATATCAAAACATTTGTTTAGTTCTCGAAGAAGGAAGTAGAGAAAGTTGGGGACCACGTTCTAAAATGATATCTATGATCGAGAGATTGGAGGCTCTTGATTTTTGTATGCATGTTTGTCTCCAGACTGACCTCATTCTTCAATCACTTCCTCACTCCTCTCAATATGTCATGAACTTCAATTTCAATGAGATTGCGTATAATTTAGCTGGGCTAATGAACAAACTCAACACGGCACAGTTTCAGATGAAGACTAGGCCGAAAAAGGCTATTCTTGTAATTTATTATGGGCCTTGGAGGTCCAATACCAATAAAAAGAAAGGTAAGAAGCAGTTCAAGCCAAAAAGTGGGGTACAAAAAGATAAGGGCAAAGCCCCAATGGTTCAAAAGATTAAGAGGGCCAAGAAAACGGATGCATGCCTCAACTGCGGTGAGCTAGGCCACTGGAGGAGGTACTGTCCAAAACTTGACCGAAATGCACCTTTAGGTACGGAACTACTGGTTTTGGAAACAAAATGTTCTGTAATTGTTTATTCTACTACATAGATACTTGATTCTGGTGCAAGTTCTTACATATGTACAATGAATTAGGATCTGGAACAAAGTAGAAAGTTTGGAGCTGGAGAAGTGATGGTGACAGCTGACAGTAGGCATAGTGTCGAGGCTACTGACATCGGATCACTTATGTTGGATTTAGAATCCGGTTCTAAAATTACTTTAGATGACGTACTTGTTTTGCCCAAGGGGCATAAGAATATTTTATCAATTCCGGTCATGGACCGAAAGGGATTTCACTTCTTTATCGGAGATGGGTCCTGTCGAATTTATTTTAGAAATAAATTGGTTGGTGCTACTATAAATCTAAAGAATAAAACAACTGTGAACACTATAACTAGGAAGTTTGCTAGGGATGAAACAAATCAAGCACTTAAGTGGCATCTTAGACTTGGTCATGTTGGTTGGACCAAGGTTCATAAGACGGAGAAAGATGGGTTTACAGGTCCATTGGCATCGGATCCATATCCAACTTGTGAATCTTGCCTTCAAGGCAGAATGACTAAGTTACACTTCACAGGGACATTTGAAATAGCTGCTGAAAAACTTGGATTGATACATACCGATGTTTGTGGTCCTTTCGAAGTGGCAGGAGATGGTTTTCAGTATTTCATTACATTTACAAATGACCATACTAGGTATGGGTTCATGTACTTAATGAAACATAAATCTTAAGCTTTCGATAAATTCAAGGAATTTAAATCCCTAGTTGAAAACCAAACAGGTAACTGTGTTAAGACTCTTCGGTCACACCGAGGTGGCAAGTACATGAGTACCGAGTTTGACAAGTTCTTAAAAAAACTAGGAATAGAGTCACAATTCACTTCTCCAGCTACTCCACAATTAAATGGTGTATCAGAAAGAAGGAACCGAATCTTGTTGGACATAGTTCGCTCCATGCTTAACTATAATGATCTATCGATTTATCTGTGGGGGCACGCACTACTTACTGTTGCACATATCTTGAACATATGTGCTTCTAAATTCGTTCCTTAGACCCCACATGAGATGTGGAGAGGTAGGAAACCAAGTCTTAATCACATTAGGATTTGGGGATGTCGTGCTTATGTCAAGAAGACTAAAGTAGAGAAATTGGAAGCTAGGTCTGTGAAAGGCCGTTTCATAGAATATCCAGGGCATTCCATGGGATATCTATTCTACAAGCACGAAGATCATGGGATCACCGTTGCTTAACAAGCACACTTCCTGGAAGATGAATTCATTCAGGAATGAGGCGCAGGTAGAAATATTTCTTTGGAGGAAATAAAAGAAACACCAATTGAGACAGCTGTGCAAGATATTGGAATCGAACATTTTGAAATACAAACACAACCTCGCAGGTCTAGTAGAATTTCTCAGTTACCTGAGAGGTAATAGCTATCTGCATCAAGAGGAACTAGGTGTGTATGAGATGAAAGAAAGTAGTTAAGAGAATTATCCTTCAACATATGATCAAGTGATGGTAGATGCTAACTCCGCGAAGTGGCAAGAAGCTATGGAAGATGAGATAGACTCAACGCATGCTAATTAGGTCTGGAATTCAGTAGATTGTCCTAAAGGCATCGTGCCTAATGGAAATAAATGGATCTACAATAGAAAAATTGATGTAGATGGCAAAGTTGATACCTATAAGGCCATGCTTGTGGCAAAGGGGTATTCTCAAAGAGAGGGAATCGATTACTTCGAGACCTTCTCGCCTATAGCCATGATTAAGTCTATTCGCATGATGATTGTTGTAGCAGCCCACTTAGATTATGAAAAATGGCAAATGGTTGTGAAAACGGCATTCCTCGAGGAAGAGATATATATGGAACAGCCTAAGGGATTCATATCTGAAACCGATATTCATAAAGTATGCAAACCTCAGCGTGCCATTTATGGACTGAAGCAAGATTCGAAGTTGGAATATTCGTTTTAACGAGACGGTCAAAGAGTTTAATTTTGTCCAAAATGAAGAGGAGACCTCTATTTACAAGAAGGTTTGCGTTCTTAATACTATATGTGGATGACATTATACTTATAGAAAATGACGTAGCAATGCTCAATTTTGTGAAAGCTTGGCTTTCTAAAGAGTTCTCAATGAAAGACTTGGGAGAAGCTACCTATATTCCGGGTATAAGTCTCTACCGGGATAGAGCGAAAAGAATGTTAGGTCTTTCCCAAGCCCTCCATATAGAAACGATCCTGAAGCGATTTAGGATGGAAGATTTTAAGAGAGGGTTCCCACCTATGCGACATGGCATAAAACTTCCTTGGAGATGTGTCATCAAAGTGAGTAAGACAGCAAGGAAATGAGTAAGGTGCCCTATACTTCGGCAGTGGGTAGCCTCATGTACGCTATGATTTGCACTAGACCGGACGTAGCCTATGCTGTAAGCGTAGTAAGTAAGTTACAGTCAAATCCAGCCGAGGAACATTAAACTGCTATAAAAAACATTCTTAAGTGCCTAAAGAGGACTAAGGACTTGGTTCTTACGTGTAACACCCCCAGAAATCCACCGAGAATATTACACGTCATAGACCCCTTAATAGAGGGATCTACCAGGCTAATTACCACGAGACAGCAAACGTTTGACCGATCGGGGTCAAACTACATACTGACACTGACCGATAAAGTCTCACAACAAGATAACAATCCGAATAACAACTCATTACTGGACTTACCTACACAGGGGTCAAGGTACAATATAGCGGAAGACTGAAGATAACACAACAGTACAATAACATCATACTAAACTATAATTCTTGATTAGTATCGCGGCTCGCCTTCTTCCGTGCCATCCCCATGATTGTTCCAACAAACTATGCTTACCTGAAATGCATGAGACGCATTTTCCCCATTTAAAGGTTAGCATTTGAATGGCTAGTACAAGTATTCAGGCCATACAATATATATCACGCAAATATCAGTTATATTAAAATAACAACAGCCATGAAAGAAATTCCCTAGAGGTTTTCAATGTTTAAAGTACAACTCAAGTCTTTGAAAATAATATATCAACTCCGGAGTTTTAGAAAACGACAGAAAGTCTTTTGGGACTTCAACTTCAAGATTATAAAACTTTTTTCGAAAATAATAGGGTCTCGGCCCAAATCTCATTCATGTAACAAATATTTATATAATTAGGAAATCTTTATGGACCTCAAGTCCTTAGTTGAAAAACCATTGCAAGACAAATGGGTCACGACCCAAAGTCATTTTCCGCAAAATAACCTTTACACAATCGTTGGGACCTCAACCCAAAATCTCATCAAACCACAGTACATGAAAACAATAACAAGGTCCATTTTCCAACACCAAAACCTCACAACCAAGGAACTAAACACATACGACGCATTTTAGTGCCATTCTAGCCAAGTACCAAAATACTATATATAATGTATCTCAACATCAAGAACAAAAACGTTGTGATATTCCAGACATATCACAGTTAAAAAAAATCGCCTAGGAGCGGGGCTAAACCACTGGTCCCATCCGAGGCCTCTATGGACCCTCCAAGACTGGTCATAGTTAGCAATCAAAATCACGCACATACATTGCCTAGGAACGGGGTTAAACCACTGGTCCCATTCGAGGCCTCAACGGACCCTCCCGGACTGGCTAGCCGACAAGCTTGTGAATCCAGGGCTAAACCACTGGATTCCTCCGAGGCCCCGTCGGACCCTCCCAGAGTGAGTAAATCACACACATATACATTTGAAAAACACATTGTCTCAATCATTAGTCACAATATATATAGCTAAGGCACTTACTAGAAATGGACACTTACCCGACAAATAACTACGATCGACACAGCTTAACAACAACCTAACAATTCTAGATGCATCGCTACAAACCAACAGGTATAACAACGGATCAAACCATTCCTACCAATCCAACTCCATAACACTCAACTCCATCCACACAACTCAGTGATCAGCGAAACCTCACAACACACATCTAAGTGTATTATCTAACCGACATCACTTCTCTACTGACATGCCTCTACGACAAGCAATAAGGGAACTCTAACTTAACATAACCTCTATAACGGCCCATATCATGCAAGATCAACAAAAGTGAATAACCAACACAAATTCATTATACAACCTCAATTCACACAATATAAATCATATAGACAAGAATACTTGCCTCGATAATTGATGCCGAAGGCTCCGACGAAGACGCCTCACCCGATCGATCCATTGAAATACCAACCCTTATTATAAATACACAATAGACAATTTAATATATGGTCACATTCAATATCTTATAGTTACAAGGTAATTAATCGGTTAATATATTACCTCAGTTGCGCCCCTAAATTCAACGATCGGATCAGACGACCAAGGATACTAAACTGGAATCCATATATTCAACTAGCAATCGAGATCATAATCCAAATTCCTCAACGATTACCCCGAATACGAACTCCGAACTCATGCTCACTCCATGTTCAAATACACTTACCCGCTTGTAGACCATATTATCAAGACTTTGCTCTACTCTCATTTTCCCCATCCATAATTCCGACAAAAATACATATACACAACTATTACACACATACATACACACACAAATATATATATATATATATATATATATATATCACTCACACTCCTACTACACATACATGTGTATATATACACCTATATACACACATAAACATACATAAGCATACACGCACACACGCACAACCTTGCACACGGACACACACTACCCACACACAAACATACACACTCTACACATGTTCACACACAAGTCACATGCAAACACACACCAGCATACTCACATAGACACACATACGCACACAGTAACACACACACACACACACAGTAACTCGCCCTCCGATCACTCCGGCCGTGCAGATCTGAAGCCATCCGGCCGCTGAAAAAAACTCATCTACCCAATTAGTCGACTTCCTTTAAAAGCATTTCCAGTCCCCGTAGCTCTAACTCATTCGGAACACCATCAACCCATTTCTGAACTGAAAATCACGATCTTGGTCGGAGTCAGTGAAGACAGGCCCGCTGCCGGTTCACTGAGATACACCTTGTCGGGAACTCAAGGCCCGAACAGCCAGACTAGACTTCCACATCCCCGTCCCGTCTGAATTTCTGGCTAGTTCATTGCTTCCCTAGTTTCTTCGCCACCTTCCAGCTCCGGTTATTATCGCCGGAGACACCAGCCCGCCACTGCGTATTGTTCTCAACGGCGGTCCCTCCAAAAAATGTGTACCTACTCTAGCCTGAAATAAAATTCCTTGTCGGAATCGAGCCACATGAAGACTACATCCTTCCACTCCGTCGCCTTCCTCCCAGCCCTTTGCCAGAATTTTTCCGCGCCCCCGTTGACCTGCACTGTATTTTGCCTTCTGGCCCGATCCCAACCCAAAAAATGTGATCATCCTATCGTTAGCCATTGCTCTTCCGATCACGATCATGACTGGTGAAGAAGAGGAGAAAGGTGGATGGTGGCCGGTGGGTGATAGTCCATGAGGGAGAGTAGGTGGGAAGGAGAAAAAAAATAAAAAGGAAGATAGAGAGGAGAGAAAACCGTGAGGAAAAGGAAGGGAGAGAAGGAGTAGGTTAAAATAAAAAAAAGTGAGAGGAGAAAGAAAATTAATAATAAGAAAAATAAATCTTAATGATTAAGTGAGGATAATATTAAAATGGGCTTATTGATCCTATTATAAATGGATTCATTCAAAATGCTACATCTGATAAAATTATCATCGATAATTTTCCAATGATGTTCGATCTGATTCATCGGGAGCCGTTCTGACCCGGAGTTGATCAGCTACTTAAAATATTAAAAAATTTAAATTCCACCAAAATTTCAATTTAAAAATTTCCGAATTTTACATACTATCCCACTTAAAATAAGCTCGTCCCCGAAACTTGCCATATCATCAACAATCCCACTGTAACGCTATTCCAAATATTTTATGCAGGCCGATTCAGCAGTACCGGAGATCCCATGATCCGGTCAGGAAGATTTGATATACTCAAAGATGGAAACTATGCAGTAGCAACAAATATCTCGTCTGCAGAGCATCATAACACGATAAATTGTAATCCCAAGTATCACAAGATTATTAACACAGTTTTTGGTATCGCCGGTCACGATCCCACAGTATTATGATACCCCAGGTAGCTTTATCAAAAATATAAACCATAGATCACAAATGCCTCATTAGAGCACACGACCCAAAACTACCCAATGAGGACGACAACACGACAAATCTCTCAAGCAACTAGATCTCACACGCAATCACCTTAGTTCCGACTAGTCTCTCGTTTAAGCATTAAACTATGTTACGTACACACTGCATCTTAACGCGCACTAAGCCTACAGTTAGTGTGTGTTAACGAACTATAATAACCAAAGGTTCTGTCCGGGTTCATTAGCGTGCGATAGTAATGACCTTAGCATGCGCTAACTGACTCTTCTCACAAAATTTCTCCAAATCCGAGTTTAAAGTTTAAGTCGAGTAAGTTTTTTTTCATCTTTCACTATTTAATTATTTTTGAAAATGAAAAACACATTTTTGGTTTTAAAATACAAAAGTTTTATGGTGCGAAAGATTTTTAAAATCATATACTCGAGTTATTCAAAATTGACATCAATAGGCTAAAACCATCTCTACAATTCTTTCAAATATGACAAAAGATTGACGACGGTGACACTTTATAAAATATCGAAAGTACTCCAAAACATATCCTTCATGTTCCATCACAAGGTTAAAGTGCACGATCACTTTTTCAAAACTCAAAACGTTTATAATTAAAAACAACGTATACACTAAGTCACTACTTATGCCTACCGATTAAAGAGTCACAACAATTTTCCAGCTTAACTTAGATTGCAAAATACTTGTAAGTCCTTTAAAAATACACGTGAAACGGATATAGCTAACGATGAGCGTACATCGAGGTAGCAAGAAACAATAAATCAACTCATTTATTTTAAAATATATGGTCTGCTTGTCCAAAATTTCAGAAAATTTTCAAAAATTCACATTAACTGCCGTTTAACCGTACTAGTAAAATGATTTAGAAGATCTGAACATACTCGACTCTATGAAATTTTCAAAAACATTATCAAATACACGCGCAGCTAACACAATTACCAATATGAACACGTTTGTAGCAATTAGAAACAATTAGTCATACATATCCAGTTCCCAAACAGGTGCCCCTCTAGCATTCAAATCATCACACTAACTGATACCATCCATGAATATAATCTTAAATTCCAACATACTTCGAAACCATCTGTTTGTGTTCCCGACAATCTCTGTCGTTAATACGCCTCCTGGAACACACCAATGTCCAGAAGCTTCCATAACACATTGTACCAATCAAAACTCAATTTACCAGTATATCCCAATTGCTACATACGTAATACACCACAAGTATCAAATACGATTTCTATCTTACCTCTTCCTTGCAAACAAAATTATGCAACACAAAATATAAAATATAAAAGGGAAGACTTACATCCACATGTCGCATGAATAAGACGGTCGCTCACGATACTAATCTCAACGGACCACACGAACGACATGACATGACAACGCACAAGTCAACTTGTTAACTGACAACTCGAACGATGTGACAAAACACGAATCGACTAATCACGACTCGAATCGACCCGACAGCCTAGGTTTCCACAACCTAAGCTCTGATACCATAAATGTAACACCCTCGAAAATCCACCGGGAATATTACACGCCGTAGACCCCTTAATAGAGGGATCTACCAGGCTAATTACTACGAGACGACAAATGTTTGACCGACCGGAGTCAAACTACATACTGACACTGACCAATAAGGTCATATTAAAACGCGCTGACTGATAAGGTCTCACGACAAGATAACAATCTGAATAACAACTCATTACTTGACTTACCGACACAAGGGTCAAGGTACAATATAGCGGAAGACTGAAGATAACATAATAGTACAATAACATCATACTGAACTCTAATTCTTGATTAGTATCGCGGCTCGCCTTCTTCAGTGCCATCCCCATGATTTCTCCAACGAACTAAGCATACCTGAAATACATGAGACGCATTTCCCCCATTTAAGGGATTACCATTTGAATGGCTAGTACAAGTATTCAGGCCATACAATATATATCACGCAAATATCAGTTATATTAAAATAACAAAAGCCGTGAAGAAAATTCTCGAGAGGTTTTCAATGTTTAAAGTACAACTCAAGTCTTTGAAAATAATATAGCAACTCGGGAGTTTTAGAAAACGACAGAAAGTCTTTTGGGACTTCAAGTTCAAGATTATAAAACCTTTTTCGAAAATAATAGGGTCTCGGCCCAAATCTAGTTTATGTAACAAATAATTATATAATTAGGGAATCTTTATGGACCTCAAGTCCTTAGTTGAAAACCCATTGCAGGACAAATGGGTCTCGACCCAAAGTCATTTTACACAAAGTAACCTTTACACAACCGTTGGGATCTTAACCCAAAATCTAATCAAACCACAGTACACGAAAACAATAACAAGGTCCGTTTTCCAACACCAAAACCTCACAACCAAGGAACTAAACACAAACGACACATTTTAGTGCCATTCTAGCCAGGTACCGAAATCCTATATATAATGTATCTCAACATCAAGAACAAAAACATTGTGATATTCCGGACATATCACATTTATAAAACCACTGGTCCCTTCCAAGGCCTCTATGGACCCTCCCGAACTGGCCATAGTTAGAAATCAAAATCACGCACATGCATCACCTAGGACCAGGGCTAAACCACTGGTCCCATCCGAGGCCTCTACGGACCCTCCCGGACTGGATAGCCAACAAGCTCGTGAATCCGGGGCTAAACCAATGGATTCCTCCGAGGCCCCGTCGGACCCTCCCGGAGTGAGCAGATGACACACATATACATTTGAAAAACCCATTGCCTCAATCGTTAGTCACAATATATATAGCCAAGGCACTTACTTTAAATGGCCACTTACCCGACAAATAACTACGACCGACACAGCTTAACAACAACCTAACAATTCTAGACGCATCGCTACACATCAACAGGTATAACAACCGATCAAACCATTCCTACCCATCCAACTCCATAACACCCAACTCCATCCACACAACTCAGTGATCACCGAAACCTCACAACACACGTCTAAGTGTATTATCTAACCGACATCACTTCTCTACTAACATGCCTCTACGACAAGCAACAAAGCAACTCTAACTTAACATAACCTCTATAACGGCCCATATCATGCAAGTGTGAATAACCAACACAAATTCATTATACAACCACAATTTACACAATATAAATCATATAGACAAGAATACTTACCTCGATAATTGATGTCGAAAGCTCCGACGAAGATGGATCACCCGATCGATCCATTGAAATCCCAACCCTTATTATAAATACATAATAGACAATTTAATATAAGGTCCAATTCAATATCTTATAGTTACAAGGCAATTAATCGGTTAATATATACCTCAATTGCGCCCCTAAATTCAACGATCGGAACAGGCGACCAAGGATACTCAACCGGAATCCATGCCTCAATTCAACTAGCAACCGAGATCATAATCCAAATTCCTCAACGATTACCCCGAATACGAACTCCGAACTCGGGCTCACTCCATGTTCAAATACACTTACCCGCTTGTAGACCATATTATCAAGACTTTGCTCTACTCTCATTTTCCCCATCCATAATTCCGACACAAATACATATACACAACTATTACACACACAAACACACACACACACACACACATATATATATATATATCACTCACACACCTGATACACATACATGTGTATATATACACCTATATACACACATAAACATACATTAGCATACACACACAACCTTGCACACGGACACACACTACCCACACACAAACACACACACACACACTCTACACACGTTCACACACAAGTCACATACAAACACACACCAGCACACTCACATAGACACACACATGCACACAGTAACACATGTTGTGTCGAGAATTATACTCTCCGACCGGCGATCGCCTCAGAGACCGGGCGACCATGTCGCAGCCGAGCAGCCAAGACAGAACTGCCGACCAGAGATCGGGCGACCTAGCCATAGCCGAGCGACCGAGATAGATCGGCCGACCGAAGGTCCCAGGACGAGTCCCGGTGCCGAGCGATCGACATCTAAGACGACCGTCTCTCGGTACTTGGCGATCGACTCCTGGTGGCCGGCGACCAGACGATCATCTCTCAGCGCTTGCCGATCGACCCTTGGTGACCGACCGATGCCGACCCCTGGTGACCGACCATTGTCGACCGTCTCATGCCACTCGAAGCCGATGGTCATCCAGTAGGCAAAGGCTGAAGCTCAGGACAACCCACGTGCAGCGTAGAGACAAGATCCGCATTTCACGGATCATTGACCACAGCCTGTCAGCATCCATCCACCAGCCGACAGGCCCGCCGAAAGATGTCCGTGGGACCGCCCGTGACAGCAACCCCGGACGCGTGCTGGCTCCTCATTGGACCTCATAGCTGGCTGCCAGCTGTAGCCTTGGACTTTAGGGAGACAGTCCATGTGACCTGAGGACGATCGCCCCATTATTATATTGGCCGGAAGGCGATTGCCCGCCAGGAAACAAGGCTCCTCAGCCCCTATAAATACAAGGCTCCCTGCACCTGGAAAAGGGTTCAACTCTCTCGGACGAAAAAGGCTTCAGAACTTCAACTCCCTTCTGATTCTCACGGCTTCCCAACAAGCAATACTCGCAACTTGGCTTTCTCCTACTCTTGGCAACAGCTATCTCTCGGTTCATTCTTCTCTCGGCCTCTCTCATACAGAAGACGATCGGCAGGGACGAAGAACACCAAGATTCGCTCAAGAGCTGGATTAAGAGGATCTTTTTACACTCATTGTACTTAGATTCTCACATTAATACTTGTATCCATGAATATTTGTATTAATAACATCTCGCGAGAGCATTCAAGCCCGGGCCTAACAAACCCGGCAAATCTAGTGTTATTTACACCCCCTCGGAAGTGCTCCCGCAACCTTGTTTGTTGTTCGTCCATTCCAGCAGTATTTAATCTTCGGATAAATATTTTGGGCAACAACAATTGGCGCTAGAGGAAGGGGCCCTAACCCTCAAATTTTTATTCCTACCGTCTCGAAGAACACTCACTGTTCTCCGGGGCATATACCTGAAGAAACACTCACTGTTCTTCAGAGAAAGCTTTCAGAATCATGTCTTCCGCCTCCGCGTCGAAGAAAGCCGCCGGCCAGCCCGCCAGACGCCTCGTTCCATCTCAGTCCGAGCCTCAGTCAATGGCGGAGGGTAGCCGCCGCGGTCCGAGATGCTCGATCCCGCCCATGAGGTCCGGCCCGAGTCTCTCGCTCGATCAGTTCCGAACCGCGGAACAGATCGATGAGGCCATGGCCGTCATACAGGAGCGATGGAGTGCTCTCGACGTGTCTCCCGCTATCACCCCCTCAGCCATCCGCTGCAAGACCAAGCGGAAGTTCAAGGCGTTACTGGCCGAGCGATCGCCAGGAGGCTCTCGTCCGCAAGGAGAGGTGCTCGGCAGCCGGGGCACCTCGGTTTTCGATCGCCTGGGCAGCGACCAATCTTGGCGACCCACCATTGTCGACCGTCTCATGCCACTCGAAGACGATGGTCATCCAGTCGGCAAAGGCCGAAGCTCAGGACAACCCACGTGCAGCGCCGAGACAAGATCCGCATTTCACGGATCATTGACCACAGCCTGTCAGCATCCGTCCACCAGCCGACAGGCCCGCCGAAAGATGTCCGTGGGACCGCCCGTGACAGCAACCCCGGACGCGTGCTGGCTCCTCATTGGACCACACAGCTGGCTGCCAGCTGTAGCCTTGGACTTTAGGCAGACAACCCATGTGACTTGAGGACGATCGTCCCATTATTATATTGGCCGGAAGGCGATCGCCCGCCAGGAAACAAGGCACCTCAGCCCCTATAAATACAAGGCTCCCTGCACCTGGAAAAGGGTTCAACTCTCTCGGACGAAAAAGGCTTCAGAACTTCAACTCCCTTCTGATTCTCATGGCTTCCCAACAAGCAATACTCGCAACTTGGCTTTCTCCTACTCTTAGCAATAGCTATCTCTTGGTTCATTCTTCTCGGCATGGACGAAGAACACCAAGCTTCGCTCAAGAGCTGGATTAACAAGATCTTTTTACACTCATTGTACTTATATTCTCACAATAATACTTGTATCCACGAATATTTGTATTAATAACATCTCGCGAGAGCATTCAAGCCCGGGCCTAACAAACCCGGCAAATCTAGTGTTATTTACACCCCCTCGGAAGTGCTCCTGCAACCTTGTTTGTTGTCCGTCCATTCCAGCATTATTTAATCTTCGGATAAATATTTTGGGCAACAACAACACACACGCACACACAGTAACTCGCCCTACGATCACTCTGGCCGTGCCGATTAGAAGCCATCCGACTGCCGAAAAGAACTTCTCCACCCAATTAGTCGACTTCTATTAAAAGCATCTCCAGTCCCCGGAGCTTTAACTCGATCGGAACACCATCAACCCATTTCTGAACTGAAAATCACGATCTATGTCGGAGTCAGTGAAGACAGGCCCGCTGCCGGTTCACTGAGATACACCTCGTCAGGAACTCAAGGACCGAAAAGCCAGACCAGACCTCCATATCCCCGGCCTGTCTGAATTTTCGGCTAGTTCATTTCTTCCTTAGTTGCTTTGCCACCTTCCAGCTTCGGTTATTATCGCCGTAGACACCAGCCCGCAGCTGCGTATTGTTCTCATCGGCAGTCTCTCCGAAAAATGTGTACCTGCTCGGCACGAAACAAAGTTCCTGTTGGAATTGAGCCACACGAAGACTATATCCTTCCACTCCGTCGCCTTCCTCCCGACCCTTCACCGAATTTGCCGCGCCCCCGTTGACCTACACTGGATTCCGCCTTCTCGCCCAATCCCGCCCCAAAAAATGTGATCATCCTACCGCTGGACATTGCTCTTCCAATCACGGTCATGACTAGTGAAGAAGAAGAGGATGGTGGATGGTGGCCGGTGGGTGATAGTCCGTGAGGGAGAGTAGGTGGGAAGGAGAAAAAATAAAAAGGAAGAGAGAGAGGAGAGAAAACCGTGAGGGGAAGGAAGGGAGAGAATGAGCAGGTTAAAAGAAAGAAAATGTGAGAGGAGAGAGAAAATTAATAATAAGAAAAATAAATCTTAATGATTAAGTGAGGATAATATTAAAATGGGCTGGTTGATCCTATTATAAATGGATTCATTCGAAATGCTACATCTGGTAAAATTATCATTGATAATGCTCCAATTATGTTCGATGTGATTCACCGGGAGTCGTTCTGACCCGGAGTTCATCAACTACTTAAAATATAAAAAAAAATTCCACCAAAATTTCAATTTAAAAATCCCGGATATTACATTACGTATGGCGGTGGAGAACTAAAAGCGGAGGGTTATACAGATTCAGATTTTTTAGGAGACATAGATGTGAAGATGTCCACCTCAGGGTATATCTTTACTCTGAATGGTGGATCAGTATCTTGGAGAAGTTCCAAGCAAAGGGCGACTACAATCTCTACATGTCAAGCCGAATATCAGGCAGCCATGGAGGCTTCTAAAGAAGCTTTTTGATTAAGAAGTTCACTACGGAACTTCAAGTGGATCCTAACGCAGAGAAGCCTGTGACGCTGTTTTGCGACAATGATGGAGCTACTGGATAGGCTAAGGATCCTAGGGCTCACCATAACACCAAACATATTGAGAGAAAATATCATTTTGTTAGAGATATGGTTCAAAAATGGAATGTTACGCTACAGAGAGTAGACACAGCAAATAACGTTGCTGATCCACTGACCAAGGCACTATCTCCGATGGATTTAGAGCGACATCTGGAGATTATGGGTATTAGATACCATAGTATGTGGCATCAAGTGCAAGTGCGGAGATTGTTATGAATATATCCTCGAATGCCACTCAGAGGATGAGAGAGTGACATCATTGTATTGCAATTATGAACATTTATTAAATAAGGCATTTCTTATTACTATATTATTGTATATCACTGGCATCATGATTTGGTATATAGGATAATAAGTTTTTGCATTCGAGGGCAAACGTTCCACTCCTTGTGGAGATAAGGAAATAGGCACTGGAAGTGTTTTAGGGCTCGAATGCTTAATTGGTTTGCAAGTCGATAAAACTTAACTGGGCAGTAAGTTTAGACAAGGCTTGTATAACATGTACATTTACATGTAGAGTGTCTGTCTTTCCTGAGGATCACTGGGAGCACACGTTATAAGTATGTTAATGGGACTAGTATACTCGAACACGACTCGCCTCGATTTGGTCACATGGATATCACTCAGGGATTGTCAATGATCGAATCGAAAGGGTGTGATAGGTATACGTGGACCTTTGGCTTGAGGTTTCAGTAGGAGATATGCTTGTGACATTAAGTTAGTCATTATAGCAGTTCTATCCAATCGTCGGTTGGTGGGGTCAACCTCGAAATGCAACTTAGTGTGCAAGTAGAAGTCTCTACTGAATATCAAGATAGGATTCTTAATTCTTCGGACATAGCAGTTAGAGCTACTTGTATTTGATACACGAGAGCTCGGTGATCTCGGTTTGCATTAACAAATGCATAGAGTCAAGTTACAATAGGGTTTGACTTTACTTTGACCCTAATACTCGATCGGGACATATGATTGAAGAGGTTATACGTATACGGTATTCGCGACATAATGGCTTTGTAATGATCTACCATTCGTTCTCAGTTAGGTTACGATGTGGCCCACGAGAATGGCTAAGTGGTGCTAAAACTCATTGAATCCTCTCAATGCTAGCTAAGACGAACCTACAGAGTCGCTGGACAGGAATTGATGACGGATTATATTTAGCTTATTCTCTCTTGGTTAATATTGGACATTGGATGTCTAATTCGGTTTATTGGATAAACTAAATCGGTCTGGTGAATAAATAAATTACTGGGTAATTAATTTATTCATATAATTTCTTAGAGAATTTATTTTTAATATAATTAATTGGATTAATTAATTGTATTAATATTGAAACGTACCAAGGTTTATCTATCAAACTAGATACACGAGGGTCCGTTTCATGGACCGTAACGAACCAACTCCATAATTATTCTTCATGGACTACCCACACCTATCACCACATGTTGGTGATTGATCTTTTTTGTCTTCATGCATTTTTGATACTTTGTGGGGTTTAGATGATATATTAGATATATTATTTTAAGGTCTTGATGAATAATTGAGGTGTGTGATTTGTGTATTAAAATCAATACCATCTTTCATTCCTTAGTAGAGGATGTTCAGCCGTGAGTTGTTTTGGGAGAGAGTTTTTCTTTTCAAAGTTTTACACTTAAGTTTTAAGTGTATTTGAGAAAGAAAATATTTTTTTATAAAATACTTAGAGTATTTATAAAATTAAAACCAAGCTAATTCAATCATATTATAACCTTGGAAATAGATCTGTTATAAATATAGTCATTAGTCGGTTGGTGAGATTTAAACATTTCGATTGGAGGCTACAAAATATTTTAATTAAAAGCGATTCGCATTTAATGTTTGGACATTATCTTTGACTTTGCATTAAATGCTCTTCAGGTAGCGTTCAGACTTTTGTCTCTTTCGACCGCATTAAATGCGGTCCTATCATCATTAAATGCTGCTTTAACCGTGAATATGAATAAACAAAATTTATTTCACAACAGTTTAAGGTTATTCTTCAGTCCGGTTGGATGTGTTTT
Organism: Orobanche coerulescens; assembly: GCA_033398695.1. NCBI lineage: Eukaryota > Viridiplantae > Streptophyta > Magnoliopsida > Lamiales > Orobanchaceae > Orobanche > Orobanche coerulescens. The sequence continues at coordinate 66,815,167 of CM065811.1, read as the reverse complement.
ACTTTTCCTAAGTAAAACTCTTACAGCAAGATTTCTGTATCCAACTCTCTTTACTTCTGTTGTATAATTATGCAGGCACTATAGGATCAGATTCTGTAGAAAGATCTCTTACTGTATGGATAGATTGTTCGGAGTATCCTAACAGCTTCCATACTTAGCGAAATGCTGACTATGAAGACTTCCTGCCGTATAATGGCGATTATCAAAGCAGGCTGCGTTTATCCCAACAATTTCCCCCTTTTTGATATTGCCAAAACTTCCTAGATATGGAGAGGCTATCTTCAAGCATTGTGTTCGAAAGATCTGATCTTCATGACTTAGTTAGAAAATTTGAACTGCTCGCAGGTAAGTTCTAAAATGAAAATCCTACAGGACTAAGGGTATTACAACTTAACTTATGATTGGCACGCAGATAAATCGTACAGGATGTAATCTTGATTGAGTACAACTTAATCTATGAACTGTTTGTAGATAAGTTTTTACAACTTGTGGATTATCAAGTTTGTGATTGTTGAATATATCAATACTTCGTAATCAAAAGAGTAAAAATAGTAAAAGTAGATTAGGAGTTGTAATCTTTCAAGAAATCAAAATTTTATTGATGATTGTAAATTGCGTGGCTTGAAAGATAATAATAAATACTGCATCGAAGAGCATACAGTGGGATAAAATACAACATATAACTAATAGAAGCTAGTCCCTATAATGAGTACGCTTCCAAGTCTTTCGATAGGGATCATGATTGGTTCCTTTCCACCAATTGATTAAGGAGTCTCTGCCTCGGTCCATGTAGATGCTTCGTCATTCATGGGAGACATTGTAGGCAAGGATACAATCTTCCAGATGGGTTACCCATTCACCCTTCTGGTGTTTAGACTTCATCTTTAGCTGTAAGAGAAGCTCTCCTTCTGCCAGTAGCCTCGATAACTCGTTAGCAGCATCCTCCAGTATTTTTAATCTATTGAACATGACAGACTCCCTGATGAAAGTACAGAAGTATCTAGGCAGTTCATTGTTGTTCCATGCTTTCAAATCCTCTGCTGAAGGTTTTCGGTCTGTTGGGAGCAATATCTCAGCAGGCTTTCTTACTGTATTCTTCCATGGGAAATTGAGATCCTAGAACTCAGGTCGAGAACCAATTACCCTGTATCCTTTCGCTCCTTAACCTAGCCCAGTTCGGCCAGCCGTCGGATTGCAGTAGTGATGCTTTCTTCTAGTGTAGCCTCTATTTCTCTTTCTCTCTCCAACCTCCACTTCCTTGCAGCCTCACTAGACTATTCCCCCTTTTGGTATCATCAAGATCTGAGACCTTGCCGTGAATATCCCAAAGAAGCTTCATTGATTTGGCCTGTTGGGTCTTCAGATCATTGACATTATCGACCAGCCTTGCAACCACTGCTGTAAGATCATCGATTTTTTGATCGTGGTTAGTAAGTTTTGAGCCGGTTTATTTAAGGGCGGCAACAGTCTTGGATTTAGCGACACAAAGCTTCTCTTGATCTTGCTTCAGGATCCGCTCCTGATGCTGCTTGAGTTGATTCAGGACTTGCCACAGTGCTGTTTGCATGAGGAAAAAAGCCTCTTCCACATCATTGATGGCCCTTTTCAGCTCGAGCGAGTCGGTGGGTTGGCATACCGTTTGACGTTACCTCCGGCCTTGAGTCATGTTCATAGCGTTTTTCATGTTTCCCAGCTGAGGAAATATGTCCCGGATCCTAGTCACGTCATCGATTATGGCGAGATTGATATTGCTGAAGATATTACTTTTGAGGAGCGTCCTTTGAAGATTTTGGAGCATCGTGAGAAACGACTGAGGCATAAGACCATCCCCTTGGTCAAAGTGCAGTGGTCGAGACACGATGTCGAGGAGGCAACTTGGGAAACCGAGGATATCATGCGTGCTAGGTACCCTGAGTTGTTTGTTTCTTAAGTTTCGGGACGAAACTTATTTTTAGAGGGGTAGAATGTAATATCCGCATTTTTCTTTCCCTTGTATTTTTATTTTTGGTGTATTTCTCGATCGTAGTGACCCTCGTGTACCTTTCAGTGTGTCCTTCCTGTCAACTGTTGAACTGTATTCTCGTTATTGTTGTGCGGAACCGCCGTTTCGGGGTTGCCGCGGATCCATTTCGTGTTATTGGTTCCCAAATATTGATTCCTATCGTTTTTATTCTCTTTCCGGATCATTTTTATCATTTTGGGACCCAAAAGGGGTGTGGGCCGCGGCACAAGGTGTGTGCGCCGCGGCACACAAAATTCTCCAGTTGTTGGTCGAGCGAAGCTGTCTGTGTGCGCGGCACACCATCGATGCCGCGGCACGGATCAGTCGATGCCGCGGCACACCGTCGTGCCGCGGCACACCCGTGTGACATCTGCGGCCAAAACCCGACTGTACCGGGTGCCGCGGCACACGCAGGCCGTGCCGCGGCACACTGCCTGTAATACCCGAATTTTCAGTATAAATTTTTCGCGTTATTTTATCTGAGATATACTGTATAGTTTGGTATCTATACATTATGGATAAAATAAATTGAGAACCGAGACAGTTATACTGGTGTGATTATCGTTTTTGATTGACAAGTATATTCAGGATATGTTGTATCAGGTTGAACTGATTTGGATATCAGGTATACCGTATGAGAATATTTTTGGATTCGGTATGTGTATTCAGTATGCCGTATGTTTGTATTTCGTACGTCGAGACGTCGGACAGGAACAGTTGGATTTTTGGCCAAGTATAAAAGCCATTACGTACGTTAAGCCTTGGAGCTTACGTACGTAAAATGTGTTAGCTTACGTACGTTATATAGTGTACATAACGTACGTAACAAGAGGAATCAGACTTGTGATCGGATAGTGGGGCCCGGTGTCGGCAGCTTTCGGCGCGGATGTGGACAGGTGAGTCAACGGACGGAGTTACGTACGTTATACAGGGTGAATTACGTACGTAATACGAGTATTATACTGTAGCAAGTCAACGTATGTATTACGTACGCAACGGATTAAGTGTTACGTACGTTACGGAGTAGCCGGTCGAGTCGTGGCCGAGATGACACGGATGGCGAGCATGGCCGGTCGTGACTCGTTGGAATGGCCGAGCATGGTCGGCGGTGATTCGTGGGGGTGGCGATCACGGTCGCGGTGACTCGCGGGGCTAGGATCGCCGATTAAATGACGTAAAGCGGTGGCGATTCTGGCCGTAAGGGCGATTACGTCGTAAGCCGACTCTGTTACGTACGTAAGGGTTCGGCAGAACTGGTAGTGAGCGAGGCCATGGCGATTCGTCGTAAGGCGATGGCGATTTACGTGCGTAACGTGCGGCAGGTCCGCCTATTTAAAGGCCTGGACCGAGTCATCCGGCATTTTCATGTTTTCTCTTCGTTTTTGGCGATTTCTTCATCAAAGTGGATGGATTTGAGTAATATCATCATCTAGCAACATGTTTTGGAAGTTGGAATCATGGATTAACATCATCTTCCACCCGGATCGAAGGTAAGAACACCTAAACACTTGGTTTTGGATATTTTTGAAGTTTCTTGATGTCTTGGCCGATTTGATTCGTTTTAACTCAGATTATTGATGGAATCTTGTTGTATTCTTGAGATTATTCGTTGTTCTTGAAGTTTTGTGGATCGGATTCGAGTATTTCTTTGAATAATCGATTGAATTGGACTATGCCTTCAAAGTGTTCGATGAAATGTCTCAATGAGTAGAACTTGGAAAATTCTACACGTTTTCGTATGAATGATGGTTGAAATAATATTGTTATGATGATTCTTGGTAATTATGGGAATTTTGTTAAAGGAAGATAATGAATTGGTGGTCAAATGATTCGATTATTTTGTTATGATTATGGAATCGTAGTATTCTCGATGTTCTTGGTGGTTTGTTGCGATTCATGATGCTATGAGAAGTATATGTTGAAGGACATGATTATATACACCTTGAATTATGATTAAGGGTTGTTTAGATGTTAGAAAACATCGGGTTATGTTGTTTTATGGATTATGAACGTGAATTTGGATAATTCGTGTTCTTAAAGAACTCTTGAGTTACATGTTATGATTTTGGAAGGATTTCGGATAATTTGGAATGTGATTATTCACGATAATAATTGGTAAATTGTTTTCTACGAATTTACAAGTATGAACAAGGAGTTTTGTCTTCGTATTTGGAGTTGAAGTTGGAATCGAATATGTTATAAAATCCTTAATGTCGAGATGAATTGATCATTGATTTGATGAATATGTTTTAAGGTGTTGGTGTTTTATATATGAATATGGAATATTCATATCTAGAACTAAGTTATGTGTTTTGGTACAATATTCGTATAGGAATACGAATATGATTTCGGATTTGATAAGTTTATGATTCACTTTTGAGTTTGAGAATTCATAGGTATTTAACAAGAGTTCAATTCGGATAATGGAATTATTTGAAACCTTTGGAATATGGTTATCTATGATGTTGAATTAATCGGATCGTCCGGATAGATAATGATAACCGGTACTTGGTTTATATTATGAATTTACAAGGAGGAAACTTGTATCCGTATTTAAGATTGAATTTGGAATCGGTAATGTTAGACCCTTGTTGGTTTAAATTGATTATTGATATGATCTTCGGATTGTGGAATCGTATTTTGGTTTTGAGTTCGTGTTTGATTGGTTTGGGTTGTTTGGATATGTGTTTAATCGGGATATTGTAGAATCGTTGTTGATCGGTTATTGATTGTTATTTGTGATCATCGAGTTACGGCTTGTATTGTGGATATGAGTTCGTATTTATTGAGTTGGATTATTTGGTTTTATGTATATGATCGGGGTTTCGTTGAACCGTTGAGTTTGGTTGGTTGGCTATGTCGGTTATTGATTTTTATCGAATGTGTGTTAATCGGTTATTGCAATAGGTTGATATGTTTTGATCGTGGATTATGACCGTTGTGTTGCGGTTGAGGTCGAAGAGTTCGTATATTGCTTTGTTCGGGGCTGAAGAGCTTGTGGATGAAGGCAATGGATTTTGGTAACGACTTCGTGGTATCGGTATCGAGGCAAGTTTACACTTGTTCAGTTTATAATATTTGATGAATGGTTTCGTTTTCATTTCATTTATAATTCATATAGCAATGTTTTTAGAAAGGACTATTGTTGGTATTAATGGTTGTGTTGATCGTCTCATTGGGGGATGTTGATGGATATGGTCCTCGGCTTTGAGGTAATCTAAGTATTTGTTCAATCATGTGGATAATTAGTATGTTGAGATGTTGTATATGTTGAGGTTTCGTGTAGTGAGTTTCGTATCGGTTATTCGTTGAGGGATGTTGATCCCAGGACTATTGTATTGAGATCGTAGATCGTGTTGGTCATTCATTTGGGATGATGATCCCAGGATTGATGTTTTGGATGTTGATTAGTCGTGTCGACTTTTCATTGTCAGTCTGTTGTTGTTCACTTCGGTGAGTCTTTTGATCGTTATTGGATATGTGTTTCTTTGAGTTTCGTTGTCATGTTGCATCGTGACATATCTGGAGTCATATCTGCGTGCCGATTGGTTATTGTGTAGGATTTTTAGCCGGGCACATGATGGTTATGTGTTGATATTTCCGCATTGAACCGTGCACACGAGACGTAGTTCGTGAGGCTAATTAGGTACAATACCACACGTGTATGTGATCAATACCCGGGGTGGCTTGTGCACGGACACATTTCCGGATCGGGCGTACTATGACTTCCATCTTTGAGCCATATTGTTTGGTCGTTCATCCTCCATTTATGGTTGGGTATGTTCGACGGTTTGTGACTGGTTGTTCATACGCCCGAGGGGTATGTTCGACAGTCAGAGTTATTTCTTGAGATCCATTATTGTTGATCGTGGTTGGAGTTTACCTTGTTGAGGGTACTCTCAGTCATCGTTGATCCTTCGTTGGTCGTATTGGAGTTATCATGTCGATGATATTCTCAGTTGATTTATCGGTTGATCTGGTTATTGATCGTATAAGCATTCGGACTATATGTCGATGTTTCGGGATTTGTTATCATTATCATGTGGTAGTTGATCTACGTATATGTTGTGTATTATTGGTTTATTCATGTTGAGATTTGATTGTGTAATCCGACGGACAGAGTTTGCACAGATTGGATTATTCCCGCACTTATGAGTTTTGATGATGTTTTGAGGATTATTGGTATTTTTGGAATACGTCAGATAATTATTGTTGAGTTCATTTCGTCATTTGAGGATGCGAAATGTGGATTATGGTAAGGATTGGATTATTATGGATTGGTAAGGTTATAACGGTAAGATTACGTTGGTAGTATTCTTACGGTATTATTACATTGGTATGTAATTATTTATGATGATGTGATCGGTATCATTATTGAGTATTGTGGTGACCCCGTCGTGGGCTTTATTTTTAGGTACTCGGAGATCGAGCTAGTAGCGGTCGTGAAGGGATGAGCTTCCCGATGTGATCTTGTTGTGGCTTGTTTTCGGAGAATTGAGTATTCTTTTCCGGTTATTTATTTCCGCCGCAAATGTGTATTTTAAACTGTGTTTTTATCCGCCGCATGTGTATATTTTAAAATAGCTTTTCGGTATCTTTATCATTTGCGTGTGTGTATTTTTAAATGGCCCTTTTGGCACTTTGCGAACTTGGGTTATTTTCACAAATGCTTTTTCCCAATTATTTTATCGGTACGTTTAAGGGGTGGCTTAACGTACACTTTGAACTGTCGAGATTTGGCATTTCGCTTTGTATTTTCAAATGGTATTCTATGACGGTATTTAATTTTGTTTTTGAAAATATTTGAGTATTTGCAAAATATTACCGTCATCGGCCTTTTGGCGTTTTTAAACGTTTTGAAATGGTTTTGTAAATGGTTTTTAGCACGGTGGGTTCGTAGCGGGACCCACGGCTGTAATATCCGGATGGTTTTGGGGTGTTACGAGAAGATGGTATCGGAGCTTGGGTTTGTGAAACCCGGGCGTGTGTGTTATGTGGCTCTACCTGCAGTAGTAGCGTGGCTTTTGAAAATGAGTTTTCTGACTTTTGAGTCAAATCGATTTTTGGAGTTTCCAAAATTTTTGAGATCTTTTCAAACTGCTATTTGTGATATCCGTGTGTTTTGATTGTGTTGAGACTTCGTGTGGGAGTCGTGTGCTAGTATCACGGGAGATCATCGGCTTCACGCACCTGTAAGTATATTGGTTTGGTTATTCGCTTGTGGCGACGCTTGATTGTTTTCATGATGAGTTGGAAATTTTGGATTTATCTGTTGTTGGTGACTGGTTGCAAGTTTCGAGGACGAAACTTATTTTAAGGGGGGTAGTATGTAATACCCGAATTTTCAGTATAAATTTTTCGCGTTATTTTATCTGAGATATACTGTATAGTTTGGTATCTATACATTATGGATAAAATAAATTGAGAACCGAGACAGTTATACTGGTGTGATTATCGTTTTTGATTGACAAGTATATTCAGGATATGTTGTATCAGGTTGAACTGATTTGGATATCAGGTATACCGTATGAGAATATTTTTGAATTCGGTATGTGTATTCAGTATGCCGTATGTTTGTATTTAAATGCGTCGAGGCGTCGGACGAAACGATTGGATTTTTGGCCAAGTATAAAAGCCATTACGTCGTTAAGCCTTGGAGCTTACGTCGTAAAATGTGTTAGCTACGTCGTTATATAGTGTACATAACGTATGTAACAAGAGAATCGAGACTTGTGATCGGATAGTAGGGCCGGTGTCGGCGGCTTTCGGCGCGGATGTGGGACAGTGAGTCAACGGACGGAGTTACGTCGTTATACGGGGTGTATTACGTGCGTAATACGAGTATTATCTTGTAGCAAGTCAACGTCGTATTACGTGCGCAGCGGATTAAGTGTTACGTGCGTTACGGAGTAGCGGTCGAGTCGTGGCGAGATGACACGGATGGCCGAGCATGGCGGTCGTGACTCGTTGGAATGGCGAGCATGATCGGCGGTGATTCGTGGGGGTGGCGATCACGGTCGCGGTGACTTCGGCGGGGCTAGGATCGGCGATTACGTACGTAAAGCGGTGGCGATTCTACGGCCGTTAGGGCCAATTACGTCGTAAGCCACCGCCGATTACGTACGTAAGGGTTCGGCGAATCGGGCGATGGCGAGGCCATGGCGATTCGTACGTAAGGCGATGGCCGATTACGTACGTAACGTGCGGCGAGTCCGCCTATTTAAAGGCACAGACCGAGTCATCCGGAATTTTCATGTTTTCTCTTCGTTTTTGGCGATTTCTTCATCAAAGTGGATGGATTTGAGTAATATCATCATCTAGCAACATGTTTTGGAAGTTGGAATCATGGATTAACATCATCTTCCACCGGATCAAAGGTAAGAACACCTAAACACTTGGTTTTGGATATTTTGAAGTTTCTTGATGTCTTGGCGATTTGATTCGTTTTAACTCAGTTATTGATGGAATCTTGTTGTATTCTTGAGATTATTCGTTGTTCTTGAAGTTTTGTGGATCGGATTGAGTATTTCTTTGAATAATCGATTGAATTGGACTATGCCTTCAAAGTGTTCGATGAAATGTCTCAATGAGTAGAACTTGGAAAATTCTACACGTTTTCGTATGAATGATGGTTGAAATGATATTGTTATGATGATTCTTGGTAATTATGGGAATTTTGTTAAAGGAAGATAATGAATTGGTGGTCAAATGATTCGATTATTTTGTTATGATTATGGAATCGTAGTATTCTCGATGTTCTTGGTGGTTTGTTGCGATTCATGATGCTATGAGAAGTATATGTTGAAGGACATGATTATATACACCTTGAATTATGATTAAGGGTTGTTTAGATGTTAGAAAACATCGGGTTATGTTGTTTTATGGATTATGAACGTGAATTTGGATAATTCGTGTTCTTAAAGAACTCTTGAGTTACATGTTATGATTTTGGAAGGATTTGGATAATTTGGAATGTGATTATTCACGATAATAATCGATAAATTGTTTTCTACGAATTTACAAGTATGAACAAGAAGGAGTTTTGTCTTCGTATTTGGAGTTGAAGTTGGAATCGAATATGTTATAAAATCCTTAATGTCGAGATGAATTGATCATTGATTTGATGAATACGTTTTAAGGTGTTGGTGTTTTATATATGAATATGGAATATTCATATCTAGAACTAAGTTATGTGTTTTGGTACAATATTCGTATAGGAATACGAATATGATTTCGGATTTGATAAGTTTATGATTCACTTTTGAGTTTGAGAATTCATAGGTATTTAACAAGAGTTCAATTCGGATAATGGAATTATTTGAAACCTTTGGAATATGGTTATCTATGATGTTGAATTAATCGGATCGTCCGGATAGATAATGATAACCGGTACTTGGTTTATATTATGAATTTACAAGGAGGAAACTTGTATCCGTATTTAAGATTGAATTTGGAATTGGTAATGTTAGACCCTTGTTGGTTTAAATTGATTATTGATATGATCTTCGGATTGTGGAATCGTATTTTGGTTTTGAGTTCGTGTTTGATTGGTTTGAGTTGTTTGGATATGTGTTTAATCGGGATATTGTAGAATCGTTGTTGATCGGTTATTGATTGTTATTTGTGATCATCGAGTTACGGCTTGTATTGTGGATATGAGTTCGTATTTATTGAGTTGGATTATTTGGTTTTATGTATATGATCGGGGTTTCGTTGAACCGTTGAGTTTGGTTGGTTGGCTATGTCGGTTATTGATTTTTATCGAATGTGTGTTAATCGGTTATTGCAATAGGTTGATATGTTTTGATCGTGGATTATGACCGTTGTGTTGCGGTTGAGGTCGAAGAGTTCGTATATTGCTTTGTTCGGGGCTGAAGAGCTCGTGGATGAAGGCAATGGATTTTGGTAACGACTTCGTGGTATCGGTATCGAGGCAAGTTTACACTTGTTCAGTTTATAATATTTGATGAATGGTTTCGTTTTCATTTCATTTATAATTCATATAGCAATGTTGTTAGAAAGGACTATTGTTGGTATTAATGGTTGTGTTGATCGTCTCATTGGGGGATGTTGATGGATATGGTCCTCGGCTTTGAGGTAATCTAAGTATTTGTTCAATCATGTGGATAATTAGTATGTTGAGATGTTGTATATGTTGAGGTTTCGTGTAGTGAGTTTCGTATCGGTTATTCGTTGAGGGATGTTGACCCCAGGACTATTGTATTGAGATCGTAGATCGTGTTGGTCATTCATTTGGGATGATGATCCCAGGATTGATGTTTTGGATGTTGATTAGTCGTGTCGACTTTTCATTGTCAGTCTGTTGTTGTTCACTTCGGTGAGTCTTTTGATCCTTATTGGATATGTGTTTCTTTGAGTTTCGTTGTCATGTTGCATCGTGACATATCTGGAGTCATATCTGCATGCCGATTGGTTATTGTGTAGGATTTTTAGCCGGGCACATGATGGTTATGTGTTGATATTTCCGCATTGAACCGTGCACACGAGACGTAGTTCGTGAGGCTAATTAGGTACAAGACCACACGTGTATGTGATCAATACCCGGGGTGGCTTGTGCACGGACACATTTCCGGATCGGGCGTACTATGACTTCCATCTTTGAGCCATATTGTTTGGTCGTTCATCCTCCATTTATGGTTGGGTATGTTCGACGGTTTGTGACTGATTGTTCATACGCCCGAGGGGTATGTTCGACAGTCAGAGTTATTTCTTGAGATCCATTATTGTTGATCTTGGTTGGAGTTTACCTTGTTGAGGGTACTCTCAGTCATCGTTGATCCTTCGTTGGTCGTATTGGAGTTATCATGTCGATGATATTCTCAGTTGATTTATCGGTTGATCTGGTTATTGATCGTATAAGCATTCGGACTATATGTCGATGTTTGGGGATTTGTTATCATTATCATGTGGTAGTTGATCTACAGATATGTTGTGTATTATTGGTTTATTCATGTTGAGATTTGATTGTGTAATCCGACGGACAGGAGTTTGCACAGATTGGATTATTCCCGCACTTATGAATTTTGATGATGTTTTGAGGATTATTGGTATTTTTGGAATACAGTACAGATAATTATTGTTGAGTTCATTTCGTCATTTGAGGATGCGAAATGTGGATTATGGTAAGGATTGGATTATTATGGATTGGTAAGGTTATAACGGTAAGATTACGTTGGTAGTATTCTTACAGTATTATTACATTGGTATGTAATTATTTATGATGATGTGATCGGTATCATTATTGAGTATTGTGGCTGACCCCATCGTGGGCTTTATTTTTAGGTACTCGGAGATCGAGCTAGTAGCGGTCGTGAAGGGATGAGCTTCCCGATGTGATACTGGCTGTGGCTTGTTTTCGGAGAATTGAGTATTCTTTTAGGTTATTTATTTCATTTGCAAATGTGTATTTTAAAGCGTGTTTTTATCCATTTGCATGTGTATATTTCAAAATAGCTTTTCGGTATCTTTATCCGCTGCGTGTGTGTATTTTTAAATGGCCCTTTTGGCACTTTGCGAACTTGGGTTATTTTCGTCAAATGCTTTTTCCAAATTATTTTATCGGTACGTTTAAGGGGTGGCTTAACGTACACTTTGAACTGTCGAGATTTGGCATTTCGCTTTGTATTTTCAAATGGTATTCTATGACGGTATTTCAGAATTTTGTTTTTGAAAATATTTGAGTATTTGCAAAATATTACCGTCATCGGCCTTTTGGCGTTTTTAAACATTTTTGAAATGGTTTTGTAAATGGTTTTTAGCCTGGTGGGTTCGTGCGCAGGACCCACTGGGCTGTAATATCCGGATGGTTTTGGGGGTGTTACGAGAAGATGGTATCGGAGATTGGGTTTTGTGAAACCCGGGCGTGTGTGTTATGTGGCTCTACCAGAGTGCAGTAGTAGCGTGGCTTTTGAAAATGAGTTTTCGACTTTTGAGTCAAATCGATTTTGGAGTTTCCAAAATTTTGAGATCTTTTCAAAGCGCTATTTGTGATATCCGTGTGTTTTGATTGTGTTGAGACTTCGTGTGGGAGTCGTGTGCTAGTATCACGGGAGATCATCGGCTTCACCTTTGTAAGTATATTGGTTTGGTTATTCGCTTGTGGCGGCGCTTGATTGTTTTCATGATGAGTTGGAAATTTTGGATTTATCGTTGTTGGTGATCGTTGCAAGTTTCGAGACGAAACTTATTTTAAGGGTAGTATGTAATACCCGAATTTTCAAGATAAATTTTTCGCGTTATTTTATCTGAGATATACTGTATAGTTTGGTATCTATACATTATGGATAAAATAAATTGAGAACCGAGACAGTTATACTGGTGTGATTATCGTTTTTGATTGACAAGTATATTCAGGATATGTTGTATCAGGTTGAACTGATTTGGATATCAGGTATACCGTATGAGAATATTTTTGGATTCGGTATGTGTATTCAGTATGCCGTATGTTTGTATTTAAATGCGTCGAGGCGTCGGACAGAACAGTTGGATTTTTGGCCAAGTATAAAAGCCATTACGTACGTTAAGCCTTGGAGCTTACGTACGTAAAATGTGTTAGCTTACGTACGTTATATAGTGTACATAACGTACGTAACAAGAGGAATCAGACTTGTGATCGGATAGTGGGGCCCGGTGTCGGCAGCTTTCGGCGCGGATGTGGACAGTGAGTCAACGGACGGAGTTACGTACGTTATACAGGTGTATTACGTGCGTATCGAGTATTATCTGTAGCAAGTCAACGTCGTATTACGTGCAACGGATTAAGTGTTACGTGCGTTACGGAGTAGCCGGTCAGTCGTGGCGAGATGACACTGGATGGCCGAGCATGGCGGTCGTGACTCGTTGGAATGGCGAGCATGGTCGGCGGTGATTCGTGGGGGTGGCCGATCACGGTCGTGATGACTTCGGCAGGGGCTAGGGCGCCGATTACGTACGTAAGGCGATGGCGATTCTGGCCGTAAGGGCGATTACGTCGTAAGCGGTGCCGATTACGTACGTAAGGGTTCCGGCAATCAGGCGATGGCGAGGCCATGGCGGTTACGTACGTAAGGCGATGGCGATTACGTGCGTAACGTGCCGAGGTCGCCTATTTAAAGGCCTGACCGAGTCATCCGAGCATTTTCATGTTTTCTCTTCGTTTTTGGCGATTTCTTCATCAAAGTGGATGGATTTGAGTAATATCATCATCTAGCAACATGTTTTGGAAGTTGGAATCATGGATTAACATCATTTTCCACCGGATCGAAGGTAAGAACACCTAAACACTTGGTTTTGGATATTTTGAAGTTTCTTGATGTCTTGGCGATTTGATTCGTTTTAACTCAGTTATTGATGGAATCTTGTTGTATTCTTGAGATTATTCGTTGTTCTTGAAGTTTTGTGGATCGGATTCGAGTATTTCTTTGAATAATCGATTGAATTGGACTATGCCTTCAAAGTGTTCGATGAAATGTCTCAATGAGTAGAACTTGGAAAATTCTACACGTTTTCGTATGAATGATGGTTGAAATGATATTGTTATGATGATTCTTGGTAATTATGGGAATTTTGTTAAAGGAAGATAATGAATTGGTGGTCAAATGATTCGATTATTTTGTTATGATTATGGAATCGTAGTATTCTCGATGTTCTTGGTGGTTTGTTGCGATTCATGATGCTATGAGAAGTATATGTTGAAGGACATGATTATATACACCTTGAATTATGATTAAGGGTTGTTTAGATGTTAGAAAACATCGGGTTATGTTGTTTTATGGATTATGAACGTGAATTTGGATAATTCGTGTTCTTAAAGAACTCTTGAGTTACATGTTATGATTTTGGAAGGATTTCGGATAATTTGGAATGTGATTATTCACGATAATAATCGGTAAATTGTTTTCTACGAATTTACAAGTATGAACAAGAAGGATTTTTGTCTTCGTATTTGGAGTTGAAGTTGGAATCGAATATGTTATAAAATCCTTAATGTCGAGATGAATTGATCATTGATTTGATGAATATGTTTTAAGGTGTTGGTGTTTTATATATGAATATGGAATATTCATATCTAGAACTAAGTTATGTGTTTTGGTACAATATTCGTATAGGAATACGAATATGATTTCGGATTTGATAAGTTTATGATTCACTTTAGAGTTTGAGAATTCATAGGTATTTAACAAGAGTTCAATTCGGATAATGGAATTATTTGAAACCTTTGGAATATGGTTATCTATGATGTTGAATTAATCGGATCGTCCGGATAGATAATGATAACCGGTACTTGGTTTATATTATGAATTTACAAGGAGGAAACTTGTATCCGTATTTAAGATTGAATTTGGAATCGGTAATGTTAGACCCTTGTTGGTTTAAATTGATTATTGATATGATCTTCGGATTGTGGAATCGTATTTTGGTTTTGAGTTCGTGTTTGATTGGTTTGGGTTGTTTGGATATGTGTTTAATCGGGATATTGTAGAATCGTTGTTGATCGGTTATTGATTGTTATTTGTGATCATCGAGTTACGGCTTGTATTGTGGATATGAGTTCGTATTTATTGAGTTGGATTATTTGGTTTTATGTATATGATCGGGGTTTCGTTGAACCGTTGAGTTTGGTTGGTTGGCTATGTCGGTTATTGATTTTTATCGAATGTGTGTTAATCGGTTATTGCAATAGGTTGATATGTTTTGATCGTGGATTATGAGCGTTGTGTTGCGGTTGAGGTCGAAGAGTTCATATATTGCTTTGTTCGGGGCTGAAGAGCTCGTGGATGAAGGCAATGGATTTTGGTAACGACTTCGTGGTATCGGTATCGAGGCAAGTTTACACTTGTTCAGTTTATAATATTTGATGAATGGTTTCGTTTTCATTTCATTTATAATTCATATAGCAATGTTGTTAGAAAGGACTATTGTTGGTATTAATGGTTGTGTTGATCGTCTCATTGGGGGATGTTGATGGATATGGTCCTCGGCTTTGAGGTAATCTAAGTATTTGTTCAATCATGTGGATAATTAGTATGTTGAGATGTTGTATATGTTGAGGTTTCGTGTAGTGAGTTTCGTATCGGTTATTCGTTGAGGGATGTTGATCCCAGGACTATTGTATTGAGATCGTAGATCGTGTTGGTCATTCATTTGGGATGATGATCCCAGGATTGATGTTTTGGATGTTGATTAGTCGTGTCGACTTTTCATTGTCAGTCTGTTGTTGTTCACTTCGGTGAGTCTTTTGATCCTTATTGGATATGTGTTTCTTTGAGTTTCGTTGTCATGTTGCATCGTGACATATCTGGAGTCATATCTGCGTGCCGATTGGTTATTGTGTAGGATTTTTAGCCGGGCACATGATGGTTATGTGTTGATATTTCCGCATTGAACCGTGCACACGAGACGTAGTTCGTGAGGCTAATTAGGTACAAGACCACACGTGTATGTGATCAATACCCGGGGTGGCTTGTGCACGGACACATTTCCGGATCGGGCGTACTATGACTTCCATCTTTGAGCCATATTGTTTGGTCGTTCATCCTCCATTTATGGTTGGGTATGTTCGACGGTTTGTGACTGGTTGTTCATACGCCCAGGGTATGTTCGGCAAATGAGTTATTTCTTGAGATCCATTATTGTTGATCGTGGTTGGAGTTTACCTTGTTGAGGGTACTCTCAGTCATCATTGATCCTTCGTTGGTCGTATTGGAGTTATCAAGTCGATGATATTCTCAGTTGATTTATCGGTTGATCTGGTTATTGATCGTATAAGCATTCGGACTATATGTCGATGTTTCGGGATTTGTTATCATTATCATGTGGTAGTTGATCTACAGATATGTTGTGTATTATTGGTTTATTCATGTTGAGATTTGATTGTGTAATCCGACGGACAGGAGTTTGCACAGATTGGATTATTCCCGCACTTATGAGTTTTGATGATGTTTTGAGGATTATTGGTATTTTTGGAATACAGTACAGATAATTATTGTTGAGTTCATTTCGTCATTTGAGGATGCGAAATGTGGATTATGGTAAGGATTGGATTATTATGGATTGGTAAGGTTATAACGGTAAGATTACGTTGGTAGTATTCTTACAGTATTATTACATTGGTATGTAATTATTTATGATGATGTGATCGGTATCATTATTGAGTATTGTGGTGACCCCGTCGTGGGCTTTATTTTTAGGTACTCGGAGATCGAGCTATTAGCGGTCGTGAAGGGATGAGCTTCCCGATGTGATACTGGCCGTGGCTTGTTTTGGAGAATTGAGTATTCTTTTAGGTTATTTATTTCATTGCAAATGTGTATTTTAAAGCGTGTTTTTATCCGCATGTGTATATTTCAAAATAGCTTTTCGGTATCTTTATCCAGCGTGTGTGTATTTTTAAATGGCCCTTTTGGCACTTTGCGAACTTGGGTTATTTTCGTCAAATGCTTTTTCCCAATTATTTTATCGGTACGTTTAAGGGGTGGCTTAACGTACACTTTGAACTGTCGAGATTTGGCATTTCGCTTTGTATTTTCAAATGGTATTCTATGACGGTATTTCAGAATTTTGTTTTTAAAAATATTTGAGTATTTGCAAAATATTACCGTCATCGGCCTTTTGGCGTTTTTAAACGTTTTTGAAATGGTTTTGTAAATGGTTTTTAGCCTGGTGGGTTCCGGCGCGGGACCCACGGCGCTGTAATATCCCGGATGGTTTTGGGGGTGTTACACTGCCGAACCCTGGGAGCGAATTTTTGGCCTGTGCCGCGGCACACTTCGGCTGTGCCGCGGCACACCAAGCGGTCAACTGTGCAATCTCGTTCTTATTAGACGAGATCGGCTATTTCTCCTTCATTCTTCACCTGCGCGAGAGAGAGAGAGAACTAAGGGGGAGAACTTCTCAAGCATTCATCAATTGGGGGTTGATTTTCATCATTTTTCTTCGGTTGTGAGGCCCGGATAATCAATCTAGCGCGCGTTCTACGGATCTTAGTACTTGAATCTCCAAAGGTAATATCTCTAGAACCCTATTTTCGATTAATTTGGGGGTTTTGGGATTTTCTTCCGATTCATTCCGTTTTGTTGGTGGATTCATGATGTATACGATTAATATTTTTAGTACCTTTAGTTTTCCTACGGATTCATGGATATTTCGTGGGTTTTTGCGGAATCGAGAGGGTTTGGTTGTGGTCCGCCCTCGTTGTTATTTTTGGTACGAATATACATGAATCGTAGGCGGGTTTTCGGGTGTATTCAATTTCCATATTCGTCTAGAGTTGGTTGTGATTGTGTTATTCGGATCGTTAGGTTCATTTCCGCTGGTTCCTCGCGGTCGTGTTCGACTCTTCCTTTCCGTTCGTATCACCGTCTATTAACCGAGGCAAGTACCCTTATGAACTTACATTCTTGACATAATAATAATGTGTGAGAAATGTGTGTGTGTGTGTATGCTCACTACGGGTTAGATCCGACGGGGTCTCGGTAGGGGTCCACAGAGATGTGGATCGACGAGCTTGCTTTTAACCACTACGGGTTAGATCCGATGGGGTCTCGGTAGGGGTCCACAGAGACGTGGATCGACGGTTAATTGTGGTGCATTTTACAAATGTGATTCGTTTATGGCATTTCCGGAAATGAGTGTTTTGGAACTATGTTTTCTTGTATTGCATGCATTAATATATGTATAAGATGTAACTCGTTCATTTGGTTACTTGTACTAGCGTAATTGCTAACCCCTCTGGGGACCCGTTTTGGGGAAATTCGTTTTATGAATTTCAGGTCAGGTCATCGAGGCAATGGTCTTTGGACCAAGATATGCGGATGATGGCCGTGCGTGATGATTGTGCACGAGTGGTGTCTTGTTGCTTTCTATCTTTTACCTTTTGTGGTCTTTAAACTAATAGAAGTACTCGAGTACTTAAGAACTTTTACTTGTCAGGATTGTATTGTTGTTTATTATGTTGTGATGGATTATGGTGTCTTGTTTGACCGGTTAAACCGGGTGAATTATTTTGTTGGGCGTCTTTATGACGAGGTATTTTTCTGTTGTTTCTGTGAGTCGATGAGTATGATGCTTGTTCAGCCTGGTGGGTCCCATGTAGGGATTTACGGCGCTGTAATATACCTCGGATATCCTGGGGGTGTTACAGCTGAACCAGTACATGGATGATGGCCGTGCGTGATGATTGTGCACGAGTGTCGTCTTAGTGTATTTTATCTTTTCATCTTTTGTGGTTTTTGAACTAATAGTAGTACTCGAGTACTGAAGAGCTCTTGTTCGTCTGGATTGTATTGTTGTCTATTATGTTTGTGTTGGATGATGATGTTATGTTTGACCGGTTGAACCGGGTGGATTATTCTATTTTGCGTCTTTATGACGAGGTGTTATTTTGTTGTTTCTGTGAGTCGATGGGTATGATGTTGTTCAGCCTGGTGGGTCCCATATAGGGATTCACGGCACTGTAATATACCTCGAATATCTTGAGGGTGTTACAGAAAATGGTATCAGAGCAACTAGGTTATGGATACCTAGGCTTGTCGGTTTATTGGGTCTTGTTGTGTTTTTTTTTGCACATCATTGTCACGCTGCCATGATTCCGGTACTACCAGTGCCCGTAAGTTTTCCTTCCTGTGTTCCTTATTCCCGTGTATCGTAACTTTGATTCTCGATTTGTGATTGTTCTTTTCTTGTACTTACCATCGTATGGCTTTTGCTACTTATTTAACTCCAGTATGGATGCTGGAAGAGGTCGTGGTCGTGGTCGTGGACGCGGCCGGGGACGTGGGGCAGCCGGTGGGGCGGCCACACCGCAGTCTTCGGGAGCCGGCAGTACCGGCGACCGTCACAGTCATGCTTCTTCTCAGGAGCGCGCCGACCTTGGTATTGCGGCCGTTATGCAGCAAATGGTGAACCAAATGGCGGCTATAGCTCAGGCGGTTCAAAACCCGAATCCGGCCCAAGCTGCTAGGGGCGGAGCAGATCGTTGGCTATAGGATGTCATCAAGATGCACCCTCCCCAGTTTTCAGGAGCCTCAGACCCGATTGGCTGGGAGGGGTGGATCAAGGAGATATCCAAAGTTTTTGTCGCCACCAACTGTCCTGAGGACCGCAAGGTCCCTATTGCCCAGTATTTTCTCACTGGAGATGCTACCGACTGGTGGGAAGCCGTTGAGCCAAGAGACCGTGCTGCTTCATGGGATGAGTTTAAGGACCTGATGGAGACCGAGTATTTCCCGTGGCCGGTCAAACAAGCCCGAGTCCATGCCTTCTTTGATGCTCAGCCTCGGGATATCCCTGTTTCCCAGGCCATTGCCGATTTCAATCGGGAGTTGGGCTTCGTGAAGGCCCAAGTTAGGGAAGAGAGTGATAATATTTTCCATTTCTCCAGGCGGATGAAACCGTCGATTCGTGATTACATGTCCGGACTAGTTTGCACTACCTTAAAGGATTATCAGAGTAGGGCCCATGCCTACGATATGACTGTGACGGAGAGTGAGGCGGCTCGCGAGAGCAAGAAGCAAAAGTCCGCCGGAAATTTTTCGGGCCACAAAGGTGGGGGTCAGCAGAAGTCTCAGTCTGCTAACTTTTCCGTTGGCGGTGGTCCTGCCCGTTCTACTGCAGGTTTTCGCGGAACTACCAATACTCCTTCTCGGGATACGAAGTGTTTTAACTGTGGTCGACCGGGACACATTAGTCGTACATGTCTGAGTCCTTTGCTGACGTGTAATCGGTGTGGCTGCCTGTGCCACAAAGTCGCTCAGGCCGAGAGAGAGAAAATCCTTGGTGCCCAGGCTTCCATCCCAGCGCCTAGGGAACCAAGTGTGAATCAAGGTTCGTTTGCTCCGCAATCTCCACCGAGTGCTATCCGAGGGAGAGGCCGGGGTCAGCCCAGCCGAGGGGTGTAACACCCCCAGATCAAACCGGGAATATTACACGCCGCAGACCCTCTCCGTGAGGATCCACCAGGCTAGACATCAACACAACACATTACATTACATACTGACGAATCAAAATAACGAATCAATAGACCGATTTGGTCTTTCGACACTGACTTACAAATAAAAGTACATAAATTCGTCCAGACTCATACCCACGTAAGGGTAAGATAATTACCACCACAAATAATAAGACAGCGGAAAAGACAATACAATGGACTCCGACTAACTGAACCCAAAACTGGCCTTCGTGTGATTAGTATCATTCGTCTTTCATCATCCCTCGTGCCGATCTTGTGTCTTGCTCCCGAAAACCTGCATGTACCTGGACACAATACATATATCCACCCCCCAATTACTCGGGGGTTAGCAAAACTCTACTGTTTCGCTAGTGCAAGTATAAAGTGCAAATACGAGCCATACACAATACATTCCGAGAATATAACGAAAGACTTCCCGAGATATATTTAGTTAAAAATAGTTCAAGTCTTGAAAGCAAAAACGAAGCAAGTAAGCATTTTGAAAACATTTCCAAATCTCGGGAGTTTTGAAAACATCAAAAATTGAAAATGTTCTTAATTCCTCGAAAGCCATTTAGGGTCACAGCCCCAAAGTTCATTTTTCAAAATACAAATCCGTTTAACAAAACACGGGGTCCACGACCCAACCATTCCGGTCACAAAACACAGGGTCCACGACTCGATCATCCACTTCAATTCACTTACAAAGACACATTACACATAACACATTAATCCTATGCCATTCTAGCCAAGCACCAAGACTCGATATACAATGTCTCTCAACCCCGAGCACAAAGCATTGTGATACTCCGGACAATATCACAATTAACGAAAACATCGTCATCCTCAAGATGAAAACCACAATCGTAACCCGCGGCCGTACCCTTTGTATCGACTCCCCGGACATCCCGTGACACTCCGGTGGGAAACCACTCGCGGCCGTACTCTTAGTATCGACCCCCAGACATCCCGTCGGACACTCCGGGTGGAAGTTCATCCACACACGCACCCAAGTCCACTTCCGTGGCCGTACCCCTTAGTATCGACCCCCAGACATCCCGTCGGACACTCCGGGTGGAAGGAACAACACACACACACACGTTCCAAATTCACAATTGCAAACCACAAGTCTCGAAGGTCAATCACAGTATATATAGTCGAGGTACCTTACTAGAATGGCCAGTTCATCCAACATATACTCACGACCAAGTAATGATACGATTCACAAGGAAGCACAAGATTTCAACAGCACCGAACGACACAACTAATATCACACAAACTCACATATTCATCTAAGCACATTAATTCCCAAACACACACGGGTCACCTTTACAAAAACCATGATGATAAATATTCCGATTCTTTTGAAAAATGGTTATTAATATTTATTTAGCACATATCGACGATTAACAACCGTAATATCCACAAAACACATAATGTATGGGCAAGATACTTGCCTTGAACATGATGAAACAAGGGAAACAACGAAGGAATAGGTTTTGGTCCGAACAATCCTCCCAAATCCACTCCTAACACAACAACGGCATACAACAAGTCTCAATAATGCGGAAAGGTAAGAATTAATCCTAATTCTACCCGTTGGGAAAATTTATCGGACACCAAGAGTGCATAAGGAAATGAAATCGGTCAATGGTATAACAACGGGATTTCATCCCAATCAAAAACAAGAAAACCATGGGTCGCGTGAATACTATCAAAATCTAATAACAACATCGGTTAATTCGAATTAAAACACAAGATCACCACCAAACCCTCCCCAAAATCATACTAGGGTTGAAGGAGTTCTTACCTCTTGAAGATTCAAGCCCTATAATCCGAAGAACACGTGCTAGATCCACAATCCGAGCTACACGGTCGAAGGAGGATGAAGACAATCAAACACTCAAATGATTTGTGAAGGAAAAACCCTCCCTCAAGCTCTCTCTCGGTTGTAGGTGAAGAAAAGGGAAAGAAATGAGCTGAAATGCTCAAAAAACGAATTTATAGGGGTTGACTCGTCTGACAGACTCGACCGTGTCCGCCTGACACGGTCGCGGCGCGCAGCTGCCCGGCAGGCCTCCACCGTGTCCCGCTAGACACGGTCGCGGCGCGGAGGGGCCTTCCGATAGTGACCCGTCCGACAAATGACTCGGCATGACTCGACCGTGTCTGGAACACGGCCGCGGCCCGGGCGGTCGGTTCGCTTATCCGGAAGAGTTCGACTCGCCGCGCTGCATTGACACGGTCGGGTCCTGAGGCAGAGACTTCGGCATTTCCGGACGAGTACGGCACGGGCCGTGTCGGACGACACGGCCGAGTTCGGTCGGCAGTGATCGGCCAATAAGTGAAAAAAATGAGCGGGTGAGCTAAAACGACCATAACTCTCTCGTCCGGACTCCGATTGACTCACCGTTTGAACCATTTGAAAGCTAATTCGATGCTCTATAATATTTCAAAGATTTAGAATTTTTGGAGTTACCAAAAATTAATGGTGATCTAACAAAGTCGAACTCATAAGAGGAAAGTTGAAACAATGAACAATAATGATACACAACTCGAAGTTTTTCCGAACGGTGAACACGGTGAATGAACATGATTGATGAATGATTATAATTGAGTGAAAATACACTGAGTGACAATTACAGACTGATAATTACTGAATGAAAATGAATGAATTACAACCGGGTATTACACGGATGACAAAAAGTCCAGAATTAATCATTCTCGAAATGACGAAACAGTCATGAGCGAGTCGTCAAAACGGACTCCGGCTGAAAAAGAAATTTACCGAAAAATCGAAAATTGCGGATATTACATTCTACCCTCCTTAAAAGAAGTTTCGTCCCGAAACTTAAAACAAGTAGGGAGAAGCAATATCCCGCCAGGAAAACTCAACGAGATACGCAAGGAAACGCGTAACTTACGCCCATCGGCGAAACATTACAAGCAACGCAAAGGAATATACGGCGTGAAAACACACTCCACGACGACCAACACAACGCCGCCGTTAGGGATATAATAAAACCAACAAGTGACAAGCGTCATCAACTGGATAATACAATCAAGTCAATTATCCGAACAAACACAAAACACAACGGACGAAAATCAATACGATTGACCAACCCAACGGTACATCAATCAAAACGCGAGCCAATCGCTGAACAAATACGGAATTCCACCGCCCAAGGGTTGGAAGATCGAAAACGAGACTAATTTTCCGAACTTGAAAAGGTCACAACGATATATAGATCAATTTGGGACAATATCAGAACTCGCTCGAATGACAAAGGTGAGAAACAACACCAGGTCAGAAGCATCAACGAACACAGTCGAGTCGATACGATTGGACGAAACAGAAGAGAAAGAAAGAAAAAAAAATGCGGGTATTACAAGGGGGAGCTTCCAGTGTCGGCTCCGCCCACCCGCGCGTTTATGAGATGAGGAGGGACGATGACCCAGCCGCTAGCGTTGCCAGGTACCGTTCACATCTATTTGCATCCTGTCAGTGTGCTTTTTGATTCTGGTGCTACGCATTTGTTCCTGTCCTTGGAATGTGTGCACCGTTTGGGTCTTGATTGTTTATCGCCATGCGAGCCTTTCATCGTTAAACTTCCTAGCGGCGATAGGATCGTTGGTGACCGTGAGATTCGAGATTGTGCTGTGACTATTTGTGGGAGGACTTGGCTCTCTAATCTTATTGTTGTGGGAATTGAGGGCGAGGATTTAATTCTTGGGGATGATTGGCTCGAACGACATGGTGCGATCATGAATTACCGTACGAGAATCATCACTATGTTAGCCGAGGATGGCACTGAGCACTCTTTCGTGGGGCGAAAGAGGGGAAACCAGAAACTTGTTAGTAACGCTTTGAAGGCAATTAGACTCCTACGGAAGAGGTGTACGGGTTATTGGTGTTACGCCTTGAAGGCGGGGAACGGTGGGGTCGAGCTTTCATCAATTCCAGTTGTTAGTGAGTTTCCTGATGTATTTCCTGACGAGTTACCGGGATTGCCACCAGATCATGAGGTTAAGTTTGCTATAGAGTTAGAGCCGTGCGCGGCTCCGATTTCGAAGGCACCATATCGCATGGCACCTTCAGAGATGGCCGAGCTGAAGAAGCAGTTGAGTGAGCTTCTTGAGTCGGGGTATGTTCGACCAAGCGCCTCGCCTTGGGGCGCACCGGTCCTGTTCGTGCGGAAGAAGGATGGTTCACTACGTTTGTGTATCGACTATCGCGAACTAAACAAGGTAACCATCAAGAACAAGTATCCTTTGCCGAGAATTGATGACTTGTTCGACCAGTTGCAGGGAGCTGCGGTGTTCTCGAAAATTGATTTGAAATCGGGGTACTATCAGCTCCGAGTGAGAGAGTCCAATATGCCGAAAATAGCTTTTCGGACGAGATACGGACATTATGAGTTCGTAGTTATGCCTTTCGGGTTAACTAATGCGCCGGCGGTGTTCATGCAGTTGATGAACAAAGTCTTTATCGAGTATTTGGATAAGTGTGTCGTCATCTTCATTGACGATATTCTTATTTATTCGAGGAATGAGGAAGAGCATGCCCATCATTTGCGGGTAGTATTAGACATTTTGAGGACCGAGCAACTCTATGCAAAGTTCTCGAAATGTGAGTTCTGGCTGAAGGAAGTGATGTTTTTAGGTCACGTGATCTCAGCCGAGGGGGTTCGTGTGGATCCGCAGAAAATTGAGGCAGTGTTGGATTGGGCACCGCCCAAGAATGTGAAGGAGCTCCGTAGTTTCTTGGGTTTGGCTGGCTACTATCGTAGGTTCGTCGAGGGATTCTCGAAAGTAGCTCGGCCACTCACGCAGTTGCTCCAGAAATCCGAGAAGTTCGTCTGGAATGACGAGAGGCAGTCGAGTTTTGAGGAACTGAAGAAGCGTTTGACTTCAGCCCCGGTTTTGGCGTTGCCATGTGGCAACGAGGGTTTTGCCGTTTATAGCGATGCTTCGGGTCAGGGTCTTGGGTGCGTATTGATGCAGCACGGTAAGACCATTGCCTATGCGTCGAGACAGTTGAGGCCGTATGAGCTGAACTACCCTACTCATGATTTGGAGTTAGCGGCGGTCGTTTTTGCGCTAAAGATTTGGCGTCACTATCTTTTCGGCTCTGCATGTCATATTTTTACCGATCATAAAAGTCTGAAATACATATTTACTCAGCGGGAGTTGAATATGAGGCAGAGGAGGTGGTTAGAGCTGATTAAGAATTATGACCTCGAAATCCTTTATCATTCGGGCAAGGCGAACGTCGTGGCCGACGCCTTGAGTCGGAAACCGATTGCATTGCGAACGCTTGAGATCCTTACATCTCAGTCTCAGCTTAGGCGGGCTTTGATCGAGTTAGATGTTGAGGTTTTGTTGCCTGGAGCTGTCGGGCAACTTTGTGCTTTAGAGATTTCGTCATCTTTAATCGATGAAATTAAGTTGAAGCAGTTAGAGGATCCGATGATTACTCAAATCCGAGAGAACGTTCTTAAGGGAAAGTCTCCTGGATTTTTGATTCACGAGGATGGTGTTTTGAGATTTCAGAGTCGGCTTTGTGTGCCGAACGACTCAGAGTTGAGACAGAGTATTTTACGCGAGGCCCATGCTACACCTTATTCCGTTCATCCTGGTTCGAGTAAGATGTACAAGGACCTGAGGAGGAATTTTTGGTGGAATGATATGAAGGAAGAGGTTGCGCAGTTTGTAGCGAAGTGCTTGACTTGTTAGCAGGTCAAAATCGAGCATCAGCGGCCGGCTGGGTTATTGCAGCCACTTCCCGTTCCGGAATGGAAATGGGAAGATATATCGATGGATTTCATTACGAGTTTGCCGAGGTCGAGGTCGGGCATGAATATGGTCTGGGTGATTGTTGATCGTCTGACCAAGTCGGCACATTTTCTGGGCATCAAGGACACTTGGGGCCCGGAGAAGTTAGCTCGTGTGTTTATCGCGCATATTGTGAGGCTTCACGGTACTCTGAAGTCTATTGTTTCAGATCGTGATGGCCGATTTGTATCGCACTTTTGGCAGGCGGTGCATAAAGCATTAGGCACTCGTTTGCGTTTGAGTACCTCTTTCCATCCTCAGTCGGATGGACAGTCAGAACGCACTATCCAGACGTTCGAGGATATGTTGCGTGCGTGCGCTCTCGATTGGAGCAGCGACTGGGAGGAGCATTTGTCATTGATCGAATTCACGTACAATAATAGTTGGCATGCGTCGATTCGGATGGCACCGTATGAGGCACTTTATGGGCGGCATTTTCGATCGCCGATTTGTTGGAATGAGGCGTCCGATTTGGTCGGGACCGAACCGGATGTCGTTTTAGAGACGAGGCGGAAGATAGAATTGATTCGGGAACGGATGTTAACTGCCCAGAGTCGACAGAAGTCTTATGCCGATGTCCGTCGTCGACCTTTAGAATTCGAGGTAGGAGACCACGTTTTGCTGAAGGTGTCGCCGACGAGAGGAGTTTTCCGTTTCGGGAAGAAAGGGAAGTTGAGTCCGAGATTTATTGGACCCTTCGAGATTCTCGAGCGAGTCGGTGGGTTAGCATACCATTTGGCGTTACCCCCGGCCCTGAGTCATGTTCATAGCATTTTCCATGTTTCCCAGCTGAGGAAATATGTCTCGGATCCGATTCACGTCATCGATTATGGTGAGATTGATATCGCCGAGGATATTACTTTTGAAGAACGTCCCTTGAAGATTTTGGAGCATCGTGAGAAACGACTGAGGCATAAGACCATCCCTTTGGTCAAAGTGCAGTGTTCGAGACACGGTGTCGAGGAGGCAACTTGGGAAACCGAGGATAGCATGCGTTCTAGGTACCCTGAGTTGTTTGTTTCTTAAGTTTCGGGATGAAACTTATTTTTAGTGGGGTAGAATGTAATATCTGCATTTTTCCTTCCCTTGTATTTTCATTTTCGGTGTATTTCTCGATTGTAGTAACCCTCGTGTATCTTTCAGTGTGTCTTTCCTGTCATCTATTGATCTAATTCTCATTGTTGTCGTGCGGAACCGCCGTTTCGGGGTTGCCGTGGATCCATTTCGTGTTATTGTTTCCCAAATATTGATTCCTATCGCTTTTATTCTCTTTCCGGATCATTTTTCATCATTTTAGGACCCAAAAGGGGGTGTGGGCCGCGGCACAAGGCGTGTGCGCCGCGTGTAACACCCCGAGATATTCGGAATAATTACAGCGCCGTAAACCCTTTAAGAAAGGATTTACAAGGCTAAATAAAAGAAATGTAAATATAAGACATCAATACCACGGAAATTCAAGTTTACAAAACCGATTCAACTGGTTCAACGAGAAATTAATACAACCATATCGAAAAGATATTAATAAGACATTCGTACTCGAGTACTGAAAATGAATCAAGAATACAATCAAAAGCAACGACAAACATCACTGAACCCCTTCGTCGTCACATCGGTACTGTGGCTGTTTCCCCGCTCCTCGGCTATCTGAACATCAAAACAAATGTCCACCCCCGAAGGGGTTAGCAAAACGATGCTAGTACAAGTATCATATTAAACAAATCGAATATGCATCAACAATACATAACAAGATACACCACACGGACTTCCGCTACCGGAATCCGACAATGCGAATCCACAAGATTCCATTAACACAGCAAGGGCATTCCAATGATCCAGCGCCCTCAGCATAGATCCCAAGATGATCCCGTCGGACCAACACGAGGTGGAAATAACCCGTCCAATGATCCAGCGCCCTCAGCCTAGATCCCAAGATGATCCCGTCGAACCAACACGAGGTGGACATCCGATCCAGCGCCCTCAGCATAGATCGTACAACGTACACAAACACAACTCATGCATACATATATGCCAAATCATTATGTCCATCAACATGAACATACAAACACTAGATAACGAATATCATGACAATTCAACTAAATAAATTCCATGTTCAACAACATGAATAAACCACAACATGCTCAAAATACCAATTTTAACACATTACGATACTTGCCTCGAGGATGGCAAGAACGAAACAATTTAATGATCTCAACACACTAGAACGCCGCCTCCTTCGATCAACGTAGCAAGCTCGAACCTTAACAAAAGAAATGATATACAAATCATCTCAAGTCGAACGATTGCCTAACAATTCGGTCTACGGCCAAAAGCTCAAAAATATGCAATCTGCCTGAACCACTTAGCGTACGCTACATACTCTACATAGCGTGCGCTAAGCCTGTCTGTTAGCGTACGCTATCGTCTAAGTCTTGCGTACGCTAGCCATGGACTGACAGTTCTCTCTGATCAGCCGACTGACTCGACTGATAACATAGCGTACGTTACGTATCAAACGTAGCGTGCGTTAACTTATTCCCGATAGCGCACGTTAACTTACGTATGTTAGCGTGCGCTAACCGTGCATGGCAGATTACTACTGGCAGAAAACTTGTTCTAATGGTGATGAACTCATGAATTCTATGGTGATAATACAAGTCATCCCCATGCACATCATGCTTATAAGGTCTGTGAAAGTTCTATATGGATTAAACGACTACGAGATACAAGGTTACGTGTAATCATTACTACACCATAATTCATCTAAATCTTCAAGGAATATCCTAAGTTCAACCCGTTATATGTCCCAAAACGTATGATTCCTTTGTGTAAGGGCATAAGAACTTGAAAATCTCCATATACTGATCACAAATCGGTTTGAAGCTTCAGAATATGCTAGGAGTTCAAACACTAAGAGGTTCAATGGTTTATACGATGAATAAGTTCCGAAACATCGAAAATATCCTTCTAACACATGATGTTTCGACTATTAACGAATTAACTGACTAGATAAACATGATCAAACGTCCTACAGAATACTACTAATATTGGCGAAGAATCACCTACCTCAAAGTAGCGAAGAACACGAAGGAACTTGAAGAAAATCCATCACTGAGAGCTTGAACACCAATTCTCAATGATCTACAATCTTCAAACTCGAGCTAGGAGGATGATATGAGGGATTTGAGGAGGGAGGAAGTAACTCTCTGAGCTCAAAAATTTGGATTTGGGAAAGTGGAAATATCTGAAAAATGAAAAAGTATGCTGTCCTATATATAGGAAATGGTTATTAGCGCGCGCTAGTACCTAATCATAGCGTGCGCTAACGGCCATACGAATCTTACTGACTACACTGTACTTAGCCTTTAGCGTGCGCTACCCTCATGTGAGTAGCGTGTGCTAATGCGTTGACTTGGCTTATTCCCGAAAGCCGTCCAGGTTCATCCCGACATAATCCAACCGAAATCCTCAGCCGATCTCACCTACCACCCTGTCTTAATCATGCTGACTACGTATAGCGCGCGCTAATGTCATGCACATCGTGCGCTATTGAAACCACTTAGCGTACGCTACACATAGTCGATAGCGTGCGCTACATGCGCAGAATCACAATTTACATCACATTCATGAAATCATACGCTCAACAACATCGGATTATGAAATACGGAGAATAATACTCAGATCAAAGTGCAACAATTACAATGTCACAAGTTCTAAATACATAACAGAAATCTCGGGTATTACATCCTTCCTCCCTAAAAAGAAGTTTCGTCCCGAAACTTAAGATGAAAACAACTCCGGATATCTAGTCTTCATACTGTCCTCCGTTTCCCAAGTGGCCTCTTCAACTCCGTGTCGCGACCATTGTACTTTAACCAAGTGTATTGGTTTATTCCTCAACTGTTTGATACGACTCTCAAGTATCTTGATTGGTCTCTCCTCGAAGGTGCCGTCATTAGCTATCTCGATCTCATCGAACTCAATGATATGACTGGGATCTGGTACATACTTCCGCAATTGGGATACGTGAAACACATTGTGAACGTGACTCAGCGATGGCGGTAAGGCCAACCTGTATGCTAAATCTCCAACTCTCTCGAGGATCTCGAATGGTCCGATATATCTCGGACTTAGCTTACCCTTTTTCTTAAAACGGAAAATCCCTCGTGTAGGAGATACCTTCAATAGTACATGTTCCCCAACGTCGAACTCTAGAAGACAACGACGTACATCTGCATAAGACTTTTGTCGACTCTGGGCAGTCAACAGTCTTTCTCGAATCAAAGCTATCTTCTCTTGAGTCTGAATTATCAATTCCGGTTCCGTCCCGATCAAATCCGAAGAATCATCCCAACACAGGGGTGATCGGCATCTTCTCCCGTACAAAGCTTCAAATGGTGCAATCTTAATAGAAGCATGCCAAATATTATTGTAAGTGAATTCAATCAACGACAAATGAACTTCCCAATCAATCGACCAATCTAAGGCACAAGCTCTAAGCATGTCTTCTACTGTTTGTATAGTCCTTTCGGACTGACCGTCCGTTTGGAGATGATAAGCTGTGCTAAAGTTGAGCTCAGTCCCCAAGGCCCTGTGAACTGCCTTCCAGAAATGTGACACGAAGCGACCATCTCGATCCGAAATAATGGTCTTCGGCGTCCCATGCAATCTGACTATCTCCGCAATAAATACTCGCGCCAATCTCTCGGGTCCCCATATATCTTTAATTCCTAGGAAATGATCCGACTTGGTTAGTCGATCAACTATAACCCAAATCATGTTCATTCCCGTTCTAGTCCTTGGCATACTGGTGATGAAATCCATCGAGATATCCTCCCACTTCCACTCAGGGATCGGGAGCGACTTTAACATTCCGGCAGGTCGCTGATGTTCAATCTTAACCTGCTGACAAGTCAAACACTTCGAAACGTACTCTGCTATGTCCTTCTTCGTATTCCCCCACCAGAAGTTTTATTTTAAATCCTTATACATCTTACTGCTGCCCGGGTGAATAGAATAGGGCGCGTTGTGAGCTTCCTCCAGAATAGTCCGTCTCAATTCATCATTATCGGGAACGCAAAGTCGGCTCTGAAATCTCAGAACTCCATCATCTTGTATCACGAATCCTGGGGCCTTTCCTTTCTTTGCTTCGTCACATAACCGAAAGATCAGAGAATCGTTCAACTGCTTAGATTTGATTTCCTCGACTAGTGACGAAGTCAGTTCCATCACATATAGTTGCCCTTGAATTCGTGGTGCCCATACTTCAATCCCTTCGCGGATCAGTTCTCGTTGAATGCTGGTTTGGGACGTAAGTGCTTCCAACACTCGAAGAGAAATAGGTTTACGGCTCAATGCATCGGCTACAACATTTGCTTTACCCGGATGATAGAGAATTTCCAAGTCGTAATTCTTGATCAATTCCAGCCACCTTCTCTGTCTCATGTTTAATTCTTTCTGACTGAAGATGTACTTGAGGCTTTTATGATCTGTAAAGATCTGACAATGAGTACCGTACAAATAATGTCGCCAAATTTTCAAGGCAAAGACTACAGCTGCTAACTCCAGATCATGAGTCAGGTAATTTACTTCGTACGGTTTCAACTGCCGAGAAGCATAGGCAATTAACTTATCCTTTTGCATCAAAACACATCCCAAACCCTGATTTGAAGCGTCGCTGTAAACCATGAATCCATCAGTTCCATCTGGCAATGCTAATATAGGTGCTGTCGTCAGTCTCTTCTTAAGTTCATCAAAACCAGCCTGGCATTTCTCAACCCACGTGAACTTTTGAGTTTTCTGTAACAGCTGAGTGAGCGGACGAGCAATTTTGGAAACCCCCCCTACAAAACGGCGGTAATATCCAGCAAGTCCTAAGAAGCTTCGGACTTCTTTCACGTTATTAGGAGCTTCCCATTCCAATATTGCTTCGACTTTCTTAGGGTCCATCTGAACTCCGTCAGCCGATATCACATGCCCAAGGAAAGTTACTTCCCTAAGCCAGAACTCACATTTGGAAAGCTTTGCATACAGCTGTTCCTTCCTCAAGGTGCTCAAAACCACCCGCAAATATTCGGCATGCTCCTCTGCGTCCTTCGAATATATCAAGATGTCATCAATGAATACGACCACAAATTTATCCAAGTATTCCAAAAATACCCGATTCATCAATTACATGAATACCGCAGGAGCATTGGTAAGTCCAAATGGCATCACTACAAATTCATAATGCCCGTACCGGGATCTGAAAGCAGATTTCGGTATATCCGATTCCTTAATTCTCAACTGATGGTATCCTGATCGCAAGTCAATCTTCGAGAATACCCTTGCCCCTTGCAGTTGATCAAACAAGTCGTCGATCCGGGGTATAGGATACTTATTCTTGATCGTCATCTTGTTGAGCTCCCTGTAATCAATACACAGTCGGAGGGATCCGTCTTTCTTCCAGACAAAGAGAACGGGCGCTCCCCAAGGAGAAACGCTAGGTTGAATATATCCCTTCTGTAACAATTCCTCCAGTTGCTTCTTGAGTTCATACATCTCGGTTGGCGCCATGCGGTATGGTGCTCTGGAAATAGGAGCTGCTCCAGGCTCTAATTCGATAGTGAATTCCACTTCTCTCTGCGGAGGTAACCCAGGTAGTTCGTCAGGAAATACATCTGAGAACTCATTCACAACTGAAATAGACGAGAGCTCTACTCCCTCCTCTTTCCTCATGGCATAGCACCAAAGTCCATGACATCCTTGCTTCAGTAATTTCACGGCTTTCATTGCTTTAATCAATTTTCCCGATCTTCCCGGTCTCCATCCTCGGAATAAGTGTTCAGATCCGTCATCAGCAATGATAGAAATGACTCTCTCTCGGTAATTCAGAATAGCTCCATAACGGTTGAGCCAATCGTCTCCGAGAATTAAATCGTCACCGTAGATGTCAACTACAATAAGATTCGATGGCCAATCTCTCCCTCCTATAGACACTGGAAAATCTCTAGCCTCTAGGGTTCCCACAATTCTCTCTCCACTCGGCAAACCCACAACATATGGTTCACAATCAAATAAGCACGAGATTTTTAAACGATTTACACAGTTCAATGATATGAAAGAATGTGTAGCTCCGGAATCGAATAAAACACTAACTGGTTGCAAAAGGATCTGAATTGTACCTGATGCAACAGCAGTGTTCTGATCGTCAGATTTCCTCATCTCGTACAGGCGCGGAGGAACGGACCCAGCACTGGATGTCTCTCTCTTCCCAACGTTCTGCTGCTGAAATCCACTCTGCTGCGTCTAGTTCACACTTATCTCCTTCGGAACTGGCGCTGGAGTGCGAGTACCAAAAGATCTAGTAGCAACTCCACAGAAATCTGCACGGTGCCCTTCTTGTCCACAATCGTAACAAGTCACAGAAGATGCGGGGCAATCACGTCGAATATGCCCTGCTCGACCACAATTGTAGCATTTCTTTGATGCGTCCGAAACTACTGATGTTGTCCGGAACTTCTTTCCACCTCTAGAAGGATGTGTAGGTTTCCTAGCCGTATAAAAGGAAGACTGGCCCTTGCGGGGCCCACCACTCTTGTTTTCTGAGAAGTTGTCGGTCACTTTCTGCTTCTTTGCCTCCACCGATTTTTCCACCGCCGCCTCTTTCATGTCGTAGGCCAGCACTTTGTATTGATACTGTCGCAATGTAGTGCACTCGAATCCAGACATGTACTGCTGAATCTCCGGCTTCATCCGCATATCGAAATGAAAAATCTTTTCTGCCTCCGTTCTGACCAAGTGTCGCACACAAGTCAGCTGATGATTAAAAGTTTTGATTACATCTGTCACATATGCTTCCGAACTCTGTGGTGAGAAGAACTCTCGGATCTTTGCCTCTCTAACTGGACGAGGACAATACTGTGCTTCCATCATTAGTTTGAATTCCGTCCAATCCGCATTATGGTTCTCGGGTCGAATAGCTTCCCACCAATCAAAGGCCTCCCCAGTCAGAAAATACTGGGCAATGGGAACCTTCCGGTCCTCAGGACAGTTAAGACCCACGAATATCTTCTCTAACTCCTTAAGCCAATGATCCTAAGTAAGTGCCTCAGTAGATCCTTCAAATTTTGGCGGGTGCAATTTGACCACCTCAGCAAGCCATCTGTCTCCCCGGTTATCCTCGTGGTGCTGCTGTCCCATCGCCGTCTGCATGCGGTCAACTACCTGGGCAAACTGGTTTATCTGCGCCACCACCTGTTGAAGCACTCCCGACATGTTAGGATTTGCGTCGTCATTCGCTGATCCTTGCTGCCCTCCAGAATGGGAATCGGTTCGACTAGCTGATAATTCTGGGGTAGTTGCGGAATCCTCCTGTCTCATGTTACCCCGTCCGCGTCCACGACCGCATCCGCGTCCACGTCCTCCTCTCAACATACTGTAAACACAATTCCTCAATATCCAGGACAAAGTTTTCGAAATAAAGCCCGTCAATACTCACAAAACAGTAATTAAGTAAAACGGTAGTATAAGAGATTAGGAGACTTACAACCACGGTCCACATGACGACTTTGGCTGAACAGTGATGTTACGAACGACCCGTAAATCAAATAACGTAAACAGACCCAACTAAAATCCGACTGCCAAGATATCCATGAATCTTAGCTCTGATACCATATTCTGTAACACCCCGAGATATTCGGAATAATTACAACGCCGTAAACCCTTTAAGAAAGGATTTACAAGGCTAAATAAAAGAAATGTAAATATAAGACATCAATACCACGGAAATTCAAGTTTACAAAACCGATTCAACTGGTTCAACGAGAAATTAATACAACCATATCGAAAAGATATTAATAAGACATTCGTACTCGAGTACTGAAAATGAATCAAGAAGACAATCAAAAGCTATGACAAAGATCACTGAACCCCTTCGTCGTCACATCGGTACTGTGGCTGTTTCCCCGCTCCTCGGCTACCTGAAGATCAAAACAAATGTCCACCCCCGAAGGGGTTAGAAAAACGATGCTAGTACAAGTATCATATTAAACAAATCGAATATACATCAACAATACATAACAAGATACACCACACGGACTTCCGCTACCGGAATCCGACAATGCGAATCTACAAGATTCCATTACACAGCATGGGTATTCCAATGATCCAGCGCCCTCAGCATAGATCCCAAGATGATCCCGTCGGACCAACACGAGGTGGAAATAACCCGTCCAATGATCCAGCGCCCTCAGCCTAGATCCCAAGATGATCCCGTCGGACCAACACGAGGTGGACATCCGATCCAGCGCCCTCAGCATAGATCGTACAACGTACACAAACACAACTCATGCATACATATATGCCAAATCATTATGTCCATCAACATGAACATACAAACACTAGATAACGAATATCATGACAATTCAACTAAATAAATTCCATGTTCAACAACATGAATAAACCACAACATGCTCAAAATACCAATTTTAACACATTACGATACTTGCCTCGAGGATGGCAAGAACGAAACACTTCACTGATCTCAACACACTCGAAGGCCGCCTCCTTCGATCAATGTAGCAAGCTCGAACCTTAACAAAAGAAATGATATACAAATCATCTCAAGTCGAACGATTGCCTAACAATTCGGTCTACGGACAAAAGCTCAAAAATATGCAATCTGCCTGAACCACTTAGCGTACGCTACGTACTCTACGTAGCGTGCGCTAAGCCTGTCTGTTAGCGTACGCTATCGTCTAAGTCTAGCGTACGCTAGCCATGGACTGGCAATTCTCTCTGATCAGCCGACTGACTCGACTGATAACATAACGTACGTTACGTACCAAACGTAGCGTGCGTTAACTTATTCCCGATAGCGCACGTTAACTTACGTATGTTAGCGTGCGCTAACCGTGCATGGCAGATTACTACTGGCAGAAAACTTGTTCTAATGGTGATGAACTCATGAATTCTATGGTGATAATACAAGTCATCCCCGTGCACATCATGCTTATAAGGTCTGTGAAAGTTCTATATGGATTAAACGACTACGAGATACAAGGTTACGTGTAATCATTACTACACCATAATTCATCTAGATCTTCAAGGAATATCCTAAGTTCAACCCGTTATATGTCCCAAAACGTATGATTCCTTTGTGTAAGGGCATAAGAACATGAAAATCTCCATATACTGATCACAAATCGGTTTGAAGCTTCAGAATATGCTAGGAGTTCAAACACTAAGAGGTTCAATGGTTTATACGATGAATAAGTTCCGAAACATCGAAAATATCCTTCTAACACATGATATTTCGATCATTAATGAATTAACTGACTAGATAAACATGATCAAATGTCCTACAGAATACTACTAATATTGGCGAAGAATCACCTACCTCAAAGTAGCGAAGAACACGAAGGAACTTGAAGAAAATCCAACACCGAGAGCTTGAACACCAATCCTCAATGATCTACAATCTTCAAACTCGAGCTAGGAGGATGATATGAGGGGTTTGAGGAGGGAGGAAGTAACTCTCTGAGCTCAAAAATTCGGATTTGGGAAAGTGGAAATATCTGAAAAATGAAAAAGTATGCTGTCCTATATATAAGAAATGGTTATTAGCGCGCGCTAGTCCCAAATCATAGCGTGCGCTAACGGCCATACGAATCTTACTGACTACACTGTACTCAGCCTTTAGCGTGCGCTACCCTCATGTGAGTAGCGTGCGCTAATGCGTTGACTTGGCTTATTCCCGAAAGCCATCCAGGTTCATCCCGACATAATCCAACCGAAATCCTCAGCCGATCTCACCTACCACCCTGTCTTAATCATGCTGACTACGTACAGCGCGCGCTAAGGTCATGCACATCGTGCGCTATGGAAACCGCTTAGCGTATGATACACATAGTCGATAGCGTGCGCTACATGCACAGAATCACAATTTACATCACATTCATGAAATCATACGCTCAACAACATCGGATTATGAAATACGGAGAATAATACTCAGATCAAAGTGCAACAATTACAATGTCACAAGTTCTAAATACATAACAGAAATCTCGGGTATTACACCGCGGCACACACATTTTTCCAGTTTTGGCCGAGCGGACTGTACTGTGTGCAGCGGCACACACGTCCGAGGCCGCGGCACACTGCCGAAGTCAAGCGGCGCACACTCGTGGCATTTTCGCCAAAACCCGATCAGACGGTGCCGCGGCACATGTAGCCGTGCCGCAAAGACACCGCCGAGCCACAGGAATAAACTTTTGGCCTGTGCCGCGGCACACTTCGGCTGCGCCGCGGCACACCATGCGGTCAACTGTATAATTTCATTCTTTTTGGGCGAGATCGGCCATTTCCCTCATTTCTTCACCTGCGCACGAGAGAGAGAGGGTTGAGGGGAGAACTTCCCATCATTCATCACTTGAGGGTCGATTTTCATCATTTTTGTTCGGTTGTGAAGCCCGGATAATCAATCTACGCGTGTTCTACGGATCATAATACTTGGATCTTCAAAGGTAATGTCTCTTGGAACCCTACCTTTTGGATAATTGGGGGGTTCTGGGGTTTTTGTCCGATTCTTCCCGTTTTGTTGGTGGATTCTTGATGAATACGATTAATATTGTTAGTATCTTTATCTTTCCTACGGATTCATGGATATTTTGTGGGTTTTTACGAAATCGAGAGGGTTTGGTTGTGGTCCGCCCTCATTGTTATTTTTGGTACGAATATACATGAATCGTAGGCGAGTTTTCGGGTGTATTCCATTTCCATATTCGTCTAGAGTTGGTTGTGATTGTGTTATTCGAATCGTTAGGTTCATTTCCGCCGGTTCCTCGCGGTCGTGTTCGATTCTTCCTTTCCGTTCGTATCACCGTCTATTAACCGAGGCAAGTATCCTTATGAACTTACGATCTTGACATAGTAGTAATGTATGAGAAATTGTGTGTGTGTGTATGCTCACTACAGGTTAGATCCGACGGGGTCTCGGTAGGGGTCCACGGAGGTGTGGATCGACGAGCTTTGCTTTTAACCACTACGAGTTAGATCCGACGGGGTCTCGGTAGGGGTCCACGGAGGTGTGGATCGACGGTTAATTGTGGTGAATTTTACAAATGTGATTTGACTATGGAATTTCCGGAAATGAGTGTTTTGGAACTATGTTTTCTTGATTGCATGCATTTACTATATGTGTAAGATGTAAGTTATTCGTTTGGTTAATTGTACTAGCGTAATTGCTAACCCCTCTGGGGACCCGTTTTGGGGAAATTCGTTTTATGAATTTCAGGTCAGGTTCATCGAGACGAGCGGGCGCTGGACCAGTACATGGATGATGGCCGTGCGTGATGATTGTGCACGAGTGTCGTCTTAGTGTCTTTTATCTTTTCATCTTTTGTGGTTTTTGAACTAATAGCAGTACTCGAGTACTTAAGAGCTCTTGTTCGTCCGGATTGTATTGTTGTCTATTATGTTTGTGTTGGATGATGATGTTATGTTTGACCGGTTGAACCGGGTGGATTATTCTGTTTTGCGTCTTTATGACGAGGTGTTATTTTGTTGTTTCTGTGAGTCGATGGGTATGATGCTGTTCAGCCTGGTGGGTCCCATATAGGGATTCACGGCACTGTAATATACCTCGAATATCTTGAGGGTGTTACAAGTCCAACGACTTACAACTCAAGGAATTTCTCAACCACCCACAGTCATGCCATCTCAAGAAGTATTTTTCGCCGGTGGTGAATATAGTCATGCACCCAACATCAATCCCCCGACGAACCCTGAAGAGGTAAATGCTTTAAATAATTTTTACGAACGTCCCAGAAATGACCCTTTTTCTGAAACCTATAATCCCGGTTGGCGAAATCACCCTAATTTCTCTTGGGGTGGGAATCATCACCAACAACCACCACCTCCTCAACATCAAAATTTGCAACAACCATATCAAAGACCAAACCAATTCCAAGGGTCGCCCTCAAACCAACCCAGAAAACCCTCATTAGAAGAAACACTTCAATCATTCATCCAAAACTCGGATCGAAGATTTGAAGCAATGGAAGCATCAGTAAAACGAGTCGAAACTCAAGTCGGGCAACTAGCAAGTCAACTGCAAAATAACCAGAAAGGGAGGTTACCAAGTCAACCTGAACAAGCTAAAGCTATCACCACGCTGAGAACTGGTAAGATTTATAACAATCAAGTTGATTCCCCTTCTAATGATGATATTTCAATTATTGCAGGAAACAAGGACGAAGATAAGGAGTCAAATGAAAATTCTAAAGAAGAAGTCCCCATCCCAACACTCCACAAATCTACAAATCCATATAAACCCCCAATACCTTTTCCAAGCCGACAAAAAAATGAAAAACCTGAGAAGCAATTTCTAAAATTTTTTGATATGCTGTCCAAAGTAAATGTAAATCTTCCTCTATTGGAAGTAATAAAAAGTGTCCCAGCATACGGAAAATTTTCCAAAGAATTACTCACGGATAAAAAGAAGTTTGGATATAGAGAAAAAATCAGTGTCTCAGAGGTTATGTCTGCATTGATCCAACAATGATTACCTCCCAAGTAAAGTGATCCAGGTAGCTTCATCATAAATATCGCTATGGGAAACGGTAAGAAGACCACTGGTATGCTTGATCTTGGAGCAGGTATAAATTTGATGCCATTATATATTTTTGAGCAACTTGATCTTGGTGAACTTAGCCCAACTAAAATATGTTTACAATTGGCCGATAGATCGCTTCGTTATCCTGTTGGAATTATCGAAGATATTTTGGTAAACATAGAGGGGCTTATTATTCCAGCAGATTTTGTTGTCTTAGAAATGGGACAATGTCTAGAAAATGGAAAAGATCATTCTATTTTATTGGGAAGACCTTTCATGGCTACCGTTGAAACAATAATTGATGTTAAAAGAGGAAAATTAACCATGAGTATGTTAAATGAAACCGTGACATTTTCTGTGTTTAATTAGCCCCCTGTTCCTAGTTATGATTTATATGAGGAGTGCGCTTTTGTTGATATTATTGACAATTCTGTAGAAACTCTCATTATACAGGAACAAGTAATGGAATGTTCAGAGCTTAACCCGGAAGTTGAAGGAGAAGTGTGCGAAAATCTCTTACAGGGGATTAAGATAGATAGTCTGGAGTCGTTAATGGATAGCAAAGAAAAAGAAATACCGGAGCTTAAAGAATTGCCTAAACATTTAAAATATGTTTTTCTTGAAGAGGGAAATAAAAAACCTGTAATTATTAATGCAGAATTGAGCAAAGATGAAGAATTTCTTTTAATAGAAGTTTTAAAAAAACGCAAAGAGGCAATATGATGGGGTTTGAGTGATATTAAGGGAATTAGCCCTTCAACATATATGCACAAAATAATCCTAGAAGAGGGAGAAAAACCAAGAAGAGAAGCACAACGAAGATTAAATCCCAATATGCTAGAGGTAGTAAAAAAAGAAATTTTAAAATTGCTAGCTGAGGGAATTATTTATCCGATTGCGGATAGTGAATGGGTAAGCCCGATACATGTGGTGCCAAAGAAAAGTGGCATAACAGTGATTGAAAATGATAAGGGAGAGCTTGTACCAACGAGGGTAACAACCGGGTGGCGGATGTGCATTGATTATCGAAAATTAAATGCCGCCACCAAAAAGGATTATTTTCCTCTACCTTTTATTGACCAAATGCTTGATAAACTTGCAGGACACAAATTCTACTGTTTTCTTGATGGCCTTTCAGGGTATTATCAAGTGGCGATTGCACCCGAAGACCAATCGAAGACCACATTCACATGCCCTTTTGGAACTTTTACTTGTCGAAGAATGCCCTTTGGATTATGCAATGCACCAGGAACTTTTCAAAGGTGCATGTTGTCAATTTTCTCAGATATGATCGGCGATTCTATTGAGGTATTTATGGATGACTTTTCAGTATTTAGATCATCTTTTGATGATTGCTTAAATACATTGACCAAAGTACTTGAACGTTGTATTGAAATCCATTTAACTCTCAGCTGGGAAAAAAGTCATTTTATGACAGAAAGTGAAATTGTGCTAGGCCATGTGGTGTCAAATCATGGAATTGAAGTCGACAAAGAAAAAATTGATGTCATTCAAAAATTACCGCCACCAAACAATGTAAAGGCAATCAGGAGCTTTTTAGGACATGCCGGTTTTTATAGAAGGTTTATCAAAGATTTTTCAAAAATAAGTAAACCTCTCTGCACTTTGCTTACCAAAGATGTTTCCTTCATTTTCGATGACGCTTGTCTAGACGCTTTTAAAACCTTGAAAGAGAAACTAACCACGGCACCAATCGTAATTGCCCCTGATTGGTCTTTACCTTTCAAAATTATGTGCGATGCATCTGACCGAGTGCAGCGCTTTGGGCCAAAGAATTGATAAAATGCTCCGTGTGGT
The DNA here is from genome assembly GCA_033398695.1 of Orobanche coerulescens. Classification (NCBI taxonomy): domain Eukaryota; kingdom Viridiplantae; phylum Streptophyta; class Magnoliopsida; order Lamiales; family Orobanchaceae; genus Orobanche; species Orobanche coerulescens. Next base: position 66,773,974 of record CM065811.1, on the reverse strand, counting down.
TTATTACGCTAGTCTAACATTAAATGATGCGCAAGTTAATTATACGACAACCGAGAAAGAATTATTAGCTGTGGTTTTCTCACTGGATAAATTTAGATCTTATATTGTAGGATCTAAAGTGATTGTACATTCAGACCATGCAGCTTTACGACATCTGTTGAAAAAGCAACAAGCGAAACCTCGGTTGATTCGGTGGATTTTAATGCTTCAAGAATTTAATGTGGAAATAAAAGATCGGAAAGGAAGTGAAAATGTGGTCGCAGACCATTTGTCTCGTTTAAAAATAACAGAAGAAATAGATAACAAACATGAACAAATTGTGGACTCTTTTCCACATGAAAATCTATTTAAAATTTCTTCGGTACCTTGGTTTGCGATATTGTGAATTATTTGGTTTGTGAAATGCTCCCACCTAACATTTCTTACCAAGAAAAGAAAAGGTTTTTATCATCATGCAAAAACTACTTCGGGACGAACCATGCCTTTTTCGATTATGCAAAGATGAAATCATGAGGCGATGTGTCCTTAAGATGAGCAACAAAGTGTACTAACCTTTTGCCACGAACTTCATTGCGGAGGACATTTTGGCGGACAAAAGACCGCTAACAAAATTCTCCAATCAGTTTGTATTGCCATCCTTATTTAAAGACGCATATCATTTTTGTGTTCGGCGATAGGTGTCAACGAATCGGTACTATCGGAAAAAGAAATGAGATGCCCTCACGATCAATTTGGTCGTAGAAATTTTTGATGTATGGGAATTGATTTTATGGGACCATTCACTAAATCTGAAATTTTGAGTACATTCTTTTAGCAATCGATTATGTATCCAAGTGGGTTGAGGCAATCCCCACAAGGACTAATGATGCTAATATTGTTGTTAAGTTTGTACATGAATACATAATCACCGTTTGGATTTCCCAAGGCAATAATCGGTGATGGGGATCCCACTTCTGCAACAAGTTATTTGACGAGCTTATGGCCAAAAATGGCATAAATCACAAAATTGCAACTAACTACCATCAACAAACTTCTGGTCAGCCAGAAACAAGCAACCGACAAATAAAAGGGATCTGGAAAAAGCGTGCGCCAACTCGAAAAGATTGGGCTAAAAATTGGTCGATGCACTTTGGGCATACCGAACAGCATACAAGAGTCCATTGGGAATGAGCCCTTACCGTCTAGTCTATGGAAAAACTTGTCACCTTCCAGTTGAAATCGAACATAAAGCTTATTGGGCAATTAAGGCCGTTTCAATGGAATTGAAAAAAGCTGGACAGGAAAGACTGCTACAAATATCTGAACTAGACGAGTTAAGAAACGAAGCATACGAGAACTCTCTGATTTACAAAGACAAAGTCAAGAGACTTCATGACCGGAAACTTACCCTCAAGCACCTTGAACCAGGTACGAAAGTACTTTTATTTAATTCTCGTTTGCGATTATTTCCAGGTAAGCTAAAATCACGCTGGACGGGACCCTTCGAGATTGAGGAAATATTTCCATACGGGTAATTAGATTGATAAATCCTCAAACCAAAGAGTCATTTCAGGTGAACGGACACAGGGTAAAGCCTTATTTTGAAAATCAGAAAATTCCTCACGGAGAGAGCATAACCCTTGAAGATCCGTCGCATGACTAAAACAGGAAGTTGTCAAGATAATGACATTAAACGAGCCCTTATTGGGAGGGAACCCAATTTATTTATTGTTTTTCTTATTATTTATTTTCAAAAAAATCAAAAAAATCAAAAAATCAAAAAAAATCAAAAAAAATCAAAAAAATTAAAAAAAAAAAAAAAATGTTGTATGACATGGCGAACAAACACGGCGATAATCTGGACCGTTTCTATCGCCGTGTCTATTTTCCATCAAAATATCACTGTACGACACGGCGCACAACACGGCGAAAACTGGACCGTGTTTTAGCGCCGTGTTCTGGCAGACGGGTTATAAACATAAAGTCGGCCTTTCATTTTTATTTCTTTCTCACCCTAACCTCCGACCTCCTCCCCTAAAAATCCCAACTTTTTAATTTCTTTTTCTTAGATTAGTTTATTTCAATACATAACCCCACAATCAACCTACTTTCATCAAATTAGTTAGGAATTTTTCAGAAATTCGTCATCAAGCAACAATGTAAGTTTACTTCAAAATTCTTCAAGATTTGCTGCGAATTCGATTCTCATTGTGTTTGTAGATATGTGGCTACGTTTGTTCACGTGAATGAACACTTTTGTTGGATTATATGTAAGGATTTAACACTTTTTGATAAATTGAAATGAAATTATGTCAAAATTTTGATGGTTTTGGTTTATAAAATTTTACATGATGAAAGTTTGTAAATTCGTGGTGTTTTGCTTAGATTAGTATTGTTCTATTGCAAATCGTATAGTTTTGAAGCTTTCATGTACCAGGGGGTTAGATTTTGTCCATAAATTGATGAAATTAGAAGCTTGTTAAATCACGATTACAAGGTGTCCGATGAAATGCTTAAATGAATTTTTTCCTGTGATAATTGTGCAGGACAACCAGGACTCGCAAGCGCCGGGCAGCCAGCCCTTTAGCATCATCTTCTGCCACCGAGAGCGACAATTCTCAACCAGAGCATACCACGGGGACCTTTGATGCTATACGCTTTACAAGTGCTGAAAATGCGGAATGATTTGAGCAGCGAGCTCATTCCAAACTTCTGGTCGAGAAAGATATCGCACAGGAGGTTGAAGAAAAATTCAACCTATCTCAATTCTTCAGTCACCTACATTGGGAGAATGAGTTGAAGCTCCCTGATCATTACTACGGAGATTTGGTCCGTGAATTCTACGCCAACGTAGAGGCAAAACACAAAGATGACTACGCTATACGAAGCACGGTTAGAGGGACACCGGTGGTAATCACCGAGAGCTCGATAAATCACTCGCTCCACACTCCGGACGAGGGGGAGAAAGTAAATTTCAGAAAATCCTTCAATCCCCCAGAAGGACCGGTGTGGAACACTAGTAGTGCGATGGCGCGGTTTGACATCCAGTACACTCCTTCCCGAAAGGATGGAGTGAAGATCGGGACCTTATCCTTCTCCGACCAACATCGCCTCATTTTATATCTTCTCGGCACAAATGTTCTTCCTCGTTCGAGTGGTAAAAATGAAGTACGAGTTGGGGATTTATACTTTTTGGATAAAATGGTGCATGGGCTAAGTGCTATACAGGGATTGAATTATGGGAGTATTATATACAATCACATGCGAGATTTCCTAAGGAACAAAAGCCCCAAACACTCCATCCCTTATCCCCGGTTGATCACATTGATACTCAAGCAGGCGAATGTGGACTTCTCATATGCCGACCGCACATTAATTAATGACCGGGACAAATTGAGGCGTGCTACTTGTAACCGAATGGGTATCGAATTCGAGGAGGCCGCACAGCGCGACGACGAGGAAAATTCTCCGACTGACGGAGGTGATGGCGAGAGCCCTACACGAGAGACGACCTAATCCCGCCATCCGAGCCGTCAACCCCAGTCCCAGTCCCTTCTCCGTCGTATTTGGGAGGCGATTGGCTGCATCAGAGACGATCAGGAGGTTATCAAAAGTGAGCTTAAAAAGGTAAACGATCATCTCGACCGAACAGACGAGCAGATGACACGCATTCAGCAGCACTTCGGCATCAGACCACCATCACCACCGCCCGGGACATCGGCTTAGTGCTACTTTTTATTTTATTTTATTTGTGTTATTCTTCTGACTTCTTTTTCTTTTTGGCTTGTTTAGACTGTTTGCGTATTTTTTTTTCTTTTTCTTGCAATTATGGATTTTGTTTTTATTTAACTTATTTCAACATGGTTTTCTGCTTTTGTTTGAAAGTTCTTATTAGGGATTGCTATGAGGATCAACCGTACCACACGACAGGGGAGTCCTTTTTCTTCTATCTTTTCAATACATTAAGGACAATGCTTATTTCTAAAGTGTGGGGTGATATTGGAAATATATGAATTTTTAATAAAAAAAATAATTACCTCCAACAGTCAATTTGTAATATGTCTTACTACTCACCTCGGAAGACTTGTTTATAAAAATTTTGGTACGGTAAAATGACCATGTGTTAAAACTTGAATTTTTCGATGAAAGGTCAAACTTAATTGTTCCAAAAAAATATTTTGTGTGAATTCATGAAACATATATTTTTAAAACCTTGTGAGCTTTTGAGCCGTTGTTTACTTGCTATCATGCAAAAATCTCCTTTGATTGAGTGCGCTATTTGTGTTGTGAAACTCTAGAACGTGCATTGGTATCTTACTCAAAACTACGAAGTGTGTGCAAAATAGTGAAAGTGATTTTAGGCGATTTTTTTTAGCCTTTCAATCTTTTTTGGCCTACCCCAAAAATTACTAATTCCCTCGTTAACCCAATTGAGCTTATTGCCTATTTTATTGTTAACCACATACTGAGCTTTCCATCGCTATAAATCCTTTGACCCATACTTGAACAGTTAGAAATTATTTTTGACAAGGATGAAGATATTGTGTGGTGACATTGGGTGATATATATTGTTGGTAGTGTTGAAAAATGGAGAAAATATTTACTCCGCTGTTTTTGGGAACTTAGTAACCGGGTGTATTCATGTGACCCATGTTTACATTCGCGTAAAACAGTTACCTTAGATATGAGTATGCATAAAAGCAGCTTATGTATGTTTTTTTTATCCTAGTAACCGGGTGTATTCATGTGACCCATCGTTTACATTCGTGTAAAACAGATAATAAACAACCCAAGTAAAAAAAAAAGGGAAAAAGAAAAAGAAGAATAAAATGGTTGATTGAAAAGCAAGAAAAAGAGCTCAGATAATTCAAAGCATAAGTAAGGGGATTGATAGAAAGCTTAATTAAATAGCTTCTAAAGTGCTTACCAGTTGATAAAACTCGATTCAGAATATTTTCTAATGTTCGGTTTCAAGTCACTTTATCCATATTTTCCTACCCCAACCAAAGAGCCGACATTACAACCTTAAAGTCCTTTTTGATTCACAACGTTACACACACAAGTGGTAGAGATAAAAGACGATTTGCACGCCTATGGAAATTTTCACTTCATTAAATAAGCTTGAGCGAAAATATGTCCCATATACACTTGAGAGTGAGCGATACACTTATCCGGCGAATTCTATGAATTCATGCTTTTTGTTTAAAAAGGAAACTTTCTTGAGATTTGACAAAATTATAAAAACTTGGTCTAATTTACCCCTTGAGATGTGGTAAAAATTATTGGTACGTTCAATCATACCATATCTGAGGTTTACTTGAGGACAAGCAAATGATTAAGTGTGGGGTATTTGATTAGTGCATAATTGATCTAAAAATTCATATACAAAATATTCCTTTTACGGGCATAATCGTACTGATTTGTGATTAAAAATACATATTTTACAGATATGTCCAAACATGAGCTAAAAATGGTTATTTTACAGATTACTGACATGAAGCATCAAAAAGGACGGAAAACAAGATCAAATCCAACGACGGGAATTTTTCAAGGCAAAACGACCATACAAAACGGCGCAAAATGGACCGTGTTATGTAGGCCGTTTCACATACGGCGCAGCAAGGGCCGTGTCTTGGGCCATTTCACACACGGCCGGCATTTAGCGCCGTGTCCTCGCGCGTATTCCGGAAGAGACCGTGTCACCACAAAACGGCGCACAACACGGCGCAAACTGGGCCGTTTTTCATCGCCGTTTTTAGGCTGATATTTGTGGAATTTTCCACATTTAGCATCTTGTGAGCTCAACAACTATGTATGAAGTCAATGATCTGAAAATCAAGACATGCAAGGAAGATCAAGTGTGAATCAAACACCAAAGACTTGTCAAAGATGCCACAAATTAAATAATCAATTGTATTCTTGAAAATCACCTATAAAAGGACATCTTCATTCATTGAAAAATAATCCTCCTCTTCTTGCAAAGAAACACTCCTTTCTTTTAGCAAGATATATTTCTTAGAACTCTCAATTTTAGTTTGTATTTCATTTTTTGGTATGAAGTGTTTATTTCATTTAGTTTGTAATTGAAAAGTGCTTGATCAATAAGCACTTAGTATTTTACTTAGTATTTTACTTTCAATTTTTATAAGCTTATAACCTTTAAACAAGTTTGAAAATATATTTTGAAGTTTGTTTCTTGCACTTTGATTCATCATATTCAAATAAGTTTTATCTATTGTCATTAAGTTCTAGTAATTAAAAGTTTATATATATATATATATATTATGTATATCAATTATTTCTCTTATAATTTTAGTTTGTATAAACCAATGAGTAGCTAATCTTTCTTCCTAGGGGAAGGGGGATTTCTATTAGGTTATATATTGAGTATTTGATTGATTTACACTATTTTGATGAAAAAGGACTAATTGGTTTAAATAGAGATTGATCATATCCTATTTCTACTAATGAAACCTCCTTGATTGATTGTTGAGTGAATTGGAAACATATCTTTTCAATCTATCAAGTGTTAATTGTTATCAACATCTTAAGATTGCGAAAGTGGTTTAGACACCTTTGAATACGAAAGTTATGAGGTGAAAAGTTGATTACTCGACAAACATTCGTTTTTCTTTTATATCCGTGTAAATCAATTCCTATACTTAATTAAAAATCTAATTTAATGAACCCGTAATCCCCTAGATTTTATAAATTCCCAACTCATTTTAATCCTATTCATTTCCACTAGTTAAAAAAATAGTCTTCTTAAAAATAGTAGTATTAAAAATAGTCTTACTTAAAATAGTCTAATATAAATAGTCTAATATAAATAGTCTTATAAAAAATAGTATTATTAAAAAAGTCTTATTAAAAAATAGTTTAAATTAAACATAGTGCATTTTAATTAAGTTAATATTTAAAAACCCAATAATCTATTTTAGTATTTATTTCTCGTAATTTGCAATCTATACAAAATATTATACGAAGTCCTGTTGAACAATCCTCGAGAGAAAAGACCTTGGTAGAACTTACCACACTTCTACCTCGTATATATTTGCGAGCGACTCAAAAACTCCTATTTTTAGGATAAGTTTTTGACCGATCAGTTGTACCTCATCCTTCCGGATTGTTTCAACCCATACAGTGAACGACGCAGTTTCACAGCGTTAGCGCTCCGTGGCTTAGAGCTACTTGATTTTGGCAACGAAATCCCTTCGGGGACTTTTATATAAATATCCGTATCTAGATCCCCATAAAGATACGATGTAACCACATCCATAAGCTGCATATTCAGTTTTTCGGACACTACCAAACTGACTAAGTAGCTGAAAGTGATGATGTCCATAACGGAAGAATATGTCTCCTCGTAATCAATGCCAGGGCGCTGCGAGAAGCCTTGGGCAACTAGTCTCGCTTTGTAACGCATGACCTCATTCTTATCATTGCGTTTACGAATAAAAACCCACTTATGTCCAACTGGTTTAATGCCCACGGGTACTGGCTCGATACGGCCAAATACCTCACGTTTAGCCATTGAGTCTAGTTCAGCTTGGATTGCATCTTTACATTTCGGCCAATCAGCTCGTTGTTGACATTCAACAACCGAGCGCGGCTCAGCATCGTCGTCTTTAATAATTTCTTGAGTGACGGAGTAGGCAAAAGCATCATCGACTAGCGTGGACGACTGACACGTTTTTAGTGTAAATATCGCAAGTGCACGATATCGTATCAAGTAGTAAAGTGGACTTTTTGAGTCCGGTTCATCGATCCCACAAGGAAGTTTGGTTATAATTTGAATTATACACTATTAGTCTATTTTTATAGATACTAAGATAAGTGAAACACACAATTAAAAAGTTTGGTTTAATAATTACAAAGAAAATGCAATAATAGTTCTAATATATTAAGGAAATAAAAATATTGTAATAATAATAGATTGATTAAACCATAAAATGAAATAGTTGGGATTACAAACTTAGTTCGTCATTAGTTATAAAAGATGTATAGGAGATCATAAGATGAATTTACTTATTATGTTGTGTAAATTCGATTTTCCTTAAAAAGACGGTTTCTCTTTCGAACTATAAAACGCCCCTTACATATTGAATCAATCCACTATATTTCTATGTTGATTGGCTTCAATACATAGCATTAGGATTTATGAAAATAACTCAAAGAATCATCTAAGGACTAGGGGTATATTTCTATCCCCTAGAACTGTAACACCCCCAAGTTATTCAGAGATATTACAGCGCCGTAAGCCCCGCCGTGGGACCCACAAGGCTAAACATACGCGGAACCATAATTTTTGACCGATAAGGTCTACACACAATGGAATGAAAAACGATACAAAGGTATTCGAAATATAACCAGTGTATTCACAAACATCACAACTCAATTCAATACTTCGGCAAACACAGGCCGGAACATCAAGGAAAAAGGAAAACAATACTCGAGTATTCAATAGCGATCCGATTACAACAACCGAACGGGAAACTCCAAAGAAATAAAACTGGAAGAAAGACACAGTATCACACTTGCCCACCATCTTTATGCCGACCCGATACCTGCCCGTCCGCTCTCTTGGAACCTGAAATACATGAAACGTATTTCCCCCATAAAGGGGTTAGCCGTCGAATAGCTAGTGCAAGTATAACAATATGAAACATAATACTTCTCGACAATAAAGTAAATGTAATCCGTCAATTCATCAATATCCGTCAATTCATCAATTTAAGACTAGTATTCCGGAATGACTAAAGTCTCAAGACGTATGTGAATGCCGTAAAAACGGTTCGTTCATATCATACGCCGTTACATGTAGGAATGCCGTCAAAACGGTTCGTTCATTACATGCCAACATTATTTCATATGAATGCCGTAGAAACGGTTCGTTCATATCAACCATGGAATCGCACCAGAGGCTACGAAACCCTCAGAGGACCATAGGCCCGTCCCGGAGTGGCTAGAAATAATCATATCATCAATATTTCATACTTTCAAAGTCGAGAACGTACAATCATAAATGTATACTTGCCTTTGAGACATCGAGGAACGAACGGAAAAAGGGGTATGAGATTGGTAGGTCCAAGAACGCGCTTCCGGCACCTAAACGATTCGCAAGGAATATGATAATTAATTATCCATATTCAAATTACACGAAGAAACCCCCGAAACCCGTCTACGATTCATAAAGATATACGGATAATCAACTAGAGGTTGGAAAATCGTCCAAACCTCACAAGTCCGAAAACGACATAATTCACGAAAAATCGGAAGAAAACACTCATACGGTATAGATATATCAAAATCTCAAGGTTCTCAAGCTTCAATCGGATAAAGCGGACGAATCTACGAAAATCCCCAAAACCAACACAAAATCAAAGTGTTCTTGAATAATCTTTCAATAATCCGATGAATACTCAAGCATGTCCATAATCACGCATATATCACATCATACACCATGATTTTATCATCCAAAACGTCAAAACCCACACGAAATCGAGAAGTCAAGATGTCGAAGGAATTACCTCTTGAATATCCAAGCTCTATGATCAAGGAATACGCGATAGATCGACTATCCGGGCTTCCCAACCGATCGAAAGTGGTAAATCTTCAACACACAAGTGATAGCTATGACAAGAATTCTTCCCTCAACTCTCTCTCTCGCGATGGAAGAAGAAATGGGGAAAGAATGGCTGAAATCTCGCTTAAAAAGCCGAATTATGCAGTTGACCGCATTGTGTGCCGCGGCTCAGCATATGTGTGCCGCGGCACGAGCTGAAAATTGTTCCCGTGTTTCGGTAGTGTGCGCGGCTCGGCTCAGTGTGCCGCGGCACCGGTCTGGCGGGTTTTGGCTGGGATGCAACACCGGTGTGCGCGGCTCGAGTAGGTGTGCCGCGGCAATGACTCAGCGGTGTGCCGCGGCTCACTCATGTGTGCCGCGGCACCGGTCTGACTGCTCGGCCAAATATAGGAAATGTGTGTGCCGCGGCGCACACTCCTTGTCCGCGGCTCACACCTTCGGGTCCTAAAATGATGAAAATTGACCGGAAGAGAATGAAAGCAATATGATTCAATGTCGGACAACAATAACACGAAATAGAAATACGGGAACCCCAAAGCGGTGGTTCCAAGCAATGATTACAAGGGTTCGCTCAACAAATCACGATCCGAAGAAATGAAAGGTTTGAAATGACATGACTTTCGGCGGATATTACATTCTCCCCTCTAAAAGAAGTTTCGTCCGAAACTTAAGAAATAAATAGTTCGGGGTATTCCACCCGCATCTTCTCTTCCGTCTCCCAAGTCGCCTCTTCGTCTCCATGCCTCGACCATTGTACTTTAACGGTGGAATGGTCTTATGCCGAGCTGTTTCTCGCGACGCTCAAGGATCTTCACGGGTCTCTCCGGAAAGGTAATATCCTCGGCCACATTAATCTCATCGTAGTCGATAATGTGGCCGGATCAATCGTACTTCCTCAATCGGGACACATGAAAAACACTATGGACGTGACTCAAAGTGGAGGTAATGCCAAGCGATAAGCTAAGTCTCAACTCGTCCAAAATCTCAAAAGGTCCGATATACCTTGGGCTGAGTTTTCCCTTTTACCGGCGGAAAACTCCTCTGCAGTCGGTGATACTTTGAGCAAGACATGATCCCCCACTTCAAACTCCAAGGGTCGACGGAGTATCGGCGTAAGATTTCACGACTGCAGGCGATCGATGTCGGTCTCGGATGATAGAAATCTTTTCCTTGGTCTCCAACAACATATCCAGTTCTGTCCCAACTAGCTCGAAGCCTCGTCCCAACATAATGGCGACCTACATCGCCTACCATAGAAACCTCGAAGGGTGCCATTTTGATCGACGCATGCCAACTATTATTGTAAGCAAACTCGATCAACGGCAAGTGAAGCTCCCAATCACTACTCCGATCTAAGGCACAAGCCCGTAACATATCCTCCAACGTCGAATCGTCCTCTCTGTCGACCGTCCGACCGAGGATGAAAGGAAGTGCTCAATCTCAACTCGGTACAGGCGATGAACGGCTGCCAAAATGCGATACGAAACGGCCGTCTCGATCGAAACAATGGTCTTGGGGGCACCGTGCAACCTCACGATCTCGGCGATAAAGGTTCGAGCCAATCTATCCGGTCCCCAAGTATCCTTAATACCCAAGAAGTGTGCGAGACTTGGTCAATCGATCGACAATTACCCAAATCATATTCATTCCGCCCGAGTTCTCGGCATGCGATGATAAAATCCATTGAGATATCTTCCCACTTCCACTCGGGAATGGGGAGTGGTTTCAACAACCCCGGTCGTTGATGTTCGATCTTGACTTGTTGACACGTCAAGCACCGTAATACGAACTCGTAACATCCTTCTTCATGTTATTCCACCAAAAATTTCACTTCAAATCTTTGTACATCTTACTCGTCCGGGGTGGATTGAGTAAGGCGTAGCATGAGCTTCTCGGAGAATCCTGTCTCAATTCCAAATCATTCTAGCAAAGCACATACTGAAATCTCAAAATACTATCCTCGTGTACCATAAAGCCAGGAGCTTTTCCTTTAATCACATCTTCCTTCAGTTGAGAAATCATCGGGTCACTCCACTGTTTCCCTTTGATATCATCAACCAAGGACGAAGTAATTTCGAGAGTACACAACTGTCCCTGTACTCGCTGAAGCCACACTTCGATCCCTGGTTCAATTAAATCTGGCGAATCTTAAATGCGAGACGTAAGAACCTCAAGCATTTGAAGAGATGCCGATTTGCGGCTCAAAGCATCCGCAACGACGTTGGCTTTTCCGGGGTGGTAAAGAATCTCCAAATCATAATCCTTTATCAATTCTAACCAACGTCTCTGCCTCATATTTAGCTCCTTCTGACTGAAAATATATTTCAGGCTCTTGTGATCGGTATAAATCCGACACGGTGAACCGTACAAATAATGCCGCCAAATCTTGAGTGCGAAGACAATTGCGGCCAACTCTAAATCGTGAGTAGGATAATTCATCTCATAAGGTTTTAATTGTCGAGACGCAAAAGCTATCGTCTTATCATGCTGCATAAGCACACAGCCCAGGCCTTGACTCGAAGCGTCACTATAAACTGCAAAGCCCTCGCTACCATGCGGTAAAGTTAAAATCGGCGCTGAAGTCAATCGTCTCTTCAGTTCATCGAAGCTCTGTTGTCTCTCATCCATCCAGATACACTTTTCGGTCTTCTGGAGTAATTTTGTAAGCGGTCGAGCGAGTTTCGAGAACCCCTCGACGAACCGACGGTAATACCCAGCAAGGCCCAAAAAGCTACGAACCTCTTTAACATTTTTAGGCGGTGCCCAACTTAGCACTGCCTCGATCTTCTGCGGGTCTACACGAACCCCTTCGGCCGAAATCACATGGCCGAGAAACATAACTTCTTCCAACCAAAACTCACATTTCGAGAACTTTGCATAGAGGTGCTCGGTTCTCAAAATGTCTAAGACCAAACGCAAGTGTCGGGCATGTTCCTCCTTATCCCGAGAATAGATCAAGATGTCGTCAATAAAGACGACTACACACCTGTCGAGGTACTCGATGAATATTTTATTCATTAGCTGCATGAATACTGCCGGCGCATTCGTCAACCCAAAAGGCATAACTACAAATTCATAATGCCCATATCTCGTCCGGAACGCCGTCTTTGGAACGTCGGACTCCCTCACTCTGAGTTGATAATACCCGGATCTTAAATCAATCTTCGAGAAAACCGCAGCTCCTTGCAATTGATCAAATAGATCGTCTATACGAGGCAAAGGATATTTATTCTTGATGGTTACTTTATTCAGCTCACGGTAGTCAATGCACAAACGTAGTGAACCATCCTTCTTCCTGACGAAAAGAACGGGCGCGCCCCAAGGCGAAGCGCTCGGTCTGATGTACCCTTTTTCCAAAAGTTCTCCCAACTGAGTCTTCAATTCCTGCATCTCGGAAGGTGCCATCCGATAAGGTGCTTTAGAAATCGGGGCCGCATCCGGCTCTAAATCCACGGAAAAATCTATCTCTCGATCTGGCGGTAATCCCGGAAGATCGTCCGGAAAAACATCGGGATACTCGTTAACAACCGGAATTGAAGGGAAATCGACTTCAATTCCTTCCATTTTCAACGCATAACACCAATAGCCCGTACAACCTTTATTCAAAAGTTTTACGGCCTTCATGGAACTGATAAGTAACTTGGATTGGCCTAACTTACGTCCCAAAAATGAGTACTCAGATCCGTCCTTAGTCATCATAGTGATAACTTTGGTACGGTAATTCATAATTGCCTGATGATTATTAAGCCAATCCTCGCCGAGGATTACGTCCTCGCCTTCCATATCAACTACAATTAAATTTGATAACCATTCCATACCGGATATAACCACCGGAAATTCTCTAATCTCCTGATTCCCCACAATCCTATCCCCGCTAGGCAGTCTCACGATAAAGGGATCGCAAGCAGTTAAACAAGTTATATTCAAACGGCGTACACACTCCAAAGAAATAAAGGAATGTGTAGCACCCGAATCAAAAAGTACACGGACTGGATAGGATAGAATATGGATGGTACCTGTAGCCACCGCCGCATCGGGTTCGTCTGTTCGACGCATCTCATAAACCCGTGGTTGCACCGATCCGACGCTAGAGTTTCCCCCTCCAGCATTCTGATCCCGTCCTCGGCCCCTGCCAAAATTCTGCTGAGGTTGACCAGCTGGGGCAGAAGCCCGAGTGTCCAAAGTCCGATTCGGCTCGGAACAAAAAGTCGCTCTATGTCCCATCTGTCCGCACGTGTGACACTTCAACGGTGGAAAGTGGCATTCCAAATTAATGTGGCCTGAACGGCCACAATTATAGCAAGTCACCGCGCGATTTGAGGTACCCGTAGTGGGACGGTAACTCCTCTTCCCTTTATTAGAACGTGACGACTGTCCGGCAAAACGGTTAGTCGTCTGTGACTTCTGATAGTTGCCACCCTTAGAGCCGGAAAATTTTCCCCCGACTTTCTGCTTCTTCGGTTCTTCAACGGTATCATTGTCGGGGCTCAACATATCATGGGCTAAAGCTCTGTCCTGATACTCTTTCAGTGTGGTACAAGCAAATCCGGCCATGTACCGCCGCAAGTCCAAATTCATCCGCATATCAAAATAACGGATCTTATCACGCTCGCTACGTACTTGATCCTTCACATAGATTAATTGTTGGTTATACTCCACGATTGCCTGCGAAACGGGAATATCTTGTGGTTTAGCCTCGAAGAAGGCTCGGATTCGGCTCTCTCGTACCGGCCAAGGACAAAACTCGGCCTCCAAGAGCTCCTTAAATTCATCCCATGAGGCAATACGATCCTGTGGCTTGATGACCTTCCACCAAGTAGCGGCCTCCTTAGTGAGGAAATACTAAGCAATCGGTACTTTCCTCACCTCGGGGCAATCAACTGCCTCGAAAATCTTCTCCAACTCTGCTAGCCAATCCTCCCGGCTAGCAGTGCATGGCACCGCCAAAGCGTGGAGGGTGCATACGGATTACGTTCTGAAGCAGGGCATCCGTGTTTGGATTCGGGTTATTCAGCTGAACAGTTTGGGCCAAAATAGTCATCTGGGTAGCCAATTGTTGAAGTGCATTCGCCACTCCAACGTCTGCATTGTTCCCCTGACCATTTGACTGGTCGTGCTGACTCTCGGTATCGGGATGCACCGAGTTCGACAAACTGGGGTTGGTCGACCCCGCAACCGAACTGATGGAAACGGCCGCGCCACGACCTCTTCCTCGCCCACGGCCACGACCACGGCCACGGCCCCTACCAGCTGACATACTGAAGAACACACAAGTCACGTAAGCACAATTCAATCACGCATAAACAAAGTGTCCGATTCTCAAGAATACCGATAAGAAGAAGCAAAACGAATAAGGAAACCCAGAAGAGTGAGAGGTCTTACAAGTACTGGTCGCACGGTGATGATGGCAGAGTAGTGATACTGTGGACATTTAACGACTCAATCGACCCAAAAGACCGACAGCCTAGGTATCCATAGACCTAAGCTCTGATACCATATTCTGTAACACCCCCAAGTTATTCAGAGATATTACAGCGCCGTAAGCCCCGCCGTGGGACCCACAAGGCTAAACATACGCGGAACCATAATTTTTGACCGATAAGGTCTACACACAATGGAATGAAAAACGATACAAAGGTATTCGAAATATAACCAATGTATTCACAAACATCACAACTCAATTCAATACTTCGGCAAACACAGGCCGGAACATCAAGGAAAAAGGAAAACAATACTCGAGTATTCAATAGCCAATCCAGTACAACAACACTGAACGGGAAACTCCAAAGAAATAAAACTGGAAGAAAGACACAGTATCACACTTGCCCACCATCTTTATGCCGACCCGATACCTGCCCGTCCGCTCTCTTGGAACCTGAAATACATGAAACGTATTTCCCCCATAAAGGGGTTAGCCGTCGAATAGCTAGTGCAAGTATAACAATATGAAACATAATACTTCTCGACAATAAAGTAAATATAATCCGTCAATTCATCAATATCCGTCAATTCATCAATTTAAGACTAGTATTCCGGAATGACTAAAGTGTCAAGACGTATGTGAATGCCGTAAAAACGGTTCGTTCATATCATACGCCGTTACATGTAGGAATGCCGTCAAAACGGTTCGTTCATTACATGCCAACATTATTTCATATGAATGCCATAGAAACGGTTCGTTCATATCAACCATGGAATCGCACCAGAGGCTACGAAACCCTCAGAGGACCATAGGCCCGTCCCGGAGTGGCTAGAAATAATCATATCATCAATATTTCATACTTTCAAAGTCGAGAACGTACAATCATAAATGTATACTTGCCTTTGAGACATCGAGGAACGAACGGAAAAAGGGGTATGAGATTGGTAGGTCCAAGAACGCGCTTCCGGCACCTAAACGATTTGCAAGGAATATGATAATTAATTATCCATATTCAAATTACGAAGAAACCCCGAAACCCGTCTACGATTCATAAAGATATACGGATAATCAACTAGAGGTTGGAAAATCGTCAAACCTCACAAGTCCGAAAACGACATAATTCAACCCGAAAAATCGGAAGAAAACACTCATACGGTATAGATATATCAAAATCTCAAGGTTCTCAAGCTTCAATCGGATAAAACGGACGAATCTACGAAAATCCCCAAAAACCAACACAAAATCAAAGTGTTCTTGAATAATCTTTCAATAATCCGATGAATACTCAAGCATGTCCATAATCACACATATATCACATCATACACCATGATTTTATCATCCAAAACGTCAAAACCCACACGAAATCGAGAAGTCAAGATGTCGAAGGAATTACCTCTTGAATATCCAAGCTCTATGATCCAAGGAATACGCGATAGATCGACTATCCGGGCTTCCCAACCGATCGAAAGTGGTAAATCTTCAACACACAAGTGATAGCTATGAAAAGAATTCTTCCCTCAACTCTCTCTCTCGCGATGGAAGAAGAAATGGGGAAAGAATGGCTGAAATCTCGCTTAAAAAGCCGAATTATGCAGTTGACCGCATTGTGTGCCGCGGCTCAAGATATGTGTGCCGCGGCACAGCTCGAAAATTGTTCCTGTGTTTCGGTAGTGTGCCGCGGCTCGGCTCAGTGTGCCGCGGCACCGGTACATGCGGGTTTTGGCTGGGATGCAACACCGGTGCCGCGGCTCGAGTAGGTGTGCCGCGGCAATGACTCAGCAGTGTGCCGCGGCTCACTCATGTGTGCCGCGGCACCGGCACACCGCTCGGCCAAATATAGGAAATGTGTGTGCCGCGGCGCACACTCCTTGTGCCGCGGCTCACACCCCCTTCGGGTCCTAAAATGATGAAAATTGACCCGGAAAGAGAATGAAAGCAATATGATCCAATGTCTGGACAACAATAACACGAAATAGAAATACGGGAACCCCAAAACGGTGGTTCCAAGCAATGATTACAAGGGTTTGCTCAACAAATCACGATCCGAAGAAATGAAAGGTTTGAAATGACATGACTTTCGACCGGATATTACAAGAACAACTTAGAGTGAAGATCATTTGATCTAATCAAACATATTTTCTTTCGAAACATATGAAGACCATAAATATCGTCATTTATTGGCCAAATAAATAAAGATTGTTAAAACAATGAAAATCACACACAATAATAAGTAATTCACAATAGATCTTTATACAAACATAAATAACATGACTAACCTTGTTTATAATCCCACCTAAAGGTTACTTGGCCCATGAAGGGTTTATTATACATATTACAAGCTTTGGTGGTCATTATTAGTTGAATCAAGAGAAAGAATTGATCCTAACTCTCTTAGTAGATAAAGGAGATAGAAGCAATAAACTCTCTGAATAACATATGCTATACCACACTTACAAAGATCACTCAAGAACACAAGTGTGTTCTTCACACAAAAAGAAAAGTTTACAAAAAATGGAAAATTATATGATGAATGATGAATGATGAAGGATCTAAGGGGTCTATTTATACACCTAAAGTCATCTAATAGCTCCAAAACTCCAGCATTATTACATTAGATCGGATCAATGCTAGCCATCCCCTTAATAATACACAAAAAGTATAAAAAATTAGACAAATCATAACAATCTGTCAAGAGTTACGGCCGTAACATTCAGGAGTTACGGTCGTAACAAGGATGACTTACGGCCGTAACTCCTGAATGTTACGGCCGTAACTTGGCTTCGTAAATTTGCTCACTGGATGCTTTGATAGTTACGTTTTTCAGCCCAGAATTTCTCAGACTTTGCGTTTTTGCCCACAAATCTTCTTCAGAAGATAACTTTTGATATATAACTCTGATTTTGAATCCGGAAAAACTGCCGAATTCGTCTCGGAAAGCCCTACAACATGAATATATCAAAATTCAACAAAGAGAATATTTAATAAACATGTTATTTCTTGAGTAAATTAGTTATTTAATACGATCATCATCCGATAAAAATAAAATTATTAAAACTAATCAATTAAAAGCAAAAAATGAGTAGACTAGCTCAATTATGAGTGAATTTTATCGGTACAAACCATGGATAAGTGTACCAAACTGACACTTATCGCACCCCCAAACTTGAATTATTGCTAGTCCCGAGCAAGACTCTTTATTATTCATGCTCCAAAAATAAAAATAAAACAAAAATAAGAAAATTAATACACACATAAATTAAAATATAAAAAGAGAAAAGGAGATCAAAATGCCATTAATACACAACAACCAGCTTATACAGTAGATATAAATGAATCAAGATTCAAAATAAATCTACAAATGATTTTGAAGTTAAAACAGGTTTTAGTATTGTAATTCCAAAATGTAAGGTTTCCCCCCAAAATGTTGATTATTTCTTTCCCACTCGTGATACACACGACTCCCTTTTATGGTTGCTCTCGATCACTCGTTTATTTTTCGACTCAACATGAAGAAGAATTTCATTGGCGTCATCAAATATTGTGATTATTCACGAAATTGAGTGTATTGAAATTCAGCCGCTAATTAATTCAAATCTGCTCATAAACTACATCCCTTTTAGTGATAGCTTTCACACCGTTATTTGCTAACGTGGAGCTCTTTTCACTAACACAATTTCTATCTCATTTTTTTTAAAAGGTGATAGCTTTCACACCGTTATTTGCTAACGTGTAGCTCTTTTCACCAATTTTTCTGAGACGGCAGCTACGCACCAACAATGGTTAGTCCTTTATTTTTCGCAAAATTTAAGACCCCCAAAATTAGGCAGCTGTTGCTGCTCAACACTTCTCCTTTTCGTCATTTTTTTTAGGTGATAGCTTTCACACCGTTATTTGCTAACGTGTAGCTCTTTTCACCAATGACTCCTTTTTTTTTTTTTTAGGGAATAGAATTTTTGTAGAAAATCATTTTTTAGTTAAGCATGAAAAATCAAAAACTCCACAAATTAAGTAAATTTCAGTTCTATTTTTCATCAACCGATTGATTCTTCTTTTCTCAAGGTAACGAATGACTCGATTTTATATGATAATTACAAGGCTTGGTAAAAGAGATTAAGGCTAAAAATTTTTGGAATATTCAATTTTTACCGGTTAAAACGATTTTAGAAGCTTGTATATAGCTAATTTATTGGTGTTATGGCCAGATCTAGAAATCTCATAAATCAAAATAATATATATATATATATATATATATTAAAAAAAATTAAGGTAAATAACCAAAATAATCAAAACACACCAAAATAACAAAACAAACCACCCCCAAACTTGAAAATAAAACTGTCCTTAGTTTTTTAAAAATAAAATAAAAAAATACAGAAAAAGCAGAATACTCCCTGTTAAGAAAGTTGATGTTTGAGCTAACGCCTTTTAGAATCTGCAAGAGAATAAATACACGAGGCACACAATAAAAGAAAATAAAATATACCCGAAAGTATAACACAATTTTTAAGATGCGCATCAAGAAAGTCCGAAGAGTTGCCTTACGCTGCCATCAATGCTTTTATAAAAAACACACAATAAAAATTACAGTAATAAAATAACAATACATAAATCGCGAATAGATGCGCGTCAAGAGATCAAGAAGAAACTCCTTAAGCTGCCACCATTTAACACGATTATTACACATGACAGAAATTAAAAATACAAGAGGTCCGATATGGGTTTATCAAAGGGAGAGGAATGAATTCACTTTTCATTTTCTCACGGTAAAATCTTCCATCCAGACAATTTTAGCTAGAGTTGGATCTGGTTGAGGAACAAATTCATTGAGTTTTTTGATTAGTTCTTCTGGTGTTGTTTCAACGACTATGATTTGTTTAGCACGCTCGGAAATAAAAACCCTTTTCAGCAGAGTAGTCGATGAAAGATAGTAAACCATCAAAGAAACCATTGACATTAAGCAGACCTATTGGTTTTTGATGAACATTTAGCTGGGCTCTGGTAACCACATGAAAAAGTTCCTCAAGGGTGCCAAAACCACCGGGTAGGGTGATAAAGGCACTAGAATTATTTATCATGTGAGTTATGCGATCTTGCATATTTACAGATCTAAACTCATCTCCAATAGTTGACCTGGTGATTTTACTTTCAGCCAGAGATTTTGGGATTATTCCCAATACTCTTACTCCTTCCATATAGGCAGAAGCAGCAGCGCGTCCCATTAGTCCTAGACTTCCTCCTCCGTAAACTACATGAATGCATTTTTCTCCTATGGTACGACCCAAGTTGTGGGCTGCTTCAGTAAAGCATGCCTCTTTTCCATTACTAGCTCCACCAAAAATGCAGACTGTGCTAAATTTTTTTGTTGAAGATGATGACTCCATTTTTGAAAAGAATTTTTTTTAGAGGGAAACAGAGAAAAGTGCAAGTTTGAGGGATGAATGAAAGAAACAAGCACAATGTTTATTTATAGAAGAAAAAGAAGGTAAAAATTGTTTAACAAGTTTGTGATTGCGTTGATTGCGCTTCAACTACTCAATAGAATAATGAAAGCATTTATCGCGTATCACATTTTTATTCAGAAAATCTCACCACACGACAAAAATAAAAGATACTTACGCGTATGTACAGTAGTTGTGATTGTGGCTCACATCTTCCTCTGATTTTACGTTCAGAAACGACCTAAACGCCTTCTATGAGTCGGGGAGAAGCTTCAGGAGTCGCCCGTTGGTGTCCGGTCGGTGCAGGACTTGTCTTAGAGGTAGAGTTGTTAGGACTTCCACTTGGTGATCGAAGAAGTAAGCCCTCAGCTTACGAACACTCATGACAAGGGCGTAGGCGATCTTCTCCAATGGCGTATAACATGTCTCAGCGTCGTGGAGCGCCTGGATAACATAGTAGATCGTCAAGTGGGCTTGTCCCTCTGCTCGCACCAGAACGGCACTCAGCGCGACCTCCGAGGCTGCTAGGTAAAGGAATAATTTTTCACCGGGGATCGGCTTTGCCAGGATCTTGGGGTTAGATAGATATTCCTTTATCTTGGCGAACGCTATCTGGCTTTCCTTCGTCCATGCGAACTTCTTGTTCTTGATGGTTGCGAAGAAAGGCTTGCTTTTATCGCCGAGCCGTGATATGAAACAGTTGAGGGCGGCTAGACAGCCCGTGAGGCGTTGCACCTACTTGATGTTTCACGGTTCCTACATGTCAAGGATCGCCTGCACCTTGGTGGGGTTCGCCTCGATTCCCCTTTGGCTCACTATGTGCCCCAGGAACTTCCTGGAGCCCAGCCCGAAGTTGCATTTCTTGGGGTTCAGCTTCATGTTGAACTTCTCAAGGATGGCGAACGTCTCGGCGAGATCGTTGAGGTGATCTTCCTTCTTGAGGCTTTTGACTACGATATCGTCAATATAGACCTCCATGGTCTTGCCGATCTGATTAGCGAACATTCTGTTGACTAGTCGCTGGTAGGTCGCCCCTGCGTTTTTCAAGCCGAACGGCATTCGGACCCAAAAGTATATGTCTTTTTCCGTGTGGAAAGATGTGTGTTTTATGTCTTCCTCCGCCATTGGGATTTGATGATACCCAGCGAAGGCATCCATAAATGACATCATTTCGCAGCCTGCCGTACTATCGACCAAGTGATCAATATGAGGCATCGGGAAGTGATCTTTTGGACATGCCGCGTTGAGGTCGGTGAAGTCAATGCATAACCTCCAGAGCCGATTGGCTTTTGACGAGCACCGCGTTAGCGACCCACCGTGGTTCGCCCGTGGCTACTCCGATCAATTTGTTGTTGAGTAACTTCGGACTTCTATGTCGAGCGCCGCGTATTTCTGGGCTGAACTTCCTACGCTCGGTGAACAGCTTCATTGATCGGTCGATCTTTAGATAATGGCAAGCGTGTTCGGACTTATGCCAACCATATCTTGATGCGACCGTGCAAAGACTCCGATGTTCCTACGTAGCAAGTTGATCGAGATCTCCCTTTAATTCGTGGTCGATGCCTGCGCCGATCTGTACTTCCCGCTCGATGAACTGGATCCATCGTAATGCTTTCGGCTCTTCGGCAGGACGGTCGCCTCTCGTTTGGTGCGATCTCCGGACTCGGTCCTTGGATCGATGTCGAGACTTGGCTCGAAACCGATCCTTGGCTCGATGTCGTCCGTCAATTGATGAGAGATGGAGTCCCCTGAGTCGGGTTGATACGATGTGCTCGGCTCGTCGATCTCCATGGGTTGATCGTCGATCGCTTCAATGTTACATATAGTATGGGAAGTATTGAAAGAAGTAACAACATAGGAGTAATTCAAACATCTTTTTGCCATTAGCTGATCTCCTTTTACAGTACCGACCGTCCCATCGGCAGTGGGGAATTTGATACAGTAAAAGAAAGATGAGGCGACTGCCTCAAAGGTTTCTAAAAAGGGGCGACCTAGGAACCTGTTGGGAAAAATGATGTTTTGATAATTACCAAACAACAAAACTTGATATAGCAAGCCACTGTATCGAAAGTCGATCGAAGTTGTCAATCCTGTATCGAAGACCTTCTCATAGCGCCAGCATACAGCGAGCTCTCGCGCTACCTAGATACAACAAAGTCTAAGTAAACGCCAAGTATGGAAGCTGTCTCGAATCTCAATACAGCACCCTTCCATACAGCACCGGACTGCTCCAATATGCCTACAACATAATTGGATACATCATTCACATCGGAACAGGACTAAAGACCGTTTGGAAAGGAATCTTTGGTATTCACTAAAGTCAAAATCCCGTTTAATATAGAAGTATTGAAATACTGAAAGGATAAAGTATTTAAATACTGAAGCTGTCAGAGATCTTCAAATCCCGCAATATCCGGATCTTGGTCTATTCAAGTCAACTATCAAGTTGACACAGAATCTTGCTCAACGGATCTATCTCAACGGATATATCCAAGGAGGCTATATATATCCCCAGAGTTTGAAGATCAAAGAACCTTATCAACCAATACGAAGAAGAACATATACAAGCTTACAAGCGACATTCAAAGATTGAAAGACTGAATATTCATTATCATCAGATCAAGTTTACAAGAGCAAGTATATTTCTTTCTAGCATCAATCCATATCTGAGAAAGAAGAAATATACTCAGTCATCAAGAACAGCCATCATCAGTTCAAGAACTTCATATTCAAGCTGCTGTTCTTACCTGGTTACCTACCTTTTACCTTTGTGTAAAAACTGAGCTCTGTGTGAACTCAACAAGTTATTCTGACCTGTGTGGGACGAATAAGGACGAAGATTTGGAACTGTGTGTGAAGAAGCAAGTCAAGAAGGAAGCTTTAACCAATCTGTGTGAACGGTTGAAAGCGACATTCTTTGTATCAACCTGTGTGAACGATACAAGGATAGGTTTGATTATAAATACATAGTTGTGTACGCAGTATTTATAATAAACGTTTTACTCCTGTGTGGAGGACCAATGGACGTAGAGGGGTTTACCTCGAACCACTTAAATACTGTGTTATTTACTTTCCGCCGTTACTGTTTTCATAACTGCGATTTATACAAGTATACACTGCAAAACCCTATAAGCACCAAGCTAACAGGAGAATAGACCGAGTTGCTGTATCAACAGCGACTTACTGTTTTAAGACTTCTGCTACGCACTCTGATTAGTAAAACGTATAACCTGTTGCCTAAAGCACTTACCCAAGCTGTATCCTGTATACTTTAGACTGGACCAACAATTGGTATCGGAGCGGTTGATTCTAAAAAGAATCAGTCGTATTTTTAACTGAATCAGATCCTTAAAATCACTTACTTCTCGAAAACAATTTATCTTTCCTATTTCATCATATATGGATACCTCATTTATAAGAAGGGTACCTATGTTCCATATTAATGAGCTTGATGACTGGAGAAACAGGATGAAGAACAAACTCAAGAACTTCATTGGAGAATCAAAAGCTTCGCCCGCATCAACAAAGACCGAAGAATGTCTTCATGTGGTCACTGATAGTGACTCGTCTGATGATGAGCTAGAGGATAGAGCCTACATGTGCTCTATGGCCGTAGTTAAAGAGGAAAATGAAGACGGCGATGATGATGAGGTAAGCTCTACCTCAACTATTCCTATAAATGCATCTCATACCTTTGAAAACATGTTCAATGAATTTAATAACATTCAAAAGGCCCATGAGATATTGAAAAGAGAAAACATACAGCTTGAAATTTCTAACTTAGAGCTGAAGGAAGAAAAGGACTTGCTGAAGGATAATTACGAAAATATGTCAGTTGATTGCGAAAACAGCAAAGTCAATTTAGAAAAACTCATGGAGAGCAATCATCAACTTGCTCACGATCTAAATGAGACTAAGTCTCATCTTGAAAGCAAGACAAATGATTTGGCTCTACTCGAAGCCAAAGTAAAATCTCTCGAGAAACGTGAAGGAGAATTAGAGACAATCTTGAATTCTTTCGAGAAATCCTCTAATAGAATGGAAGAGATCTTAAGCACTGGGCAATATGCTCATGATAAACGTGGCTTAGGGTTCGACTCGTTCTCCAACAAAGAAAAATCTAGTACGGTATTCGTCAGGAGTAAGGAACCCATTCCTGTATCGAAGGAAATTCCAAGTCCTGTAAAGGAACCCGTTGCACCGCAAATAGCAAAAGCTGCCATTCCGCCCCCACAATCCTATTCCAGACAGCGGAATCATAATCCGTTCCAACCTGTGAGGCGCACTCAACAGCATGCTCCCCGAGCATATCAACAGCGCCAACAGCCATTCAGAAGGAAGGCTGTATCCAACTACCAAAGGCCCGCACGGCAAGATTATCAAGACAAAGACGCCTGTGTACTGGATATAGGAGCCCCGTTATTCCTCGAGACAGCAGATGCCCGCTCAGTATCAAAAACAGCGTTGGGAATCCAACTGGAAACCCAGAAGACAAGCTGTTAGGCCAAAGAAAATGGCTCCACCTCCGAGACGACAATCGTACTGGAATAACAACTATAATTCTAGATTTTTCATGCATTATAATTATCATGATTACAACGACTACGTGCCTGCCCCACGTAGATATAGAAATAATGGACCAAAAGTAGCCTACAACAAACCAATTGTTGTCCGACAAATTTGGGTACCGAAAGGCACTATCATACCAGGACCCAAATTTACATGATACCTATGCTTCAACAAGAATTGGGAACGCTACAGTCTGAAATCCCTGTAAGTTTTTATGCTTTTATTCATTAAGTGAGGGGGAGTACTTTAAGACCGAAGAATATAGTGTTAATCCGAACATATATGTAAGAATTGAATCCTGTATGTACCTTTTAAGGGGGAACGCTGTATTATTCGCGGATACAGTACTTACACTACAGGACATCAATTATGCTTGATAGTTTTTGTGTATTGCAAACAGTTTTAAGTCCACATGCCCTGTTTTTTTTTTAAACGCTTTGCACAACATCTGGACTTCTCTATCTCGAACGATGCGAATTTTAACTCATTCAATTTTTATTGCTACAATCAAGCAAGCTTAAGTATTAAAGCTGTAAGAAATTGTCTACGAATAGTTCATAGGTTCAGTTGTATTTATTACTAGACGTCACTGTAAGATTGTGCCTGCGCGCCAATCATAAAGTTTAAGATGTAATGCACTTCCCTGTTAGATGCTATTACATTAGAACTTGCCTGCGAGCAGTTCACATTTCTTTTAGACTAAGTGCTGAAGATCAGATCATTTGACAGAAGATCAAGAAGTCTGCTCTTGACATTTTCCAAAAAGAGGAAACAACGGGGATAATCAATCCTGTATCGAAGTCCTCTAAAATTACCAACAAGTGGTTATCGAAAAAGAAGGGGAAATTGTTTTAGCTTGAAGAGGTTTTGGCACCAAAACTTTGGCATGATCAAGAAGTTTTTGAAATTATCAAAAAGGGGGAGAAGTTTTGGAAATTATCAAAAAGGGGGAAATTGTTGGGAAAAATGATGTTTTGATAATTACCAAACAACAAAACTTGATACAGCAAGCCACTGTATCGAAAGTCGATCGAAGTTGTCAATCCTGTATCGAAGACCTTCTCATAGCGCCAGCATACAGCGAGCTCTCGCGCTACCTAGATACAACAAAGTCTAAGTAAACGCCAAGTATGGAAGCTGTCTCGAATCTCAATACAGCACCCTTCCATACAGCACCGGACTACTCCAATATGCCTACAACATAATTGGATACAACATTCACATCGGAACAGGACTAAAGACCGTTTGGAAAGGAATCTTTGGTATTCACTAAAGTCAAAATCCCGTTTAATATAGAAGTATTTAAATACTGAAAGGATAAAGTATTTAAATACTGAAGTTGTCAGAGATCTTCAAATCCCGCAATATCCCTATTCAAGTCAACTATCAAGTTGACACAGAATCTTGCTCAACGGATCTATCTCAACGGATATATCCAAGGAGGCTATATATATCCCCAGAGTTTGAAGATCAAAGAACCTTATCAACCAATACGAAGAAGAACATATACAAGCTTACAAGCGACATTCAAAGATTGAAAGACTGAATATTCATTATCATCAGATCAAGTTTACAAGAGCAAGTATATTTCTTTCTAGCATCAATCCATATCTGAGAAAGAAGAAATATACTCAGTCATCAAGAACATCCATCATCAGTTCAAGAACTTCATATTCAAGCTGTTGTTCTTACCTAGTTACCTACCTTTTACCTTTGTGTAAAAACTGAGCTCTGTGTGAACTCAACAAGTTATTCTGACCTGTGTGGGACGAATAAGGACGAAGCTTTGGAACTGTGTGTGAAGAAGCAAGTCAAGAAGGAAGCTTTAACCAATCTGTGTGAACGGTTGAAAGCGACATTCTTTGTATCAATCTGTGTGAACGATACAAGGATAGGTTTTATTATAAATACATAGTTGTGTACGCTGTATTTATAATAAACGTTTTACTCCTGTGTGGAGGACCAGTGGACGTAGAGGGGTTTACCTCGAACCACTTAAATACTGTGTTATTTACTTTCCGCCGTTACTGTTTTCATAACTGTGATTTATACAAGTATACACTGCAAAACCCTGTAAGCACCAAGCTAACAGGAGAATAGACCGAGTTGCTGTATCAACAGCGACTTACTGTTTTAAGACTTCCGCTACGCACTCTGATTAGTAAAACGTACAACCTGTTGCCTAAAGCACTTACCCAAGCTGTATCCTGTATACTTTAGACTGTACCAACAGAACCCATTATAGATGCTGGGCCTATCTATGAGTACAAAGCTTAGGTTTCTAGTAATCCTAACCTTGGGATCATAAAAGCATACTAGCTCGACGGAGAGCTTGATCCTCGCTTGGACTGTGTTGTCGCCGAACCCTTGGAGCACGGTGTCGAAAGGCTTGATGAATTTGATTAAGTTGCCGAGTTGATCCAGGGCGGATTTGAATATGATGTTGCAGAAACTCCCATTGTCGACCAGCACGCGATCGACCGTCTTCCCAAGGATACAAGCGGAGATCACTAGTGCATCCTCTTTGGGACATTGCACTCCCTCCCTGTCCTTGTTGGAAAAGGTGATGAGCGCGTCTTTAGAGATGGTCGGCTCCGGAGGTACTACAACATGGACTTCGGCGAAGGCCCTCAGCTCGGCTTTTCGCTTTCTGTTTGACAGGGTGGAAACCGAGGAAAGGCCCCCGAGGCTTCCACCTCCTGCTCGAAGCATGTTGATCCGACCGCCAGGGTTGATCGGAGGGATCGACTCATTAGAGTACTCCAGCTCATGCTCGATTCTGGCGATCGTATTGGGAGGAATTCTGTCGCTTGGTCGGCGCTCGCGCCCTCTGGCTCTTTCCGTCCTGGGTTCTGGCTTGGTGATCAAATTGTCCAGTTTGCCTTCCTCAAATAGTCGCCAGAGATGTCTGAGGAGGTCGCGTCATTGGCTAGTGTTGTGGCCGGGACTCTTATGATACGCACAGAATTTGCTACGGTCTAGGTGACCGTGGTCCCTTATTGGCTTTGGTTTGGAAAGCCACTCGCGACCCTTGATCGCGTTGAAGATGTGTGCCGGAGATAAGTTGAGGTTGTGAAGAAGGTGGACCTCTACATCCTTGAAGGCTTTGAACTCGCCAGGCGGATTGGCGACCGCCTTTCTGGGATTGGCGACCGCCTTCTTCTGGACATGGGAAGGTGCTTTTCCTTCTTCGGACGGTCCCTCGTCTAAGCGGAGTGAGAGCATCCTCTGCCTGGCCAGGAAACCGGCGTCTTTGCCGCGGAAGACCGAGTAGGTCGGGGGGATATCCTTTGTGAGGTGCCTGAACATGGGCGAGCGTCCGTGGAATCCGCTCATGACTGAGTTGAGAGCGAGCTCGTTGCTGATGGGCTCGCCGGTGAGGACTATTTCGTCTACCCGGTCGATGTAATCTTCGTCTGACTCGTTCTTCCCCTGTTTGATTTTCATCATGCGGTGGGGGCCTTCAGGGCGAGTGACTTTGGCGGCGAAGTATGTCGTGAAGTCTTTCGCCAGCTTTTCAAAGCAGTTGATTGAGCGAGGTGGTAATGAGACGTACCACCTGTGGGCGAGGTCGCCCAGAGTTAACGGGAACATTCGACACTTTGTCGCATCTGATGCTCCGCATCCGGTCATGTAGATCCGGAATTTGCTCAAGTGGGTTTCCGGATCCGATCTCCCCTCATATAGAGGTGTTTGTGGGGGATTGATCGTTGGTTGGACTGTGGCGAGATCGATCTGAGTCGTGAGTGGTTCGCTTGATCCAATGATCGATCTCCTGGCACCTGCCCTATTTTCCAGGAGCGCCTTCATCTCGTCGAGCTGACGTTGCATGGCGGCCATCGCCGTCGCCTGACTGCTCGCCGAGTGGATCTCAGAGCGCGAGCCAAGGCGATCGTGTACTGATCCCCTAGCCCCGTGGTGAATGACGAGCTCCCTGCCAGTGGGTTTCTTCCTCGGGCGAGCAGGGGCTCGCTGACCGGCATGTCTCCTGGGAGTCGGATATGCCGAACTCCTGGTAAAGGATTCAGATTCCGATGTCTCCCGGCTGGGGCCTGAGTGCCCGGGTCGCCATGAGGGATCGCTTCCCAGGCGGCTAAAGACGGAATCGTCCCTCCTTACGAGAGCCTTCTCCTGTGGCTCGGGGCTTTCTGTCGATTTCTCAACATAGATCCCTTTGAGCTTCCGTTTGTTTGCCCAGCGGACGGTGGACGGAGTGATGGTGGGCGAGCCATTGGCCTTCTGTCGCTCCCTGAGGATGGCTATAGCCTCCTCAATCTGTTCCGTGGTCTGGAACTGATCGAGTGAGAGGCTAGAACCATCCCTCGGGGGCGGGAGTGAGAGCCTAGCGTCGCCACGGTCGCCTTCCGCCGTGGGCTGGGATTCGGTCCGAGCCGGAATGAGATTTCTGACAGATCTTAGGGTGGCTCTCTTGGAGGTCGTTGCAGATGTCATTTTCTGAAGGTTTTTTTTTTTTTAATTGAAGAACAGTGAATGTTTCTTCAAGTATATGTCCGGAGAACAGTGAGTGTTCTTCGAGACGGTAGGAATAAAAATGAAGGTTTAGATGCCCTCCTTCTAGCGCCAATTGTTGTTACCCAAAATATTATCCGGAGATAGTATTGCTGGAATGATCGAGTAACAAACAAATGCGAGAACACTTTCGTGAGAAAATATATAACACAAGATTTGCCGGGGTTGTTAATCCCGGGCTTGAATGCTCTCGCGAGATGTTATTAATAAATATACTGTCGAGTACAAATATTAATGTTAGAATCTATTACAAGGAGTGTAAAGACTTCTAGTTATCTAGGCTTTAGAGCGTGTAGATTGCCGGAAGAACCAGATAGATAAATCTGTGAGTTCTTGCTTGGGATATATGATGAATGTATATGAATATCACTATGAATGTATTAGTGGTTGCCAAAAGAGCCTTTGATTCTCTCTTTGGTGTGTGTTTTGCACTGAATTCGTAGTCAAATTCGCATCCCTTTTGCTGCTGCAGTGAGCTCTCTATTTATAGGGGACAAGGTAGCTGGGACCCCTCAGGCGATCGCGGGCGACCGCCGTTTTTTATATTATAATAAGGTGGTCGATCGTCCCGTCACGTGGGGCTGTTCGTTAAAGTCTGGGGCTGCTGCTGGAGCCAGCTGTGCGAGCCAATGGGAGGCCAACACGCATCCTGGGCAGCTGTCTAGGGAGGACCCACTTTGTACCTTTCGGCGGCTTTGTCGATAGGTGTGGTAGGTGACAGGCTGGGGTCAAAGATCCTATCTGTCGGTATCCTTTGATGATCCGCACGTGGGCCACCATGGTCAAAGATCCTATCTGTCGGTATCCTTTGAAGATCCGCACGTGGGCCACTGTCCAAGATTCGGTCTTCGACGGATGCTGGATCCATACGTGGCACGAGATGATCGCCTATGGTTCGCTCATTAAAGACGATCGTTAGATATCAGAAGACGATCGCTGGGTACCAAAATACGGTCGCCGTATTGTGCCGAACTCTAGGAGTTTGTCCAGAGTATGTCTTCCATGGTTGGTTTCTCTGATCTTGATGACGATCGCCTATAGAGGCGTTTTAGTCGCCGCACAACACAGTGGAAATCCGTGGCCGTTGCAACTCCCTTGACCGCCTAGCACCTCCTGATTGAAAAACCTTGGATGCCTCAACAACTCTCGAGCTGTCTATAACTTTCCAATCAAGAACCTATGGATGCCTTATCAGTCGCGAAACTTCTGAAACCTCCTTCACAGAAGTACCCCTTACTCAGCTTTGAAGACAAGAGTGTTTGACTTCTCCAAGTAAAGAGCTTCTCAGAATATGACTATTTAAGATTTGCTCTTTCACAATGCTATAGATCTCTTTGATAGCTTTGTTTGCTTTGATTGCTTTGTTCGCTTGAAAGTATAGTTCACATCGTACTTTGCTCAATTCATATCTTTAGATATTTATAGTATGATCCTTTAAGATTTCTTCATAACCGTTGCATCACTGTAACAAATCCGTCCGTTGGAGAGTGGACTTCTTTGTTTATATTATAATTCCATTGCACGGCTTGATTCCTCTTTTCCAATTCTGACCGTTTGAAAGACTTTCTTGTTAGCACCATTATTATTGATTAGAATAATCATAAGTCTTCAGAATACGGATCTCAAGGAATATTTTATTCCTAGCTTTTCGGGAATCTTTTCGGCTTGTCTCCTTACGTATGCATGTGGTTCGTGATTGTTGACTTTCAACGCTTCCTGACGTGGACTGAGTGACTTGGGCTTAGCTGATATCTTGACTGAAAACCTATCTAATATCTCTTGGTCAAACCTGCCTGATGTGCAGTCAACCTTCTCTGATGTAAACTTCTCTGATGTATCTTGGTAGAAGTTCTCTGAGGTAAAGTTCTCTGCTCTGGACTTCTCTGAGATAAAGTTCTCTACTCTGAAGTCTTCTGATCTGAACTTTTCTGACCTGGTGAATGTTCTCTGATTTGATGGTCAAACTTCAGCTGATATTTGTTGACCAGTTCTTGCCTAATAACTCGACTGCAGATGGGTTTTAGTCAAACCTCTCTGATATTCTGCGTTGACCAAAACTTGTCTGATGTAGCGCCTTCTTCAGAACTTATCTGCATCTATGTTTTGGACAAACCTCTCTGATGTTTGCATTGACCAAAACTTCTCTGAAAATGAACTTGCCTGATAACTTCTCTGATAAATGGTAGTTCTACACTTAGTCAATTTTCTACTGATCAACATTTGATCAAGACTTAGCCTAAATTTAAAGGCCTATAGAAGATACTCATTTGGTTCTTCTTTATAATTGCCAAGTACTTAAAACATACATTTGAATAATTGTCAATACAGGGATGCCATCATCAAAATCTAATAAGTATTCCTAACAAATTCCCCCTATTTTGATGATGGCAAAGCTAAAGTATCTTCAAATGTAAACAGGTCTGCACAAAATAGTGCAAGACAAAAATCAAACTCAGTCTATTTTGAGACAACTAGTGGTTTTCATTCAAGTGACTGGTACAAATTTTTATTGATGTTACATTACAGTGCAGTTGAATGAAACAAAATACAGGTAAGAAAATTACAAGTATTACAGAATTACAAGTAAATTACAAAAGTAAAATTACAAGTAAATAACAAAAAATTATCTTCCTCTCCCTCTTCCCTTCCTCTGATCTGCTGCCTTGCAAGAGGGAGTGATCTCAATGGTTTGGCTCTAATTGGCTTCTTAGATACTGGGGCTAGCCCATACTTCCTCTTGACTACCAATGAAGCAAACTCTTGCTGCCCAGGGGTTGTGAAGTTATTTTCCACGCACAGTTATCTGATCTCTTCCTGAAGAGCAAGTTCATCAAGCTCATTATTCATAAGTGTAGGAGCTTCTTCAGGTCTAAAATTAGGGACCATTTAGTAGGCATTGAAGTTCTTGGAAGCATATTTCTTCAAGATTACCCAGAGTTTTGGGAAGTTCATATCCATAAAATTAATGAAGGTCTGTTGTGGGGAGCATCCTTTGTCTTGAATCATCTCCCAAAGATAATACTTCTCTATAAACTGCTTCCTTGCACTCCCCCACATGTGTTCTGCCTCTGCAGGCATTAACTCTTCTACATATTGCAGCTCCTTCCCTTCCCATTTATATCTGACCTCTGGATCATGTCTTGTTCTCCTCCTCTTGGCTGCAGGTGGATCAGATGGTGCAACTACTTTTTTCTCTTCAGGTGAGAAGTTCTTGCCTGTAGAAGAGGGAGGTCTTGTCTGGCTATCTCTTCTCTGCCTTCCCCCTGCCTGATGTCTTCTTCTTTTACTTTTTCTTCCCCCTTTTTGCCAGCATCAAGAATTGTGGCAAGCTGCTCCTCTACCCTTGTCATGAAATCAGACATGCCAAGAGGCATTATGTTGTTAGTGGGTGTTGGGGAAGGGTACTTCTTGTTGATTAGGGTATCCAACTTGGCATTTAGGGACTGCAGTTCAGGCTTAACTTCAGTTGATAGAAGCTTAGCAACTGTCTCTTCTACAATGCCTCTGATCAGCTCAGTGAGATTTGGGGGTAGCTGATACACCTGTGGCTCTGCACGAACAAAACTTTCTCCTGAATCCTTTTGTGCAGTTGGTCTCTGAGCAATGGATTTATCAGAAGAGACCTGCCTATCAGCGGGCGCCTGATCAGATGGGGTCTTCTCAGGTGTTCCTGATTTGCCATCTGATAAGTCCTTGTCTACAGGGGACTTTTCCTTCTTCTTTGCAGATGACTTACTCTCTACAGATGACTTCTTGCTTCTGGGGGGGTTTTGTTCAGGCTGTTCCCCCTGATTATCTCTTTCATCTTGGGTTGAACCAAAAGCATGATCAGGTTCCTGTTGATCATGGTCCCTCTCATCATCTTCTTTTCTTTCTTCTTCTTTCTTTCCTTCATCATTCTCCTTCTCTTCTCCTTTCTCTTTTTCTTCTTCTTCTTTCTCCTTTTCTTCTCCTTTCTCTTTTTCTTCTTCAGCCTTTTCTTTTTCTTTTTCTTCCTCCTTTTCCTCATCCTTCTTTTCAGCTTCATATTTCTATTCAACTTTTACCTTTTCCTTTTCAACTTCTTCAGTTTCAGCAATGATAATTTTATTCTCTTCTCTTTCTCCTTTTCTTACATCACCCTCGTCAGCAAAATTTTTTCCCTGAAGTACATCTTTCATGACCTGGAGGGTGAACTGGTCCATGGTTTGTTTAAAGTGAGAGATGAACCAGTTTTCCTCCAGTAACTCTCCCACCTCATTCTCTTGACAGAAATATAAAATGAGTTGTTCTACAGCAATGGGGTGCTCCCAAGTACTTCTCTCTGCAAAACTTTTTGGTTGATAGAAGTTGAGCAATTTAAGTTCTTTCCATTCTTCATATATGTTTATAAAAGAGTAGTTTAGAACTTCCTTCCTTACCATCTGTAGTTGAGCTGTGGTCAGGTTCTGAGAGTTGTTTTCTCTGAGATTAAAAGAATAGCCTTCTTGAGGTACTTCAACTGTCTCCTCTGCTTCTTCTTCCCCTGTTTGGCTTGGAAGAGTTAGGAGGTGAACCACATTGGGCACCATCTCAGATGACTATCGAGGATGATCTTCAGATTCTGCAGGTGCAGGTGATGAGGAAGGCTGCACCTCTTGTTCTTCGTCTGAGGGATAGTCCACCAGTCCTCTTTGTCTTTAGGGACTGATCTGGTGAAGAAGTGATGTGGACAACTATCTCTGCTTCAGGTAACTTTCTCTTTAATAGATTTGACAGAGGAACGTTGTCTGAGGTAGTGTCATCTGCAGGTGACTTTCTGACAGCAGGTGAATTCTTCATTGCAGATGGAGTTGATGTGATCTCCTCTGTAGGTAACTCATGGGGTGTCTGCTCTGCTGCATCAGAGCGAACTTCATCCGAGTCCGAAGGCGCTCTGTAGGGAGGGGTTCCACTGGTCATCTCCCTTAGGACCTTGGCTGCCTTCCTCTCAGATCCTAGCTTCTTCAAAGTTTCTTGATCCAGATGACCAAGTCTTTTGCTTCGTTGGAAAGGATCTGAAGTTCCTTTTGCCTTTCCGAGGAACTCTAGGATCTAACTAATCTGGGTTCCATAAGCAAGCTTTTGTTTAAAATTTTTCTCCTCTGCAACCAGCTTACCTTGTTTACCTCGTGGATTAACTGTCTGTAAATGTATTTAGGCTAGTTAATTCTTTGGTGCTGGATAAGAGCTCCCAGCACAACAAATTTGGCAGATGATAGTTGGTCATGACTTCCCGCCATGCCCATGACAATTTTGTTGGTTATGTCAAGGACATATCTGTAATCTTTCTTCAGGTTGCCTCTCTTCGCTGTGAATTTGACCTTGGTGGGTTGCTCTGGTAATTTGATCTCATACCAGGTTTCCACAGCGCTTTGTTTTAGGGCTTCCACAGCAATGCCCCCATTCTCCATTTTGAATGCGTCCGCAATGGTCTGGGGAGTGATAGTGATTTCTTCACCGAAGATTGAACTCGTGATACAGTGCTCGTGATACGGAGCTTCCTTGAAGAAGCAAATAACATCTTCCTTGTACAACTGCTTCGGGTTGATGTCCAGAAAGTGATAGATTGCGTTCTTCTTCATCATCCGGATAATGTAGCGCATTTTATTGATGTCCGCCATGTTTTTCTCCAACAAACCTTCGAAATCCACCACAATACTAAAAATAATTTGCTCCTTCACCATCCTTAGGTTAACTCCTTCGAAATACTGAGTAGCTTCCATTTCTGCAAAGAGAATTGAGGTTCTGACGTAGTGCAG
Source organism: Orobanche coerulescens (assembly GCA_033398695.1). Classification (NCBI taxonomy): domain Eukaryota; kingdom Viridiplantae; phylum Streptophyta; class Magnoliopsida; order Lamiales; family Orobanchaceae; genus Orobanche; species Orobanche coerulescens. The sequence continues at coordinate 66,738,691 of CM065811.1, read as the reverse complement.
TGAATATTCAGGAATTTTTATTGCTTTTGAAAATTAGGGTTCATAAGCTTGAAGACGATAAAGTTTTTGTGAAACGGTTTTGACTGTCTTATATAGCCATTTGAAAAGACGCATTGAATTTAATAATAAAATAAGTAAGCGGCGTCCAATTTTTGAGAAGTTAAAATGACGGTTGAATTTGATTGGACGCCATGGAGGTAGTGTGATCATGTGTTTGTCCACGTGTAATATAATAATTAAGTCGGTCTAAGAATTAGAAACTTAGCTAGTTAACCGTTTGACTTCTTGTCTGCTCTGCATCAGGTAAGTTGTGTCGCCTTGTCTGATCTGATCAGGTAGCTTTCTCTTTTGGTCTCCACATCAGGTAGCTTTCTGGATCAGGTAGCTTTTCGTCATCTGGCCTCCACATCAGGTAGCTTTCTGCATCAGGTAGCTTTTCTGCATCAGGTAGCTTTTCTGTATCAGGTAGCTTTTCTGCATCAGGTAGCTTTTCTATATCAGGTAGCTTTCTTTTCGTCTGGTTTGATCATCAGGTAGCTTTCCCAACCGCTTCTGATCAGGTGACTTCTCTTTTCTGGTTCTGATCAGATGACTTTCTTTTTAGAGCATTCTTTAGCTAACTTTGAGAATTTCAATTAAGCACTTGATTTCTTGTTGCTGGTGCGTTTGCTTCATCAAAATATACTTCTTCATACTCATTATGACTTTTTTCTACCAACTTTGCTTATATTCCTAACAAGTTGCTAACAAGTTCCCCTTCTTTGGGATGCCAGGTTTTTCTTTGTGCTGCTCTTCCAAACTGCTGGTTTGTCCACAAGAGCTTTCCTCTACTAATCTTTTTGGATTCATTTGATTGGGGTTTAATGGCATTCTTGTTCCCGAACATGTGCCTGAACCACCTTGAGAGTGCATATCATTCTTCAACCCATGCTTATGACTCCGTGGTTGCAACACAGTAGTCTTCTTATTTCATCTGCAATCAGATAAGAAGAAATTTGGGTACCCGGATTTGAGTGGGTCCTTTAGGTTTAGTGGTTTCTCATGTGAACCTCATTTCTGTATGCATCCTTATGTTCTCTGTATCCTTGGTTTGGATCATGCATATAATATGGTTGGTAACTAGTTGGATGTGGTTTGTTATGGTAGTTCCACATATTTTGAAAATTATATTTATTACCTCTATAAGATGCATAGTATCTAGGTCTATATCCTTGATTTGGATTGTGTATAGGATATGATTGGTAGTTTGAGTGGTATGAGCCATTGTAAAATCTTGGCTGAGACCTATTATGAAAGTTTTGAGGTCTCTATACCTGGTCTTCTTGGAAATTTGGATAACCCTGAGGTTTCCATTTACCTCTCCCATTTTGAAATCTGTTTTTAGGGAGTTTTTGGTAATAAGCAGAATAATGCTATTTTGGCCATTGCCTAGTCTTTTGTTTAGGTGGCTGTTTTGAAAATCTTGACTGCGGTATATTTTTGAATATTGTAGGTTCAGCAGCCTGAACAACTGTTTCTCCCATTATAAAAGTAGTTTTAGAAGTGGAGGGAGTGTTGGGGTCATATCCAAGGCCTGATTTTAAATAAAGTGGCCTTTGGTATATGCACAATCTATCTAAGGTTATAGATGCTTTCAATGATGTAATCTCTTTAGCTTGAGCATCGTTTAATTGTCTGAGTTTTGAAATTTCAGCTTCAAGATTTGTGAGTGCCCCTTATTTTTCATTATTCAAGGCTGTTAGTCTATCTATTTCAGCAAAAGCTATTTTTTCAATTTCAGTCTGACTGGTTTTGAAATTTTCTGTATCCTGGCTGAGATTGTCAAAATTCTTTTCTAGTTGTATTTATCATTTCTCAGTTGGGTATTCTCAGCTGTTGCAGCCAGATGTGCCTTTTTAAGAATTTCAAAATGTTTTAATAATTGGTTCACATATTTGTGAAGATCAATATCTTCAGACATATCAGAACTGAAACCTTATGTAGTTTGAGGTTTAGATGTTACCTCTTCATCAGCTAGGTTGGCCATCAGACAGTTGTATTCATCATCATCATCATCAGAGAAGAATCCACCACTTGATTCTACTCTTTCTTCAATCTGATCTTCTCCAATGAGAGCTTTTCTTTTGTCTTATTTTCTGCCCATTTCTTTCGTGGCTTCATCTCTCTTGAGATCAGTACAGTCAAAATGTATATGCCCGGTTTTGTGGCAGTTATAACATTCCACCTTCCAGTTGTTGGGATTCGGTGCCTAAAACGAAGGCCCAGCGGAAGCGGTAAAACGAAAATTAATTCGATCCGAATCCCTACAAGGATCGATCGAGCTACGTATATATGAATATCAAAAACGAAACACAAGAGATACAAGAAACATACCCTCGTAGTCCGTTGATTAAATGGATAACCTCCTCTTGAGCTATTCCCCAAGCTTTGCTTGATCTCTACGAATCTATTCCGCTTCAAGCCCTTGAACGATCCAACGCCGAAAGCACCGCGTCTCTACTTGCCACGCGCCGGAAAAACGAACGGAATGACAACACCTTGCTATCCTCCGAGGATACGGTTAGAGCTAGGTGATGAAGCTTGTTATAGATATTAATATCACTCTAAGTGTATGAATATCTATCTCTCTCAATATTTCCTCACAAAATTTCTCTAAGAAGTTATGAAGAAGAAATGAAGAAGATGAATAAAGAAGATGATGAAGAAGACTTTATCTCTCTCTCCTCTTGAAACCTTACGTTGGAAACAAAAGTAATAATGAAAGAGGAAGAGTTAGTCTTCTCCTTATATTCTTCATTCAACAACTCATCAAATCACTTTTTAATAAAAGAGATTCCATGTCCCCTAATGATAAACATTTCATGATATAAAATCATGAAGTCTTCCACCACATTAGGTGGAAGACAAAGAGGGGGCGGCCATCTAGAAGGGTAGGAAAAATTCGGTCCGTTTCGGACTCCCGTGAGTCCAAACAGATAAACTCCGATTCCGTTCCGATGTATTTATATCAATTAATTAATCCAATTAATTAATCATATCAAATACATAATAACATAATTAATTTCTCCAAGAAATAATTATATTCATGAATTAAATTAATCACCCAGTAATTTATTTAATTCATTAGGCCGTAAATTAATTTATCCAATAAATCAATTTAGACATCCAATGTCCCAATAAATTAGATATCCAATATCCAATATTTATAAAGAGAGAATAAGCTTGATTCATTCCGTCGTCAATCCTATTTCGCGACTCGGTAGGTCCGTCTCAGTCAGCAATGGGAGGAACCAAAGAGTAGTAGCACCACGTAGCGAGCCTGGCGGCCTACACTGTACCCCAACTGAGAACGAATGATTGGGATCATTCAAGAACCATTCTGTCGTGAATACCAGTATACGTATAAACCCTTCTTTCAAATGTCCCGATCAAGTTATAGGGTCACGGTCAGTCAAACCCTATCTGTACTTGACGCTATGCATGCGTTAATGCAAATCGAGATCATCGAGCTGTCGTGTATCTAATACAACTAGCTCCAATGCTTTGGCCAAAGACTTATGATCTCATCTGCCAATAACCGCATAGGACATATAACCCGCTCACTAATGGGAGAAAGAATTCTATCTTGGTATTCAGTAGGACCTGCTACTTGCCCGTCAAGATGCACGTCGAGGTTGACCCCCGCCTTCCGGTTTACAGGGTCGAACTACTCTAATGAAAATATTGACGTCACAAGCACATCCCTACTAATTCCTCAAATCGAAGGTTCACGAATACCTATCACAACCTTTCGATTCCGTCATTGACTGTCCCTGAGTGAAATCCATGTGACGAATCGAGGGTGAGTCGGTTCGAGTATACTAATCCAATTAGCATACCTATAACGTGTGCTCCCACTAACCATTAGTGTTCGACAGGCACTCTCCATGTCAAAGAACACGTCATACAAGTCTTCACATAAACTTAACGCCCAGTCAAGTTTCATCGACTTGCGAACGATTAAGTATTTGAGCTATAACCTTTCCAGTGCCGACCCCCTTATCCAATAAGGAGTGGAACGCTTTGCTCTCAAATACTCGGACTAGTTTCTATATGTTTATTTACGACTTAGGAATGCCAGTAACTACCAGTAAATAAAGAAACATTCATTTGCCTTATATAAATGGTTTACATAATTACAAGTACAATGCCCACACTCAACAACCTCTGAGTGGCATTCGAGGGCATACTCCTAACACCAGTTGCCTGCCTTCTGGTTCCTCCTTAGATTATCCTTGTAATTATTCTCGTATTTGGAATAATTTTTCCTGAAATTACTGAACCTCTGCATGATGAAAGCCATCTCTTCTTCAAAATTCAGAGCACTTGGGGGACTGGCTTCAGCTAGGCTCTTTGCAGATGATTCTACTGCAAATGCTATCCCTTTCTCTGCAGGTTCATTAGATGATGAATAGGGCAGCTCGAACTCATATGCCTTCATATCCGAAAAAAGCTCCTACATCTTTATTTTGTTGAGATCCTTTGACACTCTCATGGCCACAGCCTTCATGCTCCATTCAGGATTGAGAGATCTTAAAACTTTTAGGGCCATCTTCCTGTTGCCATATGTCTTTCCCAGGGAGTTTATTTCATTTATGATCCCAGTGAATCTTATATCCAGTTGGTCAATTGATTCACCATTCTTCATCTTGAAGTTGTCAAACTTTTGGGTGGCAATTGACAACTTATTTTCTTTCATCAGCTCGGTTCCCTCACACATTACAGCTGATGTGTTCCAAATTTCCTTTACATTTTTGCAATTCTTGATCTTGACCATGGTTGCTTTGTCAAGAGTCTGGTATAGGATATCTCTAGCCCAGTTGTCTAGGTTGGCCATCTTTCTCTCTTCAGGGGACATCTCGGTCCTCTTCTTGGGAATCTTCTCTGGCTTCCCAGCAACAATTTCTTCGGGAGTATTATCCTTCTCAAAGATGAAAGGACCTTTCTCAATGATACACCACATGTCATCATGAATGGATGACAGATGAGCCTGCATTCTTATTTTCCATAAGTCATATTCATCAACAGAGAATACAAGTGATCTAGAGTGCATGTGTTTCATGTGTTCCATTCTAAATGAGAGATTAATATATATGCTCAGATATATAGATCTGGTTCAGTAAAAATTGAACCAACCTCTCTGATACCACTTGTAGGTCACAAATCGTCAGGAATAAGTCTAGGGGGTGGGTGAATATACTTATTAAACTCTTTTCTTAAAGTCAGGTGAGTTTCTCAGCTGTGATAAGTACAGATGACTTATGTCGTCTGCAGACAGATAATGCGAAAGACAGCTAATGACGATACAGATAACTAATGTTGTCTGCAGTTAACTTCTAATGGAACAATAAATATGAATGCAACAGTTAAGTATGATGTGTAAAGCAGTAAATCACATAAGAGCTTATAGTAGTTTCAGAGATGGGGTAATCCTCTACTAGGCCACTTCTCTCCAAATCAGTTCGATATAAATTCACTATAAATGTCAACCAGTGATAAAAGTTACAATGAATTCTTTATTGTTACAACAGCTTCCAACCAGTGCAAATCCATGGCCGTTGCAACTCCCTTGACCGCCTAGAACCTACTGATTGAAACCCTTGGATGCCTCAACAACTCTCGAGCTATCTATCACCTTCCAATCAAGAACCCATGGATGCCTTATCAATAGCGAAACTTCTGAAACCTCGTTCACAGAAGTACCCCTTACTCAACTTTAAAGACAAGAGTGTTTGTCTTCCTAACTAAAGAGCTTCTCAGAATATGACTGTTTAAGATTTGCTATTTCATGATGCTATAGATATCTTTGATAGCTTTGTTTGCTTTGATTGCTTTGTTCGCTTGAAAGTATAGTTTGCATCGTACTTTGCTCAATTCATATCTTCAGATATTTATAGTACGATCCTTTGAGCTTTATTCATCCGTTGCATCACTGTAACAAATCCGTCCGTTGAAGAGTGAACTTCTTTGTTTATATTATCATTCCGTTGCACGGCTTGATTCCTCTTTTCCAATTCCGACCGTTTGAAAGACTTTCTTGTTAGCGCTGTTATTCTTGATTAGAATAATCATAAGTCTTCAGAACGCAGATCTCAAGCAATATTTTATTCCTAGCTTTTCGGAAATCTTTTCGGCTTGTCTCCTTATGTCTGCATGTGGTTTTCCGTGATTATTGACTTTCAACCGTTGCTGATGTGGACTGAGTGACTTAGACTGGTCTCGTATCTTGACTGAAAACCTATCTGATATCTCTTGGTCAAACCTGCCTGATGTGCAGTCAACCTTTTCTGATGTAAACTTCTCTGATGTATCTTGGTAGAAGTTCTCTGAGATAAAGTTATCTGCTCTGGACTTCTCTGAGATAAAGTTCTCTGCTCTGAAGTCCTCTGGTCTGAAGTTTTCTGACCTGATGAATGTTCTCTGATCTGATGGTCAAACTTCAGCTAATATTTGTTGACCAGTTCTCGCCTGATAACTCGATTGCAGATGGGTTTTGGTCAAACCTCTCTGATATTCTGCGTTGACCAAAACTTATCTGATATAGCGCCTTCTTCAGAACTTATCTGTAGCTATGTTTTGATCAAACCTCTCTGATGTTTTGCGTTGACCAAAACTTCTCTGAAAATGAACTTTCTTGATAACTTCCCTGATAAATGGCAGTTCTATACTTAGTCGATTTTTTATTGATCAACATTTGATCAAGACTTAGCCTAAATCTATAGGCCTATAGAAGATACTCATTTGGTTCTTCTTTACAATTGCCATGTACTTAAAACATACATTTGAATAATTGTCAATACAGGGATGACATCATCAAAATCTAACAAGTATTCCTAACATTGAGTCCCACCATGATCAAGTGAATACCGAGGCACGATATTTCGAGTTCGACTTCACAAATGTTCCCCCCAATTTTTAGGCTCCTTGTCATTCCTTGATTTCTCAGCTATTCTTTATCCATCTTGATGACACCCAGCCTGATCATCATCATGATCAGAGTCATCCTGATCATCATCTTTCTTATCTTCTTCTTCTTCTTCTTCTTCGTCTTCTTCTTCTTCTTCTTCTTCTTCTTCTTATTCTTCTTCTTCTTCTTCTTCTTCTTCTTCTTCTTCTTCTTTCTCACTTGCTTTGTTTTCAACTCATTCTTCCTCAACTTTTTTAACCTTCTCATTTTCAACTCCAACTTTGTCAACTTTATCATCCCTCTTCTAGTTAAGATTTTTTTCGGCTACCCCTTCCATTATATAAAGAATAAATTGGTCCATATTTCTTTGGAAGTTGTTTATGAACCAACTTTCATCTTGTAGAAGACTCATATCAGTTTCACTGCAGATAATTTGATGAATTGCTTAGTGGCCAGAGGGTAGTCCCATACACTCCTCTCAACTAAATCCTTAAGGGTAGTAAAGCTAATGGACCTCAAATTCTTCCAATCCTATAAGCAGGTATAATGGAAAGTTTGAAAATATGCTTCCTTACCCTTTTAAATTGCTGCTTGTTTAGCTGGAATGAATTGTTATCTTTGATGTTAAACTTGTAGTGAATGTTTGCTTCCTCAATTATTTCTTGTTCTTCGGCTTCAGCTTCCTCAGGAGTTCTAGGAAGCTCCAAGTGGTGCAACGTGGATGAGTTTCTCATCTTCCTTTTCTTCCGCAAGGGCCAACTAAGTTTTCTGAGTTGCTGGCACTTCAATTTGAGTGAGTTGTTTCAGTTAGGATGCATGACTCATCTGTCATCTCAGCTGCTGGAATCTCAGCAACGTTTTCCTCTAAGGACTCAGTTGTGTAATCAACTAGTCCTTTGATTCTTTTAGCTGGAGATTCAGGTGATGATTCGATCGTGATGGCTTCTGTCTTTTCAAGAGACTTCCTTTTACTGAAATGAGCAGACAATGTAGATTGTTGCTATCTTCATCATCCTCAAGTTGGGTAGGTGTATGGATTGGTTGTTCCTCAGTCACAGATAACTTATCTAATAGGATATTGGCTGCATTTATTTCAGCTGAGGTCAGTTCAGTTGATGGGATCTCAACCGCGGGTAAGATAGTTGCTGCTGATTCCACCTCTGCTTCATCCTCGGATTCAGACGTCATTTTGTATGATGATATGTTTGTTGTCATTTTGTCCATCATCTCTTCAGCTCGAGGTTGCTGTGTTGACAGGGCCTCCATTGCAGCTGGGTCCAAATGTAAGCCGTTTGATGGTGTGAAATTTATCTGACTTGTCTTTGGCCATTCCCAGGTGCTCCAGAATCCAGCTGATTTGAGTACGATAGGACAACTTCTGGCTGAATTTCTTCTTTGCACTGTCCCAACTGACCTTGTTCACTTCTTTCACTAACAGCCTGAAAATATAGTCAGGCCAAGTAATTCTCTGACTTTGCATTATTGCCCCCGTCACAGTGTATTTTGATGTAGACATCTGACCAAAGCTACCAGACATGCCTATTACTATCTTGTTGGTCATGTCCATTATGAAGAGAAATTCCTTGTGGATGTCCGCCTTATTTGCAATGTTCTTTGCTCAGCTGTTTTGGCATCCGTTGCCAGATCTCTAGAGGATTTTGTTTTAGAGCATCCACCGCTATTCCACGGTTCTTCATTTTGAACGCATCAAAGATAGTTTGCTATTTGATGATGATGCTTTCGCCAAAGATTGAGCTTTCTATGCCCCGTTCAGTTACTCGCGCTTCCTTGAAAAAATAAATAATCGCTTCCTTGTAGATTTCGGAAGGGTTGATGCACAGATAATGATCGATATCATTTTTTTTCATTTTTAGGATCAGGTCCGCCATGAGAAGAGTGTTGTTGGACATCACAAGTCCGATAAAGTCCATCACTATGCTGAAAATGATTTGCTTCTTCACGAACTTCAGGTTAATGTTCTTGAAATAGGTCTCGAAATCCATTTTGCAGTTTGAAAGTGATTTCATTGTAGAAAAGAGTTCGAATTTTGCTATTGGAAAACTAGGTTCTTCCTTGGAAATTTTGGAGACGGTAAGTTTTTATCGATTATTTCAATCGTTTTAAATAACGATTGTATTGAAGTTGGTTTTAAGAATAATTAGATCTGAAGTGGCGGTTCATCTTTTCGAAGAACATGCGACATTGATTTGACAATGTGGGGTAGACATATGTATTTAGAATCGTGCATATTAGTCCACGTTTGATTTTAAATAAGATAAAATAATGTTACTGAGATTAGGAACTTAGCTGGTTGACTGTTCGACTTCTGATCTGGCTGTATTTTGATCCTGGTTGAGTTTCCGCATCAGCTGGGTTCGATCCTGGCTGGGTTTCTACATCAGCTAGGTTCTTTGATCCTCGCCGTGTTTCTGGATCAGCTAAGTTCTCAGCTAGGCACTTGATTCCTAGTCTAAAGAGTTCAAAATCCCTGCTTAGTTCAAGAAATCTTTCTTATGGCAAAGGCTTGGTGAATATATCAGCTATCTGGTATTCATTGCTGACTTTTTTTACTCGCTCTCTTTTGTTAATCACATGGTCTCTGATAAAGTGATGCTTGACATCGATATGTCCTGTAAGATTCAAGCTGCAGGAGACCATTAGGGATGACAATGAGGCGGGTCAGGGCGGGTACTTGAAGAACTAGACCTGCCCCACAAAGTGAACGAGGCGGGTCGCGTTGACCCACCGCGGGTCTTACGGCGGGGCGGGTCGACCCATATCGGAAAAGATTTCATTTTAAATTAATAAAATAAATATTTTTACGAGTTTTTTATCGAGTATTTATTTTTATAATATATATTATTTGTAAAGCTTGTCATTATTAACATCAACTTGGAAGATATAATAATAAATTATGAAAAGTATAGAAATATATAAACTATATAAAAAATATATATTAAATGTATTAAAATATATATAAATTGTGGGGGCAGGCCGGGGCGGGTAGCCGCTGTTAACACTCATTCTTACACATATTTTTATAAGGTTTTTCCGGATTTTAAGATCCTAAAATGTGTATAATTATGTTGTTTGTGCTTAAATTGTGTTTGTTGGACTCGATCACGCTTGAGTATATTTGGTTGCTTTTATAGGTGTTTTTATGGACATTATAAAGCATGAATAAAGTCTCAACCCTCGATACATATCAAGTGATGCATAAACGAAAGATCAAGCCGAAAAAGACTGAAAAACAGAGTCAGAACAGAACAACACGGCCTCGACCGTGTCAAAAAAACTCGGTCATGTCGACTGACTCGACCATGTCAAACTAACTCGACCGTGTCAGATGACACGGCCAACGACTTGATCGAGTTACATGGCCATGATTTTTTCCCTTTTCTAGAATACTTCGACACGGGTCGTGTCATTTGACACAGGCCGTGTCACTTTTCTGATTTAACCACCTTGATTGACGTTTGAACAGGGTCTGAAAAAAAGAAAAATGGTGTTTTTGGCTTTATAAAAAAATCCTTGACTGGACATAGAAGGATATTCCGAGTTGGAGAGTTAGAGAGAGATGAAAAAACACAAGATTGAGAGAAAAACTCACCAAATGGAGGAGATTTTGGCAAAGCACAAGGAAGAACACATCAAGAACACTTCAAGGCTTGAATTGAGACCACTCAAGACATCATCCGAGTTTTATCTTCTTCCGATCTTTTACTCATCGTTTTATTTAGCTTGAACATGATGAACATGATGATTATTGATCTTTATTTTAGTACCATGTCAGGCTAAACTTGTTAGATCCCGGGCATGGGAGTACGTTGATTCATTATGGTTTTGAAGGATTGATATATATATAGTGATTTCTTTTTTAAATACTTGATTTTAATTCATGTTAGAGATCAATGTTTTACATGTTTAACTTAATTGCTCATAATTCGAGTGAAGTGGGCATTAATAGGTTTCGAGTATTTGACATAGTTAATTACGAGATTGAGAAATCGGTGATAAACTATGATGATATTTAATTTTGTAAACATTCGAAGTTAGATAACATATAATAGACGGAGACGTTGTTATAAGTTGTTTAATCTACGTTTTAATACATCTCGAGAGGAATTTTAAGATACTGTTGTGATTATCATTTGGGAACGCACATAGAACTCTTTGAAATCAATCCCGGCTAAACTTAGTAATCAACAAAAACCCAGCCTTGGAATCTATCTTTCAAAACTCTTAAAATCCTCTTTGATTCGGATATTACACTTATTTGAATTAGTTTTATTATTTTTCTTTCGTTTAGTTAACCATTCATCCACTTAACGATCGTCTAGATAAAACTGGGATCACTATAATCAAGTAATTAATACAATAGGAATAATTAGTTTTTGTGGAATACGACCTTGCTCAACACTTTCTACATTTACTCCGTACACTTGCGGATAGTTAAATACCAAGCGAACAAGTTTTTGGCGCCGTTGCCGGGGATTAATTTATTTTTACTAGTATTGATATTACGATAAGTGATTATAGTCGTACTTTATACATTTGCTTATTTTTGTTGCATAACTCATGTTGTCCAAATTTCTCTCCCACTCAGGTAGTGCATGAACACCCGTTCATCTCGAGTGCCTTTAGAAACCTTCATCTCATAAGTAGAAGCATTTGCCCGAAGAACAAGTGCGATCTCAAGGAAACTAAGAAGGGATCTTTTTGAAGATATGGAGAGAGCAGGATACAACACGAGGATAAATAACACGAACACAAGAAATGAAAATGTAGTAGCCTAGGATAATGGTGGCGCACAGATTGAGAATCCAGCAACTAGGGTGCAGTAAATTCGGGATGGATTCCGACCAAAGCTTGATCGAAACTTAAGAGAAATTACTCATGTTCCAATAAACACTCTGAATTTTGAGTTGAAGACTGCTTTAATTTCAATGGTTCAATAGAATCAATTTGGAGGATTTGTTGTCGAGGATCCGCATGCTCATCTCACACATTTCATGCAAATATGTGATACTATCAAAATGAATGGGGTCTCGGATGATGCAATACGGCTACGATTGTTCCCATTCTCTTTGATATAGAAAGCACGAAACTGGCTTGGGACCTTAGCTTCGGGAAGTATAAGTACATGGTAGGACCTGGGTGAAAAATTCTTGTTCAAAGTTTTCCCACCTAACAAAACGGTGAAGCTAAAAAGTGAGATTTCTCAATTTTATCAGTTAAACTCCGAACCGTTATATGAAGCGTGGGAACATTTAAAAGATTTACTTAGGCCATGTCTTCGACATGGTCTCCCGGAAGACCAACAAATGTGTTTCTTCTACAATAGTCTTACGGGAGAAACAATTTCATTGATGCCTCCGCGGGAGGGGCATTACTTGAAAGAAGTACTGAAGAAGTTTATGTATTAATAGAAGAAATGGCCATGAACAGTTGTCAATGACCGATGGAAAGAGAAAATGTTAGAAGGGTGGCTGAGGTATCCGATTCGAACCCTATAAAGGCATTAACTGTAATACCCGGCTGTAAATTCATTCATTATCATTCAGTATATTGTCACTCAGTAATTTTCACTCATTATTAATCATTCATCCATCATATTCATTCATTGTATTCACCGTCAGAGTAATTCGTATCGTGTATCAGTAATTTATTCGTCATTCAACCTGGTTGGAGAATTGGGCCAAGAATATCATCGTTGTCATCTTTGTAGTAGGCTGTGTGTGAGGAGTAGCGCACGCTACATACTCTCTTTAGCGCACGCTAATTGAGTACGGGTAGCGCACGCTACCTCTAAGCATTAGCGTACGCCAATGTGGTTCAGGCAGACAGTCCAGAAGACACTGGACTGAATTTAAGTTGTAGTAGCGCATGCTACGAATGGTAAGTAGCCTACGCTAGTTGTGTGGATAGCGCACGCTACATAATCAGTGTAGCGCGCGCTAAGGTCCGAGCAGGCAGAGTCTAGTGGGTACTGAACTGGAATGGAATAATTCTTAGCACACGCTATGAGTGGATATTAGCGTATGCTAATGGTGTAGTAGCACACGCTACGTAATTGGTGTTGCGCACGCTATCACGAGCAAGGCAACAGGACAGTAGGTTTTGGACTCCGGTATTCTGGACATCAGTTATCAGGTAGCGCGCGCTAACACAAGGTTAACGCACGCTAATAAGAGGCATTAGCGCATGCTACCAATGTATGTAGCGCACGCTAACGATGCAGGCAGTGGGTACTGGACTACCCATTACACCTTTTAGGGCATGCTAAGCACAGGAGCTAGCGCGCGCCAAACTGGGTTATCCATATATTGGACAGTTTAGCCCCATTTCGTCATTTTTTTCATTTCTCCTTCTCCTCTCGACAGTTTTGGGCGGTTTTGGGCTTTTTGAGAAGTGTTATAATAGCTGCAATCATCTATCAACATCTTCAAGCTTATAATTTGGATTAATCATCGTTTCATCCTCTCCAATACATCAAATCAAGGTAAACATTTCTTGGATCTAGAATTTCGGATTTTGAATGTTTTCCTCCCGATCTCTTCGTGTAAGCTTGCTATTATGTTGGAATATATTAGATATGGATTATCTATCTTAGATACATGTATTCCTACGGATTTATTGGTGTATATTTCGGATTTGATGAATATCTGGGGAATTATTCTAAAACCCTTGATGTTTGACTTTGGTTATTTTGGGGGTTTCCGATTGATGTTGTCGTAACCTTGAGTTGTGGTTTCCTATTGGATTATTGATGTCATTAATGAAGTTTTGTTGGGTTGAATCATTCCTTGGAGGTTTGGTATCGATATTATTGGGGTTGGTTGTAACCAAATGGAAGAATGTTTACAACATTTTCGTTAGAATGCCCCAATGAATTTGATTATTGTTGTATCGACTTTTGAGTTGATTATAATCGTGATTGATACGTATATTGAGCATTTGTTGGTAATTATGTTATTCAAGGTTGTTCGAGGGACCGATATTTTCCACTTAGGACGTTTGTTCGATGAAGGACTTTCTTCACCGGTATTTGTGTAAGTTAATTCGTACTCGGTTAAAAGGATACTCATTCCTTTCGTTGTTGTTCATACATACATATAATTCATACATAATATATCAATCATGTTGAGACTTGTAATTATCAATCTAATCATCTAATTCACGAGGAACGATGGTTCCAATCATCTCATTTGAAGTTATCACTCATTGCACCTTTATTCCATCTCGGTAAGTCATTCTTGACCCTTGACGGATTTTTATTCATTATTCCTCATCTCGGTCGCTTTTGTTCTTGTGACCTTCTGGGATTATATTACATTGTCGGGTTTTGGATGTGTGGAATTTTTAGTCGGGCACACGATGGTTATGTGTATATGCGGGACTCCGGACACATTGGACTGTGCACACGGTAACGTGCCTCCATGAGACTAATTAGGCCAAGTTGCGGGTGTATATGCGGGACTCCAGACACTCGGCTACTTGTGTAGTTGCACATTCCATTCGGGCGTACTATGATGCCCATAATTCAACTAAACTTCTTAATTCATTCATGTGATTATTGTATTTTGTTCAACTCTTGAGGATTGTTGTTCTGTGTAACTGACCCCGCTGGGGGATATTATTTTCAGGTCATGGCAAGGCAAAGGCACGGGAAGAGAATATTGACGGCGAGGAGTCCCAGTGATACTAGTAGGGGGCCCCAGTCTATCTATTTGTTCATGTCTTTCTTGATTGTATTTTCCGCTGCACTTCTGTTTGGATTGTCATTTATTCAGTGTTGTATATTTTATCTCCACATGAAATATACATGTATTCTGTTCTCCTGGGTGTGTTGTACTTGAAACTCCTTATCGGAGTAATTGATGATGTAATGTGGTTCGGTACTACATTTGCACTGTGTAATTCATTAAATTTCACTCGCTTGGTGGGTCCCAGTCGGGGGTCCACAACACTGTGATATCCACCTAGTTTGTGGTGTTACAGAGTTGGTATCGGAGATTGGTTTTGAATACTACCTTCCGAGTCATGTCTCATTGAAATCATTGTTCATCAGACTAGTATCATTGGACTTTCGCATCACGTGTGACCTGTGCAAGAGCCAAGCCCCTCAGACCAAAGAACAGTAAGATCTCTGACGCCATGGTATAATTTCTGGCAATAAGAATCACTCATTCATCATTCAACAGTCAACAATCCTCAATCATCATTTTCATTTTTGATCATGTCGATCATGTTACTCATTAATCACTCAGTTAATTTCACGGCTCAGTTGTTAACCTGGAGGATCGTATGATTAATCTTGTTAACTTGTTCAAGATAATCATTTCAGGAATTTCATCAGATAATCATGTCACCTTAGTTGATCATTCATGTAATCATTGTGTTAGAGCGCGTATGCTCATTATTTTCATTTCATGGCGTAATCATAATGCGGTATTCATGCGAGATCTATAACTATCATGTGACTTTCCTACTTTAGTATGGCGAGAGCTGGCAGAGGACGCAGGGGAAGAGGCCGCGGTGCGGGCCGAAACACGGGAGCTCGTGCGAATACATGCGTGAATGCAAGGAATAATGTTAATTCATCGAGCAGTGACGCTGCCACTCATTCACCTGGAAATAATCAATCACTGTCAGGAAGTCGCACCCGGGACACAACTCATTCAGAAGGTGTTCGGGTTGACCCACTCGCGTTTATGCAGGGCATGATGGCCCAGATGACTCAAATGGCACGCCTCATGGAGACGATACAGAACTCAACCGCTCAGAATCAGCAGGCTCCTCCGCCGCCACCTCAGAGGCAAGAGAGGAGTGTGAGCAGTATTATTGGCGACATCTCTCGCCAGAGACCACCTACTTTTGAGGGCTCGTCTGAGCCGGCGGATATTATTCACTGACTTGAGCATTTCGAGAAGTTGTTTGCTATGGTGGGGTGTCCCGAAGGGCACAAAGTTTCAGTCGTGGCTTACTATCTGGGTAAGAGCGCTCACTCTTGGTGGCTATCTCTGAAGCCCACTGACGGATCTTGTACGTAGGACCAGTTCAAGACCCTCATGATGGAAAGATATTATCCAGCACCACTCAGAGAGGCCAAATTGTCGGAGTTACCCAGTCCCGACCCCTTAATGGAAGATGATGTTCTCGCCATTACTGAGAAATTTCAGGAACTTCTTCCTTTCGCCTCATCTATTATCCACTCCGAGGCGGAAAAGATCAAGTACTTCAGTAAGAGGTTGAAACCTCATATGCGGATGCAGTTGCTTAATCACAATTGCAGCACCCTGGGCGAATTCATCGAGAAAGCTATTACTTATGAGCTTACTGCTAAGGAGATTGCTAAGCAACAACCTTCATCTGCTAGCAAGAAATCCGAGAATCATAATCAGTCAGAAGGCAGTCAATCAACCTTCAAGAAGCCTCGTGCGGGCTCTACTTTTTCTGAGCGACCTACTATGGCGCCTAGACCTACGGAATGTCAGTTCGGCCATCACCTGTTACAATTGTGGAGAAGGGGGTCATTTCAGCACTAAGTGTCTGAAGCCGACCATCACGTGTAATAACTGTGGGATTGCTGGGCATAAGTCCCGTTTCTGCCGAAGAGACTCCAGGCCTACTCCGACGACATCTCAGGCCCCGAAGCAGTCAGCTATTCAGAATCAGGCTACTCAGTCAGCATCGTTTAAAACAACGGGAGCAAACAAAGGCGGAGCCTACAGCTATCAGACAGGAGCATCCGGTTCCGGGGCTGGCTGTAATACCTCCGGTATTCCATGCTTGATTACTTTGTACTGTATGAATGTTTGGTAATATGACGTCATTTCTATTTATGTATTCCATTGAGTGCTATATAATTGTACAATGTGAACGAAACGAAGGTGACACACCTTGATGCCGTGAGACGATCGTCGGTGCGAATATGACGGTGGCCAACGTCTTGTTCCCCGATAATTGTTGACGAGCGGAAGGGATGGTCACCCGAGATGGTTAGAATGTGTTTGAGGCTAAAATTTCTGTCTAACGTACGCTATAACTCATGCCTAACGTACGCTAAATTTCAATGGTTACGTACGTTAAGGCAGCCACATTACGTACGTAACGGGTAGGTCGGTCTCCCGACCAGAATCTTCCTTTGACACGGACAGGGCTACTTTCGGCGGGCTAGATGACAAATGGGTCAACTGTTTGTTACGTACATAATGCCCAAGAATTAATGTACGTAACACTTGGGCACATTTCGGGCAGTTAGTTCCTTACGTACGTTGTCATCGCACTGTTACGTACGTAATAGACCTTACGTACGTAACACTCTTATCGTTAACGTACGTTATCTAAATCCAGTTTTATAAAATGATAACTCCCTTCTTCATTTGCACGTCCCAACACCAAGTCACTACTACCCTTGGAGAAATTCCTAGCCGTATACCCGGTTCTTAAGCCTTAAACACTTGAATTAACATTGAGGAGGTAGATTCTTGAGCTTCGGTGAAGATTATCCAAGTCGTTCAAGTCACTTCTCGTTCTCCTCGTAGTTCTTGTGAATCCGTCAACTATCTTCACTATTCTTATTCTTCCAAAGGTAAGTCACCAATCCCTGGAGTTATATCTTCGATGTTTTCTTAGTTATACTTGTTATATTGCGGGTATGGGGTAGATTTTGCTAAACTTCGTAGACAATCTTGTCGGATGAAATTGTGGTAACCGTAAATTCCGTTTCTTATATGTTTAGTTTCATACAAACGAAATTTCACTTCAAATCATCACTAGGAATGTAAAATTTGACGAATCAATTGTGGGGAAATCCATAGTAATCCGTCACCGTATGTTCCATTGTTCGTAGCTACCCTCACCTTTGATTTTTGACACTTAGCAAAACTAAGGAAGTAATTCGATAGTATAATCAATATGGGTTGTTAAACCACCGGAGTTATTGTGCAATAAAATCCGTCGATTGTAGTATTCGGAATATAGAATTATAATAGAAAGCATAGGATTCGATTTCGCCATAATAATTCATTGACAACCGAAGAATGGTAGGATTATCTTCTCGAATAAATCGATATACCTAATGTTAACTATAAGATTGAACGAGATAATGGTACACGACAGTTGAAAACTTGGAAACGATACTCATACCGACAATTAAAACTACTCTAGGAATCCGGTTAGGGAAGGGAGACTAGTTTTATTCATTATGGTCCGTACGAGGTGTTAATCGGATGTTTCGTGGCTAGTTTAAGCTCGAGCGGGCGTGGGGACTTCGTTATCATAAAGCACCTACTATCGGATCACAGGCAAGTGAAATCTTGCTCGTGAATTTCTAATATCAATGTTATACCGTATGTGTGTACGTGCCATTTTGATAAAAGCCGACGTTGTCTTTCTCTAAAGATGTATAAATGGGCCGATGTGTTGGGGATAAAACCTGTATGGTACCCGCGTGGAAATGTGTTAGGGGGTAAGACCCGAATTGGGAACCTATGTTCCGGGGTATTCCCGTGAGGATACTTCCGTGACCCTTGGTTGCGACCTTGGGGGTTTATGTGATAAAGAGAGAGACACGTCGGTTAAGTGGTGAAATATTCCTTGTGATTACTAGGTACGGTGATTGTAAAAATGTCGTATACTGTTGTTAGTAGTTGTTATTTGATATGCATTCTCTGACTCTGGTTACCTGGTATGACTCGTCATACCAGGTAAAATTGTTCATCTTGTGCAGGACATTCTCGAGGGGTCCGGTCAGACTTGAGCGGTGTTGGGATTATCTTTAACCGTTGCTTAAATTGGAATAAATTGTTTTCTTTGGAAAAACATTTGTTGTGTAATAATTCTTCGAATTACATTTTTTTTCTTAAATCTTTCGTTTCACGTCATGTAACCCTTGAAATTGAGGTTTTATCACGATTTTCTTAAAATGCCCATTTTTTTTAATTAGCCTTGTGGGTCCCACGTGGGATTCACGGCACTGTAATACCTCGGGATATTTTGGGGGTGTTACAGAAAATGGTATCAGAGAGAAACTCCTGGTTGAATAAACTTTTTCCTATTTCTTCTTTTTAAAAAAAAATCCAACACCCCAAGCGATCGAAGCTCCTAATGGGAATGCAAGTAAGTGATACGTGTGTGTTTCTATTTTGTGCAATATTTAATTGTAAACCATGCGTGGAACTGGCTTTAGATTAATACCGTTAGCGATGGCGCGCCGAGGAGCTAAAAGGGTGGTGAATGACGCTCAGGGTTCCGCCGCGAACCACAATGAGGACGGGAACACTGCCGAGACCCATCCTCGGGGGCAACGCCACCGCTTAATCAAAATGATCAGAAGCGGAACGCCGTAACAACAACCCGGGAGGCATGGATCCAACTTTGTTCGTGCCCTTGCTCAAGCTATCGCCATGGGAATTGCTCAGTCAATCAGCGGAACGGATACCGGTCATCAATGTGGAAGAAAACGCAGGAAGGGATCGATGGTGGGAGAGATGTCAAGGCTAGGCCTCCATTATTTGACGGACAGAGAGAAACACGTGGACGATCGGATTTCTCAAATGGAGACCGCCTTCGAGGTAATCGGATGCCCGAAATGTAAAGGTGCCGCTCGGAATTAATCAACTTCGTGACACCGCCGCACGATGGTGGAGAACTAACAGGCAAGAGGACCGAGTGGACGGGACGACCGAATAAGCCCGACTACTACGGAGAGAGTACTGACCCACATCAACCCGAACCGCTCTCGCACGAGACTTTTTCTGCCGGCCCGCAGAACATGCCAAGATCGAGAGATCATTCGGGCCTACCGAACCGAGCTAAGTTACATTTCCCAGATGGTTCCATCAGAAGATCAACGAATATGCCATCTTGCACAGAGGTTACCGGAGGATGTACAACGCTATGCCGCCGGATTTCACTGCACTACCCTGAGAGCATACGAGGACGTAGTCACAACATATGCTGGTACAGTTGTTAATACCGACATCGGGCATAACTCGAAGAAGCAGAAGACATCAGTTCAGCCTGGGAACAACAACAAAACGAATTCGGGACCCGCATCTTCTTTTAAGTCGGCGGTTTCGTACCAACAGAAGGGTGTATCTGATCGGCCTTACCGTAGGGACTGTTTCAATTGTGGCATGACCGGGCATACTAAGGATCGGTGTCAGAAGACGGCCACCAAATGTTTCACTTGCGGAAAGAGTGGACACATGTCTCGTTATTGCTGGCGGGCCAATTCCGCTCAGAGCCCAGCTTCGCAACTAAGTCAACAAGGCTCTGTGCAATCCCCTAGGACGCCTGCTGTTTCCAACTACCGAGCTCCATCCCACCAGAACCAACCACCACTGCACGGTGCCGGACGAGGCCGTGGGCGCGGCGGAGGTACCTCGTCCTTCTCGGAGTCAGTGCCGTCTCGTGTATTTAAGCTGAGGGCTACGGATGGTCAGCCTGCGCCAGCTATTTCAGGTACTCTTCTTGTTAACTCTCAGCCAGTGCATGTACTATTTGATACCGGAGCCACCCACTCGTTTATATCTGTGGAATGTGTTGAACGCTTAAATCTTGTTTGTGTACCTTGTGATCCCTTTACCGTAAAACTACCCGAGGGTAGTAGATTAAGCGGTGATCAAAAGGTTCGAGACTGTCGGATCTGCATCAACGATCACAGCTGGACCGCTAATCTTATGTTCTTCCCGCTCCAGAATGAAGATATCATATTAGGTATGGACTGGATGCCATTGCACAGAACGATCTTGGATACCTATCACCTGACTATCTCCATTTCGGCTCATGATGGTACCACACATGTCATCAGCGGACGTGAACACTTCAGTACAAAAGGTTCTCTCAAGATATCGCATCGAAGCCTCCCCGGCTCTCGAAATGAATACTACCGGTGTTATGTTCTTCGAGAGGACACTTCACAACTTGCAATCACAAACATTCCGGTGGTGAATGAGTTTCAGACGTTTTTCCCGATGAACTACTGTACGCCACCGCACCGAGAAGTTGACCTTACCATTGAACTCGAACCGGGACGAGACCTATTTCCAAAGCTCCTTACAGAATGGCACCGCCGAGATGAAGGAATTAAAGATACAATCGAAAATCTGTTGGAGAAAGGGTTGATCCGCCCAAGCACCTCGCCGTGGGGCGCGCCGGTACTTTTCGTTAAGAAGAAAGATAACTCTCTACGCTTGTGCATCGACTACAGGGAGCTGAATAAGGTTACTATCAAGAATCGTTATCCACTACCAAGGATTGACGACCTCTTGGATCAGTTACAAGGGGAAGTCGTGTTTTCAAAGATCGATTTACGGTCCGGATATAACCAATTGAGGATTCGGGAGGAAGATATACCCAAGACTGCATTTCGGTCGAGGTATGGGCATTACGAATACATCGTGGTATCATTCGGGTTGACTAATGCCCCAGCCGTTTTCATGGAACTGATGAATAGAGTTTTGATTGATTTCCTCGATAAATGCGTGGTGGTTTTTATCGACGACATCCTGATATATTCTCGGCCGACAGAACACGAGGAATATTTGAGGCAAGTCTTGGGCGTGTTAAGACAACACCAACTTTATGCGAAACCGTCCCAAGTGCGACTGGATGCCGGAGGTAATTTTTCTCGGGCATATTGTTTCGGCGAAGGTGTCAAGGTCGACCCACAAAAATCGAGACAATAACGAGTTGGGAACCCCGAAGAATGTCAAAGAGGTTAGGAGCTTCCTAGGATTGGCGGGTTACTATCGAAGATTCGTCGAGGCTTTTTCCCGTATCGCCCGACCGTTAACGAACCTACCGAGAAAGAGCACCAAATTTGTATGGATGCAGATCGCGTAAGAGCTTCGACGAGCTCAAGAGAAGGTTAACTACCGCCTCAAGACTAGTGATACCACAGGTATGAAGGATTCATTATATACACGGATGCATCCAAGCATGGACTAGGATGTGTCTTCATGCGTAATGGCGAGTCGTTGCGTACGCATCCCGACAAGTGAAGCCGTACGAAGTAAATTACCCGACACATGACTTGGAGCTAGCCGCGGTGGTGCATGCCCTCAAGATTTGGAGGCACTATCTTTACGGAGTTACTTGCAAAGTTTTCACGGATCATAAGAGTTTGAAATATATCTTCACGCAGAGAGAACTAAACATGAGACAGAGGCGTTGGTTGGAGCTAATCAAGGACTACGATGTGGAAATTTCCTATCATCCCGGAAAAGCCAACGTGGTAGCCGATGCTCTTAGTCGGAAAACTACACAAGAGGTGATGGTATCCAAAGATAACAGCTCAGCCCAAACCGCAGAAGAGATCGAGAAGCAACACCAAGTATGGATACAACGTAGGCAAGGACGACTATGCTCAATCAAGATACTTTCGTCCTTACTAGACGAGATACGTCTAGCACAGATGGAAGATCCTGAATTACGTGCGATTGGTGAAAGAATCGAGAGAGGGGATGTTTCCGACTATAAGATTCAGGGTGACCTGGTGAGGTTCAAGAATGAATATGTATTCCATCAAATGACGGATCAAGCAAACTATATTGAAGGAGGCGCACTCCACCCCTTATTCTATTCACCCGGAGCTAGCAAGATGTACAAGGATCTAAGCGAGTTTTGGTGGAAAAACATGAAGTGGGAGGTTGCTAGGTTCGTCGCCCGATGTATGACATGCCAACAAGTGAAGATCGAACACCGCAGACCAGCTGGAATTATGCAACCCCTACCCATCCCGGAGTGGAAATGGGAGAGCATATCAATGGACTTTGTCACTAAGCTACCCACGGCGGTGGGAGGAAAGGATACGATTTGGGTCATTGTTGATCGATTGACAAAGTCAGCACATTTCATTCCTATTCAAGAGACAACCGGGACAGAGCAGCTGGCTGTCATTTTCATCAGAGAAATCGTAAGGCTACATGGTGTTCCCTCGTCCATCATTTCGGATAGGGACACCAGATATGTGTCTCGTTTTTGGAAAGCCGTCCATAAAGCTATGGGGACACAGATACACTTTAGCACGGCCTATCATCCTCAGACAGATGGACAGACCGAGCGGACGATTCAAACCTTGGAAGATATGTTGAGGGCGTGCGTGCTCGATTGGGCTAGACATTTGGGGTTAGTGGAGTTCTCGTACAACAACAGCTGGCATGCAAGCATAGGTATGGCACCGTTTGAGTCCCTGTATGGGCGAAGATGCAAGTCACCATTATGCTGGGATGATGCCTCCGACACCGCGGTTACCGAGTTGGATCTTATCCAGGAGTCCATTAAGAAGATCTCTATAGTTCGGAAACACATGCTGGCCGCACAGAGCCGGCAGAAATCTTATGCCGAAAACTGATAGCGACCGTTAGAATTTACGGTCGGAGATCATGTTTGGGTCAAAGTATCACCTATGCGAGGCTTTCGGCGTTTCGGCCAGAAGGGCAAGTTAAGCCCGAGATTTATAGGTCCGTTTGAGATATTGGACCGGGTAGGAAAACTCGCGTATCGATTATCTCTACCGCCGCACCTGGATGGAGTGCATAATGTTTTTCATGTCTCCCAATTAAGGAAGTATGTCTATGACCCGAGCCACAAGCTCAATTTCGAAGAAGTGGAAATTTCCGATGACGCTACCTTTAGGGAGATACCGATCGCCATTCTGGATCGGCGTGTGAAGATGTTAAGAAATAAAGCCATACCCCTCGTGAAGATTCAGTGGTCGCACCACGGCATGGAAGAGGCGACTTGGGAAACCGAGTCGAGCATGAAGGAGAGTCATCCCGAGTTATTTTCTTAAGTTTCGAGACGAAACTATTTTAAGAGGGGTGATATGTAATACCTCCGGTATTCCATGCTTGATTACTTTGTACTGTATGAATGTTTGGTAATATGACGTCATTTCTATTTATGTATTCCATTGAGTGCTATATAATTGTACAATGTGAACGAAACGAAGGTGACACACCTTGATGCCGTGAGACGATCGTCGGTGCGAATATGACGGTGGCCAACGTCTTGTTCCCCGATAATTGTTGACGAGCGGAAGGGATGGTCACCCGAGATGGTTAGAATGTGTTTGAGGCTAAAATTTCTGTCTAACGACGCTATAACTCATGCCTAACGTCGCTAAATTTCAATGGTTACGTGCGTTAAGGCACCACATTACGTGCGTAACGGGTAGGTCGGTCTCCACCGTAATCTTCCTTTGACACGGACAGGGCTACTTTCGGCGGGCTAGATGACAAACGAGTCAACTGTTTGTTACGTACGTAATGCCCAAGAATTAACGTACGTAACACTTGGGCACATTTCGGGCAGTTAGTTCCTTAC
Source organism: Orobanche coerulescens (assembly GCA_033398695.1). Classification (NCBI taxonomy): domain Eukaryota; kingdom Viridiplantae; phylum Streptophyta; class Magnoliopsida; order Lamiales; family Orobanchaceae; genus Orobanche; species Orobanche coerulescens. The sequence continues at coordinate 66,714,408 of CM065811.1, read as the reverse complement.
GTACGTTGTCATCGCACTGTTACGTATGTAATAGACCTTACGTACGTAACACTCTTATCGTTAACGTACGTTATCTAAATCCAGTTTTATAAAATGATAACTCCCTTCTTCATTTGCACGTCCCAACACCAAGTCACTACTACCCTTGGAGAAATTCCTAGCCCTATACCCGGTTCTTAAGCCTTAAACACTTGAATTAACATTGAGGAGGTAGATTCTTGAGCTTCGGTGAAGATTATCCAAGTCGTTCAAGTCACTTTTCGTTCTCCTCGTAGTTCTTGTGAATCCGTCAACTATCTTCACTATTCTTCTTCTTCCAAAGGTAAGTCACCAATCCCTGGAGTTATATCTTCGATGTTTTCTTAGTTATACTTGTTATATTGCGGGTATGGGGTAGATTTTGCTAAACTTCGTAGACAATCTTGTCGGATGAAATTGTGGTAACCGTAAATTCCGTTTCTTATATGTTTAGTTTCATACAAACGAAATTTCACTTCAAATCATCACGAGGAATGTAAAATTTGACGAATCAATTGTGGGGAAATCCATAGTAATCCGTCACCGTATGTTCCATTGTTCGTAGCTACCCTCACCTTTGATTTTTGACACTTAGCAAAACTAAGGAAGTAATTCGATAGTATAATCAATATGGGTTGTTAAACCACCGGAGTTATTGTGCAATAAAATCCGTCGATTGTAGTATTCGGAATATAGAATTATAATAGAAAGCATAGGATTCGATTTCGCCATAATAATTCATTGACAACCGAAGAATGGTAGGATTATCTTCTCGAATAAATCGATATACCTAATGTTAACTATAAGATTGAATGAGATAATGGTACACGACACTTGAAAACTTGGAAACGATACTCATACCGACAATTAAAACTACTCTAGGAATCCGGTTAGGGAAGGGAGACTAGTTTTATTCATTATGGTCCGTACGAGGTGTTAATCGGATGTTTCGTGGCTAGGTTAAGCTCGAGCGGGCGTGGGGACTTCGTTATCATAAAGCACCTACTATCGGATCACAGGCAAGTGAAATCTTGCTCGTGAATTTCTAATATCAATGTTATACCGTATGTGTGTACGTGCCATTTTGATAAAAGCCGACGTTGTCTTTATCTAAAGATGTATAAATGGGCCGATGTGTTGGGGATAAAACCTGTATGGTACCCGCGTGGAAATGTGTTAGGGGGTAAGACCCGAATTGGGCACCTATGTTCCGGGGTATTCCCGTGAGGATACTTCCGTGACCCTTGGTTGCGACCTTGGGGGTTTATGAGATAAAGAGAGAGACACGTCGGTTAAGTGGTGAAATATTCCTTGTGATTACTAGGTACGGTGATTGTAAAAATGTTGTATACTGTTGTTAGTAGTTGTTATTTGATATGCATTCTCGACTCGATTGTTACAGTATGACTCGTCATACCAGGTAAAATTGTTCATCTTGTGCAGGACATTCCCGAGGGGTCCGGTCAGACTTGAGCGGTGTTGGGATTATCTTTAACCGTTGCTTAAATTGGAATAAATTGTTTTCTTTGGAAAAACATTTGTTGTGTAATAATTCTTCGAATTACATTTTTTTTATTAAATCTTTCGTTTCACGTCATGTAACCCTTGAAATTGAGGTTTTATCACGATTTTCTTAAAATGCCCATTTTTTTTAATTAGACTTGTGGGTCCCATGTGGGATTCACGGCACTGTAATACCTCGGGATATTTTGGGGGTGTTACACTGGCAAGCCCCGAATATATGAAATGAAGAGAGCCGATGATCCGGGGGCCCAAATGATCTCAGGGTCTAAATTCTATCTCAACCTCTGTGTACCCTTTTTGATACTGGTGCATCGCATTCATTCATTTCCGAGTCATGCTTGAGTAGACTTCACCTGGATAGTGCTGCTAGTTGTGAACCTTATATCATTGGTCTACCTGACGATAGAAGAATAATCGTAGATCATGAGATTAAGAATTGTCCGATTCAGCTTAATGGCCGTGTGTGGTTGGCAGACCTGATCGTAGTAGATTTACCCAAATATGATGTTATTTTGGGTATTGATTGGATGGATCGTCATGATGCCATCCTTAGCGTTCGTAAGTGTATGGTCTCTATCATTTCAGACGAAGGGGTCGAGTGTGTATTTCAGGGGGTAACCCCAGCCGTTCCGGAAAAGTTATCAATATGATGAAAGCAGTGAGATTGCTCAATCAGGGGTATGTTGGTTATTGGTGCTATATTAACAAGACCGAGAAATCATCAATGTCATTGGCGGACATTCCGGTAGTGAGGGAATACACCGATGTATTTCCAGACAAGTTACCTGGTTTGCCTCCATAGAGAGATGTGGAATTCACGATTGAGTTGAAGCATGGTGAATCTCCAATATAGAAAGCACCATATCGAATGGCCCCGACCGAAATGCAAGAATTGAAGAATCAACTTGAGGAATTATCCGAGAGAGGTTATATATGACCGAGTGCATCCGCGTGGGGAGCACCTGTATTGTTTGTCAAGAAGAACGACGGTTCATTTCGCTTGTGTATTGATTATCGAGAGTTGAACAGGGTGACGATCAGGAATAAATATCTCCTACCCCGTATTGATGATCTCTTAGATCAACTTCAGGGAGCTTCAGTATTTTCCAAGATTGATTTAGGATCCGGGTATCATCAGTTGCGAATTCGAGAGTCGGATATCACGAGGACGGCGTTTCGAACACGCTATGGACATTACGAGTTTGTGGTGATGCAGTTCGGGTTAACTAATGCACCTGCAGCATTCATGGAATTAATGAATTGAGTTTTCATCAACTATTTGGATCCGTTCGTGGTTGTCTTCATTGATGACATTTTGATTTATTCTCGTGACCGAGAGGAGCACGAATTTCACCTTCATCAGGTTCTTGACGTGTTAAGATGAGAGCAGCTCTATGGAAAGTTTTCCAAATGTGAATTCTGGATGTCCGAAGTGACGTTTCTCGGACATGTGATTTCATCAGACGGAGTATGTATCGACCCTCAGAAGACGGAGGCTATCCGATATTGGAAACCTCCGAAGAATCTTAAGGAAATCCGAAGCTTTCTCGGATTAGCTAGTTATTATCAGCGATTTGTGGAAGGATTTTCTAAAACCGCTCAACCCTTGACGAACCTTTTGCGGAAGGATAAGAAATACATGTGGTCTGACGCGTGTCAGAAGAGTTTTGAGGAACTCAAGATCCGTTTAATTTCAGCACCTGTCCTTTCCTTGCCACAAGGGACGGGAGGATTCATGGTTTATAGTGACGCGTCCGGACACGGTCTTGGATGTGTACTAATGCAGAACAGGAAAGTAATTGCTTATGCCTTATGGCAACTGAGGCCTTATGAGGTTAATTATCCGACCCACGACCTGGAGCTAGCGGCCGTGGTATTCGCGTTGAATATTTGGCGTCATTATCTTTATGGCGTTACCTATCATATTTTCACCGACCATAAGAGTTTGAAGTATATATTTACTCAGAAGGAGTTGAATATGCGATAGAGACGGTGGTTAGAACTGATTAAGGATTATGATATCGAGATTCAATACCACCCGGGCAAGGCGAACGTTGTCGCCGATGCCTTGAGTCGTAAGTTCGTTCAGGAGCAAATGCTTGCTCGTTTAACCGTTCAGAAGGAACTTCAACAAGAATTCCTAAGGCATGAGATCGAGGTTTGGTTATAGCGTGTACAAGGACAGTTATGTATGCTGGAGATTTCATCGCCACTTGAGGAGGCGATCAGAGTGAATCAGGGTTCAGACCCATTTTTATTGCGCATTCGAGATGATGTGACTTATGGGAAAGCCCCTGGATTTGTGGTCCCCGGGGATAGACTTTTGCGATTTAAGAATCGGTTATGTATTCCGGCGGATGACGAGTTGAAAAACTCGATTCTGAGAGAGGCCCATGCTACCCCTTATTCTATTCATCCGGGGTGTAGCAAGATGTACAAGGACTTGAAACAAAATTACTGGTGGAGTAATATGAATCGAAAAGTCGCAGAATTTGTTTCGAGATGTCTAACCTGTCAGAAAGTCAAGATAGAACATCAACGACCGGCGGGTATGCTGAAACCGCTCCCTATTCCAGAATGGAAGTGGGAGGATATTTCAACGGATTTCATCACGAGTTTGCCGACGAGTCATCGTGGCATGAATACAATTTGGGTTGTTGTACACCGTTTAACTAAGTCAGCTTATTTTCTCGAGATTAAGGATACATGGGGTCCTGAGAGACTTGCCCAGTTATTTATTAAAGAAGTAGTGAGATTGCATGGTACTCCTAAAAGTATCGTTTCTGATCTTGACGGGCGATTCGTGTCACATTTTTGGAAATCAGTTCATCGTGCTATGGAAACTCAGCTCAATTTCAGCACGGCTTTTCACCCTCAGTCCGACGAGCAATCAGAGAGAACTATTCAAACGTTGGAGGACATGTTGAGGGCATGCGTCCTCGATTGGAAAGATGATTGGGAAGCCCAACTGTCGTTGATCGAGTTCACGTACAATAATAATTGGCATGCTTCGATTAATATGGCACCTTACGAAGCCTTGTACAGTCATCGTTGTCAATCTCCTTTGTGTTGGGATGACTTATCAGAATCAATCGGCACCGAGCCCGATATGCTTATAGTCACCCGCGAGAAGGTAGCTTTGATTAGGAGTCGTTTGTTGACCGCTCAGAGTCGAAAAAAATCATATGAAGATAATCGTCTTCGACCACTAGAGTTCGAGGCAGGTGACCACGTTTTGGTCAAGGTATCCCCGAGTCGAGGTATCTTCCGTTTTGGGAAATGGGGGAAGTTGAGTCCGACATTCATTAGACCGTTTGAGATTTTGGATCGAGTAGGCAGTCTGGCTTATCGATTGGCCTTATCTCTGGCTTTGAGCCGAATTCATAATGTGTTTCACGTCTCTTAGCTGAGGAAGTATGTTGCCGACCCGAGTCACATACTTTAGTTCGATGAAATCGAGATCGTGGATGATCATTCGTATGAGGAGCATCCTGTACGAGTGTTAGAGCAGTGTATCAAACAGTTGAGGAGCAAGACGATTCCTTTGTTTAAGATTCAGTGGTCTAGACATAGAGTCGAAGAGGCTACTTGGGGAACCGATGATAGTATGCGGGAGAGTTATCCCGAAGTTTGACCCTTAGTTTCGGGGACGAAAGTCTTTTTAAGGGGAGGAGTATGTAATACCTGGCTGTAAATTCATTCATTATCATTCAGTATATTGTCACTCAGTAATTTTCACTCATTATTAATCATTCTTCCATCATATTCATTCATTGTATTCACCGTCAGAGTAATTCGTATCGTGTATCAGTAATTTATTCGTCATTCAACCTGGTTGGAGAATTGGGCCGGGAATAGCATCATTGTCATCTTTGTAGTGGGCTGTGTGTGAGGCGTAGCGCATGCTACGTACTCTCTTTAGCGCACGCTAATTGAGTACGGGTAGCGCACGCTACCTCTAAGCATTAGCGTACGCTAATGTGGTTCAGGCAGACAAGCCAGAAGGCACTGGACTGAATTTAAGTTGTATTAGCGCACGCTACGAATGGTGAGTAGCGTACGCTAGTTGTGTGGATAGCGCACGCTACGTAATCAGTGTAGCGCGCGCTAAGGTCTAAGCAGGCAGAGTCCAGTGGGTACTGGACTGTAATGGAATAATTCTTAGCGCGCGCTATGAGTGGATATTAGCGTACGCTAATGGTGTAGTAGCACACGCTAAGTAATTGGTGTAGCGCACGCTATCGCGAGCAAGGCAAGAGGACAGTAGGTTCTAGACTCCGGTATTCTGGACATCAGCCATCACGTAGCGCGCGCTAACACAAGGTTAATGCACGCTAATAAGAGGCATTAGCGCACGATACCAATGTATGTAGCGCACGCTAATGATGCAGGCAGTGGGTACTGGACTACCCGGTACACCCGTTAGCGCACGCTAAGCACAGGAGCTAGCACGCGCTAAACTAGGTTTATTATATATTGGACAGTTTAGCGCCATTTCGTCATTTTTTCATTTCTCCTTCTCCTCTCGACGGTTTTGGGCGATTTTGGGCTTTTTGAAAAGTGTTCTTCGAGCTGCAATCATCTATCAACATCTTCAAGCTTATAATTCGGATTAATCATCGTTTTATCCTCTGCAATACATCAAATCAAGGCAAACATTTCTTGGATCTAGAATTTCCGATTTTGAATATTTTCCTCCCGATTTCTTCGTGTAAGCTTACTATTATGTTGGAATATATTAGATATGGATTATCTACCTTAGATACATGTATTCCTATGGATTTGTTGGTGTATATTTCGGATTTGATAAATATTTGGGGAATTATTCTAGAACCCTTGATGTTTGACTTTGGTTATTTTGGGGGTTTCCGATTGATGTTGTCGTAACCTTGAGTTGTGGTTTCCTATTGGATTATTGATGTCATTAATGAAGTTTTGTTGGTTTGAATAATTCCTTGGAGGTTTGGTATCGTTATTATTGGGGTTGTTTGTAACCAAAGGGAAGAATGTTTACAACGTATTCGTTAGAATGCCCCAATGAGTTTGATTATTGTTGTATCGACTTTTGAATTGGTTCTAATCGTGCTTGATACGTATATTGAGCGTTTGTTGGTAATTATGTTATTCATGGTTGTTTGAGCGACCGGTATTTTCCACTTAAGATGTTTGTTCGAGGAAGGACTTTCTTCACCGGTATTTGTGTAAGTTAATTCTTACTCGGTTAAAAGGATACTCATTTCTTTCGTTGTTGTTCATGCATACATATAATTCATCCATAATATATCAATCATGTTGGGACTTGTAATTATCAAACTAATCATCTAATTCACGAGGAACAACAGTTCCAATCATCTCATTTGAAGTTATCACTCATTGCACTTTTATTCCATCTCGGTAAGTCATTCTTGACCCTTGACGGATTTTTATTCATTATTCCTCATCTCGGTTGCTTTTGTTCTTGTGACCTTTCGGGATTGTATTACGTTTCCGGGTGGTGTATGTGTGAAAATTTTAGTTGGGCACACGATGGTCATGTGTATATACGGGACTCCGGATACATTGGACTGTGCACACGGTAACGTGCCACCATGATACGAATTAGGCCAAGTTGCGGGTGTATATGCGGGACTCCAGACACTCGGCTACTTGTGTACTTGCACATTCCATTCGGGCATACTATGATGCCCATCATTCAACTTAACTTCTTAATTCATTCATGTGATTATTGTATTTTGTTCAACTCTTGAGGATTGTTGTTCTGTGTAACTGAACCCGCTGGGGGATATTATTTTCAGGTCATGGCAAGGCAAAGGCATGGGAAGAGAACGTTGATGGCGAGGAGTCCCAGTGATACTAGTAGGGGCCCCCAGTCTATCTATCTGTTCATGTCTTTCTTGATTGTATTTTCCGCTGCACTTCTATTTGGATTGTCATTTATTCAGTGTTGTATATTTATCTCCACATGAAATATACATGTATTCTGTTCTCCTGGGTGTGTTGTACTTGAAACTCCTCATCGGAGTAATTGATGATGTAATGTGGTTCGATACTACATTTGCACTGTGTAATTCATTAATTTTCACTCGCCTGGTGGGTCCCAGTCGGGGTCCACGGCAATGTAATGTTAACTAATCAGTTGGGGGCCCTAACAAAGGGAGGAGATGCGAAAATAACTCATCAAGGAAGTGCACTACCATCAGACCCATTGGAGGAAGCCGACTACATTAATAATCAGACTTTCAACAATATCCGGAACAATTCGCCTCCGGATTTGTACCATCCATCCAACATAAATCATGAAAATTTTAGCTATGCCAATAAAAAAAAGCTCTACAACCGCCGGCGGGGCTCAAAGTGTCAAATGGTGAAATAATTAGAGAATCGAAGCCTACTTCTTATATAGAGAATATTGTTGGAATATTTATTCCACACATTATTTAATTTGTGTTTTGTTGATTAAAGTTGCTAAACAACAAAACAACTTCGAGGCGAAGCAAAATAACGAAGCAGACGAAGACGCAAAAAGCTGAGCAAAATGCATGTCTAGCGCACGCTAAGACATATATGTTAGCGCAAGCTAACAGGGAGTAATCTGCATATCAGCCAAGTTCGAAGTTACCTAAAGGGAAGTCATCTGACGAGATAGCGCACGCTACACTTGCTCATTAACGCACGCTATCGAGCCTTGTTACCGTTGGGAAGATATTCAAACACTGAATGCCGTATGCGATGAAGTCAGTATTAGCGCACGCAAGGAATGATATTTAGCGCACGCTAAATATCAGTTTGAATTCTAGTCAATCAGAACGTTGGGAAAAGCAGGTCAAAGTCAGCATATCAAATGGATACTTTAACAAATGAAGGCGACAAATATATTGCTTAGCGCACGCTACATTATATTATTAACGCACGCTAAAGCAAGATGGTAACGTACGTAAGGAAGAAGTCATAAAGTACGCTAAAGAAGAAACGAAGCTACTGGACTGAAACTGGGAACAGTCTAGCGCACGCTACAGGCACGCTAATGATATTAGCGCACGCTAAAGAAGGCTAGCGCACGCTAGCAAGTTAAAACAGCCAGCAACGGCTAGTTTATGGAAAATGCCTATAAATACCATTCTTATGGTATTGTTTGAGTACAACAACTCCAAGCATTCAAGACATTGATATTATATTCATATACTTACATTGTTGTTGTAATATTGAGCTTATATTATTAGTTTGAGTGTTTATACATTCAACATTATACACGAGAGGTAAAAGAAAAGATACGATTGGATTCGGTGTTATTAGGATCAAGTATCCGGCATTGTTAGAATCGCAATCGATATCTAAGTGAGGTTTATATAGTACCCATAGAAAGCTAGAGTGGTTGATTCCTTATCAAATAGAAAAGGAAAAACGGTTTTACTAGGACCGATAGAAGACGAGCTTGTAAACGGTAATCCCTCGACCGATAGAAGAGAGGCGTAGAGGTTTTGATTTTAATCCTAAGAAAAAGATACATCGAGAGAGGACCTAGGCTTCGTTAATAGCCGAACCTCTATAAATCCTTGTATGATTTATTTTCCGCAATTTATTTACGCTTCCGCACAAAACGGCACAAATATTCGATTTTATACCAACAATTGGTATCGGAGCGGTACTCCAATAAGCGTCTTAACATCCGAGAAGAAGATCCAAAATGGCGTTTCAAATGGCTCCAGTCGAAGGCCTTGCTCTCAACCGACCAACATTTTTTGATGGATCGAATTTCATGACTTTTGGAAGACGAAAATGTCTATTTTCATCCGAGCTTACGATATCGAATTATGGAAGGTGATTTGCCTTGGTCCCAAAATTCCGACGAACTCAAACGGAACTCTCAAAACCTTTGAAGAGTATGATGATGCGGATTGGAAAAACGAGCATTATAATTGCAAAGCCACGCAAATATTATATTGTGCTTTAAATCCGGAAGAACACAACCGGATATCATCGTGTGATAGTGCCAAAGAAATCTGGAAAATACTTGAGGTAACACACGAAGGTACATCTCAAGTCAAAGAGACGAAGATAAACATGCTCCTTCACGATTATGAGTTATTCCAAATGAAGGACGACGAATCCATCTCGATTATGCTCGACCGATTTTCAGTTATCACCAATGGATTAGCATGTTTCGGAAAACCACTTTCGAGTAGTGATAAAGTAAATAAAATTCTCGGATCACTACCTCGAGAATGGGACGGTATGGTTACGGCAATAATGGAATCAAAAGATTTAAATACTCTTGATTTTAGTGCTCTCGTTGGTTCTCTTATCAACTACGAGATTGTTCTAAAATCTCGGAATGCCAAACCAAAACCGAAGGAAAAATCGATAGCCTTCAAGGCTAAGGTGCCGAGAAAGAAAGAAGAAATTCCAGTGGACGAAAGCGACGAAGAATCGGCATATTATGCCAAGACTATTAATAAGTTCCAACACTTATTAAACCGGAGGAAGAAAGACATCCAAGCTGGCGAATATAAGAAATTCGACAAGACCTGTCGATTATGTGGTAAACCAGGCCACTTTGCTAAGAAATGTCGAGTAAAACAAAAGGAAGTCTTAGTTGCAACATGGAGCGACGAAAATCCCGATGAAGATTTCATGAATCAAAATAATCTCGCGCTCATGGCCCGGAGTTCATTCGACGATAGCGACGTCGAAAGCCAAGTAAGTAATTCTTACGACAAACTTTTTGAAGCATTTGAGTTATTACATACTGATTATCAAAATGCTTTAAAAGAAATTAAATCCCTTCAAACTATATATAAATCTTTGGAAAATGAAAATTCCAAAATTCTAGAAAATGGAAAATTTGTCGAGATCGATCATTCAAAATGCATTGAAATCGAGAATACTTTAAAGAATGATCTTGTTAAAATTCAAACCGAGCTCAAGAATTTGGCGAAGAAATTTTCTCTCGGAAACGAGAAATTTAAAAATATGCTCTCGATTCAAAAATATACTTTAAATAAAGAGGGGTTAGGATTCAAGCCACGTTTTAAAAATGAATCCGTAAATTTCAAAATACCCTGTTGTGAAAAATGTTTAAAAATCGGGCATCATATCTCAAACTGTAGAAGCCCAAGACGAACGATAAAAATTAAAAAGATTTGGGTTCCTAAAGGAACAAACATTTCAAATATCGTTCACATCTCGAAACAAAAACCAATTATCAGTTGGATCCCCAAAACTTAATTTTTTAAGGGAAGACAATAATTTTAGGGGGAGTTTTACCCATATCATGCATATTATTTATATTCGATGTTTTGGTATTCTCTACATTTTTTTTCACTTTTTGATGAAGACAAAAAGGGGGAGAAGGAGATGAATTGAGATAAAAATGAGAAGGAGAAGAATTGAGATAAAATGAGAAAAATCGAAGAAGTCGAAAAGAAAAAGAAGCCATACAAAAAGGGGGAGATAAAACGAAGGAATTGAAAAATAAAGGAGATGTCGAAAAGAAAAGAGAATTGGAGAAACTAACGAAACGTTCAAATCCGAAAACTTTGATTCGTATATATATACATATATTTTATTTTTACAGATTTTATCCAATTCAATAGTTGTTTTGTAATCATCAAAAAGGGGGAGATTGTTGGAATATTTATTCCACACATTATTTAATTTGTGTTTTGATGATTAAAGTTGCTAAACAACAAAACAACTTCGAGGTGAAGCAAAACGACAAAGCAGACGAAGACGCAAAAAGCGGAGCAAAATGCATGTCTAGCGCACGCTAAGACATATATGTTAGCGCACGCTAACGGGGAGTAATCTTCATATCAGCCAAGTTCGAAGTTACCTGAAGGGAAGTCATCTGATGAGATAGCGCACGCTACACTTGCTCATTAACGCACGCTATCGAGCCTTGTCACCGTTGGGAAGATATTCAAACACTGAATGCCATATTCAATGAAGTCAGTATTAGCGCACGCAAGGAATGATATTTAGCGCATGCTAAATATCAGTTTGAATTCTAGTCAATCAGAACGTTGGGAAAACCAGGTCAAAGTCAGCATATAAAACGGATACTTTGACAAATGAAGGCAACGGATATATTGCTTAGCGCATGCTACATTATATTATTAACGCACGCTAAAGCAAGATGGTAACGTACGTAAGGAAGAAGTCATAACGTACGCTAAAGAAGAAACGAAGCTACTGGACTGAAACTGGGAACAGTCTAGCGCACGCTACAGGCACGCTAATGATATTAGCGCACGCTAAAGAAGACTAGCGCACGCTAGAAAGTCAAAACAGCCAGCAACGGCTAGTTTATGGAAAATGCCTATAAATACCATTCCTATGGTATTGTTTGAGTACAACAACTCCAAGCATTCAAGACATTGATCTTATATTCATATACTTACATTGTTGTTGTAATATTGAGCTTATATTGTTAGTTTGAGTGTTTATACATTCAACATTATGCACGAGAGGTAAAAGAAAAGATACGATTGGATTCAGTGTTATTAGGATCAAGTATCCGGCATTGTTAGAATCGCAATCGATATCTAAGTGAGGTTTATCTAGTACCCATAGAAAGCTAGAGTGGTTGATTCCTTATCCAATAGAAAAGGAAAAACGGTTTTACTCGGACCGATAGAAGACGAGCTTGTAAACGGTAATCCCTCGACCGATAGAAGAGAGGCGTAGAGGTTTTGATCTTAATCGTAAGAAAAAGATACATCGAGAGAGGACGTAGGCTTCGTTAATAGCCGAACCTCTATAAATCCTTGTGTGATTTATTTTCCGCAATTTATTTATGCTTCCGCACAAAACGGCGCAAATATCCGATTTTATACCAACAAATATTTTAGCTACTTTTATGATGGAAACAAGGAGTCGATCAAGTCGATATGAGGAAAAATTAGACAAAATCGAGGGCCATGTGACTCAATTATCTACTACCATGGGAGCTCAAATGAAAAACCTCAAGACTCAAATTGGACAATTTCCGAGTAATACCGAAGTAAATCCCAAAGAATCTTGTCAAGCTATCACCTTAAGAAGCGGAACGAATTATGAAGGGTCAAAGATGCCAACAGACCAACAAAGAAGGGAAGGCATAGAGGATCAAACCAAACTTGTAGAGGAAGAAGTGAAACATGACGCATCTAAGGGGGCTGAGAAGCCTAAAATACCTTCTAACTCTACTTCAACTTTTAAAGTTCCTCTACCTTTTCCTCAACGTTTTAAAAAGAAAAAGTTGGATGCCCAATTTACAAAATTTTTAGTCATCTTCAAGAAAATTAACAATAATATCCCTTTTGCAGATGGTTTAGAACAAGTGCCTATTTATGAAAAATCCTTGAAGGATGTGATGTCAATAAAAAGAAGGATGGAAGATCATGAGACGGTTAAATTAACCGAAGAATGTAGTGCAATTCTCCAACGCAAATTACCTCAAAAGCTTAAGGATCCTGGAAGCTTTACCTTTCCATGAACCATTGGAAAAGTTTCATTTGATAAGGCTTTGTGTGATCTTAGTGCTTCAATTAACCTTATGCCTTTATCTATTTTTAAGAAATTAGGAGTTGGGGAAGTGAAAGCAACAACAATAATTTTAAAATTGGTAGATCGATCAATAACATACCCCAAGGGGATTGTTGAGGACGTGCTCGTAAAGGTCGGCAAATTTATATTTCCAGCGGATTTTGTCGTTATCGGCATGGAGGAAGATGGAGATTTGCCACTTATCCTTGGACGTTCGTTTTTAGCAACGGGAAAGGCTCTTATTGATGTTTAAAGGGGAGAACTTACACTATGTGTTAATGATGATCATGTTCTTTCCATATATAAAGCTATGAAGTTTCATGATGATATTGAATATTGCAATGTTATTTATAGTATAAACTCGTATGGAAAAAATGAAGTCTCGCACACATTATCTTCTGATCCGTTGGAGTTTGCACTTGTGAACTCATGCTTTTCTAGTGAGTTAACCTTGGAGTTTGGTGATTCTGACTTGTCTGATTATGTTCGTGAATTAAATTCTCTGCAGGAAGAACCAAAAATCGATAGATTCAAAGATTTCGAAAGAGAAACGGAACAAGAGAAAGCATACACTTGTTGCTGAAATCAAGCTGCCAGATGACACAACCGACGACTCGACCGTGTCAAAAGACACGGTCCAAAACTTACGGTCCGTTTCATCTCAATCGGGTGCATCACAACCTAGCATGGAACTTAAAACCATTCCAGAACACCCGAAGTGTGCATTTCTAGGTTGTAATAATACAAATCCAGTAATTGTATCCTCTTCTCTTACCTCTACTCATTTAGATACATTACTTCATGTTTTGAGAGCATATAAATCTGCTATAGGATGGTCTATCTTGAATTTGAAGGGAATCAGCCCCTCAATATGCATGCATAGGATTTTGCTTGAAGAAAATTATAAACCTAAAGTGCAAAATCAAAGAATACTTAATCCCATAATGCAAGAGGTAGTAAAAAAAGAAGTACTTAAACTGTTAGATGCTTGAATGGTTTACCCGATTTCCGATAGTGAGTGGGTGAGTCCTACGTAAGTAGTGTCTAAAGGGGAGATGACCGTGACTAAAGATGAGAAAGATGATTTAATTGCTATGAGGGTAGTTACAGGATGGCGAGTGTGTATATATTATAGGGCTTTGCATGCGACTACTCACAAAGATCATTTTCTCTCCCCTTCATTGATCAAATGCTTGATAGATTGGCAGGGCATGAATTTTTCTGTTTTCTTGATGGCTATTCAGGATATAATCAAATTTACATAACGCCAGAAAGATCAAGAGAAAACGGCTTTCACATGTCCTTATAGAATTTATGCGTATCGTAGAATGCCGTTTGTCTTATGTAATGCCCCAACCACTTTTCAACGTTGCATAATAGCTATCTTTCATGGTTTAATTGAAAATATAATGGAAGTATTTATGGATGATTTTTCTGTGTTTGGAAATTCATTTGATCATTGATTGCATAATGTCATTTTAGTTTTCCAGCGCTGTGATGATACTAATCTTATGCTTAATTGGAAAAATGCCACTTTATGGTGCAAGAAGGGGATGTCCTAGGCCATAGAGTACCCGCTACAGGTTTAGAGGTGGATAGAGCAAAGATTATTGCCATTGAGAAACTTTCCCCTCCGAAGAATGAAAAAGCCATTAGGAGATTTCTTGGTCACGCCAAGGTTCATTTGAGATTTTTTAAAAACTACTAAACCTTTGAGTAAATTGTTATAAAAAGATACTGCTTTTAATTTTTCTAATGAGTGTTTGCAGGCATTTGAAACTTTAAAGAAGGCATTAGTGAGTGATCCTATCCTCGTAGTACCGGATTGGTCTCAACCTTTTGAGATCATGTGCGATGCAAGTGATTTTGCAGTTGGAGCTGTGTTGGGACAACGTCGTGAGAAACTCTTTCGAGCTATTTACTATGCAAGCAAGGCATTAGACGGAGCCCAACAAAATTACACAACAACAGAGAAAGAGATGCTTGCCGTGTTATTTTATTTTGATAATTTCCGATCATACTTAATGGGGACAAATATGATAGTACATACGGACTACGCAACTATCAAGTACCTATTTGAAAAAAAAAAGATTCCAAACCTCGCTTGATTCGATGGATCCTCCTATTGCAAGAGTTTGACGTGGAAGTTCGAGATAGGAGGGGTTGTGGGAATGTGGTGGCTGACCACTTATCTCGCCTTGAGTACAAAAAGGAGGAGGACCCCAAAATTGAAGGGATTAAAGAAGAGTTTCCGGACGAGCGGCTTTTTATAGTCGAAGCTAAATTTTCTTGCTATGCTGACATTGTTAATTTTTTGGTTGCAGGTGTACTACCTCCGGACTTATCTCATTATCAAAAGAAGAAATTTCTCCATGATGTCAAGTTCTAGATGTGGGATGACCCACTACTTTTCAAGAGATGTGCATACATGATAGTGCGGAGGTGTGTGCCGCAAGAAGAGTGGGAGGGATTTCTTCAACAATGTCATTCTTCAATGAGATAAGGCATGATCCTTCAGGATAATGAATCTACAGGTGGGATGAAAATACTCAACGGTACTTAGGCTCGTATATTTTATTTCAATGAGAGTAATCTATTTTACAAACCATACTATTACAGTTTTTTTTCAGAATGACACCTAAGGTGTAGATTCGAACTCTTTTTAGAAAAATCGAGTATGCCATCTTCAAAAGGAAAATTAATTCTGTAATTTTGATCCAAATATTCTTATAAAAGACTGTAAATTTAATTTTGGATTTTAGATTCAGATGCGTGACGTAGCTACTTACCAAGCAAAATAAATTCTTTTGCAACTTGATTTCGACTAAATGTATGTTGTAATTTTCTTTGAGAATAATGGGAGCCGGAAAATGGCTCTGTTTTGAGAAGACCTTGATACTTTTCCATGATAAACAAAAAGTTTTTAGACTTTTCACACCTGATGTTCTTAGGTTTGAAATAGAAAATAAATTTTTACGTTAGGAACTCCTCGAAGAGAGTGTATATATAAAGTAATATGTAGTTGTAAAAGAGTTTTCAAAAGACAGATATACAAGCCCATGTACCGGAGATTAAGAATTCATTATAGCTGTAGTCTATAGGAGAATCATACGAGTGGTCAGGCAAGGATTATTCACGGGCGATGTTATAGCATGTGGCGACCAGAAGAATGACTTCGTAATAGAAATTTGTGACCTGGTCGTTCCAAATTGAATTGTGCTATATTGGCACCCCAACCCGTTGACTATGAATTTTATTTCATGGTCTAAACGTCTTTCGACATTGCCTTTCATGGGAAGCACATCTCGTTCTTTATGCTTGTTTGGAATATTTAAACCAGAATAAACTCTTGTTAATATATCACCCACTCATTGTTATACTTGTATTATGTGCGTCGAATTGAATATCGACGGCATATTTTCCCATGAGCCCTTTATTATGGGCATGTCACGTAAGGACCAAATCTTATTAGACTTATTAAAGAGACCCAATGAAAAGCCTAGAGAACGGGAATAAAAATTAAAGTTAGCATTGGAGTCCATAGGCTCCAAAATGCCAATAAAAGAAAATCTGTAAGAGCGGTGGAAGGCATGAGTCTTCTCTTAACCGAAGGCCTAGGTGCCTTAGGGACTGGCACCATGGCGGATAAAAATAAAATGGATTCAGAAACCTCGAGCAGTGAGCAGTTAAGAAGAGAAAGTGGGGTTAATAATTTCGTATGTTTCTACTGTGGTAGTGAAGTTCGAAAAATCATGATTACGGGTGGTCCATTAGGACGGTGGACATTAGTGAATCGATATTAGTATAAAATTTTGATGTCTGAGCGGTTAGGCTAATAGGGAATTTGTATGCATTTTGCTGGATTTATGATGTTTGAAGTGGAAGGGAAGTAGATTATGTATCTCATTAATTTACAGTTGATAATGATAACTGTAAAGTGTGGCGTGTAGCCTGAGAGAGTCATTCTGTGCTCAATGGCTATATAATTTATAAGTTTATATGAAAGATATATATTTGGGGATTAAAAAGGAAATATGTGAGTTCACTATTTTAAAATGATATTTAGTAAATTGACAAATAGATATTTTCGTTCTTGAACATACGATATTTTGAGAAAAAAATTATTATTATATTCTGATCAAGAAACTTTAACTGCCTATGAAATCTAGTATTTCTATTTCTAAAAGGTGATTAAGATTAATATATTTTAGTACAAGATATAAAGTTTTGATGTTTTCAAGGAAGAACGATGGGTGTTCGGAGATGAAAGAAAATTTTGAGATATTATGTAAAATGGTGATTTAGAATTCTCGACAAAAAAAAACACTCTTGAACTTTGAGTGAAAGAATAAAGAGTCGATTATTATGCAAGGAACATATTTTTGTATTTCAGAAGGAATATATGGTTATTTAAGATATATAGATTGTTTTACTCATTGTACTGCCTCTGTTTGTTGTGAAAAATTATTAGGAGTGGTTGGAAGAAATGCAATTCAAGGCGTAACTATCAATGTTTCCTCGTAGCATGGACCAGATACCATAGAGTAATGATGATAATTAGTAAATAAACTGGAATATTTGGAAAATGTTGACCTTAGTAATGTGCGGCGGGTGATAATGGTGATATCGAATCAAGATGAGATATGATACTACTGTTTCAGTGATCTTAATTGAATTAGTGATATCCCGGGATGACGTAGTTATTAGATAATTGCCTAAAATATTGTATATATAAAATAGTTGCATATGACATCAATCCTAGAAATATTATAAAAGCAGAACCGCCATAGTTGTAATAACGGCCGCTATGTATAACGATTGACCGACATTGGGGCCAAAGAACCGCCATAATTGTAACGGCCGCTAAGAAACCCTTGAAACTCCCGATAGGGCCACCGACTTAAATTCGGCTTAACGTATATATATAAGACCCTCAGGGTACTTTTTTGAAACCTGATACGTAAACCAAAAAGAACGGATATAATAATTTATAAGAATGAATCCAACCAAACATACTCGTTGCCAGGAACACATTAGCTACTTAGAAGCACTGGCACAATTCTATCAGGATGCAAGTGAGGCTGCATGGGAACACGAGCGTGTCGTGCAGCTAGAATCCCAACTGGCTGCGATGCAGCACACTCTTCAGGAAAGGGAGGCCTTTCAAGATCGGCTCCACCAAGAGAGGGCGATGATACGAGCCAGCGCGGAAGAAATTCTTGCTGTCCTCATGGATATCCCAGTTCCGAAAGTGGAATGCAAGGTCGCAGAAGTTGAAGAAGATACCGAAGAAGACCCCAAAGAAGAGATTGAGGAAGACCTTATCGTAACTAACCCATAGAACATGTGTATCAAGACATACCAAGGGTACAACAGATGTAGATGTAAATATTTTCATAGGTTGTCACTAATAAAATAGCAATATAATGTTTCTCACCGCTTTGTATCGATGTGATGTTCCTGTTTAAAAAATTGTAACAACTGAAATTTTCTTGAATAAAATTACTTATGGACATGACCAAGGTTATAGTACACTAAACATTAGTCGGCAAGTGCACGACATAATCCTAATATGTTTCAACATCTCAGTTCTGCTCCAAGTTTCGAGGATGAAACTCCTTTTTAGGGGAGAAGTGTAATATCCGGATTTATTACGGTGTATTTCATCTGTATTCAAACTCTGTATTATTCGGATTTGTGGTTTTGATTATTGGAGTATGATATTTCTTGCATTGATATCTTTGTACATGAGTATAACAACATGCAAAATTTCTCATGCAAACTCGTGATAGCGCACGCTAAGAATGTAGGTTAACGCGCGCTATCGGGCTACTATTAGCGCACGCTATGCATGTAGGAGTTTCGTGCGCTAAGAACTCAATTATTGAGCGGGACGGCTAACACATGCGCCAGCCGGGACATGGGTCCGGATAAGATTCCCGCGGACGAACCTGGACAGTTTTGAAGTCAACTCTTATTAGCGCGCGCTAAGGAAAGCTTAGTAGCGTGCGCTAATTAGTTAAAATGCAAAATATTATAAATGGGACAACAACCCATTTTGGCTTACATTTTATTCGTCCATTCTTCATTCTTGAGAGGCCAGAGAGCTATAATAATCCTTCTACACACTTAGAACACATCTTGTTGGTCTCTGTATATTAGTTATCACTTGTGAGTGATCATTGAAGTGGAATAGCACCTTGGAGTGGCATACAACCAACCGGAGTCGGGTTCTACCTTACGGTTCAGTGATTTTCGTCATATTAAGGTATGTTCAACCTATCTCCAGACTTAGAGTTGGATTCTAAAGAATTGGATGATCATGTTAACGAGATATTGATTTTCATTACTGAATCATCCAAAGTACATCATGTTTGGAATATTGAGATGAATAAGCCTTAAGTACCTTGATTATGAACATCATGATTCGAAATCTTATTACATTGAACAAGTAGAGGAAGCTTCTATCATTGATAATCCGAATCTAGTAGATGACTTCATAACAATCATGGACTTGACTTTAACATCATTATTGTTAGATGAATCTAAGGGATTGATCATGGAAGGATTTATCTAGTATAAATGGAATGTTAAACAACTACAGCATGATAATTTTGATGGATATAAAGGTGTTGATATCAACCGTTAAGCCTTTCGAATCGTCGTATGAAGATTTGTAGTCGAAATCGAATATGGTTTTATAATGGTATGCATATCCTTGAATCCGAAGTTGTTGTTATCCGTAAGATCATTCATAATCGTATGAACATGATATTCATGGAGGTAACATGAATTATCACGGAAGATTTCATTGTTTTGATCATGATGAGAATAAGCTTTCGCCAAAGATGAATCGCCATGCACAGATAGCGCACACTAAGCTATCAAGATTAACGTGCGCTATCGAGCACGAGTTAGCGTACGCTACGTTTGGTGCGTAACGTACGCTAGGCCATCAGACGAGTCAGTCGACTGATCAGTGAAGTACTGACCATGCATAGTTAGCGTACGCTAGGCTTTGTTGGTTGCGTGTGCTATCGAGCAGACTTAACGCACGCTACATAGAGTACTTAGCGTGTGCTAAGCAGTTCAGGCAGATTACATTTTATGAACTTTTGGCCGTAAATCGAATTGTTAAACATTCGTACGACGTGAGATAAATCCTATATCGTTTCTTTTGTTAAGGTTTTATC
Organism: Orobanche coerulescens; assembly: GCA_033398695.1. Lineage (NCBI taxonomy): Eukaryota > Viridiplantae > Streptophyta > Magnoliopsida > Lamiales > Orobanchaceae > Orobanche > Orobanche coerulescens. The sequence goes on along the minus strand of CM065811.1, from coordinate 66,694,147 downwards.
TTGTTACGTGATTGATTGAGGAGGACGACCTTCGAGTGTTCGTTTTCGTGGAAGTATTGTTCTTGTCTTCAAATCGTGGCAACTACTTTAATTGTTTTATGTATTGATGTTGTACATATTGTCGTGCATGTATGTCGTTGTTGTATGTCCACCTCGTGTTGGCCCGACTGGATCATCGGGGGATCTATGCTAGCGTGCGCTGGATCCTCGGATGGGTTTTTCCACCATGGGTTGGTCTGATGGGATCATCGTGGGTTCTAGGCAGTGAACGCTGGATCGACGAAATTACCATGTGTATGTTATAATATCATGTTGTGATTATCAGTTGTGTATGTCATTTATGAGTTTCTCGTAGGAGAAGACTCGTTGGTATTTTTGTCGTTTACGTTATTATTCTTCGTGAGATATGAATAATATGTTGTGGTACTTTTGCTAGCATCGTTGTGCTAACCCCTTCGGGGGTGAACATTTTGTTTATGTTCAGGATCCAGGAGAGCGGGAAAACAACCACTGGAGCTGCATGACGACGAGGGTGCAGAGTGATGTTTCGGCCGGGTTTATTTGTCTGTTGTTTATTGGTTATTTCAATAAGTACTCGAGTACGAAGTCATTTATGATGAATTTGAATTTGGTGATGTATTATTAAGTTCCTGTTGAACAATTGTATTATTTTTAGTACTTGGTCAGAACTGTTGTATCGTAATTCCGTTATTTCCATTCGTTAGTACCTTTTAATGTCTGTTCAATTCTTCAGCCTTGTAAATCCTTATGTAAAGGATTTACGGCGCTGTAATATTCCTGAATATATCGGGGATATTACAGAATATGGTATCAGAGATAAGATTATGGATATCTTGGCCGTTGGGTTAAAATAGGGGTCATTTATGTCTTTTGAGGAAACCGGCCGTGAATGACATCACTGCACTGCCTACGTCTTCATGCGAACGGTGGTTGTAAGTTCCTAAACTCTATCTCGTTCTTTACATGCTATGTCCCTTTATACTCGAATATTAGAACGATGTTGTTTCCTGTATATTGAGTATTTATGCTTACAGTATGTTGAGAGGCGGACGTGGACGTGGTCGCGGTCGTGGACGCGGACGAAGAAATGCTGAAATAGAAGCGTCGCCTTCTAATCAGGCCAGTCATAGCTCAGGCGAGCCGCAACAATCTATCAATAATGAACCGGAACCTGCTGTACCAGAGATCCTTCGTCAAGTGGTGAACCAGATGACTCAATTCGCCCAAGTCATGGACCGAATGCAAGTGGCGGTGGGACTACAGCAGGGAGAGAGACAGCAAGGGATCCCAGACATGGGAAATTGAGGTGACCGGTGGCTGCAAGAGGTGGCGAAGATGCAACCACCCAAATTCGACGGTATTTCTTAGACTCCCACCTGGGACCATTGGTTGAAGGAACTGGAGAAAATCTTTGCCGGAATTAACTGCCCAGACGACCGGAGAGCCTCTATCGCTCAATATTTTCTGATAGGGGAAGCATCCAAATGGTGGGAGGCCATCCGGCCTGTAGACCATGATGCTGATTGGACAGAGTTTAGATTGATGATGGAAGCTCAGTATTGCCCTCGTCCTGTGAGGGAAGACAAAATTCAGGAGTTTTTCTACGCTCAGCCTTCTGATGTGCCAGTATCCCAGGCAATTAAGACGTTTAACCAGCAGCTGGCATTTGTTCGACATCTGGTCAGAACAGATGCAGAAATGATGATCCATTTCGATATGAGGATGAAACCAGAAATCCAGAGGTACATGTCTGGTTTTGAATGTGCCACACTCCGTCAATACCAGGATAAGGCGTTGGCGTATGAGATCAAGGAAGCAGCTATGGAGAAATTTTCGGAATCTAAAAAACAGAAAGTCTCTGGTACTTTTACAGAGCACAAGAACAGCGGGCCCCATAAGGCCCAGTCATCCTTTCACTCTTTCAAGAAACCTCCGCACCCAGTTAGGAGCGGAAAGAACTTCGGAGCGACATCAACTATTACTGATGTTACCAGGAAATGCTTTAACTACGCCCAGACGGGGCACTATCGACGGAATTGCCCCCTTCCTGCCATGACTTGTTTTGATTGTGGACGAGAGGGACATCGGGTAGTATTTTGTGAAGAGGCCGCAAAGTCTTTTAGAGCCCGTACACCACAGCCAGTCCAGAAGGAAGCCAGTATCCAACAGACTCAGCAAAGTGTTCAGATGCCTCAAAATTTTGGCCGCGGACGAGGCAGAGGACAATGGGACCGAAAGGGGACATCTAGTGCCGGATCTGCTCCCGCGCGTCTGTACGAGATGAGGAGGACAGACGATCGATGTCATTGCCGTCGCATCGTGCAATCGGCCCAGATCCTTTCCCGGGCTAGCGTTTTATTCGATACAGGAGCTACGCATTCTTTTATATCTTTGTCTTGTGTAAATCGTTTGAATATTTCTGGTTTTCATACTTGTGAACCTTATGTTGTTGGTTTACCGAGTGGAGAGAGGATTGTCGGAAACTTAGAAACTAGAAATTTCCCTATATCATTTGGAGGCAGAGAGTGGCTCTCAAATCTGATCGTGATAGAAATGCAAGGAGACGACCTGATACTCGGAGACGATTGGCTTAATCGATATGGAGCAATTGTAAACTACCGAAGGAGGAATATCTCGCTGATCGCTCACGATGGCTCCGAAATCCTGTTTGAGGGATGGAGACCGGGCAGCTCAGGAAAATTGATCAAGGCAATGAAAGCTGTCAAATTGTTGAAACAGTGTCAGATCGCATCGGTGCTATGCAATGAAGAAAGAAGACGAAATTGTGGAACTTCCATCCATTCCTGTTGTGAACGAATTTCCAGATGTATTTCCTGACGAGTTACCTGGACTACCTCCACGAAGGGATGTAGAATTTACCATTGAGCTGCAACCCGGAGCTACACCAATTTCTAAGGCGCCGTATCGTATGGCACCTACTGAGATGTACGAACTGAAGAAGCAGCTGGAGGAGTTACTGGACAAGGGCTATATTCAGCCAAGCGTTTCACCCTGGGGAGTGCCAGTTCTTTTTGTCCGAAATAAGGATGGATCGCTTCGACTGTGTATTGACTACCGAGAGCTGAACAAAATGACGATTAAGAACAAGTATCCATTGCCACGGATTAATGATCTGTTTGACCAGTTGCAAGGGGCAACAGTATTCTCTAAAATCGATCTGAGATCAGGATATCATCAGCTGAGGATTAAAGAATCTGATGTTCCGAAATCAGCATTCAGAACTCGCTACGGACATTATGAGTTTGTAGTGATGCCGTTTGGTCTCACTAACGCACCTGCTGTATTTATGCAATTGATGAACCGAGTGTTCATTGAATTTTTGGATAAATTTGTGGTCGTGTTCATTGATGACATTCTGGTGTATTCTAAGAGCCCGGAAGAACATGCGCAGCATTTGCGGATTGTATTGGAACTTTTGAGAAGCGAGCAATTGTACGCCAAACTTTCTAAGTGTGAATTCTGGCTAAAAGAAGTAATGTTCCTCGGCCATGAGGTGTCATCTAAAGGAGTCCGAGTAGATCCTCAGAAGATTGAAGAAATTATGGATTGGAGGCCTCCAAAGAACGTGAAAGAAGTCCGAAGCTTCTTAGGACTTGCTGGATATTATCGTCGATTCGTGGAAGGGTTTTCTAAAATCTCCCGCCCACTTACTAGACTCCTGCAGAAAACTCAAAAGTTTGAGTGGAATGAGTTGTGTCAGGTTAGCTTTGATGAATTGAAGAAAAGATTGACGACGGCACCGATTCTATCACTTCCACAGGGAACTGGAGGATTTATAGTTTACAGTGATGCTTCAAACCAAGGACTCGGGTGCGTATTGATGCAGAATGATAAGGTGATCGCTTATGCGTCGCGACAGCTGAAACCTCGTGAAGTGAATTACCCAACACATGATTTGGAGCTAGCAGCAGTGGTTTTTGCTTTGAAGATCTGGAGGCATTATCTGTACGGGACTCACTGTCAGATCTTTACGGATCACAAAAGTCTCAAATACATCTTCAGTCAGAAAGAATTGAACATGCGGCAAAGAAGATGGTTAGAACTGATTAAGGATTATGACTTGGAGATTTTGTATCATCAAGGCAAAGCGAATGTAGTGGCCGATGCACTCAGCCCCAAGCCTATTTCTATTCAGATGCTGGAGACGCTGACCTCCCAACTTAGCCTTCAACGAGAGAAGATTCGAGAAGGAATTGAAGTGTGGTTACAAAGAGTCCAAGGACAACTGTGCGTGATGGAGATAACTTCATCATTAACCGAAGGAATCAAATCTAGACAGGCAGATGATCCTCTGATGATTCGGTTACGTGATGAAGTGATCAAAGGAAAGGCCCCCGGATTCATAATTCATGATGATGGAGTTTTGAGATTTCAGAACCGACTCTGCGTTCCCGATGATGATGTTCTGAAACAGACGATAATGAAGGAAGCTCACAGTCGCCTATTCTATCCACCCGGCACCAAGAAATGTATAAGGACTTGAAGCAGAATTTCTGGTGGGGCAACATGAAGAAAGATGTAGCGGACTATGTTTCGAAATGCTTGACTTGTCAGCAGGTTAAGATCGAGCATCAATGGCCTGCCGGAATGTTGAAGCCGCTCCCAAATCCTGAATGGAAGTGGGAGGACATATTGATGGACTTTATCACTAATATGTCGAGAACCAGGACAGGAATGAACATGATTTGGGTGATAGTTGATCGTTTAACCAAATCAGCTCATTTTCTAGGCATTAAGGATACGTGGGGACCAGAGAGGTTGGCACGAGTATTTATTTCGGAAATAGTTCGATTGCATGGTATGCCGAAGACCATTGTTTCTGATCGAGATGGCCGTTTTGTGTCTCACTTCTGGAAAGCAGTTCATAAGGCCTTGGGGACCGAATTGAACTTCAGCACAGCTTATCACCCGCAGACTGACGGACAATCCGAGAGGACTATTCAAACGGTGGAAGACATGCTAAGGGCCTGTGCCTTAGATTGGTCAAACGATTAGGAAGTTCATCTACCATTGATTGAATTTACCTACAACAATAGTTGGCATGCTTCCATTAAGATGGCACCGTTTGAGGCATTATACGGGAGGAGATGTAGATCGCCCCTATGTTGGGATGATTCGTCAGACTTGATCGGAACAGAACCAGAGTTGATCGTGCAGACTCGAGAAAAGATAGCCTTGATTCGTGAAAGGCTGTTGACCGCCCAGAGTCGCCAGAAATCTTACACGGACGTACGCCGTCGCCCATTGGAGTTCAATACTGGAGACCACGTACTTTTGAAGGTTTCTCCTACTCGGGGAATTTTTTGTTTCGGAAGGAAAGGAATGCTAAGTCCGAGATATATCGGACCATTTGAGATCCTTGAGAGAGTTGGGGAGTTGGCATACAGATTGGCACTGCCGCCGTCATTGTGCCATGTTCATAACGTGTTCCACGTATCCCAGCTACGGAAGTATATACCAGATTCCAGTCATATCATTGATTTCGGCGAGATCGAAGTCGCACAGGATGGGACGTTTGAAGAAAGACCGGTCAAGATACTCGAGAGTCGAGTTAAGCAGCTGAGGAACAAACCAATCGTTTTGGTCAAAGTTCAATGGTCACGTCACGGAAAGGAAGAAGCCACATGGGAAACGGAAGCTGATATGAAGTCCAGATATCCCGAGTAATTTTCGTCTTGAGTTTCGGGACGAAACTCCTTTTTTGTAGGAGAGTATGTAATATCCGGATTTATTACGGTGTATTTCATCTATATTCAAACCCTGTATTATTCGGATTTGTGGTTTTGATTATTGGAGTATGATATTTCTTGCATTGATATCTTTGTACATGAGTATAACAACATGCAAAATTTCTCATGCAAACTCGTGATAGCACACGCTAAGAATGTAGCTTAACGCGCGCTATCGGGCTACTATTAGCGCACGCTATGCATGTTGGAGTTGCGTGCGCTAAGAACTCAATTATTGAGTGGGACGGCTAACACATGAGCCAGCCGGGACATGGGTCCGGATAAGATTCCCGCGGACGAACCTGGACAGTTTTGAAGTCAACTCTTATTAGCGCGCGCTAAGGAAAGCTTAGTAGCGTGCGCTAATTAGTTAAAATGCAGAATATTATAAATGGGACAACAACCCATGTTGGCTTACATTTTATTCGTCCATTCTTCATTCTTGAGAGGCCAGAGAGCTATAATAATCCTTCTACACACTTAGAACACATCTTGTTGGTATTTGTATATTGGTTATCACTTGTGAGTGATCATTGAAGTGGAATAGCACCTTGGAGTGGCATACAACCAACCGGAGTCGGGTTCTACCTTACGGTTCAGTGATTTTCGTTATATTAAGGTATGTTCAACCTATCTCCAAACTTAGAGTTGGATTCTAAAGAATTGGATGATCATGTTAACGAGATATTGATTTTCATTAGTGAATCATCCAAAGTACATCATGTTTGGAATATTGAGATGAATAAGCCTTAAGTACCTCGATTATGAACATCATGATTCGAAATCTTATTACATTGAACAAGTAGAGGAAGCTTCTATCATTGATAATCCGAATCTAGTAGATGACTTCATAACAATCATGGACTTGACTTTAACATCATTATTGTTAGATTAATCTAAGGGATTGATCATGGAAGGATTTATCTAGTATAAATGGAATGTTAAACAACTACAGCATGATAATTTTGATGGATATAAAGGTGTTGATATCAACCGTTAAGCCTTTCGAATCGTCGTATGAAGATTTGTAGTTGAAATGGAATATGGTTTTATAATGGTATGCATATCCTTGAATCCGAAGTTTTTGTTATCCGTAAGATCATTCATAATCGTATGAACATGATATTCATGGAGTTAACATGAATTATCACGGAATATTTCATTGTTTTGATCATGATGAGAACAGCTTTTCGCCAAAGAAGAATCGCCATGCATGATAGCGCACGCTAAGCTATCAAGATTAACGCGGCGCTATCGAGCACGAAGTTAGCGTGACGCTACGTTTGGTGCGTAACGACGCTAGGCCATCGACGAAGTCACCGATCGATCGCGAAATCTTGACCATGCATAGTTAGCGACGCTAGGCTTTGTTGGTTGCGTGCGCTATCGAGCGGACTTAACGACGCTACACAGTACTTAGCGTGCGCTAAGCGATTCAGCGATTACATTTTATGAACTTTTGGCCGTAAATCGAATTGTTAAACATTCGTACGACGTGAGATAAATCCTATATCGTTTCTTTTGTTAAGGTTTTATCTTGTTACGTGATTGATTGAGGAGGACGACCTTCGAGTGTTCGTTTTCGTGGAAGTATTGTTCTTGTCTTCAAATCGAGGCAAGTACTTTAATTGTTTTATATATTGATGTTATACATATTGTCATGCATGTATGTCGTTGTTGTATGTCCACCTCGTGTTGGTCCGACGGGATCATCGGGAGATCTATGCTAGCGTGCGCTGGATCATCGGACGGGTTTTTCCACCACGAGTTGGTCTGACTGGATCATCTTGGTTTCTAGGCAGTGAACGCTGGATCGACGGAATTACCATGTGTATGTTATAATATCATGTTGTGATTATCAGTTGTGTATGTCATTTATGAGTTTCTCGTAGGAGAAGACCCGTTGGTATTTTTGTCATTTATGTTATTATTCTTCATGAGATATGAATAATATGTTGTGGTACTTGTACTAGCATTGTTGTGCTAACCCCTTCGGGGGTGAACATTTTGTTTATGTTCAGGATCCAGGAGAGCGGGAAAACAACCACTGGAGCTGCATGACGACGAGGGTGCAGAGTGATGTTTCGGTCGAGTTTATTTGTCTGTTGTTTATTGGTTATTTCAATAAGTACTCGAGTACGAAGTCATTTATGATGAATTTGAATTTGTTGATGTATTATTAAGTTCCTGTTGAACAATTGTATTATTTTTAGTTGGTCAGAACTGTTGTATCGTTATTCCGTTATTTCCATTCGTTAGTACGTTTTAATGTCTGTTCAATTCTTCAGCCTTGTAAATCCTTATGTAAAGGATTTACGGCGCTGTAATATTCCTGAATATATCGGGGGTGTTACAAGAAGTATGTGATACCTCGTTGTAGTTCAGCCGGACGATTTTACATTTTGTGAACCGTCAATAAATTTGGTTATTATGTCAGACTTGAGAATTAAACTACACCGCATTGTTTACTATAACGAACATAAACTTCCGTAATTACAATATGCTACTATATATTTTCATACAATAATTATACATCACCGCCTTATCGTTGAATAAACGGGATGAAAAATAGAAATAATAGTAACAATAACTATGATGATAGGGTTAAACTATTACTGCAAATATGGTTAAATTATTATTGTAAATATGGTACAACATATAAGTGTATATATATATATATTATGATAACATATGTGATAACATCGAGCAAGAAAATATCAATGACCGATTAAACCCCCAACCCAGCACCGTCACACCCTTCCCCCGTTTAAACCGCCTAAGTAGGGATAAATACATCCCTACATATAAAAAAAGAAAAAAAAAAGAAAAGAGAAGGAAAGAACGAGGGACAGAGAAAGCCCAGGGAGGAGGAAGAGAGCAATAGGAAGAAGAGAAGAAGAAGAATCTTAGGTAAGGCTCTCCTTCCTTGCCTTTATTTACGACTGTGTACGTGTGTGCATGTGTGTCACTGTGTTGTTGTTGTGTGTGTGTGTGTGTGTTGCTGTGTGTCGCTGTGTTCTTGTTGTTGTTGTTGTTGTTGTTGTTGTGTGTGTTGTTGTGTATGTGCGTATGTGTGTGTGTGCATGTGTGTATCTCTGTGTTGTTGTGTGTGTGCATGCGTGTGTGTGTGTGTTGCTGTGTGTGTGCGCATGTGTGTATGTGTGTGCCGAGAGGTATGGGTATGGAGTGTCTGAGTTGTGTGTGTTAGCGTGTGAGTTTGCGGTGTGCCGACTTGGGGAATTAGTGTGTTTTTATGTCTAAAACTAATGTTAATCGATGATAAAGAAGCTCTCGGTGAGGTTACGGTAGATGGAGAGAAGTTAAAATGAGGAATAGGTGGCCGTATAAAGTTTTGGGGTGAAAAACATAAAGTTTGAAAGTCTAGGGTATGTCATTTGGGAATTAGAAATAAAGTTTAAGTTGATTGAAGTTTCCTAAATCTTCAATTTAACCCTAAAACTATATTTTTGGTAACTTTACAATTTGACCCCAAATCAAGTTTTTAATTATTCTAGATTTGACCACTAAACTTTTAAAAAGGATTTTAAAAATTATGTTTTGACCCAAATACTTTAATATTTTCTTTAAAAAGTGTATAACCTTCTTGGTTTTATCCAAAATAGCTCAAAAGACCTCCAAATGGCCCCTAGTTCGAAACATAACTTTCTTATACCCTGATAACGCGCGAGTTGTATCCGTAATTACATTCTCATCCTTAAATTGGCTAAATTTAAGAGTAGAGTTCTAGTAGTTGCCTAAATTTTAATGCGATAATCATATAATATTATCCGTCTTAGGTCAAAAATTTGGCGAATCGCCCATTCCACTTTCTTGTTAATCGAACTTTTCATTTCGTTGGAGTACCAGACAAGTACTTGATCGTGCTTTATGTATTATCTTGCGATTTGAATTGTAAATCAATGCTTTCGAAAAGTGAGGATGATATTTTTGAAAGTTGTACCAATGTTGGTATTCTTGAAATGTTTTGAGACTTGTGGACCGTGTAAAGCCAGGGATTGCCTTGATGAGGACTCTGGGGTATATGTTATTATTTAGGTAGTTCGGTCGACTCCTAACTTGTTATGTACCATTCGGAGGGTAATCCAACCAGGGACGTCCCGACGAGGACTCTGGGGTATATATTATAGTCCAAAACAAGCGTTCCGATCGGTATATACCTGGATGCCCAGTGATTCGATGAGATATGATGTGCATAGTATTCCAGAATAATGATATGGCACTGCTTATGCTTTTGATTGTGACGATGATGTTGATGTATTTTCGCATTGTATACATATTCATGTTATCAATGTACTTGCACCGGCTGTTTGCTGACCCCTTTGGGGGTGGTTACAATATTTATGTACCCAGGTACGGAATTCCCTGGTGAACAAGCACAAGGAGATCCGAAGGCAAAGAGCACTAGAAATATTGCCTCCGGACATCCCAGTCGTTTATTTAGCTGTTTCGTCTTAGTTTTATTTGATCACTCATCAGTCAGGTGTTGTTGTCGTTTATTTTGGTTATGCCCGTATGTGGGCTGGGTTGAACGGGGTAAGTGGTTTGTGTCTCAAAATAGGTGTTCTCAGATGGTTTTGTCACAGTGTAGACAGTTAGAGGTAGATGTGCCATTCATCGACCTTGACGGTCGATACTAGTCATGGAGTTTTTTTAAAAAAATTATGCGACCTGGTTGGTCTTATTGTGTTTGTAGTTTTTCGCCTTGTGAATTCCCGAAATAGATTCACGGCGCTGTAGCAGTCCTGGCCCGGAATGGGGTTATTACAGAATATGGTATCAGAGCCTGGGTTTCTGAATACCTAGGCCGTCGGTTATTGGGTCTATCTTGTCGTGCTGTCGTTTGTCGTCCGTGTTGAGTAATATCACGAGTTGCCATTATTTCGTACTACCTGTGATGTAAGCCTCTCCAATCCTCAACTTCTTTTGTGAACCAATTCGAACTTCATTCCGAGATAAAGGATCCTCTTGTGAATTTTATTTCATTGGAGTCGTCTAATTGATTTTATTTTGGTCCCATTTGAGTCCTGCGAGGAATCAAGGCAATCTTTTTGTACTTCGACCTTGTTCAAACTATGTTAATTACTTTCCTTTCCTTATAAGTTTAAGAAGTTTATGCTTACTGACATATGGTGATGGTCACCGAGTATGACACTCCTAAAAGACGGGAATAAAATGTGTTGGTCTTTCGCTGGGATCCAATACCTACAAGATCACACTCATTGGGTTGGAGAAACCAGACTTCAATGAGATAAGGCATGATCCTTCCGGATACTGATTCTACAGTTGGGTTGAAAATACTCAACAGTACTTAGGCTCGTATATTTTATTTTAATGAGAGTAATCAATTTTACAAACCATACTATTACTGTTTTTTTTTCAAAATAACACCTAAAGTGTAAATTCGAACTCTTTTTAGAAAAATCAAGTATGCCATCTTCAAAAAGAAAATTAATTCTGCAATTTTGATCCAAATATTCTTATGAAAGCCTGTAAATTTCCTTGATTTTAGATTCAGATGCATGACATAGATATTTATCATGCAAAATAAATTCTTTTGCAACTTGATTTAGACTAAATGTATGTTGTAATTTTCTTTGAGAACAATGGGAGCCGGAAAATGGCTCTATTTTGAGAAGACCTTGGTATTTTTCAATGATAAACAAAAAGTTTTTACACTTTTCACGCCTGATGTTATCAGGTTTGAAATAGAAAATAAATTTTTACGTTAAGAACTCCTCGAAGGGAGTGTATATATAAAGTATTACGTAGTTGTAAAAGAGTATTCACAAGACAGATATACAAGCCCATGTACCGGAGAGTAAGAATTCAGTATAGTTGCAGTGTATAAGAGAATCATACGAGTGGTCAGGAAAGGATTATTCACGGGCGATGTTATAACACGTGGCGATCAGAAGAACGAGTTCGTAATCAAAATTTGTGACCTGGTCGTTCCAAATTGAACTGTGCTATATTGGCACCCCAACCCGTTGAGTATGAATTTTCTTTCATGGTCTCAACGTTTCTCGACATTGCCTTGTGTGGGAAGCACATCTTGTTCTTTATACTTGCTTGGATTATTTAAACCAGAATAAACTCCTGTTAATATACCACCCACTCATTGTTATTATACTTGTCTTATATGCGCCGAGTTAAATATCGACGACATATTTTCCTGTGAGCCCTTTATTATGGGAATAAAGACTAATTAGACTTATTAGACTAATTAAAGAGACCCAAAGAAAAGCCTAGAGAACGGGAATAAAATTTAAGTTAGCATTGGAGTCCATAGACTCCAAAATGCCAATAAAAGAAAATCTGTAAGATCGGTGGAAGGCATGTATCTTTTCTTAACCGAAGTCCTAGGTGCCTTAGGGATTGGCACCATGGCGGATAAAAAGAAATTGGAGTCAGAAACCTCGAGCAGTGAGTAGTTAAGAAGATAAAGTTAGGGGTTAATAATTTTGTATGTTTCTATTGTGGTAGTGAAGTTCGGAGAAACGTGATTACGGGTGGTCCATTAGGACAATGGACATTAGTGAAAATCGATATTAGTATAAAGTTTTGATGTTTGAGTGGTTAGCTAATAGGAAATTTTTATGCATTTTGCTAGATTTATGATGTTTGAACTGGAAGGGCAGTAGGTTATGCATCTCATTAATTTCCAGTTGATAATGATAACTGTAAAGTGTGGCGTGTAGCCTGAGACTGTCGTTTTATGCTCAATGGCTATATAATTTATAAGTTGATATGAAAGATATATACTTGGGGATTAAAAAGAAAATATGTGAGTTCACTATTTTAAAATGATATTTAGTAATTTACCAAATAGATATTTTCGTTCTTGAACATACGACATTTTGAAAAAAGAAAATTATTATTATATTTTGATCAAGAAATTTTAACTACGTATAAAATCTAGTATTTCTATTTCTAAAATGTGAGTACGATTCAGATATTTTTGTATAAGATATAAAAGTTTAGATGTTTTTGAGGAAGAACGGTAGGTGTTTGGAGATGAAAGAAAATTTTGAGATATTCTGTAAAATGGTGATTTGGAATTCTCGACAAAAAAAACACTCTTGAACACTGAGTGAAAGAATAAAGAGTCAATTATTATGCAAGGAACATATTTTTCTATTTAAGAAGGAATAAATGTGATGAAACCGAGCTGATCGGTCACCAAGAACCGGGTTAATCTTAGAAGTTTATCTAAGAAAACCTGAATATGTAAAGTATTGCTCTCTCTCTGTGCTTCTTTCTCTCTCTAGAATACTTCTCTCTGTAATACTGAAAATGCTTCCCCTTCAAGAAGAGAGGCTTCTTCCCTATTTATAGATGGGAGGAGCCGCCTTCTCTTGTGAGGACTCTTTCTTATTTCAGGGAATATCCCAGATATTCAGCGATTTAGACTGCAGCTTCCCATCCCTGGATATCCGAGATTTGGGCTGCGGCTTATCCTTTTCTAGATTTTTGGGGTTCTGTCAGGTGGGTCAGATCCCAGTCTTTTAGGAGCCTGATCTTCACGAGCCCGGACATTTCCCGATCTCAGGCTGGGATTCTATAGGTCGGCCTATTCTATGAAAGGCATCCTCGGTCGGGTCACTCCATTATCCCATAAAGAGGTCGGTAAGTCGGTTCACTGACCTTGGGATGGGACAGCCAGATCGGACTAACTCCGCTCGGGCCTTTCCTTTTTATCCGGAGGTTGGTTCATTTTTGGCTTCTCTAGACCGGGCTTTTAGGAGGTCTACATTTGTCGTCCTATCAACTAGTCCCCCCTACTCTAGTCGAGATGTAAGACCGAGTAGAGTAAGATTTATTTAAGATTGACGACCTCGATGTGGTATTCCTCGGGAATCAAGTTTCCACGTAACGAGAATTCTCGAGATTTGTGCGCATTTATGCCCGCGCCTTTTCCTTTTCCTCGCCTCCCAACCATCGTATCCCTATGCTCAGGCCCAGGTGTCAACCCACTATAGGTTGGCTAGGGCGGTGTTGGATCTAGTCCGTTCTTTTGAATAGTGTATCGGACGCTTCAGATCGTCCCTATCTTTTTTGGTTTTCGCCCCTCCCTCCTATAAAAGAGGTGTTCTTCTTCCTCTGTCATTTCTGCATTTTTTATATCCTCAACCTCTGGTGCGAAAATTCTCAGGCGACACTAGCGATCACAGCTATCCGCTTCCGGTGATGTGCTTGCTCTCCTCCGGCGATCTTTCTTCTGCCCAATTTCATGAGTATGTCTATCTGAGTACCTTTCCCACCCCCTTCTTTATAAATATTTTTACTTTCCTCCTAACCTTTCCTGTGGCATCCCTTTGATTATCGTAGATCCTCCGTCTCCTCCTCATTCGGGTGAGGTGACTATTACTGGCCTTTTAGCCGATCTTTACCAAGCGATCGCAGGGGCTACGCGTGTCCTTACCCCTCATCCTTTATCTAGGACTAGCCCAGCCGCCCTAGGGAGCTTTATAAGATTTCTCAGGCTTCCTCCGGGGTGGGATTTTGTCACACCTCAGGCTTTTGACACCCCTGATCACCCTCCTCCAGGTCATATTACTTGGTTTGTGGATTAGGTGAATAGCGGTCTTCGCTTTCCTCTTCACCCCTTCCTTGTTTCCCTTTCTACCAAATATAACCTCCCACTTAATCAGTTTTCCCCCAATTCCTTTCGTTATATGTTCGGTTATCTTGTGTTATGTCATTATAGACACGAGGAACCCGACCTAGATTTTTTATTTTTGCTTCGGGTTAAAGAGCTTTAAAGGTTCCTTTGATTTGAGATGAGTATTTGAGATGAAACCGAGCTGATCGGTCACCAAGAACCGGGTTAATCTCAGATGTTTATCTAAGAAAACCCAAATATGTAAAGTATTTCTCTCTCTCTCTCTGTGCTTCTTTCTCTCTCTATAATACTTCTCTTTGTAATACTGAAAATGTGTAACGCCCCCAAAACCATTCCGGGATATTACAGCGCCGTGGGTCCCGCGCCGGAACCCACCAGGCTAAAAACCGTTTACAAAACCAATTCGAAAACACCAAAAGGCCGATGACGGTAATATTTTGCAAATACTCAAATATTTTCAAAAACATAATTTTGAAATACCGTCATAAAATACCATTTGAAAATACAAGGCGAAGTGCCAAATCTCGATAGTTCAAAATGTACGTTAAGATGCCGCTTAAACGTACCGATAAAATAGTTTAGGAAAAGACTTTAACGAAATAACCCAAGTTCGTAAAATGCCAAAAGGGCCATTTAAGAATACACACACGAGTTGGTAAAAATACCAAAGAGCTATTTTGAAATATACACACGCAGCGGATAAATGCGATTCAAAATACACATCTGCAATGGAAATGAATAACCGAAAAGAAATACTCGATACTCCAAAACATGCCACCGCCAAGATCACATCGGAAGCTCATCCCTTCACGACCGCTACTAGCTCGATCTTGAGTACCTAAAAATAAAGCCCACGACGGTCACCACAATACTCAATAATGATACCGATCACATCATCATAAATAATTACATACCAATGTAATAATACTGTAAGAATACTACCAACGTAATCTTACCGTTATAACCTTACCAATCCATAATAATCCAATCCTTACCATAATCCACATTTCGCATCCTCGAATGACGAAATGAACTTAACAACAATTATCTGTACTGTATCCAAACAATACCAAATATCCTTAAAACACCATCATAACTCATACGCGGAAATAATCTGTTCGTGCCAAATCCTGTCCGTCGGATTTGCACCATCAAATCTCAACCTGGATAAACCAATAACATACCACATATCTGTAGATCAACTACCACAAAACAATGAATACAAATCCCGAAGCAACGACATACAGTCCGAATGCTTATACGATCAATAACCAGATCAACCGATAAATCAACTGAGAATATCATCGACATGATAACTCCAATACGACCAATAAAGGATCAACGATAATCGAGAGTACCATCAACATGATAACTCCGACACGATCAACAAAGGATCAACAATAACCGAGAATACCATCAACAAGGTAAACTCCAAATGATCAACAATAATGGATCTCAAGAAATAACTCCGACTGTCGAACATACCCCTCGGGCGTATGAACAACCAGTCACAAACCGTCGAACATACCCAACCATAAATGGAGGATGAACGACCAAACAATATGGCTCAAAGATGGAAATCATAGTACGCCCGATCCGGAAATGTGTCCGTGCACAAGCCACCCCGGGTATTGATCACATACACGTGTGGTCTTGTACCTAATTAGCCTCACGAACTACGTCTCGTGTGCACGGTTCAATGTGGAAATATCGACACATAACCATCATGTGCCCGGCTAAAAATCCTACACAATAACCAATCGGCGCGCAGATATGAATCCAGATATGTCACGATGCAACATGACAACGAAACTCAAAGAAACACATATCCAATAAGGATTAAAAGACTCACCGAAGTGAACAACAACAGACTGACAATGAAAAGTCGACATGACTAATCAATATCCAAAACATCAATCCTGGGATCATCATCCCCAAATGAATGACCAACATGATCTACGATCTCAATACAACTGTCCTGGTATCAAACTCACTCTACGAATAACCGATTTGAGACTCTTTAGTCGAAACCTCAACATACACAACAACTCAACATACTAATTATCCACATGACTGAACAAATACTTAGATTACCTCAAAGCCGAAGACAACATCCTTTTCACGAACAACATCCCTGAACGAATACACAGTTATACAAATAATCTCAAATAAGGTACCATCCATTCAATATCAATAACCCTTTATCCCGATACTTATGTAATCACGATAACTATCCTCGATATCCGATATTCTATATCCTTGACCAAAGATAACTTACGTCTTCCCTGAACACAATTAAATCATATACCTTATGATTTAATACAACCAGAGCACGATATACAAACCATTATCCCGACAACTTACATTTCTAACAACATTGCTATACGAATTATAAATGAAATGAAAACGAAACCATTCATCAAATATTATAAACTGAACAAGTATAAACTTGCCTCGATACCGATACCACGAAGCCGTTACCAAAATCCATTGCCTTTGTCTACGAGCTCCTCAGCCCCGACCAAAAGCAATCTACGAACTCTTTAGCCTCAACCGCAACACAACGGTCATAATCCACGATCAAAACATATCAACCTATTGCAATAACCGATTAACACACATTCGATAACAATCAATAACCGACATACTCAACCAACAAACTCAACGGTTCAACGATATCCCGATTAAACACAAATCCGAACAACCAAATCAATCGATCACGAATTCAAAACCACAATACAATTCCACAATCCGAAGATCATATCAATAATCAATTTAAGCCAACAAGTGTCTAACATTACCGATTCCAAATTCCATCTTAAATACGGATACAAGTTTCCTCCTTGTAAATTCATAATATAAACCAGTTACGGTTATCATCATCAATCCGGACAATCCGATTAATTCAACATTATAGATAACCATATTCCAAAGGTTTCAAATATTTCCATTATCCGAAATCTTCCCAACAATCATAACATGTATAACTTATGAGTCCTTCAAGAACATGAATTATCCGAATTCACGTTCACAATCCATAAAAGAACATAATCCGATGTTTTCTAACATCTAACCAATCTTTAATCATAATTCAAGGTATATATCATCATGTTCTTCAACATATGATTTTCCTAACATCAAAAATCACAACAATACTACCAAGGACATCAAGAACTCTAGGATTCCATAATCATAGCAACATAATCAAGACATAATCCAACATATCATCATCTTCCTTCAACATACACCTCATATAACCTCAAGAATCGAAACAACATCTTAATCATCTTCATACAAATCATTTATCAACAACATCAAAATCCGAAATTCAAGAGAGGATTATCCAACCTACCTCTTAGAAGATGGAATACACAAGAAATCACTTCAAGAATCATCAATAACTCCATATCCAAACTCCAAATCCAAGCCTTCAAGCTCAAAATCGAATTAGGAGAGCCAAAATATCCCTCTCTCAATGTTTGGAGATGAAAAACGAAGAGAAATGCTGAAGTGAAATGAAAGACGTGCGTCCATTTATAAAACAATATGTTCGTTACGTACGTAACCTTCCATAGTTAACGTACGTAACACACCATTACGTACGCTATCTGACCTTGGTAGCGTACGTAACGAAAGTCCAGAGTTAACTGACTCATTTTGGGCACTTCCTTACGTACGTAAATCTTGTCCCATAACGTACATAATACGTACGTTGACTTGCTACAGTACCACCCACATTACGTACGTAATACGCCATGCATAACGTACGTAATGGCCGAGGTTGACTCGCTGTCCACATCCTCCGCCGAAAGCAGACGACATAGGGTCCCACCTGCCGACCACGACTCGATCCTGTCTGATTCCCATGTTACGTACGTAATGTCTCGGCCATAACGTACGTAACTCTACCAATTTAACGTACGTAAGCTTCAACACATAACGTACGTAATGGCTTCCATACTTAGCCATTTACAGCAATTCCTGTCCAACGTCTTGACGTAACAAATACGAACATACGGCATACTGAATACACATACTGAACCCAAAAATATTCTCATACGGTATACCTGATATCCAAATCTGTTCAACCTCATACAACATATCCTGAATATATCTGTCAATCAAAAACGATAATCACACCAGTATAACTGTCTCGGTTCTCAATTTATTTTATCCATACTGTATAGATACCAAACTATACAAAGATATCTCAGATAAAATAACGCGAAAAATTTATACTGAAAATTCGGGTATTACATACTACCCCCCTTAAAATAAGTTTCGTCCTCGAAACTTGCAACCTTGCCACAAACAACAGATCAATCCAAAATTTCCAACTCATCACAAAAACAATCAATCGTCGCCACAAGCGAAATAACCAAACCAATATACTTACAGGTGCGTGAAGCCGATGATCTCCCGTGATACTAGCACACGACTCCCACACGAAGTCTCAACACAACCAACGCACACCAATATCACAAATAGCAGTTTGAAAAGATCTCAAAAATTTTGGAAACCCCAAAAATCGATTTGACTCAAAAGTCAGAAAAGCTCATTTTCAAAAGCCACGCTACTACCGTACCGGTAAAGCCACATAACTCACACGCCTGGGTTTCACAAAACCCAAGCTCCGATACCATCTTCTGTAATGCCCCCAAAACCATTCCGGGATATTACAGCGCCGTGGGTCCCGCGCCGGAACCCACCAGGCTAAAAACCGTTTACAAAACCAATTCGAAAATACCAAAAGGCCGATGACGGTAATATTTTGCAAATACTCAAATATTTTCAAAAACATAATTTTGAAATACCGTCATAAAATACCATTTGAAAATACAAGGCGAAGTGCCAAATCTCGATAGTTCAAAATGTACGTTAAGATGCCGCTTAAACGTACCGATAAAATAGTTTAGGAAAAGACTTTAACGAAATAACCCAAGTTCGTAAAATGCCAAAAGGGCCATTTAAGAATACACACACGAGTTGGTAAAAATACCAAAGAGCTATTTTGAAATATACACACGCAGCGGATAAATGCAGTTCAAAATACACATCTGCAGCGGAAATGAATAACCAGAAAAGAAATACTCGATACTCCAAAACATGCCACCGCCAGTATCACATCGGGAAGCTCATCCCTTCACGACCGCTACTAGCTCGATCTTCGAGTACCTAAAAATAAAGCCCACGACGTTTTCATCCACAATACTCAATAATGATACCGATCACATCATCATAAATAATTACATACCAATGTAATAATACTGTAAGAATACTACCAACGTAATCTTACCGTTATAACCTTACCAATCCATAATAATCCAATCCTTACCATAATCCACATTTCGCATCCTCGAATGACGAAATGAACTTAACAACAATTATCTGTACTGTATCCAAACAATACCAAATATCCTTAAAACACCATCATAACTCATACGCGGAAATAATCTGTTCGTGCCAAATCCTGTCCGCCGGATTTGCACCATCAAATCTCAACCTGGATAAACCAATAACATACCACATATCTGTAGGTCAACTACCACAAAACAATGAATACAAATCCCGAAGCAACGACATACAGTCCGAATGCTTATACGATCAATAACCAGATCAACCGATAAATCAACTGAGAATATCATCGGCATGATAACTCCAATACGACCAATAAAGGATCAACGATAATCGAGAGTACCATCAACATGATAACTCCGACACGATCAACAAAGGATCAACAATAACCGAGAATACCATCAACAAGGTAAACTCCAAATGATCAACAATAATGGATCTCAAGAAATAACTCCGACTGTCGAACATACCCCTCGGGCGTATGAACAACCAGTCACAAACCGTCGAACATACCCAACCATAAATGGAGGATGAACGACCAAACAATATGGCTCAAAGATGGAAATCATAGTACGCCCGATCCGGAAATGTGTCCGTGCACAAGCCACCCCGGGTATTGATCACATACACGTGTGGTCTTGTACCTAATTAGCCTCACGAACTACGTCTCGTGTGCACGGTTCAATGTGGAAATATCGACACATAACCATCATGTGCCCGGCTAAAAATCCTACACAATAACCAATCGGCGCGCAGATATGAATCCAGATATGTCACGATGCAACATGACAACGAAACTCAAAGAAACACATATCCAATAAGGATTAAAAGACTCACCGAAGTGAACAACAACAGACTGACAATGAAAAGTCGACATGACTAATCAATATCCAAAACATCAATCCTGGGATCATCATCCCCAAATGAATGACCAACATGATCTACGATCTCAATACAACAGTCCTGGGATCAACATCCCTCAACGAATAACCGATATGAGACTCATTACACGAAACCTCAACATACACAACAACTCAACATACTAATTATCCACATGACTGAACAAATACTTAGATTACCTCAAAGCCGAAGACAACATCCTTTTCACGAACAACATCCCTGAACGAATACATAGTTATACAAATAATCTCAAATAAGGTACCATCCATTCAATATCAATAACCCTTTATCCCGATACTTATGTAATCACGATAACTATCCTCGATATCCGATATTCTATATCCTTGACCAAAGATAACTTACGTCTTCCCTGAACACAATTAAATCATATACCTTATGATTTAATACAACCAGAGCACGATATACAAACAATTTTCCCGACAACTTACATTTCTAACAACATTGCTATACGAATTATAAATGAAATGAAAACGAAACCATTCATCAAATATTATAAACTGAACAAGTATAAACTTGCCTCGATACCGATACCACGAAGCCGTTACCAAAATCCATTGCCTTTGTCTACGAGCTCCTCATTCCGACCAAAAGCAATCTACGAACTCTTTAGCCTCAACCGCAACACAACGGTCATAATCCACGATCAAAACATATCAACCTATTGCAATAACCGATTAACACACATTCGATAACAATCAATAACCGACATACTCAACCAACAAACTCAACGGTTCAACGATATCCCGATTAAACACAAATCCGAACAACCAAATCAATCGATCACGAATTCAAAACCACAATACAATTCCACAATCCGAAGATCATATCAATAATCAATTTAAGCCAACAAGTGTCTAACATTACCGATTCCAAATTCCATCTTAAATACGGATACAAGTTTCCTCCTTGTAAATTCATAATATAAACCAATTACCGGTTATCATCATCAATCCGGACAATCCGATTAATTCAACATTATAGATAACCATATTCCAAAGGTTTCAAATATTTCCATTATCCGAAATCTTCCCAACAATCATAACATGTATAACTTATGAGTCCTTCAAGAACATGAATTATCCGAATTCACGTTCACAATCCATAAAAGAACATAATCCGATGTTTTCTAACATCTAACCAATCTTTAATCATAATTCAAGGTATATATCATCATGTTCTTCAACATATGATTTTCCTAACATCAAAAATCACAACAATACTACCAAGGACATCAAGAACTCTAGGATTCCATAATCATAGCAACATAATCAAGACATAATCCAACATATCATCATCTTCCTTCAACATACACCTCATATAACCTCAAGAATCGAAACAACATCTTAATCATCTTCATACAAATCATTTATCAACAACATCAAAATCCGAAATTCAAGAGAGGATTATCCAACCTACCTCTTAGAAGATGGAATACACAAGAAATCACTTCAAGAATCATCAATAACTCCATATCCAAACTCCAAATCCAAGCCTTCAAGCTCAAAATCGAATTAGGAGAGCCAAAATATCACTCTCTCAATGTTTGGAGATGAAAAACGAAGAGAAATGCTGAAGTGAAATGAAAGCCGTGCGTCCATTTATAAAACAATATGTTCGTTACGTACGTAACCTTCCATAGTTAACGTACGTAACACACCATTACGTACGCTATCTGACCTTGGTAGCGTACGTAACGAAAGTCCAGAGTTAACTGACTCATTTTGGGCACTTCCTTACGTACGTAAATCTTGTCCCATAACGTACATAATACGTACGTTGACTTGCTACAGTACCACCCACATTACGTACGTAATACGCCATGCATAACGTACGTAATGGCCGAGGTTGACTCATTGTCCACATCCTCTGCCGCGAGGCGACATAGGGTCCCACCTGCCGACCACGACTCGATCTGTCGATTCCCATGTTACGTACGTAATGTCTCGGCCATAACGTACGTAACTCTACCAATTTAACGTACGTAAGCTTCAACACATAACGTACGTAATGGCTTCCATACTTAGCCATTTACAGCAATTCCTGTCCAACGTCTTGACGTAACAAATACGAACATACGGCATACTGAATACACATACTGAATCCAAAAATATTCTCATACGGTATACCTGATATCCAAATCTGTTCAACCTCATACAACATATCCTGAATATATCTGTCAATCAAAAACGATAATCACACCAGTATAACTGTCTCGGTTCTCAATTTATTTTATCCATACTGTATAGATACCAAACTATACAGTATATCTCAGATAAAATAACGCGAAAAATTTATACTGAAAATTCGGGTATTACAAAATGCTTCCCCTTCAAGAAGAGAGGTTTCTTCCCTATTTAGAGAAGGGAGGAGTCGCCTTATCTTTTGAGGCCTCTTTCTGATTTCAGGGAAGATCCCAGATATTCAGGGATTTAGACTGCAGCTTCCCATCGCTGGATATCCGGGATTTAGGCTACGGCTTATCCTTCCCTAGATTTCCGGGATTCTTTCAGGTGGGTCAGATCCCAGTCTTTCAGGAGCCTGATCTTCAAGAGCCTGGACGTTTACCGATCTCGGGCTGGGATTATATAGGTCGGCCTATTCTGCGAAAGGCCTACTAGGTCAGGTCACTCCTTTATCCCAAAAAGAGGTCGGTAAGTCATTTCACTAACCTAGGGATGGGCCAACCAGGTCGGACTAACTCCGCTCGGGCCTTTCCTTTTTATCCGTAGGTCGGTTCATTTTTGGCTTCTCTATACCGGGCTTTTAGGAGGTCTACATTTATCGTCCTATCAATATAGTTATTTTGTAACACCCCCGATCCCCTCGGGAATATTACAACGCCTGCCTCTCCGTGAGGATCTACCAGGCTAAATACTGAAACAACACATTGCATTACAAGCCGATATGGCTAAATAACGAACCATTAGACCTATTTGGCCTTTCATCACAACATGCAACTTAAAACATCAATTACATCTCTCTTTCAATAACTCATACCCACGCAGGGGTCAAAAACACTCACAAACTCACACAACAGAAATTAGGACAGCGGAAAGAACAATACAGTAATCCCCGACTAACTGCACTCAGAAATGGCCTTCATGTGATCAGTATCATTTGTCTTCCATCATCCTTCATACCGGTCCTGTGTTTTGCTCCCTTAGAACCTGCACGTACCTGGACGCAATACAGACATCCACCCCCCAATTACTTGGGGCTTAGCAAAACTCCACTATTTTGCTAGTGCAAGTATTTAGTGCAAAGATGAGCTATACATAACATACTCCCAAGAATAAAATAACTTGATTAATTCCACAATTCATGCCAACAAAAGACTTCTCGAGATGTTCCACTTGGATAAAATAGTTCAAACCGTAAAAAGTTGAAATGAGATGAGTAAACAATTTGAAAAGCATTTTAAGATTCTCGGGAGTTTTGGAAAGACATTTTTGGGTTTAAGAATCATCAACTTATCGAAAACCACATAGGGACAGAGACCCAAATATTATTTTTCCGATACCAATCCGGTCACAAAACACGGGGTCCATGACCCAATCATCCAAAAATATAACAACCAATAAACGAATCATATACGACACTTATTCTGGTGCCATTCTAGCCAAGTACCAAGACCCTACATATGAGGTATATCTCATCGAGAATGGCAACATTGTGATATTCCGAACATATCACAATTATCGAAAACAACATCATAAAAGAATCACGGGGGCTATACTGGCACTGTACCACATGCGAGATACACACCCCAGGGAGTCCTCGCCAGGCCCTCTCTGGTTGTACAACCCTACCAAGTGATCTGTAGGAAACACGGCCTAACGGAACTCAGGGGACCCTCACTGGTTTTACTTGGCACATGACCACAAGCCGCACTTCTAAAATTGCATTCCACAACATACTTTCACAAATTCATTCCCCGGAAGTACATCAAATATAAATCAAGGTACTTGCTAGAAATGGCCACTTTATCCGACACATACTCACAACCAATATCACACAACATCACATACTCATCAATAATCACACATATCCACACACACACACACTTCTTGACAAAAAGACATAACTTTAAGTCCACTAATGATGTAATCACACCCAATGGTACCATACACAAACGAGACATTCCAATGCACAACACTAATACACATTCTCAGAACAACACATTCGTTCACAAACACACAGGTAGATTTTAAAGAAAGCCTTTATCGAGATTATACCGATTCTTTTGAAAGTTCATTAAAAACATTCCAATTGCACACACAGTCAATTACCAACTATTACGGCTACGAAACATGAAGTGTATAGGCAAGATACTTGCCTCGGAACCACGAGAAACAGAACAACAAACGGACGGAGTTGAGCAGCCCCTGAACTTCCAAGAACAACCAAGAATCTGACAGCCCTACAAACACTACGAGAATAATACCACCACGAATCAACAACACTAACCGGAGCCCGAATCAACACTAAGGACAACAAGGATCTAAAGGTTTCTAAAGGAAATCACCAATCAAGTTCCGATGAAATAAAATCGATAAACGAGTTTCCAATCTAAAGGTCACAAACAAGACAACAAGAATTACTTAACCAATTCATCACCTCCGGATTAAATCAAGAAATCAAGAGAAACCCCCCAAATATTACACAATTAGGGTTCTAAGTAATTTTACCTCGAATCGGATGGTGGAAGATGTTAGGAAGTTGATAAATCCGTGCTAGGAGTTGAAAGGAGTTGATATCTAATGATAGCTGGCCAAGATCTCCACCTTCTCATGTCTGGAGTCACCTGGGTCGCCGAAGGAGAAGAGGTGAAATGAGAAATGAAGAAAGTTGACTTCTCAAGCCGAATATGATAACACGCATTAGCGTGCGCTAATTCTTACGAGTAGCGCGCGCTAATGAAACATATAAAGTTAGCGTGCACTAACTACTATCGTTAGTATGCGCTGACGAGACCTGCCTACCCAGTCCAGTAGCTTCTGGAGAGTTCCGAAACTTCCAGGTAACATGCGCTAAGGCATAGGATAGCGTGCGCTAAGACGGACGGTAGCGTGCACTAACTACAAGCATTAGTGTGCGCTAATGAGGCCTCCGGTCCTAGTCCAGTAGCTTCGGGACAGATCTGCACCCACCAGGTAGCGTGCGCTACAACACTCGATAACGTGCGCTAATAATGCCTCGGTAGCGCGCGTTATGAAGCAGCATAGCGTGCGCTATGCCTACTGCAAAAGCAGTAGGATCGCACCAAAAATCCAACAGAACAAAATAACCGGCACAACCGACAAATAATTCAAAATAATTGGAAACGAAAATCTCGGGTATTACACACAATCCCACTCAAAATAAGTTTCATCCCGAAACTTAAAACAAGAAGCAATCAGACAAGGCGACCCTAGATAACACGTAATCAGCTGCTGATAGCGTACAAAAGCTCCATGCAGTACAGAACTGCTACAGTCTGATTCAATACGCAAGAATGTTTTCGAAATGCAACGAACATGAATTACTACGATTGATTAATCGAACAGCACAACGACCCAAAACACAAGTCTGACACTGAATAAGTATGAATTTCCGATAGCCCCAAAGATTTGGAGGATCCAATACCAAGACCATCGGTTGAAACTCTAGAAAATTACAAAATGGTCCCGACACTCAATAATCATGATACGAGATCAAATGATAGCAATCAGACAATGACGACTAATCAATCAATGATCGAACAACAATGATCGAACGACAATGATCAAAACAACAACGATCGAACAACAACTCTAGAGTTCACACCTCAAATCAAGACATCAATAAGCTTGTAGGAACCACGAATCTCGTACAAAGTTCTCACAAGAACAAAAAGTGGATTTGGCTATACCAAAAAAGTGTGACGATATACATATAGTCACACATGCATTTTCGAATGTGTGTGACAAAAGGTCGCGCGACCGTAGGGTGTTTATGGTCACATTTTTGAGTTAGTGTCCGTATCCATTAAAAAACAGTGACCAAAAGTGTTAATAAGTGTGACCGTAAACACTGTACAAACACACAAAGCATGTTTTTTTTGTATATTTAGTCACATACAATTTAGCATAAAGTGGGTAAAAGTGTTAATAAGTGTGACCATATGCTGTTTAAAGTGAAGAAATGTGTATTTTGTGTGACTATTGACCATCCAATGGCCACATGAATTTTATATTTGTGTGGCCTTTTGTAATATTTAGTCACACAAAGCATATTTATTTTGGGTATTTAGTCACATACAATTAAGCATAAAGTGGCCGAAAGTGTTAATAAGTGTGACCATATGCTGTTTAAAGTGAAGTAAATGTGTATTTTGTGTGACTATTGTTCATCCAATGGCCACATGAATGTTATGTTTGTGTGGCCTTTTGTAATATATAATCACACAAAGCATATTCGTTTTGGGTATTTAGTCACATACAATTAAGCATAAAGTGGCCAAAAGTGTTAATAAGTGCGACCATATGTTGTTTAAAGTGAAGAAATATGTATTTTGTGTGACTATTGTTCATTCAATGGTCACATGAATTTTTAGTTTGTGTGGCAATTTGTAATATTTAGTCACACATCGAATTAAACAAAGAATGAGCAATAATGTTGATAAGCGTGACCATATTATGTGAGTGCATCTTTTAGTCACATATAACAAATCAATAATTTGTGTCATTATATTATATATATATATATATATAAACAGAATTAAAAACAAAAAGCAATTTCAAATTGAATAAACTCGAATGTATATAACTGGACTAAATATACAATTGTATGTCGTACATAATCAAATTCTCAACTACCATAATTTAAAGACTTTTGACTCTTCTCCGTCCTAGCTTGCCTTTGCACGGTTTCACGAAAGACATAATTTTTGCGCTTCGATTGTAATTTTTGTCCAGAATTGTTTTCACTAATCTTTTGTATCGTAGTTGGTGGTGTAGCCTGTAGTAAACAAAAGATGCTTGTATCAAACATTGAATTAAATATGAAGAATTATATATATATATATAAATAGGTTGAAAAAACACATGTATGTACCTCCTCATAAAGAACGACTCGATCCATGATCAAAATAGCATGAAAATCCAACAATATCTTTCTTAAAAGAACTTGTTCACAACATGAAATTGAGCTAAATGATTATGATCAAGACCACATGAAATATTCCTGGATTGTACTTATCTGCCACTAACTGTTGGTGGCTCTATTTGTCAAACGATAAACCATTTGCAGCGACAAAGACATTACATTTTGTGAAGGGAGTTACCTGAGATTTGTGTTCACCCTATTGTACATTATCACCCCTTTTAGCCGCAATTTCAACACCAAAACACCCTTCCTTAAGCCCACATTTCAGCACGCAAATACGCCCATTTCATCCCCATTTAAGCACCTAAACCCACCCACCTCAGGTCCCATTTCAGCAACCAAACCCATCCGTTGCAGCCCCCATTTCAACAACCAAAACGCACAAACCTCTTTTAGCCGCAATTTAAGCACAAAAAAACCCTCCTTTCAGCCCCTTTTTAGTACCTAAACACTCTCCTTTCAGCCCCTACAGGTTGCATATCATGTATAGCAAGAACGACCTACTGTGGAACAGTTTGCATACCATTTGCAGCAAGAACACCTTACGGTCATTGTGAAACCTAAAGATGATTCGAATGAAAAGAAAAATATTAACACTATTCTCAAGAAAAAAATAGGAAGAAAGTGAAAGTAAAGTAAAGAAAGATGAAGTAAAGAAAGAAAGAGGAAGAAAAGTTCACTTTCACCCCAAAAATGGAGTGAAAGTTTTCAAAGCAAAATCTCACCACTTTCCCTCATTTACTTACACTTTACTTCCTAAGAAAAACTTGAGAACACAACTAAAATCACTTTCTTTTACTTTCATCTATTTTACTCAACTTGAGAACAGAGTGTGAGGAAAGGAAAAAAAAATCCCATATCAAAAAGCCAATGTTATATAAATGTTAAAACATCATACCGTGATACAAAGAGTGGGCGGGAACTGTAGTTGGCGCAACTGTTTGTCCAGCCTAGTAGTACTTCCCGCATATCTAATTAAAAGACGTAAAAATATTTATATGAATATGCGCTATAAATATTGAATTTTGTAGGGAAATAAGCATCAGCCAGTCATATTACACGGGCGCGACCTGATTGGTTATTCTTTTGAACTGAGGTAAGAGTAGACGCGGCAATTGCTTCAGCTACAATGCGGAAAAATAATAGCACGTACGTTAGTTATATGCAAATGCTAAAAGGTAAAAACATTACATATTGCACTCAGAAGTTTACCATTCGATTTCCGTTGGCTGCCTGTTTGATCTACCGCATCAGAAGGTTCACGTGTCCAAGACAAATACATTTCATGGCAGAAGACATTGGCTTCACGAACACTACGCGCCGCAAAATCAAGCACTACCGGCCCCGAAACATCATCTGAATTGATCATTGGCTTAGTGTTATTCTAAACTGAGACTAAAAACGTTAATAGAAAAAAATTCGTCTGCATACATGTTCCTTACTGGCATAAATACATACAGAGGTTATACCAGGCTGTGGGCAAAAAGTCATACGATCACAAACAACGCCTGTAGTAAAATCAAACACTTTGAGTCCACACTCCCCGCCTACAATCGTTGATCAAAAATTGTCAATATACACGTACAGAACTGGTTCTCCCTGAGTCCTGCATTCCAGAAACAAACTATCACTAATACAAAAAATACATTTTACTACGGTTATTTCGTATATTTTACATCGGTTATATAACCGATGAAAAATGTACCGTCGTAAAATAGACGTTAAATCTACATCGGTTTAAAAACCGATGTAAAATGTGCAACATTTTACATCGGTTCTCCTTGAACCGATGTAAAAGTGCAGAATTCGTACATTTTACATCGGTTATGGCCTAAACTGATGGAAAATGGGCATCTTTTTTACATCGGTTTTAGTGAAACCGATGTAAAATATATACCTTTTTTTATTATTTCAGCTGTTTTTACCTATTCCAACATGTAATATCAAATTCCTGTTAAAAGCAAAACAACTGAAATCCTGCTAAAACAACACATTCCTTAAAAGACGTCCAAACGGAGAGTAATCAGTTGTTAAAACAACATATTCCTAAAATACGTCCTAAAAAGAAGTAATTATCCGACATCCCGAGACATGTTCAAGAATGATCTATGTGTCAAAGTCGAAAGCTGCTTCCACCACCAACCTTGGCTTCCTTTGATTGATTCCATCTCCAATAAGGCTTTAACATAAATAGAAAAGACCAAACGATACCCAATTTCAAAAATATACACAAATTCTATGGTAAACACTCCAGGAAAAATCCACACTCCAACCAATAGCAGATCAAGCAAACACATTGAAGCAAGTGATAAGTCAAAGGTGCAGTAAATATTGCATAACATCTTCTTATTGCAATCAAAACCTAATGTAAAGATGGATATCAATACAATTAGCAGTAACCCATACAAATTAATGGACATCTGCTTGATTAAAACATCAAGTCAAGATCAACTTTAAATAGGTGGAGACATGGAGTTGGTGAAAACTAAAAAGTAAATATGCATAGATATCCAGTGACAACGTACTACATCTACATCTCCCAGCAATCGTGTGTATTAAATGTAATCCACAACTGACATAATACTCCAAGCAAAACAGTTGAACAAACAAGGACAGCTGCAAATATGATTAAGTAGATAAGCTAACAAACACCTTAAAGCCCACATTTTACATCCTCGCTTTATCCGAATTCCATAAAGAAGACCATATACCATACTCAGAATTCACTATATCATTCATTTGTCCGAAACACTTCTTTCCAACCCAGTAAATAATAAACACCATTACCACACTTTACATAATTCAATAGTCTCGGTTGTTTACAAACACGAACCAGTGAATAAGCAAAAATAAACCATTTAGTTTACTGGTTTCACTTTAGTGCTAAACGAGCAACAATAACCAATGCCTCAAACTATTGAAAAGCTTCCTAATTCGTCAAGTTCTTCTTCCAAAATAAACTGAAATTGAGAAGAAGGATAAAAAAAACAATATCTCAGAACAAGAAATGAGTTCCAACCCCAAACATACGAGAGATCGAGAGAGAATAAGATAACGAGCAGGCGTAAAATATTCACCGGGACCGATGCGGTTGGTAGAACCCCCACTGAAAAAGAAGTAATATCCGACATCTCGAGACATGTTCAAGAATGATCTATGTGTCAAAGTCGAAAGCTGCTTCCACCACCAAGATTGGCTCCCTTTGATTGATTCCATCTCCACCCCTTGCTGAAATTCATGATTTTATTAATCCCAAGACCTTCGTTTTATTAATCTCCATCGGACGTTTTTCCTGTTTCCTGTCATTAAAAGGCAGAACAAGATTTTTGTTTAAATGCAATACCGGCTATGCGAGTGATAAGCTTTTTAAATCTTTCTAACCGGCTAACAATTGAGATATTGCACGGAGGTGATACTTCATAATAAAATCATCACACCACGTTTTGAGCCAACAAGATAGTATTATTACTATAGGTAAAAGCTTCAAGCAGCTAACTCAAAGCAAGAAAATGACAATAAATGGAAACAATAAATATTGGATTCATACATCAAGTCTTTGTGAGCCTTTTAGTGTGGCTGTCACGACGTCAAAATCCGAGTTAATGCAGCGCAG
Source organism: Orobanche coerulescens (assembly GCA_033398695.1). Classification (NCBI taxonomy): domain Eukaryota; kingdom Viridiplantae; phylum Streptophyta; class Magnoliopsida; order Lamiales; family Orobanchaceae; genus Orobanche; species Orobanche coerulescens. The sequence continues at coordinate 66,662,718 of CM065811.1, read as the reverse complement.
GAAATGATCTGAAGGATTTCTCTTACTCGGACATGGAAATCCTGCTTCGGCAAAAAACTGTAGAATCAAGATATTAGATCGAGAAACATATCATACGAACACCAAAAAAAACTGAGCAGTGGTCCCTTTAGATCAAGAAAAACTATATTTTTTTCCTTGAAATATCAACAACAGTAAACATATTCTTAGTAGAAACATAAACATAAGACTAGAAATATCAACAACATTAAACATATTCTTAGTAGAAATAGTCATATATGTTGATTAGCACCAGAGTCAATGATCCATCCCAACGTAACATTATGGACATAAGAACCAGTTTTAACACATAAGAATTTTTGAAAATGCAAGTTGAAAAACACATTATTATTAAAAAAAAAAGATGGGTTGAATACCTGCCATATTTGCAGAAACACTAGCAGAAGGTTTCTCATTGATAAGCCTTAAAAGTTTCATCATATTTGCAGAAACACTAGCCACAGTTCTCATTGAATACCGCAATATTTTTTAAAATTTTGCATATTTTCCAGAAATCAAAACCCAGAAAAAAATGAACAAAAGAAAAATCAACTACCCATCAAACCGTTGGAAAAAAGCAGGGAAAGAGAATGAAGATTGGCCACAATGATAGTTAGAACTCACCAGCCGATGAAGAATTAAAGCAGGAGCTCGCGGTGTGCGTGAAGCGGTTTGAGGAAAAAGATTATCTGGTCTGGATTAGGGAAGGAAATAATAAAATTTTTAGTTACTTACGAAGCAATTGGAACGAGCAGGACGTAAGAGTATTTAATTGAAGCAGAGGCACACTCCGGTGAGAAAAGGGAGTCGGTTGAAGCAGAGGCACACTCTGGTGAGAAAAGGGAGTCGGAAATTCTCGCGAGGCTTTGCTATTATATCTATGAGAAAAGGACGAGCAGGACGTAAGAGTAGATTTAATTGAAGCAGCGGCAAGTTCCATTAACACTCCGGTGAGAAAATGGAGTCGGAAATTCTCACGGGGCTCTGTGAGATGTATGAGGACTTTGAAAGATGGGAGAAGACGATGGACTGCAACAGACATAAGGGGATAGGCAGAAAATTAGAATAAATTACTACGGTTCTAGCAACCATCGTAAAATAGTTGTTTTACATCGGTTATAAAACAACCGTTGTAGAATACACCGAAACTCAAGTTTTACATCGAATGTTTAACAACCGATGTAAATCGGGAAAATTTACATAGGTTATAAAAAAATTGATGTAAAATTAACTTATTTTTAACTTAATCATATGTATATGGTTTATGGTTTAGTGTGACCATATGTATCGAATTTTGGTTACACTTAATCATGTATGTCTATGGTTTAGTGTGACCATATATGACATTTGGTTACACTGTTCAAGTGTGTGACATATATTTGTCACTTTTAAATGCATATCGTGCCTAATGCTTTAAACTTACTTTTCAGTTGTCATACATTTCAAATTCATATGTGGCTAAATATTCAGCAAAAAATAGCAGTCACTTTTAAATAATGTGTGGCAAACTTGATTATATGATTTAGCCACATACACAATTACTTCATGTGACCATATATGGATTTTGGTCACATTGTTCAATTGTGTGACATATATTTGTCACATATGTATATATATAGTGTGACTAATTTTTCAAACTTATTTGTATCTGTCACACGTCCGAAATTATAAATGACTAAATAATCAAAAAAATTACCAGTTACCTGTAATCACATAAATATTCAAATGTGTGACAATGAAATTCCGAAATGGTCACACAAGTCGGATCAAGTGTGGCTGTTTATTTTATTCTGGTACATTTAGTCACATAAATATCTGATTGTGTGGCCATTCAAAAAACAGCATGTGTGACGAAATCCCAGATTTGTATTAGTGTCACAGGAAATCGAATAGAACTTGGAAAGGTCACAACGATAAACAGATCAATCTAGAACAATATCAAAACTTGCTCGAATGACAAAGGCGAAAAACAACACAAGTTCAGAAGCATCAACGAACACAAACGAGTCGATAGAGTCGAACAATACGGAAGCGAAAAAATGGTTATTACACTCTATCACTATTAAAAGAGATTTCGTCCCCGAAATTAAAACAACGAGAGCGAGGTGCTAGCATAGCAACCTTCCCGGTATTATTCTCTTGGTCCCGCATTTGATCTCCATGACCATCTGTACCATGGTCACGACCACAACCTCTGCCCCTCAGCATACTGAGCAGATACTCACTCAGTACGATGAAACACATCATCTCAAAATGATATACCAAAGTGCCAACTCAGCACAGCATATCCACATAAGACAACTAATAGCAATTCGATAAGAAGATCCACGAGGTATCCTTTGTAATGATATCATTTTTGAAAATCTTTGAATTTGTATATTTATTCGAAATAAAACTTTGAACGTACTTTTGGTTCCTCAAGCTGTTTTACCAAAACTTGTAAACAAAAGACTTTAACCGTCTTATTTTAAAATTATTTGCAAAACAATACTTCGGAATATCAATATTCCTTGCAAACAGCATTATCAAAATAACCATGCAACTACGCATCATCATCACCGTTAATAAAGTAACCACACAATCCCATCAAACCATTCGTACATATACTAAACATTTCCACCAATCAACAATTATTTTGGAATAAGACAAGATTAGCGTGCGATAATGTAACACCCCCAATCCACTCAGGGATATTACACGCCGTAGACCCTCTCCTCGAAGATCTACCAGGCTGGTAACAACATTTGACATCTCGACAATGCCTTCGAGGTTAAATGACTCAGTAGACCGATTTGGTCTTTCAATAAAAATATACAACTCAATTACAACATATACCCACGCAGGGGTCAAAATACAATAAACTCCCGTACAACGGGGGAAAAGATACTGCAGCGGAAAAGAAAATACAACTAGACCAATACGACATCAACGGATCCTCATGTGATTAGTATCGTTCATCTTTCATCATCCTTCGTGCCGACCCTGTGTTATGCTCCAAAACCTGAATGCAAAAATAGACATCCACCCCCCGAATACTCGGGGGTTAGCAAAACTCCACTGTTTTGCTAGTGCAAGTACAAAGTGCAAATACAAGCCATACAATTCACATTCCACGAATAACAATAACCAGGAATCCTCAAATATCCAAACGAAACGAAAAGTACTTCCCGAGGCAAGAGTTTGAGAAAACCTTTCAAAATCGAAATATCATAAATCAATGGAAATAATTTATAAAACGGTTTAGAATGCCATCGAGAGTTTTAATAGAAAACAATTTAGGATTATCAAATCCTACTTTTCAAAATCCAAAAGACAAAAGTGGTCACCGCCCCAAAAGTTAATTTCCGAAAAATAACCTTTACCAAACCGTTGGGATTTTAGCCCCAAATCCGTAAAATGACTTTTACAAAACCATTGGGATTTTAGCCCCAAATCTCATCAACTCACCGTATACAAGAACGACCACAAGGTTTGTCTTCCAACGTCAAAATCCACAATTAAAGGATTTAACATAAACAACAAAATACTCTAGAGCCATCCTAGCCAAGTAGGCCAAACGAACAACTTACCTCTTACACACTTAGTCAATGCATGCAATCATGAAAACCGTTCATAAGCACTCATTTCCGGAAATGCCAATAATTCAAATCACATTGTAAAATGCACCACAATTAACCGCGGACCCACAACTTCGTGGATCCCTGCCGAGACCCCGTCGGATCTAACCCACAGTGGTTAAAAGCAAGCTCGCGGTTCCACAGCTTCGTGGAGCCCTACCGAGACCCCGTCGGATCTAACCCGTAGTGAGCATACACACACACACGTTACTCATGCAATAGTAATATGCTAAGAATGTAAGTTCATCAAGAATACTTACTAGAGATGGCCATTTATCCGACAACATTATCAACTCTCCAAAACACAATAACAAGATTAAACACGGAATAAACAATTCCATAACTTTAATCAATTGGAATATCATCAAAGCCTTCAACGTTCAAAATAATCAATTCCCAAAACACAACGTTTACAAAACACACACGCGTTTTGAAAGAGAGCCTTTAACGAGGCCAAACCGAAATCTTTTGAAACTTCATTTCAAATAACCAAAAAAACACACCAAGACGATCACCGATCATCATATCCATAAAATAAGAAAAGTATGGGCAAGGTACTTGCCTCGAATAAGAATAACGCGGAGAATCGACCGAAGTAGGTTGGCACGAACCTACTACGAACTCGCCGACTCCACCGAACGACAATCCACAACAATGAACTACGAACGAAAACAATAACAATGAAAATGAATTCCAAAGTACGACCCAAAGCCGCTGAATTCAAGGAACGAATGACGAAAATTCAAGGATTTTCCCCAAAACGGCCAAGAACACGATTCGTCCCGACAAAACACGAAAATGGAATTCCAAGTTGAAATATGGATATACAATCCATAGAATATGTTTAACAACATCATTTAAACATAATCGATCCATCAAAAACGGATGAAAAACAAGATCGAGGATAAATCCCCCAAAAAGTCGATTTGAAGGAAATCAAGAAATATACTTCGATTCGATGAAGAACAATGGATTAAATGATGTTAAACACAAGAATACTACCAAGATTAATCATATCCATCATGAATTAATCAATAATACGGAACGAATCGGACAAAAACGCAAAAACCCTCAAATTCACAAAATTAGGGTTCTAAGGAAGGTTACCTTGATTCGCTGGATCAAAGGATGATAACGGATGATTGATTGATGATATGAACTCAAGAACTTCATGGATTTGTTGCTAAACAACATGGCTCCATGGTAAGATCACCCTCAGCCGCGGAAGAGAAGGAGAAGAAGGAGAAAAATGGCCAAAAACCCGTGTGCAGGGCCATAAATAAGCCGCACAATGCCGCGGCACAGCCCAAAAATGGCTCCCGGTCGGCGGTGTGCCGCAGGCGGCACGGCTGCGTGCCGCGGCACCCGCATCGGGTTGGCGAAAAATGCCACAGAGTGTGCCGCGGCATCGCCCGATGTGCCGCGCCCACTGATCGCCGGCAGAATCGCCGAAGCACCGGCCGTGACTCGCGGGAGCCGCCGAGCACTACCGCCGTGACTCGGCGATCCGGCCTGGCCAGGTTGCCCGGCCATGACTCGGCCAACTCCGACGGCCGACGACCCGAAACCCGAACCCGAATACGAATCGATGATACGGTTACGACGTACTCGCAAAGACGAATCTAAGGGCTAAGAGAACACACAATTCCGACCACCCGAAGGCTCGGAATTCAACAACGGAAGTAATTACCCAAAACTTTGGGAAATTACGATAATGGCCCAAAACGTCCGAAAATCACGATACGCGATCGAAACACCAAACCAAAGCTCGCAACATGAATAATAACATTAAATGAACTTACGAGAAGCTCGAAACAACAGTTTCGGATGAGATTCGCAAGAATCGAACTCAAGTGCGGAAAAGTTGCTAAAAAGCTCGGAACTCAACAAAACGATACCGAAACGAACTCGGATGACAAAAAGTGCAGAATTAATCATTCTCGAAATGACGAAACGGTCATGAGCGAGTCGTCAAAACGGACTCCGGACGAAAAAAGAAATTTACCGAAAATCGAAAATTGCGGATATTACATTCTACCCTCCTTAAAAGAAGTTTCGTCCCGAAACTTAAAACAAGTAGGGAGAAGCAATATCCCGCCAGAAAAACTCAATGAGATACGCAAGGAAACACGTAACTTACGCCCATCGGCGAAACGTTACAAGCAATGCAAAGGAATATACGGCGTGAAAACACGCTCCACGACGACCAACACAACGTCGCCGTTAGGGATATAATAAAACCAACAAGTGACAAGCGTAATCAAATGGATAATACAATCAAGTCAATTATCCGAACAATCACAAAACACAACGAACGAAAATCAATACGATTGACCAACCCAACGGTTCATCAATCCAAACGCGAGCCAAACGCTGAAGAAATACGAAATTCCACCGCCCAAGGGTTGGAAGATCGAAAACGAGACTAATTTCCCGAACTTAAGGAAATTAGGAAGGAGCCTGAATGCTCAACAATCACGAAACGAGGACAAAAACCGAACAAACAAACGACCGAGACAACAAAAATCGAACAATCATGTCCGAAACACGAAGGATAATAGAATTCGAACAACAACTCCCAGGATGATCTGGTGAGAACTACAAGACATGCATTCCCATAAGATCCACAGGAAAGGGAATAGCGATTGAAAAGTCACAACGACAAACGAGTTATTCCGAAACGATACCACACTCGTTCGATAAACAAAAACAAGGGGCAAGACAAGCTCAGAAATGTCAACGAACATAAATGAGTCGAAAAAGTAGAATATACAGAAGTTCAAAATCCGATACGCTTCGAATAAAAGAACTAGTAGAACCAAATGATGTTACTCCCGAACAAGGTTCACAAGAGTCGAACCGAACTCGAAAAAGTCACAGCGATAACCAGATCGACTCGAAACAAGATCACAGCTCGTTCGGACGATGAAACTGAAATACCGAACAAGTTCATAAAGTATCAACAAACATGAGCGAATCGATAGACTGGAGAAAGAGAAAATACCGAAGTCAAAATAGTACGGGTATTACCTCCGACCCCGTCCACGAAATTCACAAAAACGGGAGCAAGGTAACAAAACATTAAACAACCGACACATAACGGAACCATCACCGATGCACACGGTCATACCAAACCAAGCTCTAACAGCTCACACATACGCGACAACGCAGAAATCACCACGAGGCGACAACATTCAACACCAACATCGCGCCTTTCACAGGGGGCTAGCACAACCAATGTGTGGAAAGCGACTCAACGCTCACAACGCCAATTCGATCATACTTGGGAGCAAACATCAAAATGACAATGCAAACATCATACATACATACCCAACCCTCAAACGGGAATGGATAAGTTTTAAAAACGAAAACCTCATTTTGAAAATAATTTTAAGAATACCGGTTGATCTTGAGTATCACCTTTCAAAAAAATACAAACGTGAAACATCGTTATCGAGACTTTGGAGAACCATTTCGCATTTGATAAAAATGAGGACACTTTCTCTTAGTGAAAACTTTCAAAATATTCGACCCTCGGGTCTAAATAAAAGTGTTTCTAAAACATTGAAAATATCTCAAAGCATTTTGGTCCTCGAAGTAGATAATTTTTGAAATATATTGTGGCACCTAGGATGTACCACAAGAAAATAACTCATTTGAAAAGTATGTCTCGAAATTTATTTTTCTAAGATACTCAAGTTTTTCAAAAATCCAATAGGCCAGAATGCCCAAAACTCACACATATCAACGTTCACTAAAACAACTCCTAGTACACGCATCAAAACATTTAAAATCAAGATAATACATGTGTTTAAACAGAAATAAACGATAAAATACCACATTCAGAACAAAACCACTGACCCCATTCGAGGCCTCTAAGGACTCTCCCGCACTGGCTAGTGAACAAGTCGAACGCGTATAAGCACAAAGCCTCCACAAGAGGACTTGTAAAACGTGCAAATTGATTCGAAAATCATCAGCAACGGACAAAAACAACAATAAAAAGACATCACAAGTGACGACACTCCGCATATAAATCAAATACGAGAGTCGACTAAATACATATCGTGAAATCAAGATCCACATAAGGATTCCATCACTTAACAAATAATCATAAAAATAGCTCGTGTCACATGAGGCACAACACAAAGAAGGAAGACTTACTTCCACAGGTCGCACGAAGATGATGATCGCCCCACGATACTAATCACGACCAACAAACTCAAACGATGCGTCGCGACACGACTCAGTCAGATAAAATCCGACGAAACAAGACTCAAACAACACGACTTGACCCGACAGCCTAGATTTCCTCAACCTAAGCTCCGATACCATTTATGTAACACCCCCAATCCACTCAGGGATATTACACGCCGTAGACCCTCTCCTCGAACATCTACCAGGCTGGTAACAACATTTGACATCTCGACAATGCCTTCGAGGCTAAATGACTCAGTAGACCGATTTGGTCTTTCAATAAAAATATACAACTCAATTACAACATATACCCACGCAGGGGTCAAAATACAATAAACTCCCGTACAATGGGGGAAAAGATACTGCAGCGGAAAAGAAAATACAACTAGACCAATACGACATCAACGGATCCTCGTGTGATTAGTATTGTTCATCTTTCATCATCCTTCGTGTCGACCCTGTGTTATGCTCCAAAACCTGAATGCAAAAATAGACATCCACCCCCCGAATACTCGGGGGTTAGCAAAACTCCACTGTTTTGCTAGTGCATGTACAAAGTGCAAATACGATCCATACAATTCACATTCCACGAATAACAATAACCAGGAATCCTCAAAGATCCAAACGAAACGAAAAGTACTTCCCGGGGCAAGAGTTTGAGAAAACCTTTCAAAATCGAAATATCATAAATCAATGGAAATAATTTATAAAACGGTTTAGAATGCCATCGAGAGTTTTAATAGAAAACAATTTAGGATTATCAAATCCTACTTTTCAAAATCCAAAAGACAAAAGGGGTCACCGCCCCAAAAGTTTACTTTCCGTAAAATAACCTTTACCAAACCGTTGGGATTTTAGCCCCAAATCCGTAAAATGACTTTTACAAAACCATTAGGATTTTAGCCCCAAATCTCATCAACTCACCGTATACAAGAACGACCACAAGGTTCGTCTTCCTACGTCAAAATCCACAATTAAAGGATTTAACATAAACAACAAAATACTCTAGAGCCATCCTAGCCAAGTAGGCCAAACGAACAACTTACCTCATACACACTTAGTCAATGCATGCAATCATGAAAACCGTTCAAAAGCACTCATTTCCGGAAATGCCAATAATCCAAATCACATTGTAAAATGCACCACAATTAACCGCGGACCCACAGCATCGTGGATCCCTGCCGAGACCCCGTTGGATCTAACCCACAGTGGTTAAAAGCAAGCTCGCGGTTCCACAGCTTCGTGGAGCCCTACCGAGACCCCGTCGGATCTAACCCGTAGTGAGCATACACACACACACGTTACTCATGCAATACTAATATGCTAAGAATGTAAGTTCATCAAGAATACTTACTAGAGATGGCTATTTATCCAACAACATTATCAACTCTCCAAAACACAATAACAAGATTAAACACGAAATACACAATTCCATAACTTTAAACAATAGGAATATCATCAAAGCCTTCAACGTTCAAAATAATCAATTCCCAAAACACAACGTTTACAAAACACACACGCGTTTTGAAAGAGAGCCTTTAACGAGGCCAAACCGAAATCTTTTGAAACTTCATTTCAAATAACCAAACAAACACACCAAGACGATTACCGATCATCATATCCATAAAATAAGAAAAGTATGGGCAAGGTACTTGCCTCGAATAAGAATAACGCGGAGAATCGACCGAAGTAGGTTGGCACGAACCGACTACGAACTCGCCGACTCCACCGAACGACAATCCACAACAATGAACTACGAACGAAAACAATAACAATGAAAATTAATTCCAAAGTACGGCCCCAAGCCGCTGAATTCAAGGAACGAATGACGAAAATTCAAGGATTTTCCCCAAAACGGCCAAGAACACGATTTGTCCCGAAAAAACACGAAAATGGAATTCCAAGTTGAAATATGGATATACAATCCATAGAATATGTTTAACAACATCATTTAACCATAATCGATCCATCAAAAATGGATGAAAAACAAGATCGAGGATAAATCCCCCAAAAAGTCGATTTGAAGGAAATCAAGAAATATACTTCGATTCGATGAAGAACAATGGATTAAATGATGTTAAACACAAGAATACTACCAAGATTAATCATATCCATCATGAATTAATCAATAATACGGAACGAATCGGACAGAAACGCAAAAACCCCCAAATTCACGAAATTAGGGTTCTAAGGAAGGTTACCTTGATTCGCTGGATCAAAGGATGATAACGGATGATTGATTGATGATATGAACTCAAGAACTTCATGGATTTATTGTTAAACAACATGGCTCCATGGTAAGATCACCCTCAGCCGCGTAAGAGATGGAGAAGAAGGAGAAAAATGGCCAAAAACCCGTGTGCAGGGCCATAAATAGGCTGCACAGTGTGCCGCGGCCCAGCGGGAGTGTGCCACGGCACAGGCCCAAAAATGGCTCCCAGTGGTCGGCAGTGTGCCGCGGCACGGCCTGCGTGTGCCGCGGCACCTGGTACAGTTGGGTTGGCCGAAAAATGCCACAGTGTCACGGGGCGCTTATAGTTTGTATATAATGTACACGCACCGTGCGGCTAGTAGTCAATATACCCGACTACGTCCGCCTAACTCGTTCGAGCGTTGGTGCTAATGCGATGCAATCACGCCGAGGCGTTTTAGTGGCACAGCAAAATTGAAGACGAAAATCGATTTGTATTAATACAATGAACGATTACAATAGGCAGCAATGATTACAAGCATACACGGATAGGAGGGTCTCAGCAAACTAGCCAATTCGTACTACAACTCTTCAGTACACTCTTCCCCCCTATAATAGGCTTAGAAAAATAAAGGCTAATGACAACAGTGGATATTGAAAAGCTGAGCAACCACTAACTAGCTATTACAACACTAACTAGCTATTACAACACTAACTAGCTATTACAAGGAAAATAAAGTAAAGCCCTACACTATAGATGATAACTTGAAGTGCGATGAGGCTCAAGGCCCCACAAAGCTGCAAGTGGGCCCATGAATGGCCGTTGATCAGGTAATACCGCCTGGGGTCGCGGGCATCCCGTGACAGCACTCCCCCCTCTGAGTTGGTGACGTCCCCGGCGCCATAGATGTGAGATAAGCATCCAGTAGGGGTTGAAAAGCTTCAAGTGTTGTCGCCCTCTCCCAATTGTTCTCCTCCATACTGCAGCCCTTCCATTTCACCAAATATTCTTTGTATAGCTTCTTTCTCGGCCCTGCATCATGGTGGTCGATAATAGCTTCGGCCACCCTCTTCCCCAAGTTGCGTAGTTTCAGTTGTGGACGGTTGGGCAGGTTGCGTGTGGTGTCCTCTTTGTCTGCCTGATATGGCTTGAGTTGGCTGACATGAAAAACATTATGAATGCGCCACCACTGGGGTAACTCAAGCTTGTAGGCTACATTTCCGACTCTTTTGAGAATGTTTAGGGGCCCAATATATTTTTGCATTAGCCGTGAATCTCTCCCCCGTGTTGCCCTGGAGGAACTCTGGTTCGGGACCTTCACCATCACCTTGTCACGCACACAGTATTCAAAAAAGCGGTGTTTAAGATCAGCATATTTTTTCATCCGCTTTTGAGCCTTCTCCAGGTAGCCACGGGCCAAATCAAGATTTTGTTCCCATTCAAAGGAAAATGTTTGTGCCGAAGTAGGCCTGGCATTTTGTGGAACAGTATCAATATTGTGCGGGAGGAGTGGTCACGCCCATTACAAATTTCAAAAGCACTCTTATTGGTGGTAGAGCATTTTTGAGCATTGAAACACAGTTGAGCAACATCCAAAAGCTTCACCCAGTCCTTCTGATTAGTGCTCACAAAATGTCGAAGATATTCCTCCAACATTGAGTTAAATCTTTCAGTTTGGCCATCAGATTGTGGGTGGAAGCTAGAGCTCATATTCAACTTGGAGCCAAGTAGTTTGAAGAGCTCGGTCCAAAAGTTACTAGTAAACCGGGTGTCTCGGTCACTAACAATGTCCCTCGGCAGTCCCCAATACTTAACAATATGCTTGAAAAAGAGCTGAGCTGTCTCTTCCGCCGAAACTGTCTTGGGTGCTGCTATGAATGTAGCATATTTGGAGAACCGATCTACCACAACAATAATGGCATCAAGATCCCCAACTTTTGGTAGACTGGTGATATAATCCATTGAAACACTTTCCCAAGCCCTGACAGGAATGAGTAGTGGTTCCAGCAAGCCTGCCTTCTTTTATCGATCAGGTTTATCTTGTTGGCACACCAAGCAGGTGCGGACAAACATCTCAATGTCGTCCCGCATTTGGGGCCAATAGTAAGCTCGTTGAACTAAGGCCACAGTGCGCTCCTCTCCAGGGTGGCCCGCCCAGAGAGTGTCGTGACATTCCGCAATAATAGTTTTCCTCATATCGCCGCCTATAGGTACATAGAGTTGTCTCCCCTTGGTCCATAAGAGGCCATCCTCTAGCCAAAATCTTCGTGTTGTACCCTGGCGGATAAGATTTACCAAACATTGAGCCGCTGCGTCGGCTCCCATTAGTTCTCGTATTCGATCTTTTAATGGAGTGGTCACCTGACTCGAGGAAAGCGCTGCTAGCACTTGTAGAACAGCCAGGTCAGATCTACGGCTCAGGGCATCCGCCACCTGATTACTAGAACCGGCACGATACTCAATCACAAAGTTGAACTCGGACAATAGTTCCTGCCATCTCGCTTGTTTCCCAGTAAGCTTTGGCTGGGACAGAAAGTGACTAACAGCAGTGTTGTCAGTTTTTACAATAAACGGCAACCCCAATAAGTAATGTCTCCAAAGTCGAAGGCAATGGACCACTGCTAAAATCTCTTTCTCATGCACCGTGTAACGCCTCTCGACATCCTTAAGTTTCTTACTCTCAAAGGCAACAGGATGGCCATCTTGCACTAAAACTCCTCCTAGTGCAATATCTGAAGCATCTGTTTCAACCACAAAAGGTTTGGATAGATCCGGTAGTGCGAGGACTGGGTCTGTTAGGATGGCCTTCTTTAAGTTGTCGAAGGCATTTTGGCATTCCGGTGACCAATTCCAAACTTCCGTCTTTCTCGTCAAATCGGTTAGGGGTCTTGCTATTCCGGCATACCCCATCACAAATCTTCTATAGTAATTCGCCAACCCGAGAAATGACCGTACATCATGCACATCGGTTGGTGGTTTCCATTCTTGAATTGCTCGTATTTTTCTCGGATCTATACGAATATTGCCACACTCAACGACATGACCGAGGAAACTGATCCGCTTCTGGGCAAATGAGCACTTCGACAGCTTAACATATAGTTCGTGCTCACGAATCCTAGTAAGAACCATTCTCAAATGTTCCACATGTTCTTCCAAGGTTCGGCTGTATATAACAATATCATCCAGGTATACCACGACAAACTCGTCCAAGAACCCTTGGAGAACTTGATTCATCAAGGTGCTAAAAGTTGCTGGGGCGTTTGTTAGGCCAAAGGGCATGACCAAGAATACGAAGGCCCCGTAACGTGTGACAATCGTCGTTTTTACCTCATCTCCCTCCTTGATGCGAACTTGCCAATAACCTGATCTCAGATCGATCTTTGTATAGTACTCCGCTCCACTGAGTCGGTCGAAGCAATCTGCTACGAGCGGAATAGGATACACATTCTTCACCGTAATTTTATTTAGAGCACGATAATCACAACACAATCGCAGAGTTCCGTCCGACTTTTTCTGAAAGAGAACAGGAGCTCCATACGGTGATTTCGCCGGTTGGATCATACCACATTCCAACATCTCTTTTAACTGCTTTCTGAGCTCCACAAGCTCAGGTTGCGACATACGATAAGGGGCTCGGGCAGGAGGTTTTGTGCCCGGCACCAACTCAATCTCATGATCGACCGCCCTCTTAGGTGGAAGCTTCCGAGGCAATTCGTCGGGCATAACATCTTCAAATTCGTTTAGGAGGTGCTTCACAGCATCAGGGATAGGACCTGACAACTCCTCTACTTCGTCGAATTGCAAGGCGCACAGGAAGGACGGTTCCCCATGCCTGCATCCCTTCTTGAATTGTAATGCGGATAGGTTACTTTGCCCTTGGGTTGCGCTAATTGTTGGGATAATATGTGGTTTATCCCCCAAAACCAAGAGTGCATTAGCATACGGCATGACCAGGGTTTGAGTGTCACGCATGTACTCGAGCCCGAGTATTAATTTGTAGTCATCCATCTCCACAACAGATAGGTCGGCCCTACCTTCGAAGGCTCCAACCTTAATTCGAACAGCCTTGGCAATCCCCGCTATCGGTTTTGCCGGAGAGTTTATGGATTTAACTCGACCCACTCCTTTCTCTAACAACAGTCCAAGTCTCTCCACTTCGGTGCTCGCCAGATAATTATGGGTGGCACCCGAGTCTATCATAGCACGAATATTTTTCCCATTGATTTTAACATCAACAAACATTAATCCCTTCTTTCTCTTATCGGTACCACCTGTCGTGAGAGCAGGTACGGGTTTTCTAGCTTTTGTCGGCACTCTTGCCTTAGCTATCACCTGATGGGTTAATGAGTTGCACCATTGATTGATGGCCCCAAGGTTTTCCTCATCTTCCGATCTTCCTTCATCATCTGGAACTTGCAACTCTTCTTTCGGTTGCGAACTCGATTCTGCGGCGCTTGTTAAGGCGCTCAAAAGTTGCCTCTTCGGACAATTGCTGAGAAAATGAGGCCCATCACATAGGAAACATTTAACGATCCGTTGGGAAGGGGCCTGCTGACCTTCTGTAGGTTTGCTACGATTCGTGCTCCCATATGAACTTCCTTGAGTATAGGTTTGCTAATCCCCTACACTCCGACTCAAGTTAGGTTTGAACGGTCTTGGCATTACACTTCGGGACGGTGCCATGTTTGTTGTTACGGGACGATCCTTTCGAGGTTCCGACGTGTAATCCATTAATCTTTCTGCCGCTCCCATGGAGGTACTGAGGTCTGTGACTCGTTGGCGCAGAAGCTCCGTACGAGCAAATGGTTTCAACCCTTCCAGGAACGTAAACAACCGGTCATTCTCCGACATATCGCTAATGTGTAACATATGTGTCGAAAGTGCCTTCACGTAATCTCGAATAAGACCGGTGTGCTTCAAATCTCGCAAGGCCCTTCTTGCATTGTACTCAACATTCTCTGGGAAGAATTTTTGCCTGATGGCTTCTCGCAGTTGTTCCCAAGTGTCAATTCTTACTCGTTGAGCCTGAATGTCCGCATATTTGGTGCGCCACCACAATTTGGCATCGTCGATCAAATACATTGTGGCGGTTGACACCTTTCTCGCTTCGTCCAAAACATTAGCGGCATGGAAGTATTATTCCATGTCGAATAAGAAGTTCTCAACTTCCTTGGCATCTCGGGTTCTACTATAGGAACTTGGTTCGGGGATCCGAATTCTCGTAATAGGTTCTTGAGCAACATGGGGTGTGTTGTTCACTGCTCTTTGAAGCAATCCAATCTGGATACTCATTGCTTCCATCTCGCGTCTCATTTCAGCCGTATTGGTGGCTCCCATTGCTTCTGCAAGGGTTCGGCAGACTTCTCTGCATTCGCCCAACTGGGCTCGGAGCTCTTCATTCTCCGCCTCGAGGGTCTCGACCTTCTCCTCCAAGGTCTCGACAACATATCTCAATCTAGAGCACTCTTGCTCTAGATTATTGAATTGGGCTTTAGAGGCCTCGACCTCTTTCCTCTTTCCGTCATCCTTTTTCTTTCCCTGTTTTCTAGGGACTTCCGTCTCGTTACCCGATTCCATTCTTTCGACCTTGACCGGGCTCTGATACCACCTGTCACGGGGTGCTTATAGTTTGTATATAATGTACGCGCACCGTGCGGCTAGTAGTCAATTTACCCGACTACGTCCGCCTAACTCGTTCGAGCGTTGGTGCTAATGCGACGCAATCACGCCGAGGCGTTTTAGTGGCACAGCAAAATTGAAGACGAAAATCGATTTGTATTAATACAATGAACGATTACAATAGGCAACAATGATTACAAGCATACACGGATAGGAGGGTCTCAGCAAACTAGCCAATTCGTACTACAACTCTTCAGTACACTCTTCCCCCTTATAAAAGGCTTAGAAAAATAAAGGCTAATGACAACAGTGGATATTGAAAAGCTGAGCAACCACTAACTAGCTATTACAACACTAACTAGCTATTACAACACTAACTAGCTATTACAAGGAAAAAAAAGTAAAGCCCTACACTATAGATGATAACTTGAAGTGCGATGAGGCTCTGCGTCCCACAAAGCTGCAAGTGGGCCCATGAATGGCCGTTGATCGTATCTTGCTCGGGGTCGCGGCATCCCGTGACACAGAGTGTGCCGCGGCCTCGCCAAGATGTGCCGCGCCCACGGATCGCCGGCCAGAATCGCCGAGCACGCCGGCCGTGACTCGCCGAGCCGCCGAGCAAGACGGCCGTGACTCGGCGAGGCTGCCTGGGCCTGTGCTGCCGGCCATGACTCAGCCGGGGCCAACTCCGACGGCCCGAACGACCCCGAAACCCGAACCCGAATACGAATCGATGATACAATTACGACGTACTCGCAAAGACGAATCTAAAGGCTAAGAGAACACACAATTCCGACCACCCGAAGGCTCGGAATTCAACAACGGAAGTAATTACCCAAAACTTTGGGAAATTACGAAAATGGCCCAAAACGTCCGAAAATCACGATACGCGATCGAAACACCAAACCAAAGCTCGCAACATGAATAATAACATTAAATGAACTTACGAGAAACTCGAAACAACAGTTTCGGATGATATTCGCAAGAATCGAACTCAAGTGCGGAAAAGTCGCTAAAAAGCTTGGAACTCAACAAAACGATACCGAAACGAACTCGGATGACAAAAAGTGCAGAATTAATCATTCTCGAAATGACGAAACGGTCATGAGCAAGTCGTCAAAACGGACTCCGGACAAAAAAGAAATTTACCGAAAATCGAAAATTGCGGATATTACAGATAATTGGTTCAGTACAGAGAATTTTTCCAAAACCGAGTTTGAAGTTTAAATCGAGTTTTCATCTTTCACTATTTATTTTTGAAAATAAAAATCGTATGTGCTTTGAAATATAAAAATCTTATGGTGTGAAAGATTTTTAAACTCGTGTTCGAATTATTTGAAAATAAAATAATACGTTAAAAATCATTTTCGAAAATCCTCTCAACACTACAAAAATCGACGACGGTAACATTTTACAAAATGTTCAAGGTACTTTAAAACAACTCTTTCAAATACCGTCGGGGTTCCATTTGAAAATTCAAGGCCGGATCGCAAATTTCAAACAATTTTCAAAGTCCACACGAAGCCGCCGATTAATCGCACCGCCGAAACATTTTCAAAAATTGATCTTCCACAACTTGCTCAATTTTATGAAATTTTCAGGAGAGCATTTTCGAACATACACACACCAGACATAATTTATCAATTCATCAAGCACAACCCATTACCACCAAATCCAATCACACGTCAACACCATCTGCTCACATAAGTACAGTATCACACAAGCAACCATCAAAAGACAATTAACATCTAAAACTGAAATCCTACCTCTCAGTAAAGAGGACTATCACAACAAGTGTATACGGAACGACTTAACGTTAACACTACCAACGTAATCACAATCTTGAGCGCTATTGCCCAAACAATAATGTCATCATCACTACATACCTCCTGACTGACAATCATGTAATCGAAAAGTTAAAAGCGAGAGTCACGTCTTGAGTAAATTTGGAAGACCTCATTTGAGCTTAAAAATTATGTTTCGAAAAAAAATTATAGTACAAGATGAAAATGAAATGTCTGTAGTTTGAATTCTCAAAAACTTTCGACCTTAAGGTCATCATACGAAAATCAAAATATTTTTCCTCCCTTGGAGGATGTTTTAAAATGAAATTACGTGACTCACCAAAAACATTCAAGCCTTAAATATCAAAGCCATTGTTCCCATAAAGATGGTTTATACAATATATATACCGGCACCACCTTTTACTCCAGCACAATACGAGAATCGAACAAAACATATGGCACATAATCACAAATCACATTTAAATTTTACCCCGTAACACTGAATCACACAACTAGCTCGTATAGCTCGAGGCACAACATGTAGTAGGGAGACTTACATCCACATATCGCACGAAGATGATGGCTGCACCATGATACTAATCACGACCGATATCATAAATGATGCGTCACCACATGACTCACTCCGACACAATCCGACAAGACAAGACTCGACTGGACCCGACGGCCTAAGTTTCCACAACCTAAGCTGTGATACCATATTCTGTAACGCCCCCGATCCCCTTGGGAATATTACAGCGCCACATACCCTCTCCGTGAGAATCTACCAGGCTAAATACAGAAACAACACATCACATTACAAGCCGACATGGCTAAATAACGAACCATTAGACCGATTTGGCCTTTCATCACAACATGAAACTTAAAACATCAATCATCCAAATAACGAACCATTAAACCCAAATATTATTTTTCAAAAATGCCAATCCGGTCACAAAACGCGGGGTCCACGACCCAATCATCCAAAAATATCACAACCAAGAAACGAATCATATACGACACTTATTCTGGTGCTATTCTAGCCAAGTACTAAGACCCTACATATGACGTATCTCTCATCGAGAATGACAACATTGTGATATTCCGAACATATCACAATTATCGAAAACGACATCATAAAACAATCACGGGGGCTATACTGGCACTATACCTCATGCGAGATATAAACCCCAGGGAGTCCTCGTCAGGCCCTCTCTGGTTGTACAACCCTACCAAGTGATTCATAGGAAACGCAGCCTAACGAAACCCATAGGACCCTCACTGGTTTTACTTGGCACACGACCACAACTCGCACTTTCTGAAATCACATTCCACAACGTACTTTCACAAATTCATTCCCCCAAAGTACATCAAATGTAAATCAAGATACTTCGTAGAAATGGCCACTTTATCCGACACATATCACAACCAATATCACACAACATCACATACTCATCAATAATCTCACATATCCACACACACACACACACTTCTTGCCAAAAAGACATAACCTTAAGTCCACTAATGATGTAATCACTCCCAACGGTACCATACGCAAACGAGACATTCCAATGCACAACACTAATACAAATTCTGAGAAAAACACATTCGTTCACAAACACACGGGTAGATTTTAAAGAAAGTCTTTATCGAGAATATACCGATTCTTTTGAAAGTTCATTAAAAACATTCCAATTGCACACATAGTCAATTACCAACTATTACGGCTACGAAACATGAAGTGTATATGCAAGATACTTGCCTCAGAACCACGAGCAATGGAACAATGAACAGACGGAGTTGAGCAGCCCCTGAACTTCCAAGAACAACCAAGAATCCGACAACTCTACGAACACTATGAGAATAACACCACCACGAATCAATAACACTAACTGGAGCCCGAATCGACACTAAGAACAACAAGGATCTAAAGGTTTCTCAAGGAAATCACCAATCAAGTTCCGTATGAAATAAATTTGATAAACGAGTTTCCAATCCAAAGGTCACGAACAAGACAACAAGAATTACTTAACCAATTCATCACCTCCAGATTAAATCAAGGAATCAAGGAAAACCCCCCAAATATTATATAATTAGGGTTATAAGGAATTTTACCTCGAATCGGATGGTGGGAGATGTTAGGAAGTTGATAAATCCGTGCTAGGAGTTGAAAGGAGTTGATATCTAATGATATCTGGCCAAGATCTCCACCTTCTCACGCCTAGACTCGCTTGGGTCACTGGAGGAGAAGAGGTGAAATGACAAATGATGAAAGTTGACTTCTCAAGCCTAATATACTAACACGCATTAGCGTGCGCTAATTCCTACGAGTAGTGCACGCTAATGGAACACATAAAGTCAGCGTGCGCTAACTACTATCGTTAGCGTGCGCTAACGAGAACTGCCTACCAGTCCAGTAGCTACTGGAAAGTTTCTGTATAGTTCCGAAACTTCCAGGTAACGTGCTCTAAGGCATAGGATAGCGTGCACTAACTACAAGCGTTAGCATGCACTAATGAGACCTCCGGTCCCAGTCCAGTAGCTTCTGGACATATCTGCACCCACCAGGTAGCGTGCGCTAATAATGCCTCGGTAGCGCATGCTATGAAGCGGCATAGCATGCGCTATGCCTACTGCAAAAGCAGTAGGATCGCACCAAAAATCTAACAGAACAAAATAACCAGCACAACCGACAAATAATTCAAAATAACCGGAAACGAAAATCTCGGGTATTACATATTTAAGATATTTATATTATTTTACATCATTAGGAGTGGTTGGAAGAAATGCAATTCAAAGCGTAACTATCAATGTTTCCTCGTAGCATGGACCAGATACCTTAGAGTAATGATGATAATTAGTAAATAAACTAGGATATTTTGAAAATGTTGACCTGAGTCATGTGCGGTGGGTGATAATGGTGAGATTTGATCAATATGAGATACGCTACTACTATTTGGGTTGTCTTAATTGAATTAGTAATATCCCGGAATGACGTAGTTGTTAGATAATTGCCTGAAATATTTTATATATAAAATGGTTGCATGTGACATCAATCATAGAAATATTTTAAAAGCAGAACCGACATATTTATATTATAGCCACTATGTATAACCATTGACCGACATTAGGGCCACAAAACCGCCGTAATTATAACGGCCATTAAGAAACCCTTGTAACTCCCGATAGGGCCACCGACTTAAAGTCGGCTTAACATATATATAAGACCCTCAGGGTACTTGTTTGAAAACCTGATACGTAAACAAAAAATAAAGTATATAATAATATATAAGAATGAATCCAACCAAACATACTCGCTGCCAAGAACACATTAGCTACTTAGAAGCACTGGCACAATTTTATCGGGATGGAAGTGAGGCTGCACGGGAACACGAGCGTGTCGTGCAGCTAGTAGCCCAACTGGCTGCGATGCAGCACACTCTTCAGGAAAGAAAGACCCAGTACAACCAAGCAAGGGAGTCCTTTCAAGATCGGCTCCACCAAGAGAGGGCGATGATACGAGCCAGCGCGGAAGAAATTCTTGCTGTCCTCCTAGATACCCCTGTTCCGATAGTGGAATGCGAGGCTGCAGAAGTTGAAGAAGATCGTGAACCCCAAAGAATAGATTGAGTAAGACCCTATCGTAATTAACCCATAGAGCATGTGTATCAAGGCATACTATGGGTACAACAGACGTAGATGTAAATATTTTCGTAGGTTGTCACTAATAAAATAGCAATATAATGTTTCTCACCGCTTTGTACCGATGTGATGTTCCTGCTTAAAAATAAAATTATTTATGGACATGACCAGGTTATAGTACACCCTACATTAGTCGTCAAGTGCACGATATAATCCTAAGATGTTTCAACATCTCCGTTCTGCTCCGAGTTTCGAGGATGAAACTTCTTTTTAGGGGAGAAGGATGTGATACCTCATTGTAGTTAAGCCGGACGATTTTACATTTTGTGAACTGTCAATTAAATTTGATTATTATGTCAGACTTGAGAATTAAACCACACCGCGTTGTTTACTATGACGAACATAGACTTCCATAATTATGGTATGCAACTATATTTTTTTCATACAATAATTTATACATCACCCCCTTATCGACGAATAAACGGGATGAAAAATAGAAATAATAGTAACAATAACTATGATGATAAATATGCATAGATATGGTTAAACTATTATTGTAAATATGGTACACCACATAAATATGTGTGTATATATATATATATATATATATATTACGATAACATATGTGATAACATCGAGCAAGAAAATATCAGTGATCGTGATAATGGTAATTAAAGAATAAATATTGTAAAATTATTATTATTATTATTATTATAATTATTGTCATTATTTATAAGTATTAAAATAGTTATAACCCTAATCCATACCCTAACCCTGACCCGACCCAACCCTATTAAACCCCCAACCCAGCACTGTCATACCCTTCCCCCCGTTTAAACCGCATAAGTAGGGATACGTACATCCCTACATATAAAAAAAGAAAAAAAAAAGAAAAGAGAAGGAAAGAACGAGGGATAGAGAAAGCTCAGGGGGGAGGAAGAGAGAAATAGGAAGAAGGGAAGAAGAAGAATCTTAGGTAAGGCTCTTCTTCCTTGCCTTTATTTTCGACTGTGTGCGTGTGTATGTGTGTGTTATTGTGTGTATGTGCGTGTGTGTGTGTCGCTGTGTTGTTGTTGTGTGTGCGTATGTGTGTGTGTTGCTGTGTGCGTGTGCGGGTATCTCTGTGTATTTGTGTGTGTGCGTGTATATGTGTGTGTTGCTGTGTGTGTGCGCGCGTGTGTGTATGTGTGTGCCGAGAGGTATGGGTATGGAGTGTGTGAGTTTTGTGTGTTAGCGTGTGAGTTCGGGGTGTGCCGACTTTGGGAACTAGTGTGTTTTTATGTATAAAAATAATGTTAGTCAATGATAAAGAAGCTCTCGGTGAGGTTACGATAGATGGAGGGATGTTAAAACGAGGAATAGGTGGCCGTATAAAGTTTTGGGGTGAAAAACATAAAGTTTGAAAGTTTAGGGTATGCCATTTGGGAATTAGAAATAAAGTTTAAGTTGATTGAAGTTTTCTAAATCTTCAATTTAACCCTAAAATTATATTTTTGGGAACTTTTCAATTTGACCCCAAATCAAGTTTTAGGTTATTCTAGATTTGACCCCTAAACTTTTAAAAAGGGTTTAAAAATTATGTTTTGACTGAAATACTTTAATATTTTCTTTAAAAAGAGTCTAACCTTCTTGGTTTTAATCGAAAATAGCTCAAACGGCCTCCAAATGACTCCTAGTTTGAAACATAACTTTCTTATACCCCGATAACGCGCAAGGTGTATCCATAATTAGATTCTCACCCTTAAATTGGCGAAATTTAAGAGTAGAGTTCTAGTCGTTGCATAAATTTTAACGCGATAATCATATAATATCATCCGTCTTAGGTCGAAAATTTAGCGGATCGCCCATTCCACTTTCTTGTCAATCGAACTTTCCCATTCGTTGGAGTACCAGGCAAGTACTTGGTCGTGCTTTATGTATTATCTTATGATTTGGATCGTAAATCGATGCTTTCGAAAAGTGAGAATGATATTTTTGAAAAGTTGTACCAATGTTGGTATTCCTGAAATATTTTGAGACTTGTGGACCAGGTAAAGCTAGGGGATTGCCTTGACGAGGACTCTGGGGTATATGATATTGTTCAGGTAGTTCGGTCGACTCCTGACTTGGTATGTACCACCCAGAGGGTAATCCAACCAGGGACGTCCCGATGAGGACTCTAGGGTATATATTATCGTCCAAAACATGCGTTCCGACTGGGTATATACCTGGATGCCTAGTGATTCGATGAGATATGATGTGCATATTATTCTGGAATAATGACGTGACATGGTACTGCTTATGCTTTTGATTGTGATGATGATGTTGATGTATTTCACATGTTATACATATTCATGTTATCAGTACTTGCACCGGCTGTTTGCTGGCCCCTTTGGGGGTGATTACATTGTTTATGTACCCAAGTACGGAAATCCCTGATGAGCAGGCGTAGGAAGAGTACAAAGGCGAAGAGAACTATTGATATTGCCTCCGGACATCCCAGTAGTTTATTTAGTTGTTTCGTCTTAGTTTTGTTTGATCACTCATGAGTGCGGTGTTGTTGTCGTTTATTTTGGTTATGCCCGTATGTTGGCTGGGTTAAACCGGGTAAGTGGTTTGTGTGTCAAAACAGGTGTTGTCAGATGGTTTTGTCACGGTGTAGGCAGATGTTCTGTTCATCGACCTTGACGGTCAATACTAGTCATGGAGTATTTTAAAAAATATTATGCAACTTGGTCGGTCTTATTGTATTTGCAGGTTTCCGCCTGGTGAATTCTCAAAATGGATTCACGGACTGTAGCAGTCCTGGCCCGGAACGTGGTTGTTACATAATGTGGTATCAGGGCCTAGGTTTCTGAATACCTGGACCGTCGGTTATTCCGTCTATCTTGTCGTGTTGTCATTTGTCGTCTGTGTTGAGTAATATCATGGGTTGCCATCATCTCGTACTACCTGCGCTGGTAGCCTCTCCAATCTTGAACTTCTTTTGTGAACCTATTCGAATTTCGTTCCGAGAGAAAAGATCTTCTTGTGAATTGTATTTCATCGGAGTCGTCTAATTGATTTTATTTTGGTCCCATTTGAGTCCTCCGAGTAATCAAGGCAGTCTTTTTGTACTTCGACCTTATTCAAACTATGTTAATTACTTTCCTTTCCCTATAAGTTTAAGAAGTTTGTGCTTAGTGACATATGGTGATGGTCACCGAGAACGAGACTCCTGAAAGACGGGAATAAAATGTGTTGGTCTTTCGCTGGGATCCAATATCTACGAGATCACACTCATTGGGTTGGAGACATCATACTTCAATGAGATAAGGCATGATCCTTTGGGATAATGAATCTACAGGTGGGTTGAAAATACTCAACGGTACTTAGGCTCGTATATTTTATTTCAATGAGAGATTTTACAAACCATATTATTACTGTTTTTTTCAAAATGACACCTAAAGTGTAAATTCGAACTCTATTTAGAAAAATCAAGTATGCCATCTTCAAAAATAAAATTAATTCTGCAATTTTGAGCAAAATATTTTTATAAAAGCGTGTAAATTTAATTTTGGATTTTAGATCAGATGCGTGACGTAGATATTTGTCATGCAAAATAAATTCTTTTGCAACTTGATTTCGACCAAATGTATATTGTAATTTTCTTTGAGAACAATGGGAGCCGGAAAATGGCTCTTTTTTGAGAGGACCTTGGTATTTTTCCATGATAAACAAAAAGTTTTTACACTTTTCACACCTGATGTTCTCAGCTTTTGAAATAGAAAATAAATTTTAACGTTAGGCACTCCTCGAAAGGAGTGTATATATAAAGTAAAATGTAGTTGTAAAAGAGTTCTCAAAAGACAGATATACAAGCCCATGTACCGGAGAGTAAGAATTCAGAAGAGCTGTAGTGTATAGGAGAATCATACGAGTAGTCAAGCAAGAAATATTCAAGGGCGATGTTATAGCACGTGGCGATCAGAAGAACGAGTTCGTAATCGAAATTTGTGACTTGGTTGTAACGCCCGGTTTTTTTTTCCCGGTACGTTAATTATTTTCATGGTATTTAGTTATTTTAAATGATGGGTTTAATTAATTAGCCAAGTTAGATTAAAATACAAGTTTTGGGCTAAGTTATTTGAAAGATTTAATTATATTGGGCTAGTAAAAGAAATGAGTTTTGAGCCTAGCCCATTAGTGAAGTAATTAGGCTTTATCCTAAAATAATTTTTAAAAATATCACTAAAACCCTAACTTCTTCCTCCCTCCCTCATTCGGCCGATCTCTCCCATCTCTCTCTCATTTTTTCTCTTCCAAAGCCACAATCATCCTTCTCTTTCACTTCCTTGTTGATGTAATAAGCTTAGGTAAGATCTTTTAAGGTGTTTTAATCTTTTATTTTGATTTATATTCAATTAATTGTTTTAAGTGTTGATTATCATCTAGAAATTTCATCACCATCTTCTATATGGTGTATGATGAGTCTAGATGATCATATTATGTAAAAGATCTATATGATTCATAAAAATTATCAAGTTGTAACTTGTGTGATTTAAAGAAGATAGATCTTATGGTTTTAACCAATGTTGTTATTGTTATAAGTTGTATGTTATCATCATCTCTAGATTATATCTACACCCTATACATGGTGTATGATGGATCTAGATGATTATATAAAATACAAGGTCTAAATGAACCATGGAAATCACCAAGTTTTATTTAGGTGATAAAATGTGATAGATCTTGTGAATGGTTATAATCCTTGTTAATTATTATTTTGATTCTTAACATATCCATGTCAATATGTTTAGATCTAAGTATACAACTTTATAGAATCTTCTAAGATGTGTATATAAATGTTTGTGTATTTGAAAGATCAAGGAACCCTTAAAAAGGGGGAAAATTATGAGTTTAAGTGGTTTGTCATATATTATATTGATTTGATTCTTTTCCCTATGACTAAATGAAATGCCATTGATCCCTAGCCCTTTTTAGTGCCACCATGTTCATAGGGGACTGAATTTGGGTGATAAACACATCTAGGAATGTGTTTCAAAAGGGAGAGGAATGGATTGGTTAAAAAGATTAAGGGTTGGCTACGATTCTGTTTCCATTAGATTTGTAGTCATCTTACAAAAATTATAACTTGAATTCTATAACTCAAACGGATCTCAAACCTTTGCCAAAAGTTTACAAATTGTGTTGGGTAACTTCCTTATGAAGGTCACTCTCATTAATTAGGACTTTCTCCATGGGAAAGAACAGCATCTTTGCTGGTAGGTCTGATCCGGGTCTGATCTGATAGGTCAATTTGTTTTATTCGTTTCTAGGGCTTGGGAAATGATCTGATGGGATTCCAAGTTCCCATATGTGTGTTATGACCTAAAGTTGTGATCTGGAGTTTATGGGATGTTATCTCCAAGTATTTCTTGGTCATATTGAGTTCACACTCCAGATCAGTTTTCTGTCATCAGCTTTTAAGGGTTTTGTAATTAGTCATGTTGTGAATTTCATATCTAGAGTTTGGGAAACCCTTTTTGGTCGATTCCAACTCTGAGACTTTGGTATTTATGTCTATTATCTCTGTGATTTTTAGTTTGGACAATGTCTACCCACAAGTTGGATAGAATTGGCCAACACTACTGATTCCTATGACTTGGGACTGCATTGCGATGTCTTTTTAAAAGCATCATAATAAATTCATATTTTGGAGTTAGAGTGAGTTCTTTACTGTTTTAAAAAGGGGAAAGACTCTAGTTTCTTAGAAAAATTTATTATTGATATGTTAATACTTAGGAAAATTAAGTAAATCCATCTTTAACAGCGGGTCTGTTTTTAGACCTTGCTGTCCAGATTTTTGTTTAAGTCTTTAAGCTTCATCTTTGGGTATATCCTAACTCCTAGTTTATAATAGGTGAAGTTTTGGCATTTGCTCAAGTGTGGTAGCCAGTTTTGATTTAGCAATCTCCCTTAAGTATTCAAGGTGAGTTCTCTCACTCCATTGTCTCAATATTTATGACTGCTAGGTTAGCACGTGAGTGTTAAACTATTATTATGGTATGATAATATGAATGCATGCTTAAATTGTTAATCATACATGTGCCTTTGTATGTTTATTGTTGAGGGATCATAGCAATTATCCGGCTTTTGTCCGGTGCGCGTGGTTAGGTATAATTACTCCAATACCCTCCGGGATGTGAGGTGAGGTAAGATTAACCCAATACTCTTCGGTTTGTGAGATGCGGGTAACCTACTAGCCCTCCTTATAAGCTTTGATTTGTTCTTGGCTTATGTTTAAATGTTATAACTATATATTTTAATCTAGGTCTAGTGATTGTGGATTTTGGTTTAATGTTGTTTTGGAATTCACTAAGCTATGTGCTTACGGTTTAACTTAACATTTTCAGTATTACGATTAAGGAGGCTAAGGACCGGGAGCATTCGTGACACCTTTGTGATTTTATTTTAAATCAATGAACATTTTTAGTACTTCCGCTTTTGACATTTCCATATTAGAAAGTTTTACTTATGTTGTTTTCTTTAGAAGTTTGATAACTTGATTACCATTATTGGCTTATTAAATTAAATAAATGAAGTCCCTTTATGAATTGGTGTCAAACTTTATATTATTTCAAAAAAAAAAAAAAAAATTAGGTGTTACAAGTTGGTATCGAGCCTTTTCATTTGAGTGAACTAGGCCTTCTTAGGGATGTCTAGACTCAAATTTAAAAACATTTTATTTCTCTTGTACAAAGTTTATTAAAAACTAGCGGTGAAGATGTCACGGTGTGTGCAGTCATTGACCCAAGTAAGTTTTATTAACTAATTGAGTTTAAATTTTATTACTTATCAAACATAATAGTATGCTCCATTTATGACATATCCCAAAGACTAGCCTAGGAGGATAATTATATGCCTTTAGTGCTACTATCTACCATGTGAGAATTTAGGCCTTTTAGATCTACCATGAGTGTGAATTAAACTGTTACGGCTAGGAGCAAGCTGAAATTTTGAAACTAGACCTGAAACCGAAATTGGAACTTCTATATTGAATAATAGAAGGGCCCCTATTATTCAATATATTGGAGCCGGTTTGGGGGACGGGGCAAGGTTGAAAAGTTTTCAGCAAGCTGAGTGTTTTCGATTTCTTAGACATGCATAGGTTGAATCGTTTTTCTTTTCTTATCAATTTTAGATGGCTCCGCCTGCTCGCCTCAATGCAATTCAAATAGCTCAAGTTAGGGAACTCGTTGCTGAGGAGTTCAATAATGCTTTTAACGAGATTATTCCGAATGTCACGGCTAACATCATTGATCAAGTTCGTGCTCTGCTAGATGAGCGTATGGCAGATGCACCTCCGCCTGGGGGGGGCTCCTGTTCCTCCTGTTCGTGATTTAATGTACTACTACGAGAAGTTCGGCAAGTGCAGCCACCTCATTGGGATGGGGAGGACGATCCAGTGGCAGCTAAGCACTGGTTATCTGACGTGGAGGGCGCCTTTATGACTATAGGGTGCCCATACCAGTTTAGAGTATTGGTAGCAAAGAACCACCGAGGAAGCGGGGTAAGACATGGTGGAACACCACCACGGGAAGAATGATCAAGAAGGCTGTAAGGGCGATTACTTGGGCCCGGTTGTGGAGTGGTTCGAGGCACGGTATGTGCCTAGGGTGGAGCAACAAAGAATGATGCAGAATTCATGGCGTTACAACAGACCACCGATCTGGTAGTGATCTGAACGCCAAGTTCATGGAGATGCTTTCTTTCTGTCCTACTTTTGCTGGAGATGAAGCATGGCTTGTTAGTCGGTACATCTCGATTTTACGTACCGAGATTCGGGAATTTGTGAGCATGCAAGACTTTACGACCTTGGGTGCAGTCATGGGGGCAGCCCGAAAGAGAGAGATTGAGCTGCAAACTCAATCTAAGAGGAAACTGGAGAGCACTTTTTCTAAAACTTCTAATGAGGCTCATAAGAAGACAAAGTTTGGGGATAAACCAAGATATGAATACAAGCCATCTGCGAAGCAGGGTGATCGACCCCCATTGGTGTGTTATAACTGCAAGAAGGAAGGGCATCACTGGAAGAATTGCAAGGCTCCAAAAGCCATTGCAGCCCCCCAGGTTACTACCACTGTTGCAGCGGTACCAGTTTGTTACAATTGCCAAGAGAAGGGGCACAAGAAGCCTGATTGCCCAAAGCTGAAGAAGAATGGGAATGCAAATCCCAATACTGCTTCGACCTCTAACGGACCAACTATGTTGACACGAGGACGTGTCCACCAGCTTACGAGGGAGGAGCCTGCGAAGCCTGCGACTGTAGCAGGTAAACAACTCTAAACATCTCTTCCTTATCTTTTATCTTATGCTATGCCATAGAGTAATTGTTTTATTGCTTAAATATTATGAATCAGGCACTTATCTGTTAGATTCTCACCCTGCCACTGTTATGTTTGATTCTGGCGCTACTCACTCCTTCGTGTCACGCACGTTCATAAACCGTTTGGGGCGTGGTGTCGGGAAACTAGCACGTCCCATGGTTATCGAAGTTGCCGAAAATCGCACTATCTTCGTTGCTGATGTTTATCGGGGTTGTACCCTTGAATTTTCGGGAGTTGAATTCCCCATTGATCTTATCCCTATTGCTATGAGGGAACTTTGCGTTATTGTGGGTATGGATTGGCTCGATGCATTCGATGCAGAAATTCTTTGTCGCAAGAGACAAGTTCGTGTTCAAAACCCTAGGGGTGGAGAACTTATTATTCAAGGAGATATTCCCCATTTGGATATTTCTTCTTGTACCTCTGCTATTGCACTCGATAATGTTCCAGTTGTTTCCGACTTTGGTGACGTCTTTCCTGAGGAACTCCCGGGTTTGCCACCTATTAGGCAAGTGGAGTTTCGCATTGATTTAGTACCTGGCGCTGTTCCAATCGCCAAATCTCCTTATTGTTTGGCGCCACCTGAGATGAAAGAGCTTCAAGATCGATTCACAGGAGCTTAGTGATAAGGGGTTTATACGGCCAAGTTTCTCGTCGTGGGGTGCTCCTATACTTTTCGCGAAAAGAAGGACGGTTCTTAAAGTATGTGTATATATTATCGGGAGTTGAATAAACTCACGAGAAAGTACCGTTATCCTTTACCTCGTATCGACGATATTTTCTACCAACTCCAAGGAGCGTCTTGGTTTTCCAAGATTGATTTGCGTTCGGTTATCATCGATGCGAGTTCGTGGCGTGACATTGAGAAAACGGCGTTTGAACCCGATACGGACACTTTGAATTTGTGGTGATGCCATTCGGACTCACTAATGCACCCACGCTTTTATGGATCTTATGAATCGGGTGTGTGGTCCGATGCTCGACCGTTCGGTCATTGTGTTTATTGACGATATTTTGGTCTATTCTAAGACCAGGGAGGAGCATGAAAAGCACATTCGGGAACTTCTAGAGACACTACGGAGAGAACGGCTTTATGCTAAATTTTCTAAGTGTGAATTTTGGTTAGAAGAGGTTCAATTCTTGGGCCACGTGGTGAACAAGGAAGGTATCAAGGTCGATCCGGCCAAGATTGATGCGGTTAAGAAATGGGAAGCTCCTAAATCGCCTTCGGAGATTCGTAGTTTCTTGGGTTTGGCCGGTTACTATCGTAGGTTTATTGAAAATTTCTCAAAGATTGCTCTACCTCTTACGCGATTGACCAAGAAGTCGGAGAAATTTGTTTGGGGTCCGGAACAACAGTTTGCATTTGAGGATCTTAAGACGCGGTTGTGTAATGCCCCGGTTTTGACCTTACCGGAAGGAGTGGAGGACATGGTAGTGTACTGCGACGCATCTCTCCTGGGTTTTGGTGCTGTGTTGATGCAACGGGGTAAGGTGATAGCTTATGCGTCTCGCCAGCTAAAACCTCACGAAAGGAACTACCCCACTCATGACCTGGAATTAGGAGCTGTTGTTTTTGCTCTCAAGATATGGAGGCACTACCTTTACGGGGTTAAGTGTATCATTTACACTGACCATAAAAGTTTGAAGTACCTTTTCGATCAGCGGGATCTGAATATGAGGCAGGTTAGATGGTTAGATGTGGTGAAAGATTACGATTGTGAGATTCACTACCACCCCGGTAAAGCTAATGTGGTAGCTGACGCACTCAGTCGTAAGCAATCTGTCGAACCGATTCGAGCTAAATGTCTTCGGATGACAATGGAGACATCATTATTGGGTATGATTCGAGATGCTCAAGATGTGGCGACTCAAGAGGGGAACCTAAATCGTGAAAGGATTGTGAATGAGTTACCTAAGATGGAGCGAGATGGGCGTGGATTACTAACTCGTTATGGTAGGGTTTGGGTTCCATTTACTGGTGGGAACCGGAAAACTCTTATGGAAGAAGCTCACAGGTCCAAGTTTTCTATTCATCCGGGTGCTACAAAAATGTACCGAGATCTTCGTGAGGGTTATTGGTGGCACGGGATGAAGAATGATGTGGCTCGATATGTAGAAGAATGCCTGACATGCCGGAAGGTCAAAGCCGAACACCAGAAACCTCATGGGAAATTGCAACCTTTGGAGATTCCTGAGTGGAAATGGGAGCACTTAACCATGGACTTTATTACAAAACTTCCTAAGACTGCAAAGGGAGCGGATACGATATGGGTAGTTGTGGATCGATTGACGAAGAGTGCTCATTTCCTGGCCATCAAGGAAAGTTCTTCAGCTGAAAAATTGGCCGAGATTTTTGTTCGGGAGATAGTTTCATTACACGGGGTGCCCGTATCTATTGTCTCTGATCGAGATACTCGATTCACCTCTCGATTTTGGCAGAAATTCCAAGAAGAATTGGGTACCCGATTACATTTCAGTACTGCGTTCCATCCGCAAACTGATGGGCAGAGTGAGCGGACGATACAGACTTTGGAGGACATGCTTCGGGCATGCGCAATTGATTTTGGAGGCAGTTGGGATGATCATCTTCATTTAGCCGAGTTTTCATATAACAACAGTTATCATTCAAGCATCGACAGGCCCCGTATGAAGCACCTTGTATGGTAGGAAGTGTAGAACCCCGGTGTGTTGGGGTGAGGTTGGAGAGGGTGCTCGGTAGCACCGATATTGTTTTGCAAACCACGGAGAAAATCAAAATGATCGGGGATCATTTGGTCACCGCTAGAGTCGTCGGAAGAGTTATGCGAGATAAGCGACGCTCCGATCTTGAGTTTCGGGTTGGGGATCATGTGTTATTAAAGGTCTCCCCTTGGAAGGGTGTGATTAGGTTCCGCAAGCGTGGGAAGGCGGGACCTCGGTTTATTGGACCTTATAAGATCATAGCTCGCGTTGGTAAGGTAGCATACCGGTTGGAGCTGCTGACGAGCTTAGTTTGATTCATAACACCTTCCACGTGTCTCGATTGAGGAAGTGCATTGTTGACGATACCGCCGTGGTACCTCTGGAAGACATCCAAATTGTGAACGGCTCAACTATGTTGAGAAACCTATCGCGGTTGTTGATCGAAAGTCAAAGACCCTTCGGAGCGGCAAGACTGCATTTATTAAGGTTCGGTGGCGGCATAGGAAGGGATCTCGAGTGTACATGGGAACACTGAAGACGAGATGAGGCGCATTATCCCGAGTTATTCGGAGGGATGACTTGAGGCCGAAGTCCCTTCTTAGTAGGGGAGAGTTGTAACGCCCGGTTTTTTTCGAGACGTTAATTATTTTCATGGTATTTAGTTATTTTAAATGATGGGTTTAATTAATTAGCCAAGTTAGATTAAAATACAAGTTTTGGGCTAAGTTAATTGAAAGATTTAATTATATTGGGCTAGTAAAAGAAATGAGTTTTGAGCCTAGCCCATTAGTGAAGTAATTAGGCTTTATCCTAAAATAATTTATAAAAATATCACTAAAACCCTAACTTCTTCCTCCCTCCCTCATTCGGCCGATCTCTCCCATCTCTCTCTCATTTTTCTCTTCCAAAGCCACAATCATCCTTCTCTTTCACTTCCTTGTTGGTGTAACAAGCTTAGGTAAGATCTTTTAAGGTGTTTTAATCTTTTCTTTTGATTTATATTCAATTAATTGTTTTAAGTGTTGATTATCATCTAGAAATTTCATCACCATCTTCTATATGGTGTATGATGAGTCTAGATGATCATATTATGTAAAAGATCTATATGATTCATAAAAATCATCAAGTTGTAACTTGTGTGATTTAAAGAAGATAGATCTTATGGTTTTAACCAATGTTGTTATTGTTATAAGTTGTATGTTATCATCATCTCTAGATTATATCTACACCCTATACATGGTGTATGATGGATCTAGATGATTATATAAAATACAAGGTCTAAATGAACCATAGAAATCACCAAGTTTTATTTAGGTGATAAAATGTGATAGATCTTGTGAATGGTTATAATTCTTGTTAATTATTATTTTGATTCTTAACATATCCATGTCAATATGTTTAGATCTAAGTATACAACTTTATAGCATCTTCTAAGATGTGTATATAAATGTTTGTGTATTTGAAAGATCAAGGAACCCTTAAAAAGGGAGAAAATTATGAGTTTAAGTGGTTTGTCATATATTATATTGATTCGATTCTTTTCCTTGTGACTAAATGAAATGCCATTGACCCCTAGCCCTTTTTAGTGCCACCATGTTCATAGGGGACTGAATTTGGGTGATAAACACATCTAGGAATGTGTTTCAAAAGGGAGAGGAATGGATTGGTTAAAAAGATTAAGGGTTGGCTACGATTCTGTTTCCATCAGATTTGTAGTCATCTTACAAAAATCAGAACTTGAATTCTATAACTCAAACGGATCTCAAACCTGTGCCAAAAGTTTAAAAATTGTGTTGGGTAACTTCCTTATGAAGGTCACTCTCATTAATTAGGACTTTATCCATGGGAAAGAACAGCATCTTTGCTGGTAGGTCTGATCCGGGTCTGATCTGATAGGTCAATTTGTTTTATTCGTTTCTAGGGCTTGGGAAATGATCTGATGGGATTCCAAGTTTTCATATGTGTGTTATGACCTAAAGTTGTGATCTGGAGTTTATGGGATGTTATCTCCAAGTATTTCTTGGTCATATTGAGTTCACACTCCAGATCAGTTTTCTGTCATCAGCTTTTAAGGGTTTTGTAATTAGTCATGTTGTGAATTTCATATCTAGAGTTTGGGAAACCCTTTTTGGTCGATTCTAACTCTGAGACTTTGGTATTTATGTCTATTATCTCTACGATTTTTAGTTTGGACAATGTCTACCCACAAGTTGGGTAGAATTGGCCAGCACTACTGATTCCTATGACTTGGGACTGCATTGCGATGTCTTTTTAAAAGCATCATAATAAATTCATATTTTGGAGTTAGAGTGAGTTCTTTACTGTTTTAAAAAGGGGAAAGACTCTAGTTTCTTAGAAAAGTTTAATATTGATATGTTAATACTTAGGAAAATTAAGTAAATCCATCTTTAACAGCGGGTCTGTTTTTAGACCTTGCTGTCCAGATTTTTGTTTAAGTCTTTAAGCTTCATCTTTGGGTATATCCTAACTCCTAGTTTATAATAGGTGAAGTTTTGGCATTTGCTCAAGTGTGGTAGCCAGTTTTGATTTAGCAATCTCCCTTAAGTATTCAAGGTGAGTTCTCTCACTCCATTGTCTCAATATTTATGACTGCTAGGTTAGCACGTGAGTGTTAAACTATTATTATGGTATGATAATATGAATGCATGCTTAAATTGTTAATCATACATGTGCACTTGTATGTTTATTGTTGAGGGATCATAGCAATTATCCGGCTTTTGTCCGGTGCGCGTGGTTAGGTATAATTACTCCAATACCCTCCGGGATGTGAGGTGAGGGTAAGATTAACCCAATACTCTTCGGTTTGTGAGATGCGGGTAACCTACTAGCCCTCCTTATAAGCTTTGATTTGTTCTTGGCTTATGTTTAAATGTTATAACTATATATTTTAATCTAGGTCTAGTGATTGTGGATATTGGCATAATGTTGTGTTGGAATTCACTAAGCTTTGTGCTTACGGTTTAACTTAACATTTTCAGGTATTACGATTAAGGAGGCTAAGGACTGACGGGAGCATTCGTGACACACTGTGATTTTATTTTAAATCAATGAACATTTTTAGTACTTCCGCTTTTGACATTTCCATATTAGAAAGTTTTACTTATGTTGTTTTCTTTAGAAGTTTGATAACTTGATTACCATTATTGGCTTATTAAATTAAATAAATGAAGTCCCTTTTATGAATTGGTGTCAAACTTTATATTATTTCAAAAAAAAAAAAAAAAAAAAAAAAAATTCTGGGTGTTACATTGGTCGTTCCAAATTGAACTATGCTATATTGGCACCCCAACCCGTTGATTATGAATTTTGTTTCATGGTTTGAATGTCTTTCGACATTGCCTTGCGTGTGAAGCAAATCTCGTTCTTTATACTT
Organism: Orobanche coerulescens; assembly: GCA_033398695.1. Lineage (NCBI taxonomy): Eukaryota > Viridiplantae > Streptophyta > Magnoliopsida > Lamiales > Orobanchaceae > Orobanche > Orobanche coerulescens. Next base: position 66,627,225 of record CM065811.1, on the reverse strand, counting down.
GATTGGAATATTTAAACCAGAATCAACTCTTGTTAATAGAATATTTTTCTCCAGTAACTGCTAATTCTCCTTCTTGCATAGTGTTGCCTACAATTAACACAACTCATTTCGAACTTAAACCATTAATAATTTCAACTTCTTCCATCTTTCCACAATTTGAAAAGAGAAGATCTGTATATGCATGTCAAGAAATTTCTTGACATTTGTTCTACATTTCGATTCCAAAATTTCTCTGATGAATCCATCTAACTTAGACTATTTCCATTTTCTCTCAAAGATAAAGCAAAATTCTGGCTAAATTCTCTTCAAGCAAGAACAATGACTAGTTGGGCCAAATAGTGAATAAATTTCTCGCAAAATGTTTTCCAATGTCCACAACTGATATTCTTATAAGAGAAATATCAGAATTTTTCCAAAAATAAAATGAAGAATTTTATGAATGTTGAGAAAGATTTAATAATTTAGTCCTTAAGTGTTCCCATCATGGTTTTGAAATATGGCATCTAGTAAAATATTTTTATTATGGTTTAACTCGAAACAATCGTCAATGGATCCAATCAATGCATGATGGAAAATTTCTTCACCTTATTGGAGATGAAGCTTGGAATGCACTAGAAAGTTTATCATTTGAATTCACAACAATGGAATTCACCCGACTCTAGAGCCAAATCAATGCATACCACCCCTGAGAAAGGTGTAATTTACGAGGTTAGACAAGATGTTGAAATAAAATCTACTATAGATGATTTAGTTCGAAAAGTGAATGCGTTAGTCTTGAAGCAATCCATCACCTCCCTGTACGTATCAAGCAAACAGGAGAACACCAGTTACTGTATTTACAGCAACTCACTAAACAGACTTCCGCCACGCAATTAACTTCAAAAATAGTATAGATTATTGTATCTTTACCATCTAAGTTGTTTACTGTATACTATGTGGCCAACAAGTGGTATCGGAGTAGTTGATTCTAAAAAGAATCAGTCGATTTTTAACTGAATCAAATACACAAATCACTAGCTTTTGAAATTTGTGTTATATTTTCATCATCTTTTCTATTTCTTAAATGGACATCTCTATGATAAACAAAGTTCCTATGTTCTCCATTAATGAGTTTGATGACCGGAGGATTCAGATGGATCAGCCATGCACGAGGAAATGATATTCGTCATCCAGGAAGGTGCAATAAAGATAATGAAGGTCAATCCTGCCACGAGGATAGAAGTATAGCCTCACGCTGAACTGCTCAAGAAGGAGCGCGAGCAATGGACGGACGATCGCAAGTGTGCGAACCTCGACATGTTGCTAAGAATGTGCTGTTTGTCACTCTCGACAAAGGTGAATTCTCAAAGGTAAAGAGCTATAAGATAGCCTAAGAAATCTGGGAGAGACTCAAGCTTATTTGTGAGGGAACTGATCTCTCGAAAGAAAATAAAATTTCTAAACTTACTCAGCAGTTCGAATCTTTCTAAATGAAAAATTCTGAAATGCTTGAGGAGCTTGTCCTCAGATTTACTGGCATTGTCGGTGAACTTGAAGCATTGGGTAAAGTGTATACCCAAAAGGAGAATAATTTAAAATCTTTAGATCACTCCCTACCTGATAGGACATTAAGACTACAACTATGCGTGTATCTTGTAATCTTAACGATAATTCTACTTTTGACCTCTTCTCTAACCTCAAAGCTTTTGAGTATGATATTGACAGGAGATAAAAGGCCGAAGAGTCACCTGCCAAGACTACAGCACTGGCTGCTGTATCTGACAGGAGACACAGCTCTGCAACTAGAACATCCAAATCAGCTCACAAGACTGCAGACAGCGATGATGACATCCTGTCACAAGATGAAATAACCCTGCTTATGTACAAGTTCTAAAAGTTCTTCATACAGTCTGGAAAGACTCCCTACAGGCCCAAGCCTTTTCACAAGGTAAGTTCTGAATCTCCTTCATCCGGTGATTCTAACTTATATTATAATTGTAGAAAACCCGGAATTATGCAAATAAGTCTCCACATCCGAAAGTGCAAAAGTTGCTAGAAGGTGAGCAACAAGAAAAGGATGAAAAAAGACGTGTCTAGAAAAACAAGCTCAATGCCCTGATTGGCGAATCAGAGACCTCGCCCACGTCGAACAAGACCGAGGAGTGCCTTCAGGCAATCACTGACAGTGACTCCTCCAACAATGAGATCGAGGATAAAGCATATATGTTCTTTATGGCTAAAGAAATACATGATGATGAGGACAACGATGATGAAGTAAGTTCAAATTTAACTATTCCTGTACATGCATCACATACCTTTGAAAATATGATGAATGAATTCAAAAACATTCAAAAAGCCCACGAGACTTTAAAACGAGAAAACATACAGCTCGAAATTTCAAACTTAGAGCTGAATGATGAAAATGACTTGCTAAAGAATAACTATAAAAATATGTCTATTGAGTGCGAATACAGCAAAGTGACCTTTGAAAAACTAATGGAAAGCAATCATCAACTTGCCAAAGATCTAAATGAGGATAAGTCTCATACTGAGAGCAAGATAATTGATTTTGCTTTACTCGAAGCCAATGTAAAAACTCTCGAGAAACGAGAAGGAGAATTAGAGACCATCCTAAAATCATTTGAGAAATCTTCTAGACGGATGGAGAAAATTCTAAGCACTGCGCAACATGCCCACGATAACCGTGGCTTAGGATATAACGCATTCTTCCATAAGGGAAAGACTAGTACGGTATTTGTCAGGGGTGTGGAACCCATTCCCGTACCTCAAGAGACTCAAAGTCCCTCAAAGGCTGCCATTGCGCCACCAAATTCATATCACATAAAGCGGAAACCTTAGCCTACTAGACCTGTAAGGCGTGATCAGCAGCATGCTCCCTGAGCATATCAAAAGCGCCAACAGCCATTCAGAAAGAAGACTGTATCTAAGTATCCAAGGCAGGCACCGCAGTACTACCAATAGTACAGTGCGCCTAGATATTGGATACAAGAGCCCTATTATCTATCTAGAAAGCAGGTCGCCGTGCAGTATCAACAAAAGCTCTGGGAATCTAATTGGAGACCTAGAAAGCAAGCTGTAAGGTCAAGGAAAATGGCTCCATCTCCTAGATGGAAATCATACTGGAATAATAACCCTAGATTTTACATGCTTAACGCTCAAGGTTATAGTGACTACGTCCCTGCCCCACGTAGAAATCGCAAGACAGGACCAAAAGTAACCTACAGCAAACCAATTACTGTCAGGCAAATTTAGGTACCTAAAGGCACTAACATACATAGACCTAACAATCAAAGGGGACCTAAATCTACTTAAATTCTTTGCTCACAGGATATCAAAGAAAAGGACATATGGTATTTTGACAGCGGATGTTCTCGGCACATGACAGGAGATATCAGCATGCTGTCAGATTATGTAGAAGGTCGCGGTCCAAAGGTGCGCTTCGGTGACAAGTCCAAAGGAAAAACAAGAGGTAAGGGAACCCTTCTTGTAGGAAAGTTCAAAGTCACTGACGTAGCCTATGTTCAAATCCTACAGTACAATCTACTTAGTATCATCCAGTTCTGTGACAAACAGTTCTCAATCCAATTCTATATAGATCACTCTAGAGTGAAAGACATCAAGACCAAAGAAATCGTCCTCATAGGAAGTAGATCAGGTAATATGTATATTACTGACTGGAAGCCTACTGTAATATCCGGAATTTCTACTACTGTTGTTTGATATTATTTTATCCGAGTTATATTGTACAGCGTGGAATCTGTACAGTAGGGATAAAATAAATAAAGGACTGAGATGTCAGTATCGGTATAATTGTCGTATCTGGTCGACAGTTACATTTGAGGATATCGTGTATCAGGTTATCGTACTTTCGATATAGAGTATATCATATAAGAATATTATTGGATTTAGTGTTTGTGTTCAGTGTGTCTCATGTTCGTTTTTGGTACGTCAAGATGTTGGACAGAAATTTGCGGAAAATGGCTGAGTGTTCATTAGCGCACGCTACTGGGTACAGGTAGCGCACGCTACGAAGTATTGATAGCATGCGCTAAGAGGTTCGGCTACGTACGCTAAGGAGGACCCCTAACGTACGTAACGACTTGCTGGGTTAGTTCTGGAAGGTGACCGACAGGTAGGCCCAGGTTGATTTTTATATTCAGTTAGCGCACACTAACGTATGTTGGTTAGCGCACGCTAACATCAGATCGCCAATAATGGAATCTTAGCTTTCGGCGGGTGGACCCGGCCACTTGCGACGCGTGTCCAGATAAGGTCAGCGGGTGTTTGTCATGTAGGGCTAGCGCACGCTAAACCGTATGGTTAGCGCACGCTAATTCCAGATCGGTCAAAGGAATCCTGATAATCGCGGATGCTTTCGTCATGTGGGGGCACGAGTGGTAGGTGTGTACTGTAGCAAGTCAACTTCGGATAGCGCACGCTAAGGTAAATGACTTGCGTATGCTAAGCAGGATGTTTTACGTACGTTAATGCATGGGCATTATGTACGTAAGCTAGTTCTGGCGAGGCGGTAGCCTGCAGGCCGATAGCGCACGCTAACAAAGTCAGTTAGCGCACGCTAAGGCGGTAGCGCACGCTAAACATGAGATGTTAGCGCACGCTAATAATGAATATTATAAAAGGGGACAGAAGGGTGCTGAGAAGCATTTCGTCATTTTTTCTTCTTTCAGTCGAGAGAGAGAGAGAGAGTTTGTTGGAACATTTTGTTCCATACATAAATTAAAAGTGTTTTGATGATTAAAGTTGATAAGCAAAACAAAACAACGAAGAGACAAAGCAAGCATCGAAGGAAAACGAAGTGCAAAATGCTGGAGAAAAACAAAGCTAACGTACGTAACAAGACATTGTTAATGTACGTAATATGATGAAGCTAACGTACGTAATGGATGAGAGATAACGTACGTAACTCAGTTCAAACAAGTGAACGTTGGAGGAGTCAAAGTCAGAAAAGCATGCAACGGATATATGTCGTCATCAGTGACGTAAGGCTTAACGTACGTAATGAAGTCTATACTAACGTACGTAACCCAAAATGACGAAACTCCCCGGTGATGCATTTTGTGAAGATGCTAACGTGCGTAACCGGCCATGGTTAACGTCGTGTCGACTTACGTACGTAATGGAGAGTATATAACGTACGTAATGAGCATTCTGGCAGCTAACGGCTAGTTTGATGATGGAGCCTATAAATACCATCCCTATGGTATTGTTTGAGTACAACAACCTTGAGCAAATAGTCTATACTTGTGATATTATTATACACATTCTTGTTGTTGATATTGAGCTTAATTGTAAGTGTTTGAGTGAGAATTCACGAAAACATACACGAGTGGTAAAAGAAAAGATACGATTGGATTCGGTGTTATTAGGATCAAGGATCCGGCATTATTAGAATCACAATCGATATCTAAGTGAGGCTTATCTAGTACCCATAGAAAGCTAGAGCGGTTGATTCCTTGTCCGATAGAAAAGGAAAACGGTTTAACTTGGACCGACACAAAGACAAGGACGAGAGGTTTATCACGGACCGATAGAAGACGTGATTGTAAACGGTTATACCTCGACCGATAGAAGAGAGGCATAGAGGTTGCTATCTTTAACCTATTGAAAAAGATAAAGAGAGGACGTAGGCTCGTTTATAGCCGAACCTCTATATATCCTCGCGTCCTTTATTTTCCGCACTTATATTTACGCTTCCGCAAACGGCGCAAAAATCGGATCCCATACCCAACAATTGGTATCGGAGCAGTTCTCCAATACGCGGCTTAACATCCGAGGAGAAAAGATCCAAAAATGGCGTTTCAATTCTCTCCAGTCGAAGGCCTTGCTCTCAACCGACCACCATTCTTTGATGGCTCAAATTATTTGACGTGGAAGAAGAAGATGTCGATATTCATCCAAGCATACGACATCGAGATTTAGAAGATTATTTGCCTTGGCCCGAAAGTTCCAATCAAATCCGACGGTACGCTCAAATCTTTCGAAGAATACGACGATGCCGATTGGAAAAATGACCATCTAAATTGTAAGGCTACTCAACTCTTATTTTGTGCCTTAAATCCGGAAGAGTTCAATCGAATCTCATCGTGTGAGAGTGCGGAAGAAATATGGAAAATTCTAGAAATCACACACGAAGGGACGACTCAAGTCAAGGAGACGAAGATAAATATGCTTCTCCATGACTACGAGTTATTCATGATGAAGGGTGACGAGTCCATCACCAATATGCTCGACCAATTTTCGATTATCACCAATGGACTAGCCTCGTTTGGCAAACCATTATCTAGTAGTGAAAAAGTCAAGAAAATCTTAAGATCACTACCTAGCGAATGGGACGGCACCGTAACCGCAATTATGGAATCTAAAGATCTCAACACACTCGATTTTAGTGCCCTTGTTGGTTCACTAATCAATTATGAGATTGTATTAAAATCACGAAGTATCAAGCCAAAGCCAAAGAAACGATCGTTAGCCATGAAGGCTAAGATGTCGAAAAAGAAAGAAGAAATTCCGGTGGAAGAAAGCGACGAAGAAGCGGCATATTATGCCAAGAATATTAATAAATTCCAAACATTATTCAACCGGAGGAAGAAGGATATCTCGAGCGAAACGAAGAAGTTCGACAACTCTTGTCGACAATGTGGAAAACCAGGCCACTTCGCTAAGCATTGCCGTGCCAAACCCAAGAAGGAGGTCCTCGTGGCTACTTGGAGCGATGAAGACGAATATGATGAATTCATCAATCAAAATAATCTTGCTCTCATGGCCCGAAGTTCGTTCGACGACAGCGACGTCGAAAGCCAAGTAAGTACATCCTCCCGTGATCAACTTTTTGATGCATTTGAATTATTGCATACGGATTTTCAAAACGCTTTATCCGAAATAAAATCCCTTAAGTCTAAAATTAAATCTTTGGAAATTGAAAATTCCAAAATTATCGAGAAGGGAAAATTTGTTGAAATCGATCATTCTAAATGCATTGAAAATGAGAATATTTTGAAGAATGATCTCGCTAAAATCCAAACCGAGCTTAAATCTTTAACAAAGAAATTCTCGTGCGGAAACGAGAAATTTGAACAAATGCTTGGTGTTCAAAAATTTACTTTGAATAAAGAGGGGTTAGGATTCAAAACTCGTTCGAAAAACGAATCCGTTAATTTTAAAATACCCCATTGCGAAAAGTGTTTAAAAATCGGGCACCATATTTCAAGTTGCAAAAGCCCAAGACGGACGATAAAAATTAAGAAAATTTGGGTTCCTAAAGGAACAATCGTTTCAAATATCGTCTACGTTTTGAAACAAAAACCAACTATAGGTTGGATCCCCAAAAATTGATTTTTGTATTTTACTCAGGGGGAGTATATTTTTTTAAGGGGAGATATTATTCTCAGGGGGAGTTAATACCCTTATATTTATTTTTGCATATTTCAATATTTATTGACTGTTTTTATTGGTATTTTATTGCATTTTTTTTGATGAATACAAAAAGGGGGAGAGATAGGAGAATGGAGAAATAAGTCGAAAATGTGATTAACCGTGAAAGAGGGAGAAACGAAGGAGTTGAACAAAAATGAAGGAGACGTCGAAAAGACGATGAAAAATTAAAAATGAGAAAATAAAAGGAGAAAAGAAAAGAAGGAGTCGAAAAAATGGGAGAAGATTCTAACGAAACGGACAAAGTCGAAAACTTTGGTCTGTAAAGATATACATATATTTGTATTTTTGCAGGTGAATCCCATTGGCGTATTGTTGTTTTGTAATCATCAAAAAGGGGGAGATTGTTGGAACATTTTGTTCCATACATAAATTAAAAGTGTTTTGATGATTAAAGTTGATAAGCAAAACAAAACAACGAAGAGACAAAGCAAGCATCGAAGGAAAACGAAGTGCAAAATGCTGGAGAAAAACAAAGCTAACGTACGTAACAAGACATTGTTAACGTACGTAATATGATGAAGCTAACGTACGTAATGGATGAGAGATAACGTACGTAACTCAGTTCAAACAAGTGAACGTTGGAGGAGTCAAAGTCAGAAAAGCATGCAACGGATATATGTCGTCATCAGTGACGTAAGGCTTAACGTACGTAATGAAGTCTATACTAACGTACGTAACCCAAAATGACGAAACTCCCTGGTCTGTTTTATGAAGATGCTAACATACGTAACCAGCCATGGTTAACATACGTAATGAGGCTTACGTACATAATGGAGAGTATATAACGTACGTAATGAGCAGTCTGGCAGCTAACGGCTAGTTTGATGATGGAGCCTATAAATACCATCCCTATGGTATTGTTTGAGTACAACAACCTTGAGCAAATAGTCTATACTTGTGATATTATTATACACATTCTTGTTGTTGATATTGAGCTTAATTGTAAGTGTTTGAGTGAGAATTCACGAAAACATACACGAGTGGTAAAAGAAAAGATACGATTGGATTCGGTGTTATTAGGATCAAGGATCCGGCATTATTAGAATCACAATCGATATCTAAGTGAGGTTTATCTAGTACCCATAGAAAGCTAGAGCGGTTGATTCCTTGTCCGATAGAAAAGGAAAACGGTTTAACTTGGACCGACACAAAGACAAGTACGAGAGGTTTATCACGGACCGATAGAAGACGTGATTGTAAACGGTTATACCTCGACCGATAGAAGAGAGGCATAGAGGTTGCTATCTTTAACCTATTGAAAAAGATAAAGAGAGGACGTAGGCTCGTTTATAGACGAACCTCTATATATCCTCGTGTCCTTTATTTTCCGCACTTATATTTACGCTTCCGCAAACGGCGCAAAAATCCGATCCCGTAGCCAACAGAGTTGGGATATATTTGAGGTTCCCAAACACTGTATAATGATAATCTTTAACAACATTAGATTGAAAGCTTGGATTCGAGCCTTGTTCTTCAAGTTGTTCATGATTCTTTGGATGGAGTTCTCGTGTTCTTCTTTTTGGTTCGTCTAAACCAGGTAATCTTCGTATTCCTTTGTTAATGGTTCGTTTTTCTTGGATGATTTCATGTAAGGAGCATGTTAGATAATCATATGATGATGTTATATGTGATTCAATGGAATTTTGATAAGAGTTTCGGATGTTAGTTAAGATTCTTCATACCATAAGGATGTTGATTCATTTAACCCGATCTAAGAGGGATTTCTGAATCTTGGTAATTATATTGGTTGATTTAGATGAGATGAATCATGATACTAGGTTGAATTCTAAATTTAGCATGATATGATCCTTGTTATCGAGCCGGTTTGATTGTTGATGTTGTTATTGATATATGGACATTGACATGATCATTGTGATAAATTGGGGTCATTTATCTTCAAGAGATATGGAGATTTATGTCTCCCTTCATTCGGATTCGTAGTCGCAAGATGTTAGTCGATGTTTGGAATGCATGCCACTATACAGCATTAGCGCACGCTAAGCTTACTGGCTAGCGCACGCTAACGGGACAACTTAGCGCACGCTACGTTATGCGTTTAACGTGCGCTAAGTAGGCAGACAGTGCAGTATTTTTGTGTTTTGATTATGAATTCGTGATGGTTTGACTTGGTTGGTTCTGACTGTGTTTATTCGAGGTTGTGTTGAATCGTTGAGTTCGATTGGTTAGTTTTGTCAGTTGTTGATTGTTATCGGATATGTGTTATTTGATTTCTTCGATAGGTTGAGATTATTGATCGGTGATTATAACCGGATATTACAGTCGTGTTCGAGTATGTCCATTGTATTGCTTTTGATCGGGGCTGAGGAGCTCGTAGACAAAGGCAATATGTTCGGCAGCAGCTTCATGGTATCGGTATCGATGCAAGTTATTACTTCCTCAGTTATAATATTTAATGAATGGTTTCAGTTTCATTTCATTTATAATGCATATAGCGATGATTATTATTGTGAACTCTGGGTATTCGGATCGCATATCGTTCTTTCGATTCTGGGAGATAAATCATAATGTATATGCTTTATCTCAGTTATTGGTATGTTCGAGTATCAAGGTTACATTATGGTAAAGACGAGGATATGAGTATCTATAGTTCATTGTACGTTTGGATCGCCGAGCATTGAGGATAATCGTCGGTGATGATTGGACATCGAGGTTGCTCCCGAAGGACTCGGGGCAAGTATTCCATATTAATTATGGCTTAGTATTATTTATTTTGGTCTCTTACATTTTCTTTCATGTTGTTGAACATGGAGTCGTCCTAGTAAATTGTCATGTTGTCGTGCATGTTATGTTGTTCATGTTGATGAACGTGTTGATTTGTATATGTGTATGCATATTGTATTGTTTATGTTGTAAATGATCCGATGGGATCATGAGGATCTATGCTGAGGGTGCTGGATCGGATGTCCACCATGCGTTGGTTCGACGGGATCATCATGGAATCTATGCTGAGGGCGCTGGATCGCTGGACAGGTTTTCCACCATGCGTTGGTCCGACGGGATCATCATGGAGATCTATGCTGAGGGCGCTGGATCGTTGGATTACCCAGTATTGTGTTATTGTTGTGCATATGTATATTGTTGGTTGTCCACCTCATGTTGATCTTGTAGGATCATCTTGGGATCTATGCTGAGGGCGCTGGATCATGGGATTTCCATTGAGTATACATAGTTGTTATTGTTTTTGAGCATATTGACGTTGTCATATAAGTATGCATTTGTAGGTCTTGTGTTAGGACCTTGTCCGTATTGCATTGATCTGATCTCGGATTAGACTGATATGATTATCGTGGCACATCATATCTCGAGGTATGTTCCGTATTTTCTTTGGTCTTTGTCTTTGATGGACGATCGGTTATCGTCTTGGGATTTGATGATGTTATTCGATGGATCGTATTGGTCAGAAATGGTAGATTTCCGTATCGTGAGTTGGTGATGATAGTTTGAGAACCTTGAGTATTGTTTGAGGTACAATACACATATTATGTTCGAGTTTATTGGTTAATCGAGTACGAGATGTGAAATGTGATAATGGTTATTCTGATGAGAATTACTTGAGTAAGTAAAGTTATGACGGTAAGAATACGTTGGTCGTATTCTTATGTTGTATTCTCGTTGGTATGTAATTATTAATGTTTTGTGACGGTTATCATTATTGGATATTATGGATGACCCCGTCGTGGGATTTCTTTTTAGGTTCTTGGAGTATTGAGCTTGTAGCGGTCGTGAAGAGATGAGCTTCCCGGAAGATACTGGCTAGGACATGTTTTGTGCATTGAGTTTCTTGATTGGTTCTTGTATTCCGCTGCTAGAGTATCTTTATGGTTGGTCTTTTTCCGCTGCGTGAGTATTTTGAAATGACCTTTTGGTATCTGGTAACTGAGGTTGCTTTGGAAATCGTTTTCTAAACTTTTAAGTGTCGGCCGTTTGGCCTTGCGATTTCAAATGAGTTTTTACGACGGTTTTTTGATAAATGGATTTTATGCCTTTACGCATTTTTAAATATAGTACCGTCGTTGGCCTCTTGGGCATTTGTAAATGATTGTGAAAATTTCCTTCAGCCTTGTGGGTTCCATCTCGGGGCCCACGGCGCTGTAATATTTCCGGTTAAATCTGGGGGTGTTACACCTACGAGCTCCACTATTCTGTGTTTTGTTGTCAAAGGCACTACAGATCAAAGTTGGCTATGGCATAAGAGGATGTCTCATATCAACTTCAAGACAATCAACAAACTCGCCATATAGGGAATGGTTAGAGGTTTTCCCGATGTGTCATTCCATAAAGACAGCGTCTGTGGACCCTGTCAGAAAGGCAAATAAGTCAAAACCACCCTAAAAAGCAAATCATACTTGTCCACCCAAAGGGTTCTGGATATATTACACATGGACCTCTACGGCCCTGTAGACCCTGTAAGTTTAGGAGGTAAGAAATATTGTCTCGTTATTTTTGATGATTTTTCCAGGTATGCTTGGACAATCATTCTGAGCAAAGAAGAAAGAAACAACAATGAAGTTTCCAGAGCACCTGAGAAAGCTTTATAAGGAAAAATGGTTGAGTATCGTGTCCATTCATTCCGACAGAGGTACTGAATTTACAAATTGCTTTATAGAGCAATACTGTCCGGACAATGGAATACAGCATGAATACTCAGCATCCCGAACTCCTAAACAAAATGGTATTGTCGAGCGAAATAATAGGACGCTCAAGAAAGCAACAAGAACCATGATTGCCGCAAACAACTTGCCGCAGTGGTTTTGGGAAGAAGCAACAAATACAGCATGCTACACACAAAACCGTTGTATCATCAACAAGCATCACAACAAAATAGCCTATGAGATATGGAATAATAAAACTCCATTGGTTGCATATTTTCATATCTTTGAATGCAGTTGTTATGTTCTGAATAATGGGAAAGATCAACTCAAGACCTTCGGCGAAAAGTCAGATAAAGGGATATTTGTAGGAAATTCCTCTGTCAGCAAAGCTTTCAAGAACTTTAACAAAAGGAAGCTAACCATAGAGGAATCTGTCCATGTAGTGTTCGATGAACCTCACTTTGATCCTACAGAAGTAGAAGACATAACCCAGAATATCCGAACACTCTCCATTTATGACCCTCAAACTCCAATAGAGCTTGTAGTAGACTTAGAAATCCATCCCACAGCTCTAAGATCAGAAGTAGTCGAAGCCGATGCTGTACAAGCTGAAGCCGAGACTACAGCACCAGAAGATGCAGTACGGGATACTGAATTAGAACCTGACACGAGATGGTTGAGAGACCATCCATAGGAGTTGATCATAGGTGATATTGATTTTGGTGTATCTATCCAAAGAAGAATATAGAATACACAAGGAACAGTACTGTGTGCGCAAGAAGAGACCAATTTTGAGCAATCTCCATTTACTGTATGGAAATCTCAAGCTGAAGTTAGGAGACTAGCTATGTGCACCCTAGCTATATTCTTAGCTCAATCTGAACCTGTTTCGACCAATGAAGCTCTGCATAGTTCTCACTGAATCACTTCTATGGAAGAAGAGCTTAATGGTTTTGAAAGAAACAATATATGGTATCTAATACCCAGTCTAGAACATCAAGCTATAATTGGAACCAAATGGGTATTTGGAAACAAGAAGGATGAGAATGGACTTGTGATCAGGAACCAATTCTGCCTAGTCGCACAAGGCTACAAACAGGAAGAAGGCATAGATGTTGTGTCACGATTTATTCATCCCGACAGGCGATCGACTATAAGGCCGAGCGACCAACTCAACTCCAGTCAAACTATGGCTAGCTCGCCAAGTCGAAGATATCAGACCACCATCAGGTACCTAGCGATCGACTCCCAAGGCGATCGCCCTTTGGCAGCTGGCGATCTACTCTAGTGACCGGCTAAGGGCAATCGACCTACGCCCCGAGCAGAGACGATCGCCCGTCAAAGTCATCAAGGACTGGATCTCAGAGAAGCACCCACGTGCAGATCCACCAAAGGCGCTGACAAGATCTTTTGCTGACAGACAAGACCTTTGACCACAGCCTGTCACCTACCTCACCTACCAGCATGCGCGCCGAAAGTTGTCAGTGGGACCACCCGTGACAGCAACTCAGGACGCGTGTAAGTTCCCCATTGGACCGCATAGTTGACTGCCAGCAACTCCTGCAGACTTTGAGGGGACAGGCCCATGTGCTAGAAGACGATCGCCCGATTATTATATTGCAGAAAAGGCGATCGCCCGGCGTATCCAAGCCCTATAAATAGAGAACCTCCTCCTACTGTAAAAAGGTTCGAAATTCATTCCACCAACGGTTCCGAATTCATTCTGACTTACACTCAGAACTCATTCTCTCACATTCCGATACATTCACAGAAATACTGAAGAACATACATATCATCAAGCTCCCGGCTTTCTCACCGGAATCCATCTCAGGACTTCTCTCTCCGAATCTCTCGTCCAGAAGACGATCGGCGGAAGCAGCAAGTCTCCACTAGACAGATTCCAAGGGATTCATACGCCCAGGAGCCCAAGCATCCAGTTAAATACTCGCCGTGAGAGACGGTCGATCTCTCACCGCCGCGACTGTTCATCTCCTTTGTTACAAGAACTCACAGAGCATCAAATCTGGTTCTTCCGGCAATCTACACGCTAACTAGCTAAGATAACAAGAATCTTTACACTCATTGTAATTGTATTCTTACATTAGTACTTGTATCCCCGAATATTGGTATTAATAATATCTCGCGAGAGCATTCAAGCCCGGGACTAACAACCCCGGCAAATCTTGTGTTATTTATCTTTCTCACGGAAGTGCTCTTGCATTTGTTTGCTATCCCATCCCTTCCAGCAATATCTATCTCCGGATAATATTTTGGGTAGCAACAATAGATTATGATGAGACTGTTGCCCCTGTAGCGAGACTATAAGCCATCAGGATATTTCTAGCTTTTGCCTCCCATAAGAGTTTTATAGTATATCAAATGGAGGTTTAAAGCACATTCCTGAATGAAGATCTCGCTGAAGAAGTCTATATTGAGCAACCACCATGGTTTTTCAACACTGAAGGCGGAGACCTAGTATTCAGACTACGAAAAGCTCCGTATAGCCTTAAGCAAGCACCTAGAGCTTGGTATGAAACCTTGTCCCTGTATCTTATCAAAAATGGATTTGAGAAATGTGTTGTGGACAAGACTATATTTAAGATACAGGAAGGTGATGACCTGTTAATGGAACAAATATATGTCGATGATATTATATTTGGTTCTACTAACCTTGATTTGTGTCAAAGGTTCTCTTATATCATGCAAAGTAAATTTGAAATGAGTATGATGAGAGAACTTAGTTATTTTCTAGAATTGCAGGTTAAGCAACTACCTAGAGGAATCTTCATCAACCAGGAAAAGTACAGTAAGGAGCTGCTCAACAAGTTTGGAATGAACAACTCTAAATCCTCATTAACCCCCATGAGCACTTCCATGCAAATTAGTGCTGGCGAAGATGGAAAGCTGGTTGATCAATCACTCTATAGGCAGCTTATAGGCTCACTCTTTTACCTAATAGCTAGTAGGCCCGATATTCAGTGCATTGTAGGAGTGTGTGCTTGGTGTCAAGTAGCACCTAAGGAGTCACACTTCACGATAGCCAAATGAATCCTTAAGTATGTGAAAGGAACAATTGATGTAGGATTGTGGTATCCTAAGGAAAAAGGATTCAATTTGGTTGGCTACAGCGACTCGGATCTCGGAGCCTGTAAGTTGGATAGGAAAAATACAAGTAGTACTTGTCACTTTCGTGGACCTAGACCTGTGTCATGGTTCAGTAAGAAGCAATTGTCCAACTCGTTTTGTACAACTGAGTCGAAATATTATGCCGCTGGAAGTTGCTGTATGCCAATTCTTTGGATGCAACAGCAGCTACAGGATTATGGAATCACTGCCAGAGAGATACCAATCATGTGTGATAGCACGAGTGCAATTGCAATAACGTACAACCCTGTATTGCACTCACGAAGTTAGATTGGTGATATCTCCTGTCATGTGGTGAGAACATTTGCTATCGAAATACCAGATGTCCTTCTCCTTGATATCCTGTAATCAAAAGATTAAGTAGATTTAGGCCCCCTTGATTTTTGGGTCCTTGGTTATTCATGCCTTTAGGTACCCATATTTGTCTGACAGCAATGGGTTTGTTGTAGGTTGTATTTGGTACTCTTTTGAGAGATTTACGTGGAGCACGCACGTAATCACTGTAAGCATTGTTATTATGCATGTAAAATTTAGAATTTTGGCTCTAATACGGATGTTGTTTATGTTGGGATAACAAATCACTGTATCGATGCTGCCCTGTATCGATCGTATTGTCAGAATATTTTGACAATATGCCAAATATACAAGTATATTGATCAAGTATCAAAAAGATGATCAAGTATCAAACCTGTATCGAAGACTTCTCGCAGTCCCAACTATACAACTATATTGATCATACAGCAAAGAGTCTCGCAAAAGTATGGAAGCTGTCTCGAATATCAATACAGTGATACCTTCCATATAGCTCTCAACAGTACAAGAAGGAATCTTCAGTATTCGCTCGAAGTCAAGTCTCGTTGATAAAGAAGTATTTAAATACTAAAGGATAAAGTATTTAAATACTGTAAGTCAGAAGATCTTCAAAATCCCGCAATATCCGGATCTCAATCAATATTAGTTGTCGCAGAATCTTGCCTCAACGGATAGATTTCAAACGGATATATTTCAGATGGCTATATATATCTCCAGAGTTTGAAGATCAAAAAATACTGATCAACGACTGAAAAACTACTGAACAACTTACAAACGATCAAGCGTACAAGAAATATTCAGAGCAAAACATATCTCCTCAAGCTTCCTGCTATTCAGATATAAAGAAATATACAGTGCTCAAACCTTGAACAACACATCATCAGCTTACAGCCCAGAAAGTCATAGCTGTTGTTCAAACCTGTTCTATCTTTGAACAAACTCATATCAGCCCTGTGTGGACTGAGGATTCTTTGCTTCTCCCGAACTGTGTGTGAAGGACTTGCATCGAAGAAGACGAAGCTTCAGAACTGTGTGTGAAGAAGCCAGTCAAAGTGTTAGCTCAAACCAATCTGTGTGAACGGTTGAAAGCTAAGATCTTTATATCAAACTGTGTGAATGATATATTGATTAAGTGTTGTTATAATTACGTAGTTGTATACGCAGTAATTATAATAAACTTTTACTCCTGTGTGGAGGACCAGTGGACATAGAGGGGTTTACCTCGAACCATTTTAAATACTGTGTGATTTACCTTCTGCTTTTATTGTTTTATTTAACTGTGATTATTTAAGTATACACTGCACATCGAGTTACTGTATCCACAGTAACTTAATGTATTTAAGACTTTCGCTACGCACTCAGATTTAAAACAGTACAGCTTGTTGTTTATAAACACTTTCCAAGATGTATCCAGTATACTTAGTGGCCAACAAGTGGTATCGGAGCGGTTGATTCTGAAAAGAATCAGTCGTATTTTTAATCGAATCAGATATAAAATCACTTATTTTATAAAACAATCTTTTTCATTCCTACATTCTCATATGGATACATCAATGATCAACAACGTTCCTATGTTCTCTATTAATGAATTTGATGATTGGAGAATCAGGATGGAGGCTCATCTTGCAGCAATGCACAAAGAGATGATTTTTATTATACAGAATGGCCCCATTAGGATCATGAAGGTAAATATGGCTGCAAGGATTGAAGGCCAAGCCCATGCTGAGATGCTCGAGAAGGAGCGCGAACAATGGACCACAGATGAAAGAAAGCGCGCCAACCTCGACAATGTTGCGAAGAATGTGTTGTTTGTCACTCTCGACAAAGGCACATTCTCGAAGGTAAAGAGTCAGAAAAACCAAGGATATCCGGATAAACTCAAGTTGATTTGTGAGGGAACTGAGCTCTCCAAAGAAAATAAAATTTCAAAATTAACTCAGCAATTTGAATCTTTTGAAATGAAACCAACTGAAACACTTGAGGAACTTGACCTCAGATTCACTGGAATTGTTGGTGAACTTGAAGCTTTGGGCAAAATTTATACTCAAATGGAGAAAAACCTAAAGATTTTCAGATCTCTCCCTGCCCGATGGGACATTAAGACCACAGCTATGCATGTGTCGTGTAACCTTAGTGAAATATCTACCTTTGATATCTTTTCTGACTTCAAAGCTTTCGAGTATGATATAGACAGGAGAGAGAAAGCTGAAGAATCTCCAGCCAGGATTACAGCCTTAGCTGCTGTATCTAACCATCGACACAGCATGCCCAGCCCATCAAAGCCAAATTACAAAAATGCTGACAGTGACGACGATATCCTGTCACAAGATGAAATGGCGCTCCTCATGCACAAATTCAAAAAGTTCATCAAACAATCTAGAAAGACTCCCTACATGCCCAATCCTGTTCACAAGGTAAGTACTGAAACTTCCTCTGTTGACGCTAACATATGCTATAATTGCAGGAAACCAGGGCGTTATGCAAAACAAATGTCCTCATCCCAAAGTTCAAAGGTTTCCGGAAGCCGAGCAACAAGATAGGGATAAACGAATACGTGCTTGGAAAAACAAGCTCAAGGCACTAATAGGATAATCAGAAGCCTCCCCCACACCATCCAAATCCTAAGAATGTCTTCAGGTGGTCATTGAAAGTGATTCATCTGACGATGAGTTTGAAGATAAGGCATACATGTGCTTTATGGCAAAGGACATTCCGGAAGAAGAAGATAGCAATGATGAGGTAAGCTCAACCTCAGCTATTCCCGTAAATGCATCGCATACTTTCGAAAACATGATGAATGAATTTAAAAATATTCAAAAATCCCACGAGACTTTGAAGAATGAAAAGATTCAGCTCCAACTTTCCAATATAGAGCTGAAAGAAGAAAACGACTTGCTAAAAATAAATTACGAAAATATGTCTATTTATTGTGCAAACAGCAAGGTCGAGCATGAAAAACTCGTGGAGAGCAATCATCAACTTGCTCATGAACTAAGTGAGACTAAATCTCAAAATGGAAGCAAGACAAATGATTTTGTTCTACTTCAAGCTAAATTTAATACTCTCGAGAAACGAGAAAGCGAACTTGAGACCATTCTGAAATCTTTCAAGAAATCATCTAAAATAATGGAAGAAGTTCTAAGCACTGGGCAACATGCTCACGATAAAAGTGGCTTAGGATACAGCTCATTTTCCAACAAAGGGAAAACTAGTATTGTGTTTGTCAAGAGTGTGGAACACATTCCTGTATCGGAAGATACTCCTAATCCTGTGAAGGAACCTGCTACACCACGAAAAGCAAAGGCCGCCATTCCGCCCCCACAATCCTATTCAAGACAATGGAATCATAAGCCGTTTCAACCTGTAAGGCGCACGCAACAGCATGCTCCCCGAGCATATCAACAGCGCCAACAGCCGTTCAGAAATAAGGCTGTATCCAAATACCAAAGTCCCGCACGACAGTACTTTCAGTACAGCATGCCTAGGTATTGGATACAGGAGCCTCATTATCCATCAAGACAGCAAGTGTCCACACAGTATAAACAACAGCATTGGGAATCCAACTGGAGACCCAGAAGGCAAGCTATAAGGCCAAAGAAAATGGCTCCACCTCCGGGACAGCATATGTACTAGATTAATAATAATAACCCTGATTTTTACATGCATAATGATTATCATGGATACAGTAACTACGTACATGCCCCACGTAGATACCGCAAGTCTGTACCAAATATTACCTACAGTAAACCAACTGCTGTCAGGAAAGTTTGGGTACCTAAAGGCACTAACATTCACGGACCCAACAATCAAAGGGGACCTAAATCTACATAATATATGTGCTACAGGACATTTTGGAGAAGGACATATGGTACTTCGACAGCGGATGCTCCCGGCACATGACAGGAGATAGAAGTAAGCTATCAGATTTCGTAGAGGGTCGCGGTCCAAAAGTGCGCTTCGGTGATAAATCTAAAGGAAGAACAAGAGGGAAAGGAAACCTACTTGTCGGGAAATTCAAAGTCACCGATGTAGCTTATGTTGAAGGCTTACAGTACAATCTACTTAGTATTAGCCAGTTCTGTGACAAACAGTTCTCGGTGAAATTCTATATAGATCACTGTAGAGTCAAGAACATCCTGACCAAAGAAGTTGTGCTCACAGGAAGCAGATCAGGTAATATGTATATTGCTAACTGGATGCCTACGAGCTCCACTATTCCTTGTTTTGTTGCCAAAGGCACTGCAGATCTAAGCTGGATATGGCACAAGAGGATGTCACACGTCAACTTCAAGACGATCAACAAGCTCTCAAGACAGGGACTAGTTAGAGGATTGCCGAATGTATCATTCCAAAAAGACAGTGTCTGTAGACCATGTCAAAAAGGCAAGCAAATCAAGTCCACCCTGAAGAGCAAATCTTACCTTTCAACCCACAGAGTGTTGGAGATGCTACACATGGATCTTTATGGTCCTGTAGACCCGGTAAGTTTGGGAGGTAAGAAATACTGTCTAGTTGTTGTTGATGATTACTCCAGGTATGCTTGGACAATTTTCTTAAGCAAGAAGGAAACAGCATCAAAGCTCTGATTGGTGGCTTCAGAATGTTTGAATTAAAGATGTTCGCATTTAATGCTTCAGACATTCTCTTTGATCCGCATTAAATGCTCCTCTATCTGTAGTCTCTTTGGCTACATTAGATATTTTCCTGTCAGCATTAAATTCTATTCTAAAATCGTAAAAACTTTATAAATAAAGAAAGATTATTTCACAAAGGTTTAAATTCAGTCCATGTCCTGTTGGATTTGAATTTTACTCTTTCCTAAGTAAAACACCTACAACATTATTTATTGTAGCCAACATTTCTTCTTTTGCTGTACTCTGGAGCTTAACTGTAAGATTTGTCTTCTTTGGGCGTTGTATGAAATTGTGCAGTAGGGACAGGCTGTAGGGTGTATTTATCAAAATACTTGGGGTATTATTTTTGCCCACACTATATATCTGTCGCTATCAATCGGTGTACCCTTCCCTTCACCATCGCTTCTGCCCTCATCCTTGAAAGTTTACATACCCTCACGTATCAGGTCCTTTCAAAAAAAAAATTCCACCAAAACAGTATTTTGGTATAGGAATGAACATGAATACATTAAATCACGTTCGGGTACTTGGTATAATTTACCTCATGTATTTTTTAAATACATTAAATCACGTTTGGGTACTCACGTATCATTTTATTATCAACATTTGATATAGATTCCATCGAACAAACGTCGGCATGCCTCCTATGACTTTGTCGTTATGTTATTTTTCTAGCTTCATGTTCTCAAGCCCCCAATGCCATACAAGCATAATACACCCATCGTTTGTTTATGGGTTACCTTTTCATGCTTACGTAGTGTTTTGCCTAGATTTATTCAACTCGGCAGGTGATCGACTATAAAGCCGAGCGACCGAATCCACAACCAATCATGATAAGGCGAACGCGCCTAAGCGGAGATAACAGTCCGCCTTCGAGCATCTAGAGATCGACTCTCTAGGTGATCGCCTTTGGCGTCCAGTGACCATCTCTGATGTCCGACCTAAGACGATCGTCCTACGCCACGAACAAGACCTTCGTTCGTCAAAGCCCGCGAGGACTGGATCTCAAAGCAGCTCCCATGTGCAGATACGTGACAGGCACCGCATTTCATGGATCGTTGACCACAGACTGTCATTACCTACTCACCTACCGACAAACCCGCCGAAAGGTACAAGGTGGGACCGCCCGTGACGGCGAATCAGATGCGTGCAGGCTTCTCATTGGACCACACAGCTGGCTGCCAGCAACTCCTGCGGACTTTAAGGGGACCAGCCCATGTGCTAAAAGACGATCGCCCGCTTATTATAATACAGCAAAGGCGATTGCTCGGTATGTCCCAGTCCTATAAATAGGGAACATTCAGCAACTGGAAGAAGGTTCCCCATTCTACTCAGAAAGAACTCTTGGTTCACAATTCGTTCCAACTTCATTCACGGAAATACATACAAACATAAATATTCTCGGGCTCCCGGCTTCCTCACCAGAATCTACTTTAGGATTTCTCTCTCAGCACCTCTCAACCAGAAGACGGTCGGCAGAGGCAAGAAGTCTCCACAGTTCAGATTCACAAGCCTCGGAGCTCAAATATATAGCAACTACACGCCGTGAGAGACTGTCGATTTCTCACATCCGTCATAGTTCATCAACGTTGTTACAAGAACTCACAGAGCATCACATATGGTTCTTCCGGCAATCTACACGCTCACTAGCTAAATTAACTAGAATCGTCACACTCATTGTAATAGTATTCTAACATTAATATTTGTATCCCCGAATATTCGTATTAATAATATCTCGCGAGAGCATTCAAGCCCGGGACTAACAACCCCGGCAAATCTTGTGTTATTTACTTTCTCTATGGAAGTGCTCTCGCACTTTTTTTGCTATCCATCCATTCCAGCAATATCTATCTCCGGATAATATTTTGGGTAGCAACAATTGGCGCTACAAGGAGGGCATCTAAATCTTCATTTTTATTCCTACCGTCCCGAAGAACACTCACTGTTCTCGGGGCATATACTTGAAGTGACACTCACTGCGCTTCAAAGAATGCCTTCAGAGTCATGACATCCGCCACTACATCGAAGAGAGCCACTCTCCAAACCGCCGGACACCAAATATCGGCTCAATCCGAGCCCCAGCCGACGGCAGAGGGATATTGCAGGAGCGCGAGGCTCTCGATCCCGCACCTGAGGGATGGTCCCAGCCTCTCACTCGATCAAATCTAAACTGCGGAACAGATCGAGGAGGCTATGGCCATCCTAAAGGAGCGACGGAGAGCATGCGTGACGCCCGCTATAACTCCCTCGGCCATCCGGCACGTGGGCAAACGGAAGTTCAAGGGGCTACTGGGCGAGCGATCGTCAGAAAGCCCCAAGTCGTGAGAAAAGGCTCTCGCAAGGTCGGACGGATCCGTATTCACTCGCCTGGGGAGCAATCCATCATGGTGACCGGG
This sequence comes from Orobanche coerulescens, assembly GCA_033398695.1. Taxonomy (NCBI): domain Eukaryota; kingdom Viridiplantae; phylum Streptophyta; class Magnoliopsida; order Lamiales; family Orobanchaceae; genus Orobanche; species Orobanche coerulescens. The sequence goes on along the minus strand of CM065811.1, from coordinate 66,604,671 downwards.
GCATTCTGGCCCCAACCACGAGACGACGGAATCCGAGTCTGTCACCAGGAGTTCGGCCTACCCAACTCCCAGCCGAATACAGATCAGCCGCCTAGCTCCCGTTCCGAATGCCAGGGGGTCAGTACTTGATCGCCTCGGCTCCCGCTCCGAGCGCCTAGCCGCGAGCAGTCAGGCCACGGCGATGGCCGCTATGCAACGCCAGCTCGACGAGATGAAAGCACTCTTGGACACTGGGGCAAGCACCAGCAGAAAGATCATCGGACCGATCGAGCCACTCGCAGCACACATCGAGCTCGCCCCCGTGCAACCAAGGATCGCTCCTCCCAAAACACCTCTATATGAAGGGAGATCGGACCCCGAAACCCACCTAAGTAAGTTCCGGATCTACATGACTGGGTGTGGGGCATCAGATGCAACCAAGTGCCGAATCTTCTCGTTAACGTTGGGCGAGCTGGCCCATAGGTGGTACGTCTCGCTACCACCAAGATCAATCATCTCCTTTGAGAAACTGGCGAATGACTTCACGTCATACTTCGCCGCCAAGGTCGCCAGACCGGAAGGCCCCCACCGCATGATGAAAGTCAGGCAGGGGGAAGACGAATCCGATGCGGATTACATCGACCGAGTAGACAAAATCGTCCTCACCGGCGAGCCCATCAGCGACGAGCTCGCTCTTTATTCAGTCCTGGGGGGATTCTACGGTCACTCACCCATGTTTAGACACCTGACGAAGGACATCCCCCCAACTTATGCGATCTTCCGCGCTAAGGCTGCCGACTTTATGGCCAGGCAGAAGCTGCTCACCCTCCGCCTAGGCGAGGAAACGCCACCTCCTGTCCGAAAGACGGCGATCGCCAAAACCAAGAAGGCGGTCGCCAAGCCACCCGGAGATCGCAAGACCTTCGAGGACATGGAAGCCCATCTCCTCCATACGTTCAACCGAACTCCGGACCACATTTACTACGCCGTCAAAGGACGCGAACCGCTGAACAAGCCAAAAGCGATAAGGGACCACGATCATCTGGACCATAATTAATATTGTGCCTACCATAAGAGTCCCGGCCACAACACCAACCAATGCTGCGACCTCCTCAAACAACTCTGGAAATTGTTCAAGGAGGGCAAGTTGGACATCTTATTGGCTTAGCCGGAGCCCCTCCTATCTCCCAACACGGTCGCCCGAGTCCAACGCGAATAGGCTGGAAAGCTCATACGAGCCGACCCCTCGATCAACCTCGGCGACCGTAGGCTTCAATCAAGAGAAGGGAACCTCGGATGTCTCTCCCCGATTTCCCACCTAATCAAACCAAAGGCTACTGCCTGAACAAACGCTTCAAAAAAGAGGACTCGCTCACCAAATACAGTTCATCGTCTAACATGGTGGGCTAAGGCACGAGATTGCCTCCCCCGCACAACGTACACCATCAAGGATCGGCATCTAACATGACGATCCGAGGTAGAAGAGTGCAGCCATGGTCCTGGTGGTCGATGGAACCGACTGCTTCGGCCATGCAAGGTCCCTTTGGGCCACGATCGCCCGCCCTTCGTTTAAATATGAGGCTGGCGTAGTCTGAGGGCCCTCCAAAACTAATCAGTGGACACGCTCGCCCGCCCTCAAAAGTTCATCATCTAACTTGGTGGACCCGGACAATGCTACGCGTCCCTACCCCCATCTCAACGTACACCGTCGAGGGTCGCCATCTTCATGGCAGGCCGAGGTGGAATCAGAGCTAACAAGCCGCGAAAGTGGATTTGATTAATCCGACGACGCCCCGTGCAAGGAATCTTCCAGATTGAGACCGCATGCTTTTCGTTTAAATACGAGGCGAGGCGCAGCCTTCGGAGGACCCTACCAATTAAGTGAGTCACGAGAACTTAGCCATCAGACGGAATGTCGCTCATGCATAAGACACGGTCGTGGAGGTCGGTCCATCGAACTCCATGATCGTGCACGGCTCCTCAAGACCGAGATGGACGGCTCCTCTCGAGGATTCGACAAATTTGAAGACCGCTCGCTCAACGATTTATTTTCATCCCCTTACTTTCACTAAGTGAGCAAAAACAAGGGGGAAAAGAGTGTGGATCTACCTATACGACGATCGCCCCTATTCAATTACATACGGAGATCGGCATTAGTCAGATGTTTGTGCAGCGATCGAATTTGTTGTAAAAGTTATCTATATGAGTTTATCAATTCACATAGACCTACACTTGCAACAATCTCTCCTCACACATTTGTACAAAGTCAAGCAAAAGACTCAAAAATAGCAATCATTCAAGCGATAAATTGAAGAACCAAACATTCATTTCATTACTTGAAATCTCAAAGGTACATACATGGTCGCCCGAAGGCCTAAGTACTACAAAAAGAAAGCTACAAATTACAAGGCAATAAGCTAAAACATTAAAAGAGAAGTGCCTCAGGCCCCTGCCTGGCCTTCGCCTTCAGCCCCCGGATCTGTCCGCGACCCTTCGCCATCCTGCGGAGCAGCCTCCCCGTCCTCCGGAGCGTCAGGATGAATAAGGTTTGCCGGGGCCGGGTACCAGCTCAAGTCCACGCCGATGTCCGTGAGATCCAAGATCAGCACGGAGAAGTCGGGATGAAGAGGATGCTCCAACGCATACGCCTTGAAGTTTTCGGCTAGAGGGCCGACCTCCAGTCCTCCCTTCTTCGCGGATCGGATCGAGTCAGCGTACGCCATATAATAGGCAAACTCACTGACGAACTCCACATTAAGAAAGGGATTGGCCTTGGTCGCCTCTAGCTCCCCTTTCAGCTCCGCCATCGCTTGTTGCGAACCCTGGAGCTCAGCCTCCCTCGCAGCCGTCTCTCCCCTCGACGCCGCGAGCTCACTATTTAATCGAGTGACAGTCACTTTCAGTCGATCGGCCTCCTTTTCAGCGGCCTTCTGCGACCGCACGACATCTGTCATCCGGTCCCGAAATCGATCGACCGTCACCCGGGATAGCTCGGCATCCTTTCTCGCCAGCTCAAGTTCATGGCTCGCCCGCTTAGCTGCATCCAGGGAGGCCTTCTCCATCGCCACGATCCTGTCAGCGAACTCGGCGTTCTCTTTTCGAGCCGCCTCGAGATCCGCCTGCATGCGAGTAGTGGAAGGACGCCCCTCAAACTCCTGCACAGCCTGAGCAGCCATTGTCGCAGCCTGAAGAGAGAGAGCGAAAGCAGCCTGCATCGAACTCCCAGATCGCTGACGATCGATCGCATCTAAGTTCGTCGTCCAGGATTTCGGCAGAACGGAAACGACCCGATTGACGTATAAAGGGATATCACAGGCCTGGCGAGGAGATCGGCTTGCTAAGAAATCCACCACCATCGGCGGGCAAGTTGAGTCAGTTCTACGGACCCTGCATCAAAAAAACAGGAGTTAGCACATCTCCTACGCGAAAGACAAGTTTCAACTCAACAAGCAAAGTTTACCTCTCGGCTCTCTCGGGATCGCGGCCGAAGTATGGTTTCCCACGAGGGGTCTCAGCCTCGGCGATCGCCATCTCCCATAGGAAAGCCACGGAGGGAGTAGGCTCATTCTCCGGAGGAACAACGGTGATCAGAGCCACGGCGACCGGCACCTCGCTGGCAGGGGCAGAAACTGGAGTTTCTCCCAACCTCTGCCGTTTGCGGTTCGTTCGAAGTCCCTCCTCAGGAACTTCTTCCTCAGCCACGATCGGCTCCACGCGAGGCTCCACCTCCGGAATGATAGGTAACGCCACAGGAGGAGCCCGGGATGACTTCTTCTGACGGAGATGACCCAAAACTCCAGGATTCGACATAGCTATCTCCGGTGGAGGCTCCAAGAAATGAGGGAAGCGAATCTCTACAATAAGGACAATCAAACCACACTTAGACATTTTCCTCAAGCAGGACGATCGCCAAGCAATTGAAGAACGCAGAATCTCATACCTGATACCGAGAGATGTCTCGGGAAACGGAATAGCCGAGCCGACAACCAACGACTCTCCTTGTTGATCCGGCTAGCGTCCAAGTCGTCGTCCGACAAACTTCGTATCCGCTCCCAGACAACCAGGAAATCAAAAGGCAGCTCCTCGATCGCCGAAATATGGAAACCTGCAATAATGAAATCAAATTAGATCAGTTCAAAACATATACGAACAAAGGGAGAGTTTGAACCCTTACCGGGATTCCTCTCCCAAAAGCTAGTGGGGATCTCCAGCTTGCCCGTAGGATTGTCGCTCGCAGAAGCCTTCCATGCACCGGCGACCCAGAACCACTTAGCCGGGTCGCCCCGCGCCTTGTTCGGGACTCCGAGGATCACCCGACCGGATCGGCCTTGAATATGATAGCCTCCGACCGACCCTACGAGCCGTCGGCAGGCAGTGGTTCATCTCCGACGGCGAAGGAAGGCGGTACAGTCGGTGACCGCCGAACAAGGTGAGAGTGCAAATCATCTGGAGCCAAGCATTCGGCGTCAACTGGAGTGGCGCCATGTTCCAAGCAGCCAGCAGATGGGAGACAGAGAACGACAAAGGAAATCGTAGCCCTGCCTCCATGATCGCTTCGTTCACGACGACCATGCCGTCCGGAGGCTGATAGGCCCGTTCATTCTCAGCCGACACAAACATATCCACGTCTGAAGGGACATGAAACCTCGTCCTCCAGACGGCCAGGTCTTTCCTGGTCGCCGAACTCCTGATTTGGCCAAGAGATCATAGAGATCGCTGCGCAACCCGAAATAGCGATCACTTAGGAGGTTGATAAGGATTAGCGATCGAGTACTCCCGATAATTGAACTTAGGAGACGGACCAGACAACCTCTCCATAATTTCAGGAAAAGCCAGATAGGCCCGGCCGAAAGCATTGTGCTGCTCCCAGTGGGCCCTAACCGCCAGATCTCTCTCCATCTGCGAGCGTCTCCGCTCGACCGCCGTCGCCTTGGCGACGTCGGCTTCATTAAGCAACACCTCGATTTCTGCAGGGTTAATTCCGGCCCGGATAGCCTCGACGGCCGTCTCCAGATGGAAATCCGTGGAGGATTCTCCCCGGGAAATCGATGCCCCAGTGGCGGAGCTGGTGCCCACTCCGTGTGAAAAAGATGTTCCAGTCATTCTCGAAGAATAGAGGAGAAAAGGAGTTTTTCTTACCCAAGGATGGAATCGATCGACGATCGGCAGTCGGATCTCTCAGAAATATTCTTCAGCAAAATCCTTCTTCCTCCAGTAATAAATACATAAGGGTGTTAATGCTGCAACCCTGCGCCGTTTTATAGGAGGTGGAAGGGACTTCCGTGCAATTATGGGAAATCTCAAGGGTTGGGGTGCAAACGTCGCAATTAATGCTCCCTTGAAACCTGCGATGCATCTTTTCAAGGACACGCCAGACGAGTAGTCACAACTAACCGTCGGTATCCTCCAACAGGAACTCAACACGTGCGCAGAGACTTTTCCGCATCCATTATCATTTCCCGCTCATTTCAGCGACCGGCCAGGTCGTCCAAATTCAGAATCAAACCGATCAATGACGATCGACAGTTCAGTAAAATGCAGAGTCACTCGTCATAATTCAGCGATCGCCAGCAGAACCACCTCACCCCACGTTTCCAACATCGGAGCGAGCTGGGGTGCAATTGTTGTGCTGAGATTTATTCAACTCAGCAGGCGATCGACTACAAAACCGAGCGACCAAATCCACAACCAATCATGCTAAGGCGAACGCGCCTAAGTGGAGATAACAGTCCGCCTTCGAGCATCTAGCGATCGACTCTCTAGGTGATCGCCTTTGGCGTCCAGCGACCGTCTCTGATGTCCGACCTAAGACGATCGTCCTACACCACGAACAAGACCTTCGTTCGTCAAAGCCCACGAGGAATGGATCTCAAAGTAGCTCCCATGTGCAGATCCGCGACAGGCGCCGCATTTCATGGATAGTTGACCACAGCCTGTCATCACCTACTCACCTACCCACAAACCCGCCGAAAGGTACAAGGTGGGACTGCCCATGACAGCGACTCAGACGCGTGCAGGCTTCTCATTGGACCGCACAGAAGGCTGCCAGCAACTCCTGCGGACTTTAAGGGGACCAGCCCATGTGCTAAAAGACGATCGCCCGCTTATTATAATACAGCAAAGGCGATCGCTCGGTATGTCCCAGTCCTATAAATAGGGAACATTCAGCAACTGGAAGAAGGTTCCCCATTCTAATCAGAAAGAACTCTCGGTTCACAATTCGTTCCAACTTCATTCACGGAAATACATACAAACATACATATTCGCGGGTTCCCGGCTTCCTCACCGGAATCTACTTCAGGATTTCTCTCTCAGCACCTCTCAACCAGAAGACGGTCGGCAGAGGCAAGAAGTCTCCACGGTTCAGATTCACAAGCCTCAGAGCTCAAATATATAACAACTACGCGCCGTGAGAGACTGTCGATTTCTCACGTCCGTCATAGTTCATCAACGTTGTTACAAGAACTCACAGAGCATCACATCTGGTTCTTCCGGCAATCTACACGCTCACTAGCTAAGATAACTAGAATCGTCACACTCATTGTAATAGTATTCTAACATTAATACTTGTATTCCCGAATATTCGTATTAATAACATCTCACGAGAGCATTCAAGCCCGGGACTAACAACCCCGGCAAATCTTGTGTTATTTACTTTCTCTACGGAAGTGCTCTCGCACTTTGTTTGCTATCTATCCATTCCAGTAATATCTATCTCCGGATAATATTTTGGGTAGCAACACGTAGTCCTCTCATAAAAAAGAAACAATCGACCCAACCCAGTTGTATTTACCCAAGTTTTCTAACTCAAAACAAATCCTCACAAGATCCCAACTAATGTTCAAACCACTCTTGAGAAAAAAATGTTCCAAGCACATACATCAACAATAGCTACGCAACCTTACTGGCATCAACTTATTCCTTTTCCATCTCCTCTTCCAACCATTCCTTAATATTTGTGGTATTTGGCCCGATTTGTTTCTTGATCATTCAGAACATCTTTTTTGGGGATCCATGCCCATCATCTGCAGTATTCGTTGGATTGATTACTATCAGATTGCTCATGTAATCAGCCTGAATATGGAACAACATTTCCATGTTAATCTCCTCAATGTACCAACGATCCTCACCAAATTGGAAATAGCTTTCATCTGCCACAAAATGCCTCATGATAACTTCAAATTCCATATAACTCTTATTCAAAAATAAGATCAGTTTCAAGTGAATTCTTAAAATTCATAAACATATTTCCAAATGGTGTTTTTTTTTAAATTTTCCAAATATATATTCTTCATATATATATATATATATATATATATTGAAGCATGCAATCATGTTTGGGTTATGTTTCTGAATCCCATAAAACCATTGGTTGTCTTAGCATTTTTCTAGCGGTGAGAAAATGTCGTATCCTAGCATCATGTTAATGGTTGTCAAAGTACCAGGAATTGTGTGTTAACTAGTAAATTAGTTCACTCTGCAAGAATAATAGTGATCAGATTACGTCGAAATAGAGGATAACCAAAATAACCATGTGATGATTGTCATAACCATGTGATAGTTTCCGAAGTAGAGCAAATCCTTGTATGGCCAAAATATTCATGCTAGAATTTTTATATCCTAATGTTTATTTTTCAAGTTTTGGTGTTATATCATTTTCATTTGATATGCATGCAGTAGTACGTTTACGAATAATGGTGCAATCATAATGGTGCTCAGATTACCTCTAACAATACCATACATAAATTTACCATATTATAATGATTAAAACATATGATAATTTCCACAGCAGAGCTACTTCCTATTCGGCCAAAATAACCTTAGTAGAATTTTCATATCCATTGTTAGTTTTTCAAGCCTGTGGTCAGTTTTTGTATCCTTTTCATATGATATGCACGAACTAATATATTTACGTTTTTTTCGTATAGCCAAGAAGATTCTGTACTCCTTGCTCGTTGTACGCGGGATGAGGGTTCCCTTTTATATCTTGCTAGAATACCCGTACCATAATGGCACGGTGGTGACGATATAATTGAACTAAAATAATTAAATTACTAGATTACTTCCTAGAGAAAAATATGTTGGTTCCCAAAATCCTATCGACGGCCGACGGTCCTGCAGTAAAAAAAAAATAAAAAAATTATGGTTTGTCTGAAAGAAGACTGTCGGGCCTATCATTTGTAAAAAAATAACCGGCCGTCGGCGGTGACTCGCCAGAAAGCTGGTCGGTGGCCTTGACCGGCACTGGCCCGTCGAAAGCAGGATGACAACTTAGCGAAAAAAATTGGCCGGCCACCGTCCGTGGTCTGGCGTAAAACAATAGTTGGCCATCGAAGGTCCGCCGGTGGCTCATCAAAATATGTCCAGCCGGAGGCCTGGCATAAGAAAATGGCTGGCCTTCAGCGGGCCTGGCAAAAAAAACTGGCCAGCCGTCAGAAGTCTGTCGGCAACCGGCGGCAGCCCTGCCGTCGGCCGGAGGTCCGTCGAAGATCCTCGTAAAAAAAGAATTTTTTGGAAAATTAATTATTCTTTTAATTAATTTAATTAATATTGTTACTATTATTAAATCTAATACAAAAAGTAAGGGAAGAAGAGGAAAGGGGTGCAATAATATTTCCCGGTTCAGATTATGAGGACTAGAAAATACCATTGTCCTTTATATTACAGATTATTTCTTTCATGAAATATCAAATATTGTGTTAAGACATATATCGTTGATTTCATTTTCGCTTAATTGATGCAATTGTTTTGCGGGCTCCACATACGAGATCCTCGTTTATCCGGCCCTTTTAGGTATGGAGCTCAGAAGTTGTATTTATCTGATGCATGGTTACTTTCTATTACAGACGTTGGTCATAAGTTCACGGGCGTTATACATGAATTTCGACGAACCTTAAAATCCATGATGTTGTGACTGGATTTGGATATGCATTCTCTAGGAACGACCCTGCTATGTACTGTAAAAAATTATGAGATGTTTAAGGAGGATATTGTATCAGAAAACCACGAATGTGTAGGTACAATTAAGGAAAGATTGTGCAAGTGGTTTGTAAAAAGTTATGTAGTTGAATGCAGCGGGTTTTTTATGTAAATGAGTTGGATAATGTGCATAGTTGTGGCAGGGGGTGTATGCAAATGCAAATATCCGATGGTTGATGCTCATGTTGTCATGCATTGCATTCAACCTGACATTAAATTGAATGTTCACATTGGTCCTACAGATATAATTAAGAAGATGCTCACCGACTACAGATTTGAAATCACATACAAAGTTGCTTTAAATGCAAAGGAAATTAAGGCCATCAATAGCCTTTATGGCAACAATGCTAAATCGCCCGACAAGTTGCCATGGTTTATGGATGCAGTAGGCAAACCCGAACTTTATACTTGAAACGAAAGTCGACCTAGACCTATTCACGGGCCTCGGCCCACCGGTTCACGGTTCATAAGAGGGTGAACTGGAATCGGCCCTTGAAGAAGGGAGGCAGTTCCGGGCCGGGCTTAAAAACCGGCGGTTCCGGTTAAACCCGGCGGTTCCGGTCCAAAACCACGAGTCTATGAAATTAAAAAAAATTATTATAAAATAATTTTTTTTATATAAAATAAATTTATTCTATACTCCAAAGATTAGCCAATGCTCAATAAAGAAGGCCCACAAATGGATAGGTCCACTACATATTATCTCTCCTTTTGTTAGGTTGAACTCTTCTTTTCTTGAACTCTTTCCAATGTGGGATAATTAGTCTCATTCCTTCATTTTCCTTTTATTCCAAACCAAATGTCCCACATCGAAAAGTTAAAGAAATAATGGAGGAGAGTTGACCTATAAATGAAAATATATTCAAGTAATTATTTACCTCACATCTTAATATTTTCTTCCGACTCATCCAAGTTTGAAGATTATATAGTATTATTAATAAAAACATTCGGTTTATATATTAGAACCGTCAATTTTGATGAAAACCGGTGGTTTTTATCATTCGAACCTCCAATTTTACATTATGTATATTTAATAATAATAAATTAATTAATTATTAAAATCGGCAGTTCGGCCCAGTGGTTTGGCCCTGCGGTTAACCGGCGGTTCCTGTTCGTAGTTGGGAGGAACCGTAACCGGCCCATGGTGAGACGGTTCCGGTTCGGGTTTTGAGACGGGCCGGTTAAAACCCATTGACCGGCGGGCCGGTTTCGGTTCGGACCCGCTGGGCCGTCCAGTTTGGGCAGGTCTAAGTAGACCCACATACAAATTGATTTAAGAGAGTTTTTCTTGTTTATGGAGGCCACGTGGATGGTTTTGAATTCTGTCTGCCGGTACTCTATGTAGTTGATGCTTTAGGTAAAAGCTTGTACAAGGGTCAGGTCCTTGCAGCAACTATACGGAACGGCAATGAAGGTAATATATATACCATTTCAGTCAAATCTATAATCGATAGGCAAATAGATATACGGTATCTACTGTAATATCCAGAATTTCTACTACTGTTGTTTGATATTATTTTATCCGAGTTATATTGTACAGCGTGGAATCTGTACAGTATAGATAAAATAAATGAAGGACTGAGATGTCAGTATCGGTATAATTGTCGTACTTGGTCGACAATTGCAATTGAGGATATTATGTATCATATGAGAATATTATGGAATTTAGTATATGTATTCAGTATGTGAGTGTGCGTATCCAGTATTTCGAGACAGACGAGAAGAGTTGGAAATGGCTAAGTGTAGTATTATTAGAGCACGCTAATAATCATGTATAACGCACGCTATCGTACTAGTTTAGTGCACGCTAAAGGTAAAAGGCAGCGTACGCTAATACAGTCAGATCGGAAGGAATCTACGTGTGGACCAGGCCACTTTCGGCGCACGTTCTGATAGGTCAACAGATGTTGTAATGTAGTGTTAGCGCACGCTAAAGCATGTTGGTTCGCGCACGCTAACTGTATATCGGACGAAAAGGAATCTTATCCTCGTCAGCACTTTCGGCGTGTGGACCTGTCTTCGGGAGCATACAGACAAACGAGTCAACTATGAGTAGCGCACGCTAAGGTTGGACACTTGCGTACGCTAAATAGATGCATTTACGTACGCTATTACATGGGCATTGCGTACGTAAATCATTTCATACAGTGAGACAGTTGCCTCTGGACTTCGATAGTGCACGCTAACAAAGACAGTTAGCGCGCGCTAAGTGTGTAACGTACGTTAACTGAAGATGTTAGCGTACGTTAATAATGTACAGTATATATATATAAGTGCAGTTGGCTATTTTTCATCATTTTCATCCATTTCTTCATGTGAGCCGATAGAGAGAGTCTTGAGAAGTATTTGAGGTTCCAAACACTGGATTAAGTTGGAGTTAATCATCCATAACCACATTTGAAGCTTGAAATCATAGGTGATTCTTGGAAATGGATTCAACCTTGGAAATCAATCCATTCTTTCAAAAAGGTAATTACTCTTCACTTTGAGATTTCGTTTTGGATTGTATATGATGTTCTTGAGCTGATGATTATCATATAAACAAGTTGATAAGTATGACTATGAGTTGGATTACCGGATTATGATGATGTTATTGTTGATATGAAGATATTGATATGAATTGGATGGTTTCGAATGTGTTGTTTATCTTCAAAGAGATATGTTGGCTAAGGTCTTCCTTCAATTCGGATCTTTGATGTTGTTGTTGGTTTCTTCATATGATGGTGATCATGGTATGATTATGAGTTCTTGGTGTTTAGGTTGTTGATATTAAGGAAGATGAAATATGAATATATGACTTGAATTAAGAGTCGGATGATTACCTATATGTTAAAGGATATTGGATTCCATTGTTTGATAGCTATGAACATGGTTCAGAATCACTTAGAGTTTTGATAATCGCCATATGTTGATCGGTATCTGAAATGCATGTAACTTTACGTCATTACCGCACGCTAAGCCTACTGTCTAGCGCACGCTATCGGGAACAACTTAGCGCACGCTACGGTAAGAGATTAACGTACGCTAAGTCAACATGCAGGGTAATATATTCTGTTTTGGTTATGAATTCATGATCGTTTAAGTTGGTTTGATCAGACTTGTGGTTAACTGAGATATTGTTGAGATGTTGGGTTTGTGAATTGGTTTCAGCGGTTTTTGATTATTATCGAATTGTTGTTTAATCGATTATTGCAATAGGTCAAGTTTATTGATCGGTGTTTATAACCATATGCTGCGGTCGTGTTCGAGGATGTTCGTGAATTGCTTTGGTCGGGACCGAGGAACTTGTAGATGACGACAATGGATTTGGTAACGACTTCATCATCGTCGTATCGGTATCGAGGCAAGTTATTACTTTCTCAGTTTATAATATTTAATGAATGGTTTCAGTTTCATTCGTTTATAATTTGTATAGCAATGTTTATAATCGTAATCACAGGGGATTTGGATTATAGGTTGTATTCGAGTTTTGGGAATTAAATCATAAGGTATATGATTTACATTCATTGTTGGTATACTTGGTATCGAAGATATGTTGTGGTATAGACGAAACGTGAATTATCTACCGTTCGTGACATTTTGGATCGTCGAATATTCAGAATAATGGTTCGTGATGGTTTGGACATCGAGATTGCTCTCGAAGGACTCGGAGCAAGTACTCTAATCATTTTTGTCATTTGTGTCGATCATGTTGTGATACATTCGTGTATCATTGTTGTCATGCATTTGTGCATTGTTGTTATCGTGCATTGTGTATTGTGTTTTGTGCAGTTGTGCATTGTTATCATATGTCCACCATGCTTTGATCCGACGGGAATCATCATGGGAATCTATAGCTGTGTGCGCTGGATCGTTGGACAGGTAATTCCACCATGCTTTGGTCCGACGGGATCATCATGGGAATCTATAGCTGTGTGGGCTGGATCGTTGGATTACCATATGTATTGTTGTTGTGCATATGTATATTATGGGTTTGCCATAAGTATACATTGTCGTTATTGTTGTGATCATATTGACGTTGTCATATGAGTATGCATTTGTAGGTCTTGTGTTAGGACTATGTCCGTATGTTGTGTTGATCTGATCTCGGATTAGACTGACGTGATGGTAATGGTATTTCGTATCTTGAGGTATGTTCCGTATTTCCTTGGTACTTGTCTTTGATGGACAATCGATTATCGTATTGGAATTGTCGATGTTATCCGATGGATTGAATTGGCTAGAGTTGGTATAATTTCCGTATCGCGAGTTATGATAATGTTTTGAGAACCTTGAGTATTGTTGAGATAACGTTATTATATTTCGGTATTATCTTAATGTGTTGTTAAGGATACGAATCGTGGATTCTCTTAAAGTTATGACGGTAAGATTACATTGGTCGTATTCTTACTTAGTATTTCCATTGATATGTAATTATTGACGAGATGTGATGGTTATCATTGTTGGATATTATGGCTGACCCCGTCGTGGGCTTTCTTTTTAGGTTCTTTGATTATCAAGCTTGTAGCGGTCGTAGAGAGATGAACTTCCCGGGGGATACTGGCAAGGGCATGTATTTGTGTTTTGAGTTTCTGATCAGTTGTTGTATTCCGCTGCTAGAGTATTTTAATTGTTTGTCTTTATCCGTTGCGTGAGTATTCTTAAATGGCCTTTTTGGTATCCGGTAACTTAGGTTACTTTGGCAATCATTTTCTAAATCTATTCTGTCGGTACGTGTAAGCGATAGCTTAACGTATGTTTTTAAACTGTTGAGTTTTGGCATTTTGGGCCTTGTGGTTTCAAATGAGTTTTTACGACGGTTTGATAAACGAGTTTTATAAATATTCGAATGTTTTTAATAGATAATACCGTCGTTAGCCTCTTGGGCGTTTGTAAATGTTTGCGAAAATTTCCTTCAGCCTTGTGGGTTCCATCTCGGGGCCCACGGTGCTGTAATATTCCCGGTCGGATCCGGGGGTGTTACAGAATATGGTATCAGAGCTTAGGTTGTGAAAACCTAGGCATCTGGGTCGAGTTGGGTCGTGTTTTGGTCGCGTCATTCGAGTTGTCGGTTGACAAGTGTTTGAGCTCTGAGTTTTGTTGTTCACTCGGGCTTGTGCGTTATGTGATTTACCAGTGTAGTACTGGGTTGTTGTAAACTTTTTCAAATGGTATTAACGTGTTTCTTCAGATAGAGCTGTGTTGTGTTCTCGAGTTGAACTGAGTTTGCAAAATGTGCGTTTTGAAAATATCTGTGTCGAGTATTTTCTTGAGTCGAGACATGTGCCAGTATCACGGGGAATCATCGACTTCACGATCTGTAAGTATTTGGATTTTGGATTTCATCGAGATTTATTGCCGTTCTAAGTTAATATGTTTTGAGATTCAGAAAGATATTATGCATTACAGTATAAGGTGACAGAGTTGGGACATGATTGATGATCTTGAGAAGTTATGATTTTGGAAATCAATATGTCGATTAAGTTTTGGAATGGAGTTGTGCATTTGGGAGAAATATTGTGGATTGTTCAGGAGAACATGTAGTCATGTTAGTTCATTTTGAGATATGCGAACTGTGTTTGAGCATTTGAAAATGATACTTTTCACAATGAATGTTTTATGGATGTTTTACGGAAAATGATTTTTGGGCCGAGACCCAATCGATTTTGAAATGGTTTTATAACTCAGGACTTGGGGTCCGAAAAAGGATTTTCTACTTTTTAAAACTTCTTGTAATGCGGAACGAGATACGGACTGAGACCCTAATGCTTCAAAAGAAAGCTTTGCTGTTTTCTAAAACCCCCGAGAATTGTAAAACACTTTATCAATCTTTATCTATTTCGTTTCTGCATTTCGTGGTTTTAGTTTACTTGTTCAAATGAAACTTCTCGGGAAGTCTTTCGCTGTGATTGAGTTGTTGGTCATTCAATGTTTTGTCATAGCATATTAAAGGTGCTCCAGGATGGATTAATGGTTGACGTTGCGAATCATATGTGGAAAAGGAGTTTTTGGTCGGAGTTTAAATACTGAGATTTTGGAACTCGATCGTGTGGTTTTCCGATGTAATATCAGTAGATATTGGTGACGAATCGAATTGGTATACAGGAGTATGGATGTAGTCGAACATTTGCATACTTTTCATTTTAAACTTCAAAATCGTATGGATTCGAAGGAAAACTGTTATCGAATACTTAACACCAGCGAGCCAATTTAATTTTTCAAAAATTGATTTCGTGATCTTACCAAAATTTATGTTTTGAGATTTGAAATTTTTGAAGGAACTTTCGAAAATTTATCTTCTTGACAAGATATATGATTTCAAACTGGTTTTGAAAATATGATCGGTATACATACGCATTTAGTGCATAGTGCATATCATGGTGAAGTTCTGAGTGAGACTCACAAACTGGATAACACACTAATGGTACGAGGAAAAGAGATTTGAATTTTAGTAAGGTAGTTTGGTTATCCAGAGGTGATCAGTTGATTGATGGGATAAGAGAATATGCTGCGTGTTGTAGATATATGCACAGGATGTGATTTTAGAAACTTTGGATTTTCTGAAACCGAGACATATGTGCTATGTAATTCCATTGGTATGGTAGTAGCGCAATTTTACCATAGTGATTTTTTGAATGATTTCTTTGTAAGTGTAGATTTGGGGATGGTGACCCCAAACTGGTTGTTTTGGACAATGAGTGGTCGTTCCCACTCCTTGTATGAACTGGTATGTTCATCGATTTGCGATTGGTTGCTCGTATGCCGAGGGAAATGTTCACCAGTCGGTTTTGTTTCGTTGAGATTCACTGTGTGCGATTTGTTAACGTTTTGAGAATTTTGTTCTTTCATATATCGGTTTCTGTGGTTCTGTATTGATCGTGTTGGAGCCTACCATGCGATAGTATTTTCGGTTCTTGTTGATCCTTCGTTGGTAGTATTGAAGTTTATCATGTTGATAATATTTTCGATTGTGTTTTGACCTCTGGCTGGTCATATTGGAGTTTATCACGTTGATGATATTCTCGGTTAATTTGTTGGTTGATCATTGTTAATGATCGTATGAGCATTCGAATTTCATGTCGATGTTTTGGGATTTGTGTCGTTGTGTTGGGCAGATGTTTCTCAGATGTATCGTGCATTATTGATTGTATCAGAATCGGGACTTGATTGTGCGATCGTGCGAGACGTGATTTGACACGAATAGATTATTTCATCCGAAGATGATATATTTTTGTTGAGACTCATAGAATTGTGATCGTAAGCGTGTTGAAGCTTTACGGTGAAGTCACTTGCTAGTATCTCAGAGATCGTCGACTTGGCGCATATGTAAGTATGCTATTTTGGTTATTCAAGAATAATGATGATTGATCGTTGTCGTGATGGTTTCGGATATTTTGGTTGAACGGTTTATTTGTTTTCTATGACGGATTGCAAGTTTCGAGACGAAACTTATTTTAAGTGGTATAGTATGTAATATCCTAATTTCTACTCTGTTGTTTGATATTATTTTATCAAGGTTATATTGTACAGCGTGGAATCATGCAGATAGATAAAATAAATGAAGGACCGAGATGTCAAGATCAGTATAATTGTCGTACTTGGTCGACAATTGCAATTGAGGATATTATGTATCATATGAGAATATTATGGAATTTAGTATATGTATTCGGTATGTGAGTGTGCGTATCCAGTATGTCGAGACAGACGAGAAGAGTTGGAAATGGCTAAGTGTAGTATTATTAGCGCACGCTAATAATCATGTATAACGCACGCTATCGTACTAGTTTAGCGCACGCTAAAGGTAAAAGGCAGCGTACGCTAATACAGTCAGATCGGAAGGAATCTACGTGTGGACCAGGCCACTTTCGGCGCACGTTCTGATAGGTCAACAGATGTTGTAATGTAGTGTTAGCGCACGCTAAAGCATGTTGGTTCGCGCACGCTAACTGTATATCGGACGAAAAGGAATCTTATCCTCGTCAGCACTTTCGGCGTGTGGACCTGTCTTCGGGAGCATACAGACAAACGAGTCAACTATGAGTAGCGCACGCTAAGGTTGGACACTTGCGTACGCTAAATAGATGCATTTACGTACGCTATAGCATGGGCATTGCGTACGTAAATCATTTCATACAGTGAGACAGTTGCCTCTGGACTTCGATAGCGCACGCTAACAAAGACAGTTAGCGCACGCTAAGTGTGTAACGTATGTTAACTGAAGATGTTAGCGTAAGTTAATAATGTACAGTATATATATAAGTGCAGTTGGCTATTTTTCATCATTTTCATCCATTTCTTCATGTGAGCTGATATAGAGAGTCTTGAGAAGTATTTGAGGTTCCAAACACTGGATTAAGTTGGAGTTAATCATCCATAACAACATTTAAAGCTTGAAATCATTGGTGATTCTTGGAAATGGATTCAACCTTGGAAATCAATCCATTCTTTCAAAAAGGTAATTACTCTTCACTTTGAGATTTCGTTTTGGATTGTATATGATGTTCTTGAGCTGATGATTATCATATAAACAAGTTGATAAGTATGACTATGAGTTGGATTACCGGATTATGATGATGTTATTGTTGATATGAAGATATTGATATGAATTGGATGGTTTCGAATGTGTTGTTTATCTTCAAAGAGATATGTTGGCTAAGGTCTTCCTTCAATTCGGATCTTTGATGTTGTTGTTGGTTTCTTCATATGATGGTGATCATGGCATGATTATGAGTTCTTGGTGTTTAGGTTGTTGATATTAAGGAACATGAAATATGAATATATGACTTGAATTAAGAGTCGGATGATTACCTATATGTTAAAGGATATTAGATTTCGTTGTTTGATAGCTATGAACATGGTTCAGAATCACTTAGAGTTTTGATAATCGCCATATGTTGATCGGTATCCGAAATGCATGTAACTTTACGTCATTAGCGCACGCTAAGCCTACTGTCTAGCGCACGCTATCGGGAACAACTTAGCGCACGCTACGGTAAGAGATTAACGTACGCTAAGTCAACAGGCAGGGTAATATATTCTGTTTTGGTTATGAATTCATGATCGTTTAAGTTGGTTTGATCAGACTTGTGGTTAACTGAGATATTGTTGAGCTGTTGGGTTTGTGAATTGGTTTTAGCGGTTTTTGATTATTATCGAATTGTTGTTTAATCGATTATTGCAATAGGTCAAGTTTATTGATCGGTGTTTATAACCGTATGCTGCGATCGTGTTCGAGGATGTTCGTGAATTGCTTTGGTCGGGACCGAGGATCTTGTAGATGACGACAATGGATTTGGTAACGACTTCATCATCGTTGTATCGGTATCGTGGCAAGTTATTACTTGCTCAGTTTATAATATTTAATGAATGGTTTCAGTTTCATTCGTTTATAATTTGTATAGCAATGTTTATAATCGTAATCACAGGGGATTTGGATTATAGGTTGTATTCGAGTTTTGGGAATTAAATCATAAGGTATATGATTTACATTCATTGTTGGTATACTTGGTATCGAAGATATGTTGTGGTATAGACGAAGACGTGAATTATCTACCATTCGTGACATTTTGGATCGTCGAATATTCAGAATAATGGTTCGTGATGATTTGGACATCGAGATTGCTCTCGAAGGACTCGGAGCAAGTACTCTAATCATTTTTGTCATTTGTGTCGATCATGTTGTGATACATTCGTGTATCATTGTTGTCATGCATTTGTGCATTGTTGTTATCGTGCATTGTGTATTGTGTTTTGTGCAGTTGTGCATTGTTATCATATGTCCACCATGCTTTGATCCGACGGGAATCATCATGGGAATCTATAGCTGTGTGCGCTGGATCGTTGGACAGGTAATTCCACCATGCTTTGGTCCGACGGGATCATCATGGGAATCTATAGCTATGTGCGCTGGATCGTTGGATTACCATATGTATTGTTGTTGTGCATATGTATATTATGGGTTTGCCATAAGTATACATTGTCGTTATTGTTGTGATCATATTGACGTTGTCATATGAGTATGCATTTGTAGGTCTTGTGTTAGGACTATGTCCGTATGTTGTGTTGATCTGATCTCGGATTAGACTGACGTGATGGTAATGGTATTTCGTATCTTGAGGTATGTTCCGTATTTCCTTAGTACTTGGCTTTGATGGACAATCGATTATCGTATTGGAATTGTCGATGTTATCCGATGGATTGAATTGGCTAGAGTTGGTATAATTTTCGTATCGCGAGTTATGATAATGTTTTGAGAACCTTGAGTATTGTTGAGATACCGTACAGATATTTCGGTATTATCTTAATGTGTTGTTAAGGATACGAATCGTGGATTCTCTTAAAGTTATGATGGTAAGATTACATTGGTCGTATTCTTACTTAGTATTTCCATTGATATGTAATTATTGACGAGATGTGATGGTTATCATTGTTGGATATTATGGCTGACCCCGTCGTGGGCTTTCTTTTTAGGTTCTTGGATTATCAAGCTTGTAGCGGTCGTAGAGAGATGAACTTCCCGGGGGATACTGGCAAGGGCATGTATTTGTGTTTTGAGTTTCTGATCAGTTGTTGTATTCCGCTGCTAGAGTATTTTAATTGTTTGTCTTTATCCGCTGCGTGAGTATTCTTAAATGGCCTTTTTGGTATCCGGTAACTTAGGTTACTTTGGCAATCATTTTCTAAATCTATTCTGTCGGTACGTGTAAGCGATAGCTTAACGTATGTTTTTAAACTGTTGAGTTTTGGCATTTTGGGCCTTGTGGTTTCAAATGAGTTTTTACGACGGTTTGATAAACGAGTTTTATAAATCTTCGAATGTTTTTAATAGATAATACCGTCGTTAGCCTCTTGGGCGTTTGTAAATGTTTGCGAAAATTTCCTTCAGCCTTGTGGGTTCCATCTCGGGGCCCACGGCGCTGTAATATTCTCGGTCGGATCCGGGGGTGTTACATCTACCCCCTTTCGGGTAATAAAAATAACCTCTAAATAAATAGGCATACACATGCATGAATAATGATCCAAACAAAAGCTGTTAGAGGCCTTGGTTTTAGAGATGCTCGGTCTAATAATGAGGCATTGCTTTCTAAGGTGGTATAGAAGATTTTGAGACAGGAGAACATGGTGTGGTATGACTTTATGCAAGCTAAGTACTTGAAGGGCTCGAGTATCATTGATTATTTCCCCAAAGCTTGTGATAGTATATTTTGGAAAGGTGTTGTTTGGAGTGTTGTTTTACTTCAACCTTTCTCCCATTGGCGTTTAGGGAATGGGAGAGCTATTCAGTTTTGGACGGATATATGGTTTAACGGTAGATGGCTGTCAAATTTTGTGGATAGAGTTGATATACGTGATAGAAATATTAAAGTTCGAGATGTTTTGTCATGGGATGGTTTATGGGATTTTTCAATATTATTTTCAGAGATTCCAGTGCAGATTCAAGAAGACCTGGAGGATTCTAACATATGCTTAAGTGAAGAAGATGACATGGTGCTGTGGAGTAATGCATCAATAGGAATGCACTCGTGTAGGTCAGCTTTCTTAGCTTTGAGGAGTAGATTTGGTGACTATAATGATACTGAGGATATGGAAGATTGGAATTGGATTTGGAAGAGTCCTGTTAACAACAAACTGCATTTCTTTCTTTGGATTGCAAATCACGATCGCTTGGCTTGTAATTCCGTTCGTTTCAATAGAAAGTGCGCAACTTCTGCTGCGTGCTTGGTCTGTGGTCAGGCAGAGGAAAATGTTTTTCATATTTTACGCCTTCGTTCGGCGTCACAGGATGTTTGGAGCATGATTTTGAGTCCTGATGATTTGCAGAAATTTAATAAATTGGGGTTAGGAATTGGTTTCATAAGAATTTGTTTGGGGAACCCTTCAAATCATTTTTACGGGTTCCAGATGGTTGGGGGAGTTTATTTGTGCCGACTTGTTGGCATATTTGGAAACGTAGGAATGAACGGGTTTTTTCTGGTAAAAACGAATCTCTTGATACTACGATTTTTAAGATTAAACAGATGTGTTGGGATTTAAATTTTGGCAAGAAGAGAGTAGTATGGAGAAGGTCCTGAAGTGGGTGAAGCCGCCTTTAGGATGGTTTAAACTTAATGTCGATGGTAGCTGGTGCCCTACTACTAAATGGGGTGGTATTGGTGGGATTTTGAGAGATAGTGATGGGAAATGGGTGTGGGGTTATGCAGCAAGTTCTGACCAGGCTACAGTTGATGGAGTTGAGACTGCTAGTTTACTTGTTGGGATGACTGTTGCTTGGGAACGTTGTATACGACGTCTGATTGTTGAGCTCAATTCAAAGAATGTTCTTGATTGGATGCATGGAATTAGCACGACGCCTCCGCATCTGGTGAACATGATTGAGGTGTGTATTTCTTTGGTGAGGAATCCTTGGGAGTTACAATTTATTAAAGTTGACAGATAATTTAATGCTGTGGCTGATTCTCTTGCAAAGTTGGGATGCCATCAACAGAGACAGATGATGATCTTGGAGCAGGCGCCATCTTCAATTTTATAAGGAATTCGCAGGGATAATGGATAGAGAGTCCTTTTTTTGGATTTTTAGTTTGCTTCTTTCGATTACTATCTACCAGGAGCAAAAAAAAAACATTAATAGGCATCTATTCATGCTGGAACCCAAAACAACACTGTATAAATGATGGCAATTAACCGTAAATGTATGGACGTGACCAAATTGTTAATCTTTTAACCATTTCGGATTTGAATAATGTGACCATTGGTCAATGTTTAATGTTTCATGCTGGAACCAATAATTAAAATGACGTTTACATAATGTTTCATGCTGAAACCCAAACAGTTAATGTTTTAACCATTTCAAATTTGCATACACATACATGAATAACACCATAGGTATCTATTCATGCTGGAACCCAAATCACCACTACATAAATGATAGCAATCAACTATATAGATATATTTTACCAAATGGTTAATGTTTTAACCATTTTGGATTTGAATAATGTAATCTAAACAACTATTTCCTAATTTTCCCGGTCTTATGTAATGCTGTATTTTTATAGATCTTAGGTTCTCCCATGTGCAATCATAGCATACAAGACAGTAATGATATGTTGTTTTGATACTAGTTCTCCTCTTATCAATTGATTTGAAGGGTTCTGTCCCCTGCTGTATGTGCATGCGACAGTGAAAGTGAAGGTAATTGGAACTTTTTCTTCTCCAATCTCAAGATGTTGCTAAAACATCATAAAAGGGTGATTGCATTCATAAGTGACTGTGGCATTGGTCTATTGAGTGCATTCGGTCATATTTTATTGGGGAATCCTCACTTATTCTGTTACAGACATTTGGCGATGAACCTTAATCAGAGGTACAATGGTTATGGCGAGTTTTTTTCTTTGGGCTAGCGTATTCATCCACTGAGAAGGAATATAATCATAATAAACAATTATTGAGAAACGAGGGAGGCAAGAACAAAATTGACGATTTTGTTGCAGAAATCCCGATTGAGAATTGGTGTCATGCTTTTGTTATACACGATTTCGGTGACGGTTTGTTCGAGGTTAGGTCCGAGCACAAATGGGTTGTGGGCCTGAAGGATATGAGATCTTCCTTTGTCAAATGGCAGATATATTGCTTCTCGTGTCCTCATGCTCTGGCCACACGCTAATATGTATGACTACATTGATCCTCCTTTCCAAGTCGGCACATTCAGGAAGGCTTATCACTACAAAAAAACTATTTTCACTGATGCCAATTACCAAAGGCAAAAATGGCATGTCGTTGGTAAACCGGTTACCGACAACGTTACAGACGCCGCTCTCCCGTTGGTAAAACCTTTGACGGAAAAAAAATTCCGATGAAAAATGCCACCGTCGCTGATTTAACGACAGATTACCGACACCCCATCGCTCGGTAAATTTCTCCTTGTTAAAATTCGGGAACGGTTTTACCAATGGATTACCGACGATAACCGCTGCTGATAATTTACCGACGGCACGGTGCCGTTGGTAAAATATGTATACATTAAAACTTGTTTTTTTGTCCGGGCTGGGGTGGGGTCGAGTTGGGGCTCGATCAAGGTTGGGTCGGGTCGAGGTTCGGCCGAGGTCGGGTCGGGTTAGGTTGGTATGGACCAATGTCTTCATTCAATATTACCCAGTAATGTTTTGGTTTATAAAGTGATAAAAATTGTGTGATGTGGGATAATGTTGTTTCAGAATTTACCAACGGCAACTGGCCGTCGGTAAAGTAGTCGGGAAATGCCGTCGGTAAATTATGAAATATAAAAAATGGCAAAATTATTCCGACTGTTGGTAAATTTTGAAATATAAAAAATGAAAAAATTATTCCCGCTGTCGGTAAATTCTGAAATACAAAAAAATGGAAAAAATATTTCTGCCATCGGTAACGTCGTCGATAAATTCTGAAATATAAAAAAAGTGGATAAATTATTTACCAACGGAAACCGTGCAGTTGATAATTCTGCCGTCTCTAATATCATCGGTAAATTTGATGGTAAAGTTTGCGCCAACATCCCGCCAACGTGTCATCGGTAATGCCATTGATAAATTTAGTTAATTGATGTTGTCGGTAATGCCGTCGGTATTTTAGGTATTTACCAACGGCAGAGCGGCCGTCATTAATTTTCATTGGTAAAACCAAATTTTTTTGTAGTGTATGATTTTCCAATTCATCCCCTCACCAACATCGATGCAGATTACATGCCTAGATTGACCCTAGTCATGCCTCTCATTGTCAAGTCACCCACGGGTAGGAGAAAAAAATAGTGGTTCAAGTCGAACGGTGAGGTTCAAATGAAGCTAATAACATGCAGTCGTTACCATCAGATGGGTAATCATAATAGAAAAGGTTGAAAAAATGCGATGCATTAGCGTCTTAAAATAGTACAAAAACACTTTAAACTCTATGATAAGCTTCTTCCCTTTCTTATGTTTATTACCAATTGGTAATGTTAGGTACCGTAATAATTTCTTTTACGGTTATGACTTATAATTTGTGGTTATTACAACTACATGTAGAAGAGCATGATTATCATGGTTATCATAAACTAAATGATTCATTCGGATTCTTACTTTCCTCCTAACACAGATATATTCTGTTTATGACGTCTGGAAATTTGATATATCTATATGTTTTCCTTGTGGTAAGGACTACTTGTTGTTCAATACCACAATATTAAATTTTATTTTTCTATTATATGTAGGTATCTGAAATAGATGATGAACTATCAGGTAAAATAACAGCAATTTTTTAACTGAATGGATCTAGATAAATAATCTAGTTATTACAGTTCTTCATGACATGTTACATTAATAACTGTTGGATCATAATATTAACTGCATGGCAATAAAATACTACTTGAAACATACCTTATCGCACCGCTTAAATGTACAAAACACTAATATGTTACTACATGTACTACACGTCTGTTTATAATCGGCTGCTATTAAATAGTATTATATATCAATCTATTAAACATATGACAAGTGCTTCGCACATGTATATGATCTAATTACTTATGTGGTTAGCTTCTATTATGGGCGTCCACCCTCCCGTAAAGCATAAGCCTATTCACCACGCTTATGAGAGATGAGAAAATTTCTTATTCGAGCTTCCGCGGGGCTTAGCGGTACGTTCACTAGAACAATTCTCACCTGCTCGTCGGCCCCCAATACCTCCAATACAAGGGAATAGCTTTAAGAGTGTTGGAGGTGAGTCGAAGTTACGAGATCGATAATTTTGTCCATCTACTGTGAAATGTGTTTTTTGTTTTGAAAACAGGCATAGTTAGAAGCCAAAATATAACCTACATATAATCCTTGCAATTAGAAAAATACTATGTATGTCCACACCATAGACTCTACATTGTTCCTACATATGTTGATGTATCCGGTTCAGGGTTCCTCATCCTGGACGGATTCATATGTATCCTGGATGGATTTATATGCATTCTAGGCGGATTCATATGCGCAAATTATCTTCTATCGTTCTCGATGACCACAAGGGTAAAGTTTCTGCTATACCCATGATGAAACGGTATCAACATAGTTCTCCTAGAAATATTTGCCATAAGCACTCATCCAGAATCATGGAAACGTTGGCATCAAAAACACTGTCATCTTGTGAATTTCCCTGCTTCGCAAACCGCAACGCACACAAATACTGAAAGCATTGTAAATACCGTGAATGTCACAACATTCATCCATGGACAAAAAATAAATAAAACTTTTCAGTGGTAGTTACTTGACGACACTTTAATACGAACGTTACCAATCTTCACACGTACGTTATCCATGTCAGCCTCCATCATGTCAACATATTGCTTCAGTATCTAAGTACAAGTATGTCCGCTGAGCTTCGCTCGATAATAACAGCCAATACTTAAAACTACCCAACATTCAGTTATATAAATGTATTGTACATGAAAATACCATACGACCATGTATATACCCATCAAGTGAATATGTTACCCTATAGATTTTGAATAAAGTCCTTTAATATTTTGTATATATTTAAAATTCTTTCTTACCATCACATCCACATCCTTCTTCCCGATAACTTCTGAAAACAATCTATCAGTTAATCCCAAATCCTTCTCTTTCTTGATATAATATGTTTTCCTGAGAACAAATAAATACACGAACCCACTCTATGCATGCTTAAGTTCATTTATTATTATAGGATATATTGCTCTTCAATTAACGCACTCATTTAATTGTAAAAAGCATATATAATGCTCTTGCAAACTTTACGGCAACGATCTCCAAGTGTTCGTGTTTGTTGGGATACCAAGTCCAATAGTTGAATTAACCAACAACGAATCAATACCTGTACTCCCAAAAATATAGTCATTATTTTTAAGGGGCGGACCAAAATTACGTTTATGATTCTTCAAGGCTCGATAGAAAAAGTACAACCCCGAACACATCCATCATAGGTTTTTCCTTTTCGCAATTATTTTAGTCTCTTATAAGGAGAAATCAGTTTTTCCTCAAATTCACGTATCTTAGATTTTGATTCCATCAGGCTCATCGAAATTATTTCACGAATGTCAACCGTTTTCTCAAAATAATTCTTTAACAATCCTTCAACATCTTCGGTCTTCTCATCCACAACCATCAACAACGAGATCCTGACTACGTCTTCAGATCCTCCAGTTTCTCTTCCATAATTTCAGTCACATTCTTCTGCCTTTGAACCTGTTAATTTTGATAGCAATTGACCAATAGACAGAAATAACCTTATGATTGTAACCCTAACCATTGGGTTACAATGGCAAGTACTTGATGTGTAATAATAACCATTTAGTTGTTGGGAGAATCTTTGTTAGCAGTAAGGGGCGATGGCGAAGGTTTTTGAAAGAGAAGAATGCGCCACTTATCCCGCTTCGCTTTGGGTGCCTAAAACGAAGGTCCATCGGAAGCGGTAAAACAAAAATTAATTCGATCCGAATCCCTACGAGGATCGATCGAGCTACGTATGTAACACCCCAAACTAGGCGGATATTACAGTGCCGTAGACCCCCGACTGGGACCCACCAGGCGAATGAAAATTACTGAATTAACAACGTAAATGTAGTACTGAACCACATCATATTACCAAGTACTCCGATGAGGAGTATAAGTATAATATACTCAGGAAGAATACTGAATACATGTATATTTTATGTGAAGATAAAATATACAACATTAAATGAAAATGAATATCCAAATGGAAATCTGCAGCGGAAATAAAGGTGAAAAGACATGAATAACTGAAACGGACTCGGGCCCCCTACTAGTATCACTGGGACTCCTTGCCGTCAACGTTTTATTCCCATGCTTTTGCCTTGCCATGACCTGAAAACAAAATCCCCCAACGGGGTCAGTTACACAGAACAACAATCCTCAAGAGTTGAATAAACACAAGTTCAATCAAAATCTCAAACCGTCGAACACATGCGATCAAAAGTGAATCGGTCAGATTATAACTCAATCCTGTTGAAAACATATGCAATCAAACATGCTGTATGAATCAACTAAAGATACGGCTCAAAGGTTGGCACCACACTACGCCCGGGATGGATATGTGTCCGTGCACAAGTCACCAAGGAGTATCGATCGAATACACGTGTGGTCTTGTACCTAATCAGTCTCACGAAGCAATCGACTCATGTGCACAGTCCAATGTGAGGCCAACAACCAACACACGACTTAAATGTGCCCGACATAAAAATCCTACACATACCAACCGGCACGCCAGTATGACCCGGAATGGCACGAGATAACAAAGTGACATCGAAATCATTGATGACTCACCGAGATGAAATGATAGTGAAATGAATGATAGCTCAATGAAATGATTGGAACCATCCTTCCTCGTGACTGGAGTGATTAATTGACAATTACAAGTCTTAATACGGTTAATACATTATGAATGAACTATAATTATGAATGAACAACAATGAAAGGAATGAATATCCTTTTAACCGAGTAAGAATTAACTTACACAACACCGGTGAACAATGTCCTTCCACAAACAACGTCGTAAATGAAATGTCGGTCGCTCGAACAACCTTGAATGACAATTACCAACAAACGCTCAATAAACGTATCAAACACGATTATAACCAACTCAAACGTCGATACAACAATATATAAACTCAAAGATGCACTCTAACGAATACGTAGTAAACATCCATCCCGTTGGTTACAACCAAACCCAAATTATCGAAACCAACTTCCAAAAGATTGATTCAAACTATAAAAACAATATCAATGGCATCAATAATCCAATAGGAATCCACAATTCAAGATTACAACAACATCAATCGGAAAATCCCCAAATTAACCGAAGTCAACCCCAAGGGTTTTTGAAATAATTCCCCAAATAGCCATTAAATCCGAGATATACGCCGAATAATCCGTAGGAATACGTGTATACAAGGTAGGTAAACCATATCTAAGGCATTCCAACATAATATCGAGCCCACATGAAAAGATCGGAAATAAAACACTTGAACTCCGAATTTCTAGATTCAAAAGGTGATTACCTTGATTATGATGTTTGAAGATGATGAAATGATGATTATTCCAAATTATATGCTTGGAAATGTTGATAGCTGATTCCACCTCAAAGAACACTCCTCAAGAAGCTCCAAATCGCCCAAAACCAATGAAGAAATGAAAGGGAATGACAAATGATGAAGAAAGGACTGAACTGTCCTATTTATAGCAGCACCAGTTAGCGTGCGCTAGCTCCTGTGCGTAGCGTGCGCTAACGGGTGTACTGGGTAGTCCAGTACCCTCTGTTCGCAACGGTAGCGTGCGCTACATACCTTTTGTAGCGTGCGCTACAACCGAATAATTAGCGTGCGTTAACACCAATGGTTAGCATGCGCTAACGAATTATCTGATGCCCAGTACTGGAGTCCAGAACCTCCTGTTCTCTGATCTGATCGCGGTAGCGCGCGCTACACATAAGCTTCAGCGTGCGCTACTAACACCGGTTAGCATACGCTAGTCTACTCGTAGCGTGCGCTAGGCATTCATCTAATGCAGTCCAGTAGCCACTGGACTCTGCCTGATCCGCCCTTAGCGCGCGCTACACCGGTTGCATAGCGTGCGCTACTCCGACTTACTAGCACGCGCTACTTACCATTCGTAGCGTGCGCTACTTACAACCCAACTGCAGTCCAGTGCCTTCTGGACTACCTGCTTGAAAAAATACTTGCGTGCGATAGTGTTGAGAGGTGGCGTGCACTACCCGTACTCAATTAGTGCATGCTAAAGAGAGTATGTAGCGTGCGCTACTCCTCACACAAATCACACTATGAAGATGACAACGATGATAAACACAGCATGATTCTCCAACTAGATTGATGATGAATGACGACTGATACACGATACAATTACTCTGAACGATGAATACAATGATTGAATATGAGTGACAATTGATCATTAATGAGTGAAAATTACTGAGTGACAAATACTGACTGATAATTACTGAATAAAAATGACTGAATTACAACCAGGTATTACATACTCCCCCCTTAAAAAGAGTTTCGGCCTCGAAACTAAGGGTCAAAACAACTCGGGATAACTCTCCCGCATACTACCTTCGGTTTCCCAAGTAGCCTCTTCGACTCCGTGTCTAGACCACTGGATCTTTACCAAAGGAATCGTCTTGTTCCTCAACTGTTTGATTCGCCGCTCTAATACTCGAATAGGACGCTCCTCATATGAATGATCATCGGCGATCTCGATTTCGTCAAACTGAAGTATGTGGCTCGGGTCGGCAACATACTTCCGTAACTGAGATACGTGAAACATATTATGAATTCGGCTCAACGCCGCAGGTAGGGCTAATCGATAAGCTAACTCGCCTACTCGATCCAAAATCTCAAATGGTCCAATGAATCTCGAACTCAACTTTCCCCTCTTCCCAAAACGGAAGATACCACGACTCGGGGACACTTTGACCAAAACATGGTCACCTGCCTCGAACTCTAATGGTCGATGACGATTATCTGCATAAGATTTTTGTTGACTCTGAGCGGTCCACAAACGACTCCTGATCAAAGCTACCTTCTCACGGGCGGCTATAAGCATATCGGGCTCGGTGCCGATTGATTCTGATAAGTCATCCCAACACAAAGGAGATCGACAACGATGACCGTACAAGGCCTCATAAAGTGCCATCTTAATCGAAGAATGCCAAATATTATTGTACGTGAATTCAATCAACGGTAGTTGGGCTTCCCAATCATCTTTCCAATCGAGAACACATGCCCTCAACATGTCCTCCAACGTCTGAATAGTCCTCTCCGATTATCCGTCGGACTGAGGATGAAAAGCTGTACTGAGATTAAGCTGAGTTCCCATAGTATGATGAAATGATTTCCAAAAATGTGACACGAATCGTCCGTCACGATCGGAAACGATACTCTTAGGAGTACCATGCAATCTCACTATCTCCTTGATAAACAACTGGGCAAGTCCGACGGCACCCCACGTATCCTTAATCTTAAGGAAATGAGCCGATTTAGTTAAGCGGTCTACAATCACCCAAATTGTATTCATGCCATGACGATTCCTCGGCAACTCGTGATGAAGTCCATAGAAATATCTTCCCACTTCCACTCTGGAATATGGAGCGGTTTCAGCATACCCGTCGATCGCTGATGTTCAATCTTGACTTTCTGACAAGTTAAGCATCTCGAAACAAATTCTGTGACTACTCACTTCATATTACTCCACCAGTAATTTGTTTCAATTCTTGGTACATCTTGCTAGACCCCAGATGAATGGAGTAAGGGGTAGCATGAGCTTCTCTAAAAATCGAGTTTTTTCTCAACTCGTCATTTGCCGGTACGCACAACCGATTCCTAAAACGCAAAAGTCCATCCTCGTGGACCACAAACCCGGGGGCTTTCCCCTGATTCACATCCTCGAATGCGTAACAGAAATGGGTCTGAACCCTGATTCTCCCTGATCGCCTCCTCAAGTGGCGATGAAATCTCCAACGTACAAAGTTGCCCTTGTATTCGCTGTAACCAGACCTCGATCTCGGGTCTCAGAAATTCCTGCTGAAGTTCCTTCTGAACTATTAATCGAGCAAGCATCTGCTCCTGAACGGACTTACGACTCAAGGCGTCGGCAACAACGTTCGCCTTGCCCGGGTGGTAAAGGATCTCGATATCATAATCTTTGATTAGTTCCAACCACCATCTCTGTCGCATATTTAACTCCTTCTGAGTAAATATATACTTTAAACTCTTATGATCGGTGAATATATGACAGGTAACGCCATAAAGATAATGACGCCAAATCTTCAATGCGAGCACCATGGCTGCTAGCTCCAGGTTGTGGGTCGGATCATTAACCTCGTAAGTTCTCAATTTCCATGAAGCATAAGCAATAACTTTCCCGTTCTGCATGAGTACACATCCGAGACCCTTTCCGGACGCATCACTATAAACCACAAATCCTTCCGTCCCTTGCGGTAAAGAAAGGACAGGTGCTGAAGTTAACCGGCTCTTGAGTTCCTCAAACCTCTGTTGACACGCGTCGGACCACGTGTATTTCTTATCCTTCCATAAAAGGTTCGTCATGGGTTGAGCGATTTTAGAAAATCCTTCCACAACCCGCCGATAATAACCGGTTAATCCGAGAAAGCTTCGGATTTCCTTAACATTCTTCGGAGGTAACCAATCTCGGATAGCCTCCGTCTTTTGAGGGTCGACATGAACTCCGTCTGATGAAATTACATGTCCGAGAAACGTCACTTCGGATATCCAGAACTCACATTTGGAAAACTTTCCAAAAAGTTGCTCTCATCTCAACACGTCGAGCACTTGATGAAGGTGAAACTCGTGTTCCTCCCGGTCACGAGAATAAATCAAAATGTCATCAATGAAGACAACCACGAACTGATCCAATTAGTCGATGAAAACCCGATTCATTAACTCCATGAATACCGCAGGTGCATTAGTCAACCCAAACGGCATAACCACAAACTCATAATGACCATAGCGTGTTCGGAACGCCGTCCTTGTGATATCCAACTCTCGAATTCGCAACTGATGATATCCAGATCTTAAGTCGATCTTGGAAAATACTGAAGCTCCCTGAAGTTGATCCAAAAGATCATCGATACGGGGAAGAGGATATTTATTCATGATCGTCACCCGGTTCAATTCCCGGTAATCAATACACAAGCGGAACGAACCATCCTTCTTCTTGACAAAATAACACTGGTGCTCCCCACGGGGATACACTCGGTCGAATATAACCCTTATCGGTCAAATCCTCTAATTGATTTTTCAACTCTTACATTTCGGTCGGGGTCATCCGGTACGGTGCCTTCGATGTTGGGAACGTACCGGCTCCAACTCAATCGTGAATTCCACATCTCTCTGTGGAGGTGAACCAGGTAGCTCGTCTGGGAATACACCGTCAATCGCTAACAATGATACTATGAATGATTGAACGACTCGATTGCCTTAGAATGGCCAATCGATGACAATGATATAAGGAATGATTGAACATCTCGATTGCCTTAGAATGGCCAATCGATGACAACGATGCAATGAATGATTGAACACCTCGATTGCCTTAGAACGGCCAATCGATGACAATGATATAATGAATGATTGAATAACTCTGGTTGAATAATTTCACTGTTTTCATCATATTAATGATTCTTCCGGAACAACGGGGATCACCTTTCTGAAATACATACTCGACTCCAACGACAGAAATGATAGTGACTATACGCTTACGAACACTGAGGATGGCATCATGACGATCCATCCAACTAATACCCAAAATTACCCCGTCCTTACGTAAATCCACCACGATTAGGTCCGCCAGCCCATCGCGGTCATTAAGCTTAATTCGGTCAGTTAACCTTATGCTTTCCGAAAATTCTTCTACCGTCAGGTAGACCAATGATATAAGGTCCACAATTAATAGGACTATCTAAATCAAGTCTATTCAAGTATGATTCGGAAATGAATGAATGCGATGCACCAGTATCAAAAAGGGTACACACATGTTAAGATAAAATTGCGAGTATACCTGAGATCATTCGGGCAACTGGATCGTCGGTCTTCTTCATCGCATGAATTCGAGATTTGCCGGCCCCCGAACCGGACGCTCCCGTCTGATAGATATGAGTTATGCCTTTATTCGCTCCTGTCGTTTTAAACGATGCTGACTGAGTAGCTTGATTCTGAACGGCTGACTGCTTCGGGGCCTGAAATGCCGCCGGAGTATTCTTGGAGTCTCTTGGGCAAAAACGAGCCTTATGCCCAGCAATTCCGCATTTATGGCACGTGATAGTCTGCCTCGGGCACTTAGTGCTGTAATGACCTGGCGTTCCACAGTTGAAACAGGTGATGGCTGATCTGACCGCTCGGGGCTGAGATCCCGCAGGATTAGGTGCCGTAGGAGGTCGCTCAGAAACGTTAGGGCCCGCACGAGGCTTCTTGAAGTTAGACTGACCGCCTTCGGACTGATTACGCTTCGTTGATTTCCTGCTGACAGATGAAGGTTGTTGCTCAGCAATTTCCTTAGCAGCAGGCTCACACGGGAGACTTCTCTCGATTAATTCGGCCAGAGTGGCACAATGATGATTGAGCAAATGCATATGGGTCATCATGACCTGCATAAAAGTGAGTGGATCAACCCGAACATCTTCCGATCGAGCTGAGTCCTGGGTATGACTTCCTGGCAGTGAGTGATTATTTCCCGGATTTCGGCCCGCACCGCGGCCTCTCCCCGTACATCCCCTGACAGCTCTCTCCATACTGAAGTAGGAAGGTCGCATGATAATCATAGATCTCATATGAGTATCGCATTATGATTTACATCATGAAATGATGAAAATGAGCATACACGCTCTAACACAGTGATTACATGAATGATTAACTGATGTGACATGATTATCTGATGATATTCTTGAAATGATTATCTTGAACAAGCTAACAAGATTAATGATATGATCCTCAAGATCAACAACTGAGTGATGAAATGAATTGAGTGATTAATGAGTTAACATGATCAACATGATTAAAATGAAAATGATGTTTGAGGATTGTTAACTGATGACTTATGAATGAATGATTCTCATTACCAGAAATTATATCATGTTGTTAGAAGTCTTACAGTTCTTTCGGTCTTATGGGCTCGGCATTTGCACAGGTCACACGTGACGCGAAAGTCCAATGATACTAGTCCGATGACGATGATTTCAAATGAGACATGACTCGGAAGGTAGTATTCAAAACCACGCTCCGATACAACTCTGTAACACCCCAAACTAGGCGGATATTATAATGACGTGGACCCCCGACTGGGACCTACTAGGCGAATGAAAATTAATGAATTAACAACGTAAATGTAGTACCGAACCACATCATATTACCAAGTACTCCGATGAGGAGTCTAAGTATATGATATACCCAAGAAGAATACTGATTACATGTATATTTTATGTGAAGATAAAATATACAACATTAAATGAAAATGAATATCCAAACGTAAATGTGCAGCGGAAATAAAGGTGAAAACACATGAATAACTGAAACGGACTGGGGGCCCCTACTAGTATCACTGGGACTCCTTGCCGTCAACGTTTTATTCCCATGCTTTTGCCTTGCCATGACCTGAAAACAAAATCCCCCAACGGCCGATTTACGAACAACAATCCTCAAGAGTTGAATAAACACAATCATATATACTGTATAAACCACAAGTTCAATCAAAATCTCAAACCGTCGAACACATGCGATCAAAAGTGAAAATCGACTCGTACCTAATCAGTCTCACGAAGCAATCGACTCGTATGCACAGTCCAATGCGAGGCCAACAACCAACACACGACTTAAATGTGCCCGACATGAAAATCCTACACATACCAACCGGCACGCCAGTATGACCCGGAATGCCACGAGATAACAAAGTGACATCGAAATCAATGATGACTCACCGAGATGAAATGATAGTGAAATGAATGATAGCTCAATGAAATGATTGGAACCGTCATTCCTCGTGAATGAAGTGATTAATTGACAATTACAAGTCTCAATACGGTTAATATATTATGAATGAACTATAATTATGAATGAGCAACAACGAAAGGAATGAATATCCTTTTAACCGAGTAAGAATTAACTTACACAACACCGGTGAACAATGTCCTTCCACGAACAACGTCCTAAATGAAATGTCGGTCGCTCGAACAACCTTGAATGACAATTACCAACAAACGCTCAATAAATGTATCAGACACGATTATAACCAACTCAAACGTCGATACAACAATATCCAAACTCAAAGATGCACTCTAACGAATACGTAGTAAACATCCTTCCCGTTGGTTACAACCAAACCCAAATTATCGAAACCAACTTCCAAAAGATTGATTTAAACCAGCAAAACAATATCAATGGTATCAATAATCCAATAGGAATCCACAATTCAAGATTACAACATCATCAATCGGAAAATCCCCAAATTAACCGTAGTCAACCCCAAGGGCTCTTGAAATAATTCCCCAAATAGCCATTAAATCCGAGATATACACCGAATAATCCATAGGAATACGTGTATACAAGGTAGGTAAACCATATCTAAGGCATTCCAACATAATATCGAGCCCACGTGAAAACATTGGAAATAAAACACTTGAACTCCGAATTTCTAGATTCAAAAGGTGATTACCTTGATTATGATGTTTGAAGATGATGAAATGATGATTATTCCAAATTATATGCTTGGAAATGTTGATAGCTGATTCCACCTCGAAGAACACTCCTCAAGAAGCTCCAAATCGCCCAAAACCAATGAAGAAATGAAAGGGAATGACAAATGATGAAGAAAGGACTGAACTGTCCTATTTATAGCAGCACCAGTTAGCGTGCACTAGCTCCTGTGCGTAGCGTGCGCTAAGGGGTGTACTGGGTATTCCAGTACCCTCTGCTCTCAACGGTAACGTGCGCTACAACTGAATAATTAGCGTGCGTTAACACCAATGGTTAGCGTGCACTAACGAATTATCTGATGCCCAGTACTGGAGTCCAGAACCACCTGTTCTCTAGATCTGATCGCGGTAGCGCGCGCTACACATAAGCTTCAGCGTGTGCTACTAACACTGGTTAGCGTACGCTAGTCTACTCGTAGCGTGCGCTAGGCATTCATCTAATGTAGTCCAGTAGCCACTGGACTCTGCCTGATCCGTCCTTAGCGCGCGCTACACCGGTTGCATAGCGTGCGCTACTCCGACTTACTATCACGTGCTACTTACCATTCGTAGCGTGTGCTACTTACAAGCCAACTGCAGTCCAGTGCCTTCTGGACTGCCTGCTTGAAAAAATACTAGCGTGCGCTAGTGTTGAGAGGTGGCGTGTGCTACCCGTACTCAATTAGCGCACGCTAAAAAGAGTACGTAGCGTGCGCTACTCCTCACACACAGCACACTATGAAGATGACAACGATGATAAACACAGCACGATTCTCCAACTATATTGATGATGAATGACGACTGATACACGATACAATTACTCTGAACGATGAATACAATGATTGAATATGAGTGACAATTGATCATTAATGAGTGAAAATTACTGAGTGACAAATACTGACTGATAATTACTGAATAAAAATGACTGAATTACAACCGGGTATTACAACGTATATACGAATATAATACGAAACACAAGAGATACGAGAAAACATACCCTTGTAGTCCGTTGATTAGATGGTATCCTTCTCTTGAGCTATTCCCAAAGCTTTAGATGATTTTCCTACGATCCAATTTCCTCCAAGCTCTTGGATGATCCAACGCCGATAGCACCGCGTCTCTACTTGCCACGCGCCGGAGAAACGAACGGAACGACGATCACTTTGCTATCCTCCGAGGATGCGGCTAGAGCTAGGATGATTAAGCTTTTGACAATCAAAATTACAATACTCTAAGTGTTTAATCTATAATCTCTCTATCTCACAAATATTTTTTCCAAGAAAATATATGAATGTATGATGAAGAAGATGATGAATATTATGAAGCCTTTTGGAAACTATTTCCTCTCTCCTTTCTTCTCTCAAAAACGTGAGCTCAAGTGTAGGCAAAAGAGATTTGGTCTTCACATATATTCTCATCATATCTCTCCATTCCACCTACCTTTTGACAAAATCACCCAAGGTGATATTTTGTCCCCTTGATTGGTCACAAGGCTTGAACCCCACCAAGTGAAGACCAAGACCAATTGAGGGGTAGGTGATTGGGGCGGCCATCTAGAAGGTGTCGGACGAGTTCGGTCCATTTCGGACTCCCGTGAGTCCAAACAGATAAATTCCGATTCTGTTCCGATATATTTATATCGATTAATTAATTCAATTAATTAATCATATCAAATACATAATGACATAATTAATTTCTCCAAGAAATAATTATATTCATGAATTAAATTAATCACCCAGTAATATATTTAATTCATTAGGCCGTAAATCAATTTATCCAATAAATCGATTTAGACATCCAATGTCCCAAATTAGATATCCAATATCTAATATTCATAATGAGATAATAAGCTCGATTCATTCCGTCGTTAATCCTATTGCGTGACTCGGTAGGTCTGTCTCAGTCAGCAATGGGAGGAACCAAAGAGTAGTAGCACCACCTAGCCAGCCTGGTGGCTTACACTGTACCCCAACTGAGAACGAATGATTGGGATCATTCAAGAACCATTCTGTCATGAATACCAGTATACGTATAAACCCTTCTTTCAAATGTCCCGATCAAGTTATAGGGTCACGGTCAGTCAAACCCTATCTGTACTTGACGCTATGCATGCGTTAATGCAAATCGAGATCATCGAGCTCTCGTGTATCCAATACAGCTAGCTCCAATGCTTTGGCCAAAGACTTATGATCTCATCTGCCAGTAACCGCATAGGACATATAACCCGCTCACTAATGGGAGAAAGAATTCTATCTCGGTATTCAGTAGGACTTGCTACTTGCTCGTCAAGATGCACGTCGAGGTTTACCCCCGCCTTCCAGTTTATAGGGTCGTACTACTCTAATGAAAATCTTGACGTCACAAGCACATCCCTACTAAATCCTCAAGTCGAAGGTTCACGAATACCTATCACAACCTTTCGATTCCGTCATTGACTGTCCCGGAGTTAAATCCGTGTGACGAATCAAGGGTGAGTCGGTTCGAGTATACTAATCCAATTACCATACCTATAACGTGTGTTCCCACTAACCATTAGTGTTCGACAGGCACCCTCCATGAACACGTCATACAAGTCTTCACATAAACTTAACACCCAGTCAAGTTTCATCGACTTGCGAATGATTAAGTATTTGAGCTATAAACATTTCCAATGCCGACCCCCTTATCCAATAAAGAGTGGAACGTTTTACTCTCAAATACACGGACTAGTTTCTATATGTATATTTACGAGTCAGGAATGCCAGTAACTACCAGTAAATAAAGAAACATCCATTGCCTTATTATAATGATATACATAATAACAAGTACAATGCCCTCACTCAAGATCCTCTGAGTGGCATTCGAGGGCATACTCCTAACAATCTCCCACTTGCACTCAATGCCACACACTATGGTATCTAATACCCATGTTTTCAAGATGACGCTCCAAGCTAATCTGAGAAAGTAGCTTGGTCAGTGGATCAGCGACGTAGTCGGCTGACTCTACTCTATGCAGCATAATGTATCTCTTTGCGAACAAATTCTCTTACGAGATGATACTCTCTCTCAATATGTTTGGAACTATTGTGAAACCTCGACTCCCAGGCCTGTGCTACCGCTCTATTATTTTCGTATAAAAATGAAAATAGGCAGTGCAGCACATGGTGTCACGTGAAGTTTACCCACTAACTTCTTAACCCCTCCTTTGGAGGCCTCCGATGCCGCTTTATACTCAGCCTAATAGGTGGAACCAGCAATCGTGCTATACTTGGGACTGCGCCAAGATACTGCTCCTCCATTAAGAGTAAATGTAGCTAGAAGTAGACATAGAATCGTCTTTCTGTCCTTGGAAGTCCAATACAGTGAATCCCACCACATTCAGTTCTCCACTGCCATATTTAAGAATCAGATCTCTAGTCCTTCTAAAGTACTTGAGAACATTCTTTACGGTGGTCTAATGTTCCCTAACTGTGTTAGCTTAAAACCTACTTACCATGCTCCCAGCATGCGCAATGTCAGGTCTCGTACACAATAAAGTATAGATAAGGCTACCCAAATTCCGAAGCATATGGTATATTACTCATTTCCTTTCGTTGTTCCTCACCCAGAGGACACATCTCCGAGGAGAGTTTTATTCTATGTCGCATCGATAGGAACCCTCTTTTAGAGTAATCCATCTTAAATTGCTTTAAGATTTTATCTATATAGAGGGCTTGGGAAAAACTTATCATTCTCTTCGATCTATCCCAGTAGTGTCGAATCACAAGAATATAGGTTTCTTCTCCCAAGTCTTTCATGGAGAAATTACTCGAAAGCCAAGCTTTCATAGAACTGAGCATTCCCACATCATTTCCTATCAGTAGAATGTCATCTACATATAGTACTAAGAATGTGATCTTGCTCCCACTAACCCTCTTGTATACACAAGGTTCCTCTTCATTTTTCACGAAGTTAAACTCTTTGACTGTCTCATCAAAACGAAGGTTCCAACTACATGAAGACTACTATAGTCCATTTCATAGAGTCTACATCCACCATTGCTAGGTCATTAGTCGCGGGTCGGTCTCTTATTTATCACCTGGAACCTCGTGGAAACCCAGTTCCTCCAAGTGCATAAAACAATACCTCTCAGGTAATTGAGACACCCTACTAGACCTATGAGGTGTCTGTACTTGTGTTTCAGAAGGTTCGGTTCCAATTTCTTGCACAGGTGTCTCCTAAGGAGTTTCATTGTATTCTTCCAAAGAAATATTTCTACCTGCTCCGCCTTCCTGAATGAACTCATCTTACAGGAAGTGTGCATGGAAAGCAACAACGATCTTTCGATCTTAGGGCATGTAGAATAGATAACCCATCGCCTCAGATGGGAATATAATGAAACGTCTCCTCACGGACCTCGCTTCCATTTTGTCCACCTTAGTCTCCTTGACATATGCGGGACATCCCCAAATCCTAATGTGATTAAGACTTGGTTTCCTGCCCTCCCACATCTCATGTAGAGTTTTAGGAATGAATTTGGAAGGACATCTGTTCAAGATATTTGCAGCAGTCAGGAGTGTATACCCCACAGGTAAATCGGTAAGTCAGTATAGCCTAGCATGGAACGGACCATGTCCAACAAGGTCTGGTTCCTTCTTTCTGATACACCATTTAACTTAGGAGTGCCTGGAGGTGTTAGTTGTGATACTATTCCATGTTCCATAAGGAACTCATAAAACTCCGTACTCATATACTCACCACCTCGGGCCGACTAAAGTGCTTTGATATGATTTCCATTTTGTTTCTTGACTAGGGCCTTAAATTCCTGGAATTTCTCAAAGGCCTCGGATTTATGTTTCATTAAGTATACATAACCATACCTAGTATGATTATCCATAAACGTAATGAAATACTGATATCCGTCACGTGCTGCTTCCAAAGCACCACAAACGTCGGTATGGATTAATCCCAGTTTATCAGCGGCTCTTTCAAAAGTCCCTGTGAAGGGGGGCTTAGTCATTTTGCCTTTAAGGTAAGATTCACAAGTAGGAAAGGGATCCGATCTCAATGGACCCATAAGTCCATCTTTTTCCATTTTGTGAACATTGGTCTGACCAACATGACCAAGTCTAAGATGCCATTTCAAAACTTGATTGGTTTTATCCCTACCACGCTTCCTAGTCATAGTATTCACAACGACTTTGTTACTGAGGATTAGATGATACAATCCATTTAACAATGTAGCAGTGCCCACGATTTTATTTCTAAAATAAATTTTGCAGGAACCATCACCAATGAAAAATGAAAAGGGCTTTCCGATCCATGACCGGAATGGATACAATGTTTTTATGCCCCTTGGGCAAAACAAGTACATCTTCTAAAAACAAAGCCGGATTCTAAATCCAAAAAGAAGTGATCCTATGTCGGTTGCCTTGACTGTAACACCCCCAATCCACTCAGGGATATTACACGTCGTAGACCCTCTCCTCGAGGATCTACCAGGCTGGTAACAACATTTAACATCTCGACAATGCCTTCAAGGCTAAAATGACTCAGTAGACCGATTTGGTCTTTCAATAAAATATACAACTCGATTACAAACACATACCCACGCAGGGGTCAAAATACAATAAACTCCCGTACAACGGGGAAAAGATACTGCAGCGGAAAAGAAAATACAACTAGACCAATACGACATCAACGGATCCTCGTGTGATTAGTATCGTTCATCTTTCATCATCCTTCGTGCCGACCCTGTGTTATGCTCCAAAACCAGACTGCAAAATAGACATCCACCCCTAATACTGGGGTTAGCAAAACTCCACTGTTTTGCTAGTGCAAGTATAAAATACGAAAACGAGCCATACATATCATACTCCACGAAACATGTTAATCATAAACATACTTCCCGAGGTGATTCACTTAATCAAACGATTAAATCGAAAGATGGGGTAAACCCGATAAACATCTTGTGAAAAACATTTTACGACCTCGGGAGTTTTGAATACATTGGGATTTAAATATCCTCAGGCCTTTCCAAAACATTTAGGGACACAGCCCAAAAGTCATTTTCCCAAAACATAAATTCGATAACAACAAGTGGGGTCCACGACCCGATCATACCATAACAACCTGTTTCCACAGATTATTCGCGTCCCGTGCTAGCAAGCCACGGACCTCAGATGCTCCCGTAGAACAAACCCGAGTGAATAACCCACAGGGAAACTATATCAAATCACATGTCACCGTATCCGCAGTATCGTGACTAAAAGCACATATACTTACATAATCAAACCACAACCATAAGTTATCCCGGCATCGTGCTAACAAGCCACGAACCTCGGAGTCCCCGCAAGACATACCCGATGATAACCCCACAAGTTATCTCGGCATCGGGCTAGCAAGCCCCGAACCTCGGAGTCCCCGCAAGACATACCCGTATTGGATAACCCTACGGTTTCGCCCGACCCATACTAGCAAGTATGGATCCTGAGATTCAACAATCCTACCCGAGTCACATCACATACAATAAGCACACAACAATAACCTATTAACAAGACAAGAAACACTAAGCATCACAACCTCCATTCAAACGAGTAACGACTAACATCACAACATGTCGAATACCCACCGAACAAATATACAATTCAATGCACAATCCTCGCAAACAATTATGGTCAATGCGATCATAACGTCTCTCAACATATGAAACTAACACACATATTCCGAGAACATATCCATTCACGAAGTATACGAATTATCGTTGAAAGACAATATTTATCGAGAACATACCGATCCTTTTTAACGATCATTAAACATTGGATTTCGCATAAAATCATTTATCAATAATTATGCCTAAGAAATATGAAATGTATGGGCAAGATACTTGCCTCAAAATCGTACGCAAGTATTCCGACGAACACGGCTCAACCGAAAGCTTCGAAACGCCCGATGCTATCGAAAAGGAAGACGACAACGAACGGAAGGGTTCAACTCGGTTTCTTCGTAAGAAACTCAACCCTAACATCATATAATTAATAAATCAATGATCATACGATGAGGAATAATCGTAGAACGCCCGAAAACCCCTCTATAACATTTCTAGGACACCTTCAAGGCGTCGGCCAAGAACTCGACCCAAATAACGAATCGATACGATCCAACCATGGAATAACAAGGAAATGATATATTACATCTAAATAATCATCAATCCATCATAATCCTAAGTTAAATCGGATTAATCGGACGAAAACAACCAAAATACCCAAATTCCCCAAAACTAGATTTCTAGGAAATCAATTCGATCTAGATTGGAGGATGTTATAGGATTGATGATTGATGATATGAACTCCAAAACTTCATGGATTGATTGTCCAACAACATCTCTCCATGATTACACCATCTCCACCGGAATGGAAGAAGAGAAGTGAGAAAATGTCAAGAAAAACGCCGCTGTGCCTTTTATAGCCGATCACGGCCGGTTACGTGACGTAATCGCCATGGCTTACGACGTAATCGCCATGGCCGAACTCTGCTGGAAAATGCCGGGCGTTACGTGCGTTACCGGCCGTGGCCTTACGTACGTAATGGCCGATCATTACCGCACGTTACTCGGCCGGTGCTGGCCCGATCATGCCCGGCCATGACTCGGCCGTACCAAATCCGAAGTCCAGAACTACCCCGAAACTCGAACCTGAGTACGAATCGAAGATACGGTTACGAAGTACTCGAAAAGACGAATCCGAGCACTAATAGAACACACGATTCCGACTACCCGAAGGCTCGAAATTCGACAACGGAAAGTAATTACCCCAAACTTTGGGAAATTACGAAAATGGCCCAAAACGCCCAAAATCACGATACGTGATCGAATAACCAAACCAAGCTTGAAACATGAATAATAACATTAAATGAACTTACGAGAAAGTCGAAACAACAGTTTGACGAGATTCGCAAGAATCGAACTCAAGTGCGGAAAAACCGCTAAAAGCACGGAACTCAACCAAACGACACCGAAACGAACTCGGATGACAAAAAGTGCAGAATTAATCATTCTCGGAATGACGACAAGGTCACGAGCGAGTCGTCAAAACGGACTTCCGACGAAAAAAAGAAATTTACCGAAAATCGAAAATAGCGGATATTACAGTCTACCCTCCTTAAAGAAGTTTCGTCCGAAACTTAAAACAAGTAGGAGAAGCAATATCCCGCCAAGAAAACTCAATGAGATACGCAAGAAACGCGTAACTAATGCGAAACGGCGAAACGTTACAAACAACGCAACGGAATATACGGTGTGAAAACACGCCCACGACGACCAACACAACGTCGCCGTTAGGGATATAATAGAACCAACAAGTGACAAGCGTCATCAAATGGATAATACAATCAAGTCAATTATCCGAACAATCACAAAACACAACGAACGAAAATCAATACGATTGACCACCCCAACGGTACATCAACCAAAACGCGAGCCAATCAAGAAATACTAATTCCACCGCCCAAGGGTTAGAAGATCGAAAACGAGACAAATTTCCCGAATATAAAGAAATTAGGAAGGAGTCTGAATGCTCAACAATCACGAAACGAGATCAACAAAAACCGAACAATCAAACGATCGAACCACAACGGTTGAGACAACAAAAATCGAACAATCATGTTCGAATCACGAAGAACAATAAAATTCAAACAACAACTCTCAGGTTCACGTCTCGGCTCGAGACAATATATGATCCGGTAAAAGCAACAAGATGTGCATTCATATAAGATCCATAGGAAAGGGAATAGCAATAGAAAAGTTACAACGACAAACGAGTTATTCCGAAATAATACCACACTCGTTCGATCAACAAAAGCAAGGGGCAGGACAAGCTCAGAAATGTCAACGAACATAAACGAGTCGACAGAGTCGAAAATACAAAAGTTCAAGATCCAGTCCACTTCGAATAAAAGAACTAGTAGAACCAAAAGATGTTACTTCCGAACAAGGTTCACAAGAATCGAACCGAACTCGG
This sequence comes from Orobanche coerulescens, assembly GCA_033398695.1. Lineage (NCBI taxonomy): Eukaryota > Viridiplantae > Streptophyta > Magnoliopsida > Lamiales > Orobanchaceae > Orobanche > Orobanche coerulescens. Next base: position 66,560,521 of record CM065811.1, on the reverse strand, counting down.
AAAGTTACAGCGATAACCAGATTGACCCAAAACAAGATCACACCTCGTCCGATCAATGAAACCGAAATACAGAACAAGTTCAGTAAGTATCAACGAATACGAGCGAGTCGATAGAATCGAGAAAGAGAAAATGCAGGAGTCTAAAAACAACACGGGTACTACATTCGACCTCTTATAAAAGAAGGTCGCCCCGCAACTCACAACAAATAAATCAAGGTGACGACACAACAAGCAACCGATAGAAACATCCTTCGAAGGCCTCTCAAAGCCGATTCGATACTTGTGCCGAAGCGCGAAATCAGAAAGTATAGGTAGCCAATTCGCAAAATCAATTCGGTGTCCTCGAGTCCACACTTGAAATGTGTTACCGAGAAGGACAAATTTACACGTGCATGCCCGGCACATCACGGTTGAAACGCCTCGGCTCGGCATACCGAAAATACAAACGCTAGATACAATGGGGCATAACGTCGCAAAACAACATAGCGGAGATGCCAACTCAAAGACAACAAGGAATCATAATACATATCATATACAACGATTATCATCGTAAAATAATACACACAAACACTACGGAATGACGGTATCGTTCGGCGACCTCAACGGCCCGAACAATAACCACATAATTACAAACATTATGAAACAATCACATATGTACACAAACGTACAAACCCAAGCTTTAACAGTTCACACAGGTGCGTTAACACGCAAGCCACCACGAAATGACAACATTAAGGATCGTCATCACACCTCCCACAAGGGCTAACAAAATATATGCGTGGCGAACGACTCGACGCTCACGCCACCAATTCAATCACAATTCGGGGTTAACACCATAACGAAAGTTCGAAAACCATACACGCATTTCCGGTCCGCAAACAGGAACGATAGGTTTTAAAAACGAAAACCACCTTTTGAAAATAATTTAGAAAAACACCGGTTGATCTTGAGTATCACCTTTTCAAAAAAGTACAAACGTGAAATATCGTTATCGAGACTTTGGAAAACCATTTCGCATTTGATAAAAATGAGGACACTTTCTTTTCGTGAAAAACTTTCAAAATATTCGACCCTTGGGTCTAAGAAACTGCATTTGAAAATATTTCAAAATATTTTTGGTCCTCAATCGGAAAATTTTTGAAATGTATTGCATTAGAAAACACCTTGAAAACACCGCAAGAAAATAATTCGTTTTAAAAGTACGTCTCGAATTTTAATTTTCTAAGATACTCAAGGTTTTCAAAAATAATTCAATGGGCTAGAATGCCCAAAAAGTTTAGGTACTTACACGGAACATTATAGCGCAGTGTGTCCGCCACGAACCCACCAGCTAAAAACCATTTACAAAAATGCCAAAAAGGCCGATGACGGTAATATTTCAATAACTCACAGAAGACATTTAGAAAATAATAAATACCGTCATAAGAATTATGACAAAACTATCAAGGCCAAAATGCCAAAAACTCGTTTAAGGGAATCGTATTTTCCAAATAAAACTCGGTCGGTAAAATACCGAAAGCCATTACAAAAGAACTCACACAGCGGATAAAAGAAATAAAGTCAAACATGCACAATCCAGCAACGCTTCTCCTCATATGAACGAAATATGAGGGTCAAATAACCACATATTAAGAAATCAAAATCCATAAGAGGATTCCGTCAATTAACTCATAATAAAAAAAAATAGCTCGTGTCACACGAGGCACAACACAAAGAAGGGAGACTTACATCCACAGGTCGCACGAAGATGATGATCGCCCCACGATACTAATCACAACAAACCAACTCAGACGACGCGTCGCGACACGACTCAGTCAGATAAAATCCGATGAGACAAAAACTCAATAGACACCACTGACCCGACAGCCTAGGTTTCCACAACCTAAGCTCTGATACCATTCTGTAACACCCCCAATCCACTCAGGGATATTACACGCCGTAGACCCTCTCCTCGAGGATCTACCAAGCTGGTAACAACATTTAACATCTCGACAATGCCTTCAAGGCTAAAATGACTCAGTAGACCGATTTGGTCTTTCAATAAAATATACAACTCGATTACAAACACATACCCACGCAGGGGTCAAAATACAATAAACTCCCGTACAACGGGGAAAAGATACTGCAGCGGAAAAGAAAATACAACTAGACCAATACGACATCAACGGATCCTCGTGTGATTAGTATCGTTCATCTTTCATCATCCTTCGTGCCGACCCTGTGTTATGCTCCAAAACCTGAATGCAAAAATAGACATCCAGCCCCCGAATACTCGGGGTTAGCAAAACTCCACTGTTTTGCTAGTGCAAGTATAAAATACGAAAACGAGCCATACATATCATACTCCACGAAACATGTTAATCATAAACATACTTCCCGAGGTGATTCACTTAATCAAACGATTAAATCGAAAGATGGGGTAAACCCGATAAACATCTTGTGAAAAACATTTTACGACCTCGGGAGTTTTGAATACATTGGGATTTAAATATCCTCAGGCCTTTCCAAAACATTTAGGGACACACCAAAAGTCATTTTCCCAAAACATAAATTCGATAACAACAAGTGGGGTCCACGACCCGATCATACCATAACAACTGTTTCCACAGTTATTCGCGTCCGTGCTAGCAAGCCACGGACCTCGGATGCTCCGTAGAACAAACCCGAGTGAATAACCCACAGGAAACTATATCAAATCACATGTCACCGTAATCAGATCACGTGACTAAAAGCACATATACTTACATAATCAAACCACAACCATAAGTTATCCCGGCATCGTGCTAACAAGCCACGAACCTCGGAGTCCCCGCAAGACATACCCGATGATAACCCCACAAGTTATCTCGGCATCGGGCTAGCAAGCCCCGAACCTCGGAGTCCCCGCAAGACATACCCGTATTGGATAACCCTACGGTTTCGCCCGACCCATACTAGCAAGTATGGATCCCGGAGATTCAACAATCCTACCCGGAGGCACATCACATACAATAAGCACACAACAATAACCGATTATCAAGACAAGCAACACTAAGCATCACAACCTCCTTTCAAAGGAGTAACGACTAACATCACATCATGTCGAATACCCACCGAACAAATATACAATTCAATGCACAATCCTCGGCAAACAATTATGGTCAATGCGATCATAACGTCTCTCAACATATGAAACTAACACACATATTCCGAGAACATATCCATTCACGAAGTATACGAATTATCGTTGAAAGACAATATTTATCGAGAACATACCGATCCTTTTTAACGTTCATTAAACATTGGATTTCGCATAAAATCATTTATCAATAATTATGCCTAAGAAATATGAAATGTATGGGCAAGATACTTGCCTCAAAATCGGTACGCAAGTATTCCGACGAACACGGCTCAACCGGAAAGCTTCGAAACGCCCGATGCTATCGAAAAGGAAGACGACAACGAACGGAAGGGTTCAACTCGGTTTCTTCGTAAGAAACTCAACCCTAACATCATATAATTAATAAATAAATGATCATACGATGAGGAATAATCGTAGAACGCCCGAAAACCCCTCTATAACATTTTACCGGACACCTTCAAGGCGTCGGTCAAGAACTCGACCCAAATAACGAATCGATACGATCCAACCATGGAATAACAAGGGAAATGATATATTACATCTAAATAATCATCAATCCATCATAATCCTAAGTTAAATCGGATTAATCGGACGAAAACAACCAAAATACCCAAATTCCCCAAAACTAGATTTCTAGGAAATCGACTGGTCAGTAGATTGGAGGATGTTATAGGATTGATGATTGATGATATGAACTCCAAAACTTCATGGATTGATTGTCCAACAACATCTCTCCATGATTACACCATCTCGGCCGCGGAATGGAAGAAGAGAAGTGAGAAAATGTCAAGAAAACGCCGCTGTGCCTTTTATAGCCGATCGCCGGCCGTTACGTGCGTAATCGCCATGGCTTACGTGCGTAATCGCCATGGCGAACTCTCTGCTGAAAATGCGGGCGTTACGTACGTTACGGCCAGGGCCTTACGTGCGTCGTAATCGGCCTTACGTGCGTAATGGCGATCATTACCGCACGTTACTCGGCGGTGGCTGGCCCGATCATGCCCGGCCATGACTCGGCGGGACCAACTCCGACGGCCCGAACGACCCGAAACCCGAACGAGTACGAATCGAAGATACGGTTACGAAGTACTCGAAAAGACGAATCCGAGCACTAATAGAACACACGATTCCGACTACCCGAAGGCTCGAAATTCGACAACGGAAAGTAATTACCCCAAACTTTGGGAAATTACGAAAATGGCCCAAAACGCCCCAAAATCACGATACGTGATCGAATAACCAAACCGAAGCTTGAAACATGAATAATAACATTAAATGAACTTACGAGAAAGTCGAAACAACAGTTTCGGACGAGATTCGCAAGAATCGAACTCAAGTGCGGAAAAACCGCTAAAAAGCACGGAACTCAACCAAACGACACAGAAACGAACTCGGATGACAAAAAGTGCAGAATTAATCATTCTCGGAATGACGAAACGGTCACGAGCGAGTCGTCAAAACGGACTTCCGACGAAAAAAAGAAATTTACCAAAAATCGAAAATTGCGGATATTACATTGACACTATGCCTGCTTCCAACAGTGACCATCACTTCCCCAGCTCCAAGCTTCCTACTTTGTTCCAGATCCTGATTCACGGTACAAATATGAGAACTAGCACCAGAATCCAGTATCCAAGAATTAGAAAATATAGTAGCAGAACAATTCGTTTCCAAAACTAAAAGTTCTATACCTGAAGCGCCATGAAGAATTAGACAGTCTCTTGCCCAGTGGCCCAGCTCACCGCACTTGAGACATGCATCCTTCTTCTTCTTGTTCTTAGGAACCATCGGGGCCTTGCCCTTACCCTTAAAGTCCTTGACTTGTGGTCCCGTCTGCTTCTTGGTCTTTTTCTTCTTGTTCTTGGACCTCCGAGATCTAGAAGAAATCACAAGGGCAGACTCCTTCATCCGCGGAGTCTTCATCTGAGACTGAGCGGTCACTAGTTTGTCCATTAGCCCAGCTAAGTTACATGCAATCTCAGTGCAGTTGAAATTCATAACAAACTATGAGAAGGAATCGAGAGAGACTGTAGGATAAGGTCGGTTTGAAGAGAAGTATCCATCTTAAAATCAAGAGCCTCCAATCTCTCGATCATGGATATCATTTTGAGGATGTGGTCCCCAACCTTCTCATCTTCCTTCATCCTTGCACCGAACAGTTGCTTGGATATCTCATATCTAGCAGTTCGACTGTGCTCACCATAAAGCTCGGTTAAGTGAGATAGAATCTGCCAAGCATAAGTCATATTCTCATGAGATCTCTGAAGCTCATTAGACATAGAAGCCATCATGTAAGCACGGACTTTTATGTCATCCTTAACCCACTTTTTGTGGTTTTCAATCTCTTCCTGATTGGCTCTTGTCCGCACCGGAGGTGCCGGAATATCCGTCTCCAAGACGTATGCCAGTGCCTCTATACTGAGGACTATCATCAGATTGCAGAGCCAATCCACAAGGTTAGGTCCGTTCAAGGTGTTCTTTTCTAGTAGAATTGCGAGTGGATTCACTGTCATATTGAGAGTTATGTCTGCATTAAGTACGACAGATTAATTAGTGACTCATTTAATTATGTTCTGAGTATAGAACTAAGGTCTTTTCTATTCTTGTTACCCAGCTCCCACTATTTTTATCGGAATAACACACTCCCATGTGAAATCCGGAAGTATCGTCGCTCTACTTCATAGTGGTGATCGAGTTCTTTATAAATCTTAATAGAGGGCAACCGAACAGGTTTCTAGTCTATTAATTTTCATAAAGTGGTGTCCAACACCAACCCATCTAATGGATGATTCGATCTTCTTTTTCCCCTTGTTCACTCCCCTCAACCTATACAGTTTCTGTGGTTCGTGAACAAGTTAAGTTTATACCATCGATGCAAATCAGTTTCACAATTGAATCTTATCCGGCAACCTATCAGGTTTCTAGGGATAAAATTTGCTCCAACCGAAGGCATCCAATGCGCTCCCAGTAATTTATCCGTCCTCCCCGAACGACTACCCCGATAACTCGGAAGCGTAGCACATCCGGTTTGGATTTCAATTTCCCAACTCGATGGAGGGAAGGGAAACCTTGAAACCTTATAAACTTAATAGTTTGTCGTGGGAGAATTTTCGCGATTAACGTTACACTTTGCACACTAATCATTTAAGCGCGTTTGTGGCATTCATACAATATGAAACAACCATTCACAACCTAGTTGCTACCAACATGTGGTTCATGGACCGTTCCTAGAAAACAAAAACTTCGTAATCTAATTACAAGTCTTCGTCTTGAATCTTCGTCTTCTCGAAATGAATTTTCCTCCGGTCTTCGTCATTACATATAAATTTTACATTGAAAATTGCATCCTAGATACAAATATTTCTAGTAAAATAAATAGGCTCACAACGGCCTTTACAACCCAATCGAATAAAACGAACGGTTCAAAACTAAGTCCACAAACCACATCCCCATTCAAAAGCATTCATCCAATAAATACTATATAAATGGAAAGCATAGAGATACATTGATCTAATCAACAATACGAACCGATCCAATCGATTCACACAATCGGTAATATGATAACGTTCAAAATAATTCGGTCGACCATAATTATTCCAATTAATCGAATTTCCCTTATAAAATGAAATACCATAAATCATTTTAATCATATTAAATCCAATTTAACATGCGGGAGATTAATTTTTAAGAATACACGGAAAAATTGAGCCGGGGTGAAAATGGACTGCCATGGCCGAGTCACTGCCGGCATCCTGCCGGCCAGACACGGCCTGTGTCACCTGACACGATCGGGTTGTGCCGGCAGTGTCCTAGACATTCCTGCCAGACACGGCCGTGTCGCTTGACACGGTCGAGTCACTTCCGGAAGCCTGCCGGCAAGACACGGCCCGTGTCGCCTGACACGGTCAGTGCCCCGTGGCGGCTGCCAGATCGGACACGACCGAGTCACCCAGGACACGGTCGAGTCACTCTCGTCTAGAATGCACCTTTTGACCAAAAAATCGTCCGACGACGATTCGGGGCTATATTTTCAACTGGATATCCAATATCAATATTTTTCGACTTTCATATCTCCAATATAAATCATATTTCCCAGAAATTAAAATTTATATTTAGACATAAACTTACGAAAAATACATTTATTACGAACGAAAAACATATACCACGATCATGACTAAAATGATTCCAAATCATTCACCATCTAATCGAGCATTCCAAATGCCAATATCATATATACGATCGCAAGACCTACGCTCTGATACCATTGTTGGGATTCGGTGCCTAAAACGAAGGCCCAGCGGAAGCGGTAAAATGAAAATTAATTCGATCCGAATCCCTACGAGGATCGATCGAGCTACGTATATACGAATATAATACGAAACACAAGAGATACGAGAAAACATACCCTTGTAGTTCGTTGATTAAATGGTATCCTTCTCTTGAGCTATTCCCCAAGCTTTAGATTATTTTCCTACGATCCAATTTGCTCCAAGCTCTTGGATGATCCAACGCCGAAAGCACCGCGTCTCAATTGCCACGCGCCGGAGAAACGAACGGAACGACGATCACCTTGCTATCCTCCGAGGATACGGCTAGATCTAGGATGATTACGCTTTTGACAATCAAGATTACAACACTCTAAGTGTTTAATCTATAATCTCTCTATCTCATAAATATTTTCTCCAAGAAAATATATGAATGTATGATGAAGAAGATGATGAATATTACGAAGCCTTTTGGAAACTATTTCCTCTCTCCTTTCTTCTCTCAAAAACGTGAGCTCAAGTGTAGGCAAAAGAGATTTGGTCTTCACATATATTCTCATCATATCTCTCCATTCCACCTACCTTTTGACAAAATCACCCAAGGTGATATTTTGTCCCCTTGATTGGTCACAAGGCTTGAACCCCACCAAGTGAAGACCAAGACCAATTGAGGGGTAGGTGATTGGGGCGGCCATCTAGAAGGTGTCGGACGAGTTCGGTCCATTTCGGACTCCCGTGAGTCCAAACAGATAAATTCCGATTCTGTTCCGATATATTTATATCGATTAATTAATTCAATTAATTAATCATATCAAATACATAATGACATAATTAATTTCTCCAAGAAATAATTATATTCATGAATTAAATTAATCACCCAGTAATATATTTAATTCATTAGGCCGTAAATCAATTTATCCAATAAATCGATTTAGACATCCAATGTCCCAAATTAGATATCCAATATCTAATATTCATAATGAGATAATAAGGTCGATTCATTCCGTTGTCAATCCTATTGCGTGACTTGGTATGTCCGTCTCAGTCAGCAATGGGAGGAACCAAAGAGTAGTAGCACCACCTAGCCAGCATGGCGGCCTACACTGTACCCCAACTGAGAACGAATGATTGGGATCATTCAAAAACCATTCTGTCGTGAATACCAGTATACGTATAAACCTTTCTTTCAAATGTCCCGATCAAGTTATAGGGTCACAGTCAGTCAAACCCTATCTGTATTTGACGCTATGCATGCGTTAATGCAAATCGAGATCATCGAGCTCTCGTGTATCCAATACAACTAGCTCCAATGCTTTGGTCAAAGACTTATGATTTCATCTGCCAGTAACCGCATAGGACATATAACCCGCTCACTAACGGGAGAAAGAATTCTATCTCGGTATTCAGTAGGACCTGCTACTTGCCCGTCAAGAAGCACGTCGAGTTTGACCCCCGCCTTCCGGTTTACAGGGTCGAACTACTCTAATGAAAATATTGACGTCACAAGCACATACCTACTAAATCCTCAAGTCGAAGGTTCACGAATACCTATCACAACCTTTCGATTCTGTCATTGACTGTCCCGGAGTGAAATCCGTGTGACGAATCGAGAGTGAGTCGGTTCAAGTATACTAATCCAATTAGCATACCTATAACGTGTGCTCCCACTAACCATTAGTGTTCGACAGGCGCTCTCCATGAACACGTCATACAAGTATTCACATAAACTTAATGCCCAGTCAAGTTTCATCGACTTGCGAACAATTAAGTATTTGATCTATAAACATTTCCAATGCCGACCCCATTATCCAATAAAGAGTGGAACGTTTTACTCTCAAATACACGGACTAGTTTCTATATGTATATTTACGAGTCAGGAACGCCAGTAACTACCAGTAAATAAAGAAACATTCATTGCCTTATTATAATGATATACATAATAACAAGTACAATGCCCTCACTCAAGATCCTCTGAGTGGCATTCGAGGGCATACTCCTAACAATCTCCCACTTGCACTCAATGCCACACACTATGGTATCTAATACCCATGTTTTCCAGATGACGCTCCAAGCTAATCTGAGAAAGTAGCTTGGTCAGTGGATCAGCGACGTAGTCGGCTGACTCTACTCTATGCAGCATAATGTATCTCTTTGCGAACAAATTCTCTTACGAGATGATACTCTCTCTCAATATGTTTGGAACTATTGTGAAACCTCGGCTCCCAGGCCTGTGCTACCGCTCTATTATTTTCGTATAAAAATGAAAATAGGCAGTGCAGCACATGGTGTCACGTGAAGTTTACCCAGTAACTTCTTAACCCCTCCTTTGGAGGCCTCCGATGCCGCTTTATACTCAGCCTAATAGGTGGAACCAGCAATCGTGCTATACTTGGGACTACGCCAAGATACTGCTCCTCCATTAAGAGTAAATGTAGCTAGAAGTAGACATAGAATCGTCTTTCTGTCGTTGGAAGTCCAATACAGTGAATCCCACCACATTCAGTTCTCCACTGCCATATTTAAGAATCAGATCTCTAGTCCTTCTAAAGTACTTGAGAACATTCTTTACGGTGGTCTAATGTTCCCTAACTGTGTTAGCCTAAAACCCACTTACCATTCTCCCAGCATGCGCAATGTCAGGTCTCGTACATAATAAAGTATAGATAAGGCTACCCAAATTCCGAAGCATATGGTATATTACTCATTTCCTTTCGTTGTTCCTCACCCAGAGGACACATCTCCGAGGAGAGTTTTATTCTATGTCGCATCGATAGGAACCCTCTTTTAGAGTAATCCATCTTAAATTGCTTTAAGATTTTATCTATATAGAGGGCTTGGGAAAAACTTATCATTCTCTTCGATCTATCCCAGTAGTGTCGAATCACAAGAATATAGGTTTCTTCTCCCAAGTCTTTCATGGAGAAATTACTCGAAAGCCAAGCTTTCATAGAACTGAGCATTCCCACATCATTTCCTATCAGTAGAATGTCATCTACATATAGTACTAAGAATGTGATCTTGCTCCCACTAACCCTCTTGTATACACAAGGTTCCTCTTCATTTTTCACGAAGTTAAACTCTTTGACTGTCTCATCAAAACGAAGGTTCCAACTACATGAAGACTACTATAGTCCATTTCATAGAGTCTACATCCACCATTGCTAGGTCATTAGTCGCGGGTCGGTCTCTTATTTATCACCTGGAACCTCGTGGAAACCCAGTTCCTACAAGTGCATAAAACAATACCTCTCAGGTAATTGAGACACCCTACTAGACCTATGAGGTGTCTGTACTTGTGTTTCAGAAGGTTCGGTTCCAATTTCTTGCACAGGTGTCTCCTAAGGAGTTTCATTGTATTCTTCCAAAGAAATATTTCTACCTGCTCCGCCTTCCTGAATGAACTCATCTTACAGGAAGTGTGCATGGAAAGCAACAACGATCTTTCGATCTTAGGGCATGTAGAATAGATAACCCATCGCCTCAGATGGGAATATAATGAAACGTCTCCTCACGGACCTCGCTTCCATTTTGTCCACCTTAGTCTCCTTGAAATATGCGGGACATCCCCAAATCCTAATGTGATTAAGACTTGGTTTCCTGCCCTCCCACATCTCATGTAGAGTTTTAGGAATGAATTTGGAAGGACATCTGTTCAAGATATTTGCAGCAGTCAGGAGTGTATACCCCACAGGTAAATCGGTAAGTCAGTATAGCCTAGCATGGAACGGACCATGTCCAACAAGGTCTGGTTCCTTCTTTCTGACACACCATTTAACTTAGGAGTGCCTGGAGGTGTTAGTTGTGATACTATTCCATGTTCCATAAGGAACTCATAAAACTCCGTACTCATATACTCACCACCTCGGGCCGACTAAAGTGCTTTGATATGATTTCCATTTTGTTTCTTGACTAGGGCCTTAAATTCCTGGAATTTCTCAAAGGCCTCGGATTTATGTTTCATTAAGTATACATAACCATACCTAGTATGATTATCCATAATAGTAATGAAATCGATATCCGTCACGTCTTCGCTTCCAAAGCACCACAAACGTCGGTATGGATTAATCCCAGTTTATCAGCGGCTCTTTCAAAAGTCCCTGTGAAGGGGGGCTTAGTCATTTTGCCTTTAAGGTAAGATTCACAAGTAGGAAAGGGATCCGATCTCAATGGACCCATAAGTCCATCTTTTTCCATTTTGTGAACCTTGGTCTGACCAACATGACCAAGTCTAAGATGCCATTTCAAAACTTGATTGGTTTTATCCCTACCACGCTTCCTAGTCATAGTATTCACAACGACTTTGTTACTGAGGATTAGATGATACAATCCATTTAACAATGTAGCAGTGCCCACGATTTTATTTCTAAAATAAATTTTGCAGGAACCATCACCAATGAAAAATGAAAAGGGCTTTCCGATCCATGACCGGAATGGATACAATGTTTTTATGCCCCTTGGGCAAAACAAGTACATCTTCTAAAAACAAAGCCGGATTCTAAATCCAAAAAGAAGTGATCCTATGTCGGTTGCCTTGACACTATGCCTGCTTCCAACAGTGACCATCACTTCCCCAGCTCCAAGCTTCCTACTTTGTTCCAGATCCTGATTCACGGTACAAATATGAGAACTAGCACCAGAATCCAGTATCCAAGAATTAGAAAATATAGTAGCAGAACAATTCGTTTCCAAAACTAAAAGTTCTATACCTGAAGCGCCATGAAGAATTAGACAGTCTCTTGCCCAGTGGCCCAGCTCACCGCACTTGAGACATGCATCCTTCTTCTTCTTGTTCTTAGGAACCATCGGGGCCTTGCCCTTACCCTTAAAGTCCTTGACTTGTGGTCCCGTCTGCTTCTTGGTCTTTTTCTTCTTGTTCTTGGACCTCCGAGATCTAGAAGAAATCACAAGGGCAGACTCCTTCATCCGCGGAGTCTTCATCTGAGACTGAGCGGTCACTAGTTTGTTCATTAGCCCAGCTAAATTACATGCAATCTCATTGCAGTTGAAATTCATAACAAACTATGAGAAGGAATCAGAGAGAGACTGTAGGATAAGGTCGGTTTGAAGAGAAGTATCCATCTTAAAATCAAGAGCCTCCAATCTCTCGATCATGGATATCATTTTGAGGATGTGGTCCCCAACCTTCTCATCTTCCTTCATCCTTGCACCGAACAGTTGCTTGGATATCTCATATCTAGCAGTTCGACTGTGCTCACCATAAAGCTCGGTTAAGTGAGATAGAATCTGCCTAGCAGAAGTCATTTTCTCATGAGCTCTCTGAAGCTCATTAGACATAGAAGCCATCATGTAAGCACGGACTTTTATGTCATCCTTAACCCACTTTTTGTGGTTTTCAATCTCTTCCTGATTGGCTCTTGTCCGCACCGGAGGTGCCGGAATATCCGTCTCCAAGACGTATCCCAGTGCCTCTATACTGAGGACTATCATCAGATTGCAGAGCCAATCCACAAGGTTAGGTCCGTTCAAGGTGTTCTTTTCTAGTAGAATTGCGAGTGGATTCACTGTCATATTGAGAGTTATGTCTGCATTAAGTACGACAGATTAATTAGTGACTCATTTAATTATGTTCTGAGTATAGAACTAAGGTCTTTTCTATTCTTGTTACCCAGCTCCCACTATTTTTATCGGAATAACACACTCCCATGTGAAATCCGGAAGTATCGTCGCTCTACTTCATAGTGGTAATCGAGTTCTTTATAAATCTTAATAGAGGGCAACCGAACAGGTTTCTAGTCTATTAATTTTCATAAAGTGGTGTCCAACACCAACCCATCTAATGGACGATTCGATCTTATTTTTCCCCTTGTTCACTCCCCTCAACCTATACAGTTTCTGTGGTTCGTGAACAAGTTAAGTTTATACCATCGATGCAAATCAGTTTCACAATTGAATCTTATCCGGCAACCTATCAGGTTTCTAGGGATAAAATTTGCTCCAACCGAAGGCATCCAATGCGCTCCCAGTAATTTATCCGTCCTCCCCGAACGACTACCCCGATAACTCGGAAGCGTAGCACATCCGGTTTGGATTTCAATTTCCCGAAAACTCGATGGAGGGAAGGGAAACCTTGAAACCTTATAAACTTAATAGTTTGTCGTGGGAGAATTTTCGCAATTAACGTTACACTTTGCACACTAATCATTTAAGCGCGTTTGTGGCATTCATACAATATGAAACAACCATTCACAACCTAGTTGCTACCAACATGTGGTTCATGGACCGTTCCTAGAAAACAAAAACTTCGTATTCTAATTACGAGTCTTCGTCTTGAATCTTCGTCTTCTCGAAATGAATTTTCCTCCGGTCTTCGTCATTACATATAAATTTTACATTGAAAATTGCATCCTAGATACAAATATTTCTAGTAAAATAAATAGGATCACAACGGCCTTTACAACCCAATCGAATAAAACGAACGATTCAAAACTAAGTCCACAAACCACATCCCCATTCAAAAGCATTCATCCAATAAATACTATATAAATGGAAAGCATAGAGATACATCTATACTTCTATTAAAAGAGAGTCGCGACACATGTCATTTTGTAAGTTTTTTGATTTTTTTTCTCTAAAATATAGGTTATATATATATATATATATATATATATATACACATACATACATACATGTATTCTTTAATTTCTAGAAAAAAGAAAATTTTAGATATGTACGAGTTTTATTCCACAACTTACACTCATCTACCAATAAAAAAAATTATTCCTTTAATTTTTTATCTTAAAATTTTAAATATTTAAATTTTTATATCAAGTTTATTTTTAATAAAAAATATATCAAATTAATTCTTATTTCACGATCTTCAATTAGACATCCGTAATGAATATAATAAATTTGATGAATTTACACAACGGCCGATTGCAGAAAAAAATTATATTAGAAAAAATATGAATATTAATTTTCAGTAAAATTAACTGATGTAGTATAAAAATAAATTAACTCATTTTATGAAATTAGATTTAACACCCATATTGCTTACATAAAAAATAAATTATGATATTTATTTAATTATAATAACTAAAAATAATAAACATACTGTGCACACATATATTAGGACTTAATCACATATTACTTTCGTCCCCAAAATTTGTTCCTATTTTTTTTCGGTATGTTCAGAAAATTTATTCATGTAATGGACACTAATTGACTTAACACTATACTAATGTGATACTCTTTCTTCAATTAGATTACACTCGATAATACACTTAATAAGTTTTTATTAATACTATGTTAATGTGTCATGTCGAAGATTCTCACAAACAAATTCGGATATCGAGAATTTATTTTCTAATAAAAAAATATTTTGTCTGGTGCATCGCACAGGAGAACATCTAGTTGATCTAATAAACAATACGAACCGATCCAATCGATTCACACAATCGGTAATATGATAACGTTCAAAATAATTCGGTCGACCATAATTATTCCAATTAATCGAATTTCCCTTATAAAATGAAATATCATAAATCATTTTAATCATATTAAATCCAATTTAACATGCGGGAGATTAATTTTTAAGAATACACGGAAAAATTGAGCCGGGGCGAAAATGGCCTGCCATGGCCGAGTCACTGTCGGCATCCTGCCGGCCAGACACGGCCTGTGTCACCTGACACGATCGGGTTGTGCCGGCAGTATCCTAGACATTCCTGCCAGACACGGCCGTGTCGCTTGATACGGTCGAGTCACTTCCGGAAGCCTGCCGGCAAGACACGGCCCGTGTCGCCTGACACGGTCGGTCCGCTGGCAGCTGCTGCCAGATCGCCGACACGACCGAGTCACCCAGGACACGGTCGAGTCACTCTCGTCTAGAATGCACCTTTTGACCAAAAAATCGTCCGACGACGATTCAGGGCTATATTTTCGACTGGATATCCAATATCAATATTTTTCGACTTTCATATCTCCAATATAAATCATATTTCCCAGAAATTAAAATTTATATTTAGACATAAACTTACGAAAAATACATTTATTACGAACGAAAAACATATACCACGATCATGACTAAAAGGATTCCAAATCATTCACCATCTAATCGAGCATTCCAAATGCCAATATCATATATACGATCGCAAGACCTACGCTCCGATACCATTGTTGGGATTCGGTGCCTAAAACGAAGGCCCAGCGGAAGCGGTAAAATGAAAATTAATTCGATCCGAATCCCTACGAGGATCGATCGAGCTACGTATATACGAATATAATACGAAACACAAGAGATACGAGAAAACATACCCTTGTAGTTCGTTGATTAAATGGTATCCTTCTCTTGAGCTATTCCCCAAGCTTTAGATTATTTTCCTACGATCCAATTTGCTCCAAGCTCTTGGATGATCCAACGCCGAAAGCACCGCGTCTCAATTGCCACGCGCCGGAAAAACGAACGGAACGACGATCACCTTGCTATCCTCCGAGGATACGGCTAGATCTAGGATGATTACGCTTTTGACAATCAAGATTACAACACTCTAAGTGTTTAATCTATAATCTCTCTATCTCATAAATATTTTCTCCAAGAAAATATATGAATGTATGATGAAGAAGATGATGAATATTACGAAGCCTTTTGGAAACTATTTCCTCTCTCCTTTCTTCTCTCAAAAACGTGAGCTCAAGTGTAGGCAAAAGAGATTTGGTCTTCACATATATTCTCATCATATCTCTCCATTCCACCTACCTTTTGACAAAATCACCCAAGGTGATATTTTGTCCCCTTGATTGGTCACAAGGCTTGAACCCCACCAAGTGAAGACCAAGACCAATTGAGGGGTAGGTGATTGGGGCGGCCATCTAGAAGGTGCCGGATGAGTTCGGTCCATTTCGGACTCCCGTGAGTCCAAACAGATAAATTCCGATTCTGTTCCGATATATTTATATCGATTAATTAA
Source organism: Orobanche coerulescens (assembly GCA_033398695.1). Taxonomy (NCBI): domain Eukaryota; kingdom Viridiplantae; phylum Streptophyta; class Magnoliopsida; order Lamiales; family Orobanchaceae; genus Orobanche; species Orobanche coerulescens. Next base: position 66,544,208 of record CM065811.1, on the reverse strand, counting down.
TTCAATTAATTAATCATATCAAATACATAATAACATAATTAATTTCTCCAAGAAATAATTATATTCATGAATTAAATTAATCACCCAGTAATATATTTAATTCATTAGGCCGTAAATCAATTTATCCAATAAATCGATTTAGACATCCAATGTCCCAAATTAGATATCCAATATCTAATATTCATAATGAGATAATAAGCTCGATTCATTCCGTTGTCAATCCTATTGCGTGACTTGGTATGTCCGTCTCAGTCAGCAATGGGAGGAACCAAAGAGTAGTAGCACCACCTAGCCAGCATGGCGGCCTACACTGTACCCCAACTGAGAACGAATGATTGGGATCATTGAAAAACCATTCTGTCGTGAATACCAGTATACGTATAAACCTTTCTTTCAAATGTCCCGATCAAGTTATAGGGTCACAGTCAGTCAAACCCTATCTGTATTTGACGCTATGCATGCGTTAATGCAAATCGAGATCATCGAGCTCTCGTGTATCCAATACAACTAGCTCCAATGCTTTGGTCAAAGACTTATGATTTCATCTGCCAGTAACCGCATAGGACATATAACCCGCTCACTAACGGGAGAAAGAATTCTATCTCGGTATTCAGTAGGACCTGCTACTTGCCCGTCAAGAAGCACGTCGAGTTTGACCCCCGCCTTCCGGTTTACAGGGTCGAACTACTCTAATGAAAATATTGACGTCACAAGCACTTCCCTACTAAATCCTCAAGTCGAAGGTTCACGAATACCTATCACAACCTTTCGATTCTGTCATTGACTGTCCCGGAGTGAAATCCGTGTGACGAATCGAGAGTGAGTCGGTTCAAGTATACTAATCCAATTAGCACACCTATAACGTGTGCTCCCACTAACCATTAGTGTTCGACAGGCGCTCTCCATGAACACGTCATACAAGTATTCACATAAACTTAATGCCCAGTCAAGTTTCATCGACTTGCGAACAATTAAGTATTTGATCTATAAACATTTCCAATGACGACCCCATTATCCAATAAAGAGTGGAACGTTTTGCTCTCAAATACACGGACTAGTTTCTATATGTATATTTACGAGTCAGGAACGCCAGTAACTACTAGTAAATAAAGAAACATCCATTGCCTTATTATAATGATATACATAATAACAAGTACAATGCCCTCACTCAAGATCCTCTGAGTGGCATTCGAGGGCATACTCCTAACATTAGTTACAAAAAAGACCAACTTCTTCCTATCATACCTTTAACGTAAATTTAATATCTATTACATGGTGAACCATAATTCTCATAATATCCCCGGGTAATTCATGTAATTATATCGCATCAATAATAAGTTAATAGGCTCTCTGATATTACGAATTTGTTAGTTTCATAGTAATTCATGTAATTATATCGCATCAATAATAAGTTAATAGGCTCTCTGATATTATGAATTTGTTAGTTTCATACATATTATGCTTTCATATGAAGATGCTGGATTTTATTAAAAACAAATGGTACTTAGAACTTCATGTCGCATTTAATCATTTTATATATATGTCGGTGTCAACCGCTGTACCCTTTCCTTCATCATCGCTTCTTCCTTCATCCTCCAGAGTCTACATACATTCACATATCAGGTCCTTCCACAAAAATTCCACCAAAATCAGCAATTTGGTATACAAATGAACATGGATATATTTAATCACATTTGGGTATTCAGTATAATTTACCTCAAGCATTTTGAATTACTCTGTGGAGTCATTTTTTTATCAAAGATTTAGTATATGTTCCATCGAACAAACCTCGGCATACCTCTTAGGATTTGTCCTTATGGTACTTTTTCAGCTTCGTGTTCTCAAGCACCTAATAATGTACAAGCAGAGTACACCTATTGATTGTTTTTGGGTTATCCTTTTCATAATTACGTAGTCCTCTCATCAAAAAATAAACGAATGACCCAACTCATTTTTATTTACCCAAGTTTTTCTAACTCTAAACAATCCTCACAAAATCCCAATAGTGCTCAAACCACTCTTGCATAAAAAATGTTCCAAGTAGATATATCAACAAAAGCGACGTATCCTTACTGGCATCAACTTCTTTGTTGTCCACCTCCTCTTCCAATCATTCCTTAATATTTATATATTTGGCCTGATTTGTTTCTTGATCGTTGAGAATATTTTTTTGGGATCCATGCCCATCATCCGCAGTATTTATTGGATTAATTATTGTCTGATTGCCCAGGTAGTCAGCTTGAATGTGGAACAACAGTTCCATATCAATCTCCTTAATGTACCGGCGTTTCTCACCAAATTGGAAATAGCTTTCGTCTACCATAAAATGTCGCATGATAATTTCAAAATCCAGATCACTCTTCTTTGAAATAAAATTAATTTCAAGTGAATTCTTAAAACACAAAAAAATATTTGCAAATGATGTTTTTAAAGAAAATTCCAACTTTCAGCTAGAATCATATTGCGGAAATCCTCCACCAACTGCCGAAGCATATAAATACTATATCTTTGTTTCGCATCATCTTTCTGTTTCTGGTTGTCGTTAATGGTTTTCTTCTTTGTCGCATCACCATGATGAACAAACTTTTGGATTGTGACGATTGAATTTTCTTTTTTCCCTTCTGTTCAACGGACCTAGTTTTCTATAAAGCTGTCTCCGATCCCTTGTGTGTGGTCTCTTTGGTATTTCCGTAGCATCCTCTGATGTTACCTCGGTGTGCGGTGCACTTCTTTTCTTCCCATTCTTCACAATTTCAAGTGCTTACTACATCAAGACAATCGCATGGTGTTTAAAATGAGCAGAATAAATATAACATAAATTACAGTTTTTATGCTTTGCTAAATCCAAGTGAGAATTTATTATGTTTAGGTATCTTTAATACTTGATAATATACATTCCCCATAGATACACATACATTCCTCAACCATTAAAATAGTATTATCAAACGGCTATACATTTAACCTAACATGAAGCACTTCAGTATACTGGTTAAATGTGCAGGCTTTCTAGCTACTTTAGCGTTATTTTACCTGACAATAGATGGAAAAATCTCAACGGACCAAAACCAGTCTTACATTATCATGAAAAAATATACAAACAACAACCAGTCCATAATCTAAAAAATTTATAAACCATCATGCATTCCAAAACTCGGTTCCTAATCGTCTATATGGGCAATCATAACAGAAAATCTTGTACGAATGCTATGCGTTAGCATCTTAAACTAGTACGGCAACATTGTAAAATTGTATGTTAGGCTTCTCCCTTTTTCTTATGTTTATTATCAGCTAGTAATTTTACTAACTTAAATAATTCCTTTTATGTTTATGACTTATTCCTTATGCCATTACAATTAACATGTAGTTGGGCATAATTGACATGGTTACCATAGCCTGAATGATCCATGTCGGATGGTCATTTCCTCATAATACTAATATGTAATAAATATGACCGTCTGGTAATTTGATATACCTTTACGCTTTTCGTGTGGTAAGACAACTACCAGTTTTTTATTACTAATAGGTAATATTGAAATTTCATTTCTCTACTATATGTAGCAATATCTAATTACCATATGGTCAGATTATATTATTTTATGTGAAACAGAAAAAAAAGTAATCGAACACATAAACTCCAGCGGACAAGAATAGGGCTCGAAAACAATCTTGCATGCCAATACGGGCTTTAGGCGATAAGTCATCTTACCAATAAACAAGACTTAGTTGACTTAAACAACCATGTTTTTAGACGATAAGTCATCTTAAGTTATTTTCTGTAAAACAAAGAAAAAAAGGAAGACATATAAACTCCTACAAACAAAAATAGGGCTGCAAAACAATCTTACATGTCGATACGATTGTGTAATTAACATTTTTCATTCACCTTGGACGAAGAGATCATCTAAATTCAAAGTTACCATATGGTCATCTGAAATTATTTTATGTAGAACAGATAAAAACATAAATGAAACACATATAAACTCCGACGAACAAAAATAGGACTCCAGAACAATCTTACATACTGGTGTGGTTGTGTGCGTAAGTTTTTCCATTTATGTTGGAAGAGATCACCCAAAACTCGGCTTGCTTTCTTCGCATCCCTCGCACCACCTCACTTTGCTGATTTCAAACTTCTGCTCTCAGTGGTATACAGTAAAGCAAATGGAGGGGAAAAGACATGGTGCTTTAAATAGGCTTTTTGGCTAAACAACGTACCCTTGGTGTGTGTGATGGGATGGAGAGTATTAATGTTACAAATGTATTTCGGTACATTACAAAAGATTTGAGTTATGGGTTAAACAATTAAAGTAATTGTGTTTTGAGTCGCTTTTATTTTATCTTCATAGTTTTGGGTCAAAAACCAACGTAAATTTATCAAAAAATACAGAATCAAAAAAGTTGAGAAATTTTTAAAATAAATACACATGTATGTGCCTTAGTTTGCAAGTTATGGGCTTTACTAATTAGGGTAGGATTAAACGTATTGTAATCTCTCCCTATAAATAGGAATATAATTAATGAGAACAACACAGCTTTTTCCTGCCCTTTTGTCTACTTTTACATTCTATACAACACGTTATCAGCTGAGCAAGAAAAATCGTCCGAATGTTCTGCTGAAAATTAAAAAACAAAAAAAAAAAAAAACCCTAAGGCTCTATTTAGTTCAGGAAAATTATTCCACCTTTCCAGAATAATATTCTAATATACAAGAGAATTTAGAAAACATGTTCAGAAACAATTCATTTGGAATAATTTGGAATAAGCGGTATTCCAATATTCCATTTTCTGAAAAGCAAGTGAAATTTGGAAAGCAATCTCACTGTTTCAAATTTGCTAATATTCAAAATTTGGAATAATTAAATACCACGTATTCCAAATTAGAAAACTGGACTGTTTCTGAACATATTTTCTCCAATTTTCCATATTTTTCTGAAAATGGAATATTTTAAAATATTCTTGAAAAATTTAGAATAGAATAATGAAATACTTATCCGTGACTAAACAGGCCCTAATTTTCCCTTCGTAGTCTTCGCCACGAATTTGCCCAACTGCAGCCACCCCGGACCCGAAACCCTAAATTCGGCCATCTTCTTCACCAACCCACCCGCCGACACCACCTTCAGCGACCATCCCGATACAGATCAAAACTCCACGCACCGACCCCGATCTACAGACCGGAGACCGTCCTCCTCTGGCTGAGCCACCATGAGATCCAATCTGTCCGCTTCCCGCAAAGCCTCGACGCACCCGTACAGATCGGACCAGCAACTGCCAACACTATTTCCCACTGCGACCGCCAACCCTAATCCCCATAGCCGTCGTCGCACTAGATCTGTCCATCCAAGAGCACGGCAACATACCATCACCAACCTTCTTCTGGTAAAACGCGAAAATCGAACCATATTAGCGACATAAAGCGAGGAGAAGGGACAAAAAATACTGAACTCACCAAATTTAACAGTTCTCTTGTAATGACGTCCATGTCCACACTTCACTTCACGATTAGATGCTTTGGCTACAAAATGATGCTTCGCGTTGATAAATATGGGGTTTCTAAGATTCGGTCCATGTGCTCCGAGTCATCCGGGTCCGAATTGGAACAGAGTGTGAAGAAGATTATTGGTGAAAATCCAGTCGTGGTTTACTCCAAAACGGGGTGTTAATACTGATGGAGGAGAAGTCTTTGTTCGAGGGACTCGGTGTGGAGCCGTTTGTTGTTGAAATTGGACGAGTTAGCAACTTATTAACATACAGATATAAATATTCGATGGTGGATATTCGCTTCAATTTTTTGAATCCCGACCTGCGTTGGCCGCGCCTGATCCGTCGCTCTTTGTCATCTGAGTGCAACCCCCAGATCTGCCCGACTCACTCCAGGGACCCAATCTGGTCCGTGCAATTGACCGACCCGTGTCAGTTGTACCAACCCAGAACCCTTAATCGCTCTATATGCTTTAAACAATTTTGTTGCATATCTATATTTTATAAATTTATTATATTTATGCCTAATTAAACCAATTAAAGCATGTTGCATTAATAACTTCAAGTACTATGTAATTGCACCATAAGACTTAGATATCATGTCTATACTTATTTGATTGTATTTCTTATATGTATATAGATATATTCCGAGGAATTATATGTATATATATTGCATGCATATATAGATATGACATGTGATTAGGGCACATCCATAGTAGACTTTAGATGACTCGTTTTCTACTGCCTATAACTCTATACCATGATAACGAAACGTCATGTGTATTCAGATATCACATCAAGACCATGATCATATCTTGGTTCTAAACAAAATAATCTCATTATTGAATAATTTATCATGGACGAACTCATGATTATATGAAACATATTCACTTGCTTCTCTTGTTTACGAATATGGCTAATCCAACTCGTTCAAATCAGCCTTAGTGCCATACTTTTTGTTCATACAGACAACGAATCGTTTAGAAAAATGAAAGCTAGCACGCTGATGTTCTTAGGCGAAATCTCGACCCCAACTTATGGCAGGAATACCTTTAGTTGAAATCCCAACGAACTTTGGGATGCCCTTAAGGGCAATTTCGAAAATACTATTTTTCGAGTAGACCGTGTAGTGGGACGAAATCCGCTTGCTTTATTATAACGAGTCAATAATTTCAATAAAGATTTGCTCCGCCTTAAGGCACGTTTATTGTGTTGTAAAACGAAACTCACTAAAGACGACATGATCCAGAAGAAACTTTATAATTTCCCTACTTAAGTGCTTATACTAGCGAATCAGCATATGCTGGAGTATATTATGTTAAGTCTGTCGGGACAAAGCAAGTTCCCAAGGCTAGTAATGGCAAAGCAAAATGTGGAAATAACCCCGGCAAAAGGGGAATGGACGTGCCAATCACAAACCACATGGAATGAACTCGCATGGCGGAAAGGGATGTGGCAGTCATATACATGGTCATGGTTGTGGTCGTGGAGGCTCTTCCGATCTTCCAGTATAGTGAGAAGAGATGATGCTCCTGGCCCCCAAGAAATGAGTTGGTTCCTAATGTGAGATTGTTGATATTGGTATAAGAACTGGCATGCAATCAAATATTTCATAGTCGGTTATAAGAGATATTGAGATTCTGACGAATAGGAGACTTAATATATAGAAGAAGACGATCATGACAGGACCCCCGAAGTCACTTTCACATTTACCGTTGGCAGTATTGTCATATACGTGCCGAAGTCATTATACTCCCACCCTCTATGACTAATTTTACTAATAGACGTTTTGATATTTTTCAGTAATGGTCTGATGCATTTTGGTTTCGAATAATTTATTATTATTGCTTGCGTATATAAGTGACTGCCTTTATTCTAAGTACTGAATATTGTTCATGTGCTTATGGTTCAAAGTTTTTAGTACTCGTGTTCTCGTTTGACGAATGTGTCTAGGAACACTCGAGTGATAGGTTGATGGTAATAGCTTATAAATGTATTAGTGACTATGATGATTGGATCATCCCACTTCATCCAAGGACATGGCACCACCCGGTTCTTGATGCCTAACAGCACCGTTTTACAGTCACCGCCACTCTATATGCATTGAGAGTGATTAACTCGAACCTTACAAAGCTTCAAGGATATATGTATCAATGACTTTCATGTTGAAACCCATTGTGAGAATGGAATAGAGTATCTCTTATATCACCTCTAATGACTGAGGTCGCAAGCGCATCTTAGAAAAACTTACGAGTCAATCGAGTGGACTGTACGTCACTGCAATTAGGGTTGTGGAATCTTATGTGATTACCTATAATGAACTTTGGGACGCTAACTCGTACATGCTTTGGCATTATCGATTGGGGCTTCTAGGTCATAACATGGTGATATGCATGGACATATTTTTCTTTCGCGTGTAAAGTAGAAGCGGGCAACAAACCCACATAACAAACTTTGCTGGTGTTCCTTAAGCTATATTGTCTAAAGCAACGGAGACATCCACTCCTTCTACACGTTTGACCCTATCGAATGCATATCGTCTCTTCTGCAAAGTTTGCGTTTTAGCCAAAGTAGGAGCGAGACCTTCATACGCTAAAGATGTGAAAATTCCATTTTTATATAGGATTCAAATAGATATTTGTGGACCGATTCAACTAGAGTGCAGACCATTTAGATGTTTAATGGTTCTGGTTGGCGTTTCGATATGCTGGTCACATATCGCCCTCTTGTAAACTCAAAATGCTGCTTGTGCAAAGCTTCTAGCACGGATTATCTGTCTAATGGTTTACCATCCTGGCCACCATGTTAGGTCTATAAGACTTGGTATTGCTGGAGATTTCACATCTAAAGTACTTGATGAATACTGCATGTCGATTGGGATAGACAAAAAACGTCTCGTCCGCCATATTGATACGCAAAATGGTCTTGCAGAGGCAACCATTGTTGGGTTTCGGTTCAGCATCCTGCCTGCATGGGCTTAAAAATGCGCGAGACGCGACTTGCGATTCGACCCGTGAGATCTATACTAGGAAGTGGTTAAATGAATTAATTTGGACTACTCATACCAACAAGATGCATATTCTTTTCTGGTATCCATCTCATAGAAATTACAAAGTTAAGCGTGCTTGGCCTGGAGTAGTTATGAGATGGGTGACCCCCTGGGAAGTTTCTCAGTGTGCGAGTGAGTGAGGACAAAACGCGCTACAAAGACTCGTGTTGGTACAATGAGGATAGTTTTCATCATTCTGGGGCCAATAATTGGTATCGGAGAAGGTAACAGGTCTGAATTCCCTCGGAGTATCCTACGGTGGAGGCTGAAAGAGTATTGGAACTAAGAGGCGGGCATGTAGCAGATGTTGGCACTTGGTCGGAACTAAGATGCTGGTGCAGTGAAGATTCTCATGTGCTGGAGGACTGTGTGATCAAACTTAGTATACTGGAACTGAGATACTGGTGCTGCGAAAGTAAACGGAGCTGGAATATATGCTGATGTCAAGTGTTGGAGGATTGTGTGAATGAATCCAGCCGTTAGAGGGCTGTGTGTGTAATGCCCGGATAAATGGTGTATTTACCTTGTACTCGACCTTGTATGATCTCGACTTCATGATGTTATAAATCGTAGTTTGGTTTCCCGTATTTGTATCCTTATGTTTTTATATATCTTCAACATTTCATGCATGATTCTGCACGTACTTACGTACGCTATCAGGCGTCCATAACGTACGCTAAATATTCAGTATTACGTACGTTATATGATGTTCTTAACGTACGTAAGCTTAGTCAACTTGGGTTCGGATAAGGGTCGGCGTTTGGGGGCCGAGGAAGGGGCCGGGGGAGATTCGTGTGATTTCCGCGTGAACCTGAACATAGGTGTTACGTACGCTATGGTGCATGTTTTACGTACGCTAAGGACATGGATATTACGTACGTAAACCACAAGTGATTACGTACGTAAGGAAATGGCGAAATCAGGCCAGTGAACTCTGGTCAGACGATTACGTACGCTAAATCTAAGGTATAACGTACGTTAAGCTTGTTACGTACGTAAGGGTGATTGTATAACGTACGTAACGTCCAGAAATCTATTTATAGAACCCGATCCTCATTTCATTCCCCACTTTTGCTTTGGCCGATTTTTGTGCTCTTGAGACTATCCTTCACCTCATATCCCCCATATCATCATCTACCTCCGATTTTTGGAAGCCTAGACCGTGTAAGTTGGTGATCAAGCTTCCGGTGAAGAGTTTATTGAAGATTTTCTTCATTCTTACATCTCTTAAGGTATGTTACGATTCACCAAGCTAGAGTTTACATTCGTAGCTATACTTTGAGCTTATTTTGGAAATCATTGGACTAGTTAATGATCTTTTGAGTCCAAAGACCATATTTTGGAGTTTAGAACCCGATTATACCTTGTCTCTCTTCCGTTATTTAGAGCATTGATTTAGCCTCGATGGATGAAAACCTTAACTTGTAGCATCCTTAATTCGTGGGAGTAATAAGCATGATTTCAGTTATATTCTCTGATCCCTTTTTATGTTCCATTGGAGAATTCATATATGTTAGAAGAAATTGTTATGACAATGTCCTCCATGTTCTTGAGGTAATATATATCGACCAGGTCCTTGAACTTAAACCGAATCACCGTAGTGTCGTTTTCCTTGCGTAATATTTAAGCATGCTTGTCGTCTTGAGTAATATTGGGGGTCGAATCATCATAGTCGATCATATGAGGATTTGACATTCATTTCCTTATTTAACACGAAACCCGCAACACCTTGTGAAACAATGAACTTTTAAACAACGGTATTTCATATTCGAAATGATCGTTCAGCCCTTATAGAGTGCCTTATCGTTCCCGGTTCAGTTCTTACCTAGTGTTCTAACCGTGAACCAACCTAGTGTCACTACTTTACGATCTTAATATTAGTATTCGGTGAGCGTATGTTAGTATCGAGTGGTATGTTAAGTTCCTTGTATCTCTTTTTGAACAAGGTGTGAGCCTTGCATAGGGGTCGATCGTGGGGCGGTGACATACGGACGCGTGACGTTTGTTGGAGTATTTCATTCTTGCCATTTCCGAGGCAAGTATCATATGTCGAGTTCGATTTATATTGAAACTTTGATCATGCTTGTGGTTTTGTTCATGTTGTTGAATATGAGATGTATTTCTGAAATTTCTCGTGGTATTCGTTGTTATTTGTTCGTATTGATGAACATATTGAAATGCATATATGTATGCATAGTTGATTGATTTATGGTATAAATGATCCGAGGGGATCATGAGGATCTATCTTGAGGCGCTGGATCGAATGTCCACCATGCGTTGGTCCGACGGATCATCATGGGGATCTATCTTTGAGGCGCCGGATCGGCCGGACGGGTTTTCCACCATGCGTTGGTCCGACGGGATCATCATGGGGATCTATACCAAGGCGCTGGATCATTGGATTACCCTGTACTATGTTGATGGAATCGTGAGGATTCGCATCGTTGGATTCCGATGACGGAAGTCCGTTTTGCTTGTTTATGATGTATTGATGATTTATGTATTATGATACTTGTACTAGCATTATTTTGCTAACCCCTTCGGGGGTGGACATTGTTTTGATGTTCAGGTAGCCGAGAGGCGGGAAGCAACCACAGTTCCGACAGGATGATGAAATGGCTCAGTGATGTGGTCGAGGTTTATTTGTTTTTGGGATTTGTCTTCTTGGTTCATCTTAGTACTCGAGTACGTGTGTTTTAATAATGTCATGTTCGATATGATTGTAAAAGTTAACTCTTTGGATCAGTTGAATAAGTTCTATGTTTTGAATTTCAGTTGTACAGTTGGATTATATTTACTTTTCTTTTAATTAGCCTTGTAAATCCTTACTTAAAGGGTTTACGGCGCTGTAATTATTCCGAATATCTCGGGGTGTTACAGATTATGGTATCGGAGCTAAGATCCATGGATATCTTGGCAGTCGGGTTAGTTGGGTCTGTTTACGTTATTTGATTATTGGTCGGTTGTAACATCACTGCTGAGCCAGCATCGTCGTGTGGACCGTGGTTGTAAGTTTCCTAATCTCGAATACTACCGTTTTATTTGATTCATGCTTTGTGAACATTGATGGATTTTCTTTTAGAAAGTTTGCCCTGAATATTGAGTATTTGTGTTTACAGTATGTTGAGAGGAGGTCGTGGACGCGGACGCAGTCGTGGACGAGGACGTGTGAATGCGAGACAAGAAGATTCGCTGTCTACCCCAGAAGTAACCGCTAGCCAAACGGATTCCCATTCCGGGGGACAACAGGTATCAGCAAATAATGATGCAGATCCTAACGTGCCGGGAGTGCTTCAACAGGTGGTTGCTCAGATAAACCAATTTGCTCAAGTTGTGGATCGCATGCAGACGGCGATGGGACAGCAGCATAACGTGGATAATCGAGGAGATAGATGGCTTACCGAGGTGATCAAATTGCATCCTCCGAAATTTGATGGTTCGGCTGAGACGCTTTCTTGGGATCACTGGCTGAAGGAGTTAGAGAAGATTTTTGCGGGGATTAACTATCCCAACGACAGAAAGGTTCCGGTCGCCCAGTATCTTCTGACAGGGAGGCTTTCGACTGGTGGGAGGCCATTCGACCGGAGGAGCACAGTGTTGACTGGACGGAATTCAAATTGATGATGGAAGCGTAGTATTGTCCTCGCCCAGTTAGAGAAGCCCGAGTTCGGGAGTTTTTCTCACCACAAAATTCAGAAGCATCTGTGACGGACGTGATTAAGACCTTTAATCAACAGCTGACTTATGTGCGCCACTTGGTCAGGACCGAGGCGGAAAGGATTTTCCATTTTGACATGCGAATGAAGCCGAAAATTCAGCAATATATGTCCGGATTTGAATGTACCACCTTGCGACAGTATCAGGACAAGGCGTTGGCCTATGATATGAAGGAGGCAGCAGTAGAGAAATCGACGGAAGCAAAGAAACAGAAAGTGTCTGGCAACTTCACGGAGAATAAGAGTAGCGGGCCTCGCAGGGGTCAGTCCTCTTATCATCCATCCAGGAGACCTCCGCATCCTTCTCGAGGTGGAAAGAAGTTCCGGGCAGCACCAACTGTTTCAGACGCAGGGAAGAAGTGTTATAACTGTGGCAAAGCGGGACATGTACGACGTGATTGTTTCGCGCCTGCTGTGACATGTTTCGAGTGTGGACAGGAAGGACATCGCGCAACGTTTTGTGGGAATGCGACCCGATCTTTTGGTACTCGCACTCCTGTCTGCAGGTTCGAAGGACACTAGTGTAAACCGAGCCTTGTGAGCGGTTTCCCTTGCAGAATGTTGGGAAAAGAGGCATCCGATCTTGGGTCCGTTCCTCCGCGTATTTACGAGATGAAGAAGGATGATCGAAAGCAGTATTTGCATCGAGTGCGATTCGAGATCCTTTTGCAACCGATTAGTGTCTTGTTCGATTTGGGAGCTACGCATTCTTTTATATCTTTGAAGCTGTGTTAATCGTTTGAAAATCTCGTGCTTGTATGATTGTGAACCTTATGTTGTGGGATTAGGCGGAGAGAAAATTGTGGGAACCCTAGAAGCTAGGGATTTTCCAGTAACTATAGGAGGGAGAGATTGGCTATCGAACCTTATCGTGGTTGACATTTACGGTGACGATTTAATTCTCGGAGACGATTGGCTCAACCGTTATGGAGCTATTCTGAATTACCGAGAGAGAGTCATTTCTATCATTGCCGATGACGGATCTGAACACTTATTCCGAGGATGGAGACCAGGAAGCTCGGGAAAATTGATCAAAGCAATGAAAGCCGTGAAATAATCAAGCGGGGATGTCACGGACTTTGGTGCTATGCCATGAGGAAAGAGGAAGGAGTAGAGCTCTCGTCTATTTCGATTGTGAATGAGTTCTCGGATGTATTTCCTGACGAACTACAGGTTACCTCCGCAGAGAAGTGGAATTCACTATCGAATTAGAGCACAGGCAGCTCCTATTTCCAGAGCACCATACCGCATGGCGCCAACCGAGATGTATGAACTAAAGAAGCAATTGGAAGAATTATTACAGAAGGGTTACATTCAACCTAGCGTTTCTCCTTGGGGAGCACCCGTTCTCTTTGTCCGGAAGAAAGATGGATCCCTCCGATTATGTATTGATTACAGGGAATTAAACAAAGTGACGATCAAGAACAAGTATCCGATACCTCGGATCGACGACTTGTTTGATCAATTGCAAGGGGCAAGGGTATTCTCGAAGATTGACTTGCGATCAGGATACCATCAGTTGAGAATTGAGAAATCGGATATACCGAAGTCTGCTTTTTCCCATCGACGCATTATGAATTTGTAGTGATGCCATTTGGACTTACCAATGCTCCTGCGGTATTTATGCAATTGATGAATCGGGTATTCTTAGAATACTTGGATAAATTTGTGGTCGTCTTCATCGATGACATATTGATATATTCGAAAGACACAGAGGAGCACGCTGATCATTTCGTGTGGTTTTGAGCATCTTGAGGAAGGAACAGCTGTATGCAAAGCTTTCCAAATGCGAGTTCTGGCTTAGGGAAGTAACTTTCCTTGGGCATGTGATATCAGCTAACGGAGTTTAGGTGGACCCGAAGAAAGTCGAAGCAATCTTGGAATGGGAAGCTCCTATTAACGTGAAAGAAGTCCGGAGTTTCTTAGGACTTGCCGGATATTATCGCCGTTTTGTTGAGTGATTTTCCAAAATTGCTCGTCCGCTCACTCAGCTGTTACAGAAAACTCAAAAGTTCACGTGGGATGAGAAATGCCAGGCTGGTTTTGATGAACTTAAGAAGAGACTGACGACAGCACCTATATTAGCGTTACCAAATGGGACGGATGGATTCATGGTATACAGCGATGCTTCAAATCGAGTGCAGGATGTGTGTTGATGCAGAGGGATAAGGTGATCGCCTACGCTTCTCGGCAGCTGAAACCGTACGAAGTTAATTACCCGACTCATGATCTGGAGCTAGCAGCCGTGGTCTTTGCCCTAAAAATTTGGCGACATTACTTGTATGGCACTCGTTGTCAGATCTTCACCGATCACAAGAGCCTCAAATACATTTTCAGTCAGAAAGAATTAAACATGAGGCAGAGAAGGTGGCTGGAATTGATCAAGGATTACGACTTGGAAATTCTCTATCATCCGGGTAAAGCAAACGTAGTAGCCGATGCATTGAGCCGTAAACCTGTTTCTCTTCGAGTGTTGGAAGCACTTACATCCCAAACCAGCATTCAACGGGAACTGATCCGCGAAGGGATTGAAGTATGGGCACCAGGAATCCAAGGGCAACTTATGTGATGGAACTGACTTCATCACTAGTCAAGGAGATCAAGTCTAAGCAGTTGGACGATTCTCTGATCCTTCGATTATGTGACGAAGTAAAGAAAGGAAAAGCCCCAGGATTCGTGTTACAAGACGATGGAGTTCTGAGATTTCAGAATCGACTTTGCGTTCCCGATGATGGTGATTTGAGACGGACTATTTTGAAGGAAGCTCACAGCGCGCC
Organism: Orobanche coerulescens; assembly: GCA_033398695.1. NCBI lineage: Eukaryota > Viridiplantae > Streptophyta > Magnoliopsida > Lamiales > Orobanchaceae > Orobanche > Orobanche coerulescens. The sequence goes on along the minus strand of CM065811.1, from coordinate 66,529,185 downwards.
ATATTCCATTCACCCAGGCAGCAGTAAGATGTATAAGGATTTAAAACAAAATTTATGGTGGGGAAATATGAAGAAGGACGTGGCAGAGTACGTTTCGAAGTGCTTGACTTGTCAGCAGGTTAAGATTGAACATCAGCGACCTGCCGGAATGTTAAAGCCGCTTCCGATCCCTGAATGGAAGTGGGAGGACATCTCGATGGATTTCATCACCAGTATGCCAAGGACTAGAACGGGAATGAACATGATTTGGGTTGTAGTTGATCGACTAACCAAGTCGGCTCATTTCCTAGGGATTAAAGATACATGGGGGCCCGAGAGATTGGCGCGAGTATTTATTGCGGAAATAGTCAGATTGCATGGGACGCCGAAGACCATTATTTCGGATCGAGATGGTCGTTTCGTGTCGCACTTCTGGAAAGCAGTTCATAGGGCTTTGGGAACTGAGCTCAATTTTAGCACGGCTTATCATCCCCAAACGGACGGTCAGTCCGAAAGGACTATACAGACAGTAGAGGACATGCTTAGAGCTTGTGCATTAGATTGGTCAACTGATTGGGAAGTTCATTTGCCCTTGATCGAGTTCACCTATAATAACAGTTGACATGCTTCTATTAAGATGGCACCATTTGAAGCTTTGTACGGGAGAAGATGCCGATCACCCCTGTGTTGGGATGATTCTTCGGATTTGATCGGGACGGAACCGGAACTAATAGTTCAGACTCAAGAGAAGATAGCTTTGATTCGGGAAAGACTATTGACTGCCCAGAGTCGACAGAAGTCTTATGCAGATGTACGTCGTCGCCCTCTAGAGTTCGACATTGGAGTCCACGTATTATTGAAAGTGTCTCCTATACGAGGGATTTTCCGTTTTGGGAGGAAAGGTAAGCTGAGTCCGAGATATATCGGGCCATTTGAGATCCTCGAGAGAGTTGGGGATTTAGCATACAGGTTGGCCTTACCGCCATCGTTGAGTCATGTTCACAGTGTGTTTCACGTATCCCAATTGCGGAAGTATGTACCAGATCCCAATCATATTATTGATTTCGACGAGATCGAGATAGCTAATGATGGCACCTTCGAAGAGAGACCAATCAAGATACTCGAGATTGAGGAATAAACCGATCTCCTTGGTAAAAGTTCAGTGGTCTCGACATGGAGTCGAAGAAGCAACTTGGGAGACGGAGGAGAGTATGAAGTCGAGATACCCAGAATTATTTTCGTTTTAAGTTTCGGGCCGAAACTTCTTTTTAGAGGGGTAGTATGTAATGCCCGGATAAATGGTGTATTTACCTTGTACTCGACCTTGTATGATCTCGACTTCATGATGTTATAAATCGTAGTTTGGTTTCCCGTATTTGTATCCTTATGGTTTTATATATCTTCAACATTTCATGCATGATTCTGCACGTACTTACGTACGCTATCAGGCGTCCATAACGTACGCTAAATATTCAGTATTACGTACGTTATATGATGTTCTTAACGTACGTAAGCTTAGTCAACTTGGGTTCGGATAAGGGTCGGCGTGTGGGGGCCGAGGAAGGGGCCGGGGGAGATTCGTGTGTTTTCCACGTGAACCTGGACATAGGTGTTACGTACGCTATGGTGCATGTTTTACGTACGCTAAGGACATGGATATTATGTACGTAAACCACGAGTGATTACGTACGTAAGGAAATGGCGAAATCAGGCCAGTGAACTCTGGTCAGACGATTACGTACGCTAAATCTAAGGTATAACGTACGTTAAGCTTGTTACGTACGTAAGGGTGATTGTATAACGTACGTAACGTCTAGAAATCTATTTATAGAACCCGATCCTCATTTCATTTCCCACTTTTGCTTTGGCCGATTTTTGTGCTCTTGAGACTATCCTTCACCCCATATCCCCCATATCATCATCTACCTCCGATTTTTGGAAGCCTAGACCGTGTGAGTTGGTGATCAAGCTTCCGGTGAAGAGTTTATTGAAGATTTTCTTCATTCTTACATCTCTTAAGGTATGTTACGATTCACCAAGCTAGAGTTTACATTCGTAGCTATACTTTGAGCTTATTTTGGAAATCATTGGACTAGTTAATGATCTTTTGAGTCCAGCACCATATTTTGGAGTTTAGAACCCGATTATACCTTGTCTCTCTTCCGTTATTTAGAGCATTGATTTAGCCTCGGTGGATGAAAACCTTAACTTGTAGCATCCTTAATTCGTGGGAGTAATAAGCATGATTTCAGTTATATTCTCTGATCCCTTTTTATGTTCCATTGGAGAAATTCATATATGTTAGAAGAAATTGTTATGACAATGTCCTCCATGTTCTTGAGGTAATATATATATATCGACCAGGTCCATGAACTTAAACCGAATCACCGTAGTGTCGTTTTCCTTGCGTAATATTTAAGCATGCTTGTCGTCTTGAGTAATATTGGGGGTCGAATCATCATAGCCGATCATATGAGGATTTGACATTCATTTCCTTATTTAACACGAAACCCTCAACACCTTGTGAAACAATGAACTTTTAAACAATGGTATTTCATATTCGAAATGATCGTTCAGCCCTTATAGAGTGCCTTATCGTTCCCGGTTCAGTTCTTACCTAGTGTTCTAACCGTGAACCAACCTAGTGTCACTACTTTACGATCTTAATATTAGTATTCGGTGAGCGTATGTTAGTATCGAGTGGTATGTTAAGTTCCTTGTATCTCTTTTTGAACAAGGTGCGAGCCTTGCATAGGGGTCGATCGTGGGGCGGTGACATATGGACGCGTGACGTTTGTTGGAGTATTTCATTCTTGCCATTTCCGAGGCAAGTATCATATGTCGAGTTCGATTTATATTGAAACTTTGATCATGCTTGTGGTTTTGTTCATGTTGTTGAATATGAGATGTATTTCTGAAATTTCTCGTGGTATTCGTTGTTATTTGTTCGTATTGATGAACATATTGAAATGCATATATGTATGCATAGTTGATTGATTTATGGTATAAATGATCCGAGGGGATCATGAGGATCTATGCTGAGGGCGCTGGATCGAATGTCCACCATGCGTTGGTCCGACGGGATCATCATGGGGATCTATCTTTGAGAAGCCTGGATCGCTGGACGGGTTTTCCACCATGCGTTGGTCCGACGGGATCATCATGGGGATCTATACCAAGGGCGCTGGATCGCTGGATTACCCTGTACTATGTTGATGGAATCGTGAGGATTCGCATCGTTGGATTCCGATGACGGAAGTCCGTTTTGCTTGTTTATGATGTATTGATGATTTATGTATTATGATACTTGTACTAGCATTATTTTGCTAACCCCTTCGGGGGTGGACATTGTTTTGATGTTCAGGTAGCCGAGGAGCGGGGAAGCAACCACAGTTCCGACAGGATGATGAAATGGCTCAGTGATGTGGTCGAGGTTTATTTGTTTTTGGGATTTGTCTTCTTGGTTCATCTTAGTACTCGAGTACGTGTGTTTTAATAATGTCATGTTCGATATGGTTGTAAAAGTTAACTCTTTGGATCAGTTGAATAAGTTCTATGTTTTGAATTTCAGTTGTACAGTTGGATTATATTTACTTTTCTTTTAATTAGCCTTGTACATCCTTATTTAAAGGGTTTACGGCGCTGTAATTATTCCGAATATCTCGGGGTGTTACAGTGTGATCAAATCTAGTTCGCGTAGGTTTCCAGACTTTGGGGCTGAGATGCTGGCAGGTACTGGGATGATGATTTGTTGGGATAAACATTCCTGTTTTGATAATTGTCAACATACAACAAGTAGTCTCAAAGAAGTCAGAATACTGTCAAGTATGGAAGCTGTTTGAACTCTTCATACAACCCCAACATACAACAAAGAGATCTTCAAGAGTCCATCCTACAGCGCCTTCCTCATACAGCAAAGAGACATAATATGTTGGATACAACATACAGGCTGAAGGTGTTTTACTTGGGAAAAGTAAAACACATCCAACAGGACTCAATATAAAAAAGGCTTTAAACCATTGTGCGATAAACATTGCTTATTCATAAAGCATTCACGCTTAAAGCAGCATTTATTGCTGATAGGACAGCATTTAATGCAACTGGAGAGAGACAAGTCTGAACGCTCTGAAGAGCATTTAATGAAAAGACAGAAAGGATGTCTAAAGCATTAAATGCGATCTGCTTTAATTCAAACATTTAGCAGCCGCAAATCAAGAGACAGACGTCAACATCTCACCAACCGGAAATGACTTCATTGATAATGGATACATTTCTAAGGTTTTAAATACCCCCAAGACAGAGGACTTACACACACCAAAACGCTCAAGTCATTCATTATCGCGAAAGCTGTGACAGATCACTCTGGCATTCTAGGGATTACAATCAAGTATATTTCGTGAGCATACAGCAGTATCCAAGCGAAGAAATATACAAGTCCTCAACGCAAATAGCAAAGCATAGAGCGATTGTTCATCTGTGATAAAGCTGCTGTTTGAGAAGTGTTGTACCCTTATTGTTGAGATTATAATTAGCCATGTGTGGACTAAGGATCCTTGCCTATTTCGACCTGTGTGGGAAGAATAGCTTTGAAGATGAAGCTTCGATATGTGTGAGAAGAAGCAAGTCGAAAAAGAGCTCAAGCCAATATGTGTGAACGGCCTAAAGATGTAGTCCCCGTATCAATCTGTGTGAATGATACAGAGACAGGTTTAGTTAAAGTCACGCAGTTGTGTACGTAGTGATTTGAATAAACTCTTTACTCCTGTGTGGAGGACCAGTGGACATAGAGGGGTTTACCTCGAATCACTTTTAATTGTGTGTTATTTACCTTCCGTCTTTACTGTTTTCATTCTATTATGATTTGTCAAGTATACACTGTTAAACCCTGTACGCACTAAGCAAACAGGAGATCACATAGTTACTGTATTTACAACAACTCACACAACAAACTTCCGCTATGCAAGCAACTTTGAAAATCGTACAGCTTACTGTGCTTCTATATTCTAAGCTGTTTATTGTATACTTAGTGGCCAATAATTTGTATCATGGCGGTTGATTCTAAAAAGAATCAGTCGATTTTTAACTGACTCAGATCCACAAATCACTAGTTTTTGAAAACCATATCATATTTTCATCATCTTGCCTATTTCTCAAATGGATACCTCTATGATAAATAAGGTTCCTATGTTCTCTATGAACGAGTTTGATGACTGGAGAATTAGGATGGAGGCTCATCTTGCAGCCATGCACAAGGAGATGGTATTCGTCATCCAAGAAGGTCCAATAAAGATCATGAAGGTTAATTCTGCCGCAAGGATAGAAGGACAACCTTATGCTGAAATGCTCGAAAAGGATCGCGAGCAATGGACAGCTGACGATCGCAAGCATGCAAATCTCGATAATGTAGCTAAGAATGCGTTGTTTGTCACTCTCGACAAAAGGCACATTCTCAAAGGTAAAGAGCTTCAAGACAGCTATGGAAATCTGGGAGAAACTCAAGCTAATTTGTGAGGGTACTGAGCTCTCGAAAGAAAAGAAAATTTCCAAACTTGCTCTGCAATTTGAATCCTTTGAAATGACATCTTCTGAAACGCTTGAGGAGCTTGACCTCAGATTCACTTGCATTGTTGGTGAACTTGAAGCATTGGGTAAAGTGTATACCCAAAAAGAGAAAATCTAAAAAATTTTAGATCACTCTCTGCCTGATGGGGCATTAAGACTACAATTATGAATGTATCCTGTAATCTTAATGATATTTCTACTTTTGACCTCTTCTCTGACCTCAAATCTTTTGAGTATGATATTGACAAGAGAGAAAAGGCAGAAGAGTCACCTGCCAAGACTACAGCACTAGCTGTTGTATCTGACAGGAGACACAGCTCTGCACCCAGCACATCCAAATCCTCACACAAGACTGCTGACAGCGATGAAGATATCCTGTCACAAGATGAAATGGCCCTGCTCATGCACAAATTCAAAAAGTTCATCAAACAGTTTGGAAAGACTCTATCAGGCCCAAGTCTTTTCACAAGGTAAGCTCAGAAACTCCATCATCCAGTGATTCTAACTAATGCTATAACTGTAGGAAACCTAGACATTAGGCAAATAAATGTCCACACTCGAAATGCAAAAGTTGCCAGAAGCTGAGCAACAAGAAAAGGACGAAAAAAAACGTGTCTGCAAAAACAAGCTCAAGGCCGTGATTGGTGAATAAGAAGTCTCGCCTGCGCCCAACAGAACCGAGGAGTGCCTTCAGGCTGTTACTGACAATGACTCATCCGATGATGAGATTGAAGATAAAGCATATATGTGCTTTATGGCCAAAGAAATTCAGGACGATGAGGATAGCGATGATGAAGTAAGCTTAAATTCATTTCCTCCCGCAAATGCATCGCATACTTTTGAAAACATGATGAATGAATTAAAAAACATTCAAAAGGCCCATGAGACTTTAAAACGAAAAATGTACAGCTTCAAATTTCAAACTTAGAGCTGAAAGATGAAAATGACTTGCTGAAAAATAATTACGAAAACATGTCTATTGATTGTGAAAATAGCAAGGTCACATTTGAAAAACTCATGGAAAGCAATCATTAACTTGCCCACGATCTAAATGAGGCTAAGTCTCATAATGAGAGCAAGACAAACGATTTTGCTTTACTCGAAGCCAAAGTAAAAACTCTCAAGAAGCGAGAAGGAGAATTGAAGACCATCCTGAAATCATTCGAGAAATCATCTAAACGGATGTAAGAAATTCTAAGCACTGAGAAAAATGCTCATGATACAAGTGGCTTAAGTTATAACTCGTTCTCCAATAAGGGAAAAACTAGTACGGTATTCGTCAGGAGTGTGGAATCCATTCCTGTACCTGAAGAAATTCCAAGCCCTGCAAAGGCTACAGCTTCCCCTCATACAGCGAAGACTGTGATTCTGCCACCTAGCTCATATCATAGACAGCGGAAACCTCAGCCTCCTAGACCTGTAAGGCGTGATCAACAGCATCCTCCCCGAGCATATCAAAAGCGCCAATAGCCGTCCAAAAAGAAGGTTGTATCTAAGTATCAAAGGCAAGCACCGCAGTAGTTTCAACAGTACAGTGCGCCTAGATATTGGATACAGGAACCCCGATATCTATCCAGAAAGTAGGTCACCATGCAGTATCATCAACGGCTCTAGGAATCCAACTGGAGACCTAGAAGTCAAGTTGTAAGGTCTAAGAAAATGGCTCCACCTCCGAGACGACAATTGTATTGGAATAATAATAATAACCCTAGATTTTACATGCATAATAATCAAGGTTACAACGACTACGTGCCTGCCCCACGTAGACATTGCAAAACTGGACCAAAAGTAACCTACAGTAAGCCAATTGTTGTGAGGCAAATATGGGTACCAAAAGGCACTAACATACATAGACCCAACAATCAAAGGGGACCTAAATCTACTTAAATTCTGTGCTTATAGGATATCAAGGAAAAGGACATTTGGTACTTTGACAGCAGATGTTCTCGGCACATGACAGTAGATATCAGCAAGATGTTAGATTATGTAGAAGGTCACGGTCCAAAGGTGCGCTTTGGTGATAAGTCCACAGAAAGAACAAGAGGGAAGGGAACCCTGCTTGTAGGAAAGTTCAAAGTCACGGACGTAGCCTATGTTGAAGGCCTACTGTACAATCTACTTAGTATCAGCCAGTTCTGTGACGAACAGTTATCGGTGAAATTCTATATAGACCACTGTAGAGTGAAGGACATCAAGACCAAAGAAGTTGTTCTCACAGGAAGCAGGTCAGATAATATGTATATTGCTGACTGGAAGCCTACGAGCTCCACTGTTCCTTGTTTTGTTGCTCAAAGCTGGCTATGTCACAAGAGGATGTCTCACATAAACTTCAAGACAATCAACAAACTCGCCAGACACGGAATGGTTAGAGGCTTGCTCGATGTGTCATTCCATAAAGATAGCGTCGGCGGACCCTGTCAGAAAGGCAAATAAATCAAAACCACCCTGAAAAGCAAATCATACCTGTCCACCCACAAGGTTCTGGATATGCTACACATGGACCTCTACGGCCCTGTAGACCCTGTAACTTTGGGAGGTAAGAAATATTGTCTCGTTATTGTTGACGATTACTCGAGGTATTCTTGGTCAATCTTTCTGAGCAAGAAAAAAGAAACCACAACAAAGTTGCCAGTTTTAGGATTATGCCCTCGAATGCCACTCAGAGGTTGTTGAGTGAGGGCATTGTACTTGTAATTATGTAAACCATTTATATAAGGCAAATGAATGTTTCTTTATTTACTGGTAGTTACTGGCATTCCTAACTCGTAAATAAACATATAGAAACTAGTCTGTGTATTTGAGAGCAAAACGTTCCACTCTTTATTGGATAAGGGGGGCGGCACTGGAAAGGTTATAACTCAAATACTTAATCGTTTGCAAGTCGATGAAACTTGACTGGGCGTTAAGTTTATGTGAAGACTTGTATGACGTGTTCTTTGACATGGAGAGTGCCTGTCAAACGCTAATGGTTAGTGGGAGTACACGTTATAGGTATGCTAATTGGATTAGTATACTCGAACCGACTCACCCTCGATTCGTCACACGGATTTCACTCCGGGACAGTCAATGACGGAATCGAAAGGTTGTGATAGGTATTCGTGAACCTTCGACTTGAGGATTTAGTAGGGATGTGCTTGTGACGTCAAGATTTTCATTAGAGTAGTTCGACCCTATAAACCGGAAGGCGGGGGTCAACCTCGACGTGCATCTTGACGGGCAAGTAGCAGGTCCTACTCAATACCAAGATAGAATTCTTTCTCCCGTTAGTGAGTGGGTTATATGTCCTATGCGGTTATTGGCAGATGAGATCATAAGTCTTTGGCCAAAGCATTGGAACTAGTTGTATTAGTTACACGACAGCTCGATGATCTCGATTTGCATTAACGCATGCATAGCGTCAAGTACAGATAGGGTTTGGTAGCCGTGACCTATAACTTGATCGGGACATTTGAAAGAAGGGTTTATCATTATCTGGTATTCACGACAGAATGGTTTTGAATGATCCCAATCATTCGTTCTCGATTAGTGCAGTGTAGGCGCCAGTGGCTAGGTGGTGCTACTACTCTTTGGTTCCTCCCATTCTTGATCGAGACGGACCTACCGAGTCGCCAATAGGATTGACGACGGAATGAATAAAGCTAATTCTCTCATTATGAATATTAGATATTGGATATCTAATTTTGGAACATTAGATGTTTAAATCAATTTATTGGATAAATTGATTTACGGCTAATGAATTAAATAAATTCTTGGGTGATTAATTTAATTCATGAATATAATTATTTCTTGGAGAAATTAATTATGTTATTATGTATTTGATATGATTAATTAATTGGATTAATTAATCAATATAAATACATCGGAACGAATCGGAGTTTATCTGTTTGGACTCACGGGAGTCGAAGCGGACCGAACTCGGCTCCTTCTAGATGGCCTCCCCTCTTTCCTTCCCTTTTCCTTGGTCATAGTCTCCACATGTTGGTGGAAGACTTATGTTTTGTCAAGGGGACAAAATATCACCTAAGGTGATTTTGTCAAAAGGTGATAGATATGAGGGGATTTGATGGATAATATATAGAGAAGACCAAATCTCCTTGCTTGGAAGTGAGATCACGTTTTTGTTAAGTAGAAGGAGAGAGGAAAAGCTTTTTCCAAGGCTTCATACTATTCATCATCATTTTCACATCATTCATAAGTTTTTCTTGGAGAAAAATATTTGTGAGATAGAGAGATACTAGATTAAACATTTAGAGTATTGTAATCTTGAGTTGCTTAGCTTCTATAACCTTGTTCTAGCCGTATCCTTGGAGGATAACGAGGTTTAGTCATTCCGGTCGTTTTTCCGGCGCGTGGCAAGTAGAGACGCTGTGCTTTCGGCGTTGGATCGTTCAAGAGCTTGGGGAATAGCTCAAGAGAAGGTTATCCATTTAATCAACGGACTACGAGGGTATGTTTCTCGTATCTCTTGTATTTCGCTTTTGATATTCGTATATACGTAGCTCGATTGATCCTCGTAGTGATTCGGATCGAATTAATTTTTGTTTTACTGCTTCCGCTGGGCCCTCGTTTTAGGCACCGAATCTCAACAGTGGTATCGGAGCGTAGGTCTTGCGATCATATATACGATATTAGCATTTGGAATGCTCGATTAGATGGTGAATGATTTGGAATCATTTTAGTCATAATCGTGGTATATGTTTTTACGTTCGTTGTAGTTATATTTTTCGTAATTTTATGTCTAAATATAAATCTTAATTTCTTGGAAATATGATTTATATTGAAGATATGAATGTTGGAGAATATAGATATTGTATATCCGGTCGAAAAACTAGTCCCGAAATGTCGTTGGACGGTCCGGGAGGTGTCCGAAAGTCGGGGGCCGCGGCCCGAGTGTGCGGCCCGGCACAGGCGGCCATCAGCTTGTGGGCGCGGCACGATCTCGAGGCGCGGCACGGGGCTCTTTGGGCAGCCCGGCAGTGCCGAGCGTGATCGGCCATGCGGGCATGTCTGCCGGCATCTTGCCGCGATGACTTCGGCCATGGCAGCCAATTCGCCTCGCCTACTCGTTTTTTCCGTGTATTCTTGAAAATTAATCTCCTGCATGTTAAATTGGATTTAATATGATTAAAATGATTTATGGTATTTCATTTTATGAGGGAATTTGATTAATTGGAATATTTATGGTCGGCCGAATTATTTTGAACGTTTTCATATTACCGATTGTGTGAATCGATTTGATCGGTTCGTATTGTTGATTGGATCAATGTATCTCTACGCTTTCCATTTATTTAGTATTTATTGGATGAATGCTTTTGAATGGGGATGTGGTTCGTGGACTTAGTTTTGAATCGTTCGTTTTATTCGATTGGGTTGTAAAGGCCGTTTTGAGCCTATTTATTTTACTAGAAATATTTGTATCTAGGATGCAATTTTCAATGTAAAATTTATATGTAATGTCGAAGACCGGAGGAAGATCCATTTCGAGAAGATGAAGATTCAAGACGAAGACTTGTAATTAGATTACTGAGTTCTTGTTTTCTAGGAACGGTCCATGAACCACATGTTGGTAGCAACTAGGTTGTGAATGGTTGTTTCATATTGTATGAATGCCTCAAACGCGCTTAAAAGATTACTGTGCAAAGTGTAACGCTAATCGCGAAAATTCTCCCACGATAAATTATTAAGTTTATAAGGTTTCAAGGTTTTCCTTCCCTCCATCGAGTTTTCGGGAAATTGAAATCCAAACCGGATGTGCTATGCTTCCGAGTTATCGGGGTACAACGTGTATTAGGCTCACCCATTCGCTATCTGCAATAGGATATATTATATCCTCGGCGATAAGTTTCAAAATTTCTTTCTTTACCACGTCCATCATGTTAGGATTCAGACGTCTTTGTGCTTCTCTGGTTGGTTTTACTTCTTCTTCTTCTTCTTCTTCTAGGATAATTTTATGCATACACGTTGAAGGACCAATTCCTTTTATATCGCTTAATCCCCATCTAATGGCATTTTTAAATTGTTTTAGAATTTTGATTAACTCATCTTCTTCGTCTTTCGAAAGTTCAGCATAGATGATGATAGGCTTCTTGTTTTCGTCTTCTAGAAACACATATTTTAGATGTTTAGGAAGTTCTTTTAATTCTAAAAATTTTTGGGGTTCAATTTTTTCTAAGCTGAGTTCAAATTTTTCTAAGTTCCCTTCAGTAAATACAAATAACTCCACTTCCCCCTCTATTTCGAGATCGTCTTCCACGACGTCAAGATAATCCTCATTAATAGCAGATTATTCACCAAAAATATCCTCGACGACAAGATCAATAACATCGATAAAAGAGCAATTTTCAGAAAAAGAGGTCTTAGGTATGGGATTAATATCTTTTACAGAAAATATAACCGTTTCACCTAAAACTGTCATAGTAACTTTTCCATTTCTCACATCTATTAACGTGTTTGTGGTAGCCATAAATGGTCTTCCTAATAAAATTATGTGTTCATTGTTATTATTATTAGGTACTTCACCAACTTCGAGTACAACAAAATCAACAGGTACTATTAGACCACCTACTTTTACTAGAATATCTTTGTTGGCCACTAAGTATACAGAATACAGCTTGGAAAGTGTTTAAACAACAAGTTGTACGATTTTAAAGTTAGAGTGCGTAGCGGAAGTCTTGTAATAGTAAGTTGCTATAAATACAGCAACTAGGTATGAAGTGTATACTTAAAATAATCACAGTTATTACACAGTAATTAAAGTGGTTCGTGGTAAACCCTTCTACGTCCACTGGTCCTTCACACAGGAGTGAAAATGTTTATTATAAATACTGCGTACACAACTATGTATTTATAATCAAACCTATCAATATATCATTCACACAGATTGATACAAAGATCGTAGCTTTCAACCGTTCACACAGATTGGTTAAGGCTAACACTTGACTGGCTTCTTCACACACAATTCCGAAGCTTCGTCTCTACAATGCAGATCCGTCACACACAGTTCAGGAAAAGCAATTCTTTCTCAGTCCACACAGGGCTGATGGTTTTCTTCAATGAAAGAACGTTGTTTGAACAACAGCTTGACTTTGTTTAGCTTGAGATGATGATGTGTTGTTCAAGAGAGAGTACTTGTATATTTATTCTCTTAGGATAGACTGAATGCCTGAAGAAATATTACTGCTCTTGATATACTGTTCGTTAGAGGATCTCGATGAAACTCAGTATATCTCAGTTTGAATACTTGTGAAAGTTCGAGTATAGTTCTTCGTTCGTGAAATGTTAAAGTATTCTCTTGGTATATATATTGGTTTGCTGATCTTCAATCTTCGGGATATATATAGCCTCTAAATAGATCCGTTTGAGAATATATCCGTTGAGCCAAAGTCCGTTCCAACGGGATGATTTATTTGAATAAAGCACGATCCGGTTTTTGCTCCATGTTTGAAGATCTCTGTCGGCTTAGTATTTAAATACTTTATCCTTTCAGTATCTAAATACTTCTTTTCAAACGGGACTTGACTTTAGCAAATAAGGCAGATTCCTTTCCAGCGGTTATAAGTCCTGTTTGGATAAGTATTGAAGATCTCAATACTTACAGCCTGGATGCTGTATCCAACATATTGTTGTAGGCTATGTTAGACTGATACTGTATGGAAGGGTGCTGTATAATCATTCCGGGACAGCTTCCATACTTAGAGTCATATAGACAGATGAGTCTCTTTGCTGTATGATGGATCTTTATACTTTCGCTGTATGTTGGCATTATGAGAAGACTTCGATACAGGATTGATTATTTCAACAACTTTGATCGTCATCCGAGACAGCTGCTTTGCTGTATGTTCGCACTTTATCAAAAATTCGATACAAGATTGTTTTATGCCAACAATCTTCAATGACACCTTTAGGGTATCGGATAGATCTATCTGTGAGTTGTAAGCACATTATAGTAGGTTTTAGGTCCCCAAGTTCTAGTTGTTTAAAAATTAAATATGGCATTACATTTATCCCGGCTCCGAGATCAAGTAATACAAAAGTTTCTTTACCATTTCATAAAGTAATATTTGCTATGGAATTTCCCGGATCATCTTCTTATGAGGAAGGTGAGTTTGAAAGATTTTACTTGCTATTTCTGAGACAATCACCTTTTTATTTTCTAAATAGTTTTGTTTTTTAGATGATAACTCTTCAAAGAATTTTACAAAGGCAGGAACATTTTGTATAACATCACTTAGAGATAAAATGACATTTACTTTTGAAAGCATTTGGTAAAGAGCCTGGAATTGCTTATCTTGTTTTTCATTTCTTAACTTGCTAGGAAGGGGAATAGGTGGTTTATAAGGATTGGAAGATTTATGAAAAGTGTTTGTTTTTTTAGGATCATATTCTTCTTTATCCTCTACCGCCAGTTTGTCCTTATCATCTAGCATATTTGAAGGTTCTATCTTGTTATCGACTTCTCTTCCACTTCTGAGTATTGTGATGGCTTGAGATTGTTCTGGCTGGCTAGGAAGTTCCCCTTTTTCGATTTTTCTAGCTAAATCTCCCACTTGGGTTGCCAATTATCCAATCGTAGTGTCTAATCATTTTACTATTATATCTAATTTAGTTGAGTTTAATTCTATCATTTCAAACCGTCGTGATGTAGATTGTATGAAATTGTTTAAAGTTTCTTCAAGAGATGATTGATATGGTAGGTTTGAATGTTGATTCATTTGATAAGTTGGTGGATTATGAACTTGATTCATTGGATACATAATTTGGTTTGGTGGTTGATTTGAAGGGTAATTTGGCTTTGATAAAAACTGAAAATTTGGTTTTGGTGGAGGGGCGTTATTATTAGCCCATCCAAAGTTTGGATGATTTTTCCATCCAGGATTATGAGCGTTTGAATAAGGATCATTTTGGGGAGGTTGGCGAGGTTGGTAGTTTTGAATAACATTTACCTGCTCATCATATTGTGCTAATTCAACAACTGCATTACACATACTAGCTCCATGACCGTACACTCCACACACACCACAAGTTTCAGCAGATCGTTTGGTCGGAGAATTACTTCTAAGAAGTTGAATTTCCTTGGTCAATTCTTCTAATCTTTGTAAAAATTCGCTATTACGGATAATTTCATTGTCTTGAGTCTTTTTAGCTCGTGCACTTTTCTATTGTGAATTATTCCCTATCATTTCAGATAAATCATACACTTCTTTAGCAGTAAGAGTACCAACATCTCCAGCTGCAGCATTGTCTATCATGTATTGTAAATTTTGTCCCAATCCATCATAGAAAAATTGGTTTAACAATTCAGGTGAATAATGGTGATGAGGACATTGTGTAAGAAGATCTTTGAATCTTTCCCAAGATTCATAGAAAGGTTCTCCATCTGTTTGATTAAATGATGCGATTTTAGTTCGAAAATCTTTACTTTTCTGATTAGAATAATATTTTCCCATAAATTTATTTTATACGGCCTCCCAGGTTGATAATGAGTTAGGTGCCAATGACATTAACCAAGTTTTAGCTCGATCTTTTAGAGTATAGGAGAAACATCGCATTCTCAATTGATCCTCATTTAGATTTTGTAAAGGAAAAGTCTGAATTACGGAATAAAATTCCCGAATGAAGTTCATAGGATGTTCATTTGACATTTCGTAAAATGAGGGTAATTGATTAAAGTGAAGATGTTTTAATTCATAGTTTCTAGCAGCTTCCCTTAATACAATACAAGATGTATATGTACCTATAATAACAGGCCATGCAAAATCATGCATATAGGTTACTCTTGGTGGTGGTTCGTTCGCCATATCAAGTTTTCCAGGTATTATTTCGAGAGGTATTTTTTTTATATTCTTCTATTTTTGGTTCCTCTCCCAGTTCCCATTGAATTTGATTAATATTATTAATATATGGTTGGAGATCTTCTTTAAGAGATCTACGCCCTTGCATTCAAAGAAAAGAACAGAAGTACGAAAGAGAAAAAATAATGAACATAGAAAATATCATAAAAATAGTAATTTTAACACCGATCCTCGGCAACGACACCAATCACTGTAATATCTATCACTGGTTGAGAATTATAGTGGATTCATCTCCAACTGGTTTGGAGAAAGTGGATTAGTAGAGGATTACCCCACCTCTGAGACCACTATAAATTGCCTGCGTGTTTTACTGTTTTCAGCATCATAATTGTAATACTCGAGATTTCTGTTATGTAATTGGAACTTGTTATATTGTAATGATTGTACTTTTGTCTGAGTACTATTCTCCGTAGTTCATAATCTGATGTTGTCGAGCATATAATTTCGTGTATGTGATTTAAAGGTTGAAATTCTGTGCACGTAGCGCACGCTACAGGCTAAGGGTAGCGTACGCTAACATGGTTTCACTAGCGCACGCTACAGAGTGTAATTAGCGCACGCTATGCGTGGTCAAATTGATTGAGGCGCGCGGTAGGCGAGATCTGGCCGGGGGACCCTTGTCGGATTGTGTCGAATGAACCTGGACGGCTTTCGGGAAAAGCCGAGTCAACGCCTTAGCGCACGCTACAGGTACATGCGTAGCGCACGCTAAGTGCTAAGTACAGATTAGTCAGCGAGGCGTTAGCGCACGCTACGAACAGGGTCTAGCGCGCGCTAATAGCCATTTATTATAAATAGGACAGCTCCCTATTCGTGAATTCAGTCCTTCTCCTCCCATAACCTGAACTCTTACACTTGGAACATAACTCCCTTCGTCCTAAACACTTCGTATCAACCTCCTAGTTCGAGATTGAAGATCATATATCATTGGAGATTGGTGTTCAAGCCTTCGGTGTTGGATTGCTTCATTTTCATCCGTGTTCTTCACTACTTTGAGGTAGGTGATTCTTCACCGATGATTAGTAATGTTCCTAAGGAAGTTTGAATCATGTTTGGATAGCAAGTATTTCGTTATAATCGGTCATCACATGTTAGAAGGATACTTTTGACGTATCGGCACTATATATCGAATGAACCTTTGAACCATCTTATTATAAGGACTCCTAAGCATGTTCAAATCGATTTATGATCAGCAATCGGATATTACTCAGATGATACGTTGTACACGTTGGAATCATGTGTTTTGAACGTAAGACGATGGAACTTAGATTATTTCTTGAAGATCGTAGAGGAATTATAATATTGAGATAACTATCCGTATATTTGTATCTCATAATCAGAGAACTTCCACAAACCTTAGTAGCATGTTATGCCCGAGGATAACTTGTATCATCACGGTAGGATTCATGAGTTTTTCACCATTCAACCCAGTTTTCGGTTTGCAGTATTTTGCCATGCAAGATTAGCGCACGCTAACATGTGTGAGTTAACGTGCGCTATCGAGGTTCGGTTAACGCACGAAACGTACGTTATGAGACCAGTCGGGTCAGACTGCCTGTCCGTGGCTAGCGCACGCTAGTCTTATACGATAGCGTACGCTAACAGTCCGGACTAGCGCACGTTACGTAAAGTACGTAGCGCGCGCTAAGCAATCCAGACAGCTTGTTTATTTTGAGCTTTTCGGCCGTAGGCCGAATTGTTAGGCCATTGTTCGACTTGAGATGATTTGTATATCATTCCTTTTGTTAAGGTTCGAGCTTGCTACGTTGATCGAAGGAGGCGACCTTCGAGTGGGTTGAGATCATTGAAGTATATCGTTCTTGCCATCTTCGAGGCAAGTATCGTGATATGTTAATATTGGTATTTTCGGAGCATACGTATGGTTATTCATGATGTTGAACATGATATTTATTTTGTTGATTTGCCATGGTATTCGTTTTATAGTGTTTATATGTTCATGTTGATGAACATAATGATTTGGCATATGTGTATGCATGAGTTGTGTTTGTATACGTTGTACGATCTATGCTGAGGGCGCTGGATCGGATGTCCACCTCGTGTTGATCCGACGGGATCATCTTGGGATCTAGGCTGAGGGTGCTGGATCATTGGACGGGTTATTTCCACCTCGTGTTGGTCCGACGGGATCATCTTGGGATCTATGCTGAGGGCGCTGGATCATTGGAATACCCATGCTGTGTAATGGAATCTTGTAGATTCGCATTGTCGGATTCCGGTAGCGGAAGTCCGTGTGGTGTATCTTGTCATGTATTGTTGATGCATATTCGAATTGTTTAATATGATACTTGTACTAGCATCGTTTTGCTAACCCCTTCGGGGGTGGACATTTATTTTGATGTTCAGGTAGCCGAGGAGCAGGGAAACAGCCACAGTACCGACGTGACGACGAAGGGGTTCAGTGATGTTTTTGTTTTCTTGGTTTGATTTCTGTACTCGAGTACATGTGTCTTATTGATATTAATTCGATATGTTTGTATTAATTACTCGTTGAACCAGTTGTACGTTTTCACAAACTTGAATTTCCGTAGTGTTGATGTATTAGATTTACCTTCCTTTTTAATTAGCCTTGTAAATCCTTACTTAAAGGGTTTACGGCGCTGTAATTATTCCGAATATCTCGGGGTGTTACAGATTATGGTATCGGAGCTAAGATTCATGGATATCTTGGCAGTTGGGTTTTATTTGGGTCTGTTTACGTTATTTGATTTACGGGTCGTTTGTAACATCACTGTTCAGCCGAAGTCGTCATGTGGACCGTGGTTGTAAGTCTCTTAATCTCTTATACTACCGTTTTACTTAATTACTGTCTTGTGAGTATTGACGGACTTTATTTCAAAAATTTTGTTCTGGATATTGAAAAATTGCGTTTACAGTATGTTGAGAGGAGGACGTGGACGCGGACGCGGTCGTGGCAACATGAGACATGAGAATTCCGCAACTACCCCAGAAATATCGGCTAGTCGAACCGATTCCCATTCTGGAGGGCAGCAAGGAGCAGCGAATGATGACGCAAATCCTAACATACCGGGAGTGCTTCAACAGGTGGTGGCGCAGATAAACCAGTTCGCTCAGGTCGTTGATCGCATGCAGACGACGATGGGACAGCAGCACCACGAGGATAACCGGGGAGACAGATGGCTCGCTGAAGTGGTTAAATTGCACCCGCCAAAATTTGACGGATCTGCTGAGGCACTTACTTGGGATCACTGGCTCAAGGAGTTGGAGAAGATATTCGCAGGTCTTAACTTTCCCGAGGACCGGAAGGTTCCCATTGCCCAGTATTTTCTGACTGGGGAGGCCTTTGATTGGTGGGAGGCTATTCGACCCGAGAATCATAATGCGGATTGGACGGAGTTCAAACTAATGATGGAAGCACAATATTGTCCTCGTCCAGTTAGAGAGGCAAAGATCCGAGAGTTTTTCTCACCACAGAGTTCGGAGGCATCTGTGACAGATGTAATTAAAACTTTTAATCATCAGCTGACTTGTGTGCGACACTTGGTCGAGCAGGCGTAAAAGATTTTTCATTTTGATATGCGGATGAAGCGGAGATTCAGCAGACATGTCCGGATTCGAGTGTACTACGTTGCGGCAGTATCAAGACAAAGCGCGGCCTACGACATGAAAGAGGCGGCGGTGGAGAAATCGGTAGAGGCAAAGAAGCGAAGGTGACCGTGGCTTTGCGAAAACAAGAGTGGTGGGGCCCGCAAGGGCCAGTCTTCCTTTTATTCGGCTAGAAACCTCCACATCCTTCTAAAGGCGGAAAGAAGTTAGGACAACATCGTGATTTGACGCATCAAAGAAATGCTACAATTGTGGTCGAGCAGGGCATATTCGACGTGATTGCCCCGCATCTTCTGTGACTTGTTACGATTGTGGGCAAGAAGGGCACCGTGCGGCCTTCTGTGGAGCCGCTAATAGATCTTTTGGTACCCGCACTCCAGCACCAGTTCCTAAGGAGATAAGTGTGAACCAGACACAGCAGAGTGGATTTCAGCAGCAGAACGTTGGGAAGAGAGAGACATCCAGTGCTGGGTCCGTTCCTCCGCGCCTGTACGAAATGAGGAGATCTGACGATCAGAACACTGCTGTTGCATCAGGTACGATTCAGATCCTTTTGCAACTAGTTAGTGTTTTATTCGATTCCGGAGCTACACATTCTTTTGTATCTTTGAACTGTGTAAATCGTTTAAAAATCTCGTGCTTAATTGATTGTGAACCGTATGTTGTGGGATTGCCGAGTGGAGAGAGAATTGTGGGAACCCTAGAGGCTAGAGATTTTCCAGTATCTATAGGAGGAAGAGATTGGCCGTCAAATCTCATGGTTGTTGACATCTACGGTGACGATTTAATTCTCGGAGACGATTGGCTCAACCGTTATGGAGCTATCCTGAATTACCGAGAGAGAGTCATTTCTATCATTGCCGATGACGGGTCTGAACACTTATTCCGAGGATGGAGACCGGGAAGCTCGGGAAAATTGATCAAAGCAATGAAAGCCGTAAAATTGCTGAAACAGGGATGTCATGGACTATGGTGTTATGCCATTAGGAAAGAGGAAGGAGTAGAGCTCGTCTATTCCATTGTGAATGAGTTCTCGGATGTATTTCTGACGAGCTACGTGGTTACCTCCGCAAAGAGAAGTGGAATTCACCATCGAATGGAGCCCTGGAGCCCTATTTCAGTGGCACCATACCGCATGGCGCCAACCGAGATGTATGAACTCAAGAAGCAACGGAGGAATTGTTACGAAGGGCTATATTCAACCTAGCGTTTCTCCTTGGGGAGCGCCGTTCTCTTTGTCCTAAGAAAGACGGATCCCTCCGATGTATTGATTACGGGAGCAAAACAAGATGACGATCAAGAATAAGTATCCTATACCTCGGATCGACGACTTGTTTGATCAACTGCAAGGGGCAAGGGTATTCTCGAAGATTGACTTGCGATCAGGATACCATCAGTTGAGAATTAAGGAATCGGATATACCGAAATCTGCTTTCAGATCCCGGTACGGGCATTATGAATTTGTAGTGATGCCTTTTGGACTTACCAATGCTCCTGCGGTATTCATGCAATTGATGAATCGGGTATTCTTGGAGTACTTGGATAAATTTGTGGTCGTTTTCATTGACGACATCTTGATATATTCGAGGGACGCAGAGGAACATGCTGAACATTTACGTGTGGTTTTGAGCATCTTGAGAAAGGAACAGCTGTATGCTAAGCTTTCTAAATGCGAATTTTGGCTTAAGTAAGTAACCTTCCTTGGGCATGTGATATCATCCGACGGAGTACAGGTGGACCCGAAGAAAGTCGAAGCAATCTTGGAGTGGGAAGCCCCTAAAAACGTGAAAGAAGTCTGAAGCTTCTTAGGACTTGCTGGATATTATCGCCGCTTTGTAGAGGGATTTTCCAAAATTGCTCGTCAGCTCACTCATTTATTACGAGAAAACTCAAAAGTTCACGTGGAATGAGAAATGTCAGTGTTTTGTGAACTTAAGAGGAGACTGACGACAGCACCTATATTAGCACTGCCAGAGGGAACTGATGGATTCATGGTATACAACGATGCTTCAAATCAGGGTTTGGGTTGTGTGTTGATGCAGAAGGATAAAGTGATTGCTTATGCTTCTCGGCAATTGAAACCGTACGAAGTTAATTATCCGACTCATGATCTGGAGCTAGCAGCTGTGGTCTTTGCCTTGAAAATCGCGACATTATTTGTATGGCACTCATTGTCGATCTTTACAGATCATAAGAGCCTCAAATACATTTTCAATGTAAAGAATTAAACATGAGGCGAGAAGGTGGCCGGAATTGATCAAGGATTACGACTTGGAGATTCTCTATCATCCGGGAAAGCAAATGTAGTAGCCGATGCTTTGAGCCGAAAACCCGTTTCTCTTGAGTGTTGGAAGCACTTACATCCCAAACCAAGATTCAACGGAACCGATCCGCGAGGATTGAAGTATGGGCACCAGAATCCAAGGGCAACTTTATGTGATGGAACTGACTTCATCACTAGTCGAGAAGATCAAGTCCAAGCAGTTGGACGATTCTCTGATCCTTCGATTATGTGATGAAGTAAAGAAAGGAAAAGCCCCAGGATTCGTGATACAAGATGATGGAGTTCTGAGATTTCAAAGTCGACTTTGCGTTCCCGATGATGATGATTTGAGACGGACTATTCTGAAAGAAGCTCATAGCGCGCCCTATTCTATTCACCCGGGCAGCAGTAAGATGTATAAGGATCTAAAACAAAACTTCTGGTGGGGGAATATGAAGAAGGACGTAGCAGAGTATGTTTCAAAGTGTTTGACTTGTCAGCAGGTCAAGATTGAGCATCAGCGACCTGCCGGGATGTTAAAGCCGCTTCCGATTCCTGAATGGAAGTGGGAGGACATTTCGATGGATTTCATCACCAGTATGCCAAGTACTAGAGCAGGAATGAACATGATTTGGGTCGTAGTTGATCGACTAACCAAGTTGGCTCATTTCCTAGGAATCAAAGATACATGGGGACCCGAGAGATTGGCGCGAGTATTTATTGCAGAGATAGTCAGATTGCATGGGACGCCGAAGACCATTATTTCGGATTGAGATGGCCGTTTCGTGTCGCATTTCTGGAAAGCAGCTCACAGGGCTTTGGGGACTGAGCTCAACTTTAGCACAGCTTATCATCCCCAAACGGACGGTCAGTCCGAAAGGACTATTCAGACAGTAGAGGACATGCTTAGAGCTTGTGCATTAGATTGGTCGACTGATTGGGAAGTTCACTTGCCCTTGATCGAGTTCACCTATAATAACAGTTGGCATGCTTCTATTAAGATGGCACCATTTGAAGCTTTGTACGGGAGAAGATGCCGATCACCCCTATGTTGGGATGATTCTTCGGATTTGATCGGGACGGAACCAGAATTAATTATTCAGACTCAAGAGAAGATAGCTGTGATTCGAGAGAGACTGTTGACTGCCCAGAGTCGACAGAAGTCTTATGCCGATGTACGTCGTCGTCCTCTAGAGTTCGATGTTGGGGATCATGTGCTATTGAAGGTGTCTCCTACACGAGGGATTTTCCGTTTTGGGAGAAAAGGCAAGCTTAGTCCGAGATATATCGGACCATTCGAGATCCTCGAGAGAGTTGGGGATTTAGCATACCGGTTGGCCTTACCGCCATCGCTGAGTCATGTTCACAATGTGTTTCACGTATCCCAACTGCCGAAGTATGTACCGGACCCCAGTCACGTCATTGATTTCGACGAGATCGAGATAGCTAATGATGGCACCTTCGAAGAGAGACCAATCAAGATACTTGAGAGCCGGATCAAACAATTGAGGAATAAACCAATATATTTGGTTAAAGTACAATGGTCACGACATGGAGTCGAAGAGGCCACTTGGGAAACGGAGGACGGTATAAAGGCTAAATATCCGGAGTTGTTTTCATCCTAAGTTTCGGGACGAAACTTCTTTTTAGGGAGGAAGGATGTAATACTCGAGATTTCTGTTATGTAATTGGAACTTGTTATATTGTAATGATTGTACTTTTGTCTGAGTACTATTCTCCGTAGTTCATAATCTGATGTTGTCAAGCATATAATTTCGTGTATGTGATTTAAAGGTTGAAATTCTGTGCACGTAGCGCACGCTACAGGCTAAGGGTAGCGTACGCTAACATGGTTTCATTAGCGCACGCTACAGAGTGTAATTAGCGCACGCTATGCTTGGTCAAATTGATTGAGACGCGCGGTAGGTGAGATCTGGCCGGGGGACCCTTGTCGGATTGTGTCGAATGAACCTGGACGGCTTTCGGGAAAAGCCGAGTCAACGCCTTAGCGCACGCTACAGGTACATGCGTAGCGCACGCTAAGTGCTAAGTACAGATTAGTCAGCGAGGCGTTAGCGCACGCTACGAACAGGGTCTAGCGCGCTAATAGCCATTTATTATAAATAGAGATGACTCCTATTCGTGATTTCAGTCCTTCTCCTCCCATAACCTGAACTCTTACACTTGGAACATAACTCCCTTCGTCCTAAACACTTCGTATCAACCTCCTAGTTCGAGATTGAAGATCATATATCATTGGAGATTGGTGTTCAAGCCTTCGGTGTTGGATTGCTTCATTTTCATCCGTGTTCTTCACTACTTTGAGGTAGGTGATTCTTCACCGATGATTAGTAATGTTCCTAAGGAAGTTTGAATCATGTTTGGATAGCAAGTATTTCGTTATAATCGGTCATCACATGTTAGAAGGATACTTTTGACGTATCGGCACTATATATCGAATGAACCTTTGAACCATCTTATTATTAGGACTCCTAAGCATGTTCAAATCGATTTATGATCAGCAATCGGATATTACCCAGATGATACGTTGTACACGTTGGAATCATGTGTTTTGAACGTAAGACGATGGAACTTAGATTATTTCTTGAAGATCGTAGAGGAATTATAATATTGAGATAACTATCCGTATATTTGTATCTCATAATCACAGAACTTCCACAAACCTTAGTAGCATGTTATGCCCGAGGATAACTTGTATCATCACGGTAGGATTCATGAGTTCTTCACCATTCAACCCAGTTTTCGGTTTGCAGTATTCTGCCATGCAAGATTAGCGCACGCTAACATGTGTGAGTTAACGTGCGCTATCGAGGTTCGGTTAACGCACGAAACGTACGTAGCGTACGTTATGAGACCAGCCGGGTCAGACTGCCTGTCCGTGGCTAGCGCACGCTAGTCTTATACGATAGCGTACGCTAACAGTCCGGACTAGCGCACGTTACGTAAAGTACGTAGCGCGCGCTAAGCAATCCAGACAGCTTGTTTATTTTGAGCTTTTCGGCCGTAGGCCGAATTGTTAGGCCATTGTTCGACTTGAGATGATTTGTATATCATTCCTTTTGTTAAGGTTCGAGCTTGCTACGTTGATCGAAGGAGGCGACCTTCGAGTGGGTTGAGATCATTGAAGTATATCGTTCTTGCCATCTTCGAGGCAAGTATCGTGATATGTTAATATTGGTATTTTCGGAGCATGCGTATGGTTATTCATGATGTTGAACATGATATTTATTTTGTTGATTTGCCATGGTATTCGTTATATAGTGTTTATATGTTCATGTTGATGAACATAATGATTTGGCATATGTGTATGCATGAGTTGTGTTTGTATACGTTGTACGATCTATGCTGAGGGCGCTGGATCGGATGTCCACCTCGTGTTGATCCGACGGGATCATCTTGGGATCTAGGCTGAGGGCGCTGGATCATTGGACGGGTTATTTCCACCTCGTGTTGGTCCGACGGATCATCTTGGGATCTATCTTTGAGGGCGCTGGATCATTGGAATACCCATGCTGTGTAATGGAATCTTGTAGATTCGCATTGTCGGATTCCGGTAGCGGAAGTCCGTGTGGTGTATCTTGTCATGTATTGTTGATGCATATTCGAATTGTTTAATATGATACTTGTACTAGCATCGTTTTGCTAACCCCTTCGGGGGTGGACATTTGTTTTGATGTTCAGGTAGCCGAGGAGCAGGGAAACAGCCACAGTACCGACGTGACGACGAAGGGGTTCAGTGATGTTTTTGTTTTCTTGGTTTGATTTCTGTACTCGAGTACACGTGTCTTATTGATATTAATTCGATATGGTTGTATTAATTACTCGTTGAACCAGTTGTACGTTTTCACAAACTTGAATTTCCGTAGTGTTGATGTATTAGATTTACCTTCCTTTTTAATTAGCCTTGTAAATCCTTACTTAAAGGGTTTACGGCGCTGTAATTATTCCGAATATCTCGGGGTGTTACAATAATTAACTGTTGCATTCATTCATTATTGTTCCATTGCTTAGTCTTGATTTCGTCATCAGCTGATTTCTGCATATCTATCAGCTGAGAAACTTACTCTTCGTGAAAAAGAGTTTAAGAGTTTCAATAAGTCTATTTACCCCCCCTCTAGACTTATCCCTAGACGACTTGTGACCTACAATATGAAGTAAATTATCCAACTCATGATTTGGAGCTAGTAGTCGTTGTTTTCGCCTTGAAGATATGGAGACACTATTTGTACGGGACTCACTGTCAGATCTTCACAGATCATAAGAGTCTCAAATACATCTTCAGAAGAGTTAAACATGTGGCAGAGGAGATGTCTAGAATTGATTAAAGATTATGATTTGGAGATTTTTTATCATCCAGGCAAAGCAAACGTAGTGGCCGATGCACTAAGCCGCAAACCTGTTTCTATTCGAATGTTGGAGACTCTCACCTCCTAGTCCAGCATTCAACGAGAGTTGATTCGTGAGGGAATTGAAGTATGGTTGAAAGGAGTCCAAGGGCAACTGTGTGTGATGGAATTAACTTCGTCGTTAACCGAAGAAATCAAATCTAAGCAATTAGATGACCCTGTGATGATTCGGTTACGTGATGAAGTGAGCAAGGGTAATGCCCAGGATTTGTGATTCATGATGATGGAGTTTTGAGATTCCAGAGTCGACTTTGTGTTCCCGATGTTGATGTTTTGAAGCAGACAATCATGAAGGAAGCTCACAGTATGCCCTATTCTATTCACTCGGGCACCAGTAAGATGTATAAGGATTTGAAGCAGAATTTTTGGTGGGGCAGCATGAAGAAAGATGTGGACGAATATGTCTCGAAGTGTTTAATTTGTCAGCGGGTTAAGATCGAACATCAACGACCCGTCGGGATGTTGAATCCACTTCCGATTCCTGAATGGAAGTTGGAAAATATATCGATGGACTTTATCACTAATATGTCGAGGACCAGAACAAGGATGAACATGATTTGGGTGATAGTTGATCGTTTAACCAAATCGGCTCATTTTCTGGGCATCAAGGATACTTGGGGACCAGAGAGGTTGGCACGAGTATTTATTGCAGAGATAGTCCGATTGCATGGTACGCCGAAGACAATTATTTCTGACCAATACGGTCGCTTCATGTCACATTTTTGGGAAGCGGTTCATAGAGCCTTGGGAACCGAGCTGAACTTTAGCACAACTTATCATCCTCAGACTGATGGACAGTCCGAGAGGACTATGTAAACAATAGAAGACATGCTGAGAACTTGTGACCTGGATTGGTCGACTGAGTAGGAAGTTCATCTACCGTTGATTGAATTAACTTACAACAATAGTTGGCATGCTTCCATTAAGATGGCACTTTTGAAGCATTATACGGGAGGAGATGTAGATCACCCCTGTGTTGGGATGATTCATCAGACTTGATCGGGACAGAACCGGAGTTGATAGTACAGACTCAAGAGAAGGTAGACTTGATTCGTGAAAGGCTGTTGACTGCCCAGAGTCGGCAGAAATCTTATGCAGACGTGCGCCGTCGCCCGTTGGAATTTAGATTGGGGACCACGTGCTTTTAAAGGTTTCTCCTACTCGGGGAATTTTTCATTTTGGAAGGAAAGGAAAGTTGTGTCCGAGATATATCGGACCATTCAAGATTCTTGAGAGAGTTTGGGAGTTGGCGTACAGGATGGCATTACCGCCGTCGCTGAGTCATGTTAATAATGAGTTTCACGTGTCTCAGTTACGGAAGTACATCACAGATCCCAGTCATGTAATTGATTTCAGCGAGATCGAAGTCGCTAAGGATGGCACGTTTGAATATAAACCAATCAAAATACTCGAGAGTCGAGTCAAACAATTGAGGAATAAATCAATCACTTTGGTTAAAGTTCAATGGTCGCGACACGGAGTTGAAGAAGCTACTTGGGAGATAGAGAACAGTATGAGGTCTAGATGCCCAGAATTATTTTCGTCTTAAGTTTTGGGACGAAACTCCTTTTTAGAGGGAGAGTATGTAATATCCGGATAATTATTGAGTATTTTTATCTGTATTTGAACATTGTATTATTCGACATTGTGGTATCTATAATCGATGTGTGATTTTTCCCGTATTCGTATTCCAAACAGTCATGATCATATTAGGAAGAAGTTGCAAATTTATGCATGCAGCTATGTCATAATGTACGCTAGCAGATGAGCGTAACTTACGTTATGAACTGAGCATAGCGTACGTAACAGGCAGTCAGGAAGATAAGGTTGGTCGGCACGTGGGCCACCTTGGGGCGGGGACTAGGATAAGATTCCCCGCATGGCCCGGACATATTTTTGAAAAAGCAAGTCAACGAGGTTTAATGTACGCTAAAGGACTAAGATAGCGTACGCTAAATAGAGCATATTACGTACTTAAATGGTAAGGGTTAACGTATGTTAATAAGGTCAGAAATGAGGCAGTAGCTACTATCGGACGATAACGCACGCTAAAGATTTTGGATAGCGTACATTAAGGTGATAACGTACGTAATGCTGTGAGATTAATGTACATAAAGGCATGAGTTTTATAAATATGGTAGCACCCCATTTCATCTTTCACTCGTTTTATCCGAACCTTACCTCTCCCCAGACCTTCCAACCTTATAAAACTAGTATATTGACCTTTCTACTCGGTTGTTGAAGAAGTAAGACATCTTGGATTGGTGCTCAAACTTCCGGTGTTAGATTCTACCGATTGCCTTAATGTTTTCTTCATATTAAGGTATGTTGATGCTATCTCCAACCTTGAATTCCGGTTCCTAAGATTGTTATGAACATGCTACTGAGATTATTAGGTTCCATTGTTAAGAGCATTATAGTTTGAGCCTCGTTATGTTGAACAAGTAGGGGGAAGTTTTCTAAGATTGTAAATTTACATTGGATGATGTTCTCGAAATGATCAAAGACTTGTTATTATTATCACATTTGTTAGATGAACTTAGGAGGATGAACATTGAGGGTTTTTGTCATGTCTTGTAAGTGTGGGTTGATTAGCTAATCTTCATGATGAAAGTTTGAATGAGGTGATGATATTGGTAACAATTATATCAACCATATATTAGCCGAACTGCATATAAGAAATTTTAATCGAGATTGGAGTATGGCATTGTGATGACATGTTTATCCTTGAATTCGAAGACGTCAAACATCTTATCCCTATTAGGATCATTCTATTCGCATGAGATATGTGTTCGTGAGTATAATGTACGTTAAGTATCATGCATTACGTACATTATAGCATCAGGTGAGACAGTCTTCTGATCAGAGAACTTTGTCAAATACAATCTTAGCTTATGTTAGGCATAGGAGCTTACGTACGTTAAGGCACAGACTTAAAGTACGTTACGTTGGGTATGTAACGTCCGTTATGAAGAGAATCGGACAGGATCCGAACTATCAGTAACTTTCGGCCATAGTTTAGGATGTTAGATGTTCGTACGTTAGTTATATGACATATGATGAACTCTATATTATTTATTTTATTTAATGTCCGAGCTTTGCAACGTGATTGATCGAAGGGGCGACCTTCGAGTGTATTAACATCCGTCGAAGTGTTATCCTTGTCGTCAATTTGAGTCAAGTACCTTAATTACATCTATTCGTATTGATGTCGGCTATGTTGATTGTTGTATTATAAATATGTGTTGCAATTGTTTGTCCACCATGCGTTGGTCTGATGGGATCATCATGGGAATCTATAGCTGTGTGCGCTGGATCGTTGGATAGGTATTTCCACCATGCGTTGGTCCAACGGGATCATTATGGGAATCTATAGTTGTGCGCTAGATCATTGGAATACCACGAGTATGTTGAGATTGATATGATATGTTGTACATTGTTATTATTTTGTTGGAGAGACTTGTCGTGATTATTGTTGATATTATTGACGTTTTTATTCAAGGATTGATGAATAAATCATTGTTGTATAATTATCGTACTTGTACTAGCATCGTTGTGCTAACCCCTTCGGGGGTGAATATATGTTTATGTTCAGGATCCATGAGAGCGGGAAAACAACCACTAGAGCTGCACGACGACGAGGTTGCAGAGTGATGTTACGGCTGGATTATTTTGTCGTATGTTTATGTTGTTTAATAAAGTACTCGAGTACGTTGTCATTTGTGATGTTGGATTTGGTCATGTATTATTATTCACCGTTTGACGTTTGTCATTCAGTACTGTTTTCAGACTCGTGTTGTATTTTATTTCCGCTGCTGTTGTCTGGTGGTATCGGTTATTGTATTTTTATTTCCTCAGCCTTGTAAATTCTTACATAAAGGATTTACGGCGCTCTAATATTCCAGAATATATCGGGGGTGTTACAATGATGAGGGGGACGCCCCAAAGATTGATATGATTCAGAAAATCAATAAATCCAGATGAATCATGAGAGTGCAGACTAATCATCCACCCACTTTGATGATCTATCATTGCTCAAAGCATAGAGCAAGACAAAGTCAAACCACGCTCTGTGTTGATTGGCCTTAAAGGATTAAGCATTACATGCGGAACTAGATTATTTGATAAAGAGACAGGTAATTGGTATGTAGTGCTAACCTCACCAAGTGTAAATCCTGTATGACAAAAAATAAACTTTTGCCAGTAAGGCTAATCACAAGAATGAAGTCTTGGAAAACAAGGCTCAAATATTCTCATAAAAGCCCTGGAATTGACTGAGGGGACGTACCCCCCCTAAGCTACTTCATTAGCTTAGTAATTTGAAGGACTGGAAATATAGCTCATAAAATATGGTTAATGATATATATATATATATATATATATGAAAAGTGTTTGATGGCATTTCATTACCCAAGTCAAGTGACTCGAGACCATGGAGTGTGTTTGCAGTATGGTTGAAATGCTCACTTTATGGATTAAAACAATTCGGCCCGATGTGAGTGACTACTTGATTGGAAGGGGATATAAGAACGACAAATTGTGTTCCTATGTGTTTAAACAAGTTTCAGATTTGCGATTGTAGCTGTATATGTCGTCGATAGGAACATAATCGGTACTTTTGACGAATTAAGGGAAACCACCACCTATCTAAAATCCGAATTTGAGATGAAAGATCTAGGGAAAACTCGGTCTTCTTGTCTAGGCATTGAGCTAGAACATCGAGCTAGTGGAATCCTCTTCCAACCGTCTGCCTATGTCTAGACAAAAATCAAGCATTTTAACATGGACAAGGCATGATCGGTCGTAGTTTGGACTTGAGGAAAGATCCATTTCATCCGAAGGAATGTGACGAAGAGTTTTTGGGAGACAAAATACCCTATCTAAGTGCAATAGGTGCATTATTATACTTGCCTCAGTGTACTCGACCTGATATTGCTTTCTCAGTAAACTTGTTATCTAGATATATTTCTGAGCCCACACAACATCATTAGAATGGTGTCAATAATATCTTTAGATACCTCAAAGGAATCATTGACTTGGAACTTCTCTTTCATTATAAGGCTAATGAAACTGTCGATCCATGTGCAATCACTAAAGTAAGTGTGAATGCTGATGACTACACAAACGAGAGTGTTGGTAGGATTTGCTGGTGTTGGGTACCTCTTGGACCCACATAAAGGTCGCTACAAGACTGGTTATGCTCTTACCTTCGGGAACACCGCGATATCTTGGAGATTAACTAAGTAAATCCTTGTTGCTACCTCCTTGAATCACGCCGAGATTATCGCTCTACACGAGGCGGTACACGAGTGTATATGGTTTAGAATCATTGTTACACATATTCGAGGTAAAGTGGACTAAGCAATGTCATTGATGGGCCCACATACATATACAAAGATAATGCTGCTTGCCTCCTATATCAAGGGGATAATATGAAGCATATCTCTCCAAAGCTTTCCTACAATCAGCAACAATGGCCCATCCTAAACATCCATGCTAAGCAAGTGAATTCTGAGGAGAATGTGGCTGATTGATTCACTAAATCATTTCCCAAGGCCGTATTTAAATAACATGTAAGAAACATCAGAATGTGTAGGATTTTTGAACTCCGAGATCGAAGTAAGGATCGGATGGGAGGGTGAGGTATAACGAATCTTAGCCACCAACATTGTACTCTTTTTTTTAACCAAGGTTCATTTTGTCCCAATGAGTTTTGTTACTCGGCGAAGTTTTTAACGAGGCAATGACACTTGCACTGTTTCTCATATTCCTTGATTGACAAATCAGGGGGAGACGTAGACTTAAGGGAGAGTCTTACATCCATGTTGCAAGTTATACTCTTTTCCTTAGCCAATGATTCTTTTTCCCAGTGGGTTTTATCAGTTGAAAAGGTTTTTTAACAAGGTAACTAGATGTATAACTCATTGATCGGTGAATTATTCATGTTCTTGAGCAGAATTGATCGAAGAAATGATCAATAGAGGTTTTGGCTTAACGAAATTAGCCTAACCTATATGTCTAGATGTTGTACTCTTTTTCCTACGATTAAGATAATTTTCTCATTGGGTTTTTCTTGACGAGGTTTTAATGAGGTAACTTGACATGTGTTGAGGACTCGGCACAAGGGGGAGTATTAAAGTAAATACACATGTGTGTGCCTTAGTCTGGAAGTTATGGACTTTCCTAGTTAAGGTATGATTAATCCTGATGCATTGTAATCTCTCCCTATATTTAGGGATGCCATTAATGAGAACAACACAACTTTTGCCCTACTTTTCTGTCCACTTTTACATTCTCTACAACAGAAATATAATTTTTTTTAGTTTTTATTAAAATTAGGATTTTTTTCATAATAAAAGATTCAATTAATTTTTTTACTTTTAGAATTTTAGAATTTTATAATTATTTCAAATTTTTTAAATAATACTCTAATGTGTAAATATATTTTAATTTTTCGTTATTTTTACTCTTGAAATTTAGAAACTTTAAAATT
Organism: Orobanche coerulescens; assembly: GCA_033398695.1. Lineage (NCBI taxonomy): Eukaryota > Viridiplantae > Streptophyta > Magnoliopsida > Lamiales > Orobanchaceae > Orobanche > Orobanche coerulescens. Next base: position 66,497,025 of record CM065811.1, on the reverse strand, counting down.
TTGAATCCATTAAAATATTTAACATAATTTAAGACCACGAAATTTTCAATTTTTATGAAAATTAATCTATTAGAAAATAATTTTTTCTGTTGGTTTGTGATATTCAATAGTTTTAGAATCTGGTAATGTTTTTCATATTTTATACAATTTTTAAAATTTTTTAAATTTGTTAAATAATTTTATGATTTTTAAATATTTTTTATTAATTTTCTATTTCTTTCGCTGGTATTATTCGTCGTTTGAAAAACGATAATAAATCAATGGAGTATATGCTGCTATTTAATACAAAAAATAATTTAAGTACAATATTGAAAAAGCTCGCATAATATATGGTTGAAATGTTAGAAATAAACGCAGCGGAAGCGAAGTTTGGGGAAAATTTGATAAAAGCCTTTTACGCATCCCGAGCACAAACCTATTTAGGCATGCTAATTAATTAACTACTAAGATTAATAAGCAATTTAAATATTATTTATTATTTATTATATAATATTGTTGGTAAATCAATATCCTAATCTAGTTCAAAAGATCATAGGATATTTACCTCTTGAAGCATAGTGGTTTCTACCTTGATCTCTTCCCCAAAATTTTTTAGAGTATGATCCCGCCTTAATACGGATATATTATGGGCAACGAGCTACTGAATCTTGCTTGGACTTCAATGAGGGATCGGCCAAACCTATGATCCTCTAAACTCTCGAATTTTCTTTTTCTTCAAGTAATTCTGATTTATAGCAAGAAGTAATGTGTTATCTCAATTGTGGAATCAAAGACACAAGTTAAGATCCATAATTAAATACTTGGAAGAAAAAAATCGAGCCGAACCCCCCTTAATGTCCTTATTTATATGCTTTGGACTACTCTAGGGAACTTAAGGGGGATTAGGGTAAGGACTCCTAGTGCAACCCAACTTTCCATATTAAGCCCTTCCTAATGTGGTTGAGTTTTCACTAATATCAATTCAGTCCACTAAAGAATTAATATTGCTCTTCCAATCTAAATCTCAAATTACGAAATTGGGCTCTTTATTTAAATATATTATTTCTCGTGTTTAAGATATTGAATGTCTATTAATTAATTTAAGCTACTGACAGCTTTAATTAATTAATTTCTTATCGGAATTTAATCCACCTGCAGGGATTAATATAATAATCATCATCGATATCCTCAAGGGGACATCATCAATCCGCATGAGTCGGGACACAATTTCTAGTTATAATAATAATTGTCATATGAATAATATTATTACCCAAGATACAAAGCATATTGAGTCAATCAATGTAACTCTCACCCATGGTAAATCAAAGCAATAAATATTTTAAATACGTAATTAAATATTGTATAGTTAGAATTAAGAAACAATAATTACCCAATATTTATGTTCTTCTTACAGTTAGTACAGAAGACACTATCTCACTGCGATCCAGTTCAATGTACAAAAATACGCTAATGCATGCTAATAGTCAAGACCAACTAATCTCAAGCATACATTACAACCTTTCACATAATTTGTCTAGAATTATATAGGTTGTGAACTATTATATTACTTTATAAGGTACCAATAATGTGATCTTTCATGTGACACCAACCCACCACATTATCTACAATATAAAATAATTAGACATTGCATTTGCATAACTATAAGGTGAATAAATATGCAAAACATGTGATTAAATGTAATTAATATTCTCATAGATAGTTACAGTGAAATAAGGTAATACAAGCATAAAGTATGATTTTCAGTATACAACACTAACAATCTCCCACTTATACTCAAAGCATATTTTTAAGTATACTACTGTATTACATAGTCTATTTTATCCCCCACTTATATTCAAAGCAATACTGCCAGACACCATAATCTCATTCCTTCCACATGCCTTTCAAAAACTTTTGTGGGTAGGCCTTTCGTGAAAGGATCGACAAGATTATCTTCCGATGCAACCCTGACTACAACTATGTCTCCTTATTTTACGAAGTGTCGTATGATGTGGTACTTGTGGCTGATATGTTTACTTGCGTTATGGGCTCGTGGTTCCCTCGAATTTGCGGCTGCACCAGTATTATCACAGTAAGTATAATACCCTTTGCCAAATCGGGAATCACATCTAAGTCCTGCAGGAAGTACTTGAGCCATACCGCCTTTTTGGCTGCCTTAGAGGCTGCCACGTACTCGGCTTCAATATTAGAGTCTAAGATACATTTCTGCTTCACACTCCTCCAACTAATGGCTCTACCTTCCAGAGTAAACACATAACCTAAAGTAGACTTTGACTTTTCTTTATCTAATGAAAAATATGAGTCATTATAAGCCACTGGACATACGTCATATGATTGATATACTAGCATGTACTCCCTAGTCCTTCTCAGGTACTTGAGTATGTGCTTGATAACAATCCAGTGTCCAGGTCCTTGGTTCGACTGATACCTAGCAGCCATGCCTACGGCATGATGGGTGTCTAGTCTAGTGCTAAGCATGGCTTACATGAGGCTTCCCACAGCTGACGCATAAGGGACTAGCTTCATGCAATCTATCTCTTTTTGTGTCTTAGGATACGTATCCTTAGATAGTTGAATTCCATGTCTATAAGGTAGAAAAACTTTCTTGGAATTCTCCATGCTAAACTGTTTTAGCACTATATTGATATAAGATGCCTGAGATAAGCACAACATCCTTTTCTTCCGATCATGAAAGTGTTAGGGTTGTATACGTCAAAGCATACTTTATGCTTGTATTACCTAATTTCCCGGTCTTTATCTATGAGAATATTTAATTCATTTATCACATGTTTTGCATATTTATTCATGCTATGGTTATGCAAATGCAGTCTAAAATACTTTATATTGTAGATAATGTGGTGTGTGGTGTCACACAGAAGATCACATTATCAGTTCCTTATATAGTAATATTTAGTTTACAACCTATGTAACATTAGCCGTTATGTGAGAGGTTGTAGTATATGCTTGAGATTGGTTGGTCTTGACCATTAGCATATATTAGCGTATTCGTTATACGTTGAACAGGATCGAGGTGAGATAGATTCTTCTGTACTGACTATAAGAAGAACGTACATCTCGGATTATTATTTCTTAATTCTAGTGATTAATATTTAATTATATATATTTAATATTTATTGCTTTGATTTATCATGGGTGAGAGCCACAATGATTTGACTCAATATGCTCGATATTTTGGGCAATATTATTATCTATATGATAATTAATATTATAGCTAGAAATCGTGTCCCGACCAGTCGGGTTGATCATGTCCCTTGACGCACTCGAAAGGATTATTATATCAAACCCTGCAGGTGGAATTAATTTTCCGATATAATAATAAAGGTCGAGTGGTATACTCATGTATAATACATTAATTAATTAAAAGCTAGCCTCGAAAAAGGCTCGGATTCTACCTTCTTGCACTGGCCAAGGACAAAACTCGGCCTCCAGTAGCTCTTTAAACTCTCCCCACCTAGCAGCGTGATCCTGTGGCTTGATAACTTTCCACCAAGTCACGGCTTCCTAGGTAAGAAAGTAATGAGCAATCGGTAGATTCCTCACTTCCGGACAATCAACCGCTTCAAACACTTTCTCTAACTCCGCTAACCAATTCTCCCAACCCATAAGGTCCGTAGCACCGCTGAACTGTGGAGGGTGCATACGGATCACATTCTGAAGCAAGGCATCCGATGTCGGCTTCGGATTATTCAGCTGAACAGCTTGGGCCAGGATAGTATCTGGTTTGCCAATTGTTGAAGGACATTCGTAACTCCAATATCTGCGTTATTCCCTTGGCCGGTCGACTGGTCGTGTTGACCCTCGGTATCAGGATGCACTGAGTTAGATAAACTAGGGGTGGTCGACCCCACAACGGAACTGAGGGAAGCGGCCGCGCCACGTCCTCGTCCGCGTCCACGACCATGGCCTCACCTCTATCCCCTATCAGCAGACATTCTTAAGGATACACAAAGCACGTAAGTACAATTCAAATCGCACGTCATCGATGTGACCGATTCCCAAAAATACTAAATCAGAAGCAAAGCGATTAAGGAAACATTAGGAGAGTAAGACGTCTTACAAGTACCGGTCGCACTGTGATGATGGCAAAGTAGTGATACTATAGACAAATGATGACTCAATCGACCCAAAAGATCGACAGCCTAGGTATCCATAAACCTAAGCTCTGGTACCATATTCTGTAACACCCCTAAGTTATTCAGGGAATATTACAGCGCCTTGAGCCCCGTCGTAGGACCCACAAGGCTATTTATATGCGGAACTATGAACTTTGACCGATAAGGTCCAAGTAAAATCAAAAGGAAGACGATAAAAATGGTATTAAAAACAATATCCAATAAATCTGAATACAATACATCATGAATCAATACCATGGCAACACAGGCCGAAACATCAAGGAAACCAAAAACAGTACTCGAGTACTCAAAAACCATTCAAGTACAACATCATTGAATGGACGAAATACAAAACATAACCAGTGACGAGACACAACATCACACTGGCCCATCATCTTCATTCCGAACCGGTACATGCCTATCCGCTCTCCTGGATCCTGAAATACATAAAAGGTATTTCCCCATAAAGGGGTTAGTCGTCGAATAGCTAGCACAAGTATATCGAATATGAAACATAATACTTCTCGACAATAAAGTAAATGTAATCATTATATCATCAACGCAAGACTAGTATTCTGGAATAACTAAATCTCATAGCATCACAATCAATACATACATGATTAACCGCAGAACCGCACCAGAGGCTACGAAACCCTCAGAGGACCCGTCGATTCGTCCCAGAGTGATTAACCCAAAATATCCACAGAACCGCACCAGAGGCTACGGAACCATCAGAGGACCCGTCGGCCCATCCTAGAGTGGATATATACCATCACACAATTCATATATCTTACTTTTAAAGTCGAGAACGTACAATCATAAACATATACTTGCCTTTGAGACATCGAGAATCGGAAGGTAAAGAGTATAAGTTCGGTAGGTCCAAGAACGCACTTCCGCCACCTACACGATTCGTAAGGAATATGATAATCAATAATCCATACTCAAATCACATGAAGAAACTCCTGAAACCCGCCTACGATTCACGAAACTACAAGGATAATCACCTAGAGGTTTGAAAATCACCCAAACCCTCTCAAGTCCGAAAAGGTGCAAAACCATCCATATAATCGTATGGGAAACATAGGTACGGTGTAGATACATCATAATCTCAAATATATCAAGCTCCAAAATGGATAAATCGGACGAATCTAAGAAAATCCCCAAAAATTCCCAAAACTAGGGTTCTAAGGAATTTACCTTGATTTGGAAGATAGAAACGGATTATATGTTGTGTAATCTTTGTTATTCAACCAAAGATGATGATAGCTAAAGAAGGATCGTCCCAAATCGCCTTCTCCCGTGCTCCCATCGGAAAATGAGTGAAAATGGAGGAAATGACGAAGAGCAGGGGTTTACTGTCCCGTATATACTACGACAGGTTAGTGCGCGCTAAAATTAAGGGTTAGCATGCACTAACAGGGTCACCTGGTAGTCCAGTAGCTCTTGTCTTGAGACGTTAGTGCGCACTACCACACCGTAGCGTGCGCTAACTAGTATCGTGCAAAAATTCCAGTTCACTGCCCAACTCTGCTAGCATGCGCTACGACTGGGCACTAGCGCGCGCTACGTAACACCTATAGTGTGCGCTGGCTAAGGCCTAGCGTGCGTTACCTGTTAGTCCAGAAAGTAGAAATACCTCACTGCCTCTGCCGATCCAACTCATTAGCGTGCGCTATGGGCGATGTTAACACGTGCTACTGAACACGAATAGCATGCGCTAGCTACTGCCTAGCGTGCACTAACTACTAGTCCAGAGGGCAGAATTAGCTACTGCCTCTGCCAAGCCCGGACCATTAGCATGCGCTAATACCCAACGTTAGCGTGGGCTACTCAACCGAAATAGCGTGCGTTAGCTTAGGTCTAGCGTACGCTATCTGCCTATCTCAAAACACCGCCGTAAGGTCCAAACAATACAAACATGATCCGAAGGGCACGCAACTCTAGAATCAACATCGACAACATCTCAATAAGTGTTTACAGGGCGACAAAAGTGAAAGAACGTCAAGGTCAATAATGCAATAAAAAGTACGGGTATTACACGATCCTTGTCGTCATGTCTGAGGCAAGTATCTTAATTTGATTTTGGTTTAATGTTGATGATTTTGATCATGCATATTACCATTCATGTTGTTTGAACATGAGGTCGTCCAAATTGATTTGTCATAATGTCGTTCATGTTATTGATTCATATGTTGTTCATATTAATGAACATATTGATTTGCATATGTGTATGCATAGTTGTATTGTATATGTTGTATTGATCCAATGGGATCGTGTGATCTGTGCTGAGGGAGATGGATCAGTTGTCCACCTCGTGTTGGTCCGACGGGATCATCTTGGGATCTATGCTGAGGGCGCTGGATCATTGGACGGGTTTTCCACCTCGTGTTGGTCCGACGGGATCATCTTGGGATCTATGCGGAGGGCGCTGGATTATTGGATTACCCTGTGTTGTGTTGATTGAATCATGTAGATTCGTATCGTTGGATTCCAGTAGAGAAAGTCCGTGTTTTGTGTTTTTGCTATGCATTGTTGTTGCATATCTGATTTTGTATAATTATGGTACTTGTACTAGCATCGTTTTGCTAAACCCTGCGGGGGTGGACATTTTTTTAATGTTCCGGTAGCCAAGGAGCTGGGAAGCAACCACAGTGTCGGCATGATGACGAAGGGGCACAGTGATGTTATCCGTCTGAATTGTTTTGGTATTCTGGTTTTGTGTTAAGTACTCGAGTATGTGTGTTCTTTATGGTGATTTGAGAATTTTGTATTAAATGGTTTGTTTTGAATGATTAAATCGGTTACTAAATTACACAACTATTGGTGGTATTATTCGTCTTGATCAGTATTTCTTTTAATTTAGCTTAGTAAATTCTTATATAAAGGGTTTGCGGCGCTATAATTATTCCGAATATCTCGGGGTGTTACAGAATATGGTATCGGAGCCACTCTGCCATGTATCGCGAGTGTGCCGATGAGGACGTTGGGTCCAGTGATGAGGGGTGGATTTTGATATCCCACATCGACTAGCGGAGAGGGGGCGAAGTGCCTTATATGTGCATGCCCGCCTCCAAATAGCATGAGGCCTTTTGGGAGCCCAGTGGCTTCGGAGAGATGAGAACTCTGAAGTTAAGCATGCTCGGTCGAGAGTAATCTCAGGATGGGTGACCTCCTGGGAAACTGCTCGCGGGCTCCCAAAAATAAAACCGTGAGCGCCAGCTCAGAGGAGAGTGCCCAAAGCAGACAATATCATGCTACGGCGGAGCAGTCTTGGGATGTGACAATTTGGTATCGGAGCTGAGATTTATAGATATCTTGGCAGTTGAGTTTAGCTGGGTCTATTTATGTCATTTGATTTGTCGTTCGCTCATGACATCACTGTACATCCAGCGTCATCATGTGAACCATGGTTGTAAGTTTCCTAATCTCAAAGACTATCATCTTAATTATTGCGCATTTTGTGGATATTGACAAAATTTTAGGAGATTTTGCTCTGGGTAATGAGTATTTGTATTTACAGTATGTTGAGAGGAGGATGTAGACGCGGACGCAGATGTGGTAATGCTAGACGGGAAGATTCATCGTCTGTCCCGGATTCGTTGGCTAATCAAGCTGATTTCAATTTTGGCGAACAACAGGAATCAGTTAATAATGACCGAGCACGAACTGTAGAGGTAGATGCAAATCCTAACATGCCTGAAGTGCTCAAGCAAGTGGTCACTCATATAACCCAATTTGCTCAGGTGGTTGACCGCATGCAAACGACGATGGGCCAACAGCGGGACGACGAAAATCAAGGAGACAAGTGGCTTTCAGAAGTGGTCAAATTACACCCACCAAAATTTGACGGTTCTTCAGAGATGCCTACATGGAACCACTGGCTGAAAGAACTGAAGAAGGTATTTTCGGGAATTACTTGTCCCAATGACCGAAAAGTTCCGATCGCTTAGTATTTTCTGACTGGGGAAGCTTTCGACTGGTGGGAAGCTATTCGACCTGAGGATCATAATGCTGAATGGACAAAATTCAAATTAATGATGGAAGCACAATATTTTCCTCGTCCAGTTAGAGAGGCTAGAGTTCGAGAGTTTTTCTCACCACAAAATCTGGAGGCATATGTGACAGATATGATTAAGACTTTTAATCACCAGCTGACCTTTGTGCGAAATCTGGTTAGGACTGAGGCAGAAAAGATTTTTCACTTCGACATTAGAATGAAACCGAAAATCCAATGATATATGTCGGGATTCGAATGTACTACTCTCCGTCAGTATCAGGATAAAGCCCTAGCTTATGAGATGAAAGAGACGAAAGTAGAGAAATTTGCAGAATTGAAGAAGCAAAGAGTGTCTGGAAACTTTACTGAGAACAAGAGTAGTGGGCCCCACAAGGTCCAGTCCTCATTCCATTCATCCAAGAGGCCTCTGTATCCTTCTGTATCCTATTTTGAATGTGGGTAAGAAGGGCATCGTGCGACATTTTGCGGGAATGTGACTAGATTGTTTGGAGCTCGTACTTCAGTGCAAGTTCTGAAAGAGACGAGTGTAAACCTGACAGAACAGAGTGGTCTACAACAGCAGAATCTTGGAAAAAGAGAAGCATTCAGTGCTGGGTCCATTCATCCGCGCCTTTATGAGATGAGTAGGATCAGAACACTGTTGTTGCATCGGGTACGATTCAGATTCTTTTTCAACCAATTAGTGTCTTTTTGATTCAGGAGCTACACTTTCTTTCATATCACTGAACTGTGTTAATCGTTTGAAAATCTCATGTTTACATGATTGTGAACATTATGTTGTGAGTCTACCGATTGGAGAGAGAGTTGTGGGAAATCTAGAAGCTAGAATTTTTCTTGTGTCGATAGGAGGGAGGAATTGGCCCTCAAATCTTATTGTGGTCGATATCCATGGTGACGATTTAATTCTTGGAGACGATTGGCTCAATCATTATGGGGAGAGTTATCTCGATTATTGCTGATGACAGATCTGAACATTTATTCGAAGGATGGAGACCAGGAAGCTCAGGGAAAGTGATCAAAGCCATAAAAGTGATTAAATTGCTGAAACAAGGTTGTGCCAGGTTTTAGTGTAATGCCAGGAAGAAGGAAGAAGGAGTAAAGCTCTCATCTATTCCAGTTGTGAACGAATTCTCAGATGTATTCCCTGACGAACTACCTGGATTACCTCCGCATACAGTTGTAGAGTTTAATATTGAATTGGAACCAGGAGACGCACCTATTTCTAGAGCACCATACCCTACGGCGCCAACAGAGATTTATGAGTTAAAGAAACAGCTTGAGGAATTGTTGCAGAAGGGTTACATTAAACCTAGTGTTTCTCCTTGGGGTGCGCCCGTTCTTTTTGTTCCAAATAAAGACGAATCACTCTGATTGTGTATAGATTACAGTAAATAAGGTGACGATCAAGAATAAATGTCCATTGCCTCGGATTGATGATTTGAGATCAGGATACCATCATTTGAGGATTAAGGAATCGGATATACCGAAGTCCACATTCAGATCTCGGTATGGGCACTATGAGTTTATAGTAATGCCATTTGGTCTTATTAATGCTCTTGCTGTGTTTATGCAATTGATGAATTAAGTATTCTTAGAATACTTGGATAAATTCGTGGTCATTTTCATTGATGACATCTTGATTTATTCAAAGAATCCAGAAGAGCATGCAGAAAATTTGCATATTGTTTTGAATATTTTGAGAAATGAATAGATTTATGCAAAACCTTCCAAATGTGAGTTCTGGCTTAAGGAAGTAACGTTCCTTGGGCATGTGATATCAGCCGACAGAGTCCAAGTATATTCGAACAAAGTTGAGGCAATCTTGGAGTGGTAATCTCCTAAGAACATGAAGGAAGTCCGAAGTTTCTTAGGACTTGCTGGGTATTATCGTCGTTTTGTGGAAGAATTTTCCAAAATTGCTCGCCCGCTTACTCAGTTGCTATAGAAGACTCAAAAATTTGTGTGGAGCAAGAAATGTCAGGTTAGTTTTGATGAACTCAAGAGGAGACTGACAACGGCGCCAATATTAGCACTACCATACGGAACTGAAGGGTTCGTAGTTTACAGCGATGCTTCAAATCAGGGTTTGGGTTGCGTGTTGATGCAGAAGGATAGGGTGATTGCATATGCTTCTCGACAGTTGAAACCGTATGAGGTTAACTACCCGACACATGATTTAGAGTTAGCAGTCGTTGTCTTTGCTCTGAAAATCTGGCGACACTATCTGTACGGGACTCATTGTCAGATCTTCATAGATCATAAGAGTCTCAAATATATTTTTAGTCAGAAGGAATTAAACATGAGATAGAGGAGATGGATGGAATTGATTGAAGATTATGACCTGGAAATTTTTTATCACCCAGGCAAAGCTAACGTGGTAGCTGATGCACTAAGACACAAACCTGTTTCTATTCGAATGTTGGAAACACTTACGTCCCAGTCCAGCATTCAGCGGGAGTTGATTCGTGAAGGAATTGAAGTATGGTTACAAGGCGTTCAAGGGCAATTATGTGTGATGGAATTAACTTCATCATTGATCGGTGAAATCAAATCTAAATAATTAGATGACCCCCTAATGATTCGATTACGTGATGAAGTGGACAAGGGAAAGGCCCCAGGATTCATAATTTATGATGATGGAGTCTTGAGATTCCAGAGTCGACTTTGCATCCCCGATGATGATATTTTGAAGCAGACAATCATGAAGGAAGCTCACAGTACGCCATATTCTAATCACCCGGGTCTAAAGCAGAATTTCTGGTGGGGAAACATGAAGAAGAACATAGCGGAATGCGTCTCCAAGTGTTTAACTTGTCAACAGGTTAAGATTAAACATCATCGACCTGCCGGAATTTTGAAGCCACTTCCGATTCCTGAATGGAAGTGGGAAGATATATCGATGGAGTTTATCACCAATATGCCAAGGACCAAAATGGGGATGAATATGATTTGGGTGATAGTTGATCGTCTAACCAAGTGGGCTCATTTTCTGGGCATTAAGGATATAGATAGTACGATTGCATGGTACGCCGAAGACCATCATTTCAGATCAGGATGGTCGTTTTGTGTCACACTTCTGGAAGGCGGTTCATAGAGACTTGGGAACCGAGCTGAACTTTAGCACAGCTTATCATCCTCAGACTGACGGACAGTCCGAGAGGACTATTCAGACAGTAGAGAATATGTTCAGAGCTTGTGCCTTAGATTGGTCAACTGATTGGGAAGTTCATCTGCTGTTGATTGAATTCACCTACAACAATAGTTGGCATGCTTCCATTAAGATGGCACCGTTTGAAGCGTTGTACGGGAGAAGATGTAGATCACTGACACGCTTTTAGTGTAACTATCGCAAGTGCACGATATCGTATCAAGTAGTAAAGTGGACTTTTTGAGTCCGGTTTATCGATCCCACAAGGAAGTTTGGTTATAATTTGAATTATACACTATTAGTCTATTTTTATAGATACTATGATAAGTGAAACACACAATTAAAAAGTTTGGTTTAGTATTTGCGAAGAAATTGCAATAATAGTTCTAATATTATAAGGAAATAAAAAAATAACAATAATAATAGATTGATTAACGATAAAATGAAATAGTTGGGATTACAAACTTAGTTCGTCATTAGTTATAAAAGATGTATTGGAGATCATAAGATGAATTTACTTATTATGTTGTGTAGATTCGATTTTGCTTAAAAAGACGGTTTCTCTTTCGAACTATAAAACGCCCCTTACATATTGAATCAATCCACTATATTTCTATGTTGATTGGCTTCAATACATAGCATTAGGATTTATGAAAATAACTCAAAGAATCATCTAAGGACTAGGGGTATATTTCTATCCCCTAGAACAACTTAGAGTGAAGATCATTTGATCTAATCAAATATATTTTCTTTCGAAACATATGAAGACCATAAATATCGTCATTTATTGGCCAAATAAATAAAGATTGTTAAAACAATGAAAATCACACACAATAATAAGTAATTCACAATAGATCTTTATACAAACATAAATAACATGACTAACCTTGTTTATAATCCCACCTAAAGATTACTTAGCCCATGAAGGGTTTATTACACATATTACAAGCTTGTGTGGTCATTATTAGTTGAATCAAGAGAAAGAATTGATCCTAACTCCCATAGTAGATAAAGGAGATAGAAACAATAAACTCTCTGAACAACATATGTTATACCACACTTGCAAAGATCACTGAAGAACACAAGTGTGTTCTTCACACAAAAAGAAAAGTTTACAAAAAAATGGAAAATTATAAGATGAATGATTAATGATGAAGGATCTAAGGGGTCTATTTATACACCTAAAGTAATCTAATAGCTCCAAAACTCCAGCATTATTACATTAGATCGGATCAATGTCAGGCATCCCCTCAATAATACACAAAAAGTATAAAAAATTAGACAAATCATAACAATATGTCAAGAGTTACGGCCGTAACATTCAGGAGTTACGGCCGTAATAAGGGTGACTTACGGCCGTAACTCCTGAATGTTACGGCCGTAACTTGGCTTCGTAAATTTGTTCACTGTTGCTTTGAAAGTTACGTTTTCAGCCCAGAATTTCTCAGACTTTGCGTTTTTGCCCCAGATCTTCTTCGAATGATAACTTTTGATATATAACTCTGATTTTGAATTCGGAAAGACTGCCGAATTCGTCTCGGAAAGCCCTACAACATGAATATATCAAAATTCAATAAAGAGAATATTTATTAAACATGTTGTTTCTTGATTAATTCAGTTATTTAATCCGATCATCATCCGATAAAAATAAAATTATTAAAACTAATAAATTAAAAGCAAAAAACGAGTAGACTAGCTCAATTATGGGTGAATTTTATCGATACAAACCATGGATAAGTGTATAAAACTGACACTTATCACACCCCCAAACTTGAATTCTTGCTAGTCCCGAGCAAGACTCTTTATTATTCACACTCCAAAAATAAAAATAAAAAATAAAAAAAATAAGAAAATTAATACGCACATAAATTAAAATATAAAAAGAGAAAAGGAGATCAAAATGCCATTAATACACAACAACCAGCTTTATCAAGATTCAAAATAAATCTACTAATGTTTTTGAAGTTAAAACACGGTTTTTATTTTGTAATTCCAAAATCAAGGTTTTCCCCCCAAAAGGTTGATTATTACTTTTCCACTCGTGTTACACACGACTCCCTTCAATGGTTGATCTCGATCACTCATTTATTTTTCGACTCAATATGAAGAAGAATTTTATTGGCGTCATCAAATATTGTGATTTTCACAAAATTGAGTGTATTGAAATTCAGCTGCTAATTAATTCAAATCTGCTCATAAACTACATCCCTTTTAGTGATAGCTTTCACACCGTTATTTGCTAACGTGTAGCTCTTTTCACTAACACAATTTCTATCTCATTATTTTTTTCGTAAAAAGGTGATAGCTTTCACACCGTTATTTGCTAACGTGTAGCTCTTTTCACTAATTTTTCTGAGACGGCAGCTACGCACCAACAATGGTTAGTCCTTTATTTTTCGCAAAATTTAAGACTTCCAAAATTAGGCAGCTGTTGCTGCTCAACACTTCTCCTTTTCGTCATTTTTTTTAGGTGATAGCTTTCACACCGTTATTTGCTAACGTGTAGCTCTTTTCACCAATGACTCCTTTTTTTTTTGTTTTTAGGGAATAGAATTTTTGCAGAAAATCATTTTTTAGTTAAGCATGAAAAATCAAAAACTCCACAAATTAAGTAAATTTCAGTTTTATTTTTCATCAACCAATTGATTCTTCTTTTCTCAAGGTAACGAATGTCTCGATTTTATATGATAATTACAAGGCTTGGAAAGAGAGATTAAGGCTCAAAAAATTTTGGAATATACAAAAAAAAAAACATTTTACCAGTTAAAACGATTTAAGAAGCTTGTATATAGCTATTTATTGGTGTTATGGCCAGATCTAGAAATCTCACAAATCAAAATACTATATATATATATATATATATTAAAAAAAAATAAGGTAAATAACCGCAAAGTAATCAAAACACACCAAAATAATAAAACAAACCACCCCCAAACTTGAAAATAAAATTGTCCTCAGTTTTTTAAAAATAAAATAAAATAAAAAGCAATGCAGAAAAGCAGAATACTCCCTCTTAAGAAAGTTGATGTTTGAGCTAACGCCTTGTAGAATCTACAAGAGAATAAATATACGAGGCACACAACAAAAGAAAATAAAATATACTCGTAAGTATAACACAATTTTTAAGATGCGCATCAAGAAAGTCCGAAGAGTCGCCTTACGCTGCCATCAAAGTTTTTATAAAAAAAACACACAATAAACATTACAGTAATAAAATAACAATACATAAATCGCGAATAGATGCGCGTCAAGAGATCAAGAAGAAACTCCTTAAGCTGCCATCATTTAGCACGATTATTACACACGACAGAAAGTAAAAATAAAAGAGGTACTACATTGGTTATCAAATGGAGAGGAATGAATCCACTTTTCATTTTCTCACGGTAAAATCTTCTACCCAGACAATTTTAGCTAGAGCTGGATCTGGTTGAGGAACAAATTCATTGAGTTTTTTGATTAGTTCTTCTGGTGTTGTTGCAACGACTATGATTCGTTTTGCACGCTAGGAAATAAAGCCCTTTTCAGCAGAGTAGTCGATGAAAAATAGTAAACCATCAAAGAAACCATTGACATTAAGCACACCTATTGGTTTTTGATGAACATTTAGTTGGGCTCTGGTAACCACATGAAAAAGTTCCTCAAGGGTGCCAAAACCACCGGGAAGGGTGATAAAGGCGCCAGAATTATTTATCATGTGAGTTATGCGATCTTGCATATTTACAGATCTAAACTCATCTCCAATAGTTGACCCGGTGATTTTACTTTCAGCCAGAGGTTTTGGGATTATTCCCAACACTCTTACTCCTTCCATATAGGCAGAAGCAGCAGCTCGTCCCATTAATCCTAGACTTCCTCCTCCGTAAACTACATGAATGCATTTTTCTCCTAAGGTACGACCCAAGTTGTGGGCTGCTTCAGTAAAGCATGCCTCTTTTCCAGAACTAGCTCCACCAAAAATGCAGACTGTGTTAAATTTTTTTGTGGAAGATGATGACTCCATTTTTGAAAAGAAATTATTTAGAGAGAAACAGAGAAAAGTGCAAGTTTGAGGGATGAATGAAAGAGTAGAAAGTTTATTTATAGAAGAAAAAGAAGGTAAAAATTTGTTTAACAAGTTTGTGATTGCGTTTGATTGTGCTTCAACTACTCAATAGAATAATGAAAGCATTTATCGCGTATCACATTTTTTTATTCATAAAATCTCACCACACGACAAAAATAAAAGATACTTACGCGTATGTACAGTAGTTGTGATTGTGGCTCACATCTTCCTCTGATTTTACGTTCAGAAACGGCCTAAACGCCTTCTATGAGTCGGGGAGAAGCTTCCCATCCAATTTTCTTACAAATTGGCAAACAGGGTCTTTTAACTTCAGATTCCCAAGACGTTCATATTCTGGTTTCAATTTATTCCACAAACATTGAATTCCGTAATATACAAGTCCACTATGATGCGTGTCAAGAGAATTTTCGATATTATCTAAATTCTCTTTATTCAGACCATCATTAATGAACTGAATTTTATCTTCTCTGTTTGTAGATGGAATTCCTAAAGATCGACATTTTACATTATAGTTCCATCTAGCACATTTATAGCAAACGGCTAGCATCTTTGCTCGTCGTTTCTTGGCATATAAACTTTTTCCAAGCCCTGGTAAAAATCTAGTCGGTGTTTCTGTGAATTCACCTTCTATTCTTACTTTGGCTTCGATAATGAATCTTATGTCAAAAGGTATGCTTTTATTCATAAGCAACCTCATCCTTTCAAGCCTTGTCTTGTAAATTTTTAAAATTGCATTTTTGCTTAGAAAGGGAAATCTTTTTTCGATTTTATACAATGTTTCTTCCATGAAAAAAAAAATTAAAAAAAAATAAAAATAAAATGACAATGAAAATAATTGAAGAAAATATCTACAAATATCATTTGTTGTGGGAAACTGAAAAATCCGACTTTAATAGTCACGGAGTACCGTTATCCGCCACTTGACCGGACAAACACAATTGAGTACTAAGTTACAACGTCGAGAAATTTGTACCTATAAAAATAGTTTACAATGTAAGATTTCAAATATAACTTATACTTCCCCGGCAACGGCGCCAAAAACTTGACACGCTTTTAGTGTAACTATCGCAAGTGCACGATATCGTATCAAGTAGTAAAGTGGACTTTTTGAGTCCGGTTTATCAATCCCACAAGGAAGTTTGGTTATAATTTGAATTATACACTATTAGTCTATTTTTATAGATACTATGATAAGTGAAACACACAATTAAAAAGTTTGGTTTAATATTTGCAAAGAAATTGCAATAATAGTTCTAATATTATAAGGAAATAAAAAGATAGCAATAATAATAGATTGATTAA
The DNA here is from genome assembly GCA_033398695.1 of Orobanche coerulescens. NCBI lineage: Eukaryota > Viridiplantae > Streptophyta > Magnoliopsida > Lamiales > Orobanchaceae > Orobanche > Orobanche coerulescens. Next base: position 66,480,358 of record CM065811.1, on the reverse strand, counting down.
CGATAAAATGAAATAGTTGGGATTACAAACTTAGTTCGTCATTAGTTATAAAAGATGTATTGGAGATCATAAGATGAATTTACTTATTATGTTGTGTAGATTCGATTTTCCTTAAAAAGACGGTTTCTCTTTCGAACTATAAAACGCCCCTTACATATTGAATCAATTTCTATGTTGATTGGCTTCAATACATAGCATTAAGATTTATGAAAATAACTCAAAGAATCATGTAAGGACTAGGGGTATATTTCTATCCCTTAGAACAACTTAGTGTGAAGATCATTTGATCTAATCAAACATATTTTCTTTCGAAACATATGAAGACCATAAATATCATCATTTATTGGCCAAATAAATAAAGATTGTTAAAACAATGAAAATCTCACACAATAATAAGTAATTCACAATAGATCTTTATACAAACATAAATAACATGACTAACCTTGTTTATAATCCCAACTAAAGATTACTTAGCCCATGAAGGGTTTATTACACATATTACAAGCTTGTGTGGTCATTATTAGTTGAATCAAGATAAAGAATTGATCCTAACTCCCTTAGTAGATAAAGGAGATAGAAACAATAAACTCTCTGAACAACATATGTTATACCACACTTACAAAGATCACTCAAGAACACAAGTGTGTTCTTCACACAAAAAGAAAAGTTTACAAAAAAAATGGAAAATTATAAGATGAATGATTAATGATGAAGGATCTAAGGGGTCTATTTATACACCTAAAGTCATCTAATAGCTCCAAAACTCCAGAATTATTACATTAGATCGGATCAATGCCAGCCATCCCCTCAATAATACACAAAAAGTATAAAAAAATAGACAAATCATAACAATCTGTCAAGAGTTACGGCCGTAACATTCAGGAGTTACGGCCGTAACAAGGGTGACTTACGGCCGTAACTCCTGAATGTTACGGCCGTAACTTGGCTTCGTAAATTTGTTCACTGTTGCTTTGAAAGTTACGTTTTCAGCCCAGAATTTCTCGGACTTTGCTTTTTTGCCCCAGATCTTCTTCGGATGATAACTTTTGATATATAACTCTGATTTTGAATCCGGAAAGACTGCCAAATTCGTCTCGGAAAGCCCTACAAAATGAATATATCAAAATTCAATAAAGAGAATATTTATTAAACATGTTGTTTCTTGAGTAATTCAGTTATTTAATTCGATCATCATCCGATAAAAATAAAATTATTAAAACTAATAAATTAAAAGCAAAAAACAAGTAGACAAGCTCAATTATGGGTGAATTTTATCGATACAACCATGGATAAGTGTACAAAACTGACACTTATCAATCACCCTTATGTTGGGACGATTCATCTGATTTAATTGGGACGGAACCAGAATTGATAGTGCATACTCAAGAGAAAGTAGCCCTGATTCAGAAAAGGTTGTTGACTGCCCAGAGTGGACAAAAGTCTGATGCGGACGTGCATCGCTGCCCATTAGAATTTGAGATTGGGGATCACGTACTTCTGAATGTTTCTCCTACTCGAGGAATTTGTCGTTTTGGGAAGATAGGAAAGCTGAGTCTGAGATATATCGGACCATTCGAGATTCTTTAAAGAGTTGGAGATTTGGCGTACAGGTTAGCCTTGCAGCCATCGCTGAGTCATGTTCATAATGTGTTTCACGTATCCCAGTTATGAAAGTATGTACCAGATCCCAGTCATGTCATTGATTTCGGTGACATTGAAATAGCTATTTATGGCACGTTCGAGGAGAAACTAATCAAGATACTCGAGAGTTGGGTCAAACAATTGAGAAATAAACTAATATCCTTGGTTAAAGTTCAATGGTCGCAACACGGAGTCGAAGAAGCCACTTGGGAGACGGAGGATGTATGAAGGCTAGATATCTCGAATTATTTTCCTCTTAAGTTTCAGGATGAAACTTCTTTTTAGAGGGAGAGTATGTAATACTCGGATAATGATTGTGTATTTTACCTGTATCTGAAACTTGTAACATTTGATTATGTGGTATTAATAATCAAAGTGTGATTTCCCGTATTCGTATTCCTACGTTCATGAGTTTCTAATACATGCATGCATGCATCTGCACGTCATAACGTACGCTAGCTGTTGAGCACAACATATGTTAAGAGCTTCAGATAACGTACGTTATAGTCGAAGCATAGCGTACATAAGCAGCAGTCAAAGGAAGATCAGATAAGGTCGGCGTGTGGATCCAGGAGGAGATAGTGTCGGATTTTCCCGCATGTACCTAGACAGCTTTTTGATAAAGCAAGTCAACGAGGCATAGTGTACGTTAAAGGAGTATAATAACGTACACTACACAGAGCATATTACGTACGTAAAGGTGATGGTTAATGTACATTAAGGAAGTTAGAAAACGATGCAGTGAGCTATTGACGAATGTTAACGTACGTTAAGGCTATAACGTACGTAATACCTTGTGGCTAACGTACGTAAAGATCAGGATCTTATAAATAAGATACCAAACCATTTCATTTCACACCTTGTCTTTTTCGCTACTTGTCCGAGTTCTGTGAGTCCATAGAGCCTCTCCCGCAATATAACCTTTGATTTAGCCTCTCTACTTGGTGGTAGAAGTTTGGGAAGCATCTTGGATCGGTGTTCAAGCCCCGGTGTTGAATTCCGCTGAGTGTTTCATCATTTCCTTCCGTAGTAAGGTATGTGATACTCTAACTGTCTGGAATTCATGTTCTTAGGAATGTTCATGAGTACATTACCGAGGTTATTGAGCTTGTTATGAACTTTAGGAATCTAACAACATGTTTTGGAGAATTGAATTAGATGAACTTATGGTTTATTCCTTGTAGAAGAAGATGATGATAATGTTGAACCTAGTAATGAGTTTTATGTGATGATTATGGTGTTCTTCAAGATAATTCTGAAATCATGTTGCGTTGGATTGATGACGGGTATGGTTAGGATCCTTGTAGGATGAACTATCATGAGGTGTCATAGAAGAATTCAATCGAAAGATGTGTTTAGACTTGATTGAAACATTATGAGATTATTGTTCGGATAAGAATTGTAGTGATGATTCGACCGGTATGGCTTGGGGAAGATTAGTGTGTTTACCATAATTGGATAGATTATGTCTTTTCAAGTTCGTATAATGTTTAGAAGTGATTATCCGGAACTGTTAGTTATATCGGTGTTATTGTATAATTAAGGTGCGGATATTGTGAATTGATTGAGTGAGAGTTCTTCGAGGCGGTTGAAGGTTATTGCAAGTATTGATCCTTGTCGTCATTTCTAAGGCAAGTATATTAATTTGATTTTGGTTTAATGTTGATGATTTTAATCATGCATATTACCATTCATGTTGTTTGAACATGAGGTCGTCCAAATTGATTTGTCATAATGTCGTTCATGGTATTGATTCATATGTTGTTCATGTTGATGAACATATTGATTTGCATATGTATATGCATAGTTGTATTGATCTGATGGGATCGTGTGATCTATGCTGAGGGCGCTGGATCAGTTGTCCACCTTGCGTTGGTCTGACGGGATCATCTTGGGATCTATGCTGAGGGCGCTAGATCATTAGATGGATTTTTCACCTCGTGTTGGTCCGACGGGATCATATTGGGATCTATGCTGAGGGTGCTGGATGATTAGATTACCCTGTGTTGTGTTGATCGAATCATGTGAATTCGCATCGTTGGATTCCGGTAGCGGAATTCCGCGTTTTGTGTTTTTGCTATGCATTGTTGTTGCATATCTGATTTTGTATAATTATGGTACTTGTACTAGCATAATTTTGCTAACCCTTGCGGGGATGGACATTTGTTTAATGTTCAGGTAGCCGAGGAGCGGGGAAACAACCACAGTGTCGGCATGATGACGAAGGGGCAGAGTGATGTTATCCGTCTGAATTGTTTTGGTATTCTGGTTTTGTTTTAAGTACTCGAGTACGTGTATTCTTTATGGTGATTTGAGAATTTTGTATTAAATGGGTTGTTTTCCATGAATAAATCGGTTACTAAATTACACAACTATTGGTGGTATTATTCGTATTAATCAGTATTTCTCTTAATTTAGCCTTGTAAATTCTTATATAAATGGTTTATGGCGTTGTAATTATTCCGAATATCTCGGGGTGTTACAGATATGACTAATCTTTATCGTATTCTTGTTTGCCCTGCGAATTCTCGGTAAAATTCGGTGTGTTTATGAAACAAGGAGGGTATGATTGCGATCCACCCTCGTTGAATATGTTGTTGGATTACATGCATTGTAGGCGGGGTTTTCGGGCGTATTTCAATTTAAATTTCAGTCATATTATTGTTGATAGTTGTTTTACGAATCGTCAAGGTTCGAAGTTTCTGAGTTCCTTCAACGGTGGTCGTTTACCGTCTCAAAACATTCCATCATGTCTCAAAGGCAAGTAATTCTTACGAACTTACATTCTTAAATGTGCAAAGTGATGTATATGAGTGTTAGAGCGTATACGTTCACTCCGTGAGGGTCCGACGGGGCCTCGGAGGGATCCACATTTGGTTGGGTCCACGAAAATTTGGGTTAACCACTCCGGGAGGGCCAAACGGGGCCTCAGAGGGATCCACGCATGGTTGGGTCCACAGTTAATTGGGAGGATTTTTATTTCTGTGGTACATATATAGATATTGCATTTCCGAAAATCATTATCTTAATTGCTTTCGAAAACTATTGATGCATGTGCTTTGATATTGTAAGATGTAAGAGTTCGTTTGTATTACTTGTGCTAGCTATTCCACGGCTAATCCCATTTGGGGGAAACAAGTTTGATGTATTTTAGGTACGAAGAATGCGACTGGACGAGTACCGGGGCAGTAAGACAATGAAGGCCAGGCGTGATATTGTGAAGTGTCACTGTGTTTTCTTTTTCTTTGAGTTTGGTTGTTAAGATTTTCATTTTGTCACAAATTATTGTTGGTTATGTCGGACTTGTTGTCTATTGTGGGTTTGAGTTTGGTATTTATAGTTTTATCGGTTGATCCGATAAATGTTGGGTGATTTTGATATTGATCGAAAATTCGTTGGAAGTTCTTTGGTTATGAATTTTTTTATGGGAATTTAGCCTTGTGAGTTCCAGATGGGATTCAAAGCGATGTGACATACCCTGAATATCTCGAGGTGTTACAATTTTCTCGTCCTAACATGCATGAAACATATCACGCATAATCCATACATGCCATACATCAAAACAGTAAAAACCAAAAATAAATGCATGGATAATTAATTATCCAATTATCATGGTTTTTTTCCTTGAATTGAACCCGAGAAAGTCTTCGACTCGATAATCATGTAATATCCGCAATTTCGAATTTCGGTAATTTTTTTTCGGAGGAAGTTCGTTTTGACAACTCTATCATGACCGTTTCGTCATTCCGAGAATGATTAATTCTGCACTTTTTGTCATCCGAGTTCGTTTCGGTGTCGTTTTGTTGAGTTCCGTGTCCTTAATCGACTTTTTCACGTGGGAGTTCGACTTTGTAACGTCACCATTAATTCTTGGAAACTCCAAAAATTCTGAATCTTCGCAACATTATAGAGCATCAAGTTAACTTTCCAATGGTTCAAACGGTGAGTCAATCGGAGTCCGGACGAGAGAGTTATGGTCGTTTTAGCTCACCGCTCGTTATTGGCCGATCACTGCCGGCCGAACTCGGCCGTGTCGTCCGACACGGCCCGTGCCGTACTCGTCCGGATAAGCCGGAAGTCTCTGCCTCAGGACCCGACCGTGTCGTCTGGCACGGCCGAGCCGAACTCTTCCGGATAAGCCGGACGCGACTGCCCAGAGGCCCGACCGTGTTCCAGGACACGGTCGAGTCAATGCCGAGCGCCGCGGACAGGTCACTATCGGTAGGCCCCTCAGCGGCGCGACCTTGTCTAGCAGGACACGGTCGAGTCCCTGCCGGCCAGCTGCGCGCCACGACCGTGTCAGGCGGACACGATCGAGTCTGTCAGCCTATTTAAGGCCTGGCAGCGTTTTTCTTCAGCCATTTTCTCATTCTTTTCTTCTCTTCCGCGGCTGGAGCTTGGTAAATCATGGAGAGATGTTGTTGGACAATCAATCCATGAAGTTTTGGAGTTCATATCATCAATCATCCATCCTATAACACCCTCCGATCTATCGAATCAGGTCAGATTTTCTAGAAATCTAGTTTTGGGGGTTTTAGTTGATTTTGTCCGATTTGATCGTTTTAACTCATATTTCTGATGGATAATTGTAGATTAAGTAGTATTCTATCATTTTCATCATCTTTCCACGGTTTTACCATTTCCGATTCGTCGTTTATATGAACTTTCGTTTGACGCCTTCAAGGTGTCCGGGAAAATGCCGCAGAGAGAATATTGGTCGTTTTGCGATGTTTTCCTCGTGTGATTTGTTGTTTATTTGATGATAGGATACTAGGGACGATTTCCCCACAAAAATCTAGTGTTGAGCCTTTCCAATCGCCGTTTTCATTGGATTTCCGGATTTCTCCAATCAACCGCATTTTCTGAAGTATTCGTGAGAGATTTCCAAGGCAAGTACCTTGATATACGAATTGTAACTGCGTGAAATCATTGTTGTCGAAGTGTATGAATTTATACGGATGTATAAATGTGTGTATATATATATATGTGTGTATGTATATATATGTCTAGTTTTATATATGTATATATATTTATATTTGAAAATATATGTATGTATATACATATATTGATATAAGCGCCTATATTGGTGAATGACGAGTGATGAATACTAACACTAGATGACGTACTCGACCTGGATTGATGGGTAAACTATATTTACTCTTATAATATAGTAAGGTTATATATATATATATATGTATATATATTCAGTTGAGTCGCAATATAGGGATATATGTGCGGTGTTGGTTGGTTATGCTTGAAGGCTTATTGTGATTGAGTTTGATTGATAACGTGTGTGTTATTGTTTATTTATGTGGTTATGGATTGGCGGAGAAAATTGTGTAACTTGATGTATCGAGTTGAAAATTGTTGTGACGTTTGTCCATGTGTTTGATGTTTGTGATAATGTGGATATTTGTTGTGAGAAACGTCGTATCCGGGAACCTCTGAGGGCGGGGCGTGCACTCCGGCCTGGTGTATGCTGCAATGTGCGGCTCCATATGGGTGGTGAACGCCGATGTCACCTAATGCGCGCGCAAGGGGCGGCTCTTGCGGGAGTGACGCCGGTGCGGTGACATGTTCAATGAGCGGCCAACATGATGGAAGTGAACGCCGGTACACAGGTGCGCAAGGGAGGCGCCTGGCAGGCTTATTGGTTACGGGTATTTGTGAGATCGCTAAGACCCCGTTACCGAACGATGTTCGTATCTAAAATCTTTCAAACTCTCTCTTAAACGTTTGTCTTGATATAGACCGCGATTCGCGTTTTTGAAAAGTTTGTTTCAACTTGTTTTTGAAGCGTTGGTATCAGGGTTAATTAACCAAGGAGGTTTGTCGAATTCTCCGAGGGTTTATTAATCGGTGGTCTTGAGCAGGTTATGTCGAATGAGAGCTTGTGCCTTCGATTGTATTGTGGTGCTATTCTGTGATTTGGGTCGAGGACCCTGTGAAATGCTGAGATGATTGATGTCGTGATGATGTTATTTGGATTGGTTTGAGAACCCCGTGAGATGTTGTAATGATTTCGTTTGTGACAGTGTTCTATAAATTGGGTCGAGGACCCGAGAGCTTTTGAAATTATTTTCTAAAGGTATTCCCATTCAATTTCCAAAATCCCAAGACGGCCCGAGTCATTAATAATATTTTTTTTTAAACTATCTTATCAAAATACTTTCCCTTTTATAAAAATGGATTTTCGAACTTAATCTTTTGACTCCTTGGGCTCGTCCAAAGTTTGATTGGCGTTATGTTCCATATAGAGAATATAACTATGTGATTATTTTTCACCTTATGTATACGAGTACTATACTGTGTTGATTTTTGGAATGTATGGCTTGTGTTAAGGCTTCACGATGGTTGAATTTTGTGTTGTTATTGTTCGTATATCTTGTATATTATGTACTTGCACTAGCAAAATTCCAGTTTGCTAACCCCCGAGTTTTCGGGGGGTGGGTGTCTGTTATGCGCTCAGGTTTTGGCAGCTCGGGAGCAGTCACGGGATTAGCTTGGAAGGAGATGGAAGACGACGATGCTAATCACACAAGAGTCAGAGTCTTTTACATTTATTCCATCGGGGTCGGTATTTTCCATTTGGTTGAGTACTCACCCTTGCACGGGTGTAGGTTTTCCTTGATTAAATGGAGTTGTCATCCCTTTTTGTGTGAAAGTTTATTCTTTGTCATTGAGATATTAAATTTATTAGTTTCTGAATTGTTTAATGACCTTGTCGGTCTGCGTTGTATTTAGATTGACCCCGGTCGGTCGATCATTGTGTAGACTAGTGGAGTTTAGCCTGGTAGATCCTTGTGAGAAGGGCCTACGGCGTGTAACATTTCCGGACGTATTCTGGGGGTGTTACATTTATGGTATCGGAGCTTAGGTTTGCGAAAAGCCTAGGCCGTTGGGTCAAGTCCATGTCCGGTGTAAGTCGCGCGCATCAGAGTTGTGATTAGTATCGTGGTTCCGACATCATCTTCCGGCAATCCGTGATGGTAAGCCTCCCGATCGTAAGTCCCCTTATATACGTATTTGATTATATTGTGCTAATATGTTTAATGTGAACTAGGAATTGGAACTTGTCGGTGATATTATTGTTTTAAGATATAACATGCGTATGCGGTCCGAGTAAAAATGGTTATGTAATATGCTTCGGAAGTCGAGCATATTTATTTGTTCTTGCACTTTATTAGAATAAATTTATAAATGTTAAATTTATCCGCTGCGTGAATATTTTGAGATGGTTCTTGGTGTCTTGCAAACCGAGTTTTGATATTTTGATTTTGCACATTTTGATTGTATTCTTATGATGGTATTTGATATTTTATAAATGACTTTTGTGAGTATTTGAGAATATTACCGACATCGGCCTTTTTGGCATTTTGAACATTTTCTTAAATGATTTTTAGCCTGGTGGGTTCCGGTACGGGGCCCACGGCGCTGTAGTATCACGAATATTTTAAAGTGGTGCTTTGAAATTTTCTAACGTTGTGGAAAGCCATGATTTAATGTCGTCATGTCAATTTGTCACGTATCTCGGTGGTAAATTCTTTCAAAATAAACGTTTTGGTAGGAGAGGGTAGATTTTCAAAATTGTGGTATTTGGGACTCAACACTTTTGAAATACTTCAAATTAGTTACAATTCATTTCCAATTTTCTTTTATACATCACTCGAAAATAAATTTTAGAGTCGTTGTATAAACTTCCTTCTGAAATAAAGGACAGTATTTACAAGCTTTGGGCGTAACGTGACTCGCTCTCTTTTTCAAAAATTTGTTTTCATTAAGCACATATATATATAATGATCATCCTAGTCGAAGGACCGGAGTTAACTTCATAAAACTCTATGCTTTACGATATTACCGTTATTCTATAGATGTTAACTAAACCTTGTGTTGATAAGGGTGGTATCTTGTCGACTGATTATTTGATAATGCTGAATGGTACTATCCGTATTAGTATGTCGAGCCTTGGCGGACGTAAGTGTGATGACGGAAGTGGAAACGACAAGGTGGTTCGTCGACAACTATCCATGCTACGGTGAAGGAGTATCGAGATCAAACGATATCCTATGAAATCTCCTCGAATCGAGCCCACGAGCGAAGCAAAGAGACCGAGGGTATCGGGAAAATTTCAGGCGGTGAGGAGACTAAGGCTCCCAAGCCCTCACGTTGTTCGAAAGCGTCATCTTCGCGGTCGGGAGTGAACGCTGAAATCCCAAACCGAGATCGGTGACTCGCGGAAGAAGAGAAGATGTTTCAATCAGAATCGCTGTGGACATGTTCGTGCAAATTGTCCCTCCCCACTCTTGACTTGTTACCGGTGTGGGTGTGAAGGTCATCGGGAGAAACACTTGTGAGACAGCTTTCCGAATTGGCAAAGAATGCCGCCGAGAGAGAGCAGAGCTAGTGATCGGGAAGTGTCTCGAAACCCTATGTTTCCTTCAAGATCCTAGCATGGGAGAATGAAGATTTTGTACTATGTCTTAAACGTTCTTGCTTTCAACCAATCGTGACTTCGATCGTATTTCGTTTCATTGCTTTACGTTTCCAACTCTTGTTGTTCTAAGTTTCGGGGTCGTAATATCTTTTTAGTATGTGGGAATGTGTTACCCGTACTTTTCTTGATATTTTCAGTATTGTGTGACCTTTCATTGTTGGTAATTCAATTGTTACCCGTACTTGTTTCTATTGCATAGCCGTTTTAGTCGGGTGCGACTTGTTGTAGCGTACGTTTCTTCGATTAAATGTGTGCATGTGATGTGGTATGTGATGCATCGTTAATTGCTCGTTATTGTTTGAAACATGGTCGGTGGCGTTGCGTTAGTCGTCGTGGGGCGTGTTTTCACACCGTATATTCCGTTGCGTTGTATGTAACGTTTCGCCGTTTGGCATTAGTTACGCGTTTCTTGCATATCTCATTGAGTTTTCCTGGCGGGATATTGCTTCTCCCTACTTGTTTTAAGTTTCGGGACGAAACTTCTTTTAAGGAGAGTAGAATGTAATATCCGCAATTTCGAATTTCGGTAATTTTTTTTTTCGGAGGAAGTTCGTTTTGACAACTCTATCATGACCGTTTCGTCATTCCGAGAATGATTAATTCTGCACTTTTTGTCATCCGAGTTCGTTTCGGTGTCGTTTTGTTGAGTTCCGTGTCCTTAATCGACTTTTTCACGTGGGAGTTCGACTTTGTAACGTCACCATTAATTCTTGGAAACTCCAAAAATTCTGAATCTTCGCAACATTATAGAGCATCAAGTTAACTTTCCAATGGTTCAAACGGTGAGTCAATCGGAGTCCGGACGAGAGAGTTATGGTCGTTTTAGCTCACCGCTCGTTATTGGCGATCACCGCCGGCCGAACTCGGCCGTGTCGTCCGACACGGCCCGCGGCTGCATTTGTCCGGATAAGCCGGAAATCTCTGCCTCAGACCCGACCGTGTCGTCAGCACGGCCGAGCCGAACTCTTCCGGATAAGCCGACGCGATCGCCAGAGGCCCGACCGTGTTCGGACACGGCCGAGTCAATGCCGAGCGCCATGACAGTCACTATCGGTAGGCCCTCAGCGGCGCGACCGTGTCTAGCGAGACACGGTCGAGTCCTCGCGGCCAGCTGCGCGCCACGACCGTGTCGGGCGGACACGGTCGAGTCTGTCACTTATTTAAGGCCTGGCAGCGTTTTTCTTCAGCCATTTTCTCATTCTTTTCTTCTCTTCCGCGGCTGGAGCTTGGTAAATCATGGAGAGATGTTGTTGGACAATCAATCCATGAAGTTTTGGAGTTCATATCATCAATCATCCATCCTATAACACCCTCCAATCTATCGAATCAGGTCATATTTTCTAGAAATCTAGTTTTGGGGGTTTTAGTTGATTTTGTCCGATTTGATCGTTTTAACTCATATTTCTGATGGATAATTGTAGATTAAGTAGTATTCTATCATTTTCATCATCTTTCCACGGTTTTACCATTTCCGATTAAATCGTTTATATGAACTTTCGTTTGATGCCTTCAAGGTGTCCGGGAAAATGCCGCAGAGAGAATATTGGTCGTTTTGCGATGTTTTCCTCGTGTGATTTGTTGTTTATTTGATGATAGGATACTAGGGACGATTTCCCCACAAAAATCTAGTGTTGAGCCTTTCCGATCGCCGTTTTCATTGGAGTTCCGGATTTCTCCAATCAACCGCATTTTCTGAAGTATTCGTGAGAGATTTCCAAGGCAAGTACCTTGATATACGAATTGTAACTGCGTGAAATCATTGTTGTCGAAGTGTATGAATTTATACGGATGTATAAATGTGTGTATATATATATATATGTGTGTATGTATATATATGTCTAGTTTTATATATGTATATATATTTATATTTGAAAATATATGTATGTATATACATATATTGATATAAGCGCCTATATTGGTGAATGACGAGTGATGAATACTAACACTAGATGACGTACTCGACTTGGATTGATGGGTAAACTATATTTACTCTTATAATATAGTAAGGTTATATATATATATATATATATGTATATATATTCAGTTGAGTCGCAATATAGGGATATATGTGCGGTGTTGGTTGGTTATGCTTGAAGGCTTATTGTGATTGAGTTTGATTGATAACGTGTGTGTTATTGTTTATTTGTGTGGTTATGGATTGGCGGAGAAAATTGTGTAACTTGATGTATCGAGTTGAAAATTGTTGTGACGTTTGTCCATGTGTTTGATGTTTGTGATAATGTGGATATTTGTTGTGAGAAACGTCGTATCCGGGAACCTCTGAGGGCGGGGCGTGCACTCCGGCCTGGTGTATGCTGCAATGTGCGGCTCCATATGGGTGGTGAACGCCGATGTCACCTAATGCGCGCGCAAGGGGCGGCTCTTGCGGGAGTGACGCCGGTGCGGTGACATGTTCAATGAGCGGCCAACATGATGGAAGTGAACGCCACACAAAGTGCGCAAGGGAGGCGCCTGGCAGGCTTATTGGTTACGGGTATTTGTGAGATCGCTAAGACCCCGTTACCGAACGATGTTCGTATCTAAAATCTTTCAAACTCTCTCTTAAACGTTTGTCTTGATATAGACCGCGATTCGCGTTTTTGAAAAGTTTGTTTCAACTTGTTTTTGAAGCGTTGGTATCAGGGTTAATTAACCAAGGAGGTTTGACGAAATCTCCGAGGGTTAATTAATCGGGGGTCTTGAGCAAGATATGTCGAATGAGAGCTTGTGCCTTCGATTGTATTGTGGTGCTATTCTGTGATTTGGGTCGAGGACCCTGTGAAATGCTGAGATGATTGATGTCGTGATGATGTTATTTGGATTGGTTTGAGAACCCCGTGAGATGTTGTAATGATTTCGTTTGTGACAGTGTTCTATAAATTGGGTCGAGGACCCGAGAGCTTTTGAAATTATTTTCTAAAGGTATTCCCATTCAATTTCCAAAATCCCAAGACGGCCCGAGTCATTAATAATATTTTTTTAAACTATCTTATCAAAATACTTTTCCTTTTATAAAAATGGATTTTCGAACTTAATCTTTTGACTCCTTGGGCTTGTCCAAAGTTTGATTGGCGTTATGTTCCATATAGAGAATATAACTATGTGATTATTTTTCACCTTGTGTATACGAGTGCTATACTGTGTTGATTTTTGGAATGTATGGCTTGTGTTAAGGCTTCACGATGGTTGAATTTTGTGTTGTTATTGTTCGTATATCTTGTATATTATGTACTTGCACTAGCAAAATTCCAGTTTGCTAACCCCCGAGTTTTCGGGGGGTGGGTGCCTGTTATGTGCTCAGGTTTTGGCAGCTCGGGAGCAGTCACGGGATTAGCTTGGAAGGAGATGGAAGACGACGATGCTAATCACACAAGAGTCAGAGTCTTTTACATTTATTCCATCGGGGTCGGTATTTTCCATTTGGTTGAGTACTCACCCTTGCACGGGTGTAGGTTTTCCTTTATTAAATGGAGTTGTCATCCCTTTTTGTGTGAAAGTTTATTCTTTGTCATGGAGATATTAAATTTATTAGTTTCTGAATTGTTTAATGACCTTGTCGGTCTGCGTTGTATTTAGATTGACCCCGGTCGGTCGATCATTGTGTAGACTAGTGGAGTTTAGCCTGGTAGATCCTTGTGAGAAGGGCCTACGGCGTGTAACATTTCCGGACGTATTCTGGGGGTGTTACAAACCAGGCATCTTGTCACTCCTCCCAGGCTGGGCCGTGGATTTCCAGGATTAAAATTTTCACTTTTATGCAAAATTAATTACATAAAAAAAACAATTTTAAAATTCTGATTCTCCATCGGACACAACGAACAGCGGCGAAACGGATCAGACCAAAAATTGGACGACCCGACCCGAACCGGCGAATTAGTCCGTAACAGGCTGCCTGCGGCCCTCGGCAGCGGGCCCGGCGATGCTCGGTAGGCAGTCGTGTGCTGCTCGGGAGCGCTCGCGTGCTGTTGCTCGGTCGCGGTAGTCCAACAGGATGTCCCGATTCTGCTCTATTTCTTCGTGATTTTGTCTTCTCCTAATTCGATTACAATTTCATAAAAATAAAATACATCGAATTCCATAAAAATTACACGAAAATTAAGATCCTAGATCTATACATGGATTTTCTCATGGGAAATACCAGTACATACCTCAAAATCGGGCTAAACCAACAATTGCATAAAAATAATAAAATTAATCATATTCCCTGCAAGAACACATCTAGCAAAATATTTCAACATCAAATTACACGAATATTTAAATTGCTATCAATTAGTCACCAAAATTAGTTAAAATAGCAAAGACCTAAAAATCTGTCTCTGATACCCATTGTTGGAAATAAAACGCGGCGGAAGTGAAGTTTGGGGGAAATTTAAAAAAAAGCGTTTTACACATCCACTAGCACAAAACCTATTTAGGCATGCTAATTATTTAACTACTAAGATTAATAAGCAATTTAAATAGTATTTATTATTTATTATGTAATATTGTTGATAAATCAATATCCTCATCTAGATCAAAAGATCATATATCTCCTCTTGAAGCATAGTGGTTGCTACCTTGACCTCTTCCTCAAAATCTTTTAGAGTATGATCCCGCCTTAATCCGGACATTGTGTGGACAATGAGATACCGAATCTTGCTTGGACTTCAATGAGGGATCATCCGAACCTATAATCCTCACAACTCCCGATTTTTTTTCTTCAAGTAATTCCGATTTATAGCAAGAATAAATGTGTTATCTCAATTGTGGAATCAAAGACACAAGTCAAGATCCACAATTAGACACTTGGAAGAAAAAAAATAGAAACCCTCGTGTTATGATATAGCTCACGGCCGAACCCCACTTAATGTCCCTATTGTAACACCCCAAATTAGGTGGATATTACAGTGTCGTGGACCCCCAACTAGGACCCACCAGGCGAATGAAAATTAATGAATTAAATAATATAATTATAGTACCGAACCACATTATATAATTTATTACTCCGATGAGGAGTTTCAAGTACAACACACCCAGGAAATACAGAATACATTTATATTTTATATGAAGATAAAATATACAACACTGAAAAAAATGAATATCCAAACGGAAATCTGCAGCGAAAATAAAAGTGAAGAAACATGAATGACTGAAAAGGACTGGGGCCCCTACTAGTATCACTGGGACTCCTCGCCATCAATGTTCTCTTCTCGTGCTTTCGCCTTGCCATGACCTGAAAACAACATCCCCCAACGGGGTCAGTTACACAGAACAACAATCCTCAAGAGTTGAATAAACACAATCATTATATATCATAGTTATGAAATTAAGCTGAAGAGGGGCATCATAGTACGCCCGTAATGGGACGTGCAAGTGCACAAGATGAGTGTTTGGACACACCCGCACTTGTACCTAATTAGTCTCACGGAGGCACGTTACCATGCACAGTCCATTGTGTTGGTGAACCCGCCACATGACTATCGTGTGCCCGACTAAAAATTCTACACATAACCACCCGGCCACGCAATATGAACCCATAAGGTCACATGAACAAAAGTGACCACGATGAATATTAATAAATAACAATTCGACAAGGTCAAGAATGACTCACCGAGATGAAATAATAATGAATAAATGATAGCTCACTAAAATGAATGGAACCGTTGTTCCTCGTGAATTGAATGATTAGTTTGATAATTACAAGTCTCAACATGAATAATATATCATGAATGAATTATGAATATTAATGAACAACAACGAAAGGAATGAATATCCTTTTAACCGAGTAAGAATCAACTTACCTCAATACTGGTGATGAAATGTCCTCTCACGAATAAACATCCTAAGGAAAATACCAGTCGCTCGAACAACCTTGAATAACATGATTACCAACAAACGCTCAATATACGTATCAAGCACGATTATAACCAACTCAAACGTCGATATAACAATAATCAAACTCATTCGGGCATTCTAACGAATACCTTGTAAACATATTCCATTTGGCTACAACCAACCCCGAAAATATTGATACCAAACCTCTGAGGAATGATTCAACCTAACAAAACTTCATTAATGACATCAATAATCCAATAGGAAACCACAACTCAAGGTTACGACAACATCAATTGGAAACCCTCGAAATAACCAAAGTCAAACATCAAGGGTTCTAGAATAATTCCCCAAATATTCATTAAATCTGAATTATACATCAATAAATCCATAGGAATACATGTATCCAAGGTTGATAATTAATATCTAACATATTTCACCATAATAGCAAGCTTACACAAAGAGATCGGGAGGAAAACATTCAAAATCCGAAATTCTAGATCCAAAGAAAAGTTTACCTTGATTTGATGTATTGGAGAGGATGAAATGATGACTAATCAGAATTATAAACTTGAAGATGTTGATAGGTGGATGCATCTCGAAGAGATCTCTCCAAAACGTACGAAATCGCCCAAAACCGTCGAGAGGAGGAGGAGAAATGAAGAAATGACGAAATGGGGCTAAACTGTCCTATATATATTGATCCCAGCTTAGTGCACAGTAAGCCCTGATATTTAGCATGCGCTAGCGGTTAACTGTTCAGTCCAGTGAGCTCTGGCTGCCTCATTAGTATGCGCTACGAAATTGGTAGCATGTGTTAACGCCTTCCCGATAGCGTGCGTTAACCCAAATGTTAGCGTGCGCTAACTGATGTTTGATACCCAGCAACTGGAGTCCAGAACCTCCTGTCCTCTGACCTACTCACGATAACGTGCGCTATACCCAACACTCAGCGTGCACTACACTTACCACTAGCGCATGTTATGATCCGCTCGTAGCGTGCACTATGAATTATTCCATTTCAGTCCAGTACCCACTGGACTCTGCCTGTTTAACCTTAGCGCGTGCTACACTGATTCCTTAGCGCTATCCAAACTACTAGCGCGCGCTACTTACCATTCGTAGCGTGCACTACTACAACTCAAATTCAGTCCAGTGCCTTCTAGATTGTTTGTCTGAACCACATTAGCGTGCGCTAATGCTGAGAGGTAGCGTGAGCTACCCGTACTCAATTAGCGCGCGCTAAGGAGAGTACGTAGCGTGCGCTAATCCTCACACACAGCCCACTACAAAGATGACAATGATGATACGATCGGCCCGACTCTCTAACCGGGTTGAATGATGAATAATAACTGATACACGATACAAAATTACTCCGAATGGTGAAAATAATGAATGAATATGTATGATGAATGATTATTAATGAGTGAAAAATTACTGAGTGACAATATACTGAATGATAATGAATGATTTACAACCGGGTATTACATACACCCCACTTAAAAGAGTTTCGTCCTCGAAACTATGGGTCAAACAAATCGGGATAACTCTCCCGCATAATATCCTCGGTTTCCCAAGTAGCCTCTTCGACTCCGTGTCTAGACCACTAAATTTTAACCAAAGGAATTGTCTTGTTCCTCAATTGTTTGATACGCCGCTCTAAGACTCGTACAGGACGCTCCTCATATGAATGATCATCCGCCATCTTGATTTCATCGAACTGGAGTATGTGACTTGGGTCGGCAACATACTTCCGCAACTGAGAGACGTGAAACACATTATGAATTCGGCTAAACGCCGGAGGTAAGGCTAATCGATAAGATAGACTGCCTACTCGATCCAAAATCTCAAACGGTCCAATGAATCTCGGACTCAACTTCCCCCGTTTCTCGAAACGGAAGATACCTCGACTTAGGAATACCTAGACCAAAATGTGGTCACCTGCCTCGAACTCTAGTGGTCGATAACGATTATCTGCATATGACTTTTGTCGACTCTGAGTGGTCAACAAACAACTCCTAATCAAAGCTACCTTCTCGCGGGCGGCTATAAGCATATCGGGCTCAATGCCGATTGATTCTGATAAGTCATACCAACACAAAGGAGATCGACAACGACGACCATACAAGGCCTCATAAGGTGCCATCTTAATCGAAGCATGCCAAATGTTATTGTACGTGAACTCGATCAACGGTAGTTGGGCTTCCCAATCATCTTTCCAATCGAGGATGCATGCCCTCAACATCTCCTCCAACATCTGAATAGTTCACTCTGATTGTCTGTCGGACTAAGGATGAAAAGTTGTGCTGAGATTAAGCTGAGTTCCCATTGCACAATAAACTGATTTCCAAAAATGTGACACGAATCGCCCGTCACGATCAGAAATGATACTTTTAGGAATACCGTGTAATCTCACGATCTCTTTGATGAACAACTAGACAAGCCTCTCGGGACCCCACGTATCCTTAATCTCAAGGAAATGAGCTGACTTAGTTAAATGGTCCACAATTACCCAAATTGTATTCATGCCACGACGACTCATCGGCAAACTCGTGATGAAGTCCATTGAAATATCCTCCCACTTCCACTCTGGAATAGGGAGCGGTTTCAGCATATCCGCCGGTCGCTGATGTTCTATCTTAACTTGCTGACAGGTTAAACATCTCGAAATAAATTCTGCAACTTCTCATTTCATATTACTCCACCAGCAATTTTGTTTCAAGTCTTTGTACATCTTGCTAGACCCCAGATGAATAGAATAAGGGGTAGCATGAGCTTCTCTCAAAATCGAGTTTTTCAACTCGTCCTTCGCCGGTACGCATAACCGATTCTTAAATCGCAAAAGTCCATCCTTGTGGACCACAAATCCAGGGGCTTTCCCCTGAGCCACATCCTCTCGGATGCGCAACAAAAACGGGTCTGAACCCTGATTCACTCTGATTGCTTCCTCAAGTGGTGATGAAATCTCTAGCATGCAAAGTTGCCCTTGCACTCGCTGTGACCAAACCTCAATCTCGGGTCTCATAAATTCCTGTTAAAGTTCCTTCTGAACTGTTAAACGAGCAAGCATTTGCTCTTGAATGGATTTACTACTCAAGGCATCGGCGACCACGTTCGCCTTACCCAGGTGGTATTGAATCTCAATATCATAATCTTTGATTAGTTCCAGCCACCGTCTCTGTCGCATATTTAACTCCTTCTGAGTAAATATATACTTCAAACTTTTATGATCGGTGAAAATCTGACAGGTGACGCTATAAAGGTAATGACGCCAAATCTTCAATGCAAAAACCACGGCTGCTAGTTCCAAGTCATGGGTCGGATAATTGACCTCGTAAGGTCTAAATTGCCGCGAAGCATAGGCAATCACTTTCCCATTCTGCATTAATACACATCCAAGACCGTGTCCGGATGTATCACTATAAACCACGAATCCTTTCGTCCCTTGCGGTAAAGAAAGGACAGGTGCTGAAATTAAACGTCTCTTGAGTTCTTCAAAACTCTATTGACACGCATCAGACCACGTGTATTTCTTATACTTCCGCAAAAGGTTCATCATAGGTTGAGCGATTTTAGAAAATACTTCCACAAATCGCCTGTAATAACCTGCTAATCCGAGAAAGGTTCGGATTTCCTTAGCATTCGTCGGAGGTTGCCAATCTCGGATAGCCTCCGTCTTCTAAGGGTCGACACATACTCCGTTTGATGAAATTACATGTCCGAGAAATGTCACTTCAGATATCTAGAATTCACATTTGGAAAACTTTCCATAGACTTGCTCTCGTCTCAACACGTCGAGAGCCTGATGAAGGTGAAATTCGTGCCCCTCTCGGTCACGAGAATAAATCAAAATGTCGTCTATGAAAACAACCACGAACTGATCTAAATAGTCGATGAAAACTAGGTTCATCAACTCCATGAATACAATAGGTGCATTAGTTAACCCAAATGGCATCACCACAAACTCGTAATGACCATAGCAAGTTCAAAACGCCGTTCGAGCGATATCCGACGCTCGAATTCGCAACTGATGATACCCAGATCTTAAATCGATCTTGGAAAATACTGAAGCTCCCTAAAGTTGATCCAAAAGATCATCGATATGGGGTAGGGGATATTTATTCTTCATCGTCACCCGGTTCAACTCTCGATAATTAATACACAAGCGAAAAGAACCATCCTTCTTCTTGACAAATAACATAGGTGCTCCCCACGGGATGCACTCGGTCGGATATAACCTTTCTCGGTCAAATCCTCCAATTAATTCTTCAGTTCCTGCATTTCGGTCGGGGCCATCCGATACGGTGCCTTCGATAGTGGGGACGTACGAGGCTCCAACTCTATCGTGAATTCCACATCTCTCTGTGGAGGCAAACCAGGTAACTCGTCTGGAAATACGTCGGCATATTCTCTCACTACAGGAATATCCTCCAACATTACTGATGATTTCTCAATCTTGGTCATATAGCACCAATAACCAACACACCCCTGACTGAGTAATTTAACTGCTTTATCATATTAATAACTCTTCTGGAATAGCTGGGATTACCTCCCTGAAATACACATTCGACTTCATCGTCTGAAATGATAGTGACCATACGTTTACGGACACTAAGAATGGCATCATGACGATCTATCCAATCAATACCCAAAATGACATCATCTCTAGGTAAATCTACCACAATCAGGTTTTCCAACCAAACACGACCATGAAATTGAATCGGACAATTCTTAATTTCACGATCTCCGATAATTCTTCTACCATCTGGTAGACCAATGACATAAGGCTCACAACTAGTAGCACTATCCAGACGTAGTCTACTCAAACATGACTCGGAAATAAATGAAAGCGATGCACCAGTATCAAAAAGGGTACTCATAGGTTGAGATAAAATTTCGAGTGTAGCTGAGATCATTCGGGCCTCCGGATCATCGGTCCTCTTCATCTCATAAATTCGGGGCTTGCTAGTCCCCACACCAGACGCTCCTGTCTGATGACTATGGGTTCCGCCTTTATTCGCTCCTGTCGTTTTAAACGACGTCGACTGAGCAGCCTGATTCTAAACAGCTGACTGCTTCGGGGCCTGAGACGCCGTCGGAGCAGGTCTGGAATCTCTTCGGCAAAAATGGGCCTTATGCCCAACAATTCCACAGTTGTTGCACGTGATAGTCTGCCTCGGACATTTAGTGCTGAAATGACCCTGTTCTCCATAGTTGAAACAGGTGATGGCCTAACTGGCTGCTCGGGACTGAGATTCTGCGGGTTTCGGCACCATAGGAGGTCGCTCAGAAAAAGTAGAGCCCGCACGAGGCTTCTTTAAGGTTGCTTGACTGCCTTCAGACTGATTATGATTCTTCGACTTCTTGCTAGCAGATGAAGGTTGTTTCTTAGCAATCTCCTTAGCAGTAAGCTCATAAGTAAGAGCTTTTTCGATGAATTCAGCCACGGTGGTGCAATTGTGATTAAGCAACTGCATCTGCATATGAGGTTTCAACCTCTTACTGAATTACTTGATCTTATCCGCCTTGGAGTGGATAATAGATGAGGCGAAAAAAAGAAGTTCCTGAAATTTCTCAGCGATAGTGAGAACATCATCGTCCGCTGAGGGGTCGGGAATGAGTAATTCTGATAACTTGGCCTCCCTAAGTGGGTCTGGATAATATCTCTCTATCATGAGGGTCTTAAATTGATCCCAAGTACAAGGTCCGTCAGTGGGCTTCAGAGATAGCCACCAAGAGTGAGTGCTCTTACCTAGATAGTAAGCTGCGACTAAAACTTTGTGTCCTACGGGACACTCCACCATAGCAAACAACTTCTCGAAATGCTCAAGACAGTGAACAATATCCGCCGGCTCAGACGATCCCTCAAAAGTATGTGGTCTTTGGCGAGAGATGTCGCCAATAATACTGCTCACACTCCTCTCTTGCCTCTGAGGTGGCGGCGGAGGATCCTGTTGATTCTGAACAGTTGAGTTCTGCATCGTCTCCATGAGTCGTGCCATCTGAGTCATCTGGGCCATCATGCCCTGCATAAACACGAGTGGATCAACCCGAACACCTTCTGAATGAGCTGTGTCCCAGGTGCGACTCCCTGACAGTGAATAATTATTTCCAGGTGAATGAGTGGCAGCGTCGCTGCTTGATGAATTAGCATTATTCCTCGCATTCGCACGTGTATTCACACGATCTCCCGGGTTTCGGCCCGCACCGCGGCCTCTTCCCCTGCGTCCTCTGACAGCTCTTTCCATACTGAAGTAGGAAAGTCACATAATAATTATAGATCTCGCATGAATATCACATTATGATTACGTTATGAAATGATGATAATGAGCATACGCGCTCTAACACAATGATTACATGAAGGATCAACTGAGGTGACATGATTATCTGGTGAAATTCTTGAAATGATTATCTTGAACAAGTTAACAAGATTAATGATACGATCCTTAAGATCAACAACTGAGCAATGAAATGAACTGAGTGATTAATGAGTTAACATGATCGACATGATCAAAAATGGAAATGATGATTGAGGATTGTTGATTGTTGAATGATGAATGAGTGATTCTTATTGCCAGAAATTATACCATGGCGTCAGAAATCTTATTATTCTTTGGTCTGAGAGGCTTGGCTCTTGCACCGGTCACACGTGATGCGAAAGTCCAATGATACTAGTCTGATGAACGATGATTTCAAATGAGACATGACTCGGAAGGTAGTATTCAAAACCACTCTCCGATACCAACTCTGTAACACCCCAAATTAGGCGGATATTACAGTTTCGTGGACCCCCAACTAGGACCCACCAAGCGAATGAAAATTAATGAATTAAATAATATAATTGTAGTACCGAACCACTTTATATCATTTATTACTCCGATGAGGAGTTTTAAGTACAACACACCCAGGAAATACAGAATACATGTATATTTTATATGAAGATAAAATATACAACACTGAATAAAAATGAATATCCAAACGGAAATCTGCAGTGGAAATAAAAGTGAAGAAACATGAATAACTGAAAAGGACTGGGGGCCCCTACTAGTATCACTGGGACTCCTCGCCGTCAACATTCTCTTCCTGTGCTTTAGACTTGCCATGTCCTGAAAATAACATCCCCCAACGGGCTCAGTTACACAGAACAACAATCCTCAAGAGTTGAATAAACACAATCATTATATATCATAGTTATAAAATTAAGCTGGAGAGGGGCATCATAGTATGCCCGTAATGGAACGTGAAGTGCACAAGACGGGTGTCCGGACACACCCACACTTGTACCTAATTAGTCTCACGGAGGCACGTTACCGTGTGCACAGTCCATTGTGTCGGTGAACCGCCACATGACTATCGTGTGCCCGACTAAAAATTCCACACATAACCACCCGGCCATGCAATATGAACCCAGAAGGTCACATGAACAAAAGTGACCACGATGAATATTAATAAATAACAATCCGACAAGGTCAAGAATGACTCACCTAGATGAAATAATAATGAATAAATGATAGCTCACTGAAATGAATGGAACTGTCGTTCCTCGTGAATTGAATGATTAGTTCAATAATTACTAGTCTCGACATGAATAATATATCATGAATTATGAATATGAATGAACAACAACGAAATGAATGAATATCCTTTTAACCGAGTAAGAATTAACTTACCTCAATACCGGTGATGAAATGTCCTCTCACGAATAAACATCCTAAGGAAAATACTGGTCGCTCAAACAACCTTGAATAACATAATTACCAACAAATGCTCAATATACGTATCAAGCATGATTATAACCAACTCAAACGTCGATACAACAATAATCAAACTCATTGGGGCATTCTAACGAATACGTTGTAAACATCTTCCATTTGGTTACAACCGACCCCGAAAATATCGATACCAAACCTCCAAGGAATGATTCAACCCAACAAAAGTTCATTAATGACATCAATAATCTAATAGGAAACCACAACTCAAGGTTACGACAACATCAATTGGAAACCCCCAAAATAACCAAAGTCAAACATCAAGGGTTCTAGAATAATTCCCCAAATATTCATCAAATCCGAATTATACACCAATAAATTCATAGGAATACATGTATCCAAGGTAGATAATCCATATCTAACATATTCCAACATAAGAGCAAGCTTACACAAAGAGATCGGGAGGAAAACATTCAAAATCCGAAATTCTAGATCCAAAGAAAAGTTTACCTTGATTTGATATATTGCAGAGGATGAAATGATGATTAATCCGAATTATAAACTTGAAGATGTTGATAGGTGGATGCAGCTCGAAGAGATCTCTCCAAAACGAACGAAATCGCCCAAAACCGTCGAGAGGAGGAGGAGAAATGAAGAAATGACGAAATGGGGCTAAATTGTCCTATATATACTGATCCCAGCTTAGCGCACGCTAAGTCCTGTTATTTAGCGTGCGCAAGCGGTTAACCGGGCAGTCCAGTGAGCTCTGGCTGCCTCGTTAGCATGCGCTACGAACTTGGTAGCGTGCGCTAACGCCTTCCCGATAGCGTGCGTTAACCCAAATATTAGCGTGCGCTAACTGATGTTTGATACCCAGAAACTGGAGTCCAGAACCTCCTGTCCTCTGACTTGTGTAATATCCGCAATTTCAGATTTCGGTAATTTTCTTTTTTTGGCAAGAGTCCATTTTGACGACTCGCTTGGGACCGTTTCATCATTTTGAGAATGATTAATTCTGCACTTTTTGTCATCCGAGTTTGTTTTGGTGTTGTTTTGTTGAGTTCCGTGTTTCTTAACGACTTTTCCGCACTCGAGTATGATTCTTATGAATCTCGTTCGAAACTACTGTTTCGAGTTTCCCGTAAGTCCGTTTAACTTTGTTAGATGTGTTGTGAACTTCGGTTTGGTTATTCGATCACGTATCGTGATTTTCGGGCGTTTTGGGCCATTTTGTAATTTACCCAAAGTTGTGGGTATCCGCATTCGTATTTATTGTCTTTACCCTTTTCATGGTCGCGTGTGATTAATTGTTGCATGGTATTTCATTTCGGGTCGATGATGTTGCCCACGAGCATTTTTTCGTGTTCGTTCCGTGCGATTTCGGATAATCGGGTCGTCGAGTCCTGGTGGTCGGGCACTGGCCGGACGGGTGCGGCAGGAACCGGCGTAGCGCACGATATGGGTAGCGCATGCTACGGCCGGAAGGTAGCGCACGCTACGGCCGGTTAGCTGTGCGCGCTAGTCGGCCGAGGCAGTAGGAGCAGTGAGGTTCTGGATTCGGGTGGATCGGCAGGTAGCGCACGCTACTGTCGGACGCTGCGCACGCTAGGACCGGCAGGTAGCGCATGCTATGGCTGGAAGGCTGCGCACGCTACCTGGCCGAGCAGTCTAGTCCAGGAGGTCTCTGGATTGCGGCCCGGGCCGATAGCGCATGCTAGCTTGGCAGCCTAGCGCACGCTAGGCTGCACCAGTATAAATGTGACAGAGCAGTCCAGTTTCGGTCATTTTTCTCATTTCTCTCTTTCTCTTCCGCGGCTAGAACCTTGGGGATCTTGAAGCCATGTTGTTGAACATCAAATCCACGAAGTTATTGAGTTCATATCATTGATTAATCATCCTATATCATCCTTTAATCCATCGAATCAAGGTGAGATTTTCTAGAACCCTATTTTGGGAAATTTTGGGGTTTTTGCGTTTTTGTCCGATTCGTTCTGTATTATTGATTATTACATGATGGGTATGATTAATCTTAGTAGTATTCTTGTGTTTAACATCATTTAATCCATTGTTCTTCGTTGAATCAAGGTATATTTCTTGATTTCTCTCGAATTGACTTTTTGGGGGGATTTGTTCTTGATCTCGTTTTCCATCCATTTTTGATAAACCGATTGTTGTAAAATGATGTTTTTAAACATATCCTATGGATTGAATATCCATATTTCGGTTGGGAAGTCCATTTTCATGTTTTGTCGGGTCGATTCGTGTTCTTGGCCGTTTCGGGGGAAACCCTTGAACTTTCGTCGTTTGTTCCTTGAATTCAGCAGCTTTGGGTCGTACTTTGGAATTCATTTTCGTTGTTATTGTTGTCATTCGTAGTTTATTGTTGCGGGTTGTCGTTCGGTGGAGTCAGCGAGTTCGTAGTCGGTTCGTGCCAACCTACTTCGGTCGATTCTCCGCGTTGTGGTTATTCAAGGCAAGTACCTTGTCCATACAATTCTTGTTTTGTGGATATGATAATTAGCGATCGTCTCCTTGTGTTTATTTGATCATTTGAATTTCACTTTCAAAGATTCGGTTAGCCTTGTTAAAGGCCCTCTTTCAAAACGCGTGTGTTTTGTGGATGTTGTGTTCGTGGATGGTTACGTGAATTGCTATGAATACACTTGGTGTTGTCGTTGTGATTTGATAATATATGTATATATTATCTCATATCGGTGCGTTGTGATTTGACCATTGCGTCATACATTGTGTTTGTTGCCATTGAGTGAATTACTTGGATATTATTGATGTGATATGTTATTTGTGTGAATGTGTGGATATGGTTGAAGGTCTACGGTGACACATGGCATGTGATCATGTGGTCAGGATGCAGCAAGTGATTGATCCAACCGTGAGAGCCTGAGATAATCTACGGTGACACATGGCTTGTGATCATGGGGTCAGGATGCAACAAGTGATTGATCCAACCGTGAGATATGGTGTGTGATTTGTTTAGCTAGCCAGCTCGGGAGGGTCCTTAGAGGCCTCGAGTGGGATTTGTGGCTTCGTCCCGGTCCTAGGCGATGCATGTGCGTGATTTGTTTTATGATTGTATCCAGCTCGGGAGGGTCCTTAGAGGCCTCGAGTGGGATTTGTGGCTTCATCCCGGTCCTAGGCAATACTTGTACGTGATTATGTTGTGTTGATTTTATGTCCGTTGAGGACACTTGATGCGGGCTCTGGCCCTGTGAATTGTTGTTGGATTTATTTGTGAAAATGAAACCTTTGGGCTGTGACCCCTGTTGATTTTGGAAAGAGAAGGATTCTGAAATCCTAAATTGTTTTCTATTAAAACTCCCGATGGCATTTTAAACTGTTTTATAAATTGTTTCCCATGATTGGTGATCTTTCGGTTTTGGAATGCTTTTCCCAAACTCTTACCTCGGGAAGTATTTTCGTTTTGTTTAAATCTTTGAGGATTCCTGATTATTATTGTTCTTGGAACTTGTATTGTATGGCTCGTATTTTTGCACTTGTTCTTACACTAGCAAAATAGTGGAGTTTTGCTAACCCCCGAGTATTCGGGGGGTGGATGTCTGTATTGCAATTAGGTTTTGGAGTATAGCACAGGGTCGGCATGAAGGATGATGAAAGATGAACGATACTAATCACACGAGGATCCGTATGATGTCAGTGGTTTAGTTGTATTTTATTTCCGCTGCAGTATTCTTTCCCGTTGTACGGGAGTGTGTTGTATTTCAACCCCTGCGTGGGCAAGTAATATGTTTGAGTTGTATGTAATTATTGAAAGACTAAATCGGTCTACTGAGTCATTTTAGCCTTAAAGGCGATGTTTAGATGTTTGATTTTAGTTACCAGCCTAGTAGATCCTCGAGGAGAGAGTCTACAATGTGTAATATCCCTGAGTGGATTGGGGGTGTTACATAAATGGTATCGGAGCTTAGGTTGTGGAAACCTAGGCTGTCGGCTCAAGTGGTGTCTGTTGAGTTTTGTCTCGTCGGATTTTGTCTTACTGAGTCGTGTCGCGACCCGTCATCTGAGTTGGTTTGTCGTGATTAGTATCATGGGGCAATCATCATCTTCGTACGACCTGTGGATGTAAGTCTCCCTTCTTTGTGTTTGTGCCTCGTCTGATGCGAGTTACTGGTACGATTATGTGTTAAGTGATGGAATCTTTATGCAGATTTTTAGTCTCATGATTGCGTTTATGTGAGTCTCATATTTCGTCTATATGAGGAGCGGTGTCGCTGCTAATGTATTTTCGAACTGTATTTTATCCGCTGTGTGAGTTCTTTCAAAATGACTTTTAGTATTTTGCAAACTATTTTTTACTTCGTAAAACCGACTCCCTAAATCGAGTTTTGGCATTTTGGCCTTGAATGTTTTATGACGGTTTGATAAATGATCATGTGAATTTTTAGGCATTCTAGCCTAATAGATTTTCAAAAACCTTGAGTATCTTAGAAAATAAATTTCGAGACGTACCTTTAAAATGAATTATTTTCTCGCGGTACTTTCAAAGTGCTTTCTAGTGCCGCAATATATTTCAAATTATTCTAATTGGGGACCAAAATATTTTGAGATATTTTCAACTATTTAGAAATGCTTTGCTTAGACCTGATGGTCGAATATTTCTGAAAGTTTCAATTTAAAAGAAGAGTGTCCTCATTTTTGTTCAACGCAAGATGGTTTTCAAAGTCTCGATAATGGTGTTTATATAATTTTTTGAAAATGTGATACTCAGGATCAACTGGTGTTTCTAAATTGTTTTCAAAAGATGGTTTTCGTTTTTAAAACTCATCATTTCCTGCTTGTGGTCGGAGAAGGTGTGTATGATGTAGGTATTGTCGTTAGGGTGTTAGCCCTCCGAATTGTGATTGAATTGGTGGCGTGAGCGTTGAGTCGTTGCCACGCATTTGTTACGTTAACCCTCTGTGAGAGGTGTGTTGTTGATCTTCAATGTTGTTGTTTCATGGTGATTTGCGTGCTATCGCACCTGTGCGAGCTGTTAGAGCTTGGGTTTGTATGATTGTGTACATCGGTGATTGTTTCATGATGTTTTGTATTTGTGTGCTGGTTATCATTCGGGCCGTTGTAATCGTCGAACGATGCCGTGGTTGTTGTGATTTTAGTATGTGTTGATATGTTATGCCAAGTTGGCATCTCTGGTTTGTTGCTTTGTGATGTTACGTCCCATTGTATCTAGTGTTGCGAGGAATCCCTCACACTATGCCGCAAGTGCACGGTGTCAACAAGTAATAAAGTGATAAGTAAAGTATCGTTCCCTCGAGGACTGATTTCACTAAGTACCAAAATATAGTCAACTCATAATTTTATTTTAAGAACAATTATATGGAATTTATACCTACTAAATGCCGAAAATAAATAATAGTACTAATAAGAATAATAATACTAATAAGGGTGTAGGATTATGATTTTCACCTCAAACAATCAGGAATGATAATTATCAATTCACTTTTATTCAATTGATTGTAAGCCAGGAGTTCCTAAATTATTCTAAAGCCTTTCCCAAGGTCGATAGAAAATACTACGAATTATTAACTCGATATATCCCTATTCGAGTTAGATAATTAATAGCTAAAACAGTTCAAGAATTCCCACAATAAATAGGCTTCACAATTCCATGAGTATATCCCTATCTCACGAAAATTATGATTCGTCTCACAAGAACTATGCCTAAATTTCATCTCCCGAAACCATAAAGACATTCAAAACAAATTAACTGTTGGCCAGACAATTAAAAAGCATTAAGAACAGTAAGAAGAATCCAATTCAATAGAATAACGAGTAAATCGAAATAATAATAAATAATCAAACCGTCATGAACTCGGCTACAATCACAATCCTACTCGAATAGATCTAAAAACTATGATGCAGAAAAATTAAGAAAAACCGTAGGGATCCGTGGTCTTGTCGTCGCCCACAAATCTCCTCCTTGTGTTCTTCGCCCTAGCTATCGATCCACCTCCGAGTTCCTCCCCCTTTTTCTTCAGCCCTTCAATGCTTATTTATAGTCGTCATCAGACTCCAAAATGCGTCCGTGTGATTAGGTCGAGAACAGGCTCCAAAACGGCCCAAAACCGCGCAGAACACACCAAAACCGCCCCGTGGGCCGCGGCTCACTTAATCTATGCCGCGGCTCACGGTGCTCAGCGGGATGCCTGGGCGCAGATTTTTCCTCCTGGGCCGCGGCTCAGCATCCTTGTGCCGCGGCTCAGGGTATAGTTGGTTCGGGGTTTGCTGGGTGTCTTCGTGTGCCGCGGCCCGCTTTCTTTGTGCCGCGGCCCCAGGCCAAAATTCGCCGTTTTCGCCCGTTTTGCATCGTTTCGGCTTCCGGACTCCGATTTCCTGCAAAACATATAAAAATAGTGCATTAAAAGCTCATTTATGCTGATTTAGGCTCAAGATGGATATAAAATAATGATATAAAAGCGCATAAAAATACGCCTAACAAATACCCCAAACTTGAGCCTTTGCTTGTCCTCAAGCAAAAATTTATCAATTTTAAACAAAATGCATCGTGAATAATCATGCAAGTCCATAGTGCTCAACTTAATCAATACTACCCTGAAAATCTCAAAGAATAGTACACGTATCGTAATAGCGAGTCACATCCAGGACACTGATTCCACTAAGTAACCAATTTCAGTCCTAATCAATCGTTCATGAAGAAAATCAAGCTCAAAGATTAACAAGCGTGAATTTAACCGCCCGTCAATATGAAGGGTTAGATTAAACAAGCTAATTCGCCCAGTCCCACAGTCTAGTTGCAAAATTCAAGAGTTTCATTATCAAAATTACTCCTAGGACAGCATTCCCTTATGTATGATCAATAATATGATTCGAGTTAACCACTAGGTTTCGGCTCTCGGGATATTACATCGGGATGATCCTAGGGTGGATTTCCATTCTCATGTATCGGGGAACCGTTTGACATAAAAGACACTCATGGGGCACATGGATGCTTCTAGTTACTAAGCCCCCCTCTACAGCGGAGAAAAAACTCGAATAGCAATTCCCGCATGTCCGATTCAAGGTCGTTGTTTTACGCGAGAGTAAACAACGGGTCACGTGAATACCCCCGGTTACTAGGCTTCCCATCATCGGTAATGCGATATTTCTAAATCATTAGTCTATTCAGGGTTGTCGTTTTATGCGAGAATAAACAACGGGTCACGTGAATACCCCCGGTTACTAAACTTCCCATCATAGAACATATAATATCTCAACTTTTTGGGAGAAACTGTCCGACTCTAAACTCAATCCAAGTGCCAACAAGACTCATATTACTGGACGACTAGCTACGCGAAAAGTTTAACCAAACGTATAAACGGCGATTTGAAAACACGTATGTCTCCTTTCTTATCTGCTAAAATTTCTACCAAAACGATAAAATTTCGGACCTAATTGGATGCTCAACAGAAGCAGATATCGCTGATTGCAACTCGACCAAAAGTCAACCGTTTCTTCCAAGAGAAATCAGTATCGTAACATCAGTTTTACACATAGAAGCACGAAAAATTCACGAAAAGTAAAGCACTGATGAAATCGCAATTTATAACCAATAAAATTTAAGACAATATCGCATGCTTCAATTTATTCCACTATACATAAAATCATCAATAATAAAACTCATGTGAAAATAAAAAAGATAAGGAACAGTGAAACTTCTTCCGAATGTCTTCTTGAACACCAGCACATGTCCGAGTGGAAACGTCGGTCAATCCATACTTCAAATAACGCTCAGCATCACGAGGGACCCCCAAACTTAGTCTCTAGTCATGAGATAACTGTAGACATTAAGTCAAGAAAGACTAGAATATGAAGAATAATAACTCATTGGGGTAAAATAAAATATTAGAGAAATCAGGGCCAACAAGAATACACAAATCCAAACGAAATAACAAAACAAAGGAAAAAATTAATAACGAAAAATCAAATAAAAACAACTAACTAGAAAGCAAGTAAAAATGATGGGTTGCCTCCCATCAAGCGCTCTATTTTACGTCTTGAGCACGACGTGGCAAAAAGAGTTTAACGTGGCTTTTTTCTAGGGAGATTGGCAAATGCCCCCTTCTTGCAATCTATAAGCCTCTTATTCCATAAGGGAGGCTTTGGTTCATGCCCGGTTGCCACAAATAATGAGTAAGAATAATTATGAGGACAACCAAAAAATGATGGAAGAATATAATAATGATAAGGCATGAAAAAATAGGCAGAGTTCGAATGGGTAGATAATAAAGACATATCATGAACAACCTCATTAGAACTCATGGTATCAGCCTCAACAAAATCAAAGGTAATGGGGTCAATCTCTCCCATTATGGATTTAGGAAAAATTATGCGTGGCACCGTTAATAAAAATTTTGGCACAAAAGTGTTCACCTTATTAGTCGAAGTTTGATGACAATTTAATGGAATTTCCTTGGAAAAATTATCAATGGTAACTTCTTCTACAGGCTCATCACACTTTATGTAATTATCAGGTGCCGGGGGATCGACCCTAAAACTCGGCATGTCATTCTTCTCAACCTCCCCCTCAACTTCACTACTAAATATATGAGCTGAAAAATAACCATAGTGAACCTCAAGACCACGACTTGCACATTCTAGCTCAAAAAGGATACTATCAGGATTTTTAAGAGTGTCTACACATTGTTCAAGCATGGTCTTTTGTTTTGGGGGAGGGGGCTGACTGACTCTATTTGGCAAATTATTAAAAACATCAAAATTTATGAAATGCTAAGGGCCACGATACTCAAAGGGAAACATAATGAAGAAAATAAAAATATAGAGACTAAAGGAAAAAACTTCAAATTAAAATTAGAGTTGCTTGTTATTGATATTAGCGAAAAATCAATCCCTGGCAACGGCACCAAAAACTTGTTGCGAGGAATCCCTCACACTATGCCGCAAGTGCACGGTGTCAACAAGTAATAAAGTGATAAGTAAAGTATCGTTCCCTCTAGGACTGATTTCACTAAGTACCAAAATATAGTCAACTCACAATTTTATTTGAAGAACAATTATATGGAATTTATACCTACTAAATGCCGAAAATAAATAATAGTATTAATAATAATAATAATAATACTAATAAGGGTGTAGGATTATGATTTTCACCTCAAACAATCAGGAATGATAATTATTCAATTCAATTCACTTTTATTCAATTGATTGTAAGCCAGGAGTTCCTAAATTATTCTAAAGCCTTTCCCAAGGTCGATAGAAAATACTACGAATTATTAACTCGATATATCCCTATTCGAATTAGATAATTAATAGCTAAACCAGTTCAAGAATTCCCAAAATAAATAGGCTTCACAATTCCATGAGTATATCCCTATCTCACGAAAATTATGATTCGTCTCACAAGAACTATGCCTAAATTTCATCTCCCGAATCCATAAAGACATTCAAAACAAATTAACTGTTGGCCAGACAATTAAAAAGCATTAATAACAGTAAGAAGAATCCAATTCAATAGAATAACGAGTAAATCAAAATAATAATAGATAATCAAACCGTCATGAACTCGGCTACAATCACAATCCTACTCGAATAGATCTAAAAACTAAGATGCAGAAAAACTAAGAAAAACCGTAGGGATCCGTGGTCTTGTTGTCGCCCACAAATCTCCTCCTTGTGTTCTTCGCCCTAGCTATCTGTAATACCCGGTTGTAATTCAGTAATTATCATTCAGTATTTATCCTTCAGTCATTATCACTCAGTAATTTCACTCATTATTGATCATTTGTCACTCATATTCAATCATGGTATTCATCATTCAGAGTAATTGTATCGTGTAACAATCGTCATTCATCACTATTATAATTGGAGAATCGTGCGGTGTTTACCATCCTTGTCATTTCTTAGTGTGTTGTGTGTGAGGAGTAGCGCACGCTACGTACTCTTTTTAGCGTGCGCTAATTGAGTACTGGTAGCGCACGCCACCTCTCAACACTATCGCACGCTAGTGTAGTTGAGCAGGCAGTCCAGAAGGCACTGGACTGCAGTTGGGATTATAGGTAGCGCACGCTACGAATGGTAAGTAGCGCGCGCTAGTGATCCGAAGTAGCGCACGCTATGCGCCGGTGTAGCGCGCTAAGGTCGATTCGGTTGAGTCCAGGGCTACCGGATCGATTTGAATTTATTCCTAGCGCACGCTATGAGTGATTTTTAGCGTCGCATCGATATTATAGCGCACGCTAATCGTTGGTTGTAGCGCACGCTATCGAGATCAGATCAGAGGACAGGAGGTTTCTGGATTCCAGTACTGGGCATCACATAATTCGTTAGCGCACGCTAACAATGGGTTTTAGCGCACGCTAGTAGTATGGCCGTAGCGCACGCTACAAAAAGGTACGTAGCGCGCGCTACCGTGTTCGGACAGTGGGTACTGGACTACCCAAATTACTCGTTAGCGCACGCTACGCACAAGGGATAGCGCACGCTAACCTGGACTGACTATAAATTGGACAGTTTAGTCAGATTTCGTCATTTATTCATCTCATTTCACTCCTTCGGTAATTTTGGGCGATTTCGAGCGATTCGGAGAGGATTCTTCGAGGTGTAATCATCAATCATCATCTTCAAGCTCATCTTTCGGATTAATCATCATTTCATCATCTTCATCACATCGAATCAAAGGTATTAATCTCTTGGATCTAGAATTTCGGATTTTTGGGTTTTTCCTTCCGATTTCTTCGTGTAAGCTTGGATTATCATTGGAATGTGTTAGATATGGATTATCTACCTTGGATAAGTATATTCTTACGGATTTAATGGTTATTTTCGGAATTATTTCAAGAACCCTTGGGGTTGACTTCGGTTATTTTGGGGATTTTCCGATTGTCGTTATTATAAACTTGAATTGTGGATTTCTATGAGATTATTGATGTCATTGATAATGTTTTGCTGGTTTGAATCAATCATTTTGGAGTTGGTTCGATAATTTGGGTTTGGTTTTAACCAACGGGAAGGATATTCTCAACGTTTTCGTTAGAGTACATCTACGAGTTCGGATATTGTTGTATCGACGTTTGGGTCGATTATGATCGTATTTGATTCGTGTATTGATCGGTTGTTGGTAATTATTATTGTTCAAGGTTGTTCGAGCGACCGACATTTCATTAAGGACGTTGTTCGTGGAAGGACATTATCATCGGTATTGCGTAAGTTAATTCTTACTCGGTTAAAAGGATATACATTCCTTTTGTTGTTGTTCATTCATAATCGTAACTCATTCATCATTGTATTAACCGTATCAAAACTTGTCATTGTCAATTAATCACCTCAGTCATAAGGAACGACGGTTCCAATCATTTCATTGAGCTATCATTCATTTCACCATCATTTCATCTTAGTGAGTCATTATTCATTTTCGTTGTCACTTTTGTTATATCGTGGCATTCCGGGTCATACTAGCGTGCCGGTTGGTATGTGTAGGATTTTCATGTCGGGCACATTTTAGTCGTGTGTTGGTTGGTGGCCTCACATTGGACTGTGCACACGAGTTGATGGCTTCGTGAGACTGATTAGGTACAAGACCACGCGTGTATTCGATCGATACTCGTTGGTGGCTTGTGCACGGACACATTTCCATCCCGGACGTAGTGTGGCGCCATTCCTTTGAGCCGTACTGATAGTTGATTCATATAGCATGTTTGATTGCGTATGTTTCGACAGGATAATTCATAACTTCAGATATATCATGATTGTGTATTTTCAACCCTTGAGGATTGTTGTTCTGTGTAACTGACCCCGTTGGGGGATATTTGTTTTCAGGTCTTGGCAAGGCTAAAGCACGGGGAGAGCATGGTGACGGCGAGGAGTCCCAGTGATACTAGTAGGGGGGCCCAGTCTATTCAGTCATTTATGTTTTCTTCATTTATTCCGCTGCAGACATTCCGCTTAAATACTCATTTCGCTCAGTGTTGTATGTTTTATCTCCATATAAAATATACATGTATTCTGTATTATCCTGGATGTGTTGTATAAAATTCCTCATCGGAGTAATTGATGTTGTAATGTGTTTCGGTACTACATTTACCTGTGTAATTCATTCATTTTCATTCGCCTGGTGGGTCCCAGTCGGGGGTCCACGGCACTGTAATATCCGCCTAGTTTGGGGTGTTACAGAGTTGGTATCGGAGCGTGGTTTTGAATACTACCTTCCGAGTCATGTCTCATTTGAAATCTTCGTCATCGGACTAATATCATTGGACTTTCGCGTCACGTGTGACCTGTGCAAATGCCGAGCCAATCAGACCAAGAACTGTAAGATTTTAATGCCATGGTATAATTTCTGGCAAGAATCATTCATTGATAATTCATCAGTTAACAATCCTCAACCATCATTTTCATTTGACCAGGACGGTCATGTTAACTCATTAATCACTCAATTCATTTAATTACTCAGTTGTTGATCTTGAAGATCATATCATCAATCTTGCTAAATTGTTCAAGATAATCATTTCAATAATTTCATCAGATAATCATGTCACCTCAGTTAATCATTCATGTAATCGCTGTATTTGAGCGCGTATGCTCATTTTCATCATTTCATAATATAATCATAATGTGATACTCATGCGAGATATATAATCATCATGTGACTTTCCACTTCAGTATGGAAAGGGCCGGCAGAGGACGTGGAGGACGAGGCCGTGGAGCGGGCCGAATCCCGAGAACTCGTGCGAATACACGTGCGAATGCCAGGAATAATGCTAACTCATCGAGCAGTGACGCTGCCACTCATTCACCTGGACGTGATCACTCGCTATCAGGGAGTCGAACCCGGGACACAGCTCAGTCAGAGGGTGTTCGAGTTGACCCACTGGCCTTTATGCAAGGCATGATGGCCCAAATGACTCAGATGGCACAACTAATGGAGGCGATGCATAACTCCACTACTCAAAATCAACAGGCTCCTCCGCCGCCACCTCAGAGGCAAGAGAGGGGTGTAAGCAATATCATTAGCGATATCTCTCGCCAGCGACCACCTACCTTTGAGGGCTCATCTGAGCCGGCGGATATTGTTCATTGGCTTGAGCATTTTGAGAAGTTATTTGCTATGGTGGATTGTAATATCCGCATTTTTCTTTCCCTTGTAATTGTATTTCCGGTGTAATTCTCGATTGTAGTGACCCTCGTGTATCCTTCAGTGTAACTTTTCCGTCATCTTTTCATCTGATTCTCGTAATTGTTGTGCGGAACCGCCGTTTCGGGGTTGCCGTGGATTCATTCTATGCTATGATGCGTTTTGAGGTGTTCCGTTTGATGTTTCGTTCGTATTCTGGTGTAGTGGACCGTTTATGTTCTGTACCTAGCGCACGCTAATTTTTCTGCATAACGCGCGCTAGAAGTTCCTTTGTAGCGCACGCTACGTTTACTTCGTAGCGCGCGCTAGCGAGTGAACCCTGGGGGTGGCGCTCAACTCCTGTGCCTGCGGACTATCGGATTAGCGCACGCTATCTTGTCTAGCGCACGCTAATGTCGGAGACTAGCGCACGTTAAGTTGTTCAAGAGCGCGCTAGTGTGACTTGTCGATCTTGGGCGCTTACTACCGAACTCAATCAGATGCTAGTTAGCGCACGCTACGCTTGTATGGTAGCGCACGCTAACGGGTCAGGTGAGTTTTGGGCATTTGGCTACTGGACTCGGCTGATGTTCAGGTAGCGCACGCTATTGGTCGATAGCGCGCGCTACCGAGAGGTTATTAGCGCACGCTACGCTTGTATGGTAGCGCACGCTAACGGCCAAAAACCTGGCTACTGGACTGGGACGCTAACGGTATGGTTTGTAATCTTATCCCGTTAGCGCACGCTAACCTTGAGGTTTTAGCGTGCGCTAACACTCCCTGGCTATATAAACCAGGGAGTTGACCGAGATAATCACAAAATCTCATTTCTTCCTCTCTCCGCGGCGAAGGCGATCCCGAAGCAATTCTCTTGGCGATTTCTTCCTCCAATCATCCCATCCAACATCCTTCTTGAGTTCTTGGAGTATTATATCAACAACAACACGAATCTTTCGTCCTAATCCACGGTAAATCTCTTAGAACCCTACTTTTGGATAATTTGGCGGTTTTGGGATTTCCTTCCGATTCGTTCCGTTTTGTTGGTGGATTCATGATGAATATGATTAATCTTGTTGATATAATTAGTTTTCCTACGGATTCATGGTATATTTTCACGGTTTTGCGAAATCGAGAGGGTTTGGTTGTGGTCCGCCCTCGTTGTTATTTTTATATGAATATACATGAATCGTAGGCGGGTTTCCGGGTGTATTCCATTTCCATAATCGTTTAGAAGTGGTTGTGATTGTGCTATTCGAATCGTTAGGTTCATTTTCGTCGGTTCCTCGCGGTTGTGCTTGATTCTTCCGTTCCGTTCGTGTCATCATCTATTTAATCGAGGCAAGTATCCTTATGAACTTACAATCTTGACATAGTAGTATTGTATGAGAAATGGTGTGTGTGTGTATGCTCACTACGGGTTAGATCCGACGGGGTCTCGGTAGGGGTCCACGGAGGTGTGGATCGACGAGCTTTGCTTTTAACCACTACGGGTTAGATCCGACGGGGTCTCGGTAGGGGTCCACGGAGGTGTGGATCGACGGTTAATTGTGGTGAATTTTACAAATGTGATTTGATATTGGCATTTCCGGAAATGAGTGTTTCGAACGGTTTTCTTTATTGCATGCATTTACTATATGTGTAAGATGTAAGTTGTTCATCTGGTTACTTGTACTAGCGTAATTGCTAACCCCTCTCGGGACCCGTTTTGGGGAAATTCGTTTTATGAATTTCAGTCGGGTTCATCGAGACGAGCGGGCTTGGACGATACGGATGATGGCCGTGCGTGATGATTGTGCACGAGTGACGTTTTAGTGTCTTTTACCTTTTCATCTTTTGTGGTTTTGAACTAATAGTTGTACTCGAGTACTTAAGGGTTCTTGTTCGTTCGGATTGTATTGTTGCTTATTATGTTGTGTTGGATGATGATGTTATATTGGCCGGTGAATCGGGTGGGTTATTCTGCTTTTGCGTCTTTATGACATGGTATTGTTCTCGCTGCTTATGTGAGTCGATGAGTATGATGTTTTTCACTGGTGGGTCCCATATAGGGATTCACGGCGGCTGTAATATACCTCGAATATCTTGAGGGTGTTACGGTAAAATGGTATCGGAGCTCTAGGTTTATGGATACCTAGGCTTGTCGGTTTATTGGGTCTTGTGGTGTTTTGTTTTGCACATCATCGTCACGTGCCATGATTCCAGATTACCAAAGGTCCGTAAGTTTTCCTTCCTCTGTTCATTAATTCCTTGTATTGTACCCTTGATTCTCGACTTGTGATTGTTCTTTTATCAGACCGATCCTCGTATGGCTTTTGCTACTTATTTAACTCCAGTATGGATGCTGGAAGAGGTCGTGGTCGCGGTCGTGGTCGTGGACGCGGCCGGGGACGTGGGGCGGCCACGTCACAGTCTTCGGGAGCTGGCAGTACCGGCGACCGCCACAGTCATGCTTCTTATCAGGAGCGTGCCGACCTTGGTATTGCGGCCGTTATGCAGCAAATGGTGAACCAAATGGCGGCAATAGCTCAGGCGGTTCAGAACCCGGATCAGGCCCATGCTAATCGGGGCGGAGCGGACCGTTGGCTCCAAGATGTCATCAAGATGCATCCTCCTCAGTTTTCGGGAGGTTCAGACCCGATTGGCTGGGAAGGGTGGATCAAGGAGATATCTAAGGTCTTCGTTGCCACTAACTGTCCCGAGGACCGTAAAGTCCCTATTGCTCAATACTTTCTCACGGGGACGCTACGGACCGGTGGGAGGCCGTTGGGCCCAAAGACCATGCCGCTTCGTGGGCTGAGTTTCAAGAGTTGATGGACAGAATATTGCCCGTGGCCGCCGATGTGCTCGGGTACATGCTTTTTATGATGCTCAACCGCGGGATATCCCCGTAGCTCAAGCTATTGCTGATTTTAACAAGGAGTTGGGTTATGTGAAGACCCAAGTTGTCGAGGAGAGTGACAAAATTTTCCATTTCTCCGCATGCATGAAGTTGCCGATTCGGGACTATATGTCGGGGCTCGTATGCACTACATTGAAAGATTACCAGAGCAGGGCCCTTGCTTATGATATGTCTGTGACGGCGAGTGAGGCGGCCCGCGAGAGTAAGAAGCAGAAGTCCGCTGGGAACTTTTCGGGCCACAAGAGTGGGGGTCAGCAGAGATCCCAATCTGCTAACTTCCCCGCCGGCGGTGGTCCAGCTCGTTCCGTTGGGGGTCCTCATGGAACTACCAGTGCTCCTTTTTGTGATGTGAAGTGTTTCAATTGTGGTCGTACAGGCCACATCAGTCGTACTTGTTTGAGCCCTTTCGACGTGTAATCGCAGTGGCCACCGGCCACAAGGTCGCTCTGTGTTGAGAGGGAGAAAATTCTTGGTGCCCGGGCTTCCATTCCAGCGCCTAGGGAACCAAGTGTGAATCAGGGATCGTTTGCTCCTCAATCCCCGCCGAGTGCTAGTCGGGGGAGAGGTCGGGGTCAGCCCTCTAAGGGGGGAGCTTCCAGTGTCGGCTCAGCCCACCCGCGTGTCTATGAGATGCGGAAAGCCGATGATCCAGCGGCTACCGTGGCGACAGGTACCGTTTATATTCTTTCTCATCCTGTCAGTGTGCTTTTCGATTCCGGTGCTACGCATTCATTCATATCTTTGGATTGTGTACGCCGTTTGAGTCTCGACTGTTTGATGCCTTGTGAACCCTTCATCGTTAAGCTTCCTAGCGGTGATAGGATCGTTGGTGATCAGGAGGTTCGAGACTGTTCTGTACTTATTTGTGAGAGGACTTGGCCCTCTAATCTTATTGTTGTGGATATTGAGGGTGAGGATTTGATTCTCGGGGATGATTGGCTCGAGCGGCATGGCGCAATCATGAACTACCGCACGAGGATCATCACCATGTTAGCCGAGGATGGCACCGAGCACTCCTTCGCGGGGCGAAGGAGGGAAAATCAGAAATTCATCATTAATGCCTTGAAGGCGATGAGTCTCCTGCGAAAGGGGTGTACTAGTTATTGGTGCTATGCCTCGAAGGCGGAGGATGGTGGAGTCGAGCTTTCGTCGATTCCAGTCGTTAATGAGTTTCCTGATGTATTTCCTGACGAGTTACCGGGATTGCCACCGGATCGTGAGGTTGAGTTTGCTATAGAGTTAGAGTCGGGCGCGGCTCCTATTTCGAAGGCGCCCTATCGCATGGCACCTTCAGAGATGGCAGAGTTGAAGAAGCAGTTGAGTGAGCTTCTTGAGTCGGGGTATGTTCGACCGAGCGCCTCGCGTTGGGGCGCACCGGTCCTGTTTGTGCGGAAGAAGGATGGTTCACTACGTTTGTGTATCGACTATCGCGAACTAAATAAGGTGACCATCAAGAACAAGTATCCTTTGCCAAGAATTGATGACTTGTTCGATCGATTGTGGAGTCATGTATTCTCGAAAATTGATTTGAAATCGGGTACTATCACCGGTGAGAGAGTTCGATGTGCAAAACAGCCTTTCGGACGAGGTACGGACACTATGAGTTCGTAGTCATGCCTTTCGGGTTAACTAATGCGCCGGCGGTGTTCATGCGATTGATGAACAAAGTTTTTATCGAGTATTTGGATAAGTGCGTCGTCTTTATTGACGATATTCTTATTTATTCGAGGAATGAGGAAGAGCATGCCCATCATTTGCGGGTAGTATTAGACATTTTGAGGACCGAGCAACTCTATGCAAAGTTCTCAAAATGTGAGTTCTTGAAGGAAGTGATGTTTTTAGGTCACGTGATTTCGGTAGGGGTTCGTGTGGATCCGCAGAAGATTGAGGCCGTGTTGGATTGGGCACCGCCCAAGAATGTGAAGGAGCTCCGTAGTTTCTTGGGTTTGGTGGCTACTACCGTAGGTTCGTCGAGGGTTTCTCAAATCGCCTCGCCACTTATGCGATTGCTCCGTAAATACGAGAAGTTAAATGTCGGAATGACGAGAGGCCGAGTTTTGAGGAATCAAGAAGCGTTTGACTTCAGCCCGGTTTTGGCGTTGCCATGTGGCAACGAGGGTTTTGCCGTTTATAGCGATGCTTGGTCGTGGTCTTGGGTGCGTATTGATGCAAGACGGCAAGACCATTGCCTATGCGTCGAGACAGCTTGAGGCCGTATGAGTTGAACTACCCTACTCATGATTTGGAGTTAGCGGCGATCGTTTTTGCACTCAAGATTTGGCGTCACTATCTTTTCGGCTCGCATGTCAGATTTTTACCGATCATAAAAGTCCAAATACATATTTACTCAGCGGGAGTTGAATATGAGGCAGAGGAGGTGGTTAGAGTTGATTAAGGATTATGACCTCGAAATCCTTTATCATCCGGGCAAGGCGAACGTCGTGGCCGACGCCTTGAGTCGGAAACCGGTTGCGTTACGAATGCTTGAGATCCTTACGTCTCAGTCTGAGCTTCGGCGGGCTTTGATCGAGTTAGATGTTGAAGTTTTGTTGCCTGGAGCCGTCGGGCAACTTCGTGCTTTAGAGATTTCGTCGTCTTTGATCGATGAAATTAAGCTGAAGCAGTTAGAGGATCCGATGATTACTCAAATCCGAGAGAATGTTCTTAAAGGAAAGTCTCCTGGATTTGTGATTCACGAGGATGGTGTTTTGAGATTCCAGAGTCGGCTTTGTGTGACGAACGACTCAGAGTTGAGACAGAGTATTTTACGGGAGGCCCATGCTACACCTTATTCCGTTCGTCCTGGTTCAAGTAAGATGTACAAGGACCTGAGAAGAAATTTCTGGTGGAATGATATGAAGGATGAGGTCGCACAGTTTGTAGCGAGATGTTTGACTTGTCATCAGGTCAAAATCGAGCATCAGCGACCGGCTGGGTTATTGCAGTCACTTCCCGTTCCGGAATGGAAATGGGAAGATATATCGATGGATTTCGTTACGAGTTTGCCGAGATCGAGGTCGGGCATGAATATCGTATGGGTGATTGTTGATCGCCTGACCAAGTCGGCACATTTTCTGGGCATCAAGGACACTTGGGGCCTGGAGAAGTTAGCTCGTGTGTTTATCGCGCAGATTGTGAGACTTCACGGTACTCCGAAGTCTATTGTTTCGGATCGTGACGGCCGTTTTGTTTCGCACTTCTGGCAGGCGGTGCATAAGGCGTTGGGTACCCATTTACATTTGAGTACCTCTTTTCATCCCCAGTCAGATGGACAATCGGAACGCACTATCCAGACGTTAGAGGACTTGTTGCGTGCCTGTGCTCTCGATTGGAGTAGTGACTGGGAGGAACATTTGCCGCTGATCGAATTCACGTACAACAACAGTTGGCACGCGTCGATTCGGATGGCACCGTATGAGGCACTTTATGGGCGGCGATGTCGATCACCTATTTGTTGGAATGAGGCGTCCGATTTGGTCGGGACCGAGCCGGATGTCGTTTTAGAGACGAGGCGGAAGATAGAAGTAATTCGGGAACGGATGTTGACTGCCCAGAGTCGGCGAGTCGTATGCCGACGTCCGTCGTCGACCTTTGGAATTCGAGGTGGGAGACCACGTTTTGCTAAAGGTGTCGCCGACGAAGGGAGTTTTTCGTTTCGGGAAGAAAGGGAAGTTGAGTCCGAGATTTATCGGCCCCTTTGAGATCCTCGAGCGAGTAGGTGGGTTGGCATACCGTTTGGCGTTACCTCCGGCCTTGAGTCATGTTCATAGCGTTTTCCATGTTTCCCAATTGAGGAAATATGTCCCGGATCCTAGTCACATCATCGATTATGGTGAGATTGATGTCGCCGAGGATGTTACTTTTGAAGAGCGCCCTTTGAAGATTTTGGAGCATCGTGAGAAACGATT
The DNA here is from genome assembly GCA_033398695.1 of Orobanche coerulescens. Taxonomy (NCBI): domain Eukaryota; kingdom Viridiplantae; phylum Streptophyta; class Magnoliopsida; order Lamiales; family Orobanchaceae; genus Orobanche; species Orobanche coerulescens. The sequence goes on along the minus strand of CM065811.1, from coordinate 66,436,794 downwards.
GAGGCATAAGACCATACCTTTGGTCAAGGTGCAGTGGTCGAGACACGGTGTCGAGGAGGCAACTTGGGAAACCGAGGATAGCATGCGTGCTAGGTACCCCGAGTTGTTTGTTTCTTAAGTTTCGGGACGAAACTTATTTTTAGAGGGGTAGAATGTAATATCCGCATTTTTCTTTCCCTTGTAATTGTATTTCTGGTGTAATTCTCGATTGTAGTGACCCTCGTGTATCCTTCAGTGTAACTTTTCCGTCATCTTTTCATCTGATTCTCGTAATTGTTGTGCGGAACCGCCGTTTCGGGGTTGCCGTGGATTCATTCTATGCTATGATGCGTTTTGAGGTGTTCCGTTTGATGTTTCATTCATATTCTGGTGTAGTGGACCGTTTATGTTCTGTACCTAGCGCACGCTAATTTTTCTGCATAGCGCGCGCTAGAAGTTCCTTTGTAGCGCACGCTACGTTTACTTAAATAGCGCGCTAGCGAGTGAACCCCGGGGTGGCGTTCAACTCCCGTGCCTCGGACTATCGGATTAGCGCACGCTATCTTGTCTAGCGCACGCTAATGTCGGAGACTAGCGCACGTTAAGTTGTTCAAGAGCGCGCTAGTGTGACTGCCCAAGATCGGGCGCTTACTATCGAACTCAATCGATGCTAGTTAGCGCACGCTACGCTTGTATGGTAGCGCACGCTAACGGGTCGTGAGTTTTGGGCATTTGGCTACCGGACTCGGCTGATGTTCGTAGCGCACGCTATTGGTCGATAGCGCGCTACCGAGAGGTTATTAGCGCAAGCTACGCTTGTATGGTAGCGCACGCTAACGGCCAAAACTCAGCTACCGGATCGGGACGCTAACGGTAGGGTTTGTAATCTTATCCGTTAGCGCACGCTAACCTTGAGGTTTTAGCGCGCTAACACACTCGGCTATATAAACCAGGAGTTGACCGAGATAATCACAAAATCTCATTTCTTCCTCTCTCCGCGGCGAAGGCGATCCCGAAGCGATTCTCTTGGCGATTTCTTCCTCCAATCATCTCATCCAACATCCTTCTTGAGTTCTTGGAGTATTATATCAACAACAACACGAATCTTTCGTCCTAATCCACGGTAAATCTCTTAGAACCCTACTTTTGGATAATTTGGGGGTTTTGGGATTTCCTTCCGATTCGTTCCGTTTTGTTGGTGGATTCATGATGAATATGATTAATCTTGTTGATATAATTAGTTTTCCTACGGATTCATGGTATATTTTCACGGTTTTGCGAAATCGAGAGGGTTTGGTTGTGGTCCGCCCTCGTTGTTATTTTTGTATGAAAATACATGAATCGTAGGCGGGTTTCCGGGTGTATTCCATTTCCATAATCGTTTAGAAGTGGTTGTGATTGTGCTATTCGAATCGTTAGGTTCATTTTCGTCGGTTCCTCGCGGTTGTGCTTGATTCTTCAGTTCCGTTCGTGTCATCGTCTATTTAATCGAGGCAAGTATCCTTATGAACTTACAATCTTGACATAGTAGTATTGTATGAGAAATGGTGTGTGTGTGTATGCTCACTACGGGTTAGATCCGACGGGGTCTCGGTAGGGGTCCACGGAGGTGTGGATCGACGAGCTTTTCTTTTAACCACTACGGGTTAGATCCGACGGGGTCTCGGTAGGGGTCCACGGAGGTGTGGATCGACGGTTAATTGTGGTGAATTTTACAAATGTGATTTGATATTGGCATTTCCGGAAATGAGTGTTTCGAACGGTTTTCTTTATTGCATGCATTTACTATATGTGTAAGATGTAAGTTGTTCATCTGGTTACTTGTACTAGCGTAATTGCTAACCCCTCTGGGGACCCGTTTTGGGGAAATTCGTTTTATGAATTTCAGGTCAGGTTCATCGAGACGAGCGGGCGCTGGACCAGTACACGGATGATGGCCGTGCGTGATGATTGTGCACGAGTGACGTTTTAGTGTCTTTTACCTTTTCATCTTTTGTGGTTTTTGAACTAATAGTTGTACTCGAGTACTTAAGGGTTCTTGTTCGTTCGGATTGTATTGTTGCTTATTATGTTGTGTTGGATGATGATGTTATATTGACCGGTTGAACCGGGTGGGTTATTCTGTTTTGCGTCTTTATGACATGGTATTGTTCTGTCGTTTATGTGAGTCGATGAGTATGATGCTGTTCAGCCTGGTGGGTCCCATATAGGGATTCACGGCGCTGTAATATACCTCGAATATCTTGAGGGTGTTACATGGATTGCCCTGAAGGGCATAAAGTTTCAGTTGCGGCTTACTATCTCGGTAAGAGCGCTCATTCATGGTGGTTATCGTTGAAGCCCACAGACGGATCATGTACTTGGGATCAGTTCAAGACTCTCATGATGGAGAGGTACTATCCGGCCCCACTCAGGGAGGCCAAGTTGTCGGAATTACTCACTCCCGACCTTTCGGCGGATGATGATGTTCTCGCCATCGCCGAAAAATTTCAGGAACTTCTTCCGTTCGCCTCATCTATCATTCACTCAGAAGCGGACAAGATCAAGTATTTCAGCAAGAGGCTAAAACCTCGTATGCGGCTACAGTTGCTTAATCATAATTGTGCCACTCTGGCCGAGTTCATTGAGAAAGCTCTCACTTACGAGCTTACGGCTAAGGAAATTGCTAAGCAACAACCCTCATCAGCTAGCAAGAAGTCCAAGAATCAGAATCAGTCGACGGAGTCAAAGCCACTTTCAAGAAACCACGTGCGGGCTATACTTTTTCTGAGCGACCTCCCACGGCATCTAAACCCGCGGAATCTCAGTCGCGAGCGGCCAGTTCGGCCATCACCTGTTTCAACTGTGAGGAACAGGGTCATTTCAACACCAAATGTCCGGCGATGCATCACGTGCCACAATCAGGATTGCCGGGCATAGGGCCCGTTTTGCCGTAGGGACTCTAAACCCACTCCGGCGTCATCTCAAGCTCCTGTGTCATTCAAGTGCGTAATCAAAGGCCACTCGGTCGGCTGCTCAAGACGACATGATCTAAAGGCGAGCTAAGAGCTATCGACGGAGCGTCCGGTTCGGGGCAGCAAGCCCCGAATTTATGAGATGAAGAAGACCGACGATCCGAGGCTTGATGATCTCAGGTACACTCGATATTCTATCTCAACCTGTGTGTACCCTTTTTGATACTGGTGCATCTCATTCATTCATTTCCGAGTCATGTTTGAGTAGACTACATCTGGGTAGTGCTACTAGTTGTGAGCCTTATGTCATTGGCCTACCTGATGGTAGACGAATTGTTGGAAGTCGTGAGATTCAGAATTGTCCGATTCAGCTTCATGGTCGTGTATGGCCAGCGGACCTAATCGTAGTAGATTTGCCGAGGGACGAGGTCATCTTGGGTATTGATTGGATGGATCGTCATGATGCCATCATTAGTGTCCGAAAGCGTTTGGTCACTATCATTTCAGACGATGGAGTCGAATGTGTGTTTCAGGGAGGTAATCCCGGCTATTCTGGTAAAGTCATTAATTTGATGAAAGCAGTAAGATTACTCAATCAAGGATGTGTCGGTTATTGGTGTTATATGACCAAAACCTAGAAATCATCGGTAATGTTGACAGACATTCCGGTAGTGAAGGAATATGCCGATGTTTTTCCAGACGAGTTACCTGGTTTGCCTCCACAGAGGGAGGTGGAATTCACGATTGAGTTGGAGCCTGGTACGTCCCCGATATCGAAGGCACCGTACCGGATGGCCCTGACCGAAATGCAGGAATTAAAGAACCAACTTGAGGAATTGTTCGAGAAGGGTTATATTCGACCGAAAAGGCCCCCGTGGGGAGCACCGGTGTTATTTGTCAAGAAGAAGGATGGTTCGCTCCGCTTGTGTATTGATTAAGGAATTGAACCGGGTGACGATCAAGAATAAGTATCCTTTACCCCGTATTGATGACCTCTTAGATCAACTTCAGGGAGCTTCAGTATTTTCCAAGATCGACTTAAGATCTGGATATCATCAGTTGCGGATTCGAGAGTCGGATATCGCGAGGACAGCGTTTCGCACGCGCTATGGTCATTATGAGTTTGTTGTTATGCCGTTCGGGCTAACTAATGCACCTGCGGTATTCATGGAATTAATGAATCGGGTTTTCATCGACTTTTTGGATCAGTTTGTTGTTGTCTTCATCGATGACATTTTGATTTATTCTCGTGACCGAGAGGAACACGAGTTTCACCTTCATCAAGTGCTTGACGTGTTGAGACGAGAACAACTTTATGGGAAGTTTTCTAAATGTGAGTTCTGGATGTCCGAAGTGATTTTTCTCGGACATATAATTTCATCAGACGAAGTTCGTGTCGATCCTCAGAAGACGGAGGCTATTCGGGATTGGCTACCTCCGAAGAACGTTAAGGAAATCCGAAGTTTCCTCGGTTTAGCGGGTTATTATCGGCGATTTGTGGAGGGATTTTCTAAAATCGCTCAACCCTTGACGAACCTTTTAAGGAAGGATAAGAAATACACGTGGTCCGACGCGTGTCAACGGAGTTTTGAGGAACTCAAGAGCCGGTTAATGTCAGCACCTGTACTTTCCTTGCCGCAGGGGACGGAAGGATTTGTGGTTTATAGTGATGCATCCGGACAGGGTCTCGGATCTGTACTCATGCAGAACGGGAAGGTTATTGCCTATGCTTCACGGCAATTGAGACCTTACGAGGTTAATTATCTGACCCACGACCTGGAGCTAGCAGCCGTGGTGTTCGCTTTGAAGATTTGGCGTCATTACCTTTATGGCGTCACCTGTCAGATATTCACCGATCATAAGAGTTTAAAGTATATATTTACTCGTATGAGTTAAATATGCGTCGAGACGGTGGTTGGAATTAATCAAAGATTATGATATCGAGATCCTCTACCACCCAGGAAAGGCGAACGTTGTCGCCGACGCCTTGAGTCGTAAGTCCGTTCAGGAGCAGATGCTTGCCCGCTTAATGATTCGAAGGAGCTTCAAAGGAATTCCTTAGACCCGAGATCGAGGTCCGGCTTCAGCCGAGTTCAGGGGCCTTTGTATGTTAGAGATTTCATCGTCACTCGAGGAGGCAATCCGAGAGAATCGTGGTTCGACCCATCTTTGTTGCGCATCCGAGAGGATGTGGCTCGAGGAAAGCCCTGGATTTGTGGTCCACGAGGATGGACTTTTGAGGTTTAAGAATCGGTTATGCGTACCGGCAAATGACGAGTTGAAAAACTCGATTTTGAAAGAAGCTCATGCTACCCCTTATTCTGTTCATCCGGGGTCTAGTAAGATGTATAAGGACTTGAAACAAAATTACTGGTGGAGTAATATGAAGCGAGAAGTCGCACTGCTTTCGAGATGCTTAAATCACAACAAGTTAAGATTGAACATCGGCGACATCGTGGGTATGCTGAAACCTCTTCCTATTCCCGAATGGAAGTGGGAAGACATTTCTATGGATTTCATCACGAGTTTGCCGACGAGTCGTCGTGGCATGAATACGATCTGGGTGATCGTGGACCGCTTAACCAAATCAGCTCATTTCCTTGAAATCAAGGGTACGTGGGGTCCCGAGAGATCGCCCATTGTTCATTAAGGAGATAGTGAGATTGCACGGTACTCCTAAAAGTATCGTTTCCGATCGTGACGGACGATTTGTGTCTCATTTTGGAAATCACCATCGTGCTATGGGAACTCGGCTTAATATCGCATCGCTTTTCATCCTCGGTCAGACGGACAATCAGAGAGGACTATTCAGACCTTAGAGGACATGTTGAGGGCATGCGTCCTCGATTGGAAAGACGATTGGGAAGCCCAACTACCATTGATCGAGTTCACGTATAATAATAGTTGGCACGCTTCGATTAAGATGGCACCTTACGAGGCCTTGTACGGTCGTCGTTGTCGATCTCCCTTGTGTTGGGATGACCTATCAGAATCAATCGGCACCGAGCCCGATATGCTTATAGCCGCCCGTGAGAAGGTGGCTTTGATCAGGAGTCGTTTGTTGACCGCTCAGAGTCGACAGAAATCATATGCAGATAACCGTCGTCGACCATTAGAGTTCGAGGCAGGTGACCACGTGTTGGTCAAGGTATCCCCGAGTCGTGGTATCTTCCGTTTTGGGAAGAGGGGGAAGTTGAGTCCGAGATTCATTGGACCGTTTGAGATTTTGGATCGAGTAGGCGAGTTAGCTTACCGATTGGCTTTACCTCCGGCATTGAGCCGAATTCATAATGTGTTTCACGTATCTCAATTGCGGAAGTATGTTGCCGACCCGAGTCACATACTTCAGTTCGATGAAATCGAGATTGCCGATGATCATTCATATGAGGAACGTCCTATACGAGTTTTAGAGCGACGAATCAAGCAGTTGAGGAATAAGACGATTCCTTTGGTTAAAATTCAGTGGTCTAGGCACGGAGTCGAAGAGGCTACTTGGGAAACCGAGGATAGTATGCGGGAGAGTTATCCCGAATTGTTTGACCCTTAGTTTTGGGGACGAAACTCTTTTAAGGGGGGGTGTATGTAATACCCGGTTGTAATTCAGTAATTATCATTCAGTATTTATCCTTCAGTCATTATCACTCAGTAATTTCACTCATTATTGATCATTTGTCACTCATATTCAATCATGGTATTCATCATTCAGAGTAATTGTATCGTGTAACAATCGTCATTCATCACTATTATAATTGGAGAATCGTGCGGTGTTTACCATCCTTGTCATTTCTTAGTGTGCTGTGTGTGAGGAGTAGCGCACGCTACGTACTCTTTTTAGCATGCGCTAATTGAGTACTGGTAGCGCACGCCACCTCTCAACACTAGCGCACGCTAGTGTAGTTGAGCAGCACCGTAAGGCACCGGATCGCAGCTTGATTATAGGTAGCGCACGCCACGAATAGTAGCGCGCGCTAGTGATCCGGCAGCGCACGCTATGCGGCCGGTGTAGCGCGCTAAGGTTGATTCGTTGAGTCCGGGCTACCGGATGATTTGAATTTATTCTAGCGCACGCTATGAGTGATTTTTAGCGTACGCAATCGATATTATAGCGCACGCTAATCGTTGGTTGTAGCGCACGCTATCGAGATCGATCGAGGACAGAGGTTTCGGATTCCAAGATCGGGCATCACATAATTCGTTAGCGCACGCTAACAATGGGTTTTAGCGCACGCTAGTAGTATGGCCGTAGCGCACGCTACAAAAAGGTACGTAGCGCGCGCTACCGTGTTCGGACAGTGGGTACTGGACTACCCAAATTACTCGTTAGCGCACGCTACGCACAAGGGCTAGCGCACGCTAACCTGGACTGACTATAAATTGGACAGTTTAGTCAGATTTCGTCATTTATTCATCTCATTTCACTCCTTCGGTAATTTTGGGCGATTTCAAGCGATTCGGAGAGGATTCTTCGAGGTGTAATCATCAATAATCATCTTCGAGCTCATCTTTCGGATTAATCATCATTTCATCATCTTCATCACATCGAATCAAAGGTATTAATCTCTTGGATCAAGAATTTCGGATTTTTGGGTTTTTCCTTCCGATTTCTTCGTGTAAGCTTGGATTATCATTGGAATGTGTTAGATATGAATTATCTACCTTGGATAAGTATATTCTTACGGATTTAATGGTTATTTTCGGAATTATTTCAAGAACCCTTGGGGTTGACTTCGGTTATTTTGGGGATTTTCCGATTGTCGTTATTATAAACTTGAATTGTGGATTTCTATGAGATTATTGATGTCATTGATAATGTTTTGCTGGTTTGAATCAATCATTTTGGAGTTGGTTCGATAATTTGGGTTTGGTTTTAACCAACGGGAAGGATATTCTCAACGTTTTCGTTAGAGTACATCTACGAGTTCGGATATTTTTGTATCGACGTTTGGGTCGGTTATGATCGTATTTGATTCGTGTATTGATCGGTTGTTGGTAATTATTGTTGTTCAAGGTTGTTCGAGCGACCGACATTTCATTAAGGACGTTGTTCGTGGAAGGACATTATCATCGGTATTGCGTAAGTTAATTCTTACTCGGTTAAAAGGATATACATTCCTTTTGTTGTTGTTCATTCATAATCGTAACTCATTCATCATTGTATTAACCGTATCAAAACTTGTCATTGTCAATTAATCACCTCAGTCATAAGGAACGACGGTTCCAATCATTTCATTGAGCTATCATTCATTTCACCATCATTTCATCTTAGTGAGTCATTATTCATTTTCGTTGTCACTTTTGTTATATCGTGGCATTCCGGGTCATACTAGCGTGCCGGTTGGTATGTGTAGGATTTTCATGTCGGGCACATTTTAGTCGTGTGTTGGTTGGTGGCCTCACATTGGACTATGCACACGAGTTGATGGCTTCGTGAGACTGATTAGGTACAAGACCACGCGTGTATTCGATCGATACTCGTTGGTGGCTTGTGCACGGACACATTTCCATCCCGGACGTAGTGTGGCGCCATTCCTTTGAGCCGTACTGATAGTTGATTCATATAGCATGTTTGATTGCGTATGTTTCGACAGGATAATTCATAACTTCAGATATTTCATGATTGTGTATTTTCAACCCTTGAGGATTGTTGTTCTGTGTAACTGACCCCGTTGGGGGATATTTGTTTTTAGGTCTTGGCAAGGCTAAAGCACGGGGAGAGCATGGTGACGACGAGGAGTCCCAGTGATACTAGTAGGGGGGCCCAGTCTATTCAGTCATTTATGTTTTCTTCATTTATTCCGCTGCAGACATTCCGCTTAAATACTCATTTCGCTCAGTGTTGTATGTTTTATCTCCATATAAAATATACATGTATTCTGTATTATCCTGGATGTGTTGTATAAAATTCCTCATCGGAGTAATTGATGTTGTAATGTGTTTCGGTACTACATTTACCTGTGTAATTCATTCATTTTCATTCGCCTGGTGGGTCCCAGTCGGGGGTCCACGGCACTGTAATATCCGCCTAGTTTGGGGTGTTACACTATCGATCTACCTCCGAGTTCCTCCCCCTTTTTCTTCAGCCCTTCAATGCTTATTTATAGTCGTCATCAGCCTCCAAAACGTGTCCGTGTGATTAGGTCGAGAACAGGCTCCAAAACGGCCCAAAACCGCGCAGAACACACCAAAACCGCCCCGTAGGCCGCGGCTCACAGTGCTCAGCGGGATGCCTGGGCGCAGATTTTTCCTCCTGGGCCGCGGCTCAGCATCCTTGTGTCGCGGCTCAGGGTACAGTTGGTTCGGGGTTTGCTGGGTGTCTTCGTGTACCGCGGCCCGCTTTCCTTGTGCCGCGGACCCAGGCCAAAATTCGCCGTTTTCGCCCGTTTTGCATCATTTCGGCTTCCGGACTCTGATTTCCTGCAAAACATATAAAAATAGTGCATTAAAAGCTCATTTATGCTGATTTAGGCTCAAGATGGATATAAAATAATGATATAAAAGCGCATAAAAATACGCCTAACATCTAGCATTTGTATTTTCGGTATGCCGAGCCGAGGTGTTTCAACCCTGGTGTGCCGGGGGCATGCACGTACCAATTGCCCTTCTCATCAGTAACGCGTTTCAAGTGTGGACCCGAGAGACACAGGATCCAGTTTTACGAGTTGGGTTCTGAGTCTTTCGGGGCACGAACTTCAGTACAGATATCAGGATCGGCTCTAAGAGGCCCATGGGAAATGTTTCCGTCGACTGCTTTTGTGTTGTTGCCTTGTTTCCATTGTTGGGAGTTGCGGGGACGACCTTCTTTTATAAGAGGTCGAATGTAATACCCGTATTATTTTTGCACTTCTGAATTTCCTCTTTCTCAAGTCTATCGACTCGCTCGTGTTCGTTGATACTTTCTGAACTTGTTCTGTATTTCGGTTTCATCGTTCGAACGGGTTGTGACCTTGTTTCGGATTGATCTGTTTATTGTTGTGACTTTTATGAGTTCGGTTCGATTCTTGTGAACCTTGTTCGAAAGTAACATCTTCCAGTTTCTACCAGCTCTTTTAATGTCTTGAGTTCAATTGTGAACTTTGGAGTTATTTTTCGACCGTTGTTGTTCGATCATTGTTATCTGGTCGTTGTTGTTCGATCGTTGTTGTTCAGTCGTTGTTGATCGATCGTTGTTGTTCGATCGGGGTTGTCTGACTGTTGTTGCCTGATCTCGTACCGCGATGAATCTTCGTTCACCGTTAGTTTGCTGTTTCGGGTGTGGCCAGATGGGTCACCGAGCCGTGCAATGCGAGACGGTAACTGAGAGATTTGGAGGATCGAGGTTGCGTCCCTGCTCCGAAAGGACACGGAGATGCCTAGTGTAGTTTTGAGGATTTCGGCGTAGTCCGAATTGTTGGTGATTGTCCTTGTGGATCGTTTGTGTGTTTATTTCTTTTTTCTTGATTGTGCGTGTTTCCTTGTAATAGGTGCTTAGTGTTTTGTGGTTGTTCGGATAATTGACTTGATTGTATTATCTGTTTGATGACGCTTGACACTTGTTGGTTTTATTATGTTTCTACCGTTGGCATTTTGTTGGTCGTCATGGAGCGCGTTTTCACGCCGTATAATCCTTTGCGTTGCTTGTAACGTTTCGCCGTTGGGCGTAGGTTACGCATTTCTTGTGTATCTCGTTGAGTTTTCCTGACGAGACATTGCTTCTCCCTACTTGTTTTAAGTTTCGGGACGAAACTTCTTTTAAGGAGGGTAGAATGTAATATCCGCAATTTCGGATTTTGGTATTTTTTTTTGGCAAGAGTCCGTTTTGAAGACTCGCTTGGGACCGTTTCATCATTCTGAAAATGATTAATTCTGCACTTTTTGTCATCCGAGTTCGTTTCGGTGTTGTTTTATTGAGTTCCGTGTTTCTTAACGACTTTTCCGCACTCGAGTTCGATTCTTGTGAATCTCGTTCGAAACTACTGTTTCGAGTTTCCCATAAGTCCGTTTAACTTTGTTAGATGTGTTGTGAACTTCGGTTTGGTTATTCGATTACGTATCGTGATTTTCGGGCGTTTTCATTTTGTAATTTACCCAAAGTTGTGGGTCGCATTCGTATTTGTTGTCTCAACCCTTTTTATGGTCGCGTGTGATTAATTGTTGCATGGTATTTCATTTCGGGTCGATGGTGTTGCCCACGAGCGTTTTCGTGTTCGTTCCGTGCGATTTCGGATAATCGGGTCGTCGAGTCCTGGTGGTCGGGCACTGGCCCGACGGGTGCGGCAGGAACCGGCGTAGCGCACGCTACGGCCGGAAGGTAGCGCATGCTACGGCCGGTTAGCTGCGCGCGCTAGTCGGCCGAGGCAGTAGGATCAGTGAGGTTCTGGATTGGGTGGATCGGCAGGTAGCGCACGCTGCATCGGGACGCCGCTCACGCTTCGGCCGTGTAGCGCACGCCACGGCCAAGGTCATGCACGCTACTGACGAGCGCCTAGTCCAGGAGGTCTCTGGATTGCGGCCCGGGCCGATAGCGCACGCTAGCTCGGCAGCCTAGCGCATGCTAGGCTGCACCAGTATAAATGTGACAGAGCAGTCCAGTTTCGGTCATTTTTCTCATTTCTCTCTTTCTCTTCCGCGGCTGGAGCCTTGGGGATCTTTAAGCCATGTTGTTGAACAACAAATCCACGAAGGTCTTGAGTTCATATTATTGATTGATCATCCTATATCATCCTTTGATCCATCGAATCAAGGTGAGATTTCCTAGAACCCTATTTTGAGAAATTTTGGGGTTTTTGCGTTTTTGTTCGATTCGTTCCGTATTATTGATTAATCCATGATGGGTATGATTAATATTAGTAGTATTCTTGTGTTTGACATCATTTAATCCATTGTTCTTCGTCGAATCAAGGTATATTTCTTGATTTCCCTCGAATTAACTTTTTGGGGGGATTTGTTCTTGTTCTCGTTTTCCATCCGTTTTTGATGAACCGATTGTTGTAAAATGATGTTTTTAAACATATCCTATGGATTGAATATCCATATTTAGGTTGGGAAGTCCATTTTCATGTTTTGTCGGGTCGATTCGTGTTCTTGGCTGTTTCGGGGGAAACCCTTGAACTTTCGTCGTTTGTTCCTTGAATTCAGCGGCTTTGGGTCGTACTTTGGAATTCATTTTCATTGTTATTGTTGTCATTCGTAGTTTATTGTTGCGGGTTGTCGTTCGGTGGAGTTGGCGAGTTCGTAGTCGGTTCGTGCCAACCTACTTCGGTCGATTCTCCGCGTTGTGGTTATTCAAGGCAAGTACCTTGTCCATACAATTCTTGTTTTGTGGATATGATAATTAGCGATCGTCTCCTTGTGTTTATTTGATCATTTGAATTTCACTTTCAAAGATTCGGTTAGCCTTGTTAAAGGCCCTCTTTCAAAACGCGTGTGTTTTGTGGACGTTGTGTTCGTGGATGGTTACGTGAATTGCTATGAATACACTTGGTGTTGTCGTTGTGCTTTGATAATATATATGTATATATTATCTCATATCGGTGCGTTGTGATTTGACCATTGCGTCATACATTGTGTTTGTTATCATTAAGTGAATTACTTGGATATTATTGATGTGATATGTTATTTATGTGAATGTGTGGATATGGTTGAAGGTCTACGGTGACACATGGCATGTGATCATATGGTCAGGATGCAACAAGTGATTGATCCAACCGTGAGAGCCTGAGATAATCTACGGTGACACATGACTTTTGATCATGGGTCAGGATGCAACAACTGATTGATCCAACCGTGAGATATGGTGTGTGATTTGTTTAGCTAGCCAGCTCGGGAGGGTCCTTAGAGGCCTCGAGTGGGATTTGTGGCTTCGTCTCGGTCCTAGGCGATGCATGTGCTTGATTTGTTTTATGATTGTAGCCAGCTCGGGAGGCTCCTTAGAGGCCTCGAGTGGGATTTGTGGCTTCGTCCCGGTCCTAGGCAATACTTGTACGTGATTATGTTGTGTTGATTTTATGTCCGTTGAGGACACTTGATGCGGGCTCTGGCCTTGTGAATTGTTGTTGGATTTATTTGTGAAAATGAAACCTTTGGGCTGTGACCCCTATTGATTTTGGAAAGATAAGGATTCTGAAATCCTAAATTGTTTTCTATAAAACTCCCGATGGCATTTTAAACTGTTTTATAAATTGTTTCCCCTGATTGGTGATCTTTCGGTTTTGGAATGTTTTTGCCAAACTCTTACCTCAGGAAGTATTTTTGTTATGTTTAAATCTTTGAGGATTCCTGATTATTATTGTTCTTGGAAGCTGTATTGTATGGCTCGTATTTTTGCACTTGTTCTTGCACTAGCAAAACAGTGGAGTTTTGCTAACCCCCGAGTATTCGAGGGGTGGATGTCTGGATTGCATTCAGGTTTTGGAGCATAGCACAGGGTCGGCATGAAGGATGATGAAAGATGAACGATACTAATCACACGAGGATCCGTCTGATGTCAGTGGTTTAGTTGTATTTTATTTCCGCTGCAGTATTCTTTCCCGTTGTACGGGAGTGTGTTGTATTTCGACCCCTGTGTGGGCAAGTAATATGTTTGAGTTGTATGTAATTATTGAAAGACTAAATCGGTCTACTGAGTCATTTTAGCCTTAAAGGCGATGTTTAGATGTTTGATTTTAGTTACCAGCTTGGTAGATCCTCGAGGAGAGGGTCTACGGCGTGTAATATCCCTGAGTGGATTGGGGGTGTTACAACCTGCTTGCGATAGCGTGCGCTACGCCCAAAACTTAGCGTGCACTACACTTACCACTAGCGCACGTTATGATCCGCTCGTAGCGTGCGCTATGAATTATTTTATTTCAGTCCAGTACCCACTGGACTCTGCCTGTTTGACCTTAGCACGCGCTACACTGATTCCTTAGTGTGCTATCCAAACTACTAGCGTGTGCTATTACAACTCAAATTCAGTCCAGTGCCTTCCGGACTGTCTGCCTGAACCACATTAGCATGCGTTAATGCTGAGAGGTAGCGTGCGCTACCCGTACTCAATTAGTGCGCGCTATTCCTCACACACATCCCACTACAAAGATGACAATGATGATACGCTCGGCCCGACACTCCAATCAGGTTGAATGACGAATAATAACTGATACACGGTACAAAATTACTCTGAACGGTGAAAACAATGAATGAATATGAATGATGAATGATTATTAATGAGTGAAAAAATACTGAGTGGCAATATACTGAATGATAATGAATGAATTTACAACCGGGTATTACACCTATTTAAAGGTTTTGGACTACTTTAGGGATCTTAAGGAGGATTATGGTTAGAACTCCTAGTGCAACTCAACTTTCCATATTAAGCCCTTCCTAATATGGTTGAGTTCACTAATATCAATTCAATCCACTAAAGAATTAATATCGCTCTTCCGACCCAAATTCCAATTTACGAAACCGAGCTCCCTATTTAAGTATATTATTTTTTGCGTTTAAGATATTGAATGTCCATTAATTAATTAATTTAAGCTACTGATAGCTTTAATTAATTAATTTCTTATCTAAGAGTAGTACCACTCAAACCTTATTATTATATCGGAATTAAATCCACCTACAGGATTTAATATAGTAATCATTATCGATCTCCTCAAGGGGACATCATCAACCCACACGAGTCGGGACACAATTTCTAGTTATAATAATAATTGTCATATAAATAATAATCTTGTCCATGATACCAAGCATATTGAGTCAATCACTGTGGCTCTCACCCATGGTAAATCAAAGCAATAAATATTTTAAATATGTAATTAAATATTATATACTTAGAATTAAGAAACAATAATTACCTGAGATTTATGTTCTTCTTACAGTCAGTGCAGAAGACACTATCTCACTGCGATCCAGTTCAACGTATACAAATACGACAATGCATGCTAATAGTCAAGACCAACTAATCTCAAACATATATTACAACCTTTCACATAATTTGTCTAGAATTATATAGATTGTGAGCTATTGTATTATTTTATAAGGCGCCGATAATGTGATCTTCTGTGTGACACCAACACACCACATTATCTACAATATAAAATAATTAGATATTACATTTGCATAATCATAACATGAATAAATATACAAAAATATGTGATTAACTGTAATTCATATCTCATTGGTAGTTACAAGGAAATAAGGTAATACAATCATAAATTATGCTTTGCATTATACAACCCTAACATCAAATTGATATTAACCCAAAATCAACACAATTAATCTAAATTAACACATTCCTTAGGGGTGGGTGCGGTTCGGTTCCATGTGGTTTAGGATCCAAACCATATTTGCATTACATTAGGTGTTTGGGATTTTTTAATACCGAAATGAATTAGTTTTGACCCAAACCGTATTTATATTTTGAATTATATTTCAATGGGGGTTGAATCCATTTCGGGTCGGAATTGATTTCAATATATCCTATAAATTGATTAATTCATGCATCAACACTAAAATATTAAACATATTGACGATTAAAACTCCAAAAGTCTAAATACTCTCAATTTCGTATAGTGACTCAAATCTTTATCAAAAGGAATAAGTGCAATTATTTTTGTACCGATTAAAAATATTAAAAATTTAGGTGATATGGGCCGGGCTCAAACAGGTTTAGTTTGAGGCCCACCCGCATCCACATCACATTAAGCAAGTTGAAAAAAAATTCAGATCGAAATGAATTACATTTTTCTTTTTTTTTTTTTTTTGAGAAAAAATGAATTACATTTTTAATACCTGAATATTATAATAATATTAATACATGTATTTCAATCTAATTCAGTCTCATTATATTTCATCAATCATCGAATTAGTAATTATCTTAGGCTCTGTTCTTTTTGGATCGAATTTAATCAATCGAATCAATCAATCGAATCAATCGAATTGGACCAATTGAATCGAATCAATCGAATTGAATCGAATCGAATCGAATCAAATATATATTAAAGGTAAATAATAATAATAATAATTATAATAATAGTGGTAAATAATAATAATAATAGTAATTAACAATAAGAACGATAATAGTAATATTATTAGTAATAATAACAATAATAATAATTAAGATTAATAATAATAATAATAATAAGAAGAAGAAGAATCGAAATAATCGAATCAACTAAACCGAATCGAATGGACTCGAATCGAATCAATCGAATCGAATGGACTGACAATCGAATCGAATCAAAATCGAAAAATAAGTCCAAAAAAACATGGCCTTACAATTAGATTCAATTCATTTAGTCTCATTCAATGATGTCATACGTTTCATGACATTGACAAATTCTGATTTGAGTGAGTTTCATGAATTAAATTTTTCAAAGGCATTAATTATTAATATTCTTATTTTTATTATTATTGTTAATAGTATTATTATTAATAATTGCATTATTATTTTATTTATCAAACTATTAATATTATTGTTAATACAAATGACATTGTTAATCATTTAATAGCATATAGATTTTAATTATAATTCTAAGTTCATTTGGCCCAAATTATTTGTCTAGCCCATTAATACTAATTAAATTTGAGATTGCCTAAATTACCTTTCTTGGCCCAATTGACCCAATAAGATCACACCTAAACAAACAAATCCTACAACTTCAAAATTCTACACTCCTATTAATTAATACTCCCTCCATCCACGAAAATGTGTCCAAATTTTGATTTTTTCTGGTCAATATTTATAAACTTTGACCAAAAATTGCGATTAATATATAAAATTATATAGAAAATGTAAGTTATATTTTAGAAAGTGAGAATCAATTTTTTAATACCAAACCATAAAATTGATAAGTTATATATCCTCATTCATAAGAGTGTAAGTTATTGATACCATTTTGCTTAAAAAGACTAAAATGCCCTCCAAAAAAGTGTTGATGTTGACTTTCCTTTTTTATCTTTTAGTGATAGATTTAAGGGTATTAATGTCTGTTGGTATCAAAAACTTATACTCTTATGAATGAGGATATATAACTTGTTACTTTTATGGTTTGGTATTATAAAAGATAGAACCCTTTTAGAAATACATATTAAGACAAATCTAATCAAGTACTTATAATATTATAATTTTTTTATATATTGGATGTAATTTATGGTCAAAGTTTGCAAATTTTGACTGAAAAAAGTTAAAAATGGGACACATTTTCGTGGACAGAGGAGTACTACAGTAAAATCTCTCAAAAAAATACTCTATTAAGAAATAAATTCTATTTAGGAATAAAAATTTATTGTCCCAACTTGGGACTAGTTATAATTTGAAATAAACTCCATATTGTCATAATTCATATATTTTCAAATCCCAACATAAGAAAATACACCTCCATTTAGGAATAAATCATAATAATATATATATATATATAATTTTTACAATAAATTTAAGTTGATCTAAAATACTTATTCAAAGTTGATTGTGACAAATGTTTAATCTTTTGTGTTGTCACCATATCCTTCAACTTGCGTGTTTACAGAGGACTCCATCAAGCCAACAAATTTTCAATCTTCTGAGATTTCTCAACACTCTTCCCGCGGCAGCAGACTTTCCAAATTTCTGCTCGGTTGATTCCAGCAGCCCAAGTTCATAGCATTCCAGCTTTTCTCGCTGGACATTTTTATCCGAGCAGCCTCACAATTCGGCAACTCTCGATCTTCTGCAATTTTCCTTCTTCAGAAATGTTGACGTCTGATTTGGTCAACGTCACGTGTGCTGATCTGGACGAATGGATCGAAGCCACGTAGAAAATAATAAACAATATGAAAGGTATTTGATCACTAAATTTTATTAATGATCTTGATATGGAGTAGAGCCGGGCCGAAAATATTTTGGGCCGGTCTATATTGTTTGTGCTTGCTAATTATAAGTCTTATCTTTTCTCTTTTTTTCTCTCTCTCTCTGTTTTCTTCACGAAATTTCCAAAGTCCTCTTTTACTGTATATTCCTTCTATATATAGACAATCTGAGCCAGTCAGGAGATGACAGCTGGCGAATGTTGGGGAATATGCCCAAAACACTTGTCAGCCTGCAAATATGCCTTAGACACATGGCGGCCTCTAAGGATTGCCTTGGGAAGGGGCATGATTGCATGCGTTAATTGGCATGCGGGCCTGTCCCGCATGCTCCTGGCGATGTTTATCCGCTGGGGTTGGTTCTCGGGTCTCCCGCCGTTCAGGTCGGTCTTGTTGTAATCTTGAATCGGAGCGTTTTTATCTTCTGTCTGCTCGGCCCTCCTGGATCGAATCCCGGGTCGGCTCTGACGTCTCTGTCCGGTCCGGTTTTAATGAGCCCGGGAGAAAATCGGGTTCATACCCGGTCCGGCTCCAGGCTCTGATCGGCTAGTTCGTCTGCCTGGAGTGCTTACGTGGATGCCAAGGTGGATGGGCTATCAACAAGGGCCCCTGAGTCCAGGGTCGTGCCGGGTTGGACGGGGCTGGGGTCGTTTCATATTGAGGCCGATCCGGCTTGTGGAGGATAAGATCTCTCGAAGGGACGCCTCTTCGAGAGTCGCGTCGATTCGATTTCAGGGTCATCAAGTGTCATGATGAGGGAGACGCGTGGCGGGACGTGATTTGACGACGTGTTCACGCGCTTTTGATTTTCGCGACGGTTCAGTATGATTTGTCGCGCCACGCGCGGGGCATTTAATGCCTCTTTTCTTTTATAAATATTGAACGTGTCTTTCTTCTCTATTTCCTTCGCCATTTTTGTGTATTGTTGCAGAGAAGAGAGAGAAATTTTCCGGCGTCCTTTTCCCGTTTTTAGAAAGAATTTCTCGGTAAGCTTTTTCTCTTTTTCTATTTTACGATGTCGGAGCGGAGGGATGTGATGGTGGAGGAGTTGACTGTGTCTCCGGACCGCACGGGGGTGGCGGATCTGTCAATGGGCGACGTCCCCGTCGATTGGAGAAACGAGGAGGAAGGCGGCGAGGTCGGGAGATCGCCGGATTCGGGAGACGTGGAGGTGGTGGCGCCATTGATGGCGGTTGGCGAGACTCCGGCCTGGATTCGGCCTCGGCCGTCTCCTTTTGTTGAGGCGGAATAGGATTCGGCCTCGATCCGCAGCGCGGTCACCGAAGAGCAGTTGGAGGCTTGGCGGGGGCGGTTTAAGATACCCGATGCGGTGCGGATGTTTGTTCCGAATCCCGAGGAGAGGCCTCACACTCCGCCCGTCGGTTGTGCGGCGGTGTACTACCGCTCCCTATTGGCAGGGCTGAGGTTTCCGCTCTCGTTGGTTTTCTCTCGGTGGTTAAGGCAGTGGGGCCTGTGTATTGCTCAAATTCATCCGAATTCCTGGGCTCGGGTGGTGGGTATTTTCATCCTTTTCAGTCAGCACGGCTGGCCCGAGCGCAGCTTTGAGGAGTTCAACAGTCTCTTCCTATGGAGGTCGGTCGGCCGATCCGGTTCCAACTGGTTTTACCTGACAGCCCGGCATGCCATGCATAAAGAATTGGTGGATGTGCCGGAGACCATCCATAGCTGGAAGGAACAGTGGTTCTATATAGGGGGCCTTGGAGGAGCTCGGCTGATGAGTGGGAGCCTGGTGTGATAGATGTCGAGCTTCGGGTCCCAGAACACTTTATTGCCAAAATGAGTAAGTGCCGTATTTTCTATTCTTGTTCCTTTCTTGTCTAACGCTCAACATTTATTTTATGTGCAGGGCGTATCCCGGCCTCTGAGACATCTTCCGATTTCGACGAGCGGGTAGAGAAGCTCCTGGACCTTACCGCCGAGCAAAGGAAGTCGTACCTTCTGGCCACTGAAGAAAATCTCTGGGCGGCCGGACTTCGATCCACCGATCCCAATATTATGTCTTCATCAGGTAGCCCCTTTTTTCTCTCTCTTTTTTTTTAACACGTCTTCTTTATCCAGTCCCTAGGGGCAGGGTTCCATCGAGAATGAAAGAAACGCCTGCGCAGCGGGTGGCGAGGCTGGCTGCTGAGGCCGCCGAGCGTAGGGAGCGCGCGGGCAAGCGGAAGAGGGTAGAGGCCGAGCCTGAGGATAGTTCTGTTGGGTACGGGATCGGATATTTGTGCCGTTTGCGGAAGCGTAAATATAAGTGCGGAAAATAAGAGCACACACAGATTTATAGAGGTTCGGCTATAAACGAGCCTACGTCCTCTCTCTGTATCTTTTTCAATAGGCTAAAGAAAAACCTCTTCTCCTCTCTTCTATCGGTCGAGGTATAACCATTACAATCACGTCTTCTATTGGTCCGTGATAAACCACTCTTACTTGTCTTTGCGTTGGTCCAAGTTAAACTGTTTTCCTTTTCGTAGGACAAGGAATCAACCGCTCTAACTTTCTATGGGTACTAGATAAACCTCACTTAGATATCGATTGTGATTCTAATAATGCCGGATCCTTGATCCTAATAACACCGAATCCAATCGTATCTTTTCTTTTACCACTCGTGTATGTTTTCGTGAATTCTCACTCAAACACTTACAATTAAGCTCAATATCAACAACAAGAATGTGTATAATAATATCACAAGTATAGACTATTTGCTCAAGGTTGTTGTGCTCAAACAATACCATAGGGATGGTATTTATAGGCTCCATCATCAAACTAGCCGTTAGCTGCCAGACTGCTCATTACGTACGTTATATGCTCTCCATTACATACGTAAACCTCATTACGTACCTTAACCATGGCTGGTTACGTACGTTATCATCTTCACAAAACAGACCAGGGAGTTTCGTCTTTTGAGTTACGTACGTTAACAATTTCTACGTTGCGTACGTTAAGATTACATCACTGATGACGTCATATATCCGTTGTATGCTTTGCTGACTTTGACTCCTCCAACGTTCACTTGTTTGAACTGTGTTACGTACGTTATCTCTCTTGTATTACGTACGTTAGTTTCATCACATTACGTACGTTAACATGTTCCTGTTACGTACGTTAGCTTTGTTTTACTTCAGCATTTTGCACTTCGTTTTCCTTCGATGCTTGCTTCGTCTCTACGTTGTTTTGTTTTGTTTAGCAACTTTAATCATCAAAACACTTTTAATTTATGTATGGAACAAAATGTTCCAACAATCTCCCCCTTTTTGATGATTACAAAACAACAATACGCCAATGGGATTCACCTGCAAAAATACAAATATATGTATATCTTTACAGACCAAAGTTTTCGACTGTGTCCGTTTCTTTAGAATCTTCTCCCATTTTTTCGACTCCTTCTTTTCTTTTCTCCTTTTATTTTCTCATTTTTAATTTTTCATCGTCTCCTCATTTTTCTTTTCCTTCATTTTCGACTTCTCCTTATTTTTGTTCAACTCCTTCGTTTTTCCAATTCTCTTTATATGCTATCTATTTTCTTCGATTTTTCTCCCCTTTTCACGGTTAATCACACTTTCGACTTATTTCTCCATTCTCCTATCTCTCCCCCTTTTTGTATTCATCAAAAAATCAATAAAATACCAATAAAAAATAAATAATGAAATATGCAAAAATAAATATACGGGTATTAACTCCCCCTGAAAATATTATCCGTTCTAAAAATTACTCTCCCTGAGTAAAATACCAATATTTGGAATATTTGTTCCTTTAGAAACCCAAATTTTCTTAATTTTTATCGTCCGGCGAGGGCTTTTGCAATTTGAAACGTGATGCCCGATTTTCAAACACTTTTCGCAATGGGGTATTTTAAAATTAACGGATTCATTTTTCGAACGTGGTTTGAATCCTAACCCCTCTTTATTTAAAGTATATTTTTGAACACATAATATTTGTTCAAATTTATCGTTGCCGCACGAGAATTTTCTTGTCAAAGATTTTAGTTCATCTTGAACTTTTAAAAGGTCATTCTTCAAAATATTCTCATTTTCAATGCATTTCGAATGATCAAATTCGACAAATTTTCCCTTCTCGATAATTTTGGAATTTTCAATTTCCAAAGATTTTATTTTAGACTTAAGGGATTTAATTTCCGATAAAGCATTTTGGAAATCCGTATGTAATAATTCAAATGCATCAAAAAGTTCATCACGGGAGGATGTACTTACTTGACTTTCGACGTCGCTGTCGTCGAACGAACTCCGGGCCATGAGAGCGAGATTATTTTGATTGATGAAATCATCGTCTTCATCTTCATCGCTCCAAGTAGCCACGAGAACCTCCTTCTTGGGTTTGGCACGGCAATGCTTAGCGAAGTGGCCTGGTTTTTCACATTGTCGACAAGAGTTGTCGAACTTCTTCGTTTCGCTCGAGATATCCTTCTTCCTCCGGTTTAATAAGGTTTGGAATTTATTAATATTCTTGGCATAATATGCCGCTTCTTCGTCGCTTTCTTCCACCGGGATTTCTTCTTTCTTTTTCGACATCTTAGCCTTCATGGCTAACGATTTTTCTTTCGGTTTCGGCTTGATACTTCGTGATTTTAACACGATCTTATAATTGATTAGTGAACCAACAAGGGCACTAAAATCGAGCGTGTTGAGATCTTTGGATTCCATAATCGCGGTCACGGTGCCGTCTCATTCGCTAGGTAGTGATCTTAAAATTTTCTTAACTTTTTCACTACTAGATAATGGTTTTCCGAATGACACAAGTCCATTTGTGATGACCGAGAATCGGTCGAGCATATTGGTGATGGACTCGTCACCTTTCATCATGAATAACTCGTAGTCATGGAGAAGCATATTGATTTTCGTCTCCTTGACTTGAGTCGTCCCTTCGTGTGTGATTTCTAGAATTTTCCATATTTCTTTCGCACTCTCACACGATGAGATTCGATTGACCTCTTCCGGATTTAAGGCACAAAATAAGAGTTGAGTAGCCTTACAATTTAGATGGTCATTTTTCCAATCGGCATCGTCGTATTCTTCGAAAGATTTGAGCATACCGTCGGATTTGATAGGAACTTTTGGGCCAAGGAAAATAATCTTCCAAATCTCTATATCGTAGGCACGAATAAAGATCGACATCTTTTTCTTCCATGTCAAATAATTTGAGCCATCGAAGAATGGTGGTGTAACACCCCCAAAACCGTATGGGAATATTACACGCCGTAAACCCTTTCCGCAAGGATCTACCAGGCTAAACGTCCATAAACAACCAAATGCTTGCCCGTCCAGGGTCAAACAATATAATAATACAGACCGTCAAGGTCACTTACACATAAACACACAGACCGATGAAGTCACACAACTCTATCAACAGGACTGACTAACAACATTACCCACACAGGGGTCGAAATACAATACAAATAAGACCGAATCAACTCTAACAATACAACTAAACTCTACCAACTCTCAACTCTTGATTAGTATCGCACTCGTCATCCCCTTGTGCCAATCCCGTGATCGCTCCCGAACTCGCATGTACCTGGACGCAGAACAGACATCCACCCCCCGAATACTCGGGGTTAGTAAAACTCCACTGTTTTACTAGTGCAAGTATCAAACCATACGAAATGTAACAAGCAAATAGCAACTACGAATTTAATACGGAAATCCATTATCAAAATGTTCCCGAGAAGTTTTAGAATTTCGAACTCAAGTAAGAGATATTTGAAAAGGAACACATCATCTCGGGGATTTTTAAAGCAGAAAATCTTTTGGACCTCGAGTCCCAATTTACAAAACCTTTTCGTAAACAATAGGGCCTTAGCCCGATTCTCGTTTCAAAGCATACTAAATAATATATCATTATGCGTCCGAGATCCATATTTAAAATGTTACCCGAACAATCACTGCTACACGATCACTGTTCGTACACATCATGTACCGAACTCCGGAGGCCTCGACGGACCTTACCCGGACTACACACATTGTTTGTACACATCATGTACTGAACTCCGGAGGCCTCAACGGACCCTACCCGGCTACAACACACACTGTTCGTACACATCATGTACCGAACTCCGGAGGCCTCAACGGACCCTACCCGGCTACAGCATCGTTCGTACACATCATGTACCGAACTCCAGAGGTCTCGTCAGACCCTACCTGGATCACACACCTTGTCCGTACACGTCATGTACCAGACTCCAGAGGCCTCGTCAGACCCTACCTGGTACACACGCACACACTTCGACACGACACAACTCATAATCATTAAATGTCAAGCCATTCCACATTACACCGAAATGTACAATCAAGTATGTAAACCAAAACAACACGAATATCATGATCATCACAACGACTCTTAACCAACATAACACACATTCGGTACACAATACATTGCACAACCACGTGTACAACCATCTCATATGTACATCGCAATCCTGCAAAGATGGCACAACGCCGAACACGTATACCAATATATCACTATTATCACAAAGCCTTCAAATTTCGGAAAACACAACCAACTCAAACGGAACCTATTTACGTAGGCAAGCAAAATCGTCATGCATAGCATACGTAATTACTAGTCGCAAGATACAAGTCGTATAATAAGATACTTGCCTTAATAACCGCTACCATACACTCCGAAGAACACGGTTCGACCGGGAAGCTCGGACCCCGAAGAAGACAACGAATGGAAGGGTTCTGACTCGAGTTCTTCACAAGAATTCGTTCCTAAGTCACAACGATATCAATTCAATCACAATTCTACGAAAACATATGGAACTTCCCAAGTTCTACACATTGAAGCATTTTATCGGACACTTTGAAGGCGTAGTCCAATTTAATCGATTATTCAAAGAAATACTCAAATCTGTTCCACAAAACTTCAAGGGTATTGAATGATTACGAGTTTACAATCAAGTTCTAACAATAATATGAATCAAAACGAAGCAAATCGGCCAAAACACCAAGAAACCTCAAGAACATCCAAAACCAAAAGTTTAGGTGTTCTTACCTTCGATCCGGGGGGAAGATGATGTTAATCCATGATTACAACTTCCAAAACATGTTGCTCTATGTCATATCTATCCAAATCCATCCATTATTGACGAAGAAACGCGAAGAAACGAAGAAAAAGGGTGAAAATGGCCGGATGACTCGGTCCAGGCCCTTAAATAGCCGACCCTGGCCGGCAGGGACTCGACCGTGTCCTGCTAGACACGGTCGCGCCTTCCGATAGTGACCCGTCCGACAGCGACTCGGCATGACTCGACCGTGTCCTGGAACACGGTCGGGCGTCCGGCGCCGGTTACGGCCTATTCGGAAGAGTTCGACTCGGCCGTGCTGACGACACGGCCGGGTCCCGAGGCGAGACTCCGGCATTTCCGGACGAGTACGGCACGGGCCGTGTCGGACGACACGGCCGAGTTCGGCCGGCAGTGATCGGCCAATAACGAGCGGGTGAGCTAAACGACCATAACTCTCTCGTCCGGACTCCGATTGACTCACCGTTTGAACCATTGGAAAGATAACTTGATGCTTTATAATATTGCAAAGATTCAGAATTTTTGGAGTTTCCAAGAATTTATGGTGATTTTTACAAAGCCGAACTCATACTTAGAAAAGTCGTTTAGTAATCCTGAACTCAACAAAACGACACCGAAACCCGAACCTGAATACGAACCGAAGATACGGTTACGAAGTACTCACAAAGACGAATCTAAGAGCTAGTAGAACACACGATTCCGACCACCCGAAGGCTCGAAATTCGACAACGGAAGGTAATTACCCCAAACTTTGGGAAATTACGAAAATGGCCCAAATGCCCGAAAATCACCATACGACAACGAATAATCAAACCGAAGCTCACAACACGTATAACAACGTTAAATGAACTTACGAAAAACCCCAAACGACAGTTTCGAACGAGATTCGCAAGAACCGAACTCAAGCGCGGAAAAGTCGCTAAAAAGCACGGAACTCAACAAAGCAGCACCGAAACGAACTCGGATGACAAAAAGTGCAGAATTAAATATTCTCAGAATGACGAAACGGTCAAAAGCGAGTCGTCGAAACGGACCTCCACCGAAAAATGAAAATTACCGGAAATCCGAAATTGCGGATATTACATTCTACCCTCCTTAAAAGAAGTTTCGTCCCGAAACTTAAAACAAGTAGGGAGAAGCAATATCCCGACAGGAAAACTCAACAAGATACACGAGAAACGTGTAACTTTCGTCCATTGGCGAAACGTTACAAGCAACGCGAAAGAATATACAGCGTGACAACACGCCACACGACGACCATAACAACGCCACCGACAATGATTTAAAACAATAACGATCAATTAACGACGCATCACATACCACATCATATGCACACATTTAATCAAGGAAATGTACGCGACAACAAGTCGCACCCGACTAAAATGGCTATGCGATAGAAACAATTAGAGTATTACGATAGAAATCATTCCGATTCTCACCAATAAGAAAATGTCCGACGTCAAAACACAAACAATTCAAGATAACAGAAAATGAGAATACCGGATATTACATTCTATCATACAAAAAATAAGTTTCGTCCCGAAACTTAAACTAAGGTTATCACAGTGATACGAAACAAAATATAACGACACATAATAAAATACCATGCTCATGACCTCGTGGTCCACTGACACGCCTCCGTAGGTTCAACAACTAAACGGGAACTTACACAAAACAAAATATCATTCAACAAGTTCCAAATGTAAAAGCGTCACAAAAAAAAACATCTCTACACGCGAAACAATCCGTGTAGCGAGTACCAAAAACACCATCACTAGACATCGGGGCCCTCCTAAGTAGGAATAGAATTCCGGTCCCTTATCATCTCGGCAACAATCTCGCGATCGAACTCGATGCCCTTCGTGTCCACAATTATAACAAGTCACCGGCGGTTTCTTACAATGCGCGCGTTCATGGCCTAGAACGTTACGGTTGAAACACCTAGGAGCATTACTGAACTCAAAGACACCGACTTGGGTCTTTGGGTTCTCTAACCGACCGAGAAGGTCCCATACTCGGCCGATACGAGGGTTGAGGTGTGGGAATCCCAATTCCTTACTTCCCGATGCGTCATCGGAAATCTTCGCTTTTCGCTACCGATACGGACTCGGTAGACATTATAGCCATCTCAAACGCCAAGGCTCGATCCCGATAGTCCTTCAAGGTTGTACACATAAAAGGAGCCATACACCGCCGAATCCGAGGTTTCATACGCATATCGAAATAACGAACCTTATCTCTCACTTTTCACACGATCCCGAACATAACACACTGCCGATTATAATCGACTATCGCTGGGATATCGACACGTCTCGGGCGTAGCCGAGAAAACTCGATAATCCTACGCTCTTAACAGCGGCGGACAATACTCGGCCTCCATGGCGCTTTGAATTCATCCAAGTAGCGGTACGATCACTAGGCGCTACGGCCTCCCACCCGATGCGGCTTCCTGTCGAGTAGGTATTGAGCAATAGGCACTCTTCTCTCATCGGGCAAGCTACAAGATCAAATGTTACATCCAATTGGAAGAGCCAATTCTCCCACCTAACGAGTCCGAAGAACCTACAAAACGGGCGGGTGCATTCTCATCACATCTCGTAACCACTTAACTCCGTTATCTTCATCCGAATCCCGTCCGGTGTACGGCCCGATTCATATGCGCCAACCGGCCGATCACCGACGAAGGATGGTGGCGGCGTCAATATCAACATTACCTCTCGGATGATTGCTGCCGATCACGACCACGACTACGACCACGCCCTCGCCACGGCCTCTCGGCATACCGGATGGACGACCAATAAGAATAACACATCCAAACAAATATCACAACGTCAAGATAAGACAATAAATAGCGACGTTAAAACATCAACTCCAAGTCATCACACAAGTGCACAAACTAACACTGTAATTTTAGAACTTCATTAAAAAAATAATCCACACAGTCACATCAACAGAGATGTTTGGATTTTACAAAATCAAACACGGTCAAAACCACACACGTATCGCAGGGATCAAACAAACAACAAAAATAAAATATTTCCGGGGTATTATTCAAATGATAAAATTTTAAAATTCTCAAGTTTGAAAAAAAAAAAATTGGTGAAATGAAATTTTTGAAAACACTTATAATACCTCGGTCGTTTAATTAAAACCATGTATCTCATTATCAAAACTGTTTTGATTGAAGCTATTTGCAAAACAACACATCGAGGCTTCAATCTTTTCGCTAGACGATATCGTCAAAATGACCTTATCAATATATCATTATCTTTGCTAGCGTTATACGGGGTAACAACATGTTACCACGCCACCCATCACTGATATATCAACAGAGATTAAATAATCATGGGGCACGGGTACAACTGTAATAACAAATTTCTACCGAGTCAGTCAAAAGTTTACGGCTGTAACAACATGCAGTTTACGGCCGTAACAACTCTGAGCTTACGGCCGTAATGGAAAACATCTTACGGCCGTAACATCTAGCTGCAGGACTGAAGAATTGTCACAGTAGCCCCCAACACACAAACACATAACATTTAAATTCCGAAATTAGGGTCGTTTTGCAAAACAAGATTTTCCAAAAATTTTGATTTCCACAAAAATGCTCAAATCAGTAGTCTTTAAGGAAAAACGTTTTCAAAGCTACCCGTAGCGGTTATAATTACAACAATCCAAAATAGTCGATATTAAAACCACATGCCCAAATGGCAAACAGGGTCGCCAATTCAATCACATACATCTCATGGCATCAAGTTTAAACACACAGCAAAATCATTCATCGGAGTTTCCAACAAACTCTACCGTAAAACCCATCAAGGTTCACAACTTTCACACCATACCAACCCACATGGTGGTTCAAGGGCCAAACATCAATACATCCAGTTCTATACACGTACAGCGTATCCAAGTATCGAATACAACTTCATTACACAACACCGTGTAAATAAAATTATGCACCACAAATATCACACATAAATGAAATCATGAACACAGATATTATGCATAAAAGAGGAGACTTACGTCCACAGGCCGCATGGAGACGACGGTCGCCCACGATACTAATCTCATCCGACAACATATCCAACGCGTTGTGACTACGCACAACTCAACTTGTCACCTGACGACTCGAACGACGAGACAACACATTACTCGACAAATCACAACTCGACTCGACCCGACAGCCTAGGTTTCCGCAACCTAAGCTCCGATACCATAAATGTAACACCCCAAAACCGTATGGGAATATTACACGCCGTAAACCCTTTCCGCAAGGATCTACCAGCAACGTCCATAAACAACCAAATGCTTGCCCGTCCAGTGGTCAAACAATATAATAATACAGCACTGGCCAAGGTCACTTACACATAAACACACATCAGATGAGGTCACACAACTCTATCAACAGATCGACTAACAACATTACCCACACAGGGTCGAAATACAATACAAATGGAAGACCGAATCAACTCTAACAATACAACTAAACTCTACCAACTCTCAACTCTTGATTAGTATCGCACTCGTCATCCCCTTGTGCCAATCCCGTGATCGCTCCCCGAACTGCATGTACCGGACGCAGAGCAGACATCCACCCCCGAATACTCGGGGTTAGTAAAACTCCACCGTTTTACTAGTGCAAGTATCAAACCATACGAAATGTAACAAGCAAATAGCAACTACGAATTTAATACGGAAATCCATTATCAAAATGTTCCCAGAAGTTTTAGAATTTCGAACTCAAGTAAGAGATATTTGAAAAGGAACACATCATCTCTGGGATTTTTAAAGCGAGAAAATCTTTTGGACCTCGAGTCCCAATTTACAAAACCTTTTCGTAAACAATAGGGCCTTAGCCCGATTCTCGTTCAAAGCATACTAAATAATATATCATTATGCGTCCGAGATCCATATTTAAAATGTTACCCGAACAATCATCACACGATCACCGTTCGTACACATCATGTACCGAACTCCGGAGGCCTCGACGGACCTTACCCGGACTACACACATTGTTCGTACACATCATGTACCGAACTCCGGAGGCCTCAACGGACCCTACCCGGCTACAACACACACTGTTCGTACACATCATGTACCGAACTCCGGAGGCCTCAACGGACCCTACCCGGCTACAGCATCGTTCGTACACATCATGTACCGAACTCCAGAGGTCTCGTCAGACCCTACCTGGATCACACACCTTGTCCGTACACGTCATGTACCGGACTCCAGAGGCCTCGTCAGACCCTACCTGGTACACACGCACACACTTCGACACGACACAACTCATAATCATTAAATGTCAAGCCATTCCACATTACACCGAAATGTACAATCAAGTATGTAAACCAAAACAACACGAATATCATGATCATCACAACGACTCTTAACCAACATAACACACATTCGGTACACAATACATTGCACAACCACGTGTACAACCATCTCATATGTACATCGCAATCCTGCACAAATGGCACAACGCCGAACACGTATACCAATATATCACTATTATCACAAAGCCTTCAAATTTCGGAAAACACAACCAACTCAAACGGAACATATTTATGGAGGCAAGCAAAATCGTCATGCATAGCATACGTAATTACTAGTCGCAAGATACAAGTCGTATAATAAGATACTTGCCTTAATAACCGCTACCAAACACTCCGAAGAACACGGTTCGACCGGGAAGCTCGGACCCCGAAGAAGACAACGAACGGAAGGGTTCTGACTCGAGTTCTTCACAAGAATTCGTTCCTAAGTCACAACAATATCAATTCAATCACAATTCTACGAAAACATATGGAACTTCCCAAGTTCTACCCATTGAAGCATTTTATCGGACACTTTGAAGGCGTAGTCCAATTTAATCGATTATTCAAAGAAATACTCAAATCCGTTCCACAAAACTTCAAGGGTATTGAATGATTACGAGTTTACAATCAAGTTCTAACAATAATATGAATCAAAACGAAGCAAATTGGCCAAAACACCAAGAAACCTCAAGAACATCCAAAACCAAAAGTTTAGGTGTTCTTACCTTCGATCCGGGGGGAAGATGATGTTAATCCATGATTACAACTTCCAAAACATGTTGCTCTATGTCATATCTATCCAAATCCATCCATTATTGACGAAGAAACGCGAAGAAACGAAGAAAAAGGGTGAAAATGGCCGGATGACTCGGTCCAGGCCCTTAAATAGCCGACCCTGGCCGGCAGGGACTCGACCGTGTCCTGCTAGACACGGTCGCGCCTTCCGATAGTGACCCGTCCGACAGCGACTCGGCACGACTCGACCGTGTCCTGGAACACGGTCGGGCGTCTGGGCAGTCGGTTCTGGCCTATCCGGAAGAGTTCGACTCGGCCGTGCCAGACGACACGGTCGGGTCCTGAGGCAGAGACTCCGGCATTTCCGGACGAGTACGGCACGGGCCGTGTCGGACGACACGGCCGAGTTCGGCCGGCAGTGATCGGCCAATAACGAGCGGGTGAGCTAAAACGACCATAACTCTCTCGTCCGGACTCCGATTGACTCACCGTTTGAACCATTGGAAAGATAACTTGATGCTTTATAATATTGCAAAGATTCAGAATTTTTGGAGTTTCCAAGAATTTATGGTGATTTTTACAAAGCCGAACTCATACTTAGAAAAGTCGTTTAGTAATCCTGAACTCAACAAAATGACACCGAAACCCGAACCTGAATACGAACCGAAGATACGGTTACGAAGTACTCACAAAGACGAATCTAAGAGCTAGTAGAACACACGATTCCGACCACCCGAAGGCTCGAAATTCGACAACGGAAGGTAATTACCCCAAACTTTGGGAAATTACGAAAATGGCCCAAATGCCCGAAAATCACCATACGACAACGAATAATCAAACCGAAGCTCACAACACGTATAACAACGTTAAATGAACTTACGAAAAACCCCAAATGACAGTTTCGAACGAGATTTGCAAGAACCAAACTCAAGCGCGGAAAAGTCGCTAAAAAGCACGGAACTCAACAAAGCAGCACCGAAACGAACTCGGATGACAAAAAGTGCAGAATTAAATATTCTCAGAATGACGAAACGGTCAAAAGCGAGTCGTCGAAATGGACCTCCGCCAAAAAATGAAAATTACCGGAAATCCGAAATTGCGGATATTACAGGTGGTCGGTTGAGAGCAAGGCCTTCGACTGGAGCAAATTGAAACGCCATTGGATCTTTTCTCCTCGGATGTTAAGCCGCGTATTGGAGTACCGCTCCGATACCAATTGTTGGGTACGGGATCAGATATTTGCGCCGTTTGCGGAAGCGTAAATATAAGTGCGGAAAATAAGAGCACACACAGATTTATAGAGGTTCGGCTATAAACGAGCCTACGTCCTCTCTCTGTATCTTTTTCAATAGGCTAAAGAAAAAACTCTTCTTCTCTCTTCTATCGGTCGAGGTATAACCGTTACAATCACGTCTTGTATTGGTCCGTGATAAACCACTCTTACTTGTCTTTGCGTCGGTCCAAGTTAAACTGTTTTCCTTTTCGTAGGACAAGGAATCAACCGATCTAGCTTTCTATGGGTACTAGATAAACCTCACTTAGATATCGATTGTGATTCTAATAATGCCGGATCCTTGATCCTAATAACACCGAATCCAATCGTAACTTTTCTTTTACCACTCGTGTATGTTTTCGTGAATTCTCACTCAAACACTTACAATTAAGCTCAATATCAACAACAAGAATGTGTATAATAATATCACAAGTATAGACTATTTGCTCAAGGTTGTTGTGCTCAAACAATACCATAGGGATGGTATTTATAGGCTCCATCATCAAACTAGCCGTTAGCTGCCAGACTGCTCATTACGTACGTTATATGCTCTCCATTACGTACGTAAACCTCATTACGTACGTTAACCATGGCTGGTTACGTACGTTATCATCTTCACAAAACAGACCAGGGAGTTTCGTCTTTTGAGTTACGTACGTTAACAATTTCTACGTTACGTACGTTAAGATTACATCACTGATGACGTCATATATCCGTTGTATGCTTTGCTGACTTTGACTCCCCCAACGTTCACTTGTTTGAACTGTGTTACGTACTTTATCTCTCTTGTATTACGTACGTTAGGTTCATCACATTACGTACGTTAACATGTTCATGTTACGTACGTTAGCTTTGTTTTACTTCAGCATTTTGCACTTCGTTTTCCTTCGATGCTTGCTTCGTCTCTACGTTGTTTTGTTTTGTTTAGCAACTTTAATCATCAAAACACTTTTAATTTATGTATGGAACAAAATGTTCCAACAAGTTCGACCAAGGCGGGGGGCTCGTTTGTTCCTGAAGTTGCTGCATCCGCCGCGAGCCCTGTCCGGACGGGCCGTGCGACCGGTAAGGAGCCCGCAATTGACTTGGAGGGCCACTATCTCCCGGTTAATAAGGACCGGGAGGAACCTTGTGCCCAAATGAAGGGGCGACGGCCGCGCTGGTTTCTCGATTACGTCCGGGCATCCACCCCAACTGCTGAGATGCTCAACTGGGTCCCTCCAGCGGTGGTTGAGTCCAGTCATGTCCCCATCAGGGGCTGGACGCCCAAGATGGAGATGGCGACCAACGAAATGGGTACGGATGAGCAGATCCTATTCGGGAATGCTCTGATGGGCCGTGCGTTGTGCACTTACATAAAGGCCACTGGGGAGCTGATGGCCCTGGTCGAGAAGCACAAGAAGGTGGAGGCCGATCTCAAGGCCTTGCAGGAGGAGCACCATATCTGTCCTTCATTAATCAAGTCCCTTGAGGAGGAGATGACCTCCATGAGGGGCGAAATGGAGATTTTGGAAAGTCGGGCCCTCGAGGCCGATATCTGGAAAGGAAAGTCCGAAGAGATGACTACGGCGGCCGAACTTGCGCATAATCGGTGTCTGGACATAAGGGCCGAGCACGAGGCCTATTTGCAAAACACTAAGGCCTAGCTTGAGCATCTGACCAAGCGGGTCAATACTTGTGAGGCTTCGGGCTACGCCAAGGGCCTTGCCGAAGGGGCGGCTGCTTTTCAGAAGACGCCCGAGTTCGAGGAGCTGATTAACCTTAACTATGTCTCCACCTGCTATGAGATATTAGATCTCATGAAAGAAGGGAAGACCGTTGAGGAGGTCCGGGCCTATATAGATTCTCAAGCGGCCGATCTGAAGGTTGAGTCTCTCGGAGCTGACGAGCCGAAGGCTGCAAAGTTTATTGAAGATCCGGGGTTGATCCCGCCCGGCGAAGGTGAAGGACAGTCCTCCCAGGCGGCTGGTCAGGAGGATGGGGCCGAGTAGATTTTTACTTTGTTTCATGTATGGCCTGCGTGCCAGTTTTCCTTCGTTTCCTTTTTATTTCAATGTAGAACCGCCTCTTTAAATGAATGAAATCTTTTTTATATCATCTGTTGCTTTTCTCTGTATGTTTGGGCCCAGTCGGTTTGGCCGTTGCCTTTCTTTTCTGTTCACCATTTGTTGATTGTGCCGGATGAGCCAGTCTTATGAGATGCCGAGGCGAGCTCCGTTTTGATTGCGCCGGATGGGCTGGCCCTATGAGGTGCCGAGGCGAGCTCCGTTTTGATTGTGCCGGATGGGCCGGCCTTATGAGCTGCCGAGGCGAGCTCCGTCTTGATTGTGCCGGATGGGCCGGTCTTATGAGGTGCCGAGGCGAACTCGGTCTTACAGTGCCGGATGGGCCGGTCTTATGAGGTGCCGAGGCGAACTCAGTCTTATAGTGCTGGATGGGCCGGTCTTATAAGGTGCCGAGGCGAACTCGGTCTTATAGTTCCGGATGGCCCGGTCTTATGAGGTGCCGAGGCGAACTCGGTCTTATAATGCCGGATGGGCCGGTCTTATGAGGTGCCGAGGCGAACTCGGTCTTACAGTGCCGGATGGGCCGGTCTTATGAGGTGCCGAGGCGAACTCGGTCTTATAGTGCCGGATGGGCCGGTCTTATGAGGTTCTGAGGCGAACTCGGTCTTACAGTGCCGGATGGGCCGGTCTTTTGAGGTGCCGAGGCGAACTCGGTGTTATAGTGCCGGATGGGCCGGTCTTATGAGGTGCCGAGGCGAACTCGGTCTTACAGTGCCGGATGGGCCGGTCTTGTGAGGTGCCGAGGCAAACTCGGTCTTATAGTGCCAGAGGAGCCGGTCATTCGAGGTGCCGAGGCGAACTCGGTCTTATAGTGCCGGAGGAGCCGGTCAATCGAGGTGCCGAGGCGAACTCGGTCTTATAGTGCCGGATGGGCCGGTCTTATGAGGTGTCGAGGCGAACTCGGTCTTATAGTGTCGGAGGAGCTGGTCATTCGAGGTGCCGAGGTGAACTCGGTCTTATAGTGCCGGAGGAGCCGGTCATTCGAGGTGCCGAGGCGAACTCGGTCTTATAGTGCCGGAGGATCCGGTCATTCGAGATGCCGAGGCGAACTCGGTATTATAGTGCCGTAAGAGCCAGTCATTCGAGGTGCCGAGGCGAACTCGATCTTATAGTGCCGGATGGGCCGGTCTTATGAGGTGCCGAGGCGAACTCGGTCTTATAGTGCCGGAGGAGCCGGTCATTCGAGGTGCTGAGGCGAACTCGGTCTTATAGTGCCGGATGGGCCGGTCTTATGAGGTGCCGAGGCGAACTCGGTCTTATAGTGCCGGAGGAGCCGGTCATTCGAGGTGACGAGGCGAACTCGGTCTTATAGTGCCGGAGGATCCGGTCATTCGAGGTGTCGAGGCGAACTCGGTCTTACAGTGTATCCGGATTAGAAATGAAATAAAGTCGAATTTTATGGATAATACCTTTTTAAATACATGGCATTCCACAGATGAATCATTCCTTGGCCATTTAGATATTCTAACTAGCAGACTCCATTCTGAAGGACTTCGTTAATCTCGTACGGTCCTTGCCACTTGGATTTAGGAGGTCCTAGATCTGGCCCCAATACCCGTTTAAGAATGAGGTCTCCGACCTGGAAGCTTCGATGATGAACCTCGGTAGTTTTCTTTATAGATGGTGTTCCGCATTTCTGCTTGGGTCTGTTTTCGGCGACGAGGTCCAGACTTCGAGGGTCACATCGCTCTTGTTCTTCGAAATGGGTTATCCGGTAGGCGGGTGCTCCAATTTCGACCACGGTAACTGCCTCAGTACCGAAGGCTAAGAAGATATTTCTCATGTGGCGGACCGATGCGTTGCTAAGTCTTCATGGAGTTCTTCGGTCTGGGAACCTTTGAGCTTTTCGAGGCAGGTCTTGAGGTACTGTTGGGAGTTATTGTCTATCGTTGGCCTCTATGGTAGAATCAGTCGGGGGGAATGAGAGGCGGTGGTTTACCCTGCGGCGGATGTCAGCGGTTCGAGCCCGCTTATCTCCAACTCATGAACTTAGCCGATACAAAGCTATATGATAATACCAAATTTTTACGATTCGGCGGTTCGATCTATGATTTCTCATTCGTGGACGTTGATAAGATCCATCCATTTAGCAGTACCTTAGGATGGCATAGCCTAAGTATAAGTAAGGGCAATAAGGGCGAGGTTCAAACGAGGAAAGGCTTACGGTGGATACCTAGGCACCCAGAGACGAGGAAGGGCGTAGTAATCGACGAAATGCTTCGGGAGTTGAAAATAAGCATAGATCCTAGATTCCCGAATAGGGCAACCTTTCGAATCTGCCAATCCATGGGCAGTAAGAGACAACTCGCGAATCAAACATCTTACTAGCCGAGGAAAAGAAAGCAAAGCGATTCCCGTAGTAGCGGCGAGCGAAATGGGAGTGCACTTAAACCGTTAAAACGGGGTTGTGGGAGAGCAATACAAGCGTCGTGCTGCTAGGCGAAGCGGCTTGACTGCCGCACCCTAGATGGCGAAAGTCCAAGAGCCGAAAGCATCACTAGCTTACGCTCGACCCGAGTAGCATGGGACACGTGGAATCCTGTGTGAATTAGCAAGGACCTACTTGCATGGCTAAATACTCTGGGTGACCGATAGCGAAGTAGTACCGTGAGGGAAGGGTGAAAAGAACTCATCGGGGAGTGAAATAGAACATGAAACCGTAAGCTCCCAAGCAATGGGAGGAGCCGTGGCTCGACCGCGTGCTGTTGAAGAATGAGCCGGCGACTCAGGCAAAGTGGCTTGCTAAGGGAACCCACCGAGCCATAGCGAAAGCGAGTCTTCATAGGCAATTGTCACCGCTTATGGACCCGAACTCAGGTGATCTATCCATGACCGGGATGAAGCTTGGATGAAACTAAGTGGAGGTCCGAACCGACCGATGTTGAAGAATCAGCGGATGAGTTGTGGTTAGGGGTGAAATGCCACTCGAACCCGCAGCTAGCCGGTTCTCCCGAAATGCGTTGAGGCGCAGCAGCTGATTGGACATCTAGGGGTAAAGCACTGCTTTCGGTGCGGGCCGCGAGAGCGGTACCAAATCGAGGCAAACTCGAATACTAGATATGATCTCAAAATAACAGGGTCAAGGTCGCGGTGAGACGATGGGGATAAGCTTCATCGTCGAGAGGGAAATGGATCACCAGCTAAGGCCCCTAAATGATCGCTAAGTGATAAAGGAGGTAGGGGTGCAGAGACAGCCAGGAGGTTTGCCTAGAAGCAGCCACCCTTAAAAGAGTGCGTAATAGCTCACTGATCGAGCGCTCTTGCGCCGAAGATGAACGGGGCTAAGCGATCTGCCGAAGCTGTGGGATGTAAAAATACATCGGTAGGGGAGCGTTCCGCATTAGAGGGAAGCCTCTGCGCGAGCAGAGGTGGACGATCCTTGACTTGTCCGTTGGATTGTGGATCGTGCGACGTGGTTAAGTTGTTTCGTATATGGAGGCCGTCACAGAAGGCCTGAAATTTTTCAACGTAATTACATGGCTTTATCAGATACAACGGTTGTCCGCGCTAGGGGTTCGGCCTTGGTCCGCTTTGCAAAATAATCAATTGCGACGACGGCGTATTGTACCTCAACTTCGTCTTTTAGAAGGGGGGGCGACCCGGACGATCAACCACTTGACGAATGGCGGAAGGCAATAAACGAAAGTGGGTTTCATGCGAGACTCGGATCTAAGAAGCGAAGGTTTGGCATCGGGCGTACCTTCGCTCCATCTCAATGGCATATTTTTAAGATTTGGCCAGTAATATCCTTGTCGGAGCAATTTGTAGGCCGATACCGGGCCGCCGAAGTGGCTGCCGCGTGTCCGCTTGGGCACCTTTCTGAGGGCATACTTGGATAAGCCTTTCAGCGATGGAACTGGATACCTCCGCATAAGGTTCCGTCAATGGTGAACCGGGTGGGCCAAGGTTGAAGTAATCTTGTCTTTGTGGGTATAATGCTGCGCTGGGGGCATGGAACTGGAAGCTGTATCCATCCTTGCAGCTCGAATTGTTCGGCTGCCAAGGAGTCAGCTTGGTTGTTCTTGGTTCGAGGAAGGTGTTAGGTAGTTCCTCGAAAATCTCACCACCGGGTCCGAGCCAGGTTGAGGTAATTGACCAAACTGGGTTCCCTAGCTTCGTATTCGCCCCTAATTTGATTTACCCCTAACTGAGAATTGCTCAAAGATAGTGAGGTGAGCAAGACCGATGGAGATCGCCACTTCCAGACCAGCCCGGAGGGCTTCATATTCTGCTTTATAGTCGGTGGCAAGAAAACCTAAGCGAATGGCCGAGCAGAACAAACGTTGGTCGGGGCTGGCGAGGACTATTCCTGCGCCTGTCTCGTCGGCATTTGGGGATCCGTCCATATGGAGTGACCACTCCGATCGGTTATTCTCTTGGTGGTGAAAACTCCGCAATGAAATCTAAGGTTCCAGAGGGCAGGTCTTTACCTTCAAGGGCTAGTATGAGTGTATGGGCCAGCATCTCTACCGGGACGTATCTGAGCTCGGCATCAGATAGACCGGATATCGAACCGCATTTTTTCGATCAAGCGAAGGCGGTGCAGATTGCAGTGTCAGATATCGTGAGATACGGGCGGGGGGTTCTCCTCGGGCCGGCAGTTGCAGGATTGGTGCTTCTGCTAAGACTTTCTTGGTAATTTTGTCGGCCGAGCCCCTTTTTCCTTGGCTTCTGAATAATCGACAAAAGAGTGCCTTCGTTTATTTCAGTTTTACTAACATGTTCCACTTTCCACCATTTTTTCATCACTTCGAATTCCAGGTTTCACCGTTGGCATCCTAATGGCCGCTGTTCGGGCGCTTATGCGAAAAACTCGTTAGGTTCCGATGACTCCATCTGATCTCGGCCCAATCTTTGCCTAATAGCGGCCTGAGTTTTCTTGCCTGCACCCTAACGGACTACTTTTTCTGGATTACCAGGATCTTTATGGGGATCTGGTGGGAATTCCGAAAGCGCTTGCAGATATTGTGGAGTCATTGGTGGTTGCGGTGTATGTTGATTGCAACTTTAATTTGAAGGATATACGGGGGTTCTTTAAAAACCTCTTAGAGCCTCGAACTACGTTCGATGTTCTCTGAGTCATGACCTTTGAAAGGTCAGTCGAGTCAAGCAGGAACTCACTATTACAATGGTTCCTGTGCTTTCAACTCACAATTACAATGGTTCATGTGCTTTCATATCACCACTTATTGGTTGTAACACCCCTGATATATTCAGGAATATTACAGCTCCGTAAATCCTTTACATCAGGATTTACAAGGCTAAAGAGTTGAAAAGGCATTAACAGGTACCAACGAATGAAAATAACGAAATGAAGATACACAGTTCTGACCAAATACTGAAAATACAAATGTT
Organism: Orobanche coerulescens; assembly: GCA_033398695.1. Classification (NCBI taxonomy): domain Eukaryota; kingdom Viridiplantae; phylum Streptophyta; class Magnoliopsida; order Lamiales; family Orobanchaceae; genus Orobanche; species Orobanche coerulescens. The sequence goes on along the minus strand of CM065811.1, from coordinate 66,397,252 downwards.
CAACAGAAATTATTAATACATCACCAAATTCAAATTCATCAAAAACGACTACGTACTCGAGTACTTATTGAAATAACTAACAAACAACAGACAAGTAAACCCGGCCAGAACATCACTCTGCACCCCCATCGTCAAGCAGCTCCAGTGGTTGTTTCCCCGCTCTCCTGGATCCTGAACATAAACAAAATGTTCACCCCCGAAGGGGCTAGCACAACGATGCTAGTGCAAGTACCACAACATATTATTCAACATCTCACGTAGAATAATAATACGTAATTGACAAAAATACCAACGAGTCTTCTCCTACGAAAAACTCAATAAGTAACATACACAGCTGATAATCACAACATGATATCATAACATACACATGGTAATTCCGACGATCCAGCGTTCACTGCCTAGAACCCACGATGATCCCGTCAGACCAACCCGTGGTGGAAAAACCCGTCCGATGATCCAGCGCACGCTAGCATAGATCCCCCGATGATCCCGTCGGACCAACACGAGGTGGACATACAACAACGACGTACATGCACGACAATATGTATAACATCAATACATAAAACAAATAAGGTACTTGCCTCGATTCGAAGACAAGAACAAAACTTCCACGAAAACGAAACATTCGAAGGTCGCCCCTTCAACCAATCACGTTGCTAAGCTTGAACCTTAACAAAATAAGTAATATAGATTTCATTTATAGTCGTACGAACAACTAACAATCCAAATCACGGTCGGAAGTTCATAAAATGTAACCTAATCAGTCGAGTCAAAAGTCACCTCGCTGATCAGCCGAGTCAAAAGTCAACATCACTGATCAGCCGAGTCAAAAGTCAACCTCACTGATCAGCCGAGTCAAAAGTCAACCTCGCTGATCAGCCGAGTCCCGTCAAGACGATCGTTTTAAAAAAAAATTCATCCGAATCCGAGTTCGCATGAAGAAGTTATGACCCAAAAGTCACCTCGCTGATCAGCCGAATCAAAAGTCAACCTCGCTGATCAGCCGAGTCAACCTAGATGATCAGCCGAGTCAACCTCGCTGATCAGCCGAGTCAAAATTCAACCTAGAGACGATCGTTTTAAAAAAAAATTCATCCGAATCCGAGTTCGTATGAAGAAGTTATGACCCAAAAGTCACCTCGCTGATCAGCCGAGTCAAAAGTCAACCTCGTTGATCAGCCGAGTCAACATAGCTGATCAGCCGAGTCAACCTCGATGATCAGCCGAGTCAAAAGTCAACCTCGAGACGATCGTTTTAAAAAAAAAATTCATCCGAATCCGAGTTCGTATGAAGAAGTTATGACCGTTCGAAGGACAATTAAATAGACGGATCATATTGTGCCACGTGTCAACACCCGATTGAACCGGAAATTCAACCTCGCTGATCAGCCGAGTTAACCTCGCTGATCAGCCTAGTCAACCAAGCTGATCAGCCAAGTCAACCTCGCTGATCAGCCGAGTCAGAAGTCAACCTCGCCGATCAACCGACTTGACTCGCCTAGTTGATGACAGTAGGGTACTGGGTAGAAAACTGAACATACGAAATTCTCAGGTGAAGTTGGGTGATCCAAGATTGATGTGTTAGATTCCAATATCATCATTATATCCAGAAAACATCTAACAAATACAACTTATATGGAAGGATATAGCCTCTGATGATTTATTCATAAGTATAAACATCCCAATTTCTAAAACATGATGATGCTTGGATGATTTTATCAGTGGAACTCAATATCTTGAAAGCATACTTCTATCATATCCTTGATAACACGAATCCAAGTAGGAATTAGTATTAACATACCTTAAGATGAAGAAAACACCGAGGCAATAAGTAGAATCCAACTCCGGTTGCTTGCTTGCCAGATCAAGATGTTTCTCTACTTTCAATGATCAATCACCAGTGACACCCAATCTTCAAAGATCACAAAAGGGGTGGTCTAATTGTGTTCAAGAGGTGGGAAAAACCCTCTGTACTTTCAGGGAAATAAGAACAGGTGAAGGAAGATGAAAACCAAATGAAATGAGGTGCTGTCCTTTATAAAATGTTTCTGGACCCCTGTGCTCAATAATTTCCTACGCTAGATTCCAAAGTCATCTGTGCTTAATAATTAAAAGCGCCCGAGACCATGTGCTGGCCTCCACCCAACTCCATAATTGATTACTTTACTTATAATATGCAGCCATACTCAATAATTTGTATTATTGAGTATTTGTATGGGACAAGTAATATGCTGCCATACTCATGCACGAAAATACAAATACGGTAAATACCATATTCCACTTATTGATATCACAATTCCAACTAATACAGGGTTCAAATACAGGTGAAATACTCGGTAATTAATCCGGATATTACATACTCTCCTACTAAAAAGGAGTTTCATCCCGAAACTCAAGACGAAAATAATCCTGGATATATGGACTTCATACTTTCTTCTGTTTCCCAAGTGGCTTCTTCCACTCCGTGGCGCGACCACTGAACCTTGACCAATGCGATCGGTTTGTTTCTCAACTGCTTAACTCGACTCTCGAGTATCCTGATCGGTTTCTCTTCAAACGTGCCATCTTGAGCGACTTCGATCTCGCCGAAATCAATGACATGACTAGGATCTGGTATATACTTCCGTAATTGGGATACGTGGAACACGTTATGAAGATGGCTCAATGACGGCGGTAATGCCAATCTGTATGCCAACTCTCCAACTCTCTCAAGGATTTCGAACGGTCCAATATATCTCGGACTCAGTTTTCCCCTTCTTCCAAAATGGAAAATTCCCCGAGTAGGAGAAACCTTTAAAAGTACGTGGTCTCCAGTACTGAACTCCAAAGGGCGACGACGTATGTCTGCGTAAGATTTCTGGCGACTCTGGGCGGTCAACAACCTTTCACGAATCAAGGCTATCTTCTCTCGAGTCTGTACGATCAACTCTGGTTCTGTCCCGATTAAGTCTGATGAATCGTCCCAACATAGGGGCGATCTACATCTCCTCCCGTATAATGCCTCAAATGGTGCCATCTTAATGGAAGCATGCCAACTATTGTTGTAGGTAAATTCAATCAACGGTAGATGAATTTCCCAATCGTTTGACCAATCTAAGGCACAGGCCCTTAGCATGTCTTCCACCGTTTGAATGGTCCTTTTGGATTGTCTGTCAGTCTGCGGGTGATAAGCTGTACTAAAGTTCAATTCTGTCCCCAAGGCCTTATGAACTGCTTTCCAAAAATGAGACACAAAACGGCCGTCTCGATCAAAAACAATGGTCTTCGGCGTTCCATGCAATCGAACTATTTCCGAAATAAATACTCGTGCCAACCTTTCTGGTCCCCACGTGTCCTTAATGCTTAGAAAATGAGCTGATTTGGTTAAACGATCAACTATCACCCAAATCATGTTCATTCCTGTCTTGGTTCTCGGCATACTAGTGATAAAGTCCATCGATATGTCCTCCCACTTCCATTCAGGAATCGGGAGTGGTTTCAACATTCCGGCAGGTCGTTGATGCTCGATCTTAACCTGCTGACAAGTCAAGCATTTCGAAACGTAGTCCGTTACATCTTTCTTCATGTTGCCCCGCCAGAAATTCTGTTTCAAGTCCTTATACATTTTACTGGTGCCCGGGTGGATAGAATAGGGCGAACTATGAGCTTCCTTCATAATTATGCATTTGAACATCGACATCGGCACGCAGAGTCGGTTACGAAATCTCAAAACTCCATCATCATGGATTACGAATCTGGGGCCTTCCCTTGATTACTTCATCACGTAACCGAATCATCGGAGGATCATCCGCTGTCTAGATTTGATTTCTTGATTAATGATGAAGTTATTTCCATCATGCACAGTTGTCCTTGGACTCTTTGTAACCATACTTCAATTCCTTCTCGAATAATCTCTCGTTGAAGGCTAAGTTGGGAGGTCAGAGTCTCCAGCATCTGAATAGAAACAGGCTTGCGGCTGAGTGCGTCGGCCACTACATTCGCTTTGCCTGGATGATACAAAATCTCCAAGTCGTAGTCCTTAATCAGCTCTAACCATCTCCTTTGCCACATGTTCAACTCTTTCTGACTGAAGATGTATTTGAGACTCTTGTGATCCGTAAAGATCTGACAGTGAGTCCCGTACAGATAATGCCTCCAGATCTTCAAAGCAAAAACTACTGCCGCTAGCTCCAAATCATGTGTTGGGTAATTAACTTCATAAGGTTTCAGCTGTCGCGATGCGTAAGCGATCACCTTGTCATTCTGCATTAATATGCATCCGAGTCCTTGGTTCGAAGCATCACTGTAAACTATAAATCCTCCTGTTCCCTGTGGAAGTGATAGAGTTGGTGTCGTCGTCAATCTCTTATTCAATTCATCAAAGCTAACCTGACACAACTCATTCCACTCAAACTTTTGAGTTTTCTGCAGGAGTCGAGTAAGTGGGCGGGAAATTTTGGAAAACCCTTCCACGAACCGACGATAATACCCAGCAAGTCCTAAGAAACTTCGGACTTCTTTCACGTTCTTGGGAGGCTTCCAATCCAAAACCGCTTCAATCTTCTGAGGATCTACTCGGACTCCTTTAGCTGATACCACATGACCGAGGAACATTACTTCCTTTAGCCAGAATTCACACTTCGAGAGTTTGGCGTACAGTTGCTCGCTTCTTAAAAGTTCTAATACAATCCACAAATGCTGTGCATGCTCTTTCGGGTTCTTAGAATACACTAGAATGTCATCAATGAACACAACCACAAATTTATCCAAATATTCGATGAACACTCGGTTCATCAACTGCATGAATACAGCAGGTGCATTAGTGAGACCAAACGGCATCACTACAAACTCATAGTGTCCGTAGCGAGTTCTAAACGCTGATTTCGGAACATCTGATTCTTTAATCCTTAGCTGATGATATCCTGATCTCAGATCAATTTTAGAGAATCTTGTTGCTCCTTGCAATTGGTCAAATAAATCATCAATCCGTGGCAACGGATATTTGTTCTTAATCGTCATCTTGTTCACTCTCGATAGTCGATACACGGTCAAGTGATCCATCCTTCTTTCGGACAAAAGAACCGCGCTCCCAGTGGCGAAACGCTTGGCTGAATATAGCCTTTGTCCAGTAACTCTTCCAGTTGCTTTTTCAGTTTATACATCTCAGTAGGTGCCATACGATACGGCGCCTTAGAAATTGGTGTAGCTCCGGGTTCCAGTTCAATGGTAAATTCTACATCTCTTCGTGGAGGTAGTCCAGGTAACTCGTCAGGAAATACATCTGGAAATTCGTTCACAACAGGAATGGATGAAAGTTCCACAATTTCGTCTTCTTTCTTCATTGCATAACACCAGTATCCGGTACAGCCCTGTTTCAACAATTTGACAGCTTTCATCGCTTTGATCAACTTTCCTGAGCTTCCCGGTTTCCATCCCTCAAACAGTATTTCGGAACCATCGTCAGCAATCAGCGAGATATTCCTCCTTCGGTAGTTTACAATAGCTCCATATCGATTAAGCAAATCGTCTCCGAGTATCAGATCGTCCCCTTGCATTTCTATTACAATTAGATTTGAGAGCCACTCTCTGCCTCCAAATGATACAGGGAAATCTCTAGTTTCTAAGTTTCCAACAATCCTCTATCCACTCGGTAAACCAACAACATAAGGTTCACAATTATGAAAACCAGAAACATTCAAACGATTTACACAAGACAAGGATATAAAAGAATGCGTAGCTCCTGTATCGAATAAAATGCTAACTGGCTGGGAAAGGATCTGGACAGTACCTGATGCAACAGCAGCATCCTGATCGTCTGTCCTCCTCATCTCGTACAAACGTGGGGGAACAGATCCGGCACTCGATGTACCCTTTCCGTCCCACTGTCCTCTGCCTCGCCCGCAGCCAAAATTCTGAGGCATCTGAACACTTTGCTGCGTTTGTTGGATATTGGCTTCCTTCTGGACTGGCTGTGGTGTACGGGCTCTAAAAGACTTTGCAGCCTCTTCACAGAACACCGCACGATGTCCCTCTCGACCACAATCAAAACAAGTCACGGCAGGTAGGGGGCAATTCCGTCGATAGTGTCCCGTCTGGGCGCAGTTAAAGCATTTCCTGATAACATCAGTCATAGTTGATGACGCTCCGAAGTTCTTTCCGCTCCTAACTGGGTGCGGAGGTCTCTTTAAAGAATGAAAAGATGACTGGGCCTTGCAGGGCCCGCTGTTCTTGTGCTCTGTAAAAGTACCAGATACTTTCTGCTTCTTAGATTCCGTAAATTTCTCCATAGCTGCTTCCTTGATCTCATACGCCAATGCCTTATCCTGGTATTGACGGAGTGTGGTACATTCAAAACTGGACATGTACCTCTGGATTTCTGGTTTCATCCTCATATCAAAATGGATCATCATTTCTGCATCTGTTCTGACCATATGTCGAACAAATTCCAGCTGCTGGTTAAACATCTTAATTGCCTGAGATACTGGCACATCTGAAGGCTGAGCGGAGAAAAACTCCCGAACCTTATCTTCCTTCACAGGACGAGGGCAGTACTGAGCTTCCATCATCAATTTAAACTCTGTCCAATCAGCATCATGGTCTATAGGCCGGATGGCTTCCCACCATTCGGACGCTTCCCCTATCAGAAAGTATTGAGCGATAGAGGCTCTCCGGTCATCTGGGCAGTTAATTCCGGCAAAGATTTTCTCCAGTTCCTTCAACCAATGGTCCCAAGTGGGAGTCTCAGAAATACCGTCGAATTTGGGTGGTTGCATCTTCGCCACCTCTTGCAGCCACCGGTCACCTCGATTTCCCATGTCTCGGATTCCTTGCTGTCTCTCTCCTGTGTAGTACCACCGCCACTTGAATTCGGTCCACGACACAGGCGAATCGAGTCATTTGGTTCACCACGACGAAGGATTTCTGCTGACAAGTTACAGTTCGTTATTGATAGATATCTGTGGCTCGCGAGCTATGACTGGCCCGATTAGAAGGTGACACTTCTCTTTCGGCATTCCTTCGTCCGCGTCCGCGACATGACCACATCCACGTCGCCTCTCAACATACGTAAGCATAATTACTCAATATACAGAAACAATATCGTTCAAATGCTCAAGTATGAGGAAATGTAACATGCAAAGGACGAGATAGAGTTTAGGAACTTACAACCACCGCCCGCACGACGACGTAGGCGATGCGGTGATGTTATTCGCGGCCGATTACCTCAAAAGACATAAACGACCCTATTTTAACCCAACGGCCAAGATATCCATAATCTTAGCTCGATACCATATTCTCGTAACACCCCGATATATTCAGAATATTACAGCGCGTAAATCCTTTACATCGATTTACAAGGCTAAAGAGTTGAAAAGGCATTAACAGTACCAACGAATGAAAATAACGAAATTAAGATACAATGATTCGACCAAATCGAAAATACAAATGTTCAACGAAATTATTAATACATCACCAAATTCAAATTCATCAAAAGCGACTACGTACTCGAGTACTTATTGAAATAACTAACAAACAATGCATAAGTAAACCCGGCCAGAACATCACTCTGCACCCCCATCGTCATGCAGCTCCAGTGGTTGTTTCCCCGCTCTCCTGGATCCTGAACATAAACAAAATGTTCACCCCCGAAGGGGTTAGCACAACGATGCTAGTACAAGTACCACAACATATTATTCAACATCTCACGTAGAATAATAATACGTAATTGACAAAAATACCAACGAGTCTTCTCCTACGAGAAACTCAATAAGTAACATACACAGCTGATAATCACAACATGATATCATAACATACACATGGTAGTTCCGACGATCCAGCGTTCACTGCCTAGAACCCACGATGATCCCGTTAGACCAACCCGTGGTGGAAAAACCCATCCGATGATCCAGTGCACGCTAGCATAGATCCCCCGATGATCCCGTCGGACCAACACGAGGTGGACATACAACAACGACATACATGCACGACAATATGTATAACATCAATACATAAAACAAATAAGGTACTTGCCTCGATTCGAAGACAAGAACAAAACTTCCACGAAAACGAAACACTCGAAGGTCGCCCCTTCAACCAATCACGTTGCTAAGCTTGAACCTTAACAAAATAAGTAATATAGATTTCATTTATAGTCGTACGAACAACTAACAATCCAAATCACGGTCGGAAGTTCATAAAATGTAACCTAATCAGTCGAGTCAAAAGTCACCTCGCTGATCAGCCGAGTCAAAAGTCAACATCACTAATCAGCCGAGTCAAAAGTCAACCTCGCTGATCAGCCTAGTCAAAAGTCAACCTCTCTGATCAGCCGAGTCCCGTCGAGATGATCGTTTTAAAAAAATTCATCCGAATCCGAGTTCGCATGAAGAAGTTATGACCCAAAAGTCACCTCACTGATCAGCCGAATCAAAAGTCAACCTCGCTGATCAGCCGAGTCAACCTAGCTGATCATCCGAGTCAACCTCGCTGATAAGCCGAATCAAAAGTCAACCTCGAGACGATCGTTTTAAAAAAAAATTCATCCGAATCCGAGTTCGTATGAAGAAGTTATGACCTAAAAGTCACCTCGCTGATCAGACGAGTCAAAAGTCAACCTCGCTGATCAGCCGAGTCAACCTAGCTGATCAGATGAGTCAACATAGCTGATCAGCCGAGTCAAAATTCAACCTCGAGACGATCGTTTTAAAAAAAAAATTCATCCGAATCCGAGTTCGTATGAATAAGTTATGACCGTTCGAAGGACAATTAAATAGACGGATCATATTGTGCCACGTGTCAACACCCGATTGAACCGGAAATTCAACCTCGCTGATCAGCCGAGTCAACCTCGCTGATCAGCCGAGTCAACCTAGCTGATCAGCCGAGTCAGAAGTCAACCTCGCCGATCAGCCGACTTGACTCGCCTAGTTGATGATGACAGGTAAGTCTTGGGTAGAAAAGCTGAACATACGAAATTCTCAGGTGAAGTTGGGTGATCCAAGATTGATGTGTTAGATTCCAATATCATCATTATATCCAGAAAACATCTAACAAATCCAACTTATATGGAAGGATATAACCTCTGATGATTTATTCATAAGTATAAACATCCCAATTTCTAAAACATGATGATGCTTGGATGATTTTATCAGTGGAACTCAATATCTTGACAGCATACTTCTATCATATCCTTGATAACACGAATCCAAGTAGGAATTAGTATTAACATACCTTAAGATGAAGAAAACACCGAGGCAATAAGTAGAATCCAACTCCGGTTGCTTGCTTGCCAGATCAAGATGTTTCTCTACTTTCAATGATCAATCACCAGTGACACCCAATCTTCAAAGATCACAAAAGGGGTGGTCTAATTGTGTTTAAGAGGTAGGAAAAACCCTCTGGACTTTCAGGGAAATAAGAATAGGTGAAGAAAGATGAAAACCAAATGAAATGAGGTGCTGTCCTTTATAAAATGTTTCTGGACCCCTGTGCTCAATAATTTCCTACGCTAGATTCCAAAGCTGTCGAGGCTTAATAATTAAAAACTATCCAAGACCATGTGCTGGCCTCCACCCAACTCCATAATTGATTACTTTACTTATAATATGCAGCCATACTCAATAATTTGTATTATTGAGTATTTGTATGGGACAAGTAATATGCTGCCATACTCATGCACGAAAATACAAATACGGTAAATACCATATTCCACTTATTGATATCACAATTCCAACTAATACAGGGTTCAAATACAGGTGAAATACTCGGTAATTAATCCGGATATTACATTGGTGAGGGTGGTCATCCCCGGATGAACGCAGGGTGTGCGAAAAGCGCTCCGTCACCTTGAACGGGTTTCCCTTCTTTGTGGCGGGCGGATAATATTTAGAACTTAAAGTAGTTACAGCTTGAACGATTCGTTCATGATTCCAGTGAGTGTATGCAGCTGTGGGCACCCCTTCCTCTAGCGCCAATCTGTTGACGTCTGATTTGGTCAACGTCACGTGTGCTGATCTGGACGAATGGATCGAAACCACATAGAAAATAATAAACAAGATGAAAGGTATTGGATCACTAAATTTTATTAATGATCTTGATATGGAGTAGAGCCGGGCCGAAAATATTTTGGGCCGGTCTATATTGTTTGTGCTTGTTAATTACAAGTCTTATCTTTTCTCTTTTTCTCTCTCTCTCTCTCTCTGTTTTCCTCACGAAATTTCCAAAGTCCTATTTCACTGTATATTCCTTCTATATATAGACAATCTGGGCCAGTCAGGAGATGACAGCTGGCGAATGTTGGGGAATATGCCCAAAACACTTATCAGCCTGCAAATATGCCTTAGACACGTGGCGGCCTCTAAGGATTGCCTTGGGAAGGGGCATGATTGCATGCGTTAATTGGCATGCGGGCCTGTCCCGCATGCGCCTGGCGATGTTTATCCGCTGGGGTCGGTTCTCGGGTCTCCCGCCGTTCCGGTCGGTCTTTTTGTAATCTTGAATCGGAGCGTTTTTATCTTCTGTCTGCTCGGCCCTCCTGGATCGGATCTCGGGTCGGCTCTGACGTCTCTGTCCGGTCCGGTTTTAACGAGCCCGGGAAAAAATCGGGTTCATACCCGGTCTGGCTCCAGGCTCACGATCGGTGGTTAAATGCATGCGGAGTCTTTACGTAGATCTTAGAGGTGGATGAAATTGCTCAATGAAAAGGTAAACACTTCTAATACAAATCTCTTTATCTTTATTATGTCTTCTCGATTTATATTTCATCTGAACCATATATTTACAAACACGAAAAAAATTATAAGAAGACAAGAACGAAACAAACCCGAATTTTGCGAATAAAAATCAGATTCATAAACATAAGGCATTTATTACATCTACCACCCCTCTGAGATGTCCAGTTCTCAAGTAAAACACCTGTCGTTAACATAACGAAGTAGAAAAAAATTAAAATAAAAAAGAATATTCATTTCCTGTTTTTACTTTTCTTTTAAAATAATCTTTCATCAAAATTAAAAATTTACTTGTGATTTGACTTTATATGTAATTGATAATTTTGGTTTGTTATAAATTAATCTCAAATTATAATGGTAAAATATTTAACAAAATTATATTATGAAACTTTAGATGGTGAAGTTTCATAATATAATTTTGTTAAATATTTTACCATTATATTTTGAGATTAATTCTTAGTCAAACTTAGAAATTATTGAGCGTATAAAAATCAAAATCTTCATGTTAACCTGGATGAAATATGTTTTTAAAATTTGGTTAACCAGATAAAATATTTTTTTCTGCTTTTTTTTCTAAAATAATGCGTTTTTCAGAGAAAAAATTGTTAACCGGAGAAAACATAAAATAAAATGAAATATTTTTTTTTCTGTTTTTTTATAGAATGTTTTTATTTTTCTTTTAAAACAATATACTTTTATAAGTTATTTTATTTAATATGAAAATAAAATTAAATAATAAATAATGTTGGATGAATTAAGAAAAACAGGGAGTTACTTTTTCTTCAAAATGAGAAAATAATAACATGTTTGGACATTTCACCCTTTGGTCATGGCTAAAAGAAACAAATAAATTAAAGATAGTAATAAGAGTCTATGTTCCGTCGTCCGGCTCCTGCTTCCTCCTGCTTCCTCTTCGTCGTTCGTCTCTTGCCTCACCTACTTCACCTGCCTGCCTCACCCGAGTTTTGTACTGCCCTTTCTCTTTGATTCACACATCCTCCTTCGTTTCTTTCAATTCTCACGCCCTCACCACGTTTCTTCCTTCCACTCCATCGGCTGCCTTCGGTGACCACCACATACCTCACCTCTTTCACCTTCTCAACAAAACACACGCCTTTGATATTCTTAGTTTCTTTCTTCATCCTGCCTTTTCATTTCCTGAACCAGGTCAGATGTTATTCTCTCTGCTTTCTCATTTTTTCCTTTTCTGTTTCGCTGTATTTTTCTTGTTTTGTTTTGTACGAGTTTCTGATTTCTGCCGTTTTTGGGGCTGAGCCTATGGATTTAGGGTTTTCTGGGAGTTGGGTAAAGTTTTTTTTTCTTTTAATTATCGATTTTATAATTTCCCTTTTCTATTCTCTTCTCTTTGGTTTCCACCTACTGTCTTGTTGCCCAGATTGACACCTCTATCTTCGTTCTTCCTCTTGGTTTCGACAAAGCAATTGCATATACCTTAGTCCTGATTTTACTTTCCTCTTCTTCTTTGATTTCGTGCTTCAGGTTCAAGGTATATTCCTACTTTTTATCTTCAACTTATGATTTTGGCCGTCCGCTTTGGCCTTCTGTGAGGTTTGTGTCTTTTGTTACCCTTTGAAATTAGGGTAGGATTGTTTTGTTACTTTTCTCCTATTACCCCTAATGTTTATTGTTCTCCTGTAAGGTTTCTGTCACGTTATACTTTTTATGGGTACTTCCCTAATGTTCTTGTATCTGGGCTGGGACTTTCTTTTTTACAGGATTTAAGCGAGGAGTTCGTAGGTTTTTCAGCTTGCTGGGCGGTTCATAAACTATGTTCCTTTTTCAGTTGGGCTCAGCTTTAGGTTTTGTTAATATGTTATGTGGTTATTTGCTACTAAATTCGAATGAGTTAAGGAGTTTATGTTCAAACGGCCGATTCTTTTTAAAAAACCATGTTGAGGATTTTTATTTTTGGGTGTTTCAAAATATTCTTCTATTTTTTCTGAGCGGTTGAATTTAGAGTTTTGTTTTGTATTGAGGTGGATCTTTAGGGGGGTGAATTTTGCTGTTTATTTGTATTGAGGTGAATCTCTGTGCACAATATTTGCGGCAATTGTTTGTGTGCCTTAATGTGTGTTTAGCTTGTTTGTTGCGTGTGTTGTGTGCGGTCTGCGTGCACTGTGTTTGTAGGAGTCTTTTTCTGTGCATGCCATAAAATCATGGTACCGCAAACTCTAACTAGGGCTTCTACGAATGTGACGCCGACATGAGAGATGGATAATTGTGAAAAGCGGTGAAGGTACGGGAATTTTGTTTGTGGGTTAGGGGTGGTTTGTCATGTTTGTATATGTTTATGTTGAATGAAAAACTTCGATAAGAGGTGGCAACTCAGATTTTTATTGCAGCATCCATGTTGGTGCTTGTTTTCTCAGAGGGATTGTCCACTTCTTTTTTGGTACTACTCTTAACCTTTGCATGCGTCTGTCATCAGGTAATGTTTGTTCTCTGTGTTTACTTTGTGCTTTCTGTGAACTCTCTGTAAAAACAAGGACCTCAAATAAAAACATGTTTGTTTAGCATTTTATTGTAGTAATTGTGGTATCATAAGAACGCAGGTAATGATAACATAAGGGAATATCAATCCAGATCTTCTAATAGTGGTAATATTTAAGAATATGCATTCTAAAATTTAGGTTGTCTACCAAGACCCTTTCTGTCCTTCAACTTATCATCATCCAGTGTAGCTTCATCCGTTCCTTCAACAACACAAAGACTAAAATATAAAGCCATGATAGCCTTATTCCATATGATAAACAATCAACGAAGGGAAGTTTATATGTACTAAGGATGGATGATGAAATATTGAACTCTTTTAAACAACCAAATTCATGAATCTGGAGGTTTAAAAAATTAAACTTGGTGAGGTTTTTGTTTGGTGGTTAGGTTTACTTAAACTGGCTGCTGAAACATTGTTATTCTTTTTCTTTTTGTTTAGCCATCTTCTTATTCCTTTATGTTTTCCTCTTGTTTTGATTTTGAATTTGATTCTGTAGACGTCGCCTCCGACCGTTGCCGCTGGGAACTTTCTATTTGCTACTTTCCACCAATACGGGTCCCTCGATTTTCTGTACTTCTCAGGTGACTGTTTGCCTATGTTTTTGTATCTTTTTTTGGTATATCCGTGCTATCAAAGGGCCTCGCCATTCTAGGCTCCGTAGATGCAAATTCATTTTTTAGTTTATCATTTTGCACTGAAAGAGGTATCTTGTGCTTTTTACAACTTCTTTTTGCATTTTTTGGATTTAATCTTTGATTCTTTATGATCGAACAAAGTGATGTCATTTGGGTGATTTACGGTCTCAATACTTGATTCCTTAAAATCTTCAGTATGCATTTTGTAAAATAAACAGGTTTGGGACGTTATTTGGAACTACTGCAGAGGTTTTGTTTAAATACAAAAATTGCAAATAATCCTTCAGGGTTTGTATTTGTGTTGCAAAAGTTCTCATGAATTATAGGTAACTTCTTTCCATAGAATGTGTTCTTGTTTGTTTGATGATCAGAGGTCTGGCATTCTTTTTCTAAGATTCCGAATTGACTGTATCTTTATTTCTGCATATCGGTATTGCAGCTGCTAGAGTGCCTTTGTCTGTTGCACAATGTATGTAGTTTATTTCAATTATTTTGTGTGTCTCTCATTGGCATATGTACCAACCTTTGGAGATTTGATTATGATAGGAGGTTTTCTTTCTTCTTTTTGTGCCTTAGTACATTGCCTGATGTGCTCTGTGCGTTTTGATTTTGCACGATATTTTTTGTGGTTTTAAATTTCATATTCATTTTTTTATATGTACTGGAATTTTGAAATCGGGTATTCATGTATTGTTAAATAGGTTGCTCGTGTGCGTGGCCTGGACATTTATGAAATTTTCTTTTTAAAATTTTTTGTTATTGTTGTGTTTAAAATTTTTATAGCTGCGTAGTTTGTCTTTCTTTATTTGCTAGAGTCAGCGAGATGGCATATGGTCGCAACGTTTGTGGTTTGTGTTTGCTTTTGTTCTTGTTATCGTTTAGGTTTTGGATAGATTGGGTTTGTTTCTTGTATAATGTTCATTTTTTACTATTTATTATTTCCCCGATATTTTGGCACCTCACAACTTTATATTAAATTCTCTCGATCCTGGTTGAGGCTGAACGTTTTTCCTTGTATCTTATTTGTTTTGAATTCTATTTTTTAAATAGGGTAAACATTTGATTGTTTCATCTTGTTTCCTCTGGATTCTAGGAAAATTTAGAGCCCGTTCGTTCCCCTTTTTTTGGTTCTCAGCAGTTCTTTTTAACCCGTCTGATTTGTAACTTGTTCTACAAGAATTTACGCCTTTGGATTTGAAGTGAGTTTAAAGACTGGCTTTCAAAAACTTCTTTACTTTAGTTCGGTAAATGAATCTTCTCAGATAAAAAACGCTTGCAAGGTTTTCCTGTGTATGTGTATATAATATATATGTCCTGTGTAATGCTGTGACTGTGAGGCTTCGCTTTAGTCTCATGCTTACCTTAACCTGAACGCTTGAATGGTGTGCTCTATTTTTGTTAGGTCTTAAATCTGGTATGAAATATTTGTAGAGATTTATATGTATTTGTGTAGAGGTTTCTCCATACTATTCTTTCTTATAGCGTTTGTTATTGCTTTTTCCCGAGAATGGACCATGCTTTTGTGCCTCTACCGATTTCATGTTTTGGCCTGGCTTGTCTTGTCTGGTTATTATTATGTGTTATGTCTTTCATTTTTGGGAACTATTATTATTATATTTTTGTTCTGAAATATTGTTCCTCTTGTTCTATTCTTGATTTTGGTTTCGTCGTCGTTGCCTTCAACCGTTGCTGCTGGGAATTTTCTATTTACTGCTTCCAAAATTACGGGTCACTTGGTGTACTGCACTTCCTAGGTGCTGCCTGTTTTGTGCTTCTTTCTTTAGTTCTTTTTGCCTCTATGTTTGTCTTTTTTAGTTTATTCGTGCTGTTTACAAAAAAGAATTCTAAATGCCTCAAAAATTTGCAGGTGTACTCGGGTGCTCTTGCCAATATAAATATCTTCAGGTGTGTATTCCCTTTAATTAATAGTGCCAACTTTAAAAGAGAGCTCCTGATAGATATGTTTATTGCATCATATTTGTGCTGTTGTGTGTTTGTGTGTATGTGTGGCTGTGTGCGTTTGTGTGTTGTGTGTTTGAGAAAGGGAAAACTGGCATGGTTCGTTTACTTATAATGATTTTTCGGATCTTCTTTTCGGATTCGGATTTGTTATCTTGAACTGTTGTCCAAATCTTATTTTGTGTGTTCTGGGTTGTATGTTCTTTCAGGTGTTAGATTTGTACCGCCAATTTTCTGCCTAATATTATTTTCTTTATCCCCCAGATTTTCGTACTTGATTTGATCTTGGATTTTCTTTGGTATACGTCCTTCTCAATCAGGTAATGGTTCTGAGATTTTTTGGTACATTTAACTGCCCCCACGTGGAATATTTGCAACGGGGTATTCTACTCCATTTTTCGCTGCATCACCATGCTTTGTGTCTGTGTGTTTAAGTCTTTGAGGTGTGTGTGTTTAGGTATGTTTATGTGTGTGTGATTATGTTATTAAATTCATTTTCTTTTTCAGATTTGTGTGTCTCTTCGCTGGCGATAGCTGTCGTTCTGCTTTTATTCTCAGGTATGTGCTCAGCGTCCTTTTTTTTTAAATTATGACGTTACTCATTTTCATCTTCGGATTTGCATTTTTCTTCGCTGCCTGTAGCAGGTTCTCTGATTTTCAGGTACTTGTTCAACCTAGGTTGTTATATTTTGGTGTTTTGGGTGTCCTGTTATAGTGTGTTTAGGTGTGGTCTGTTATTTGTTGGAGTTTGGTTTGGTTGGTTTGTTAGATTGTATTTTGGACGAGTCTTTGTAGTTCTGCTTTGCCTAAAGTAAATATTGATTCAATAATCTGGTTACAGGACAATAGAAATCATAGAATGCGTATTCGTAACGGCTTTGCACGTTGAAGAGACTTGATGTCGGAAATAGAGGAAAAGACACAGGTCAGGATTGCATTTATCAGAATATTTCTCTGTTTGTATTTCTCATTTCACTTTCATCTTTTAGCTTGTTCTTTGGTTGGGTGCCCCGGGTATGTTTCTATCTTAACCTTCTGAATTTGTTTTGGCATTTGAAATTAGGGAGCATATCATGTTCGAATTGCGCAGTTGGGTGCTATGATTGCTGTTTCAAGTCTTCACGCCACCACAAAGGCATCTTCTTTCGAAACGTGAGTGAACATGGTTGGTTCCTGAATACCAATTATTTTTTTCTTCGAATAATCTATTTGAACTGATTGAGGTTCAAGCACATTCTTTTTTCTAATATTTATAGAATCAAATACATGTACTGCCATGTCTGCGAGAGGTCAGGACTCAAGGGTCCTCGGATTGCAGATGATGTATATGAAATAATAATGAGGGTAAATATTTTTAGCCGTCATAGTCTAGGCTGTCATTTTTTACTCAATGAACAATTCTTTGATAGTTGTGTTCAAGCCGTCACACTTGCTTTTATAAAGCTCCCAAAGGTTTTATTAAGAATAAGAAGACTAGAGAATCACAGAGACTTTTCAACAAATATTTTGGATATTGTTGGGACTATCATTTTGAGTTCTATATATATATTCCCCAGTGGCTTATTTTCTGCTGAACTTCCATAAATACTTTGTGTTTCTATGCGAAATAATTCCGATCGTCTTGAATGTGAGATTAAATATGACATCGACTTTGAGTATGATTTATTTGGCTTTAGGACCCTTGAAAGATCGTACCTCTTGAAGGTCCAAAGAGAGGTTGTCGAAAGTCCCCAACACATGTTGATAAGGGTTGTTGTTGGTATCTATAGGGATGATATTGATTCAGTTATCAAAACTTATAATCTGCTGTCTCAAGGTTGGTTCACACATGCATCTCCTACCCTATTTAATGCTGGAACACCAAAGCCACGGGTATTTGAAGAGGCATGTAGACTGGCCTGCTTTCTTCGCCGTCTCCTGCTTCTTTTTCCTCCTTTTTTTTTTGGTTTTTTCGTGAGATTTCCACGTCCCTGCCTGCTTCGGCTTCCCGACTGCCACCTTCATCTTTATTCTTCTTCTTTGTTTCTGAGAAAGCAATTGCCACCATTTATATGGGGTGCCTCGTCGTAGGTGGAATTGGCGCCCTTCTCTCTCTCTTTCCTGATTTCCTCTACCTGTAATGCTTTACAAGGCAACTCTTTTGATAAAACTCAATAAACACGGCTTTCAAACTTCCTTCAGCTTATTTCAGTTCCTCTTTGTTGCAACTCACTCCATTCTCTCTCGGATCTTTGAAAACTCTTTTAATAGTTGGGCTCGGACCGTCAAATGTTTTTGGAATCTTTATATGACCAAGGATTTCTAAAATAACCGTTCCGTGTTCGTTGGTATATATATACCGAGAAAAATTATGGTACTAACATTAATTTTTGTTTAGTTCATTTGGGAGTATTATTTTTTTACAGTTATCTCTACTGCCCAACTAATTGCGCAGTAATAATGAGCAATTATAGTTCGTTGGATAGCAAATATCCCTTGGAAGAGCTTGGAGAAATGGTTTGGACAATCTCCGGTCTTCATTGCTGCAACATTTATGGAACATGAAGGCATTCCACCATCAAAAAATCTCGCTGCTCTTTTGAAAGAAGTAGGGCTGAGAATCGGGACGGGACCCCGGTCCCGTCCCGAAGTCCCGGTTCCGAAAAATGCCAATTTAACAGTCCCGGTCCCGATCGGAAAATCGGGAGTCCCGGACCCGAAATGAAAAAAAAAAAAATAGTCCCGGTCCCGGTCCCAGTCCCGATCTACAATTTCCCGAAATGTCCCGAAATTCTCAAATGTCCCGATCGGGACAAAAAACTACCCGAAATCAGAAAAAAATGGCAACATTTCGTCTGTTTTTGTCGATTAACCTGTTTCAAATTCCAGAAATTTCCAGAAATCATAATTTATCAACAACTGACGACATAAACAAACCATGCAAATCCTAGTTATCATTAAATCTAAATTCATAAGAAAAATCCCACAAAATCCTAAAAATTTAAACATAATTCCATCACCACCATCAATATTCAACAAGTCTTTCTAATTCTACTCAATAAAACACAAACAAAACAAAATAAGAAACCACGAGGCACCACCAAATATCAATGGCAGCCACTATCCATGACTCGCATGAGCACTGTCTGTGTCCAATCCTATCTTCGTTTGATCGCCGGGCACAATGTCGATGCATTCTCCAACTCGATCACCAATCCCAAGTTCAACTACAACTGACAAAAATAAGAAGAAACAAGTTAAATATTTACTATTTTAATTCCAGTATTTTGTTAGTATTTTAATTAAGTGTTTTAATTACTGTTAGTTTTGTTAATTCCAGTTTTGTTAATTTTAATTCCAGTATTTTGTTAATTACTGTTAGTAATTTGTTAATTACTGTTAACAAGTTCAACTACAACTGACATAATTAGTTATGTTTGTTTTGTACATACTATTGTTAGTTTTAATTACTGTTACGTCGAATTTTTCCGGGCAACTTCCGACGCATGTGAAGTAGAGGCTTCAAATTTTCGGTGCTTGGAACGAAGGGATTTCGTGTTCGGGACGGGATCGTGATCATCGTCTACACTTTACGAAGATTTATTTCAAAGGCTTCAAGGGTATGAATCTTTATCTTTGTATTTTTCTTTCGTATATACGTTACTTGATCGATCCTGTTTGGGATTCGTATTTATTTCCGCTGCGTATTTCGTTTTATTTTCGGAATCCCAACAGTGGTATCAGAGCGAGGTCAATGTTTCCGTATATACGAATATTTGTGCATTTTGAATGCTTTTGGATGATGATTATGATTTAGAATCATGTTTGGAATAATTGTAGATTTTAAATTATTCGTTGTAGCATCACATTTTTTGAAACGGGCCGAAAAACAAAGAAACGGCGGCAGGTGCCGTGGTCTTGTGAGCTGCAATTTACTGCCGCGAGCATGCTCGGCCATGATCGGCCATGTCTCGGCCACGGCGAGAATGATCGGCGATCTGAAGCGATGGCTCGGCCAGCGACCCTCGGGTTTTGGCCCGATTTTGAATCGGGCAGCGTGGGCCTAAAACCGGATTATCCGGACTCGTTTTAAGTTTATATTTTGTTGTAATTATTTCCCAAAATTTTAATTGGATTTTAATTTGACTAAATTAATATTTGGAATATTTTTTTTTAGTTAAGGGAAATAAATTAAACGAAAATATTATTTTGGCCGGATTACTTCGAATGAATTTAAATGACGATTATTAGTATTAATTGGATTAATACCGTTAAAATTGAATAGATTAATTTTTATTGATTGGATTAATATATTAATTGATTATTTAATTTTAATGCCACCTTATATTAATTGGATTAATATAGTAGAAATTGAATAGATTAATTTATGGATTAATTAGATTAATTTATATTAAGATTAATTGTTTAATTTCGTTGCCATTACATGTTGTATGGAATCCTTATGTGATGGTGATATAGCTCGTGGACTTAGTTTTTTTTTTTTTGATTTGTTCGATTCGATTGGGTTGTAAAGGCCGTTTTGAGCCTATTTATATTTACTAGAAAAACTTGTATAGGATGCAATTTTTCAATGATGTAATTATTATTTTGGGTATGACGAAGACCGAAGACAATAGGCGATAAGACGAAGAATCGAAGACTGTTTTTATTGGGTCATTCGCTTGGCCCAGACTTAGGAATTAGGTCCATGAGCTATATGTTGGTAGTAACTAGGTTCTTGTTTTACATTTTCATTTTGAATGATTGACAAACCAATAAACGCGCGTATAATTGAATTAATGTGCATAGTGTAACATTAATCGCGAAATTCTCCCGACTACAAACAGACTAAGTTTGAAAAAGGTTACGAGGTTTCCTACCCTCCATCAAACTCGTAGAAAATTGATACCCGAGTGGTGTGCTATGCTTCCGAGTTATCGGGGTAGTACATTTGGTAGAGGTTGAAAAATTCTTGAGTGCATTAGATGCCTTCGGTTGGTGATAAATTTCGCTCCTAGAAACACGATAGGTTGCGGGTGAGATTCAATAGTCAAGCGATAGACGTTGATGGTCAACAACTTAGATAGTCTGGATTGCCAAGAAACACGATAGGTTGAGGGCATGAAGACTAGGGGTAAGAAGATCAAATTATCCATTAGACGGGTTGGTGTTAGACACCACTTTACGAGAAATTAATTGGCAAGAAACACGATAGGTTGCGTCATTAAAATTTGTAAAGAACTTGATCACCACTAAGAAGTCGATCTAACCATGATTTCCAGATTATAACATGGGAGTGTATAATTAGATAAAATTAGTGGGAGCCGAGACAAGAATTATACAAGCCCTTAAGTTCTATACTCGGTCATAATTAAACAAGTCATAAATTTAATCTTGTCTAAATCTTTGCAGAAAAAGAAATTGAATCTCTCTAAAATGGCTAAAAACCCACTTGCAATACTACTTGAAAAGAATCTCCTAACTGGCCCTAACTTTGTTGGTGGTTGCGGAATCGATGATTGTACTCTGTATGGAGTCTCTGGGATACGTCTTGGAGGCGGTCTTTCCACCGACTCCAATCCGGTCTAGGGGTTATCATGAAGTCATTGACGTCCATGAAAATTGGGTCAAGGATGATGTGCTAGTCCATAGTTTTTTGATGGGCTCAATGACTAATGAGTGCAGAGAGCGCACGAGAAAATGACTTCGCTGGCGATTCTCGCACACTTGACCGAACTTTATGGAGAGCACGGTGGGATGCTAGATATGAGATATCAAAGCGGTTGTTCGGTCTTAGGATGAAAGAAGGGGAGAACCGGAGACCACGTCCTCAAGATGATCTCTATGATTGAGAGGCTCGAGGTGCTCAACTTTAATATGGATTTATCCCTTCAAATTGATCTCATCCTTCAATCTCTACGACTCTTTCACGCAGTTTGTAATGAATTTCAAGCGTAATGAAATTACATGCACATTAGTGGGCTAATGAATAAGCTGGTGACGGCGCGATCTAACATGAAGACTAAACCGAGAGAAATTTGCTCTTGTGATTTCTTGGGCCTAAGAGGTCCAAGAACAAGAAGAAAAAGACCTACGAGTAGTACAAACCCAAGAAAGGGGTGCAAAAGGAAAGGGCAAGGCCCGAAAGGTTCAAAAGGTAGGCGGTCCAAAACTACGGACAAATGCCTTGAATGCGGTGAGTGGGCCCTTTGGCGAATGACTTGTCCCAAGATTAATGGCGCAGTGCGGAACTTTTGTTTTTGAAACTAATTGTTCCTCTTGTATATTACGCTTCATGGATTACGGATTCGGTGCCACTTCTCATATTTGTACTATGAATCGGGATCTGGGCAGTAGAAAACTTGAAGGCTGGGAAATAATGATCACCGTTGGAGGCGGATAAAGTGTCGAGGCAACCGATATTGGATCAATCCTTCAGGTTTAGAATCTGGTTTTATTTTGACATTAGATGAAGTACTTGTTTTGCCCAAGGGGCATAAAAACATTGTATCCATTCAGTCTTGGACCGGAAAGGATTTTGTTTCTTCATTGGCAATGGCGGTTGTAAAATTTATTTTGAAATAAATTGGTTGGAACATCTACATTGTGGAATGGTTTATATCATCCGAACATGCAAAATAAAACAGAAGTGAACACTATAACTAGGAAACGTGGTAGGCAAGATACTAATCAAGCTCTTAAATGGCACCTTAGACTTGGTCATGTTGGTCGACCAAGGTTGAGAAAATGGAAAAGATGGACTTTTAAGTCCATTGGGTGTAGAACCCTATCCAACTTGTGAATCTTGCCTTAGAGGCAAAATGACTAAGTTCCCCTTCACGAGGACTTTTGAAAGAGTGTAGATAAGCTTGGATTGGTGCATACCGATGTTTGTGGTGCTTTAGAAGTAGCCGAGACGGATATCAATATTTCATAACGTTCACGAGATGATCATACTAGGTATGGGATTGTGTACTTAATGAAACATAAATCTGAAGCCTTTGCTAAATTCAAAGAATTTAAGGCCCTAGTTGAAAAACAAAGCTGGATGTCATATCAAAGCACTTCGGTCGGACCGAGGTGGCGAATATATGAGCACTGAGTTTGATGAGTTCCTTAAGGAACATGGAATAGTTTCACAATTCACGCCTCCGGGAACCCCACGGTTAAATGGTGTTTCGAAAGGAGAAATCGGACTTTGTTGGACATGGTTCGCTCCATGTTAAATTACACGATTTACCTATTTACGTGGGGTATGCCTTACTAACCGCCTATATCCTAAATAGATGTCCTTCCAAATCTGTTCCTATCACTCCATGAGATGTGGAAGGGTAAGAAACCAAGCCTTAATCACATAAGGATTTGGGGATGTCCACCTATGTCAAAAAGGCTAAGGTGGACAAGCGAGGTCCATAAAAGGACGTTTCATAGGATACCCAGAGGACTCGATGGGTTATCTATTCTACATTCCGAAGACCATAGGGTCGTTGTGGCATTACAAGCGCACTTCCTTGAGGATGAATTCATTCGGGAAGGTGGCTCGGGTAGAAATATCTCTTTGGAAGAGCATAATGAAACTCCTTAGGAGACATCGATCGGGGATCAAGAACCGAACCTATTGTAACACAACCTCCACTTGAAGGTCGATAGGGTATCTCACTTACGAGAGGTATGGCTATACACATGTCGAGGAACCGGGTCTCCACGACACACGATGCGATGAAAACGACCCTGTCACCTATGACCAAGCGATAGTGGATGTAGACTCTGATAAATGGCAAGAAGCAATGGAAGCTGAGATAGACTCGATGCATACCAATCATGTCTGGACTCTAGTAGATCTTCCAACTGGCATGAGGACTATTGGAAATAAATGGATCTATAAGAAAAAGACTGATGGGGATGGTAAGGTTGATGCCTATAAGGCCAGGCTTGTGGCAAAGAGTTATACCCAAAGGGAAGGAATTGATTATCACGATGCCTTCTCGCCCGTAGCTATGATAAAGTCGATTCGCATGATGCTTGCCATTGCTGCCTATTATGATTATGAAATATGGCAAATGGATATCAAAACGGCTTTTCTAAATGGATACCTCGAGGAGGAAATCTATATGGAACAACCTAAAGGTTTTGTGTCCAAAGCTAATATTCATAAAGTGTGTAAGCTGCAACGAGCCATTTATGGTCTGAAGCAAGCTTCTCGGAGTTGGAACCTTCGATTTGACGAAGCAGTTAAGGACTTTGACTTCGAACGAAATGAGGAGGAACCGTGTGTTTACAAAAAGATCAGTGGGAGTAACATTGCGTTCTTAGTACTATATGTAGATGATATTCTACTTATAGGAAATAACATAGCAATGCTCAGCACTGTGAAAGCTTGGCTTTCTAAAACGTTCTCCATGAAAGACTTGGGAGAGGCTTCCTATATTCTAGGGATCCGTCTTTACAGAGATAGACCGCGAAGAATGATAGGACTTTCCCAAGCCCTTTATATCGATAAAATCCTGAGAAGATTCAAGATGGATGAATCTAAAAGAGGGTTCCTTCCCATGCGACATGGAATTCATCTCACCACGAAAATGTGTCCTCAAAGTGAGGAAGACAAGAGAGAGATGAGTAAGGTACCTTATGCCTCGGCAGTGGGTAGCCTCATGTACGCTATGTTGTGTACGAGACCAGACTTAGCCTACGCTGTGAGTATGGTAAGTCGATTTCAAGCAAACCCGGGAAGGGAACATTGGACTGCCGTAAAGAACATTCTTAAGTACTTAAGAAGAACTAGAGATTTAGTTCTTACTTATGGTGGTGGAGAACTGAAGGTGATTGGATTCACCGATTCTGATTTTCAAGGAGACAATGACGACTCTAAGTCGACATCTGGTATTTATTTACTCTCAATGGAGGAGCAGTATCTTGGAGAAGCTCCAAGCAAACCGCTACTGCAGATTCCACCTGCCAAGCAGAGTATCAAGCTGCCTCAGAGGCTAGCAAAGAAGCATTTTGGATGCAGAAGTTTATACAAGAACTTCAAGTGGTGCCTAACGCGGAGTTGCCTATATCACTATTCTGTGATAATGATGGAGCTGTCGCCCAAGCCAAGGAGCCGAGGGCTCACAACAACACCAAGCATATAGAGAGAAAGTACCACATCGTTCGAGAGATGGTGGAAAAAGGATATGTTTCATTGGAAAGAGTAGACTCAGAAGACAATGTCTCTGACCCGCTGACTAAGCCATTATCTCAGGCCGTCTTGGAAAGACATCTGAAGAACATGGGTATTGGATATCATGATGTGTGGGTTTGAGTGCATGTGGGTGATTGTTAGCAATATGCCCTCGAATGCCACTATGGGTATTATAGATTAGGGGAATGTACTTGTAATTATGGAATAAATAATAAAAAGGCAATTCGATTCATTCACTGTTTATTGTATTTCAATTGCATTCTTGACTTGGTAAACATTGAAGTGAAGTCCATGTAATAAACCGAACATTCGATTCTCGTTATGGGATAAGAGAAAATGCACTGGAAGTGTTTAAAGTTTATTTACGAAAATCGTTCATAAGTCAATAAACTTAAATGGGCATTAAGTTTTAATAAGACTTGTATAATCGATGCTAGGGCGTGTGCACGTCTTGATAGCATAGTTATAAAGTATATTGGTGGGACCAGATACTCGAACACGACTCATACTCAATTCATCACACGGTATTCACTCTCGAAGAGTCGATGACGAATCAAAAGGTTGTGATAGTGTATGTGGACCTTTGACTTGAGGATTCGATGAAGATGTGCTGTGACGTTTAGTTTGTCATTAGAGTAGTTAGACTCATTTGCTTAATTCTTGAGTCGACCTCGAAGTGCGGACTATACGGGCGGTGCGATCTTTCTTGTATGCCAAGAAAGGATTTTATCTCCTGTTAGTGAGCGGCGTATGTCTATACGGTTAATGGCAAATAAGATCATGAGTCTTTGGCCAAAGCATTCTGATATAGTCGTATTAGATACACTATTAATCAGTCGGTCTTGATTTGCATTAACACATGTATAGAGTCTAGTCAATAGTAGGGTTTGACTTTACCGTGACCCGAAGACTTGACCGGGACATCTGATAAAGGGTCTATACGTATATAGTATTCACGACATAATGGTTCTGGAATGATCCCTTCATTCGTTCTCAGTCGGGGTTTACAGTGCGGCCCGATAGGCTGGCTAAGTGCTGCACGCACTCATTGATTCCTCCCAATGCCGGCTGAGACGGACCTACGGAGTCGCGCATCAGGAGCGTTGACGGATAAATGTGAATATATTATCTCTCTATAAATATTAGATATTGGATATCTAATTATGATTTATTAGATAAATCAAAATAGCGGTCTTATGAATTAAAATTAAGTTACCGGGTGATTAATTTAATTCATAAATTATATTTCTTAGAGAAATATATTTGTATTTGATATTATTAATTAATTAGATTAATTAATTAATATAAATACATTGGTGATTAAACGGAGTGTATTTAACGGAGTCGTTTGACGAACGTCCGGTACACGAGCCGAGTGACTCAGCTCGTTTTCTAGGAAACTTCCACCATGGGCCGCCCTCCCTCTCCCCACATCACATGGAATCATTTCCATGCATGTGTATGTGTTAGTTGTATTTTTGTTATTATGTGTTGACATTTTATCTCAATTATATGATTTGTATTATATGTTTGAGATAATATATAAACAACATATTATAACAACTACTATACACACACACACTTGAAAAGTGAGAACTTTTTGTCAATTGAGAGCAGCAGCCGAGAGTTTTCTTTGTGAGGAAGGGAGAGAATTTTTTTTCAATTTTCATCTTAGAGGTGAAAGAAATTCAAGAAAAAATAGAGAGAAAATTCCTACGGTAACTTCCTAGCCGTGTTCTTGGAGAACGAAGTTACGTCGAATTTTTCCGGGCAACTTCCGACGCATGTGAAGTAGAGGCTTCGAATTTTCGGTGCTTGGAACGAAGGGATTTCGTGTTCGGGACGGGATCGTGATCATCGTCTACACTTTACGAAGATTTATTTCAAAGGCTTCAAGGGTATGAATCTTTATCTTTGTATTTTTCTTTTGTATATACGTTACTTGATCGATCCTGTTTGGGATTTGTATTTATTTCCGCTGCGTATTTCGTTTTATTTTCGGAATCCCAACAGAGTTGCCGTACAATTGTAGTGGTCGTTTTTCCAATCGGAATCGTCATATTCTTCGGAAGTTTTAAGCGTACCGTTGGAATTCGTCGGAATTTTCGGACCAAGACAAATCACCTTAAAAAGCTCGATGTCATATGCTCGGATGAATATAGACATCTTCTTCTTCCACGTCATGAAGTTTGAGCCATCAAAAAATGGTGGTCGGTTGAGAGCAAGGCCTTCGACTGGAGCAAATTGGAACGCCATTTGGATCGATTCCTCGGATGTTAAGCCGTGTATTGGAGGAACCTCTCTGATACCAATTGTTGGAGCGAGAACCGAATATGCGCCGTGTTGCAGAAGTGTAAAATAAAGTGCGGAAAATAAATGGCGCACGGATTTATAGAGGTTCGGCTATAAACGAGCTTACGTTCTCTCTAGGTATCTTTTTCTATAGGTTCAAGATAAAACCCTCTGCACCTCTCTTCTATCGGCCGAGGGATAACCATTACAATCACATCTTCTATTGGTCCGTGATAAACCACTCGTACTTGTCTTTGTGTCGGTCCAAGTTAAACCGTTTTTCCTTTTCGTAGGACAAGGAATCAATCTCTCTAGCTTTCTATCGGTATTTGATAAACCTCACAAAAATAGCGATTGTGATTCTAATAATTCCTGATCCTTGATCCTAATAACACCGAATCTAATCGTATCTTTTCTTTTACCTCTCGTGTATAATGCTGAATGTATAAACACTCAAACTAACAATGTAAGCTCAATATTACAACAACAATAATATCAATATGAATCTCAGATAAATGTCTCGTATACTTGAAGTTGTTGTTTGGAATAATACCAAAGATGTGGTATTTATAGCCTTCATCACCCTGTTTACGTACGCTATCTGCCTTCTATTACGTACGCTAACAGCGTTACGTATGTTAACAATCATATATTACGTATGTTAGCACGTACCAGTTTTAGTCCAGTGACATTCGTTTCTTTCCTTATGTACGCTAGCCTATCATGCATTACGTACATTAACATATACGTCATTGCTGACGTCATGTATCCGTTGCTACTTTTCTGACTTTGACTCTTCCCAACATTCATCTGATTTGAACATATTACGTACGTTAACATGCATCTCTTACGTACGTCAATTGCCTCGCATTACGTACGTTATTGTATCTTCATTGCATACGCTAAGTAGGTTCAGAACACCTTTTTGCTACTTCGTTTTCTTTGATGCTTTACTTCGTCTCTTTGTTGTTTTTTTGTTTAGCAACTTTAATCATCAAAACATTATAAATACATGTATGGAACAAAATATTCCAACAGTATAGATAATAATCAAGATTTACAGGCTTGGGATTGTGAGTCGAGCATCTTCATTTTCAAGTATCAGGTGGGAATTTTTGCTATCACTTTAATTGTTTTTATTGAATTGTATATGTGATATTCTATTTATGTTTAAAATTGAGGATGCATGTTGTAAATCAGGCTCACCTGTGTACATGTAAATAGATTATCTAAAGATATATGTTATACGGCGACACTACTCATGATATTGTGTGTATGTATTCATGTTGAGAAAAATGTTATGATAGAATAATTATTTACTGCTTTTCATTTGATTGTTTATTATTATGATCAGTGCGATTTCCACGAGATGAAGGAAGTTCACCTCCACCTAAATTGATCTCGCATGTTAATTGGAGCCGGATGAACGGAGGAGCGAGTCTAGTGAGCATATGATAAATGCTTAATTTTTATAAATAAAATTTTAATGTCTTGTAATTTTAGCACGATTAGATTTGGAGAAAACTCATCGTATATATTAATATTTTTTTAATTTCTTCCATTGCTATTATATTTCCTAATTTTGGTTTTTGTTGCCTTAAATTAACAAAATTTTTCAAGTCAGTGTAGCCATTAGACTTTGAATGCGATAATTTTATTATTCTCAGAAGAAAAATGTTTTGTCAAAATTTACTTTTATTACTTACCCCTATAAAAATACCTAGAAAGTCGGGGGCGTTCCCATATTAATTCAATGTGGTCCAGAAATTATTTTTTCGATTCCATTCTGATTCCATTCCAAGTCTCAAACCAGGTAGTGCTCATCCGTAACGACAGCAACAAGGCAATATGTCAACGCCACTTCATGTCTGCCTGTAAATAAATTAAGGCTAAAATGCTCCTGGGGTCCCTTAACTTAATTTCAGATAACGATTCAGTCCTTTATCTTTTTTTGTCCCAACTAAGTCCTTTATCTTTCTAATTTTAAGCAAATTTATCCTTTTCCATTGGTCTCCGTTAACTGTTGTCCAGGTGGCTGTTAAGTTGCCTACGTGGCTCCAAAAGCACTGTTTGAAACTGAAATTAGGGTTTAGGAAGATCAAACTGAAATTTATCAAGAACAGCTGCCAGAATTTTTTTATATATATATATATATATATATATATATATATATCAAGAACACCATTCACAAAAAACGATCTACTAATTTACTGAACTAAAATTAACAAACTAATATGCAAAATGACCGTGAGGACACGATCTACAATATGGTATAAACAAGATTCATGAAACAAACCAAACCCAAGCCGGCCGCCATGGCCTTTACCCATATCCACAGATTTCCATCCACCAGCTGTGTTTCCCAATTCATCCTATGCACGTCGTCGATGCTGTGTTTTTCAAACCCGAGCTTGTGCAGGCTCTCCTCCAACGCGTTTCGCCTGGTGACGAAATACACGTGGCAGCACTCAACTTCATAGCCTCCGGCGATCATCTCCTTCGACAACCGAATCAAATCTGATAAAACCTGTTCTGAGTATCGTGAAATGTTATTGGTTTCCTCTTTCGGATCTGAATCCGGGTTTGGATCCTGATCCGATTCCTGATTAGAGCTTGACGGCGTGGATTGCTTCGTCTTCGCATCCTGGATCTTGTAATCCTCAAGGAGCGATTTGAACTCTTCCTCTAAATATGAGATCGCACGCTGGAGAACACCTCCGATGCGATTGATAGAACAAGCGTACTTGTATTCTGATGAGAATTTCGAAAGCCCGCTGGACAGGGAAGAAATGCGATTCACGGCTTGAAGGAACGAAGCCGAGTCTTCCTCCGTGCCTGTTCTTGATATATATATATATATATATAAAATTCTGGCAGTTGTTCTTGATAAATTTCAGTTTGATCTTCCTAAACCCTAATTTTAGTTTCAAACAGTGTTTTTGGAGCCACGTAGGCAACTTAACAGCCACATGGACAACAGTTAACGGAGACCGACGGAAAAGGATAAATTTGCTTAAAATTAGAAAGATAAAGGACTTAGTTGGGACAAAAAAAGATAAAGGACTGAATCGTTATCTGAAATTAAGTTAAGGGACCCCAGGAGCATTTTAGCCATAAATTAACCATTGAATGACACATGTCCGAACATGATAGTTATAAATATTCTCAACTCATGTCATAAAATTGATCCATATAATTTTACTAAAACAACGTGTTGCAATAGTAAAAAACTAAGAACCGATCTAAAATTTAGATCGCCGGTTTAATATAAAAAATTCAATGTACCAACTAATTTAATCCTTTTAATGCATTCGTACACTGAGACATATGAAAGCATTCTTATATGGAAGGATTTATGATCCATATTTTTCATATTTATTTATGTGGATTTGTTAGCCGACATAAATATCAACAAAGTCTATTCTCACACAATTCTGATTAGGATTATAAAAAGATGGACATTAAAATGATGAAGATGGAACAATCAACGATATTTATTGGCGGCGACGATAAATCGGACGGCGACATGGATGAAGACGGGCTGGTGTGGAAGAATACATTCCACCTAATTAATAGTTGGGTGAACATCAATTTAGAATTCTTAATCATCTAATTTGGGGATGATGATCAGTTCAGAGTTCTAAATCAAACTAATTTATTGTTTATCAATTCACATAATACACGTAAATTACAATTTGTTATATTGGTAAATTGATAAAATCAGAAAAGTGGATGTGATGTGGTCCTACCATTTTTAGGCAATTGATATTTTTAAATCTACTAAGGCAGAACCGTGTGTTGCACGTTAAGTATTGATCTTGTAAATATAGTGTTGATTGAAATAGAAAATGGTGATGAAGACGTAAATATAGTTACTCCTCTGTCCCGATCATATAGACTTGTATTGATTTTTTTGCACTTCTCAAATATATAGACTCTATACATATCAATATTTTTTTATTTCATTTACTAATAAACTCATATTTCATACTTGTGAAAATCACAATCAACCTATATAATTGGGACGGAAGAAGCATTTTTTAGGCTGGTTAATGTTGAAAATAAACTAAATTGTAAACAATTAAGGATAACCAATAAATTTTGAACAAGGCCAGATATAGATATACTCTCCGCCGTCTTCTTTGTCATCTTCGTCTTCCTCTACTGAAAAATGAAAAACAACACAAGTATGGAGCAACATTTCCAATTAGATTTCCCCACTGTCTGACTTCCAATTCTCATATTCACCAATAAAGCTACCAAAAATCAAGAACACAATGTACACCAATAAAATACGATACTTTCAAGGACTGCAATTTATGGGGGAAAATCTCATTGTGAAAATAAAAAATCCAATAACCTGGTGCACAGTTATGGTTAAACAACATAAGCATCACTTCGCAGAAAGCATAAATACCACCACCAAAACCCCTAGCATTTTCCGGAAATCTAAAGGACAAGCCATCAGGTAAGGACACATCGCGGTGGAATGATGTGGTAAAGCAGGCGATAAAAAGTAAACGTGAATGCTACAAGGCATTAGGAAAATGCCCGAGTGAGGAGAACTTTGAGAAATATAAGGAGGCTAAAAGAGAAGCCAAGAAAACCGTCTGTGATGCTAGGGCAAAGATTAATCAAGAATTGTATACGAAATTAGATACTAAGGAAGGGGAAAGAGATATTTATAAAATTGCTCGTATTAGAGATAGGAGAACACGAGATATTGGGAGAGTTAAATGTGTGAATGATGTGGATCATAAGGTTTTTGTTGGAGATCAGGCGATAAGAGAAAGATGGAGGGCATACCTTGATAACCTATTTAATGGACAACATGAGGAAGATATTGGGGATGTAAGTATTGCTTCAAATTTGGTTAATCAGGATTTTATGTGACGAATTCAAAAGGGTGAAGTACGGATTGCA
Source organism: Orobanche coerulescens (assembly GCA_033398695.1). Taxonomy (NCBI): domain Eukaryota; kingdom Viridiplantae; phylum Streptophyta; class Magnoliopsida; order Lamiales; family Orobanchaceae; genus Orobanche; species Orobanche coerulescens. The sequence goes on along the minus strand of CM065811.1, from coordinate 66,365,059 downwards.
TTAAAGAAAATGGGTTGGAAAAAGGCAGAAGGGTCAGATGGTATACCTATTGAAGGATGGAGGTGTAACACCCCCAAAACGATCCGGGATATTACAGCGCCGTGGGTCCCGTGCCGGAACCCACCAGGCTAAAAACCATTTCAAAAAAATGTTTAAAAACGTCAAAATGCCGATGACGGTAATATTTTAAATACTCAAATATTTTCCAAAGTATAGTTCTCAAATATCGTCACCAAATACCAGTTGAAAATACAAGGCTAAAACGCCAAAACTCAACAGTTTCAAAATGTACGTTAAGCCATCACTTATACGTACCGATAAAATAATTAGGGAAAAGAGTTTGACGAAATAACCCAAGTTAATGCCAAAAGGTCATTTTGAAAATACACACGCAGTAGATATAAACACAATTCAAAAATACACAATTGCAGCGGAATAAAACAACCAGTCAAAATACTCAGTTCTCCAAAACATGCCACAACCAGTATCACTCGGGAAGCTCATCCCTTCACGACCGCTACTAGCTCGATCTCCGAGTACCTAAAAATAAAGCTCACGATGGGGTCAGCCACAATACTCAACAATGATATCGATCACATCATCATAAATAATCAATGTAATAGCAAAGTAAGAATACTACCAATGTAATATTACCGTCATAACCTTACCAACCCATAACAATCCATGTCAAATCAATCCTTACCATAGTCTACATTTCGCATTCTCAAATGACGAAATGAACTCAACAATAAACATCTGTACTGTAATCAAACAATACCAAGAATCCTTAAAACATCGTCATAACTCATAAGCATGAACTGATTCATCTGTGTCAAATCTTATCCGTCGGATTTGCACCGTCAAATCTCAATCTGGATTAAATCTAATATAACACAATATATCTGTAGATAAACTACCACAAGACAAATATAACAAGTCCTGAAACATCAACGTACAGTCCGAATGCTCATACGATCAATAACCAGATCAACCAAAACATCGACCGAGAATATCACTGACAAGGTAACTCCGATACTACCAACGAAGGATCGACAATAATCGATTATACCATCAATATGATAAACTCCAACACGATCAACAAAGGATCAACAATAACCGAGAATACCCTCAACAAGGTAAACTCCAAACACGATCAACAAAGGATCAACAATAACCGAGAATACCATCAACAACGTAAACTCCAAACACGATCAACAAAGGATCAACAATAACCGAGAATACAATCAACAAGGTAAACTCCAAATGATCAACAATAATGGATCTCAAAGAAATAACCCCGACTGTCGAACATACCGTCGGGCGTATGAACAACAAGTCGCAAACCATCGAACATATCCAATCATACATGGACTATGAACGACCAAACAATATGGCTCAAAGATGGACATCACAGTACGCCCGATCCGTAAATGTGTCCGTTCACATGTCCACCCCGTATACGGAATCCAGGATATATGTGGGATATGTACCTAATTAGCCTCACGAACTACGTCTCGTGTGCACGGTTCAATGTAGAAACATCAACACATAACCATAGTGTGCCCAACTAAAAATCCTACACAATAACCAATCGGAACGCAAATATGATTCCAGATATGTCATGATGCAACATGACAACGAAAATCAAAGAATCACATATCCAATAAGGATCAAAAGACTCAACGAAGTGAAAATGACAAACTAACAATGAAAAGTCGACATGACTAATCAATATCCAAACAACAATCCTGGGATCATCATCCCCCCCCAATGAATGATCAACATGACCGAAGATCTCAACACAAACAGTCCTGGGATCGACATCCCTCAACAAACAGCCAATACAAATCTCATTATACGAATCCTCAACATACAACATATACCACAACTCGATATAGTAATTATCCTCATGACTGAACAAAACTTAAATTACCTCAAGCCGACGATAATATCCTTTCCACAAACCATCATCCCGAAAATTTACACTTATAGTATCATTGATATATGAACTATAAATGAAATGAAAGCGAAATCATTCATTAAATATTATATCTGAACAAGTATAAACTTGCCTCGATACCGATACCACGAAGCCGTTACCAAAATCCGTTGCCTTCGTCTACGAGCTCCTCAATCCCGACCAAAAGCAATCTACGAATTCTTCATCCTTAACCGCAACACAATGGTCGTAATCAACGATCAATTATCACAACCTATTGCAATAATTGATTAACACACATTCGATAACAATCAACAACCGATATAACCAACCAATCAAACTCAGCGGCTCAACAATACCTCAATCATATACAAAACCGAACAATACAACTCAAACAATTATGAACTCATGTCCACAATACCAACCGCAACTCGACAATCATAAGTAACAATCAATATAACTTGTCAAAAACCCAACGGTTCCACAATGTCTCGATTAAACACAGTCTAAACAATCTAATTAAAACCATTATGAATTGATAACCACAACACGAAAATACTGCTCTGTCTACCTACTTAGCGCATGTTAAACATATACGTAGCGTGTGCTAAGTCGCTTCCGTTAGCGTGCGCTAGCCAGTAAGCTTAGCGTGCGCTAATGTTGTACAGTTGCATGCATTCCATGCATTGACTAACACCTTGCGACTACGAATATGAATGCAACGAAAACCATACTCCAAGATCAAACACAACCTTTCCAAATTCAATCTCATCATCATGATCCATATCTTATCATACGAACTCAATCACTAAAATCAACACAATGTTAGTTTCAATTATGTTATCCATGTTTATAATCGAACCAATATATATCCTTCCTCTTTGATGTGATATATACCAAGAACACCAAGAATACCATGATTCCATAATCATGTCATGACAACCATCATAATCTGATATGCTAACATGTAAATAATCACCCAAGTCATATATATCCATATATCATCTTAACATCAAAATACGAAATGAAGGGAGACATAAATCACCATATCTCTTGAAGATAAAGAACACCATAACTATCATCATATGAAGAAAAACATCAATATCCATATATCGACAACAACATCAACATAGTTCGGTAGTCCAATTCGAAGTCATTCTTATCAACGCATTAATATGATAATCATCAACTCAAGAACACTGATATTCAATCCCCAAAACAAAATCCAAAGTGAAGGTTAATTACCTCTTTGAAGAAAAGGATTGATTATCAAGGTTGAATCCATTTCCAATCATTTCCAAGCTCCAAATGTTGATAAGGACGATCAACTCCATCATAATCCAGTATTTGGAACCTCAAGACTCTGTCTATGAACTCCATTCCAAGAATCATTAATAATTTCAAGAACAAAGCTTTAATCTATGCTTTCCATCTTAATCTTGTTAAAGAGGATCATCTCTCAGTGTTTAGGAACTTCAAATATTCTCCTAAGGCTCTTTCTATCAAGTGAAAGGAAAGAAATGGACGAAATGCCTCTTAACACATGTCTGTCCCCTTTTATAAAGTATATTACTAGCGTGCGCTAAGCCTTATATTTAGCGTGCGCTACAACCCTAGCATGCGCTATCATTCCTTGATAGCGTGCGCTATCGGGCAGTCCAGAGGCTACTGCCTTGCTTCGTATATCAGCTTGCATACGTAATATCCATGCAATAACGTACGTAAATACAGTTGTTGACCTGATACAGTAATACACCATTAGCGTGCGCTAATCTTCCACATTAGCTGTTGGAGCAAGATCGGTATTTGCGCCGTGTTGCGGAAGCGTAAATTAAATGTGCGGAAATTAAATGACAAACGGATTTATAGAGGTTCGTCTATAAACGAGCCTACGTCCTCTCTCGGTATCTTTTTCTATAGCTGAAGATATAAACCTCTGCACCTCTCTTCTATCGGTCGAGGGATAACCGTTACAATCACGTCTTCTATTGGTCCGTGATAAACCACTCGTACTTGTCTTTATGTCGATCCAAGTTAAACCATTTTCCTTTTCTATCGGACAAGGAATCAACCGCTCTATATTTTTATCGGTACTAGATAAATCTCACTTAGATATCGATTGCGATTCTAATAATGCCGGATCCTTGGTCCTAATAACACCGAATCTAATCATATCTTTTCTTTTACCTCTCGTGTATATGTTGAATGTATAAACACTCAAACTAATAATATAAGCTCAATATAACAACAATAATAATATCAATATGCATATCTGATCAATTAGTTGTTTGCTTGAAGTTGTTGTATGGAATAATACCAAGGATGTGGTATTTATAGCCTTTATCAAACAAACTAGCTGTTAGCTCCTCAGACTGCATTACGTATGCTATCTTCACTATATTACGTACGTAAGCTATTTTACGTACGTTAACCTCAAAAGGTTACGTACGTTAGCATCGCCCAGATTCAATCCAGTAGCCTTCGTCTTGAACATTACGTATGTTAGCCAACACCTATTACGTACGTTAAGTATACGTCATTGCTGACGTCATATATCCGTTGCCTCTGACTTTGACTCTTCCAACGTTCTTCTTGTTTGAACTTCTTTATGTACGTTAAGTAACATTCCTTACGTACGTTATTGTCGTCCACTTACGTACGCTATGCCATCTTCATTGCGTACGTTATGCATGTTCAGAACACCTTTTTGCGACTTCAATTTCTTCGATGCTTTGCTTCGCCTCTTTGTTGTTTTGTTTTGTGTAACAACTTCATCAAAACACTATTAAAGCATGTATGGAACAAAATATTCCAACAATCTCCCCCTTTTTGATGATTACAAAACAACACTTCGTCAATGGGATTTACCTGCAAAAAATACAAATATATGTATATTTGTACAAAGCAAAGTTTTCGACTTTGTCCATTTCGTTAGTGTAACACCCCCAAATCCCATTGGGTTATTACAGTGCCGTGGACCCCACACCAGGTGATCCACCAGGCGAACACGACTAAAATACAACAAACTGACCAAAATAGGAAATCACAGACCCTACTATGATGTCCGACATACTATTACGATATGGAATTTCAACGACAAGGATGGGCCTACATGGCCAAAATAAAATACAACAACATCCACGAGCCTTGCTCGGATAATACAAAACGACAACGACTGAACAAAATTGGAGTACTCCAAACTGTCTGACCGACATGAACCCAAAATATCTCGGACTAGTATCGCTCGAATGCCTCGTCGCCATCATCATGCCCCTGTGTCTCAACTCTCTCCTCGCAAGCACCTAAAACATGAAAACAAGTTCCGCCCCCACGGGGTCAGTCATCCATATAATGAATATCAAATACATGCACAACATAATATGCATCCAAAGGCAGAATAAACAGTACAACAATGGTAGTACGAGATGCTCACAAACTAAAGTAAGAATCGAGCATTCGTGGAACACTATGCCCACGGCATACAATCAATACCTGCTCAATAGGTTAGAACATAAGTGCCCAACGGCGAATCATCAATATAGAACACAACAATACATTACCCGAAGCTAAACCAAACCAACGCTGAAATAAATAAGAATCACAATGCCCGAAGGCTCCAACGGAAATACCAATACATCACAATGGCCTGAAAGCCCTCAGCCGAAGCTGCCAAAATATCACGATGGCCTGAAAGCCGAACATCCCGAAGCTGCCAAAATATCACGATGGCCTGAAAGCCGAACAGCCCAAAGTTGTAAATCATCACAATACAGATCTCAAAGAAACAAACCCGACTGTCGAACATACCCCTCTGGCGTATGAACGCTTAATCACAAAACGTCGAACACATCCAATCAATCATGGACTATGAACGATCAAAAATTGTACGGCTCAAAGATGGACATCACAGTACGCCCGATCCGGAAATGTGTCCGTGCACATGTCCACCCCGTATACGAAATCCAGAAATATACATGGGACAATGTACCTAATTAGCCTCACGAACTACGTCTCGTGTGCACGGTCCAATGCGGAAACATCCACGCATGACCATCGTGTGCCTGGCTAAAAATCCTACACAATAACCAATCGGAACGCAGATATGATTCCGGATATGTCACGGTACAACATGACAACGAAACTCAAAGGATAACACATCCAATACGGATCATACGACTCACCAAGTGAACGATGACACACGAATAATGAAAGATCGACACGACCAACAATATTCAAAACAACCATCCTGGGATCAAAATCCCTAAGGACCGATTAACATGAGCAACGATCACAACACAACAGTCTGGGAAATCCTCAATCTTCAACGATCACAAAATTACCGAGTTCACAAGAATAATAGTGTGCTGCCTTGAGTCGGCCAACACGACAATAATAATTCAACGGATGGGAACAGTCCCAATTCAATACTTCGATTACCGTAAAATGGCCAATCGATAACAACGATACAACGGATGGGAATTAGCTTTGATAATCCCAATTCAATATATCGATTACCTTTAGAGCAGACAATCGATAATAATTATACAACGGATGGGAATTATCTTTGATAACGGATGTCTCGGCACCTTTAATTGGTTACCGATAACGAAGATGACAATCGAATACGTCAATGCCTTCAATCGGCCAATACGACATCAATAGAAAAATACTGATATCAATGAAGACGATTCACAACAATATCTTGATGGAATATCAATCAATAATAACAATCGTTATGTCGATACCGCGAACCGGCTATCGACAAATATATTACCAACAAGTATCGCAATGCCTTAAATCGGCCATTTACGAACAATAATAATATTTGGCATAATTTGCCGAAGGGTGTCATATCAAACAATCCCTTGATATCAACAAAATCATAAAGAGACCAAGTCTCGAAATGATACACACATTCATACACATACATGATAACATTAGTCTCATTGACTAGTACAAGTATAAAACTTACCTCAAACCGAAGACGAGAAAGTCCTTCCACGATCAACGTCCTACCACGAATCGATCAACGGCGTCCTCCGACAATCATAAGCACTCGAACAACCTTGAATGAAATACAATTCATTCGATAACACGATATCGACCGAAAACAACATAATAGATAACTCCGATTCCAACACGAAACACGTACTATACTCGTATTTACCCGTATACACACACACACATATATATATATATATGTATAATATACATACGGTACACACACACACATATATATATATATAATATTTATATTTATCTCTCTCTCTCTCTCTCTCTATATATATATATATATATATATATATACAAAAGACCCACACACACGGTACACACTATATATATATATATACACTCAACACACCCACACACTGTGCACATGCACACACAAACTTTACACAACATAAACACACACACACACACACGCACACACACACACACATATATATATATATATATATTTGTATATACACACCTGCACAAGAAACTTACCAGAAGAGTCGATCGGCCAGCAACCCTCGCCGGAATCCGGTCAGAAAACAACTCTCCCGCTGGAACTCGGCCGCCGGAAAACTGACCCGCCGGACCTCGTCCAACTTGAGCCCGTTTCCGTCCATGGCCGGTTTTCACCATCTCCGCCTGCAAATCCTTGCCGGAAGTTCGCCGCGCCTCCGTTCCGCTGTCCATTCCGGACAAAAACCACCTCCGGTCGCCGAAATCAATGGAGCCGCGTCCATGGCCGGAAACCATGAAGAACGCCGGACGCCTGAGCTCCGTCTCGCCAGAAAAAAAATACCGGAACAGCTCGATCGGATTTGCAACGTCTTCCGATCCGGAAATTCCGACCGGCCGTCGCTGCTCCAGTCACGAGCTTCCTGCCGCCGTCAATCTTCAGTCGTCGCCGGAGATGTCAGCAACACTCCGGTCGTCAACTCCATTCCGTCGCCGGAAACTATGAAGAAGTCAGCTGCCCGTCCTCAAGCTCTACCTCGTCGGAAAAAAAACGAGAGAGATGGAGAGTAGAGAGACAGGACGATGGAGCTGGAGAGAAGAGAGAGAACGAGAGAGAGAGAGAGAGAGAGAATACAGTGAGATGAAAATTGTAACGTGAGGGAGAGAGAGTATATAATGTGAGGGAGTGAGAGAGGTAACATGACATTGTGATAACATTATATATATATATATATATAAATGATCCATTCAAAGATACCTTGGCACTACCAGCCGAAGGTTGACTACGAGGAAGGTTCCTACCACTGACCACGCATTACGTACGTAAACCTCAGGGCGTAACGTACGTAATCGCAACAAATTAGCATACGTAATGCTACACAGGTAGCGTACGCTATGGCTATAAACTTAGCCAAAATTCCAAACTCGCCAAGCAACAACCAAACGACGAAACCAAACCGACGACCAGTAAAATATTTCGATCCCAAAATATTCTAATACAATATACATTGTATCGGTCCAAATAACAATACTTGTACAATTCCAACTGAATCCGTACAACTCAACAGTAACACGAAGAAAAAAAATTACCCCCGAATATTACATACTCCCCCCTTAAAAAGAGTTTCGTCCCCGAAACTCAGGGTGCACAAGTCGGGGCATAGACTATACATCAGGATAAGAAAACAACATCTCCAGGAATACTCCTCAATACGAGCAATTCCGCCTGAGTAACTGGGCTGACCCCACGGGTCCCCACGTCTCCTCTGCCTGAACAAGGCGAAAGAAAATCAAGTGATAAGGACACTCAACCAAGTGTGAGATCAATCGAATCATGACTCCTCCGCCAGAGACCAGCCAGGAAGTCGCACCACCCGCAAGACTCGTAACACCGGCGTACACACCCCGCGGGTGCCGCCCATTGTACATGTTTACGATCATCGATGTACACTCCCCCGTTCTCATCGGCATTGAACGCTCAAGTAATCATTGACTTACACCACAAAAGAAACTAACAATGCACCAATAGTCCTCAGAACTATATCAATCGCACGCCCAAGTCCTCACGACTTGACGTCTCGAATCACAATGAACAATTACCCAGATCATCACAAAAATCTCGGGTACAGGACCAAAAGGAAGGAAATCACATCAAATGACTCAAGTGTCAAGATTCTCAGATACAATCATTACAAGATAGATCAACCATAAATAGTTCGCAACCACAATACTAAAATACAAACCGAGTCAAACATCAATTTAAAAGACGAGGAACATACAAATCAAGGCTACATCTCAAATGTACCCGAAATCAACCTCCTCCAGATCATCGGGCTCCTCGATCTCATCGACTCGAAGAAGACCCAAATCTAAACTCGCCGCCCCTCCTCGGTTTTTCCATACCTCTGGCTTCCGAAGCCCGATATGACCCCTGGATGAAGTACGGACTGAAGCAACAAAATCTCTCGAGGCCCGTGAGCTCTCCCGAGATCTACTGGTACTAGAACTCCTGCAGTATTCTGAAGGTGTCCCTGCCTTCCACACAGAAAATAAATAATAGCTGGCACCGTACATCGAGTACTCACATGCCCCGCTGAAACACAGTTAAAACAAATAGCGGTCGAACTCGTCGTCTGAGAAGAAGATGCTTTCCCAGCACGAAGACGACTAGAAAGTGACCTCTTAGACGTCAGAGCTCGATGTCCCTTTGAATGAATCGGCATCCTAGTCCTCTCACTAGAAGAAACTGAAGGATCCTTCTGAGTAAGCTCCTCGATCGAAAGCTCTGCTCCAAGAGCCTTCTCGATGAATTCGCCAAGTGAACTACAATTGTGATTGAACAACTGCATCCTCAACCGCGGGTTCAACCTCTTGATAAAATACTTGATCTTATCCGCCTCAGCACGGATAACAGATGAAGTAAACTAAAGAAGTCCTTGAAACTTTTCAGCAATAACAATAACACCCTCGTACTCGACGGATTCGGGGTTCAAAACCTTCGACAACTTGGCTTCACGAAGTGGAGCCGGATAATACCTCTCTAACATGAGAGTCTTGAACTCACTCCAAGAAAAATCACGATCGGTGGGTTCTCGAGCACGACTCCGAAAATGATTCACCAGCCACCAAAGTATTGGTACGAGGTTTCGGGTTTCGGCTCACTCTGCGGCCTCTACCCCTCTGTTACATCTTCTTTCCAGACTGAAAGAATAACGTTCAATCATGACCACATCTCAAATACGCCTCAACGGCCAGAATGCTAGGTCAACACAGAACACGAGTATACATACTCAACAGATAAACGATCACATCGATCGCGCTAACCATAGCCGATACAGAGCCACACGCTCCAAAGCAAATAATCATAAATCAATCGCACCCGATCGTCACATACAAGTGTCAACAAAACAGGTTTAATCAATGACATAATGAATGTATGCACATAAAAGAGAATAGAATCCTTACACAGGTCATACGAAACTTTGAGGTCTTGCGATACTAGTCTTCACTGACGACTCGATGAAAGAATGACTCATACAGTCGTCCAACTATCACGACTCACAAAACCCGACCGTCCAGATTGTCATAACCTGACAACCCCGCTACTAGAGCCACATAACACACAAGTCAGGGTATCTCACAACCCAATGCTCTGATACCATCTTCTGTAACACCCCCAAATCCCATTGGGTTATTACAGTGTCGTGGACCCCACACCAGGTGATCCACCAGGCGAACACGACTAAAATACAACAAACTGACCAAAATAGGAAATCACAGACCCTACTATGATGTCCGACATACTATTCCGATATGGAATTTCAACGACAAGGATGGGCCTACATGGCCAAAATAAAATACAACAACATCCACGAGCCTTGCTCGGATAATACAAAACGACAACGACTGAACAAAATTGGAGTACTCCAAACTATCTGACCGACATGAACCCAAAATATCTCGGACTAGTATCGCTCGAATGCCTCGTCGCCATCGTCATGCCCCTGTGTCTCAACTCTCTCCTCCCAAGCACCTAAAACATGAAAACATGTTCCGCCCCCACGGGGTCAGTCATCTAGATAATGAATATCAAATACATGCACAACATAATATGCATCCAATGGCAGAATAAACAGTACAACAATGGTAGTACGAGATGCTCACAAACCAAAGTAAGAATCGAGCATTCGTGGAACACTATGCCCACGGCATACAATCAATACCTGCTCAATAGGTTAGAACATAAGTGCCCAACGGCGAATCATCAATATAGAACACAACAATACATTACCCGAAGGTAAACCAAACCAACGCTGAAATAAATAAGAATCACAATGCCCGAAGGCTCCAACGGAAATACCAATACATCACAATGGCCTGAAAGCCCTCAGCCGAAGCTGCCAAAATATCACGATGGCCTGAAAGCCAAACAGCCCGAAGCTGCCAAAATATCACGATGGCCTGAAAGCCGAACAGCCCGAAGTTGTAAATCATCATAATACAGATCTCAAAGAAACAAACCCGACTGTCGAACATACCCCTCTGGCGTATGAACGCTTAATCACAAAACGTCGAATACATCCAATCAAACATGGACTATGAACGATCAAAAATTGTACGACTCAAAGATGGACATCACAGTACGCCCGATCCGGAAATGTGTCCGTGCACATGTCCACCCCGTATACGGAATCCATAAATATACGTGGGACAATGTACCTAATTAGCCTCACGAACTACGTCTCGTGTGCACGGTCCAATGCGGAAACATCCACGCATGACCATCGTGTGCCTGGATAAAAATCCTACACAATAACCAATCGGAATGCAGATATGATTCCGGATATGTCACGATACAACATGACAACGAAACTCAAAGGATAACACATCCAATACAGATCATACGACTCACCAAGTGAACGATGACACACGAATAATGAAAGATCGACATGACCAACAATATTCAAAACAACCATCCTGGGATCAAAATCCCTAAGGACCGATTAACACGAGCAACGATCACAACACAACAGTCCGAGAAATCCTCAACCTTCAACGATCACAAAATTACCGAGTTCACAAGAATAATAGTGTGCTGCCTTGTGTAACACCCCCAATCCACTCAGGGATATTACACGCCGTAGACCCTCTCCTCGAAGATCTACCAGGCTGGTAACAACATTTAACATCTCGACAATGCCTTCAAGGCTAAATGACTCAGTAGACCAATTTGGTCTTTCAATAAAAATATACAGCTCAATTACAACATATACCCACACAGGGGTCAAAATACAATAAACTCCCGTACAACGGGGAAAAGATCTGCGGCGGAAAAGAAAATACAACTAGACCAATACGACATCAACGGATCCTCGCGTGATTAGTATCGTTCATCTTTCATCATCCTTCGTGCCGACCACGTGTTATGCTCCAAAACCAGAATGCAAAAATAGACATCACCCCGAATACTCGGGGGTTAGCAAACTCCTTTGTTTTGCTAGTGCAAATACAAAGTGCAAATACGAACCATACAATTCACATTCTACGAATAACAATAACCGGGAATCCTCAAGGATCCAAGCGAAGCGAAAAGTACTTCTCGAGGCAAGTGTTTGAGAAAACATTTCAAAATAGAAAGATCACAAATCAATGTAAATAATTTATAAAACGGTTTAGAATGCCATCGAGAGTTTTAATAGGAAACAATTTAGGATTATCAAATCCCGCTTTTCAAAACTCAAAAGACGAAAGGGGTCACCGACCCAAAGGTTTACTTTCCGTAAAATGACCTTTACCAAACCGTTGGGATTTTAGCCCCAAATCCATAAAATGACTTTTACAAAACCATTGGGATTTTAGCCCCAAATCTCATCAACTCACAGTACACAAGAACGACCACAAGGTTCGTCTTCCAACGTCAAAATCCACAATTAAAGGATTTAACATAAACAACAAAATACTCTAGAGCCATCCTAGCCAAGTAGGCCAAACGAACAACTTACCTCTTACACACTTAGTCAATGCATGCAATCATGAAAACCGTTCAAAAGCACTCATTTCCGGAAATGCCATTATCAAATCACATTTGCAAAATGCACCACAATTAACCGTGGACCCACCCCTCCGTGGATCCCTACCGAGACCCCGTCGGATCTAACCCGTAGTGGTTAAAAGCAAGCTCGCGGATCCACCCCTCTGTGGACCCCTACCGAGACCCCGTCGGATCTAACCCATAGTGAGCATACACACACACTACTCATGCAAAACTAACATGCTAAGAATGTAAGTTCATTAAGAATACTCACTAGAGATGGCCATTAACTCGACACCATTATCAAACTCTTCAAAACACAATAACAAGATTAAATACGGAATACACGATTCCATAACTTTAAACAATAGGAGTATCATCATCAAATCCTTCAACGTTCAAAATAATCAAATCATAATCAATTCCCAAAACACGCCGTTCACAAAACACACACGCATTTGAAAGAAAGCCTTTAACGAGGCCAAACCGAAATCTTTTGAAACTTCGTTTCAAACAACCAAACAAACACACTAAGACGATCACCGATCATCATATCCACAAAATAAGAAAAGTATGGGCAAGGTACTTGCCTCGAATAACTCTGGCGGAGAATCGGCGAAGTAGGTTGGCACAGGCGACTACGAACTCGCCGACTCCACCGACGACAATCCGCAACAATGAACTATGAATGAAAACAATAACAACGAAAATGAATTCCATAATACGACTCAAAGCCATTGAATTCAAAGAGCGAATAGCGAAAGTTCAAGCGTTTCCCCAAGCGGCCAAGAACACGATTCGTTCGTCAAACCCGAAGCGAATTCCAAGTTGAAATATGGATATCTTGTTGCTACCCAAAATATTATCCCAGGAGATAGATATTCTTTGGAATGGATGGATAGCAAACAAATGCAAGAGCACTTAGTGAGAAAGATAAATAACACAAGATTTGCGGGGTTGTTAGTCCCGGGCTTGAATGCTCTCGCGAGATATTATTAATACTAATATTCGGGATACAAGTACTAATGTAAGAATACAATTACAATGAGTGTAAAGATTCTGTTATCTTATCTAGTGAGCGTGTAGATTCTGGAAGAACCCGGTTGATGCTCTGTGAGTTCTTGTAACAAAGGAGATGAACAGTCGCGGCGGTGAGAGATCGACCGTCTCTCACGGCGAGTATTTAGCTGGATGCTTGGGCTCCTGGGCTTATGAATCTCTTGGAATCTGTCTAGTGGAGACTTGCTGCCTCTGCCGATCGTCTTCTGGACGAGAGATTCGGAGGGAGAAGTCTTGAGATGGATTCCGGCAAGAAAGCAGGGAGCTTGATGATATGTATGTTCTACTGTATTTCTGTTGTTGGTGGAATGAATTCCGAACCGTTGGTCAAATGAGTTGGGAACCTTTTTCCAGGAGGAGGAGGTTCTCTATTTATAGGACATGGATGTGCCGGGCGATCGCCTTTTCTGCATTATAATAATAGGGCGATCGTCTTTTAGCACGTGGGCATGTATCCTTAATGTCTGCAGGAGTTGCTGACAGTCAACTGTACGGTCCAATGGGGAGCCTGCATGCGTCCTGAGTTGCTGTCACGAGTGGTCCCACTGACAACTTTTGGCGCGCCTGCCGGTAGGTGAGGTAGGTGACAGGCTGTGGTCAAAGGTCTTGTCCGTCAGCAAAAGATCTTGTCTGTCAGCGAAGATCTCGTATGTCAGCGCCTTTGGTGGATCTGCACGTGGGTGCTTTTCTGAGATCCAATCCTCGATGACTTTGACGGGCGATCGTCTCTGCTCGGGGCGTAGGTCGATTGCCCTTAGCCGGTCACTAGAGTAGATCTCCAGATGCCAAAGGGCGATCGCCTTGGGAGTCGATCGCTAGGTTCCTGATGGTGGTCTGATATCTTCGACTTGGCGAGCTAGCCATAGTTTGACTGGAGTTGACTTGGTCGCTCGGCCTTATAGTCGATCGCCTGTTGGGATGGATAAATCCTGACACAACAATTGCCCCCCAGCTCGCTCATACGTTGGAAACGTGGGGTGAGGTGGTTCTCTTGGCGATCGTTGAACTTTTGACGAGCGACTCGATGTTTAACTGAACTGGCGATCGTCTTTGAGCTGATATATCCTGAGTTTGGACGACCTGGTTGGCCGCTAAACTACGCGGGAAAAAGCAATGGGCGTGGAAAAGTCTCCGCGCACGTGTCGGGCTTCTATTGGAGGATGCCAACGGTCATTAATGACTCCTCGGCTGACGCGTCCTTGAAAAGACGCGTACGCGGGTCTCGAGGGAGTCAATTAATGCGTCGTTTGAGATCCAACCCCTGAGGTTTTCCCTTATTGCAAAAGGGTCCCTGCCTTCTCCTATAAAAGGGCGCGGTGCTGCAGTTTCATACTCACGCGTACTTTTTGGAGAAAGAAGGACCTGCTGAAGATTTTTCTGAAGATCTTAGTGCCGACCGTCGTTCGATTTCACTTTCGGGTAAGAAAAATCCTTTTCTCCTTATCTGTCTTTGAGAATGGTTGGAACCTCATCATCACGTGGAGTGGGTACCAGTTCTGCCGCCGGGACATCGACTGTCCGGGGAGAATCTTCTTCCGACTTCCACCTGGAGACGGCCGCTGAAGCTATTCGGGCCGGAATCGACCCTGCTGAAGTCGAGGCTTTATTTAATGAAGCCGATGTTGCTAAGGAGGCGGCTGCTGAAGAAAGACGATCGCAGATCGAGAGAGATCTGGCGATTAGGGCCTACTGGGAGCAGCATAGTGCTTTCGGTCGGGCCTATAAGGCTTTTGCTGAGATAATGGAGAAGTTGGCCGGTCCTACTCCGAGATTCGATTTCCGGGGATACTCGATCGCCTACCCCTATGTGCTTTTCAAACGGTCGCAGTACCGTGCTGCGCAGCGATCGTTGTGGTCGCTTGGTCAAATACGGAGTTCGACGACCAGGAAAGATCTGGCCGTCTGGAGGACAAGATTCCATATTCCTTCAGATGTGGACATGTTCGCGCCGGAGGAGAATGAACGAGCCGACCAGCCTCCGTTGGGTATGGTCGCCGTGAATGAGGCGATTATGGAGGCCGGGCTGCGCTTCCCTCTATCCTTTGCTGTCTCTCACCTGCTGGCCACTTGGAATGTGGCGCCACTTCAGCTGACGCCGAACGCCTGGCTCCAAATTATCTGCACTCTCACCCTTTTCGGCGGTCACCGCCTGTACCGCCTCCCGTCGCCGTTGGAGATGAACCATTTGTTCAAGCTGACGGCTCAGAAAGGGTCGGTCGGCGGTTACCATATTCAGGGCCGATCTGGTCGGGTAATTCATGGAGTCACCAATAAGGCGCGGGGCGATCCGACGAAGTGGTTCTGGGTCGCCGGCAAGTGGAGGGCTTCCGCGAGTGACAATCCTTCGGGCGAGCTGGAGATCCCCACTGAGTTTCGGGAGAGGAATCCCAGTAAGGGTTTAGACTCTCCCTTCGTTTGGATGCGTTTTGGACTGATCTAATTTGATTTCGGTTTTGCAGGTTTTCACATTCCGGCGATCGAGGAGCTGCCTTTTGACTTTCTCGTTGTCTGGGAGCGGATAAGGAGCTTGTCGGACGACGACCTTGACGCCAACCGGATCAATAAAGAGAGTTGTTGGTTGTCGGCTCGACTATTCCGTTTCCCGAGACATCTCTCGGTGCCAGGTATGAGTTCTGCGACCTTCACTTCTTAGGCGATCGCCTTACTTGAGGAAGGTATCTAACTATTGATCGATCGTCTTAACTGCAAAGGTTCGCTTTCCTCGCTTCTTGGAGCCTCCGACGGAGATCGCCATGTCGAACCCTGGAGTTCTAGGCCGTCTCCGCCATAAGAGGTCGTCTCGGGCCCCACCTGTTGCGTTGCCAATAGTTCCGGAGGCGGAGCCTCGCGTGGAGCCGGTCGTGGCTGAGGAGGGAGTTCCGGAGGAGGGGCTTCGAGCGAATCGCAAGAGGCCGAGGCCGGAAGAAACTTCGGTTCCTGCCCCGGGCGATGAAGTGTCGATCGCCGCGCCTCCGATCACCATCGTTGCTCCGGAGAATGAGCCGCCCTCTGCGGCTTTTATGCGGGAGATGGCGATCGCGGATGCTGAGACCCCTCGAGGGAAACCGTATTTTGGTTGGGACCCCGAGAAGGCTGAGAGGTAGATTGCATTTTTGTGTTGAAAATTGCAACTGCGAGGGAGTTGTATTAACTTTGTCGTTTTGATGCAAGATCCGTCGCGCAGATCCGTCTTGCCCGCCGATGGTCGTGGATTTCCTAGCGAGCCGATCTCCTCGTCAGTCCTGCGACATTCCTCCATACGTCAGCAAGGCTACTTCTGCTCTGCCGAAGGCATGGACGACCGATCTGGATGCGATCGCTAGTCAGCGATCGGGGAGTTCGATGCAGGCTGTTCTCGCCTTTTCTCTCCAGACGGCGACCATGGCTGTCCAGGCTGCTCAGGAGTTTGAGGGGCGGCCTTCCACTATTCGCCTGCAGGCGGATCTTGAGGCGGCTCGGAAAGAGAACGCCGAGTTTACCGATAAGATCGTGGCGATGGAGAAGGACTCTCTGGAGGCGGCCAAGCGGGCGAGCCACGAGCTTGAGCTGGCAAAGAAGGAAACTAAGCTGTCTCGTTTGGCGGTCAACCGATTTTGGGACCAGATGCTGAATGCCGTCCGGGCACAGAAGGTCGTTGAAGAGGAGGCCGATCGCCAGAAGGTGACGATCGCTCGGTTGACCAGCGAGCTGACGGAGGCGAAGGTGAAGGTTGCTGCGAGGGAGGCCGAGCTCCAGGGGTCGCAACAGGCGATGGCGGAGCTGAAAGGAGAGGTAGAGGCGACCAAGGCTGATCCCTTCCAAAACTTGGAGTTTGTCAGCGAGTTCGCCTATTATTTGGCGTTCGCCGACTCGATCCGAGCGGCTAAGAAGGGAGGTTTGGAGGTCGGGCCTCTTGCTGATAACTTCAAGGCGTATGCGTTGGAGCATCCTCTCCATTCAGCTTTCTCCTTGCCGATCTTGGATCTTGTGGATCTCGGCGTGGATTTGAGCTGGTATCCGTCTCCGGCCAATCTTGCTCATCCCGACGCTCCGGAAGATGAGGGGACCGCACCGGATGCTGAAGGCGAAGGCCAGGCAGGGGCCTGAGGCACTTCATTTTTGACGTTTTAGCTTGCTTACTTGTAATTTTGTAGCTTTCTTTTGTAGCATTTAGGCCTTCGGGCGACCATGTACTCCGTTTTATTCAAGTAATGAAATGAACGTTTGAATTTCTGACTTATCACTTGAATGATTGTTATTTTTGAGTCTTTGTTTGACTTTGTACACATGTGTGAGGAGAGATCGTTGCGAGGGTAGTTCCCAATGAATTGATAAACTCATAAAGATAACTTTTACAACAAATTCGATCGCTTCACAACATTTGAAAAATGACGATCTCCGTATGTGGTTGAATAGCGGCGATCGTCGTATAGGTAGTCCGCACTCTTATTGCCCCTTGTTTTTATTCACTTAGCGGAAGTAAGGGGATGAAAATAATTCGTTGAGTGAGCGGTCTTCAACTTTGTCGAATCCTCGGGGACGGTCGTCCGTCTTGAGGAACCGTGCACGATCACGGAGTTCGATGGACCGACTCCCTGATCATGTCTTGATGCGCGAAGACATTGAGTGTCTCGTGACTCACTTTATTATGAGGGTCCTCTGTTAGGCTGCGCCTCGCCTCGTATTTAAACGAAGGGCGTGCGGTCTCGGTCTAGAGGAGTCCTTGCGCGGGGCAGCGTCGGATGATTCAACTCCACGCCCGCGGCTTGTTTAGCTCTGCTTCCACATCGGCCCACCATGAAGATGGCGAACCTCGACGGTGTACGTTGAGATGGGGGTTGTGGCACGTCGCATTGTCCGGGTTCACCACGTTAGATGATGAACCTTTGAGGGCGAGCGATCGTGTCCACTGATTAATTTTGGAGGGCCCTCAGACTACGCCGGCCTCGTATTTAAACGAAGGGCGGGCGATCTTAGCCCAAAGGGACCTTGCATGGCCTAAGCAGTCGGTTCCATCGACCACCAGGACCATGTCTGCACTCTTCCACCTTGGATCGTCATGTAGATGCCGATCTTCGACGGTGTACGTTGTGCGGGGGGGGGGGGGGGGGCGATCTCGTGCCTTAGTCCATCATGTTAGACGGCGTACTGTGGATGGCGAGCGAGTCCTCCAGTTTCTTAAATAAGGATGGAGATCGGGGAGAC
Organism: Orobanche coerulescens; assembly: GCA_033398695.1. Taxonomy (NCBI): domain Eukaryota; kingdom Viridiplantae; phylum Streptophyta; class Magnoliopsida; order Lamiales; family Orobanchaceae; genus Orobanche; species Orobanche coerulescens. Next base: position 66,345,896 of record CM065811.1, on the reverse strand, counting down.
TTCCGAGGTTCCCTTCTCTTGATTAAAGCATGTAGAGACAGTCGCCGAGGTTGATCCAGGGGTCGGCTCATATGAGCTTTCCAGCCTGTTTTGTCATTGACTCGGGCGATCGTGTATAGAGATTGGTAGGGGCTTTGGCTAAACCAATAAGCTGTCCAACTTGCCTTCCTCGAACAATCTCCAGAGCTGTTTGAGGAGGTCGCGGCATTGGTTGGTGCTGTGGCCGGGACTCTTATGGTAGGCACAATATTGATTGTTGTCCAGGTGACCGTGGTCCCTTATCGCCTTTGGCTTTTTGAGCTCTTCGTGCCCCTTGATGGCGTATAAAATACGTGCCAGAGTTTGGTTGAACGTATGGAGGAGATGGGCTTCCATGTCCTCGAAAGCCTTGAGATCTCCGGGTGGCTTGGCGATCGCCTTCTTTGCTTTAGCGATCGCTATCTTCTGGACTGGAGGTGGCGTTTCCTCGCCTAAGTGGAGGGTGAGTAGCCTTTGCCTGGCCAGAAAGTTGGCAGCTTTAGCGCGGAAGATCGCGTAAGTTGGGGGAATATCCTTGGAGAGATGTCTAAACATGGGAGAATGACCATGGAATCCCCCCATGACCGAATAGAGAGCGATCTTGTCACTGACGGGTTCGCCGGTGAGGATGATTTCGTCTACTCGGTCAATGTAATATGCGTCGGTTTCGTCTTTCCCCTGCTTGATTTTCATCACGCGGTGGGGACCTTCTGGTCTGGAGACCTTGCTGGCGAAGTATGACGTGAAGTCATTCGCCAGTTTCTTAAAGGAGGTGATTGATCGTGGTGGTAGTGAGACGTACCACCTATGGGCCAGCTCGCCCAATGTTAACGGGAAGATCCGGCACTTGGTTGCATCAGATGCCCCACACCCAGTCATGTAGATTCGGAATTTACTCAGGTGGGTTTCGGGGTCCGATCTCCCCTCGTACAGAGGTGTTTTGGGAGGAGCGATCGTTGGTTGTATGGGGGCAAGCTCGATGTGGACCGCGAGTGGCTCGGTCGGTCCGGTGATCTTTTTGCTGGCGCTTGCCCCAGTGTCCAAGACTACTTTCATCTCGTCGAGCTGGCGTTGTATAGAGGCCATCGCCGTGGCCTGGCTGCTCGCGGCTCGGCGCTCGGAGCGGGTGCCGAGGTGATTGAATACTGATCCCCTGGCGATCGGGGCGGGAGCCATATGGCTGACCTGTATTCAGCTGTAAAGTGGGTAGGCCGAACTCCTGGTGACGGATTCGGATTCCGTCTTTTCGTTGTTGGAAATAGAATGCCCCGGTCGCCAGGATAGGTTGCGCCCCAAGCCTCCTGGTGACGGATACGAATTGGGGCTTTCTGACGATCGCTCGGTCAGTAGCCCGTTGAATTTCCGTTTTCCCATGCGGCGGACGATCGAGGGAGTTGTCGCGGGCGACGCGCATGCTCTCCGTCGCTCCTCTAGGATGGCCATAGCCTCCTCGATCTGTTCCTCGGTTTGGAACTGATCGAGTGAGAGGTTGGGGCCATCTCTCGGATGCGGGATCGAGAGTCTCGCGTGTAATATCCGCAATTTTCGATTTTCGGTAAATTTCTTTTTTCGGCGGAAGTCCATTTTGACGACTCGCTCATGACCGTTTCGTCATTCCGAGAATGATTAATTCTGCACTTTTTGTCATCCGAGCTCGTTTCGGTGTCGTTTTGTTGAGTTCCGTGCTTTTTAGCGGTTTTTCCGCACTTGAGTTCGATTCTTGCGAATCTCGTCCGAAACTGTGTTTCGACTTTCTCGTAAGTTCATTTAATGTTATTATTCATGTTGCGAGCTTTGGCTTGGTGTTTCGATCACGTATCGTGATTTTCGGGCGTTTTGGGCCATTTTCGTAATTTCCCAAAGTTTGAGGTAATTACTTTCCGTTGTCGAATCTCAAGCCTTCGGGTGGTCGGAATCGTGTGTTCTCCTAGTGCTCGGATTCATCTTTGCGAGTACTTCGTAACCGTATCTTCGATTCGTACTCAGGTTCGGGTTTCGGGATCGTTCGGGCCGTCGGAGTTGGTCCTGGCCGAGTCATGGCCGGGCATGCTGGGGCCAGGCCAGCCCTGGCCGTGTAACGTGCGGTAGTGATCGGCAGTTACGTACGTAAGGCCGGTTACGTACGTAAGGCCCTGGCCGGTAACGTACGTAACGCTTCCGGCATTTCGAGCGATGAGTTCGGCCATGGCCGATTACGTACGTAAGCCATGGCCGGTTACGTACGTAACCCGGCCGGCAGTCGGCCTATTTAAGGCCTGGCAGCATTTTTCTTCAGCCATTTCTCACTTCTTTTCTTCCCTTCCGCGGCTGGAGCTGGGGTAATCATGTAGAGATGTTGTTGGACAATGAATACATGAAGTTTGGAGGTTCATATCATCAATCATCCGTCCTATAACATCCTCCGATCTACTGACCAGTCGATTTCCTAGAAATCTAGTTTTGGGGAATTTGGGTGTTTTGGTTGTTTTCGTCCGATTAATCCGATTTAACTTAGGATTATGATGTATTGATGAATATTTAGATGTATTATATCTTTTTCCTTGTTATTCCATGGTTGGATCATATCGATTTGTTATTTGGGTCGAGTTCTTGACCGACGCCTTAAAGGTGTCCGGTAAAATGTCTTAGAGGGGTTTTCGGGCGTTCTACGATTATTCTTCCTCGTATGATCGATGATTTATTGATTATATATTGTTAGGGTCGAGTTTCTTGCGAAGAAACCGAGTTGAACCCTTCCGTTCGTTGTCGTATTTCTTTTCGATTGCATCGGGTGTTCGAAGCTTTCCGGTTGAGCCGTGTTCGTCGGGATACTTGCGTGCCGATTTTGAGGCAAGTACCTTGTCCATATTTTTCTTGTTTTGTGGATATGATGATTGGTGATCGTCTTGGTTTGTTGGTTTGTTTGAAATGAGTTTTCAAAAGATTTGGTTAGCCTTATTAAAGGCCCTCTTTCAAAACCGTGTGTGTTTTGTGATTGGTGTGATTCGTGAACGAGTATGTGAATCTTATGGATATGTTTGGTGTTGATGATACACTTGGTATTTGCGTGTGGATGTATATTGTTTCATTTCGGTGCATTGTGGTTTGACGTGTTGTTTTACTGAGTGTTTGATGCCTCTGGGTGAATTGTTTGGATATCCTTGGTGTGATATGTTACTTGTGCTTGAGATTATTTCGCTAGCCAGCTCGGGGGGTCCGACGGGATCACGGAGTGGGATTCGTGGCTTCGTCCCGGTCCTAGGCGATGTGTGGTGCTTGAGTATTTCGCTAGCCAGCTCGGGGGGTCCGACGGGATCACGGAGTGGGATTTGTGGCTTCGTCCCGGTCCTAGGCGATACGTGTACATATTTTGTGAATGTGTTTGCTCACCTCGGGAGGGTTCGACGGGACCATGGAGGGAATTCCAATGGCTTCGACACAGGTTCACGAGTGAAACTTCACCGCTACGTGTGTATATTTTGTGATTGTTTTTCGCTCACCTCGGGAGGGTCCGATGGGATCACGGAGGGAATTCCATTGGCTTCGACCTGGATTCACGAGTGCGGTTGCTTATGTTTTGTGAATGTGTTTGCTCACCTCGGGAGGGTTCGACGGGGCCACGGAGGGAATTCCATTGGCTTCGACACGATTCACGAGTGAAACTTCACGGTGCGTGTGTATTTTATGTCCGTCGAGGACGCGTGACGTGGGTTTCAACTCGTATTATTGTCGGTTTTCTATTTGCGAAAACAAAACCTTTGAATGTGACTGTGACCCTGTTGATTTTGGAAAGATAAGGATTTGATAATCCTAAGTTGTTTTCTATCAAAACTCTCGATGGCATTTAAACGGTTTTATAAATTGTTTTCCCTTGATTTGTGACCTTTCGGTTTTAGAATGTTTTACCAAACTCTTGCCTCGTGAAGTACTTTTCGTCACGTTTGGATTTTTAAGGATTTCCGGTTATTGTTATTCTTGGAACTTGAATTATATGGCTCGTATTTGCACTTTGTATTTGCACTAGCAAAACAGTGGAGTTTTGCTAACCCCCGAGTATTCGGGGGGTGGATGTCTATTTTTGCATTCAGGTTTTTGGAGCATAGCACAGGATCGGCACGAAGGATGATGAAAGATGAACGATACTAATCACACGAGGATCCGTTGATGTCGTATTGGTCTAGTTGTATTTTCTTTTCCGCTGCAGTATCTTTTCCCGTTATGCGGAGTTTATTGTATTTTGACCCCTGCGTGGGTAAGTGTTTGTAATTGAGTTGTAAGTATTTATTGAAAGACCAAATCGGTCTACTGAGTCATTTTAGCCTTAAAGGCATGGTTGAGTTGTTATATGTTGTTACCAGCCTGGTAGATCCTTGAGGAAAGGTTCTACGGCGTGTAATATCCCTGAGCGGATTGGGGGTGTTACAGAATGGTATCGGAGCTTAGGTTGTGGAAACCTAGGCTGTCGGGTCAGTGGTGTCTATTGAGTTTTTGTCTCGTCGGATTTTGTCTGACTAAGTCGTGTCGCGACGCGTCGTCTGAGTTTGTTGGTCGTGATTAGTATCATGGGCGATCATCATCTTCGTGCGACCTGTGGATGTAAGTCTCCCTTCTTTGTGTTGTGCCTCGTGTGACACGAGCTATTTTTATGATTATGAGTTAATTGACGGAATCCTCTTATGGATTTTGATTTCGTGATATGTGATTATGTGACTCCCATTTTTTGTTCATATGAGGAGTAGTGTTGCTGTCTTGTGCATGTTTGACTTTATTTTTTTTATCCGCTGTGTGAGTTCTTTTGTAATGGCTTTCGGTATTTTACCGACTGAGTTTTATTTCGAAAACCAATTCCCTTAACCGAGTTTTTGGCATTATGGCCTTGATCATTTTGGCGAAATTCTTATGACGGAATTTAGTATTTTGTAAATGGATTTTGTGAATTTTTGAAATATTACCGTCATCGGCCTTTTTGGTAGTTTATAAAAGGTTTTTAGCCTTGTGGGTTCCGGCGCGGGACCCACGGTGCTATATTGTTCCGTGAAATTACCTGAAATTTTTGGGCATTCTAGCCCATTGAATTATTTTTGAAAACCTTGAGTATCTTAGAAAATTAAAATTCGAGACGTACTCTTAAAACGAATTATTTTCTTGCGGTGTCTTCAAGGTGTTTTCTAATGCCGCAATACATTTCAAAAAATTTCCGGTTGAGGACCAAAAATATTTTGAGATATTTTCAAATGTAGTTGCTTAGACCCAAGGGTCGAATATTTTTGAATGTTTTTCACTAAAAGAAAGGTGTCCTCATTTTTGTTCAAACGCAAGATGATTTTCAAAGTCTCGATAATGGTGTTTGTACTACTTTTTGTAAAATGATACTCAAGATCAACTGTTGTTTCCAAACTGTTTTCAAAAGGTGGTTTTCATTTTTAAAACCTATCATTCATGTTTGCGGACCGGAAATGCGTGTATGGTTTTCGAACTTTCGTTACGGTGTTAACCCCGAATTGTGATTGAATTGGTGGCGTGAACGTTGAGTCGTTCGCCACGCATATGTTTTGATAGCCCATTGTGGGAGGTGTGATGACGATCTTTAATGTTGTCATTTCATAGTGGCTTGCGTGTTATCGCACCTGTGTGGGCTGTTAAAGCTTGGATTTTTATGCGTTTATGCACATTGGTGATCGTTTCATGATGTTTATGGTTGTGTGCTGGCTATCGTTTAAGCCGTTATAATCGTCGAACGATGCCGTTGTTGTGATTTTTGTATGCGTTGATATGTTATGCTGAGTTGGCATCTCCGGTATGTTGTTTTGCGGTGTTAGTTCCATTGTATCTAGCATCTGTATTTTCGGTATGCCGAGCCGAGACGTTTCAACCGTGATGCGCCGGGGCATGCACGTGTAAATTGTCCTTCTCGTCGGTAACACATTTCAAGTGTGGACTCGAGGGACACCGAATTCAGTTTTGTGAATTGGCTACCGAGACTTTTGGAGTTCGCGCTTCAGCACAGTCATCGGAATCGGCTTTGAGAGGCCTTTGAAAGATGTTTCTGTCAGTTGCTTGTTGTGTTGTCACCTTGATTTCATGTTGTGAGTTTCGGGAACGACACTTCTTTTAGAAGGGGTCGAATATAATACCCGTATTATTTTTGGACTTCTACATTTCCTCTTTCTCAGGTCTATCGACTCGCTCGTGTTCGTTGACACTTTCTGAACTTGTTCTGTATTTCGGTTTCATCGTTCGAACGAGCTGTGATCTTGTTTTGGGTCGATATGGTTATCGCTGTGACTTTTCCGAGTCCGGTTCGATACTTGTAAACCTTGTTCGGATGTAACATCTTTTGGTTCTACGAGTTCTTTTATTCGAAGTGGATTAGATTTTGAACTTCTATATTTTCGACTCTGTCGACTCGTTTATGTTCGTTAACATTTTCTGAGCTTGCCCTATCCCTTGCTTTTATTGATCGAACAAGTGTGGTGTTTCGAAATTACTCGTTTGTCACTGTGACTTTTCAATTGCTATTCCCTTTCCTATGGATCTTATGTGAATCACATCTTGTTGCTTTTACCGGATCATATATTGTCTCGAGCCGAGACGTGAACCTGGGAGTTGTTGTTTGAATTTTATTGTTCTTCGTGATTCGAACATGATTGTTCGATTTTTGTTGCCTCGACCGTAGTGGTTCGATCGTTTGATTGTTCGGTTTTTGTTGATCTCGTTTCGTGATTGTTGAGCGTTCAGACTCCTTCCTAATTTCCTTATATTCGGGAAATTAGTCTCGTTTTCGATCTTCCAACCCTTGAGCGGTGGAATTCCGTATTTGTTCAGCGATTGACTCGCGTTTTGATTGATGTACCGTTGGGTTGGTCAATCGTATTGATTTTCGCTCGATGTGTTTTGTGATTGTTCGGATAATTGACTTGATTGTATTATCCATTTGATGACGCTTGTCACTTGTTGGTTCTATTATATCCCTAACGGCGAGGTTGTGTTGGTCGTCGTGGAGCGTGTTTTCACACCGTATTTTCCATTGTGTTGTTCGTAACATTTCGCCGTTGGGCGTTAGTTACGCGTTTCTTGCGTATCTCATTGAGTTTTCCTGGCGGGATATTGCTTCTCCCTACTTTTTTTAAGTTTCGGGACGAAACTTCTTTTAAGGAGGGTAGAATGTAATATCCGCAATTTTCGATTTTTGGTAAATTTCATTTTTCGGCGGAAGTCCATTTTGACGACTCGCTCATGACCGTTTCGTCATTCCGAGAATGATTAATTCTGCACTTTTTGTCATCCGAGCTTGTTTCGGTGTCGTTTTGTTGAGTTCCGTGCTTTTTAGCGGTTTTTCCGCACTTGAGTTCGATTCTTGCGAATCTCGTCCGAAACTGTGTTTCGACTTTCTCGTAAGTTCATTTAATGTTATTATTCATGTTGCGAGCTTTGGCTTGGTGTTTCGATCACGTATCGTGATTTTCGTGCGTTTTGGGCCATTTTCGTAATTTCCCAAAGTTTGAGGTAATTACTTTCCGTTGTCGAATCTCGAGCCTTTGGGTGGTCGGAATCGTGTGTTCTCTTAGTGCTCGGATTTATCTTTGCGAGTACTTCGTAACCGTATCTTCGATTCGTACTCAGGTTCGGGTTTCGGGATCGTTCGGGCCGTCGGAGTTGGTCCCGGCCGAGTCATGGCCGGCATCTTTGAGGCCAGCGCCCGCCGAGTAACGTGCGGTAGTGATCGGCGATTCGTACGTAAGGCCGATTACGTCGTAAGGCCTGTCCGTGCGTATGTAACGCTTCCGCATTTCCAGTGATGAGTTCGCCATGGCCGACATGCACGTAAGCCATGGCGATTACGTCGTAACCTACGGCAATGGCCTATTTAAGGCCTGGCAGCATTTTTCTTCAGCCATTTCTCACTTCTTTTCTTCCCTTCCGCGGCTGGAGCTGGGGTAATCATGTAGAGATGTTGTTGGACAATGAATACATGAAGTTTGGAGGTTCATATCATCAATCATCCGTCCTATAACATCCTCCGATCTACCGAATCAGGTCAGATTTCCTAGAAATCTAGTTTTGGGGAATTTGGGTGTTTTGGTTGTTTTCGTCCGATTAATCCGATTTAACTTAGGATTATGATGTATTGATGAATATTTAGATGTATTATATCTTTTCCCTTGTTATTCCATGGTTGGATCGTATCGATTTGTTATTTGGGTCGAGTTCTTGACCGACGCCTTAAAGGTGTCCGGTAAAATGTCTTAGAGGGGTTTTCGGGCGTTCTACGATTATTCTTCCTCGTATGATCGATGATTTATTGATTATATATTGTTAGGGTCGAGTTTCTTGCGAAGAAACCGAGTTGAACCCTTCCGTTCGTTGTCGTCTTTCTTTTCGATTGCATCGGGCGTTCGAAGCTTTCCGGTTGAGCCGTGTTCGTCGGGATACTTGCGTGCTGATTTTGAGGCAAGTACCTTGTCCATATTTTTCTTGTTTTGTGGATATGATGATTGGTGATCGTCTTGGTTTGTTTGTTTGTTTGAAATGAGTTTTCAAAAGATTTGGTTAGCCTTGTTAAAAGCCCTCTTTCAAAACCGTGTGTGTTTTGTGATTGGTGTGATTCGTGAACGAGTATGTGAATCTTATGGATATATTTGGTGTTGATGATGCACTTGGTATTTGCGTGTGGATGTATATTGTTTCATTTCGGTGCATTGTGGTTTGACGTGTTGTTTTACTGAGTGTTTGATGCCTCTGGGTGAATTGTTTGGATATCCTTGGTGTGATATGTTACTCGTGCTTGAGATTATTTCGCTAGCCAGCTCGGGGGGTCCGACGGGATCACGGAGTGGGATTCGTGGCTTCGTCCCGGTCCTAGGCGACGTGTGGTGCTTGAGTATTTCGCTAGCCAGCTCGGGGGGTCCGACGGGATCACGGAGTGGGATTTGTGGCTTCGTCCCGGTCCTAGGCGATACGTGTACATATTTTGTGAATGTGTTTGCTCACCTCGGGAGGGTTCGACGGTACCATGGAGGGAATTCCAATGGCTTCGACCTGGGTTCACGAGTGAAACTTCACCGCTACGTGTGTATATTTTGTGATTGTTTTTCGCTCACCTTGGGAGGGTCCGATGGGATCACGGAGGGAATTCCATTGGCTTCGACCTGGATTCACGAGTGCGGTTGCTTATGTTTTGTGAATGTGTTTGCTCACCTCGGGAGGGTTCGACGGGGCCACGGATGGAATTCCATTGGCTTCGACCTGGATTCACGAGTGAAACTTCACGGGTGCGTGTGTATTTTTTGTCCGTCGAGGACGCGTGACGTGGGTTTCAACCCTATGTATTATTGTCGGTTTTCTATTTGCGAAAACAAAACCTTTGGGCTGTGACCTGTGACCCTGTTGATTTTTGGAAAGATAAGGATTTGATAATCCTAAGTTGTTTTCTATCAAAACTCTCGATGGCATTTAAACGGTTTTATAAATTGTTTTCCCTTGATTTGTGACCTTTCGGTTTTAGAATGTTTTACCAAACTCTTGCCTCGGGAAGTACTTTTCGTCACGTTTGGATTTTTAAGGATTTCCGGTTATTGTTATTCTTGGAACTTGAATTATATGGCTCGTATTTGCACTTTGTATTTGCACTAGCAAAACAGTGGAGTTTTGCTAACCCCCGAGTATTCGGGGGGTGGATGTCTATTTTTGCATTTAGGTTTTTGGAGCATAGCACAGGGTCGGCACGAAGGATGATGAAATATGAACGATACTAATCACACGAGGATCCGTTGATGTCGTATTGGTCTAGTTGTATTTTCTTTTCCGCTGCAGTATCTTTTCCCCGTTGTACGGGAGTTTATTGTATTTTGACCCCTGCGTGGGTAAGTGTTTGTAATTGAGTTGTAAGTATTTATTGAAAGACCAAATCGGTCTACTGAGTCATTTTAACCTTAAAGGCATGGTTGAGTTGTTATATGTTGTTACCAGCCTGGTAGATCCTTGAGGAAAGGTTCTACGGCGTGTAATATCCCTGAGCGGATTGGGGGTGTTACATCGCGTTGCTGCGGCTTCCCCCCGTCGTTGGCTGGGGTTCGGACTGAACCAGGATATGGTGTCCGGCGGTTCGGAGAGCGGCTTTCTTCGATGTACCGGCGGATGTCATGATTCTGAAGGTTTTCTTTGAAGTGCAGTGAGTGTCACTTCAAGTATCTGCCCCGAGAACAGTGAGTGTTCTTCGGGACGGTAGGAATATAAATTTGAGGGTTAGATCCCCTTCCTCTAGCGCCAATTGTTGCTACCCAAAATATTATCCGGAGATAGATATTGCTGGAATTGATGGATAGCAAACAAATGCAAGAGCACTTCCGTGAGAAAGATAAATAACACAAGATTTGCCGGGGTTGTTAGTCCCGGGCTTGAATGCTCTCGCGAGATATTATTAATACTAATATTCGGGGATACAAGTACTAATGTAAGAATACAATTACAATGAGTGTAAAGATTCTTGTTATCTTATCTAGTGAGCGTGTAGATTGCCGGAAGAACCAGATTTGATGCTCTGTGAGTTCTTGTAACAAAGGTGATGAACAGTCGCGGCGGTGAGAGATCGACCGTCTCTCACGGCGAGTATTTAGCTGGATGCTTGGGCTCATGGGCTTATGAATCTCTTGGAATCTGTCTAGTGGAGACTTGCTGCCTCTGCCGATCGTCTTCTGGACGAGATATTCGGAGGGAGAAGTCTTGAGATAGATTCCGGCAAGAAAGCAGGGAGCTTGATGATATGTATGTTCTAATGTATTTCTGTTGTTGGTGGAATGAATTCCGAACCGTAGGTCAAATGAGTTGGGAACCTTTTTCCAGGAGGAGGAGGTTCTCTATTTATAGGACATGGATGTGCCGGGCGATCGCCTTTTCCGCATTATAATAATAGGGCGATCGTCTTTTAGCACGTGGGCATGTCTCCTTAAAGTCTGCAGGAGTTCTTGGCGATCAGTATGCAGTCCAATGGGGAGCTCGCACGCGCCCCTGAAAGTTGCTTTATCACGGGTGTTCCCACTGACAACTTTCGGCGCGCCTGCCGGTAGGTGAGGTAGGTGACAGGCTGTGGTCAAAGGTCTTGTCCGTCAGCAAAAGATCTTGTCTGTCAGCGAAGATCTCGTATGTCAGCGCCTTTGGTGGATCTGCACGTGGGTGCTTTTCTGAGATCCAATCCTCGATGACTTTGACGGGCGATCGTCTCTGCTCGGGGCGTAGGTCGATTGCCCTTAGCCGGTCACTAGAGTAGATCGCCAGATGCCAAAGGGCGATCGCCTTGGGAGTCGATCGCTAGGTTCCTGATGGTGGTCTGATATCTTCGACTTGACGAGCTAGCCATAGTTTGACTGGAGTTGACTTGGTCGCTCGGCCTTATAGTCGATCGCCTGTCGGGATGGATAAATCTTGACACAACATATATAATCCATAGAATATGTTTAAAAACATCATTTAACCATAATCGATCCATCAAAAACGGATGAAAAACAAGATCAAGGACAAATCCCCCAAAAAGTCAATTTGAAGGAAATCAAGAAATATACTTCGATTCGACGAAGAACAATGGATTAAATGATGTCAAACTCAAGAATACTACCAAGATTAATCATATCCATCATGAATTAATCAATAATACGAAACGAATCGGACAAAAACGCAAAAACCCCCAAATTCACGAAATTAGGGTTCTAAGGAAGGTTACCTTGATTCGCTGGATCAAAGGATGATAACGGATGATTGATTGATGATATGAACTCAAGAACTTCATGGATTTGTTGTTAAACAACATGGCTCCATGGTAAGATCACCCCCAGCCGCGGAAGAGAAGGAGAAGAAGGAGAAAAATGGCCAAAAACCCGTGTGCAGGCCATAAATAAGCCGCGGTGTGCAGCCGCGCACAGGCCCAAAAATGGCTCCCAGTGGTCGGCAGTGTGCCGCGGCTCGGCCGGAGTGTGCCGCGGCACCCGGTACAGTCGGTTTGGCCGAAAAATGCCACAGAGTGTGCCGCGGCCCTGCCGGCATGTGCCGCGGCTCACTGCGGCCTGCTCGGCCAGGAGCTGCCGAGCACTCCCGGCCGTGACTCGGCCAGAAGCTGCCGAGCACTACCGGCCGTGACTCGGCCAGTCCGGCCTGGGCCCAGATTGCCCGGCCATGACTCGGCCGGGGCCAACTCCGACGGCCCGAACGACCCCGAAACCCGAACCTGAATACGAATCGATGGTACGGTTACGACGTACTCGCAAAGACGAATCTAAGATCTAAGAGAACACACAATTCCGACCACCCGAAGGCTCGGAATTCAACAACGGAAATAATTACCCAAAACTTTAGGAAATTACAAAAATGGCCAAAAACGTCCGAAAATCACGATACGCGATCGAAACACCAAACCAAAGCTCGAAACATGAATAATAACATCAAATGAACTTACGAGAAACTCGAAACAACAGTTTCGGACGAGATTCGCAAGAATCGAGCTCAAGTGCGGAAAAGTCGCTAAAAAGCTCGGAACTCAACAAAACGATACCGAAACGAACTCGGATGACAAAAAGTGCAGAATTAATCATTCTCGAAATGACGAAACAGTCATGCGCGAGTCGTCAAAACGGACTTCCGCCAAAAAAAGAAATTTACCGAAATTCGAAATTGCGGATATTACATTCTACCCTCCTTAAAAGAAGTTTCGTCCCGAAACTTAAAACAAGTATGGGGGAGCAATATACACGCCAGGAAAACTCGACGAGATACACAAAAATAGAAACCTCGCGCCCAACGGCGAAACGCTGCAAGAAACGCAAAGAGACATACGGCGTGAAAACACGCTCCACGACGACCAACACAACGTCGCCGTTAGGAATATAATAAAACCAACAAATGACAAGCGTCATCAAACGGATAATATAGCCAAGTCAATTATCCGACAATCACAAAACACAACGAACGAAAGTCAGTATGATTGACCAACCTGTAACAACCCAAAAACAGTGGCTATTACAGTGCCGTGGACTCCTACTGGGACCCACCAGGCGATATCACAATATACATTTAACATCTGACAACGTGGCACCATACCACAACATTTATCAAAACCCCGGTGTGGAGCATGAGTTATTCATATCTTTAAATACGGGCAAACAAACACAGGATCCAAATTCGGTACAGACCATATGACGATGGACAGTGTAATACCCACGATTTTCGTTCCGGTTATTTTGGATTTTTTTCGGATATTTCCCGGTTGTCGAGTTCCGGTATTATTTTCTCGACAACTGATTTTGGCGTCTAAGACCGTAGGTGATGATTTGTTATCCATTTTTTTTCATTTCGGACCGATGATGTTGTCCCCGAGTATTTTGTCGTGTTCGTTCCGTGCGATTTCGGAAAATCGAGTCGTCGAATCATGGTGGTCGGACACTGGCCGGACGGTTGGGGACGGTGGCCGGGCCTGCAGTAATTGGCCGGACGAGTGCGAATTGGCCGGGCGGCGGCAGGAACCGCGTAAGCGCACGCTACGGCCGGAAAGTAGCGCACGCTACGGCCAGGAGGCAGCGCACGCTATGGCCGGTTGGCTGCGCGCGCTAGTCGGCCGAGGCAGTAAGGGCAGAAAGGTTCTGGACTGGGGAGATCGGCAGGTAGCGCACGCTACTGCCGGACACTGCGCACGCTACGGCCTGAAGGCTGCGCACGCTACCTGGCCGAGCCAGGAAGTCTCTGGAATGTGGCTGGGCCGACAGCGCACGTGTTCAGCGCATGATGGCGGGCCCGGCCGAACATTCTCGATCATGACCGCCCGCTAGCGCACGCTAGCTCGGCAGTCTAGCGCACGCTAGACTGCACCAGTATAAATATTACCGAGCAGTCCTGTTTGCACTCATTTTTCATTTTCTCCCTTTCTCTTCCGCGGCTGGGTCATTGTAGATCATGAAGGCATGTTATTATACAACTAATCCACGAAGTTTTGGAGCATATATCATCGACTAATCACTCCATAACATCCTTCAATCCAACGAATCAAGGTTAGTTTTCTTAAAATCCTAGTTTTGGGAAAAATTGGGGATTTTGTTGATTTCGTCCGTTTGATTCGTTATATCTTAGAATAGTGAGGGATTGATGATTATTAAGTTGTTTTATACCAATTTCCTTGTTGATCCATGGTTCGATTGTTATAGATTCTTCGTTTTGTTGAGTTCCTAATCGGTGCCTTGAAGGTGTCCGGTGAAAATCCTTAGAGGGGGGTTTTGGGCGTTCTACGATTAATCTTCCTCGTAAGATCGTTGATTTTGACGGTATTATGTTAGGGTCAGGTTCCTTGCGAAGAACTTGAGTCAGAACCCTTCCGTTCGCCGTTTCCCGATCGGTTATGTTACCGTCGTGCTCACGGGAGGGTTGTGGGCATTCGAGGTTTCTGGTTGAGCCATGTTCACGGAGTGTCCGGTATCGACTATCGAGGCAAGTATCTTGCCCATACATTACGTGTTTTGTGAATATGATGGTTGAAAGTTGACGAGACGTGCTAAACAAATTGTTTACAACCATTTTTCTAAAGAATCGTTATAACTATAATCATGGTTTTATTTAAAGAGGATTCTTGTGTTCGGGAATTAATGTGCTTAATTGACTATACGTATTGGTGTCGAGTATAGGATCACATTATTTTCGAGTGATGCCATTATGTGTGATTTTGTTGTTGGTAAGTTAAAGGTCAATCATTTTGTTAAGAATTTGTGTGGAGTCATGCGGATGTGTGTGAATGTGTGAACTCGTGTGATATTGGTTGTGTCGATTGGTGCTGTTTAGATGGTGTGTTTCTTTGTGGATAGTATAAATTTTGGGTCGTGAGTATGTGTTGGATAATATGGCCATTTTAGCAAAATACCTCGACTATATATATTGTGATTGACTCTTGAGTATTGCGGTTTTGGAAATGTAAATTGATGAGAGTTGTAAGGTTTTTCTCGGGTACTCTCACTCAGGGATTGACTCGACGGGGTCACACGGGGACCTGGTGGCTTAGCGGCTGGACCGGGTCGCGAGAGTTACTTCGAGTGGGCATTCTCACCTGGGGATTGCTCGACGGGGCACACAGGGACTTGGTGGCCTTACGGCGGGACCGGAGGGCTGGACCGGGTCGCGAGAATTGCCGGAGTGTTTGTACTGTTGATTAATTGTGATATGTCCGGAGTATCACAATGCTTGTTGCCCGGAGTCGAGAGACATTATATATCGAGTCTTGGTGTTTGGCTAAAATGGCATAAACTTAATGTGTTATGTGTAATGTATTTTTGGGAAGTGAATTGACTGGAATGAATTGGGTTGTGAACCCCGTGTTTTGTTAATCGGATTTGCATTTTTGGAAAATGAATATTGGGGCGGTGACCCTAAGTGGCTTTTGAAGAATTAAGAACTTTACTATCGCAAATGTTTTCGAAAACTCCCGAGATTTGAAAATGTTTTCAAAGTGCTTTCTTGTTTTGGTTTCTACTTTCAAGACTTGAACTATTTCAATTATCAAATAGCTCGGGAAGTCTTTTGTTGTATTCTCGGAATGTGTTTTGTATGGCTCGTATTTGCACTTTATACTTGTACTAGCAAAACAGTGGAGTTTTGCTAACCCCCGAGTATTCGGGGGTGGATGTCTGTTTTTTGCATCCAGGTACGTGCAGGTTTGGGAGCAAAACACAGGATCGGCGCGAAGGATGATGGAAGACGAACGATACTAATCATACGAAGGCCAGTGTTGGATACAGTCAGTCCGAGTTTGTGTATGGTCTTTCTTCTGTCGTACTTTTGGTTTGTGAGTGTATTTTACCCTTGTACGGGTACGAGTCGAGAAGGAAATGTGTATTTTTGACTTGTATGTTAGTGACGAAAGACCAAGTTGGTCTACGGATTTGGTATTTTATCATGTCGGTATGTAATTTATTGTGTAGTTTTGATGTCTAGCCTGGTGGATCCTCACGGAGAGGGTCTGCGGCGTGTAATATTCCCGGTTTGATTCTGGGGGTGTTACATTTATGGTATCAGAGCTTAGGTTGCGGAAACCTAGGCTGTCGGGTCCAGTCGGGTATTATCGTGTCTTATTCGGCAGATTGTGTCTGTCTAAGTCGTGTCGCGACGCGTCGTCTGTGATGTCGGCCGTGATTAGTATCGAGGTGCAGCCATCATCTTCGTGCGACCTGTGGATGTAAGTCTCCCTACTATATTGTGCCTTGTGATATATGAGCTTGTATGATTTTTTGTTATGATGTGGAGTTAAAGGTGATTTGTGAGTATGTGGCCTATGTTGTTTGATTTTCGTATGATGACCTCAAGGTCAAAAATTTTGGAGAAATCCAACTATCGATATTTTATTTTCATTTGATATCATAAGTTTTCAAAACACAATTTTTGAACCCAAGTGAAGTTTACAAAATGTAGACAAGACGTGACTCTCGTTTTCAACTTATCGGCTTTATGGCTGTTAGTCAAGAAATACGTGATGATGTTCTTGTTGTTCGGGCAGTGTTGCCAGTTTTAGATTAAAACAGTGACGTGAACGCTAAGTCATTCGGTATGAGTTAAGACAGCTCTGTTTATTAATAGACGAGATTTCGATCTTAGATGACAGTTGTCCTTTGATGGTTGCTCGCGAAGTGTTGTAAGCATGTGAATCGATGACATTTAGATTCATATGATGTCGTTGTTCATTTGTAACTATCGGTTTTAGTAATGTCGTATATATATTCGTAATCACGTGCTAAATCTGAGCTGTTAGCGCACGCTAAGTACAAGGCTAGCGCGCGCTAATGTGACATGAGTAGCGCACGCTAATGTTGTTGTAATGCGCGCTAATGCATCATGAATAGCGCACGCTAAATAATTGTTGTAGCGTGCGTTAGTTAGCTGGGACAGAGGATGTGGAACCGCATTTTAGCCGTTAGGTCTAACTTTCTACAGTCAGTCGTCTGTGACTGTATTCTATGTGCGTTGTCTAGAGATGACGACCGTTTTATGTGTACGAGTGTTGTGACCTTTCATTCACGCTAAGTGATAATTGATTTTGTTCGGTGAGCTGATAAATTATGTCTGCTGTGTATGTGTGTTCGAAACGTTTTCCTAAAACTTTCATAAGTTTGTGAAAGTTGCAGAAATCAATTTTTGAAACTAATTTGACGTTGCGATTAAGACGGCGGCTTTGTATGAACTATGGAAATTGTTTGAAATTTGCGAGCCGGCCTAGGATTCTCAAATAAAATCTCGACGGTATTGAAAGAGTTGTTTTAAAATACCTTGAACATTTTGTAAAATGTTACCGTCGTTGATTCTTGTGTAGTGTTGGGAGAATTTTCAGAAATGACTTTAACGTACTATTGTATTTTCGAATAATTCGAGTACATGATTTTCAAAAATCTTTCACATCATAAAATATTTTTTTTCAAAAACCAATACGATTTCTTTTTCAAAAATATATAGTGAAAGATGAAAAATCTCACTCGATGTAAAGTTCAAACTCGGATTTGGAAATGTTAGAGTATGTAGGAATGGTTTGATGATCTTGCATGGCTAACTTGTTGGTTGTTAACGGTGATGGTGATGAGTAAAGGCATGACGATTTTGATAACGCCGGTTACAAGGAATTATTATTTTGGCAAATGATTTCAAATGAGGCAGTTAGAGTATGTTGATTACAAGTTTTGATGAAGTAACCCGAGGTACCAAAAGTACTTTTAAAGTTTATTTTGAATAACATACAAATTCAAAGATTTTCTTTAAAGGGATACCTCGTGGATTTTATTTGCGAGTTGTTATTGGTTACCTTATGTGATATGTCATGCTAAGTTGGTACTTTAGCATATTTGTTTTTGCGAAGTGGTGCAATCGTATTGAGTGAGAATCCGCTTAGTATGCCGAGGGACAGCGGACGCGACCGTGACCGCGGTACAGTTGGTGATGGAGACTAGATGCGGGACCAAGAGGATATGGCCGGGAAGGTTGATATTCAAACACTTCATTTCGATGTTTAGGTTTCGGGGACGAAACCTCTTTTAATGGTGATATGATGTAATGCCCGCATTTTTTTTCTTTCTTCTTCTCGTTTCTGTTTTGTTCGACCGTATTGAGGCGATTGTGTTCGTTAATGCTTCTGACCTTGTGTTGTTTCTCTCATTTGTCATTCGAGCGAGTTCTGATATTGTTCCAAATTGATGTGCATATCGTTGTGATCTTTCCATGTTCGGATCGATTTCTTGTGAACCGTGTTCGAAACTAACACCTCATGCTTCCTACAAGTTATTGATGTCTTGATTTGAGGTATGCTTCAAAGGTTATCGTTGTTGTTCGATCATCGCTATTCGTTCGTCGTTGTCCAATCATTATCGTTTGACCTCGAAATCGTGATTATTGTACATCTGGGCCATTTTGCGATTTCCATAAGTGTTGGGAAACTGTCTTCGTATTTGATCTTCCAAATCTGTGAGTTATTGGAATTTCATACCTTTCAGCGTTGGGATCGTGATTTGATTTTTGTATTGCTCGGTTTTATCAACCGCAGCGATTCATGCCCGTTGCTTTTCGTAAGCATTCTTGCGTATTGAATCGGATCGTAGTGGCTTTATACTGCATGGAGTTCTGGTGTGTTGTCGAAAGTCGCCTTGCTTTTGTTTTAAGTTTCGGGACGAAACTTATTTTTAGGGGGGTAGAATGTAATACCCACGATTTTCGTTCCGGTTATTTTGGATTTTTTTCGGATATTTCCCGGTTGTCGAGTTCCGGTATTATTTTCTCGACAACTGATTTTGGCGTCTAAGACCGTAGGTGATGATTTGTTATCCATTTTTTTTCATTTCGGACCGATGATGTTGTCCCCGAGTATTTTGTCGTGTTCGTTCCGTGCGATTTCGGAAAATCGAGTCGTCGAATCATGGTGGTCGGACACTGGCCGGACGGTTGGGGACGGTGGTCGGACGGCTGCAGCCTTTGGCCGGACGAGTGCGAGCTGGCCGGGCGGTTGCGGCGAACCGGCGTAGCGCACGCTTCGGCCGGAAAAGTAGCGCCTTCTGACCGGGAGGCGGCCTGCACGCTATGGCGGTTGGCTGCGCGCGCTAGTCGGCCGAGGCGAAGGTCGAAAGGTTACGGGTCGGGAGATCGGCGGGTAGCGCACGCCATCGCCGGACACTGCGCCGCCTTCTGGCTTTGAAAGGCTGCGCACGCGACCTGGCCGAGCCAGGAAGTCTCTGGAATATGGCTGGGCCGACAGCGCACGTGTTCAGCGCATGATGGCGGGCCCGGCCGAACATTCTCGATCATGACCGCCCGCTAGCGCACGCTAGCTCGGCAGTCTAGCGCACACTAGACTGCACCAGTATAAATATTACCGAGCAGTCCTGTTTGCACTCATTTTTCATTTTCTCCCTTTCTCTTCCGCGGCTGGGTCATTGGAGATCATGAAGGCATGTTATTATACAACTAATCCACGAAGTTTTGGAGCTTATATCATCGATTAATCACTCCATAACATCCTTCAATCCAGCGAATCAAGGTTAGTTTTCTTAAAATCCTAGTTTTGGGAAAAATTGGGGATTTTGTTGATTTCGTCCGTTTGATTCGTTATATCTTAGAATAGTGAGGGATTGATGATTATTAAGTTGTTTTATACCAATTTCCTTGTTGATCCATGGTTCGATTGTTATAGATTCTTCGTTTTGTTGAGTTCCTAATCGGTGCCTTGAAGGTGTCCGGTGAAAATCCTTAGAGGGGGGTTTTGGGCGTTCTACGATTATTCTTCCTCGTAAGATCGTTGATTTTGACGGTATTATGTTAGGGTCAGGTTCCTTGCGAAGAACTTGAGTCGGAACCCTTCCGTTCGCCGTTTCCCGATCGGTTATGTTACCGTCGTTTCCGCCGGAGGGTTGTGGGCATTCGAGGTTTCCTGGTTGAGCCATGTTCGTCGGAGTGTCCGGTATCGACTATCGAGGCAAGTATCTTGCCCATACATTACGTGTTTTGTGAATATGATGGTTGAAAGTTGACGAGACGTGCTAAACAAATTGTTTACAACCATTTTTCTAAAGAATCGTTATAACTATAATCATGGTTTTATTTAAAGAGGATTCTTGTGTTCGGGAATTAATGTGCTTAATTGACTATACGTATTGGTGTCGAGTATAGGATCACATTATTTTCGAGTGATGCCATTATGTGTGATTTTGTTGTTGGTAAGTTAAAGGTCAATCATTTTGTTAAGAATTTGTGTGGAGTCATGCGGATGTGTGTGAATGTGTGAACTCGTGTGATATTGGTTGTGTCGATTGGTGCTGTTTAGATGGTGTGTTTCTTTGTGGATAGTATAAATTTTGGGTCGTGAGTATGTGTTGGATAATATGGCCATTTTAGCAAAATACCTCGACTATATATATTGTGATTGACTCTTGAGGATTGCGGTTTTGGAAATGTGAATTGATGAGAGTTGTAAGGTTTTCTCGGTACTCTCACTCGGGGATTGACTCGACGGGTCACACGGGGACCTGGTGGCTTAGCGGCCGGACCGGGTCGCGAGTTACTTCAGTGGGCATTCTCACACAGGGCTTGCTCGGCAGGGCACACGGGGACTTGGTGGCCTTACGGCGGGACCGGAGGGCTGGACCGGTCGCGAGAATTGCCGGAGTGTTTGTCTTGTTGATTAATTGTGATATGTCCTAGTATCACAATGCTTGTTGCCCAGTCGAGAGACATTATATATCGAGTCTTGGTGTTTGGCTAAAATGGCATAAACTTAATGTGTTATGTGTAATGTATTTTTGGGAAGTGAATTGACTGGAATGAATTGGGTTGTGAACCCCGTGTTTTGTTAATCGGATTTGCATTTTTGGAAAATGAATATTGGGGCGGTGACCCTAAGTGGCTTTTGAAGAATTAAGAACTTTACTATCGCAAGTGTTTTCGAAAACTCCCGAGATTTGAAAATGTTTTCAAAGTGCTTTCTTGTTTTGGTTTCTACTTTCAAGACTTGAACTATTTCAATTATCAAATAGCTCGAAGTCTTTTGTTGTATTCTCGGAATGTGTTTTGTATGGCTCGTATTTGCACTTTATACTTGTACTAGCAAAACGGTGGAGTTTGCTAACCCCAGTATTCGGGTGGATGTCTGCTTTTGCATCCAGTGCGTGCGGGTTTGGGAGCAAAACACGGGATCGGCGCGAAGGATGATGGAAGACGAACGATACTAATCATACGAAGGCCGGTGTTGGATACGATCGATCAGAGTTTGTGTATGGTCTTTCTTCTCGTACTTTTGGTTTGTGAGTGTATTTTACCCTTATGCAGTGCAGTCGAGAAGGAAATGTGTATTTTTGACTTGTATGTTAGTGACGAAAGACCAAGTTGGTCTACGGATTTGGTATTTTATCATGTCGGTATGTAATTTATTGTGTAGTTTTGATGTCTAGCCTGGTGGATCCTCACGGAGAGGGTCTGCGGCGTGTAATATTCCTGGTTTGATTCTAGGGGTGTTACAGACAGTACCTAACAAATCTTAGTACATTCATCCGACACAAAAATAAAAATGAAAGTCACAATAAAACATAACCGAACAACCAAAAGACTCGGGCCCCCCGAAATAGCATACATCAGAATCCTCCGTCGCCATTGTGCTCCTCCTGTGCCTTGCCCTTTCCTCGCCCTGAAATACAAGTATTTCGCCCCAAACCACAGGGTCAGCTATACATGATAATAATTCTCATGATATTATACAATTCATATATATAACGATCTCAAAGAAATCCACCGACTACTGAATATACCCCGAAGGCGTATAAACAATCAGTCCCAACTGTCGAATATAACCTAATATACGAACGACCATATACTATGGCTCAAGACGGACGTCACAGTACGCCCGATACGGAAATGTGTCCGTGTACATGTCCACCCCGTATACGGAATCCAGAATATACGTGGGACGATGTACCTAATTAGCCTCACGAACTACGTCTCGTGTGCACGATCTAAATGCGGAAAACCTCCACGCATGATCATCAAGTGCTCGGCTAAAAATCCTACACATAACCAATCGGCGCGCAGATATGACTCAGAGATGTCACGATACAACATGACAACGAAACTCAACGAATTACACTTTTACTAAGGAATCGAACAACTCACCGAAGTGTCAACAAAGCTCAACAATATCAAGGGTCCAAAAGTAACAAACTTGGGAATACAATCCCACGATGAAAATGGGACATCATTAAGAACAACCTCAAGTCACAAGACACAAGTTTATAGGTGTTTTATATACACGAAATGCATAATCATCATAAGAATCCACACATCATTATAACCAAGCAAGATAACTTGCCTCAATTCCGTGGATGAATAATCCTTCTTTGAATGGTCAAACGAACGGTATCCTCGTCTAACAATACTCACGTGAACAAGCACCTTGAATGAAATGTAATTCATTCAACAACACATTTGTACGATAATGGTATTATTACATAAATAATATTCGTAATTTTACTTGAATAAATCAATCATCCTATTGATCATTTTAATGTTCTTATTACAAATCATTGTATGTTTATCATGTTCGTTCACATATTCTAACCTTAATGTCAAATACTTGATGTCTAGTTTATCATCAATGTAATATCGTGAAAATATCTTTTCAAATCATCGACACTTCTAATTACGATATAAGTTTGTGTTTAATTACGTTCTTCATTATTTTACCAACGATTACATTCAAAACTTGATTACTATATGAAACATAAGTTTAAGTTTTTAGTGTATTAAGAACATCATCTTAATTTACGTTTCTTAATACGCCCGGATTAATGAAATGGAATTCGGCTACTCATCTACCGCATTTGTATCATCATTTTCAACACAATCCTCTTAAGAACATTATCAATCTATTAATGTAGTAATTAACACCCTTTAATGAAATCGATAAATTCGAACATATGAAGATTACAACTTCCTTCTATCAACATTCATTGTTTTACTTTGAAAAATTTATTAAAAGCCTAGTTATATCATTGGATACTTGAAATTTTTGAAGTAACTTCATCCATCTAACAAAGATCATCTACAAAGAGTTAACATAATCTTTCCAACAATTTCATTACAAAGGTTTTAGAGGCCAAAATCATGTTTCCATACTACCTTCAAGAATCAATAGAATGTTCAAGACAAATTTAACATTTCTCACTTTTAATCATTAAGGATATCATCCCTAACATGTTCCTAGTGTTGAGACTATAATTAACTTCCAATTATCATGTTATACATCAGGTTTTTAAGTATATCATTATCAACACAATCACATTATGAAGTCATTTACAACAAGAAGTAACACTAATACCTTCAATGTTATTCTTCACTTAGTTTGAGCATGATTCAATTAACTTATCATGTTTGTACTAGTTTAAACTAACATTATGTGAAGTATTTATCTACTAACATCATCATAAGCATGGAATTGATATGAGTTAAAGAAAGACCAACCTTAAAATGAAGAACAACACCAACACTTCAAGGGATACACTTCAATCTCTAGCTCTCCAAGTCACCAATCAAGTGTTGAAGCTCCAACACAAGTTAGGAAGGCTTAGAAATGAAGTTGGAGGGGAAAAGAATCGTTCCTCAGTTGGGAGGTTGAAAAGGGTCGAGTAGGAAGTGAATGGCATGTCATACTTTTATAATCTGAGCTTGACATTACGTACGTTAACGAACGTGGTTAACGTACGTTATAGCCCTTACGTACGTAATCTTGTGATCATTACGTACGTAACCAATTTCATCAAATCTCACTGCCTCAAAACACGCAATTTGTTACGTACGTAACTATGTAGCTATTACGTACGTAATAGCCGTTGACTTGGCTGTCGCGATCGACTCCCGACCACCTACCCCTGCTCGGCCCCACCCGCCGAAAGGCGGATTGCTGGAGGATCTTCCGCATTACGTACGTTAACGTATTGATGTTACGTACGTAAGGCGACCTTCATAGCGTACGTTATGAAGACAGGTTAACGTACGTTAAGTACTATAACAAGCATAAATGGAATTTTCCCAATATCACCCAACAACTAATATAGTATGAATGACCATGAATCCAACTTAACATAATTAGTCGATACTTGCTACAATATCACAGATATGGTGCGAAAACACTAGACTTAAATCATGAAATACAATATTAAAGGCGAGGGTATTACATACTCCCCCCCTTAAAAGGAGTTTCGTCCCCGAAACTAAGGGATAAACAGTTCGGGGTATTTCTCTCGCATGCTATCTTCGGTCTCCCACGTAACTTCCTCGACTCCATGTCTTGACCACTGAATTTTTAATAAGGGAATTGTCTTGTTCCTCACCTGTTTAATTCTTCTCTCGAGTATCTGCACAGGCCTTTCTTCATATGAATGGTCGTCGGCTATTTCGACCTCGTCGAATTGAATAACGTGACTTGGATCAGCAACATACTTCCTTAACTGAGATACATGGAATACGTTGTGAATCCGACTCAAAGCTGGTGGTAATGCTAAACGATAGGCTAGGTCGCCTACTCGTTCCAGGATCTCAAACGGACCAATATACCTTGGGCTCAATTTGCCTCTCTTCCCGAATCGGAAAACACCTCTGGTAGGAGATACTTTGACCAGTACATGGTCACCAACTTCAAACTCGAGTGGTCGTTGACGATTATCTGCATATGATTTCTGGCGGCTTTGGGCCGTCAATAGATGGCTCTTGATCAGGGAAATCTTCTCGTGGGCTGCCAATAACATATCAGATTCCGTACCAATAGATTCAGATAATTCGTCCCAGCACAAAGGGGACCTACAACGACGACCATACAATGCTTCATAAGGTGCCATCATGATCGAGGCGTGCCAGCTATTATTGTATGTGAATTCTACCAACGGCAGTTGGGCTTCCCAGTCAGGCTTCCAATCAAGAGCACATGCCCTCAACATATCCTCTAAAGTTTGAATTGTCATCTCAGACTGACCGTCGGTCTGAGGATGAAAAGCCGTACTGAAGTTCAAATGTGTACCCATAGCACGATGAACCGCCTTCCAGAAGTGCGACACGAACCGTCCGTCCCGATCTGATACAATACTCTTAGGGGTGCCATGCAGTCTCACAATCTCTTTGATGAATAATTGGGCCAATCTCTCAGGGCCCCAAGTGTCCTTGATCTCCAAGAAGTGGGCTGATTTAGTCAATCGATCCACAACCACCCAAATCGTATTCATACCTCGACGGCTCGTCGGCAAACTAGTGATAAAATCCATCGATATGTCTTCCCACTTCCACTCGGGAATCAGAAGCGGTTTCATCATGCCTGCTGGTCGTTGATGCTCAATCTTGACCTGCTGACAAGTTAAACATTTCGAAACGAATTCGGCAACCTCCCGTTTCATGTTACCCCACCAATAATACGGCTTCAAATCCTTATACATTTTGTTTGATCCCGGGTGTATGGAATACGGGGTAGCATGAGCCTCCTTCAGAATAGTATTCCTCAACTCTTCGTCTGCTGGTACACACACTCGATTTTTAAAGCGTAACAGTCCATCCTCGTGAACCACAAATCCAGGGGCCTTCCCCTGATCGATTTCTCCTCGAATTCTGGATAAGAATGGGTCCGTCATCTGTTTCGTCCTGACTGTCTCATCAAGGGATGGTGAAATCTCAAGCATGCACAGTTGTCCCTGAATGCGTTGTATCCAGACCTCAATCTATGGTCTCATGAACTCTAATTGCAACTCCCTCTGGGCGGTCAAACGAGCTAGTATCTGCTCCTGCACCGTCTTGCGGCTCAAGGCATCAGCAACCACGTTTGCCTTGCCTGGATGATAAAGGATCTCAATATCATAGTCTTTGATTAGCTCTAACCACCTCATTTGTCTCATATTCAACTCCTTCTGGGTAAAAATATACTTCAGGCTCTTGTGGTCCGTAAAAATCTGGCAGGCAACTCCATACAGATAGTGGCGCCAGATTTTTAAAGCAAACACTACGGCTGCTAACTCCAAGTCATGAGTCGGGTAGTTGACCTCGTAAGGACGCAACTGTCTGGACGCATAGGCGATCACTTTCCCGTCCTGCATTAACACGCAGCCAAGGCCCTGCCTCGATGCATCGCTATATACCACGAATCCTTCCGTTCCTCTAGGTAGTACTAAAACAGGTGCTGAAATTAATCGACCTTTGAGTTCATCAAAACTTTGCTGACATGCTTCCGACCACAAGTACTTCTTATCTTTTCTCAACAAATTAGTCATCGGTTGAGCAATTTTGGAAAATCCTTCCACGAATCGTCTGTAATAGCCTGCTAGACCCAGAAAACTACGAACTTCCTTCACGTTCTTCGGGGGTAGCCAGCCTCGGATAGCTTCCGTCTTCTGTGGGTCTACTCTTACTCCCTCTGCTGATATCACATGACCCAGAAAAATAACTTCAGACATCCAGAATTCACACTTAGAAAATTTTCCATAGAGTTGTTCTCGCCTTAATGCGTCGAGAACACAGCGGAGGTGACACTCATGCTCCTCATGATCACGAGAGTAGACCAAGATGTCGTCAATAAAAACGACTACAAAACGATCCAGATAATTAATGAAAACCCGATTCATCAATTCCATGAATACTGCAGTGCATTAGTCGATCAAATGGCATGACAACGAACTCATAATGCCCATAGCGAGTGCGAAAAGCTGTCTTCGGGACGTCAGACTCTCGAATCCGCAATTGGTGGTACCCGGACCTCAAGTCGATCTTGGAAAATACAGCGGCTCCTTGGAGCTGATCCAATAGATCATCGATGCGAGGTAAAGGATATTTGTTCTTAATTGTTACTTTGTTCAGCTCCCGGTAATCAATACACAAACGCAGCGATCCGTCCTTCTTCCTTACGAATAACACCGGCGCTCCCCAAGGGGATGCACTGGGCCGAACGTATCCTTTCTCAGTTAATTCTTTGAGTTGTCTTTTCAACTCCTGCATCTCAGTCGTGGCCATACGATATGGTGCTTTCGAAAGCGGGGACGTCCCTGGCTCCAACCCAATGGTGAATTCCACCTCTCGCTGTGGGGGGTATTCCTGGAAGCTCGTCTGGAAATACGTCTGGATAATCTCGAACTACTGGAATATCAATCAATTTGACTGGACAGTCAGCTGTCTTAGTCATGTAACACCAATAACCAATGCATCCCTGGTTCAGTAATCTCATAGCCTTCATAGCGCTGATGACTCTCCCAGAATGATTGGGATTATCACCCCGAAAAATACACTCGACGCCATCATCCGATGTGACGGTCACCATTCGCTTACGGACGCTAAGCACGGCATCGTGACGATCCATCCAGTCGATACCCAAGATTACATCATCTTTAGGTAAATCAACTACAATTAAGTCGGACAACCACTCGCGGTTGTTCATGCTGTCAGACGATTACGTACTTCACGACTCCCAATAATTCTTCTACCATCGGGTAGACCAATTACATAAGGTTCACAATCGGTAACACGATTCAAATGCAAACGACTCAAACAAGAACTAGACAAAAAGGAGTGTGAAGCACCAGTATCAAAAAGAACACAAACGGGCTGAGAGTGGATCTCGAGAGTACCTGCAATCATGCTGGCTTCGGGATCATCGGCTTTCTTCATCTCGTAGACTCTGGGTTTTGCAACCCCGGAAGCAGGTGTAACAACTTGATTTCCACGGCCCATCCCTTTGTTCGCCCCGGTAGACTGGAAAGAAGCGGATGGAGGAGCACGTTCTGAGCAGAGGCATCTTTGGAGCAAGAGATTCTACTGGAGCACGCCCGAGTCCACCCCGGCAATAGCGATCACGATGACCTTTCTTCCCTCAAGTGTGACAGCAATGGCGGCTTCGGACACATGGAGCTGATATGCCCCTGGTCCCCACGGTTATAACACACGACAGGTGAGTGATTGCCCGAGAGTGCGTTCTGCCGGTTTCGGTGCCATAGGTGGCCGCTCGGAAGGATTTGGTACAGTGGGGTTTCTTGAATACCCCCAGTTCTTGTCTCCTTGGAGTGCAGTTCTGGATCTCTTGTTGGAAAAGCGAAATTTGCTTCTTGGAAATCTCCTTTGCAGTAAGTTCATACTCCAAAGCCTTCTCAATAAACTCCGGTAAGGTCGTACAGTGGTGATTGAGTAATTGCATCCTCATTCGGGGTTTAAGACTCTTGAGGAAATATTTGATCTTATCAGCTTCCGAACGGACAACTGACGTAGCAAAAGGGAGAAGTGCTTGGAATTTTTCGTCAATCGCTAACACATCCTCGTCCTCCCATGGGTCGGGGTTTAGTAACTCGGACAGTTTGGCTTCACGGAGGGGTGCAGGATAGTAACGATCTATCATAAGATTCTTGAATTCCTCCCAAGTACTCGCACCTTCGGCAGGCCTCACAGAAAGCCATCAAGTATGGGCACTCTTACTAAGGTAGTAGGCTACCACAGCAACTCGATTTTCTTCTGGGCACTCCACCATCTCGAACAGTTTCTCGAAATGCTCTATCCAGTGTACAATGTCGGCAGGCTCAGATGAGCCTTCAAAAGTCGGAGGTCGCTGACGTGATATGTCACTAATAATCCGGCTCACGATCCCGCCAGGCACCAGAGGCGGAGGCTGTTGTCCCTGCTGTTGACCAGTAGTATTCCTCTGCATAGTTTCCATCAGCTGACCCATTTGGGTCATCTGGGCCATCATGCCCTGCATCACGGTGTAAGGATCGACACGTGCATTCTCTCCGGTGTGGTGTGATTGGTCACTAGAAGGCGAATCAATGCCTGCGGAACTCTGTTCCACATTCGCGCGTCTGTTAGCTCGTGGTATCGGAATTCGGCCTCTTCCGCGGCCTCGTCCCCCTCTGCCACGACCTCTCAGGTTCCTTTCCATACTGAAAGAATCAAGTCACAAGTACAGTTCGATTTATCAATCATAATTCATGCTAAGTTATAGCAATAGGGAATTTCCTATCCAACAAAGCAGTTGTAAAGAATCACTGGCACTACAAATGTTACAGACTCAATATCGTATCAACATTAAGTCGAAACAATTCCAATCACATAATTAATTTAGGTTCTCCTCGAACAGATGAATTTTGCCTCATGGTAGCAAGATGCCAAGATAAGTAAGGAGACCAATACATCGTCAATATCATGCGAATAATCAAATTATGGTTCATGAGAACATACCGTATTCGACGGGTCAGGCGCTTGCACAGGTTACACGTGGCACGAAGTTTTCTTGATGCTATTTCGATTCTACAATGACTCAAAATAAAAACACACTCTCTGATACCATCTTACATGTGACCCAAAAGCAGTGGCTATTACGGTGCCGTGGACCCCTCAGGACCCACCGGGCGATATCACAATATACATTTAACATCGACAATGTGGCACCGTACCACAACATTTATCAAAACCGGTGTGGAGCATGAGTTATTCATATCTTTAAATACGGGCAAACAAACACGAGATCCAAATTCGGGCATGCACATATGACGATGGGACAAGACTAACAAATCTTAGTACATTCATCCGACACAAAATAAAAATGAAAGTCACAATAAAACATAACCGAACAACCAAAAGACTCGGGCCCCCCGAAATAGCATACATCAGAATCCTCCGTCGCCATTATGCTCCTCCTGTGGCTTGCCCTTTCCTCGCCCTGAAATACAAGTATTTCGCCCCAAACCACAGGGTCAGCTATACATGATAATAATTCTCATGACATTATACAATTCATATATATAACGATCTCAAAGAAATCCACCGACTACTGAATATACCCCGAAGGCGTATAAACAATCAGTCCCAACTGTCGAACATAACCAAATATACGAACGACCATATACTACGGCTCAAGACGGACGTCACAGTACGCCCGATCCAGAAATGTGTCCGTGCACATGTCCACCCCGTATACGGAATCCAGAATATACGTAGGACGATGTACCTAATTAGCCTCACGAACTACGTCTCGTGTGCACGATCTAAATGCGGAAAACCTCCACGCATGATCATCAAGTGCCCGGCTAAAAATCCTACACATAACCAATCGGCGCGCAGATATGACTCCAGAGATGTCACGATACAACATGACAACGAAACTCAACGAATTACACTTTTACTAAGGAATCGAACAACTCAACGAAGTGTCAACAAAGCTCAACAATATCAAGGGTCCAAAAGTAACGAACTTGGGAATACAATCCCACGATGAAAACGGGACATGATTAAGAACAACCTCAAGTCACAAGACACAAGTTTATAGGTGTTTCATATACAAGAAATGCATAATCATCATAAGAATCCACATATCATTATAACCAAGCAAGATAACTTGCCTCAATTCCGTGGATGAATAATCCTTCTTTGAATGGTCAAACGAACGGTATCCTCGTCTAACAATACTCACGTGAACAAGCACCTTGAATGAAATGTAATTCATTCAACAACACATTTGTACGATAATGGTATTATTACATAAATAATATTCGTAATTTTACTTGAATAAATCAATCATCCTATTGATCATTTTAATGTTCTTATTACAAATCATTGTATGTTTATCATGTTCGTTCACATATTCTAACCTTAATGTCAAATACTTGATGTCTAGTTTATCATCAATGTAATATCGTGAAAATATCTTTTCAAATCATCGACACTTCTAATTACGATATAAGTTTGTGTTTAATTACGTTCTTCATTATTTTACCAACGATTACATTCAAAACCTGATTACTGTATGAAACATAAGTTTAAGTTTTTAGTGAATTAAGAACATCATCTTAATTTACGTTTCTTAATACGCCCGGATTAATGAAATGGAATTCGGCTACTCATCTACCGCATTTGTATCATCATTTTCAACACAATCCTCTTAAGAACATTATCAATCTATTAATGTAGTAATTAACACCCTTTAATGAAATCGATAAATTCGAACATATGAAGATTACAACTTCCTTCTATCAACATTCATTATTTTACTTTGAAAAATTTATTAAAAGCCTAGTTATATCATTGGATACTTGAAATTTTTGAAGTAACTTCATCCATCTAACAAAGATCATCTACAAAGAGTTAACATAATCTTTCCAACAATTTCATTACAAAGGTTTTAGAGGCCAAAATCATGTTTCCACACTACCTTCAAGAATCAATAGAATGTTCAAGACAAATTTAACATTTCTCACTTTTAATTATTAAGGATATCATCCCTAACATGTTCCTAGTGTTGAGACTATAATTAACTTCCGATTATCATGTTATACATCAGGTTTTTAAGTATATCATTATCAACACAATCACATTATGAAGTCATTTACAACAAGAAGTAACACTAATACCTTCAATGTTAATCTTCACTTAGTTTGAGCATGATTCAATTAACTTATCATGTTTGTACTAGTTTAAACTAACATTATGTGAAGTATTTATCTACTAACATCATCATAAGCATGGAATTGATATGAGTTAAAGAAAGACCAACCTTAAAATGAAGAACAACACCAACACTTCAAGGGATATACTTCAATCTCTAGCTCTCCAAGTCACCAATCAAGTGTTGAAGCTCCAACACAAGTTAGGAAGGCTTAGAAATGAAGTTGGAGGGGAAAAGAATCGTTCCTCAGTTGGGAGGTTGAAAAGGGTCGAGTAGGAAGTGAATGGCAAGTCATACTTTTATAATCTGAGCTTGACATTACGTACGTTAACGAACGTGGTTAACGTACGTTATAGCCCTTACGTACGTAATCTTGTGATCATTACGTACGTAACCAATTTCATCAAATCTCACTGCCTCAAAACACGCAATTCGTTACGTACGTAACTATGTAGCTATTACATACGTAATAGCCGTTGACTTGGCTGTCGCGATCGACTCCCGACCACCTACCCATGCTCGGCCCCACCCGCCGAAAGGCGGACTGCTGGAGGATCTTCCGCATTACGTACGTTAACGTATTGATGTTACGTACGTAAGGCGACCTTCATAGCATACGTTATGAAGACAGGTTAACGTACGTTAAGTACTATAATAAGCATAAATGGAATTTTCCCAATATCACCAACAACTAATATAGTATGAATGACCATGAATCCAACTTAACATAATTAGTCAATACTTGCTACAATATCACAGATATGGTGCGAAAACACTAGACTTAAATCATGAAATACAATATTAAAGGCGAGGGTATTACACAACCCAACGGTACATCAATCGAAACGCGAGCCAATCGCTGAACCAATACCGAATTCCACCGCCCAAGGTTGGAAGATCGAAAACGAGACTAATTTCCCGAACTTAAGGGAATTACGAAGGAGTCTGAACATTCAACAATCACGAAACGAGATTAACAAAAACCGAACAATCAATGATCGAACCACCACGATCGAGTCAACAAAAAAATCGAATAATCATGTTCGGATCACGAAGAACAATAAGGTTCAACCGACAACTCCCGAAGTTCACATCTCGACTCGAGACGAAACATGATCCCGTGAAAACAACAAAATGTGCACTCACATAAGATCCACAGGAAAGGGAATAGCAATCGAAAAAAATCACAACGACAAATGAGTTATTCCGAAACAATACCGCACTCGTTCGATCAACAAAAGCAAGGGGCAGGACAAGCTCAGAAATGTCGACGAACATAAACGAGTCGACAGAGTCGAAAACACAAGAGTTCCAAATCCGATCCACTTCGAATAAAAGAACTAGTAGAACCAGATGATGTCACTCCCGAACAAGGTTCACAAGAATCGAACCGAACCCGAAAAGTCACGGCGATAACCAGATCGACCCATAACAAGATCGCAGTTCGTTCTGACGATGAAACCGAAATACAGAACAAGTTCATAAAGTATCAACGAACATGAGGGAATCGATAGACTGGAGAAAGAGAAAATACGGAAGTCAAAATAGTACGGGTATTACCTCCGACCTCGTCCACGAAATTCACAAAAACAGGAGCAAGGTAACAAGACATTAAACAACCGACACATAACGGAACGATCACCGATGCACACGGCCATACCAAACCAAGCTCTAACATCTCGCACATGCGCGATAACGCAAAAATCACCACGAGATGACAACATTCAATACCAACATCCCACCTCTCACAGAGGGCTAACACAACAAATGTGTGGAAAACGACTCAATGTGTAACACCCCAATTCACAACTGGGACATTACACGCCGTAGAACCCTCGTGAGGTCTACCAGGCTAACGCATGACATATAAACCACAATGTAATCCCGAATGATGCACTCAAAAGTAAATAAGGCCGTGGCCTCGGCCAAAACATTTTTAACGTAATACATGAACAGAAGTTAAATACCAATTTATTGCCCACGCAGGGAACTTAAACCAAGTTTCAAAATAGACAGTCTAACTTCAATACTCGACCATGCAATGACAAAACATAAAAAAATGCAGACTCGAGCCACATCATCAAGCCAGCCCATCCTTTGCGTGCGTGTCCCGTGCCTGCTCCTCAGCCCTCCCGGTACCTGAAATGCATAAGACGCATTTCCCCCATTTAAGGGGTTAGCATTCGAATAGCTAGTGCAAGTACACAATTACACAACATTATATACAAAAACGGTATTACGAAATCATCTCAATCAGAAATCATTTGCCATAAATATTCCGGAATACTACATTGGCAATCAAATCAGTTTTCAATCATCATGATATCACAAAATCACAACTGGTATCCCGTGGCCGTACCCCTTAGTATCGACCCCCAGACATACCGTCGAACACTCTGGGTGGGATACCACTTCCGCGGCCGTACCCCTTAGTATCGACCCCCAGACATCCCGTCGGACACTCCGGGTGGAAGTTCAATCACACACGCACCCAAGTCCACTTCCGCGGCCGTACCCCTTAGTATCGACCCCCAGACATCCCGTCGGACACTCCGGGTGGAAGGAACACAACTCACGCACCCAAAAATCACCATTCATCATTCATTTAGAAAATCACAACATACATAACGAAATGTAATACATGTACTTGCCTTGAACACGATGAAACAAGGGAAACAACGAAGGAATAGGTTTTGGTCCGAACAATCCTCCCAAATTCGATCCTAACACAATAACGGTATACAACAAGTCTCAATAATGCGGAAAGGTAAGAATTAATCCTAGTTCTACCCGTTGGGACAATTCATCGGAGACCAAGAGTGCATAACGAAATGAAATCGGTCAACGGTGTAACAACGGGATTTCATCCCAACCAATAACAAGAAAACCAAGGGTCACGTGAATACTATCAAAATCTAATAACAACATCGGTTAATTCGAATCAAAACACAAGATCACCACCAAACCCTCCCCAAAAACATACTAGGGTTAAAGGAGTTCTTACCTCTTGAAGATTCAAGCCCTATAATCCGAAGAACACGTGCTAGATCCACAATCCGAACTACACGATCGAAGGAAGATGAAGAAAAACACACAACCAAATGGTAGATGGAGAAAATCCCCCTCTCAACCCTCTCTCTCTCGCGTACGGTGGAAGGAAGGAAGAAATGACCTGCATCCGCTGAAAAAAACGCTGATATAGCGCTGACCGCATTGTGTGCCGCGGCTCAGATAAAGCGTGCGCGCACGGGGCCAAAATTGCGCCCGATGATCGGTGACCTCGTTGTGCAGCGTCTCATTCGAAGTGTGCGCGGCTCGGACTCGGCATGTGCCGCGGCCTGCCGGTTGTGCGCGCACGCGATCTGATAGGTTTTGGCCGGCAAGTGCCACACGGGTGTGCCGCGGCCCGGAAGTGTGCCGCGGAACTGACTCGGCTGTGTGCCGCGGCGCACAATCCTTGTGCCGCGGCACACGGTACAGTCTGCTCGGCCAACAACTGGGTGATGTGTGTGCCGTGGCGCACAATCTTTGTGCCGCGG
Organism: Orobanche coerulescens; assembly: GCA_033398695.1. Classification (NCBI taxonomy): domain Eukaryota; kingdom Viridiplantae; phylum Streptophyta; class Magnoliopsida; order Lamiales; family Orobanchaceae; genus Orobanche; species Orobanche coerulescens. The sequence goes on along the minus strand of CM065811.1, from coordinate 66,310,928 downwards.
CCCACACCCCCCCTCGGGTCCCAAAATGACGAAAAATGATCCGGAAAGAGAATAAAAGCAATAGGAATCGATATTTGGGCAACAATAACACGAAATAGAAGTACGGAACCCCAAAACGATCTGAGGTACACAACCAAAGTCGAACAAGGAACAAATTCCCTAAATTTCTAGGAAATTACAAAAATGGCCCAAGCATCCGAAAATCACGACACAACGTCGGATTAACAATCCGAAACTCACAACATGTTCTACTCAATCATACGAACTCATGGAAGTAAGAAAATGACGAAATCAAACGAGTTTAACGAGAATCGAATACACATGAGACAAAATATAACACAAGATGAAATTACGTAAAAACATCATCGAGACCCGTCTAAGCGGAGAAACTCCAAGAACAAAATAGGAGTCCTTCCAAGGAGTCGTAATCGTCCTCCAAGGAGTCCTTTCGGTCGCAAGGTTTCCGGCCTATATACCTCCTATCGTACAAAACACAAGATTCTTAATCCTAGCCGTATCGTATCCTATATTTTCAGAATTTACTGTATCGCCGTATTGTATATGAAACCCGCATCCTATCCGTGCAACGTGGAACATAAAACTACATCACCTTTTATCCCAATGAATACTGCGTTCGAAACGGTCAGAGGTACGTGGCGTTGTTACACCTATCAGACCAGTCCTTCCAAGGAGTCGTAATCGTCCTCCAAGGAGTCCTTTCGGTCGCAAGGTTTCCGGCCTATATACCTCCTATCGTACAAAACACAAGATTCTTAATCCTAGCCGTATCGTATCCTATATTTTCAGAATTTACTGTATCGCTGTATTGTATATGAAACCCGTATCCTATCCGTGCAACGTAGACCATCATAAAACACTGCTAGATATTTCTCTAGATTCTTTATCCTGTTGTACATATATATGCTCAATTTGAAACTACTACTGCCATAAACAAAATATACACCATTAAAGAATATTAATAAGATTACTTCGAGAATACTATTATCCCTCTGAATGTAGGTTCTTTTATCGTAATCTTGATCAGAAAATTGCTAAAAAAGAAGAACACACAGAAATAATGCACACACCAATAGTGATCAAATATCATAGAGAATGACTGCCAAAATGATTTATTTTTTAAAGACAAAATTCTAAAGTTCTCTTTTAATCATCAAGAAGGATAAAAAGTAGTCATAATTTCTCCTGCTTCTTAGTTCTTATTTTTTTCAAATGTTAATATACTCCTTAGTTGCACATGTAAACCAATCGAGTTTAATATTCAAAAAGACACATATGGTCTATATATTAAGCTGAAATATCTACACACACTACATATATACATGGACAAAGGCAAACATGACAAAAAAAGGAGCACATGCAATACACACAAGCGCGCATAGGACAAATTCAAAAATACCTCTGGATTTTCTTTTATATTTTTGGAAAGTGAAGCCCCAATCGTCTTTTCTCCAGTCTTCTTGTGATGAGAGGAAATTAGTTCTTTCAAAATATTTGCCTACTATAAAATTTCCAACTAAAGTCGGCATTTACCCTTTCCATGTTCAGGACATGTTCAGGATGTCGTTCGAAACTTGTAAGGTAAAATAGATCGATGTAATGATATGCTTCTTCTACATTATTTCCTCAGTATTGTTTTTATTTCACTTAATTAATCAACCATGTTATTGCTGCAGAAAAAAATACAACAAGAACGTGACAGCTTATGATAAAACAGTAAAACTCACTTAAGTAGAAAAATCAAGATGACCTAATAGCCACCGGAAAATTCCTGCTGAGCTTATGGACGCCAAACAGAATGAATTCCAAAGCATCATATGCAGAACAATAAAACTGATTTAAGTAGAGCCCACTAATTACTTAAATAAACATATTCAAATAAAATAAATTAAAACAAGAAGATGAAAGCAGCAATACAATTTTCTGTGTGCATTATTTCTGACCAGTTGTCTGACACAAGACGAACACTTATCATTATAAACACGAACAAAAAACATGATAATTTTTAGAAACTAAAGGAAAATCATTAAACAAAATGTAACAAAAAAGCTGAAAAATTATCAGGCTTGGTAATTGGAATAAAAGTCTTCTGCATGTTAAATATAAACATAAATAAGAGACAGTTACTTCGATACGTTACAGAAAATCCTTTATTTAACTGGATCACATAACAAAATGAGCCAAAACTAAACAAAAAAAATGATTTTGTAATGAAAATCCAGATCTCATATGCACAGAAAATGCAGGAAATACATGTAAAAAAAATATCCTTGAGAAGAACGTTGGTGCACCTGGCAGATATCTGGCAGTTTCTTAAGGTATCGGCTATTCAATGGCGCAACCTTAGGTTCAACATATCCTACAAAAAACATCACATGAAAATATCAAAAATCGATAAATTAAATTCTAAAAATGAAACTAAAACTGAGATAATAAAAAAAGAACAAAAATGGTTGTCAAAAAATAAATCAATTACCTGTAAAGAAGAGAAAAATCAACTTTAAATTACATGATATCATAGACCTAAAGTTGCAACTCTTGACAAGAATTATGGGAAGTGGCAACGAATATAGGTATTGACAAAATTATTCTAAAACAAAAATCAGCAACCTAATATCCATTCAACTAAACAAAATCGAACGAAAAATAGGAAATATAACTACTAAAAAAACTCGTATCACTGGTGATGGGGTGGCCAGGTGGGTAATTCGTCGGTCGGCCTACCGGACTGAGGTCGGTCTGCTGGAATGAGGCCAGCAGGATATTTTCCCTAGCTAGTCGAGGAGTGATGAAGAAGAAAGTTATACAACAGACGGACGGTTAATTAAGAAGAAAGTAAGTAAGAAATAAAAGGGCTTCCTGTATTATTTTAATTCAAATTTCGATGTCGAAATTTAACACATGAAAGTAACACTATGAAAAATAGTTTTCTGTTGCACCATTATCATGATCATAAACACAGAATAAAATCATAAATTAAAAATAATATTATTTTCTGAAAAAAAATATCATTATACAGACGAAACTGTAAGAACACATGCATCCTCCAACAGAAACACACATAGTAAGGCATGAAACATAAATTGGGGTTTATTAAAATGTATGAGAATAAAGTGGAGCACATAATTAAAATAGTAAGAGGTTATGATCTCAATTCAAATTAATACCAAGTCAACTCGACAAACCTTCCAGGCCAGATAGACTCATTTTCACAACAAGACTATGAAAGGTTAGTCTTAACGGGATCTGACTAAACCTATTGGAATCCCATCCCTACCAAAGTAAATAATACACAGGATGAACAAATTTCTACAGCTTCTTAGTACCATAGAAGAGTTCATTAGATATTAATATGCTAGGTGGAAGTACTCTTTTTGTGGTTTGAGGAAGAAAAAGTATGAGAATAAAGTGGAGCACATAATTAAAATAGTAAGAGGTTATGATCTCAATTCAAATTAATACCAAGTCAACTCGACAAACCTTCCAGGCCAGATCGACTCATTTTCACAACAAGACTATGAAAGGTTAGTCTTAAACTAGCTAAACTAGAAAGCAAAGACAGTGAAAAGTGAAAACATATAGCAAAGTTGGATAATTATCAAGAGGTCCTGAGATTTACCTAAAAGAGAAAAAAAGGATATCCTTTAAAATTTCATTAGCCCCTGACATTTGTTTATATCTTACAATCATGCACTCAAGAGGTGGGCATTTGTAAGGTAAATACGAACCTTAAGGATATTTGTAGATTTTAGAAGATAAGAAGTCGGATTTTTGTTATTAAATACAAACTCTCCCTAAATTCAATCACTTCAAAACTACACACACACACACACACACACACAAGTTAGTTGTGTGCTTACATTGAACTCAGTAATATTAGCGTCGAAATTTAAACTGTTTCTTGTCTTAACAGAGTATATTTATGTGGTGTTTGTTTATTTGTTAGAAGCACAGAAATTATGTACTAGTTGATTATTATGTCTGAATCAAACTTGATACCAAAGAAAACAACATCAAGTAAGTCACTATCCTCTCACTTTTTTATTTCTTTAATTGATTGGGGAGTGTCAATCAAAGTCAAATTGCGTACGATTATCCCAGAATCTCATCTTTGTAATAGTGAACAAAGCACAAAAACTTTTCAAAAAATCCAAATACACAGAAGAACGAAGAACCTGGCATTTCAAATTTCAATCAAATCAAGGCCAACGAATTTATCAATCAATTCAATCATCATAGTCGGAATCAAAAACCTTACAATTCAAAAATTTAATCATGTAACAAAATCAAAACCAGTGTAGAAATGTAGAATCAAATATAAACGGCAAAAGCGACCATAGAAGAAACACAAAATTCAATGAATTTGACGCCTAGTGTGGAATGTATGATGCTTTTACTATTTTGTGCAGATTACCAATGAAACTGAAAACACATAAAACCCGAGCAGACAATTTTTCAACCAATTTTGACACATTATCAAAAAACCAACCAACGGAAAGTCATAAGAAAACATTCAGAGTTTTGACCTGAAGAAAAGGCTGGGACAGCGCTTGAAATATATTGCGAGATTTGAAGGCGAGGTAGAAGAGAAGATTATCGAAGGAAAACCGAAGAAGATGATCTGTACGCATTCAAGAAGAAACGGAGACACAATGTTTTTTTTGAACGACCGAAGAAGATAAGGCGTCAGGAATAGTTTTTGAAGAAGGGTTTTTGAAGATGAAGAAATCACGAACCTACGGTAATCACAGCGCAAGGATGAAGAAATCACGAACCTACGGTAATGAAGAAGGGTTTTGAAGATAATCCAAGCTTTGGGCAAATCACAGCGCTGACCTTTGGGCTTTCAAGAATGGTTTTCTTGCTGCCGCTGGAAGAAACCACGGTGATGAGTATTGAGATAAAAGAAATTGAGATGGCAAAGTGGGATCGATTACAGACGGGGAGAAAACCGCAGTGGCAAAGATCGCCGCCAAGGGATCGATTACAGACGGGAGAGAGATGGAGAGATGGAGAGATTAGAGAGTACTTAGTGCCCTAATATGATGAATAAAAGAAGAGACCGATTGGGTTAAACAACATGTCTCTTAATTTTTTACACTTTAGAGACCCGTCAACAAAAGCAACGAGTCTCTTCTTTCTTATACATTAGAGACCCGTTAATAAAAACAACGGGTCTCTTAAGTCCATCACAAAAAAATGGCGGGCCCATTTGACATATAAGAGACCTGTTGTTTATAATATCAGGTCTCTTATATTAAAGAGACCCGTTATCTTTATCAACGGGTCTTTTAGTCTGGATCTCTTTGCTTGTTTTTGTAGTAGTGATAAATTAAATGACAAACGGATTTATAGAGGTTCGGCTATAAACGTGCCTATGTCCTCTCTAGGTATCTTTTTCTATAGGTTGAAGATATAAACCTCTGCATCTCTCTTCTATCGGTCGAGGGATAACCGTTACAATCACATCTTCTATTGGTCCGTGATAAACCACTCGTACTTGTCTTTGTGTCGGTCCAAGTTAAACAGTTTTCTTTTTCTATCGGACAAGGAATCAACCGCTCTAGCTTTCTATCGGTACTAGATTAACCTCACTTAGATATCGATTGTGATTCTAATAATGCCGGATCGTTGATCCTAATAACACCGAATCCAATCGTATCTTTTCTTTTACCTCTCGTGTATATGTTGAATGTATAAACACTCAAACTAACAATAGAAGCTCAATATCACAACAATAATAATATCAATATGAATATCTGATCAATGAGTTGTTTGCTTGAAGTTGTTGTATAGCATAATACCAAAGATGTGGTATTTATAGCCTTCATCAACCAAACTAGCCATTAGCTCTTTAGACTGCATTATGTACGCTATCTTCACTATATTATGTACGTAAGCTATTTTACGTACGTTAACCTCAAAAGGTTACGTACATTAGCATCGCCCAGATTTAGTCCAGTAGCCTTCGTCTTGAACATTACGTACGTTAGCCAACACATATTATGTACGTTAAGTATATGTCATTGCAGACGTCATATATCCGTTGCCTCTGCCTTTGACTCTTCCATCGTTCTTCTTGTTTGAACTTCGTTACGTACGTTAAGTAACATTCCTTATGTACGTTATTGTCATCCACTTACGTACGCTATGCCATCTTCATTGCGTACGTTATGCATGTTCAGAACACCTTTTTGCGACTTCGATTTCTTTGATGCTTTGCTTCGCCTCTTTGTTGTTTTGTTTTGTATAACAACTTAATCATCAAAACACTATTAAAGCATGTATGGAACAAAATGTTCCAACATTAGCGTGCGCTAATCGTCGTTGACCCAACAATATGCACCTTCCCCGAAGATGCCCGGGGTCCACACGCCGAAAGTATCTGACAAGGATAAGATTCTCTGTTGACCGATCTGATGTTAGCGTGCGCTAACTATATGCATTAGCGTGCGCTAAGTACATATAATAATCACCCTGGGCCTACCTGTCGGCAACCTTATGAACCTTATCCAGAATACCTTACGTACGTTAGGGGTCCTCCTTAGCGTACGTAACACAAATCTCTTAGCGTGCGCTAAGTATACACCATAGCGTGCGCTAGTCATACATTGTAGCGCGCGCTAATGTGACTGTACTTAGCCATTTTCAGCCATTCTTGTCCAATGTCTCGGCATACAGAATACAAACATACGGCATACTGAATACATATATTCATTCCAATAATATTCTCATATGATATACTCGATATCACAATTAAAACATGTTGGCCACTAAGTATACAGAATACCGCTTGGAAAGTGTTTAAGCAACAAGCTGTACGTTTTTCAAGTCAGAGTGCGTAGCGGAAGTCTTGTAAAAGTAAGTTGCTGTAAATACAGCAACTCGGTATGCAGTGTATACTTAAAATAATCACAGTTATTAAAATAGTAAATGCAGAAGGTAATTGACACAGTAATTAAAGTGGTTCGAGGTAAACCCCTCTACGTCCACTGGTCCTCCACACAGGAGTGAAAATGTTTACTATAAATACTGCATACACAACTACGTATTTATAATCAAACCTATCAATGTATCGTTCACACAGATTGATAAAAAGATCATAGCTTTCAACCGTTCACACAGATTGGTCAAAGCTTTCACTTGACTAACTTCTTCACACATAGTTCCGAATCTTTGTCTCTTCAATGCAGATCCGTCACACACAATTCGGGAAAAGCAAGGCTTTCTCAGTCCACATAGGGCTGATTGTTTTCTTCAATGTAAGATCACTGGTTGAACAACAGCTTGACTTTCTTGAGCTTGAGCTGATGATGTGTTGTTCAAGGTTGAGCTATTGTATATTTCTTCTCTTAGAATAGGCAGTATGCTTGCAAAAATGTGTTTGCTCAGATGTATATATTCATGTCTATGTTTTATGATCACAGAGTTCTATTCTTGATATATTCAAGTATGTATGATCTTCAAACTTTGGGGTATATATAGCTTCTGAAAAGATCCGTTGAGAAAGATCCATTGAGCAAAAGTCCGTTCCAACTGGATGGTTAACTTGTATAGACCAAGATCCGGATTTTGCGCTGTTTAAAGATCTCTGTCGGTTTTAGTATTTAAATACTTTATCCTTTCAGTATTTAAATACTTCTTTTCAAACGGGACTTGACTTTAGCGAATAACAAAGATTTCTTTTCAAATGGTCTTCAGTCCTGTTTCGATATGTATTGAAGATCTCAATACTAAATAGCTTGAATGTTGTATCCATTTATGTTGTAGGCTATATTGGAGTAGTCGCTGTATGGAATGTTGTTGTATGAAGAGACAACTTCCATACTTGGCGCTTTTAGACTCTGTTGTTGTATGATGGCAACGCGAAGGCTTGTATTAAGACACTTTATACTTTCGTTGTATGCTGGCATTATGAGAAGTCTTCGATACAGGATTGACAAATTCGATCGTCTTTCGATACAGCTGCTTGCTGTATGCTGGGTTGGAACTTTATAAAAACTTCGATACAGGATTGTTTATCCCAACAATTTCCCTCTTTTTGATAATTTTCAAAGTCTCCTTAGATCCTTTTGATGTTTTCCAAAAATTCTTGATGATGCCAAAACCTTGACACCTAATAAAACATCTTATAGGAGGACAGACTTCTTGGTCTTCTGTCGAATGTTCTGGCCTTCAGCAATTAGTCTAACACTAAGAACTGCTCGTAGGCAAGTTCAATTTTAAAAAAAGAGTATTACATCTTTAAACTTATGATTGGCGCGCAGGCACAATCTTACAGTGTAGTCTAGATACATAAAACTCAATCTATGAACTGTTCGGAGACAAGTTCATACAGCGTTATATATTTAACAAGTCTTTATACTTATATTATTTCGGCAAATGAATAGAATATCGTAATCATACAGGAACACAGTAGATTACAAGTTGTAATCTTTCAAGACAGAAAAATATTTTATTGATGTAAGGCAAAGTTTATAATGTATAGCAAGCATACAAGATTTTGCTGTCTAAAAAAAGAAATAAGAATAAGAATACAGGAAGGAATCTAGCTCCTATGATCAGAATGCCTCCAAGGCCTTCTAGGATCGTTCTTGGTTCCCTTGCACCAATTTTGAAGTGCATCCCTATTTCTATTTAGATAGATGGCTTGACCTTCATAGGATTTATCGAACACCAGGATCCAATCTTCTGGGTGGGTAACCAAGTCACCTTGCCTATGCTTGGATTTCATCTTTTGTTGTAGGGGGAACGTTCCTTCGCCCAACCTCTTTTTGAATTCCGCGGCGGATTCCTACACAGTCTTACAACTATTGAATATAGAGGATTCCCTGATAAGAACTACGAAGTATCTTAACAGTTCATTCTTCCTCCAATTCTTTATCTCGTCGGCAGTTGGATGTCGGTTGGCTGGGAGGTTTACAACTTGCGGCTTCTGTACGAGGTTTTTCCATGGAAAATTAGGGTCGTGAAATTCTGGATGATCTCCCTGTATCTTGACATTGTGAGTAGAAGATGATAAGGGAGAAATAGCAGCATTGATGCTGTCTCCAAATGCAGAAGCTTCTATCTCCTTCTCTTGCTCGAGCCTTGTTCTCCTCGCAGCTTCTCTAGCTTCTTCCCCCTTTTTGGCGTCATCAAAATATGAGACCATTTCATACAAGCGTTCCAGGACTTGCATAGCAGCGTCTTGTTTGGTCTCATACCAGTCATTTCTTCAACGGCAGACCGATGTAACCAATCAATATCCTTTTCAACAGCATTCAGGGCATTAACGATGTCCTGCAAGAAAACGGTTTGTCGGTCAAGAGCATGGAGTTGCTCTTTCTTGTCTACAATTCGGGGAGAGTCAGGCTGGGCAAAATCTTCAACTCCGTTCAGCTGTCTCAAGTTGTTGGGATTTGGTGATTAAAATCGAATTACGCAGCGGAAAATAAACCGGTCCAACCGGATAAAACCAAACCCCAAAAACGGATCGATCAAGCATCATATAAACGAATATAAATAATGAGGAAGAGAATCAAAGAATACTTACCCTCGTAGTCCTTTGATGATATAATCTTCGAACGAAAAAAAAACCGAACAAGCTTTCTCCGGTTACCGACACGAACACGAATCCAATTCGTTGTAGCTTGTTGAATGATCCAACACCGAAATTTCCGAATGTCTCTACATTATTACGCATCGGATATTGATCGGAAAAATAAAATATCAATTCGTTCTCAAAGAACACGGCTAGGAATTGATACGGTATTTTTCTTCTCTTCTCTTCTTCCTTTTCTTTCTCTCAAAGATGAACAAGAAAATGAAAATAAATTTTTCTCTCCCCTCCCTTAAGAACTCACGGCTGATTCATTCTCCTTGTGGTGAGTAATAGTGTTGTTTTATAACATGATTGAAAAGATACTAAAGATCAATATTATCATGTTATCTTTTGTCTTCATGTACAAAAACAACTCAAACTCACCCCACACCACATCATGACAACTAAAGGAAGTATCATGCAAGGTGGGAGGAAAATGAGGGGGCGGCCCACTAGATTTTAGGTGAAAAAACGAGCCGAGCCACTCGGTTCATGTACCGGACGTTCGCGTGTCTAGTCCGTTAAATACACTTTGTTTTATCCCAAATGTATTTATACTTAATTAATTAATCCAATTAATTAATTTTATAAAATACAAAATTATAATAATATATTTCCAAGAAATAATTATTTATGAATTAAATTAATTACCCAGTAATTAATTTCAGTTCACTAGACCGCATGATTTATCAAATAAATCAAATTAGATATCTAATATCCGATATTAATGAAGAGATAATCAATAGATATTTATCCATCAAGTATCCTTGTGAGCGACTCCGTAGGTCCGTCTTAGTCGGCAATGGGAGGAACCAAGCAGTACGGGTAACACTTAGCCAGTCTAGTGCTTCATACCGTAACCCAACTAAGAACGAATGATCGGATCATTCCAAAACCATTATGTCGTGAATACCGTATACGTATAAACCCTTCAATCATATGTCCCGGTCAAGTATTAGGGTCACGGAAAAGTCAAACCCTACTGTAACTTGACACTATGCTTTCTGTTAATACAAACTGAGATCATCGAGCTCTCGTGTATCAAATACAACTAGCTCTAAATGCTTTGGCCAAAGACTTATAATCTCATTTGCCATTAACCGCATAGGACATTTACCTGCTCACTTACAGGAGAAAGAATTTTATCTTGGTATTCAGTAGAGACTGCTACTTGCCCACTAAGTTGCATTTCGAGGTTGACCCCACCCACCGGCGATTGGATCGAACTACTCTAATGACTAACTTAATGTCACAAGCACATCTCCTACTGAAACCTCAAGTCAAAGGTCCACGTATACCTATCACAACCTTTCGATCCAGTCATTGACAATCCCTGAGTGATATCCATGTGACCAAATCGAGGTGAGTCGTGTTCGAGTATACTAATCTCACTAGCATACCTATAACGTGTGCTCCCACTAACCCTTAGTGAATACCGGCACTCTACATGTCAAAGTACACATTATACAAGTCTTGTCTAAACTTATTGCCCAGTTAAGTTTTATCGACTTGCGAACGAGTTAAGCATTCGAGCTCTAAACACTTCCATTGCCTATCTCCTTATCTCCATAAGGAGTAGAATGTTTGATCTCAAATGCAAGTACTATTATTCTATATATCAAATCACAATGCCAGTGATATACAATAATATAGAAATAATTATTGCCTTGTTAAATTTTCATAATTACAATACATATGCTCTCACTCTCTCATCCTCTGAGTGGCATTTGAGGGCATATCTCTAACAATCTCCCACTTGCACTCAATGCCACAAATTATGGTTTCTTATACCCATACTCTCCAGATGTCTCTCTAAGACCTTCTGAGATAGTGGCTTGGTAAGCGGACCAGCAACGTTATTTGCTGTGTCTACTCTCTGCAGTATAACATTTCCTTCCTGAACCATTTCTCTCACAAAATGATATTTTGTCGCAATATGTTTGGTATTGTGGTGAGCCCTAGGCTCCTTAGCCTGTGCAACAGCTCCGTCGTTGTCACAAAACAGCGTCACGGGCTTCTCCGCATTAGGAACCACTTGAAGTTCCTCAGTGAACTTCTTAATCCAAAAAGCTTCTTTAGCAGCCTCCGTGGCTGCCTGGTATTCGACTTGACATGTAGAGATAGCAGTCGAACTTTGCTTGGAACTTCTCCAAGAAACTGCCCCACCATTCAGAGTGAAGATATACCCAGATGTGGACATCTGAGCATCCATGTTCCCCGAAAAATATGAGTCTGTATAGCCCATCACTCTAATTTCTCCACCGCCGTATGTAAGAACCAAGTCTTTAGTCCTCCTTAGGTACTTAAGAATGTTCTTTACAGATCAATGTTCCCGCCTGGATTTGATCAAATCAATTACTACGCTCACAGCATAGGCAATGTCCGGTCTAGTGAAAATCATAGCATACATGAGGCTACCTACTGCCGAAGCATAGGGCACCTTACTCATTTCCTTTCTGTCTTCCTCACTTTGAGGACACATCTCTAAGGAAAGTTTTGCACCATGTTGCATAGGAAGGAAGCCTCTTTTAGAATCTTCCATCCTAAATCGCTTCAGGATCTTTTCTATATAGAGGGATTGGGAAAGACCTAACATTCTTTTCGCTCTATCCCGGTAGAGACGAATACCCAGAATATAGGTAGATTCTCCCAAGTCTTTCATTGAGAACTCTTTAGAAAGCCAAGCTTTCACAGAACTGAGCATTCCTACGTCGTTTCCTATAAGTAGAATGTCATCTACATATAGTATTAAGACGCAATTTTGCTCCCACTAACCTTCTCGTAAATACAGGGCTCCTCTTCATTTTGGACAAAATCAAACTCTTTGACTGTCTTGTTAAAACGAAGATTCCAACTCCGTGAAGCTTGCTTCAGTCCATAAATGGCACGCTGAAGTTTGCATACTTTATGAATATTGGTTTGAGATATGAATCCCTTAGGTTATTCCATGTAAATCTCCTCCTCGAGGAATCCATTTAGGAATGCCGTTTTCACATCCATTTGCCATATTTCATAATCTAAGTGGGCTACTATGGCAAGCATCATGCAAATAGACTTGATCATAGCTACATGCGAGAAGGTCTCGAAGTAATCGATTCCTTTTCTTTGGGAATAACCCTTTGCCACAAGCCTGGCCTTATAGGTATCAACATTGCCATCTCCATCATTCTTTCTTTTATAGATCCATTTGTTTCTAATAGGCACTATGCCTTTAGGACGATCTACTAAAGTCCAGACCTGATTAGCATGCATTGAGTCTATCTCAGCTTCCATAGCTTCTTGCCACTTGGTGGAGTCAACATCTACCATCGCTTGGTCGTATGTAGAAGGATCATTCTCTTGACTACTTTCTGTCATCTCATGGACACCCAGTTCCTCTTGATGCAGATAGCCATACCTCTCAGGTAATTGAGAAATTCTACTAGACTTGCGAGGTTGTGTTTGTATTTCAGAAGGTTGGGTTCTAATATCTTGCATAGGTGTCTCATTTGGTGTTTCTTTTATTTCTTCTAAAGAAATATTTCTACCTGCCCCTCCTTCCTGAATAAACTGATCTTCCAGGAAGTGTGCTTGTATAGCAACGATGATCTTATGATCTTCGTGCATGTAGAATAGATATCCCATGGAATCCCCTAGATATCCTATGAAACGACCTTTCACAGACCTAGTTTCCAATTTCTCTACTTTAGTCTTCTTGACATAAGCAGGGCATCCCCAAATCCTAATGTAATTAAGACTTGGTTTCCTACATCTCCACATCTCGTGGGGAGTCTTAGGAATGGATTTGGAAGGACATCTGTTCAAGATATGCACAGCAGTAAGGAGCGCTTAACCCCACAGATAAATCGGTAGATCAGTATAGTTAAGCATGGAGAAAACCATGTGCAACAAGGTTCGGTTCCTTCTTTCTGATACACCATTTAATTGTGGAGTAGCTGGAGGAGTGAATTGTGACACTATTCCTAGTTCCTTTAAGAACTCATCAAATTCGGTACTCATGTACTCACCACCCCGGTCTGACCGAAGAGTCTTAACATGGTTACCTGTTTGATTTTCAACTAGGGCTTTAAATTCCTTGAATTTATCAAAAGCTTCAGACTTATGTTTCATTAAGTACACGAATCCATACCTGGTATGGTCATCAGGGAATATAATGAAATACTGAAAGCCATCTCGTGCCACTTCAAAAGGACCACAGACGTCGGTATGGATCAATCCAAGTTTTTCAGCAGCTCTTTCAAAAGTCCCTGCGAAGGGTAACTTAGTCATTTTGCCTTGAAGGCAAGATTCACAAGTTGGATAGGGATCTGATCCCAATGGACCCGTAAGCCCATCTTTCTCCATTTTATGAACCTTGGTCTGACCGATATGACCAAGTCTAAGATGCCACTTAAGTGCTTGGTTCGTTTCATCCCTACCACGCTTCCTAGTTATAGTGTTCACAGTTGTTTTATTCTTTAGATTTAAATGGTATAAACCATTTAATAATGTAGCAGTACCAACCAATTTATTTCTAAAATAAATACGACAGGACCCATCTCCAATAAAGAAGTGAAATCCCTTTCGGTCCATGACCGGAATTGATACAATATTTTTGTGCCCCTTGGGCAAAACAAGTACATCATCTAAAGTAAGAATAAAACCAGATTCTAAATCCAACATAAGGGATCCGATATCAGAAGCCTCGACACTATGCCCACTTCCGACGGTGACCATCACCTCCCCTGAATCCGACTTCCTACTTCGTTCAGATCCGATTCATTGTACAAATGTGAGAACTCGCACCGAATCAAGTATCCAAGAAGTAGAATATACGATTCTGAACAATTTGTTTCTAAAACCGGTAGTTCCGTACCTGAAGGCGCATTACGGTCAAGCTTTTGGACAGTACCTCTTCCAGTGGCCTAGCTCACCGCAGTTGAGGCATACATCCGTTTTCTTGGCCCCCTTGCTCTTTTGAACCATTGGGGCCTTGCCCTTTCCATTGTCGATCTTGGCTATTGGACCTAACTGCTTCTTGTTCTTTTTCTTCTTATTCTTGGACTTCCAAGTCCCAGAAGAAATCACAAGTGCAGCTTCCTTTCCCTTTGTCTTCATCTGAGACTGGGCAGTCGTTAGTTTGTTCATTAGCCCAGCTAAGTTACATGCAATCTCATTGCAGTTGAAGTTCATGACAAATTGTGAAAAGGAGTCATGAAGTGACTGCAGGATAAGGTCAGTTTGGAGAGATGCATGCATTTGAAAATCAAGAGCTTCCAATCTCTCAATCATCGAGATCATCTTGAGGACATGGTCCCCAACCCTCTCTCCTTCCTTCATCCTGGCGCCGAATAATTGCTTCGATATCTCATATCTAGCAGTTCGGCTATGCTCTCGATAGAGCTCAGCCAGGTGCGATAAGATGGCTCTCGAAGATGTCATCTTTTCATGGGCACGTTGAAGCTCATTGGTCATTGAGCCTAACATGTACCCTCACACTCTTATGTCGTCTTTTACCCATTTCTCATGGGCATCGACATCTTCCTGATTGGCTCGGGTTTTTGCAGGAGCCGCTGGGATGTCCGCCTCCAAGACGTATCCCAGAATTTCTATAGTTAGGACAATCCTCAAGTTCCGAAGCCAGTCCACATAGTTCGGACCAGTCAGGACGTTATTTTCAAGTAGTATAGCGAGTGGGTTCATTGTCATATTGAGAGTTTTGTTAACTGCAGAGAATAATTTAAGACTCGTTAGTGATTATTTAATTATGATCCGAGTAAAGAATTTAAGGACTTTCTTTATTCATAACTCGGCTCCCACTATTTTATCGGCATTTACACACTCCCATGTTAAATCCGGAAGTCTTGGGTGACTTCATAGTGGTGATCGATTTCTTTACAAAGTTTAATAGAGGGCAACCCATACGGTTTCTATTCTATTATTCTTTATAAAGCGGTGTCTGATACCAACCCATCTAATGGATGATTCGATCTTCTTTTACCCCTAGTTCACTTGCCCTCAACCCATTCGGTTTCTATGGCTCGGTGAACTATCTTAGTTTAAACCATCAACTCCTATTAGTCTGACAATTGAATCTTACCCGGCAACCCATACGGTTTATAGGGGTTTGATTTGTCACAACCAAAGGCATCTAATGCACTCTAGGAATTTATCAACTGACCCCAAAAATATTACCCTGACATACTCGGAAGAATAATATTCCGGTTTAGATTTCAATTTTCCATGAGTTTGACGGAGGGTAGGAAACCTCGTAACCTTTATAACTTAGTGTTTGTAAGTGGGAGTATTAACGCGATTATATGTTACGCTTTGCACATTAATCCGTTTATAAGCGCGGTTTGTCGGTTTGTTTGTTTGTCATACAATATGAAAACATACACAACCTAAAACTAACAACATGCAGTTCATGGACCGTTCCTAGAACAAAAACATCGTAATCTAATTACATGTCTTCGGTCTTGAATCTTCGTCTTCTCGAGCGAATCTTCCTCCGGTCTTCGTCATTACATATAAATTTTACATTTGAAAAATTGCATCCTATACAAATTTTCTAGTAAAATAAATAGGCTCAAAACGGCCTTTACAACCCAATCGAACAAAACAAACGATTCAAAACTAGGTCCATGAACTACATCCCCATTCAAAATTAATGCAACAATTACATTAAAATAAATGGCAATAATAATTAATCTAAAATTGATCTAATCAATAAAAATTAATCCAACAATTAGAATTAATCCAATTAATTCACTTAACCGTTAATTTTAATTTGCTCCGGACAAAATAAATATTTCATTAAATTAATTTTCTTAAAATAAAATTACCATAATTATATTTTAGTCAAATTGAATCCAATTTAATTTGAGGAAAATTAATTTACCGAACAAAATATAAAAACGGAGTCAGAAAACACAAGGCCCGGGCCAAGCCGGCATGAGGCCTGCCATTGACCCAATGACCATGACCCAATTTAAAGCTAGCCTAAATTGACCCAGTAGCGATCCGCCATTCAGAAGTCAGCTGGTCCTACCAATTTTCCGGCTCATTTTTCGTCCGAATCGAAAATAATATTTTTCTAATTTTTATATTACACAAATAAATCAGTTTTTCAAAAGAAAAATAGATTTATATTGTAACATAAAATCATGAAAAATAATTTTTAGATGAACAATTAAACATCAACAATTAAAATTTTTATGATACTAAATCATAAAAAAAAAAAATCAAGCATTCCAAATGCAAATATCGAATATACGATCGCATAGACCTTGCTCCGATACCACTGTTGGGATTTGGTGATTAAAATCGAATTACGCAACGGAAAATAAACCGGTCCAACCGGATAAAACCAAACCCCAAAAACGGATCGATCAAGCATCATATAAACGAATATAAATAACGAGGAAGAGAATCAAAGAATACTTACCCTCGTAGTCCTTTGATGATATAATCTTCGAAGGAAAAAAAAACCGAACAAGCTTTCTCCGTTTACCGACACGAACACGAATCCAATTCATTGTAGCTTGTTGAATGATCCAACACCGAAATTGCCGAATGTCTCTACGTTATTACGCGTCGGATATTGATCGGAAAAATAAAATATCAATTCGTTCTCAAAGAATACGGCTAGTAATTGATACGGTATTTTTCTTCTCTTCTCTTCTTCCTTTTCTTTCTCTCAAAGATGAACAAGAAAATGAAAATAAATTTTTCTCTCCCCTCCCTTAAGAACTCACGGCTGATTCATTCTCCTTGTGGTGAGTAATAGTATTGTTTTATAACATGATTGAAAAAATACTAAAGATCAATATTATCATGTTATCTTTTGTCTTCATGTACAAAAACAACTCAAACTCACCCCACACCACATCATGACAACTAAAGGAAGTATCATGCAAGGTGGCGGCCCACTAGATTTTAGGTGAGAAAACGAGCCGAGCCACTCGGTTCATGTACCGGACGTTCGCGTGTCTAGTCCGTTAAATACACTTCGTTTTATCCCAAATGTATTTATACTTAATTAATTAATCCAATTAATTAATTTTATCAAATACAAAATTATAATAATATATTTCCAAGAAATAATTATTTATGAATTAAATTAATTACTCAGTAATTAATTTCAATTCACTAGACCGCATGATTTATCAAATAAATCAAATTAGATATCTAATATCCAATATTAATGAAGAGATAATCAATACATATTTATCCATCAAATATCCTTGTGCGCGACTCCGTAGGTCCGTCTTAGTCGGCAATGGGAGGAACCAAGGAGTACGGGTAACACTTAGCCAGTCTAGTGCTTCGTACCGTAACCCAACTAAGAACGAATGATCGGATCATTCCAAAACCATTATGTCGTGAATACCGTATACGTATAAACCCTTCAATCATATGTTCCGGTCAAGTATTAGGGTCACGGAAAAGTCAAACCCTACTGTAACTTGACACTATGCTTTCTGTTAATGCAAACTGAGATCATCGAGCTCTCGTGTATCAAATACAACTAGCTCTAAATGCTTTTGCTAAAGACTTATAATCTCATTTGCCATTAACCGCATAGGACATTTACCTGCTCACTTACAGGAGAAAGAATTCTATCTTGGTATTCAGTAGAGACTGCTACTTGCCCACTAAGTTGCATTTCGAGGTTGACCCCACCCACCGGCGATTGGATCGAACTACTCTAATGACTAACTTAATGTCACAAGCACATCTCCTACTGAAACATCAAGTCAAAGGTCCACGTATATCTATCACAACCTTTCGATCCAGTCATTGACAATCCCTGAGTGATATCCATGTGATCGAATCGAGGTGACTCGTGTTCGAGTATACTAATCTCACTAGCATACCTATAACATGTGCTCCCACTAACCCTTAGTGAATACCGGCACTCTACATGTCAAAGTACACATTATACAAGTCTTGTCTAAACTTATTGCCCACTTAAGTTTTATCGACTTGCGAACGAGTTAAGCATTCGAGCTCTAAACACTTCCAGTGCCAATCTCCTTATCTCCATAAGGAGTAGAATGTTTGCTCTCAAATGCAAGGACTATTATTCTATATATCAAATCACAATGCCAGTGATATACAATAATATAGAAATAATTATTGCCTTGTTAAATTTTCATAATTACAATACATATGCTCTCACTCTCTCATCCTCTGAGTGGCATTCGAGGGCATATCTCTAACACAAGTTCACATGGGTGCGTGACTCGAGTTGGATATCCTCATGTGTGATACCGTCATCGGATTCCAAGACAGTTAAAGGTGCGGAAGCATCCGATGTGGGCTCGGCAGCAGGGGTTGTTGTATCCTCCTGTTCTAAAATGGGTTCTGTAGACATGGATACAGGAGGGACTGAATCCTCCTACTGTATCCCAGCATCCGCCTGCTCCAACAGAGGGACTGATTCCTCGTGTGGGATGGCGCGGGTCTGGTCATTGGTGGCGACATGCTCAGGTGCCTGTTGAGTGACTGGTTGTTCCTCCGCGACAGGAGGGACTGAATCCTCGTTGTCTTGAACATTTTCTCATGAATGGGGAGGAGATTGTTGTTGGTTTTAGGTCCCTTGATCCAGTTGGCATTGAGTTTCCTCACGACTCATTCTCAGACCTACCTGGAAGGCGTCATCGTCTTTGTCTGAGTCATGAACAGATTTAGGACTTTGGGGAGCTGAGTCAGTGGATATGGATTTTCCCTTCTTGCGGGCGTCGGATTTGTCCATGAGGTGGCTTGATATCAACTCCTTACAGCTAAGGTTGTCCCATTGGATCAGGACTTCAACATCTTGAGAGTCCGTCACTTCCAATATAAACCTTTCTTCTTTGCACCATTCGCTCCAGTTGTACAAAGTGTTGTACGGAGCTAGCCTGAAAGATTTCCACTGGACAAAATGATCATATGCCTGCTCGATTTGCACATAAAGTAATGTTTTGTTAATTATAGTGTCAGGGGAGAGGCTGCGTACATCGCATGGGTCCGCTGTATGCAAAGGTTCCTCTACAGGTGTGGGTTCCTGTATTGGGGCGGGATCCCGTACAGAGGATGGTACCCTGAGGGGAGATGGATCCTGCACGGGTGTGGAATACCGTATAGGAGATGTGGCTATTGGCTCCAAAGAGGCAGCCGACTCGCCAGAGTCTTTTAAGTTGGCAGATGTCTGTATATTCGTCGTAGCCGCCAAAGGCTCGGGATCTAGTGTCTCGACAGTAGCAGGCATCTCTTCCGCAGGGGTTGCACCCTGGGGGTCGATATAGAGGGTTGGGCCACTGTTTTTGATTTCGAAAGCTTCCTTAGCTTCCTTTTCGGCTTCTCACCAGCAATGGGAGTTTTGTTGTGAGATCTCTTCCTTTTCTTCGAGGTCTCCTCGCTCTGGGACTTAGAAGACACATCCCTTGGATCAACAGAAATGGGCAAAGTTCGGACAAAAGATCCATTCGCAATCAGGTGTTCTTTGTTAAAAACAGAGGGCCTGATGCTTCCAATGTATATTCGAGAGTTTATCTTCTTCGCTTCTTTGGCTTGCGGAACACCGCATTTTGTCAGAATATAATTAAGAAGTAAACCAAAGGACTTTTTTTAAGAGGCAAGTTTGGACACTTCTTCCTGCAGTCTCTTGAGAATAATCTGGCACCAGTTGACCTTTTCGCAGGTCATGATGGCGACCATCATCCTGAACCTCAAGTTGGTGCACATTACGAACGCACCTGTTCTATTTTCAATTACACAACAACAAAAATCGTGTAATTAAACAAAAGGAAGACAAAAATGTTTTTTATGGCATGAAGTATGAACCATTTCAACCGATGATGAACCAGTGAATAAGCCATAGTATATGGATAGGATTTCTTGGGACCCAAAGGTCTCAAGTTCCTCCATGGAAAGGCCATCAACAGGTAGCCTGTAAATATTCTTCTGTAGCTCTTGGTCAACACGGATCTCCACTACGCGAATGACAGCAGTGACGTCGGCGACGTTTCCTCACTGAGCAAGAGAGAAAAAACGGACAACAACGTTGAGGTAAAATTACTTAACAATTTGAGCATCGTAACGCTCAGTGGTGTGACTCCCAAGGTGATAGAGGCCTTGTTGATGAATCCTCGAGACGAAAAACTCCATGGATTCGACGTCATCTCCTTCAGAATGAACACATTCAACAACTACAGATCTGGCAAAGATCTGTCCGTAAATGATGTTTGAGGTCTTCTTGAGAGAGAGAGAGAGAGAGAGAGAGAGAGAGAGAGAGGAAGTCTATGAAGATGCCATTGTTGTTTCTTGAAGAAAAGTGAGGAAGATTCAAAGAAAATTGCAGTAAAAGCAATAAACCTTGTAGGCTGTATACTTAAAGACTCGTTCAATATGCAGAAAGCGTAAAGAGTCTGAATTAACAATCATAATTAACAATCAATATAACTTGTCAAAAACCCAACGGTTCCACAATGTCTCGATTAAACACAGTCTGAACAATCCAATTCAAACCATTATGAATTCATAACCACAACACGAAAATACTGCTCTGTCTGCCTACTTAGCGCGTGTTAAACATATACGTAGCATGTGCTAAGTCGCTTCTGTTAGCATGCACTAGCCAGTAAGCTTAGCGTGCGCTAATGCTGTATAGTTGCATGCATTCCAAGCATCGACTAACATCTTGCGACTACGAATATGAATGCAACGAAAACCATACTCCAAGATCAAACACAACCTTTCCAAATTCAATCTCATCATCATGATCCATATCTTATCATACGAACTCAATCACTAGAATCAACATAATGTTAGTTTCAATTATTTTATCCATGTTTATAATCAAACCAATATATATCCTTCCTCTTTGATGTGATATATACCAAGAACACCAAGAATACCATGATTCCATAATCATGTTCATGACAAGCATCATAATCCGATATGCTAACATGTAAATAATCACCCAAGTCATATATATCATATATCATCTTAACACCAAAATCCGAAATGAAGGGAGACATAAATCGCCATATCTCTTGAAGATAAACAACACCATAACTATCATCATATGAAGAAAAACATCAATATCCATATATCGACAACAACATCAACATAGTTCGGTAATCCAATTCGAAATCATTCTTATCAACTCATTAATATGATAATCATCAACTCAAGAACACCAATATTCAATCCCCAAAACAAAATCCAAAGTGAAGGTTAATTACCTCTTTGAAGAAAAGGATTGATTATCAAGGTTGAATCCATTTCCAATCATTTTTAAGCTCTAAATGTTGATAAGGATGATCAACTCCATCATAATCCAGTATTTGGAACCTCAAGACTCTGTCTATGAACTCCATTCCAAGAATCATTAATAATTTCAAGAACAAAGCTTTAATCTATGCTTTCCATCTTAATCTTGTTAAAGAGGATCATCTCACAGTGTTTAGGAACTTCAAATATTCTCCCAAGGCTCTCTCTATCAAGTGAAAGGAAAGAAATGGACGAAATGCCTCTTAACACCTGTCTGTCCCCTTTTATAAAGTATATTACTAGCGTGCGCTAAGCCTTATATTTAGCGTGCGCTACAGCCCTAGCGTGCGCTATCCTTCCTTGATAGCGTGCACTATCAGACAGTCCAGAGGCTACTGCCTTGCTTCGTATATCAACTTGAGTACGTAATATTCATGCAATAACGTACGTAAATACAGTCGTTGACCTGCTACAGTAATACACCATTAGCGTGCGCTAATCTTCCACATTAGCTGTTGGAGCAAGATCGGTATTTGCGCCGTGTTGCGGAAGCGTAAATTAAATGTGCGGAAATTAAACGACAAATGGATTTATAGAGGTTTGGCTATAAATGAGCCTACGTCCTCTCTCGGTATCTTTTCTATAGGTTGAAGATATAAACCACTGCACCTCTCTTCTATCGGTCGAGGAATAACCGTTACAATCACGTCTTCTATTGGTCCGTGATAAACCACTCGTACTTGTCTTTGTGTCGGTCCAAGTTAAACCGTTTTCCTTTTCTACCGGACAAGGAATCAACCGCTCTAGATTTCTATCGGTACTAGATAAATCTCACTTAGATATCGATTGCGATTCTAGTAATTCCGGATCCTTGGTCCTAATAACACCGAATCCAATCGTATCTTTTCTTTTACCTCTCGTGTATATGTTCAATGTATAAACACTCAAACTAACAATATAAGCTCAATATCATAACAATAATAATATCAATATGAATATCTGATCAATTAGTTGTTTGCTTGAAGTTGTTGTATAGAATAATACCAAGGATGTGGTATTTATAGCCTTCATCAACCAAACTAGCCGTTAGCTCTTCAGACTGCATTACGTATGCTATCTTCACTATATTACGTACGTAAGCTATTTTACGTACGTTAATCTCAAAAGGTTACGTACGTTAGCATCGCCCAGATTCAGTTCAGTATCCTTCGTCTTGAACATTACGTACGTTAGCCAACACCTATTACGTACGTTAAGTATACGTCATTACTGACGTCATATATCCGTTGCCTCTGACTTTGACTCTTCCAACGTTCTTCTTATTTGAACTTCTTTACGTACGTTAAGTAACATTCCTTACGTACGTTATTGTCGTCCACTTACGTACGCTATGCCATCTTCATTGCGTACGTTATGCATGTTCAAAACACCTTCTTGCGACTTCGATTTCTTCGATTCTTTGCTTCGCCTCTTTGTTGTTTTGTTTTGTGTAACAACTTCATCAAAGCACTATTAAAGCATGTATGGAACAAAATATTCCAACAATCTACCCCTTTTTGATGATTACAAAACAACACTTCGTCAATGGGATTTACCTGCAAAAAATACAAATACATGTATATGTGTACAGAGCAAAGTTTTCGACTTTGTCCGTTTCGTTAGTTTTTTCTCCCATTTCTTTTTCGACTCCTTCTTTCCTTTTCTTTTTCTTTTCGAATTTTCAAATTTTCATCATCTTTTCGACATCTCCTCATTTTTCTTTTCAACTTCATCTTTCGACTTTTCTTCTCCTTTTCTCCTTTCAACTTCCATTTTTCTTTTCAATTTCAACTTTTCGACTTCTCTTCGATTTTTCTCCCCCTTTCAGGGTTAATCTCATTCTCCTTTCTTGCCTTTTTGTTTTCATCAAAAAGTGTAATAAAAAACACGAGTAATAAATACCAAATAGATAAATATAACTATATGCATGAATAGGGTATAAACTCCCCATGAAAATATTATCTCCCTTAAAAAAAATTATTACTCCTCCTAAGTAAAATATTTTGATAAAAAATAATTTTTGGGAATCCAATCGAGAGTTGGTTTTTCATTTGAAACATAGATAATATTTGAAATATTTGTTCCTTTAGGAACCCAAATCTCTTTAATTTTTATCGTCCGGCGTGGGCTTTTACAGTTCGAAATATGGTGCCCAATTTTCAAACATTTTTCACAATGGGGTATTTTAAATTTAAGGACTCGTTTTTAGAATGAGGTTTGAATCCCAACCCCTGTTTATTTAAAGTAAACTTTTGCACCGAGAGCATATTTTCAAATTTCTCGTTTCTGAGAGAAAAATTCTTCGTTAAATTTTTGAGCTCGGTTTGCATTGTAACAAGATCATCCTTTAAAATATTTTCATTTTCAAGGCATTTTGAATGATCGATCTCAACAAATTTTCCCTTTTCCAAAATTTTGGAATTTTCAATTTCCAATGATTTATTTTTAAATCGAAAGGATTTAATTTCGGATAAAGCATTTTGATAATCCGTATGCCATAATTCAAATGCTTCAAAAAGTATGTCGTAAGAATTACTTACTTGGCTTTCAACGTCGCTATCGTCGAATGAATTTCGTGCCATAAGAGCGAGATTATTTTGATTGATAAAATCATCATCTTTGTCTTCATCGCTCCATGTTGCAACGAGAACCTCCTTCTTGGGTTTAGCTCGACAATTCTTTGCAAATTGGCCTGGTTTACCACATAATCGACAATTGTTGTCGAATTTCTTAGATTCGTCCGATATGTCTTTCTTTCTCCGGTTTAATAATGTTTGAAACTTATTAATATTCTTGGCATAATATGACGATTCTTCGTCGCTTTCATCAACCGGGATTTCTCCTCTTTTTGGCATCTTAGCCTTCAAGGCTATCGATCTTTCATTCGGTTTCGGCTTTGCATTTCTAGATTTAAGGACAATCTCGTAATTTATTAGTGAACCAACAAGGACACTAAAACCAAGATTATTGAGATCTTTCGATTCCATAATCACCGTCACCGTTGCGTCCCATTCAACATGTAGTGATCTTAGGATTTTCTTGACTTTTTCACTACTTGATAATGGTTTTCGAAACGAAGCAAGTCCATTAGTGATGACCGAAAATCGGTCAAGCATGTTGGTGATGGACTCGTCACCCTTTATCATGAATAACTCGTAGTCATGGAGAAGCATATTGATCTTCGTCTCCTTGACTTGAGTTGTCCCTTCGTGTGTGATTTCAAGAATTTTCCATATCTCTTTATCACTTTCACACGATGAGATACGATTGACCTCTTCTGGATTTAAGGCACAATATAGAAGTTGAGTAGCCTTACAATTTAGATAGTCGTTCTTCCAATCCTCATCATTATATTCTTAGAAACTCTTAAGAGATCCGTCAGGTTTGATTGGAACTTTCGGACCCAGACAAATGATCTTCCAAATCTCGATGTCATACGCTCGGATGAATATTGACATCTTTTTCTTCCATGTCATGAAATTTGCGCCATCAAAAAAATGTGGTCGGTTAAGAGCAAGGCCTTCGACTATAAACGAGCCTACGTCCTCTCTCGGTATCTTTTTATATAGCTTGAAGATATAAACCTATGCACCTCTCTTCTATCGGTCGAGGAATAACCGTTACAATCACGTCTTCTATTGGTCCGTGATAAACCACTCATACTTGTCTTTGTGTCGGTCCAAGTTAAACCGTTTTTCTTTTCTACCGGACAAGGAATCAACCGCTCTAGCTTTATACCGGTACTAGATAAACCTCACTTAGATATCGATTGCGATTCTAATAGCGCCGGATCCTTGATCATAATAACACCGAATCCAATCGTATCTTTTCTTTTACCTCTCGTGTATATGTTGAATGTATAAACACTCAAACTAACAATATAAGCTCAATATCACAACAATAATAATATCAATATGAATATCTGATCAATGAGTTGTTTGATTGAAGTTGTTGTATAGAATAATACCAAGGATGTGGTATTTATAGCCTTCATCAACCAAACTAGCCGTTAGCTCTTCAGACTGCATTACGTATGCTATCTTCACTATATTACGTACGTAAGCTATTTTACGTACGTTAACCTCAAAATGTTACGTACGTTAGCATCGCCCAGATTCAGTCCAGTAGCCTTCGTCTTGAACATTACGTACGTTAGCCAACACCTATTACGTATGTTAAGTATACGTCATTGCTGACGTCATATATCCGTTGCCTCTGACTTTGACTCTTCCAACGTTCTTCTTGTTTGAACTTCTTTACGTACGTTAAGTAACATTCCTTGCGTACGTTATTGTCGTCCACTTACGTACGCTATTCCATATTCATTGCGTACGTTATGCATGTTCAGAACACCTTTTTGCGACTTTGATTTCTTCGATGATTTGCTTCGCCTCTTTATTGTTTTGTTTTGTGTAACCACTTAATCATCAAAACACTATTAAAGCATGTATGGAACAAAATGTTCCAACATTAGCATGCGCTAATCGTCGTTGACCCGACAATCTGCACCCTCCCCGAAGATGCCCGGGGTCCACACGCCGAAAGCATCTGATAAGGATAAGATTCCTTGTTGACCGATCTGATGTTAGCGTGCGCTAACCATATGCATTAGCGTGCGCTAAGTACATATAATAATCAACCTGGGCCTACCTGTCGGCCACCTTCCGAACCTTATCCAAATACCTTACATACGTTAGGGGTCCTCCTTAGCGTACGTAACACAAACCTCTTAGCGTGCGCTAAGTATGCACCATAGCGTGCGCTAGTCATACATTGTAGCGCACGCTAATGTGACTGTACTTACCCATTTTCAGCCATTCTTGTCCAATGTCTCGGCATACAGAATACGAACATACGGCATACTGAATACATATATTCATTCCAATAATATTCTCATATGATATAACCGATATCATAATTATAACATGTTGGCCACTAAGTATACAGAATACAACTTGGAAAGTGTTTAAGCAACAAGCTGTACGTTTTTCAAGTTAGAGTGCGTAGCGAAAGTCTTGTAAAATTAAGTTGTTGTAAATACAACAACACGGTATGCAGTGTATACTTAAAATAATCACAGTTATTAAAACAGTAAATGCAAAAGGTAATTGACACAGTAATTAAAGTTATTCGAGGTAAACCCCTCTACGTCCACTGGTCCTCCACACAGGAGTGAAAATGTTTACTATAAATACTGCGTACACAACTAGGTATTTATAATCAAACCTATCAATGTATCATTCACACAGATTGATAAAAAGATCGTAGCTTTCAACCGTTCACACAGATTGGTCAAAGCTTTCACTTGACTAACTTCTTCACAAATAGTTCCGAAGCTTTGTCTCTTCAATGCAGATCCGTCACACACAATTCGGGAAAAGCAAGATTTTCTCAGTCCACACAGGGCTGATTGTTTTCTTCAATGTAAGATCACTGGTTGAACAACAGCTTGACTTTCTTGAGCTCGAGCTGATGATGTGTTGTTCAAGGTTGAGCAATTGTATATTTCTTCTCTTAGGATAGGAAGTATGCTTGAAGAAATGTGTTTGCTCAGATGTATATATCCGTGTCTATGTTTTACGTTCAGAGAGTTCTATTCTTGATATATTCAAGTATGTCTGATCTTCAAACTCTGGGGTATATATAGCTTCTGAAAAAATCCGTTGAGAAAGATCCATTGAGCAAAAGTCCGTTCCAACTGGATGGTTGACCTATATAGACCAAGATCCGTATTTTGCATTGTTTGAAGATCTCTGTCGGTTTTAGTATTTAAATACTTTATCCTTTCAGTATTTAAATACTTCTTTTCAAACGGGACTTGACTTTAGCGAATAACAAAGATTCCTTTTCAAACGGTCTTCAGTCCTGTTTCGATATGTATTGAAGATCTCAATACTATACAGCTTGAATGCTGTATCCATTTATGTTGTAGGCTATATTGGAGTATTCGCTGTATGGAATGTTATTGTATGAAGAGACAGTTTCCATACTTGGCGCTTTTAGACTCTGTTGCTGTATGATGGCAACGCGAAGGCTTGTATGAAGACACTTTATACTTTCGCTATATGCTGGCATTATGAGAAGTCTTCGATACAGGATTGACAACTTCGATCGTCTTTCGATAGAGCTGCTTGCTGTATGCTAAGTTGGCACTTTATAGAAACTTCGATACAAGATTGTTTATCCCAACAATTCCCCCTTTTTGATAATTTGCCAAGTGTCCTTAAATCCTTTTGGTGTTTTCCAAAAATTCTTGATGATGCCAAAACCTTGACACCTAATGAAACATCTTATAGGAGGGCACACTTCTTGGTCTTCTGTCGAATGTTCTGGCCTTTAGTAATTGGTCTAACACTAAGAACTGCTCACAGGCGAGTTCAATTTTAAAAAAAGAAGTATTATATCTTTAAACTTAAGATTGGCGCGCAGGCACAATCTTACAGTGTAGTCTAGATACATACAACTCAATCTATGAACTGTTCGCATACAAGTTCATACAGCGTTATATATTTAACAAGTCTTTACACTTGTATTATTTCAGCAAATGAATATAATATCGTAATCATACATGAACACGGTAGATTACAAGTTGTAATCTTTCAAGACAGAAAAATATTTTATTGATGTAAGGCAAAGTTTCCAATGTATAGCAAGCATACAAGATTTTGCTGTCTAAAAAAGAAATAAGAATAAGAGTACAGGAAGGAATCTAGCTCCTATGATCAGAATGCCTCCAAGGCCTTCTTGGGTCGTTCTTGGTTCCCTTCCACCAATTTTGAAGTGCATCCCTATTTCGATTTAGATAGATGGCTTGACCTTTATAGGATTTATCGAACACCAGGATCCAATCTTCTGGGTGGGTAACCTAGTCACCTTGCCTATGCCTGGATTTCATCTTTTGCTGTAGGGGGAGCGTTCCTTCGCCCAACCTCTTTTTGAATTCCGCGGCGGATTCCTGCACAGTCTTACAACTATTGAATATGGAGGATTCCCTGATAAGAACTACGAAGTATCTTAACAGTTCATTCTTCCTCCAATTCTTTATCTCGTCGGCAGTTGGATGTCGGTTGGCTGGGAGGTTTACAACTTGCGGCTTCTGTACGAGGTTTTTCCACGGAAAATTAGGGTCGTGAAATTCTGGATGATCTCCCTGTATCCTGACATTGTGAGTAGGAGATGATAAGAGAGAAATAGCAGCAGTGATGCTGTCTCCAAATGCAGAAGCTTCTATCTCCTTCTCTTGCTCGAGCCTTGTTCTCCTCGCAGCTTCTATAGCTTCTTCCCCCTTTTTGGCATCATCAAGATATGAGACCATTTCATACAAGCATTCCAGGACTTGCATAGCAGCGTCTTGTTTGGTCTCAAAACTTGACATTTTATTCACTAGGGAGTTGAGCACCTGCAACATAGCTTGAATCTTTTTTGTCGTGTGCTCGAAGCTGGGAACCTGAATCAATAAGAGCGGATGCTATCTTGGCCTCAGAAATACGAAGCTTGACTTGTTCTGCCTTCAGGATCTCTTCCTGACGCTGTTGCAATTGGTTGAGTGCCTGTTTGAGGACGGTGGACAGGGTGCGGAAGGCTTCTTCCACTTTTCAAACTTCGTGCCTCATACCAGTAATTTCTTCAACGGCAGACTGATGTAACCAATTAATCTCCTTTTCAACAGCATGCAGGGCATTAATGGCGTCCTGTAGGAAAACAGTTTGTCGGTCAAGAGCATGCAGTTGCTCTTTCCTGTCTACAGTTCGGGGAGAGTCGGACTGGGCAAAATCTTCAGCTCCATTCAGCTGTCTCAAGTTCACATGGGTGCGTGACTCGAGTTGTATATCCTCAGGTGTGATACCGTCATCGGATTCCAAGACAGTTGAAGGTGCGGGAGCATCTGATGTGGGCTCGGCAACAGGCGTGGCTGTATCCTCCTGTTCTAAAATGGGTTCTGTATACATGGATACAGGAGGGACTGAATCCTCCTGCTGTCTCTCAGCATCCGCCTGCTCCAGCAGAGGGACCGATTCCTTGTGCGGGATGGCGCGGGTCTGGTCATCGGTGTCGACATGCTCGGGTGCCTGTTGAGTGGCTGGTTGTTCCTCCGCGACAGGAGGGACTGAATCCTTGCTGTCTTGAACATTTTCTTGTGAAGGGGGAGGAGATTGCTGTTGGTTTGAGGTCCCCTGATCAGGTTGGTATTGAGTTTCCTCAGGACTCATTCTCAGACCTGCCTGGAAGGCGTCATCGTCATCGTCCGAGTCATGATCAGATTTAGGACTTTGGGCAGCTGAGTCAGTGGATATGGATTTTCCCTTCTTGAGGGCGTCAACTTTGTCCATGAGGTGGCTTGATATCAACTCCTTACAGCTAAGGTTCTCTCATTGGATCAGGACTTCAACATCTTGAGAGTCCGTCACTTCCAATACAAAACTTTCTTCTTTGCACCATTCGCTCCAGTTGTACAAAGTGTTGTACGGAGCTAGCCTGAAAGCTTTCCACTAGACAAAATGATCATATGCCTGCTCGATTTGCACAGAAAGCAATGTTTTGTTAATTATGGTGTCAGGGGAGGGGCTGCGTACAGCGCATGGGTCCGCTGTATGCAAAGGTTCCTCTACAGGTGTGGGTTCCTGTATTGGGGCGGGATCCCATACAGGGGATGGTAACCTGAGGGGAGATGGATCCTGCATGGGTGTGGAATACCGTATAGGAGATATGGCTATTGGCTCCAAAGAGGCAGGCGACTCGCCAGATTCTTTTAAGTTGTCAGATGTCTGTATATCCGTCGTAGCCGCGAAAGGCTCGGGATCTACTGTCTCGATAGTAGCAGGCATCTCTTCCGCAGGGGTTGCGCCCTGGGGGCTCGATACAGAGGGTTGGGCCGCTGTTTTTGATTTTGAAAGCTTCCTTAGCTTCCTTTTCGGTTTCTCACCATCAATGGGAGTTTTGCTGTGAGATCTCTTCCTTTTCTTCGAGGTCTCCTCGCTCTGGGACTTAGAAGACACATCCCTTGGATCAGCAGAAAGGGACAAAGTTCGGACAAAAGGTCTATTCGCAATCAGGTGTTCTTTGTTAAAAACAGAGGGCCTAATGCTTCCAATGTATATCCGAGAGTTTATCTTCTTCACTTCTTTGGCTTGCGGAACACCGCATTTTGTCAGAATATAATTAAGAAGTAAACCAAAGGACTTTTTTTGATAGGCAAGTTTGGATACTTCTTTCTGCAGTCTCTTGAGAATAATCTGGCACCAATTGACCTTTTCGCAGGTCATGATGGCGACCATCATCCTGAACCTCAAGTTGGTGCACATTTCGAACGCACCTATTCTATCTTCGATTACCCAACAACAAAAATCGTGTAAGTAAACAAAAGGAAGACAAAAATGTTTTTTATGGCATGAAGTATGAACCATTTCAACCAATGCTGAACCAGTGAATAAGCCTTAGTATGTGGTTAGGATTTCTTGGGACCCAAAGGTCTCAAGTTCCTCCATGGAAAGGCCATCAGCAGGTAGCCTGTAAATATTCTTCAGCAGCTCTTGGTCAACACGGATATCCACTCCGCGAATGACAGCAGTGACATCGACGACGTTTCCTCCCTGAGCAAGAGAGGAAAAACGGACATCAGCATTGAGGTAAAATTCCTCGACCATTTGAGCATCGTAACGCTCAGTGGTGTGACTCCCAAGGTGATAGAGGCCTTGTTGATGAATCCTCGAGACGACAAACTCCATGGATTCGACGTCATCTCCTTCAGAACGAACACATTCAACAACTACAGATCTAGCAAAGATTTGTCCGTCAATGATGTTTGAGGTCTTCTTGAGAGAGAGAGAGGAAGTCTATGAAGATGCCATTGTTGTTTTTTGAAGAAAAGTGAGGAATATTCAAATAAAATTGCAGTAAAAGCAATAAAACTTGTAGGTTGTATACTTAAAGACTCGTTTAATATGTAGAAAGTGTAAAGAGTCAAAAGAGGCATTAACAGTCCTTTTTATAGTGGGCGGCAGTGAAGGGTTTCCAGATAGTGAACGGTCAGATTTAAGGGATGGGAACCGGTGTTTAAAATAGACGAACAGGATGGACTGAGTGTAATAGGTACATCTTATTCATCCAATTTTGAAATGAGAGCGGGTCCCACATCTGACGTATCAATTTCCCTTATTTGCCCCAAAATGGCAGTTTGAAAATATTAAACAATTTGAAACATCGCGGCGTTTGAAGTAAAATAGTCCAGATGTCGTGTAAAGCATTTAATGCAAAAGACATTTTAATTAAAACAGGGCATGTGGACTAAAAATCGTTTTAAAAGAAATAACATATTAATTGATTTCCCATTGTATGTGCTGTATCCGCGAAAATACAGCGTTCCCACTTAAAAGGTACATATGGGTTTCACTTCTATACAGCAACTTTCGGATTACTGCTGTATTCATGGGTCATACTGTATTCTCCCTTAATTATTGCACACATCAGTTGTAGGATAATTCATGTCTCTTTGTTCCTACAGTGCTGTTCTGATAGTCTGAGTGTACAGATAATTAATGGTGGATACTGTATTCTTGGGTCTTACAGCATTCCCCCTCAATTGCTAAGTAAAAGCATTAAAATCTTACAGGGAGTCAGGCTGTAGCAATCCCAATTCTTGTCGAAGTGTGCAGAATCTTGCTGTGTCGAGAGGTTTGGTAAAGATGTTGGCTAACTGGATATCTGTATGAACTTTTTCGAGCCGAACATCCTTGTTCTCAACATGATTTCTGATGAAGTGATGTTTCATATGAGTATGCTTATTGTGTGAGTGCAATACAGGGTTGTGCGTTATTGCAATTGCACTCATGCTATAACACACTATCAACATTTCTTTTGCTTCAATTCCATAATCTGACAGCTGTTGTTGCATCCAAAGGATCTACATATAGCAACTACCAGCAGCATAGTATTCTGATTCTGCCATGGAAAGCAAGTTTGCCAATTCCTTCTTACTGAACCAAGATACAAATCTAGGTCCAAGAAAGTGACAAGTTCCTATCTAGCTTGCAGCCTCCGAGATCCGAGTCGCTGTAGCCAACTAAATCGAATCCTCCTTCTTTAGGATACCACAGTCCTACATCAACTGTTCCTTTGACGTATTTCAGGATTCGTTTGGCAGTTGCGAAGTGTGATTCTTTAGGTGCTACTTGATATCGTGCACACACTCCTACAGCAAACTAGATATCGGGCCTGCTAGCAGTTAGGTACATGAGTGAGCCAATTAGCTTCCTGTAGAGTGATTGATCAACTAGCTTTCCAGCTTCATCAACACTAATTTGCACAGAAGTGCTCATGGGGGTTGACGATGTTTGGAAGTGTTCATTCCAAATTTTTTGAGAAGCTCCTTGCTGTATTTTTCTTGGTTGATGAATATCCCTGTAGGCAACTGTTTTACCTGCAATCCTAGGAAATAACTAAGTTCTCCCATCATACTCATTTCAAATTTACTTTGCATTAGATGAGAGAACCTTTGACACAAAGCAAGGTTAGTTGAACCAAAAATAATATCATCCACGTATATTTGAACCATCAGGAGGTCATCACCTTCCTATATTTTAAATAAGTTCTTGTCCACAGCACCTTTCTCGAATCCATTATCGGTTAGATACTGGGACAGGTCTCATACCATGCTTTAGGGGCTTGCTTAAGTCCACACAGTGCTTTCCTTAGCCTGTATACGAGGTCTCCGCTTTCTGGATTGTCAAACCCTGGTGGTTGTTCAACATATACTTCTTCGGCAAGGTCACCGTTCAGGAATTCACTCTTGACGTCCATTTGGTAAACAATAAAGCTCTTATGGGCGGCAAAGGCTAAAAATATCCTAATGGCTTCTAGTATGGCTACAGGGGTAAATGTTTCATCGTAGTCTATGCCTTCTTCCTGTCTGTAGCCTTGGGCGACTAGTCGGGATTTGTTTCTGATAATGAGTCCATTTCTATCCTTCTTGTTTCTAAATACCCATTTGGTTCTAATTACGGATTGATGCGTAGGTCTAGGTACTAGATACCATACGTTGTTTTTTTCGAAACTGTTAAGCTCTTCTTCCATAGATGTAACCCAATGAGAGTTGTCTAGTGCTTCTTTGGTGGAAACAGGTTCGGATTGGGCTAAGAATACAGCAATAGCGCACATGTTAAGTCTTCTAAGTTCAGATTGAGATTTCCATTTAGGAAATAGAGATATCTCAGTCTCGGGTTCTTCTTGCGCACATAGTACATTTCTTTGTGTACTTTGTATTCTCCTACGGGTAGAAAATCCAGCATCAATATTTCCTATGATCAACTCCTGTGGGTGATCTCTCAACCATCTTCTGTCTGGTTCTAATTCGGGGCCCCGTACTATATCTTGAGTTGCTGTAGTTTCGGCTTCAGCTTGTATAGCATCGACTTCATCTACTTCAGTTCTTACAGCTGCGGGGTTGATTTCTAGGTCAAAGATAGGTTCTATAGGAGTTGTAGGGTTATTAATGGTGAGTTATTGGATATTCTGAGTGAGATCTTCTACTCCTGTAGGATCATGGTGAGTTCATCGAACATACATGTACTGATTCCTCAATTGTTAGCTTCCTTTTATTAAAGATCCTCTAAGCTTTGCTAACAGAGGAATATCCTACAAATATCCATTCATCCGATTCCTCATCGAAGGTTCTAAGTTGATCCTTCCCGTTGTTCAAAGTGTAACACCTGCATCCAAATATATGAAAGTACGAAACTAACGGATTTTTGTTGTTCCATACCTCGTATGCTATTTTGTTGTGGTGCTTGTTGATGATACAGCAGTTTTGTGTATAGCACGCTGTATTGGTGGCTTCGTCCCAGAAATGTTGTGGCAACTTCCTTGCGGCAATCATTGTCCTTGTTGCTCCCTTCAGCGTCCTGTTCTTTCGCTTAGCAACACCATTTTGTTGAGGTGTACGGGCAGCTGAGTATTCGTGTTGTATTCTATTTTCCGAACAGTATTGCTCTATAAAGCGGTTAGTGAATTCTGTACCTCTATCGGAACGAATGGACACGATACTCAACCCTTTCTCATTTTGAAGCTTTCTCAGGTGCTCGGGAAGCTTTGATGTTGTTTCCTTCTTCTTGCTTAGGAAGATTGTCCAAGCATACCTGGAAAAGTCATCAACAATAACGAGACAGTATTTCTTACCTCCCAAACTTACCGGGTCTACAGGACCATAGAGATCCATGTGTAGCATTTCTAGAATTCTGAGTGCAAAGGTAGGATTTGCTCTTCAGGATGGTCTTGATTTGCTTGCCTTTCTGACAGGGTCCACAAACGCTGCCCTTATTGAATGACACATTGGGCAATCCTCTAACCATTCCCTGTCTGGAGAGTTTTTTGATTGTCTTTAACTTGACGTGGGACATCCTTTTGTGCAGTACGCCATAAATGGATTTCA
The DNA here is from genome assembly GCA_033398695.1 of Orobanche coerulescens. NCBI lineage: Eukaryota > Viridiplantae > Streptophyta > Magnoliopsida > Lamiales > Orobanchaceae > Orobanche > Orobanche coerulescens. Next base: position 66,275,625 of record CM065811.1, on the reverse strand, counting down.
GCAACACCCAAATAAGTGTGCTCAAAGGGGTAAAAGTGTTGCTGAAAGCCAAAAAAACATGCTACGGTAATACTTTTTTGAAATTTGGTGGTGTTACAAAAACGGCTGCTACCATAGGGGTCTATGCCAACACTTTTTAACTTTATGGTAACACAGGGAAAATGTGTTGCTACAGACCCCAATGCCTACAGTTTTTACCTCTGTAGCAACACCAATAAAAGTGTTACTGTAGAACAATGACAACTCCAATATCTCTCTAGCAACACCCATAAATGTGTTAATATAGACCAATGGCAACACCACTAATCCCTACTGTAACACCAACTGCTGAAACACATTTTTGTTTTGGCAACAACCTTTTCCATTATTGTAATATTTATTTTGTGAACACTTTTTTGTTCTGGTAATAGTTTAAACCATAATAAAACCATTCAAATAAACCATAATCAAATAACCTGTCAAAGTTTTACATAAGCAAGGCTTTTCAAGCCATCCAAATAAACCACAACATCATCATTCGATATAAATAAACCAGTCAAAAGCTAACTTAAGTACCATAGAATAACTAACTTAGTACCATCCAAAAGATAACTTCAATACCATCGCATTAATACCATCACAATCCGAAAACAATGCCAAAGATAACGTAAATACTAAGAAAGACTTAAATCCGGATTCTGGCCAGCCAATTTTTCATCATCTCTCGAACTTTTTGGTCAAGTTTCTCATCCATCTCTTGTTGAAGTTAAACCCGAATCTTTGCAGTTAAGTCTGATTAGAGCATAAAACACCTATAACCAGAAAGTATCCATCACAAGCAATAAAAGAGAGCACACAAGAATACTTTTTAACCAAAATATATATTATGATAAATAAATTCAAACAAAGTATATCAAAGACTTAGACCCTATACCTTAAATTCTTTATAGTCAAGGACACCATTTCCGTCGATGTCCGCCTGCTCCCACAGTTCTTGTATCTCTTCGGCACTCAGTCCATTATGATGGCCACTCAAATTAAGCTGTAGGAAAACCAAGAAAATGTATTTATATCATCCTCTACAATATATGCAAACTCCGATATTAATAACTTCTTTTATAATATATATATATATATATATATATATATATATGTTCCCTACATATTGTAATGCTTCACAGAAACCCGAGTAGGTGATGTAATCACCACTGCTATCAGCCTTTAGAAATGCAAATGCATCATCCTCTATCAGTGGAGCTCGCCTAAGTTGATACTGTAGAGACAAGTAAGAAAGTTTTTACTTATGATGAACGGGTGCAATATGGAGATATTGCGTACACTCTATAACTTGATGCGAGCAATGCAGATATACTAAACAAACACTCCCATTTTGTTTTGTAAATAATATCAAATTGCAATCACATTATGTTCAATCAGTAATAAAGTTCAAAGCTGAAATTAGTGAACATATCAAGAGAAACCAAACCAAATCCTTCTTCTTTAAAATCCAGAAAATATCAAATTTTAATTAAACATCTCACCTTGAACATTCAAAATACTGCTTCGCTCCAACTAGTTTTAAGTAATTTTCGATATCTGTTGGGATTAAGAAGCCATATAAAATCAACACCACAAATGTTCCACGATGGTTGCGATGGCTTATCCACTACGAGTCAGACAACAGGAATTTGTAAATTAAAAAGAAAAACACAAATGACTCAAAAATGTCAGTTAGTATTGTAATATCCGCAATTTTTGAATTTCGGTAATTTTCTTTTTTCGGCGAGAGTCCGTTTTGAGGACTCGCTTATGACCGTTTCATCGTGCTGAGAATAATTAATTCTACACTTTTTGACATCCGAGATCGTTTCGGTGTCGTTTTGTTGAGTTCCGTGCTTTTTAGCGACTTTTCCGCACTTGAGTTCGATTCTTGCGAATCTCGTTCGAAACTGCTGTTTCGAGTTTCCTGTAAGTCCGTTTAACTTTGTTAGACGTGTTGTGAACTTCGGTTTGCTTATTCGATCACGTATCCTGATTTTCGGGCGTTTTGGGCCATTTTGTAATTTACCCAGAGTTACGGGTATCCGTATCTGTAATTGTTGTCTCGACCCGTTTCTTGGTCGCGTATGATTAATTATTACATTATGTTTTCATTTCGGGTCGTTGATGTTGGCCGCGAACTTTTCGTCGTGTTCGTTCACGCTTTCTAAATCGAGTCGCCGAGCCACGTGTTCGAGCCGCCGAACGTTGCAAGATCGCCGGACGATTGCGCACCGCCGACGGTGCGGCGGTAGAACCGCGTAGCGTACGCTATGGCCGGAAGGCTGCGACGCTACCCGGCCGAAGCCGGGCAGGGCGTTGTGGGCACCGGATCGCGGCTCGGGCCGAGAAGCGCACGCTAGCTCGGCAGCCTAGCGCGCGCTAGTCCGGCCCAGTATAAATGTGACAGAGCAGTCATAATTCATCTCGTTTTTCATTTCCTTCCTTCTCCGTCCGCGGCTGGCGATTCATGGGTGACGAAGCCATGTTGTTTAACAACAAATCCACGAAGTTCTTGAGTTCATAACATCAATCAATCATCCGTTATCATCCTTTGATCCAGCGAATCAAGGTAATCTTACCTTAGAACCCTAATTTCGTGAATTTGGGGGTTTTTGCATTTTCGTCCGATTCGTTCCGTGTTGTTGATCAATTCATGATGGGTATGATTAATCTTGGTAGTATTCTTTTGTTTAACATCATTTAATCCATTGTTCTTCGTCGAATCGAAGTATATTTCTTGATTTCCTTCGAATTGACTTTTTGGGGGATTTGTTCTCGATCTCGTTTTCCATCCATTTTTGTTGGATAGATTGTGGTTAAATGATGTTGTTAAACATATTCTATGGATTGTATATCCATATTTCGACTTGGAATTCCGTTTTCATGTTTTGTCGTGACGAATCGTGTTCTTAGCCGTTTTGGGAAAAACCCTTGAACTTTCGTCGTTTGTTCTTTGAATTCAGCGAGTTTAGGTCGTACTTTGGAATTCATTTTCATTGTTGATTATTGTTGTCCGTAGTTTATTGTCGCGGGTTAGCGTTCGGTGGAGTCGGCGGGTTCGTGGTCGGTTCGTGCCAACCTACTTCGGTCGATTCTTCGCGTTTGTGATTACTCGAGGCAAGTACCTTGCCCATACTATTCATGTTTTATGGATGTGATAATTAGTGATCGTCTAAATGTGTTTATTTGATCGTTTGTTTTAAACTTTCAAAAGATTCGGTTTAGCCTTGTTAAAGGCTTGCTTTCAAAACGCGTGTGTTTTGTGAATGGTGTGTCTTGTAAATGACTATGTGAATCCTATGGATATATTTGGTGTTGATGATGCACTTGGTATTTGCGTGTGGGCGTATATTATTTCATTTCAGTGCGTTGCGGTTTGACGTGGTGTTTTGCTAAGTGTTTGATGCCTCTGAGTGAATTGTTTGGATATCTTTGTTGCATTGTGTTATTTGTGTGAATGTGTGGATATGGTTAAAGGTCTACGGTGACACATGGCACGTGATCATGTGGTCAGGATGCAACAAGTGATTGATCCAACCGTGAGAGCCTGAGATAATCTACGGTGGCACATGGCACGCGATCATGTGGCCAGGATGCAACAAGCGATTGATCCAACTGTGAGATGTGTGTGATTTGTTTCGCAAGCCATCTCGGGAGGGTCCTTCGAGGCCTCGAGTGGGATTTGTGGCTTCGTCCCGGTCCTAGGCGATGCGCGTGCGTGATTACGTTTTGTTGATTTTTTATGTCTGTCGAGGACACGTGATGTTGGGCTCTGGCCCTGTGAATTATTGTCGGTTTTCTATTTGCGAAAACAAAACCTTTGGGCTGTGACCCTGTTGATTTTTGGAAAGATAAGGATTCGGTAATCCTAAATTATTTTCTATTAAAACTCTCGATGGCATTTTAAACTGTTTTATAAATTATTTCCCTTCTATTGTGGCCTTTCGGTTTTTGGAATGTCTTACTCAAACTCTTGCCTCGGGAAGTAATTTTCGTTACTTTTGGATTTTTGAGGATTCCTGGTTATTGTTATTCGTGGAATGTGAATTGTATGGCTCGTATTTTTGCACTTGTACTTGCACTAGCAAAACAGTGGAGTTTTGCTAACCCCCGAGTATTCGGGGGGTGTATGTCTATTTTTGCATTCAGGTTTTGGAGCATAGCACAGGGTCGGCACGAAGGATGATGAAAGATGAACGATACTAATCACACAAGGATCCGTTGATGCCGTATTGGTCTAGTTGTATTTTCTTTTCCGCTGCAGTATATTTTTCCCATTGTACGGGTGTGGTTGTATTTTGACCCCTGCGTGGGCATGAGTTGTATTTGAGTTGTATGTATTTATTGAAAGACCAAATCGGTCTACTGAGCTATTTTAGCCATAAAAGGCAATGTTTGATTTTAGTTATCAGCCTGGTAGATCCTCGAGGAGAGGGTCTACGGCGTGTAATATCCCTGAGCGGATTGGGGGTGTTACAGAATGGTATCGGAGCTTAGGTTGTGGAAACCTAGGCTGTCGGGTCAGTGGTGTCTGTTGAGTTTTTGTCTCGTCGGATTTCGTCTGACTGAGTCGTGTCGCGACGCGTCGTCTGAGTTTGTTGGTCGTGATTAGTATCGTGGGCGATCATCATCTTCGTGCGACCTGTGGATGTAAGTCTCCCTTCTTTGTGTTGTGCCTCGTGTGACACGAGTTATTTTTATGATTATTTGATTAGTGACGGAATCCTCTTATGGATTTTGATTTCTTGATATGTGGTTATTTGACTCTCATATTTCGTTCATATGAGGAGTAGTGTCCTGGATTGTGTATCTTGGACTGTAATTTTTTTTCCGCTGCGTGAGTTCTTTCAAATGGCTTTCGGCCTTTTGCCAATTGAGTTTGATTTCGAAAACCGATTCCTTTAACCGAGTTTTTGGCGTTATGGCCTTTATCGTTTTGGCAAAATTCTTGTGATGGTACTTAGTATTTTGTAAATAGCTTTTGTGAGTTTTTGAAATATTACCGTCATCGGTCTTTTTAACGTTGTAAATGGTTTTTAGCCTGGTGAGTTCCGGCGCGGGACCCACGGCGCTATAATGTTTTGCGTAATTACCTAAAATTTTTGGGCATTCTAGCCCATTGAATTATCTTTGAAAACCTTGAGTATCTTAGAAAATAAATTTCGAGACGTACTTTTAAAATGAATTATTCTCTCGTGGTACATCCAAGGTGCCACAATATGTTTCAAAATTCTTCTACCTCGAGGACCCAAAATGTTTTGAGATATTTTCAATGTTTTATAAACACTTTTACTTAGACCCGAGGGTCGAATATTCTGAAAGTTTTTCACTAAGAGAAGGTGTCCTCATTTTTGTTCAAACGCAAGATGATTTTCAAAGTCTCGAAAATGAGGTTTGTTCAACTTTTTGTAAAATGATACTCATGATCAACTGGTGTTTCCAAACTGTTTCCAAAAGGTGGTTTTCGTTTTAAAAACCTATCATTCCTGTTTGTAGTCCAGGAATGTGTGTATGATATTCACATTGTTGTTAGAATGTTAGCTCCCGAGTATGATGGAATTGGTGGTGTGAACGTTGAGTCGTTTGCCATGCATATGTTTTTGTTGTCCCTTTGTGGGAGGTGTGATGACGATCTTTAATGTTGTCATTTCGTGGTGACTTGCGTGTTATCGCACCTGTGTGAGCTGTTAAAGCTTGGGTTTGTACGTTTGTGTACATGTGTGATTGTTTCACGATGTTTGTAATTATGTGCTAGTTATTGTGCGGGCCGTTAAGGTTGCCGAACGATACCGTCGTTGCTGTATTGTTTGTGTGTGTATTACTTTACGATGGAAATCGTTGTATATGATATGTGTTATGATTCTTTGTTGTGTTGAGTTGGCATCTCTGCTATGTTGTTTTGCGACGTTATGCCCCATTATATCTAGCATTTTGTATTTTCGGTATGCCGAGCCGAGACGTTTCAACCGTGATGTGCTGGGGCATGCACGTGTAAATTGTCCTTCTCGTCGGTAACACATTTCGAGTGCAGACTCGAGGGACACCGAATTCGCTTTGCGAATTGGCTACCGAGACTTTCGGAGTTCGCGCTCAAAGACAGCTTATCGTGATCGGCTCTGAGAGGCCCAGTGGAGATTTTTCTGTCGGTTGCTTTTTTTGTGGTTAACTTGTTTCCGTTGTTGTGAGCTGCGGGGACGACATTTCTTTTATAAGAGGTCGAATATAATACCCGTATTATTTTTGGCTTCTGCATTTTCTCTTTCTCAATTCAATCGACTCGCTCGTGTTCGTTGTTACTTTCTGAACTTGTTCTGTATTTCGGTTTCATCGTCCGAACGAACTGTGATCTTGTTGTGGGTCGATCTGATTATCGCTGTGACTTTTTGAGTTCGGTTTGATTCTTGTGAACCTTGTTCGGGAGTGACATCATCTGGTTCTATTAGTTCTTTTATTCGAAGTGGATCGGATTTAGAACTCTTATGTTTTCGACTCTGTCGACTCGTTTATGTTCGTTGACATTTCTGGGCTTGTCCTGCCCCTTGCTTGTGTTGATCGAACGAGTGTGGTATTATTTCGGAATAACTCGTTTGTCGTTGTGACTTTTCAATTGCTATTCCTTTTCCGGTGGATCTTATGGGAATGCATGTCTTGTAGTTCTCACCAGATCGTCCTGGGAGTTGTTGTTTAAATTTTATTATCATTCGTGTTTCGGACATGATTGTTCGATTTTTGTTGCCTCGATCGTTTGTTTGTTTGGTTTTGTTCTCGTTTCGTGATTGTTGAGCGTTCAGGATCCTTCCTAATTCCCTTAAGTTCGGGAAGTTAGTCTCGTTTTCAATCTTCCAACCCTTGGGCGGTGGAATTCCGTATTTGTTCAGCAGTTGGCTCGCGTTTTGATTGATGTACCGTTGGGTTGGTCAATCCTATTGATTTTCGTTCGTTGTGTTTTGTGATTGTCTGGATAATCGACTCGATTGTATTGTCTGTTTGATGACGCTTGTCACTTGTTGATTTTATTATGTTTCTACCGGTGGCGTTGTGTTGGTCATCGTGGGGCGTGTTTTCACGCCGTATGTCTCTTTGCGTTGCTTGTGGCGTTCCGTCGTTGGCGCGAGTTTCGGTTCTTGTGTATCTTGTTGAGTGTTTTACGCAGATGTTGCTCCTCCCTACTTATTTTAAGTTTCGTGACGAAACTTCTTTTAAGGAGGGTAGAATGTAATATCCGCAATTTTCGATTTTCGGTAATTTTCTTTTTCGGCGAGTCCGTTTTGACGACTCTCTTATGACCGCTTCATCGTGCTGAGAATAATTAATTCTACACCTTTGACATCGAGATCGTTTGTGTCGCTTTTGTTGAGTTCCGTGCTTTTAGCGACTTTTCCGCACTTGAGTTCGATTCTTGCGAATCTCGCTCAAATCGCTATTTCGAAGTTTCTGTAAGTCCGCTTAACTTTGTTAGACGTGTTGTGAACTTCGATTTGGTTATTCGATCACGTATCGTGATTTTCGGGCGCTTTGGGCCATTTTGTAATTTACCCAAAGTTACGGGTATCCGTATTCTAATTGTTGTCTCGACCCGCTTCTTGGTCGCGTATGATTAATTATTGCATTATGTTTTCATTTCGGTCATTGATGTTGTCCACGAACTTTTCGCCGTGTTCGCTCCACGCTTCGAAATCGAGTCGCCGAGCCCTCGTGTTCGAGCACCGGCCGACGGCTATAGATCGCCGGACGATTGCCGCACCGGCCGGACGGTGCGGGTAGAACCGGCGAGCGACGCTACGGCCGGAAGGCGCGCGCTAACCGGCAGTGTAGCGCACGCTATCGGCCGCCTAACGACGCTTATCGGTCCGACAGCTGGAGTCTGTGGGTTCTCGAATCGGTCATGCTCGGCAGTAGCGCACGCCATCAAGCCGGGCATTGCGACGCGACGATCGGCGGGTAGCGCGCTACGGCCGGAAGGCTGCGCACGCTACCGCCGAGCCGGGCAGGGGCGGTGGGCACCGGATCGCGCTGGGCCGAGAAGACGCTAGCTCGGCAGCCTAGCGCGCGCTAGTCCGGCCCAGTATAAATGTGACAGAGCAGTCACATTTCATCTCGTTTTTCATTTCCTTCCTTCTCCGTCCGCGGCTGGCGATTCATGGGTGACGAAGCCATGTTGTTTAACAACAAATCCATGAAGTTCTTGAGTTCATAACATCAATCAATCATCTGTTATCATCCTTTGATCTAGCGAATCAAGGTAATCTTACCTTAGAACCCTAATTTCGTGAATTTGGGGGTTTTTGCTTTTTCGTCCGATTCGTTCCGTGTTTTTGATTAATTCATGATGGGTATGATTAATCTTGGTAGTATTCTTTTGTTTAACATCATTTAATCCATTGTTCTTCGTCGAATCGAAGTATATTTCTGGATTTCCTTCGAATTGACTTTTTGGGGGATTTGTTCTCGATCTCGTTTTCCATCCATTTTTGTTGGATAGATTGTGGTTAAATAATGTTGTTAAACATATTCTATGGATTGTATATCCATATTTCGACTTGGAATTCCGTTTTCGTGTTTTGTCGGGACGAATCGTGTTCTTAGCCGTTTTGGGGAAAACCCTTGAACTTTCGTCGTTTGTTCTTTGAATTCAGCGACTTTGGGTCGTACTTTGGAATTCATTTTCATTTTTGATTATTGTTGTCCGTAGTTTATTGTCGCGGGTTAGCGTTCGGTGGAGTCGGCGGGTTCGTGGTCGGTTCGTGCCAACCTACTTCGGTCGATTCTTCGCGTTTGTGATTACTCGAGGAAAGTACCTTGCCCATACTATTCTTGTTTTATGGATATGATAATTAGTGATCATCTAAATGTGTTTATTTGATCGTTTGTTTTAAACTTTCAAAAGATTCGGTTTAGCCTTGTTAAAGGCTTGCTTTCAAAACGCGTGTGTTTTGTGAATGGTGTGTCTTGTAAATGACTATGTGAATCCTATGGATATATTTGGTGTTGATGATGCACTTGGTATTTGCGTGTGGGCGTATATTATTTCATTTCAGTGCGTTGTGATTTGACGTGGTGTTTTGCTAAGTGTTTGATGCCTCTGAGTGAATTGTTTGGATATCTTTGTTGCATTGTGTTATTTGTGTGAATGTGTGGATATGGTTAAAGGTCTACGGTGACACATGGCACGTGATCATGTGGTCAGGATGCAACAAGTGATTGATCCAACCGTGAGAGCCTGAGATAATCTACGGTGGCACATGGCATGCGATCATGTGGCCAGGATGCAACAAGCGATTGATCCAACCGTGAGATGTGTGTGATTTGTTTCGCTAGCCAGCTCGGGAGGGTCCTTCGAGGCCTCGAGTGGAATTTGTGGCTTCGTCCCGGTCCTAGGCGATGCGCGTGCGTGATTACGTTTTGTTGATTTTTTATGTCCGTCGAGGACACGTGATGTTGGGCTCTGGCCCTGTGAATTATTGTCGGTTTTCTATTTGCGAAAACAAAACCTTTGGGCTGTGACCCTGTTGATTTTTGGAAAGATAAGGATTCGGTAATCCTAAATTATTTTCTATTAAAACTCTCGATGGCATTTTAAACTGTTTTATAAATTGTTTCCCTTCTATTGTGGCCTTTCGGTTTTTGGAATGTCTTACTCAAACTCTTGCCTCGGGAAGTACTTTTCGTTACTTTTGGATTTTTGAGGATTCCTGGTTATTGTTATTCGTGGAATGTGAATTGTATGGCTCGTATTTTTGCACTTGTACTTGCACTAGCAAAACAGTGGAGTTTTGCTAACCCCGGAGTATTTGGGGGGTGGATGTTTATTTTTGCATTCAGGTTTTGGAGCATAGCACAGGGTCGGCACGAAGGATGATGAAAGATGAACGATACTAATCACACGAGGATCCGTTGATGTCGTATTGGTCTAGTTGTATTTTCTTTTCCGCTGCAGTATATTTTTCCCGTTGTACGGGTGTGGTTCTATTTTGACCCCTGCGTGGGCATGAGTTGTATTTGAGTTGTATGTATTTATTGAAAGACCAAATCGGTCTACTGATCCATTTTAGCCTTAAAAGGCAATGTTTGATTTTAGTTATCAGCCTGGTAGATCCTCGAGGAGAGGGTCTACGGCGTGTAATATCCCTGAGCGGATTGGGGGTGTTACAAGTATGAATAAATATAGTTTACCTTGTGAGCATCTGCATCAGTATACTGATGAGCAGTATCATATGATGACACAAACCCCTGATATCTAAGAAACTTGTAAACGTGACCCCTCTTGCTCCCATTCCAATCACTGTAAAAGTCACGGAATGCACAAGAAAAACGATTGAATAATTCATTTTATCTTAAAAAGGGAAGACATATCAAATGTAAAATCAATCGAGTGAGATCTTTTACTAGTGAGAGCTTTTACAAACCCATATAGTAAGATAGGTAACGGATTAAGTTTCTTTTCTTTTTGGTATGATTCAATGTATTGCAATATCTTGTAGACTTATCAAATAAAACACGAAACATCAAATTGAATGATCTAATCACATACATTTATCATAATGATAACAGAGAGATCGCAGGTGTGATGCACGACATAGAATTACCTGACGCAATCGCTCCAAGCACAATCTTGAATTATGTGGAAACAATAAGTGGGTATTCAGTATAAGGATTTCTTGGCGGACATTATTATTTCGATATTGTGCAATGGGCGCAACCAATTCAACGTGCAAAAGCTGAGCGACACGGTCTCCAAAATAATTGAAAAGCAGCTCTTGGTGGCTGATGATCCTAAAATAGTCCTTATGCAATGAGACTGTTTTGAAGAAGGAACATAACTTTACATAGGAACTGACAACAAATTACTGCATTGTTGTGCAGTTGAAATTGAATAAACAGAGTATAGAGCTTCTTGGGGAAACGAATTGTATTGTTTTAGATGATGAAGCATGGATTCAATAAATGGCGAGTTTCTCCAACCCAAAGTTTCTCTACAGCCCACAAGTGAGTTTATAGCTTCATCGAACAAGATTAAGCTTCTTTTTTACCATGACAACTCAATCATAGTTTCAATCTTGCTTCTAGATGATCATTCAAGAAAAAAGAGATTTCGAGAACATCCCTAATAACACCCCAACCACCTTGTAATCCCGTATCATCCTGTTTTACCCATACTAAAAAGTTCAAACATCTGTATGCAATTGGATGTATTAGCCACGCCATAACATCAAAGAAAATTCTCAATAGAATCAAAAGAAAAGGAATAATAAAAAAAATATCGAAGAGAATTCCGTTACATAATGTAATGACCAAATGAGATGGGCCATGTGCGAAAAAAGGGGATAACCTCAAACACTTTCATATGTATTAGACACGTTTACGACTAGCGGAGATTCATACCAGTCCGTGCTAAAAGTATTTTAAAATTAAATCATGAACTGCAAATAAAATAACTAGCATGGGCTGCATACGGGAGGAGAGGATGGTGTTTCGGACGACTAACGTGGAGCGGGACGGCCATGGGAAACCGAGTCAAGAGGGACTGAGGGAGGCGCGGCGACGGCGTGGAGCGGTGGAGCCGTGGTTCGTGGAGAGACTGAGGGAGGAGGCAGTGGCACGGTGCGGGTGGCGGGAGAGAGAGTAGAGAATCAGGAACAAAGCAGAGAATGAGTGGAAGTGGACGATTAGATTAGCTGATTAGGGTAGGGCGGTAAAAAAAATAGTAAAATTGAAATAAATAATAGTTATTAATTTTAAATGGTTCTCGGTTCCGAACCGATCGGTTCTCGGTTAAACCAAAATTATTCTATTCACGAAACCCCTAACCGAAAACCGACTTGGGAATCGTACTAACAGTTCTCGGTTAACCGGAACCGTGTGGTTCCGGTTCTAACCGGGAACCGAGAACCATTTAGACAGCCCTAGCAATGGCGATAGGGATATTATATCCCTATCATTTTGACCATAATTTCATTTTTGTCCCTTTATTTTTAATTCTTTCAATTTGACCCCAATCAATTCTAATATTTTTTTCAAATTTGGTCCCATAAGCCTTTAAATTAAATCCAGTTCTATCATTTTATACTTAATTTTTATGTTAGTTTCATAAACTTTATGTTATCTTATGAGAATTTAATATTTATATATACTCCTATTTAAATTGTAGGATTCGAGAACCAAGGGCTAGATAGGATCTATTCATAAGCATCAAGCATTTTTCATTCAAGTCATCTCAATTTCAGCTTTTAAGTTCCGCTAATATTTTACAAAATGTTAGTTTCGTAACGACTTTAAATTTTTACAGGTTTTCCTTATTTTAAAAATATATTCATAAAATACTATTAGAAAAATCGGGTCGTTACATTTTTTACAGGTTTTTCCTTATTTTCCGCCTATTTTTTCTTCCCTTGTAATGTTTTTTTTAAAGATCAACCGTAACACCTAATTCGGTGTTACCATAGATACTATGGCAACACCGGTTACTATCAACTGTAACGATAAAAAAAAGTGTTAGCGTAGATCAATTTTAAGGCATCTATGCTAACACTTTTGCTTGTAACATCGAAATAAACGTTGTTGAAGGCCATTTGTGGCGTAGTGGTGCCATAGCCAGCTTAAATTTGCAATGCTTTTGGAAACAAAACAAGGAATTGTGGAGCTCGTAGGCATCCAGTCAGCAATATACATATTACCTGATCTGCTTCCTGTGAGCACAACTTCTTTGGTCAGGATGTTCTTGACTCTACAGTGATCTATATAGAATTTCACCGAGAACTGTTTGTCACATAACTGGCTAATATTAAGTAGATTGCACTGTAAGCCTTCAACATAAGCTACATCGGTGACTGAAAATTTTCCTACAAGCAGGGTTCCCTTCCCTCTTATTCTTCCTTTAGATTTATCACCGAACCGCACTTTTGGACCGCGGCCTTCTATGTAATCTGACAGTTTTCTTTTGTCTCCTGTCATGTGCCGAGAACATCCACCGTCGAAGTACCAGATGTCCTTCTCTAAGATGTTCTATATGCAAACAAATTAAGTAGATTTAGGTCCCCTTTGATTGTTGGGTCCATGGATGTTAATGCCTTTAGGTACCCAGATTTTCCTGACAGCAATATGTTAACTGTAGGGAACTTTAGGTCCGTAGTTGCGATGTCTACGTGGGGCAGGTACGTAGTCGCTATAACCATGATAATTATTATGTATGAATTCAGGGTTATTATTATTAATCCAGTACGAATGCCGTCTTGGAGGTGAAGCCATTTTCTTCGGCCTTACAGCTTGCCTTCTGGGTCTCCAATCGGATTCCTAAAGCTTTTGCTGATACTGTGCGGATACTTGCTTTCGTGAGGGATAACGAGGCTCCTGTATCCAATACCAAGGCGTGTTGTACTAAAAGTACTGCTGTTGGATACAGCCTTCTTTCTGAACGGCTTTTGGCGCTGTTGATATGCTCGGGGAGCATGCTGTTGGGTACGCCTTACAGGCTTGAATGGTTGGTGATTCCACTATCTAGAATATGACTGTGGTGGCGGAATGGCAGCTTTTGCTGTTCGCGATGCAACAGGTTCCTTCACAAGACTCGGAATTTCTTCCGATACAGGAATGGGTTCCACACCCCTGACGAACACAGTACTAGTTTTCCCTTTATTGGAAAATGCGTTGTATCCTAAGCCACTTTTATCATGAGCATGTTGCCCAGTGTTTAGAATTTCTTCCATTCTTTTAGATGATTTCTCGAAAGATTTTAGAATGGTCTCAAGTTCTCCTTCTCATTTTTCGAGAGTTTTTACTTTGGATTGAAGCAGAACAAAATCATTTGTCTTGCTTTCACTATGAGATTTAGCCTCACTTAGTTCATGAGCAAGTTTATGATTGCTCTCCATGAGTTTTTCATGACCGGCTTTGCTGTTTTCACAATCAACAGACATATTTTCATAGTTTACTTTCAGCAAGTCGTTTTCTTCTTTCAGCTCTAGGTTAGAAAATTGGTGCTGCATATTTTCATTTTTCAATATCTCATGGGCCTTTTGAATGTTCTTAAACTCATTCATCATGTTTTCAAAAGTATGAGATGCATTGGTAGGAATAGCTGAGGTTGAGCTTACCTCATCATCGCTATCTTCATTTTCTGGAATGTCTTTGCCCATAAAGCACATATAGGCTTTATCTTCGAATTCATCATCAGATAAGTCACTGTCAGTGACTACCTGAAGACATTCTTCGGACTTTGATGGTGCGGGGGAGGCTTCTGATTCACCAATCAGGGCCTTGAGCTTGTTTTTCCAAGCACGTCTTCTTTCATCTTTTTCCTGTTGCTCGACTTCCGGCAACCTTTGAACTTTAGGATGAGGACATTTTTTTGCATTGTAACACCCCCAACTAGGCGACTATTACAGTGTCGTGGACCCCCGACTGGGACCCACCAGGCGAATGAAAATTAATGACTTAAATAATATAATTGTAGTACCGAACCACATTATATCATTAATTACTCCGATGAGGAGTTTCAAGTACAACACACCCAAGATAATACAGAATACATGTATATTTTATATGAAGATAAAATATACAATACTGAATGAAAATGAGTATCCAAACAGAAATCTGCAGCGGAAATAAATGAAGACAACATGAATGACTGAAAGGACTGGGGGCCCCTACTAGTATCACTGGGACTCCTCGCCGTCAACATTCTCTTCCCGTGCCTTTGCCTTGCCATGACCTGAAAACAATGTCCCCCAACGGGGTCAGTTACACAAAACAACAATCCTCAAGAGTTGAATATACACAATCATGATATATCTTAATTATGAAATTAAGCTGAAGAAGGGCATTGTAGTACGCCCGTAATGGTATGTGCATATGCACAAGACGAGTGACCGGACACACCCGCCCTTGTACCTAATTAGTCTCACGAAGGTACGTTACCGTGTGCACAGTCCATTGTGTCGGTGAACCTGAACACGTGACCATCATATGCCCGACTAAAAATTCCACACATCACCACCCGGCCACGCAATACGAACCCATAAGTTCATATGAACGAGAATGACCATGATGAATATTAATGAATAATAATCCGACAAATTCAAGAATGACTCACCGAGATGAAATAATAGTGAAGTGAGTGATAGCTCAATGAAATGATTGGAACCGTCGTTCCTTGTGAATGAAGTGATTATTCGACAATTACAAGTCTCAATACAGTTAATACATTATGAATAAATTATGATTATGACTGAACAACAACGAAAGGAATGAATATCCTTTTACCGAGTAAGAATTAGCTTACACAACACCGGTGAAGAATGTCCTTCCAAGAACAAACGTCCTAAATGAGGTGTCGGTCGCTCGACAACCTTGAATAACATAATTACCAACAATCCGTTCAATATACAAATCAAACACGATTATAACTAACTCAAAACGTCGATACGACTTAACCAAGTTCATTGGGGCATTATATCAAACACGTTGTAACCACTCTTTGATTGTTTACAACCAATCCTTAATTATACCAATATCAAATCCCCAAGGAGTGTTTCAAACCAACAAAACATCTTCAATACAATCAATAATCCAATATGAATATCCAATTCGTGATTTCAACAACTAATCGAAAAACCCCAAATCCAACTCAATATTCAAAGTGTTCTTGAATAACCCTTCAATAATCCAATGAATATTCATACAAACTCATAATCATATGTATATCTCTTCATACAACATGATTATAATGTCCAAAATATCATATCTCAACACAAAATTGAAATCCAAGATGTTGAAGAATTTACCTATCAAGATCCAAACACTTTGATCCGGTGAAATCGTGTTAAATCGACTATCCAAGATTCCCAATCCAGGATATATGTTTAGAACACTCCTTAACAAGTGATGTGATGAATAAAGTCTCTCCCAAAAACCTCTCTCTCGGAACTCAAGTGAAGAAGGGTGAAATAAGTGCAAAAATCCCGTCCAAGTCTATATAAATTACCGAACGTTATGGCCGTAACTCGGCCTACTTACAGCCATAACCTCTACAAGTCAACAACCTTAAGGCCGTGACCAGCCACATCGTACGGGTGTAACTCGGTTTCGTCGAAAGTCTGCCGACAGACTTACGGCCGTAACCGCACCTGCCTTACGGGCATAACTCGACTCATACGGCCGTACTCGGGAAGACTTACAGGCGTATGAAACCTTCGTCGAAACTGACCGGCCACCCTGCTCGAATCTTACGTCCGTAACCGGCCAAGCCTTACGGCCGTACCTGCCTCATCTTACGGCCGTATGCCGCAACCCTTACAGCCGTAAGCCCTCTTCGTCCGACATGTCCTGAAAACCACGAACGCATGTTACGGCCGTAGCCTGCCTATCCTTACGGCCGTAACTCATCTTCGGCCAAAACATCCTTAAGCTAACGAATGCATGTTACGGCCGTAATGCATGATCAGTTACGGCCGTAACTCACTGCTGGAAATGACACAGTCCGACAACTCCATCTTCTCGTTACGAAAGGTGAATGATCCGACATACAATACTTGTATGAATGTAATTAAGTCCAATAACACGCAATAGATGATACTTCCAACACAAGACTATCATTCACGATGATTATGATAATACTCTCTTCTCGATCCACAAATGGAGATGAATGACGATCGGTAACTGATACATGGTTAAAAATATAGCAACGACGAATACAAATGAATGAATCATGAATGATGAGTGGTTATTAATGAGTGAAAATTACTGAGTGATAATTACTAACTGATAATTACTGAATGATAATGAATGAATTACAACCGGGTGTTACATACTCCCACCTTAGAAAGAGTTTCGTCCTCGAAACTGAGGGTCAAACAACTCGGGATAACTCTCCCGTATACTATCCTCGGTTTCCCAAGTAGCCTCTTCGACTCCGTGTTTAGACCACTGAATCCAACCAAAGGAATCGTCTTGTTCCTCAACTGTTTGATTCGCCGCTCTAATACTCGTATAGGACGCTTCTCATACGAATGATCATCCGCGATCTCGATTTCGTCAAACTGAAGTATGTGACTTTGGTCGGCAACATACTTCCGCAACTGAGAGACGTGAAACACATTATGAATTCGGCTCAATGCCGTAGCTAAAGCCAATCGATAAGCCAGAATGCCTACTCGATCCAAAATCTCAAATGGTCCAATGAATCTCGGACTCAAATTTCCCCGCTTCCCAAAACGGAAAATACCCCGACTCGAGGATACCCTGACCAAAACGTGGTCACCTGCCTCGAACTCTAATGGTCGACGACGATTATCTACATATGATTATGTCGACTCTGAGCGGTCAACAAACGACTCCTGATCAAAGCTACATTCTCACGGGCGGCTATAAGCATATCGGGCTCGATACCGATTGATTCTGATAAGTCATCCCAACACAAAGGAGATCGACAACAACGACCGTACAAGGCCTCGTAAGGTTCCATCTTAATCGAAGCATGCCAACTATTATTGTACGTGAACTCGATCAACAGTAGCTGGGCTTCCCAATCATCTTTCCAATCGAGGACGCAGGCCCTCAACATGTCCTCCAATGTCTAAATAGTTCTCTCTGATTGTCCGTCGGACTGAGGATGAAAAGTTGTGCTGAAATTAAGCTGAGTTCCCATGGCACGATGAACTGATTTCCAAAAATGTGACACGAATCACCCGTCACGATCAGAAACAATACTCTTAGGAGTACCATGCAATCTCACTATCTCTTTGATGAACAACTGGGCAAGTCTCTCGGGACTCCACGTATCCTTAATCTCAAGGAAATGAGCTGACTTAGTTAAACGGTCCACAATTACCCAAATTGTATTCATGCCGCGACTATTCATCGGCAAACCCGTGATGAAGGCCATAGAAATATCTTCCCACTTCCACTCTGGAATAGGGAGTGGTTTCAGCATACCCGCCGGTCGCTGATGTTCTATCTTGACTTGCTGACAGTTTAAGCAATCTCGAAATAAATTCCGCGACTTCTCGCTTCATATTACTCCACCAGTAATTCGCCGGTACGCATAACCTATTCTTAAATTGCAATAGTCCATCCTCGTGGACCACAAATCCAGGGGCTTTCCCCTGAGCCACATCCTCTCGGATGCGCAATGAAAATGGGTCTGAACCCTGATTCACTCTGATCGCCTCCTCGAGTGGCGATGAAATCTCTAACATACAAAGTTGTCCTTGGGGTGTTCAAAAATACCCGACCCGAACTACCCGGCCCAACTACCCGATGACCCGAACTAAATATTCCGGGTATTTTTAAAATTTTTAAATTTTTTTCGGGCCGGGTACCCGACCCGGAAAAAAGTCATATAATCGGGCCGGGTCATGGGCCGACTTGTTGTGTAAATTCGGGTACCCGAAAACCCGATTATTCTTTAATGGTTATTTTTTTTATAAATTTAATTATTTAATTTGTAATTATATGAAACTTTATCTTTCAAATAATATGAATTATATTTAATATGAGAATTCATGTATTTTTACTAATGGTATTTATTCTCACTAGTTTGAAATTTACAAGAAGATAAAATTTTTAAATAAAAAATAATATATTCTTTCATATATATAATTGAATATTGAATTAAGCATAATTATATAATAAAAAATGATATATATAAAAAAATTTAGTTAGTTTTGAAATTTACTTATTGTACGGAAAATATTTATAATGTATTTAATACTCGGGGAATTAATTTATATAATAAATTCTAAAATAAATTTATATTAAAATTATAAATTATTTATAAAAATTTAAAATTAGTTGTATTAATTTTTGGGTCGGGTACCCTATGTCCCGACCCGAAAAATAGGGTACCCGCTTTTTCGGTGTAACACCCCCGATATATTCGGGAATATTACAGCGCCGTAAATCCTTTACGTAAGGTTGTCCTCTGCCTCGCCCGCGGCCAAAATTCTGAGGCATCTGAACACTTTGCTGCGTCTGTGGAATACTGGCCTCCTTCTGGACTGGCTGTGGTGTACGGGCTCTAAAAGACTTTGCAGCCTCTTCACAAAACACCGCCCGATGTCCCTCTCGTCCACAATCAAAACAAATCACGGCAGGAAGGGGGCAATTCCGTCGATAGTGCCCCGTCTGGGCGCAGTTAAAGCATTTCCTGGTAACATCAGTAAAAGTTGATGTCGCCCCGAAGTTCTTTCCGCTCCTAGCTGGGTGCGGAGGTTTCCTGAAAGAGTGAAAGGATGACTGGGCCTTACGGGCCCCACTGTTCTTGTGCTCTGTAAAAGTACCAGAGACTTTCTGTTTCTTGGTTTCCGCAAATTTCTCCATGGCTGCTTCCTTGATCTCATATGCCAACGCCTTATCCTGGTATTGGCGGAGTGTGGTACATTCGAATCCGGACATGTACCTCTGGACTTCTGGTTTCATTCTCATATCGAAATGAATCATCATTTACGCATCCATTACGACCGGATGTCGAACAAATGCCACTTTGGTTAAACGTCTTGATCGCACGGGATCTGGTACATCGGAAAGGCCGAGCGGAGAAAAACTCCCAAACTTTGGCTTCCCTCACAGACGAGGGCAATCCGAGCTTCCATCATCAATCGAAACTCTGTCAATCGGCATCATGGTCTACAGCCGGATGGCTTCCCACCATTCGGACGCTTCCTATCGTAAAATATTGAGCCATAGAGGCTCTCCTATTGTCTGGCGGTTGATTCCGCAAAGATTTTCTCCAGCTCCTTTAACCAATGATCCTGTGGGAGTCTCGAAATACCGTTGAATTTGGGTGGTTGCATCTTCGCCACTTCTTGACCACCGGTCACCTCGATTTCCCAAATCTGGGATCCCTTGCTGTCTCTCTCCCTGCTGTAGTCCTACCGCCACTTGCATTCGGTCCACGACCTGGGCGAACTGAGTCATCTGGTTCACCACTTGACGAAGGATCTCTGGTACAGCAGGATCTGGTTCATTATTAATAGATTGCTGCGGCTCGCCGGAGCTATGACTGGCCTGGTTAGAAGGCGACGCCTCCCTTTCGGCATTTCTTCGTCCGCGTCCACGACCGCGACCACGTCCACGCCCGCCTCTCAACATACTGTAAGCATAAATACTCAATATACAGGAAACAACATCGTTCTAATATTCGAGTATAAAGAGATACAATATGTAAAGAACGCGATAGAGTTTAGGAACTTACAACCACTGTTCGCATGAAGACGTAGGCAGTGCAGTGATGTCATTCACGGCCGGTTACCCCAAAAGACATAAATGACCCCTATTTTAACCCAACGGCCAAGATATCCATAATCTTGGCTCCGATACCATATTCTGTAACACCCCCGATATATTCGGGAATATTACAGCGTCGTAAATCCTTTACGTAAGGATTTACAAGGCTGAAGAATTGAACAAGTATAAAAAGGTACTAATAAATGGAAATAACGGAATTACAGTACATCAGTTCTGACCCAATACAGGAATAGTACAATTGTTCAACAGAACTTAATAATACATCACCAAATTCAAAATATCACAACCGACTTCGTACTCGAGTACTTATTGAAATAACGAATAAACAACAAATAAATAAACCCGGTCGGGACATCACTCTGCACCCTCGTCGTCATACTGTTCCAGTGGTTGTTTCCCCGCTCTCCTGGATCCTGAACACAAACAAAATGTTCACCCCCGAAGGGGTTAGCACAACGATGCTAGTACAAGTACCACAACATATTATTCATATCTCACGGTGAATAATAATAACGTAAACGACAAAATACCAACGAGTCTTCTCCTACGAGAAACTCAAACATAACATACACAACTGATAATCACAACATGATATCAATACATACACATGGTAATTCCATCGATCCAAATGCTCATCGCCTAGAACCCACGATGATCCCGTCGGACCAACCCGTGGTGGAAAAACCCGTCCGATGATCCAGGTATGCGCTAGCATAGATCCCCCGATGATCCCGTCGGACCAACACGAGGTGGACATACAATAACGACATACATGCACGACAATATGTATAACAACAATACATAAAACAATTAAGGTACTTGCCTTGATTTGAAGACAATAATAACACTTCCACGGAAATGAACACTCGACGATCGTCCTCCTCAATCAATCACGTAACTAGACCAAACCTTAACAAAAGAAATAATATAGGGTTTATCTTACGTTGTACAAATGTTTAACAATTCGATTAACGGTCAAAAGTTCATAAACTGCAATCTGCCCGAATAACTTAGCGCACGCTAAGTATTCTGTGTAGCATGCGTTACGCACGCAAACAACAAAGCCTAGCGCACGCTAACGATGCATGGACAGTACTACACTGATCAGCCAACTGACTCGTCTGATGGTCTAGCGTACGTTACGTACCAAACATAGCGCACGCTAACTAGTGTTCGATAGCGCACGTTAAACTGCATATCATAGCGTGCGCTATCTCTGCATGGCGCTTTGCCGAAAGCAAGAACTTCTTGCCATGTTCGAAACAATGAAATCCTTCGTGATCATTCATGTTACTTCCTTGAATACCAAGTTCTTACTCTTATGAATGATCTCCAGGATGATAGCAACTTCAAGATGCAAATATACGTATAATCATCATGACACCATAATCCATCTTGATTACAATTCTCATGCAAAGTTGGTGATCTCCGGTTGATGTATTAGATGCTACTATCTTTATACATATTCAGACTTCATCTTGAGGTGAACTAACAATTCCGACTTATACGAAAGAATATTTCCTAAGATGATTCTTCCTTTAAGTTCTTATAACATCTTTTCCAAATCATGATCACCACGATAACATAAATCATACGGATTGTTAACTTCAGAATATTTCTCACATCATTTGAAGTACTAGGATTCCAACTACGGGGTTCCAACAATAATATCGTAACTGTAGACATTCCAATCTTCTAAACATGATGTTGTTGAAATAATTCACTAATGAAATCCAATATCTCGTTAACATGACCGTCATATCCATTGGAAATCCAAATCTAATACTGGTGATAGGTTGAACATACCTTAATATGCTGAATTCACTGAGCCACAAGGTGTAATTCGACTCCGGTTGATTATGTGTCCCTCCAAGGTGTTACTTCTCTTCAATAATCACTCACAAGTGATACTCAATCATTCAATGATCACTCATAAATGTTCTAAGTGTTTAGAAAGGAAATTCTTGCTCTCTGGACTCTCAGAGATGAAGTATAGACGAAGGAAATGAAAGCCCAAGCGGTTGTTGTCCCATTTATAAAATTCTGCATTATTGACAAGTTAGCGCACGCTACTAAGCATCCCTTAGCGTGCGCTAATAATGGTTGACTTCAGATTTTGTCCGGGTGCGTCAGCGGGAATCTTATCCGGACCCATGTCCCGCTGGCGCACGAGCCAGCTGCCCCGCTCAATAATTGAGTCCTTAGCGCACGTTACTCATACCTGCATAGCGTGTGCTAATAATGGCCCGATAGCGCGCGTTAAGATACATTCTTAACGTGCGCTATCACGAGGTTGTTTGAGCAATTTTGCAAGTTGCTATACTTATGTATAATGATATTAATGCACTAAATATCATACTCCAATAATCAAAATCACCAATCCGAAATAATACATGGTTGAATACAGATGAAATACACTGTAATAAATCCGGATATTACATACTCTCCTACTAAAAAGGAGTTTCGTCCTGAAACTCAAGACGAAAATAACTCGGGATATCTAGACTTCATATCAGCTTCTGTTTCCCAAGTGGCTTCTTCCGTTCCATGACATGACCACTGAACTTTGACCAAAACGATTGACTTGTTCCTCAGTTGCTTAACTCGACTCTCGAGTATCTTGACTGGTCTTTCTTCAAACGTCCCATCCTGTTCGACTTCGATCTCGCCAAATCGATGATATGGTAGGATCTCGTATATATCTCCGCAATCGGGATACGTGGAACACGTTATGAACATGGCACAATGACGGCGGTAATGCTAATCAGAGGCCAACTCCCCAACTCTCTCGAGGATCTCAAATGGTCCGATATATCTCGGACTCGGCTTTCCTTTCCTACCAAACGAAAGATTCCCGGGTAGGAGAAACCTTCAAAAGTACGTGATCTCCAGATCAACTCCAATGGGCGGCGTGCGTCCGCATAGGATTCTGGCGACTCTGGGCGGTCACACCTTTCACGAATCAAGGCTATCTTCTCTCGAGTCTGCTCGATCAACTCGGTTACATTCGATCAAGTCCGATGAATCGTCCCAACATAAGGGCGATCTGCATCTCCTTCCGTATAATGCCTCAAACGGTGCCATCTTAATGGAAGCATGCCAACTATTGTTGTAAGTAAATTCAATCAACGGTAGATGAACTTCCCAATCGTTTGACCAATCTAAGGCACAGGCCCTTAGCATATCTTCCTCCGTTTGTATAGTTCTCTCAGATTGTCCATCAGACTGCGGGTGATAAGCTGTACTGAAGTTCAATTCGGTCCCGAAGGCCTTATGAACTGCCTTCCAAAAGTGAGACACAAAACGGCCATCTCGATCAGAAACAATGGTCTTCGGCGTACCATGCAATCGAACTATCTCTGAAATAAAGACTCGTGCCAACCTCTCTGGTCCCCACGTATCCTTAATGCCTAGAAAATGAGCCGATTTGGTTAAACGATCAACTATCACCCAAATCATGTTCATTCCTGTCCTGGTTTTCGGCATATTAGTGATAAAGTCCATTGATATGTCCTCCCACTTCCATTCAGGAATCGGGAGCGGCTTCAACATTCCAGCAGGCCGTTGATGCTCGATCTTAACCTGCTGACAAGTCAAGCATTTCGAAACATAGTCCGCTACGTCTTTCTTCATGTTGCCCCACCAGAAATTCTGCTTCAAGTCCTTATACATTTTACTGGTGCCCGGGTGGATAGAATAGGGCGAACTATGAGCTTCCTTCATAATCGTCTGTTTCAGAACATCAACATCGGGAACGCAGAGTCGGTCCTGAAATCTCAAAACTCCATCGTCATGAATTATGAATCCGGGGGCCTTTCCTTTGATCACTTCGTCATGCAACCGAATCATCAGAGGACCGTCTGCCTGTCTAGATTTGATTTCTTCGGTTAATGACGAAGTTATCTCCATCACGCACAGTTGTCCCTGGACTCTCTGTAACCACACTTCAATCCCTTCACGAATCATCTCTCGCTGAAGGCTAAGTTGGGAGGTCAGTGTCTCCGGATTCGAATGGAGACAGGCTTGCGGCTAAGTGCATCGGCCACTACATTCGCTTTGCTCGGATGATATAAAATATCCAAGTCATAGTCCTTAATCGAGTTCCAACCATCTTCTTTGCCGCATGTTCAACTCTTTACATTGAATATGTACTTGAGACTCTTATGATCCGTAAAGATCGGCGGTGAGTCCGTCTGAGATAATGCCTCCAAATCTTCAAGGCAAAAACCACTGCTGCTAGTTCCAAATCATGTGTCGGGTAATTCACTTCATAAGGTTTCAGTTGTCGCGACGCATAAGCAATCACCTTATCATTCTGCATCAACACGCACCCAAGTCCTTGGTTCGAAGCATCACTGTAAACTATGAATCCTTCAATTCCCCGCGGAAGTGATAGAATCGGTGCCGTTGTCAATTTCTTCTTTAACTCATCAAAACTAGTCTGACACGACTCGTTCCACTCAAACTTTTGAGTTTTCTGCATAAGTCGAGTAAGTGGGCGGGAGATTTTAGAAAACCCTTCCACGAATCGACGGTAATATCCAGCAAGTCCTAAGAAGCTTCGGACCTCTTTCACATTCTTTGGAGGCTTCCAATCCAATATTGCTTCGATCTTCTGAGGATCTACTCGGACTCCTTTAGCTGACACCACATGGCCGAGGAACATTACTTCCTTTAGCCAGAATTCACATTTAGAAAGTTTGGCGTACAATTGCTCGTTTCTCAAGAGTTCCAATACAATCCGCAAATGCTGCGCATGTTCTTCCGGACTCTTAGAATACACCAGAATGTCATCAATAAACACGACCACAAATTTATCCAAAAATTCAATGAACACACGGTTCATTAATTGCATAAATACAGCAGGTGCGTTAGTGAGACCAAACGGCATCACTACAAACTCATAATGCCCGTAGCGAGTTACGAGCGATTTCAGAACATCAGACTCCTTAATCCTCAGTTGATGGTATCCTGATCTCAGATCGATCTTAGAAAATACTGTTGCTCCTTGCAATTGGTCAAACAAATCATCAATCCGTGGCAACGGATACTTGTTCTTAATCGTCATCTTGTTCAGCTCTCGATAGTCAATACACAGTCGGAGCGATCCATCCTTCTTTCGGACAAAAAGAACTGGCGCTCCCGTGGTGAAACGTTTGGTGAATATAGCCCTTGCCCAAGAACTCCTCCACCGCTTCTTGATTCGTACATCTCGGTAGGTGCCATACGATACGGCGCCTTAGAAATTGGTGTTGCTCCGTGTTCCACTCAATAGTAAATTCTACATCCCTTCGTGGAGGTAGCCTGTAATTCATCAGAAATACATCTGGAAATTCGTTCACAACAGAATAGATGAAAGTTCCACCATTTCGTCTTCTTTCTTCATTGCGTAACACCAGCAGTCTGACCTTGTTTCAACAATTTGACAGCTTTCATCGCCTTGATCAACTTTCCTGAGCTTCCCGGTTTCCATCCCTCAAACAAAATCTCGGAACCATCGTCAGCGATCAGCGAGATATTCCTCCTTCGGTAGTTTACAATTGCTCCGTACCGATTAAGCCAATCGTCTCCGAGTATCAGGTCATCTCCTTGCATTTCTATCATGATCAGATTTGAGAGCCACTCTCTGCCTCCAAATGATACAGGGAAATTTCTAGTTTCTAAGTTTCCGACAATCCTTTCTCCACTCGGTAACCCAACCACATAAGGTTCACAAGCATGAAAACCGGAAATATTCAAACGATTTACACAAGACAAGGATATGAAAGAATGTGTAGCTCCAGTATCAAATAAAACACTAACTGGCTGGGAAAGGATCTGGACAGTACCTGATGCGACAGCAGCATCCTGATCGTCTGTCCTCCTCATCTCGTACAGACGTGGGGGAGCAGATCCGGCACTCGATGTCCCCTTTCGGTCCCATTGTCCTCTGCCTCGCCCGCGGCCAAAATTCTGAGGCATCTGAACACTTTGCTGCGTCTGTGGAATACTGGCCTCCATTACGACTGGCTGTTGTGTACGGGCTCTAACAGACTTTGCAGCCTCTTCACAAAACACCGCCCGATGTCCCTCTCCTCCACAATCAACACAAATTACGGCAGAAGGGGGCAATTCCGTCGATAGTGCCACGTCTGGCGCAGATTAAAGCATTTCTGGTAACATCGGTAAAAGTTGATGTCGCCCAAGTTCTTTCCGCTCCTAGTCGGGTGCGGAGGTTTCTGAAAGAGTGAAAGGATGACCGGGCCTTACGGGCCCCACTGTTCTTGTGCTCGTAAAGTACCGAGACTTTCTGTTTCTTGGTTTCCGCAAATTTCTCCATGGTGCTTCCTTGATCTCATATGCCAACGCCTTATCCTGGTATTGGCGGAGTGTGGTACATTCGAATCCGGACATATACCTGACTTGGTTTCATTCTCATATCGAAATGAATCATCATTTCTGCATCTGCTCGACCGGATGTCGAACAAATGCCACTTTGGTTAAACGTCTTGATCGCACAGGATACTGGTACATCGGAAGGCCGAGCGGAGAAAAACTCCCGAACATTGGCTTCCCTCACGGGACGAGGGCAATCGAGCTTCCATCATCAATCGAAACTCTGTCAATCGGCATCATGGTCTACACGGGCGGATGGCTTCCCACCATTCGGACGCTTCCCTATCAGAAAATATTGAGCGATAGAGGCTCTCCGGTCGTCTGGGCGCTTGATTAGGCAAAGATTTTCTCCAGCTCCTTTAACCAATGATCCTGTGGGAGTCTCGGAAATACCGTCGAATTTGGGTGGTTGCATCTTCGCCACTTCTTGCACCCACCGGTCACCTCGATTTCCCATATCTGGGATCCCTTGCCGTCTCTTTCCTGCCGTAGTCCCACCGCCACTTGCATTCGGTCCACGACACAGGCGAACCGAGTCATCTGGTTCACCACTTGACGAAGGATCTCACAGTACGAGGATCTGGTTCATTATTAATAGATTCTTTGCGGCTCGCGAGCTATGGCTAACTGGTTAGAAGGCGACGCCTCCCTTTCGGCATTTCTTCGTCCGCGTCCACGACCGCGACCACGTCCACGCCCGCCTCTCAACATACTGTAAGCATAAATACTCAATATACAGGAAACAACATCGTTCTAATATTCGAGTATAAAGAGATACAATATGTAAAGAACGCGATAGAGTTTAGGAACTTACAACCACTGTTCGCATGAAGACGTAGGCAGTGCAGTGATGTCATTCACGGCCGGTTACCACAAAAGACATAAATGACCCCTATTTTAACCCAACGGCCAAGATATCCATAATTTTGGCTCCGATACCATATTCTGTAACACCCCCGATATATTCGGGAATATTACAGCGCCGTAAATCCTTTACGTAAGGATTTACAAGGCTGAAGAATTGAACAAGTATAAAAAGGTACTAATAAATGGAAATAACGGAATTACAGTACATCAGTTCTGACCCAATACAGGAATAGTACAATTGTTCAACAGAACTTAATAATACATCACCAAATTCAAAATATCACAACCGACTTCGTACTCGAGTACTTATTGAAATAACGAATAAACAACAGATAAATAAACCCGGTCGGGACATCACTCTGCACCCTCGTCGTCATACTGTTCCAGTGGTTGTTTCCCCGCTCTCCTGGATCCTGAACACAAACAAAATGTTCACCCCCGAAGGGGTTAGCACAACGATGCTAGTACAAGTACCACAACATATTATTCATATCTCACGGTGAATAATAATAATAACGTAAACGACAAAATACCAACGAGTCTTCTCCTACGAGAAACTCAAACATAACATACACAACTGATAATCACAACATGATATCAATACATACACATGGTAATTCCATCGATCCAGCGTTCACTGCCTAGAACCCACGATGATCCCGTCAGACCAACCCGTGGTGGAAAAACCCGTCCGATGATCCAGCGCACGCTAGCATAGATCCCCCGATGATCCCGTCGGACCAACACGAGGTGGACATACAATAACGACATACATGCACGACAATATGTATAACAACAATACATAAAACAATTAAGGTACTTGCCTTGATTTGAAGACAATAATAACACTTCCACGGAAATGAACACTCGACGATCGTCCTCCTCAATCAATCACGTAACTAGACCAAACCTTAACAAAAGAAATAATATAGGGTTTATCTTACGTCGTACAAATGTTTAACAGTTCGATTAACGGTCAAAAGTTCATAAACTGCAATCTGCCCGAATAACTTAGCGCACGCTAAGTATTCTGTGTAGCGTGCGTTACGCACGCAAACAACAAAGCCTAGCGCACGCTAACGATGCATGGACAGTACTACACTGATCAGCCAACTGACTCGTCTGATGGTCTAGCGTACGTTGCGTACCAAACATAGCGCACGCTAACTAGTGTTCGATAGCGCACGTTAAACTGCATATCATAGCGTGCGCTATCTACGCATGGCGATTTCTTTGCTGACGATAAAACATTCTTGCCATGTTCGAAACAATGAAATCCTTCGTGATCATTCATGTTACTTCCTTGAATACCAAGTTCTTACTCTTATGAATGATCTCCAAGATGATAGCAACTTCAAGATGCAAATATACGTATAATCATCATGACACCATAATCCATCTTGATTACAATTCTCATGCAAAGTTGGTGATCTCCGGTTGATGTATTAGATGCTACTATCTTTATACATATTCAGACTTCATCTTGAGGTGAACTAACAATTCCGACTTATACGAAAGAATATTTCCTAAGATGATTCTTCCTTTAAGTTCTTATAACATCTTTTCCAAATCATGATCACCACGATAACATAAATCATACGGATTGTTAACTTCAGAATATTTCTCACATCATTTGAAGTACTAGGATTCCAACTACGGGGTTCCAACAATAATATCGTAATTGTAGACATTCCAATCTTCTAAACATGATGTTGTTGAAATAATTCACTAATGAAATCCAATATCTCGTTAACATGACCATCATATCCATTGGAAATCCAAATCTAATACTGGTGATAGGTTGAACATACCTTAATATGCTGAATTCACTGAGCCACAAGGTGTAATTCGACTCCGGTTGATTATGTGTCCCTCCAAGGTGTTACTTCTCTTCAATAATCACTCACAAGTGATACTCAATCATTCAATGATCACTCATAAATGTTCTAAGTGTTTAGAAAGGAAATTCTTGCTCTCTGGACTCTCAGAGATGAAGTATAGACGAAGGAAATGAAAGCCCAAGCGGTTGTTGTCCCATTTATAAAATTCTGCATTATTGACAAGTTAGCGCACGCTACTAAGCATCCCTTATCGTGCGCTAATAATGGTTGACTTCAGATTTTGTCCGGGTGCGTCAGCGGGAATCTTATCCGGACCCATGTCCCGCTGGCGCACGAGCGAGCTGCCCCGCTCAATAATTGAGTTTTTAGCGCACGTTACTCATACCTGCATAGCGTGCGCTAATAATGGCCCGATAGCGCGCGTTAAGATACATTCTTAACGTGCGCTATCACGAGGTTGTTTGAGCAATTTTGCAAGTTGCTATACTTATGTATAATGATATTAATGCACTAAATATCATACTCCAATAATCAAAATCACCAATCCGAAATAATACATGGTTGAATACAGATGAAATACACTGTAATAAATCCGGATATTACATTCGGGTACCCGACTTTTCGGGTCGGATCACGGGCCGAATTTTTTATTACCCGCATAACCGGGTACCCGTAAATTCGGGTACCCGAAAAACCGGGTACCCGGTTATGAACACCCCTAAGTCCTTGTACTCGCTGAACCCAGATCTCGATCTCGGGTCTCAGGAATTCCTGCTGAAGCTCATTATGAACTGTTAAACGAGCAAGCAATTTCTCCTGAACGGACATGCGACTCAAGGCATCGGCGACAACGTTCGCCTTGCCCGGGTGGTATAATATCTCAAAATTGTAATCTTTGATTAGTTCCAACCACCGCCTCTGTCGCATATTTAACTCCTTCTAAGTAAATATATACTTCAAACTCTTATGATCGGTGAATATTTGACACGTAACGCCATAAAGATAAAGATGCCAAATCTTCAATGCGAACACCACGGCTGCTAGCTCCAGGTCGTGGGTCGGATAATTGACCTCGTAGGGTCTCAGTTACCGTGAAGCATAGGCAATAGCTTTCCCATTATGCATTAATACACATCCAAGACCGCGTCCGGACGCATCACTATAAACCACGAATCCCTCTGTCCCTTGCGGCAAGAAAATGACAGGTGCTGAAATTAACCGGCTCTTGAGTTCCTCAAAACTCCGTTGACACGCGTCGGACCACATGTATTTCTTATCCTTCCACAGAAGGTTTGTCATTGGTTGAGCAATTTTAGAAAATCCTTCCACAAACTGCCGATAATAACCGGTTAATCCGAGAAAGCTTCAGATTTCCTTAACATTCTTCAGAGGTAGCCAATCTCGGATAGCCTCCATCTTCTGAGGATCAACACGCACACCGTCTGATGAAATTACATGTCCGAGAAACGTCACTTCGGACATCCAGAACTCACATTTGGAAAACTTTCCATAGAGTTGCTCTCGTGTCAACACGTCGAGAACCCGATGAAGGTGAACCTCGTGCCCCCCTCGGTCACGAGAATAAATCAAAGTGTCATCAATGAAGACAACCACGAACTGATCCAAATATTTGATGGAAACCCGATTCATTAACTCCATGAACACCGCAGGTGCATTAGTTAACCCAAACGGAATTACCACAAACTCATAATGACCATAGCGTGTTCGAAACGCCGTCCTTGCGATATCCGAATCTCGAATTCGCAACTAATGATATCCAGATCTTAAGTCGATCTTGGAAAATACTAAAGCTCCCTGAAGTTGATCTAAGAAATCATCAATACGGGGTAGAGGATACTTATTCTTGATCGTCACCTTATACACAAACGAAAAGAACCGTCTTTCTTCTTGACAAATAACATTGGTGCTCCCCACGGGGACGCACTCGGTCGGATATAACCTTTCTCGAACAATTCCTCAAGTTGATTCTTCAACTCCTGCATTTTGGTCGGGGCCATCCGATACGGTGCCTTCAATATTGGAGACGTACCGTGCTCCAACTCAATCGTGAATTCCACATCCCTCGGTGGAGGTAAACCAGGTAGCTCGTTTGGGAATACACCGCCAATCGATAACAATGATACCATGAATGATTGAACATCTCGATTGCCTTAGAACGGTCAATCGATGACAATGATACAATGAATGATTGAACAACTCGATTACCTTAGAACGACCAATCGATGACAATGATACAATGAATGATTGAACACCTCGATTTCCTTAGAACGATCAATCGATGACAATGATACAATGAATGATTGAACAACCCTGATTGAGTAATTTCACTGCTTTTATCATATTAATGATTCTTCCGGAACAACTGAGATTACTTCCCTGAAATACACACTCGACTCCATCGTCTGAAATTATAGTGACTATACGCTTACGAATGCGGAGGATGGCATCATGACGATCCATCCAATTAATGCCCAATATTACATCGTCCTTGGGTAAATCCACCACGATTAGGTCCGCCAACCAATCGCAGTCATTAAGCTTAATTCGGACAATTATTAACCTCACGATTTTCGAAAATTCTTCTATCGTCTGGTAGACCAATGACATAAGGCTCACAACTAGTGGAACTATCCAGAAGTAGTCTACTCAAACATGACTCGAAAATGAATGAATGCAATGCACCAGTATCACAAAGGGTACACGCAGGTTGGGATAGAATTTTCAGTATACCTGGGATCATTTGGGCCTCCGGATCGTCGGTCCTCTTTACCTCGCGAATTCGGGGCTTGCCGGCCCCCAAACTGGATGCTCTTGTCTGATAAGTATGAGCTCCGCCTTTAGTTGCTCCTGTCGTCTTAAACAGCACGAACTGAGTGGCCTGATTCTGAACCTCTGATTTCTTCAGGGACTGAGATGCCACTGGAGTATGCTTGGAGTCTCTTCGGCAGAAACGGACCTTATGTCCGGCAATCCCACAGTTGTAACAGGTGATAGTCTGCCTCGAACACCTAGTGCTGAAATGACCCGGCGCTCCACAGTTGAAACAGGTGATGGCCGAACTGGCCGCTCGAGACTGAGACTCTGCGGGCTTATGCGTCGTAGGTGGTCGCTCAGAAAAAGTAGAGCCCACACGAGACTTCTTGAAGGTTGACTGGCCGCCTTTGGACTGATTACGCTTTGTTGATTTCTTGCTAGCAGGTGAAGGTTGTTGCTCTGCAATTTCCTTAGCAGTAAGCTCATCAGTAAGAGCTTTCTCGATTAATTCGGTCAGAGTAGCGCATTGGTGATTAAGCAATTTCATCTGGGCCATCATGCCTTGCATAAAATCTAGTGGATCAACTCGAACACCTTCTGATTGAGCTGTGTCCCGGGTACGACTTCCTGACTGTGAATGATTATTTCCTGAGTTTAGGCCCGCACCGCGGCCTCTCCCCCTGCGTCCTTTGACAGCTCTCTCCATACTGGAGTAGGAAGGCCAAATGATAATTATAGATCTCGCATGAGTACCTTGTTATGAT
Source organism: Orobanche coerulescens (assembly GCA_033398695.1). Taxonomy (NCBI): domain Eukaryota; kingdom Viridiplantae; phylum Streptophyta; class Magnoliopsida; order Lamiales; family Orobanchaceae; genus Orobanche; species Orobanche coerulescens. The sequence goes on along the minus strand of CM065811.1, from coordinate 66,242,741 downwards.
TACGTTATGAAATGATAAAAATGAGCATACACGCTCTAACGAAGTGATTAAATGAATGATTAGCTGAGGTGACATGATTATCTGATGAAATTCTTGAAATGATTATCTTGAACAAGTTAACAAGATTAATGATATGATCCTCAAGATCAACAACTGAACAGTGAAATGAACTGAGTGATTAATGAGTTAACATGATCGACATGATCAAAATGAATGATGATGAGGATTGTTGACTGTTGAATGATGAATGAGTGATTCTTATTGCCAGAAATTATACCATGGCGTTAGAAATCTTACAGTTCTTTCGGTCTGAGGGGCTCGGCATTTGCACAGGTCACACGTGACGCGAAAATCCAATGATACTAGTCTGATGATGATGATTTCAAATGAGACATGACTCGGAAGGTAGTATTCAAAACCACGCTCCGATACTAATTATGTAACACCCCAAACTAGGCGACTATTACAGTATCGTGGACCCCCAACTGGGACCCACCAGTCGAATGAAAATTAATGACTTAAATAATATAATTGTAGTACCAAACCACATTATATCATTAATTACTCCGATGAGGAGTTTCAAGTACAACACATCCAAGATAATACAGAATACATGTATATTTTATATGAAGATAAAATATACAACACTGAATGAAAATGAGTATCCAAACGGAAATCTGCAGCGGAAATAAATGAAGACAACATGAATGACTGAAAGGACTGTGCCCCCTACTAGTATCACTAGGACTCCTCGCTGTCAACATTCTCTTCACGTACCTTTGCCTTGCCATGACCTGAAAACAATGTCCCCCAACGGGGTCAGTTACACAGAACAACAATCCTCAAGAGTTGAATATACACAATCATGATATATCTTAATTATGAAATTAAGCTGAAGAGGGGCATCGTAGTACGCCCGTAATGGTATGTGCATGTGCACAAGATGAGTGACTGGACACACCCGCCTTTGTACCTGATTAGTCTCACGGAGATACTTTACCGTGTGCACAGTCCATTGTGTCGGTGAACCCGAACACGTGACCATCATATGCCCGATTAAAAATTCTACACATAACCACCCCGCCACGCCATACGAACCCAGAAGGTCATATGAACGAGAATGACCATGATGAATATTAATGAATAACAATCCGACAAAGTCAAGAATGAATCACCGAGATGAAATAATAGTAAAGTGAGTGATAGCTCAATGAAATGATTGGAACTGTCGTTCCTTGTGAATGAAGTGATTATTCGACAATTACAAGTCTCAATACAGTTAATACATTATGAATGAATTATGATTATGACTGAACAACAACGAAAGGAATGAATATCCATTTAACCGAGTAAGAATTAATTTACATAACACTGGTGAAGAATGTCCTTCCACGAACAAACGTCCTAAATGAGGTGTCGGTCGCTCGAACAACCTTGAATAACACAATTACCAACAATACGTTCAATATACAAATCAAACATGATTATAACTAACTCAAAATGTCGATACGACTAAACCAAGTTCATTGGGGCATTATATCAAACACGTTGTAACCACTCTTCGATTTTTTACAACCAATTCTTAATTATACCAATATCAAAGCCCCAAGGAGTGTTTCAAACTAACAAAACATCTTCAATACAACCAATAATCCAATATGAATATCTAATTCGTGATTTCAACAACAACTAATCGAAAACCCCCAAATCCAACTCAATATTCAAAGTGTTCTTGAATAATCCTTCAATAATCCAATGAATATTCATACAAACTCATAATCATATGTATATATCTTCATACAACATGATTATAATGTCCAAAATATCATATCTCAACACAAAATCGAAATCTAAGATGTTGAAGAATTTACCTTTGAAGATCCAAACACTTTGATCCAGTGAAATCGTGTTAAATCAACTATCCAAGCTTCCCAATCCAAGATATATGTTTAGAACACTCCTTAACAAGTGATGTGATGAAGAAAGTCTCTCCCAAAAACCTCTCTCTCAGAACTCAAGTGAAGAAGGGTGAAATGAGTGCAAAAATCCCGTCCAAGTCTATATAAACTGCCGAACGTTACGGCCGTAACTCGGCCTACTTACGGTCGTAAGCTCTCCAATTCAACAGCCTTACGGCCGTGACCAGCAACATCGTATGGGCGTAACTCGGTTTCGTCGAAAGTCTGTCGACAGACTTACGGCCATAACCGCACCTTCCATACGGGCGTAACTCGACTCATACGGCCATACTCGGCAAGACTTACGGGCATATGAAACCTTCGTCGAAACTAACCGAGCACCCTGATCGAATCGTACGGCCGTATCCGGCCAAGCCTTATGGCCGTACCTGCCTCATCTTACGGCCTTATGTCGCAACCCTTACGGCTGTAAGCCCTCTTCGTCCGACATGTCCTGAAAACCACGAACGCATATTATGGCTATAGCCTGCCTATCCTTACGGCCGTAACTCACCTTCGGCCAAAACATCGTTAAGCCAACGAATGCATGTTACGGCCGTAATGCATGATCAGTTACGGCCGTAAAGCACTGCTGGAAATGACACAGTCCGACAACTCCGTCTTCTCGTTATGAAAGGTGAATGATCCGACATACAATACTTGAATGAATGTAATTAAGTCCAATAAAACGCGATAGATGATACTTCCAACACAAGACTATCATTCACGATGATTATGATAATACTCTCTTCTCAATCCACAAATAGAGATGAATGACGATCGGTAACTGATACACGGTTAAAAATATGCCAACGACGAATGCAAATGAATGAATCATGAATGATGAGTGGTTATTAATGAGTGAAAATTATTGAGTGACAATTACTGACTGATAATTACTGAATGATAATGAATGAATTACAACCGGGTATTACATGCATAATATCCTGGTTTCCTACAATTATAACACAGGTTAACATCACCAGAGGAAGTTTCGATACTTACCTTGTGAAGAGGCTTGGGCCTATATGGAGTTTTTCCCGACTGCTTGATGAACTTCTTGAACTTATGCATGAAAAGTGCCATTTCATCTTGTGAGAGGGTGTTGTCGTCGCTGTCAACATTCTTGTGAATGGGCTTTGATGAGCTGGGCATGTTGTGCCGTCGGTTGGATACAGCAGCTACTGTTGTAGTCCTCGCAGGAGATTCTTAAACTTTCTCTCTCCTATCTATATCATACTCAAATGCTTTGAGGTCAGAAAAGAGATCAAAGGTAAATATTTCATTAAGATTGCACGACACACGCACAGCTTTGGTCTTAATGTCCCATCGGGCATGGAGAGATATGAAAATTTTTAGGTTCTTCTCCTTTTGTGTGTAAATTTTGCCTAATGCTTCAAGTTCACCAACAATGCCAGTAAATCTGAGGTCAAGTTCCTCAAGTGTTTCAGTTGGTTTCATTTCAAAAGATTCAAATTGCTGAGTTAATTTTGAAATTTTATTTTCTTTTGGGAGCTTAGTTCCCTCACAAATTAACTTGAGTTTATCCCAGATATCCTTGGCTGATTTACAGCTCTTTACCTTAGAGAACGTGCCTTTGTCAAGAGTGACAAATAGCGCATTCTTCGTAACATTATCGAGGTTGGCACGCTTTCTATTGTTGGAGCAATTTCGGTATTTGCGCCGTTTGTACGGAAGCGTAAATATAGTGTGCGGAAATAAAATGACACACGGATTTATAGAGGTTCGGCCAAACATGCCTACGTCCTCTCTCGATATTTTTTTCTATAGGTTGAAGATCAAAACCTCTACACTTCTCTTCTTTCGGTCGAGGGATTACCGTTACAAGATCGTCTTCTATCGATCTGAGTAAACCGTTCAATCTCTCTTCTATCGGTCGATATATTACCGCTTGTACTTGTCTTTATGTCGGTCCAAGTTAAACCATTTTCTTTTCTATTAGACAAGAAATCAACCACTCTAGCTTTATATGGGTACTAGATAAACCTCAATAAGATAGCGATTGTGATTCTAACAATGCCAGATCCTTGATCCTAATAACACCGAATCCAATCGTATCTTTTCTTTTACCTCTCGTATATGTGTTGAATGTATAAACACTCAAACTAACAATATAAGATCAATATCACAACAAAAATATAATAAATATGAATATCAGATCAATGTCTTGATTGCTTGAAGTTGTTGTATGGTTTGATACCAAAAATATGGTATTTATAGCCTTCTTCATCAAACTAGCCGTTGCTGACTTTTGACTTGCTAGCGTGCGCTAGCTCTTCCTCTTAGCGTGCGCTAGCTCTTCCTCTTAGCGTGCGCTATCGTGCATTTTTGTCTTAGCGTACGTTATGTACTGCATGTAGCGTACGTTAATGTCTTCCAATTTCAGTCCAGTGGCTACTGTCCATGACAGTTAGCGTGCGCTAACACTTTCTTGTAGCGTGCGCTAATCTTGCATCATTGCATGTGTCATATATCTGTTTATACTTTCTGACTTTGCATCAGAATCTTCCCAACGGATTGATTGACTTGAATTCAAACACATTACCGTGCGCTATTCTTCATCCTTAGCGTGTGCTATGATTTCGTCATTACTTGCGTCATACAGTGTTTGAATATCTTCACAACGGTAATATGGACTTCGATAGCGTGAATTAGTAATCATGTGTAGCGTGCGCTATCTTCATCATATGACTTCACTTCAGGTAACTTCGAACTCGTCTGAGCTGCAGCCAGGACCCGTTAGCGTGCGCTAACTTATATGTCTAGCATGCGCTAGCTTTGTATTTTGTCGAGCATTTTGCGACTTCGTCTGCTTCATTGTTTTGCTTCGCCTCTTTGTTGTTTTGCTTTGTTTAGCAACTTAATCATCAAAACACTATTTATGAATATGTAGAATAAATATTCCAACAATCTCCCCCTTTTTGATGATTACAAAACAACCTTTGAATTGGATAAAATCTGCAAAATAAAAATATATATTTGTACGTTTCAAAGTTTTCGGCTTTGATCGTTTCGTTAGTTTCACCCATCCTTTTCTTTTTTTTGTCATTTTCGACTTTTCCGTTTCTCAATTTTCAACTCCTTCGTTTCTCCCCCTTTTTGTATGCTTTCTTTTTCTCTTTTTCGACTTCTTTGATTTTTATTATTTTCTCCTCCTTTTTACTTTTATTTTTCTCGTCATATCTTTCATGACGCTTTTTATCCGATTCAACTCCTTCACCCCCTTTTTGTATTCAGCAAAAAGTATAAAAATATAGAGGATACCAATTATTGAATATGCATGATACCAAATTGATGAATATAATTATGCATGAATAGGAAATAACTCCCCCTGAAAATATTATCTCCCCTTTTGTAAAATATCAATTGTTAAAAATTAATTTTCAGGGATCCAACCGAAAGTCGGTTTTTGTTTTGAGACATAGACGATATTAGGAATAAACGTTCCTTTGGGAATACAAATTTTCTTAGTTTTTATCGTCCATCTTGGGATTTTACAGTTTGAAATGTGATGCCCGATTTTCAAACATTTTTCACAATGGGGTATCTTCAAGTTCACGGATTCGGTTTCAAAATTTTGTTTGAATTCCAACCCCTATTTATTCAAAATGTATTTTTGAACCGAGAGCATATTTTTAAATTTCTCGTTTCCGAGAGAGAATTTCTTCGTTGAATTTTTTAGCTCAGTTTGAACTTTCAAGAGATCATCCTTTAAAATATTTTCATTTTCAACGCAATGAGAATGATCGGTTTCAATAAATTTTCCCTTTTCAAGAATTTTGGAATTTTCATTTTCCAATGATTTGTTTTTAGTTTGAATGGATTTGTTTTCTTTTAAAGCATTTTGATAATCCGTATGTAATAACTCTAATGCTTCAAATAACTCATCTTCAGATGATGTACTTCCCCGGCTTTCGACGTCACTTTCGTCGAGTGTACTTCGGGCCATAAGAGCGAGATTTTGATTGAGATCATCATCTTCATCTTCATCGCTCCATGTTGCTTGATATGTTCCTTCGTGAGTTGCCTCTAACTTTTTCGAAATTTCTTTCGCACTATTACACGAGGAAATATGGTCGAGATCTTCCGGATTTAAGGCACAATAAAGCATTTGTGTTGCCTTACAATTTTGGTGGTAGTTCTCCCAATCCATATCATCATATTCTTCGAAACTTTTTATAGTCCCATTGAAATTCGTGGGAATTTTCGGACCTAGACATATGATCTTCCAAAGCTCAATATCATAAGCTCTGATGAAGATTGACATCTTCTTTTTTCACTTCATATAATTTGATCCATCGAAGAATGGAGATTGGTTTGACACAAGACCTTTATTCGGTGTAAATTGGAACGCCATTTGGATCTTCTCCTTGGATGTTAAGCTGCTTATTGGAGGTACCGCTCCGATACCAATTGTTGGAGCAATTTTGGTATTTACGCCATTTGTGCGGAAGCGTAAATATAGAGTGCGGAAATAAAATGACACGTAGAACTATAGAGGCTCGGCCAAACGTGCCTACGTCCTCTCTCGAAATCTTTTTCTATATCAAAACCTCTGCACCTCTCTTCTATTGGGCGAGGGATTACCGTTACAAGCACATCTTCTATCGGTCCGAGTAAACCATTCAATCTCTCTTCTATCGGTTGAGATATTACCGCTTGTACTTGTCTTTATGTCGGTCTAAGTTAAACCGTTTTTCTTTTCTATTGGACAAGGAATCAACCACTCTAGCTTTCTATGGGTACTAGATAAACCTCACTAAGATAGCGATTGTGATTCTAACAATGCCGGATCCTTGATCCTAATAACACCGAATCCAATCGTATCTTTTCTTTTACCTCTCGTGTATGTGTTTAATGTATAAACACTCAAACTAACAATATAAGCTCAATATCACAACAACAATATAATGAATATGAATATCAGATCAATGTCTTGATTGCTTGAAGTTGTTGTGTGGTTTGATACCAAGAATGTGGTATTTATAGCCTTCTTCATCAAACTAGCCGTTGCTGACTTTTGACTTGCTAGCATGCTCTAGCTCTTCCTCTTAGCATGCACTATCGCGCATTTTTGCCTTAGCGTACGTTATGTACTGCATGAAGCGTACGTTAATGTCTTCCAGTTTCAGTCCAGTGGCTACTGTCCATGACAGTTAGCGTGCGCTAATCTTGCATCATTGCATGCGTCATATATCCGCTTATACGTTTTGACTTTGCATCATAATCTTCCCAACGGATTGATCGACTTGAATTCAAACACATTAGCGTGCGCTATTCTTCATCATACAGTGTTTGAATATCTTCACAACGGTAATATGAACTTAGATAGCGCGCGTTAGTAATCATGTGTAGCGTGTGCTATCTTCATCAGATTACTTCACTTCAGGTAACTTCGAACTCATCTGATCTGCATCCGGGACCCGTTAGCGTGCGCTAACTTATATGTCTAGCATGCGCTAGCTTTGTATTTTGTCCAGCTTTTTGCGACTTCGTTTGCTTCGTTGTTTTGCTTCGCCTCTTTGTTGTTTTGCTTTGTTTAGCAACTTAATCATCAAAACACTATTTATGAATATGTGGAATAAATATTCCAACATCTATCATCAGAAGTCCATTGTTCGTGCTCTTTCTCGAGCATCTCGACATGAGCTTGGCCTTCAATTCTTGGGGCCGGATTTACCTTCATGATCTTTATGTGGCTATCCTGTATAACAAAAATCATCTCTTCGTGCATTGCTGCAAGATGAGCCTCCATCCTAATTCTCCAGTCGTCAAACTCATTAATAGAAAACATAGGGACTTTATTAATCATTGATGTATCTATATGGGAATATAGGAAAGAAAAATCTTGTTTGACAAAAATATCTGATTTGGTCAAAAATACGACTTATTCTTTTTAAAATCAACCGCTCTGATACCACTTGTTGGCCACTAAGTATACAGAATACAGCTTGGAAAGTGTTTAAGCAACAAACTGTATGTTTTCAAGTTAGAGTGCGTAGCGGAAGTCTTGTAAAAGTAAGTTGCTATAAATACAGCAACTCGGTATGCAGTGTATACTTAAAATAATCACAGTTATTAAAAAGTAAATGCAGAAGGTAATTGACACAGTAATTAAAGTGGTTCGAGGTAAACCCCTCTACGTCCACTGGTCCTCCACACAGGAGTGAAAATATTTATTATAAATACTGCATACACAACTACGTATTTATAATCAAACCTATCAATGTATCGTTCACGTAGATTGATACAAAGATCGTAGCTTTCAACTGTTCACACAGATTGGTCAAAACTTTCACTTGACTAACTTCTTCACACACAGTTCCGAAACTTTGTCTCTTCAATGCAGATCCGTCACACACAGTTCGGGAAAAGCAAGGCTTTCTCAGTCCACACAGCTGATTGTTTTCTTCAATGTAAGATCACTGGTTGAACAACAGCTTGACTTTCTTGAGGTTTGAGCTGATGATGTGTTGTTCAAGGTTGAGCACTTGTATATTTCTTCTCTTAGAATAGGCAGTATGCTTGAAGAAATGTGTTTGCTCAGATGTATATATTCGTGTCTATGTTCTATGTTCAGAGAGTTCTATTCTCGATATATTCAAGTATGTCTGATCTTCAAACTCTGGGTATATATAGCTTCTGAAAAGATCCATTGAGAAAGATCCTTTGAGCAAAATTCCGTTCTAACTGGGTGGTTAACTTGTATAGACCAATATCCGAATTTTGCGTTGTTTGAAGATCTCTGTCGGTTTTAGTATTTAAATACTTTATCCTTTCAGTATTTAAATACTTCTTTTGAAACGGGACTTGACTTTAGCGAATAACAAAGATTCCTTTTCAAACGGTCATTAGTCCTGTTTCGATATGTATTGAAGATCTCAATACTATACAACTTGAATGATGTATCTATTTATGTTGTAGGCTATATTGGAGTAGTCGCTGTATGGAATGTTGTTGTATGAAGAGACAGCTTCCATACTTGGCGCTTTTAGACTCTGTTGCTGTATGATGGCAACGCGAAGGCTTGTATGAAGACACTTTATACTTTCGCTATATGCTGGCATTATGAGAAGTCTTCGATACAGGATTGACAACTTCGATCGTCTTTCGATACAACTGCTTGCTGTATGCTGGGTTGGCACTTTATCAAAACTTCGATACAGGATTGTTTATCCCAACAAAACAATCTGATACACGATATCCTCAATTATAACTGTCAACCAATCACGTCAAATGTACAAATACAACTGTTTCAGTCCTCAAATTATTTTATCCATACTGTATAGACACCAAGCTATCCAGTATATCTCAGATAAAATAACGCGAAAAAATTATACTAAAAATCCGGGTATTACATACTACCACCCTTAAAATAAGTTTTGTCCTCGAAACTTGCAATCCTGCCACAAACAACAGATCAATCCAAAATCTACGACTCATCACAAAAGCAATCAATCATCGCTACAAGCGAATAACCAAAATAGTATACTTACAGGTGCGTGAAGTCAATGATCTCCTGTGATACTAGCACACGACTCTCATACGAAGTCTCAACACAATACCAACACACACACCAATATAACAAATAGAAATTTGAAAAGATCTCAAAAATTTTGGAAGCTCCAAAAATCGGTTTGACTCAAAAGTCGGGAAAATCATTTTCAAAAGCCACGCTACTACCGTACTGGTAGAGCCACATAACACACATGCCTGGGTTTCACAAAACTCAAGCTCTGATACCATCTTCTGTAACACCCCCAAAACCATCCGAGATATTACAGCGCCGTGGGTCCCGCGCCGGAACCCACCAGGCTAAAAACCATTTCAAAAAAAACGTTTAAAAATGTTCTCAAATACCGTCACAAAATACCAGTTGAAAATACAAGGCGAAAACGCCAAAACTTAACAGTTTGAAAATGTACGTTAAGCCATCACTTATACGTACCGATAAAATAATTAAGAAAAAGAGTTTGACGAAATAACCCAAGTTCGCAAAATGCCAAAAGGCTATTTTGAAAATACACACGCAACGGATATAAACACAGTTCAAAAATACACAATTGCAGTGGAATAAAACAACCAGTCAAAATACTCGGTTCTCCAAAACATGCCACAACCAGTATCACCCGGGAAGCTCATCCCTTCACGACCGCTACTAGATCAATCTCCGAGTACCTAAAAATAAAGCCCACGACGGGGTCAGCCACAATACTCAACAATGATATCGATCACATCATCATAAATAATTACATATCAATGTAATAGCAAAGTAAGAATACTACCAATGTAATCTTAACGTCACAACCTTACCAATCCATAGCAATCCATGTCAAATCAATCCTTACCATAGTCCACATTTCGAATTCTCAAATGACGAAATGAACTCAACAACAAACATCTGTACTGTAATCAAACAATACCAAGAATCCTCAAAACATCATCATAACTCATAAGCATGAACTGATTCATCCGTGTCAAATCCTATTCGTCTGATTTGCACCGTCAAATCTCAATCTGGATTAAATCTAATATAACACAATATATCTATAGATCAACTACCACAAGAAAAATATAACAAGTCCTGAAACATCAACGTACAGTCTGAATGCTCATATGATCAATAACCAGATCAACCAAAACATCGACCGAGAATATCACTGACATGGTAACTCGATACTACCAACGAAGGATCGACAATAATCGAGAATACCATCAACATGATAAACTCCAACACGATCAACAAAGGATCAACAATAACCGAGAATACCCTCAACAAGATAAACTCCAAACACGATCAACAAAGGATCAACAATAACCGAGAATACCATCAACAACGTAAACTCCAAATGATCAACAATAATGGATCTCAAAGAAATAACCCCAACTGTCGAACATACCCCTCGGGCGTATGAACAACCAGTCGCAAATAGTCGAACATATCCAATCATACATGGACTATGAACGACGGAACAATATGGCTCAAAGATGGACATCACAATACGCCCGATCCGGAAATGTGTCCGTGCACATGTCCACCCCGTATATGGAATCCAGGATATACGTGGGACATGTACCTAATTAGCCTCACGAACTACATCTCGTGTGCACAGTTCAATGTGGAAGCATCAACACATAACCATAGTGTGCCCAGCTAAAAATCCTACACAATAACCAATCGGAACGCAGATATGATTCCAAATATGTCACGATGCAACATGACAATGAAACTCAAAGAATCACATATCCAATAACGATCAAAAGACTCACCGAAGTGAAAATGACAAACTGACAATGAAAAGTCGACATGACTAATCAATATCCAAACAACAATCCTGGGATCATCATCCCTCCCAATGAATGATCAACATGACCGAAGATCTCGACACAAACAGTCCTAGGATAAACATCCCTCAACAAACAGCCAATACAAATCTCATTATCTGAATCCTCAACATACAACATATACCACAACTCGACATAGTAATTATCCTCATGACTGAACAAAACTTAAATTACCTCAAGCCGACAATAGCATCGTTTCCACGAACAAACCATCATCCCGACAATTTACACTTATAATATCATTGCTATATGAACTATAAATGAAATGAAAGCGAAATCATTCATTAAATATTATAACTGAACAAGTATAAACTTGCCTCGATACCGATACCACGAAGCCGTTACCAAAATCCGTTGCCTTTGTCTACGATCTCCTCAGCCCTGACCAAAAGTAATCTACAAACTCTTCTGCCTTAACCGTAACACAATAGTCGTAATCAACGATCAATTATCACAACCAATTGCAATAATTGATTAACACACATTCGATAACAATCAACAACCTATATAACCAACCAATAAAACTCAGCGGCTCAACAATACCTCGATCATATACAAAACCGAACAATACAACTAAAACAATTATGAACTCATGTCCACAATACCAACCGAAACTCGACAATCATGATTAACAATCCATATAACTGGTCAAAAACCCAACGATTCCACAATATCTCGATTAAACACAGTCTGAACAATCCAATTCAAACCATTATGAATTCATAACGACAACACAAAAATACTGCACTGTCTGCCGACTTAGCGCATGTTAAACACATGCGTAGCGTGCGCTAAGTGGATTCCGTTAGCGTGCGCTAGCCAGTAAGCTTAGTGTGTGCTAATGCTGTACAGTTGCATGCATTCCAAGCACCGACTAACAGCTTGCGACTATGAATAGGAATGCAATGAAAACCATACTCCAAGATCAAACACAACCTTTCCAAATTCAATCTCATCATCATGATCCATATCTTATCATACGAACTCAATCACTAAAATCAACATAATGTTAGTTTCAATTATTTTATCTATGTTTATAATCAAACCAATATATATATCCCTCCTCTTTGATGTGATATATACCAAGAACACCAAGAATACCATGATTCCATAATCATGTTCATGACAACCATCATAATCTGATATGCTAACATGTAAATAATCACCCAAGTCATATATATCCACATATCATCTTAACATCAAAATCCGAAATGAAGGGAGACATAAATCGCCATATCTCTTGAAGATAAACAACACCATAACTATCATCATATGAAGAAAAACATCAATATCTATACATCGACAACAACATCAACATAGTTCGGTAATCCAATTCGAAATCATTCTTATAAACTCATTAATATGATAATGATCAACTTAAGAACACCAATATTCAATCCCCAAAACAAAATCCAAAGTGAAGGTTAATTACCTCTTTGAAGAAAAGGATTGATTATCAAGGTTGAATCCGTTTCCAATCATTTCCAAGATCCAAATGTTGATAAGGACGATCAACTCCATCATAATCCAGTATTTGGAACCTCAAGACTCTCTCTATGAACTCTATTCCAAGAATCATTAATAATTTCAAGAACAAAGCTTTAATCTATGATTTCCATCTTAATCTTGTTAAATAGTATCATCTCTCAGTGTTTAGGAACTTCAAATATCCTCCCAAGTCTCTCTCTATCGAGTGAAAGGAAAGAAATGGATGAAATGCCTCTTAACACATGTCTGTCCCTTTTTATAAAGTATATTACTAGCGTGCGCTAAGCCTTATATTTAGCGTGCGCTACAGCCCTAGCATGCACTATCCTTCCTTGATAGCGTGCGCTATCGGGCAGTCCAGAGGCCACTGCCTTGCTTCGTATATCAGCTTGCGTACGTAATATCCATGCAATAACGTACGTAAATACAGTCGTTGACCTGCTACAGTAATACACCATTATCGTGCGCTAATTTTCCACATTAGCTGTTGGAGCAAGATCGGTATTTGCGCCGTGTTGCAGAAGCGTAAATTTAATGTTCGGAACGTTACCCATAATACCTTACGTACGTTAGGGGTCCTCCTTAGCGTATGTAACACAAACCTCTTAGTGTGCGCTAAGTATGCACCGTAGCGTGTGTTAGTCATATATTGTAGCGCGTGCTAATGTGGCTGTACTTAGCCATTTTCAGCCATTCTTGTCCAATGTCTCGGCATACAGAATACGAACATACGACATACTGAATCCATATATTCATTCCAATAATATTCTCATATGATATACCCAATATCACAATTAAAACAATCTGATACACGATATCCTCAATTATAACTGTCAACCAATCACGTCAACTGTACAAATACAACTGTTTCAGTCCTCAAATTATTTTATCCATATTGTATAGACACCAAGCTATCCAGTATATCTCAGATAACATAACGCAAAAAAATTATACTGAACATCCGGGTATTACAGGAGGTGTTTGGGAGACAGGGGAATCGAATGGTTGACTATACTTTTCAACAAGATTTGGAAATACAACAAGATGCCACTGACATGGAGGAAAAGCACTTTGGTCCCTTTATATAAGAACAAAGGCGGTGTGTGGAGATATCAGAAAACCAATTTGAATTTATGCCTGGGAGATCGACTGTGGAAGCAATATTTCTGATGAGACAGATGATGGAACACTATCGTGATAAGAAGAAAGACTTGCATATGGTTTTTATTGATTTAAAGAAGGCTTATGATAAGGTACCGATAGAGGTACTTTGATGGGCATTAGCCAAAAAGGGCATGTCTAAGAAGTATATTGAAATCATTAGAGACATGTATAAAGGAGCTAGTACAAGTGTACATACTACCATGGGTAGGACTGAGGAATTTCTTATTATGATTGGGGGCATAAAGGCTCGGCTCTTAGTCCTTTCCTCTTTGCCATAGTCATGGATGAATTGACAAGGTCAATTCGAGACGATATTTCTTGGTGCATGATGTTTGCGGATGATATAGTATTGGTTGATGAAACGAAGGACGAAGTTGAAAGTAAGTTGGAACTCTGGAGAAATACGCTGAAAACTCATGGTTTTAGGCTGAGCAAAAATAAGACTGAATATTTGGAGTGTAGATTTAGTGGAAATAGAAGTAGAGAGGCGGGTACAATCACTTTTGATGGGAATGTTATACGAGGATTGGAGTTTTTCGTTATCTTGGGTCTATTCTTCAAAAGGATGGAGAATTAGACGGTGACGTGGCCCACAAGACTAAGGCGGAATGGTTGAAATGGAAGAGCGCAACGGGGTTATTATGTGACCAACGCGTACCTTACAGATTAAAGGGAAAATTTTACCGAACAGCAATTAGGCCTGTATTTTTATATGGCACTGAATGCTGGGATGTAAAGCATAGTCATGTGCATAAGATGAATGTGGCAGAAATGCGTATGCTAAGATGGATGTGTGGCCATACGAGAAAGGATCGACTTAGAAGTGATGTGATTAGGAAAGAAGTGCGAGTGGCCCCTATAGAGGATAAGTGTTGGAGAATCGGTTAAGATGGTTCGGACATGTGAGATGGAGACCGATTGATGCACCGGTGCGGAGGCTTGAAGAATGGGGAGCGCATAGGCCGGTGAGGGGTAGAGGAAGACCTAAACAGATATGGATAAGAGTTATTGAGAATGATATGAGGTTTCTTGGGATTGGAGAAGTTATGGGGTTGGATAGGACGACATGGAGGGAGAGAATTCGGGTGGTTGATTATGTTTGAGTTTTTTTTTTACGTACTAAACTTTTCACCTATCATTTTTGCCTTTTCATAAGACTGTTTTATTGGAGACGATTTGACGTTTTCAGTGATTGATTTATGTTAGCCGACCCCAAAATATTTTGGGACTAAGGCTCTGATGTTGTTGTTGTTGTATTAATAAAAGGAAAAAGAAAATATCCATCATTTCTAATTTAAGTGGGAGGTTTCTTTTTTTCCAATTTTTAAAAATTATAAATTTAGAACCTTACTTTCGAACTTTACTCTTGATATATTATCCACTCATTCTCACTTAAAATGTGATGTTTCATTTCTTCTAGTTCACAACATAAATTATACAATCATTGTATCTCAGAAAAAGCACCACATTATGTTATTTTCGAATATTATACTAGGAACGTCATTTTCGATCAATTTTACCTGAAGACAAAACGGTCGAAAATGACGTCCCGGGGGTAAAATATGTTGAAAATAATATCCTGAGGCAAAAGCAGTCGAAAATGACGTCCCAGAGCGAACATGGTAAAAAATAATATCCCTTGTTGAACGGATCGAAAATGATGCCTCTGTGCAAAATGGGTCGAAAACGTCTCGGGTAGAAGTTTAGGAATTAATAATGTGTAATAAAACATATCGAAAATACCAATGATGTAGTGTTTTTATAAGGTACACTAATTTATGATGGGTAATTTGGATAGAAATGTGATCAATGTTCAAATGAAAAATTTATTTTGAAAATTTGGAAAAAGTAAAACCTCTCATTTAAATTGAAAGGAGAGAAATAAGAAATATAAGAAATAAACATATAAAAAAACTTCAGCAGAACGTATGTTCAACTGCTGGAGGATCCGATATTTGGATAGAACAGGACCTTGTGCCCGCTGATATGATTGGTGGAGGCTGACAAGTGGTCTATCCTCATGAAAACTTATGTTTAGCACTCAGAAACTAATTTAACGCACAATTAGCAACTAAATCAGGAAATAAGACAACACCAATACCTACAATCAATCTGAATAAGTTAGAAAATAGCCAAACCCATAAATATGATCAACTAGAGTCGCATGTTCAACCTCGGAGAATTTGGGGCGAAACCCTTGAGGTCCTCATTGGAGAGAGCTTTTCGCCGGCATTGGTGATGCTGGCTCTTCAAGACCTCAATCATGTATACTTCGGTGGCAACATCTATGTGGCGCTTGCAGTACTCGATCAATCTCGAGAGGATTTTCCTAGGGACATCCATAAGAGGGTTAATGTGGTCGGCACAATCATCTTAAATCATACGCTTGATGGTTTGAGAATGGACCGCGATATCTCGAATACTCGCTCTTTAGTAGAGTTTTTCTTGTTGTCGTTCTCCATCGCGAACTAGGAAGAAAATATGGTGAGAGAAATCGCGTGGCGGCTCCAGATGAAGAATTAAAAAATTAATAAAATAATAAGAAAAAAAAAAAGAGGAACAGAAAGAGGGACAATGTCGAATGATAATTCTAAACTCAGCTTTGGCATGGCACCTAGAATTGAGCTATTTTAGGTGGACAACTCTTTATCAATTACATCATATGTAACTCTTAGATTATATTTATGGGATTTGGCATCTTAAGCCCAAGCATGTTAAAATCCCATTTTATGTTGTAAGGTTCAAAACTATTTTGAATTCTAAGTTTATTAAAATACATAGGTATCACCATTATCTATCCTGCCTTACTAAGACAATCCGAGCATCCAGCTTTGGCATGACCTGCTCAAGATGATCGAAATCTTGATAGGTGTTTTAAATTGAACGGCATTAAAAAATTTTAACGAGGGGTTTTATCCTATGTAGCATGTCTATGTTGGCTAACATACATCTAAACATACATCGCATCACATACATGCATAAATTTAAACATACATAGAATCACATGACGTAATAAATATAGGACCGTGTATAGCGTGACCATAATCCTAACGTGATTTTCATGAGACAACATGAAAATCACAAAGGGCAATCTAAAAAGTATAATTGGTCTTCGTTGATCTTCCAACTCCTTGGAACGTCATACGCGATCAATTGGCCCCTCGAGTCCGTCCTTCGTCTCCTCCTTGTCTTCATTACATTAATAAAAAAATACTACACTAGTAAAATTAAATTACAAGAGGGAAAACAACATGCAGGCCGTAAATTATAATAATACATTAAAAGACGACTCGCAGGCCGTAAAAACTAATTATAATTAAATGACACGGAGGCCGTAAAACCAACCCAAAATTAAATTAAAACATCCAATCATATTGGTCAATTAATAATCATGCCATACACTAAACATTTACTTAAATTAATCATCACATAATTAATTAAACATACTATTAAAATTAATTATCACATAATTAATTAAACAAAATATGAATCTACCTGACAGTCAGGTATAAGATTAATATTCGATCAGAATTCAACAATCTGAAACAGCAGCTCAGATGGTCGAGCCCTCTAGGGCCGCACACGGCCGCGCGGGTTTGAATCCTGTCGGCCGCAAGAAATGTATTTTTGAGACATTTATTTTGATTTTACAAAACAGGAGTTAAATAAAATATCAATGAATAAAGTTCACAAGAGGTGTGCCAGTCGAGATGGTCGGGACGCGGCCTCAGGTGTGAATCAGCACGGGATCGAATCCCTTCATGCGCGATATATTATTTTGCTATTTTACCGCAGCCCGCGGGTCCTGGTCCGACCTGGACCCGACCCGAATCTGCCCGAACCTACCCGATTCGATGTGTTGTCGCAGAACAGTTCTGGACAGCAGTTTATGCGAAAAAAACTCTGAACCTACCCGATTCTTGTGAATAAAGTTCACAAGAGATGTGCCAGTCGAGATGGTCGGGACGCAGCCTCGAGTGTGAATCAGCATGGGATCGAATCCCTTCATGCGCGATATATTATTTTGTTATTTTACCGCAGCCCACGTGTCCTGGTCCGACCTAGACCCGACCCAAATCTGCTCGAACCTACCCGATTCATTGTCTTTGTTCGAAGCTGATTTTGGGCCAGCTTATGTGAAAAAAAGTCCAGAAAAATGATTTTGAATGATCCGATAATCTCTATTGCATAAATATGATCAATAACATAATTTTTATATATTTAAAGCATATAAAACATGTTCTACATAAACAATTAAATCACTGCAAGTTGTCTCCGATACCGCTGTTGGGTTTTATGTGTATCTAAGCCAATAAATATGAGCAAGACGCTGTGGAATAAATTAACAAAAAATCCAGATGAGGATCTACATGTAGTAATTTAATTGATTTATTAAGAGATCTCCGAATTACCTTAATTCGAAGAACAGATATGAACCCGGACCAGATGCTGATTAAATCCTCTTTCTCTTTCGGTGATCCACACACGAACAACTGGTAGAAGCCGGATTGCTAGATTCTTACGAATAATATTGATAAAAACAGTACAACAAATAATTCCTTGCTAGAAGGATTTGTACTGTTGATGAAAATCAACTAAGGAAAGAAGACAGAGATGGCCGAAATGGATTTCCCGGACTAAAAGCAGTTCGGCCGAACAGTAAAGAGGAGGGCCAATATTTGGTCTCACAAAATTAGGGTTGTGTAATTTTTCTTATGACAACTCATTGTCCAATACCCTTTATTTATACTAAGTTAACCCTAGATTCAAACTCTAGTATTTGTTTAGTTGTCCCTTAACTTAGTAAATAATACAATACATATAATATCTTATATTATATATTACTTATTATTTAATCCTCTAATAAAAATATAATATCCATAATTATATTTATCTTTTCCAGTTGATATAATTAAATAATATAATATATAATATCATATATTATATATTACTCTTATTAATTTCATTAGTAAATATAATATCCAATATTAAACCTATTTAATTATTGTTGCTTGTCTTTAGTTGTCGTATGTGTGACCTAAAAGGCTTATATTATATTGGCAATTATTTAATATCTTATTAAATAATACGTCATAAGCGGTCTCTAGCAAGACATTATGACTACCCAAATAATATAAGTTTATAATCCCTTAAACCATTTAATGTGTCAAATCCATTTGTCGCGCGATATCATATTTGAACCAAGTCATGGAAATTGTCATACTTATTATGTTTAAATGCTTTCTCGATCTTAAGTAGACTGATTGAATCAAATGACTCTTCATTTGAGCATGGTCATGCATCTCCTTCAGTCCTACTTATCAAAGGGCCCAGTAGAAATCTCTCTCACTAAAGAGAGAGACAAATCCCCATCTTGATTATTCATTGCCCTCTACATGATTATGTAATATCCGCACTTTCGATTTTTCGGTAATTTTCTTTTTTTGGAGGAAGTCCATCATAGAGACTCCGTTTTGACCGTTTCTTCATTTCGAGAATATTTAATTCTACACTTTTCGTCATCCGAGTTCGTCTCGGTGTCGTTCTGTTGTTCTTAAGCGACTTTTCTATGTTTGAGTTCGACTTTGTAAAATCACCATTAATTCTTGGAAACTCCAAAAATTCAGAATCTCTTTATAGAGAATTAAGTAAGCTTCCAATGGTTCAAACGGTGAGTCAATCGGAGTCCAGACGAAGGAGTTATGGTCGAAATAGCTAAGGCTGCACCATGTGCCTTTTGGTGCTAGAGCGGGCTGTACCGCGGGCCGCGGGCCCTTCTGGCCGGGCCGCGGCACAAAGCCAGTGTGCTGGGCAGTTTTGGGCCGTGGGCCGTGGCACACTCAGCCTGTGCCGCGGCACACAGTGCAGTTTTGCCTATTTCAGCGGGTTTCATGAGAATCAAGCTCATTTCATCACTTTCCTTCTTCCTCTCCTCCTTGGACGATTTGTGGGTGATATTTTGGGCGATTTAGCATCATCAAACTCAGATAATTTCATCTTCCTCAAGTTGTGGTGTAGTTTAACAACATCTTTTTGGATTCTTCATCCCAAATCTAAGGTAAATTTTTCAACATCTTGGATTTCAATTTTTAGTTGGGATATGATGATTTGGATGTTGTAATCATGATATGTGAATGGATATACGTATGATTATGAGTTTTTATGAATTATCATTGGATTATTGGAGGATTATTCAAGAACATGTTGGATGTTGATTTTGGAATTGGGGGTTTCGATTAGATGTTGTTGGAATCTCGAATTGTGTATTCCTATGAGAATGTTGATTGTATATAAGATGTTTTGTTGGATTGAATCATTCATTGGAGGTTTGGTATCGATATAATCGAGATTGGTTGTAAACAATTGGAGGTTGTCTACAACGTGTTTGTTGAATTGCTTCAATGAGTTTGAGTATTGTTGTATCGACTTTTGAGTTGGTTGTGATCATGCTTAATTCGTATATTAAGAGAATCGTTGGTAATTGTGTTATTCAAGGTTGTTTCGAGGACCGATAATCACTTCAAGGACGTTGCTCGTGGAAAGACTTTCTAGCCGTCAGTTTGAGGCAAGTTTTATACTTGTACTAGTCAATGAGATTAATGTTATCATATATGTGTATGAATGTGTTGTATCATTCCGAGACTTAGTCTCTTCATAAGTTCATTGATATTAGGGGATCGTTCGATACGATACTCTTCGGCAATTATGCCAAATGTTTATTATCATTCATTAATGGCCGGTAAGGCATTGAGATATTCGTTTTTAATGTTATTATCGATCACCGGTTCGCGGTATCAATGTATCGGTTGTTGTTGTTAATATTGATGTCAATCTAGACGTTGTTGTAATCATTGTTATTAATGTTGGCTTCCTGTCATTCATGTTGTATTGGCCAATTGAAGGCATTGTCGTATTCGTTCTCATCTTCGTCGTCAGTAGCCAATTAAAGGTGCCGAGGCATTCATTGTATAATTGTCATCGATTAGCCGTTCTAAGGCAATCGAGGTGCTCAATTATTCATTGTATAATTGTCATCGATTAGCCGTTCTAAGGCAATCGAGGTGCTCAATCATTCATTGTATCATTGTTATTGATTGGTTGTTCTAAGGCAATTGAGGAGTTCAATCATTCAATGTATCATTGTCATCGATTAGCCGTTCTAAGGCAATCGAGGTGCTCAAACATTCATTGTATCATTGTCATCGATTAGACGTTCTAAGGCAATCGAGGTGCTCAATCATTCATTGTATCATTGTTATCGATTGTCCGTTCCAAGGCAATCGAGGAGTTCAATCATTCATTGTATCATTGTCATCGATTAGACGTTCTAACGCAATTGAGGTGCTCAATCACTCATTGTATCATTGTCATCGATTAACCGTTCTAAGGCAATCGAGGTGCTTAATCATTCATTGTATCATTGTCATCGATTAGCCGTTCTAAGGCAATCGAGGTGCTCAATCATTCGTTGTATCATTGTTATCGATTGGCCGTTTTAAGGCAATCGAGGTATTGAATCATCCGTTGCATCATTGTTATCGGTTGGCCATTCTAAAGCAGTCGAGGTATTGAATTGGGGCTGTCGAGGATAGTTCCCATCCGTTGTGTCGTTTTTATCGATTGACCATTTTAAGGTAATCGAGGTATTGAATTGGGACCGCCGAGGACGGTGCCCATCCGTGAGTCATCATTATCGTGTTGGCCGACTCAAGACAGCACACTGTCATTCTTGTGAATTCGGTAATCTTCAGAATCGTTGCCGTTTGTGATTAATTATGTTTTGGAGGCTAGTCTCGGTTAGTGCTCATTATGATGGGTAAGCTTGGGGCTTGAACCTTCGCGGTTGGCTTCCCAACACCTACAGCTCAGTAGGTCACGGTCGTGTTTATGATCTTATTATGGGTAAGCTTGGGGCTTGAACCTTCGCGGTTGGCTTCCCAACACCTACAGCTCAGTAGGTCACGTTCGTGTTTATGATCTTATTATGGGTAAGCTTGGGGCTTGAACCTTCGCGGTTGGCTTCCCAACACCTACAGCTCAGTAGGTCACGGTCGTGTTTATGATCTTATTATGGGTAAGATTGGGGCTTAAACCTTCGCGGTTGGCTTCCCAACACCTACAGCTCAGTAGGCCACGGTCGTGGTTATGATCTTATTAGCCCTCATTAACTACAGCTTCGGGCTGTTCCGGTTTCAGTGTTTATGTTGATTGACAGCTTTGGCTGAGTGACTTTCACGCCTTTATGATGTCTTGATAATTTCATTGGAGCCTTCGGTCATTGTGATTTATATTTAATTCCGTTCTTGTTTGGTTCATCTTCACGTAATTCATTGTAATTCATATTTAATTCAGTTCTGGTTTGGTTCATGTCGTGTAATTCATTGTGGTACTCTGTGATTATGATTCGCTGTTGGTCACTTATGTTCTAACCTGTCGGACAGGTATTAATAGTATGCCGTGTGCATAGTATTTCACGAATGCTCGGTTCTTACTTTGGGTTTTGAGCATATCGTATTATTATTCATTCCAATAATATTCTCATATGATATACCCAATATCACAATTAAAACAATCTGATACACGATATCCTCAATTATAACTGTCAACCAATCACGTCAACTGTACAAATACAACTGTTTCAGTCCTCAAATTATTTTATCCATATTGTATAGACACCAAGCTATCCAGTATATCTCAGATAACATAACGCAAAAAAATTATACTGAACATCCGGGTATTACAGGAGGTGTTTGGGAGACAGGGGAATCGAATGGTTGACTATACTTTTCAACAAGATTTGGAAATACAACAAGATGCCACTGACATGGAGGAAAAGCACTTTGGTCCCTTTATATAAGAACAAAGGCGGTGTGTGGAGATATCAGAAAACCAATTTGAATTTATGCCTGGGAGATCGACTGTGGAAGCAATATTTCTGATGAGACAGATGATGGAACACTATCGTGATAAGAAGAAAGACTTGCATATGGTTTTTATTGATTTAAAGAAGGCTTATGATAAGGTACCGATAGAGGTACTTTGATGGGCATTAGCCAAAAAGGGCATGTCTAAGAAGTATATTGAAATCATTAGAGACATGTATAAAGGAGCTAGTACAAGTGTACATACTACCATGGGTAGGACTGAGGAATTTCTTATTATGATTGGGGGCATAAAGGCTCGGCTCTTAGTCCTTTCCTCTTTGCCATAGTCATGGATGAATTGACAAGGTCAATTCGAGACGATATTTCTTGGTGCATGATGTTTGCAGATGATATAGTATTGGTTGATGAAACGAAGGACGAAGTTGAAAGTAAGTTGGAACTCTGGAGAAATACGCTGAAAACTCATGGTTTTAGGCTGAGCAAAAATAAGACTGAATATTTGGAGTGTAGATTTAGTGGAAATAGAAGTAGAGAGGCGGGTACAATCACTTTTGATGGGAATGTTATACGAGGATTGGAGTTTTTTCGTTATCTTGGGTCTATTCTTCAAAAGGATGGAGAATTAGACGGTGACGTGGCCCACAAGACTAAGGCGGAATGGTTGAAATGGAAGAGCGCAACGGGGTTATTATGTGACCAACGCGTACCTTACAGATTAAAGGGAAAATTTTACCGAACAGCAATTAGGCCTGTATTTTTATATGGCACTGAATGCTGGGATGTAAAGCATAGTCATGTGCATAAGATGAATGTGGCAGAAATGCGTATGCTAAGATGGATGTGTGGCCATACGAGAAAGGATCGACTTAGAAGTGATGTGATTAGGAAAGAAGTGCGAGTGGCCCCTATAGAGGATAAGCTGTTGGAGAATCGGTTAAGATGGTTCGGACATGTGAGATGGAGACCGATTGATGCACCGGTGCGGAGGCTTGAAGAATGGGGAGCGCATAGGCCGGTGAGGGGTAGAGGAAGACCTAAACAGATATGGATAAGAGTTATTGAGAATGATATGAGGTTTCTTGGGATTGGAGAAGTTATGGGGTTGGATAGGACGACATGGAGGGAGAGAATTCGGGTGGTTGATTATGTTTGAGTTTTTTTTTTACGTACTAAACTTTTCACCTATCATTTTTGCCTTTTCATAAGACTGTTTTATTGGAGACGATTTGACGTTTTCAGTGATTGATTTATGTTAGCCGACCCCAAAATATTTTGGGACTAAGGCTCTGATGTTGTTGTTGTTGTATTAATAAAAGGAAAAAGAAAATATCCATCATTTCTAATTTAAGTGGGAGGTTTCTTTTTTTCCAATTTTTAAAAATTATAAATTTAGAACCTTACTTTCGAACTTTACTCTTGATATATTATCCACTCATTCTCACTTAAAATGTGATGTTTCATTTCTTCTAGTTCACAACATAAATTATACAATCATTGTATCTCAGAAAAAGCACCACATTATGTTATTTTCGAATATTATACTAGGAACGTCATTTTCGATCAATTTTACCTGAAGACAAAACGGTCGAAAATGACGTCCCGGGGGTAAAATATGTTGAAAATAATATCCTGAGGCAAAAGCAGTCGAAAATGACGTCCCAGAGCGAACATGGTAAAAAATAATATCCCTTGTTGAACGGATCGAAAATGATGCCTCTGTGCAAAATGGGTCGAAAACGTCTCGGGTAGAAGTTTAGGAATTAATAATGTGTAATAAAACATATCGAAAATACCAATGATGTAGTGTTTTTATAAGGTACACTAATTTATGATGGGTAATTTGGATAGAAATGTGATCAATGTTCAAATGAAAAATTTATTTTGAAAATTTGGAAAAAGTAAAACCTCTCATTTAAATTGAAAGGAGAGAAATAAGAAATATAAGAAATAAACATATAAAAAAACTTCAGCAGAACGTATGTTCAACTGCTGGAGGATCCGATATTTGGATAGAACAGGACCTTGTGCCCGCTGATATGATTGGTGGAGGCTGACAAGTGGTCTATCCTCATGAAAACTTATGTTTAGCACTCAGAAACTAATTTAACGCACAATTAGCAACTAAATCAGGAAATAAGACAACACCAATACCTACAATCAATCTGAATAAGTTAGAAAATAGCCAAACCCATAAATATGATCAACTAGAGTCGCATGTTCAACCTCGGAGAATTTGGGGCGAAACCCTTGAGGTCCTCATTGGAGAGAGCTTTTCGCCGGCATTGGTGATGCTGGCTCTTCAAGACCTCAATCATGTATACTTCGGTGGCAACATCTATGTGGCGCTTGCAGTACTCGATCAATCTCGAGAGGATTTTCCTAGGGACATCCATAAGAGGGTTAATGTGGTCGGCACAATCATCTTAAATCATACGCTTGATGGTTTGAGAATGGACCGCGATATCTCGAATACTCGCTCTTTAGTAGAGTTTTTCTTGTTGTCGTTCTCCATCGCGAACTAGGAAGAAAATATGGTGAGAGAAATCGCGTGGCGGCTCCAGATGAAGAATTAAAAAATTAATAAAATAATAAGAAAAAAAAAAAGAGGAACAGAAAGAGGGACAATGTCGAATGATAATTCTAAACTCAGCTTTGGCATGGCACCTAGAATTGAGCTATTTTAGGTGGACAACTCTTTATCAATTACATCATATGTAACTCTTAGATTATATTTATGGGATTTGGCATCTTAAGCCCAAGCATGTTAAAATCCCATTTTATGTTGTAAGGTTCAAAACTATTTTGAATTCTAAGTTTATTAAAATACATAGGTATCACCATTATCTATCCTGCCTTACTAAGACAATCCGAGCATCCAGCTTTGGCATGACCTGCTCAAGATGATCGAAATCTTGATAGGTGTTTTAAATTGAACGGCATTAAAAAATTTTAACGAGGGGTTTTATCCTATGTAGCATGTCTATGTTGGCTAACATACATCTAAACATACATCGCATCACATACATGCATAAATTTAAACATACATAGAATCACATGACGTAATAAATATAGGACCGTGTATAGCGTGACCATAATCCTAACGTGATTTTCATGAGACAACATGAAAATCACAAAGGGCAATCTAAAAGTATAATTGGTCTTCGTTGATCTTCCAACTCCTTGGAACGTCATACGCGATCAATTGGCCCCTCGAGTCCGTCCTTCGTCTCCTCCTTGTCTTCATTACATTAATAAAAAAATACTACACTAGTAAAATTAAATTACAAGAGGGAAAACAACATGCAGGCCGTAAATTATAATAATACATTAAAAGACGACTCGCAGGCCGTAAAAACTAATTATAATTAAATGACACGGAGGCCGTAAAACCAACCCAAAATTAAATTAAAACATCCAATCATATTGGTCAATTAATAATCATGCCATACACTAAACATTTACTTAAATTAATCATCACATAATTAATTAAACATACTATTAAAATTAATTATCACATAATTAATTAAACAAAATATGAATCTACCTGACAGTCAGGTATAAGATTAATATTCGATCAGAATTCAACAATCTGAAACAGTAGCTCAGATGGTCGAGCCCTCTAGGGCCGCACACGGCCGCGCGGGTTTGAATCCTGTCGGCCGCAAGAAATGTATTTTTGAGACATTTATTTTGATTTTACAAAACAGGAGTTAAATAAAATATCAATGAATAAAGTTCACAAGAGGTGTGCCAGTCGAGATGGTCGGGACGCGGCCTCAGGTGTGAATCAGCACGGGATCGAATCCCTTCATGCGCGATATATTATTTTGCTATTTTACCGCAGCCCGCGGGTCCTGGTCCGACCTGGACCCGACCCGAATCTGCCCGAACCTACCCGATTCGATGTGTTGTCGCAGAACAGTTCTGGACAGCAGTTTATGCGAAAAAAACTCTGAACCTACCCGATTCTTGTGAATAAAGTTCACAAGAGATGTGCCAGTCGAGATGGTCGGGACGCAGCCTCGAGTGTGAATCAGCATGGGATCGAATCCCTTCATGCGCGATATATTATTTTGTTATTTTACCGCAGCCCACGTGTCCTGGTCCGACCTAGACCCGACCCAAATCTGCTCGAACCTACCCGATTCGCTGTGCTGTTCCAGAACAGTTTTGGACAGCAGTTTATGTGAAAAAAAGTCCAGAAAAATGATTTTGAATGATCCGATAATCTCTATTGCATAAATATGATCAATAACATAATTTTTATATATTTAAAGCATATAAAACATGTTCTACATAAACAATTAAATCACTGCAAGTTGTCTCCGATACCGCTGTTGGGTTTTATGTGTATCTAAGCCAATAAATATGAGCAAGACGCTGTGGAATAAATTAACAAAAAATCCAGATGAGGATCTACATGTAGTAATTTAATTGATTTATTAAGAGATCTCCGAATTACCTTAATTCGAAGAACAGATATGAACCCGGACCAGATGCTGATTAAATCCTCTTTCTCTTTCGGTGATCCACACACGAACAACTGGTAGAAGCCGGATTGCTAGATTCTTACGAATAATATTGATAAAAACAGTACAACAAATAATTCCTTGCTAGAAGGATTTGTACTGTTGATGAAAATCAACTAAGGAAAGAAGACAGAGATGGCCGAAATGGATTTCCCGGACTAAAAGCAGTTCGGCCGAACAGTAAAGAGGAGGGCCAATATTTGGTCTCACAAAATTAGGGTTGTGTAATTTTTCTTATGACAACTCATTGTCCAATACCCTTTATTTATACTAAGTTAACCCTAGATTCAAACTCTAGTATTTGTTTAGTTGTCCCTTAACTTAGTAAATAATACAATACATATAATATCTTATATTATATATTACTTATTATTTAATCCTCTAATAAAAATATAATATCCATAATTATATTTATCTTTTCCAGTTGATATAATTAAATAATATAATATATAATATCATATATTATATATTACTCTTATTAATTTCATTAGTAAATATAATATCCAATATTAAACCTATTTAATTATTGTTGCTTGTCTTTAGTTGTCGTATGTGTGACCTAAAAGGCTTATATTATATTGGCAATTATTTAATATCTTATTAAATAATACGTCATAAGCGGTCTCTAGCAAGACATTATGACTACCCAAATAATATAAGTTTATAATCCCTTAAACCATTTAATGTGTCAAATCCATTTGTCGCGCGATATCATATTTGAACCAAGTCATGGAAATTGTCATACTTATTATGTTTAAATGCTTTCTCGATCTTAAGTAGACTGATTGAATCAAATGACTCTTCATTTGAGCATGGTCATGCATCTCCTTCAGTCCTACTTATCAAAGGGCCCAGTAGAAATCTCTCTCACTAAAGAGAGAGACAAATCCCCATCTTGATTATTCATTGCCCTCTACATGATTATGTAATATCCGCACTTTCGATTTTTCGGTAATTTTCTTTTTTTGGAGGAAGTCCATCATAGAGACTCCGTTTTGACCGTTTCTTCATTTCGAGAATATTTAATTCTACACTTTTCGTCATCCGAGTTCGCCCTTGTCGCTCGTTGTTCTTAAGCGACTTTTCTATGTTTGAGTTCGACTTTGTAAAATCACCATTAATTCTTGGAAACTCCAAAAATTCAGAATCTCTTTATAGAGAATTAAGTAAGCTTCCAATGGTTCAAACGGTGAGTCAATCGGAGTCCAGACGAAGGAGTTATGGTCGAAATAGCTAAGGCTGCACCATGTGCCTTTTGGTGCTAGAGCGGGCTGTACCGCGGGCCGCGGGCCCTTCTGGCCGGGCCGCGGCACAAAGCCAGTGTGCTGGGAAGTTTTGGGCCGTGGGCCGTGGCACACTCAGCCTGTGCCGCGGCACACAGTGCAGTTTTGCCTATTTCAGCGGGTTTCATGAGAATCAAGCTCATTTCATCACTTTCCTTCTTCCTCTCCTCCTTGGACGATTTGTGGGTGATATTTTGGGCGATTTAGCATCATCAAACTCAGATAATTTCATCTTCCTCAAGTTGTGGTGTAGTTTAACAACATCTTTTTGGATTCTTCATCCCAAATCTAAGGTAAATTTTTCAACATCTTGGATTTCAATTTTTAGTTGGGATATGATGATTTGGATGTTGTAATCATGATATGTGAATGGATATACGTATGATTATGAGTTTTTATGAATTATCATTGGATTATTGGAGGATTATTCAAGAACATGTTGGATGTTGATTTTGGAAGTGGGGTTTCGATTAGATGTTGTGGAATCTCGAATTGTGTATTCCTATGAGAATGTTGATTGTATATAAGATGTTTTGTTGGATTGAATCATTCATTGGAGGTTTGGTATCGATATAATCGAGATTGGTTGTAAACAATTGGAGGTTGTCTACAACGTGTTTGTTGAATTGCTTCAATGAGTTTGAGTATTGTTGTATCGACTTTTGAGTTGGTTGTGATCATGCTTAATTCGTATATTAAGAGAATCGTTGGTAATTGTGTTATTCAAGGTTGTTTCGAGGACCGATAATCACTTCAAGGACGTTGCTCGTGGAAGGACTTTCTAGCCGTCGGTTTGAGGCAAGTTTTATACTTGTACTAGTCAATGAGATTAATGTTATCATATATGTGTATGAATGTGTTGTATCATTCCGAGACTTAGTCTCTTCATAAGTTCGTTGATATTAGGGGATCGTTCAATACGATACTCTTCGCAATTATGCCAAATGTTTATTATCATTCATTAATGGCGGTAAGGCATTGAGATATTCGCTTTTAATGTTATTATCGATCACCGTTCGCGGTATCAATGTATCGGTTGTTGTTGTTAATATTGATGTCAATCTAGACGTTGTTGTAATCATTGTTATTAATGTTGGCTTCCTGTCATTCATGTTGTATTGGCCAATTGAAGGCATTGTCGTATTCGTTCTCATCTTCGTCGTCAGTAGCCAATTAAAGGTGCCGAGGCATTCATTGTATAATTGTCATCGATTAGCCGTTCTAAGGCAATCGAGGTGCTCAATTATTCATTGTATAATTGTCATCGATTAGCCGTTCTAAGGCAATCGAGGTGCTCAATCATTCATTGTATCATTGTTATTGATTGGTTGTTCTAAGGCAATTGAGGAGTTCAATCATTCAATGTATCATTGTCATCGATTAGCCGTTCTAAGGCAATCGAGGTGCTCAAACATTCATTGTATCATTGTCATCGATTAGACGTTCTAAGGCAATCGAGGTGCTCAATCATTCATTGTATCATTGTTATCGATTGTCCGCTCCAAGGCAATCGAGGAGTTCAATCATTCATTGTATCATTGTCATCGATTAGACGTTCTAACGCAATTGAGGTGCTCAATCACTCATTGTATCATTGTCATCGATTAACCGTTCTAAGGCAATCGAGGTGCTTAATCATTCATTGTATCATTGTCATCGATTAGCCGTTCTAAGGCAATCGAGGTGCTCAATCATTCGTTGTATCATTGTTATCGATTGGCCGTTTTAAGGCAATCGAGGTATTGAATCATCCGTTGCATCATTGTTATCGGTTGGCCATTCTAAAGCAGTCGAGGTATTGAATTGGGGCTGTCGAGGATAGTTCCCATCCGTTGTGTCGTTTTTATCGATTGACCATTTTAAGGTAATCGAGGTATTGAATTGGGACCGCCGAGGACGGTGCCCATCCGTGAGTCATCATTATCGTGTTGGCCGACTCAAGACAGCACACTGTCATTCTTGTGAATTCGGTAATCTTCAGAATCGTTGCCGTTTGTGATTAATTATGTTTTGGAGGCTAGTCTCGGTTAGTACTCATTATGATGGGTAAGCTTGGGGCTTGAACCTTCGCGGTTGGCTTCCCAACACCTACAGCTCAGTAGGTCACGGTCGTGTTTATGATCTTATTATGGGTAAGCTTGGGGCTTGAACCTTCGCGGTTGGCTTCCCAACACCTACAGCTCAGTAGGTCACGTTCGTGTTTATGATCTTATTATGGGTAAGCTTGGGGCTTGAACCTTCGCGGTTGGCTTCCCAACACCTACATTTCAAGAGGTCACGGTCGTGTTTATGATCTTATTATGGGTAAGATTGGGGCTTAAACCTTCGCGGTTGGCTTCCCAACACCTACATTTCAAGAGCCACTCGTGGTTATGATCTTATTAGCCCTCATTAACTACAGCTTCGGGCTGTTCCGGTTTCAGTGTTTATGTTGATTGACAGCTTTGGCTGAGTGACTTTCACGCCTTTATGATGTCTTGATAATTTCATTGGAGCCTTCGGTCATTGTGATTTATATTTAATTCCGTTCTTGTTTGGTTCATCTTCACGTAATTCATTGTAATTCATATTTAATTCAGCTCTGGTTTGGTTCATGTCGTGTAATTCATTGTGGTACTCTGTGATTATGATTCGCTGTTGGTCACTTATGTTCTAACCTGTCGGACAGGTATTAATAGTATGCCGTGTGCATAGTATTTCACGAATGCTCGGTTCTTACTTTGGGTTTTGAGCATATCGTATTATTATTATCATTGTACCGTTTCATTCTGCCTTTGGATGCATATCATATTATACATGTATTTGATGTTCATTATCGGGATGACTGACCCCGTGGGGGCGGAACATGTTTTCATGTTTTAGGTGCTTGCGAGGAGAGAGTTGAGACACAGGGGCATGATGATGGCGACGAGGCATTCGAGCGATACTAGTCCGAGTTGTTCATGTTTGTCAGTCAGTTGGAGTGTTTTCCAGTTTATCAGTCATTGTCACTATGTATTACCCAAGCAGATGCTCATGGATGTTGTTGTATTTTATTTTTGGCCATGTAGGCCCATCGTTGTCATTGAAATTCCTTATCGGAATATTGTGTCGGATATCATGGTAGGGACTATGATTTTCCCTTGTTGCTTAATTTAATGTATTTTAGTCATGCTCGCCTAGTGGATCTCCTGGCGTGGGGTCCACGACACTGTAATAACCCAATAGGATTTGGGGGTGTTACAAAAGATGGTATCAGATCTTTGGGTTGTGAAATACCCTGATATGTGAGTTATGTGGCTCTACCGATGCGGTAGTAGTGGGACTGTCAGGTTGTGACAATCTGGACAGTCGGGTTTTGTGAGTCGTGAAATTTGTACGACTGCACGAGTCATTCATTCATCGAGTCTTCATCAGTGAAGACTAGTATCGCAAGACCTTGAAGCTTCGTATGACCTGTGTAAGGACTCGATTCTCTTTATGTTCATACATTCATCATGTCATTAATTATACATGCCTTGTTAAAACATATATGTTGTAACAACCCCGATATATTCAGGAATATTACAGCGCCGTAAATCCTTTACATAAGAATTTACAAGGCTGAATAAAAGAAATGACACTAACAGATACCAATTTATGAAATTACTGAAATAAAATACAACCGTCTGGTTCAATACCGAGAATACAAATATCCAATGAAGAGTTATTATTACATCACTAAAATCCAAATATTATAAACTGACGACGTACTCGAGTACTTATTGAAATAACCAACAAACAACAGACAGTAAACCCGGCCGGAACATCACTCTGCACCCTCATCGTCATGCATCTCCAGTGGTTGTTTCCCCGCTCTCCTGGATCGTGAACATACACAAATGTTCACTCCCGAAGGGGTTAGCACAACGATGCTAGTACAAGTACAATAATCATACAACAGTGATATAATCAACAATTATATCATAACAAGTTTCTCCAACGAGAAATATCCACAACACATATAATATCATAACAGTTTCAACATACTATTGGTATTCCAACGATCCAGCGCACACAGCTATAGATTTCCATGATGATCCCGTCGGACCAACACATGGTGGAACTACCTGTCCAACGATCCAGCGCACACAGCTATAGATTCCCATGATGATTCCCGTCGGATCAACGCATGGTGGATATATAATCACAACATATTTACACGATACAATCACATCATAATTGTCATAATATAAACAATTCTAATTAGAGCACTTGCCTCGGCTCGTTGACAAGAATAAAACTTCCACGAATATCAAAATACTCGAAGGTCGTCCCCTTCGATCAACCACGTGTTAAGCCCGAACCTTAACAAAAGAAATAGTATAGAATTCATCTCATGCCGTAAGAACGTCTAACAATTCAAATATTACGGTAGGAAGTCCTTAATATGCAATCTGTCTGGATCGCTTAACGCATGCTACGAATCATATGTAGCGTACGTTAATGCTACTCGTTAGCACACGCAGTACACACATCCTAGCGTACGCTAACCAGGCGTGGTCAGTGCCTCACTGATCAGCCGACTGACTCGACTGATGGCCTAACGTACGTTACGTACCAAACGTAGCGTACGTTAACTCATGCTCGATAGCGCACGTTAATCTACATAGCTTAGCGTGCGCTAACTGTGCATGGCAGTTTACTACTGGGCAGTAGACGGATCTCAATATGATCAAACCAAATGAAATCCTCAGTGTTAATTCATGTTACCTCCATGAATATCATGTTCATACGGTTATAAATGATTTTACGGATAACAACAACTTCGGATTCAAGAATATGTATACTATTATGAAGCCATATTCCATTTCAAATACAATTCTTCATGCGATGATTCGGAAGGCTTTAGCGGTTGATATAAACACCTTTATATCAATGAAAACTATCACTTTGAAGTTTGAATAATGTTCCATCTTGACACAATAAATCCTTCCATGATCAACCCTATAGATTCGTCTAACAATAATGATGTAAAAGTCAAGTCCATGATTGTTATGAAAACACCTACTAGATTCGGATTACCAATGATAAAAGCTTCCTCTACTTGTTCAATGTAATAAGATTCGAATCATGATGTTCATAATCAAGGTACTTAAGGCCTATTCATCTCAATATTCCAAACATGATGTACTTTGGATAATTCCTCCAAGAAGATCAATATTTGCTAACATGATCATCTTATTCTCCATAACACGAATCCAGAGTTGAATATAGAATCAACATACCATAATATGATGAAACCACTGAACCACAAGGTAGAATCCAACTCCGGTTGGTTATGTGCCACTCCAAGGTGTTACTTCTCTTCAATGATCACTCACAAGTGATAACCAATATTCAAGGATCACTAAGATGTGTTCTAAGTGTGTTAGAAGGATGATTATAGCTCTCTGGCCTCTCAAGAATGAAGAATGGACGAAGGAAATGTAAGCCAAAATGGGTTGTTGTCTCATTTATAATATTCTGCACTTTAGCTAATTAGCGCACGCTACAATACATACTTAGCGCGCGCTAATAAGTGTTGACTCCAAATCTGTCCAGGTTCGTCTGCGGGAATCTTATCCGGACCCATGTCCCGGCTGGCGCATGTGCTAGCCGCCTACCTCAATAATCCAGTGTCTAGCGCACGCAACTCCTACATACGTAGCGTGCGCTAGTAATAGACGATAGCGCGCGTTAAGCTACATTCTTAGCGTGCGGTATCACGAGTTTGCATGAGAAAATTTGCATGTTGTTATACTTAAGTACAAGGATGCCAATGCATGAAATATCATACTCCAATAATCAAAACCACAAATCCGAATAATACAGGGTTTGAATACAGATGAAATACATAGTAATAAATCCGGATATTACATACTCTCCTACTAAAAAGGAGTTTCGTCCCGAAACTCAAGACAAAATTAATTCGGGAAATCTGGACTTCATACCATCTTCCGTTTCCCATGTGGCTTCTTCCACTCCGTGGCGTGACCATTGAACTTTGACCAAAACGATTGGTTTGATCCTCAACTGCTTAATTAGACTCTCGAGTATCTTGACCGGTCTTTCTTCAAATGTCCCATCTTGAGCAACTTCGATCTCGCCGAAATCAATGATATGACTAGGATCTGGTATATACCTCCGTAACTGGGATACGTGGAACACGTTATGAACATGGCTCAATGACGGCGGCAATGCTAATCTATATGCCAACTCTCCAACTCTCTCAAGGATCTCAAATGGTCCGATATATCTCGGACTCAGCTTTCTTTTCCTTCCGAAACGAAGTATTCCCCGAGTAGGAGAAACCTTTAAAAGTACGTGGTCTCCCGTACTGAACTCCAAAGGGCGACGGCGTACGTCTGCGTAAGATTTCTGGCGAGTTTGGGCGGTCAACAACCTTTCACGAATCAAGGCTATCTTCTCTCGAGTCTGTACGATCAAATCT
The DNA here is from genome assembly GCA_033398695.1 of Orobanche coerulescens. NCBI lineage: Eukaryota > Viridiplantae > Streptophyta > Magnoliopsida > Lamiales > Orobanchaceae > Orobanche > Orobanche coerulescens. The sequence goes on along the minus strand of CM065811.1, from coordinate 66,207,617 downwards.
GGTTCCATCCCGATTAAGTCTGATGAATCATCCCAACATAGGGGCGATCTACATCTCCTCCCATATAATGCCTCAAACGGTGCCATCTTAATGGAAGCATGCCAACTATTGTTGTAGGTAAATTCAATCAACGGTAGATGAACTTCCCAATCAGTTGACCAATCTAAAGCACAAACCCTCAGCATATCTTCCACCGTTTGAATAGTCCTCTCGGATTGTCCTTCAGTCTGTGGGTGATAAGCTGTGCTGAAGTTCAATTCGGTTCCCAAGGCCTTATGAACTGCTTTCCAAAAGTGGGACACAAAACGGACGTCTCGATCAGAAACAATGGTCTTCGGCGTACCATGCAATCGAACTATCTCTGAAATAAATACTTGTGCCAACCTCTATGGTACCCACGTGTCCTTAATGCCTAGAAAATGAGCTGATTTGGTTAAACGATCAACTATCACCCAAATCATGTTCATTTCGGTCTTGGTTCTCGGCATAGTAGTGATAAAGTCCATCGATATGTCCTCCCACTTCCACTCAGGAATCGGGAGCGGTTTGAACATCCCGGCAGGCCGTTGATGCTCGATTTTAACTTGCTGACAAGTCAAGCATTTCGAAACATAGTCCACTACATCTTTCTTCATGTTGCTCCACCATAAATTCTGCTTCAAGTCTTTATACATCTTACTAGTGCCCGGGTGGATAGAATAGGGCGAACTGTGAGCTTCCTTCATAATTCTCTGTTTCAGAACATCGATATCAGGAACGCAGAGTCGGTTCTGGAATCTCAAAACTCCATCATCATGAATTAGGAATCCGGGGGCCTTTCCTTGGATCACTTCATCACGTAACCGAATCATCAGAGGATCATCCTCCTATCTAGATTTGATTTCTTCAGGTAATGACGAAGTTAATTCCATCACGCACAGTTGTCCTTGGACACTTTGTAACCACACTTCAATTCCTTCTCGAATCATCTCTTGTTGAAGGCTAAGTTGGGAGGTCAGAGTCTCCAGCATCTGAATAGAAACAGGCTTGTGGCTGAGTGCATCGGCCACTACATTTGCTTTGCCTGGATGATACAAAATCTCCAATCAGTTCTAACCATCTTCTTTGCCGCATGTTCAATTCTTTCTGACTGAAGATGTAATTGAGACTCTTGTGATCCGTAAATATCTGACAGTGAGTCCCGTACAGATAATGCCTCCAGATTTCAAAGCAAAAACTACTGCTGCTAGCTCCAAATCATGTGTTGGGTAATTCACTTCATAAGGTTTCAGCTGTCGCGACGCATAAGCGATCACCTTGGCATTCTGCATCAATACGCACCCGAGTCCTTGGTTCGAAGCATCACTGTAAACTATAAATCCCCCAGTTCCCTGTGGAAGTGATAGAATCAGTGCCGTCGTCAATCTCTTCTTCAATTCATCAAAACTATTCTGACATAACTCATTCCACTCAAACTTTTGAGTTTTCTGCAGGAGTCGAGTAAGTGGGCGGGAAATTTTGGAAAATCCTTCCACGAACCGACGATAATAACCAGCAAGTCCTAAGAAACTTCGGACTTCTTTCACATTCTTTGGAGGCTTCCAATCCAAAACCGCTTTGATCTTCTGCGGATCTACTCGGACTCCTTCATCTGATACCACATGACCGAGGAACATTACTTCCTTTAGCCAGAAATTCACACTTAGAGAGTTTGGCATACAGTTGCTCGCTTCTCAAAAGTCCTAATACAATCCGCAAATGCTATGCATGCTCTTCCGGGTTCTTAGAATACACCAGAATGTCATCAATGAACACGACCACAAATTTATCCAAATATTCGATGAACACTCGGTTCATCAACTGCATGAATACAGAAGGTGCATTAGTGAGACCAAACGGCATCACTACAAACTCATAATGTCCGTGGCGAGTTCTGAACGCTGACTTCGGAACATCAGATTCCTTAATCCTCAGCTGATGATATCCTGATCTCAGATCAATTTTAGAAAATACTGTTGCCCCTTGCAACTGGTCAAACAGATCATCAATCCGTGGCAACGGATACTTGTTCTTAATCGTCATCTCGTTCAGCTCTCGATAGTCAATACACAGTCGGAACGATCCATCCTTCTTTCGGACAAAAAGAACTGGCGCTCCCCAGGGTGAAACGCTTGGCTGAATATAGCCCTTACCCAGTAACTCCTCCAGTTGCTTCTTCAGTTCGTACATCTCAGTAGGTGCCATACGATACGGCGCCATAGAAATTGGTGTAGCTTCGGGTTCCAGCGCAATGGTAAATTCTACATCCCTTCATGGAGGTAGTCCAGGTAACTCGTCAGGAAATACATCTGGAAATTTGTTAACAACAGGAATGGATGAAAGTTCCACAATTTTGTCTTCTTTCTTCATTGCATAGCACCAGTACCCGGTACAGCCCTGTTTCAACAATTTGACAGCTTTCATCGCCTTAATCAACTTTCCTGAGCTTCCTGGTTTCCATCCCTCAAATAGTACTTCGGAACCATCATCAGCTATCAGTGAGATATTCCTCCTTCGGTAGTTTACAATTGCTCCATATCGATTAAGCCAATCGTCTCCGAGTATTAGGTCGTCTCCTTGCATTTCTATTACAATCAAATTTGAGAGCCACTCTCTGCCTCCAAATGATATAGGGAAATTTCTGGTTTCTAAGTTCCCAACAATCCTCTCTCCACTCGGTAAACCAACAACATAAGGTTCACAAGCATGAAAACCGGAAATATTTAAACGATTTACACAAGACAAGGATATAAAAGAATGCGTAGCTCGTGTATCGAATAAAATGCTAACTGGCTGGGAAAGGATCTCGAGCACGATGCGACAACAAAGATCCCGATTGTCTCTGCTTTTCCTCATCTCGTACAGACGTGGGGAACAGATCCGGCACTCGATGTACCCTTTCGGTCCCATTGTCCTCTGCCTCGTCCGCGGCCAAAATTTTGAGGCATATGAACACTTTGCTGCGTCTATTGGATACTAGCTTCCTTCTGGACTGGCTGCAATGAACGGGTTCCATTGTACTTGGTGGCATCCTTGCAAAACGTCACACGGTGCCCTTCCTGTCCGCAGTCAAAACATGTAACTGGAGTGCGCAAACAATCACGCCAAAGGTGGCCTGGGCGACCACAGTTAAAGCACTTCCTAGCTGTATCCGTCGTGGTTGACATTGTTCCGTAATTCTTTCCGCTCTTAGATGGGTGCGGAGGTTTCTTGAAAGAAAAGAAGACCGGGCCTTGCGGGGCCTTGCTCTTGTGCTCTGTAAAAGTACCAGAGACTTTCTGTTTCTTCGACTCCATAAACTTCTCCATTGCTGCTTCTTTTATTTCGTACGCCAACGCCTTATCCTGGTATTGGCGGAGAGTGGTACATTCAAAACCGGACATGTACCTCTAGATTTCTGGTTTCATCCTTATTTCAAAATGAATCATCATCTCCGCATCTGTTCTGACCAGATGTCGAACAAATGTTAACTGCTGGTTAAACGTCTTAATTATGCAGGATACGGGTTCGTCGATGTCCGAGCGGAGAAAACTCCCGAATTTTGGCTTCCTCACAGACGAGGCGATCGAGCTTCCATCATCATTTTAAATTACGTCAATCAGCATCATAATCTGCAGGTCGGATAGCTTCCCACCACTCGGATGCCTCCCAATCGAAAGTACCGGGCAATAGGAGCTCTCGCCGTCTCTGGGCAATTAATTCCAGCAAAAATTTTCTCCAATTCCTTCAACCAATGATCCCAAGTGGGAGTCTCGGAAAAGCCGTCAAATTTGGGTGGCTGCATTTTCGCTACCTCTTGCAACCATCGGTCACCTCGATTTCCCATTTCTGGGATCCTTTGCTGTCCATCTCCCTGCTGAAGTCCCACTGCCATCTGCATTCGGTCCACGACATGAGCGAACTGAGTCATCTGATTCACCACTTGACGAAGGATTTCTGGTACAGCAGGTTCCGGTTTGTTATTGATGGATTGTTGCGGCTCACCTGAGCTATGACTAACCTGATTAGAAGGCGACGCCTCCCTTTCAGCATTCCTTCGTCCGCGTCCACGACCGCGACCACGTCCACGTCCGCCTCTCAACATACTGTAAGCACAAATACTTAATATACAGGAAATAACATCGTTCTAATGTTCAAGTATAAGAAGGTACAACATGTAAAGAACGAGATAGAGTTTAGGAACTTACAACCACCGTTTGCATGAAGACGTAGGCAGTACAGTGATGTCATTCACGGCCTGTTACCTCAAAAGACGTAAATGACCCCTATTCTAACCCAATGGCCAAGATATCCATAATCTTAGCTCTGATACCATATTCTGTAACACCCCCGATATATTCAGGAATATTACAGCGCCGTAAATCCTTTACATAAGAATTTACAAGGCTGAATAAAAGAAATGACAGTAAAAGATACCAATTTATGAAATTACTGAAATAAAATACACCCTCGAGTACTTATTGAAATAACCAAGAAACAACAGACAGTAAACCCGGCCGGAACATGACTCTGCACCCTCGTCGTCATGCATCTCCAGTGGTTGTTTCCCCACTCTCCTGGATCCTGAACATACACAAATATTCACCCCCGAAGGGGTTAGCACAACGATGCTAGTACAAGTACAATAATCATACAACAGTGATATAATCAACAATTATATCATAACAAGTTTCTCCAACGAGAAATATCCACAACACATATCATATCATAACAGTTTCAACATACTAATGGTATTCCAACGATCCAACAGACACGCCTATAGATTCCCATGATGATCCGTCGGACCAACACATGGTGGAACTACTGTCCAACGATCCAAATAGACACAAACTATAGATTCCCATGATGATTCCCATCGGATCAACGCATGGTGGACATATAATCACAACATATTTACACGATACAATCACATCATAATTGTCATAATATAAACAATTCTAATTAGAGTACTTGCCTCGGCTCGTTGACAAGAATAAAACTTCCACGAATATCAAAATACTCAAAGGTCGTCCCCTTCGATCAACCACGTGTTAAGCCCGAACCTTAACAAATGAAATAGTATAGAATGCATCTCATGCCGTACGAACGTCTAACAATTCAAATATTACGGTAGGAAGTCCTTAATATGCAATCTGTCTGGATCGCGTAACGCACGCTACGAATCCTATGTAGCGTACGTTAATGCTACTCGTTAGCGCATGCAATACACACATCCTAGCGTACGCTAACCAGGCGTGGTCAGTGCCTCACTGATCAGCCGATTGACTCGACTGATGGCCTAACGTACGTTACGTACCAAACGTAGCGTACGTTAACTCATGCTCGATAGCGCACGTTAATCTACATAGATTAGCGTACGCTAACTGTGCATGGCAGTTTACTACTGGTCAGTAGATGGATCTCAATATGATCAAACCAAATGAAATCCTCAGTGTTAATTCATGTTACCTCCATGAATATCATGTTCATACGGTTATGAATAATTTTACGGATAACAACAACTTCGGATTCAAGAATATGTTTACTATTATGAAACCATATTCCATTTCAAATACAATTCTTCATGCGATGATTCGGAAGGCTTTAACGGTTGATATCAACACCTTTATATCAATGAAAACTATCACTCTGAAGTTTGAATAATGTTCCATATTTACACAATAAATCCTTCCATGATCAACCCTATAGATTCGTCTAACAATAATGATGTAAAAGTCAAGTCCATGATTGTTATGAAAACACCTACTAGATTCGGATTACCAATGATAAAAGCTTCCTCTACTTGTTCAATGTAATAAGATTCGAATCATGATGTTCATAATCAAGGTACTTAAGGCCTATTCATCTCAATATTCCAAACATGATGTACTTTGGATAATTCCTCCAAGAAGATCAATATTTGCTAACATGATCATCTTATTCTCCATAACACGAATCTAGAGTTGAAGATAGAATCAACATACCTTAATATGACGAAATCACTAAACCACAAGGTAGAATCCGACTCCGGTTGGTTATGTGCCACTCCAAGGTGTTACTTCTCTTCAATGATCACTCATAAGTGATAACCAATATTCAAGGATCACTAAGATGTGTTCTAAGTGTGTTAGAAGGATGATTATAGCTCTGTGGCCTCTCAAGAATGAAGAATGGACGAAGGAAATGTAAGCCAAAATGGGTTGTTGTCTCATTTATAATATTCTGCACTTTAGCTAATTAGCGCACACTACAATACATACTTAGCGCGCGCTAATAAGTGTTGACTCCAAATCTGTCCAGGTTCGTCCGCGGGAATCTTATCCGAACCCATGTCCCGGCTGGCGCATGTGCTAGCCGCCTACCTCAATAATTCAGTGTCTAGCGCACGCAACTCCTACATACGTAGCTTGCACTAGTAATAGACGATAGCGCGCGTTAAGCTACATTCTTAGCGTGCGCTATCACGAGTTTGCATAAGAAAATTTGCATGTTGTTATACTTAAGTACAAGGATGCCAATGCAAGAAATATCATACTCCAATAATCAAAACCACACATCCGAATAATACAGGGTTTGAATACAGATGAAATACATAGTAATAAATCCGGATATTACATATGTGATATAAACTTTACGATTGATTCATGACTAATTGTTTTAGAACACGTGTGATCTGTGTAAACGATAAGAATCAACTCATTCATCAGTCAATAATCCTCAATCATCATTTTTGATCTTGTCGATCATATTAATTCATTCATCACTCAGTCAATCTCATTGTTCAGTTAATTCATTCATCACTCAGTCAATCACATTGTTCAGTTAATTCATTCATCACTCAGTCAATCTCATTGTTTAGTTAATTCATTCAACGCTCAGTCAATCTCATTGTTCAGTTAATTCATTCATCGCTCAGTCAATCTCATTGTTCTGTTAATTCATTCATCACTCAGTCAATCTCATTGCTTAGTTAATTCATTCATCACTCAGTAAATCTCATTTCTCAGTTAATTCATTCATCACTCAGTCAATCTCATTGCTCAGTTAATTTATTCATCACTCAGTCAATCTCATTGTTCAGTTAATTCATTAATCATCCAGTCCATCTCACGGTTCAGTTGTTGATCTTGTAGATCGAATTTTCAACCTTGTTAACTTGTTCAAGGTAATCATTTCAGGAATTTCATCAGATAATCATGTTACCTGACTTGATCTTTCATGCGATCTTATCATATTCCGGCGTTATGTCGACGATCATTTTATTACATTATTAATGCATTCATTGTGTTATAGCGTGTATGCTCATTGTTATCATTCCGTCATGTGATTATAATGCGATATTCATGCGGGATCTATAATTATGATGTGGCTTTCCTGCTTCAGTATGGATAGAGCTGTCAGACGACGCAGTGGAAAAGGCCGCGGTGCGGTCCGAAACCCGGGATCTTGTGTGAATGCTCGTGCAAATGCGAGAGATAACATGTGTTCATCAGTTAGATATGCTACTCATTCACTGTCAGATAATCATTCACTGTCAGGGAGTCGTACCCGAGAAGCAACTCAATCGGAAGGTGATCAGGTGGACCCATTCATATACATGCAGGGCATGATGGCCAGATGACTCAAAAGACGCGGATGATGGAGACCATGCAGACCTTGATGGTTCGTGGCCCACCGCAACAGGGATTCCAGGTGCTGTTTCATGGACAGACTGGAGGAGTGAATCAGATTGTTGGCGATATCTCTCAGCAGAGACCGCCTAGTTTTGAGGGTTCGTCGGAACCAGCTGATATTGTTCATTGGCTTGAGCATTTTGATAAACTCTTTGACATGGTTCAGTGTCCGGAAGAGAGTAAAGTGGCAGTAGCGGCTTATTACTTGAGTAAAGGTGCTTATTCGTGGTGGCTTTCTGTGAAACCTGTCGATCGCGATTGTGGTTGGAGTGAGTTCAGACTCTTATGTTAGAGAGGTATTATCCGGCTCCACTTCGTGAAGCCAAGTTTTCAGAGATTTTGAACCCCGAATCCTTCGAGGACGAGGGTGTTATTGTCATTGCTGAGAAGTTTCAGGGACTACTTCAGTTTGCTTCATCAGTTATCCGTACTGAGGCGGATAAGATCAAATATTTTAGCAAGAGGCTAAATCCACAGTTGAGGATGCAGTTGTTCGATCACAATTGCAATTCACTTAGTGAGTTCATCGGGAAGGCTCTTGGAGCAGATCTTTTGATCAAGGAGCTTACTCAGAAGCATCCTTCAGTTTCTTCGGGTGAGAGGACTAGAATGTCGGCTCGTTCAGAGGGACATCGGGCTCCGACGTCCAAGAGGTCATTTTCTAGTCGTCTTCGTGTGGAGGGAGCATCCTCTTCTAAGGCAACGAGTTCGACCGTTGTTTGCTTTAACTGTGATGTAATAGGACATCGCAGTACCCGGTGCTCGATGCAGGCCATTATTTATTTCCTGTGTGGGAGACATGGACACCTTCAGAAATACTGCAGGAGTTCTAGTGCGGGTAGATCTCGAGATAGCTCAAGGGCCTCGAGGCACTTTGTTACTCCAGCTCGTGCTTCATTCAAGGTTTCCTATCAGGCTTCGAGAGCCCGAGGTAAGGACATTCATCTCCGGTTTTGAGCAAGTTAATTCTTGCTCGGTAATTGGATAATCATTCATTTCATTGTCGTTCATTCATTCATATAATTCATTCATCATATATCAATCACGTTGAGACTTATAATTATCAAACTAATCATTCACTTCACGGGGAACAATGGTTCCAATCATTTCATTTGAGCTATCACTCATTACGTTATCATTTCACCCCAGTGAGTCAATCTTGATCCTTGTTGGATTTCGATTCATTATCATTCATTGTGATCATTCTTGTTCATGTGTATCTCGTTGATTTCTCTTGGCGGGATATTGCTTCTCCCTACTTGTTTTAAGTTTCGGGACGAAACTTCTTTTAAGGGGGGTAGTATGTAATATCCGTAGTTTCGATTTTTCGGTAATTTTATTTTTTTGGAGGAAGTCCATCTTAAAGACTCCGTTGTGACCGTTTTGTCATTCCGAGAATATTTAATTCTACACTTTTCGTCTTCCGAGTTCGTATCGGTGTCGTTCTGTTGTTCTTAAGCGACTTTTCCATGTATGAGTTCGACTTTGTAAAATCACCATTAATTCTTGGAAACTCCAAAAATTCTTAATCTTTTTAATATTATAGAGCATTAAGTTAGCTTTCCAATGGTTCAAACAGTTAGTCAATCGGAGTCCGAACGAAGGACTTATGGTCGAAATAGCTAAGGCTGCACCATGTGCCTTTTGGTCTTTGGAGCGGTCAGACATGCTGCCGCGCCCTTACAGATGTGCCGTGGCACAAAGCCAGTGTGCTGGGAATTTTTGGCCGTGGGCCGCGGCACACTCAGCCTGTGCCATGGCACACAGTGCAGTTTTGCCTATTTCAGCGGGTTTCATGAGAATCAAACTCATTTCATCACTTTCTTTCTTCCTCTCCTCCTTGGACGATTTGTGGGCGATATTTTGGGCAATTTAGCATCATCAAACTCAGATAATTTCATCTTCCTCAAGTTGTGGTGTGGATTAACAACATCTTTTTAGATTCTTCATCCCAAATCTAAGGTAAATTTTTCAACATCTTGGATTTCGATTTTTAGTTGGGATATGATGATTTGGATGTTGTAATCATGATATGTGAAGGGATATACGTATGATTATGAGTTTTTATGAATTATCATTGGATTGTTGGAGGATTATTCAAGAACATGTTAGATGTTGATTTTGGAATTGGGGGTTTCGATTAGATGTTGTTGGAATCTCGAATTGTGTATTCCTATGAGAATATTGATTGTATATAAGATGTTTTGTTGGATTGAATCATTCATTGGAGGTTTGGTATCGATATAATCGAGATTGGTTGTTGTTGGCCACTAAGTATACTGGATACAGCTTGGAAAGCGTTTTAAACAACAAGCTGTATTGATTTTAAATCTGAGTGCCTAGCGGAAGTCTTAAATACAGTAAGTTGATGTGGATACAGCAACTCGATGTTCAGTGTATACTTAAATAATCACAATTAAATGAAACAGTAAAAGCTGAAGGTAAATAACACAGTATTTAAGTGGTTCGAGGTAAACCCCTCTACGTCCACTGGTCCTCCACACATGAGTAAAAAGTATATTATAATTACTATGCACACAACTACGTAATTATAACAACACTAATCAATATATCGTTCACACAGATTGATATAATGATCTTAGCTTTAACCGTTCACACAGATTGGTTTGAGCTAATGCTTTGACTGGCTTCTTCACACACAGTTCTGAAGTAGCAAAGATTACTCAGTCCACGTAGGGCTAATCTGGTTTTGTTCAAGGATAGAACAGGGCATGAACAGCATTGACTATCTGAGCTTCTAGCTGATGATGTGTTGTTCACTGTTTGAGCACTGTATATCTCTTAGATGTGAGTTGCAGTAAGCTTTGGAGATATGTTTTGCTCTGAATATTTGTTTGTAAGCTTGATCGTTCAGTAGTCTTCAATCTTCAAACTCTGGAGATATATATAGTCTCTGAAATATATCCGTTGAGATAAATCCGTTGAGCAAGATTCTGTTCCAACGGGATGAAAAACACGATCCGGATTTTGCGGGATTTGAAGATCTTCTGACATACAATATTTAAATACTTTAGCCTTTAGTATTTAAATACTTCTTTATCAACGGGAGTTGACTTCTAGTGAAGACTGAAGATTCCTTCTTTGTCCTGTTGAGAGTTGTATGGAAGGATTACTTTATTGTCAATTCGAGACAGCTTCCATACTTAGTATTTATGAGACTTCTTTACTGTACTGAAGGATATGCAAGATCTATGAGAGGTATTCAATACCGGTTGACATAGCTTTTTGATATAGTTTCCTTACTATATGCAGGATTGGTATATTGTCAAAACATACTGACACTACGATCAATACAGGGCAGTATCGACACAGGGTTTTGTTATCCAACAAATTCGATACAGGGTATTGTTATCCCAACAATTTCCCCCTTTTTGACAATTTGCCAAGACTTAAAATCTTTCAAGTCCTTCTTGATGATGCCAAAACCTTCTTCATGAAGCGAATGACTTTCTTGATGACTTCGGGCAGATTTCTTGGTCTTCTGTCAAATGATCTGGTCTTCAGTAACTTAGACTAATTTATGAACTGCTCGCAGGCGAGTTCGATACAGCTAAGAATTTTTACAACTTAAGCTTATGATTGGTGCACATGCACAATCTTACAACGTATTCTAGATGCATACAACTGAATAAATGAACTGTTCGTAGACAAGTTCGTACAGCTTAATTTCAAACAAGTTTTTATACTTGTGATTGTTATCCTAACAATCTAAGTTATGTAATCATACATTAACACAGTAGATTACGAGTTGTAATCTTTCAAGACAAGCAAACATTTTATTGATATTCAAAAATAGAGTACAAGATTTGCTATTTTGAAATAAAATACAAATAATAATACAAGGATTTCAGCTCCTATAATCAGAATGTCTCCATGGCCCCTTCTCTGGATCATGCTCGGTTGCACACCACCAGTGCTGTAGGGAGTCGTTGCCTCGATCTAGATAGATAGCTCTACCATCATATGATCTGTCGAAGGCAAGAATCCAGTCTTCTGGATGGGCTGATCTCCTCTTTTATGCTTGGATTTCATTTCTTGTTGTCGAGGAAGATTTCCTTCTTCTAACAACTTCGAGAATTTGTCTGCAGCCTCCGCTAATGTTTTGTAACCTTTGAAGATGGCGTATTCCCTGACGAGTTTAACAAAATATCTCATCAGTTCATTTTTCCTCCATTGCTTCACTTCTTCGGCAGTGGGATGGTGGTTGGTTGGCAGACGAATTTCGGAAGGTCTTTAGATCAAGGTTTTCCAGGGGACATTGGGGTCATGGAACTCAGGTCGAGAACCTGAAATCTTGAAACTTTGAGAGGGTGGAGCTAATTTGTTTAATTCGGCGGTAATGCTGTATTGAGCAGCATTAAATTCCCTTTCGTGTTGAAGCCTTGTTCTCCTTGCTGCTTCTCTTGCCTCTTCCCCCTTTTTGGTGTCATCAAGACGTCCTAGGATTTCCAGTGCGGCATCCTGTTTATTCTCAATGTTTGTCATTCTCTCGATAAGGGAGGAGAGCACTTGCGACATATTGTTGATATTCTTGTCATGGGCTCGCAAGTGAGAAGTTGTTTCGATCATGGCAGCTGCTGTCTTGGCCTCGGATATGCGAGTTTTAGATTCTTCGTCTCTCAAGAGTTGCTCTTGTTTCTCTTGCAGATTCTTCAGGGCTTGCTTGAAGACTTCTGGCAAAACAGTGAAGGCTTCGACTACTCTAGAAACTTCATGCTGTATCCAGTTATCTCTTCAACAGCAGAAGTATGCATCCAATTCAGAGCTTTTCCACTGAATACAAAGCATTAACTGCATCCTGGATATAGATGGTTTGAAGGCCAAGAGCACGCAATTGCTCTTTCCTAACAGCAGTGTTGGGAGAATCCGGCTTGGCAAAGTCCTCGACTCCATTCAACCTTCTTAGATTCACGTTAGGACGTGAAGTGAGTTGGACATCCTCAGGTGTAGTACCGTCGTCGGATTCCACGGTTGACGGGGCGGGAGCAGCAGTTTCGGGTTCGGCGGCAGGGGGTGCGGTATCCTCCTGTATTGAAAAGGTGTCTGTGGACATGGGTACAGGATGGACTGATTCCTCCTGTTGTCTCTGAGCTTCCGCCTGTTCCGGCAGAGGGACTGATTCCTCTTGCTGGACGGCGCGTGATACTTCTTCTTCTTCTTCTGCAGCAGCAGGCTCGGGTGCCTGTTCCAAAACAATTTCTTCTTCCTCCGCGACAGGAGGGACTGATTCCTCCTGGCTGGGATTAATTTCTTGCTGATGCGAGGGGGGCTCATCACGGCTTGATGTCCCTTCACCATCTTGTTGCACTTGGGGGACTTCTCTTTCCTGAGCCTCCTCGCGGATCATTCTCAGACCTGCCTGAAAGGCATCATCGTCGTCATCTGAGTTGTGGTCTTCTTTTGGATCTTGGGGAGAGTCCTCGGACTTATCTTTTTCTTTCCGTCTGGCATCGGATTTGTGCAAGAGATGTCTTTCAATTAACGATTTGCAACAAAGATTATCCCATTGGATCAGGGCCTCAACATCTGTCGAGTCCGTCACTTCCAATACAAATCTTTCTTCATCGCTCCAGTCGCTCCAGTTGTATAAGGTGTCGTATGGAGCTAGCCGGTAGCTTTTCCATTGAAGGAATCTTTCATAAGCCTGATCAATCTGCACAGACAGAAGGGTTGAATTGATAATCACGTCCGGGGAGGGACTTCGTACAACGTGTGTATCTGCTGTAGCAAGGGGTTCCTCTACAGGTGTGGGATCCTGTAGGGAAGAGGGATTCCTTACAGGGGATGGTGCCCCGAAGGAAGGTGGATCCTGTACGGGTGTGGAATCCCATATAGGAGAGTTAGCTATTGGCTCCAAAGGGGCAGCCGACTCGCTAGAATCTTCTAAGTTGGTAGATGTCCTTTCATCCGTCGTTGCCGCCAAAGGCTTGGGATTTACTATCGAGACAGTAACGGGCATCTCTTCCACAGGGGTTGGGCCCTGGGGTAATTCAGCAGTGGGTTGCGCCATGCTAGAAGCATCCTTGGAGTGTTTGGTAGATTTGGCTTTTGAGAGCCTCCTCTGCTTCTTTTTCGGCTTCTCAGCAGCAATAGGTGTCTTGCTGTGAGATCTCTTGCGTTTCTTGGAAGATTCCACACTCTGGGATTTCGAAGAAACATCCCTTGGATCTTCAGAAACAGGCATACTGTGGACTTTTAGGTGATTGCAGACCAGGGTGCTCTGGTTAAAATTCGAAGGCTTGACACCTCCTAAGTAGATTCTGGAACTTATTTTCTTAGCATCTGCGGATTGTGGTAATCCGCATTTCATCAAAATGTAGTTCAGAAACTGACCAAAAGATTTCTTTTGCGACGCAGGTTTCGACACTTCTTCCTGCAGACGCTTCAGAATTATCTGGCACCAGTTGACCTTCTCACAGGTCAAAATCGCAACCATCATTCTAAATCTGAGGTTTGCACATTTCAAATGCACCAGTGCGATTCTCAATGATTCTGCAACAAAAGTCGTGCAAGTACACATATGGCAAGCAAAAATGCTTCTTGTGACAGGCGGTGTGCACAGCTTCAACTGAAGATGAACCTATGAACAGGCCATAGTAGTTTGTCAATAGCTCTTGAGACCCAAAAGTCTCAAGGTCTTCCATGGTCAGGCCATCAGCAGGCAGCCTGAAAATTTTCTGGAGAAGATCTCTGTCGATGCAGATCTCCACTCCACGAATAACAGCGGTGATGTCAGCGACGTGGCGTCCCTGAGCCAGCGACAGAAAGCGAACAGCAGCATTGAGGTAGAATTCCTCAACCAGATGGACGTCGTATTTCTCGGCGGTGTGGCTTCCAAGGCAGTAGAGGCCTTGCTGATGTATCCTGGTGATGATGAACTCCATGGGTTCGACGTGATTTGTTTCAGTGAGAATACGTTCAATGACGACAGATCTGGAGAAGATCCGTCCGGCGATGATGTTCGAGGCTTTCTTGAGGGCGGTGGCAGAGGTCTGAGCAACCATTGATGATTCTCAAGAAAATATGGAAGAGATTAAGAGAAATTTGCAGTAAAACGCAAAGAAAACTTGTAGGCTGTTTTTGCTTGAGTGCTCTAAGAATATCCAGAAGGCGTAGAAAGTCTCAAATGGCAATTTCAGTCCTTTTATAGTGGGCGGTGAAGAAGGGTTTTTCAGAGAACGAATGGTCAGATTTAAGGGATGGGAACCAGTTTTTGAAATGAACGGTCAAGATGGACTGAGTGTAACTGGTACACTTATCCATTAAAATGTTAAAAAATATGAGCGGGTCCCACTTCTGACATTTGTTGTTACCCTTAATGCCTGAAACGGCGGTTTAAAACATTAACCAATTTGAAAACGTCGCGGCTTTTGAGATTCAGTTGTCCATATGTCGTGTAAAGCATTTAATGTAAATGACGTTGACATGAAAACAGGGCACGTGGACAAAAATTATTTTAAAATGAAATATTATAATATAATATATATTGAATCGAAATCCTATAGTATGTGCTGTCTTCGCGACGATTCAGCATTCCCCCTTAAAAGGTACATATAGGTTTTAATTCCATACAGCAACTTTCGGATTAATGTTGTATTCATGGGTCATACTGTATTCCCCCTTAATTATTGCACACGTCAGCTGTAGGATGATTTATATCACTTTGTTCACTACAGTGCTGTATTGACGGTTCTGAGTGTACAGATGATTAATGGTGGATACTGTATTCTTGGGTCTTACAGCATTCCCCCTCAATTGTTGAGTAAAAACAGTAAATACTTAGGAGTCAGGCTGTAGCAATCCCAATTCTTGTCGAAGCATGTTGAATCTTGTTGTGTCGAGAGGCTTGGTGAAGATGTCGGCCAGCTGAATATCTGTATGAACCTTTTCGAGCCGAACATCCTTGTTCTCGACATGATTCCTTATGAAATGATGCTTCATTTTGATATGCTTAGTGCGCGAGTGCAGGACAGGATTGTGCGTGATTGCAATTGCACTCGTACTTTCACACATGATTGGCGTCTCTCAGGCTTTAATTCCATAATCTCACAACTATTGCTGCATCTAAAGGATCTACATACAGCAGCTTCCAGCAGCATAGTATTCTGATTCAGCAGTGGAAAGTGAGTTTGCCAATTGCTTCTTACTGAACCAAGAAACGAGTCTAGGTCCAAGAAAGTGACAAGTTCCACTTATACTCTTCCTATATAGCTTGCAGCCTCCGAGATCCGAGCCGCTGTATCCAACTAAATCGAATCCGCCTTCTTTAGGATACCACAGTCCTACATCGAATGTTCCTTTAATATACTTCAGGATTCATTTAGCTGTATTGAAGTGTGATTCCTTGGGTGTTACTTGATATCTCGCATACACTCCAACAGCAAACTGGATATCGGGCCTGCTTGCCATTAGGTACAGGAGCGAGCCAATAAGCTTCCTGTAGAGTGATTGGTCAACCGACTTTCCGGCTTCATCAGCACTAATTTGCACGGAAGTGCTCATGGGAGTTGGCGATGATTTGGAAGTGTTCATTCCAAATTTGTTGAGAAGCTCCTTGCTGTATTTTTCCTGGTTGATGAAGATACCTGTAGGCAACTGCTTTACCTGCAAACCTAGGAAATAACTAAGTTCTCCCATCATACTCATTTAAAATTTACTTTGCATGGACACAAAGCAAGGTTAGTTTAACCAAAAATTATATCACCTACATAAATTTGTACCATTAGAAGGTCATCACCTTCCTGTATTTTGAACAAGGTCTTGTCCACAACACCTTTTTCAAATCCATTATTGATTAGATACTGGGATAGGGTTTCATACCAGGCTCTAGGGGCTTGCTTAAGTCCATACAGTTCTTTCCTCAGCCTGTATACTAGGTCAATGCCGTCTGTGTTGGCAAACCCTGGTGGTTGTTCAACATAAACTTCTTCGGCAAGGTCTCCATTTAGGAATGCACTTTTGATGTCCATTTGATATACAATGAAGCTCTTATGGGTGGCAAAGGCTAAGAATATCCTAATGGCTTCTAGTCTGGCTACAGGGGCAAACGTTTCATCATAGTATATGCCTTCTTCCTGTCTATAGCCTTGTGCGACTAGTCTGGATTTATTCCTAATAATAAGTCCATTTCGATCCTTTTTGTTTCTAAATACCCATTTGGTTCCTATGACCGATTAGTGCGTAGGTCTAGGTACAAGATACCATACATTGTTTCTTTCGAAACCGTTAAGCTCTTCTTCCATAGATGTTATCCAATGAGAATTATTAAGAGCGTCTATGGTAGAAACAGGTTCGTACTGGGCTAAGAATACAGCAATAGTGCACATGTTGAGTCTTCTAAGCTCGGATTGAGATTTCCATTTAGGAAAAGGTGATTTCTCAGTATCTAGTTCTTCTTGTGCACAAAGTACGTTTCCTTATGCACTCTGTATTCTCCTTCGAGTAGAAACACCTGCATCTATGTTTCCAATGATCAGCTCTTATGGGTGATCTCTCAACCATCTTCGGTCGGGTTCTAATTTAGGGTCCACTGTATCGAGAGTTTCTGTAGATACCGCTTCAGCTTGTACAGCGTCGGCTTCATCTACGTCGATTCTTACAGCTGCGGGGTTGATTTCTAGGTCAACAACAGGTTCTATGGGAGTTGTTAGATCTAAGATGGAGAGTTGTTGGATGTTCTGAGTAACATCTTCTACTCCTGTAGGGTCATGGTGAGGTTCGTCGAACACTACATGAACTGATTCCTCGATCGTCAGCTTCCTTTTATTAAAGATCCTGTAAGCTTTGCTGACGGAGGAGTATCCTACAAATATTCCTTCATCTGATTTCTCATCAAAGGTTCTAAGTTGATCCTTCCCATTATTCAACACATAACACCTGCATCCAAAAATGTGGAAATACGAAACTAATGGAGTTTTGTTGTTCCATACCTCGTATGCTGTGTTGTTGTGGTGCTTGTTGACGATACAGCGGTTTTGAGTGTAGCATGCTGTATTGGTTGCTTCACCCTAGAAACGCTGCGGCAACTTGCTTGCGGCAATCATTGTCCTTGTAGCTTCTTTCAGCGTCCTGTTCTTTCGCTCGGCAACACCATTTTGTTGAGGTGTACGGGCAGCTGAGTATTCGTGTTGTATCCCATTCTCCGAATAGTACTGCTCTATAAAGCGGTTAGTAGATTCTGTACCTCTGTCGGAACGAATGGACACCATACTCAATGCCTTTTCATTTTGAAGCTTTCTCAGGAGCTCGGGCAGCTTTGATGTTGTTTCCTTCTTTTTGCTTAGGAAAATCATCCAAGCATACCTAGAATAATCATCAACAACAACAAGGCAGTATTTCTTACCTCCCAAACTTACTGGGTCTACAGGACCGTAGAGATCCATGTGTAGCATCTCCAACACTCTGTGGGTTGAAAGGTAGGATTTCCTCTTCAGGGTGGACTTGATTTGCTTGCCTTTCTAACATGGTCCGCAGACGCTGTCCTTTTTTAATGACACATTTAGCAATCCTCTTACCATTCCCTGTCTTGAGAGCTTATTGATCGTCTTGAAGTTGACGTGAGATATCCTCTTGTGCCATAACCAGCTTAGATCTGCAGTGCCTTTGGCAACAAAGCATGGAATTGAGGAGCTCATAGGCTTCCAGTCAGCAATATACATGTTACCTGATCTACTTCATGTATGGACAACATCTTTGGTCTGGATGTTCTTGACTCTACAGCGATCTATATAGACTTTCACCGAGAACTGTTTGTCACAGAACTGGCTAATACTAAGTAGATTGAACTGTAAGCCTTCAACATAGGCTACATCGGTGACTTTGAATTTTCCGACAAGAAGGTTTCCTTTCCCTCTTTTTCTTCCTTTAGATTTATCACCGAAGCGAACTTTTGGACCGCGACCTTCTACGAAATCTGATAGCTTGCTTCTATCTCCGGTCATATGCCGAGAGCATCCACTATCGAAGTACGAGATGTCTTCCTCTAGAATGTCCTGTATGCAAAGAGATTAAGTAGATTTAGGTCCCCTTTGACTGTTGGGTCCATGAATGTTAGTGCCTTTAGGTACCCAAAGTATTATGCATGTAAAATTCAGGGTTATTATTATTAGTCCAGTACGAGTGCTGTCTTGGAGGTGGAGCCATTTTCTTTGGCCTAGCAGCTTGCCTTCTGGGTCTCCAGTTGGATTCCCAACGCTGTTGTTGATACTGAGTGGGCACTTGCTGTCTTGAGGAATAACGGGTCTCCTATATCTAATACCTCGGCGTGCTGTACTGATAGTACTGCCGTGCGGGCCTTTGGTATTTGGATACAGCCTTCCGGCTGAACGGCTGTTGGCGCTGTTGATATGCTCGGGGAGCATGATGTTGAGTGCGCCTTTCAGATCTGAATGGCTGGTGATTCCGCTGTCTGGAATAGGATTGCGTTGGCGGAATGGCAACCTTCGGTTTTCGCGGTGCAGCAGGTTCCTTCATAGGACTAGGGGCATTTTTCGACACAGGAATGGGTTCCACACCCCTGACAAACACTATACTAGTTTTCCATTTGTTTGAACATGAGCTGTATCCTAAGCCAATTTTATCATGAGCATGTTACCCAGTGCTCAGAATTTCTTCCATTCTTTTGGACGATTTCTCGAACGATTTCAGAATGGTCTCAAGTTCATCTTCTCGTTTTTCGAGAGTTTTGACTTTGGCTTAAAGTAGAACGAAATCATTTGTCTTGCTCTCATTGTGAGTTTTAACCTCACTTAGTTCATGAGCAAGTTGATGATTGCTCTCCATGAGTTTTTCGTAATCGACTTTGCTGGTTTCACAATCAATAGACATATTTTCATAATTTATTTTCAGCAAGTCATTTTCATCTCTCAGCTCTAGGTTAGACAATTGGAGCTGTATATTCTCATTTTTCAGTGTCTAATGGGCCTTTTGAATGTTTTTAAACTCATTCATCATGTTTTCAAAAGTATGAGATGCATTGGCAGGAATGATTGAGGTTGAGCTTACCTCATCGTCGCTATCTTCACCTTCCGGAATGTCCTTGGCCATAAAGCACATATATGCTTTATCATCGAACCCATCGTCAGATGAATCACTTTTAGTGACCACCTGAAGACATTCTTCGGATTTGGATGGAGCGGGGGTGGCTTCTGATTCTCCAATCAGGGCCTTGAGCTTGTTTTTCCAAGCACGTCTTCGTTCATCTTTCTCTTGTTGCTCGGCCTCCGACAACCTTTGAACTTTGGGATGAGGACATTTTTTTGCATAATGTCCCGGTTTCCTGCAATTATAGCATAGGTGAGCATCACCGGATGAAGTTTCGGTACTTACCTTGTGGATAGGTTTGGGCCTGTAGGGAGTCTTTCCAGACTGTTTGATGAACTTCTTGAGAAGCGCCATTTCATCTTGAGACAAGACGTCGTCGTCACTGTCAGCATTCTTGTGACTAGGCTTTGACAAAACGCCATTTTCGATCAATTTCTGAGAAGCGCCATTTTCGATCAATGCATGACGAAACACCATTCATGAGAAGCGCCATTTTCAATCAATTTCACCTGAAGACGAAACGGTCGAAAATGACGTCCCGGGGGGTAAAATATGTCGAAAATAATATCCTGAGGCAAAAGCAGTCGAAAATGACGTCCCAGAGCGAACATGGTCAAAAATAATGTCCCTTGTTGAACGGATCGAAAATGATGCCTCTGTGCAAAATGGGTCGAAAACAACGTCTCGGGTAGAAGTTTAGGAATTAATAATGTGTAATAAAACATATCGAAAATACCAATGATGTAGTGTTTTTGTACGGTACAATAATTTATGAAGGGTAATTTGGATAGAAATGTGATCAATGTTCAAATGAGAAATTTATTTTGAAAATTTGGAAAAAGTAAAACCTCTCATTTAAATTGAAAGGAGAGAAATAAGAAATATAAGAAATAAACATATAAAAAAACTTCAGCAGAACGTATGTTCAACTGCTGGAGGATCCGATATTTGGATAGAACAGGACCTTGTGCCCACTGATATGATTGGTGGAGGCTGACGAGTGGTCTATCCTCATGAAAACTTATGTTTAGCATTCAGAAACTAATAACGCACAATTAGCAACTAAATCAGGAAATAAGACAACACCAATACCTACAATCAATCTGAATAAGTTAGAAAATAGCCAAACCCATAAATATGATCAACTAGAGTCGCATATTCAACCTCGGAGAATCTGGGTCGAAACCCTTGAGGTCCTCATTGGGGAGAGCTTTTCGCCGGCATTGGTGATGCTGGCTCTTCAAGACCTCAATCATGTATACTTCGGTGGCAACATCTATGTGGCGCTTGCAGTACTCGATCAATCTCGAGAGGATTTTCCTAAGGATATCCATAAGAGGGTTAATGTGGTCGGCACAATCATCTTAAATCATACGCTCTATAATGCACGGATTCTTCAAAATTGGGCAGTATGCAGTATCGGATACTGCATGGGTGCGGGTGCGGGTGCGATTCGCGTGGGATTCGCACGGGATTCGCCACGTGGCGAATCCGTGCAAAAAAAAAAAAAAAAAAATTCGGACTCGCGTATCCTGGCACAGGATACGCGTACAGGATACGCGTATCCTGTGCCAGGATACGCGAGTCCGAATTTTTATGTTTTTTTTTTTTTTTAGATTTTTTTATAATTTTTAAAAAGTAAATCAAATAAATTAAAATACAAAAAGTAAATCATTTAATAAGTAATTACTTTTACCTTTAGCAAGATTCACGGACAACATTAGAAAGCTCACGCTCAAAGCCATTTTGAATTGTTTTTGTATGACTTGTTTTATATATTTGAATTGATTTTATGGTGATATTTGAATTGTTGTTTTTTATATTTAACAAGTGTTATATATAATAAAATATAAAATAAACAGACGTATCCTTGCCGTATCGCACCCTAACATTTTCAAAAAATCGTATCCCCGCACCCGTATCTGCCCGCACCCGCACCCGCCCCCCGCACCTGTGCAACATAGCATACGCTTGATGGTTTGAGAATGGACCGCGATATCTCGAATACTCGCTCTTTAGTAGAGTTTTTCTTGTTGTCGTTCTCCATCGCGAACTAGGAAGAAAATATGGTGAGAGATATCGCGTGGCGGCTCCAGATGAAGAATTAAAAAATTAATAAAATAATAAGAAAAAAAAAGAGGAACAGAAAGAGGGACAATGTCGAATGATAATTCTAAACTCAGCTTTGGCATGGCACCTAGAATTGAGCTGTTTTAGATGGACAACTCTTTATCAGTTACATCATATGTAACTCTTAGATTATATTTATGGGATTTGGCATCTTATGCCCAAGCATGTTAAAATCCCATTTTATGGTGTAAGGTTCAAAACTATTTTGAATTCTAAGTTTATTAAAATACATAGGTATCACCATTATCTATCCTGCCTTACTAAGACAATCCGAGCATCCAGCTTTGGCATGACCTGCTCAAGATGATCGAAGTCTTGATATGTGTTTTAATTGAACGGCATTAAAAAATCTTAACGAGGGGTTTTATCCTATGTAGCATGTCTATGTTGGCTAACATACATCTAAACATACATCGCATCACATACATGCATAAATTTAAACATACATAGCATCACATGACGTAATAAATATAGGACCGTGTATAGCGTGACCATAATCCTAACGTGATTTTCATGAGACAACATGAAAATCACAAAGGTCAATCTAAAAAGTATAATTGGTCTTCGTTGATCTTCCAACTCCTTGGAACGTCATACACGATCAATTGGCCCCTCGAGTCCGTCCTTCGTCTCCTCCTTGCCTTCATTACATTAATAAAAAAATACTACACTAGTAAAATTAAATTACAAGAGGGAAAACAACATGCAGGCCGTAAATTATAATAATACATTAAAAGACGACTCACAGGCCGTAAAAACTAATTATAATTAAATGACACGCAGGCCGTAAAACCAACCCAAAATTAAATTAAAACATCCAATCACATTGGTCAATTAATAGTCATGCCATACACTAAACATTTACTTAAATTAATTATCACATAATTAATTAAACATACTATTAAAATTAATTATCACATAATTAATTAAACAAAATATGAATCTACCTGACAGTCAGGTATAAGATTAATATCCGATCAGAATTCAACAATCTGAAACACTAGCTCAGATGGTCGAGCCCTCTAGGGCCGCACACGGCCGCGCGGGTTTGAATCCCGCCGGCCGCAAGAAATGTATTTTTGAGATATTTATTTTGATTTTACAAAACAGGAGTTAAATAAAATATCAATGAATAAAATTCACAAGAGGTGTGCCAGTCGAGATGGTCGGGACGCGGCCTCGGGTGTGAATCAGCACGGGATCGAATCCCTTCATGCGCGATATATTATTTTGCTATTTTACCGCAGCCTGCGGGTCCTGGTTCGACCTGGACCCGACCCGAATCTGCCCGAACCTACCCGATTCGATGTGCTGTCCCAGAACAGTTCTGGACAGTAGTTTATGCGAAAAAGACTCCGAACCTACCCGATTCTTGTGAATAAAGTTCACAAGAGGTGTGCCAGTCGAGATGGTCGGGACGCGGCCTCGAGTGTGAATCAGCACGAGATCGAATCCCTTCATGCGCGATATATTATTTTGTTATTTTACCGCAGCCCGCGTGTCCTGGTCCGACCTGGACCCGACCCGAATCTGCTCGAACCTACCCGATTCGTTGTGCTGTTCCAGAACAGTTTTGGACAGCAATTTATGTGAAAAAAAGTCCAGAAAAATGATCTTGAATGATCCGATAATCTCTATTTCATAAATATGATCAAGAACATAATTTTTATATATTTAAGGCATATAAAACATGTTCTACATAAATAATTAAATCACTGAAAGTTGTCTCCGATACCGCTGTTGGGTTTTACGTGTATCTAAGACATTAAATATGAGCAAGACGCAGCGGAATAAATTAACGAAAAATCCAGATGAGGATCTACATGTAGTAATTTAATTGATTTATTAAGAGTTCACCGAATTACCTTAATTCAAAGAACAGATCTGAACCCGGACCAGATGCTGATTAAATCCTCTTTCTCTTTCGGTGATCCACACACGAACAACTGGTAGAAGCCGGATTGCTAGATCCTTACGAATAATATTGATAAAAAGAGTACAACAAATAATTCCTTTTTACTAAAGAGAGGGACAAATCTCTCTCACTAAAGAGAGGGACAAATCCCCATCTTGATTATTCATTGCCCTCTACATGACTCTGTAATATCCGCAGTTTCGATTTTTCGGTAATTTTCTTTTTTTGGAGGAAGTCCATCTTAGAGACTCCGTTGTGACCGTTTCGTCATTCTGAGAATATTTAATTCTACACTTTTCGTCATCCGAGTTTGTCTCGGTGTCGTTCTGTTGTTCTTAAGCGACTTTTCCATGTGTGAGTTCGACTTTATAAAATCTCCATTAATTCTTGGAAACTCCAAAAATTCTTAATCCTATCAATATTATATAGCATTAAGTTATATTTCCAATGGTTCAAACGGTGAGTCAATCGGAGTCCGGACGAAGGATTTATGGTCGAAATAGCTAAGGCTGCACCATGTGCCTTTTGGTGCTGGAGCGGGTTGTACCGCGGGCCGCGGCCCCTTCTGGCCGGGCCGCGGCACAAAGCCAGTGTGCTGGGCAGTTTCTGGCCGTGGGCCGCGGCACACTCATCCTGTGCCGCGGCGCACAGTGTAGTTTTGCCTATTTCAGCAGGTTTCATGAAAATCAAGCTCATTTCATCACTTTCCTTCTTCCTCTCCTCCTGGGACGATTTGTGGGCGATATTTTGGGCGATTTAGCATCATCAAACTCAGATAATTTCATATTCCTCAAGTTGTGGTGTGGATTAACAACATTTTTTTGGATTCTTCATCCCAAATCTAAGGTAAAATTTTCAACATCTTGGATTTCGATTTTTAGTTGGGATATGATGATTTGGATGTTGTAATCATGATATGTGAAGGGATATACGTATGATTATGAGTTTTTATGAATTATCATTGGATTGTTGGAGGATTATTCAAGAACATGTTGGATGTTGATTTTGGAATTGGGGGTTTCGATTATATGTTGTTGGAATCTCGAATTGTGTATTCCTATGAGAATATTAATTGTATATAAGATGTTTTGTTGGATTGAATCATTCATTGGAGGTTTGGTATCGATATAATCGAGATTGGTTGTAAACAATTGGAGGTTGTCTACAACGTGTTTGTTGAATTGCTTCAATGAGTTTGAGTATTGTTGTATCGACTTTTGAGTTGGTTGTGATCATGCTTGATTCGTATATTAAGCGAATCGTTGGTAATTGTGTTATTCAAGGTTGTTTCGAGGACCGAAAATCACTTCAAGGACGTTGCTCGTGGAAAGACTTTCTAGCCGTCGGTTTGAGGCAAGTTTTATACTTGTACTAGTCAATGAGATTAATGTTATCATATATGTGTATGAATGTGTTGTATCATTCCGAGACTTAGTCTCTTTACAAGTTCATTGATATTAGGGGATCGTTCGATACGATACTCTTCGGCAATTATGCCAAATGTTTATTATCATTCATTAATGGCCGATAAAGTATTGAGATATTCGTTGTTAATGTTATTATCGATCACCTGTTCGAGGTATCGATGTATCGGTTGTTGTTGTTAATATTGATGTCGATCTAGACGTTGTTGTAATCATTGTTATTAATGTTGGCTTCCTGTCATTCATGTTGTATTGGCCAATTGAAGGCATTGTCGTATTCGTTCTCATCTTCGTCGTCGGTATCCGATTAAAGGTGCCGAGGCATTCATTGTATAATTTTCATCGATTAGCCGTTCTAAGGCAATCGAGGTGCTCAATCATTCATTGTATCATTGTCATCGATTAGCCGTTCTAAGGCAATCGAGGTGATCAATCATTCATTGTATTATTGTTATTGATTGGCCGTTCTAAGGCAATCGAGGAGTTCAATCATTCATTGTATCATTGTCATCGATTAGCCGTTCTAAGGCAATCGAGGTGCTCAAACATTCATTGTATCATTGTCATCGATTAGCCATTCTAAGGCAATCGAGGTGCTCAATCATTCATTGTATCATTGTTATCGATTGTTCGTTCTAAAGCAATCGAGGAGTTCAATCAATCATTGTACCATTGTCATCGATTAGACGTTCTAAGGCAATTGAGGTGCTCAATCATTCATTGTATCATTGTCATCGATTAGCCGTTCTAAGGCAATCGAGGTGCTCAATCATTCATTGTATCATTGTCATCGATTAGCCGTTCTAAGGCAATCTAGGCGCTCAATCATTCATTATATCATTGTTATCGATTGGCCGTTTTAAGGCAATTGAGGTATTGAATCATCTGTTGCATCATTGTTATCGGTTGGCCATTCTAAAGCAGTCGAGGTATTGAATTGGGGTTGTCGAGGATAGTTCCCATCCGTTGTGTCGTTGTTATTGATTGACAATTTTAAGGTAATCGAGGTATTGAATTGGGACCTCCGAGGATGGTGCCCATCCGTGAGTCATCATTATCGTGTTGGCCGACTCAAGACAGCACACTGTCATTCTCGTGAATTCGGTAGTCTTCGGAATCGTTGCCGTTTGTGATTAATTATGTTTTGGTGGCTAGTCTCGGCTAGTTCTCATTATGATCGGTAAGCTTGGGGCTTGAACCTTCGCGGTTGGCTTCCCAACACCTACAGCTCAGTAGGTCACGGTCGTATTTATGATCTTATTATGGGTAAGCTTGGGGCTTGAACCTTCGCGGTTGGCTTCCCAACACCTACAGCTCAGTAGGTCACGTTCGTGTTTATGATCTTATTATGGGTAAGCTTGGGGATTGAACCTTCGCGGTTGGCTTCCCAACACCTACAGCTCATTAGGTCACGGTCGTGTTTATGATCTTATTATGGGTAAGTTTGGGGCTTGAACCTTCGCGGTTGGCTTCCCGACACCTACAGCTCAGTAGGTCACGGTTGTGGTTATGATCTTATTAGCCCTCATTAACTACAGCTTCGGGATGTTCCGGTTTCAGTGTTTATGTTGATTGACAGCTTCGGCTGAGTGACTTTCAGGTCTTTATGATGTCTTGATAATTTCATTGGAGCCTTCGGGCATTGTGATTTATATTTAATTCCGTTCTGGTTTGGTTCATCTTCACGTAATTCATTGTGATTCATATTTAATTCAGTTCTGGTTTGGTTCATGTCGTGTAATTCATTGTGGTACTCTGTGATTATGAATCGTCGTTGGGCACTTATGTTCTAACCTGTCGAATAGGTATTAATAGTATGCTGTGGGCATAGTATTTCACGAATGCTCGGTTCTTACCTTGGGTTGTGAGCATATCGTATTATTATTATCATTGTACCATTTCATTCTGCCTTTGGATGCATATCATATTATACATGTATTTGATGTTCATTATCTGGATGACTGACCCCGTGGGGGCGGAACATGTTTTCATGTTTTAGGTGCTTGCGAGGAGAGAGTTGAGACACAGGGGCATGATGATGGCGACGAGGCATTCGAGCGATACTAGTCCGAGTTGTTCGTGTTGGTCAGTCAGTTGGAGTGTTCTCCAGTTTATCAGTCATTGTCACTATGTATTACCCGAGCAGATGCTCATGGATGTTGTTTTATTCTATTTTTGGCCATGTAGGCCCATCGTTGTCATTGAAATTCCTTATCGGAATATTGTGTTGGATATCATGGTAGGGACTATGATTTTCCCTTGTTGTTTAATTTAATATATTTTAGTCATGTTCGCCTGGTGGATCTCCTGGCGTGGGGTCCACGGCACTGTAATAACCCAATAGGATTTGGGGGTGTTACAAAAGATGGTATCAGAGCTTTGGGTTGTGAAATACCCTGATATGTGAGTTATGTGGCTCTACCGATGCGGTAGTAGTGGGACTGTTAGGTTGTGACAATCTGGACAGTCGGGTTTTGTGAGTCGTGAAATTTGTACGACTGCACGAGTCATTCATTCATCGAGTCTTCGTCAGTGAAGACTAGTATCGCAAGACCTCGAAGCTTCGTATGACCTGTGTAAGGACTCGATTCTCTTTATGTTCATACATTCATCATGTCATTAATTATACATGCCTTGTTAAAACATATATGTGATATAAACTTTACGATTGATTCATGACTAATTATTTTAGAACACGTGTGATCTGTGTAAACGATAATAATCAACTCATTCATCAGTCAATAATCCTCAATCATCATTTTTGATCTTGTCGATCATATTAATTCATTCATCACTCAGTCAATCTCATTGTTCAGTTAATTCATTCATCACTTAGTCAATCTCATTGTTCAGTTAATTCATTCATCACTCAGTCAATCTCATTGTTTAGTTAATTCATTCATCACTCAGTCAATCTCATTGTTCAGTTAATTGATTCATCGCTGAGTCAATCTCATTGTTCAGTTAATTCATTTATCGCTCAGTCAATCTCATTGTTCAGTTAATTCATTCATCGCTCAGTCAATCTCATTGCTCAGTTAATTCATTCATCACTCAGTCAATCTCATTGCTCAGTTAATTCATTCATCACTCAGTCAATCTCATTGCTCAGTTAATTCATTCATCACTCAGTCAATCTCATTTTTCAGTTAATTCATTAATCATCCAGTCCATCTCACGGTTCAGTTGTTGATCTTGTGGATTGAATTTTCAACCTTGTTAACTTGTTCAAGGTAATCTTTTCAGGAATTTCATTAGATAATCATGTTACCTCACTTGATCTTTCATGCGATCTTATCATATTCCGGTGTTATGTCGACGATCATTTTACTGCATTATTAATGCATTCATTGTGTTATAGCGTGTATGCTCATTGTTATCATTCCGTCACATGATTATAATGCGATATTCATGCGGGATCTATAATTATCATGTGGCTTTCCTGCTTCAGTATGGATAGAGCTGTCAGACGACGCAGTGGAAAAGGCCGCGGTGCGGTCCGAAACCCGGGATCTTGTGTGAATGCCCGTGCGAATGCGAGAGATAACATGTGTTCATCAGTTAGCTATGCTACTCATTCACTGTCAGATAATCATTCACTGTCAGGGAGTCGTACCCGAGAAGTAGCTCAATCGGAAGGTTATCGGGTGGACCCATTCATATACATGCAGAGCATGATGGCCCAGATGACTCAGATGATGCGGATGATGGAGACCATGCAGACCTCGATGGTTCGTGGCCCACCGCAACAGGGATTCCAGGTGCCGTTTCATGGACAGACTGGAGGAGTGAATCAGATTCTTGGCAATATCTCTCGTCAGAGACTGCCTACTTTTGAGGGTTCGTCGGAACCAGCTGATATTGTTCATTGGATTGAGCATTTTGATAAACTCTTCGACATGGTTCAGTGTCCGGAAGAGAGTAAAGTGGCAGTAGCGGCTTATTACTTGAGTAAAGGTGCTTATTCGTGGTGGCTTTCTGTGAAACCCGCCGATCGCGATTGTGGTTGGAGTGAGTTCAAGACTCTCATGTTAGAGAGGTATTATCCGGCTCCACTTCGTGAAGCTAAGTTGTCAGAGGTTTTGAACCCCGAATCCATCGAGGACGAGGGTGTTATTGTCATTGCTGAGAAGTTTCAGGGACTACTTCAGTTTGCTTCGTCAGTTATCCGTACTGAGGCGAATAAGATCAAATATTTTAGCAAGAGGCTAAATCCGCAGTTGAGGATGCAGTTGTTCGATCACAATTGTAATTCACTTAGTGAGTTCATCGGGAAGGCTCTTGGAGCAGATCTTTTGATCAAGGAGCTTACTCAGAAGCATCCTTCAGTTTCTTCGGGTGAGAGGACTAGAATGTCGTCTCGTTCAGAGGGACATTGGGCTCCGACGTCCAAGAGGTCATTTTCTAGTCGTCTTCGTGTGGAGGGAGCATCCTCTTCTAAGGCAACGAGTTCGACCGTTTTTCGCTTTAACTGTGATGTAATAGGACATCGCAGTACCCGGTGCTCGATGCAAGCCGTTATTTGTTTCCTGTGTGGGAGACATGGACACCTTCAGAAATACTGCAGGAGTTCTAGTGCCGGTAGATCTCGAGAGAGCTCAAGGGCCTCGAGGGACTTTTTTACTCCAGCTCGTGCTTCATTCAAGGTTTCCTATCAGGCTTCGAGAGCCCGAGGTAAGGACATTCATCTCCGGTTTTGAGCAAGTTAATTCTTGCTCGGTAATAGGATAATAGTTCATTTCATTGTCGTTCATTCATTCATATAATTCATTCATCATATATCAATCACGTTGAGACTTATAATTATCAAACTAATCATTCACTTCACGGGGAACAATGGTTCCAATCATTTCATTTGAGCTATTACTCATTACGTTATCATTTCACCCCGGTGAGTCAATCTTGATCCTTGTTGGATTTCGATTCATTATCATTCATTGTGATCATTCTTGTTCGTGTGTATATCGTTGATTTTTCCTGGCGGGATATTGCTTCTCCCTACTTGTTTTAAGTTTCGGGACGAAACTTCTTTTAAGGGGGGTAGTATGTAATATCCGCAGTTTCGATTTTTCGGTAATTTTATTTTTTTGGAGGAAGTCTATCTTAGAGACTCCATTGTCACCGTTTCATCATTCCGAGAATATTTAATTCTACACTTTTCGTCATCCGAGTTCGTCTCGGTGTCGTTCTGTTGTTCTTAAGCGACTTTTCCATGTATGAGTTCGATTTTGTAAAATCACCATTAATTCTTGGAAACTCCGAAAATTCTTAATCTTTTCAATATTATAGAGCATTAAGTTATCTTTCCAATGGTTCAAACGGTGAGTCAATCGGAGTCCGGACGAAGGAGTTATGGTCGAAATAGCTAAGGCTGCACCATGTGCCTTTTGGTGCTGGAGCGGGCTGTACCGCGGGCCGCGGGCCCTTATGGCCAGGCCGCGGCACGAAGCCAGTGTGCTGGGCAGTTTTTGGCCGTGGGCCGCGGCACACTCAGCCTGTGCCGCGGCACACAGTGCAGTTTTGCCTATTTCAGCGGGTTTCATGAGAATCAAGCTCATTTCATCACTTTCCTTCTTCCTCTCCTCCTTGGATGATTTGTGGGCGATATTTTGGGCGATTTAGCATCATCAAACTCAGATAATTTCATCTTCCTCAAGTTGTGGTGTGGATTAACAACATCTTTTTGGATTCTTCATCCTAAATCTAAGGTAAATTTTTCAACATCTTGGATTTCAATTTTTAGTTGGGATATGATGATTTGGATGTTGTAATCATGATATGTGAAGGGATATACGTATGATTATGAGTTTTTATGAATTATCATTGGATTGTTGGAGGATTATTCAAGAACATGTTGGATGTTGATTTTGGAATTGGGGGTTTCGATTAGATGTTCTTGGAATCTCGAATTGTGTATTCCTATGAGAATATTGATTGTATATAAGATGTTTTGTTGGATTGAATCATTCATTGGAGATTTGGTATCGATATAATCGAGATTGGTTGTTGTTGGCCACTAAGTATACTGGATACAGCTTGGAAAGTGTTTTAAACACTGTTAGGCGTATTTTTATACGCTTATTTATCATTATTTTGTATTCTTTTTATAATTAAATCTGCATAAATGAGCTTGTAATGCCCTATTCTTTTATGTTTTGCAGGAAATTGGAGTCCGGAAGCTAAAACGATGAAAAGGGGCGAAAACGGAAAATTTTGGCCTGGGGCCGCGGCACAAGGCAAGCGGGCCGCGGCACACGCATAGGACCAGCGAGCCCCAAGTAAACTGTACCCTGAGCCGCGGCACGTAGAAGCTGAGCCGAGGCCCAGAAGAAAAGAATAACGCCCAGGCATAGGCGCAGAGTGCCGTGAGCCGCGGCACAGATTAAGTGAGCCGCGGCCCACGGGTCGGTTTTGACTGAAAGTGCCGTGTTTCTGGGCCGTTTTGGAGCCTGTTCTCGACCTAATTACACGGACGCGTTTTTTAGGCAAAAGAGAATTATAAATAAGGGTTTAGGATCTTAGAATCAGAGGAGGATGGCGGAAGAGAGGAATCAATCATAAGAAGTAGAAGACACCAAGAGCAGAGGCCGGAAGCCAGAAGAACGGAGGAATCCGAGTCTTCATCTGCGTTTGATTTCAATGCTTTCATTAATTAATTCTGTATTTTTATCTTTTAGCATGTCAGGCTAAAACCCTGTTCTAGGATTTTCATGAAACCAAAGTTTTGACGAATTTGCTTTTGATTATCTATATAATTCCCTTTTCTGTTGAGTTTTCCCAATCGATTTTAATGCTTTCAATTGTCTGGCCAATAATTGGATTGTTTTAATTACGCAACTCGAATCGAGAGAGGAGAGTTGGTGAGGAACTATTGGTGAGAACCATTTTATCTTGTGAGATAGGAATATACTCATAGGAACTACGTGGCCTTTTGAAGGTTTTGTGTTTTTTGCCTATTGTCGAATTAATTCACCTAGGGATAGAGTGCGTTATTCGTCTTTAGAAAAATCTACTGACCTCGGGAGAGGCGGTAGAGTATTTTAGCAATCTTTGCCTTCAATAAATTGGGGAAATCATTAACTTCGGATAATCGATAGTAAATTCGGATAAACCAAGGTGGATTCACAATCCTAGACTTATTCATCATTTGATTTTCTTTCTTCGAGCGATCGTTATTCTGTTTAGTATTGATTTTTTTTAGTCATTAATTGCAACCCAAATTTCGACTGTTCAAATAAAATTAGAATACATATAAATCGGTACTTAGTGATTCAGTCCTCGTGGGAACGATACTCACTCATCACTTTATTACTTGTCTACGATAACGTGCACTTGCGTTTAACGAAATATCACAACAAGTTTTTGACGCCGTTGCCGGAGAGTGATTTTTTACTAATATCGATTTCAGTACTTCTAGTCTTTGTTTGAACATTTTTTATTGCTTTTGTGTAATTTTATTTATTTGTTTTTCCTTTCAGGAGTTTCCGGTTAGTGCATGAGAAAATTCGGTAACGAATGCCTACTACCTTTGGATACCGAACTCGAGTGCACTCTTTGTAGAAGCATGAAGGATAAACGAGAGCTACCGACAACAATCACCATGGCCGATAACACGGGAAATCACGATGCGGAAAACCCCATGGTGCAAGCTCAACCGGCATTAGCACTCCGCGATTATGCTATGCCGCAAATAAATGCAAACTTTTTGGGGATTCGGCGTCCGACAATCCAAGCCAACAACCTCTAAATCAAGCCGGCTATTATTCAGATGGTGCAAGCTAGCTAGTTTTGTGGATTGCCGAACGATGACCCCAATACACACATTCAAAAAAAACGGTGTCACCGATGTGCCATCCGTCTAAGGATTTTCCCTTTCTCTTTGAGGGACAAAGCAAAATTTTGGTTGAACTCTTTACCGTCGGGCTCGATCACGACATGGGCGGAATTAGCGCAGGCCTTCCTAGCTAAATTCTTCCCGCCATCAAAGACGGCGAGGTTATGGAACGAGATCACTACCTTTGGGCAATTTGATATGGAGTCGCTTCACGAGGCGTGGGAGCGATACAAGGATTTACTGAGAAGATGCCCACACCACGGCCTACCTGACTGGCTACAAATTCAGACGTTCTATAATGGATTGAGTGCTTCTACACGCACTCTTGTGGATGCGGCCGCTGGAGGAACCTTAATGGGAAAAACTATGGCCGAGGCACACTCTTTATTGGAAGCTATGGCTGCAAATGCTTATCAATGGCCGTCTGAACGAGTACACCCGAAACGAGTAATGGAATTCTCAAATAATGATCCAATTTCTACATTATCAGCTCAAGTCGCCGCCTTGACGCAGCAACTTCAAGCCTTCTCACATGCTCCTTCCCCCGTTACCATTAAATCGTTCAATTGGTGTAATGGATCTCATCCTAGCACAGAATGCCAAGTCAGAAACCCTTTCGAGCAACCTCCGATGGAACAAGCTCAGTTCGTGGGGAACGGGAACTGGCAAAATAATCCTTACTCCAGCACTTATAATCAAGGGTGGCGAAATCACCAAAAATTTTCGTGGAGGAACGAGCAAGCTTTAAAACCTCCACAAGCTCAATTCGCGCAGCCCCCTCAATCACCAAAGGTATCCTTGGAAGATGCTCTTGCTCAATTGGCGGCTAACACGAGCCAGTTCATGACCCGCACTGAGACTACCCTTCAAAATCATTCCGCCTCCATCCGAAACTTGGAAGCACAAATGGGGCAGATTGCACGTCTATTGTCCTCTCGACCTAAAGGTGCATTACCCAGTGCAACCGAATTAAATCCCAAGGAAAACGTGCAAGAAATTGAACTACGAAGTGGAAAGGAGTTGAAAGTGCAGCCTATCAATGACAAGGACAAAATCGAGCAAAGTGAGAAAGAAAAGGACGAGGCGCCTAAGCCAAAGGCAGTGTCGACTACTCAGCCCACCCCTCAAATTCCATTCCCACAGCGTTTGCAAAAGCAAAAATTAGACAAGCAATTTTCCAAGTTCCTCGACGTCTTCAAGAAACTGCACATAAACATTCCATTTGCCGACGCGTTGGAGCAAATGCCGAGTTACGTAAAATTCATGAAAGAAGTCTTGTCAAACAAAAGAAAGCTCGAGGAGTATGAGACAGTCGCATTGACGGAGGAGTGCAGCGCTATTTTACAAAAGAAGCTCCCACCTAAATTGAGAGATCCGGGAAGTTTTACCATTCCTTGCATCATTGGGAATTCGTCTTTTGAAAGAGCCCTATGCGATCTTGGAGCCAGCATAAACCTTATGCCCCTTTCTATTTTTAAAAAGCTGGATATTGGGGAAGCCAAGCCGAAGACGGTCTCCTTACAATTGGCCGATAGATCCATCAAATATCTGAGGGGAGTGATAGAGGACGTCTTAGTCAAAGTCGATAAGTTCATCTTTACGGCTGATTTCATTGTGCTTGACATGGAGGAGGACCACGACATCCCAATTATCTTGGGAAGACCATTTTTGGCAACCGGCCGAACTTTGATTGATGTGGAAAAAGGGAAGCTTACTCTACGAGTTCAAGAGGAGCAAGTAACGTTCAATATATTTCGATCCTTAAAATATCCGAGTGATGCTGAAAATTGTTTCCAAGTTGACGTCATTGACTCGTGTGTAAGTAGAGCCTTTCGAGAGAATTATCCACCCGATCCATTGGAGTCCGTTTTGATGGGGTTTGCTTCCGAATTAAATTCAGAGCATGCAGCCTACGTTCGACACATGGATGCTTCCCCGCCAATTTTCATTCGTCAACCGTATGAGGAACTCGGAAATTCACTAACTCGACCCGTCCCTTCAATCGAGAAACCTCCAAAGTTGGAACTCAAGAAGCTTCCGTCTCATTTAAAATATGCATTTTTGGGACCCGACGATTCCCTGCCAGTTATTCTTTCGACCACTTTAGCGGGGGATCAAGAGGCGAAATTATTGAGAGTTTTGAGGGAATACAAATCTTCTCTTGGATGGTCTATTGCGGATATTAAGGGGATCAGCCCGTCCATTTACATGCACAAGATTTTGATGGAGGAAGACTACAAACCATCCGTGGAGCATCAACGCCGTTTGAATCCAAACATGAAGGAGGTGGTAAAAGTCGAGGTTTTAAAACTCCTCGACACAGGTATGATCTTTCCGATTTCTGATAGCAAGTGGGTTAGTCCAGTCCAAGTTGTGTCAAAGAAGGGTGGGATAACGGTTATTCAAAATGATAATAATGAATTAATTCCCATTAGGATTGTCACGGGGTGGCGTATGTGCATAGATTATAGGAAGTTAAATAAAGCCACTAGCAAATACCATTTCCCCTTACCTTTTATTGACCAAATGTTAGATAGATTAGCCGGACACGATTTTTATTGCTTTTTTGATGGTTATTCTGGGTATAATCAGATTTATATAGCCCCAGAAGACCAAGAGAAAACGACGTTTACATGTCCATACGGCATTTTCGCTTATAGGCGCATGCCTTTTGGATTATGTAATGCGCCGGCTACTTTTCAACGGTGTATGATGGCTATTTTTTTTGACATGGTAGAGCATTGCATTGAGATTTTTATGTATGATTTTTCTATTTTCGGTGATTCGTTTGACATTTGTTTGCGAAATTTGCAGAAAGTCCTAAAAAGATGCGAAGAGACCAATTTGGTCTTGAACTGGGAGAAGTGTCACTTTATGGCTCAGGAGGGCATAGTACTTGGCCATCGAATATCCTCACATGGAATTGAAGTCGACCGGGCGAAAATTGAAACAATCGAGAAGATGCCTCCGCCTACTTCGGTTAAAGGGATTAGAAGCTTTTTGGGACTTGCCGGTTTCTATCGCCGATTTATTAAGGATTTTTCGAAGATCACGAAGCCGTTGTGCAATCTACTCATGAAGGATGTTCCGTTTAATTTTGAGGAGTCGTGTAAAGAAAGTTTCGATTTATTGAAGAAAGCTCTAAGCACGGCACCGGTGATAGTCACTCCAGACTGGGACCTTCCGTTCGAATTAATGTGTGATGCGAGTGATTTTTCCATTGGGGCTGTTTTGGGACAAAGACGAGGGAAAGTGTTCCACGTCGTGTATTATGCGAGCCGAACACTCGACGACGCCCAAAGAAATTATGCCACAACAGAAAAAGAATTGTTGGCGGTAATCTTTGCATTTGATAAATTCCGGGCGTATCTACTAGGGATGAAAGTGATAGTGTGGACCGACCATTCAGCAATAAAATACCTTTTGGAAAAGAAGGATGCTAAACCAAGGTTGATTAGGTGGGTGCTTCTCCTTCAAGAATTCAACTTGGAAATTCGGGATAAAAAGGGGACTGAGAATGTTATAGCCGATCACCTTTCACGGTTAGAGAGTCCCCTCGAGCGAGGAGAAAGTCATCCGCAAATCATGGAAACCTTTCCCGACGAGCAGCTCTACAAGTTGGGTTCGCAACACGCGCCTTGGTATGCTGATCTAGTGAACTACTTGGCAAGCAAAACAATTCCAAACGACCTCTCACGCCATCAAAAGAAGAAGCTAATCTCAGACACTAAGTATTATTTGTGGGATGATCCTTTTCTATTTAAAAGATGCCTCGATCAAATCATTCGCAGATGTATTTCGGATGAGGAAATCCACAGTGTGCTGAACCATTGTCATGCATCACCCTACGGTAGACATTTTAGTGGAAATAGAACAGCGGCAAAGGTCTTACAATCGGGGTTCTATTGGCCGTCATTATTCAAGGATGCTCACTCCTTTGTGTCCACATGTGATCGGTGTCAATGGACAGGAAACATCTCAAGACGACATGAAATGCCGCTGAACACCGTACTTGAGGTTGAATTGTTCGATGTGTGGGGGATCGACTTCATGGGTCCATTTCCTCCATCCAATAAGAATCTCTATATTTTGGTAGTCGTGGACTACGTCTCAAAGTGGGTTGAAGCGGTGGCACTACCAACGAATGGTTCAAATGTCGTAATCAAATTTATAAAAAAATACACTTTCACGCGTTTTGGGACTCCACGTGCTATTATCAGTGATGGTGGTTCACACTTCGACAACAAATTCCTTGATGCGGTCTTGAGAAAATACGGAGTCACTCATCGTGTTGCTACAACCTACCATCCTCAGACGAGCGGTCAAGTCGAGATATCAAATCGAGAGCTAAAGTGGATCCTAGAAAAAACAGTCAGCTCGTCTCAAAAAGATTGGTCTTTTAAACTCGATGATGCACTTTGGGCGTACCGTACTGCGTATAAAACACCTATCGGGATGTCGCCTTACAGATTAGTTTATGGAAAAATTTGCCATTTGCCCGTAGAGATGGAACATCGTGCTTATTGGGCGATAAAGAAATTAAACTTTGATCTGAAGTCTACGGGTGAGAAGCGTTGTTTACAGCTGAACGAGTTGGAGGAAATTCGCCACGACGCATACGAAAATGCGAAACTTTATAAGGAGCGAAGAAAGATTTGGCATGATAAGCACATCACATAGAGAGAGTTTGTCCCGGGTCAAGAAGTGTTGTTATTTAATTCTCGCTTAAGGTTATTCCCCGGGAAATTGCATTCACGATGGTGGGGACCGTTCACCGTAGTTCAAGTGTTCCCACATGGTGCGGTGGAAGTACAAAAAGATGACCGCAAATTCAAAGTTAATGGACAGCGGTTGAAGGCCTATTTGGGAAATCCAATAGACGTGCAGAAGACGAGTGTCGTCTTATCCACCGCCGGATGAATGCTAGAAAAGTCCGGCTGAAGACTATAAACTTAGCGCTTCTCAGGAGGCAACCCGAGTATTAGTTGTAGAATTTTTATTTTTTAGTGTTTTCTTGCATTTTAGAGTCTTTATTTTTCGTCATTGTTTCTTTGATTTGCTTATCCCTCTCGTTCTTGATGTTTTCCTTTAAAAATTCTATGCAGGAATCACCCCAGGGGAAGAAATCAGTGATGGGCCACGGCACAAGAATAGTGAGCCGCGGCACACACCAGCTGAAGGATAAAGCCCAAACAAACTGTACTCTGTGCCGCGGCACGACCTCACTGATCCGCGGCACACCAGGTCTCTGATCCGTGGCACATATTCCCTAAGCCGCGGCACACCAAATGTCGAATAAATGCCCAGGAGACTGTACTCTGTGCCGCGGCACGGACCAAATGAGCCGCGGCACACTAACACGATGAGCCGCGGCACGCGTAGATTGAGCCGCGGCACCTGGCGACATCACAAAAAGTCCCAGGCCAACTGTACTATGGGCCTCGGCTCACTTAAGTTGTGCCGCAGCCCCCGTCGAAAATAGGAAAGCCCAGGTACCCTTTTTATACTCAATCGGCCGGGATTCAGGTAAACTTCTTCCCTTTCCTTTGCACAGCGATCGGCCGATATCTTTTTCTGCTGTTTCTTCTTGCATTATACATTCCAAGTCAGGTAATTATCGATCTCTTAATCATAATTGATACATGATTTGAAAAGTAAATTGAAGTTATATATTGCTAGTTGTTCTTCAAAGTTTTCTCAAAAAATGGAGTTGGAATATGGTGAATATGGTGTTTGATTGGGATGGTATTTGTGATTATGAACGAATTGGTGATGTTAGTCGTCGTTTATCATGGTTATATATCTGTGTTATTGTTTTTTGGGAATTGGAGTTAGCCATTAAAATTTTTTGTTCTTCATTTTAACTTGTGCATACCAAGTGTTTGATAAATTGCAGCAATGAAAAATTGTTAAGCCAAGCATTTTCAAACTATATGCAACGAATCGTTTTATCGGATTATATTGTCTCCCAACCCTTACATTATGTTTAGACTTGAGAAATCATCCTTAATTTCCTC
Source organism: Orobanche coerulescens (assembly GCA_033398695.1). Taxonomy (NCBI): domain Eukaryota; kingdom Viridiplantae; phylum Streptophyta; class Magnoliopsida; order Lamiales; family Orobanchaceae; genus Orobanche; species Orobanche coerulescens. The sequence goes on along the minus strand of CM065811.1, from coordinate 66,168,564 downwards.
TTTTTTGTTGCAAGCTCATTCATTCACATTCTGCATGGTGTACTCGAGAAAGGTGCAGGCTCGCCGGACGATGCCGGCACCAGTTCGTGAGCGGACTGTAGGGGAGTACTTGACCTTTTTATTTTATTGCATATTATTCTTTTTGTCCATTGAGGTCAATGTACGTCCTAAGTTTGGGGGGGTTTACTTTTTGTTTCTGTATTTATTCAGTTGCACTTTTCATTATTTTTCGTTTTTTTGTTGCTAGCCTTGCTTGCCGTGTTTTTAATTGCATTCGTGAATTTTTCGTGCTTCTTTTTGTGTAAAACTGATGTTATGATACTGATTTCTCTCTGAAGAAATAGTTGAGTTTTAGTTGAGTTGCAGTCAACGATATCTGTTTCTGTTGAGTCTTCATTTAGGTTCGAATTTTTTCGTTTTTGTAGAGATCTTAGCGGATAAGAGAGGAGACATACGTGTTTTCAAATCGCCGTCGATACGTTTGGTTACATTTTTCGGTTAGCTAGTCGTCCAGTAACATAAGTCGTGTTGGCACTTGCTTTGAGTTTAGAGTCGGACAGTTTTTCCCAAAAGTCGAGATATTATTTGTTCTATGATGGGAAGTCTAGTAACCGGTGGTATTCACGTGACCCGTTGTTTACTCTCGCGTAAAACGACAACCCTGATTAGACTAGTGGTTTAGAGATTTCGCATGTGCCGATGAGGGTAAGCCTAGTAACTGGGAGTATTCGCGTGACCCGTTGTTTACTCTCGCGTAAAACAGCGACCTTGAATCGGACATGCGGGAATAGCTATTCGAGTTGTTTCTCCGCTGTGGAGGGGAACTTAGTAACTAGAAGCATCCATGTGCCCCATGAGTGTCTTTTACGTCAAACGGTTCCCCAACACATGAGAATGGAATTCCTCCCTAGGATTATCCTGATGAAACGTCCCGAGATCCGAACCTAGTGGTCAACTCGAATCAATTTATTGATCGTATATAAGGGAATACTGTCCGAGGGTTATATTTGATGATGAAACTCTTGAAATTTTTGCCATTAGACTGTGGGACTAGGCGAGTTGGCTTGTTTATTTTAACCCTTCATATTGGCGGTCGATTAAATTCACGCTTGTTAATCTTTGAGCTTGTTTTTCTTCATGAACGATTGATTAGGACTGAAATTGGTTACTTTGTGGAATCAATGTCCTGAACGTGGCTCACTATTACGATACTTGTACTATTCTTTGAGATTTTCAGGGTAGTATTGATTAGGTTGAGCACTATGAAATTGCACGATTATTCATGATTATTCTTTTATTTGTTATCAATTCTTTTTGCTTGAGGACAAGCAAAGGCTAAAGTTTGGGGGTATTTGTTAGGCGTATTTTTATACGCTTATTTATCATTATTTTGTATTCTTTTTATAATTAAATCTGCATAAATGAGCTTGTAATGCCCTATTCTTTTATGTTTTGCAGGAAATTGGAGTCCGGAAGCTAAAACGATGAAAACGGGCGAAAACGGCAAATTTTGCCCTGGGGCCGCGGCACAAGGCAAGCGGGCCGCGGCACGCAGAGAGGACCAATGAGCCCCGAGTAAATCAGACTGAGCCGCGGCACGTAGAAGCTGAGCCGCGGCCCAGAAGAAAAGAATAATGCTCAGGCATAGGCGCTGAGTGTCGTGAGCCGCGGCACAGATTAAGTGAGCCGCAGCCCATGGGGCGGTTTTGACTGAAAGTGCCGTGTTTCTGGGCCATTTTGGAGCCTGTTCTCGACCTAATTGCACGGACGCATTTTTTAGGCAAAAGAGAATTATAAATGAGGGTTTAGGATCTTGGAATCAGATGAGGATGGCGGAAGAGAGGAATCAATCATAAGAAGCAGAAGACACCAAGAGCAGAGGGCGGAAGCTAGAAGAACGGAGGAATCCGAGTCTTCATCTGCGTTTGATTTCAATGCTTTCATTCATTAATTCTGTATTTTTATCTTTTAGCATGTCAGGCTAAAACCCTGTTCTAGGATTTTGATGAAACCAAAGTTTTGACGAATTTGCTTATGATTATCTATATAATTCCCTTTTCTGTTGAGTTTTCCCAATCGATTTTAATGCTTTCAATTGTCTGGCCAATAATTGGATTGTTTTAATTACGCAACTCGAATCGGGAGAGGGGAGTTGGTGAGGAACTATTGGTGAGAACCATTTTATTTTGTGAGATAGGAATATACTCATAGGAACTACGTGGCCTTTTGAAGGTTTTGTGTTTTTTGCCTATTGTCGAATTAATTCACCTAGGGATAGAGTGCGTTATTCGTCTTTAGAAAAATCTACTGACCTCGAGAGAGGCGGTGGAGTATTTTAGAAATCTTTGCCTTCAATAAATTGGGGAAATCATTAACTTTGGATAATCAATAGTAAATTCGGATAAACCAAGGTGGATTCACAATCCTAGACTTATTCATCATTTGATTTTCTTTCTTTGAGCGATCGTTATTCTGTTTAGTATTGATTTTTTTTAGTCATTAATTGCAACCCAAATTTCGACTGTTCAAATAAAATTAGAATACATATAAATCGGTACTTAGTGATTCAGTCCTCGTGGGAACGATACTCACTCAACACTTTATTACTTGTCTACGATAACGTGCACTTGCGTTTAACGAAATATCGCAACAACAATAAGATGTATTGACTTTAAATCTGAGTGCGTAGCGGAAGTCTTAAATACAGTAAGTTACTGTGGATACAGCAACTCGATGTTCAGTGTATACTTAAATCATCACAATTAAATGAAATAGTAAAAGCTGAAGGTAAATAACACAGTATTTAAGTGGTTTGAGGTAAACCCCTCTACGTCCACTGGTCCTCCACACAGGAGTAAAAAGTATATTATAATTACTACGCACACAACTACGTAATTATAACAACACTAATCAATATATCCTTCACACAGATTGATATAATGATCTTAGCTTTAACCGTTCACACAGATTGGTTTGAGTTAATGCTTTGACTGGCTTCTTCACACACAGTTCTGAAGTAGCAAAGATTACTCAGTTCACGCAGGGCTGATCTGGTTTTGTTCAAGGATAGAACAGGGTATGAACAACAGCGTTGACTATCTGAGCTTCTAGCTGATGATGTGTTGTTCACTGTTTGAGCACTGTATATCTCTTATATCTGAGTTGCAGTAAGCTTTGGAGATATGTTTTGCTCTGAATATTTCTTTGTAAGCTTGATCGTTCAGTAGTCTTCAATCTTCAAACTCTGGAGATATATATAGTCTCTGAAATATATCCGTTGAGATAAATCCGTTGAGCAAGATTCCATTCCAACGGGATGAAAAACACGATACAGATTTTGTGGGATTTGAAGATCTTCTGACATACAGTATTTAAATACTTTATCCTTTAGTATTTAAATACTTCTTTATTAATGGGACTTGACTTCTAGTGAAGACTGAAGATTCCTTCTTTGTCCTGTTGAGAGCTGTATGGAAGGATTACTTTATTGTCAATTCGAGACAGCTTCCATACTTAGTCTTTATGAGACTTCTTTGCTGTACTGAAGGATATGCTAGATCTATGAGAGGTCTTCAATACCGGTTGACATAGCTTTTCGATACAGTTTCCTTACTGTATGCAGGATTGGTATATTGTCAAAACATACTGACACTACGATCAATACAGGGCAGTATCGATACAGGGTTTTGTTATCCAACAAATTCGATACAGGGTATTGTTATCCCAACAGTTGTAAACAATTGGAGGTTGTCTACAACGTGTTTGTTGAATTGCTTCAATGAGTTTGAGTATTGTTGTATCGACTTTTGAGTTGGTTGTGATCACGCTTGATTCGTATATTAGGTGAATCGTTGGTAATTGTGTTATTCAAGGTTGTTTCGAGGACCGATAATCACTTGAAGTACGTTGCTCGTGGAAGGACTTTCTAGCCGTCGGTTTGAGGCAAGTTTTATACTTGTACTAGTCAATGAGATTAATGTTATCATATATGTGTATGAATGTGTTGTATCATTCCGAGACTTAGTCTCTTCATAAGTTCATTGATATTAGGGGACCGTTCGATACGATACTCTTCGGCAATTATGCCAAATGTTTATTATCATTCATTAATGGACGGTAAGGCATTGAGATATTCGTTGTTAATGTTATTATCGATCACCGATTCGTGGTATCGATATATCGGTTGTAGTTGTTAATATTGATGTCGATCTAGATGTTGTTGTAATCATTGTTATTAATGTTGGCTTCCTGTCATTCATGTTGTATTGGCCAATTGAAGGCATTGTCGTATTCGTTCTCATCTTCATCGTCGGTAGCCGATTAAAGGTGCCGAGGCATTCATTGTATAATTGTCATCGATTAGCCGTTCTAAGGCAATCGAGGTGCTCAATCATTCATTGTATCATTGTCATCGATTAGCCGTCCTAAGGCAATCGAGGTGCTCAATCATTCATTGTATCATTGTTATCGATTGGCCGTTCTAAGGCAATCGAGGAGTTCAATCATTCATTATATCATTGTCATCGATTAGCCGTTCTAAAGCAATCGAGGTGCTTAAACATTCATTTTATCATTGTCATCGATTAGCCGTTCTAAGGCAATCGAGGTGCTCAATCATTCATTGTATCATTGTTATCGATTGGCCGTTCTAAGGCAATCGAGGATTTCAATCATTCATTGTATCATTGTCATCGATTAGCTGTTCTAAGGCAATCGAGGTGCTCAATCATTCGTTGTATCATTGTTATCGATTGTCCGTTTTAAGGCAATCGATGTATTGAATCATCCGTTGCATAATTGTTATCGGTTGGCCATTCTAAAGCAGTCGAGGTATTGAATTGGGGTTGTCGAGGATAGTTCCCATCCATTGTGTCGTTGTTATCGATTGACCATTTTAAGGTAATCGAGGTATTTAATTGGGACCGCCGTGGACGGTGCCCAGCCGTGAGTCATCATTATCGTGTTGGCCGACTCAAGACAGCACACTGTCATTCTTATGAATTCGGTAGTCTTCGGAATCATTGCCGTTTGTGATTAATTATGTTTTGGATTCTAGTATCGGCTAGTTCTCATTATGATGGGTAAGCTTGGGGCTTGAACCTTCGGGGTTGGCTTCCCAACACCTACAGCTCAGTAGGTCACGGTCGTGTTTATGATCTTATTATGGGTAAGCTTGGGGCTTGAACCTTCGCGGTTGGCTTCCCAACACCTACAGCTCAGTAGGTCACGGTCGTGTTTATGATCTTATTATGGATAAGCTTGGGGCTTGAACCTTCGCGGTTAGCTTCCCAACACCTACAGCTCAGTAGGTCACGGTCGTGTTTATGATCTTATTATGGGTAAGTTTGGGGCTTGTACCTTCGCGGTTGGCTTCCCGACACCTACAACTCAGTAGGTCACGGTTGTTGTTATGATCTTATTAGCCCTCATTAACTACAGCTTCGGGCTGTTCCGGTTTCAGTGTTTATGTTGATTGACAGCTTCGGCTGAGTGACTTTCAGGTCTTTATGATGTCTTGATAATTTCATTGGAGCCTTCGGGCATTGTGATTTATATTTAATTCCGTTCTGGTTTGGTTCATCTTCACGTAATTCATTGTGATTCATATTGAATTCAGTTTTGGTTTGGTTCATGTCGTGTAATTCATTGTGGTACTCTGTGATTATGATTCGTCTTTGGGCACTTATGTTCTAACCTGTCGAACAGGTATTAATAGTATGTTGTGGGCATAGTATTTCACGAATGCTCGGTTCTTACCTTTGGTTGTGAGCATATCGTATTATTATTATTATTGTACCGTTTCATTTTGCCTTTGGATGCATATCATATTATACATGTGTTTGATGTTCATTATCTGGATGACTGACCCCGTGGGGGCGGAACATGTTTTCATGTTTTAGGTGCTTGCGAGGAGAGAGTTGAGACACAGGGGCATGATGATGGCGACGAGGCATTCGAGCGATACTAGTCCGAGTTGTTCATGTTGGTCAGTCAATTGGAGTGTTCTCCTGTTTATCAGTCATTGTCACTATGTATTACCCGAGCAGATGCTCGTGGATGTTGTTGTATTTTATTTTTGGCCATGTAGGCCCATCGTTGTCATTGAAATTCCTTATCGGAATATTGTGTCGGATATCACGGTAGGGACTATGATTTTCCCTTGTTGTTTAATTTAATGTATTTTAGTCATGTTCGCCTGGTGGATCTCCTGGCGTGGGGTCCACGGCACTGTAATAACCCAATAGGATTTGGGGGTGTTACAGACTCCTACTAATCTCGATCGCTAACCTTTATGATTATCATGTTTCAGATGACGTTAGATTACGTCAAGGCATAGCAGTTATCATGTTGGACTCTATGATAATCTCAGGTTCAAGGATTTATTGACATACTGTTATATTGAGATTCACTTATGACATTTCCATGCAATGATCTCAATGCGAGTCTGTCCAGTATTGATTCTCTAACCAAAACCCATAAGTTTGATCTGTACCATATGCATAATCATCCGATGATTATCAATCAAACTTATGCTAGTATATTAACCACTTGAGTCTCGACTCAATGCGATTGAACCAGGGACATTTGAATAATCTTATTATTCGTGAATAACTATTATTCAATTATTATAATATTAAAAGATGCACATATTATAATAATAAATGAGAAATAAATGATATTAAATAACTTTATCTAAATGTGACTATTACAAATCTAGGCACATCGAATGTCCTAGGGCACTATTCCCAGCATCATTACCATTGGCCATATATTGTAATCCAGTTAACTTGTTCCCCTTAGAGTTAACACACCTCCCTATATTTTCAACATATCCTTATGTAATATACTATTTGTTAGGAATATGCCCTCGAATGCCACTCAGGGGATGAGAGAGTAAGGGCATTATACTTGTAATTATGGAATAATTAATAAAAAAGGCAATACGATTCATTCACTGTTTATTGTATTTCAATTGCATTCTTGACTTGGTAAACATTGAAGTAAAGTCCATGTAAATAAATCGAACATTCCATTCTCGTTATGGGATAAGAGAAAATGTACTGGAAGTGTTTAAAGTTTATTTACGTAAATTGTTCGCAAGTCAATAAACTTAAAATGGGCATTAAGTTTTAATATGACTTGTATAACTGATGCTAGGACGTGTGCACGTTTTGATAGCATAGTTATAAGTATATTGGTGGGGGCCAGATACTCGAACACGACTCATACTCGATTCGATCACACGGTATTCACTCTCGGAGAGTCGATGACGAATCGAAAGGTTGTGATAGTATACGTGGACCTTTGACTTGAGGGTTCGAGAGAAGATGTGCCTGTGACGTTTAGTTTGTCATTAGAGTAGTTAGACTCATTTGCTTAATTCCGAGTCGACCTCAAGTGCGGACTATACGGGCGAGTAGCGATCTTTATTGTACGCCAAGAAAGGATTCTATCTCCTGTTAGTGAGCAGGCGAATGTCCTATACGGTTAATGGCAAATAAGATCATAAGTCTTTGGCCAAAGCATTCTGATATAGTCGTATTAGATACACTATTAATCAGTCGGTTTTGATTTGCATTAACACATGTATAGAGTTTAGTCAACAGTAGGGTTTGACTTTACCGTGACCCGAAGACTTGACCGGGACATCTGATGAAGGGTCTATACGTATATAGTATTCACGACATAATGGTTCTGGAATGATCCCTTCATTCGTTCTCAGTCGGGGTTTACAGTGCGGCCCGCTAGGCTGGCTAAGTGCTGCCCGCACTCATTGGTTCCTCCCAATGCCGGCTGAGACGGACCTACGGAGTCGCGCATCAGGAGCGTTGACGGATAAATGTGAATTTATTATATCTCTATTAATATTAGATATTGAATATCTAATTATGATTTATTGGATAAATCAAATATCGGTCTTATGAATTAAAATTAAGTTACCGGGTAATTAATTTAATTCATAAATTATATTTCTTAGAGAAATATATTTGTATTTGATATAATTAATTAATTGGATTAATTAATTTATATAAATACATTGGTAAATAAACGGAGTGTATTTAACGGAGTCGTTTGACGAACGTCCGGTACACGAGCCGAGTGGCTCGGCTCGTTTTCTAGGAAAGTTCCTTGGGCCGCCCCACCTCTCCCCACCTCACATGGCCCTTTTCTTGTGTGCATGTTATGTGTTGTAAAGTCATAACAATAATGTTTGAGATTCTCTCTCACATTATTTTTCCTTCATGATGAGTTGTTGTTATATATATATTACAAACTCATTTCATGCATGAAGTTGACTTGAGATACACACTAAAATTCCTACCGCCGTGAGTTTGAGGGTGGAGGGATAATTTTATCCATCTTATTTTCTTTCACTTTGAGTTGAGAAAAATAAGAAATACAAGAGAGATATAAATTCTTATAGTAATTCCTAGCCGTGTTCTTGGAGAACGGATTACTATCGAATTTTTCCGGCAACTTCCGACGCGCGTGTGAAGTAGAGGCTTCAATTTTCGGTGCTTGGAACGAAGGGATTTCGTGTTCGGGACGGATCGTGATCATCGTCTACACTTTACGAAGATTTATTTCAAAGGCTTCAAGGGTATGAATCTTTATCTTCGTATTTATATTTTCGTATATACGTTACTTGATCGATCCTGTTTGGGATTCGTTTTTATTTTCCGCTGCGTATTTCGTTTTTGTTTTCGGAATCCCAACACTATTGTGGGACCACTACTTATACACGATAGGTCTTTCAGGGTTTATTCCCATTATATCAGGATGGTTGTTCAACAACCCATAATCATAATGAATATCCCATGTATCCACCAATAACACATCCATACAATATCCCGTACGCAAGAAAATTAAAAATGGTACTGATACATGTAGCATGCAAGTAGAACATCTCATGCGAGTAACTATGATATGTGAGATGACCTTGCTCCCACAACAACTTGAGCTCCTCCATCAAATGTCTCGATATACACATGAATATCACGTTTTTGGAAACGGGCCGAAAAACGAAGAAACGGGGCTGCTGGCAGTGGTGCCGGCAGCACTGCCTGGGCTGCCTGCCCAGGCTGCCGAGCGTGCTCGGCCATGACTCGGCCAGGAGCTGAGAGTGCTCGGCCAGGGGGCCGAGCATGATCGGCCAGTCTGCCGAGCAGTGGCTCGGCCAGGCAGCCCTCGGGTTTTTGGCCCGATTTTGAATCGGGCCGCGGGCTGGGCCTAAATCGGATTGTCCGGGACTCCGTTTTAAGTTTATATTTCGTTTTAATTATTTCCCAAAATTTAAATTGGATTTTATTTTGACTAAATTAATATTTGGAATATTTTGAGTTAAGGGAAATAAATTAAACGAGAATATTATTTTTGGCCGGATTACTTCGAACGAATTAAAATGATGATTATTAGTATTAATTTGATTAATATCATTAAAATTGAATAGATTAATTTTATATTGATTGGATTAATATATTAATTGATTATTTAAATTTTAATGCCACTTTATATTAATTGGATTAATATAGTAGAAATTGAATAGATTAATTTATATTAAAATTAATTGTTTAATTTCGTTGCCATTACATGTTGTATGGAATCCTTATGTGATGGTGATATAGCTCGTGGACTTAGTTTTTGATTTGTTCGATTCGATTGGGTTGTAAAGGCCGTTTTGAGCCTATTTATTTTTACTAGAAAATTTGTATAGGATGCATTTTTTCAATGATGTAAGTATTATTTTGGGTATGACGAAGACCGAAGACAACCGACCGAGAAGACGAAGAATCGAAGACTGTATTTTTTTTTTATTTATTGGGTCATTCGCTTGGCCCAAGATTTAGGAATTAGGTCCATGAGCTATATGTTGGTAGTAACTAGGTTACTATTTTCTACATTTTCATTTTGAATGATTGACAAACATACAAACGCGCGTATAATTGAATTAATGTGCAAAGTGTAACATTAATCGCGAAATTCTCCGACTACAAATGTACTAAGTTTGAAAAAGGTTACGAGGTTTCCTACCCTCCATCAAACTCGTAGAAAATTGATACCCGAGCCGTGTGCTATGCTTCCGAGTTATCGGGGTAGTACATTTGGTAGAGGTTGAAAAATTCTTGAGTGCATTAGATGCCTTCGGTTGGTGATAAATTTCGCCCTAGAAACCCGATAGGTTGCCGGTGAGATTCAATAGTCAAACCGATAGACGTTGATGGTCAACAACTTAGATAGTCCGGATTGCCAAGAAACCCGATAGGTTGAGGGCATGAAGACTAGGGGTAAAAGAAGATCAAATCATCCGTCGACGGGTTGGTGTTAGACACCACTTTACGTAAATTAATTGGCAAGAAACCCGATAGGTTGCTGCTTAAAATTTGTAAAGAACTTGATCACCACTAAGAAGTCGATCTAACCATGATTTCCTGATTATAACATGGGAGTGTATAATTCCGATAAAATTAGTGGGAGCCGAGACAAGAATTATACAAGCCCTTAAGTTCTATACTCGGTCATAATTAAACAAGTCACTAATTTAATCTTGTCTAAATCTTTGCGTAAAACGAAATTGAATCTCTCTAAAATGGCTAAAACCCACTTGCAATACTACTTGAAAAGAATCTCCTAATCGGCCCTAACTTTGTTTGTTGATCGTGCGAATCGATGATTGTACTCGGATGGAGTTCGGGATACGTCTTGAGGCGGACATTCCACCGACTCCAATCCGACTAGGGGTAATCAGAAGACATTGACGTCCATGAAAAATGGGTCAAGGATGATGTGCTAGTTCGTGGTTTTATGATGGGCTCAATGACTAATGAGGTCAGAGAGCGCACGAGAAAATGACTTCGCCAGGCGATTCTCGCACACTTGACCGAACTTTATGGAGAGCATGAGAGATCGCTAGATATGAGATATCAAAGCGGTTGTTCAATCTAGGATGAAAGAAGGGGAGAAAGTGGGAGACCACGTCCTTAAGATGATCTCTATGATTGAGAGGCTCGAGGTGCTCAACTTTAATATGGATTTATCCCTTCAAATTGATCTCATCCTTCAATCTCTACCTGACTCTTTCACGCAGCTTTGTAATGAATTTCAACCGTAATGAAATTACATGCACATTAGCCGGGCTAATGAATAAACCGTGACGACGCCTAACATGAAGACTAAACCGAGAGAGGTTGCTCTTGTGATTTCTTCGGGCCTAAGAGGTCCAAGAACAAGAAGAAAAAGACCTACGAGCGGACAAACCCAAGAAAGGGGTGCAAAAGGAAAGGGCAAGGCCCAAAAGGTTCAAAAGGTAGGCGGTCCAAAACCTACGGACAAATGCCTTGAATGCGGTGAGTCACATCGCGAAGGACTTGTCCCAAGATTAATGGCGCATCAGTGCACGGAACTTTTTGTTTTTGAAACTAATTGTTCCGCTATCGTATATTCTCGCTTCATGGATTCTCGATTCGTGCCACTTCTCATATTTGTACTATGAATCGGGATCTGGAACGAAGTAGAAAACTTGAAGTCGGGAAATAATGATCACCGCTGAAGCGGACAAAGTGTCGAGGCAACCGATATTGGATCAATCCTTCCGGGTTTAGAATCGTTTTATTTTGACAATAGATGAAGTACTTGTTTTGCCCAAGGGGCATAAAAACATCAGATCCATTCCAGTCTTGGACCGGAAAGGATTTTGTTTCTTCATTGGCAATGGCGGTTGTAAAATTTATTTTCAAATAAATTGGTTGGAACAACTACATTGTTGAATGGTTTATATCATCCGAACATGCAAAATAAAACAAAGATTGAACACTATAACTAGGAAACGTGGTAGGCAAGATACTAATCAAGCTCTTAAATGGCACCTTAGACTTGGTCATGTTGGTCGACCAAGGTTCGAAAATGGAGAAAGATGGACTTTTAAGTCCATTGGGTGTAGAACCCTATCCAACTTGTGAATCTTGCCTTAGAGGCAAATGACTAAGTTCCCCTTCACAGGACTTTTGAAAGGGTCGCCGATAAACTTGGATTGGTGCATACCGATGTTTGTGGTGCTTTAGAAGTAGCCCGAGACGGATATCAATATTTCATAACGTTCACGATGATCATACTAGGTATGGGATTGTGTACTTAATGAAACATAAATCAAGCCTTTGCTAAATTCAAAGAATTTAAGGCCCTAGTTGAAAAACAAACTGGATGTCATATCAAAGCACTTCGGTCGGACCGAGGTGGCGAATATATGAGCACCGAGTTTGATGAGTTTCTTAAGGAACATGGAATAGTTTCACAATTCACGCCTCCAGAACCCCACAGTTAAATGGTGTTTCGAAAGGAGAAATCGGACTTTGTTGGACATGGTTCGCTCCATGTTAAATTACACCGATTTACCTATTTACCCGTGGGGTATGCCTTACTAACCGCCATATCCTAAATAGATGTCCTTCCAAATCTGCTCCTATCACTCCGCATGAGATGTGGAAGGGTAAGAAACCAAGCCTTAATCACATAAGGATCTGGGGATGTCCACCTATGTCAAAAGGCTAAGGTGGACAAACTAGAAGCGAGGTCCATAAAAGGACGTTTCATAGGATACCCAGAGGACTCGATGGGTTATCTATTCTACATGCCGAAGACCATGTGGTCGTTGTGGCATTACAAGCGCACTTCCTTGAGGATGAATTCATTCAGAAGGTGGCTCGGGTAGAAATATCTCTTTGGAAGAGCATAATGAAACTCCTAAGGAGACATCCGATCGGGATCAAGAACCGAACCTATTGTAACACAACCTCCACTTCAAGGTCCGATAGGGTATCTCACTTACTCGAGAGGTATGGCTATACACATGTCGAGGAACCGGGTCTCCACGACACACCCGATAGCAAAGTGAAAACGACCCTGTCACCTATGACCAAGCGATAGTGGATGTAGACTCGATAAATGGAAAGAAGCAATGGAAGCCGAGATAGACTCGATGCATACCAATCAGTCTGGACTCTAGTAGATCTTCCAACTGGCATGAGGACTATTGGAAATAAATGGATCTATAAGAGAAAGACCGATGGGGATGGCAAGGTTGATGCCTATAAGGCCGGGCTTGTGGCAAAGGGTTATACCCAAAGGGAAGGAATCGATTATCATGATACCTTCTCGCCCGTAGCTATGATAAAGTCGATTCGCATGATGCTTGCCATTGTCGCTATTATGATTATGAAATATGGCAAATGGATGTCAAAACAATTTTCTAAATGGATACCTCGAGGAGGAAATCTATATGGAATGCTAAAGGTTTTGTGTCCAAAGCTAATATTCATAAAGTGTGTAAGCCGCAACGAGCCATTTATGGTCTCAAGCAAGCTTCTCGGAGTTGGAACCTTCGATTTGATGAAGCGATTAAGGATTTTGACTTGAACGAAATGAGGAGGAACCGTGTGTTTACAAAAGATCGATGGGAGCAACATTGCGTTCTTAGTACTATATGTAGATGATATTCTACTTATAGGAAATAACATAGCAATGCTCAAGACCGTGAAAGCTTGGCTTTCTAAAACGTTCTCCATGAAAGACTTGGGAGAAGCTTCCTATATTCTAGGGATCCGTCTTTACGAGAGATAGACCGCGAAGAATGATAGGACTTTCCCAAGCCCTTTATATCGATAAAATCCCGAGAAGATTCAAGATGGATGAATCTAAGAGAGGGTTCCTTCCCATGCGACATGGAATTCATCTCACCACGAAAATGTGTCCTCAAAGTGAGGAAGACAAGAGAGAGATGAGTAAGGTACCCTATGCCTCGGCATGGGTAGCCTCATGTACGCTATGTTGTGTACGAGACTGACTTAGCCTACGCTGTGAGTATGGTAAGTCGATTTCAAGCAAACCCGGAAGGGAACATTGACTGCCGTAAAGAACATTCTTAAGTACTTAAGAAGAACTAGAGATTTAGTTCTTACTTATGGTGGTGGAGAATCAAGGTGATTGGATTCACCGATTCTGATTTTCAAGGAGACAATGACGACTCTAAGTCGACATCTGGGTATTTATTTACTCTCAATGGAGGAGCAGTATCTTGGAGAAGCTCCAAGCAAACCGCTACTGCAGATTCCACCTGCCAAGCAGAGTATCAAGCTGCCTCAGAGGCTAGCAAAGAAGCATTTTGGATGCATAAGTTTATACAAGAACTTCAAGTGGTGCCTAACGCGGAGTTGCCTATATCACTATTCTGTGATAATGATGGAGCTGTCGCCCAAGCCAAGGAGCCGAGGTCTCACCACAACACCAAGCATATAGAGAGAAAGTACCACATCGTTCGAGAGATGGTGGAAAAAGGATATGTTTCATTGGAAAGAGTAGACACAGAAGACAATGTCTCTGACCCGCTGACTAAGCCATTATCTCAGGCCGTCTTAGAAAGACATCTGAAGAGCATGGGTATTGGATACCATGATGTGTGGCATTGAGTGCAAGTGGGAGATTGTTAGGAATATGCCCTCGAATGCCACTCAGGGGATGAGAGAGTAAGGGCATTATACTTGTAATTATGGAATAATTAATAAAAAAGGCAATACGATTCATTCACTGTTTATTGTATTTCAATTGCATTCTTGACTTGGTAAACATTGAAGTAAAGTCCATGTAAATAAATCGAACATTCCATTCTCGTTATGGGATAAGAGAAAATGTACTGGAAGTGTTTAAAGTTTATTTACGTAAATTGTTCGCAAGTCAATAAACTTAAAATGGGCATTAAGTTTTAATATGACTTGTATAACTGATGCTAGGACGTGTGCACGTTTTGATAGCATAGTTATAAGTATATTGGTGGGGCCAGTATACTCGAACACGACTCATACTCGATTCACCACACGGTATTCACTCTGAGAGTCGATGACGAATCGAAAGGTTGTGATAGTATACGTGGACCTTTGACTTGAGGGTTCGAGAAGATGTGCCTGTGACGTTTAGTTTGTCATTAGAGTAGTTAGACTCATTTGCTTAATTGCCGAGTCGACCTCGAAGTGCGGACTATACGGGCGGTGTAGCGCCTTTACCGTACGCCAAGAAAGGATTCTATCTCTGTTAGTGAGCAGGCGAATGTCCTATACGGTTAATGGCAAATAAGATCATAAGTCTTTGCCAAAGCATTACGATATAGTCGTATTAGATACACTATTAATCGGTTTTGATTTGCATTAACACATGTATAGAGTTTAGTCAACAGTAGGGTTTGACTTTACCGTGACCCAAGACTTGACCGACATCCGATGAAGGGTCTATACGTATATAGTATTCACGACATAATGGTTCCGGAATGATCCCTTCATTCGTTCTCGCCTGGGTTTACAGGCGGCCCGCTAGTGGCTAAGTCTTGCCCGCACTCATTAGTTCCTCCCAATGCCTACCGAGACGGACCTACGAGTCGCGCATCGGGAGCGTTGACGGATAAATGTGAATTTATTATATCTCTATTAATATTAGATATTGAATATCTAATTATGATTTATTGGATAAATCAAATATCGGTCTTATGAATTAAAATTAAGTTACCGGTAATTAATTTAATTCATAAATTATATTTCTTAGAGTTATATATTTGTATTTGATATAATTAATTAATTGGATTATTTAATTTATATAAATACATTGGTAAATAAACGGAGTGTATTTAATCGGAGTCGTTTGACGAACGTCCAGACACGAGCCGAGTGGCTCGGCTCGTTTTCTAGGAAAGTTCCTTGGGCCGCCCCACCTCTCCCCACCTCACATGGCCCTTTTCTTGTGTGCATGTTATGTGTTGTAAAGTCATAACAATAATGTTTGAGATTCTCTCTCACATTATTTTTCCTTCATGATGAGTTGTTGTTATATATATATTACAAACTCATTTCATGCATGAAGTTGACTTGAGATACACACTAAAATTCCTACTGCCGTGAGTTTGAGGGTGGAGGGATAATTTTATCCATCTTATTTTCTTTCACTTTGAGTTGAGAAAAAATAAGAAATACAAGAGAGATATAAATTCTTATAGTAATTCCTAGCCGTGTTCTTGGAGAACGGATTACTATCGAATTTTTCCGGGCAACTTCCGACGCGTGTGAAGTAGAGGCTTCGAATTTTCGGTGCTTGGAACGAAGGGATTTCGTGTTCGGGACGGGATCGTGATCATCGTCTACACTTTACGAAGATTTATTTCAAAGGCTTCAAGGGTATGAATCTTTATCTTCGTATTTATATTTTCGTATATACGTTACTTGATCGATCCTGTTTGGGATTCGTTTTTATTTTCCGCTGCGTATTTCGTTTTTGTTTTCGGAATCCCAACACTATTGTGGGACCACTACTTATACACGATAGGTCTTTCAGGGTTTATTCCCATTATATCAGGATGGTTGTTCAACAACCCATAATCATAATGAATATCCCATGTATCCACCAATAACACATCCATACAATATCCCGTACGCAAGAAAATTAAAAATGGTACTGATACATGTAGCATGCAAGTAGAACATCTCATGCGAGTAACTATGATATGTGAGATGACCTTGCTCCCACAACAACTTGAGCTCCTCCATCAAATGTCTCGATATACACATGAATACACTTTTTTGGGCATAGTACTAATAGAGTCTACATATTATATTCATTCTTCATGCACATCCATGGATGAAGGTTATGATGAATCATTTCCATTGTCCATATACTATATGCAAGACTCATATCGCGAAAAAGGTTGAATCAATCACATGTGAGCTTCGATCTCATACTTCAAAAATGTGATGCAAACTCTAGAAACTCACAATTATTATGCTTCCAAGCCTCTTCATCATAAGGTGTGTCATAGTATTCTCATCATGGATGTGAGGCTCGGCTTGCCATCTCATGGCCATGCCATGTGGGGACACATGAAAAGTCTCTTCAACCTAGGAAAATACCAAAGTACCTTTCACAACTTTTTTTCCTAGAAGAAATGAGCTTATACCTCCATGTCACATACCGCACTTCTTTTTAGGTCTTCATTAGGCTTCCCCAAGAAAGAATCATAATCATAGAGGCAAATGTGGATCTTGATGTAGGAAAGCCCAATACCTTTCATGTTGTGTCTCATTTTACTATGATTAGTAAGAAGACGATGAACTTATGAAAGCATCTTACCCATGAGCTCCAAATAATCATCCATGACCTTGATCGATGTTTTATTCCCCACCTTTAACCACATATTATCAATGACACTATCAAGAACCATCATCTGACATCTAGGGTATAGAAGTGTCTGTTGGAAGTGGTTTAGCTTGTTGTATCTATTAATGAGAGTAGTGTTTATTGATATAAGTCTAGTTGGATCGTTGTACTGGCTCAATTATCTAGTAATATTAACCTTGAACGCTTACTTCACTCTCGTAATAACCAAAAACATTGTCAAACAACCTCTTCGTAGGATCTTGAATGTGCTACCGCTGTACTACCCATAATCATGCAGAATAAGTTATGCTCATCTTTCACCATGATAAGCTTATCATGTGTATCTCTTACAAAAGTTGTTCATTTTCAAGTGCGCTCATAACACATCAATGCAAAATGGGGTCTTAGACCACCGAAATTATAAATATTATAAAAATAAGGGTATTTTATTTTAGTGGGAGTATTTTTCGAGAAATAAAATGTGACTAAATACTTTGCATATTGAATTTTATAGATATATAATGGCATCAAACAACACATCCACCATTTCATTGGATCCGTCCTTGAGAAGGACAAGCTCAAAGAAAATGGCAGCAACTATCTGGATTGGATCTGAGGCTTGAGAATAGTTCTCAAGCAAGAAAGAAAGTTGTATGTTCTTGAGGAAGAAATTCCCGATGAGCCTACTGACAATGCTAACAAAGCAACAAAAGACAAATGGAAGAAACATTGTGATGATTCCATTAATGTCAGTTGTATTATATTAGCTACCATTTGTCCAGAACTTCAGAAAAATTTGGAAGAAATGAAAGCTTATGAGCTTAATGCTCACCTCAAGGAAACTTTCTCGAAGCATGCTAGGCAAGAGAGGTATGAGACCTTTCAAGCCTTGTATGCTTGCAATATGGTTGAGGGGACATCTTTTAGCGCTCATGCACTCAAGATGAAAGGATATGTTGATCATCTTGATAGGCTCGGTTTTCCACTTTCTAAGGAGCACTCCAAGGATGTGATCCTAAACTCATTACCCGATAGCTTCGGTTAGTTCATTATGATCTATAATATGAATGATATGGAGAAGTCCATTGCTTATCTGCATGGGATGCTTAAAACGGTTGAGCAGAATATTAAGAAAAACCAAGCCATGTGCTGATGGTCACCAAAGGGAAGTCCTTCAAGAACAAAGGCAATGACAAGGATAAGGCAAAAGTTGCCAAATCTAAAGACCCTACTAAGCCGGTTTTCAAGGCTAAAGCTCCCAAAGATGGAATTGCCATCATTGCGATAAACAGGACACTGGAAAAGAAATTGCAAGATTTACTTGGAATAGCTAAAGCGTACCAAGGGTAGTGAGACTGCCAAAGGTATATTTGTTATAGAAGTTAACTTATCTACTTCTAACTCCTGGGTATTGGATACTGTATGTAGATCTCACATTTGTACAAATGTGTGGGGTTGAGAAACAGTAGAGAGATGAAGAAAGGGGAAGTAGATCTAAGAGTCGGCAATGGAGCACTAGCCGTAGGAACTTATGATCTAGTTTTACCCAATGGGATTTTGTTAGTTTTGGACCATTGCTATTATATTCCTGCTATGAATAGGAATATTATTTCAGTTTCTACATTAAATTGTGATGGTTACAGTTTTCTTATTAAGAATAAGATTATTCGTATTTTCTTTGATGACTTGCTTTATGGTACTGCAAAGTTATATATTGGCCTTTACAATATTGATCTAGATGAGTCCAACACTTTAGAAGTCTATAACATTGCAACCAAGAAACCTAAGCTCAATAATTCTAATCCGACTTACTTATGGCACTATCGACTTGGTCACATAAACGAGAAACGCATTTGTAAACTCCATAACGATGGACTTTTAGATTCTTTTGACTATGAGTCATATGAGACATGTGAATCTTGTTTATTGGGTAAGATGATGAAGAATCCTTTCACCAGTCATGGAGAAAGGGCTAGTGATCTATTAGGCCTAGTACATACTGATGTACACGGACCTCTAAGCACTCATGCTAGAGGCGGATACCAATACTTCATCACATTTACTGATGATTTTAGCCGATATAGATATGTTTACCTTATGAGGCATAAACATGAATCTTTTGAAATGTTCAAATTATTCCAGAGTGAAGTATAGAATCAACTTGGCAAGACAATTAAAGCCCTTAGATCGGATCGAGGTGGCGAATACTTGAGCCAAGAATACGATGATCATCTTAGGAGTTGTGAAATTGTTTCACAACTTACTCCTCCTGGAACACCTCAACATAACAGAGTGTCCGACAGGAGGAATCAAACTTTATTAGATATGGTTCAATCCATGATGAGTCAAATGGAGCTTCCATTATCATTTTAGGGCCACACCTTAGAAACAACATCATTCACCCTTAACCGAGTTCCATCTAAAGCGGTTGAAAAGACACCATTTGAGAAATGGACTGGTAAGAGACCAAACTTGTCTTTTCTAAAGATCTGGGGTTGCGAAGCGTTTGTAAGGCGCAAAGTGTTTGATAAACTGGCAGCCAGATCTGAAAGATGTTTATTTGTGGGATATCCTAAGAAAACTAAAGGATACTACTTTTATAAACTCGTAGAGAATAAAGTGTTTGTTGCTCGAAATGCTGTCTTCTTAGAAAGGGAATTTATTTCCAAAAGAGACAGTGGGAGAATAGTAATTCTCGAGAAAACTCGAGAACCACAAGAAAACATTGCTTCACCGATGGAAACTGAATAGGCTCAACAATCAGTTGAAGCTCAACAAAGTACACAAGTCACTCGCAGATCTGAGAGATATAGGTATCTCGTAACAGAGGATGGTTACGCATCACTCATAGATGATGAACTAGTACCTATACAGAATCTGCTTTAGGACCAGAGTCCGAGTAATAGCTAGAATCCATGAAGTCAGAGATGCAGTCCATGTATGACAATCAAGTTTGGAACTTGATAGATCCACATGAGGGTGTTAAAACCATTGGGTGCAAATGGGTCTTCAAAAAGAAGAAAGACATAGACGATAATCTGCAAGCCTATGGAGCAAGAGTAGTGGTAAAAGGTTATAGATTGATTCATGGTGTTGACTATGATGAGACTTTTTCGCCAGTAGTCATGCTTAAATCAATTAGAATTTTATTTGCCACTGCCGCATACTATGATTATAAAATATGGCAAATGGATGTCAAAACAGCATTTCTGTTGGAATATTCTATTCCACATAATTATAAAATAGTTTTGATGATGAGTTGTCGAACAAAGAAAAACAACAATGACATAAAACAAAACAATAAAGGAATCAACAAAGAAAAGAAGAAGTCGAAGACTCAAGAAATGCAAAGAACTAGAAATAGCACATGCTAAATGGTAAGATAGTGCACGCTAGTCATCAAGACAGAGAGTTCTACATTCTGCACTGAAGCAGTTAGCACGCGCAAATTGGCAGGCTAACGCACGCTAATCAGAAGACATAACTTACGCTAAACTACAAGTGTTACCTACACTAAAGTAAGGTCAAATGCATCACAATGGTTGCAACAGAATGACGTATGCAATGACGTAGCAATAGCGCATGCTACGAATGATAAATAGCGCTTGCTAAAGAGCATTCGAATCAAATGTAAATCAATCCATTGGAGTGATTCAAGAGAAATCAAATATCACAAACGGTCATTTGTAACGCAATGACGAAAGATTAGCGCACGCTATAAAGAATATTAACGCACACTAAAGATAGAGTCAGAAGCTACTAGACTCAACCGATCAATAGTTAACGTACGCTACATGCTGATATTACGTACGCTAAAGGGGATTAGCCCACACTATGATATGGAATAGCATATGCTAATGAAGAGAGCTAACAACGGCTAGTTGAGGCTTTATGCCTATAAATACTAAGGCATTTGGTATCACTCATAACAACAACTTCAAGGAACTTATATACATACTTGTTATCATTGTATATATTATTGTTGTTGTATTTGTGCTTAATTGATAAGAGATTGTTGTTTATACATTAAACCATACACTATAGGAAAGAAAGGATTGTAGATTGATTCGGTATTATTAGGATTGTTGATCCGGCATTACTAGAATCATATCTAAATCCAAGTGAGGTTTGTCTACTACCAATCGAAAGTTAGATAGATTGATTCCTTGTATGATAGAAAAGAAAAATGGTTTATCTTGGACTGACATAAAGACAAGATTGTATGGTTATCTTGGACCGACAGAACACAAGATTGTAATAGTATCCCTCGGACCGACAGAAGATGAAGTGTAGAGGTTTATCTTAAGCTTAAGAAAAAAGAGACAAAGAGAGGATGTAGGCATATTTGTCCGAACCTCTATAAATCTTGTGTCGTTTATCTTCCGCTATTTAATTACACTTCCGTAAATGCAAAAGAGCTTGAAAACTATACTCCGCACTATTCAAGTGGCGGTACCACAAACTCAACAATTTCTTAATGAAAACTTACTCGAGAATGTGTACATGACACTACCTGAGGGTTTTATTCATCCAGAAAATTCTAAAAAGGTTTGCAAGCTTCAAAGATCCATTTATGGGTTGAAGCAGGTTTCTCGGGGATGTAATCTTCATTTTGATGAAACTGTCAAAGAGTTTGGGTTTATTCAAAATGGAGATGAACCATGTGTGTACAAGAAGGTTAGTGGGAGTATAGTTGTTTTCTTAGTCTTATATGTAGATGACATATTACTCATTAGAAATGACATACCAACCTTGCAGACAGTCAAGACTTGGTTGGGAAGTTGTTTCTCAATGAAAGACTTAGGAGAAGCTGCTTACATTATTGGGATAAAAATCTATAGAGATAGATCAAATAGAATGATTGGTCTGAGTCAAAGTACCTGCATTAACAAAATATTGAAGATGTTTAATATGCAGGACTCCAATAGAGGACTCTTGCCAATGTCAAATGGCATTCATCTGAGTACGACTCAGATTCCTTCGACTCCTGATGAGTGAGCCCGCATGAGCAAGATTTCATATGCTTCATCTATTGGATCGATCATGTATGCAATGATTTGTACTCGACCAGATGTATCGTTTGCCCTTAGCATGACAAGTCGATACCAATCAAGTCTAGGTGAAAGTCACTGGACAGCAGTGAAAACCATCCTAAAGTACTTAAGAAGAACTAAGGAAACTTTCCTAATTTATGGAGGGGTGGGAAACGAGCTGGCTATAAATGGTTACGCCGATACAAGTTTCGAAACCGATAGAGACGATTTTAAATCACAAACATGTTATGTGTTTGTATTGAATGGAGGTGTTGTGAGTTGGAAGAGTTCCACGCAAAGCACGCTTGCTGATTCTGTAATAGAAGCTGAGTACCTGGCAGCATTGGATGCAGCTAAGGAAGCCGTATAGATCAAGAAGTTCGTTACCAAATTAGGAGTGGTACCGACTATCCAGGGTCCCATAAGCCTTTATTGTGACAATAATGGTGTTATTGCACAAGCTAAAAAGTCTAGGTCCCATCATAGTTCTAAATATATACTCAGAAAATATCACCTAGTCAGAGAGATCGTCAGACGAGGAGATATTACAATATGCAAAGTAGCAATGAAAGAGAATGTTGTTGATCCACTTATCAAGCCTCTCTCACAAGGAAAGCATGTTGAGCATGCTAGATCGATAGGACTAAAATACATGAATGAATGGTCCTAGTGCAAGTAGGAGATTGATGGGAATAGTGCCCTAAGACATTCGATGTGCCTAGATTTGTAATAGTCACATTTAAATAAAGTTATTTAATATCATTTATTTCTTGTTGTTTATTGTAATGTGTACATATTTTAATATTATAATAATCGAATAATAGTTATTCGCGAATATTAAGTTATTCAAATGTCCCTGGTCCAATCGCATTGAGTGGAGACTCAAGTAATATACCAGCATAAGTTTGATTGATAATCATCGAATGATTATGCGTATGGTACGGATCAAACTTATGGGTATTGGTTGGAGAACACAATACTGGACAGACCTGCATTGAGATCATTGATATATAATATAGGATATTATATATTATATTATTTAATTATATCAATTGGTAAAGATATTATAATATTAGATATTATATTTTTTGTTAGAGGATTAAATAATAAGTAATATATAATATGAGATATTATATCTATTGTATTATTTAATAAGTTGAGGGGCAACTAAGCAAATGCTAGAGTTTGACTATATGGTTTACTTAGTATAAATAAAGGGTCTTTGACAATGAGTTGTCATAAGAAAAAATATACAACCTTAATTGTGTGAGACCAAAAATCGGCCCTCCCCTCTACTGTTCGGTCGAACTGCTTTCAGTTCGGGAAATCCGTTTCGGCCATCTCTGTCTTCTTCCTTAGTTGATTTTGATCAACAGTACAAATCTTTCTAGCAAGAAATTATTTGTTGCACTATTTATTAATATTATTCGTAAGGATCTAGCAATCTGGCTTGTAACAGTTGTTCGTGTGTGGATCACCAAGAGAGGAAAAGAATTTAATCATCTTCTAGTCCGGGTTCAGATCTGCTCTTCGAATTAAAGTAATTCGACAAATTCTTAATAAATTAATTAAATTACTAAATGTAGATCCTCGTCTGGGTTTTTCGTTAATTTATTCTGTTGCGTCTTGCTCATATTTATTGTATTAGATACATGTAAAACCCAACAAATGATTCTTTACTACCTTCCTCCGTAGATATGCATGAAGCGGGAATATGATATATTGACTCTGTTAGTACTGGGGTCTGGGTATCCAGGAAAGTATATTCATGTGTATCTGAGACCTTTGATCGAGGAGCTGAAGTTATTGTGGGAGCAAGGTCATCCCACATATGATAGTTACTGGCACAAAATGTTCTACTTATATGTTATGTGTACGAGTGCCATTACTGATTTCTTATGTATTGTTCATTGTATGGATGTGTTATTAGTGGATACATGGGATGTCCATTATGACTATGGGAAGTTAAGCAACTATCTTTCAGCACTGGGGTTGATGTGCTAGGTTGGGTCGCTTTGTCATCGACAGTTTAAGTAATCAGCGAATGGTAGAGAGGCCGAGAGTGTAATATCTATTTTTTGTTTTTTGTATTTATTTGATTTCAGAGACTCGCTTGTACTCTTTATGTCTTTTATAACGTGTTCTATTTTTACTTTTTGTAATTCGGACGAGTTTGTGGTTATTTTGAATTATTCCATGCATTTTCTTCATAAGGCTAATGGTGTTGTTGTAACCCCTTTTATTGTATCTCGAATTGATGTTTTCTGAGTTTAATTAGTGTTTGGGTGCATATATTAATGTTCTGCATAAGTGCTTCATTGTTTGTTGTTAACCTTCGTGTTTGCATCCTCCGAGTTGTGTTCGGGCTGCCCAGGCTACATTGTTGTGCTGTTACGCGTGCAGGAGGCTTAGTGCACGCTAAACAGTAAGTTAGCTTGTCCTATTCTACAGCATTAGCGAACTTATTTTTCTGATTAGCGCATGATAACGGACTGAAATAGAACCCTCTGAATTTGGGGCACCTTAGCTCACGCTAAGGAGATTCTTAGCGCACGCTAACTTCGTACAGGGTATATATACACGAGTAACGAACCTTTTTTGCATTTTCTTTTTTCTTACCCTAAAACCGACAAGAGGGGGGACGACTTGGAGGCGATTATGTGCAATTATTCATCATCTATAATCATGATTGGGTTGATAACAAAGACTTATCAACGTATAGTCCATCTTCTATTTCAAATCAAGGTAAAACTTCCTAGAATCTTATTTTGGGAATTTTGGGGGTTTTCTTAAATTCGCTCCTTTAATCTGTTTTGGAGCTTGAATCCTTCATATTACGAAGTATCTACCCTATAGAATGCTTTCTCCTACTAATGATGATTATTTTCGTGTATATTCGGCACTGAGAGGATTCAACCTTTATTAGAATATTCCTAGATTGGTTGTATCGTAAGCGGGGTTTCGGGTGTTCCTTCGTGTAGTTTGAGTAATTGTTATTGATTATTGTATCATTTATGAATCGATTAGGATCGGAAGTGTGTTCTTGGACCGATCGAGCTTGAGTTTCATTTTCCCCAATTTTATGTCTCAAAGGCAAATATATATGTATGAGTGGTGGACTTTCTTTAAAACTATCTATTTATCTATTTAAACTATCTATTTATATATTCTTGTGCATTTGGAAGTGAAGCATCGTGTACGTGAGTGTATGTTCACCGAGAGATGGACCGATGGATCCTCTGAGCGGTCCGTGACACAGGTGCTGACCAACGAACATCTTTTGGGTTAACCACTATAGGATGACCCGATAGGGACTCGGAGGAGTCGTGGCCTCTGGTGCGATCCGCGGTTAATCATGTATATCTTTTAAAATGTGACATGGTATAAGATATAGATATTCCATAATACTTTATATTTTTTAAAATGTATATGCTTACTTTACTGTCCAAGAGATACTGCTGCATATGTAAAATATGTGTATTAGCTATTCCACGGCTAATCCTATTCGGGGGAAATACTTTTCATATTGTTCAGGTACTGGGTGATCATACGAGCAAGTACCGGATCAGTATTAAGATAATGGGCAAGAGTGATGTTGTGATACTTATATTTTCTTTGTTGCTTATGCCTTTTCATTGTAATGTCGTACTTTGAATAGTTTAGTACTCCAGTACTACACGATATTTGTTAATATATCATTTTTTCTTTCATCGATTGAATCTCAATTGACTCACTTTGATTATCGTTGTGGATGTTACTTTCATTGTGTTGTTCATTGTGTATGTCAAGTCCTTGCTGGTTGGATGTTAAGGAAATGTTTATGTATATATTTATGGGTCCCACATGAGGTTCTCACGGCACTGTAATATGCCATGAATATCTTAGAGTGATACAGAATATGGTATCAGAGCTTAGGTTTATGGATACCTAGGTTGTCGATTTTTTGGGTCAAGTTAGGTCGTCATTTATATACAGTATCGCTATAATAGCATCATCTTAGTACGAGCGACAGTCATAGGTTCTCTTATCTCTCTTTTACTTCCCTAACTTTGCCCTTAGAATTTTTATTTCGAGAACCCGTCATCTCGACAGTGTATATTCTGAATTGTACTCACATGTCATCTTCTTCCTCATAATGTCTGCTATTAGAGGACGCGTGTGCAGTTGTAGATGTAGTCTTAAACATGGCGAAGTTGGTGGTGCGATCATGTCCTTCAGATCTGATGCTGGTTCTGTAACACCCTCAAGATATTCGAGGTATATTACAGCGCCGTGAATCCCTATATGGGACCCACCAGGCTGAACAGCATCATACTCATCGACTCACATAAACGACAGAACAATACCATGTCATAAAGACGCAAAACAGAATAACCCACCCGGTTCAACCGGTCAATATAACATCATCATCCAACACAACATAATAAGCAACAATACAATCCGAACGAACAAGAACCCTTAAGTACTCGAGTACAATTATTAGTTCAAAAACCACAAAAGATGAAAAGGTAAAAGACACTAAAACGTCACTCGTGCACAATCATCACGCACGGCCATCATCCGTAATCTTGGTCCAGCCCATTGCCTCGATGAACCTGACCTGAAATTCATAAAACGAATTTCCCCAAAACGGGTCCCCAGAGGGGTTAGCAATTACGCTAGTACAAGTAACCAGATGAACAACTTACATCTTACACATATAGTAAATGCATGCAATAAAGAAAACCGTTCGAAACACTCATTTCCGGAAATGCCAATATCAAATCACATTTGTAAAATTCACCACAATTAACCGTTGATCCACACCTCCGTGGACCCCTACCGAGACCCCATCGGATCTAACCCGTAGTGGTTAAAAGCAAAGCTCGTCGATCCACACCTCCGTGGACCCCTACCGAGACCCCGTCGGATCTAACCCGTAGTGAGCATACACACACACACCATTTCTCATACAATACTACTATGTCAAGATTGTAAGTTCATAAGGATACTTGCCTCGATTAAATAGACGATGACATGAACGGAACGGAAGAATCAAGCACAACCGCGAGGAACCGACGAAAATGAACCTAACGATTCGAATAGCACAATCACAACCACTTCTAAACGATTATGGAAATGGAATACACCCGGAAACCCGCCTACGATTCATGTATATTCATACAAAAATAACAACGAGGGCGGACCACAACCAAACCCTATCGATTTCGCAAAACCGTGAAAATATACCATGAATCCGTAGGAAAACTAATTATATCAACAAGATTAATCATATTCATCATGAATCCACCAACAAAACGGAACGAATCGGAAGGAAATCCCAAAACCCCCAAATTATCCAAAAGTAGGGTTCTAAGAGATTTACCGTGGATTAGGACGAAAGATTCGTGTTGTTGTTGATATAATACTCCAAGAACTCAAGAAGGATGTTGGATGAGATGATTGGAGGAAGAAATCGCCAAGAGAATCGCTTCGGGATCGCCTTCGCCGCGGAGAGAGGAAGAAATGAGATTTTGTGATTATCTCGGTCAACTCCCTGGTTTATATAGCCAGGGAGTGTTAGCGCACGCTAAAACCTCAAGGTTAGCGTGCGCTAACGGGATAAGATTACAAACCCTACCGTTAGCGTCCCAGTCCAGTAGCCAGGTTTTTGGCCGTTAGCGTGCGCTACCATACATGCGTAGCGTGCGCTAATAACCTCTCGGTAGCGCGCGCTATCGACCAATAGCGTGCGCTACCTGAACATCAGCCGAGTCCAGTAGCCAAATGCCCAAAACTCACCTGACCCGTTAGCGTGCGCTACCATACAAGCGTAGCGTGCGCTAACTAGCATCTGATTGAGTTCAGTAGTAAACTGCCCAGTACTGGACAGTCACACTAGCGCGCGCTACTGAACAACTTAACGTGCGCTAGTCTCCCGACATTAGCGTGCGCTAGACAAGATAGCGTGCGCTAATCCGATAGTCCAGAGGCCTGGGAGTTGAACTGCCACCCCCAGGGTTCACTCGCTAGCGCGCGCTACGAAGTAAACGTAGCGTGCGCTATAAAGGAACTTCTAGCGCGCGCTATGCAGAAAAATTAGCGGGCGCTAGGTACAGAACATAAACGGTCCACTACACCAGAATACGAACGAAACATCAAACGGAACACCTCAAAACGCATCATAGCATAGAATGAATCCACGGCAACCCCGAAACGGCGGTTCCGCACAACAATTACGAGAATCAGATGAAAAGATGACGGAAAAGTTACACTGAAGGATACACGAGGGTCACTACAATTGAGAATTACACCGGAAATACAATTACAAGGGAAAGAAAAATGCGGATATTACATTCTACCCCTCTAAAAATAAGTTTCGTCCCGAAACTTAAGAAACAAACAACTCGGGGTACCTAGCACGCATGCTATCCTCGGTTTCCCAAGTTGCCTCCTCGACACCGTGTCTCGACCACTGCACCTTGACCAAAGGTATGGTCTTATGCCTCAATCGTTTCTCACGATGCTCCAAAATCTTCAAAGGGCGCTCTTCAAAAGTAACATCCTCGGCGACATCAATCTCACCATAATCGATGATATGACTATGATCCGGGACATATTTCCTCAACTGGGAAACATGGAAAACGCTATGAACATGACTCAAGGCCGGAGGTAACGCCAAACGGTATGCCAACCCATCTACTCGCTCGAGGATCTCAAAGGGGCCGATAAATCTCGGACTCAACTTCCCTTTCTTCCCGAAACGAAAAACTCCCTTCGTCGGAGACACCTTTAGCAAAACCTGGTCTCCCACCTCGAATTCCAAAGGTCGACGACGGACGTCGGCATACGACTTCTGTCGACTCTGGGCAGTCAACATCTGTTCCCGAATTACTTCTATCTTCCGCCTCGTCTCTAAAACGACATCCGGCTCGGTCCCGACCAAATCGGACGCCTCATTCCAGCAAATAGGTGATCGACATCGCCGCCCATAAAGTGCCTCATACGGTGCCATCCGAATCGACGCGTGCCAACTGTTGTTGTACGTGAATTCGATCAGCGGCAAATGTTCCTCCCAGCCACTACTCCAATCGAGAGCACAGGCACGCAACAAGTCCTCGAACGTCTGGATAGTGCGTTCCGATTGTCCATCTGACTGGGGATGAAAAGAGGTACTCAAATGTAAATGGGTACCCAACGCCTTATGCACCGCCTGCCAGAAGTGCGATACAAAACGTCCGTCACGATCCGAAACAATAGACTTCGGAGTACCGTGAAGTCTCACAATCTGCGCGATAAACACACGAGCTAACTTCTCCGGGCCCCAAGTGTCCTTGATGCCCAGAAAATGTGCCGACTTGGTCAGGCGATCAACAATCACCCATACCATATTCATGCCCGACCTCGATCTCGGCAAACTCGTAACGAAATCCATCGATATATCTTCCCATTTCCATTCCGAACGGAAGTGATCGCAATAACTTGACGGTCGGCGATGCTCGATTTTGACTCGCCGACAAGTCAAACATCTCGCTACAAACTGTGCGACCTCATCCTTCATATCATTCCACCAGAAATTTCTTCTCAGGTCCTTGTACATCTTACTTGAACCAGGATGAACGGAATAAGGTGTAGCATGGGCCTCCCGTAAAATACTCTGTCTCAACTCTGAGTCGTTCGGCACACAAAGCCGACTATGGAATCTCAAAACACCATCCTCGTGAATCACAAATCCAGGAGACTTTCCTTTAAGAACGTTCTCTCGGATTTGAGTAATCATCGGATCCTCTAACTGCTTCAGCTTAATTTCATCGATCAAAGACGACGAAATCTCTAAAGCACGAAGTTGCCCAACGGCTCCAGGCAACAAAACTTCAACATCTAACTCAATCAAAGCCCCGCCGAAGCTCAGACTGAGACGTAAGGATCTCAAGCATTCGTAACGCAACCGGTTTCCGACTCAAGGCGTCGGCCACGACGTTCGCCTTGCCCGGATGATAAAGGATTTCGAGGTCATAATCCTTAATCAACTCTAACCAAAACGACTGCCGCTAACTCCAAATCATGAGTAGGGTAGTTCAACTCATACGGCCTCAACTGTCTCGACGCATAGACAATGGTCTTGCCGTGCTGCATCAATACGCACCCAAGACCCTGACCCGAAGCATCGCTATAAACGGCAAAACCCTCGTTGCCACATGGCAACGCCAAAACCGGGGCTGAAGTCAAATGCTTCTTCAGTTCCTCAAAACTCGACTGCCTCTCGTCATTCCAGACGAACTTCTCGGATTTCTGGAGCAACTGCGTAAGTGGCCGAGCCGCCGAGAAACCTCGGCGAACCTACGGTAGTAGCCACCAAACCCAAGAAACTACGGAGCTCCTTCACATTCTTGGCGGTGCCCAATCCAACACGGCCTCAATCTTCTCGGATCCACACGAACCCCCTACCAAATCACGTGACCTAAAAACATCACTTCCTTCAAATTAACTCACATTTCGAGAACTTTGCATAGAGTTGCTCGGTCCTCAAAATGTCTAATACTACCCGCAAATGATGGGCATGCTCTTCCTCATTCCTCGAATAAATAAGAATATCGTCAATAAAGACGACGACGTACTTATCCAAATACTCAATAAAAACTTTGTTCATCAACTGCATGAACACCGCCGGTGCATTAGTTAACCCGAAAGGCATGACTACGAACTCATAGTGTCCGTACCTCGTCCGAAAGGCTGTTTTCGGCACATCGGACTCTCTCACCCGGAGCTGATAGTACCCCGATTTCAAATCAATTTTCGAGAATACCGCAGCTCCCTGCAACTGATCGAACAAGTCATCAATTCTTGGCAAAGGATACTTGTTCTTGATGGTCACCTTGTTTAGTTCGTGATAGTCGATACACAAACGTAGTGAACCATCCTTCTTCCGCACAAACAGGACCGGTGCGCCCCAAGGCGAGGCGCTCGGTCGAACATACCCCGACTCAAGAAGCTCACTCAACTGCTTCTTCAACTCTGCCATCTCTGAAGGTGCCATGCGATAGGGCGCCTGAATAGAGCGCGCCCGCTCTAACTCTATAGCAAACTCAACCTCACGATCCGGTGGCAATCCCGATAACTCGTCAGAAATACATCAGAAACTCATTAACGACTGGAATCGACGAAAGCTCGACTCCACCATCCTCCGCCTTCAAGGCATAGCACCAATAACCAGTACACCCCTTTCGCAGAGACTCATCGCCTTCAAGGCATTAATGATGAATTTCTGATTTCCCCTCCTTCGCCCCGCGAAGGAGTGCTCGGTGCCATCCTCGGCTAACATGGTGATGATCCTCGTGCGGTAGTTCATGATTGCGCCATGCCGCTCGAGCCAATCATCCCCGAGAATCAAATCCTCACCCTCAATATCCACAACAATAAGATTAGAGGGCCAAGTCCTCTCACAAATAAGTACAGAACAGTCTCGAACCTCCTGATCACCAACGATCCTATCACCGCTAGGAAGCTTAACGATGAAGGGTTCACAAGGCATCAAACAGTCGAGACTCAAACGGCGTACACAATCCAAAGATATGAACGAATGCGTAGCACCAGAATCGAAAAGCACACTGACAGGATGAGAAAGAATATAAACGGTACCTGTCGCCACGGTAGCCGCTGGATCATCGGCTTTCCGCATCTCATAGACATGCGGGTGGGCTGAGCCGACACTGGAAGCTCCCCCCTTAGAGGGCTGACCCCGACCTCTCCCCCGACTAGCACTCGGCGGGGATTGAGGAGCAAACGATCCCTGATTCACACTTGGTTCCCTAGGCGCTGGAATGGAAGCCCGGGCACCAAGAATTTTCTCCCTCTCAGCACAGAAAGCAGCCTTGTGGCCCGGCTGGCCACACTGATTACACGTCAGCAAAGGGCTCAAACAAGTACGACTGATGTGGCCTGTACGACCACAATTGAAACACTTCACATCACGAAAAGGAGCACTGGTAGTTCCACGAGGAACCCCAGTGGAACGAGCTGGACCACCACCGGCGGGGAAGTTAGCAGATTGGGATCTCTGCTGACCCCCACTCTTGTGGCCCGAAAAGTTCCCAGCGGACTTCTGCTTCTTACTCTCGCGGGCCGCCTCACTCGCCGTCACAGACATATCATAAGCAAGGGCCCTGCTCTGGTAATCTTTCAATGTAGTGCATACGAGCCCCGACATATAGTCCCGAATCGGCAACTTCATCCGTCTGGAGAAATGGAAAATTTTGTCACTCTCCTCGACAACTTGGGTCTTCACATAACCCAACTCCTTGTTAAAATCAGCAATAGCTTTAGCTAAGGGTATATCCCGCGGTTGAGCATCATAAAAGCATGTACCCGAGCCTGTCCGATCGCCACGGCAATATTCAGTCTCCATCAACTCTTGAAACTCAGCCCACGAAGCAGCATGGTCTTTGGGCCCAACGGCCTCCCACCAGTCCGTAGCGTCCCCTGTGAGAAAGTATTGAGCAATAGGGACTTTACGGTCCTCGGGACAGTTAGTGGCAACGAAGACCTTAGATATCTCCTTGATCCACCCTTCCCAGCCAATCGGGTCTGAAGCTCCCGAAAACTGAGGAGGATGCATCTTGATGACATCTTGGAGCCAACGGTCCGCTCCGCCCCGATTAGCATGGGCCTGATCCGGGTTCTGAACCGCCTGAGCTATTGCCGCCATTTGGTTCACCATTTGTTGCATAACGGCCGCAATACCAAGATCGGCACGCTCCTGAGAAGAAGCATGGCTATGACGGTCGCTGCATCGCTGGCCTCAAGATCCGTGGACGTGGCCGCCACCGCCGCCCCACGCCCCGGCCGCGTCACGACCACGACCGCGACCACGACCTCTTCCAAAGATCCATACCTGAGTTAAATAAGTAGCAAAAGCCATACGAGGATCAGTACAATAAAAGAACAATCACAAGTCGAGAATCAAGGGTACGATACAAGGAATTAATGAACAGAGGAAGGAAAACTTACGGACACTGGTAGTACCGGAATCATGGCAGCGTGACGATGATGTGCAAAACAAAACACCACAAGACCCAATAAACCGACAAGCCTAGGTATCCATAAACCTAGAGCTCGATACCATTTTCTCGTAACACCCTCAAGATATTCGAGGTATATTACGCCGCCGTGAATCCCTATATGGGACCCACCAGCCGAACAAAGATCATACTCATCGACTCACATAAACGATGAACAATACCATGTCATAAAGACGCAAAACAGAATAACCCACCCGGTTCAACCTGGCCAATATAACATCATCATCCAACACAACATAATAAGCAACAATACAATCCGAACGAACAAGAACCCTTAAGTACTCGAGTACAACTATTAGTTCAAAACCACAAAAGATGAAAAGGTAAAAGACACTAAAACGTCACTCGTGCACAATCATCACGCACGGCCATCATCCGTAATCTTGGTCCCGCCATTGCCTCGATGAACCCGACTCAAATTCATAAAACGAATTTCCCCAAAACGGGTCCCGGAGGGGTTAGCAATTACGCTAGTACAAGTAACCAGATGAACAACTTACATCTTACACATATAGTAAATGCATGCAATAAAGAAAACCGTTCAAACACTCATTTCCGGAAATGCCAATATCAAATCACATTTGTAAAATTCACCACAATTAACCGTCGATCCACACCTCCGTGGACCCCTACCGAGACCCCGTCGGATCTAACCCGTAGTGGTTAAAAGCAAAGCTCGTCGATCCACACCTCCGTGGACCCCTACCGAGACCCCGTCGGATCTAACCCGTAGTGAGCATACACACATACACCATTTCTCATACAATACTACTATGTCAAGATTGTAAGTTCATAAGGATGCTTGCCTCGATTAAATAGACGATGACACGAACGGAACGGAAGAATCAAGCACAACCGCGAGGAACCGACGAAAATGAACCTAACGATTCGAATAGCACAATCACAACCACTACTAAACGATTATGGAAATGGAATACACCCGGAAACCCGCCTACGATTCATGTATATTCATACAAAAATAACAACGAGGGCGGACCACAACCAAACCCTCTCGATTTCGCAAAACCGTAAAAATATACCATGAATCCGTAGGAAAACTAATTATATCAACAAGATTAATCATATTCATCATGAATCCACCAACAAAACGGAACGAATCGGAAGGAAATCCCAAAACCCCCAAATTATCCAAAAGTAGGGTTCTAAGAGATTTACCGTGGATTAGGATGAAAGATTCGTGTTGTTGTTGATATAATACTCCAAGAACTCAAGAAGGATGTTGGATGAGATGATTGGAGGAAGAAATCGCCAAGAGAATCGCTTCGGGATCGCCTTCGCCGCGGAGAGAGGAAGAAATGAGATTTTGTGATTATCTCGGTCAACTCCCTGGTTTATATAGCCAGGGAGTGTTAGCGCACGCTAAAACCTCAAGGTTAGCGTGCCCTAACGGGATAAGATTACAAACCCTACCGTTAGCGTCCCAGTCCAGTAGCCAGGTTTTTGGCCGTTAGCGTGCGCTACCATACAAGCGCAGCGTGCGCTAATAACCTCTCGGTAGCGCGCGCTATCGACCAATAGCGTGCGCTACCTGAACATCATCCGAGTCCAGTAGCCAAATGCCCAAAACTCACCTGACCCGTTAGCGTGCGCTACCATACAAGCGTAGCGTGCGCTAACTAGCGTCTGATTGAGTTCGAGTAAACCGCCCGATCGACAAATACACTAGCGCGCCATCGAACAACTTAACGCGGCGCTAGTCTCCCGACATTAGCGTCGCTAGACAAGATAGCGTGCGCTAATCCGATAGTCCGAGGCACAGGAGTTGAACCGCCACCCCGGGGTTCACTCGCTAGCGCGGCCATTTAAGTAAACGTAGCGTGCGCTACAAAGGAACTTCTAGCGTGCGCTATGCAGAAAAATTAGCGTGCGCTAGGTACAGAACATAAACGGTCCACTACACCAAAATACGAACGAAACATCAAACGGAACACCTCAAAACGCATCATAGCATAGAATGAATCCACGGCAACCCCGAAACGGCGGTTCCGCACAACAATTACGAGAATCAGATGAAAAGATGACGGAAAAGTTACACTGAAGGATACACGAGGGTCACTACAATCGAGAATTACACCGGAAATACAATTACAAGGGAAAGAAAAATGCGGATATTACAGGTTCTACTACCCCTACCTTGTCGAACTCAGTTCATCTGAGTACCGATGGTCATCAGGAGCAGTCAGCCGGTCAAGGCAACTCTACAGGGAACAATACGAATTTTGCCGTTGCTAACATTCTGCAACAAGTGGCCAACCAGATGGCCCTCTTGGCTCAAGCTGTACAACAGAATGATACAGACCCGACAGCTAATACGGGTGTAGAAAATGGCTCTAGGATGTAGTCCTTATGCATCCTCCATAGTTCATTGATGCTACTAATCCAGTCAGTTGGGAGAGCTAGCTTTTCGAGTTAGAGAAGGTTTTTAGGTAGTTGGTTGTCCTGAAGCTAGAAGAGTGCCCATTGCTCTGTACTTTCTCGTGAAGCAGGCCACAATTTGGTGACAAGCAGTTAAACGTCAAGATCACATTGTTTCGTGGAATGAATTTAAGAATCTGATTGAGGCTGAGTATTGTCCCTAGCTAGTGTAGCAGAGCCGAATCTGGGCCTTTTTTTGAGGTCAAAATGCAGGATATACCAGTCGCAGAAGCAATAGTTGAGTACAACCAGTTGCTAATTTATGTGAAGAATCAAGTGCGAGAGGAGCATGATAAGATCCGCCATTTTGATATGTGGATGAAAGCAGTTGTCCGACGCTACATGGCCATGTTTGATTATAATACTATGTGGGAGTACCAAGATAAGACGATAGCCTATGATTTGCTGAGTTCAGTAACTGAGACGGCTACCGAATCGAAGAAGCAGAAATCACCTGTTAACTTTTCTAGCAGTAAAGGTGGTAAGTTCCAAATGTCCCAATCTGTTAATCATTATAGGGAAGCAGTCCCATTCATTTAGGTGAGGGAAGAGCTTTTGGTCTACTCTTGGCGCCTCTAACTCGCCGATGAGATGCTTTAACTGCAATCGCACTGGCCACATCAATCTCGGGTGTAGTCTCCCCCTTGAGATGTAACACTTGCAGCCAGTGGGGCATAGAGAGATCTACTGTATCGTGGGCGGTGAAGTGTTTAGGACTCGGGCTTCTGATCCCGCAGCTAAGGAACCGAGTGTGAATCAGAAGTCGCCTACTAATCCGTCTCAACAGATTTCTGGTCGAGGTTGTGGATAGAATCAGTCCGTTAGAAGGGGTGCTTCTGGGCCTAGTTCGACACATCCGTACATTTATGAGATGCGTCGAGCAGGTGCTGCAGACAAGATGATGGCTATATGATGCAGCAAAAATTACAAGAAAACAACTGCGCTCCAACAGATCAGCCGTCCTTGAAACACAGCCTTCTAAAAACCCTAGATTCAACCGATCTAAGAATTTCAAGAAAATTTAGAGAAAATTTCTATTCATTGAACTTCTGAAATAAAGTCCTTACACGCATATATATACCCTAGGGAAGCTAGGGTTAAACTTACGAAATTTAATAACAAGTAAACAAGCTCTTAGAAAATTGCAATTAAGTCCCTAAAAACAGAAAAGCGCAAAATCGAAGGCCTAAACGTAGTTTTTGGCCAAAAAGCGACAGACCTCACTGCATAGTTGTGACTCTTATTCAGTGGGTCGATTCTGATAAGAAAAGGCCGAGATTTTCCTAAAATTCACCCACAAATATTTTCCATATATTTCAAAGACGACCCTTTTCCAAATAACGAATTGCAATCTCATCCACATCACTATATGTACTGTTCACATTCTTTTTTTGCCTGTTAGAGTGTTTTTTGATTCCAGTACTACGCAATCATTCATCTCATTGGATTTTGTGTGTCATTTGGGCATTGATTGCATGTTTTCTTGTGACCCTTTTGTTGTTAGATTGCCTAGAGAGGATAGAATCAGGGGTAATTAGGAGGTTAGAGACCATCCAGTTAGGATAGCGGAGAGAGATTGGCATTTAAACCTGATAATGGTAGATATCGAGGGTGAGGATTTAATCCTCGGTGATGACTGACTTGACAGGCATGGAGCAATCATGAACTATCGCACTAAGGTCATTACTATGATGGACG
The DNA here is from genome assembly GCA_033398695.1 of Orobanche coerulescens. Taxonomy (NCBI): domain Eukaryota; kingdom Viridiplantae; phylum Streptophyta; class Magnoliopsida; order Lamiales; family Orobanchaceae; genus Orobanche; species Orobanche coerulescens. Next base: position 66,131,156 of record CM065811.1, on the reverse strand, counting down.
AGGATGGTCCGAGCATTCCTTATTATTTTCATCGTCGCTGTACTATTTCGTGGCACCAGCGAGTGTCATTAGAAGCCTTACTGAAACTGATAATGACTTTATATGGATGAAAGAAAATGAAAAAAAAAATATGATTAATTTGGTGCTAGAGATTAGAATGTGGTGCTAAAGGTTAAAAAATATTCAATATAGTTCTTGTTTGTAAATAGTGGTGGAGGTGGATTAGAGCAAATAAGAGAGAGAGGGAAAAAAAGAGTAAATATGTATGTTGGAATTTGAACCATCATATTTTTTCTATGTTTTATAGCTAAATGATGGTTGTTCTAGTAAATGCTCTTGAATAATTGAAAAAACTAGACAAAAGACCTTATAATTTGAACTATTTCAACCTCTTAAAGAAGGACTTATAACAAGGACTAGGAGAGCCATAATAACTTATTGTCTTCATTATAAGATTGTTACATATATCTTATGCTAATCGTATTTTATTATCTCAATTGAGTTTTCATGCTTGTAACTTGATTATCGTGTGTGTGGTCCAAAAAGTTTATATTATGTCGATAATTATTTAATACCTTATTAAATAATAAATCATAATTGGCCTCTAGCAGAAATTATGATTACTTAAATAATATGAGTTTGTAGTCCATTAAATCCATTTAATGTGTAAAATCTCTTTAACCATTTAATGTGTAAAATCTCTCTGTCGTGTGATATCATATTTAAACTTAGTCATGTCAATGTCATACTTGCTTATGTTCAAATGCTTTCTCGATCTCAAGAAGACTGATTGAATCAAATGATTCTACATTTGAACATGGTCATGCATTTCATACAATCCTAGTTATCCAAGGATCCAACAGATATCTCTCCCACAAAATAAAGGGATAAGTTCGCAACTTAATTATTCACTACCCTCTACATGACTCCCTAATCCAGACCCCTAATCTTTATAATTATCTTTTACACATTATGTTTGATTATGTCAAGGCATGGTGATTATCATGTATGACACTATGATAATCCCAGGTTCAATGATTTAATGACATACTATTATGTTGAAATTTACTTATAATATTTCCATGCAGTGATATCAATGCGGATAAATTGTAGTATTGTGTTCTCTACTGATGCCCTTAAGTTTGGTCGTACCATAAGCGTTATCATATCATGATTATCCCTCAAACTTATACTCCCTTATCCCACTATAAGTTTCTCGGTTGATTTTTTTGTCAATTTTTCTTTTAATTTTGACCATATATTTATGGAAAAAATATATTTCACTATGATGTGACATTATAGAAATAGATTTCATGAAACAGTTTTTTAGAATATATAATTTTATAATATTTATAATTATAAAAATACATATAATCATGATCAAAGTATTATCAATTTGACAAGAAAAAATTCGATGGGAAACTTGGATAAAGTATTGGTCTTTTAACCACCGAGTCTCCACTCATGATTAGGGACATTCAAATAACTAATATTCCTGAATAATTATTATTCAAATTAGTATAACGTTAAAATATACACATCATAGCAACTAATGAGAAATAGATTTTATTGAATAATCAATAAAATAACATGATTACCACAAACAAAGGTCCATCCCATGGTCCATATGTCCACTTTGACTTTTATTGGTCAAAAGTTATAAACTTTGACCAAACTTTAACCATAAATTACAATCAATATATAGAAAAATTATAATAATATAAATACTTATTTGATTTGTTTCTAAATATTATTTTTTTATAATTTTTGATAATTAAATTTATTAATAATCAAAGATGCATTTAGATAGATCGATCAAAATTTAAAAAAAAAAAAAAAGCATATTTTTAATGAACGCTGAAAGTATATCCTATTATGACCAGGGCTTTAAGTACGACAGTGAAAAAGACTACTGACTCGATCCAAAATTCCTTTATTTAAAGTTGGTAAGGATAATGTAACGACACTATGGTTGTGGGGGAAGCATCGAAAAGTAACACGTTTGTAACAAGATCAAACATGAGATGAAACGGTTTTTCTTCTTTTGTTTATTTGATTCACGAATAGTGTATAAAAGCACGTGCTCCACCAAAACTCGAGTATTGCAGCTTTAGATGCATGAATCGAAAAACACAGTTCGTCACCTCTTCATGCAACACAATTCAATATAGGATCTCCAAAATGCTGTGGATTTCCTAAACAAAGACATAATTGGGGACATTCTGAATAATGTTAAGCCAAAGTAGAATCACGATAATCTAATGTCCGTTTCTCACCAACTTGAAACTGTTCAGTTTCCCTAAGAAAAAACAGGAGCTACAAATAAAAAAGTAAGATAAAAATGGGGAACGACAAAAAAAAGTTTCCTGCTCTCAGGCAGGAAATTAGTACAGTATCATTCTAGCACCACCCTACAGTTCGTCCTGCAGAAAATTAACAGAAGGAAAACAAGTGCAAATCCGTGAGAAGAGAGCCAACTGGAATGCACAGAAGACATATTCAATACAAACAAACGAATCAATTTCTTACATGGGCTGCAGAGTCTTCTTCAGAGTCGGATTTGGTATCATCATCAGCACCTTCTGCATCATCATCTCCATCCTCAGTCTGCTAAACAAAATATGAGTATCCCGATTAGGACATTCTTTATTATGACAACATATTTTGAGCAAAGAGCTTAGAGCTTACGTCAGAGTCAACCGGATCTTCCTTTGATTCCTGAAAAGAGAGAATTGTTATTTAGTAGGCAGCAGTTGGGCATGTGGTGAAATATAAGAGAAGGTTCATTCAAAGTTATGATACCTCCTCTTCTCTCTTCTTTTCCGCCTCATCAAAAGCAGCCTTCTCAGCCTGAAATATCAAAATGAATATCATTCAGTTAACAGTTACAAGTTTGACACAATTCCTCCCTTTGTATAAGGAAAAGTGTCAGTTGGGAAATGTGGAAGGTGCATAGATTCTTTTGTAAAATAAATGAAGCCATACATCCTTTTGTTTGCCCCATGTCTCTTCGGCTAGCTTCTTAGCATATTCAGGGTCATCAGATACCAAGACATTGTCAAACAAGGTTCCTGATTTCACCTGCAATATTTGAGTATTTGTTCAGTCAACAAATGCAAAGTTTTTTTTTTTTTTTTTTTTGGGTTATATAAAATTCCAAAAATATGGTGTAGGAGACTAGGCCAGATCCCATGGCTGTCTATTGAAAAAGAAGATTGTCTTTTAGGAGGTATATCAGTGTGAGACTAACAAGAAATTCAAGATATCATTAATAAGATCTACATAAAACCAGAAACGGCACAAAAGGGATTTATTACCTGCCACAACTCAATCCCTACATACTTCAACTTAGGGAAAACGTAGAGATCAGGATCATCCTTGAAGTCTGCAGTGATGCGATGATTCATATTAGCGGATTTAAGAATAATCTATGAGTAGAGTGATTATCTCAAGTGCTAATTAGAGGTTAACGTACCTGGGTTGTCAATCATGGGTGCCTTCCACTTGCCCTTGTAGTTGGGGTTCTTAATTTTCTGTAAATGGAAAAGGATTTTAGCTATAATTAAAGGGGTCCATTCAAATTGACATACCAACAAAATTAAACAGGAATTCCACAAACCTTTGCCTTCCATGGGCCCTTGTAATCGGGGTTGGGAACGGTTGGAGAAGTCCACTGGCCATCCTCTTCCTCATCCCAATCCTCAGGCTGCAAATGGAATGCGTTTTTACATTATAACATTAATTACAAGACTTAAATGCATAGGTACTTATGATCAGAAATCAGATATGTTACTTAGTTACCTTTTTGGCATCAGCATCTGGAATCTCCTTCTGGATGTCGTCATAACCCTGTTGAGGAAAACAAATATTTGAGTTTCCAAATCAGATCAACGCCATGGGACTACCTTACAGCATAAAAATTAAAGGCTGCATACCTCTGGCTTCTTGTCCTCAGGATCCGCAATGAATTCTTTATCGTCCCAATCCTCGGGCTGTCATTTATTGATGCAGAGGAATATGAGTGAATCAATTATTCGACAAATATAATTTGAAATAAATATAACAAATAAGTAGACCAGTAAACCTTTTTGGCTTCAGGGTCCTTGATCTTCTTTGGAGGGAGAATATCCCAGTCAGAGTATAAGCTACCAGTCTGCTTCTCCACATTGTCAATCAGAATGCTGTAAGTAGCATCCGGGCGGAGAATGAAAGTATAAACATGGCTCAATTGGTCAGTCTCGCATGGAACTTCCTTCTTGATCAAGTGGTTAGTCCCAGTGTGGGTCAGAATAGCATGGACCTTTTTGGTGCTGTAGCCACAGATGTCGGGCCCAAACATGATACTGCACAAAACCAAAAAAAAAAAAAAAAAAAAAAACAATGGGCATTTCATGGGTGTAAAAACTAAATAACAAAAAAGAAATTCAGTAAATGGAAGAATGACGAGTGAAGAATGATTGAACCTGTATGGGGTGTCACCACCAAATTTTTTCTGGTCAACTTCACCACTGAGTAACTTCATGTATCCACCACCGCAGTCGAGCTTCTGCTCATGCTTGACAGAAAATTGGAAAACTAAGGTCTTATCTTTATTGCTGAATTCAGGGAATTCAGCTGAGATGGCATAGAACCTATAATCTTCACTGGTCTGTATACCTATAGCAAGTTACATGAAGATATTCAACACTTACGACTGTGTAATTATTGATACATAACGAAATCTTGTGCAGATCTGCACATGACAAAATTACCTTTGTCGTTTGGGTCTCCATTCCACTTTCCAGAGGTGTAATTCCACTCACCAGCCAAGTTCTCATCTTTCTTCCACTCAGATTTGACCCACCGACTCTCCCACCCCGCTTTAGAATTCATCATCATACAATATTATGAGTACAAATCCATCAATATGAACAGCAATAAATTTATCACTTGCATAAATGGCAAAAAAAAAAGCTGTTATTATTTCTTAAACTGTCACTATTAAGAGGAGTGTCATTCTACACAAGAACAATATAGCAGTGTTCCAACATTGCAAATAATATTACATCAAAAACTGTGTAAATACTTTATGCTCTTGCCGTCTATTTAGACTATCCCATATCAAAAGGTTTACATGAGAATTAAAATCACTACTCTCAAATAGAAACGATATCACGATAATTTTAACACAATTGTGAAATTCATACATAAACTTGTGTATTTACTGTAATGGTAGGGATAGAATCGTTCCGTCATTAAAACTTTATTTAGAGGTAGACTGCACCGTAATAGGTATTTTCACAATCAAACCACCAAAATGCTACACACAGAGCTACTACATAAGATTTCATCACAAAATGATAAATCATCCCAGATCCGTGCAGTTGATCTCAATATGATGCAAATTAAACCAAAATGCCATTATTCCTTCAATCCAAACATTCAGATCGACACAAAAAACAGAAGCCAAGCACATATATTCAAATATAAATCACTGAAACCAACAGTAACTCGAAATGAGGGGAAATGGAAACGGCAAGAACATTATTCACTGTAACAGAGAGAGTATAGAAAACCATACCATCAAAATGCTCCTCAAAGATCACTTTGGCAGAGGAGACCACGAGGAGGAGAGTTATAGCAATGGCTAGAGAGAGAGCATTCGGGTTTATTGTCCGCAATATTCTCAGTTGAATCGCCATGGCTGTTCGATCTTGAGACTGAAGCGAGTGAAGCATTGCGGTTTAGGGTTTATATAGCATGGATTTTTCTTCATAAATTGCATTTTTACTATGCCCTTACCAAGTATATTTAGTAAGTTGAGTATTATATTTACGATTAAAAATCAATCAATTTTTATTTTTTAATATTTACTATACCTTCATTACTAACATCATTTATTTTTTAATCTTTCATCAAATATTTATCATAATTAATTATACTAATTATTATTTAAATACAATAAATATACATATTCTCCCAACTTTGACATTCCTGTTTGACATGGAGATACAAAAACATAAACCAATAATAGATGGCCACGTAAGGTCTGGTTGTCACTGATTTCACGTGGTCAATCGATGTTGGGGTTAACACGATTTGGGAGCCCCTATGTGAGACGACACTTGGACGGCAAGAGAGGTATAACAAAATGTCCCTTCTACCCTTGGGTGGAAATCAACGTGGTGCAGTGCACTTCGTTGCGCAAGTGCAGTTAGCTCGACCCGGATGAACATGTAACACCCCCAATCCACTCAGGGATATTACACGCCGTACACCCTCTCCTCGAGGATCTACCAGGCTGGTAACAACATTTAACATCTCGACAATGCCTTCAAGGCTAAAATGACTCAGTAAACCGATTTGGTCTTTCAATAAAATATACAACTCGATTACAAACACATACCCACGCAGGGGTCAAAATACAATAAACTTCCCGCATAACGGGAAAAGATCTTGCGGCGGAAAAGAAAATACAACTAGACCAATACGACATCAACGGATCCTCGTGTGATTAGTGTCGTTCATCTTTCATCATCCTTCGCCGACTCCGTGTTATGCTCCAAAACCCGAATGCAAAAATAGACATCCACCCCCGAATACTGGGGTTAGCAAACTCCACTGTTTTGCTAGTGCAAGTATAAAATACGAAAACGAGCCATACATATCATACTCCACGAAACATGTTAATCATAAACATACTTCCCGAGGTGATTCACTTAATTAAACGATTAAATCGAAAGATGGGGTAAACCCGATAAACATCTTGTGAAAAACATTTTACGACCTCGGGAGTTTTGAATACATTGGGATTTAAAATCCTCGTGCCTTTCGAAACATTTAGGACACAAATAAAAGTCATTTTCCCAAAACATAAATTCGATAACAACAAGTGGGTCCACGACCCGATCATACCATAACAACTCTGTTTCCACAGATTATTCGCGTCCGTGCTAGCAAGCCACGGACCTCGGATGCTCCCGTAGAACAAACCCGAGTGAATAACCCACAGGAAACTATATCAAATCACATGTCATCAGAATCAGCTATCACGTGACTAAAAGCACATATACTTACATAATCAAACCACAACCATAAGTTATCCCGATCGTGCTAACAAGCCACGAACCCTGAGTCCCCGCAAGACATACCCGATGATAACCACACAAGTTATCTCGGCATCGGGCTAGCAAGCCCCGAACCTCGAGTCCCCGCAAGACATACCCAGATTGGATAACCCTACGGCCGCCCGACCCATACTAGCAAGTATGGATCCCAGAGATTCAACAATCCTACCCGGAGGCACATCACATACAATAAGCACACAACAATAACCGATTATCAAGACAAGCAACACTAAGCATCACAACCTCCTTTCAAAGGAGTAACGACTAACATCACATCATGTCGAATACCCACCGAACAAATATACAATTCAATGCACAATCCTCGGCAAACAATTATGGTCAATGCGATCATAACGTCTCTCAACGCATTTAAACTAACACACATATTCCGAGAACATATCCATTCACGAAGTATACGAATTATCGTTGAAAGACAATATTTATCGAGAACATACCGATCCTTTTTAACGTTCATTAAACATTGGATTTCGCATAAAATCATTTATCAATAATTATTCCTAAGAAATATGAAATGTATGGGCAAGATACTTGCCTCAAAATCGGTACGCAAGTATTCCGACGAACACGGCTCAACCGGAAAGCTTCGAAACGCCCGATGCTATCGAAAAGGAAGACGACAACGAACGGAAGGGTTCAACTCGGTTTCTTCGTAAGAAACTCGACCCTAACATCATATAATTAATAAATCAATGATCATACGATGAGGAATAATCGTAGAACGCCCGAAAACCCCTCTATAACATTTTACCGGACACCTTCAAGGCGTCGGTCAAGAACTCGACCCAAATAACGAATCGATACGATCCAACCATGGAATAACAAGGGAAATGATATAATACATCTAAATAATCATCAATCCATCATAATCCTAAGTTAAATCGGATTAATCGGACGAAAACAACCAAAATACCCAAATTCCCCAAAACTAGATTTCTAGGAAATCTGACCTGATTCGCTCGATCAAAGGATGTTATAGGACGGATGATTGATGATATGAACCTCTAAACTTCATGTATTCATTGTCCAACTACATCTCTAGAAGATTCACACACCCACATGACAGACGGAAGAGAAAGAAGGAGAAAATGGTCAAGAAAACCGTCCTCGTGCCTTAAATAGCCGATTGCCACGGGTTACGTACGTAATCGGCCATGGCTTACGACGTAATCGCCATGGCCGAACTCGCCTGGAAAATGCCGAACGCTACGCACGTTACGCCGTGGCCTTACGTACGACGAACCGCCTTACGTGCGTAATGGCCGATCATTACCGACGTTACTCGGCCAGTATCGCTCGCCCGGCCATGCCCGGCCATGACTCGGCCGACCAACTCCGACGGCCCGAACGACCCCGAAACCCGAACCTGAGTACGAATCGAAGATACGGTTACGAAGTACTCGAAAAGACGAATCCGAGCACTAATAGAACATACGATTCCGACTACCCGAAGGCTCGAAACTCGACAACGGAAAGTAATTACCCCAAACTTTGGGAAATTACGAAAATGGCCCAAAACGCCCGAAAATCACGATACGTGATCGAAACACCAAGCCAAAGCTCGCAACATGAATAATAACATTAAATGAACTTACGAGAAAGTCGAAACAACAGTTTGACGAGATTCGCAAGAATCGAACTCAAGTGCGGAAAAACCGCTAAAAAGCACGGAACTCAACAAAACGACACCGAAACGAACTCGGATGACAAAAAGTGCAGAATTAATCATTCTCAGAATGACGAAACGGTCATGAGCGAGTCGTCAAAACGGACTTCCGCCGAAAAAAAAGAAATTACCGGAAATCAAAATCACGGGTATTACATTCTACCCTCCTTAAAAGAAGTTTCGTCCCGAAACTTAAAATAAGTAGGAGAAGCAATATCCACGTCAGAAAACTCGACGAGATACCCAAAACCGAAAACTCGCGCCCGACAATGAAACATTGCAAGAAATGTAACGGAACATACGGCGTGAAAACACGCTCCACGACGACCAACACAACGCCACCGATAGAGAAATAATAAAACCAACAAGTGACAAGCGCCATCAAATGGATAATACAATCAAGTCAATTATCCGAACAATCACAAAACACAACGAACGAAAATCAATACGATTGACCAACCCAACGGTACATCAATCAAAACGCGAGCCAATCGCTGAACAAATACGGAATTCCACCGCTCAAGGGTTGGAAGATCGAAAACGAGACTAATTTCCCGAACTTAAGGGAATTAGGAAGGAGCCTGAACGCTCAACAATCACGAAACGAGAACAAAACCGAACAAACAAATGATCGAGACAACAAAAATCGAACAATCATGTCCGAAATACGAAGGATAATAAAATTCAAACAACAACCCCAAGGTTCACATCTCGACTCGAGACAATATATGATCCGGTGAAAACAACAGATGTGCATTCATATAAGATCAACAGTAAAGGTAATAGCAATAGAAAAGTCACAACTACAACCGAGTTATTCCGAAATAATACCACACTCGTTCGATCAACAAAAGCAAGGGGCAGGACAAGCTCAGAAATGTCAACGAACATAAACGAGTCGACAGAGTCGAAAATACAAAAGTTCAAGATCCAATCCACTGAATAAAAGAACTAGTAGAACTAAAGATGTTACTTCCGAACAAGGTTCACAAGAATCGAACCGAACTCGGAAAAGCCACAATAAAACCAGATCGACCCAAAACAGATCACACTGCTCGAACGATGAAACCAAATACGTAACAAGTTCGAAGGTATCAACGAACATGAGTGTATCGATAGACTGGAGAAAGAGAAAATATAGAAGCCAAAATAATACGGGTATTATATTCGACCTCTTCTAAAAGGAGTGTCGTCCGAAACTCACAACAACAAAATCAAGGAGACGACACAACAGTGCAATCAATGAAACACCCTTCAAAGGCCTCTCAAAGCCGATTCGATATCTCAGGTCAAGCGCGAACTCCGAAAGTCTCGGTAGCCGATTCGCAAAATCGAATTCGTGTCCTCGAGTCCACACTCGAAATGTGTTACCGACGAGAAGGACAAATTGCACGTACATTCCCCGGCACATCACGGTTGAAACACCTCGGCTCGGCATACCGAAAATACAAATGCTAGATACAATGGGGCATAACGTCAAAACAACATAGCGGAGATGCCAACTCGCCGCAACAAAGAATCATAACATATACCATATACGACGATTACCATCATAAAGTAATACACACACAAACACTACAAGAACGACGGTATCGTTCGCGACCTCAACGGCCCGAACGATAACCAGACATAATTACAACCATCATGAAACAATCACACATGTACACAAACGTACAAACTCAAGCTTCAATACCACACCCGTGCGACAACACGCAAATCACCACGAGGCGACAAACAAGAATACCACCACACCTCTCACAGAGGCCTAGTACAACAAATGCGTGGCAACGCCGACGTTCATGCCACCAATTCGATCACACCGGGGTTAACACCGTAACGAAAGTTCGAAAACCATACACGCATTTTCGGTCCGCAAACAGGAATGATAGGTTTTAAAAACAAAAACCACCTTTTGAAAACAGTTTGGAAACAACAGTTGATCTTGAGTATCATTTTACAAAAAGTAGTACAAACACCATTATCGAGACTTTGAAAGTCATTTTGCGTTTGAACAAAGATGAGGACACCTTTCTTTTAGTGAAAAACTTTCAAAAATATTCGACCCTTGGGTCTAAGCAACTGCATTTGAAAATATCTCAAAATATTTTTGGTCCTCAACCGGAAAATTTTTGAAATGTATTGCGGCATTAGAAAACACCTTGAAAACACCGCAAGAAAATAATTCGTTTTAAAAGTACGTCTCGAATTTTAATTTTCTAAGATACTCAAGGTTTTCAAAAATAATTCAATGGGCTAGAATGCCCAAAAATTTCAGGTAATTACAAGGAACAATATAGCACCGTGGGTCCCGCGCCGGAACCCACCAGGCTAAAAACCTTTTACAAAACCGTCAAAAAGCTGATGACGGTAATATTTCAAAAACTTACAAAAGCCATTTACAAAATACTAAATACCGTCATAAGAATTTCGCCAAAATGATCAAGGCCATAATGTTAAAAACCCGATTAAGGAAATTGGTTTTCGAAATAAAACTCAGTCGGTAAAATACCGAAAGCCATTACAAAAGAACTCACGCAGCGGATAAATGAAATTAAGTCAAACATGCACAAGACAGCAACACTACTCCTCATATGAACGAAAAATGGGAGTCAAATAATCACATATCACGAAATCAAAATCCATAAGAGGATTCCGTCAATTAACTCATAATCATAAAAATAGCTCGTGTCACACGAGGCACAACACAAAGAAGGGAGACTTACATCCACAGGTCGCACGAAGATGATGATTGCCCACGATACTAATCACGACCAACCAACTCAGACGACGCGTCGCGACACGACTCAGTCAGATAAAATCCGACGAGACAAAAACTCAATAGACACCATCGACCCGACACCTAGGTTTCCACAACCTAAGCTCGATACCATTTATGTAACACCCCAATCCACTCGGGGATATTACACGCCGTAGACCCTCTCCTCGAGGATCTACCAGCCAGTAACAACATTTAACATCTCGACAATGCCTTCAAGGCTAAAATGACTCGAGAAACCGATTTGGTCTTTCAATAAAATATACAACTCGATTACAAACACATACCCACGCAGGGGTCAAAATACAATAAACTCCGCATAAACGGGAAAAGATACTTGCGGGAAAAGAAAATACAATTAGACCAATACGACATCAACGGATCCTCGTGTGATTAGTGTCGTTCATCTTTCATCATCCTTCGTGCCGACCGTGTTATGCTCCAAAACCCGAATGCAAAATAGACATCCACCCCCGAATACTGGGGTTAGCAAACTCCACTGTTTTGCTAGTGCAAGTATAAAATACGAAAACGAGCCATACATATCATACTCCACGAAACATGTTAATCATAAACATACTTCCCGAGGTGATTCACTTAATTAAACGATTAAATCGAAAGATGGGGTAAACCCGATAAACATCTTGTGAAAAACATTTTACGACCTCGGGAGTTTTGAATACATTGGGATTTAAAATCCTCGGGCCTTTCAAAACATTTAGGGACACAAATTTCAAAAGTTATTTTCCCAAAACATAAATTCGATAACAACAAGTGGGGTCCACGACCCGATCATACCATAACAACTGTTTCCACAGTTATTCGCGTCCGTGCTAGCAAGCCACGGACCTCGATGCTCCCGTAGAACAAACCCGAGTGAATAACCCACAGGAAACTATATCAAATCACATGTCACCGTAATCGATCACGTGACTAAAAGCACATATACTTACATAATCAAACCACAACCATAAGTTATCCCAGATCGTGCTAACAAGCCACGAACCCTGAGTCCCCGCAAGACATACCCGATGATAACCACACAAGTTATCTCGGCATCGGGCTAGCAAGCCCCGAACCTCGAGTCCCCGCAAGACATACCCGTATTGGATAACCCTACGGTTTCCCGACCCATACTAGCAAGTATGGATCCCTGAGATTCAACAATCCTACCCGAGGCACATCACATACAATAAGCACACAACAATAACCGATTATCAAGACAAGCAACACTAAGCATCACAACCTCCTTTCAAAGGAGTAACGACTAACATCACATCATGTCGAATACCCACCGAACAAATATACAATTCAATGCACAATCCTCGGCAAACAATTATGGTCAATGCGATCATAACGTCTCTCAACGTATGAAACTAACACACATATTCCGAGAACATATCCATTCACGAAGTATACGAATTATCGTTGAAAGACAATATTTATCGAGAACATACCGATCCTTTTTAACGTTCATTAAACATCGATTTCGCATAAAATCATTTATCAATAATTATTCCTAAGAAATATGAAATGTATGGGCAAGATACTTGCCTCAAAATCGGTACGCAAGTATTCCGACGAACACGGCTCAACCGGAAAGCTTCGAAACGCCCGATGCTATCGAAAAGGAAGACGACAACGAACGGAAGGGTTCAACTCGGTTTCTTCGTAAGAAACTCGACCCTAACATCATATAATTAATAAATCAATGATCATACGATGAGGAATAATCGTAGAACGCCCGAAAACCCCTCTATAACATTTTAGGACACCTTCAAGGCGTCGGTCAAGAACTCGACCCAAATAACGAATCGATACGATCCAACCATGGAATAACAAGGAAATGATATAATACATCTAAATAATCATCAATCCATCATAATCCTAAGTTAAATCGGATTAATCGGACGAAAACAACCAAAATACCCAAATTCCCCAAAACTAGATTTCTAGGAAATCGACCGATTCGCTCGATCAAAGGATGTTATAGGACGGATGATTGATGATATGAACCTCAAAACTTCATGTATTCATTGTCCAACAACATCTCTAGAAGATTCACACACCCACAAACAGACGGAAGAGAAAGAAGGAGAAAATGGTCAAGAAAACCGTCCTCGGGCCTTAAATAAAGCCGTCGATCGGCCGTACGTTACGACGTAATCGCCATGGCTTACGACGAATCGCCATGGCCGAACTCTCTGCTGGAAAATTCCGAGCGTTACGCACGTTACGGCCAGGGCCTTACGACGTAACCGCCTTACGACGTAATGGCCGATCATTACCGCGACGTTACTCGGCGGTGCTCGCCCGGCCATGCCCGCCATGACTCGCCGGGACCAACTCCGACGGCCCGAACGACCAAACCCGAACTGAGTACGAATCAAGATACGGTTACGAAGTACTCGAAAAGACGAATCCGAGCACTAATAGAACATACGATTCCGACTACCCGAAGGCTCGAAACTCGACAACGGAAAGTAATTACCCCAAACTTTGGGAAATTACGAAAATGGCCCAAAACGCCCGAAAATCACGATACGTGATCGAAACACCAAGCCAAAGCTCGCAACATGAATAATAACATTAAATGAACTTACGAGAAAGTCGAAACAACAGTTTCGGACGAGATTCGCAAGAATCGAACTCAAGTGCGGAAAAACCGCTAAAAAGCACGGAACTCAACAAAACGACACCGAAACGAACTCGGATGACAAAAAGTGCAGAATTAATCATTCTCAGAATGACGAAACGGTCATGAGCGAGTCGTCAAAACGGACTTCCGCCGAAAAAAAAAGAAATTACCGGAAATCAAAATCACGGGTATTACAGAACATTCGTTTATGCTCGTTCTACAGGCCTTCTTAAATAAATAAATAAAATCCTGTTTCAGGAGAAAGTAAAAAGACTGTAAATAGAGTCAATCAATTGTATTCATAACACTGATAGAGGGGCCTTTATATAGGCATTACAATGAGAGTCCTTCCATACATAGGATTCCTAGATAAGGTAAGACATCTAATAGGATCCTACTACCTCTAGAAGGATCTAGAGCCTTCCATCTATGTATCTACAACCAGTATTAGGTAAGACACATCACGGGATTAATAGTTCCCGGAGCACTCCCCCTATGTCGAGCACTAATACAACAATGGTGCAGAAGATGTTGCCTTCGTAAAAACCTATTCCAAGCCAAAATAAAACCACATGGGAAAAATAAAGGCTTGATGAGGAAAAGATTGCAACGCACCAATATAACATGTCATGTATACTCCCCCTGATGTATACATAATGACTCACCCTGATGAGTACCTCAAATCATAGGAGTCAGATGCCAAGTTGCCCTCACAACTATACCAAGGAAAAACCCAGTGGAAAAAAATACCTCTTGGTCTAAGTTGAACAGAAGTACAACGCATCATTATATGGATGTTCTCATAGGTCGCCTCGTTAAAAACCCTACCAAGTGAAAACCCAATGGGAAAAAACAAACCTTGGTCTAAGGACAAAAAGAGCGCGACACATCCAAAGTGCAGAGTCGCTAAAGACTTATCCGAAAATCAAGTTTTCTAAAGTCTTGACCTCCATGCACTAAATCAGTCATAACTTCTTCGATTCAATAGGTATCAACGAAACTGTAAGAACTTATGAAAACCAGACACCCATAGCTTTTCATTCACATACAGTACGAAACCTAGATCGACATGAGCAGATCACATAGCTCTATCGAAGTTGACTCAGCAAATTACCGGACATATCCTGTCCTACTTTGCAATAATAGTCATATGTCACTCAATCATGATGGATGTGATCAAATGGTTGGTTTTCTTGGAAAGTAGACACAAGCCTTTCCAATGGTACCAATTTCACTATTTTTCAACAAGCGAGCTG
The DNA here is from genome assembly GCA_033398695.1 of Orobanche coerulescens. Taxonomy (NCBI): domain Eukaryota; kingdom Viridiplantae; phylum Streptophyta; class Magnoliopsida; order Lamiales; family Orobanchaceae; genus Orobanche; species Orobanche coerulescens. The sequence goes on along the minus strand of CM065811.1, from coordinate 66,115,696 downwards.
CCCTATAGGTCACATGGGAGATAGACCAATACATTCTGGGCAAATCGGGTATCGATTTTCAAGTGTCCTTTTACTGAGATTGTAATATCCGCAAATTTGATTTCCGATAAATTTCTTTTTTTGGCGGAAGTCCATTTTGACGACTCGCTTGGGACCGTTAAGTCATCCTGAGAATGATTAATTCTACACTTTTAAACATCCGAGTTCGTTTCGGTGTCATTTTGTTGAGTTCCGTGCTTTTTAGCGACTTTTCCGCACTTGGGTTCGATTCTTGCGAATCTCGTTCTAAACTCCTATTCTGAGTTTCCCGTAAGTCCGTTTAACTTTGTTAGACGTGTTGTGAACTTCGGTTTGGTTATTCGATCACGTATCGTGATTTTTGGGTGTTTTGGGCCATTTTGTAATTTACCTAAAGTTATGGGTATCCGTATCTATATTTGTTGTCTCGACCCTTTTCTCGGTCGCGTCTGATTAATTATTGCATTACCCTTTCATTTCGGGTCATTGATGTTGTCCGCGAACTTTTCGTCGTGTTCGTTCCGTACGTTTTTTGGAAATCGAGTCGTCGAGCCCTGGCGGCCGGGCACTGGCCGGACGGTTGCGTGACTGGCCGGACGATTGCGGGACTGGCCGGACGGATTTTGAGTTCTGTCCGAACGATGTCGGGCACTGGCCGAGCAGGCACAATGCCGAGTCACTGCCGCGGCACACCTGTCCAGGTCGCGGCACACTCGTGTTCAATTGTTGGCCGACCCGTCTGTACCTGGTGCCGCGGCACATGCCGGCCGGGCCGCGGCACACTGTCGACCACTGGGAGCCATTTTTGAGCCTGTGCCGCGGCACACTCGGCCTGGGCCGCGGCACACCTGACGACCACTATATCTGCGTTTTCAAAGAAAATCGATCATTTCTCCATTTTTCTTCAACACATCGAGAGAGAGAGCTTGAGGAGAGAAACCTTTCATCATCCATCACTTGAGGGTTTGAATTTCTTCATTTCTTTTCGATCGTGAAGCCCGGATCGTCGATCTATCGCGTTTTCTTCGGATCATAGTGCTTGGATCTTCAAGAGGTAATTTCTTCAACATCTTATATTTCGATTTTGGGTTGAGTAATGATGTTTTGGGTGTTAAAATCATGTTGTATGAAGTGATATACGCATGATTATGGGCATGTTTGATTATTCATTGGATTATTGAAGGATTATTCAAGAACACTTTGAATATTGTGTTGGATTTTGGGGTTTTTCGTAAATTCGTCCGATTTATCCGATTTGAAGCTTGATAACCTTGAGATTAGGATGTATCTATACCGTATGCATGCGTTTCCTACGATTTTACGGATTTGATTGTGCCGTTTTTGGACTTGTGAGAGTTTGGGCGATTTTCCAACCTCTATTTGTTTATCCGCGAGTTTTCATGAATCGTAGACGGGTTCCGGGAATTTCTTCGTGTAGTTTCAGTATGGATAATTGATTATCATTTCCTTGCGAATCGTTTAGGTGCCGGAAGCGCGTTCTTGGACCTACCGAACTCATACCCTTTTTCCGTTCGATTCCTCGATGTCTCAAAGGCAAGTATATATTTATGATTGTACGTTCTCGACTTTGAAAGTAAGAAATATTGATGGTATGATATGAACGAACCGTTTCTACGGCATTCATAGATATATTGATGGCATGATATGAACGAACCGTTTCTACGGTATTCATATATGTATTGATGCCATGATATGAACGAACCGTTTCTACGGCATTCATACATGTATTGACGGATAATATGAACGAACCGTTTCTACGACATTCATATACGTCTTGATGTGACGCTATGAGATTTAGTTATTCCGGAATACTAGTCTTGATTTGATGAATTGACGGTTACATTTACTTTATTGTCGAGGAGTATTGTGTTTCATACTTGATATACTTGCACTAGCTATTCGACGGCTAACCCCTTTATGGGGGAAATACTTTTTATGTATTTCAGGTTCCAGGAGATCGGACAGGCAGGTATCGGGTCGGCATGAAGATGATGGGCAAGTGTGATACTGTGTCTTGTCTCCGGTTATCTTTTTGGATTCCTCCATTCAGTGTTGTTGTACTGGAATGGATTTTAAATACTCGAGTATTGTATTTTCAGTTTCCTTGATGTTCCGGCCTGTGTTGCCGAGGTATTGATTTGTGTGGTGATGTATATGATTTCATTGGTTATGGTTTTTTTTTATATACCATTTGTATTGTCCTTCATTCCATTGTATGTAGACCTTCTCGGTCAAGTTTCATAGTTCCGCGTATGTTTAGCCTTGTGGGTCCCACGGCGGGGCTCACGGCGCTGTAATATACCCTGAATAACTTGGGGGTGTTACAGAATATGGTATCGGAGCTTAGGTTTATGGATACCTAGGTTGTCGGTCTTTTGGGTCGATTGAGTCGTCATTTGCCCACAGTATCACTACTCTGCCATCATCACGGTGCGACCGGTACTTGTAAGTCCTCTCACTCTTCTTGTATTTTTTTCTTAATCGCTTCGTTTATAACTTGGTATTCTTGGGAATTGGTCACTTCGAGAATGTGCGATTTGGATTATACTTACGCACGGGTGTGCCCTTTAGAATGTTAGTTGAAAGTAGGAAGAATCGTGGCCGTGGTCACGGACGTGAACTCTTCCTTGAGATTGTGTTAAATTGCTAATTTCGATATTGGTGTGTATCGGTATTATGTTGAGACTTTGTTCAGGAGTCGCATGCTAGTATCACGGGAGATCTTCGACTTCACAGACTTGTAAGTATGTTGTTCGGATTATTCGATCATTCTTGGTGAATTTGAATTTCCGTTGAAATGTTGTTCGTGTGAGTGATTACAAGTTTCGAGGACGAAACTTATTTTAAGGGGGGTAGAGTGTAATACCCCAATTTTTCGGATATATTTTTTTTCGTTTATATGTTGGATGTCGTTGAATGCGTATATGTATTCATTTTTCAGATATATTTTTTTTCGTTTATATGTTGGATGTCGTTGATGGATAATTGTGCTTGAGGATGATGTGAACGTATGGCAATGTTGTTGAATGCGTATATGTATTCATTATGCCGTATGATCGTGTAGTATGTCGAGATGTTGGTCGAGGAATAGCGCACGCTACTGAGCATTTCACTGTAGCAAGTCAACGCCTGTTTGCGTACGCTAATGCATGGGCATTACGTACGCTAGATGAATTTCGAAGCAATGTAGTAGCTGTTGGACTGCCCGATAGCGCACGCTATCAAGGAAGGATAGCGCACGCTAGTCCTGTAGCGCACGCTAAATATAAGGTCTAGCGCGCGCTAGTGATGTGTTTTATAGAGAGGATAGACGAGTGCTGAGAGGCATTTTGTCCATTCTCCTTCCTTCAGTCAATAGAGAGAGCCTTGGGAAGTACTTGAAATTCCTAAACATTGAGAGATGGTTCTCTTAAACAAGATTAAGATGGAGAGCTCGGATTTAAGTATTGTTCTTGAAGTTTTTGATGATTCTTGGAATGGAGTTCAATTATTCTTCTTCGTGGTTCGTCCATACAAGGTAATCCTCGTATCCCTTTGATAGTGGTTCGTTTTTAAAGGATTACTACTTTGGAGGGAGTATGTTGGGAATCGTGTATTTTGATGTTCGTCTTATTTCAATGTAAATGCATAAATTGGACTATACTTTTATCCGCTGCGTGAGTATTTTGAAATGGCTTTTGGTATTTTGCCAACTGAATTTTATTTTGTAAAACCGATTCCATAAAATGAGTTTTTGGCATTTTGGCCTTGATCGTTTTTACGGTATTTGGAAATTGATTTTTTTTAGTATTTGAAAAATATTACCGTCATCGGTCTTTTTGGGCAATTTTGAAATGACGCGGAAAATTGTGCTTAGCCTGGTAATCCTTGTGAGAAGGGTTTACGGCGTGTTATATTCCCAGGAGGATCTGGGGTGTTACAATTATGGTATCATGTGATAATGTTATACGAGATTTATTGGAATTGTAATAAGAGAATTCGGATGTTGGTACGATTATTGAGATCTTCTTCATATGATGATAATGGTTTTGTTGCGATTCTTGAGGTTGTATGAATGGCATGATGAAGAAAATGGTAACATGGAGATATATATACCTCGGATATGTTGTTCTGAACGTGATTTCGGATATTTCATGTTCTTGAAGAATTCTTGAATTATACGAGGTGATGAAAATTTTTAAGAAGTGTTGATATTTTGAAAATGAATATGGAATATTCATATCTAGAGCTAAACTATGTGTTTGAAATAATATTCGTATAGGAATACGAATGTGATTATGAGTTTGATGAGACTATTATTCATCTTTGGATTTAGAAGCCCATACGTCTGGACCAAACATTTAAGTCGAATGATTGGATTGTTGGATAACATTTTTAATATGAATATCTATTGTTTTGAACCAATCGGATGATTCGAATTGATGACGGTCATAAGTAAATTTTAACGATGGATTTATGAAAAGGGAACCTTGTCAATTCGTATTTAAGAATTGAGTTTGGAATCGATAACATTTAGACCCTTATTATTGGTCCGAATTGGCTGTTGATATGATCATCGAATTTCAGCTCGTCTTGTGGACATGGATTCGTGAGGGTCTGAGTTGGATAATTCAGATTGTGTTTAATCGAGATATTGTGGAACCAGTGAGTTGGGGCCTTGTTGTATTGATATTAATCGTCATCGAACCTGTTGTTTATTAATCCTTCGTTTTACAATAAAATATGATGTTTGATCATGGATTATGACTGTTTTGTTGCGTTTGAGGTTGAAGAGTTCGTAATCAGCTTGTTCGGAACTGAGGAACTCGTAGACGAAATTAACTGAGTTGGTAATAGTTCGTTGTATTGATATCGAGGCAAGTTTTATACTTGTACTAATCAATGAGATTAATGTTATCATGTAGGCGTACGAATGTATTGTATCATTTCGAGACTTAGCCTCTTCGTGATTTATTGATGTTCGGGAATTGTTTGGTTCGACACCCGTCGGCAAAATTATGCCAAATGTTACTGTTGTTTGTAAATGGCCGGTTCAAGGCATTGAGATTCTTTTGATACTGATGTTGGCGATAGCCGGTTCGCGGTATCGATGTATCGATTATTATTGTTCACGATTAATGTCGTTCTGAGGCATCGTCGAATCTTTATTATCGAATTGGAACTGTTGCTATGATGTTGCGTTAGCCGATTGAAGGCGTTTGATATATCCTTTTATCATCTTCGTTTCAGTGGTCGGTTTAAGGCGCCGGGACATCTATTCTATCGTATCATTGATTATCGATTGAGCGTTCTAAGGTAATCGAGGTATTGAATTGGGATTATCGAAGATAATTCCCATCTGTTGTCAAAAATATTTTCATCCGTTGTATCGTTGTTATCGATTGGCCATTCTACGGTAATCGAAGTATTGAATTGGGACTGTCGAGGATAGTTCCCATCCGTTGAATTATTATTGTCGTGTTGGCCGACGCAAGGCAGCACACTATTATTCTTGTGAACTCGGTAATTTTGTGATCGTTGAGGGTTGAGGATTTCCCGAATTGTTGTGTTGTGATTGTTGCTCGTGTTAATCGGTCCTTAGGGATTTTGATCCCAGGATGGTTGTTTTGAATATTGTTGGTCGTGTCGATCTTTCATTATTCGTGTGTCATCGTTCACTTGGTGAGTCGTATGATCCGTATAGGATATATTATCCTTTGAGTTTCGTTGTCACTTCGTATCGTGGGATATCTGGAATCATATCTGCGTGCTGATTGGTTATGTGTAGGATTTTTTAGCCAGGCACACGATGGTCATGCGTGGATATTTCCGCATTGGACCGTGCACACGAGACGTAGTTCGTGAGGCTAATTAGGTACATTGTCACACGTATATTCTGGATTCCGTATATGGGGTGGACATGTGCACGGACACATTTCCGGATCGGGCGTACTGTGATGTCCCTCTTGAGACTTATCGTTTGGTCGTTCGTAGTCCATGTTGTATTGGATATGTCCGACGATTTGCGACTGGTTGTTCATACGCCGAGGGGTATGTCCGACAGTCAGGTTTGTTTCTTTGAGATCTGTATTGTGATGATTTACAGCTTCGGGCTGTTCGGCTTTCAGGCCATTGTGATGTATCGGTATTTTCCGTTGGAGCCTTCGGGCATTGTGATTCGTATCTATTTCGGCATTGGTTTGGTTTACCTTCGGGTAACGTATTGTAGTGTTCTATGTTGATGATTCGCCGTTTGGGCGTAAGTTTTCGGTTCTTGTGTATCTCGTTGAGTTTTTCCTAGCGGGATATTTTTCTCCCCACTTGTTTTAAGTTTCGGGACGAAACTTCTTTTAAGGAGGGTAGAATGTAATATCCGCAAATTCGATTTCCGGTAAATTTCTTTTTTTTGGAGGAAGGCCGTTTTGACGACTCGCTTGGGACCGTTACGTCATCCTGAGAATGATTAATTCTATACTTTTCAACATCCGAGTTCGTTTCGGTGTCATTTTGTTGAGTTCCGTCCTTTTTAGCGACTTTTCCGCACTTGGGTTCGATTCTTACGAATCTCGTTCTAAACTCCTATTCTGAGTTTCCCGTAAGTCCGTTTAACTTTGTTAGACGTATTGTGAACTTCGGTTTGGTTATTCGATCACGTATCGTGATTTTCGGGCGTTTTGGGCCATTTTGTAATTTACCCAAAGTTATGGGTATCCGTATCTATATTTGTTGTCTCGACCCTTTTCTCGGTCGCGTATAATTAATTATTGCATTACCCTTTCATTTCGGGTCATTGATGTTGTCCGCGAACTTTTCGTCGTGTTCGTTAAATGCGTTTTTTCGAATCGAGTCGTCGAGCCACAGTGGCCGGCGCACCGGGACGGTTGCGTGGATCGGCCGGACGATTGGATCGGGCCGACGGATTTCGAGTTCTCGGCGAACGATGATGTCGGCATCGCCGAGCAGGCACAATGCCGAGTCACTGCCGCGGCACACCTGTCCGGGCCGCGGCACACTCGTGTTCAATTGTTGGCCGACCCGTCTGTACCTGGTGCCGCGGCACATGCCGGCCGGGCCGCGGCACACTGTCGGCCACTGGGAGCCATTTTTGGGCCTGTGCCGCGGCACACTCGGCCTGGGCCGCGGCACACCTGACAGTCAGCCCTATATCTGCGTTTTTTTCAGCAAAATCAGATCATTTCTCCATTTTTCTTCAACACATCGAGAGAGAGAGCTTGAGGAGAGAAACCTTTCATCATCCATCACTTGAGGGTTTGAATTTCTTCATTTCTTTTCGATCGTGAAGCCCGGATCGTCGATCTATCGCGTTTTCTTCGGATCATAGTGCTTGGATCTTCAAGAGGTAATTTCTTTAATATCTTAGATTTCGATTTTGGGTTGAGTAATGATGTTTTGGGTGTTAAAATCATGTTGTATGAAGTGATATACGCATGATTATGGGCATGTTTGATTATTCATTGGATTATTGAAGGATTATTCAAGAACACTTTGAATATTGTGTTGGATTTTGGGTTTTTTCATAAATTCGTCCGATTTATCCGATTTGAAGCTTGAGAACCTTGAGATTAGGATGTATCTATACCGTATGCATGTGTTTCCTACGATTTTACGGATTTGATTGTGTCGTTTTCGGACTTGTGAGAGTTTGGGCGATTTTCCAACCTCTAGTTGTTTATCCGTGAGTTTTCATGAATCGTAGACGGGTTCCGGGAATTTCTTTGTGTAGTTTGAGTATGGATAATTGATTATCATTTCCTTGCGAATCGTTTAGGTGCCGGAAGCGCGTTCTTGGACCTACCGAACTCATACCCTTTTTCCGTTCGATTCCTCGATGTCTCAAAGGCAAGTATATATTTATGATTGTACGTTCTCGACTTTGAAAGTAAGAAATATTGATGGTATGATATGAACGAACCGTTTCTACGGCATTTATAGATATATTGATGTCATGATATGAACGAACCGTTTCTACGACATTCATATATGTATTGATGGCATGATATGAACGAACCGTTTCTACGGCATTCATACATGTATTGACGGATAATATGAACGAACCGTTTCTACGGCATTCATATACGTCTTGATGTGACGCTATGAGATTTAGTTATTCCGGAATACTAGTCTTGAATTGATGAATTGACGGTTACATTTACTTTATTGTCGAGGAGTATTGTGTTTCATACTTGATATACTTGCACTAGCTATTCGACGGCTAACCCCTTTATGGGGGAAATACTTTTTATGTATTTCAGGTTCCAGGAGATCGGACAGGCAGGTATCGGGTCGGCATGAAGATGATGGGCAAGTGTGATACTGTGTCTTGTCTCTGGTTATCTTTTTGGATTCCTCCATTCAGTGTTGTTGTACTTGAATGGATTTTAAATACTCGAGTATTGTATTTTCAGTTTCCTTAATGTTCTGGCCTGTGTTGCCGAGGTATTGATTTGTGTGGTGATGTATATGATTTCATTGGTTATGGTTTTTTTTTATATACCATTTGCATTGCCCTTCATTCCATTGTATGTAGACCTTCTCGGTCAAGTTTCATAGTTCCGCGTATGTTTAGCCTTGTGGGTCCCACGGCGGGGCTCACGGCACTGTAATATACCCTGAATAACTTGGGGGTGTTACAGAGATAGAGTGAGCTTCAAGCTTCTTGTCAATCACAAACATTGCGTGATGCATCCTAGGCCATCGTTACAGTGGTTTTACCGGATTATTACGAATGAGTACATCGAGTCAAACATGAGTACATAATACCGTACTTTTCTCTTAAGACTGCATCATCACTTAAGTGAGCCAAGTCTTATTATGACTTCGACTAGTCATTGGGAATCATATAGGCATTACTTTATCGTCTCTTAGGGAAACCGTCCCTTAGATTGCCTTAAACCGATTGATGAATACGCATCATCAAGTGTCCCCAAAATCCTTTCATTCTTAACTTTGGATTTAGCAGAATCTCTTAGCCTCACAAGAGTACATCACTATAAACCCTTAGTTTTATACGCATGAGCTTCATATATCTTCCAAATCAAGTATATACTTAGTATGCGTTCCTGACAATCACTTGTCAACGCGCTCCGTGGTCAGGAGCCACTTGATTTGAGTCTGATCTACCACGAGATCCTTTTATCACTTAACTTAGTTCCTCACTAAGATAAGATTTAACCACAAGCTGCACGTCAGTTTTTGGGAAACTATCTAACTGAAAAGATAGTGGATGTTATAACATCCAGCACAACTAAGTTTCGTGTCATCGTAGTCGATTCCAGTGCGTTCAGGAGAAACCTCACGCCATGAGGTGAGTTTAACTCCTTCTCTCACTCGCTTTAACAAAGTATATGGATAGATCTTATCTTTGGAGTGTCGGCACCACTTCAACAAAGGGCTATCACTTTGTTTATACTGGGGTCGCATATGTTTCCATTTTAGGCCAAGGCTACAACGTTGTAGATTTTCAATGAAGTATGGTTCGATTAAACTCACATTCCACGTCCTCATGTACCGGCTTTATTCCTAGAGTACTCTTTATGGATTGGCATTCATTGAGGCGTCCTCCAATGATGACTATAATCCAGAATCACATGAGACGAATGAGTTCATTTGATCATATGATCAAGTTTCATGTACCAAGCTCGTATACATTCTTAGCGAGAGTATTTATCGAACCAAGTGGCATCCCAATACTCTATGAGATCCATGGCCTAGTAACACCATCTACCACAATTTGTGGTGTTACCATATCACCGTTTATAGGTGAGGAACGTCCATGCCCAGATACAATCCTTGTAGACATGTTTGCAGCATGTATTTAATCTCGTCACTTTAGGGAACTTGGTGAGACACAGTAGGGACAAACTACGACAATTCCAAGTCGTTCTACTCGAACATGATCGTTCGCATCTCCCCCTAACGACGGGAAGACTGGTTCATCAAAGTGAGTTAGGAGATCGTCTGTCAAGGTATATTTTAAGTGGACTATGAGTGAAAGCGCATGTCATATTCATCATTTATAACCCATCATAATGCATTGTGGTGACGCACTTTGGCACATGAACATGTGGACGATAAAGGTTTTCAGTTTTAACGCAATCCAGTTAACAAAATGCATACTGTTACACTCGTAACTAAACATTTGAATGATGATAGGTATAGGTGAATATGACATGTTGACCGATGCTACATAACCGTAGCTACTGGTCTTGAGAATCCAACAAAACCGCCACCATGCACCATCGGGATCGAACATAAAGAAACGATTGAACCGATGATAGGCCGTTGGTTTTATTGAACCTATAGTGCTTTCTTGAAGAGTTCACTCCCTTCACCAGCTCCAAACACCTCAAAATTTCGTGAGCATGTATAAACGGGTGTTTAGGATTGCAAAACCATCAACCTTGTGGTTAAAAACTGGTCGAAATGACATCGAACTGGTCGTTGGGACGGTTAGTGGTATGTGAAAACTTCATTTAAGTGGTTCACCTCCTTCCATGTCTTCCAAATGGCACCAAAATTTGTGAGAAGGTAGCCTTGGATGTTAGAAAGTACTCATTAAATTTTCACTTTAAGACTTGGTCTAAAAAGTGGGTGAACCGACCTTTACAATGACTGGTCCGCAAGTTGGACAACCATAACTCAGGTTTCATCAACTTATCAATCATTGTCAAAGGAACAACATAACATATAAATGTTATCACTTGAGTACGACCATTTGTGAATACCATCATAGCATCATAAGCCACCCAGGCTAATACTTATGATCATGCAAGGACTCGGTGAAAAGGGAGGACTCAGCACCATGCTTATGCAAGTCGCTACATTATGTTATATGGATGCAACGCGGTGCATCAATTAAGCATTTTGAACCATGAGACATAATGAATATACCATAACCAACTCGTCTTGACCATCCAATAAGATCGACTAAACATAGTCAAATGTATAAGGCACATGCCTTTACAAATACTCGGAAAAGTATTCGGACATATAGTCATACAAACTATAATCGAGGTCAATGAATTCATGTATTTACCGCAATATGCCATTGCTTTACATGTTAAAATTCATGAGAATTACTCGTACATTCTTTCATATATCATATTGCAAGGAGACGGTGCATGACTACACCCACATGCAATATTTTATTTTCATAGAATCAAAGATGGAGTTTTCCAAGTATGGGATTGGGTCAAGACCAACGTGGTGGTCGCTCAATTCATCGTGACAAATCCGTCACAAATCGATTTTAACCACGACATATCCGTCGCAATCGATGTTTGTCCCATTTGTACGTCACAAATCCGTGACTAATCATGAACAAGTCATAACTTTACCGTTACCGGCAATGTTCATTTTTTTCAATTGTTGGTTTAAAATCGACAAAACGGCGACGTCAAATCGCATCCAAAATGTGGTGTATGCAACAACCACAAATATCGACTTTCAACAATTATCCGTGACTCCTCCAAGACCGTCACACAGTTTACTTCGACATACGAGAGTGATACCACCTCTCATAGTCTCATCCACCGCAAAGTAGCGTGGGAGATAAAGAACCCAAATACTCCATTCCCCCAAAAAAAATTCCCAAAAGAGAGAAATTGAAAAACGGGAACTTTAATAAAGTCTTACGGATACTTGGTTCCATATTTGCTCTGATCCTTGAACGGGAGCTTCTCTCCATATGAGCAACATACGTGGGTACTCCGTTCTATATTTACTTTGATCCTTGAACGGGATAAATATGGCTTTTCTCCATATTTTGCATATCATCATGAGCAACGTATTTTCCTATATGCACGTAAAACATAAGGTAAGATTCACAAGTGTACAAATCAATGAACAAATGAATCATTAAGTAAAAAGATATGGAGAGTTGAGAAACGCCCGAAAAGGGCTACTGGGCTCGATAATCGGCCGAAAAAGGACTCGAGCGCAGCGATGCAGCAGTTCGGTATTAGATGAGGTCGGATCTCCAAATTTCCTCGTAAAAATCATACATTCGGGCGGCATTCGGTAATCAATATTACTCAATCCGATCTCCACCGTTCTTTGTCAAAATTTCACACCGATCCGACAGTTAACGAATCGGGAAATATATTTTTAGTATGATCACAATGCGTAAAATTTACGCGCGGAAATTCTCGTCTCTCGTTTTTTTTTTTCGATTTTCTGCTCCTCCGGAAATTCCTTCATCTCCCGCTTTTGAACAGCAGCACCAGAGGATGAATCTGAATCCAAAACTGCCTTATGGGCATTAGAAAATAAATCATCATTCAATTTCGGAATAAACAAAATCTCCTTCTCCGCCCTGAAAATATTTCCGCAGCCGCCGCCGCGTCCTATCACGAAAGAGAACTTCAGAAACGCCGACACCAACACGTCGGTCCAGGCGCTTTCATCAACGACGTCCAAACCACCGGTAGCGAAAATCTCGTCGTTGAACCACAACTTCGATGGTGGAAGTGTACACCACGCGCCTCAAGGTTTTCGAGTCGACGCACGCCAGCAGGATGCCTCGCGTTCCCTTGGTGACTCTTTCGATCTTCGCCTGTTCGGTTTCTCTCTCTCCTCGAAATCCAACGGATGGGCGGCGTGGAATACCCCGAGGCAGCTTTGATGGCGGCGGCAAAGGTTTCGGGCCGGTCCAGATCTGCGGCGAAGAGCTGTAGTCGGTCCGACGCGTCTAGCAGGTTTGTAGTGGGGCTGCATATCACGACAGAGGAGGGGGGAAGGAGGCGTCACAGGTCGCGATTCCGACGGCTAGGGTTTTTCAGACGCAATTTTTTTTTTTGAATTCGGATTTTTCAGAAGATTTTTGGGCGAAATTATTTTCGGAATTGCTCAGTTGGAAGACTACGTGCTGATAACGTGTTTCAGGAGAAAGTAAAAAGACTGTAAATAGAGTCAATCAATTGTATTCATAATACTGATAGAGGGGGCTTTATATAGGCATTACAATGAAAGTCCTTCCATACATAGGATTCCTAGATAAGGTAAGACATCTAATAGGATCCTACTACCTCTAGAAGGATCTAGAGTCTTCCATCTATGTATCTACAACCAGTATTATGTAAGACACATCACGGGATTAATAATTCCCGGAACAAATCCAAGATTGAAGATATTCAATTTTTTTTATACCTAAGTCCCAAACTTACATCTGATTAGTACTTGAGATAATAGACCCGATTCTGCAGAATTACTACTAATTAAATCGTGAGATGTGTATCCGATTCCCAGGTTCTTAAATATCCTCAACTGCCGCGCACAATGAGTCGTCCTCCAAGTGATTGCTCACCGCAGGATCCCACCGCGATCTGGGCTCTCATGCTGCCGCTTGAAGTCCTCAATATTTAATTGTTCCATTAGCGTACCGCGGAGGGCTATGGCCTCTTCTTTAATCATAGATTAAAGAGTCATAAACCCTTGAAAATTATTGTCCTCAGAGGGATTCGAACTCGGATCTCCCACTTGAAGTGGAAGCTCGTGGGGAGTGAACCAAGGTCACTGGTTAAGATATTCAATTTCTTAGTTCCGAACTATGTTGCGCGGATGCGGGTGCGTAGCTGCGAGAGCGATACAATACGAGTGCGGGGATAAATTTTTAAAAATTTTAGGGTACGATTCGGTAAGGATACATCTATTTATTTATATATTATTATTCATAAATATATATATATATATATAATTTTTATTTAGTTAGAAAATTACGTAAAATTCATATGCATATTTGTATTATTTATATAGATTTGATGCATATTTTTACAATAACTTGATTAATTGTGCTTAATTATCGAAATAGTTTGTGTTTGCTATTTTTGTAGGTAAAACGAAAATTTTTGGAGCAAAGACGACTTATTATTTTTATTAAAATCGAACGAAAATTACAAAAAGGAAAGAAATTAAATTGGGTTAAAATATAAAAAATGAAAAATACAGTAAGAATATTCATGCATTGATTCATCACCTGAAAGCTGTAAGAAATTAGGAAAAAAATATAAAAAAAATAAGAAAATAAAGAAATGAATAAATAAATGATAAAAGAAATTAATAAAGTTAAAAATACGGGGGAAAAGCCTGCAATGGTTTTTAGCACCATGTCCAAGAGATGTCAAATTGTCCATTCATACATTTAATTCAAGCAGTCGTGAAATCGATATATGATCCCAAGACTTGATTAAATTTAAAAAAAAATGTCGTATCCATGTTGTATCCCATTTTCGGATTCTCGAATCCTAACTAAAAACAAATTAAAAAAATCAGATACTCCACATGATGTATCGAGTGCGAATTCGACGTGAATCACACCGCCACCCTGCAAGTATCATTCTGCATATTACTTATTTTTTAATAATCCGCGCATCATTGGTTCCGAGCATAGTGGTGAGCCCGTTTGAAAGTCCGCAAGCATGTTGCAATTTATATTAACAATTTAATTACATTAGTCTTTTTATATATTTATTTATAATAATTATAGAGACACTTAAAATAAAGGGTTAAAGACCAGTAAATACACCGCTTACATTTTCTTGACCAATATCATACTTCTTGTTGTGATTAATATACTTGCTGAGAAATGATATATAGTACTCCTCAAATCACAAATGTGTACTTATAAATAAATGTTTTTGTCCTTATAAGCGTACCTTTTCCTTTTTTTTTTATCCCTCAGGGTTATTACATATTATCAACACGAATTACTTATTAATTAAATCAATCATCAAAAATTTGCGTCTCTCGCAAGGTAGACATGCTTCTTGTTTTTTTTTTGTCAGAATAGATCATTAGTTGAATTAACAAAAAGAGGAGGAGAATCATCTTTCAAAGAAGAAAAAGAGAAAAAGAAAAAGAAGACATGAATATTTCAAAACACTCGTTCTTCAATAGTTTTCTTTATTCTAGTTATTATTATATTGAACATATGTATATATTCATACACAATATTGTGTTTAATAGTGTTTTGATTTCTCTATCATCATATATAAACAATATATATGATGATCTTACTCCAAAAAAAATATATATATATATGATGATCAGAAATCTATTATTAGATCGATACATTGTTGTTTCCTGAAGGAGCATGATCTAACAATTCTTAATAGTCCAAAAGATTATTAAGTTAAAATACATGTTGTAGTTCTTGGAGAAACACAATATTATCTCATCATATTCTAGTTGAATAACATGTGTTCATGAAGAACACTATGAGATCTAAATATTTTATCTAAATTTTGGATGAAAACACAAAATAATATTCATGAAGTACATTGTAAATGCTCTTGAAGAAGCATTTCTTCATATGATTTATTTAGTTTTGTACTATTTTATATTCTATCGTGTATTTTTTTCTTAAAATTGTTGCTCCTGAAATAGCATAATTAATTGCAATATTATTGACAAATGTATTTGTTCTAAAAGGACAAATCATATTTGTATTTAATCTCCGTGATAATACAATAATCCCGAATAATATTGATACATCATAAATTAAATTATTATGCTCTTGAAGAGTGGGACCGATTATCATTTCAAAATGGATGGATAAGATATACAAGTTAAATCTCAGTTCATCATGTTCGTTCTTTTAAAAGACGGTTCCCATCCCTTAAATATGACCGTTCACTATTTTGTAACCTTAATCTTCCCTGCACACTATAAAAGGACTGTTTCTTGCTCCCTTCGACTCTTTACGCTTTCTGCATATTAAACGAGTCTTTGAGCAAACAGCCTACATCGCTTACTGCATTTTATTGCTTTCTTTGCTATTTGACTCACTTTTTCTTCAGAAAACAATGGCACCATCCCAGACATCATCTATGTCCCTCAAGAAGAGAGACTCCATCACCGAGGGGCGAATCTTCGCCAGATCCGTCGTGCTTGAACAAGTTCGCATCGAAGCCGAGGATGCTGACGCCATGGGACTCATCGTTTCCAGAATCCAGCAACAAGGCATCTACCTCCTTGGAAGTCATCACGCTGAGCTCTATGCTGAGCGTATCGGCGAAAATTTTTATCTCGGCGCTTCTGTCAGATTCTTCTCTCTGAAAAGAGGAGGAGATGTTTCTGATATATCTGCTACCGTCCGCGGAGTTCAGATCTGCGTTGATCGAGAGCTTTTGTCGAACATTTACAGGCTGCCGTCTGATGGCCTGACCATGGAAGAACTTGAGACCTTTGGGTCCCAGGAACTCCTCACTGCCTATTAGGGATTGTCCACTGGCGATTCTTCAGACAAGAACGTCCATGCATCTTGTCACAAAAAGAGATTATGCTTACCGTTTGTCTACTTGCACGATTTTTGTTTCCGTGTTGTTGAGAACAGGATCGGCGCATTCGAGATGTGCACGAACCAACGTTTCAGAATGATGGTCGCCATCATATCTGGTGAAAGAGTCAACTGGTGCCAGATCGTCCTGAAGAGGCTACAGGAAGAGGCGTCCAAGCCTTCCACTCAGAAGAAGTCCTTAAGCCTCATCCTCAACAATATCCTCACCAAGTGTGATGTGCCGCAGTCAAAAGGAGCCAAGAAGATTGGTCATGGGAAGTACATAGGCGGAAGCAAGCCCTCCATGTACAACAGAGACGGACTCATTGCGACGAGACCCTTTGACCGATATCTGCCTATTTGTGATGATCCAAGGGATGTCACTCTAAAGTTCGAGAGTGAAGAAAAATCAAAGAAGAAGAAAAAGAGATCATCTCACAGCAAATCACCTATTGCTGTCGAGAAGCCGAAGAAGAAGCTGAAGAGAGCTTCAAAAGCTAAGGCTACAGAGGTTACATCGATCTCTATAGACATCCCTACATCGGCGCAACTCGCTGTACCACACCCACAGGGCGCAACCCATGCGGAAGAAATAATTGGTGCACGTGCTGCAGATCCCAAGCCTCTAGCGGCTATGACGGATGATCAATTATTTGCCAATTTAAAAGGAACTGGCGAATCGGCTGCCCGTTCGGAGCCGACTGCCGCCTCTCGTGTAAGGGAACCCACACCCGTACATGATCCCTCTCCCATCAGGGTACCAACCCCTGTTAGGGGTCCCTCTCCAAAACAGGCTCCCACACCTGTTGCGGATCCCATTCCTACAGCAGACCTACATATTGTAAGGAGCCCCTCCCCCACTGCTATCATTAAGAAAACCCTTCTTCAAGTGCATATTGAGCAAGCATTTGAACCGTTTGTACAGTGGAAGTCTTACAGGGTTGCACCTTATGACGTCCTGTACAATTGGGAGGAGTGGAAAGAAGAAGAAGCTTTTGCTCTGGAAGTCTCGAACACTCAAAACATCCAAATCTTGATTCAATGGGATAACGACTTTTGCCGAGAGCTCATATCAAATTATTATCTGGAAAAATAACAAGCCCGTTTGAAGGGAAAGTCCAAGTCCGAAGACACAATTCCTAACAGCCCCGAATCTGATCCCGACTTAGACGACGATGATGATGCCTTACACGTAGGTATGAGAATGAGTCGAGAAGAAGCTCACGAACATGAACAGTCCAGAATGTAAGACCAATAGGGTCAGGGGATCTCCGACAGACTTCAGTCCCCTTCCCAACAACAAGAAGTTGTGAAAGACAGCGTACATGAGGAATCAGTCCCTCCCGTACAGCATGGAGCTTCAGCATAGGAACCCCAACCTCAACAAGAAGAAGCCCGCGCCATCCCACACGAGGAATTAGTCCCTCTGCCGGATCAGGAGGAAGCTGAGAGTCAGCAGGAGGAATCAGTCCCTCCTGTATGCATGACTACAAAAACTCAGCAGGAACAGGAGGAATCAGTCCCCCTTTCTCCAAGACTGACGATGCTGCCCAACCATCAGCTGAGCTTGCGCCTGATGCCCCCACAACACCTATCTCTGTCAGCTCCAAATCCGATGAAGGATTCATACCCGATGAAAGACCACATCCTCATGTGGCCATGTGTCAACTAAATGGAGCAGAGGATGAGAAAATAGCGCACCCCGGCTCTCCGTGTATAGAGGCCCGAATAGAGCAACTTCAAGCCATCAGCCACCAAACAGTGTTCATGCAGGATGCCGTGAAGGCACTGTATGATGTCGGCAAAGAGCTTGATTGAAACTGCCATTGATGAGATGACTGGCCTGAAGAGAGAAGTTACAAAAGTTAAAGAGGCGGTTCGCATAGTGCCTAGTGAATTACGGCAAGCACTCGCTCAACTTCAACAATGACAGGAACAAATTCTCAAGCAAGAGAAGGAAAAGCTCAGGGTATCCGAATCCAAGACTGTCGCCGCCCTATAGGAAACTGGATCCAGACTCACAGGACATGATAAAACAATCGATGACATGTCTCTAGTGCTCAGTTCTCTGATTGACAAAATCTCGAGTATAGAGACCAAGCAGGACAACACGATGAAACTCCTGCAAAGCATTGATGCTAAGGTCACTTACCTTGATGATGCCAAAAAGGAGGAAGAAGCGAGAGAGGCTGGAAGGCAATGGAGGCTTAAGAAAGAAAGAGAGATTGACGCTGCATTAGAGGACAGCATTGCTGCTGCAATAGGCCGTTTGGCCTCACCTGCACAAGAATACAGGGTAACCGGTTCTCGCCCAGAGTTCCACGACCCCAACTATCCCTGGAAGAATAATGTGCAGAGAGCATCGGAGATTCGTCTGCCTGCCAACCGTCAGCCTGCATCTGATGAAGTGAAGAAATGGAGGAAGAACGAACTGATGAGATACTTTGTTAAGCTCATCAGGGAATCCGCCATATTTAATAAATGCAAGACACTGGCGGAGGCTGCAGATGAATTTGCAAGGATGCTGGAAAAAGGACTGCTCCCCATGCAAATTTTAATGTAATCAAGGCACCGGAAAGATGATCGGCTTACTCATCCCGACGATTGGATACTTGCCTTTGACAAATTTGCTGAAGGAAGAGAGATCTATCTAGATCGAGGCAAGGATTTCCTGGAGAACTGGTGGAGAGGAACCGATAATGATCCTGACAGGAGGCCTTAGAGACATGATCATTACAGGAGTTAGCACGGATGCCCCTTTATCCTTGTACTTAGCAGCATACAATCACTGTATCTTTCTTTTTCTAAGCATTGTAATCTTGTGATCTTTATCAATAAAATCCTATTTTTGTATGAAAGATTACAGCTCGTAATCTACGCTTACTATTTTTACTGTCTGATTACGAATTTAATTTATTTGCTGTAAATAAAAAGTATAAAACTTGTTAAGACTAAAGCTGTAAGAACTTGTCTGCGAACAGTTCATAGGTTAAGTCGTATTCAACATAGATCACACTGTAAGATTGTGCCTGCACGCCAATCATAAGTTTAAGTTGTAATACACATCCCTGTATATGTTTACGAATTCTTAGAACTTGCCTGCGAGCAGTTCACATTTTTAGACTAAGTGTTGAAGACCAGATCTTTCGACAGAAGATCAAGAAGTCAGCCTATCTGGATCAATATGTTATCTTTAAGAGGTTTTGGCATTATCAAAAAAGGGGTAATTATTGGGATAAGCAATCCTGTACCTTGTTTTGATAATTGCCAATATACAGCAAGTCTAGCCATCATACAACAAGTTGTCTCAAGAAACCGGAGGGATTCGAAATGCCGCCAAGTATGGAAACTGTCTGGAATCTCCATACATCACCCTTCCATACATCACTGGAGTTAGCCTACATCGTTGAAGTCTACAGCTACAGCCTTAAAAATATAACATGTTGGATACAGCATACAGGCTGAAAGTATTAGGAAAATAAACACTTATCCAACAGTACTGAAGACCGTTGTGAAGGAATCTACTTTATTCACTAAAGTCAATAACGTCGTTGGAAAGAAGTATTTAAATACTAATCGGATAAAGTATTTAAATACCAACCGACAAGGATCTTCAGACAAGGAGCAAAATCCGGATCTAACATCTTGAAAGTCAATCGACCAATCAGAATGGATCTTTGCTCACCAACCAGCCAACGGACATATTTATAATGGATCTATTCCAAAGTTATAAATAGTCCATGCAAGAGGACATTTCAAAGATACATATATTCATACGAAATATACGAACAAGAAGACGAACGACTGACTATTCATTATCATCAATCAAAGCTCACAAGAGCAAATATATTTCTTCGAGCATATATCAATACCCGTAAACAAGAAATATACTCAGTCAACGTGAACAACACATTATCAGCTTAAAGCTCATCAAGCATTCAAGCTGTTGTTCAAACCAGTGATTTCACCATCATTACCTTTGAGTAATCTTAGCCCTGTGTGGAATAAGGAAAAGATATTCTGACCTGTGTGGGAAGAATAGGACGAAGCTTCAATCTGTGTGAGAAGAAGCAAGTCAACGAAGCCTACAACCAATCTGTGTGAATGGTTGAAATCTACAGTCTTTGTATCAATCTGTGTGAACGATACAAGGATAGGTTTGATTATAGTCACGTAGTTGTGTATGTAGTGATTATAATAAATATTTTACTCCTATGTAGAGGACCAGTGGATGTAGAGGGGTTTACCTCGAACCACTTTATATTGCGTGTTATTTACCTTCTGCCATTAGTGTTTTCATAACTGTGATTATTTATAAGTATACATTGCAAAACCCTGTACGCACCAAGCTAACAGGAGAAAGCCTAGTTGCTGTATTTATAGCAACTCACTTAAACAAACTTCCACTATGCACTCACATTGAAAATCGTACATCTTGTTGTACTAACATTTTTCCAAGCTGTATTATGTATACTTAGTGGCCAACATGACCCGTGGCTATAAGTCTCCTCAAATTATTACGCTTATGTATTACTTTTCTTATGTGAATTGGAATTGTGAGTTGGGGTACCGACGTTGTAAATTGTGAACAGTGCTGATCTTATATCTTTTCCGTTCTTATTCTTCAGTATGTTGAAAGGTCATGGTAGACCAGCTCGGGGACACGGCTGAGGCCATGGTCGTGGTGCTGGTGATGAGGGAGTTTCGCCTTCCCAGTCATCCATGGATTCGGCTTCACATTCAGTGCCGAATACTCTGCCCTTGAGTTATGACAGACAGCAGGACTTATCTGTTAGTCAGGGCCAACAGTCGGTTAATAACGCCGACACAGGATCTACTGCTATACTTCAGCAGTTGGTAGCTCAATTGGCTCAGATAGCTCAATCTGGGCACTAGAATCCGCCCCTAACTATGGAAGTCGAATCCAGCAAATGGTTTCATAAAGTGACAAAGATGCACCCCTTTGTTTTGCTGGTTCTACTGATTCCTTGGGTTGGGAGAATTGGCTCTTTTAGTTGGGGAAGAGTTTTCGATGCCGTAGCTTGCCCAGATGATAAGAGGGTACCTATTGCTCAGTACCTCCTGGATAAGGAAGTCGCAGAATGGTGGGAGGCAGTGGCGCCCAGTGATTGTGTAGCCACCTGGGATGAGTTTAAGAACGCTATAGATGCGATGTATTGTCCACCGCTAGTTCGAGAGTGCAAAATCATAGAGTTCTTTACAACTACTTCGCAGGACGTACCAATATCCCATGCCATCATTACTTATAATTAGCAGTTAGGCTATGTGAAAGATCAAGTGAGAACTGAGGCCGATAAGATCCGCTATTTTAATATGCACATGAAGCCGCATATCAGACAGAGCATGGTACCACTCATGTGCACTACGTTGAAAGATACCAGGATCGCGCTTTAGCGATTGAGATGGTAGTTTCGAAGTCAGAGTCTGATTCTGAGGCTAAGAAACAGAAGAGTACTGACAATTTCTCAGCCAGTAAGAGTGGTTAGTTTTCTAAGTCGCAACATATCGGGGAGAAGGTTATTTCATCAAGATGTAGGCTCTCATGGTAACCTCCGGTTTAGTCTACCATACCTAGTGGCAGAGTTTGTTTCAATTGTAGTCAAAATAACATTGTGGTGAAGGACTGCCCATTTTCGTTGGTTAATTGTTATTCATGCAGGCAGAATGGGCATTGTGCAGCTCATTGTGAGAGGGTACGAGAGCACCCAGAGCCCCTATAGCCACTACAGTATAGAAAGCGCTTAGTGTCGATCTGAATACCCTAGTTGTTCAGACCCCTCAGAGTTCGGACCGTGGTAGGGGTCAGGGTCAGCCGGACTGCCGTGTAGTGTCGAGTTCGAGATCAGTACACCTCCATCTATACCATATGAGATGCACAGAGGAGACAGATGTTCTGATGGCATCATGTACTGTAGGTCACAAGTCGTCCAGGAATAAGTCTAGAGAGGGTGGGGGGGGGGGTGAATAGACTTATTGAAACTCTTAAACTCTTTTTCACAAAGAGTAAGTTTCTTCAGCTGATGGATAAAAAAATGACTTGGAGTCGTTTGTTCTTAATACATGCGTAAGTCAGCTGATGACGAATACAAAATAACTAATGAAACACTTAATGATGAATGCAGCAGTTAAAGTATGATGCTAGAAAACAGTAAAGAACGCAGGCAATTATAGTGGTCTCAGAGGTGGGGTAATCCTCTACTAATCCACTTTTCTCCAAACCAGTTGGAGATGAATTCACTATAATTCTCAACCAGTGATAAATATTACAGTGATTCAACAAAACTGCAACAGCTTCCAACCAGTGGAAATCTGTGCCATTGTAACACACTTGACTGCCTTGCACCTCTTGATCCTCGATCCTTGGATGCCTTTACAATCTCTTAATTTCAACCAGTGAAGTACCCCGAACTCAGGATTATAGACAAGAGTTTTTGTCTTCTCCAACTAAGAGCTTCTTCAAGTATGAACTTTTTAGAACCGCTCTTTTCACGATGCTGTATTTCGCTTTTAGATAGCTTGAATGCTTTGATCGCTTGAAAGTATGTTCGCACCGGTTAATTGTTGTGTTGTATGCTCAGCTTCAAATCTTCGGATATATATAGGTCACGATCTCTGAGCTTTTCCTTCATAGCCGTTGCAAATCTTTTCAAGAAATCCGTCCCTTGGAGAAGTAGACTTCATTGTTTTCTTTCTGACCGTTGCAAGGCTGGATTCCCATTATTTTAATCTATCTTCCGACCGTTGTGAAGACTCTGCATGTGATGCGCTGAATCTTTTGAATATAATACGATTAAAATCTTCAAGGTGGGTCTGGATAGACTTTTTAATTCATATCTTATGCGGGAATCTCTCAAATTTGTCTCTTCACGTTGCATGTGACTTTTCGTAATACTTGACTTTTCAACGCATGCTGACGTGGACTTGGAGTACTTGGATGATCTCGACTAGGCTGATGAGCAGTTAACTTCTCTGCAGTCTGGACCTCTCTGATATTCACTGTTTAGAACTTGTCTGATCAGATGACTTGTCTGAGGTATCTTGACTGCAGTCTGGTCAAACATCCCTGATGATTTTTGTTGACCAGAACTACTCTGACTTGACTCGGCTGTACCTCTCTGATGAACTCAGCTGATTTTTAGTATTTAGCCGATTTTTAGCCTAACTTATTTTTGGCCTATGGAAGATACTCATTTGGTTCTTCTTTACATTTTGCCAAGTTTTTATACTTAACATATTTGGCCTATGGAAGATACTCATTTGGTTCTTCCTTACATTTTTGCCAAGTAATAAACATTTGAATTTATACTGATGACATCATCAAAATCTAACAAGTATTCCTAACAAATTCCCCCTACTTTGATGATGGCAAAACTTTAAAGAAATATTCAAATGAACAAGTCTGCACTTGAGTGCAAGACACAAATTAAAGTCAGTCTAATTTTTGAGACAACTGGGAATTGTCATTCAAAAAGACTGTTATAAAGTTTTTCTGATGATTACAAGTACATGGCTTGAATAGAATAAATACAGAAATTTAATCAATTACAAAAATTACAATTACATCCAAAAACTATCTGCCCCTTCCTCTGCGAATAGTTTGCTTGGGAGGTCTAAATATTTTTGCACCGATTGGTATACTTTTGATGGGTGCAGGACCATATTTCCTCCTTATGACTAGGGCAGCAAAGTCTTGGTCTTCTTTTGAAGAGAACTTGTGCTCTTCACATAGCTTTCTAATTTCTTCTTGAAGCTCTAGCTCGTCAAGCTCATTATCCAAACGGGTCGGCGCTTCCACTGCTCTGAATGGAGGAATCATAGGATAAGCATGCCATTTGGCTGCATATTTAAGCATGATCTTCCACAGAGTAGGCCATCTAGCATCCATGTAGTTTATGAATGACTGCTGGGGCGAGCATTCTTTATCTTGGAGAATCTCCAAGAGGTAGAACTGTTATGTGAATTGTTTCTTGGCATTCGCCCAATTGTTCGTGAATTCAGGTGGTAAGAATTCTTCAACATACCACAACTGTTTGCCTTCCCATTTGAATCTTTGTTCTTCTTTCTCTCTTGTTCTTCTCTTCTTCTCCACAGACTGCTTCTCCACAGACTGCTCTTCAGGTTGGCTGGGGGCAGATATCTCCTTTCTTTTCAGACTTGATGGTCCTCCTTCAATTTGGAGAATATCTTGCCTCTTCTTTGATCTTAGCTCTTACCTTATTTCTCCTTGAGTACTTCCTCCCCCCTGTATTCTATCTTCCCCCTTTTTGCCAGCATCAACTAAAGTAGTCAACTGCTGCTCTATTCTGCACATCCAATCAGACATGCCAAATAGCATTCTGTTGTTGGTAGGGGGAGGAGGCGGAGGTACTTCCCTCTGCAGCAAAGTGTCAATCTTTGCATTAATGGATTGGAGGTCAGGAGTGACCTGAGATGCCAGCAGCTCTCCAATTGTATCCTTCACTATTCGCCTTATCAGCTCAGTCACCGCAGGTGAGATCTGAGCTGGTGGAGAGTGCTCGCCTGAGCCTTCTGCAATTGAACCACTGGACTGCAGGGTCCTATCTGTAGCTGGTACTCCAGATGGGGTCTTTTCTGGGGTCCCTGATCTAGAGTCCTCAGCCAACTCGGCATCCAGGCTGGTGTACTGGGCAGGCGCCCCAGCCCTGTCTGCAGCTTCTACTTCCGGTTCTGGCTCCTTTTCCTTTTCCTCTTCTTCTTTTTCTTTTTCTTTTTCTTCTTCATGTTTTTCTTTTTCTTCTTCATCTTTTTCTTCTTCATCTTTTTCTTTTTCTTTCTCAGCTCCTTGATCTCCTCCTTCATCTTTATCATCATCCTCATCAGCATCATTATAATCATCATCCTTTTTCTCATCCTTTTTATCTTCTCCTTCATTCTCATCATCTTTTTCTTCTTCATCATCATCCTTCTCTCCTTCATCATCTTTCTGTTCGACTTCTTCACCTTCTTCTTCTCCTTCATCAATCAACTCTTCTGTTTTCTCAACTTCCTCAGATTGTTTTTCAACTAAAATGTTTTCTTCTTCTTTTCTTTCTTTCTGCTCTTCTTCTTCGTCAACTATGACAATAACCTCTTCTTCTCCATCTACCTCTTCAATCCTAATTTCTCTCTCTTCTTCCTCCTCTTCTTCTTTTCCAAATGAACCATCAAAAATACTATACATAGTGGAATGGATGAATTGGTCCATGTTGGTTTTAAAGTGAGACATGAACCAATTCTCCTGGAGGATCAAAACTAAGTCTGATTCTTTACAAAAATGAATCAGTACCTCCTATGTGGCTTGGGGATATTCCCAACCACTGGTTTCAATATAAGACTGAAGTTTTGTAAATGACAGAGATTTGAAAAACTTCCACTCTTCGAAAATATTGACAAATGAGTGTTTTAAGGCTTGTGGTTTAACAAGCTGTAATTGTTCAATGGACAGGTCGAAAACATTGTTGTCCAGCAGGTTAAATGTATAATTGGCTTCAGGAGTTGAGATGATTAAACCTGTTTCTTCTTCCTCCGGGATGTATGCTGGGGTGAGGACAGCCACGATCTGAGTCTCAGTGCACTGAGCAGCCGGTCTTCAGGTGAGTAGGTGACACGGTGCCCAGGCAGACGGCATAGTGATCATTGCTCCTCTGACTAAGCTGCGATCGCTAGGCCTCTTGGGAGAGGTTACAGTGATATTTGCATGATGGATGGTTCTCCAGGGGCTGGTCCCCTTCTCTTGAATCGGACAGCTATTGGAGTGTTATCTGACTCGGAGTCTGACTCGACTGCAGTTGGGTTGACGGCTGCAGGTCGGTCCGACTCGCCTGATGAATAATATCTGGGGTAAGTCCTTGAGTCGGGCAGCTCCTTCAGCATCTGAGCTGCTCTTCTGTTGTTCCCTAACTTTCTCAAAGTCTCTTGGTCCAGATGACCAAGTCTTTTGTTGGTGTGGAAGGGGTCAGTACTTCCCTTCGCCATACCTGTCTTTTCCAACAACCAACTCAGCTGCGTTCCAAACGCCAGCTTGGTTTTAAATTTCTTCTCGTCAACAAGCCATTCGACTTTTTTGACCTCGCGAACAAGTTGCCTAAAAATGTAATCCGCCCAATCAATCTCCTCGTCTTGAATCAGTTCTCCCAGCACCATGAACTTCACCGACGGCAGTTGATCATAACTGCCAGCCATACCCATGGTGATTTTGTTGGTAATATCCAACGCATATCGATAGACCTTCTTAATCTCGCTCCTTTTAGCAGTAAGTTTCA
This sequence comes from Orobanche coerulescens, assembly GCA_033398695.1. Lineage (NCBI taxonomy): Eukaryota > Viridiplantae > Streptophyta > Magnoliopsida > Lamiales > Orobanchaceae > Orobanche > Orobanche coerulescens. The sequence goes on along the minus strand of CM065811.1, from coordinate 66,089,101 downwards.
GCTTCGTCGGTTGGTCAATCGCCTTGATTTTCTTCCAGGTTTTAGCTGCGGACTGTTTGAGGGCTTCGACAGCTATGCCGCGGTGTTTCATTCCAAAAACTGTACGAATCGACTCCCGCGATATGTCGACTTGTCTTCCGCCAAATGTGCTCCGAATTCCATCCTGAATCAAATAGGCTTCGCGGTAGAACGCAATAACATCCTCCTTGTACAAATGTTGAGGGATGATATTCAGGAATGGGTAGATCCCATTTAGATTCATCGATCGGATTAGGTCAAGCACGTCGTAATTCTCCAAATTTGCTTCCAATAAACCTTCGAAATCAACGACCAGAGAGAAGATAATCTGGTCCTTGACTGCCTTCATGTTAACGCCTTCGAAATACGATTCCATTTCTGCAAAAAAAGGATTTTTAGTGTATTTGGAGTTCAAGAATTTTTGCTCTGTAAATCTAGGGTTTCGTAGCGTAAAGGTAAAGTGAAGAGTTTCTTTCCTTATAAAGAAGATGAAAAGACGTATGGATTAAATTATTATATATTTGAAATGGTGGTACGCCTTTTGAGATTCTCTTAAATTTCAAATTTGAATCGGTGGTCCAGGTTTAGATTTTAAAATTTGACGGTTGGTTTTAATTGGCCACCGTGGAGGTGGATTTATCAAGTGATCGCCCGAACCAAAAATTAATATATTTCAATGCCACTTGTGAACCAAAATTAATATAATATTATTATACATATGGCAGATAATAATTAAATATTCAGAGGTCGGTTGAGTTTAGAAAACTTAGCTGGTTTGACCGTTGACTGTTCTGCATCAGGTGAGTTGACTCCATGGACTTCTCGCCTGAGATTCTGATCAGCTAGGTTCCTTTGTCCATCCTTCTTCCTCTTGTCTGCATCAGCTAGGATCTGAATTCTTTAGTCAGATGGGTCCGTCCTTCCTCTGAGATGCTTCAGCTTGCTTCTGTACTAGATTCCCAATCTAGTAATCCAAGATCTCTGCTCAGCTCCAAAAACCTTTCTTCTGGCAAAGGTTTGGTAAAGATGTCAGCTATTTGGTAGTCTGTGCTGACTCTTTCAACTCTAACTCTTTTGTTAAGCACGTGGTCTCTAATGAAGTGGTGCTTAACATCAATGTGCTTGGTCCTCGAATGCAAAACCGGATTGTTGGTTATTGCAATAGCACTATTGTTGTCACACCAGATAAGAACTTCATTGGCAATGATATTATAATCCCTCAGCTGTTGTCTGATCCATAAGATTTGGGCACAACAGCTACCTGCAGCTAGGTATTCTGACTCTGTGGTGGAGATAGAGTTAGAAACCTGCTTCTTGCTAAACCAGGATATCAGTCTGGTTCCTAGGAATTGGCACGTTCCACTAGTGCTTTTCCTATTGATTTTGCATCCTGCGAAATCTGCATCTGAATATCCTAACAGCTCGAAGTTATCATCCTTAGGATACCATAGTCCAACATTGACTGTAGACTTAAGGTATTTTATTATCCTCTTGGCTGCATCTAGGTGTGATTGCTTCGGCTTGGACTGGAATCGCGCACAAACTCCTACGGCATAGGATATGTTTGACCTGCTTGCAGTGAGGTACAGAAGTGATCCAATGAGTCCTCTGTAGTAGGTTGAGTCCACTGATATGCCTGCCTCGTCTGCATCCAGGTGAGTACTTGTGCTCATAGGAATTCTTGCTGGCTTGGCTGATTCCATTCCAAATCTCTTGATTAGATCTTTGGTATACTTAGCTTGGTTGATGAAAATTCCATTTTTCATCTGCTTAACTTGTAGTCCGAGAAAGAAGTTAAGCTTTCCCATCATACTCATCTCAAATTCTCCTTGCATGAGTTTGGAGAATTTCTCACATAGCTCTGGATTGGTTGAGCCGAATATGATTTCATCCACATATATCTGAACTATTAATATGTGGCCTTCGTGCTCCACTCTGAATAGGGTCTTGTCCACCTTCCCTTTGCAAAAACCATTCTTCTCAAGAAACACAGATAGTGTTTCATACCACGCTCTTGGTGCTTGCTTAAGTCCATAGAGAGCCTTCAACAGCTTGTAGACTTTTTCTCCTTTGACAAAACCTGGGGGTTGCTCTACATAGACTTCTTCTTCTAGGATGCCATTTAGAAAAGCACTCTTTACATCCATCTGATAAACTTCAAAATCTTTGAATGCAGCATATGCAAGGAATAGTCTGATGGCCTCTAGTCTTGCAACAGGTGCATAGGTTTCATCAAAATCTATTCCTTCACACTGTGCATAGCCTTTTGCTACAAGTCTGGCTTTATTCCTAACCACAGCTCCGTCTTCATCACTCTTGTTTTTGTACACCCATTTGGTGCCTATTACCTTCTTGTGATCTGGTCTGTCTGTTAGTTCCCAAACTTTGTTTATTTCCATCTGCTCCAGTTCTTCTTGCATGGCATTGATCCATGAGTAATCTTCCAGGGCTTGTTCTGTTGTGTTGGGTTCTATCTGTGACATGAAGCATGAGAACATAGCCATTCCTGCGGGTAGAGTTGACTGTCTTGTCTTAACTCCATCAGTCAGCTTCCCGATAATTTGCTGGATTGGGTGATCTTTGAGCCATTTGGGGATATCTTCTTCTTCTAGGTCTGTTCCCCCTGTTGAATTGCTCTGGTGGATTTCTGCATCAGCTGGGTTCTGGTTTCCTTGGTCTGCAACTGGATCAGCTACCGTCTTGTCATCTGCATCTTGGGTCTGATCTGCAGATGAGTCTTTATCAGCTACAACTGGGTCTTCATCAGCGGCAACTGGATCAGATAGGTTTGGTGATCCTGTTTGATCTGCAGTTGGGTCTTCAGCAGCTACAGTTGGATCTTCAGGCTGGTCTGCAGGTGAGTCCACCATTCCAGTGTCATGTACAATGACTTCTTCAAGGGTTGCTGATTTGAGCTTGTTCTCAATTAACTCAACTTGCTTCATGTACTCAACAGTAGATTCATCAAAAACAACATGGGGTGTTTCCTCCACAACTAAGGTTCTTTTATTGAAAACTCTATATGCCTTGCTTCTTTGTGAGTATCCCATAAAGAGACCGTCATCAGTTTTAGCATCAAAGGCATTTAGTTGTGTTTTACCGTTGTTGTGGATGAAACACTTACAACCAAAAACATGAAAGTAAGCAACAGTAGGAGTTCTATTATTCCAAACCTCATAGGGAGTTTTGCCATGTCTCCCTACTATCATACTCCTGTTCTGTGTATGGCAAGCTGTGTTGACAGCTTCAGCCCAGAACCTCTTGGGCAGGTCCGCTTCTGCAATCATGGACCTGGCTGCTTCCTTCAGGGTTCTGTTTCTTCTTTCAGCAACGCCATTCTGCTGAGGAGTCCTGGCTGCAGAGAGCTCATGCTGGATCCCATTCCGATCACTGTAATCAGTGATCGCCTAGTTTAGAAACTCTCCTCCTCTATCTGATCTGATCTTGATGATGGATAGGGATTTCTCATTCTGGATCCTTCTCAGCAGCTCAGGTAGCTTGGTCAAGGTTTCACTCTTCTTATACAAGAAGATAATCCAAGTGTACCTTGAATAGTCATCCACTACTACAAGTGCATGCTTTCGGTCGCTCAGGGTCCTTGGTTTGATAGGGCCAAATAGATCCATGTGGAGTAGATCTAATATTCTTGTTGTTAGAGTTGTAGGCTGGACTGGCTTGAATGATGCTCTGGTCTGCTTTCCTTTCTGACACGCATCACAAAGCGCTTCCTTCTTGAATGCTTCATCTGGAAGTCCTCTGACCAGCTTCTGAGAACTAATATTGTTGATGTCTTTGAAGTTCAGGTGACATAATCTTTTGTGCCACAACCATCCGTTCTCAGCTACTGTCTTGGATAAAAAACAGGAGTTAGGTGTTCCTGTGTTCCAATCTATCATGTAGACATCTCTCCTTCTGAAACCTTGTAGCTTCACTTCTCTAGATAGGATATCTATCACCATGCATTTCCAAATGGTGAAGACTACTAGGTTCTTCTCATCGCAAAACTGGCTTATGCTCAGGAGATTATACTTGAGCCCTTTGACATAATGAACTTTGGATATTACAATATTTCCTCGGTGCAGCTCTCCAAAGACCTTTGTTTGTCCTCTAGATCTATCTCCAAAGGTTACATCGGGACCTCTTTCTTTGGTGTATTTGGACAACATCTTTTTGTTCCCGGTCATGTGCCTTGAGCATCCAGAATCTACAAACCATTCTTCACCTCCAAAGTTTGAGCTTGTGGAGATATGGTTGTAGTCCTTCCACCTTTTCTGCAATCAGACAAGCAGAGATTTAGGTACCCAAATCTGTGTGGGTCCTCTCGGGTTAGTTGGTTTCCTGGAGAATTGATTTCTCCTTAGATTATGAAAGTTGTTATCATTATAACCATTATAAGGTGTGTCAGGTCGAGGTCTGAATCTCCTGTTGGGATTGTATACCGGATATTCCTCAAAATACTGATAGTGTGGGCCATTTCTAAATCTTGGCTGAGACCATTTATTAAATCTTTGTGGTCTCCACACTTGTTCGTTTTGGAAATTAGGATAACCTTGAGGTTTCCATTTGCCCCTCCCATTTTGAAATCTATTTTTAGGGAGTTGTTGATAATAGTGGGCATGTTGTCTGGGCTGCTGCTTTTGCCTGGGCCATTGCCTAGTCGCTTGTCTAGGTGGCTGCCTTATGTAACCTGACTGCAGCCTAGACATGTGACTTGGTTGTTGCCTGTTTTTAAATATCGGTTTATACATAGGCTCAACAGTCGAGACAATTGTTTCTCCCTTGATAAAAGTAGTTTTAGAACTAGAGGGAGTGTGAGGATCATATCCAAGGCCTGATCTGGAATATAGTGGCCTCTTATTGGTACACAATTCTTCCAGGGTTGAAGACGCCTTCAGGGAGGTTATTTCCTGCGCCTGAGTCTTATTTGCCTGAGTCAGCTTAGTAAATTCAGCTTTGACATGAGCAAGTGCAGCTGATTTTTCTTTAAGTAAAACAGTTAGTCGATTTATCTCAGCTGTGTTAACATCAGCCTGGTTTTTAAAGTCAGCTGCAGTTATCTCAACCTTATTCAGTTCTAGGCTGAGTTTTTCAAAATCATTTTTCAGCTGCCTATTCTCATCTTGCAGCCGAGTCTTCTCGGCTGATACAGCTAGGTGTGCAGATTTGAGTGTTTCAAAATCTTTAAATAGCTGATTTACAGATTCGTGCAGATCCATATCTTGTGACATGGATGAACTATTATTTGAACCAGAGGGTTTAGATGTTACCTCTTCATCAGCTAGGTTGGCCATCAGGCAGTCATACTCTTCATCATCATCAGAAAAGAATCCGCTGCTTGATTCTACGTGCTCCTGGTCTTCTCCGATGAGGGCCTTCCTTCTGTCTTCTTTTCTGCCCACCTTCTTCTTGCTCTCGTCCTTCTTGAGATCAGGACAGTCGATTTGGATGTGTCTTGCCTTGTGACAATTGTAGCACTCCACCTTCCAGCTTCCAGCTTTCTGATTCCTTCTTGGATTCTCCTTATAATTTTTCTTGTATTTGGAGTAGTTTTTCCGGAAGTTGCTGAACCTTTGCATTATAAACGCCATTTCTTCCTCAAAATCTAATGGATTTGGAGGCTTTACATCAGATAAGCTTTTGGCGGGGGACTCGACTGCAAAGTCTATTCCCTTCTCTGCAGGCTCAGTTGAGGATGAACTTGGAAGCTCGAACTCATAAGCCTTCAGATCCGAGAACAGCTCTTGGATCTTTATTTTATTAAGATCCTTGGACTCTCTCATGGCCACTGCCTTCATACTCCATTCAGGATTGAGAGATCTTAGTACCTTCAGTGCCATCTCCCTGTTGCCATAAGATTTGCCGAGGGAGTTGATTTCATTGATAATTTCAGTGAACCTTGTGTCCACTTGGTCTATGGATCGCCATTCTTCATTTTGAAGTTGTCAAATTTTTGAATAGCAATTGACAACTTGTTTTCCTTGATCAGCTCCGTTCCTTCACACATTAGGGCTAATGTGTCCCAGATTTCTTTGGCATTCTTACAATTCTTGATCTTGACCATGGTGGATTTGTCAAGAGTTTGATATAGCACATCTCTGGCCCAGTTATCAAGATTGGCCAGCTTTATTTCTTTGGGAGTCAGCTCTATCCTCTTCTTTGGGATCTTCTCTGGCTTCCCTGCTGCGATCTCCTCTGCAGTGTTGTCTTTCTCGAAGATGAATGGACCATCCTCTATGATGCACCACATGACATCATGGATTGAAGATAAGTGTGCCTGCATCCTTATCTTCCAAAGATCATGCTCGTCAACTGAAAACACAGGGAGTCTAGAATGCATATGTTCCATTATAAAATGAGAGTAGAGATATATCTCTGATATAGATCTGGTTCGTGAAATAAATGAACCAACCTCTCCGATACCACTTGTAGGTCACAAGTCATCCAGGAATAAGTCTAGAGGGGGGGGGGGAGTGAATAGACTTATTGAAACTCTTAAACTCTTTTTCACAAAGAGTAAGTTTCTTCAGCTGATGGATAAACAAATGACTTGGAGTCGTTTGTTCTTAATACGTGCGGAAGTCAGCTGATGACGAATACAAAATAACTAATGAAACACTAAATTTTGAATGCAGCAGTTAAAGTATGATGCTAGAAAATAGTAAAGAACGCACGCAATTATAGTGGTCTCAGAGGTGGGGTAATCCTCTACTAATCCACTTTTGTCCAAACCAGTTGGAGATGAATTCACTATAATTCTCAACCAGTGATAAATATTACAGTGATTCAACAAAACTACAACAGCTTCCAACCAGTGGAAATCCGTGCCGTTGTAACATACTTGACTGCCTTGCACCTCTTGATCCTCGATCCTTGGATGCCTTTACAGTCTCTTAACTTCAACCAGTGAAGTATCCCGAACTCAGGATTATAGACTGTAGGTCACAAGTCGTCCAGGAACAAGTCTAGAGGGGGGGGGGGGGTGAATAGACTTGTTGAAACTCTTGAACTCTTTTTCCGAAGAGTGAGTTTCTTCAGCTGATAATCAAACAAATGACTTGGAGTCGTTTGTTCTTGGATAAGTGCGGAAGTCAGCTGATGACGAATATAAATTAATCTTAATGAAACAATTAAAAATGTATGCAGCAGTTAGAGTATGATGCAGGAAACAAGAATAACACAGTGATTATAGTGGTCTCAGAGGTGGGGTAATCCTCTACTAATCCACTTTTCTCCAAACCAGTTGGAGATGAATTCACTATAATTTTCAACCAGTGATAAAGATTACAGTGATTCACAACACACTACAACAGCTTCCAACCAGTGGAATTCCGTGCCGTTGTACACACACTTGACTGCCTTGCACCTCTTGATCCTCGATCCTCGGATGCCTTTACAGTCTGCTACTTCAACCAGTGAAGTACCCCGTACTCAAGATTTAAAGACAAGAGTGTTTGTCTTCTCCAACTTAAGAGCTTCCTTGAATATGAACTTTTTGGATCTGCTCTTTTTCTCGATGCTATTTGATTGCTTGAGATTGCTTTGTTTGCTTTGATCGCTAGAGAATATGTTCGCACCGGTAGTTGCTCAGTTTCAAATCTTCGGATATATATAGATCACGATCTCTGAGCTTCTTCCTTGTAGCCGTTGCAAATCTTTGAACAAATCCGTCCGTTGGAGAGAGACTTCATTGTTTAATCTTTTCTGAACGTTGCAAGGCTGGATTCCCATTATTTAATTTTATCTTCCGACCGTTGTGAGGACTTCTGCATGTGAGCGCCGAATCTTTTGAATATAAAAGGATTAAAGTCTTCACGGTGGGTCAGGATGATTTAATTAAATCATATCTCTTGCGGGAATCACTCCAATTTGTCTCTTCACGTTGCATGTGAGCTTTCCGTAATATTTGACTTTTCAAAGCATGCTGACGTGGACTTGGAGTACTAGGCTGTAGTTGAGTAGGCTGATGTGCAGCTTACATCTCTGCAGGTAGGTTCTCTCGACTGTTCACTGTTTGAGACTTGTCTGATCAGGTGACTTCCCTGAGGTACCTCGGCTGCAGTCTGGTCAAACTTCTCTGATAAATTTTAGTTGACCAGGGCTACTCTGATTGAAGTCGGCTGTACTTCTCTGATGGACTAGGCTGTACTTTAGTACTTAGCCGATTTTCAGCCTAGCTAACTTTGGCCTATAGAAGATACTCATTTGGTTCTTCTTTACATTTTGCCAATTTTTATACTTAACATATTTTGGCCTATGGAAGATACTCATTTGGTTCTTCCTTACATTTTGCCAAGTAATAAACATTTGATTTTAAATTAATGACATCATCAAAATCTAACAAGTATTCCTAACAAATTCCCCCTATTTTGATGATGGCAAAACTAAGTAAGAAATCAAATAACCAAGTCTGCACTTAAGTGCGAGACAAAAACTGAAATGAGTCTAATATTGAGACAACTGGAAAATTGTCATTCAACAGACTGTTCATAGATTTTTCTGACTTATCATTGAAATTATACAAGAATGTTTTAAGTACAAAAAATAAAATTACAAGTAAGAAAAATAATTAAAAGATCATCTGCCTCTTCTAGTAGGCTGCTTGGCAGGCTTGAATGGTTTGGCTCCGATAGGTCTTACCTTGACTGGAGCAAGGCCATACTTTCTTTTTACCACGAGTGCTGCGAAATCCTGCTCCTGCTGAGATCTGAATTTGTTCTCAAGGCAGACTCGCTTGATTTCCTTCTGAAGTTGTAGTTCATCAAGTTCACCATCCATGCGGATTGGTGCTTCTTCAGCTCTAAATAAGGGAATCATAGGAAAGGCTTTTTGCTCTTTTGCGTACTTTTTCGTAATGTACCCAATGCTTAGGGTGAACTTCTTCCATCCAGTTTATGAAAATCTCCTGTGGGGAGAGTTTGTCATCTTGAAGTAGTTCCCAGACATAATAGTCTCTGATGAACCTCTTCCTAGCAGCTCCCCACATTTCAAGAGCTTCAAATGGGCAGAAATCTTCAACAAACCATAGCTCCAACCCTTCCCATTCAAGAGTAGGTTCAAAGCCGCCTCTGGTCCTTCTGCGCTTCCCTTCAGGCTGGTCAGCCTTGTCTTCTTGATCTACAGTTTCCTTCCTCTTTAGGCTAGAGGGTCCTTCAATCTGAGGGACATCTTGCTTCTTCTTACTTCTAATTTCTCTCTCTTCCCCCTAAATCCTCTCTTCCCCCTTTTTGCCAGCATCAATAAGGGTTGTCAACTGTTGCTCCATGCGGCTCATCCAATCAGACATGCCAAAGGGCATTCTGTTGTTTGTAGGAGGAGGAGGCTGAGGGATTTCTCGCTGAAGTAGGGTGTCAATCTTGGCATTTATGGTCTGAAGGTCAGGAGTGACCTGAGTTGACAACAGCTCCCCAATGGTGTCTCTGACAATCTGCTTGATCAGCTCAGTCATGGTAGGTGATAACTGAGCTGATGGGGAGTGTTCTCCTGATCCTTCAGCAAGGGAGCCACTAGACTGAAGGCTCCTGGCTGCAGCAGGTAGGTCAGATTGAGTCTTCTCCGGGGTCCCCGACTGAGTCCTCTGCCCGGCCTCTGCGTCTAGGCGTGTACCGGGAGGTACAACAATCCTATCTGCAGCCTTCGTTGGTAGGCTCGCTCCTGCTCTGGCTCCTTCTCTCTTTCTTCCTCTTTCCTTCTTCTTCTTGATTTCTCTTTTTCTCCTTCTCCAGATTTTTCTTTTTCTTCTTCTCCAGATTTTTCTTTCTCTTTTTCCTCATCTTTTTCTTTTTCTTTTTCTGCTCCTCCTTCACCTCCATTATCATGATCATCATCATCATCATCATCCTTAGCATCGTCCTTCTCCTTCTCTTCTCCTTCATCATTCTCATCATCCTCCTCCTTATCTTCTTCTTCTTCTTCCTGATAAACTTCTTCTCCTTCTTCATCTCCTTCATCAGCTACTTCTTCTGTTTTCTCAATCTCCTCTGTCTCCTTTTCAACTGGTATGTTTTCTTCAGGTTCTTTTTCTTCTTCATCCTCTTCAACCAAATTGATAATTTCATTCTCTTCATCAACTTCTTCAATCCTAATCTCCTTTTCTACTTCCTCCTCTTCCTCCTCCTCTCCAAAGCTACCATCAAAAATACTGAGCATTATAGAGTGGATAAAATGGTCCATGTTTGTCTCAAAATGTGACATGAACCAGTTATCCTGGAGGAGTAAATCTAAATCTGACTCTTTGCAAAAATCAGTCAGAACATCCTCCGTGGCTTGGGGGTATTCCCAACCACTAGTTTCAACAAAAATTTGAAAATTTGTAAAGGACATGGTTTTGAGAGTTTTCCACTCTTTAAAAATATTTACAAAGGAGTGTTTTTCTGCTTGCGGTTTGACAAGCTGAAGTTGCTCAATAGAGAGATTAAAAGTATTATTTTCTAATAGATTGAAAGTGTAATCTGCTTCAGGAATAGATATAACAAGACCTGCTTCCTCTTCTTCGGTCATGTACACTGGAGGTGTAATAACAGGTACAATTCGAGTTTCGGTATTCAGTGCGGTGGTCGGATGAGCTGGTGACCGATGGATGGTATCTTTGCCAGTGCTCTCCTTCGATGAATCGCAGCTTCCTTGGCCTCTTTGGAGAGGGTTCGGGTGATGATTGCAGGTTGGAAGGTCCTTCGGGCTGGTCCCCTTCTCTTGAATCGGATGGCAATTGGTGTATCGTCAGACTCATTCTCGGACTCGATTGCAGCTCCGATCTCACCGCAGTTGGTCCGAGTCGATAAATCGTATCTTGGGCAATAGCTTGAGTCCGCAAATCCTTCAACAACTGGGCCGCTCTCCCGGTGACTCCAACCTTCTTCTTGTCATGGTCCATGTGACCTAGCCTCTTGTTTGGGTGGAAAGGGTCAATGTTTCCTGCCACTCCGCTTCCAAGAACCAACTAAGATGCGTTCCGAACGCCAACTTAGTCTTGAACTTCTTCTCACCTTCGAGCCATTCGACCTTGTTCACCTCGCGAACAAGTTGCCTGAAAATATAATCGGCCCAATCAACTTCCTCTCGTTGAATTAACGCACCCAACACCATGAATTTTGAAGATGACAGTTGGTCATAGCTTCCTGCCATTCCCATGACTATCTTGTTTGTGATGTCCAGAGCGACTCGATAAACCCTCTTCAACTCATTTCTCTTCGCTGTAAACTTCAATTTCTCAGGAATATTTTCGAGCTTAATCGTCTTCCACGTTTCGGCGGGTGATTGTTTAAGAGCTTCGACCGCCAAGCCGCGATGTTTCATCCCGAATACCGAACGGATCTTCTCTCGATCTATGGTGATAGGGATTCCTCCGACTGAGCTGTTAATCCCGTGCTGAACCAGAGAGGCATTACGATAAAATTCGACGACATCTTCCTTGAACAAATGCTGCGGGTTGATGTCGAGAAACGGGTAGATTCCGTTCAGCTTCATCGCCCGGATTAAGTCGAGCATATCGAAGTCCTCTAGATTCGCTTCTAATAATCCTTCGAAATCGACGACCATGGAGAAGATGACCTGGTCCTTCATCGCCTTCAAGTTTGCTCCTTCAAGAGATGCCATTTCTGCAAAAAAGAAATTTAGGATTTAGTGTATATTTTGCTCTGTAAGTTCTAGGGTTTCTGCAAGCGTAAAGAGGAAAGTGAAAGGGTTTTCTTCCTTATAAAGAAGATGAAAGGACGTTTGGATTATTTTATTATAAATTTAAACGGTGGTACGCCTTTTCATATTCTTTTGAATTTCAAATTTGAATCGGTGGCCCCATTTAAAATTTGACGATGATTCTGATTGGCCACCGTAGAGGTTAATTAAATAGGCGTGTGACGCGTGTATTTAAAATTGCCACTTGGCTTATAAAGATGTATATTTTAAATGCCATTTTAGCTAAAATAATATTTATAAATGTGGCAGATATTAATTAAAAATTAGAGATCAGTTTAGAGAACTTAGCTGGTCTGATTTCGTTGACTGTTGACCACTCTGCAACAGGTGAGTTGACTTCTCGCCTGGTATTCTGTACAGCTAAGTTGCTTATTCTGGCCTTCGTCTTCTCGCCTGCATCAGCTTAGGCTGATTCTGAGGGTCCGTCCTTCCTTCAACTCGCTTCAGAACTAGATTCCCAATCTAGTAATCCAAGGTCTCTGCTAAGCTCTAGGAATCTTTCTTCTGGCAATGGTTTGGTGAAGATGTCAGCTATTTGGTAGTCTGTGCTGACTCTTTCAACTCTAACCCTTTTGTTAAGCACATGGTCTCGAATGAAATGGTGCTTAACGTCAATGTGCTTCGTCCTTGAGTGCAAAACCGGATTGTTGGTTATTGTAATAGCACTATTGTTGTCACACCATATTGGAACTTCGTTGGCAATAATATTGTAGTCCCTTAACTGTTGTCTGATCCATAGAATTTGTGCACAACAGCTACCTGCAGCTAGGTATTCTGACTCTGTAGTGGAGATAGAGTTAGAAACCTGCTTCTTGCTAAACCAGGATATCAGTCTGGTTCCTAGGAATTGACACGTTCCACTAGTGCTCTTCCTGTTGATTTTGCATCCGGCGAAATCCGCATCTGAGTATCCTGATAGCTCGAAGTTGTCATCCTTGGGATACCATAGTCCAACATTAATGGTAGACTTTAGGTACTTGATTATTCTCTTGGCTGCATCTAGGTGTGATTGCTTTGGCTTGGACTGGAATCTTGCACAAACTCCAACTGCATATGATATGTCTGGCCTGCTTGCAGTTAGGTACAGAAGAGATCCGATGAGTCCTCTGTAGTGGGTTGAGTCCACTGATATTCCTGCCTCGTCTGCATCCAGGTGAGTACTTGTGCTCATTGGAATTCTTGCGGGTTTGGCTGATTCCATTCCATATCTCTTGATGAGATCTCGGGTATATTTTGCTTGGTTGATGAAAATTCCTTTTTCCATCTGCTTAACTTGTAATCCGAGAAAGAAGTTAAGCTTTCCCATCATACTCATCTCAAATTCTCCTTGCATGAGGTTGGAGAATTTCTCGCATAGTTCTGGATTGGTTGATCCGAATATGATGTCATCCACATAAATCTGAACTATTAATATGTGGCCTTCGTGTTCCAATCTGAATAGGGTCTTGTCCACTTTTCCTTTGCAAAAACCATTTTTCTCAAGAAACACAGACAGTGTTTCATACCATGCTCTCGGTGCTTGCTTGAGTCCATACAGAGCCTTCAACAGCTTATAGACTTTGTCTCCTTTGACAAAACCTGGGGGTTGCTCTACATAGACTTCTTCTTCTAGGACTCCATTCAGAAACGCACTTTTCACATCCATCTGGTAAACTTCAAAATCCTTGAATGCAGCATATGCGAGGAATAGTCTGATGGCTTCTAATCTTGCAACAGGTGCATAAGTTTCATCAAAATCTATTCCCTCACACTGTGCATATCCTTTTGCTACGAGTCTGGCTTTATTCCTAACAACAGCTCCGTCTTCATCACTCTTGTTTTTATACACCCATTTGGTGCCAATAACTTTCTTGTGATCAGGTCTGTCTGTTAGTTCCCAAACTTTGTTTCTTTCCATCTGCTCCAATTCCTCTTGCATAGCATTAATCCATGAATAATCTTCCAAGGCTTGTTCTGTAGTCTTGGGTTCAATTTGTGACATGAAACATGAGAACATCGCCATTCCTGCTGGTAGAGTTAACTGTCTTGTCTTGACTCCATCAGTCAACTTTCCGATGATTTGCTGAATTGGATGATCCTTAAGCCATTTTGGGATCTCGTCCTCTCGGGTTTGTTCCCTGTTGGATTGCTCTGGTGGTTATCTCATCTGCTGGATTCTCGGGTGCAATCGGATCGCCACCGCCTTGTCATCTGCAACTTGGTTACGAATCGCAGATGAGTCTTTGTCGGCCTCATTGGTCTTCTTCAAGAAAGAATCGGATCGGATAGGTTTGGTGATCTGTCGATCTGCATTGGTCTTCATCACCGCAGTTGGGTCATCAGTGATCTGCAGTGAGTCCACCATTCCAAAGGTCATGTACAATGACTTCTTCAAGGGTTGCCGACTTGAGCTTGTTCTCAATTTGCTCAAGTTGTTTCTGTAGTCAACGGTAGATTCATCAAAAACAACATGGGGTGTTTCCTCCACAACTAAGGTTCTTTTGTTGAAAACTCTATATGCCTTGCTTCTTTGGGAATATCCCATAAATAGACCATCATCGCTTTAGCATCAAAGGCGTTTATTTGTGTTTTACCATTGTTGTGGATGAAACACTTGCAACCAAAAACATGAAAGTAAGCAACAGAGGAGTTCTATTATTCCAAACCTCATAGGAGTTTTGCCATGTCTCCCTACTAACATACTCTGCTCGGTGTGGCAGTGTTGATGACTTCACCCGAACCTCTTGGGTAGGTCCGCTCGCAATCATGGACCTTGCCGCTTCCTTCAGTGGTTCTCGTTCCTTCTTTCAAGAACACCATTCTCACAGGGCGTCCTGGCCGCAGAGCTCATCTTTGGATCCCATTCGATCGCTGAAATCGCTTATCGCCTTGTTGAGAAACTCTCCGCCTTTATCGATCGATCTTGATTATGGAGAGGGATTTCTCATTCGGATCCTTCTCGGCACTCGTAACTTGGTCAAGGTTTCACTTTTCTTGAATAGAAAAATGATCCAAGTGTACCTTGAATAATCATCTACAATCACAAGAGCATGCTTTCGCCGCTCAAAGTCCTTGGCTTGATGGGACCAAATAGATCCATGTGAAGTAGATCTAAGATCCTTGTTGTGAGCGTTGTAGTCAGACCGGCTTGAACGACGCCTTGGTCTCGCTTTCCCTTCGACATGCATCACAGAGTGCTTCCTTCTTGAATGCTTCATTTGGAAGTCCTCGACTAGCTTCGAGAGCTAATCTTGTTGATGGCTTTGAAGTTCGGGTGACATAGTCTTTTGTGCCACACCTATCCATTCTCAGCTACAGTCTTGGATAGAAAACAGGAGTTAGGTGTTCCTGTGTTCCAATCAATCATGTATACATCTCTTCTTCGGAAACCTTGTAGCTTTATTTCTCCAGATAAGATGTCTATCACCATACACTTCAAAATGGTGAAGACTACTAGATTCTTCTCGTCGCAGAACTGGCTTATGCTCAGGAGGTTGTACTTGAGCCCTTTGACATAATGAACTTTGGATATTACAATGTTTCCTCGGTGCAGCTCTCCAAAGCCTTTTGTCTGTCCTCTAGAGCTATCTCCAAAGGTTACATCGGGACCTCTTTCCTTGATGTATTTGGTCAGCATCCTCTTGTTCCCGGTCATATGCCTCGAGCATTCAGAGTCTACAAACCATTCTTCTCCTCCAAAATTTGAGCTTGAGGATATGTGGTTGTAGTCCTTCCATCTTTTCTGCAATTAAACAAGCAGAGATTTAGGTACCCAAATTTGTGTGGGTCCTTTGGGGTTAGTTGGTTTCCTGGAGAATTGATTTCTCCTTGGATTATAGGAATTATTATTATAACCCTTAAAAGGTGCCTGTGGTCGAGGTCTAAATCTCCTGGTTGGATTGTATACCGGATATTCCTCAAAATAGTGTGGGCCATTTCTAAATCTAGGCTGAGACCATTTGTTAAACCTTTGTGGTCTCCACACTTGTTCATTTTGGTAATTTGGATAACCTTGAGGTTTCCATCTGCCCCTCCCATTATGAAATCTATTTTTGGGGAGTTGTTGGTAATAGTGGGCATGTTGTCTGGGCTGCTGCTTTTGCCTGGGCCACTGCCTAGTCGCCTGTCTAGGTGGCTGTCTGGTGTAACCTGACTGCAGCCTAGACGTTTGACTTGGCCATTGCTCGTTTTGAAAATCGGTTTATACACGTGCTCAAAGAATGAGACCATTGTTTCTCCCTTGATAAACTTGGTTTCGTAACTAGAGGGAGTGTGAGAATCATATCCAAGGCCTGATTTGGTATATAATGACCTTTTATAAGTACAATTCGCCAGAGTTGAAGACGCCTTGAGGAGGTTATTTCTGCGCTGAGTTTTATTTAATCGCATGCCTTAGTAAACTCAGCTTTGGCATGAGCAAGTGCAGCTGACTTTCTTTAAGTAAAATATTTAGCCGGTCTATCTCAGCTGTATTGACACTTGCCTGGTTTTTAAAATCAGCTGTAGTTGTCTCAACCTTATTTAAATCTAGGCTGAGTTTTTCGAAATCATTTTTCAGCTGCCTATTCTCATCTTGCAGCTGAGTCTTCTCTCATCTGACTTGGTGTGCAGATTTAAGTGTTTCAAAATCTTTGAATAACTGATTTACCGATTCATGTAAATCCATATCTTGTGACATGGCTGAGCTATTATTTGAACCGGTAGGTTTAGAGGTTACCTCTTCATCAGCCAAGTTTGCCATCAGGCAATCATACTCCTCGTCGTCATCAGAAAAGAAACCGCCGCTTGATTCGACATGCTCCTAGTCTTCTCCGATGAGAGCTAATGTGTCCCAAATCTCTTTGGCATTCTTACAATTTTTGATCTTGACCATTGTGGATTTGTCAAGAGTTTGGTAAAGCACATCTCTGGCCCTGTTGTCAAGATTGGCCAGCTTTCTCTCTTCGGGGTCGCCTCCGTTCTCTTCTTAGGGATCTTTTCGGGCCTCCCACCGCGATCTCCTACCGTGTTGTCCTTCTCGAAAATGAATGGACCGTCTTCAATGATGCACTACATGTCGTCATGGATTGAAGATAAATGTGCCTGCATTCTTATCTTCCAGAGATCATACTCGTCAACTGAAAAGACAGGGAGTCTAGAGTGCATGTGTTCCATTATAACGTGAGAGATAAGATATATATCTAGTATAGATCTGGTTCGTGAGAAAAAATGAACCAACCTGTCTCCGATACCACTTGTAGGTCACAAGTCGTCCAGGAACAAGTCTAGAGGGGGGGGGGGGTGAATAGACTTGTTGAAACTCTTGAACTCTTTTTCCGAAGAGTGAGTTTCTTCAGCTGATAATCAAACAAATGACTTGGAGTCGTTTGTTCTTGGATAAGTGCGGAAGTCAGCTGATGACGAATATAAATTAGTCTTAATGAAACACTTAAAAATGTATGCAGTGATTAGAGTATGATGCAAGAAACAAGAAATAACACAGTGCGATTATAGTGGTCTCGAGAGGTGGGGTAATCCTCTACTAATCCACTTTTCTCCAAACCGATTGGAGATGAATTCACTATAATTTTCAACCGGTGATAAAGATTACGGTGATTCACAACACACTACAATGACTTCCAACGGTGGAATTCCGTGCCGTTGTACACACACTTGGCGCCTTGCACCTCTTGATCCTCGATCCTCGGATGCCTTCTGATCTGCTACTTCAACCAAAGAAGTACCCCGTACTCAAGATTTAAAGACAAGAGTGTTTGTCTTCTCCAACTTAAGAGCTTCCTTGAATATGAACTTTTGGATCTGCTCTTTTCTCGATGCTATTTGATTGCTTGAGATTGCTTTGTTTGCTTTGATCGCTAGAGAATATTTTCGCACCGGTAGATGCTCAGTATCAAATCTACGGAAATATATAGAAAACTATCTCAGAGCTTCTTCCTAGTAGCCGATGCAAAACTTTGAACAAATCCGTCAGTAGGAGAGAGACTACATTGTTTAATCTTTTCGAACGTGCAAGGTGGATTCCCATTATTTAATTTTATCTTCCGACCGTTGTGAGGACTTCGCATGTGAGCGCCGAATCTTTTGAATATAAAAGGATTAAAGTCTTCACGGTGGGTCAGGATGATTTAATTAAATCATATCTCTTGCGGGAATCACTCCAATTTGTCTCTTCACGTTGCATGTGAGCTTTCCGTAATATTTAACTTTTCAAAGCATGCTGACGTGGACTTGGAGTACTAGGCTGTAGTTGAGTAGGCCGATGTGCGGCTTACATCTCTGCAGTAGGTTCTCTCGATCGTTCACCGTTTGAGACTTGTCTCGATCGGGTGACTTCCCGAGGTACCTCACTGCAGTCCGTCAAACTTCTCCGATAAATCTTAGTTGACTGTGGCTACTCGATTGAAGTCACTGCATTTCTCTCGATGGACTAGGTCAGTACTTTAGTACTTAGCCGATTTTCAGCCTAGCTAACTTTGGCCTATAGAAGATACTCATTTGGTTCTTCTTTACATTTTGCCAATTTTTATACTTAACATATTTTGGCCTATGGAAGATACTCATTTGGTTCTTCCTTACATTTTGCCAAGTAATAAACATTTGATTTTAAATTAATGACATCATCAAAATCTAACAAGTATTCCTAACATAGACAAGAGTTTTTGTCTTCTCCAACTAAGAGCTTCTTCAAGTATGAACTTTTTAGAACCGCTCTTTTCACGATGCTGTATTTCGCTTTTAGATAGCTTGAATGCTTTGATCGCTTGAAAGTATGTTCGCACCGGTTAATTGTTGTGTTGTATGCTCAGCTTCAAATCTTCGGATATATATAGGTCACGATCTCTGAGCTTTTCCTTCATAGCCGTTGCAAATCTTTTCAACAAATCCGTCCGTTGGAGAAGTAGACTTCATTGTTTTCTTTCTAACCGTTGCAAGATTGGATTCCCATTATTTTAATCTATCTTCCGACCGTTATGAAGACTCTACATGTGATGCGCCGAATCTTTTGAATATAATACGATTAAAGTCTTCAAGGTGGGTCTGGATAGACTTTTTAATTCATATCTTATGCGGGAATCTCTCCAATTTGTCTCTTCACATTGCATGTGACTTTCCGTAGTACTTGACTTTTCAACGCATGCTGACGTGGACTTGTAGTACTTGGATGATCTCGACTAGGCTGATGAGCAGTTAACTTCTCTGCAGTCTGGACCTCTCTGATGTTCACTTTTTAGAACTTGTCTGATCAGATGACTTGTCTGAGGTATCTTGACTGCAGTCTGGTCAAACATCCATGATGATTTTTGTTTACCAGAACTACTCTGACTTGACTCGGCTGTACCTCTCTGATGAACTCAGCTGATTTTTAGTACGTGGCCAATTTTTAGCCTAACTTATTTTTGGCCTATAGAAGATACTCATTTGGTTCCTCTTTACATTTTGCCAAGTTTTTATACTTAACATATTTGGCCTATGGAAGATACTCATTTGGTTCTTCCTTACATTTTTGCCAAGTAATAAACATTTGAATTTATACTGATGACATCATCAAAATCTAACAAGTATTCCTAACATGTACCGCTCAGATCCTTCCCCATACAGTTTCAGTGCTATTTGATTCGGGTGCTACCCATTCTTTTATTGCATGGGATTATATACATTGTATTGGTATTAAATGTTTATTCGAGTATGAACCGTTCGTAGTGGTTATGCCTAGTGAGGAATGTATGGTTGGGAATCGTGAAGTCAGAGACTGCCCAGTGAGGATCGGGAACCGGGATTAGCCCTCGAACCTCATTGTTATAGATTTAAAGGGTGAGGATTTGATCATCGGGGATGATTGGCTGGATCATCACGGTGCTATCATGGACTATCGGACTTGTACTATCTCGATAGTGGCTGAGGATGGCACAAAACATACTCTTGTGGGTTGCAAACTGGGTAGACCGAGACGTGTGATTAACGCCATGAAGGCGATGAAACTCCTAAACCAGGGTTGCCTAGGCTACTGGTGCTATGCTTCGACGGCAGAAGATGGTGGAGTTGAGATATCATCGATTACAGTAGTTAATGAATATCTTAATATATTTCTGGACGACTTACTGGGATTACCACCGCAGCGAGAAGTCGAGTTTCCTATTGATCTAGAGGCGAATGAAGCTCCTGTTTCTAGGGCACTGTATCGTATTACATCACCAGAGATGTTAGAGTTGAAGAAACAATTGGGGGAATTGTTGGATAAAGGGTACATCCGATCGAGCGCATTACCCTGGGGTGCACTAGTGTTTTTTTTGTTAAAAAGAAGGATGGATCACTTCGTTTATGCATTGACTATAGAGAATTAAACAAGTTGACCATAAAAAATAAATACCCTTTGCCTCGTATTGATGACCTGTTTGATCAGCTTTAGGGAGCGACAGTCTTCTCGAAGATTGATTTACGGTCAGGCTATTATCAGTTGAGGATTCAGGATAGTGATATACCGAAAGCTGCTTTTCAAACGAGATACGGCCATTACGAATTTGTGGTTATGCCTTTCGGGCTAACCAATGCCCCAACAATGTTCATGCAGTTGATGAACAAGGTTTTGATCGAATATCTAAAAAAATTCGTAATCGTTTTTATTGAAGAGCCAGGAGGAGCACGCTGAACACCTTCGCGTTGTGCTAGATATTTTGAGAGTGGAATAGTTATATGCAAAGTTTTCCAAATATGAGTTTTGGCTCCAGGAAGTAACATTCCTCGGGCATGTGATGTCGGCGGAAGGAGTTCGGGTTGACCCACATAAGATAGAGGTGGTACTGGCGTGGGAACCACCTAAGAATGTGAAGGAAGTGAGAAGTTTTCTAGGACTTGCAAGTTACTACCGTAGGTTCGGCGAGGGGTTTTCCAGGATCGCTCGACCACTTACTCAGTTACTTCAGAAAACTCAGAAATTTGAGTGGAACGCAGATAGGCAGAATAGCTTTGATGAGTTGAAGAGACGTTTGACTACCGCACCGGTTCTAGCCTTGCCACAAGGGAATGATGATTTTGAGGTTTATAATGATGCTTCAGGACTCGGACTTGGTTGTGTCTTGATGCAGAGAGATAGGGTTGTTGCTTATGCATCTCGACGGTTGAAACCATATGAAATAAATTACCCTATTCTTGATTTAGAATTAGTTGCGGTCGTTTTTGCTTTAAAGATTTGGAGGCATTATCTCTACGGATCGTCGTGTAAGATTTACATGAACCACAAGAGTCTGGAGGATATTTTCAGCTAGAAGGAATTGAACATGAGGCAACGTAGGTGTCTAAAATTAGTCAAGGATTACGATCTGGAGATTTTTTATCATTCGGGCAAGGCCAATGTAGTAGAGAATGTGTTGAGTCGTAAGCCGATGGATCATCAAATATTAGAAGTACTTACGCCTCAAAGCAAGAGCCGACGGGATTTAATTTGTCAGAATATCGAAGTTTGGCTTCAGAGAGTCCAAGGTCAGTTGTGTGCGTTAGAAATCACTTCGTATTTGATTGATGACATCAAGGCGAGGTAGTATGATGCTCGTTTTTAGTTCAGTTGAGGGAGGATGTGAAGAAAGGGAAAGCCCCTGGATTTATAATTCAGGATGATTGAAGTTTGAGATTTTGAGGAAGATTGTGTGTACCATATGATGTTGAGTTGAGACAGAAGATTTTGAGAGAAGCTCATACTACACCTTATTCCATACATCCTGGTACAAGTAAAATGTACAAGGATGTAAGGAGTAATTTCTGGTGGAGCAACTTGGAGACGGATGTTAGCGAGTTTGTATCAAAGTGTTTGACCTGTCAATAAGTTAAGATCGAACATCAGCGACCCGCGAGGTTATTGTGACCGCTTCCTATTCCAGAATGAAAGTGGGAGGATATTTCTATGGATTTCATTACCAGCATGCCTAGGACTCAGACCGAAATGAACATGATTTGGGTCATTATCGATTGACTAACCAAATATGCTCATTTTCTGGGTATCAAGGACACTTCAGGACCGGAGAAACTAGCCCAAGTGTTCATTGCAGAAATTGTGAGGTTGCATGGGACTCCTAAGAGTATTATTTCTTATTGAGATAGTCGATTCATATCACATTTTTGGCAGGCCGTTCATCGAGATTTGGGGACCCAGTTGAGACTCAGTACATCTTACCATCCCCATATAGATGGACAGTCAGAGCACACTTGAGGATATGTTGAGAGCATGTGCCTTAGACTGGAAAGATTGGGAGTCGCACCTGCTGTTGATCGAGTTTACGTACAATAGTAGTTGTCACGCCTCGATTAAAATGGCACCATTTGAGGCTTTGTACGGAAGGAGGTGCAGATCGCCACTGTGTTGGGATGATGCATTTGAATTGATTGGTACTGAACTGGATTTATTAGTTGAGACGAGAGAGAATATTGCTTTAATTCGTGATAGGTTGTTGACGACTCAAAGTCGACAAATGTCCTATGCTGACACGTATCGCCGCCCGTTAGAGTTTGAAGTTGGGGACCATGTATTACTTAAGGTATCACCGACTCGGGGAGTTTACCGCTTTGGTCGGGGTAAGCTTAGTTCGAGATACATTGGACCTTTCGAGATTTTAGAGTGAGTTGGACATATCGGTTGGGTTTGCCACCGTCTTTGAGTCACGTGCATAACATATTTCATATTTCTCAGCTAATAAAGTACGTACCGGATCCTAGGCATGTTATTGATTTTGGAGAGATTGAACTGGGGCCCGACATCACATTTGAGAAGAGACCGATTCAGATTTTGGAACGCAATGGTCGAGACACGGATCAGAGGAGGCAACATGGAAAATAGAAGATAATATGAAGGCGAGATATCTCGAGTTATTCACTTTGTAAGTTTCGGGATGAAACTTCTTTTTAGAAGGAGAGAATGTAATATCCGCACTTTCTATTTTTAATAATTTCTATTTTTGGTGTATTTTCATTTCAGACGACTCGCGTGTATTTGTTTTGGTATTTCGAAATTATTTTGTTCTGCATTCATGGCCATCCGAATGAGTTTCGTAGTTGTTTTTCGAGATTTTGCATATTGTGTAACTTTTCTGCGTTTATGCTCGATTCTCGTAAATCTTGTTCGAAACTGACGTTTCGTTGTTTCTACGAGTTCCTTTAATATGTTTTTATGATTTCTTGAGATTGTTATCTGACCTCGAATCGTGATTCTCGGGAGTCCAGGCCGTTTTGTAATTTTCTATAGTTTTGAGTACTGTTATTGGAATTATTTGTCCATTTTATCGGATGATTAGAAGCATGTGTTTTGATGGGAGTGTGAGTTTGCATGTTGATGTTCCTTATTAACGCTTCGTTATCCGTTGGTAGCTATCGAGTTTTGTATCTTCTAAGATGTGTACCGTAATTCACAACTGTACTACTGTGCCAGAGCAGTTAGCGCATGCTAACACTGTTTTCAGTGCGCGCTAAAGTAACAGCTGTAGCGCACGCTAAGTTCATCCGTAGCACGTCCTAATCAGGCTGGACAGTAAGTTTCCGGGTTCTGGAATGAGTTGATTAGCATACATTAATGTTTCCCATTTTGTACACTAATGAGTCAATTAGCGTACGTTAATATCTCGATTGCGTACGCTAATGGGATTGGACAGAGTATTCTGGAGTTGGGCAAAAAGTTCAGTGATCCTGGACCGAACCAGCTAGCGCACGCTAACAGTAGCATTAGCACACACTAATGGGTCTGGGCAGAAACTTTTGAACTGCACTTCAGCCCGATAGCGCATGTGACACGTCTTTTGTGTAACTATCGCAAGTGCACGATATCGTATCAAGTAGTAAGTGGACTTTTTGAGTCCAGTTTATCGATCCCACGAGGAAGTTAGGTTATATATTGAATTATACACTATTTATCTATTTGTTATAGAGATTTGGATGAGTGAAACACACAATTTAAGAGTTTGGTTTGACAATTGCAAGGAAAATGCAATAATAGTTCTAGAATTTAAGGAAATGAAAGATTGCACTAATAATAGATTAATAGAAAGGTAAAATAAAATAGTTGGGATTACAAACGTAGTTCATCATTAGTTATAGAATATGTATAGGAGATCATAAGATGTATTTACTTATTATGTTGTGTAGATTCAATTTTCCTTAAAAAGACGGTTCCTCTTTCGAATGTCAAAACGCCCCTTATACATTGAATCAATCCACTATATTTCTATGTTGATTGGCTTCAATACATAGCATTATGTTTTATGAAAATAACTCAAAGGATCATCTAAGGTCTATATGTATATTTCTATCCCCTAGAACAACTTAGAGTGAAGATCATTTGATCTAATCAATCATATTTTCTTTCGAAACATATGAAGACCATAAATATCATCATTTATTGGCCAAATAAATAAAGATTGGTAAAACAGTGAAAATCGCACACAATAATAAGTAATCCGTAATAGATCTTTATACAAACTTAAATAACATGACAAACCTTGTTTATAGTCCCAACTAAGGATAACTTAGCCCATGAAGGGTTTATTCAACATATTACAAGCTTGAGTGGTCATTATTAGTTGAAAAAGGGAAAGAATTGATCCTAACTCCCTTAGTAGATAAAGGAGAAAGAAGCAATAAACTCCCTCAACAACATAAGCTAAACCACATACACTCTCAAGAACACAAGTGTGTTTTTCACACAAAGAAAAATATTACAAAGTATGAAAATATAAGCTGAAGGATCTTTAATGATGGATCTAAGGGGTCTATTTATACACCTAAAGTCATCTAATAGCTCCAAAACTCCAGCATTATTACATCAGATCGGATCAAGGCCAGCCACCCCCTCAATAATAGACCAAAAGTATAAAAGATTAAACAATGATCAAAAATCTGTCAAGAGTTACGGCCGTAACTTTCAGATGTTACGACCGTAACTATGAGGACTTACGGCCGTAACTTTCAGATGTTACGGCCGTAACTTTGCTTCGGCCTTTTGCACATTAGTTACTGTGTGAGTTACGGCCGTAACTTTCAGATGTTACACCCGTATGTAGTTTCAGACTTCATTTTAAGCCCAAAATTTCTTAGACTTTTGCGTTTTCGCCTCAAATCTTCTTCGGATGACAACTTTTGATATATAACTCTGATTTTGAATCCGGAAAGACTGCCGAACTCGTCTAAAAAATCTCTACAACATGAATACATAAAAACTCAATATAGATAATATTATATAAACATGTTATTTCTTGAGTAAATCAGTAATTCAATCCGATTAAGACTAAATTTACATCTTTATCCTATAAAAATAAAATTATTAAAAACTAATTAATTTAAAGTAAAAACGAGTAGACTAGCTCATAATTATGGATGAAATGTATCAATACTAATCATGGATAAGTGAATAAAACTGACACTTATCACACCCCCAAACTTGAATTCTTGCTAGTCCCGAGCAAGACTCTTTATTATTCACACTCAATGTAAAAATAAAAATAGCACATAAATTAATAAAACACACACAAATAAAGAAAAATACTTATATATATAAGAAAAAAGAGATCAAAATGCCATTTACACAACAACCAGCTTTACAGAGTAGATAGAAATGAATAAAGATCCAAAGTAAATCTACTAATGATTTTTAAGTTAAGACAAGGTTTTATTTTTGTAATTCCAAAATGCAAGGTTTCCTCCTAAAATGTTGATTATTTCTTTCCCACTCTTGAGACACATGACTTTATTTAATGGTTGCTCTCGAACACTCGTTTATTTTTCGACTCAATATGAAAAAGAATTTCATCGGCGTCATCAAATATTGTGATTGTTCACGAAATTGAATGTATTGAAATTCAGCCACCAATTAATTCAATTATGCTCATAATCTACATCCCTTTTAGTGATAGCTTTCACACCGTTATTTGCTAACGTGTAGCTCTTTTCACCAACACATTTTCTATTTTTTTAAGTGATAGCTTTCACACCGTTATTTGCTAACGTGTAGCTCTTTTCACTAATTCCATTTTTTTAGGTGATAGCTTTCACACAGTTATTTGCTAACGTGTAGCTCTTTTCACCAATAATTCTTTTTCGTATGAGACGGCAGCTACGCACCAATAATGGTTAGTCCTTTATTTTTCACAATATTTTAGGACCCCCAGAATTAGGCAGCTGTTGCTGCTCAACACCTCTCCCTTTTTTTTTCAACTAGCCTTCTTTCACCAATGACCTTTTTTTTAGGGAATAGAATTTTTGCAGAAAAATCGTTTATTAGTTAAGCATGAAAAATCAAAAACTCCTGAAATTAAGTAAATTTCAGTTCTATTTTTCATCAACCGACTGATTCTTCTTTTCTCAAGGTAACGAATGACTCGATTTTAGATGATAATTACAAGGCTTGGAAAGAGAGATTAAGGCTCTGTTCTTTTGGACTGAATGAATCTGAATTGAATCGAATCGAATCAAATGAATCAATTGAATCGAATCGAATCGAACTAAATGGATTCGAATCGAATCAACAGAATCGAACTAAATGAATGGACTGAATCGAATCGAATCGAATCGAATCGAATCAAATATATATTAAGGGTAAATAATAATAATAATGGTAAATAATAATAATAGTAATCAACAACAACAACAACAACGATAAAAGTAATATTATTAGTAATAATAACAATAATAATAATTAAGATTAATAATAATAATAATAAGAACTGAACTGAACTGAATGGACCTGAACTGAACTGAACTGAACTGAAAAACTGAAAAATAAGTCCAAAAGAATAGGGCCTAAGGCTAAAAAATTTTGGAATATACAATTTTTTAACCGGTTAAAGCGATTTTAGAAGCTGGTATATAGCTAATTTATTGGTGTTATGGTCAGATCTAGAAATCTCACAAATCAAAATAAACAAAATAAATATATATATATATATATACTAAAAAAATCAAAGGCAAATAACAAAAATAATCAAAACACACCAAAATACCAAACACACCAAAATAATCAAAACACACCACCCCCAAACTTGAGAAAGAAACTGTCCTCAGTTTAAAAAATATATAAATGCAATAAAAAACAAGGGAGAAAAATAGAATACTCTCTGTTATGAAAGTTGATACTTGAGCTAACGTCTTATTGGATTTGCAAGAAAAAAAATATACGAGGCAAACAACAGAAAAAAAAAATATATACTCGAAAGTATAACACAATTTTTAAGATGCGCTTCAGGAAAGTCCGAAGAGTCGCCTTACACTGTCATCAATGCTTTTACTAAAAACAAATAATATAAATTACAGCAATAAAAATAACAATACGTGAATAGATGCACATCAAGAGATAAAAAAGAAACTCCTTAAGCTGCCATCATTTAACACGATTTTTACACACAACAGAAAGTAAAAATAACAAAAGGTCCGATATGGGTTATCAAAGGGAGAGAAATGAATCCACTTTTCGTTTTCTCACGGTAAAATCTTCCATCCAGACAATATTAGCTAGAGCTGAATCTGATTGAGGAAGAAATTCAATCAGTTTTTTGATTAGTTCTTCTGGTGTTGTTGCAACGACTATGATTCGTTTAGCACGCTCGGAAATAAAAGCTTTATTAGCAGAGTAGTCGATGAAAGATAGTAAACCATCAAAGAAACCATTGACATTAAGCAGACCTATTAGTTTTTTATGAACATTTAGCTGGGCTCTGGTAACCACATGAAAAAGTTCCTCAAGAGTGCCAAAACCACCGGGAAGGATGATAAAGGCGTCAGAATTATTCATAATGTGAGTTATGCAATCTTGCATATTTACAGCTCTAAACTCATCTCCAATAGTTACCCCGGTGATTTTACTTTCAGCCAGAGGTTTTGGAATTATTCCCAACACTTTTACTCCTTCCATATAGGCAGAAGTAGCAATGCGTCCCATTAATCCTAGACTTCCTCCTCCGTAAACTATATGAATGCCTTTTTCTTCTAAGGTACGACCCAAGTTGTGGGCTGCTTCAGTAAAGCATGCCTCTATTCCATAACTAGCTCCACCAAAAATGCAGACTGAGTTAAATCTTTTTGTGGAAGATGATGATTCTATTTTTGAAAAGAAACTTATTTGAGAGAAAAAGAGAAAAGTACAAGTTTGAGGGATGAATAAAAGAAACAAGCACAATATTTATTTATAGAAGAAAAATAAAGTAAAAAAATATTTAACAAATCTGTGATTGCGTTAATTGCGCTTCAACTACTCAATAGAATAATGAATGCATTTATCGCGTATCACATTTTTTTATTCAGAAAATCTCACCATACGACAAAAATAAAAGATACTTATGCGTATGTATAGTAGTTGTGATTGTGGCTCACATCTTCCTATGATTTTACGTTCAGAAATGGCTTAAACGCCTTCTAAGAGTCCCGGAGAAGCTTCCCATCCAATTTTCTTACAAATTGGCAAATGGGGTCTTTTAACATCAGATTCCAAAGACGTTGTTCATATTCTGGCATTAATTACATCAATTTTTAGACAATAATCATCTGTGGAGGGATGATTCAAAGTTTTTAGGACATTGAAGGTGGCATGTTCGTCTTGCACTCTAAGAATTAGCTTTCCTTCATAGACGTCAATAAGAGCATGTCCGGTTGCAAGAAATGGCCGTCCCAAGATAATAGAAATATCCTGATCTTCCTCCATGTCAAGGATGATAAAATCTGCTGGAAATATAAATTTATCAACCTTGATTAGCACATATTCTATTATCCCATGTGGATATTTGATTGACCGATTGGCTAATTGCAGTGAAACTATTATTGCTTTTGCTTCTCCCAAGTTTACTTTGTTGAAAATTGACAAGGGCATTGATACTTGCCCCTAAATCACAAAGAGCTTTGTCAATATTCATTTCACCAATTGTACACGGGATTGTAAAAGTTCTTGGATCTTTTAGCTTGGTTGGCAACTTCTTTTGTAGTATTGCGCTACATTCCTCTGTTAGCACGATAGTTTCATATTCTTCAAGCCTTCATTTGTTAGAAAAATATCTTTCATAAATTTGGCATAGCTTGGCATTTGTGCTAGAGCATCGGCAAAAGGTATGTTGATGTGTAGGTTTTTGAAATTTTCCACAAATTTGCCGAATTGCGCATCGAGCTTGTGATTCTTCAACCGTTGAGGAAAAGGGATAGGTGGAACATAAGATTTGGCAGCAACTGGACCTTTTTGAGATGAAAGTCCTGATTCAGATTCTTTTTTTGTTTCTCAACTTTGTTTATTTTTTTGTTTTTTCAGATGATTTTCCACAGAAATCTCGGGCAACTGCACTCCACTTATTATTGTGATAGCCTGGACACTCTCCCTTAGATTTACCTCGGTATTGCTAGGTAACATGCCGTGGGATCTTTCGGAAAGTATTTTGGCCATTTGGCCAACTTGTGTCTCCAGATTTTTAATTGAAGCATCATTGCATTGTTGATACTTCAGTTGTTGTTCGGCTAGCTTCGTGATTGCTTCTTCCCACCCGGGCTTCTTTTCTTGATGCGTTGGATTCAAGACATTGTTGTTGTTTGCATAAGAAAAATTTGGATGATTTTTGTACCCTGGATTGTATGTTGGCCTGTAAGGATTGTATGCTTGCCTTTGAAAATTCTGAGCATAGGGCACTTGTTCTGGTGGTGGGAATGACTGCTCCTGTTGCACTAAGGGACACATAGTGCTGTTGTGAGTTGCTCCATAAATTTCACATGAAAGAGCTGAAACTTGTGGAGTTTGTATCGTCTTCACAGATTGAGGAGTTGAAAAAGACATGTCCCCGACTGTCTTTGATAAAGCTTTAATTTTTGCCAACATAAGTGAATAAGAATCCACTTCAAAAACGCCATTTGGTTTCTTTTGGATATTTCTGTCTGGCCATCTTGCACTTTGTTCACTTATAACCTCAAAAAGAGTATAAGCCTCTCTCATAGTTTTGTTGCCAAGTGAGCCATTTGATGATGAATCGACATTGGCTCGGCATGTAGGTAAGAGTCTAGAATAGAAGTAATTGACTTGTGCTCCCAAATTGAAACCATGGTTAGGACATTTTCGTAGCATATCTTTGTATCTCTCCCATGCTTCGTGAAATGACTCCGAATCTTGTTGGCAAAATGTAGAGATTTCGTATTTGAGTTTCACCACTTTTATTGGTGGAAAGTATTTAGTGGTGAATTTTTGAACAAATTCAGGCCAATTTAGTATCCTTCGCGGTGGCAAAGTATCTAGCCACTCTCTTGCTCTGTCCTTCAAAATGTGGACGAAAAGTCTCATTTTTATCGCCTCGTCATTTACATTTGGATATTTGAAATTTCCACAAATCTCCACAAAACGGTTAATATGGAGATATGGATTCTCGTCGGTTCTTCCATAGAATGAGTTGTTGTTGGAGAAGAGATTGATGACATCGGGGCGAATTTGAAAATTGTCCACTCCAAATGGTGGATAGATCATACTTGATTGTACGCTCAAAGATGGGGGGTTCATGAATTCCCCAAAGAGCATGTTGTCTTCATCTATTTCCGACACAATAGGATGTTGTTGGCGATGAATTTTTTGAGCATTGGGTATTCCCCCTACCGTGGGAATTATTTCGTTATCATTTTCCTGGAGGAGACGTGGGTTTGGTTCGTCCGCCATTGATGGTGAAGAAATAATGCTAGTTTTTTGTTCTCTTCGCCTTCTTCTGAATGTGGCTTCGATCTCGGGATCTAGTGAAACTAAATCGCGATTGTACGTCCTTCGCATAGACAAGAGAATTTACAACAAAGAAAAAGTTGTATTTATAACAATAGTGAATAATGTATTATTCCAAAATAACACTTATACTTCCCCGGCAACGGCGCCAAAAACTTGACACGTCTTTTGTGTAACTATCGCAAGTGCACGATATCGTATCAAGTAGTAAGTGGACTTTTTGAGTCCAGTTTATCGATCCCACAAGGAAGTTAGGTTATGTATTGAATTATACATAGTGAAACACACAATTTAAGAGTTTGGTTTGACAATTGCAAGGAAAATGCAATAATAGTTCTAAAATTTAAGGAAATGAAAGATTGCACTAATAATAGATTAATAAAAGGGTAAAATGAAATAGTTGGGATTATAAACTTAGTTCATCATTAGTTATAGAAGATGTATAGTAGATCATAAGATTTATTTACTAATTATGTTGTGTAGATTCGATTTTCCTTAAAAAGACGGTTCCTCTTTCGAATGTCAAAACGCCCCTTATATATTGAATCAATCCACCATATTTCTATTTTGATTGGCTTCAATACATAGCATTAGGTTTTATAAAAATAAATCAAAGAATCATCTAAGGTCTAGAGGTATGTTTCTATCCCCTAGAACAACTTAGAGTGAAGATCATTTGATCTAATCAATCATATTTTCTTTCGAAACATATGAAGACCATAAATATCATCATTTATTGGCCAAATAAATAAAGATTGGTAAAACAATGAAAATCACACGCAATAATAAGTAATCCATAATAGATCTTTATACAAACTTAAATAACATGAAAAACCTTGTTTATAATCCCAACTAAGGGTAACTTAGCCCATGAAGGGTTTATTCAACATATTACAAGCTTGAGTGGTCATTATTAGTTGAAAAAGGGAAAGAATTGATCCTAACTCCCTTAGTAGACAAAGGAGAAAGAAGCAATAAATTCCCTCAACAACATAAGCTAAATCACATACACTCTCAATAACACAAGTGTGTTCTTCACACAAAGAAAAATATTACAAAGTAGGAAAATATAAGCTAAAGGATCTTTAATGATGGATCTAAGGGGTCTATTTATACACCTAAAGTCATCTAATAGCTCCAAAACTCCAGCATTATTACATTAGATCGGATCAAGGCCAGACATCCCCTCAATAATAGACCAAAAGTATAAAAGATTAAAAAATAATCAAAAATCCGTCAAGAGTTACGGCCGTAACTTTAAGATGTTACGGCCGTAACTATGAGGACTTACGGCCATAACTTTCAGATGTTACGGCCGTAACTTTGCTTCGGCTTTTTGCACATTAGTTATTATGTGAGTTACGGCCATAACTTTCAGATGTTACGCCCGTATGGAGTTTCAGACTTCATTTTCAGCCCAAAATTTCTTAGACTTTTGCGTTTTCGCCCCAAATCTTTTACGGATGATAACTTTTGATATATAACTCTGATTTTGAATCCGGAAAGACTGTCGAACTCGTCTCGAAAATCTCTACAACATGAATACATAAAAACTCAATATAGAGAATATTATATAAACATGTTATTTCTTGAGTAAATCAGTAATTCAATCCGATTAAGGCTAAATTTACATCTTCACCCTATGAAAATAAAATTATTAAAAACTAATTAATTTAAAGTAAAAATGAGTAGACTAGCTCATAATTATGGGTGAAATGTATCAATACTAATCACGGATAAGTGTATAAAACTGACACTTATCAGCATGCTACTCTCTGTCTTAGTGCGGGCTAAATACGATCGGTATATATCGGACACCACCAGTTAACTTCGTTATTTCTTATCTTCTTATTCTCCCTTGGTGATCCACGGCGATTTGAGACTGAGTAGTGTGGATTCCGTCCAGACACCATCATCTATCAATAATTTTGAGTCCCTAGTACGGATTTAACAATATCCTAACACCCTTCACCGTCCTAATCAAGGTAAGATTCTTAGAACCCTAGTTTGGGGATTTTGGGGGTTTTGTGATGATTTCGTATTTCTAGACCTGATTAGCCTAGACTTTTGTTAGATTATGATTATACACTCGTAATCCTTTGTTTTTCCTGAAGTTTTGTGGAATTAACTCCGATATTTCCATCATTGGTTAAGTATAGTCGGTTGTGACCTCGTAGTGTCCGATGAATTGTTCTAAAGGGTAGAACTTAAGACGAATTCTTACGTTCTGAGATGTTGTAGCTGATTGTATATCATTATGTGATAGGAATGTATTTGGAAGAGTATTCAGACGTCCCTCCTGATCAACGTTTCCTTATGTCGTAATTATCAAGGCAAGTACATGTATTACATTATGTTATGTGTGTTACGAGTTCGACATGAATGATGAATTATGATAACGTGGGTCTATGTTGTTGATCTTGCACCCATGGATGGTTCGACGGTTCGAAATTTTATGTTTTAAGGATATTGTTGAAGTCCCCTGCGTGGGCAATGGATTCATTTTACATTCTGTTTTCCTGTGTTCAAACCAAAATGTTTTGACCGAGGCCACGACCTTATTTACATTATTAAATATTGTCATTACTGGTTTATTGTGAAATTGTGTGAATGGCCTGGTAGACCTTGATGAAGGTTCTACGGCATGTAATGACCCTTATGAGAATTAGGGTGTTACAGATCTAATACTTCAACCGAATAAGGATCAATAATACAATATGGATGAATGAATATAACTACTACAGAATTATATTCTACGGGTAAGGATTTAAGGATTACAGGCCAACTAACTTAATCAGATAATAAATGATAGAAAATTAACTGAACAAGCGATTACAAAGAGGTATATTTCGTGAGCATACAACAGTATTCAAGCGAAGAAATAAACTAAGTCATCAACGTAAACAGCATAGCATACATCGATCGTTCATCAAGTATAAAGCCGTTGTTTGTGATTTGTTCTACCCTTACCGTTGAGAATATCATTAGCCATGTGTGGACTAAATATCCGTGCGTATTTCGACCTATGTGGGAAGAATAAGATTAAAGACGAAGCTTCGATCTGTGTGAGAAGAAGCAAGTCAAAAGAGCTCAAGCCAATCTGTGTGAACGGCCCAAAGCTACAGTCCATGTATCAATCTGTGTGAATGATACAAAGACAGGTTTAGTTAAAGTCACGTAGTTGTGTACATAGTGATTTTAATAAACTCTTTACTCCTATGTGGAGGACCAGTGGACGTAGAGGGGTTTATCTAGAACCACTTTAAACTGTGTTATATTTACTATGTCTTTACCGTTTTCATTCTACTGTAATTTATCTAGTATATATTGTTAAACCCTGTACGCATCAAGCAAACAAGAGAACACCTAGTTGCTGTATTTACAACAACTCATACAACAGACTTCCGCTATGTAATTAACTTCGAAAATCATACAACTTATTGTCCCCTTACTTTCTAAGCTGTTTATTGTATACTTAGTGGCCAACATTAACCCACTTTGCAAGCATGAGATCTCATCAAAAAACATTCATGTCTCTATTTAGTATCAAGCAGTATGGAGAGGCGCTGAGGGCTTATGTAACCCAATTTACAAAAGCATGTTTGGAGGTACCTTCAGCATCTGAAGAAGTAAACATGAGTGCCCTAATGCAGGGGTTGCAGACATGTCTGCTCCGCACTTCTCTAGCTAAAAAACCAGCCCTAATCTATGATGAAGTACTAGTCCGATGTTAAAAGTACATAAACATTGAAGAATCTGAGATAGCCATGGAATAATTAAGGAAGGCACGAAGTAAGGGAAGGAAGAACTAGTAGGGTGGTATAATGCTAGGTATTCCAAGGAGAAAGAAGGATCGATCAAAAAATTGATCGCAAGAAGAATGAAACTGACGCCAGTCTGAGAAGGCCAAGGTTTGATCAGTATTACCCACTGACGATGAGGAGGGTGCATGTATTAGAGGCGGTACAAGGTAAGATGAGCAAATTTATTGATTGGCCCACATCTCAATTCAATAGACCCACCCAACCGAGGTTTGAGCTTTACTGTCGATTCTGCAATGATTATGGACATAGAACAGACGAATGTAAACACCTCAAGGACGAGATCGAGAGGCTCGTTTGAGCCGGACACTTTATGGAGTTCACATACTAAGAAGAAATGGAGCCCAAAAGAAACAACTCGTGCCATAGGGGGGTCTGTGGATAAAAAGGGAGACTCCTCGAAGGCCTCCTACCCCCAGCTAAGACGTGTAATTCACATGATATCATGAGGGCCAACTGATGGAAGTTCTAATCAAACTAGAAAAGCTGATGCTTAAAAAAAAGTATCGTCAGCTTGAGGAGGTCACCTTCGTGAATAGAGGCCCAGTCATCCAATTTGGTCCTGCAGATTGTAGGGGGATACATGCTGTAACACCCCCGATATATTCGGGAATATTACAACGCTGTAAATCCTTTACATAAGAATTTACAAGGCCGAATAAATGAAAAGACAACAACAGATACTAAATTGAGACATCACTGAAACCCAATACGACAGTTCTGGTTCAATACCGAGAATTCAAATATCCAAAATGAAGAATATTAATACATCACCAAATTCAAATCATCATAAACGACTACGTACTCGAGTACTTATTAAAACAGTACAAACAACAGACAAATAAACCCGGCCGGAACATCACTCTGCACCCTCGTCGTCATGCAACTCCAGTGGTTGTTTCCCTGCTCTCCTGGATCCTGAACATAAACAAATGTTCACCCCCTAAGGGGTTAGCACAACGATGCTAGTACAAGTACAATAATCATACAACAGTGATGTAATCAACAATCATCATAACAAGTTTCTCCAACGAGAAATAATAACAACACTTATCACATCACAATAGTCTCAACATACTGGTGGTATTCCAACGATCCAATGCACACAACTATACATTCCCATGATGATCCCGTCGGACCAATGCATGGTGGAACTACCTGTCCAACGATCCAGCGCACATAGCTATAGATTCCCATGATGATTCCTGTCGGATCAACGCATGGTGGACATTTAATCACAACACATATACACAATACAATCACAATATAACTGTCATAATATAAACAATTCTAATTAGAGCCCTTGCCTCGGTTCGATGACAAGAATAAAACTTCCACGAATATCAAAATACTCGAAGGTCGTCCCCTTCGATCAATCACATT
Organism: Orobanche coerulescens; assembly: GCA_033398695.1. Lineage (NCBI taxonomy): Eukaryota > Viridiplantae > Streptophyta > Magnoliopsida > Lamiales > Orobanchaceae > Orobanche > Orobanche coerulescens. The sequence goes on along the minus strand of CM065811.1, from coordinate 66,053,512 downwards.
GCTAAGCTCGAACCTTAACAAAAGAAATAATGTAGAATTCATCTCAAGTCGAATGAACATCTAACAATCCAAATTACGGTCGGAAGTTCTTAAAATGAAATCTCCTGGCTTGCTTAACGCACGCTACATATCCTATGTAGCCTACGTTAAGGCTACTCATTAGTCAATGCAATGATACGCAGTCTAGCGTACGCTAACCATGCACGGTCAGTACCTCACTGATCATTCGATTGACTCGTCTGATGATATAGCGCACACTAATGTCCAAGCGTAGCGTACGCTAAACATGCCCGATAGTGTACGTTAATTCACATAGCTTAGCGTGCGCTAAGCGTGCATGGCAGTTTCACTGCTGGGCAGCAGACTGTGCTAATGGTGATGAAATTTACAAACTCCTCAGTGATTAACGTATGTTATCCGTCTACATATCATGTTCATAACTTATGAATGATCTTACGGATTAAACAACTTCGAGATACAAGGATACATATAATCATCACAACACCATAATCCATCTTGATTATAATTCTCATGCGAAGTTTGGTGTTCTTAAGGTCGATGCACTAGATTTCAATATCATCATTACATCCCGATATAGCCATGGAGATAAATTGACAATTCCAGCTTATAAGAAAGGATGCAATCTAAGATGATTCTTTCTTAAGTCCTTATAACCAAAAGTGATATCACTTCCAAGTTTATGATCAATATGACAACATAAATCATACGGATAATCAACCTCAGAATGTTCCTCTCATCATTTGACGTACTAGGATTCTAATTACGAGGTTTCAATGACGATACTATAAGCATAATCATTCCCACTTCTAAACATGATGCTTGTTGAATAAATAACTAATGAAACTCAATATCTTGATAGTATGATTCATCTAACTCTTAAGAACACGAATCTAAGGCTGGAGAAAGAATTAACATACCTTAATATGAAGATAACACCGAGTTAAAAAGGTAGAATTCAGCTCCAGTTGTTTGCCAATCCAAGGTGTTTCTCCACTTCAAGAATCAATCACAAGTGGCACTCAATCTCCAATGATCAAGTAGATGTGTTCTAAGTGTGTTTAAGGAGGATAATGGGCTCTCTGGACTATCAAGTAATGAGGACGAGTGAAGGGAACAAGAAGAAATGGAGTGCTGTCCCTTAAATAAAGTTTATGCACATCAGCTTTCCCTTCCTTCCAAAATGAAAGATTCCCCGAGTAGGAGAAACCTTTAAAAGTACGTGGTCCCCATTACTAAACTCCAATGGGCAACGACGTACGTCTGCATAAGATTTCTGTTGACTCTAGGCGGTCAACAGACTTTCACGAATCAATGCTATTTTCTCTCGTGTCTGCACGATCAACTCTGGTTCTTTCCCAATCAAGTCTGATGAATCGTCCCAACATAGGGGCGATCTGCATCTTCTCCCGTACAAGGCCTCAAACGGTGCCATCTTAATGGAAGCATGCCAACTATTATTGTAGGTAAATTCAATCAACGGTAGATGAATTTCCTAGTCGGTTGACCAATCTAAGGCACAAGCCCTTAGCATATCTTCCACCGTTTGAATAGTCCTCTCGGATTTTCCATCATTCTGCGGGTGATAAGTTGTGCTGAAGTTCAATTCGATCCCCAAGGCCTTATGTACTGCTTTCCAAAAATGCGATACAAAGCGACTGTCTCGATCAGAAATAATGGTCTTCAGCGTACCATGCAATCGGACTATCTCTGAAATAAATACTCGTGCCAACCTCTCTAGTCCCCACGTGTCCTTAATGCCTAGAAAATGAGCTGATTTGGTTAAACGATCAACTATTACCCAAATCATGTTAATTCCTGTCTTGGTTCTCGGCATACTAGTGATGAAGTCCATCGATATATCCTCCCACTTCCATTCAGGAATCGGGAGCGGCTTCAACATCCCAGCAGGTCGTTGATGCTCGATCTTAACCTGCTGACAAGTCAAGCATTTCGAAACATAATCTGCTACATCCTTATTCATGTTGCCCCACCAAAAATTCTGCTTCAAGTCCTTATACATCTTACTGGTGCCCGGGTGGATAGAATAGGGCGAGCTGTGAGCTTCCTTCATAATCGTCTGTTTCAGGACATTGACATCGGGAACGCAGAGTCGGTTCTGAAATCTCAAAACTCCATCATCATGAATTACGAATCTGGGGGCCTTTCCCTTCATCACTTCATCACGTAACCGAATCATCAAAGGATCATCTGCTTGCTTGGATTTGATCTCCTCGGTTAACGATGAAGTTATTTCCATCACGCAGAGTTGTCCTTGGACTCTCTGTAACCATACTTTAATTACTTCTCGAATCATCTCTCGTTGAATGCTGAGCTGGGAGGTAAGAGTGTCCAGCATCTGGATAGAAACAGGCTTGCGGCTGAGTGCATCGGCCACTACATTCGCTTGGCCTGGATGATACAGAATCTCCAAGTCGTAGTCCTTAATTAGTTCTAACCATCTTCTTTGCCGCATGTTCAACTCTTTCCGACTGAAGATATATTTGAGACTCTTGTGATCCGTAAAGATCTGACAGTGAGTCCCGAACAGGTAATGCCTCTAGATTTTCAAAGCAAAAACTAGTGCTGCTAGCTCCAAATCATGCGTCGGGTAATTCACTTCATAAGGTTTCAGCTGTCGTGACGCATAAGTGATCACCTTATCATTCTGCATCAATACACATCTGAGTCCTAAGTTCGAAGCATCACTGTAAACTATGAATCCTTCAGTTCCCTGTGGAAGTGCTAAAATCGGTGCTGTTGTCAATCTCTTCTTCAATTCATCAAAGCTATTCTGACATAACTCGTTCCACTCAAACTTTTATGTTTTCTGCATTAGTCGAGTAAGTGGGTGGGAAATTTTGGAAAACCCTTCCACAAACCGACGATAATACCCAGCAAGTCCTAAAAAACTCCGGACTTCTTTCACGTTCTTTGGAGGCTTCCAATCCATAACCACTTCTGTAGTACCCGTAATTTTTATCCCCGGAAATTTTCTATTTTTGGCGGAAGTCTATTTTGACGACTTGCTTGGGACCGTTTCGTCTTCCTGAGAAATGATTAATTCTATACTTTTTGTCATCCGAGTTCGTTTCGGTATCGTTCTGTTGAATTCCGTGTTCTTTATCGACTTTTTCACGTGGGAGTTCGACTTTGTTAGATCACCATTAATTTTTGGTAACTCCAAAAATTCTGAATCTTTGCAATATTATAGAGCATCGAGTTAGCTTTCCAATGGTTCAAACGGTGAGTCAATCGGAGTCCGGACGAGAGAGTTATGGTCGTTTTAACTCACCCGCTCGTTATTGGCGATCATGCCGGCCGAACTTCGGCCGTGTCGTCCGACACGGCCTGCGGCTGCACTCGTCCGGAAATGCCGGAGTTTCGCCGACCAGACTCGGCCGTGTCGTCCGACACGGCCCGCGTGCATTACTCTTAGGATAAGCTGGAACGCATCGCCGACACGCCCGACCGTGTCCCAGACACGGTCGAGTCATGCCCGATCCGCCGTCGGGCGGGTCGCTGTCGGAAGGCCCTCGGCCGCGCGACCGTGTCAAGCAAGACACGGTCGAGTCCTGTCGACCAATCAGGCAACACGACCGTGCCGACCGCACGGGCCGTGTCCGGCAGCGATAACCCCAATAAAGGCCCTGCAGACGTTTTTCTGGCCATTTTTCACCTTCTTCTTCTCCTCTTCCGCAGCTTGGCGTGTTCTAATCTTGAAGCCATGTTGTTTAACAACATATCCATGGAGTTTTGAGGTTCATATCATCAATCATCCGTCCTATAACATCCTCCGATCTACCGAATCAGGTCAGATTTCCTAGAAATCTAATTTTGGGGATTTTGGGTATTTTGTTCGATTTCATCCGTTTAATCCGATTTAACTTAGAATTGTGAAGGATTGATGATTATTTAGATGTATTGTATCATTTCCCTTGTTATCCCATGGTTGGATCGTATCGATTCGTTGTTTTGGTCGAGTTCTTGACCGACGCCTTGAAGGTGTCCGGTAAAATGTCATAGAGGGGTTTTCGGGCGTTCTACGATTATTCTTCCTCGTATGATCGATGATTTATTGAATTTATGTTGTTAGGGTCGAATTCTTGTGAAGAACTCGAGTTGAAACCCTTCCGTTCGTTGTCTTCCTCGTGGTTCAAACTTCCCGGTCGAACCGTGTTCTTCGGGATCTTGATGCGTTTATTAAGGCAAGTATACATTTATGATTATGCGTTCTCGACTTTGAAAGTAATAAATATTGATGGCATATCATGAGCGAACCGTTTTACGGCATTCATAGATATATTGATTGGCATGTAATGAGCGAACCGTTTTGACGGCATTCCTACATGTATCGGCGTATGAGGTGAGCGAACCGTTTTGTGGCATTCACATACGTAACGGCGTATGAGGTGAGCGAACCGTTTCTACGGCATTCACATACGTCTTATGAGATTTAGTTATTAGGAATACTAGTCTTACATTGATGAATTGACGGATATTGATGAATTGACGGATTACATTTACTTTATTGTCGAGAAGTATTATGTTTCATATTGTTATACTTGCACTAGCTATTCGACGGCTAACCCCTTTATGGGAAATCGTTTCATGTATTTCGAGTTCCGGAGAGCGGACAGAGGCAGTGCAGGTCGGCATGAAGATGATGGGCAAGTGTGATCGTGTCTTGTCTCGGTTATCTCTTTTGGTTTCCTCCATTCGGTGTTGTTGTCTTGGAATGGATTTTTAAATACTCGAGTATTGTATTTGATTTCCTTGATGTTCGGTCTGTGTTGCCGAAGTATTGATTTGTGCGGTGATGTATATGGTTTCATTGTTTATGGTTTGAATACCATTTGTATCGTCTTTCTTTCTATTGTATGTAGACCTTATCGGTCAAGTTTATAGTTCGCGTATGTTTAGCCTTGTGGGTCCCACGGCGGCTCACGGCTGTAATATACTGAATAACTTGGGGTGTTACGAATATGGTATCGGAGCTTAGGTTTATGGATACCTAGTGTCGGTCTTTTGGAGTCGATTAGTCGGCATTTGCCTGATATCACTACTCTGCCATCATCACGGTCGACCGGTACTTGTAAGTCCTCTCACTCTTCTTGTATTTTTCTTAATCGTTTCGTTTATAGCTTGGTATTCTTGGGAATTGGTCACTTCGGGAATGTGCGATTTGGATTATACTTACGCACGTATGTGCCCTTCAGAATGTTGGCTGAAAGTAGGAAGAATCGTGGCCGTTGTCACGGACGTGAAGTCTTCCTTGAGATTTTGTTAAATTGCTAATTGCGATATTGGTGTGTAACGGTATTATGTTGAGACTTTGTTTAGGAGTCGCATGCTAGTATCACGGGAGATCTTCGACTTCCCTGACCTGTAAGTATGTTGTTCGGATTATTCGATAATTAGGTTATCTTGGTGATTTTGGATTTTAGTTGAAATGTTTGTGCGAGTGATTGCAAGTTTCGAGGACGAAACTTATTTTTAAGGGGGTAGAGTGTAATACCCGATTTTTCGGATATATTTTTTTCGTTTATATATTGGATATCGTGGATGGTTAATTATGCTCGAGGACGTTGTGAGCGTTTGAAAATGTTATTGAATTGAGTATATGTATTGATTTTGCCGTATGCTCGTATTTAGTATGTCATGACTTTGGACAGAATTGTTGAAATTGACTAAGTATGGAATTATTACGTGCGTTAATAAGGTGAGATTACGTCGTAAGATTGGCATGGTTACGTGCGTTAAGGCTAAGGTATTACGTCGTAATACCGGCATCGGACGAGCGAGTCACTGGTCGGCGGTGGGACCACTGTTTTGGAAACTTTCGGCGCGGGATGTTGTGGTGAGTCAACGTCGTGTTACATACGTTATACGGGACGTGTTACGTCGTAACACAACCATTATCTTGTAGCAAGTCAACTGGTATATTACGTCGTTGTATGGTATAGGTTACGTGCGTAATAGCGCGGCAGTTGAGGCGGTGAGTTGGTTACGTGCGTTATGGATTTTGGATTACGCGCGTTAAAGTTGTTACGTGCGTTAAGAAAGGACACCTACGTGCGTAATGAGAGTGCAATTTATATATTGAAGTGTTGCCTTTCATTTCTCTCACGATCCTTTGAGATATTTCTCTCCAAAACTCGTCCCTCTTCACTTTTAAGAGTGTTCTAAGCACTTTTAACATGATTGTGAGCTTGGAATCATGGAATTAGAGCTTGGTTATGGAACTATTGTTGATTCTTGAAGTGATTCCTTGTGTTATCCATATTCTATGAGGTTTATGTTGAAGGAAGATAATGATATGCTTTGAATATGTTGATTATGATTATGGAATCATAGAGATCTTGGTGTTCTTGAGGCCATATGATGACTATGATGATTTAATGATTCTTGGAATGGAGTTCAATTATTCTTTCTTCGTGGTTCGTCCATACAAGGTAATCCTCGTATCCCTTTGATAGTGGCTCATTTTTTCTTTTTGGATTACTACTTGGGAGGGAGTATGTTGGGAATCGTATATTTTGATGTTCGTCTTATTTCAATGAAAATGCATAAATTGGTGTACTTTTATCCATTGCGTGAGTATTTTTGAAATGGATTTTGGTATTTTGCCAATGAAATTTTATTTTGTAAAACCGATTCCCTAAACTGAGTTTTGGCATTTTAACCTTGATCGTTTTGACGGTATTTGGAAAATGATTTTTTTAGTATTTGAAAAATATTACCGTCATCGGTCTTTTTAGCATTTTGGAGCAGCGTGGAAATTGTGCTTAGCACAGTAAATCCTTGTGAGAAGGGTTTATGGCGTGTAATATTCCCAGGAGGATGCAGGGTGTTACAATTATGGTATCATGTGATAATGTTATACGAGATTTATTGGAATTGTAATAAGAAATTTCGGATGTTGATATGATCATTGAGATCTTCTTCATATGGTGATAAGGGTTTTGTTGCGATTCTTGAGATTGTATGAATGACATGATGAAGAAAATGGTAACATGGAGATATATACCTCGGAGATGTTGTTACGAGCGTGATTTCGGATATTTCATGTTCTTGAAGAACTCTTGAATTATACGAGGTGATGAAATTTTTTTGAAGTGTTGATGTTTTGAAAATGAATATGGAATATTCATATCTAGATCTAAACTATGTTTTGGAAATAATGTTCGTATAGGAATACGAATGTGATTATGAGTTTGATGAGACTATTATTCATCTCTGAATTTGGAAGCCCATACGTAGGGAGCAAATATTCAAATCGAATGATTGGATTGTTTGATAACCTTTTTAATATGATTATCTATTATTTTGAACGGTCGGATGATTCGAATTGATGACGGTTATAAGTAAATTTTAACGATGGATTTACGAGAAGGGAACCTTGTAAATTCGTATTTAAGAATTGAGTTTGGAACATTTAGACCCTTATTATTGGTCGAATTGGTTGCTGATATGATCATCATTTTTAGACTCGTATTGTGGGCGAGGATTTGTAAGTGTGCGAGTTGGATTGTTCGGTGTGATTAGTCGAGATATGGTAAAGCGATTGAGTTCGTGGTTTGGTGGTATTGATATTGGTCGTCATCGAACCGGTTGATTATCAATCCTTCATTTTACAATAAGGTATGATATTTGATCGTGAATTATGGTGTTGTGTTGCGGTTAAGGTTGAAGGGTTCGTAGATTAACTTGGTGAGGCGAGGGAATTCGTAAGGCGAAATCAAGCGAATTAGTAACGATACTTTGTATTGATATCGAGACAAGTTTTATACTCGTACTAATCAATGAGACTAATGTTATCGTGTAGGCGTACGATTGTGTGTATCATTTTGGGACTTGGCCTCTTTATGATTGTATTGATGTCGAGGATTGGTTGACACGACGCCCGTCGGCAAATTATGCCAAATGTTACTATTGTTTGTAAAAGGCGGTTCGAGGCATTGCGATACTTGTTGGTTAAGTCATTTGTCGATTGCGGTTAGCGGTATCGGCGTATCGATTGTCATTGTGATGGATGTTCCATTGAGATATTGTGGTAATCGTCGTCATTGACATCGGTGTTTTTCTATTAATATTATATTAACCAATGAGAGGCGTTTGATATATCCTTTTATCATCTCCGTTTGGTGGTCGGTTTAAGACAAGGACATCCATTCTATCGTATCATTGTTTATCGATTGGCCGTTCTAAGGTAATCGAGGTATTGAATTGGGATTATCGAAGATAATTCCCATCCGTTGTCAAAAATATTCTCATCCGTTGTATCGTTGTTATCGATTGGCCATTCTCGGTAATCGAAGTATTGAATTGGGGTATCGAGGATAGTTCCCATCCGTTGAATTATTATTGTCGTGTTGGCGATTCAAGGCGGCACACTATTTTCTTGTGAACTCGGTAATTTTGTGATCTTTGAAGGTTGAGGATTTTCCCAGCTGTTGTGTTGTGATCGTTGCTCGTGTTAATCGGTCCTTAGGAAATTCGATCCCGGGATGGTTGTTTTGAATATCGTTGGTCGTGTCGATCTTTTATTATTCGTGTTTCATAGTTCAATTGGTGAGTCGTATGATCCATATTGTATGTTTTATCCCTTGAGTTTCGTTGTGATGTTGTATCGTGGCATATCCGGAATCATGTCTGCGTGCGATTGGTTATGTGTAGGATTTTTAGCCGGGCACTCGATGGTCATGCGTGGATATTTCCGCATTGGACCGTGCACACGAGGCGTAGTTCTTGAGGCTAATTAGGTACATTGTCACACGTATATTACGGATTCCGTATACGGGGTGGACATGTGCATGGACACATTTCGGATCGGGCGTCTTGTGATGTCCCTCTTGAGGTTTATTGATTGATCGTTCGTAGTCCATGTTGTATTGGATATGTCAGACGATTTCTGTTGGTTGTTCATACGCCGAGGGTATGTCCGGCCGATCGAGTTTGCTCCTTTGAGATCTGTATTGTGATGATTCTGACTTTGGGTACATTCGGCTTCGAGCCGTTGTGATATATCGGTATTTCCGTTGGAGCCTTCGGGCATTGTGAATTCGTATCTTTTCGGCATTGGTTTGGTTTGCCTTGGGTAATGTATTGTGGTGTTCTATATTGATGATTCGCCGTTTGGGCGTAAGTTTGATTCTTATGCATCTCGTTGAGCTTTCTGTGAAATATTTCTTCTCCCTACTGTTTTAAGTTTGGAACGAAACTTCTTTTAAGGAGTAGAATGTAGTACCGTAATTTTTATCCCCGGAAATTTTCTATTTTTGGCGGAAGTCTATTTTGACGACTTGCTTGGGACCGTTTCGTCTTCTGAGAAATGATTAATTCTATACTTTTTGTCATCCGAGTTCGTTTCGGTATCGTTACATTGAATTAGTGTTCTTTATCGACTTTTCACGTGGGAGTTCGACTTTGTTAGATCACCATTAATTTTTGGTAACTCCAAAAATTCTGAATCTTGCAATATTATAGAGCATCGAGTTAGCTTTCCAATGGTTCAAGCGGTGAGTCAATGAGTCGGACGAGAGAGTTATGGTCGTTTTAACTCACCCGCTCGTTATTGGCGATCCGCCGGCCGAACTTCGGCCGTGTCGTCCGACGGCCCGTGCCGTGCTCGTCGTCCGGAAATGCCGGAGTTTCATCGACCAGACTCGGCCGTGTCGTCGACACGGCCCGTGCATCTCTCTTAGGATAAGCACAGGCGGCTGACACGCCGGCCGTGTCCCGGGACACGGTCGAGTCATGCCCGATCATTTGTCGGGCGGGTCATTTGTCGGAAGGCCCTCGGCGCCGCGACCGTGTCAAGCGGGACACGGTCGAGTCCTGTCGCCAAGCTGTGCAACACGGCCGTGCCCGGCCAAGCGCAGGCCGTGTCCGGTGACGATCGACCGATAAAGGCCCTGCGAGGCGTTTTTACGGCCATTTTCACCTTCTTCTTCTCCTCTTCATGACTTGGCGTGTTCTAATCTTGAAGCCATGTTGTTTAACAACATATCCATGGAGTTTTGAGGTTCATATCATCAATCATCCGTCTATAACATCCTCAGATCTACCGAATCGGTCGATTTCCTAGAAATCTAATTTTGGGGATTTTGGGTATTTTGTTCGATTTCGTCCGTTTAATCCGATTTAACTTAGAATTGTGAAGGATTGATGATTATTTAGATGTATTGTATCATTTCCCTTGTTATCCCATGGTTGGATCGTATCGATTCGTTGTTTTGGTCGAGTTCTTGACCGACGCCTTGAAGGTGTCCGGTAAAATGTCATAGAGGGTTTTTCGGGCGTTCTGCGATTAATCTTCCTCGTATGATCGATGATTTATTGAATTTATGTTGTTAGGGTCGAATTCTTGTGAAGAACTCGAGTTGAAACCCTTAGTTCGTTGTCTTCCTCGTGGTTCAAACTTCCGGTCGAACCGTGTTCTTCGGGATCTTGATAACGTTTATTAAGGCAAGTATACATTTATGATTGCGTTCTCGACTTTGAAAGTAAGAAATATTGATGGCATATCATGAGCAGACGTTTTACGGCATTCATAGATATATTGATTGGCATGTAATGAGCGAACCGTTTTGGTGGCATTCCTACATGTATCGGCGTATGAGGTGAGCGAACCGTTTTGGCGGCATTCACATACGTAACGGCGTATGAGGTGAGCGAACCGTTTCTACGGCATTCACATACGTCTTATGAGATTTAGTTATTAGGAATACTAGTCTTACATTGATGAATTGACGGATATTGATGAATTGACGGATTACATTTACTTTATTGTCGAGAAGTATTATGTTTCATATTGTTATACTTGCACTAGCTATTCGACGGCTAACCCCTTTATGGGGAAATACGTTTCATGTATTTCGAGTTCGAGAGAGCGGACGAGGCAGTGCAGGTCGGCATGAAGATGATGGGCAAGTGTGATCTGTGTCTTGTCTCGGTTATCTCTTTTGGTTTCCTCCATTCGGTGTTGTTATCTTGGAATGGATTTTTAAATACTCGAGTATTGTATTTGAGTTTCCTTGATGTTCCTACTGTGTTGCCGAAGTATTGATTTGTGCAGTGATGTATATGGTTTCATTGTTTATGGTTTCGAATACCATTTGTATCGTCTTTCTTTCTATTGTATGTAGACCTTATCGGTCAAGTTTATAGTTCCGCGTATGTTTAGCCTTGTGGGTCCCACGGCGGGGCTCACGGCGCTGTAATATACCCTGAATAACTTGGGGGTGTTACAACTTCGATCTTCTGAGGATCTACTTAGACTCCTTCAACTGATACCACATGGCCGAGGAACATTACTTCCTTTAGCTAGAATTCACACTTAGAGAGCTTGGCGTACAATTGATCGCTTCTCAAAAGTTCCAAAACAATCCGCAAATGCTGCGCATGTTTTTCCAGGCTCTTGGAATAAACTAGAATGTCATCAATGAACACAACTACAAACTTGTCCAAATACTCTATGAACACACGTTTCATCAATTGCATAAACAGTGTAGGTGCATTAGTGAGACCAAACGGCATCACTACAAACTCATAGTGTTCGTAGCGAGTTCTGAACGCTGATTTCGGAACATCAGATTCCTTAATCCTCAGCTGATGATATCCTGATCTCAGATCGATTTTAGAAAATACCATTGCTCCTTGTAACTGGTCAAACAAATCATTAATCCGTGGCAACGGATACTTGTTCTTAATCGTCATTTTGTTCAGCTCTCGATAGTCAATACGATCAGGCGATCCATCCTTCTTAGGACAAAAGAACTGGCGCTCCCCAGGGTGAAATGCTTGGCTGGATATAGCCTTTGTCCAGTAACTCCTCCAGCTGCTTTTTCAGTTCATACATCTCGGTAGGTGCCATACGATACGGCGCCTTAGAAATTGGTGTAGCTCCGGGGTGAATTCTACATCCCGTCGTGGAGGTAGTCCAGGTAACTCGTCAGGAAATACATCCGGAAATTCGTTCACAACAGTAATGGATGAAAGTTCAACAATTTCGTCTTCTTTCTTCATTGCATTCATTGCATAGCACCAGTATCCGGTACAGCCCTGTTTCAACAATTTGACAGCTTTCATCGCCTTGATCAACTTTCTTGAGCTTCCTGGTTTCCATCATTCAAACAGTATTTGGGAACCATCATTAGCGATCAGTGAGATATTCCTCCTTCGGTAGTTTACAATAGCTCGATATTGATTAAGCCAATCGTCTCCTAGTATTAGGTCATCTCCTTGCATTTCTATTACAATCAGATTTGAGAGCCACTCTCTGCCTCCAAATGATATAGGGAAATCTCTAGTTTCTAAGTTCCCAACAATTCTCTATCCACTCGGTAAACCAACAACATAAGGTTCACAATTATGAAAACCAGAAATATTCAAACGATTTACATAAGACAAGGATATAAATGAATGCGTAGCTCCTGTATCGAATAAAACGCTAACTGGCTGGGAAAGGATCTGAACAGTACCAGATGTGATAGCAGCATCCTGATCGTCTATTCTCCTCATCTCATACAGACGTGGGGGAATAGATCCGACACTTGCTGTACTCTTTCGGTCCCACTATCCTCTGCCTCGTCCGCGGCCAAAATTCTGAGGCATCTGAACACTTTGCTGCGTCTGTTGGATAATGGCTTCTCTCTGAGCTGGCTGTGATGTATGGGTTCCATTGAACTTGGTGGCATCCTTGCAAAACGTCGCACGGTGCCCTTCCTGTCTGCAATCAAAACATGTAACCGGGGTACACAAACAATTATGCCAAAGGTGGCCTGGGCGACCATAGTTAAATCACTTTCTAGATGTATCCGTTGTGGCTGACACTGCTCCGAAATTCTTTCCGCTCTTAGATGGGTGCAGAGGTTTCTTGAAAGAATGAAAAGATGACTGGGCCTTGCGGGGCCCGCTGCTCTTATGCTCTGTAAAAGTACCAGAGACTTTCTGCTTCTTAGATTCTGTAAACTTCTCTATTGCTGCTTCCTTGATCTCATACGCCAACGCCTTATCCTGGTATTGACGGAGAGTGGTACATTCAAAACCGGACATGTACCTCTCGATTTCTGGTTTCATTCTCATATCAAAATGGATCGTCATTTCTGCATCTGTTCTGACTAGATGTCGAACGAATGCCAAATGCTGGTTAAACGTCTTAATCGTCTGGGATACAGGTTCGTCTGACGGCTGAGCGGAGAAAAACTCCCGAACTTTGGCTTCCCTCACAGGACGAGGGCAGTACTGAGCTTCCATCATCAATTTAAATTCTATCGAGTCAGCATCATGATCTGCAGGCCGGATGGCTTCCCACCACTCGAATGCTTCCCCTATTAGAAACTACTGAGCAATAGAAGCTCTTCGGTCATCTGGGCAATTAATTCCAGCAAAAATTTTCTCCAATTCCTTCAACCAATGGTCCCATGTGGAAGTCTCAGAAAAGCCGTCGAATTTGGGTGGTTGCATCTTCGCCACCTCTTGCAGCCATCGGTCACCTCGATTTCCCATGTCTGGGATCCCTTGCTATTTATCTCCCTACTGTAATCCCACCGCAACCTGCATTCGGTCCACGACCTGGGCGAATTAAGTCATCTGGTTCACCACTTGACGAAGGATTTCGGGCACAGCAGGTTCCGGTTCATTATTAATAGATCTCTGTGGCTCGCCTGAGTTGTGGCTCGCCTGGTTAGAAGGCGAAGCTTCTCTTTCGGCATTCCTTCGTCCGCGTCCGCGACCGCGACCACGTCTACGTCCACCTCTCAACATACTGTAAGCATAATTACTCAATATACAGAAAACAATATCGTTCTAATGTTCAAGTATAAAGAGATACAACATGTAAAGGATGAAATAGAGTTTACGAACTTACAACCACTGTTCGCACGAAGACGTAGGCAGTACAGTGATGTTATTCACGGCCGGTTACCTCAAAAGACGTATACGACCCCTATTTTAACCCAATGGCCAAGATATCCATAATCTTAGCTCCGATACCATATTCTGTAACACCCCCGATATATTCGGGAATATTACAGCGCCGTAAATCCTTTACATAAGAATTTACAAGGCTGAATAAATGAAAAGACAACAACAGATACTAAATTGAGACATCACTGAAACCCAATACGACAGTTCTGGTTCAATACCGATAATACTAATATCCAAAATGAAGAATATTAATATATCACCAAATCCAAATCATCATAAACGACTACTTACTCGAGTACTTATTAAAACGGTACAAATAACAGACAAATAAACCCGGCCGGAACATCACTCTGCACCCTCGTCGTCATGCAACTCCAGTGGTTGTTTTCCTGCTCTCCTGGATCCTGAACATAAACAAATGTTCACCCCTGAAGGGGTTAGCACAACGATGCTAGTACAAGTACAATAATCATACAACAGTGATGTAATCAACAATCATCATAACAAGTTTCTCCAACGAGAAATAATAACAAAACTTATCACATCACAACAGTCTCAACATATTGGTGGTATTCCAACGATCCAGCGCACACATCTATAGATTCCCATGATAATCCTGTCGGACCAACGCATGGTGGAACTACCTATCTAACGATCCAGCGCACACAGCTATAGATTTCCATGATTATTCCCATCGGATCAATGCATGGTGGACATTTAATCACAACACATATACACAATACAATCACAATATAACTGTCATAATATAAACAATTCTAATTAGAGCACTTGCCTCGGTTCGATGACAAGAATAAAACTTCCACGAATATCAAAATACTCGAAGGTCGTCCCCTTCGATCAATCACGTTGCTAAGCTCGAACCTTAACAAAAGAAATAATATAGAATTCATCTCCAGTCGAATGAACATCTAACAATCCAAATTACGGTCGGAAGTTCTTAAAATGAAATTTGTCTGACTTGCTTAACGCACGCTACGTATCCTATGTAGCGTACGTTAAGGCTACTCTTTAGCACACGCAATGATACGCAGTCTAGCGTACGCTAACCATGTACGGTCAGTACCTCACTGATCAGTCGATTGACTCGTCTGATGATATAACGCACGCTAATGTCTAAGCGTAGCGTACGCTAAACATGCCCGATAGCATATGTTAATTCACATAGCTTAGCGTGCGCTAAGTGTGCATGGCAGTTTCACTGTTGGGCAACAGACCGTTCTAATGGTGATGAAATTTACAAACTCCTCAGTGATTAACGTATGTTATCCATTTACATATCATGTTCATAACTTATGAATGATCTTACGGATTAAACAACTTCGAGATACAAGGATACGTATAATCATCACAACACCATAATCCATCTTGATTATAATTCTCATGCGAAGTTTGGTGTTTTTAAGGTCAATGCACTAGATTTCAATATCATCATTACATCCCAATATAGCCATGGAGATAAATTAACAATTCTAGCTTATAAGAAAGGATGCAATCTAAGATGATTCTTTCTTAATTCCTTATAACCAAAAGTGATATCACTTCCAAGTTTATGATCAATATGACAACATAAATCATACGGATAATCAACCTCAGAATGTTCCTCTCATCATTTGACGTACTAGGATTCCAATTACGAGGTTTCAACGACGATACTATAAGCATAATCATTCCCACTTCTAAACATGATGCTTGTTGAATAAATCATTAATGAAACTCAATATTTTGATAGTATGATTCATCTAACTCTTCAGAACACGAATCTAAGGCTGGAGAAAGAATTAACATACCTTAGTATGAAGATAACACCGAGTTAAAAAGGTAGAATTCAGCTCCGGTTGTTTGCCAATCCAAGGTGTTTCTCCACTTCAAGAATCAATCACAAGTGGCACTCAATCTCCAATGATCAAGTAGATGTGTTCTAAGTGTGTTTAAGTAGGATAATGGGCTCTCTGGACAATCAAGTAATGAGGACGAGTGAAGGGAACAAGAAGAAATGGAGTGCTGTCCCTTAAATAAAGTTTCTGCACAATAGCTGATTAGCGCACGCTATCATACCTTCCTTAGCGCACGCTAAATAAGAGTTGACTCCAAAACTGTCCAGTTCCGCCCGCGGGAATCTTATCCGGACCGACGTCTGGATGGCGCATGTGCTAGCCATCTAGCTCAATAATTGACTGCCTAGTGCACGCAATTCTTCAATCGTAGCGTGTGCTAGTTGTAGCCCGATAACGTACGTTAAGCTACATTCTTAGCGTGCGCTATCACGAGTTTGCATGAGAAATTTTGCATGTTGTTATACTTATGTACAAGGATGCAAATGTGAGAAATATCATACTCCAATTATCGAGATCACAATTCCGAATAATACAGGGTTTAAATACAGATGAAATACACAATAATAAATCCGAATATTACACATGTACCCCACGATGACGCTCTCGTTATCACCGCATAAATCGCTAGTTACCACGTACAAAGGGTCTTCATTGATATGAGAATCTCGATGGACATACTATTTTACAATTGTTTCAAACAAAAGAATCTCTAGTTGGAGTTGGGGAAAATGGATACAGACTCTATTGGTTTTGTATGCCCGAAGTTCAACCAGTAGGAGAGGTGGTACTCCAGGTGGACTACGGCACCTCACAAGAAGGTCAAAACAGTTAGATTTCTAGTAGTTGACACCAAGTCCGCCTACAATGCCATCATTGGGCATCACAAACTTAACAAATTTAAAGCAATGGCATCCACATGCCACATGAAGGTGAAATTCCTGGAGGGAAATAAGATTGGTGAAGTAGCCGGATACCAATTCAATTCCCAATCTTACTACCAAACAACAATAAAATATGGAGTACAAAATAATAAAAGAGCACCCGACCTCAGAGGCTCAGATCCAGTTCATATAAAAGATGAAAGGCTGAAAACGGTGGAGGGAACCTAAGAAGAAGATGTTAAGTGTAATGAGGAACTCATGGAGAAAGAACTAACCCCAGGTAAGCCAAAAACAAAAACTGGCATGGGAAGCGGATCAGTTAGACTACTTAAAGAAGATCTAATTCGAGTAGTAAGAAAATTTGTCGACATCTTCACATTTTCAGCCGAAGACCTAGTGGGAGTAAGTCTCAAGGTTTCCGAGCATAGATTGAATATAGACCTGCTGGTGAGGCCGGTGAAACATAAGAAAATATACTTCAGGCCAGAGATGGATGAGATTATTATAGAGGAGGTGGACAAGCTTCTGCGAGCTGGACACATAACCGAAAGCCAGTTTCCGGAGTGGTTACCCAACACAGTCATAGTAGGAAAGAGCCAGGGAAAATAAAGAATGTGCATGGATTTTTAAGACCTATAAGGCATGCCCCAAGGATCATTATCCCTTCCTCATATAGATGAACTTGTTGACCTCACTTCAGGATGCCAACTGCTCAGCATGATGGATGCCTTCCATAAGTACCATCAAATCCCATTGGCACCTGAAGATAGAAAGGGGGTCATCTTCATAGTATCAAAAGAAACTTTCTACTACATACGTATGCCTTTCGGGATAAAAAATGCAAACATAACATACCAAATAATGGTCGACAAAATCTTCAAATCTCAAATTGGCCGAAAATATGGAGGTCTATATGGACGATATGTTGGTCAAAAGCGTAAAGACGGGAGAGCACATAAAAGATTTGGAAGAAACTTTTGAAAGATTGCGTACACATGGGATGAAACTTAATCCATCAAATAGAATAATATTATAAGGGATAAAGACCCATTTAGATAAAGTGGGGGAGGATGGGTTGATGAACTCAGCTTGTCACTATGGTCCTATAGAACCATCCTGAGGTCATCAACAGGAGAAACACCCTTTAGTATGGTATACAAGACTGAAGCTATAATCCCCACAGAGGTGGGAGAAATGTCTCATCGGGTATGGTTTTATGAAAAAGAAAATGAAGAAATGATGAAAAAATGTTGGACACCATAGAAGAAAGAGAAAGACGTGACCCGAACTAAAAGATATAAAAACCTCGTAAAAGAAACTCATGACCGAAAGGTAAGGAAACGATAGTTCCAAGTTGGCGACCTGGTGCTAGGACAAGCTGATGCCCTCAAGAAAATAGGAAAACTAGAATCTAACTGGGAAGTCCCTTACAAAGTTATCTATATATTTGCAGGAGGGGCTTACGAGCTCGAGGACATGGAAGGACAGCATATTAGCAGACCATGGAATATATGTCATTTAAAGAAATACTTTGTGTGATCTCCTAAGTGTAGCAGTGTACTTATCATATTTTAATGAAAGTTCGTTACTGAAGAAACCCAAATGTGTACTTTGATAAAAGGGTGAACTGCCCTAAAATATGATCTGCTGAAATGCCCTCAAGTTCAAATAAGGGTGAATTGCCCTAAAATCTGATCGAGTGAAATGCCATCAGATTCAAATAAGGGTGAACCGTCCTAAAATCTGATCAGGTGAGATGCTCTCAAATTCAAATAAGGGTGAATTACCCTAATATTTGATGAGGTAAAATGTTGCAGATTAAAACAAAAGTCAGAAATGGATAGCCCCGAGCTACCCCCACTTTATAAAAACCTAATGTTATTCAAGTCAGCAGCATGTATATCCAAGCTACACTAACCTGAAAGAATTATATTTTGAAAGATTAATAGTAGGTAGCCTCGAGCTACCTCAACTATAGAAAATCTAATGTTATTAAGGTCAATAACATGTAGATCTAAGCTATAGTGACCCAAAAGAATTATATTTTCAAAGATTGATAGTAGGTAGCCTCAAGCTACCTCAACTATAAAAAATGTAATGTTATTAAGGACAACAGCATATAGATCCGAGCTACATTGGCCCAAAAGAACTATATTTTGAAAGGTTGACAGTAAGTAGTCTCAAACTACCTCAACTTTATAAAAAAATTAATGTTATTGAGGTCAGCAACATGTAGATCAGAGCTACTCTGTCGGTAGTAGGTAGCCCCAAGCTACATCAACATATGGAACTACATTTACTTTATAAAAATTTTATCTGAGTCACACCAACTCGCATCGATTAAAGAGCAGAGTAAAGAAAGCTAAAGGAAAAAGGGTAGCTACCAATAGAAGTTTTCATTTAAATGATGGATCTATGCTATTACAAGGCGAAAAATATAAATACAGACAAACTAAACTATATGTTTATGAAAGCCAGGAGCAGATGGGGTGGAGGCCCAGGATCATCTCCTCTCATGAGAACATTAGAAGCATCACCCCTCATATGCAAGCCAAGATCTCCTTACTGATTCAGAGGGGTAGTCCGCCACTACAAATCGAGGCCAGACTCGGTTATCGATTGCCCCAAAGTATCCCACAAAAAAGCTTCAGAGGGCTCATTCATGTCACCAGCCCAGCCCGCTGGGACAGGAGCTCCCCCAGAGCAGCTTCTCTATCCAGTTCACCGTTAAGACCCAGGGCCGCCAGCTACTCCCAAACACGAGATAAGGCCAAATCAAAGTATTGTGTCACGGACGGAGCATGTCGGACCAGAAAGGCGGTCGAATTATGATAACAAGCTAGAAGGGCTGAACGATAAGCTCCCAAGAAGGAAGACCCAGCATCACTGTTTAAGAACAAATGTTGACCATTGGAAACCCCCTGCTCATAAAGCTAAGGACTTTTCATCCTTGACGTCCAAGTTGAGATTCGAGCCTTGAGACCTTCTCAGACTCAGCCTTGGCCTCCTCAAGTTGATTTTCGAGCCGAGAAACCTTCTCTACTTCATCATTGGCCTGAGCCTTCATGAAATTCATCTCCTTGTTTAGCTGGAGTTAGCCATTTGAGCAAGCTAAAAAATGGTTTCTCGCTCGTAGATCTTCCTATTCATCCTCTTAAACAACTTGGCCTTCAGTTCATCCTTAGCCTTCGGGCGACCTTAAGCTCGATTAACAAATGAGCCACCTGGGAGGCAGAAGGAGAAGGGAATTCACTCTTCTGTGCCTTGACTAGATACACCAATGTAGAGCAGAGCTTAAAAAAAGAAGAGAGAAATAAATAAGTAGAGTAAAACCCCAATAATAATACATATAAGAGAAAGGAATTTCTCGAACTCTCAATGATTATCTTCCTGGAATACATGATCATCATATCTAGGGGGTATCCGTTCAGGAGCCCCACAAAATCTCATATCTTTATTAGGAATCATGGAGCTGAAGAAAGGCAAAATTTCTAGAACTCCTTGCACCATAGCAAGGTCTCCATGCCTGAACTAGAGGGAGTGATAACACCTACATCTTTGGACTACTTGGGAGAAGCTGGGGGACTCAGAGATCAGGCTCACTTGACCCCTTCGGATTTCCTAACTGAGCTGATCGGACCCAACTCAGTGGTTAGAAGGGGAGCTGAGTCAGAAGGAAGAGCTACCTCGACCTTTGCCACCTTGGACCTAGAAGGCTTTTGCTTCGACTTAGAAGAACCCTCCGCCTTATTCTTAGTAGGCTGCACTAACTTGGAAGCACCAACCACTTTATCCCTTGTAGGCTTGGTGGGCTTACTGGCGTCGGATTGGCCGGTCGGCATAAAAGGATCTGAAAAATTAAAATCACGATCAACATATATAAAGGAAAAGAAGGGAGGAAGACATAAAACCAAATAAAAAAAAAAGAAATTAGATGTACCAATATTCGAGTTGGGAG
This sequence comes from Orobanche coerulescens, assembly GCA_033398695.1. Classification (NCBI taxonomy): domain Eukaryota; kingdom Viridiplantae; phylum Streptophyta; class Magnoliopsida; order Lamiales; family Orobanchaceae; genus Orobanche; species Orobanche coerulescens. Next base: position 66,032,867 of record CM065811.1, on the reverse strand, counting down.
GGTAAGAAGTGGAACTCAATCAATAATGACATACATGTCACGAAAATGCGTAAATTGGAAAATATTATAGGAAATGGTATTCCGTTCCCGAACTTTACTAATCTAGCCAGCTCGGACCGAGTTGCATTTTGGGATTTGATCTTGGCCCATAGTGGCTTACACCCATTCTAGTGAGAAGCCCAAAGATTCACCGAGTGGCACGCGAAGGAAAGAACCGAGTCCTCCAATCCTCCACACTGAAAGGGAGGTGAGTAAAAAATGGGCGTCATTTCGAGAGGTCATATAAAAGGAGCCATTGAAGCTTTTTAGCCCAAAACAAAATAAAAGAAATCTAGGTCGGGTTCCTCATTTTTATAATGACAAAGCACGAGGAAACCGACCATGTGACAAAAAGAGTTTGCAGAGAACTGATTAAGAGCAAGGTTATACTTAATCGAAATAGAATCAATAAAAGGATGAAGGGGAAAGCGAAGGCCATTGATCACCTGATCCACGAACCAAGTAATATGACCTGGAGGCGGATCATAAGGGAAATCAATAGCCTAATGGGTTACAAAGTCCCACCCACAAGGAAGCCTACGAAATTTTATAAAGTCCTCTAAAGCGTCCGGGCTATTCATGGATAAAGGATGGGGGAAGGACGCGGGAAGTCCCAACAACTACCTGACTATAATCAGCTCGGAGACCGGTAATGCCACCTGACCAGAAAGAACAGGAGATGGAGGGGTTTACAAAAGCTAAAGGGATCCCAAAATGAAGGATATCAGGTATATCCCCTAAATCGGACCAATCCATATCTCTAGCAGGCCCAGATGGAGAGATGAGCTAACGGCTTGGGGTGGCCTACTAGATAAAGGTCCTAAATCCTCCTACGATGAAGATAAACCTTCCAAAAAATCAAAATCTATGGAGGCCAACTGGCCGGAAAGATTTTGGGAGTCGGAGGCGGATGACATTACATCTAAAAAATAAATACTTTAAGTGAAAAGAAAAAAATAGAAACAGAGGGAGGAGGAAGCTCAGAAGAACATACCCATGGGCAGGGTAGGAAGAAGGATGCCAGAGAATGGAGGGAGACACCACATTACCATAACTGCAATCAAATATATCGCTGGAGAACCTTATTTCCTCTGGTATAAAGGGTGCAGGGGAGCAGAAAATAACAAAGGGGGCTGAAGCCTTCATTTTATAGATGGAAAGGGCAAAGCCCGAGGAGGATCATGGAACGTCCAATTACCTCTTTAAATGAATGGCCCATATCTAACACTACCTCGACCGCCTACAGCGTGCTGACACCTGGACCTGGATGCAGACAGGGGTGACGGTTGGGGGAGGGCCCTAGAAAAAAAGACGTGGCCATAAATTTCATGAACTCAACTAATGATTACCTAAAAAACATACCCCAAAGATTTTATCGTATCGAGGTTGTTAGAACTTAAACCGTTCTACTTTACTCGGTCTTATTAGCTCGACTAGAGTAGGGGGGATTGGTTGATATGATGATATATTAGAATCTCCTGAGAACCAAGTCCAAAGAAGCCAATTCCTACTAGACCAACTGACCCCTGAATTCTTTGTAGGTCGGACGAAAACAGGAGAGGTATAATCGTTGGAAATAAAACACAGCGGAAGCTGAGTTGGTGAAATTTTGATAAAAGCGTTTTATGCATCCACCAGCACAAAACCTATTTAGGTATGCTAATTAGTTAACTACTAAGATTAATAAGCAATTTAAATATTATTTATTAAATAAATATGTTGGTAAATCCAATATTCTAATCTAGATCAGAGGTCATAGGATATTCACCTTTCGAGGCGAAGCGGTTGCTTTCTTGATATCTTCCTCAAAATTTTCTAGAGTATGATCCCGCCTTAATCTGGATGTTGCGTGGGCAACGAGCTACCGAATCTTGCTTGGACTTCAAGGACGGATCGGCGAAACATATTCTTGTGAGTCACTAGATTTTTCTTTGTTTTCTAGTATTACGTAAACACTCTTAGAATATTGATGCGTTATCTAAATTGTAGAACCAAAGACACAAGTCAAGATCTACAATTAAACACAAGAAGAAAATTTCGATCTCTCAAGAGTGCAAGATACTGTTAGATTGGTACCGCCACTAGAAGGGGGGTTGAATAGTGCGGATAAGAGTATTGTACTCTTTTCGTGCGGAAGCAAAATATCGGAGTAATAAAAGTGCTGAAAAGAAAGAACACAAGGAATTGTTCGAGAGGTTCGGCTATTAACGAAGCCTACGTCCCCTACCTAGTTTTATCGACTAGGACTTTTCTTAGAACTTAGAATTGCACTTTCTAGTTTAGTGCCAACTTCTTACAACTTCTTGATTTCCGGGCTCAAGAACAACCTCACAAAAACACTCTTGTTTTTCTGGGTACAAGATAACCTATACATGATCGGCCAAAAAACTTATCCTAAAAATAGGAGTTTTTGAGTCGCTCGCAAATATATACGAGGTAGAAGTAGTTTGTGGTAAGTTCTACCAAGGTCTTTTCTCTCGAGGATTGTCCAACAGGGCTTCGTATAATTTTTTTATTATAGATTGCGAGAAATAAATACTAAAATATTAAAAAAGATATTTTTGGGTTTTTTAAAAATTAACTAAATTAAAATGCACTATATTTTAAACTAAACTATTTTTAATAAGACTATTTTAATAAGACTATTTTTAACAAGACTATTTATACTAGACTATTTATATTAAGACTATTTATACTAGACTATTTATATTAAGACTATTTATACTAGACTATTTATACTAGACTATTTATACTAGACTATTTATATTAAGACTATTTTTAACTAGACTATTTATATTAAGACTATTTATACTAGACTATTTTTAACTAGTGAAAATGAATAGAATTAAAATGAGTTGGGAATTTATAAAATCTAGGGGAATACGGGTTCATTAAATTAGGTATTGAATTAAGTATAGGAATTGATTTATATGGATATAAAAGAAAAAATGAATATTTATCGAGTAATCAACTTTTCACCTCCGTACTTTCGTAATCAAAGATGTCTTAATCACTGTCACTTTTTTAAGATGTTGATAACAAGATTAACACTTGATAGATTGAAAAGATGTGTTTCCAATACACTTAACAATCAATCAAGGAGGTTTCACTAGTAGAAATAGGATATGATCAATCTCTATTTAAACCAATTAGTCCTTTCATTTCTCTAACTTGACTATTTTTAGGATAAACGATCGTTCATCGAGTAATCAACTTTTCACCTCCGTACTTTCGTAATCAAAGATGTCTTAACCACTTTCGCAATCTTAAGATGTTGATAACAAGATTAACATTTGATAGATTGAAAAGATATGTTTCCAATTCACTCAACAATCAATCAAGAAGGTTTCATTAGTAAAAATAGGATATGATCAATCTCTATTTAAACCAATTAGTCCTAAAAATAGTTTAAATCAATCAAATACTCAATATATAACCTAATAGAAATCCCCCTTCCCCTAGGAAGAAAGATTAGCTACTCATTGGTTTATACATACTAAAATTATAATAGAAATAATTGATATATATAATATATATATAGAAACTTTTAATTACTAGAACTTAATGACAATAGATAAAACTTACTTGAATATGATAAATCAAAGTGCAAGAAACAAACTTCAAAATATAACTTCAAACTTGTTTAAAGGTTACAAGCTTACAAAATTTGAAAGTAAAACACTAAGTAAAATACTAAGTGCTTATTGATCAAGCACTTTTCAATTACAAACTAAATGAAAGAAAAACTTCAAACCAAAAATAAAATACAAACTAAAATTGAAAGTTCTAAGGAAAATATATTGCTAAAGGAAAGGAGTATTTCTTAGCAAGAAGTTGAGGATTTCTTGGTAAGAATGTGTGTTGGTTTGCAATGGGTGAACATGTCCTTTTATAGGTGATTTTCAAGAATACAATTGATTATTTAATTCAAAATATCTATTGTAATATCATTTTTTTAATTCTTTGTTCACACTTCACCCATGTCTTTGAATTTTCAGATTTTTGACCAAAAAAATATCTTGTGGTTGATTTCACAAGTTGGTCAAAAGTGGACTAATTTTGCATGGCATCTGCTGAAACACGGCGATGAAAAACGGCCCAGTTTGCCCCGTGTTTGTGCGCCGTTTTGTGGTGACTCGGTCTCTTCCGGAATACGCGCGAGGACACGGCGCTAAATGCCGGCCGTGTGTGAAATGGCCCAAGACACGGCCTCTTTTGCGCCGTATGTGAAACGGCCGACAGAACACGGTCCATTTTGCGTCGTTTTGTATGGTCGTTTGTCCTGGAAAAATTCCCGTCGTTGGATTTGATCTTGTTTTCCGTCCTTTTTGATGCTTCATGTCAGCAATCTGTAAAATAACCATTTTTAGCTCATGTTTGGACATATCTGTAAAATATATATTTTTAATCACAAATCAGTACAATTATGCCCGGAAAAATGAATATTTTGTATATGAATTTTAGATCAATTATGCACCAATCAAATACCCCACACTTAAATTCTTGCTAGTCCCGAGCAAGACTCATTATTAATCACACACAAAATAAAAATTAAAATAAGACACAAAATAAAAAATAAAAAATAATACACACAAATTTAAGAAAAATAATTATATATAAAGATAAAAAGAGATCAAAATGCCATTAATACACAATAACCAACTTTATACAGTAGATAGAAAATGAATCAAGATTCAAAATAAATCTACTAACGATTTTGAAGTTAAAACACGGTTTTTATTTTTGTAATTCCAAAATGCAAGGTTTCCCCCCCTAAAGGTTGATTATTTCTTTCCCACTCGTGACTTCACACGACTCCCTTTAATGGTTGCTCTCGATCACTCGTTTATTTTTCGACTCAATATGAAGAAGAATTTCATCGGCGTCATCAAATATTGTGATTTTCACAAAATTGAGTGTATTGAAATTCAGCTGCTAATTATTTCAAATCTGCTCATAAACTACATCCCTTTTAGTGATAGCTTTCACACCGTTATTTGCTAACGTGTAGCTCTTTTCACTAACACATTTTCTCTCTCATTTTTTTTCTTTCGTATTATGGTGATAGCTTTCACACCGTTATTTGCTTTCGTGTAGCTCTTTTCACCAATTTTTACGAGACGGCGACTACGCACCAACAATGGTTAGTCCTTTATTTTTCGCAAAATTTAAGACTTCCAAAATTAGGCATTTATTCTTTGCTCAACACTTCTCCTTTTCGTCATTTATTTTTTTAGGTGATAGCTTTCACACCGTTATTTGCTAACGTGTAGCTCTTTTCACCAATGACTCCTTTTTTAGGGAATAGAATTTTTGCAGAAAATCATTTTTAGTTAAGCATGAAAAATCAAAACTCCACAAATTAAGTAAATTTCGCTTTATTTTTCATCACCAATTGATTCTTCTTTTCTCAAGGTAACGAATGACTCGATTTTATATGATAATTACAAGGCTTGGAAAGAGAGATTAAGGCTCAAAAAAAAAAATTTGGAATATACAATTTTTTTAGGTTAAAACGATTTTAGAAGTTTGTATATAGCTAATTTATTGGTGTTATGGCCGAGATCTAAAAATCTCAAAATCAAAATACTATATATATATATATATACTAAAAAAAAATTTAAGGCAAATAAAAACACACCAAAATACTAACACACTAAAACATACTACAACAAACCACCCCCAAACTTGAAAATAAAACTGTCCTCGGTTTATAAAATAAAAATAAAAATCAATGCGAAAAGCGAATACTCCCTGTTAAGAAAGTTGATGTCCGATCCTAACGCCTTTTAGAATCGCAAGAGAATAAATATACGAGGCACACACAAAGAAAATAAAATATACTCGTAAGTATAACATAATTTTTAGATGCGCATCAAGAAAGTCCGAAGAGTCGCCTTTACGCCGCCATCAAAGTTTTTAAAAAAGCAAAACACGAAATAAAAATTACAAAGAATACATAAATCGCGAATAGATGCGCGTCAAGAGATCAAGAAGAAACTCCTTAAGCTGCCATCATTTAGCACGATTATTACACACGACAGAAAGTAAAAATACAAGAGGTCCGTCATGGGTTATCAAAGGGAGAGGAATGAATCCACTTTTCGTTTTCTCACTGTAAAATCTTCTACCCAGACAATTTTAGCTAGAGCTGGATCTGGTTGAGGAACAAATTCATTGAGTTTTTTGATTAGTTCTTCTGGTGTGGTTGCAACGACTATGATTCGTTTAGCACGCTCGGAAATAAAACCCTTTTCGGCAGAGTAGTCGATGAAAGACAGTAAACCATCAAAGAAACCATTGACATTAAGCACTCCTATTGGTTTTTGATGAACATTTAGCTGGGCTCTGGTAACCACATGAAAAAGTTCCTCAAGGGTGCCAAAACCACCGGGAAGGGCGATAAAGGCGCCAGAATTATTTATCATGTGAGTTATGCGATCTTGCATATTCACGAGATCTAAACTCATCTCCAATAGTTGACCCGGTGATTTTACTTTCGGCCCGGAGGTTTTGGGATTACTCCCAATACTCTTACTCCTTCCATATAGGCGTGAAGCATTTCGTCCCATTAATCCTAGACTTCCTCCTCCGTAAACTACATGAATGCATTTTCTCCTAAAGTACGACCCAAGTTGTGTCTTTGCTTGATAAAGCATGCATCTTTTCCATAACTAGCTCCACCAAAAATGCAGTATGCTAAATTTTTTTGTGGAAGATGATGACTCCATTTTTGAAAAGAAATTAATTTAGAGAGAAAAAGAGAAAAGTACAAGTTTGAGGGATGAATAAAAGAAACAAGCGCAATGTTTATTTATAGAAGAAAAAGAAGGTAAAAATTGTTTAACAAGTTTGTGATTGCGTTGATTGCGCTTCAACTACTCAATAGAATAATGAATGCATTTATCGCGTATCACATTTTTTATTCATAAAATCTCACCACACGACAAAAATAAAAGATACTTACGCGTATGTACAGTAGTTGTGATTGTGGCTCACATCTTCCTCTGATTTTACGTTCAGAAACGGCCTAAACGCCTTCTATGAGTCGGGGAGAAGCTTCCCATCCAATTTTCTTACAAATTGGCAAACAGGGTCTTTTAACGTCAGATTCCCAAGACGTTGTTCATATTCTGGTTTGAATTTATTCCACAAACATTGAATTCCGTAATATACAAGTCCACTAGGATGCGTGTCAAGAGAAATTTCGATATTATCTAAATTCTCCTTATTCAGACCATCATTAATGAACCGAATTTTATCTTCTCTGTTTGTAGATGGAATTCCTAAAGATCGACATTTTGCATTACAGTTCCATCTAGCACATTTATAGCAAACGGCTAGAATCTTTGCTCGTCGTTTCTTGGCATATGAACTTTTTCCAAGCCCTGGTAAGAATCTAGTTGGTGTTTCTGTGAATTCACCTTCTATTCTTACTTTGGCTTCGATAATGAATCTTATATCAAAAGGTATGCTTTTATTCGTAAGCAACCTCATCCTTTCAAGCCTTGTCTTGTAAATTTTTAAAATTGCATTTTTGCTTAGAAAGGGAAATCTTTTTTCAATTTTAAACAATGTTTCATCCATGATAAAAAAAACAAAAATAAAAAGACAATGAAAATAATTAAAAAAATATATACAAATATCGGTTGTTGGGAAATCAAAATCCGACTTTGATAGTCACGGAGTACCGTTATCCGCCACTTGACCGGACAGAAAAATTATATTTGGCCTAAAACAATCCCCGGCAACGGCGCCAAAATTTGATCGGCCAAAAACTTATCCTAAAAATAGGAGTTTTTGAGTCGCTCGCAAATATATACGAGGTAGAAGTAGTTTGTGGTAAGTTCTACCAAGGTCTTTTCTCTCGAGGATTGTCCAACAGGCTTCGTATAATTTTTTATTATAGATTGCGAAATAAATACTAAAATATTAAAAAGATATTTTTGGGTTTTTTAAAAATTAACTAAATTAAAATGCACTATATTTTAAACTAAACTATTTTTAATAAGACTATTTTAATAAGACTATTTTTAACAAGACTATTTATACTAGACTATTTATATTAAGACTATTTATACTAGACTATTTATATTAAGACTATTTATACTAGACTATTTATACTAGACTATTTATACTAGACTATTTATATTAAGACTATTTTTAACTAGACTATTTATATTAAGACTATTTATACTAGACTATTTTTAACTAGTGAAAATGAATAGAATTAAAATGAGTTGGGAATTTATAAAATCTAGGGGAATACGGGTTCATTAAATTAGGTATTTAATTAAGTATAGGAATTGATTTATATGGATATAAAAGAAAAAATGAATATTTATCGAGTAATCAACTTTTCACCTCCGTACTTTCGTAATCAAAGATGTCTTAATCGCTGTCACTTTTTTAAGATGTTGATAACAAGATTAACACTTGATAGATTGAAAAGATGTGTTTCCAATACACTTAACAATCAATCAAGGAGGTTTCACTAGTAGAAATAGGATATGATCAATCTCTATTTAAACCAATTAATCCTTTCATTTCTCTAACTTGACTATTTTTAGGATAAACGATCGTTCATCGAGTAATCAACTTTTCACCTCCGTACTTTCGTAATCAAAGATTTCTTAACCACTTTCGCAATCTTAAGATGTTGATAACAAGATTAACATTTGATAGATTGAAAAGATATGTTTCCAATTCACTCAACAATCAATCAAGAAGGTTTCATTAGTAAAAATAGGATATGATCAATCTCTATTTAAACCAATTAGTCCTAAAAATAGTTTAAATCAATCAAATACTCAATATATAACCTAATAGAAATCCCCTTCCCTAGGAAGAAAGATTAGCTACTCATTGGTTTATACATACTAAAATTATAATAGAAATAATTGATATATATAATATATATATAGAAACTTTTAATTACTAGAACTTAATGACAATAGATAAAACTTACTTGAATATGATAAATCAAAGTGCAAGAAACAAACTTCAAAATATAACTTCAAACTTGTTTAAAGGTTACAAGCTTACAAAATTTGAAAGTAAAACACTAAGTAAAATACTAAGTGCTTATTGATCAAGCACTTTTCAATTACAAACTAAATGAAAGAAAAACTTCAAACCAAAAATAAAATACAAACTAAAATTGAAAGTTCTAAGGAAAATATATTGCTAAAGGAAAGGAGTATTTCTTAGCAAGAAGTTGAGGATTTCTTGGTAAGAATGTGTGTTGGTTTGCAATGGGTGAACATGTCCTTTTATAGGTGATTTTCAATAATACAATTGATTATTTAATTCAAAATATCTATTGTAATATCATTTTTTAATTCTTTGTTCACACTTCACCCATGTCTTTGAATTTTCAGATTTTTGACCAAAAATATCTTGTGGTTGATTTCACAAGTTGGTCAAAAGTGGACTAATTTTGCATGGCATCTGTGAAACACGGCGATGAAAAACGGCCCGGTTGCCCCGTGTTTGTGCGCCGTTTGTGGTGACTCGGTCTCTTCCGGAATACGCGAGGACACGGCGCTAAATGCCGGCCGTGTGTGAAACGACCCAAGACACGGCCTCTTTTGCGCCGTATGTGAAAGCGGCCGAGAACCACGGTCCATTTTGCGTCGTTTTGTATGGTCGTTTGTCCTGGAAAAATTCCGTCGTTGGATTTGATCTTGGTTTCCGTCCTTTTTGATGCTTCATGTCGATGTCAGAAATAACCATTTTTAGCTCATGTTTGGACATATCTGTAAAATATATATTTTTAATCACAAATCAGTACAATTATGCCCGGAAAAATGAATATTTTGTATATGAATTTTAGATCAATTATGCACCAATCAATACACAAAATAAATGCGAGTAGGAACTCGACTTTCACGATATATTGCTCTTAGATACAAGAATGAAGATTGGAAATTATAGAACAAATCTTCTCGTATCACAATCTAGAATAAGTATATCTCTCAAAATGTTTGCTTGATATTGCTTGAGTATGCTAGTAGGCTCAGAATGCTTGTGTGTCTACAATCTCCATGAAGTTGGCTATTTATAGCCTTCTTGAGCTCAATTTCCCGTTGGAACAGTTTAACTGGTTACGTACGTTATATGCTGAAGGTTACGTACGTTATGAACGTTACGTACGTTATATGTTCCGAATAGCGGCCGTAACGAAAGTGAAGAAACTGTCTAGTGAGTTATGATAGAATGCGTTACGTACGTTATGAACCTCATGGTTATGTACGTAATATTCTGGTCAAAGATCCGTTGATTGAGACGACTTGTTGCAACGGCTAGTGGCTTTTCCAACGGTCAGAATAATTCAAGCATTATGTACGTTATATAGCTCTGGTTACGTACGTTACCTGTACAGAAAAACTTACGAAAACAGTGAGTGTTACGTACGTTATAATAGATGAGTTACGTACGTTAACTGTACTAAAAATCCTGCAGACAACTGTGAATGTTACGTACGTTAATGTGGTTTGTGTTACGTACGTTAACTGAAGAGAAAATATGTTTAAAGTAAATTTTGGTTTTAATAAGACATCATCAAAATGATCTAAAAGATATTGTTCCAACAATCTCCCCCTTTTTGATGATGACAAAATTTACGTATGTGAGTTTTTGAAAACATGATTTTAATAAGGCTCCCCCTGAAAACGCGCACGGGTTATTTCAAAAGTTGATTTCAAAAACGAATACATATTATTCTCCCCCTTTTTGTCATTAACAAAAAGTTGAGAGATCCTGCAAGAGAAATCAATGATACGCATAATAATCAACATAATCCAAGTCAATGATTAACCAAAATGATAACCAAAATGATGCAAAAAAAACAGAGATAGTTATTACAGACGAAAAAGAAACATGAGAGTGAAATGTTTGGTCTTTTAATAAAACAGGAAACATCATCATCAGAAAGGATAGCCCGACTAGTCAAGGTCCGCATCCGGAGGTGTCGGCGGTATCCCAAAATGCATGCAGATGTTCTTGACCATGATCTTGATGTCACTCATATCTTTCTCAAGCCTATCCATCCGAGAAGCCATCTGGGATGAAGAGGATTCCGGACGAGGACGGGAGGAACCAAGCTGAGATGAAGGACGAGGTCTAGTATGCTCGATCCCCCTCGATGTGATCCTCTCCTCCGGTCTCGGAAGAGTACCCCCATCTATGAGCCGATCATCATCCTTGATATACGCAAAGTATATCCATCCACGATTTCTCGTGCGAAGATACCTCATCGTCCGTAACGTCCCCTCGGTGACGAGGCTCCCCCTAGGAATCGGAACCCCATGGACCCCAGACAAATCAACTCCTGCTTTCTCAAAAATTTCAGTTAAGATTGAACCAAACGGCATTCCCGATTTTCTCTGTCGATCAACTTTCGCGTAGCTCTTTTTGTGGAAAATTTGACCCTTTTCCACGAACCATTTTAGCACAATAGACGCGAAGTTTACTTGGTGATCCTTCCACACATGATAAATGATCTCCATATCGATATTCACAAGTCGAAGCTGAGCATTAACTTTAGGCATAAGACAACGAGTGATAGCATCGTGAAGCAAACGGATGTTTATCCCAAAGTCATTGTTTTCAAACCGCCCGGAATGAACATTTATAACGGCTTTGTCCGACAAAAAATCACGGACTTTGGACTCATGAACACCATAGCTTTCATCATCGGACCAGTTGTTAATGACTTCGTCCGGAGGAGAAAACTCTCCTTTGCATCGAAAACCCTCATTAGGGAGACCAAAAATCTCCGAAAGTTTCGCCTCATCAAAGGATATTGGTTTACCACGTACAAGAGAGTTAACTACAGCAAGTCCGTCGGAATCATAAGTGACAAAATTTTTTGCATAAAACTCTTTTACACAGTCCACATAAATTGGTCGAGCAAGACTAACGAACCGATTTATCCCAAGCGTATCGAAGAATTCTTCGATAGCAACACCAGCACAGTTCAGAGATTCAAAATCAAAGTGGTGACTCGGAGTTACCTCTTCGTCGATAAGGATTTCGTTGAAAACTTTCATGGCTTGAGCATTCCGAAATGATGGATCACCGGAAGCCGTGGAGGATGATTGGGAGGTTTCTCCTCTTCTCTTTTTTTCGGTTCTAGATGCCATGAAGATTGAATCGGTCGAAAAGTGAAGGTTTGATGGATAATCTTGAAGTTTAGGTAGATTTTGCAGGAACTCTTCGTTGACGTCGCTAGGGATTTGTAAGGAATGAAAAGGGGACGGTCGATATGGGTTTATATATGTTAGGGTCACCGATCGATTACGTACGTTATGTCCCTTATGTAACGTACGTAGCGTAAAAACCTAAACTCTCTGGACTGAATCCTACGTTTCGTTACGTACGTAACGAACCAACCTGTAACGTACGTAAGGTCCTATTACGTACGTAATGGACCGCTCCTACCGTACGTAAGCAGGACCAAATGAATAGTCTTCTCCTTCCGATGATGTCCCGATTTAAATGACCATTTAATGTGACTATGATGAGTATGCAATATTTAAAAATGATCAGCATGTCCCATTCCTAAATTTATGCGAATAAAGTTGAAAGCTTCTTCGGGTAATGGTTTTGTAAAAATATCAGCCAATTGTTCATTAGTACCAACAAATTGGAGACGAACATTCCCGTTTTGGACATGGTCACGAATAAAATGGTGACGAATTTCGATGTGTTTTGTCCTACTATGCAAAATGGGGTTTTTACTTAAATTAATGGCACTTGTATTGTCACAAAAAATAGAAGTATTCTTAAGTTCAATGCCATAATCAAGTAATTGATTTTTGATCCAAAGAACTTGTACACATGCACTTCCCATGACCACATATTACGCCCTTTGTGGAAGTAGCGACACTAGTCTGTTTCTTACTTCCCCATGAAATTAAACATGAACTCATAAAATGACAAGTTCCGGTGGTGCTTTTTCTATCAATTTTACATCCACCGAAATCGGCATCACTATATGCAAAAAGTTGAAAATCAATGCTAGAAGGATACCATAGGCCTAAACCAAAGAGATATTTTAAATATCGAAAAATCCATTTACATGCAATGAGATGAGATTCTTTAGGGTTTGCTTGAAAACGAGCACATAGACAAGTAGCAAATATTATATCAGGTCTAGATGCGATTAAGTAAAGTAAAGATCCGATCATACCTCAAATCTTGTTTTTGGTCAATGATTTACCTTTTTCATCTTTATCGAGTTTAAGAGTGGAAGACATAGGAGCGGATATTTCTTTGCAATCTTCCATCTTAAATTTCTTTAGAAGCTCATTGACGTACTTGGATTGGTGAATGAATATTCCGTCATTGAGTTGCTTAATTTGGAGTCCGAGAAAGTTTTTCAACTCTCCCATCATACTCATTTCGAACTCTCCCTTCATAAGATTTGAAAATTCTTTGGACAGAGTTTCGTTAGTTGCACCAAAAACAATATCGTCCACATAAATTTGACAAATTAACATATCATCACTTAAGACCTTAATGAATAGAGTATTATCAACATTACCTCTTTTATAACCATTTGAGATAAGAAAAGAGCTTAGACGATCATACCATGCTCTCGGAGCTTGTTTTAATCCATAGAGAGCTTTATGGAGCTTGTACACATGATCCGGATGATCATAATCTTCAAAACCCGGTGGTTGCTTGACATACACTTCCTCCTGGATGATTCCATTTAGGAACACACTTTTTACATCCATTTGATGGAGTTTGATCTTCTTGTATGCGGCAAAGTCACAGAGAAGACGAATAGCTTCAAGACGAGCAACAGGAGCGAACGTCTCTTCATAATCCAAGCCTTCTTCTTGATTATAACCTTGGGCGACCAACCTCGATTTATTTTTAATTGGGAGACCATCATCATCGGTTTTGATTTTATGAACCCATTTGGTGCCAATGATTGATTTGTCTACCGGTGCCGGAACTAATTCCCAAACATTATTTCTTTCGAATTGGTTTAGCTCTTATTGCATAGCAATAGCCCAATTCTCATCATTTATGGCCTCATCGATATTCTTTGGTTCTGTAAGAGAAATAAATGCAATATTGTTAATACAATCATTTATATTTCTCCTAGTTCGTACACCTTCATCAATTTTTCCGAGAATTTGTTCCATCGGATGGTCTTTCACATTTGCCCAATCTTTCGGAAGGTTGTAAGTATTTTCCTCCTGTTTGTCCGAGCTTACGTCGAGCTTCTCCAACTCCTTTGATACTTCGGATACTTCGTTAGCTGGAACCATACCTGCATCATCATCATCAAAAACAACCTTTCTCGGGGGTAAAACTGCATCATCGAATTTTACATGAATAGATTCTTCTACCGAACCTCTTCTATAATTAAATACACGATACGCTTTACTATTAGTCGAATAACCAAGAAATATGCCAATATCTAATTTTGAATCGAATTTACCCAAATTATCCTTACCATTGTTATGAATAAACACTTTACAACCAAATGGATGAAAATAAGATAAATTGGGCTTTTTACCTTTAAAAATCTCATAAGGAGTCATCATTTTGTTCCTCCTCAGATGGACACGATTAATAACATAACAAGCAGTGTTAACGGCTTCGGCCCAAAAATATTTAGGGAGACCATACTCATTGAGCATTGTCCGGCTCATTTCTTCTAGAGAGCGATTCTTCCTCTCGACAACTCCATTTTGTTGAGGTGTCCGAGGTGCCGAAAAGTTGTGCCCAATACCATATTTATCGCACCAATCTTCAAAGAGATTAGAATCAAATTCTCCACCATGATCCGTTCGAATGGCGATAACTGGTAATTCTTTTTCCTTTTGGGTAACCTTACACCACTTAACAAACTCGTTAAAAGCATCATCTTTATTGGCTAAGAATTTTACCCAAGTAAATCTTGAAAAATCATCGACAATAACTAAAGTATAAACTTTACCTGTTAGACTGGCATGTCGAGATGGACCAATTAAATCCATATGAATTAATTTAAGAATGCGACTAGTGGAAATTTCCATTTTTGGTTTAAACGAGCCTCTTGCATGTTTACCTTTAATACAGGCCTCACAGATGTGGTCTTTTCTAAAATTCAATTTTGGTAGACCACGAACAATATCATTTTTGGCCAATTTTGAAAGAAGTGGTAAAGAGGCATGTCCCAATTTTCGGTGCCAAACAACGGCATTTTCATCGTACGAAAGTAGACATTTTTCGTTAAAAGAAGATTCATCTTGGAGATCAACAATGTAAATATTTCCATACCGCAATCCAATAAAAACGATTTGGTCTTTTCTCATTGCCGTGTAATGCGTAATTTCAAAAATTAATTTAAGACCGGTGTCACATAGTTGGGAAACACTTAGGAGATTATGGCAAAGTCCATCAACAAATAGAACATTTTCAATAGTAGGTAAAGGTTTCTTACCAATTTTACCTGTCCCTTTTATTTGGCCCTTTTTATTATCGCCAAAGGTAACACAGCCACAATCTTCCTTTTTCAGCTCTGTGAAGAGATGTTCATTTCCACTCATGTGATTTGAACATCCACTATCAACATACCATTTATTTGATAATGTTGTCTTCCTTGCTTGTACCTACAAAAACCATTTTCTTCCGTTTTATAGGTACCCAGGCTAATTTGGGTCCTGAGGAGTTAGATACAAAAACTTGATTTTTAACAACGGTCCCTTTTGGTACCCAAATTTGCTTAACTCTTATAGTACGTCTAGAGTTTCGACAGTAGGTTTCGGTATGTCCAGGTTTTAAACATTTTGGACATGATGGAATTCCCGTTTTTAAAGTGTCCGAATCTTTTGTGGTAATTTCTAAGGACTTTTTCATTGGAAATGAATTATACCCAAGTCCTTGTTTTGAAAGAGAAAATTTTTGACCAAATGATAGTTGCTCAAATTTGTCATTACCACATGAGAATTTTCTAACATAGAGTTTTAACTCTTTCTGAGTTTTGTGCAATTCATCTCTCAGAATTTTCTCGGTTTCCAAGCAATTCGTATGATCAATCGAAACTTCCTTGTTTTTCGATAATTTAGCATTTTCATTTTCAAGGAGTTTTATTTTCTTTTTCAAATCTTTATTGCTATTACAAGCCTTTTCGTATTCATTATTCAGGGATTCAAAAGCATCAAGTAGTTCTTCATGAGAATCACTAACCTCGACTTCTTCGTCACTATCTTCGGATGCGCGGGCCATTAGAGAAAGATTGGTTTGGACTTGTGGTTCATCATCCTCATCATCATCGCTCCATGTGGCGACATAAACTTCCTTCTTTTTGAACTTTTCATGAGGTGGTTTTGATGAATTTATTGGGGCAGCAACACGACAATCTTTCGCAAAATGGCCTAGAACGCCGCACCTTCGACAAGTGTTGTCGAACCTTTTGTTTTGAGGGAAGTGAGTCTTTTTGGATTCATCCCTTGATTCTTGTTTGATATCTCTCCGGCGCCTTTGAAGAAGATTTTTGAATTTCTTTATGTTTTTGGCATAAAAGGCGGTTTCTTCGTCCTCTTCTTCGATAGGTTCATCCTCTAGATCGCTTTCTTCTTTGGCTTTGAAGGCGATGGTCCTTTCCCTCTCCTTAGGTTTTGGTTTCGAACTTTGAGATTTAATGACAATCTCATAATTAATGAGAGATCCGATGAGAGCGCTGAATTCTATTGTATTGAGGTCTTTCGACTCCATGATAGCCGTAACGATAGCGTCCTTTTCTCTTGGTAGAGACCGAAGGATTTTCTTGGCTTTATCACTACTTGATATCGGTTTCCCGAATGAAGCTAGCCCATCTGTGATTGCCGAGAAACGGTCAAGCATAGTGGTAATGCTTTCTTCTTGTTTCATGGTGAAGAGTTCATAATCGTGAAGAAGCATATTGATTTTGGTTTCCTTAACTTGACTCGTACCTTCATGGGTGATATCTAACATTTTCCAGATTTCTTTTTCCGTCTCGCAGGAAGAAATTCTATTGTGATCTTCTGGATTGAGAGCACAATAAAGCAATTGAGTGGCTTTACTATTGAAGTGATCGTTCTTCCAGTCGGCATCGTCGTACTCTTCGAAACTTTTGAGAGAGCCATCCGTCTTCTTAGGAATGGTAGGTCCAAGGGCAATGACCTTCCATATTTCAATATCGTGAGCTCGGATGAAGATGGACATCTTCTTCTTCCATGTCATAAAGTTTGAACCATCGAAGAAGGGAGGGAGATTGAGAGCGTTGCCTTCAACGGAAGAGTGGATAAAGGCCATTTGGATCTTTTCTCTAGCGGATGTTAATCCGGTGATAAAGAGACTGCTCCGATACCAATTGTTAAATTGGTACCGCCACTAGAAGGGGGGTTGAATAGTGCGGATAAGAGTATTGTACTCTTTTCGTGCGGAAGCAAAATATCGGAGTAATAAAAGTGCTGAAAAGAAAGAACATAAGGAATTGTTCGAGAGGTTCGGCTATTAACGAAGCCTACGTCCCCTACCTAGTTTTATCGACTAGGACTTTTCTTAGAACTTGGAATTGCACTTTCTAGTTTAGTGCCAACTTCTTACAACTTCTTGATTTCCGGGCTCAAGAACAACCTCACAAAAACACTCTTGTTTTTCTGGGTACAAGATAACCTATATACAAAATAAATGCGAGTAGGAACTCGACTTTCACGATATATTGCTCTTAGATACAAGAATGAAGATTGGAAATTATAGAACAAATCTTCTCGTATCACAATCTAGAATAACTATATCTCTCAAAATGTTTGCTTGATATTGCTTGAGTATGCTAGTAGGCTCAGAATGCTTGTGTGTCTTCAATCTCCATGAAGTTGGCTATTTATAGCCTTCTTGAGCTCAATTTCCCGTTGGAACAGTTTAACTGGTTACGTACGTTATATGCTGAAGGTTACGTACGTTATGAACGTTACGTACGTTATATGTTCCGAATAGCGGCCGTAACGAAAGTGAAGAAACTATCCAGTGAGTTATGATAGAATGCGTTACGTATGTTATGAACCACATGGTTACGTACGTAATATTCTGGTCAAAGATCCGTTGATTGAGACGACTTGTTGCAACGGCTAGTGGCTTTTCCAACGGTCAGAATAATTCAAGTATTACGTACGTTATATAGCTCTGGTTACGTACGTTACCTGTACAGAAAAACTTACGAAAACAGTGAGTGTTACGTACGTTATAATAGATGAGTTACGTACGTTAACTGTACTAAAAATCCTGCAGACAACTGTGAATGTTACGTACGTTAATGTGGTTTGTGTTACGTACGTTAACTGAAGAGAAAATATGTTTAAAGTAAATTTTGGTTTTAATAACATATCATCAAAATGATCTAAAAGATATTGTTCCAACAGATACCTCACGGCTGAACCCCCTTATATAATGTCCTATTTATAGGCTTTGGACTACTCTAGGAATCTTAAAGAGGATTAGGGTTAAGACTCCTAGTGCAACCCAACTTTCCATATTAAGCCCTTCCTAATATGGTTGAGTTCACTAGTATCAATTCAATCCACTAAAGAATTAATATTGCACTTTCAACCCAAATCCCAATTTAAGAAATCGGGCTCCTTATTTTAATATATTATTTCCCGTGTTTAAGATATCAAATGTCCATTAATTAATTTAATCTAGTGACAGCTTTAATTAATTAATATTTTGTCCAAGAGTAGTACCACTCAAACCTTATTATTATATAAGAATTAAATTCACCACCAGGGTTTAATATAATAATCATTATAGATCTCCTCAAGGGGACATCATAAACCCGCACGAGTCGGAACACGATATTTAGTAATAATAATAATTGTCATATAAATAATATTATTACCCAAGATACGAAGCTTATTGAGTCAATCACTTTGACTCTCACCCATGGTAAATTAAAGTAATAAATATTATAAATATAATTAAATATTATATACTTAGAATTAAGAAATAATAATTATCCTAGATTTACGTTCTTCTTACAATCAGTATAGAAGACACTATCTCACTTCGATCCAGTTCAAAGATATGCAAATACGCTAATGCATGCTAATAGTCAAGACCAACTAATCTCAAGCATACACTACAACCTTCCATATAATTTGTCTAATAATTATATAGGTTGTGAACATTATATTATTTTATAAGGCACCGATAATGTGATCTTCTGTGTGACAGCACACCGCATTATCTACAATATATAATAATTAGATACTTCATTTGTATGACCATAACGTGAATAAATATGCAAAACATGTGATTAAATGTAATTAATATTCTCATATGTAGTTACAGGGAAATAAGGTAATACAAGCACAAAGTATGCTTTGCAGTATACAACCCTAACAATCTCCCACTTATAGTCAAAGCATACTTTTAAGTATACTACTCTATTACATAGTATCTCATATCTCTCACTTATACTCAAAGTAATGATGCCATACACCGCAATCATATTCTTTACACATGCCTTTCAAAAACTTTTGAGGGTAGGCCTTTCGTGAAAGGATCAGCAAGATTATCTTCTGATGTAACCCTGGATACAACTACCTCTCCTTCCTTTAAGAAGTTTCGTATGATTTGGTACTTGCAGTTGATATGTTTATTTGCCTTGTGGGCTCGTGGTTCCCTTGAATTTGCGACTGCACCGGTATTATCATAATAAAGTGCAATACCCTTTGGCAGATTGGGAATCACATCTAAGTCCTGCAGGAAGTACTTGAGCCATACCGCCTCTTTAGATGCCTCAGAGGCTACCATGTACTCGGCTTCTATGGTAGAGTCCGAGATGCATTTCCTCCCTCTAATAGCTCCACCTCCCAGACTAAACACATAACATGAAGTAGACTTGGACTTTTCTTTATCTTATGAAAAATTTGAGTCAGTATAACCCACTGGACATAGGTCATCTGATTAATATACTAGCATATACTCCTTAGTCCTTCTCAGGTACTTGTGTATGTGCTTGACAGCAATCCAGTGTCCTGGTCCTGGGTTCGACTGATATCTAGCATCCATGCCTGCGGCATGACAGATATCTGATCTAGTGCAAAGCATAGCATACATGAGGATTCCCACAGCTGATGCATAAGGGATCAATTTCATGTCATCTATCTCCTTTTTGTCTTAGTACACATATCCTTAGATAGTTGAATTCCATGTCTGTAAGGTAGAAAACATTTCTTGGAATTCTCCATGCTAAACTGCTTTCACTGTATCGATATAGGATGCCTAAGATAAGCACAAAATCGTTTTCTTCCGATCACGAATG
Organism: Orobanche coerulescens; assembly: GCA_033398695.1. Taxonomy (NCBI): domain Eukaryota; kingdom Viridiplantae; phylum Streptophyta; class Magnoliopsida; order Lamiales; family Orobanchaceae; genus Orobanche; species Orobanche coerulescens. The sequence continues at coordinate 66,012,535 of CM065811.1, read as the reverse complement.
ATCCTAATCCCAAGGATTTGTCCTTCTTCTCCCAAATCCTTTATATCTAATTGCTCAGATAGCCATACCCGTATGTCCGACAACTCCTTAACATTTTTTCCAATCAAAAGGATATCGTCTACATACAGTATAAGAAACACCAACACGTTTCCATCGCATTTCTTATACACATAACTCTGACTTGGACATTGGACGAATCCATATGACTAGAAAACATCGTCAAATCGAGTGTTCCAAGATCTAGATGCTTGCTCAAGTCCATAAATAGATCTCTTAAGCTTGCACACAAAGTGCTCTTCTCCTTCAGCAATGAATCCCTCTAGTTAGCGCATGTAGATTTTCTTGTCTAGACTTACATTCAAGAATGCAGTCTTGACACCCATCTGCCAAATCTCCAGAATATGCAGCTATAGCTAAAAGAATCAGGATTGCCTTAAGCATGGCTACCGGCAAAAAGGTTTCATCATAATCGATACCCTCTTTTTGAGTGTAACCTTTCGCTACTTTGAAGGTTTCAACCTTCTCATCACCTCATTTCTTTTGCTTGTAGACCCACTTACTCCCAATGGCTTGTACCCCATCAGGTAGTTCTACTAGCTCCCGCACTTTATTGGAATCCATAGATCCCATTTCGGATTCCATTGCTATTTTCCAGGAGTCAACATCTTTATCTTGGATTGCCTCCTTGTAAGTCCAGAGATCTGATTCATCTTCGCCTAGGATTGAGTCCGAAGACTGTCCCACACCTATGAATCATTCCGGTTGACGAACAACCCTCCCACTATGACAAGGCAAATCCTGAATTGGTGTAAAAGTCTCAAAATCGATATGTGGTGCAGTGTTAGTTGGCACTTGTACGATTGGTATAGATGGAGTCTCGCCCCTAAACTCTTCCAGAATTTTTTGTCTCATGGGCTTGTGACTAATCATATAATCATCTTCCAGTAATCCGGCATTGGTGCTATAATGAGTCGATTTTTTATCGTCTCATTTTGTTCTATCGAGTCGCACTTTCGTTTGTTTTCGAGTGTTTTTGATCTTTTTATGCATGGTATGTTGTGTTTTTGTTTTGTAGGTATCTGGATGAAGTTTGTAGTGAATATGCGCTTTTATGGCCAATATTGGAGTTTATGACGATCAAGAGCGAGAACAAGGCCTAAAACGATGAAGATTGAAGCACTACCTGTCGTATTTTCCAATTTCCAGATTTATTACTTCGAATCAGGATGTGTTCTATATATGTATGGATTCCTCATGAAATCAGTTTCGCAACGGTATATCATACACTAAATTCCGAGGTGTATTGAGGGATATATGGCTTCTATACCACGGGCTGTGTCACATGACACGGTCGAGTCTGCTGTCCAGAGAGTTATTGCATTTTCTGGGACACTTGGACATGGCCGAGTCTGCTGTACAGAGAGTTTTTGCATTTTCTAGAGCATTTGGATACGGGCCGTGTCACTTTTCGGTGTAAGTCCATTTATTTGACATTTTTACACGATCTGGAGCATTTTTCTTGGTCTTTTGGCTTTATAAAAAGGTGTTGGAGACCTTAAGATGTAATATGCTGATTTTGTAAGAGATTGTGGGAGAAAAACACAAGATTTAGGGAGACAAACACCAAAAAAGGAGGAGAAAGAGAGATTATTTCATCATCTTCATTGTATGTTCTTGTGAGTGAAAAATACATTTGTGAGTAATTATAATTCCTTGTATCATTTTGTTACGAGCTCTTGAAGGAAGAACATCAAATCTTCACCGGGAATTCGATTTCGGCTTTTACAAGGGAAGTTTCTACCATGTTTTCTTTTACAATTTCCATTATTATTGTTGAAATAATCATGTGTAGCTAATCTTTTCATATGGGTTTTTAGATTGAACCACACACATGTTGTTGATTGTTAGTTTCAATTGATTTTCCGGGTAGAGTTTGGGATTGTTCCTTTGTGTTCGTTCTTCGCATAAGAACTTTTGATTTAAATCATAAAACCTATTTCATAAGTTGATATTATTATTCAAAAACGAGGGTTTTTATCGGTCTTCGCCATCAAACGGTCCGGTAGAAGTGATTGTGAACGTTCTCGTGCTTTTTCTATGATCTTTTAGCGATTTACATCATCAAAAGTAGTCGGCTAATCGACTGTTAGTTAGAGATTCGTCCCCATCAAAGGAGTGTCTCTTATTTTCATAAAGAACATTCATGATTTTTAGAAATACCGCCATCAAACGGATTTCTTTTAATCGTGAGCCATCGATAATTCCAAACCTTAATTCTTTGAGTATCGAAACTAATAATTGATTACGTGTGTGTCGGTGATTCTAAATTCTCATATCATTCTCATAATTGTGATCTCTTAATTATCCAACCATTAATTCAGTGTTATTAACGTTTCGTTTATTTTAATTTTCCGTGTTTGTGATCATAATCCTATCAAACCTTTGGTGTATTTTACTTTACTTTACTTTTGTCAATTCAACTATTTGCCGAACATTATCGAACTTCAAACCATTTCCAATTCCTCGAGAGATCGACCTCGGAGTTACTTGCCACTTCCTACAAAAGCGATTCGTACACTTGCGAGTATATAATTTGTTCATCAAGTTTTTGGCGCCGTTGCTGGGGAATTGGCGTTTAATTTTTTATTTTGTTTTAATAATAGTTGAACTATTTATTTTTCGTGTTTTTGGCCTGTAAATATTATTTATTTATTTTTGATTTATTTATTTTCTTTGTTTTTATTATTTTCGTTTCCTTTATTCTCTAAAAATTTTGTTCTAGCTCTTTGATATTGCAGCGCTCGGTAGAAGATCATTGGGAATCTGCTTCTACCATTGATCAACAAATGCTATATAATTGGAACACACCCGAGAAGACTAACATGTTGCGACATGGACTACGAGAGGACTTACAGTTATCGGGATTGTGGAATGAGTTATTATGATCATAATTTCAAGGAATTTGAACATGAACAAAGAAAAGTTTGTTATGCATATGGAATGAATGGGCACGAAGCTAATGTTTTCCCATATAGCTATGACTGCGAGCAAGAACTGGAGCAATCTTATTGGGCTATGTGGCATAATGAAAAAACGCCTGAGTGGGAGGAGAGGAGAAATAATTATGGAGGAAACGCAAGAAACGCACCACTCCCGAACACTTATCATCCTGGACTAAGAAACTATCAAAATTTCTCATGGAGAAACAACAACCCGATGCCATACGACACAAGCGCTCAAGCCCAATACAACGGAGGAAATCCATCCCAACAAACAACGCAAAGTGAACCACCTCCACAGCAACGGAACTCTCTTGAAGAGAGTATTATGGCATTCATTAAGGAAAGTAAAGAAGATCAAGCTCTGAACAATAAAAGGTTCGAATTTTTAGAAGCTTTGATGAAGAAAATGGAGACTCAAATTAGGCAACTCGTTACCGATGCACACATACAAGAAAGGGGAAAACTACCAAGTCAGCCCGAGCAGTCTCAATCTATCACAACCCTTCAGAGCGGTAAAGTGATAAATAAGGAGGACCTAGAAAGCTTTGACATAGAAGTTCTTTTCATGGAGAAAGAAGTTCCCACTACGAACTTAGGAGTGGGTATTAATTTAACGCATAAACCAATATACTCGCAACTAGGTTTGGGGGAGGTGATTGCCCCGATGGATTTCGTGATACCAAACATAGAAGAAACATCACCAACAAAAATCACGTCACTTATTCTTCAAGGAAGACATTTCATGGTGACAATCATAATTAAAATTGAAATGGTGCAAGAAGCGCTCACAATGGAAATCCACGGAACCACTATCCATATCCTGACAAAGGAAAATGAGCAAAAAATGACGAGCTATGTGGATGGACCTGACACGTTTCCATTTAATCCAGGATAGAAGAAGCCGAAGAGTCGAGCTAAAGACTATAAAAAAGCGCTTCTTGGGAGGCAACCCAAGGGAGTTTTTAATTTTTATCGCTTTCATTATTATTATTATTATTATTATTATTATTATTATTATTATTATTATTATTGCTTCTATTTGTTTCTTTTCTATGGTGTGTAGGAAATAAAAAAGGAGGTATTTATCGGAGTAAGAAGCCTAGCTTATTGAAAGTTGAGACCCGAGCACAAAGGATGGTGCCCCGCGATAAAAAACCACACTTCTTAATCCGATAGTTTTATTTTCTTTCTTTTTAATTTGCATTTTCGTATTTTTCCTGACTTAATCTTTCTGCTTGGGGACAAGCAAAGGTTTAGGTTGGGGGGGGGGGGGTGCAACTTCTTTGATTTTTGTTTGTTTTTAGTTTGCGTGATGTTTGTTTCATTTCTTTAATTTTTTTTCTTGCGTGATGTCGTAGTTGGATCATAATAACCTTGTTAACTGTTGGGTATATGGATGATTAATCGTGTTTGTACTTGGCTCGTAGAGTTTTATAAATCTAATTGATTTTTTGACCTTGTGTGTGAATGTGTAGTCTTGGTTACTTGATTTGATGTGTAAGGAATGAGTGTGGTAGTCCAAAAGCCGTGAGTTCTTGTGCCTAATTGAACCGTTCACCTTTAGCGGTAAAATTCTTTCATGTGTGATTTCTCTTCTTATGGTTTATATTCTTTAGAACTTGCATGATTCTGTCGGATAATGTGTTGATATTTACATACACGAGAAATGATTAGGGTTGCCCATTTTTTTGTCTTGAACCTACTTATCTAAAAATACCCACCATTTCATATCAATATCTTTTGCTAGCTCCGTTGAGTCTTTAGCTGTATTTTGTTCGAAAAACCCGCATCTTATAGCTCCATATCCAAAAGCCATAACTTACCCAAGTATTGGTCCACGTAAGAGCATGAGAGGGTATATTTGAAAAACGAAAGTGTGCAAAGTTTGTGGTTGGGGCATTATATCGAACACTTTGTGGCCAAACTTCGATTGTTTACAATCAAACTTCAATAGTACCAACATCAAATCCCCAAGAAGTGTTTCAAACCAACAAAACATCTTCAATACGATCAATAATCCAATATGAATATTCAAATTCGTGATTACAATAACGATTAATCGAAACCCCCCAAATCCAACTCAATATTCAAAGTGTTCTTGAATAATCCTTCAATAATCCAATGAATAATCAAACATATCCATAATCATGCGTATATCACTTCATACAACATGATCTTAACATCCAAAACATCATATCTCAATACAAAATCGAAATCCAAGATGTTGACGAAATTACCTCTTGAAGATCCAAGCACTTTGATCCGAAGAACACGCGTTAGATCGACTATACGGGCTTCATGATCGAAAGGAGATGAAGAAAAACCAAGTATTCAAGTGATAGATGAAGGAAAGTCTCCCCCTCAAGCCCTCTCTCTCGGATATAGGTGGAAGAATGGGAAAAATGGGTTGATTCTCACAAAAACCCACAATTATAGTGCAGACTGCACTGTGTGCCGCGGCCCGGCCGAAGTGTGCCGCGGCACAAGGCCAAACCGCCGATGATCGCGGTGTCTGCGGCCGGGACGAATGTGCCGCAGCGATGACTCAGCAGTGTCTGCGGCCTATCGGCATGAGCCGCGGCCCCCGGTACAGACGGGTCGGCCAAAATTGAAAAATGTGTGTGTGCCGCGGCTCGGCCAAGTGTGCCGCGGCAGTGACTCGGCAGTGTGCCACGGCCCTTTCCGGCAGGAGCCGCGGTCCCCGGTACAGGCTGCTCGGCTAAAACTGGAAAATGTGAGTGACTTAGCTATTTCCACCAAAACTCCCTCGTCCGGACTCCGATTGACTCACCGTTTGAACCATTGGAAAGCTAACTTGATACTCTATAATATTGAAAAGATTCAGAATTTTTATGGAGTTTCCAAAAATTAATGGTGATTTTAAAAAGTCGAACTCATACGTGAAAAAGTCGTTTAAGAACACGGAACTCAACAGAACGACACCGAGATAAACTCGGATGACAAAAAGTGTAGAATTAATCATCCTCGGAATGACGAAACGGTAACAATAGAGTCGCTAAGATGGACTTCCGCCAAAAAATAAAATTACCGGAAATCCAAATTGCGGATATTACATACTACCCCCCTTAAAAGAAGTTTCGTCCCGAAACTTAAAACAAGTAGGGAGAAGCAATATCCCGCTAGAAGAACTCAACGAGATACACAAGAACCGAAAATGTACCCAACAATAGCATGATTCGAACGAGAAGGAAATTTGAAATGGCATGAACTCCAATATCAACATCGATTAATGAAGTAATTATAACGATCAAGATAATCTTCTCATCTCGATTCTCAAGCAAGGTTGAAACAATGAACGATATCAATACACGACTCAACATTAGTCCTAACGGTGTACACGAATGAATTAACATGAATGGTGAATGATTATTAATGAGTGAAAATCCACTGAGTGACAATTACTGAACGAAAAATGAATGAATTTACAAGCAGGTATTACATACACCCCCCTTAAAAGAGTTTCGTCCCCGAAACTAAGGGTCAAATAACTTGGGATAACTCTCCCACATACTATCCTCGGCTTCCCAATCGTCTTTCTAATCGAGGACGCATGCCCTCAACATGTCCTCCAATGTCTGAATAGTCCTCTCTGATTGTCCGTCGGACTGAGGATGAAAAGTTGTGCTGAAATTAAGCTGAGTTCCCATGGCACGATGAACTGATTTCCAAAAATGAGACACGAATCGTCCGTCACGATCAGAAATGATACTTTTAGGAGTACCGTGCAATCTCACTATCTCTTTGATGAACAACTGGGCAAGTTTCTCGGGACCCCAGGTATGCTTAATCTCAAGTAAAGCAAGCTGACTTAGTTAGACGATCCACAATCACCCATATTGTATTCATGCCACGACGACTCGTCGGCAAACTCGTGATGAAGTCCATTGAAATATCCTCCCATTTCCACTCCGGAATAGGGAGCGGTTTCAGCATACCTGCCGGTCGCTGATGTTCTATCTTGACTTGCTGACAGGTTAAGCATCTCGAAACAAATTCTGCGACTTCTCACTTCATATTACTCCACCAGTAATTTTGTTTCAAGTCTTTATACATCTTGCTAGATCCCGGGTGAACGGAATAAGGGGTAGCATGAGCTTCTCTCAAAATCGAGTTTTTCAACTCGTCAAAAGCCGGTACACATAACCGATTCTTAAATCGCAAAAGTCTATCCTCGTGCATCACAAATCCAGGGCTTTCCCTTGATCCACATCCTCACGGATGCGCAACAAAAATGGGTCCGAACCCTGATTCACCCTGATCGTCTCCTCGAGTGGGGATGAAATATCTAACGTACAAAGTTGCCCTTGTACTCGCTGTAACCAGACCTCGATCTCGGGTCTCAGAAATTCCTGTTGAAGTTCCTTCTGAACTGTTAATCGAGCAAGCATCTGCTCCTAAACGGACTTACGACTCAAGGCGTCGGCGACAACGTTCGCCTTGCCCGGGTGGTAAAGTATCTCGATATCATAATCTTTGATCAGTTCCAACCACCGTCTCTGCCACATATTTAACTCCTTCTCAGTAAATATATACTTTAAACTCTTATGATCGGTGAATATCTGACAGGTAACGCCATAAAGATAATGACGCCAAATTTTCAATGCGAACACCACGGCTGCTAACTCCAGGTCGTGGGTCGGATAATTAACCTCGTAAGGTCTCAATTCCCGTGAAGCATAAGCAATAATTTTCCCGTTCTGCATGAGTGCACATTCGAGACCCTGTCCGGACGCATCACTATAAACCACAAATTCTTCCGTCCCTTGCGGTAAAGAAGAGACAGGTGCTGAAATTAACCGGCTCTTAAGTTCCTCAAAACTCTGCTGACATGCGTCGGACCACGTGTATTTCTTATCCTTCCTTAAAAGGTTCATCATGGGTTGAGCGATTTTATAAAATCCTTCCACAAACCGCCGATAATAACCGGCTAATCCGAGAAAGCTTCGGATTTCCTTAACATTCTTCGGAGATAACTAATCTTGGATAGCCTCCATCTTCTGAGGATCAACACGCACTCCATCTGATGAAATTACATGCCCGAGAAATGTCACTTCGGACGTCCAGGACTCACATTTGGAAAAGTTTCCATAAAGTTGCTCTCATCTTAACACATCGAGAACCTGATGAAGATGAACCTTGTGTTCCTCTCGGTCACGAGAATAAATCAAAATGTCATCGATGAAGACAACAACAAACTGATCCAAAAAGTCGATGAAAACCCGATTCATTAACTCCACGAATACCGTATGAGCATTAGTTAGCCCGAACGGCATTACTACGAACTCATAATGACCATAGCGTGTACGAAACGCTGTCCTCCCGATATCCTACTCTCGAATTTGCAACTGATGATATCCAGATCTTAGGTCGATCTTGGAAAATACTGAAGCTCCCTGAAGTTGATCTAAGAGATCATCAATACGGGGTAGAGGATACTTATTCTTGATTGTCACCCTGTTCAACTCCCGATAATCAATACACAAACGAAATGAACCATCCTTCTTCTTGGCAAACAACACTTGTGCTCCCCACGGGGACGCACTTAATCGGATATAACCTTCTCGGTCAAATCCTCTAATTGATTCTTTAATTCCTGCATTTCGGTCGGGGCCATCCGGTACGGTACCTTCGATAATGGGGACATACCAGGCTCCAACTCTATCGTGAATTCCATATCCCTCGGTGGAGGTAAAATAAGTACCTTGTCTGGGAGTACATCGTCAAGCGATAACAATGATACCACGAATGGTTGAACACCTCGATTTCCTGGGAATGGCCAATCTATGACAATGATACGATGAATGGATGAACACCTCCATTGCCTTAGAATGGCCAATCGATGACAATGATATAAGGAATGATTGAATACCTTGATTACTTATGAACTGCCAATCGGTGACAATGATATAATGAATGATTGAATATCTCGATTGCCTATGAACGGCCAATCGATGACAATGATATAATGAATGATTGGACAACTCTGATTGAGTAATTATACAGCTTCCATCATATTAATGATTTGTCCGGAACAACGGGGATCACCTCCCTGAAGCACACATTCGACCCCAACGACGGAAATGATGGTGACCAAACGTTTACGAACATTGAGGGGGTATCATGACGATCCATCCCACTAATACCCGATATACATCGTCCTTAAGTAAATCCACCACGATTTGGTCCATCAACCAATCGCGGTCATTTAAACTTAATTCAGTCAGTTCTTAACCTCATGATTTACGGAAATTCTTCCATAATCAGGTAGACCGATGGTATGAGTTCCACAAGCAATAGGACTATCTAAATTAAGTCTATTCAAATATGATTCGAAAATGAATGAATGCGGTGCACCAGTATCAAAAGGTACACACAGGTTGAGATAAAATTACGAGTATACCTGAGATCATTCGGGCCACCGGATCGTCGATCCTCTTCATCACATGAATCCGGGACTTTCCGGCCACCGAACCGGATGCTCCCGTCTGATAAATATGAGCTCCGCCTTTATTTTCTTCCATTGTCTTAAACAGCCGACAGAGCGATCGATTACGAATCGGTGCTTGGGGCTGAGATGTGCCGAGCCGACTTGGAGTCCTTTCGGAAAAAAGCGGGCCTTATGCCCAAAAATTCCACAATTATGGCACGTGATAGACGGTTTGAGACACTTAGTCTTGTAATGACCGGCGCTCCACGGTTGAAACAGTGATGGCCGAATCGCCGGGGCCGAGATCTGCGATTATGCGCCGTAGGAGGTCGCTCAGAAACGATAGGGTCCGCACGAGGCTTCTTGAAGGTTGACTGACCGCCTTCGGATTGATTACGCTTCGTTGATTTCTTGCTGACAGATGAAGATTGTTGCTGAGCAATTTCCTTAGCAGCAGGCTCATACGGGAGAGTTCTCTCGATTAATTCGGCTAGAGTGGCGCAATGATGATTGAGCAATTGCATATGGGTCATCATGACATGCATAAAAGTGAGTGGATCAACCCGAACATCTTCTGATCGAGCCGAATCCTGGGTACGATTTCCCGACAGCGAGTGATTACTTCCCGGGTTTCGGCCCGCACCGCGGCCTCTCCCCGTGCATCCCATGACAGCTCTCTCCATACTGAAGTAGGAAGGTTGCATGATAATCATAGATCTCGTATGAGCATATGCACTCTAACACAGTGATTACATTAATGATTAAGTGAGGTGACATGATTATTTGATGATATTCTTGAAATGATTATCTTGAACAAGTTAGCAAGATTAATGATATGATCCTCAAGATCAACAACTGAGTAATAAAATGAATTGAGTGATTAATGAGTTAACATGATCAACATGATTGAAATGAAAATGATGATTGAGGATTGTTAACTAGTGAATTATGAATGAATGATTATTGCCAGAAATTATACCATGGCGTTAGAAGTCTTACAGTTCTTTCGGTCTGATTGGCTCGGCATCTGCGCAGGTCAAACGTGACGCGAAAGTACAATAATACTAGTCCGATGACGATGATTTCAAATGAGACATGACTCGGAAGCTAGTATTCAAAACCACGCTCCGATACCAACTCTGTAACACCCCAAACTAGGCGGATATTACAGTGCCGTGGACCCCCGACTGGGACCCACCAGGTGAGTGAAAATGAATGAAATACACAGTGTAAATGTAGTACCGAACCACATTACATCATTAATTACTCCGCTGAGGAGTTTTATTACAACACACCCAAGGAAATGACCGAATACAAGTATATTTTATATGGAGATAAAATATACAACACTGAATGAACTCAAAATCCAAACGGAAATCTGCAGCGGAAATGAAATAAGGAAACACGGTGAATGAAAGGACTGGGGCCCCCTACTAGTATCACTGGGACTCCTCGCCGTCAACATGCTATTCCCGTGCTTTTGCCTTGCCATGGCCTGAAAACAAAATCCCCAAACGGGGTCAGTTACACAGAACAACAATCCTCAAGAGTTGAATAAACACAATCATATATATATGCTGTATATGTAACACCCCCAAAATCAAACCGGGAATATTACACGCCGCAGACCCTCTCCGTGAGGATCCACCAGGCTAGACATCCAAACAACACAACTCATTACATACCAACATGATAAAATACCAAATCAACATACTAACTCGGTCTTTGATCACAACATACAAATCAAAATGCACATTTCTATCTCGACTCAAACCCGTACAAGGGTAAAATACACTCACAAACCAAAAGTACGACATAAGAAAGACCATACACAAACTCCGACTGACTGTATCCAACACTGGCCTTCGTGTGATTAGTATCATTCGCCTTCCATCATCCTTTGCGCCAATCCTGTGTTTTGCTTCCAAACCTGCATGTACCTGGATACAAAAACAGACATCCACCTCCCGAATACTCGGGGGTTAGCAAAACTCCACTGTTTTGCTAGTGCAAGTATAAAGTGCAAATATGAGCCATACATAACACATTCCGAGAATACAACAAAAGACTTCCCGAGATATTTTGAAAATAATAGTTCAAGTCTTGAAAATAGGAACCAAAACAAGAAGGTACTTTGAAAACATTTTCAATCTCGGGAGTTTTCGAAAACATTTGCGATAGTAAAGTTCTTAATTCTTCAAAAGCCTCTTAGGGTCACCGCCCCAAAGTTCGTTTTCCAAAAATGCAAAACCGAATAACAAAACACGGGGTTCAAAACCCAATTCATTCCAGTCACAAAACATAGGGTCCACGACCCAACCATTTCGATCACCAACACAGGGTCCACGACCCGTTCATTCACTTCAATTCACTTCCAACGACACATTACACATAACACATTATTTTTATGCCATTTTAGCCAAACAGCAAGACTCAATATATAATGTCTCTCGACTCCGGGCAACAAGCATTGTGATACTCCGGACATATCACAATTAATCAACAGTACAAATACTCTGGCAATTCTCGCGACCCGGTCCAGCCCCCCGGTCCCACCGTAAGGCCACCAAGTCCCTGTGTGCCCCGTCGAGCAATCCCCAGGTGAGAATGCCCACTCGAAGTAACCCTCGCGACCCAGTCCAGCCGCTAAGCCACCAGGTCCCCGTGTGACCCCGTCGAGTAAATCCCCGAGTGAGAGTACCCGAGAAAAACCTTACAACTCTCATCAATTCACATTTTCAAAACCCCAATCCTCAAGAGTCAATCACAATATATATAGTCGGGGTATTTTGCTAAAATGGCCATATTATCCAACACATACTCACGACCCAAAATTAATGCTGTCCACAAAGAAACACACTTATCTCAACAACACCGAACGACACAACCAATATCACACAACTCATATATCCACCGATCACCACATGAATCCACGCACAATTTATAACGAAAGGATTTAACTACAAATTGCCGACGACATATTCACACCTAATGACATCATCCGAAGGTAGAGAGTTCCTATACTCAGCACTAACACATATAGTCAAATAAGCACATTAAGTCTCGAACACAAGATTCGTCCTTTAAGAAAACCATAATTGTAAATATACCGATTCTTTAGAAAAATGGTTGTAAACAATTCGTTTAGCACGTATCATCAATTTTCAATCATTTTCAATCATCATATTCACAAAACACGTAATGTATGGGCAAGATACTTGCCTCAGTAGTTGATACCGGACACTCCGACGAACGTGGCTTAACCGGAAAACCTCGAATGCCCACAACTCTCCGGCAAAAACGACGGTAACACCACCGATTGGAAAACGGCGAACGGAAGGGTTTCTGCTCGAGTTCTTCGCAAGGAGCCTGACCCTAACATAAAACCGTCAAAAATCAACGATATTACGAGGAAGAATAATCGTAGAACACCCAAAACTCCCCCTCTAAGGATTTTCACCGGACACCTTCAAGGCACCGATTAGGAACTCAACAAAACGAAGAATCCTCGGTAATCCAACCATGGAAAAACAAGGAATTCGATATAAAATAACTTAATAATCATCAATCCCTCACTATTCTAAGTTATAACGAATCAAACGGACGAAATCAACAAAATCCCCAATTTTTCCCAAAACTATGATTTTAGGAAAACTAACCTTGATTCTCTGGATTGAAGGATGTTATGGAGTGATTAATCGATGTTATCAGCTCCCAACCTTCGTAGATTAGTTGTATAACAACATGCCTTCGTCACCTCCAAGACTCCAGCCGTGTACACGAAAGGAAGGAAATGAAAAATGAGTGCAAACAGGACTGCTCGGTCATATTTATACTGGTGCAGCCCAGCGTGCGCTAGACTGCCGAGATAGCGTGCGCTAGCGGGCGGTCATGGTCGAGAATGTTCGGCCGGGCCCGCCATCATGCGCTGAACACGTGCGCTGTCGGCCCAGCCACAATCCAGAGACTTCCTGGCTCAGCCAGTAAGCGTCTGTGACCTTCCGTGGCGTGCGCTACTCGCCGGCCGTAGCGTCTGCGATGTCCAACGATGGCGTGCGCTACTCGCGATCTTCGATCCTGTAACCTTTACGCCCCTTCGCCTCGGCCGACTAAGCGCGCGCAGCCCGGCCGTGGCGTGCGCGCCTCCCGGCCGTGGCGTGCGCTACCTTCCGCCATAGCGTGCGCTTACGCCGATTCTGCCGCACCCGCCCGGCCGGTGCACTGCACCCGTCCGGCGATGCCTGCTGCGGCCGTCGACGGCGTCCCCAACCGTCCGGCCAGTGCCCAACCACCATGATTCGACGACTCAATTTTCCGAAATCGCACGGAACGAACACGATAAAACACTCGGGGACAACATCATCGATCCGAAAAGAAAACGACGGATAACAAATCCTCACCTACGGTCATAAACGCCAAAATCAGTTGTCGAGAAAATAATACCGGGACTCGACAACTGGGAAATATCCGAAAAAAAATCCAAAATAACCGGAACAAAAATCGTGGGTATTACATTCTACCCCCCTAAAAATAAGTTTCGTCCCGAAACTTAAAACAAAAGCAAGGCGACTCTCGGCAACACACCAGAACTCCATACAGTATAAAGCCACTACAATCCGATTCAATACGCAAGAATGCTTACGAAAATCAACAAGCATGAATCACTGCGTTTGATAAAACCGAGCAATACAAAAATCGAACCATGATTCCAACGCTGAAAGGTATGAAATTCCAATAACTCACAGATTTGGAAGATCAAATACGAAGACAATTTCCCAACACTTATGGAAATCGCAAAATGGCCCAGATGTACAATAATCACGATTTCGAGGTCAAACGATAATGATTGGACAACGACGAACGAATAGCAATGATCGAACAATAACGATAACCTTTGAAGTTTATACCTCAAATCAAGACATCAATAACTTGTAGGAAGCACGAGGTGTTAGTTTCGAACACGGTTCATAAGAAATCGGTCCGAACTTGGAAAGATCACAATGATATGCACATCAATTTGTAACAATATCAGAACTCACTCGAATGACAAATGAGAGAAACAACACAAGGTCAGAAGCATTAACGAACACAATCGCCTCGATACGGTCGAACGAAACGGAAACGAGAAGAAGAAGAAAAAAATGCGGGCATTACATCATATCACCTTTAAAAGAGGTTTCGTCCCCGAAACCTAAATAACGAAAACGAAGTGCTTGAATATCAACCTTCCCGGCCATATCCTCTTGGTCCCGCATCTAATATCCATAACCAACTGTACTGTGGTCACGGTCGCGTCCTCTGTCCCTCGGCATAATAAGCGGATTCTCACTCAATACGATTGCACCACTTCACAAAAATAAATATGCTAAAGTACCAACTTAGCATGACATATCACATAAGGTAACCAATAACAACTCGGAAAGAAAATCCACGAGGTATCCCTTTAAAGAAAATCTTTTGAAAAGCATTGGATTTGTATGTTATTCAAAATAAACTTTAAAAGTACTTTTGGTACCTCGGGTTATTTCGTCAAAACTTGTAATCAACATACTCTAACCGCCTCATTTGAAGTCATTTGCCAAAATAATAATTCCTTGTAACCGGCGTTATCAAAATCGTCATGCCTTTACTAATCACCATCACCGTTAACAACCAACAAGTTAACCATGCAAGATCATCAAACCATTCCTACATACTCTAACATTTCCAAATCCGAGTTTGAACTTTACATCGAGTGAGATTTTTCATCTTTCACTATATATTTTTGAAAATAAAAAATCGTATTGGTTTTTGAAAAAAAAAATTGAGTGAAAGATTTTTGAAAATCATATACTCGAATTATTCGAAAATACAATAGTACGTTAAAAGTCACTTCCAAAAATTCTCCCAACACTACACAAGAATCAACGACGGTAACATTTTACAAAATGTTCAAGGTACTTTAAAACAACTCCTTCAATACCGTCGAGGTTTTATTTGAGAGTCCTAGTCCGGCTCGCAAATTTCAAAGAATTTCCAAAGTTCATACGAAGCCGCCGAATTAATCGAAACGTCAAATTAGTTTCAAAAATTGATTTCCACAACTTGCACAAACTTATGAAAGTTTCAGGAAAATATTTTCGAACACACACATACAGCAGACATAATTTATCAACTCACCGAACAAAATCAATTATCACTTAACGCGAATGAAAGGTCACAACACAAAACGGTTGTCATCACTAGACAACGCACATAGAATACAGTCACAGACGATTGACTGCATAAAGTTAGACCTAACGGCAAAAATGCGGTTCCACATCCTCTGTCCCAGCTAACTAACGCACGTTACAACCATTATTTAGCATGCGCTATTCATGCTGCATTAGCGCGCGTTACAACAACATTAGCGTGCGCTACTCATGCCACATTAGCGCGCGCTAGCCTTGTACTTAGCGTGCGCTAACAGCTCAAATTCAGCACGTGATTACGAACATATATACGATATTACTAAAACCGATAGTTACAAATGAACAACGACAGCATATGAATCTAAATGCCATCGATTCACATGCTTACAACACTTCGCGAGCAATCATCAAAGGACAACTGTCATCCAAAATCGAAATCTCGTCTATTAATAAAGAGAGCTGTCTTAACTCATACCGAACGACTTAGCATTCACATCACTGTTTTAATATAAAACTGGCAACACTGCCCGAACAACAAGAACATCATCACGTATTTCTCGACTAACAGCCATAAAACCGATAAGTTGAAAACGAGAGTCACGTCTTGTCTACATTTTGTAAACTTCACTTGGGTTCAAAAATCGTGTTTTGAAAACTTATAATATAAAATGAAAATAAAATATCGGTAGTTTGAATTCTCAAAAAAAAATTGGCCTTGAGGTCATAATACGAAAATCAAACTTTTTCCTCCCTTTGGAGGATGTTTTAAAACAAAATATACGTGACTCCTCAAAACATGTAAAGTTTTAAAATATCACATTGATGAATTTTTCTTTGCGTAACCACACCAAGGCCATTATTCTTGTAAAAACGACTTATATCAGGATGTGTGTATATATATACATATACGTTGGTACCACTTTTATCCTAGCATCATACGAGGACCAAACAACATAGGCCACATAATCACAAATCACCTTTAAACTCCACATCATAACACAAAATCATACAAGCTCGTATATCACAGGGCACAATATAGTAGGGAGACTTACATCCACAGGTCGCACGAAGATGATGGCTGCACGACATCACAGACGACGCGTCGCGACACGACTTAGACAGACACAATCTGACAAAACAAGACACGACAATACCCGACTGGACCCGACAGCCTTGGTTTCCGCAACCTAAGCTCCGATACCATGAATGTAACACCCCCAAAATCAAACCGGGAATATTACACGCCGCAGACCCTCTCCGTGAGGATCCACCAGGCTAGACATCCAAACAACACAACTCATTACATACCGACATGATAAAATACCAAATCAACATACTTACTCGGTATTTCATCACAACATACAAGTCAAAATGCACATTTCTATCTCGACTCAAACTCGTACAAGGGTAAAATACACTCACAAACCAAAAGTACGACAGAAGAAAGACCATACACAAACTCCGACTGACTGTATCCAACACTGGCCTTCGTGTGATTAGTATCATTCGCCTTCCATCATCCTTCGCGCCAATCCTGTGTTTTGCTCCCAAACCTGCATGTACCTGGATGCAAAAACAGACATCCACCCCCAAATACTCGGGGGTTAGCAAAACTCCACTGTTTTGCTAGTGCAAGTATAAAGTGCAAATACGAGCCATACATAACACATTCCGAGAATACAACAAAAGACTTCCCGAGATATTTTGATAATAATAGTTCAAGTCTTGAAAATAGGAACCAAAACAAGAAGGCACTTTGAAAACATTTTCAAATCTCGGGAGTTTTCGAAAACATTTGCGATAGTAAAGTTCTTAATTCTTCAAAAGCCTCTTAGGGTCACCGCCCCAAAGTTCATTTTCCAAAAATGCAAAACCGAATAACAAAACACGGGGTTCACAACCCAATTCATTCCAGTCACAAAACACAGGGTCCACGACCCAACCATTTCAATCACCAACACAGGGTCCACGACCCGTTCATTCACTTCAATTCACTTCCAACGACACATTACACATAACACATTATTTTTATGCCATTTTAGCCAAACACCAAGACTCAATATATAATGTCTCTCGACTCCGGGCAACAAGCATTGTGATACTCCGGACATATCACAATTAATCAACAGTTCAAACACTCTGGCAATTCTCGCGACCCGGTCCAGCCCCCCGGTCCCGCCGTAAGGCCACTAAGTCCCTCTGTGCCCCGTCGAGCAATCCCCAGGTGAGAATGCCCACTCGAAGTAACCCTCGCGACTCGGTCCAGCCGCTAAGCCACCAGGTCCCCGTGTGACCCCGTCGAGTCAATCCCCGAGTGAGAGTACCCAAGAAAAACCTTACAACTCTCATCAATTCACATTTTCAAAACCCCAATCCTCAAGAGTCAATCACAATATATATAGTCGGGGTATTTTGCTAAAATGGCCATATTATCCAACACATACTCACGACCCAAAATTAATGCTGTCCACAAAGAAACACACTTATCTCAACAACACCGAACGACACAACCAATATCACACAACTCATATATCCACCGATCACCACATGAATCCACGCACAATTTATAACGAAAGGATTTAACTACAAATTTCCGACGACATATTCACACCTAATGACATCATCCGAAGGTAGAGAGTTCCTATACTCAACACTAACACATATAGTCAAATAAGCACATTAAGTCTCGAACACAAGATTCGTCCTTTAAGAAAACCATAATTGTAAATATACCGATTCTTTAGAAAAATGGTTGTAAACAATTCGTTTAGCACGTATCGTCAATTTTCAATCATCATATTCACAAAACACGTAATGTATGGGCAAGATACTTGCCTCAGTAGTTGATACCGGACACTCCGACGAACGTGGCTTAACCGGAAAACCTCGAATGCCCACAACTCTCCAGCGAAAACGACGGTAACACCACCGATCGGAAAACGGCGAACGGAAGGGTTCCGGCTCGAGTTCTTCACAAGGAGCCTGACCCTAACATAAAACCGTCAAAAATCAACCATCTTACGAGGAAGAATAATCGTAGAACGCCCAAAACCCCCCTCTAAGGATTTTCACCGGACACCTTCAAGGCACCGATTAGGAACTCAACAAAACGAAGAATCCTCGGTAATCCAACCATGGAAAAACAAGGAATTCGATATAAAACAACTTAATAATCATCAATCCCTCACTATTCTAAGTTATAACGAATCAAACGGACGAAATCAACAAAATCCCCAATTTTTCCCAAAACTATGATTTTAGGAAAACTAACCTTGATTCGCTGGATTGAAGGATGTTATGGAGTGATTAATCGATGTTATCAGCTCCCAACCTTCGTAGATTAGTTGTATAACAACATGCCTTCGTCACCTCCAAGACTCCAGCCGCGTACACGAAAGGAAGGAAATGAAAAATGAGTGCAAACAGGACTGCTCGGTCATATTTATACTGGTGCAGCCTAGCGTGCGCTAGACTGCCGAGATAGCGTGCGCTAGCGGGCGGTCATGGTCGAGAATGTTCGGCCGGGCCCGCCATCATGCGCTGAACACGTGCGCTATCGGCCCAGCCACAATCCAGAGACTTCCTGGCTCGGCCAGGTAGCGTGCGCAGCCTTCCGGCCGTAGCGTGCGCTACCTGCCGGCCAGAAGCGTCTTGATGTCCGGCGATGGCGTGCGCTACCTTCCGATCTTCCCAGTCCAGAACCTTTCTGCCCTTACTGCCTCGGCCGACTAGCGCGCGTAGCTAACTGGCCATAGCGTGCGCTGCCTCCCGGCCGTAGCGTGCGCTACCTTCCGGCCATAGCGTGCACTACACCGATTCCTGCCGCACCCGCCCGGCCGGTGCCTGCACCCGTCCGGCCAGTGCCTGCAGCCGTTCGGCCAGCGTCCCCAACCGTCCGGCCAGTGCCCAACCACCATGATTTGATGACTCGATTTTCCGAAATCGCACGGAACGAACACGACAAAACACTCGGGGACAACATCATCGATCCGAAAAGAAAACGACGGATAACAAATCCTCACCTACGGTCATAAACGCCAAAATGAGTTGTCGAGAAAATAATACCGGGACTCGACAACCGGGAAATATCCGAAAAAAAATCCAAAATAACCGGAACGAAAATCGTGGGTATTACAGTATAAACCACAAGTTCGATCAAAAATGAATCGGTTAGATTATAACCCAATCTTGTTGAAAACATACGCAATCAAACATGTTGTATGAATCAACTAACAGTACGACTCAAAGGGTGGCGCCACACTACGCCCGGGATGGAAATGTGTCCGTGCACAAGCCACCAACGAGTATCGATCGAATACACGTGTGGTCTTGTACCTAATCAGTCTCACGAAGCAATCGACTTGTGTGCACAGTCTAATGTGAGGCCAACAACCAACACACGACTTAAATGTGCCCGACATGAAAATCCTACACATACCAACCGACATGCCAGTATGACCTGGAATGCCACGAGATAATAAAGTGACATCGAAATCAATAATGACTCACCGAGATGAAATGATAGTGAAATGAATGACAGCTCAATGAAATGATTGGAACCGTCGTTCCTTGTGACTGAAGTGATTAATTGACAATGACAAGTATTGATACGGTTAATACAATGATATCGGTCGCTCGAACAACCTTGAATAACACAATTACCAACAATCCGTTCAACATACGAATCAAACACGAATATAACAAACTCAAAACGTCGATACGACTAAACCAAGTTCATTAGGGCATTATATAGAACACTTTGTGGCCAAACTTCGATTGTTTACAATCAAACTTCAATAATACCAATATCAAATCCCCAAGAAGTGTTTCAAACCAACCAAACATCTTCAATACGATCAATAATCTAATATGAATATTCAAATTCGTGATTACAACAACGATTAATCGAAAACCCCCAAATCCAACTCAATATTCAAAGTGTTCTTGAATAATCCTTCAATAATCCAATGAATAATCAAACATATCCATAATCATGCGTATATCACTTCATACAACATGATCTTAACATCCAAAACATCATATCTCAATACAAAATCGAAATCCAAGATGTTGAAGAAATTACCTCTTGAAGATCCAAGCACTTTGATCCGAAGAACACGCGTTAGATCGACTATCCGGGCTTCACGATCGAAAGGAGATGAAGAAAAACCAAGTATTCAAGTGATAGATGAAGGAAAGTCTCCCCCTCAAGCCCTCTCTCTCGGATATAGGTGGAAGAATGGGAAAAATGGGTTGATTCTCACAAAAACCCGCAATTATAGTGCAGACTGCACTGTGTGCCGCGGCCCGGCCGAAGTGTGCCGCGGCACAGGGCCAAAACTGCCCCCAGTGATCGGCAGCGTGCCGCGGCCCGGACGAATGTGCCGCGGCAGTGACTCGGCAGTGTGCCGCGGCCCTGTCGGCATGAGCCGCGGCCCCCGGTACAGACGGGTCGGCCAAAATTGAAAAATACGTGTGTGCCGCGGCTCGGCCAAGTGTGCCGCGGCAGTTTCTCGGCAGTGTGCCGCGGCCCTTCCGGCAGGAGCCGCGGCCCCCGGTACAGGCTGCTCGGCCAAAACTGGAAAATGTGAGTGACTTAGCTATTCCGACCAAAACTCCCTCGTCCGGGCTCCGATTGACTCACCGTTTGAACCATTGGAAAGCCAACTTAATGCTCTATAATATTGAAATGATTCAGAATTTTTTTGGAGTTTCCAAAAATTAATGGTGATTTTACAAAGTCGAACTCATACGTGGAAAAGTCGCTTAAGAATACGGAACTCAACAGAACGACACCAAGACAAACTCGGATGACAAAAAGTGTAGAATTAATCATCCTCAGAATGACGAAACGGTAACAATAGATTCTCTAAGATGGACTTCTGCCAAAAAATAAAATTACCGGAAATCCAAATTGCGGATATTACAATAATAAAATATTAAACTACATAACAGATAAAGTTAGATATTTGACATATAATCTTAAGATTATTTTTTTCGCGTCTTTATCATTAACAGTTGATAATATCCACTTCAAGAGAAAATCTATAAGTAATTATCTACTCCTGGAGATAATTTCTACGTATTATTAGTATTTAGCCATCAATATTGAAGTTTATAATCTAACATTGTTCACTTCCGGGAACAACTATCAGTACATGTGATAGAAATATTCAACCACTCATTAATCTTGCTACTATTGTAGAATAATTGGATTATGATTGTAGACTATATCATATCTTATACAATCTCGACTGATAATATTATGCAACATATCACTCTTACATTAAAATATGTGCTACATGAAGAGCATAATGATTTAATTATGCTATTATATTTATAAATAACAAATCAATATTCTTCAAGAATATTGTATTATCACATAAGCTATGTATAAATAAGAATTGTTCATCTAGAATAGGAATATTCCTCAAGAATATTACAATTAATTGTGCTATTTCGGGAGAAATAATTTTAAGAGATATAATTGAATATATGAAGGAAAATAAAATAGTACGAAATTAAGCAAGGCTCGAAATAACTAAATTAAGATAATTGCTTTTTCAAGGGCAGTTACAATATTCTCCATGAATATTATTTTGTGTTTTTTTATTAGGAATTTACACAAAGCCTTAGATCTCATAGTGTTCTTAATGAATACATCATATTCAACTAGACTATGACGAGATAACGTTGTGCTTTTTCAAAATCTACAACAAATCTTTTATCTTAATAATCTTGTGGATTATCAAGTACCGTTGAATCTTGTTTCCCCCAGAAATAAAGAGGAATATGATTTGATAATATTTCTAGGTCATTATAGATATTATTTATATATGATGCACACAAAAAACTAAAATTTAATAACTAAAGATTATATACTTTTCCTTGAAATCATCATATGCAAGAAAGTATTTGAAGGAGTAAATAGAATTAATACCGTTCACTGATGTAAAAAAGTCTACTTCTGTACAGACCTTATTTCATCAACAATACCTTTCAGAATCCGTTCTCCACCTTTGAACTTGTAAATATGTTTGTCAGGAATGTACCGTAAAAATTTCATGCTAATCAGACTATTAATGAAGCGAGAATCGCAATTTTAGCGCGGTCTTGCAGTACAGAAAATTTGCTAGCGGTTTTTTTTGTGTGAATTTAAAAATAGGAGAGAAAGAAAAATCCTGCTGCTAGAGTATCATTATGATAACAAGTTATAAACGTGAGAGATATGGAGGAGGAGAATTTTATTCTGTGTATTTTTTATGAAGGCCAAAGATCTTTATTTATAGGTATACATCTAGAGATTCAGGGGTATAAAGGTCAGTCATCAATTGATATATTAATTACAATATTGGTTACAATTAATTACAACAAAACTAAGCTTATGAAAGCCCCTGCCTTTTCTTTCTTTTCTCTTTTTTTTTTCTTTTGATTTTTGTAATTAAAGTGATTGTTTATTGAACTTTATGTATTAATGATGGTTTGGATTTCACAAATTTAGTACTTCTAGAGTGAGCTTCACCAATTGAACAAGCTTTATTTGATGAATATGAGAAGTGAGCTTCACCAATTGAACAAGCTTTATTTGATGAATATGAGAATTCTCTTACAAGAAGTCTCACTTACGTTCTAAACCAAATATTCTCCTTTCAGAATTTATACATAGCCTCTAAATGATCAAAATTAATAAACGCATATCAATACTTAATTTAAGAGAGCAATTTACTTAAAATAAAACATAATTAATCAAAGCACAATGAAGCTCAGAATGTGGATTAGGTCACCCAAATCCTAAACCTACAAAATTAGTCTAAAAAACTCATCTAGGGATTTTATCAAACATCGAGGGAGCATTTTAATTAATTTCTACAATGAAAGCATAATATAGCAATTAAGTATATGAAATTAAGGGGAAAGGAGAGAGAAAACAATTCATGAAAGCAATTAAAGGAAAGCATAAGAAAATTGAAAACATACACATAAAAACATGAAGAAGAAACTGACATCTTGAAACTTGGATTGAATCCAATATTCGGCCTCGATCGCTCCAATGCTCAGAATAGCACCGAGCTGCGTTTGGAGTAGCTCATGGGCCTCGACTGTATTCCTGGGTCGGACCGATGGCTAACTGGCGAGACTTTCAGGGGTTGATTCGGTCTTTGTGTGGACCGAAGTCTGGGCCCATTTTGGCCCAATGTTTTAGTACATGGCCTGCCCTGTTTGATTTGTTCTATTTATTACCTAAAAATACATAAAGTACCATAAATATTAAGAATTACGTGTTAGAATATTTATTTCACATATTCATAAATAGTATTTTGATTATTAAGTTGCTAAACAAAACAAAACAACAAAGAGGCGAAGCAAAACGACGAAGCAGACGAAGACGCAAAAAGCTGAACAAAATGCAAAGATAGCGCACACTAGACATATAAGTTAGCGCACGCTAACGGGTCCCGGCTGCAGATCAGACAAGTTCAAAGTTACCTGAAGTCAAGTCATCTGGTGAAGATAGCGCACGCTACTCGTGAACATTACCGCACGCTATCAAAGGCTATTTTACCGTTGTGAAGACATTCAAACTCAGAATGAGATATGCAGTGACATAAGACATAGCGCACGCTAGTGATGATATTTAGCTCACGCTAAACAGTATTTTGAATCAAGTCAATCAATCCGTTGGGAAGATTCTGAAGCAAAGTCAAAAAGTATAAACGGATATATGACGCATGCAATGATGTGTTGTTAGCGCACGCTACAAGGAATGATCAACGCACGCTAACAAAGATAGACAGTAGCCACTGGACTGGAATTACAAGATGTTAACGTATGCTACATGCAGTACATAATGTACGTAATAGGCAACAATGTGCGATAGCGCATGCTAAGAAGAAGAGCTAGTGCACGCTAGCAAGTCAACAGTGAGCAACGGCTAGTTTGATGAAGAAGGCTATAAATACCACATCCTTGGTATCAAACCATACAACAACTTCAAGTAATCAAGACATTGATCTGATATTCATATACATTATATTGTTGTTGTGATATTGTGCTTATATTGATAGTTTGAGTACTTATACATTCAACACATACACGAGAGATAAAAGAAAAGACACGATTAGATTCGGTGTTATTAGGGTCAAGGATCCGACATTGTTAGAATCGCAATCACTATCTTAGTGAAGTTTATCTAGTACCGATAGAAAGCTAGAGTGGTTGATTCCTTATCCAATACAAAAGGAAAACGGTTTAACTTGGACCGACAAAAAGACAAGTAAGAAAACGGTTTACTCAGATCGATAGAAGACGAGCTTGTAATCCCTTGACCAATAGAAGAGAGGTGCAGAGGTTTATATCTTAAGCCTATAGAAAAAGATAACGATAGAGGACGTAGGCATGTTTGGCCGAACCTCTATAAATCCATGTATCGACTTATTTTCCGCACTTTATATTTATGCTTCCGCACAACGGCGCTAATACCGAAATTGCTCCAACATTACGAAATTCACCCAATATACAAAATAACAAAACACCTAATAGTAAAGTATAATGTCACAAAAAACACAACATTACATGACCAAAAATAATAATACGACTACTAACAAAAATGGTCAAAACAAGGACACGGCCAGACACGACTCTTCCGAAATTCCAAAACTAACCCTCACCCTCACCCAATACTTTCATAACACTGCTCAACATGCTATTTGTTCACTCAATATGCACTTATAAATAAAATAGGCACTCACAAGCATAGTTATTAAAGGCGAAAGGCGCACCGAGGTGATGAGGTCTCGTATCACCTGAGCCGCAAGGCGAGGCGCACACGTGAGTAAGGTGATGCGCCAAAAAATACTAGAACTATAACATAACACAAAAAAGAATTATAAACTTAATATAAAAGCAATTTAAAATAACAAGCAAAAGACAATATTTAAATAAGCTAAAGTATGTTATAAGTAGCAATAAGCCCTCCTACAGCAAATTCATCAAATTATTAATCCATCAATCATCACCAAGCTACATATAGCCTTCTTCTTCTTCATCTTCTTCTTCAAAATTGTCTTGTTTAATAAATTCCTCTTCCACTTTTTCATCATCTCCTTCTTCTACATTAAAAACTATCTCCTCATCATCTCTAGGTCCACGAGGAGCTCTCTTATGAGAATTCTTTCCTTTTTCCACTTGCTTAGCCCAAACTTAGTAAATGACGTAGAGCCCACGATACTTTTTCCTTTTACCTTAACCGATCGAGTATTATAATCCTCTTCTCCAACTCCACTGGATCTAGCAACTACATTCCATGTCAAAGGATCATCATCAAATGCCAAATCATCTTCATCTTGTCCTTGATTTTCTTCATCCACTGCACCTATCAACCACTCATTGCTATCATCTATGCCCCCAAGGTAATCGTATCGATACGGTCACGTACTTCATATTGCCACTTTAATGCCCAATTGTACTTGACATATACCAAATCATTCAAGCACTTTTGAGCTAGTCTATTTCTCTTCTTGCTGTGAATTATGTTGCTACCCAAAATATTATCCGGAGATAGATATTGCTGGAATGGATGGATAGCAAACAAAGTGCGATAGCACTTCCGTAGAGATAGTAAGTAACACAAGATTTGCCGGGATTGTTAGTCCCGGGATTGAATGCTCTCGCGAGATGTTATTAATACGAATATTCGGGGATACAAGTATTAATGTTAGAATACTATTACAATGAGTGTAACGATTCTAGTTATCTTAGCTAGTGAGCGTGTAGATTGCTGGAAGAACCAGATGTGATGCTCTGTGAGTTCTTGTAACAACGTTGATGAACTGTGACGGACGTGAGAAATCGACAGTCTCTCATGGCATGTAGTTGTTATATATTTGGGCTCCGGGGCTTGTGAATCTGAACTGTGGAGACTTCTTGCCTCTGCCGACCGTCTTCTGGTTGAGGGGTGCTGAGAGAGAAATCCTGAAGTAGATTCCGGTGAGGAAGCCGGGAGCCTGAGAATATGTCTGTTTGTATGTATTACCGTGAATGAAGTTGGAACGAATTACGAACCGAGAGTTCTTTCTAAGTAGAATGGGGAACCCTTTTCTAGTTGCTGAATGATCTCTATTTATAGGACTGGGAGACGCTGGGCGATCGCCTCTGCTGTATTATAATAAGCGGGCGATCGTCTTTTAGCACATGGGATGGTCCCCTTAAAGTCCGCAGGAGTTGCTGGCAGCTAGCTGTGTGGTCCAATGAGAAGCCTGCACTTGTCTGAGTCGCTGTCACGGGCGGTCCCACCTTGTACCTTTCGGCGGGTTTGTCGGTAGGTGATAGGGTGGTGACAGGTTGTGGTCAACGATCCATGAAATGCGGCGTCTATCGCGGATCTGCACATGGGAGCAGCTTTGAGATCCAGTCCTCGTGGACTTCAACGAACGAAGGTCTTGTTCGTGGCGTAGGACGATCGTCTTAGTTCGGACATCAGAGACGGTCGCTGGATGCCAAAGGTGATCGCCTAGAGAGTCGATCGCTAGATGCTCGAAGGTGGACTGTTATCTCTGCTTAGGCGCGTTCGCCGTAGCATGATTGGTTATGGATTCGGTTGCTCGGATTTGTAGTTGATCGCCTGCCGAGTTGAATAAATCTCGGCACAACAATTGCCCCCCAGCTTGCTCCGATATTAGAAACATGGGGTGAGGTGGTTCTATTGGCGATTTCTGAATTATGATGAGTGATTCCGCCTTTTACTGAACTGGCGATCGTCATTGAGCGGTTTGATTCTGAATTTGGATGGCCTGGCCGGTCGCTGAGATGAGCGGGAAATGATAATGGATGTGGAAAAGTCTCTGCGCACGTGTCGGGTTCCTGTTAGAGGATACCGACGGTTAGCTATGACTCCTCGTCTGGCGTGTTTTTGAAAAGACTCGTCGCGGGTTTCGAGGGAGTATTAATTGCGACGTTTGCACTTTCGACCCCTGAGATTCTCCTTAATTGCACAGGAGTCCCTTCCACCTCCTATAAAAGGGCATAGGGTTGCAGCGATAAAACCCTTATGCGTTTTTCACTGGAGAAAGAAGGATTTTGCTGAAGAATATTTTTGAGAGATCCGACTGCCGATCGTCGATCGATTCCATCCTTGTGTAAGAAAAACTCCTTTTCTCCTCTTTTCTTCGAGAATGACTGGAACATCTTCTTCACACGGAGTGGGCACCAGCTCCGCCGGCGGGGCATCGACTGCCCGGGGATAATCCTCTACGGATTTCCATCTGGAGACGGCCGCCGAGGCTATCCGGGCTGGAATTGACCCTGCGGAAATCGAGGCGTTGTTTAATGAAGCCGACGTCGCCAAGGAGGCAGCGGTCGAGCGGAGACGCTCGCAGATGGAGAGGGATCTGGCGGTTAGGGCCCACTAGGAGCAACACAGTGCTTTCGGCCGGGCCTATCTGGCCTTTGCTGAAATTATGGAGAGGTTGGCCGGTCCGTCTCCCAAGTTCAATTATCGGGAGTACTCGATCGCTAATCCTTATCAACCTCCTAAGCGATCGTTATTTCGGGCTGCGCAGCGATCTCTATGGTCTCTTCGCCAAATCAGGAGTTCGGCAACCAGGAAGGACCTGGCCGTCTAGAGGATGAGGTTTCATGTCCCTTCAGACGTGGATCTGTTTGTGCTGGCTGAGAATGAACGGGCCGATCAGCCTCCGGAGGGCATGGTCGCCGTGAACGAAGCGATCATGGAGGCAGGGCTGCGATTTCCTTTGCCGTTCTCCGTCTCCCATCTGCTGGCTGCTTGGAACGTTGCGCCACTCCAGTTGACGCCGAATGCTTTGCTCCAAATAATTTGCACTCTCACTTTGTTCGGCGGTCGCCGACTGTACCGCCTTCCTTCGCCGTCGGAGATGAACCACCTGTTCAAGCTGACGGCTCAAAAAGGGTCGGTCGGAGGCTATCATATTCAAGGACGATCCGGTCGGGTGATCCTCGGAGTCCCGAACAAGGCGTGGGGTGACCCGGCGAAGTGGTTCTGGGTCGCCGGTGCGTGGAAGGATTATGCGAGCGACAATCCTATGGGCGAGCTGGAGATCCCCACTAGCTTTCGGGAGAGGAATCCCGGTAAGGGTTCAGAGTCTCCCTTTGCTCGGATATGTCCTGAACTGATCTAATTTGATTTCGTTATTGCAGGTTTCCATATTTCGGCGATCGAGGACCTGCCTTTTGATTTCCTAGTTGTCTGGGAGCAGATACGGAGCTTGTCGGACGAAGACTTGGACGCTATCCGGATCAACAAGGAGAGTTGTTGGTTGTTGGCTCGGTTATTCCGTTTCTCGAGACATATCTCGGTATCAGGTATGAGTTTCTGCGACCTTCAATTTCTTGGCGATCGTCTTGCTTGAGGAAAATGTCTAACTATTGTTCGACTGTCTTTATTGTAGAGGTCCGCTTTCCTCGCTTCTTGGAGCCTCCACCGGAGATAGCTATGTCGAATCCTGGAGTTTTGGGCCGTCTCCGCCAGAAGAAGTCATCTCGGGCTCCTCCTGTTGCGTTGCTTATCATTCCGGAGGTGGAGCCTCGCGTGGGGCCGATCGTGGCTAAGGAGGAAGTTCCTGAGGAGGGGCTTCGAACGAACCGCAAACGGCAGAGGTCGGGAGAAACTCCAGTTTCTGCCCCTTCCAGCGAGGTGCCGATCGCCGCGCCTCCGATCACCATTGTTCCTCCGGAGAATGAGCCTACGCCCTCCGCGGCTTTCCTGTCGGAGATGGCGATCGCCGATGCTGAGACCCCTCGAGGGAAACCATACTTCGGTCGCGACCCCGAGAGGGCTGAGAGGTAGACATTGCTTGTTGAGCTGAAACTTGTCATTCGCGTAGGAGACGTGCTAACTCCTGTTGTTTTGATGCAGGGTCCGTAGAGCTGACCCAACTTGCCCGTCAATGGTGGTAGATTTCTTAGCGAGCCGATCTCCTCGCCAGGCCTGTGATATCCCTTTATACGTCAACCGGGCCGTTTCCGCTCTGCCGAAAGCCTGGACGACGGACTTAGATGCGATCGCTCGTCAGCGATCTGGGAGTTCGATGCAGGATGCTTTCATTCTCTCTCTTCAGGCTGCGACAATGGCTGCTCAGGCTATGCAGGAGTTTGAGGGGCATCCTTCCACTACTCGCCTGCAGGCGGATCTCGAGGCGGATCGGAAAGAGAACGCTGAGTTCGCTGACAGGATTGCGGCAATGGAGAAAGACTCCCTGGACGCAGCTAAGCGGGCGAGCCATGAACTTGAGCTGGAGAGAAAGGATGCTGAGCAATCCCGGGTGACGGTCGATCAATTTCGGGACCGGATGACAGATGTCGTACGGTCGCAGAAGGCTGCTGAGAAGGAGGCCGATCGAGTGAAGGTGATTGTCACTCGGCTAAATAGTGAGCTGGAGGCGTCGAGGGGAGAGACGGCTACGAGGGAGGCTGAGCTCCAGGGTTCGCAACAGGCGATGGCGGAGCTGAAAGGGGAGCTAGAGGCGACCAAGGCCAATCCCTTTCTTAATGTGGAGTTCGTCAATGAGTTTGCCTATTATATGGCGTACGCTGACTCGCTCCGAGCCGCGAAGAAGGGAGGACTGGAGGTCGGCCCTCTAGCCAAAAACTTCAAGGCGTATGCGTTGGAGCATCCTCTTCATCCCGACTTCCCCGTGACGATCTTGGATCTCGCGGACATCGGTGTGGGGCAGAGCTGGTACCCGGCCCTGGCGAACCTTATTTATCCTGATGCTCCGGAGGATGGGGAGGCGGCTTCACAGGCTGGAGAAGGGTCGCGGATAGATCCGGGGGCTAAAGGTGAAGGCCAGGCAGGGGCCTGAGGCACTTCTCTTTTAATGTTTTAGCTTATTGCCTTGTAATTTGTAGCTTTCTTTTTGTAGTGCTTAGGCCTTCGGGCGACCATGTATGTACCTTTGAGATTTCAAGTAATGAAATGAATGTTTGGTTCTTCGATTTATCACTTGAATGATTTCTATTTTTGAGTCTTTTGCTTGACTTTGTACAAATGTGTGAGGAGAGATTGTTGCAAGTGTAGGTCTACGTGAATTGATAAACTCATATAGATAACTTTTACAACAAATTCGATCGCTGCACAAACATCTGACTAATGCCGATCTCCGTATGTAATTGAATATGGATTATCGCTGTACATGTAGCTCCGCACTCTTCCCCCTTGTTTTTGTTCACTTAGTGAAAGTAAGGGGGCGAAAATAAATCGTTGAGCGAGCGGTCTTCAAATTTGTCGAATCCTCGAAAGGAGCTGTCCATCTCGGTCTTGAAGAGCCGTGCACTATCGTGGAGATCGATGGACCGACCTCTATAACCGTGTCTTATAAACGAGCGACATTCCGTCTGATGGCTAAGTTCTCGTGACTCACTTAATTGGTAGGGTCCTCCGAAGGCTGCGCCTCGCCTCGTATTTAAACGAAGGGCGTGCGGTCTTGGTCTGGAAGATTCCTTGCGCGGGGCGTCGTCGGATTAATCAACTCCACATCCGCGGCTTGTTAGCTCTACTTCTACCTCGGCTCTCCATGAAGATGGCGACCCTCGACGATGTACGTTGAGACGGGGGTAGGGACGCGTCGCATTGTCTGGGTCCACCAAGTTAGATGATGAACCTTTGAGGGCGGGCGAGCGTGTCCACTGATTAGTTTTGGAGGGACCTCAGACTACGCCGACCTCGTACTTAAACGAAGGGCGGGCGATTGTGGCCCAAAGGGACCTTGCATGGCCGAAGCAGTCGGTTCCATCGACCACCAGGACCATGGATGCACTCTTCTACCTCGGATCGTCATGTTAGATGCCGATCCTTGATGGTGTATGTTGTACGGGGGAGGAGATATCGTGCCTTAGCCCACCATGTTAGACGATGAACTGTAGTTGGCGAGCGAGTCCTCCTCTTTTCGAAGCATTTGTTCAGGCAGTAGCCTTTGGTTTGATGAGGTGGGAAATTGGGGAGAGACGTCCGAGGTTCCCTTCTCTTGATTGAAGCCTACAGTCGCCGAGGTTGATCGAGGGGTCGGCTCGTATGAGCTTTCCAGCCTGTTCGCGTTCGACTCGGGCGACCGTGTTAGGGATAGGAGGGGCTCCGGCTAAGCCAATAAGCTGTCCAACTTGCCTTCCTCGAACAATTTCTAGAGTTGTTTGAGGAGGTCACGGCATTGGTTGGTGTTGTGGCCGGGACTCTTATGGTAGGCATAATATTGATTGTGGTCCAGATGACCGTGGTCCATTATCGCCTTTGGCTCGTTCAGCGGTTCGCGCCCTTTGACGGCGTAGTAAACGTGGGCCGGAGTTCGGTTGAACGTATGGAGGAGATAGGCTTCCATGTCCTCGAAGGTCTTGCGATCTCCGGGTGGCTTGGCGACCGACTTCTTGGTTTTGGCGATCGTCGTCTTTCGGATAGGAAGTGGCGTTTCCTCGCCTAGGCGGAGGGTGAGTAGCTTCTGCCTGGCCAGAAAGTCGGCAGCCTTAGCGCGGAAGATCGCGTAAGTTGGGGGGATATCCTTCGTGAGATGTCTAAACATGGGTGAGTGGTCGTAGAATCCCCCCATGACTGAATAAATAGCGAGCTCGTCGCTGATGGGCTCGCCGGTGAGGACGATTTCATCTACTCGGTCGATGTAGTCTGCATCGGATTCGTCTTCCCCCTGACATACTTTCATCATGCGGTGGGGGCCTTCCGGTCTGGCGACCTTGGCGGCGAAGTATGACGTGAAGTCATTCGCCAATTTCTCAAAGGAGATGATCTATCGTGGTGGTAGTGAGACGTACCACCTATGGGCCAGCTCGCCCAATGTTAACGGGAAGATTCGACACTTAGTCGCATCAGATGCCCCACACCCGGTCATGTAAATCCGGAATTTACTTAGGTGGGTTTCGGGGTCCGACCTCCCTTCGTATAAAGGTGTTTTGGGAGGAGTGAGCCTTGGTTGCACGGGGGCCAGCTCGATGTGGGCCGCGAGTGGCTCGGTCGGTCCGATGATCTTTCTGCTGGTGCTTGCCCCAGTGTCCAAGAGTGCTTTCATCTCGTCGAGCTGGCGTTGCATAGCGGCCATCGTCGTGGCCTGACTGCTTGCGGCTAGGCGCTCGGAGCAGGAGCCGAGGCGATCTAGAACTGACCCCCTGGCGTTTAGAATGGGAGCCAAGAGGCTAATCTGCCTCCGGCTGGGAGTCCGGTAGGCCGAACTCCTGGTGACGGACTCGGATTCCGTCGTCTCGTGGTTGGGGCTAGAATGCCCCGGTCGCCATGATGGATCGCTCCCCAGGCGACTGAACACATAACCGTCTGACTTTGCGAGAGCCTTTTCTCGCGACTTGGGGCTTTCTGACGATCGCTCGCCCAGTATCCCCTTGAACTTCCGTTTGCCCACGCGGCGGATGGCCGAGGGAGTTATAGCGGGCGTCGCGCATGCTCTTCGTCGCTCCTTTAGGATGGCCATAGCCTCCTCGATCTGCTCCGCACTTTGGATCTGATCGAGTGAGAGCCTGGGACCACCCTTCAGGTGCGGGATCGAGAGTCTCGCATTCCTGCGACTTCCCTCTGTCGTCGGCTGGGGCTCGGATTGAGCCGGGATTTGGTGTCCGACGATTTGGAGAGTGGCTCTCTTTGATGAAGTGGCGGACGTCATGATTCTGAAGGCTTTCTTTGAAGCGCAGTGAGTGTCACTTCAAGTATATGCCCCGAGAACAGTGAGTGTTCTTCGGGACGGTAGGAATAAAAATGAAGGTTAAGATGCCCTCCTAGTGCCAATTGTTGCTACCCAAAATATTATCTGGAGATAGATATTGCTGGAATGGATGGATAGCAAACAAAGTGCGAGAGCACTTCCATAGAGAAAGTAAGTAACACAAGATTTGCCGGGATTGTTAGTCCCGAGCTTGAATGCTCTGCAAGATGTTATTAATACGAATATTCGGGGATACAAGTATTAATGTTAGAATACTATTACAATGAGTGTAACGATTCTAGTTATCTTAGCTAGTGAGCGTGTAGATTGCCGGAAGAGCCAGATGTGATGCTCTGTGAGTTCTTGTAACAACGTTGATGAACTGTGACGGACGTGAGAAATCGACAGTCTCTCACGGCGTGTAGTTGTTATATATTTAGGCTCCGGGGCTTGTGAATCTGAACTGTGGAGACTTCCTGCCTCTGCCGACTGTCTTCTGGTTGAGAGGTGCTGAGAGAGAAATCCTAAAGTAGATTCCGGTGAGTAAGCCGGGAGCGTGAGAATATGTCTGTTTGTATGTATTACCGTGCATGAAGTTGGAACGGATTGCGAACCGAGAGTTCTTTCTGAGTAGAATGGGGAACCCTTTTCCAGTTGCTGAATGATATCTATTTATAGGACTGGGAGACGCTGGGCGGTCGCCTCTGCTGTATTATAATAAGCGGGCGATCGTCTTTTAGCACATGGGCTGGTCCCCTTAAAGTCGCGAGATTTCTTTGGAAGCCGGTGTGCGGTCGATGAGAAGCTTTGCACGCGTCGAGTCATCACGGGCGGTCCCACCTTGTACCTTTCGGCGGGTTTGTCGGTAGGTGATAGGGTGGTGACATGCTGTGGTCAATGATCCATGAAATGCGGCGCCTGTCGCGGATCTGCACATGGGAGCAGCTTTGAGATCCAGTCCTCATGGTCTTCGACGAACGAAGATCTTGTTCGTGGCGTAGGACGATCGTCTTAGGTCGGACATCAGAGACGGTCGCTGGACGCCAAAGGCGATCGCCTAGGGAGTCGATCTCTAGATGCTCGAAGGTGGACTGTTATCTCCGCTTAGGTGCGTTCGCTGTAGCATGATTGGTTGTGGATTCGGTCGCTCGGCTTTGTAGTTGATCGCCTGCCGAGTTGAATAAATCTCGGCACAACAAATTATACAAGTCAAAAATATGTATTATGTAAGGTTTATATCCTTACATGCTCCAATGTACTCTAATTCCGCTCGCAACCAGATACACTACAAGTGCGACTAAGCACTTTCATAGCAAATTTCTGCAAATTTGGAGTGAGGACCCAAAAGATTTTCCACCATTCAGCTGCAGTGCGACTATATGAGAACAAGACATGGTCAAATTCACACAAGTACATACATTGGCTAATTACTTGAAATAAAGTACTTAATTAGAACTTAGACATTTACCTGGAGCTTTAGTTTTCTCTGCCAAATTGCCATTTGATTGGTAATTTTATCTTGCACTTCATGGCTTGGGACCAACCTTTGCAATGATGCATATAAACCTTTCATTACCTCTTCATCTTGTGTAAGATCAAAATCTCAATAGAAATACTCCAGATTCAAGTAATATCCAGCGGCATGTAAAGGTTGATGAAGTTGACAATCCCATCTATTGTCAATGATTTTGAAGATATCCATATACTTCTCCTCATTGTGCTTAAAAGATGCCATGATAGCTTCTTTACGCTGATCAATAGCTTCATAGATGTTTCCCATTGCAGGTTTTTTCTCACCACCAACTAATCTAAGTACCTGAACTAAAGGCCCAAATATCTTCAAGATACGGACTATACTAGTCCAAAAGTAGGCATCAAGATAATAGGAGTAACCTCTTTACCACCAGCTTCTTTAGCCCAATTACTACCAACCCATTCTCCTGAAGTGAACATCTTTCGTAAATTACTTTTTTGCTTATGTATGCGTTGAAGAGTGAGAAAAGCTGTAAAATCCTGTCACACCAGGTCGAACAAGTTCTTTGTGTCCGGTGAATTCTCTAAGCAAATAAACAACTCCTGGTCGAACATAAAGATAAGCGTTCAAACTCATTGCCCGCTTCAATGTTTTTTTAAAAGTAGGTAATTTTCTAATATCTTTTAATATTAAATCAATGTAATGAGCAGCACACGGAGTCCAATATAAATGTGGTATCTTTGCCATCAACATTCTTCTTGAAAAACAATAAAAGAAAAGATAAGAGTCAAGACAATTTTTTAATTATAACCAATAAAAAAGAATAGTAAAGTTACATTTTTGGAGTTAAATTTAATGAAAAAAGATTTGTCACCAGCAACAACATTTGAACTTACACTATCAGTGACAACTTGTACCATATTTTCACCTCCAACGCGAACTACATAGCTATCAATCAACTCACACATCCTCTCTCCCATATTTGAATACTCGAAAGCATCAACTGATTGGATAAAAAATGTCCCTTTTGGTGAATTTATCAAACAGTTAATGAGAGTTCACTCTTTCGATCAGTCCATCCATCACAAATTAAAGAACAACCATACTTTACCCATTCATCTTCATAAGAGTTCTTCATTTGATTTACTTCATCAACCTCCTTCTTCAAAAAAAAAAAAGAACCCTCACCTCATGATAAATGGGAGGTTTCATGCCACAACCATATTGCGCAATGAATTCGATCATCAAAACTTGGATAATTAA
Organism: Orobanche coerulescens; assembly: GCA_033398695.1. Lineage (NCBI taxonomy): Eukaryota > Viridiplantae > Streptophyta > Magnoliopsida > Lamiales > Orobanchaceae > Orobanche > Orobanche coerulescens. The sequence continues at coordinate 65,976,491 of CM065811.1, read as the reverse complement.
CGATATTGAATACAATTGCTGCATCATACATCCATCCAGCTATATCTCTACAAGCTTTTCTCTCAACTCTTTCTTGCATGCTTCATTGATTGTGGATTGCTTTGCCTGGTCTTTTTTTTCTAGCTTCAACAATTTTTGTTGGGTTTTGAGCAAAATAGACATCCATCGGACCTTTTACTCTTGGCTTTTTTGCAGTGCTAATTGACTTGGTAGTGCTACTTCCACCTTTCGAAAATCAGCTTCCCCCAGCTGTCTCACTCTCATCTAAATCTTCGTCATCTCCATATGTGTCTACATCTTCAAAATCAGGAATTGAACTCTTTGTTAAAACCTTTTTTGACACGAAATCTCTAATTTCTTCCCTTACATGAGGCAAACATCTAGGATGAGCTTTAATATTTCGATGCCCTCCTGCAAGGTGTTGTTTTACATGATAAATTCCCCCTCTGGTAAAATTGTCATACAAATCGCAAACCAAATCACGTTTGGGGTGGCTTGAGCCTTCATACATAAGTCCAACATATATCATTTTTGCTATTATTATTAGGTGCACTTGAACCACCACTTGGCTCCATTTGTTACGAACTTACAATATGAATATGCAAAACAATTGAGAATAAACAAGAAATAATGCATTATCAGTGAAGTCAACACAAAAATTAAGAATAACAAATCACTGCAAACTGTTAGGAATACTTATTAGATTTTGATGATGTCATCCCTGTATTAATTAATTATTCAAATGTATGTTTAAGTACTTGGCAAAATGTAAAGAAGAACCAAATGAGTAATTTCCATAGGCCTTATAAGTTTAGGCTGAGTATTGTTGATCAGTTGTAAATCGAATAAGTATAGAACTTCAGATCAAAGAAGCTTTTCTCAGAGAAGTTCAGATCAGAGAACTTCAGATCAGAGCATAGAACTTTATCTGAGAGAAGTCCAGAGCAGCGTACTTCAGAGCAGAGAACTTTATCCCAGAGAACATCAGATCAGAGCAGAGAAGTCTAGGGTAGAGGACCTCAGATCATAGAACTCAGAGAAGTTCAAGTCAGAGAACTTCAGAGGACTTCACATCAGAGAACTTTATATCAGAGAAGGTTGACTGCACATCAGGCAGCTTTGACCAAGATAGATCAGATAGGTTCGCAGTCAAGTTATCAGCCAAGATACCCAGTCCATGTCAGCAAGCGTTGAAAAGTAAACAATCACAGAAAGTCACATGCGCACGTAGGAGACAAACTGGAAAGATTCTCGGAAAGCAAGGAATTAAATATTCATCAACATCCGCATTCTAATGACTTTATATTTATTCTAATCAAGAATAACGGCGCTAAATGAAGAAAGTCTTTCAACGGTCGGAATTGAAAAGGGAATCAAAGCCTTGCAATGGATTGATAAGATAAACAAATAAGTCCACTCTCCAACGGGCGGAATTGTTACAGTAGTGCAATGGCTATGAAGGAAGCTCAAAGGATCGTCTATAAATATCTGAATATATGAATTGAGCTAAGTATGGTGCGAACAAAACTTACAAGTGATCAAAACATTCAAGGCAATCAAAAGCAATCTATAGCTGGGTGAAAGAGCAAGCTTAAAGGATCATATTTGAAGAAGCTTTTTGTTGGAGAAGACAACACTCTTGTCTCAAAAATTGAGTACGGGGTACTTCTGTAAACGAGGTTTTCAGAAGGTTCGCGACTGATAAGGCATCCAAGGATTCTTGATTGGAAGGTGATAGACAGCTCGAGAGTTGTTGAGGCATCTACGAGTTTCGATCAAGATGTGATAGGCAGTCAAAGGGAGTTGCAACAGCCACGGGATTCCACTGGCTGGAAGCTGTTGTGACTGTGTCAATCATTGTAACATTTATCACTGGTTGAAAGTTATAGTAAATTCATCTCCAACTAGTTTGGAGAAAAGTGGACTAGCAGATGATTACCCCACCTCTAAAACTACTATAAGTGCTTGAGTCATTTTCTACTTTGAACATCATACTTAACTGTTGCATACATATTTACTGTTCCATTAGATAGTTATCTGCAGTGAACATTAAGTTACCTGCTATCGTCATCATCTGTGTCTTCCACATAATTTGTCCACAGACGACTTTAAGTCATCTGTACTTATCACAACTGAGAAACTTACCTGACTTTCAGGTAAAGAGTTTCAATAAGTCTATTCACCCTCCCTTTAGACTTATTCCGGACGACTTGTGACCTACACAAACATCGTGAAAAACACAGCAAAAAAATAAGAACAGAAATCCACTGCAAAAGCACACTGCAAAATAACCAGAAAAACACACAAAAAATAGATCAAGTACCTGAAAATCGTGGCAGAGGCGGCGGCGGTCGGAAGTGGCGCTGCGGCGGCGGTGGATGGAAGTGGAGCAAAAGCGGTCGGCGGTGGAGTAGTTCCGGAGCAGTCGCACAGGTTAGGTGCCGCGACTGGAAGTCTGGAATGTTACGTTTTTTTCATCAAACTGAAACCCTAGTTCCTTTTGTTTTAGAAAATGATGTTGGACTAAGTAATAAAAACATTGGGCAACTTTTCATAAAACCCTAGGCATTCATAAATAAAAACACTGAAAAACAAGGACTAAAATGCTAGAAAGAAATGGAGAGAGGCGCGCCTTTTTCAGCGCCTGGAGTGAAGACATAAGGCGTGCCTAGTCCTCATGTTGGGATTCGGTCCAGCATCCTGCCTGCATGGGCTTAAAAATGCGCGAGGCGCGGCTTGCGATTTGATATGCACTAGAAAGTGGTTAAACGAATCGATTTGGACTACTCATACCAACATGATGCATCTTCTTTTCTAGTAGCCATCTCATAGAAACTCCAAAGTTAAGCGTGCTTGGCCTGGAGTAGATGGAATGAGTGACCCCCTGGGAAGTTTCTCAAGGTGCGCGTGAGTGAGGACAAAGTGCAAAAAATTACACGTGTTGGTACAGTGGGGATAGTCTTTATCATTATAGGGACGAAAAATTGGTATCGAAATAGGTCACAAGTGTTGATTCCCTTGGAGTATCCTACAGTGGGGGCTGCCAGAGCGTTGGAACTGAGATGCGGGCATGCAGCAGAAATTGCCACTTGGCCGGAACTGAGATGCTGGCGTAGTGGAGGTTGTACGCTGCTGGAGAGCTGTGTGATCAAATTTAGTATGCTGGAACTGAGATACTGAATAGAAGAAGTAAAAGGAGCTGGAACATATGCTGGTGTCAAGTGTTGGAGGACTGTGTGAATGAATCCAGCCGCTAGAGGCTGTCTGATCAAATCTAGTTTGTATAGATTTCCAGACTCGGGCTAAGATGCTGGCAGGCACTGGGAAGGGGATTGTTGGGATTCGGTCCAGCAATCTGCCTGCATGGGTTTAAAAATGCGCGAGGCGCGGCTTGCGATTCGACCTGTGAGATCTGCACTAGAAAGTGGTTAAATAAATTGGTTTGGAGTACTCATACCAACAAGATGCATCTTCTTTTCTAGTAGCCATCTCGTAGAAACTCCAAAGTTAAGCATGCTTGGCCTGGAGTAGTTATGGGATGAGTGACCCACTAGAAAGTTTCTCAGGGTGCGTGTGTGAGGACAAAGCGCACTACAAAAGACTCGTATTGGTATAGTGGGGATGATTTTCATCATTATGGGGACCAACACCGCCCATGCGTGTGCTCGGTGAAGGTCGTCCGCCTTCGAGCATAAAAGGCGTCATCAAATTTACATGCGCTCCTCACGGCTCAAGCGCGCCTTTCACAACTATGCTCAGAAGTATACATGGTGTTTGTAGTGTTTATGAGTATACCAAGGTCAATTCACTTGATGATCGTTTTTGTTGGTTAAAATTATAATAATTATGTATTCACAAAATAAATATAATTACTTGAAGTATAAAAAGAAAATGACCGGCCAAAAAATGGCAGGTCAAAAAAAGGAGGCCAACGGCGTGGTGTATAAATAAAGTAAAATAAAATAATGGCAAGTCTCCAGAGGTCCGCCGGCGGTGGCCCGCCGGAAAGTAGCCTGACGTAAAAAAAATAGCCGGTCGTCGGAGGTCCGTCGGCCGCAGGCGATGGCCTGGCGTAAGAAAAAAAAAGTTGTCGGTCAACGGAGGTCCGCCGGAAAGTCGGCAGACGGCCTGGCGTTAAAACAAAACAAAAAAAAAACTGGCCGACTGTCGGAGGTCTGCCGGCCACCACGGTGGCCTGTCGGAAAGCAAGCGGATAGTTTGGGGTAGAAAAAAGAAATGGCCGATCGCCGGAGCCCCGTGGGATGGCGGTCTGACGTTAAAAAAATGGCCGGCTATCCGAGGTCTCATGCGACTAGAGACCCTGCCGCAAAAACTGATCGTTCGGAGGTTCGTTGGTGATCTCCGTAAACAAATGATTTTTTTTTAAAAAAATTAGTTGTCCCTTTAATTTAATTTAATTTAATATTGTAAAAGTATGTTTTTAAAATTTATTGTTGTTGAATATTTGTTGATATTATTATTTAATATTACTAAATTCAAAAAAAAAAGGAAAAAAAAAGTAGAGGGATACAATAATCATTTCCGGTGCGGACTACCACCAAAAAAACCACCGTCCTTTATCTAACATATATACTTACTTGGGCTGACATAGAAATCCCAAGTATAGAAGGTGTTGGCATCCTTTCTTGTTTGAAATACAAGGAAACTGTGTTAATCACTCAATATGTCTCAAATTGTAGGTTTCCTTTTTGTATTGTATTATATAAAAGTATGTTTGTTGGTATTTAATTTGAGGTGGTTGTATGATTATTTCACAGCTTGACTTCCCATGTGATGTACAACCTTCGTGTATTCTTGAGTTTGATGGACCCTCAAAGGTAATGTGGAGAAGCTGGTCTATCCACCTTAGAATAAATAAATAATCATGCACGCGATATTAATTACAATAAGGCGGATGACATTTTATTTTCCTTTCATTTAGCATATATATCTGCTTGAGTTTTTACCAAATCCGGCTCCAATTCAGCGTGAAACCTTGGAAGATGCTTTGAATGGCAGAAGTTTTTTAGTATATAAACTAGCCTTTGCATTTGCAATATGGATTTATTTTCTGCAGTTTTTACTACCTAAATTATTCAACAATGAATTGTAACCAAGTGCATATGCTGTCATACTTAAAATTTGCTTGAAACTTGAACTCCCATTCCCATGTATTATTATTTCTGTAGATGTTCAGTTAAAAATAGTATCGGGAGCAACCCGTTGGTTAAAAATGAGCTACCTTATATATTTTCCGTCCAATAGTAGTGTTGTTCGATTTTTAGGGGTAATGTTTAATGATGAGGTAGATATGGTGGGATTTAGTTGCACTAGAACTTCAAATGATAGTTTTGGATTAGCTTTCTCATACACTTAAGATACCTGGTGAATTCCTTTCAATGAGTAGTAATTTTATTTACCCAAATCCCCTCACAAATCTGACCGTTTGTAAGCTCAAATTTTGCTTGTGTTCTTTTCGCGCAAGTGATTTCTGATTTCACTGAGTTTAGTTATAGCTGATGACACATCTTGTGCAGGAGAGCACTATAATCTGGTAAAGAATAGCCATTTCCGAGTTATACCGTGAATCAACAATCTGGATGTGAAAAAATGGATCACATGGTTTGTAGTCATGTTCTACTCGAACATGCGATTCAAGATCTTATACATTAGTTGCGAGTAGCATGATGTTTATTAAGTTTGATGCAAATAAAGTTCTATGTACTCTGTAAGAGGAGAAAACAATTACATTTGATGCCGATCTTAAGCATGAAGAAGAATTGGCTTCGTTTGGACTTTTGATTATTGAATTTGCCTTAATGAACTGACAAGGAAAAGACCTAACTTTCATGTGGTATGTTATCTCTAGAGACGTGTTTTTTAAAATGCACGATTTTTTGCTCTATATATATTTTTTATTGTTTTATATTTGCAAATATACAAAATACGTAATAATAGATAAAATTTTGTTCGTAGTAATTTTTATTCGATGTGGACTTGGTGTGTTAGTAGTGGATAGTGAATGAGTGAGCCAAAGATAGATTACTGTGAGTGGATAGTGAATGAGTGATCCAAAGATAGGTTACCGTGAGAGATTAGTGAATGAACAAATTATGTGAGCGTAGACTTGTGATAATATATAATTTTAATATATAATATGTATTATTTGTGTTGACGTAATGAATATATAATATTGTTTGTGTACCTTAATGTTCAAGTGCATTATTGTTACATTAGAATATACTCCCTCCTTCCCAATTTAAATGGCAAGTTCCACTTTTTACCATTTCCCAAAATAATTCTCCATTTGAATTTTTTTTATATTTATACCCAAACTATCTCTATTTCACAAATTATTCTACTTCCACGAAAAAATACCACACTACTAATATTTATGACCCGTTTCAACCCGAGACGTCATTTTTGAACCATTTTTTTCAGGGGCGTCATTTTTGAAGTCGTTCAACTCGGGACGTTATTTTCAATCGGTCCCGAGATGTTATTTTTGACTGTTTTCACCTCGAAACATTATTTTCGACTCGTTTTGCCCCATACATCATATTCCTCCTAGATGTATTTTTTCAGCTATTTTAGTCCTGAGATATTTTCGGCACGTTTCGTCCTGTGACTATACTTTCGGCACGTTTCATCCCGTGACGTCATTTTTGACCAGTTTCATCATGAGACGCCATTTTCAACACATTTAGTCATAGGACATCATTTTTACCCGTTTCGCGAAATGTCATTTTTTGTTCGGGATGTCATTTTCGATACGTTTCTCCTTAGAATGTCATTTTCACCCCGTTTTGTCGGAGACGTCATTTTCGATCGTTTTCGGGCAATTTGCCTTGGTTGGATATTTTCAACCCGTTTCGTTCGGGACTACATTTGTCGTAATAATGACCATGACATAAGGGGATGTCGCTACCGTGAAACTTAAATTACTTATGTATTTTGATATTTGTGACTATCTAGCAACAATCATGTGCTGATATCTTGATCCTCAATAGACTATGTTTGATTCATTATTCTGATTATAAGTTGTGTTCGTGAATTCAAAAACATGATTCTATTTGAATATGATGGTGCCCTCTGTAGTGCACACGATGGTGACCCACGTTGGGCACGATCGTGTGCTCCAATCATGTGCCCACAATGGAAACTACGTGTTAACGTGTCCACGGTGTCACCATGTTACTGTAATACCCGGTTGTGAATTCATTAATTATCATTCAGTAATTGCAACTCAGAATTTTTTCACTCAGTAATAATCATTCATCATTCATATTCTTTCAACTGTGTTCACCGTTCGGCGTACATTGGAATCGCATATCAGTTGTTATTCGTCATTCATCACTGTTTGAGATCGAGCCGAGATTATTGTCATTATCATCATCATATTTTGGTATTCAGTTTGAGAGGTAGTGCACGCTACGTATTCTTGTTAGCGCGCGCTAACGGGGTGCAGGTAGCGCACGCTATGGTTCAGTATTAGCGCACGCTAGCGCAAGTGAGGCATACAGTCCAGAAGGTACTGGGCTGATTTGAGAAATTCATAGCGCTCGCTACGAGTGGTAAGTAACGTACGCTAACTGTGCAGGTAACGCACACTAAGTCACATTAGTAGCGCACGCTAACGCGAGCAAGGCAGAGGACAGTAGGTTCTGGACTTCAGTTTCTGGGTATCAGACATCAGTTAGCACACGCTAACAATTTGGATTAACACACGCTATCGGTAAGGTGTTAGCGCACGCTATCAAGTTCGTAGCGCACGCTAATGAGGAAGTCAGAGCTCACTGGACTGCCCAGTAAACTGCTAGCGCACGCTAAATATCAGGTCATAGCGTGCGCTAAGCTGGGTTTACTATATATGGGACAGCTCAGTCCAAATCTATCATTTCTTCATTTCTTCTCCTCCTTCCGTCGGTTTTGGGCGATTTAGGATGTTTTGGAGAGATCTTTTCGAGCTACATTCACCTATCATCATTTTTAAGCTCCTTAGTCAGATTAATCATCATTTAATCAGTTTCATCACTCCAAATCAAGGTAATTTTTCATTGAATCTTGAATTTCGAGATTTGAAGGTTTTATTCCTGATCTCTTTGAGTTATCTTGCTTTTATGTTGGAATATGTTAGATATAGATTATCTATCTTGGATACTTGTATTCCTATGGAATCATTGGTGTAACTTTCGGAATTTGTGAATCATTGAGGAATTTTTCAAGAAAACCTTGGTGTTGACTTTGGAATTTTTGGGGGTTTCGACTAGATGTTGTTGAAATCCCGATTTAAGTATTCCTATGGGATTATTGATAGTATTCATGAGGTTTTGTTGGATTTAGTCATTCATTGGAATTTGGTTTTCGGCATAATTGAGTTTTGGTTGTAAACAATTAGAGATTGTTCACAACGTGTTTGTTAGATTGCCCCAATGAGTTTGGGTAGTGTTGTATCGACCTTCTGAGTTGATTTTGAGTATACATGGATATGTATATTAAGCAAATCATTGGTAATTGTGTTATTCAAGGTTGTTCGAGGACCGATAATCACTTCAAGGATGTTGTTCGTGGAAGGACTTTCTCGCCTTCGGTTCGAGGCAAGTTTTATACTTGTACTAGTCAATGAGATTAATGTTATCGTATATGTGTATGAATATGTTGTATCATTCCGAGACTTGGCCTCTTCATGAATTCATTGATATTAAAGGGATCGTTCGATACGATACTCTTCGACAATTATGCCAAATGTTTATTATTGTTCATTAATGGCCGGTTCAAGGCATTGGGTACTCGTTGTTAATGATATTGTCGATAGCCGGTTCGCAGTATCGATTGTTGTTGTTAATATTGATGTCGATCTAAGACATTGTTGTAATCAATGGTATAAATGTTGGCGTCCCGTCATTCATGTTGTATTGGCCGATTGAAGGCCTTGTCGTATTCGTTCTCATCTTCGTTGTCGGTAGCCAATTAAAGGTGCCAAGGCATTCATTGTATCATTGTTATCGATTGGCCGTTCTAAGGTAATCGAGTTGCTCAATCATTCATTGTATCTTTGTTATCGATTGGCCGTTCTAAGGCAATCGAGGTACTCAATCATTCATTGTATCATTATTATCGATTGGTCGTTCTAAGGCAATCGAGGTACTCAATCATTCGTTATATCATTGTTATCGATTGGGCATTCTAAGGTAATCGAGGTATTGAATCATCCGCTGCGTCATTGTTATCGGTTGGCCATTCTAAGGCAATCGAGCTATTGAATCGAGGCTGTCGTGGATAGTTCCCATACGTTGTGTCGTTGTTATCGATTGACCATTCTAAGGTAATCGAGGTATTGAATTGGGACCGCCGAGGACGGTGCTTATCCGTGAGTCATCATTATTGTGTTGGCCGACTCAAGGCAGCACACTATCATTCTCGTAAATTCGGTAATCTTGGGATCGTTTCCGTTTATGATTAATTATGTTTTGGAGGCTAGTCTCGGCTAGTGCTCGATGGGGTAAGTTTGGTGGGCCTGAACCTTCGCGGTTGTTTCCCCCAACACCTACAGCTCAGTAGGTCAACGGCCATTGGATGGTTTAATTATGTTGTAAGTTTGGTGGGGCCTGAACTTTCGCGGTTGTTTCCCCCAACACCTACAGCTCAGTAGGTCAATGGCCATTAGATGGTTTCATTATGGGGTAAGCTTGGTGGGGCCTGAACCTTCGCGGTTGTTTCCCCCAACACCTACAGCTCAGTAGGTCAACGGCCATTGGATGGTTTCATTTTGATACGGTTTTGTGCCGTGGCTTTGGCCTTCATTGTTACAGCTTCAGGCTGGTTTGGTTCATCTTAATGTAATTCATTGTGATTCATATTTATTTTAGTTCTGGTTTGGTTGATCTTCATGTAATTCATTGTGATTCATATTTAATTCAGTTCTGGTTTGGTTCATGTCGTGTAGTTCATTGTGGTACTCTATGATTATGATTCGCCATTGGGCACTTATGTTCTATCCTGTTGAACAAGTATTAATAGTATGTCGTGGGCATAGTGTTTCACGAATGCTCAGTTCTTACCTTGGTTTGTGAGCATCTCGTATTATTATTATCATTGTACCATTTCATTCTGCCTTTGGATGCATATCATGTTATACATGTATTTGATGTTCATTATCTGGATGACTGACCCCTTGGGGGCGGAACATGTTTCATGTTTTAGGTGATTGCGAGGAGGGAGTTGAGACATATGGGCATGATGATGGCGACGAGGCATTCGAGCGATACTAGTCCAAGTTGTTCATGTTGGTCAGTCAGTTGGAGTGTTCTCCAGTTTGTCAGTCATTGTCATTATCTATTACCCGAGTAGATGCTCGTGGGTGTGGTTGTATTTTCATGTTTGGCCATGTAGGCCCACTTTTGTCATGAAATTCCCTATCGGAATATTTTGTCGGATATCATAGTAGGGACTGTGATCTCCCTTGTTAGTTAATTTGATGTAATTTAGTCATGTTCGCCTGGTGGATCTCCTGGCGTGGGGTCCACGGCACTGTAATGACCCAATAGGATTTGGGGGTGTTATAGAAGATGGTATCAGAGAGTTAGGTTGTGAGATACCCTGATATGTGAGTTATGTGGCTCTACCGTTGCGGTAGTAGTGGGGCTGTCAGATTATGACAATCTGAACAGTCGGGTTTTGTGAGTCGTGAAATTTGTACGACTGCACGAGTCATTCATTCATTGAGTCGTCATCAGTGGAGACTAGTATTGCAAGACCTCGAAGCTTCATATGACCTGTGTAAGGAATCGATCCTCTTTATGTTCATACATTCATTATGTCATTGATTGCACATGTTTTGTTGAAAACTATATGTGACATTTGTGTTACGGTTGATTCATGGCTAATTGTTTTGGAATACTTGTGATCTGTATAAGCGAAAAGGATCAACTCATTCATCAGTCAATAATCCTCAATCATCATTTTTTATCTTGTAGAGCATGTTAATTCATTAATCACTCAGTCAATCTCATTGCTCGGTTGTTGATCTTGTGGATTGAATTATCAATCCTGTTAACTTGTTCAAGATAATCATTTCAGGAATTTCATCAGATAATCATGTCACCTCACTTAATCTTTCTTGCGATCTTATCATATTCCGATGTAATTTCGACGATCATTTCATTGCATCATTAATGCATTCATTGTGTTAGAGCATGTATGCTCATTATTATCATTCTGTAACATAATCATAATGCGATCTTCATGCGGGATCTGTAATCATCATGCGACTTTCCTGCTTTAGTATGGATAGAGCTGTCAGAGGACGCAGAGGAAGAGGTCGCGGTGCAGGCTGAAACCCGGGATCTCGTGTGAATACCCATGCGAATGTAAGGGATAACATTAGTTCATCAGATATCGATGCTACTCATTCACCGTCAGATAATTATTCACAATCAGGAAGTCGTAACCGAGATGCAGCCCAGTCGGAAAGTATTCGGGTGGACCCATTCATATGTATGCAGGGCATGATGGCCCAGATGACTCTGATGATGCGGATAATGGAGACCATGCAGACCTTGATGGTTCGTGGTCCACCGCAGCAGGAATTCCAGGTGCCGTTTCATGGACAGACTGGAGGAGTGAGTCAGATTGTTGGCGATATCTCTCGTCATATGCCGCCTACTTTTGAGGGTTCGTCGGAACCAGCTGATATTGTTCATTGGCTTGAGAATTTTGATAAACTCTTCGACATGGTTCAGTGTCCGGAAGAGAGTAAGGTGGCAGTCGCGGCTTACTACTTGAGTAAGGGTGCTTATTCTTGGTGGCTTTCTGTGAAACCCACCGATCGTGATTGTGTTTGGGGTATGTTCAAGACTCTCATGTTAGAGAGGTATTATCCGGCTCCACTTTGTGAGGCCAAGTTGTCAGAGGTTTTGAACCCCGACCCTGTCGAGGACGAGGGTGTTATTGTCATTGCTGAGAAGTTTCAGGGACTTCTTGATTTGCTTAAATCATTATCCATCTTGCGAGATAAGATCAAATATTTTAGCAAGAGGCTAAATCCGCAGTTAAGGATGCAGTTGTTCAATCACAATTGTAATTCACTTAGTGAGTTCATCGAGAAGGCTCTTGGAGCAGAGCTTTTGATCAAGGAGCTTACTCAGAAGCATCCTTCAGTTTCTTCTGGTGGGAGGACGGGGATGTCAGTTCGTTCTGAGGGACATCAGGCTCCGACGTCCAAGAGGTCATTTTCTAGCCGCCTTCATGCTGATAAAGCATCTTCCTCTCAGACGAAGAGTTCGACTGTTGTTTGCTTTAACTGTGATTCAGCAGGACACGTTAGCACTCGGGGTACGGTGTCAGCTATTGTTTGTTTTCTGTGTGGGAGGTAGGGACACCGGCAAAAATACTTCAGGAGCTTTAGTGCCGGTAGATCTCGAGAGGGCTCACAAGCCTCGAGAGACTTTGTTACTCCAGCCCGTGCATCATCCAGGCGTCCTATCAGGCTTCGAGAGCCAGAGGTAAGGACCTTCATCACCGGTTTTGAAGAAGTTAATTCTTGCTCGGTAATAGGATAATCATTCATTTCATTTGTCGTTCATTCATTCATATAATTCATTCATCATACATCAATCATGTTGAGACTTATAATTATCAGACTAATCATTCACTTCACGGGGAACGCTGGTTCCAATCATTTCATCTGAGCTATCACTCATTGCATTATTATTTCACCTTGGTGAGTCATTCTTGATCCTTGTTGGATTTAGATTCATCATCATTCATTGCGATCATTCTTATTCTTGTGACCTTCCGGGATCATATTGAGCGGTGAGTTCAGATTTGGGTCTACCTTGAATTGATGGGACCGAGGAGATCGATGATATAGAAGATATCGATGTTGGGTACATTTGAGATGTATCCTTGTTTTTCGGGTTACTGTTTAACTCAATCCATGTTGTAACATTGTGGTTGTGAACCATCTGTTGTCGATTTATCTTATAACTATGGTAATTGAGAATCTTGAGATTTGGGTCATTGGTTGGGATTTCTTCCCTTCGGTGTGGTACTCGAGATTTCGTGATAATCTGGGTAATTGTTCATTGTGATTCGAGATGTCAAGTCATGACGACTTGGGTGTGCAATTGATATGGTCCCTAGGACTATATGTGCGTTGTCGCTTTTCTTTTGAAGCGTTAGTCAGTGCTTATATGGGGGTTGGCCCAGTTGTGTAGGCGAAGTGGTTCAAGTTAAGGAGTATTCCTGGAGATGTCGTTTCAGATTGTGATGGATAGTTCATATCCTGAGTTATTTGCCCTTAGTTTCGGGGATGAAACTATTTTTAAGGGGGGGAGTATGTAATACCCGGTTGTGAATTCATTAATTATCATTCAGTAATTGCCACTCAGAAATTTTTCACTCACTAATAATCATTCATCATTCATATTCTTTCAACTGTGTTCACCATTCGGCGTACTTTGGAATCGCATATCAGTTGTTATTCGTCATTCATCACTGTTTGAGATCGAGCCGAGATTATTGTCATTATCATCATCATATTTTGGTATTAAGTTTGAGAGGTAGCGCACGCTACGTATTCTTGTTAGCGCGCGCTAACGGGGTGCAGGTAGCGTATGCTAGCACAAGTGAAGCAGACAGTCCAGAATGTACTGGGTTGATTTGAGAAATTCGTAGTGCACGCTACGAGTGGTAAGTAGCGTATGCTAACTGTGCGGGTAACGCACGCTAAGTCACATTAGTAGCGCACGCTAACGCGAGCAAGGCAGAGGACAGTAGGTTCTGGACTTCAGTTTCTGGGTATCAGACATCAGTTAGCACAGGCTAACAATTTGGATTAACGCACGCTATCAGTAAGGTGTTAGCGCACACTACCAAGTTTGTAGCGCACACTAACGAGGCAGTCAGAGCTCACTAGACTACCCATTAAACCGCTAGCGCACGCTAAATATCAGGTCATAGCGTGCGCTAAGCTGGGTTTACTATATATGGGACAACTCAGTCCAGATTCGTCATTTCTTCATTTCTTCTCCTCCTTCCGTCGGTTTTGGGCGATTTTGGATGTTTGGGAGAGATCTTTTCGAGCTACATTCACCTATCATCATTTTCAAGCTCCTTAGTCGGATTAATCATCATTTAATTAGTTTCATCACTCCAAATCTAGGTAATTTTTCATTGAATCTTGAATCTCGGGATTTGAAGGTTTTATTCCCGATCTCTTCGAGTTAGCTTGCTTTTATGTTGGAATATATTAGATATGGATTATCTATCTTGGATACTTGTATTCTTATGGATTCATTGGTGTAACCTTCAGAATTCGTGAATCATTGAGGAAGTTTTCAAGAAAACCTTGGTGTTGACTTTGGAATTTTTGGGGGTTTCGACTAGATGTTGTTGAAATCCCGATTTAAGTATTCCTGTGGGATTATTGATAGTATTCATGAGGTTTTGTTGGATTGAGTAAATCATTGGAAGTTGGTTTTCGGCATAATTGAGTTTTGGTTGTAAACAATTAGAGATTGTTTACAACGTGTTTGTTAGATTGCCCCAATGAGTTTGGGTAGTGTTGTATCGACCTTCTGAGTTGATTTTGACTATATGTGGATATGTAAATTAAGCGAGTCATTGGTAATTGTGTTATTCAAGGTTGTTCGAGGACCGATAATCACTTCAAGGACATTGTTCGTGGAAGGACTTTCTCGCCTTAGGTTCGAGGCAAGTTTTATATGTAACACCCCCAAATCCTATTGGGTTATTATAGTGCCGTGGACCCCACGCCAGGAGATCCACTAGGCGAACATGACTAAAATACATTAAATTAAACAACAAGGGAAAATCATAGTCCCTACCATGATATCCGACACAATATTCCGATAAGGAATTTCAACGACAATGATGGGCCTACATGGCCAAAAATAAAATACAACAACATCCACGAGCATTTGCTCGGGTAAAACATAATGACAATGACTGACAAACTGGAGAACACTCCAACTGACTGACCAACATGAACAACTCGGACTAGTATCGCTCGAATGCCTCGTCGCCATCATCATGCCCCTGTGTCTCAACTCTCTCCTCGCAAGCACCTAAAACATGAAAACATGTTCCGCCCCACGGGTCGATCATCCAGATAATGAATATCAAATACATGTATAACATGATATGCAATCCAAAGGCAGAATGAAACGGTATAATGATAATAATAATACGAGATGCTCACAAACCAAGGTAAGAACCGAGCATTCATGAAATATTATGCCCACGGCATACTATTAATACCTGTTCAACAGGTTAGAACATAAGTGCCCAACGGCGAATCGTAATCACAGAGTACCACAATGAATTACACGACATGAACCAAACCAGAACTGAATTAATTATGAATCACAATGCCCGAAGGCTCCAATGAAATTACCAAGACAATCACAAAGGCCTGAAAGCCACTCAAATGAAGCTGTCAAATATCACAATCACATGAAGCCAAAAGCACCCAAGTCATATCGATTAGGGCGAAGCCACGGCGAAGCCGTATCACAATTAGGGCGAAGCCACGGCACGGCCGTATCACAATTAGGGCGAAGCCACGACGCGGCCGTATCACAATTGGGGCGGCCACGGCACGGCCGTATCACAATTAGGGCGAAGCCACGGCACGGCCGTATCACAATTAGGGGCGAAGCCACGGCGGCCGTATCACAATTAGGGTCGAAGCCACGCGGCCGTATCACAATTAGGGGCGAAGCCACGGCACGGCCGTATCACAAGGTGGGCCGGCACGGCACGGCCGTATCACAATTAGGGCCAAAGCCACGGCACGGCCGCATCACAATTAGGGCGAAGCACGCGGCCGTATCACAATTAGACCATCCAATGGCGAGACTAGCCTCCAAACATAATTAATCACAAACGGCAACGATCCCAAGATTACCGAATTCACGAGAATGATAGTGTGCTGCCTTGAGTCGGCCAACACGACAACAATGACTCACGGATGGGTACCGTCCTCGGCGGTCCCAATTCAATACCTCGATTACCTTAGAATGGTCAATCGATAACAACAACACAACGGATGGGAACTATCGATAGCCCCAATTCAATACCTCGATGGCCTTAGAATGGCCAACCGATAACAATGATGCAGCGGATGATTCAATACCTCGATTGCCTTAAAACGGCCGATCGATAACAATGATACAACGAATGATTGAGCACCTCGATTGCCTTAGGACGGCTAATCAATAACAATGACACGATGAATGACTGAATACCTCGATTGCCTTAGAACGGTCAATCGATAACAATGATACGATGAATGAGTGAATACCTCGATTGCCATAGAATGGCCAATCGATAACAATGATACGAAGGATGCCTCGGCACCTTTAATCGATCGACAACGAAGAAGAGAAATGAATACGTCAACGCCTTTAATCGGCCAAAACAACTTCAAGGACAAAACTCCAACATTAATAGCAATGATTACAACGACGTCTTAAATCGACATTAATATCAACAACAACGATTGATACATCGATACCGCGAACCAGTGATCGATAATAACATTAATAACGAGTATCACAATGCCTTGAACCGGCCATTAACGACCAATAAAAACATTTGGCATAGTTGCCGAAAGGTATCGTATCGAACGATCTCTTAATATCAATGAATTCATGAAGAGACTAAGTCTCGGAATGATACAACACATTCATACACATATATGATAACATTAATCTCATTGACTAGTACAAGTATAAAACTTGCCTCAACCGAAGGCGATAAAATCCTTCCATGAACAACGAACGGCGTCCTCCGATAAACACAAGTACTCGAACCACCTTGAATGAAATACAATTCATTCAATAACACAATATCAATCGAAAATAACATAACGACCGAAAGAAACTCTTTGAGGCATTTAATCGAACACTAAATGTTCAAAGTTTCTCAAGAGCCTAAAAATCATCAATCGGGTTGAACGAATCGAAAATATGGATATACAATCTATAGAACATGATTAATAATGTTTACTAACATCAACCGATTCATCAAAATCGGACTAGAATCGAAAATCAAGAAAAAATCTCGAAAAATTCAATCCTAGGAGATTTCAAGAAATTACCTCGATCCGACGAAGAACAATGATTTGATGATGATATAATCGATAAGGATCCTCAAAAACGCTTAGAAATCGAGTGGAATCAACCAGAAACTCCATTTCCCGATTTTCCGTCGCCCGGCCGCACTCAGTGCGAAAAGTGATGAAATGAAGGTCGGCCCGTCCGGCCTATATATGGCCGACAATTCTGGCCAGAATCGGCAGAGCCTTCTGGCCGTAACCGGCATTCGTCAAAACCACGCCCAGCGCTGCCGATCGCTTACGGCCGTAACCAACAGGTCTTACGTCCGTGACTCGCACTTCTGGCCGTGCAGCGAGTCCTTACGGCCATAACCGCATTAAATCGGGAAGTCACAGCACCGTCTGGCCGTAACTCGGCCCTTACGGCCGTGCGCATTCGTCGAGCCATGCATGCCGATCACTTACGGCCCGTAATCGGCACCTTACGGCCGTAACTCGGCGAGCCGAGCCGATTCGGCGTGCGGCCGTGGCTCGGCCGTGGCCACTCCGACGGCCCGGACGACACCGAAACCCGAACCTGAATATGAATCGAAGATACGGTTACGAAGTACACGCAAAGACAAATCCAAGCACTAAGAGAACACACAATTCCGACCACCCGAAGGCTCGAAATTCGACAACGGAAAGTAATTACCCCAAACTTTGGGAAATTACGAAAATGGCCCAAAACGTCCGAAATGCACGATACACGATCGAAACACCAAGCCAAAGCTCATAACATGAATAATAACATTAAATGAACTTACGAGAAACTCGAAACGACAGTTTCGGACGAGATTCGCAAGAATCGAACTCAAGTGCGGAAAAGCCGCTTAGGAACACGGATCTCAACAAAACGATACCGAAACGAACTCGGATGACAAAAAGTGCAGAATTAATCATTCTCAGAATGACGATACGGTCATGAGCGAGTCGTCAAAACAGACTTCCGCCAAAAAAATAAAATTACCGAAAAATCGAAATTACGGGTATTACATACAACCCCCCTTAAAAGAAGTTTCGTCCCGAAACTTAAAACAAGTAGGGAGAAGCAATATCCCGCCAGGAAAAATCGACGAGATATACACGAACAAGAATGATCACAATGAATGATAATGAATCGAAATCCAACAAGGATCAAGAATGACTCACCGTTGTGAAATGATAACGTAATGAGTGACAGCTCAAATGAAATGATTGGAACCATAGTTCCCCGTGAATTGAATGATTAGTTTGATAATTATAAGTCTCAACGTGTTTAATATATGATGATTGAATTATATGAATGAATGAACGACGATGAAATGAATGATTATCTTCTTACCGAGCAAGAATTAACTTGCTCAAAACCGGTGATGATCACAGTTAAAGCAAACAACAGTCGAACTCATAAATGCGAGATGAAGATGCTCTCCCAGCACGAAGACGACTAGAAAACAATCTCTTGGACGTCGGAGTCCGATGTCCCTCTGACAGCTCTTTCCATACCGAGGCAGGAAAGTCACGTGATAATTACAGATCTCGTATGAAGATCGCATTATGATTATGAGACGGAATGATAAGAATGAGCATACACGCTCTAACACAATGAATGCATTAATAATGCAATGAAATGATTGTCGACATGATGCCGGAATATGATAAGATCGCATGAAAGATCAAGTGAGGTAACATGATTATCTGATGAAATTCCTGAAATGATTACCTTGAACAAGTTAACAAGGTTGAAAATTCGATCCACAAGATCAACAATCGAACCGTGAGATGGACTGGATGATTAATGAATTAACTGAACAATGAGATAGAGTGAGTGATGAATGAATTAACTGAGCAATGAGATTGACTGAGTGACGAATGAATTAACTGAACAATGAGATTGACTGAGTGGTGGATGAATTAACTGAACGATGAGATTGACTGGGTGATGAATGAATTAACTGAACGATGAGATTGACTGAGTGATGAATGAATTAACTGAACGATGAGATTAACTGAGTGATGAATGAATTACTGAACGATGAGATTGACTGAGTGATGAATGAATTAACTGAACGATGAGATTGACTGAGTGATGAATGAATTAACTGAACGATGAGATTAACTGAGTGATGAATGAATTAACTGAGTGATGAATGAATTAACTGAGTAACGAAATTGACTGAGTGATGAATGAATTATCTAAGTGATGAATGAATTAACTGAGTAATGATATTGACTGAGTGATGAATGAATTAACTGAGTGGTGAATGAATTAACTGAGTGATGAATGATATTGACTGAGTGATGAATGAATTAACTGAACAATGAGATTGACTGAGTGATGAACGAATTGACTGAACAATGAGATTGACTGAGTGATGAATGAATTAACTGAACAATGAGATTAACTGAGTGATGAATGAATTAACTGAGCAATGAGATTGACTGAGTGATGAATGAATTGACGGAACAATGAGATTGACTGAGTGATTAATGAATTAATATGAACAATGAGATTGACTAAGTGATGAAGGAATTAACTGAGTGATGAATGAATTAACTGAGCGATGAGATTGACTGAGTGATGAATGAATTGACGGAACAATGAGATTGACTGAGTGATTAATGAATTAATATGAACAATGAGATTGACTAAGTGATGAAGGAATTAACTGAGTGATGAATGAATTAACTGAGTGATGAATGAATTAACTGAGTGATGAATGAATTAACTGAGTGATGAATGATATTGACTGAGTGATGAATGAATTAACTGAGTGATGAATGAATTAACTGAGTGATGAGATTAACAGAGTGATGAATGAATTAACATGATCGACAAGATCAAAATGATGATTGAGGATTATTAACTGGTGAATGAGTTGATCCTTAGCACTTACACAGGTCACACGTGCTCCAAAACAATTAGTCATGAATCAATCATAACAATAATATCACATATATGTTTCAAAAAAGCATGAATAATTAATGACATGATGAATGTATGAACATAAAGAGAATCGAGTCCTTACACAGGTCATACGAAGCTTCGATGTCTCACGATACTAGTCCCAACTGACGACGACTCGATGAATGAATGACTCGTGCAGTCGTACTAATATTACGACTCACAAAACCCGACTGTCCAGATTGTCATAACCTGACAGTCCCACTACTACCGCATCGGTAGAGCCACATAACTCACATATTAGGGTATCTCACAACCCAAAAGCTCTGATACCATCTTCTGTAACACCCCCAAATCCTATTGGGTTATTACAGTGCCATGGACCCCACGCCAGGAGATCCACCAGGTGAACATGACTAAAATACATTAAATTAAACAAAAAGGAAAATCATAGTCCCTACCATGATATCCGACACAATATTCCGATAAGGAATTTCAACGACAATGATGGGCCTACATGGCCAAAAATAAAATACAACAACATCCACGAGCATTTGCTCGGGTAAAACATAATGACAATGACTGACAAACTGGAGAACACTCCAACTGACTGACCAACATGAACAACTCGGATTAGTATCGCTCGAATGCCTCGTCGCCATCATCATGTCCCTGTGTCTCAACTCTCTCCTCGCAAGCACCTAAAACATGAAAACATGTTCCACCCCCACGGGGTCAGTCATCCAGATAATGAATATCAAATACATGTATAACATGATATGCAATCCAAAGGCAGAATGAAACGGTATAATGATAATAATAATACGAGATGCTCACAAACCAAGGTAAGAACCGAGCATTCATGAAATATTATGCCCACGGCATACTATTAATACCTGTTCAACAGGTTAGAACATAAGTGCCCAACGGCGAATCGTAATCACAGAGTACCACAATGAATTACACGACATGAACCAAACCAATCGAATTAATTATGAATCACAATGCCCGAAGGCTCCAATGAAATTACCAAGACAATCACAAAGGCACGAAAGCCACTCAAATGAAGTCACAAATATCACAATCACATGAAGCCAAAATGACCCAAGTCATTATCGATTAGGGCGAAGCCACGGCACGAAGCGTATCACAATTAGGGCGGGCCACGCACGGCCGTATCACAATTAGGGCGAAGCCACGGCACGGCCGTATCACAATTAGGGCGAAGCCACGGCACGGCCGTATCACAATTAGGGCGAAGCCACGCACGGCCGTATCACAATTAGGGCGAAGCCACGGCACGGCCGTATCACAATTAGGGCCGAAGCCACGCACGGCCGTATCACAATTAGGGCGGGCCACGGCACGGCCGTATCACAATTAGGGCCGGCCACAAGACGGCCGTATCACAATTAGACCATCCAATGGCGAGACTAGCCTCCAAACATAATTAATCACAAACGGCAACGATCCCAAGATTACCGAATTCACGAGAATGATAGTGTGCTGCCTTGAGTCGGCCAACACGACAACAATGACTCACGGATGGGTACCGTCCTCGGCGGTCCCAATTCAATACCTCGATTACCTTAGAATGGTCAATCGATAACAACAACACAACGGATGGGAACTATCCCCGATAGCCCCAATTCAATACCTCGATGGCCTTAGAATGGCCAACCGATAACAATGATGCAGCGGATGATTCAATACCTCGATTGCCTTAAAACGGCCGATCGATAACAATGATACAACGAATGATTGAGCACCTCGATTGCCTTAGGACGGCTAATCAATAACAATGACACGATGAATGACTGAATACCTCGATTGCCTTAGAACGGTCAATCGATAACAATGATACGATGAATGAGTGAATACCTCGATTGCCTTAGAATGGCCAATCGATAACAATGATACGAAGGATGCCTCGGCACCTTTAATCGGTTACCGACAACGAAGAAGAGAAATGAATACGTCAACGCCTTTAATCGGCCAAAACAACTTCAAGGACAAAACTCCTACATTAATAGCAATGATTACAACGACGTCTTAAATCGACATTAATATCAACAACAACGAT
Source organism: Orobanche coerulescens (assembly GCA_033398695.1). NCBI lineage: Eukaryota > Viridiplantae > Streptophyta > Magnoliopsida > Lamiales > Orobanchaceae > Orobanche > Orobanche coerulescens. Next base: position 65,954,399 of record CM065811.1, on the reverse strand, counting down.
TGATACATCGATACCGCGAACCGTTGATCGATAATAACATTAATAACGAGTATCACAATGCCTTGAACCGGCCATTAACGACCAATAAAAACATTTGGCATAGTTGCCGAAAGGTATCGTATCGAACGATCTCTTAATATCAATGAATTCATGAAGAGACTAAGTCTCGGAATGATACAACACATTCATACACATATATGATAACATTAATCTCAATGACTAGTACAAGTATAAAACTTGCCTCAACCGAAGGCGATGAAATCCTTCCACGAACAACGAACGGCGTCCTCCGATAAACACAAGTACTCGAACCACCTTGAATGAAATACAATTCATTCAATAACACAATATCAATCGAAAACAACATAACGACCGAAAGAAACTCTTTGAGGCATTTAATCGAACACTAAATGTTCAAAATTTCTCAAGAGCCTAAAAATCATCAATCGGGTTGAACGAATCGAAAATATGGATATACAATCCATAGAACATGATTAATAATGTTTACTAACATCAATCGATTCATCAAAATCGGACTAGAATCGAAAATCAAGAACAAATCTCAAAAAATCCAATCCTAGGAGATTTCAAGAAATTACCTCGATCCGACGAAGAACAATGATTTGATGATGATATAATCGATAAGGATCCTCAAAAACGCTTAGAAATCGAGTGGAATCGACCAAAAACTCCATTTCCCGATTTTTCCCGTCGCCAGCCGCACCCGGGTGCAGAAAAGTGATGAAATGAAGGTCTGGCCCGTCCCTGGCCTATATATGGCCGACAGGTTACGGCCGTAACCGGCAGGGCCTTACGGCCGTAACCGGCATTCGTCAAAACCACGCCCAGCGCCTGCCGATCGCTTACGGCCGTAACCAACAGGGTCTTACGGCCGTAACTCGGCACTTACGGCCGTACCCGGCAGGTCCTTACGGCCGTAACCGGCATTCGTCAGGAAGCTGCCTGGCACCCGTACGGCCGTAACTCTCGGCCCTTACGGCCGTAACTGGCATTCGTCAGGCCATGCATGCCGATCACTTACGGCCGTAACCGGCACCTTACGGCCGTAACTCGGCCAGGCCAGGCCAGTTCCGAACTGTGCGGCCGTGGCTCGGCCGTGGCCACTCCGACGGCCCGGACGACACCGAAACCCGAACCTGAATATGAATCGAAGATACGGTTACGAAGTACACGCAAAGACGAATCCAAGCACTAAGAGAACACACGATTCCGACCACCCGAAGGCTCGAAATTCGACAACGGAAAGTAATTACCCCAAACTTTGGGAAATTACGAAAATGGCCCAAAACGTCCGAAATGCACGATACACGATCGAAACACCAAGCCAAAGCTCACAACATGAATAATAACATTAAATGAACTTACGAGAAACTCGAAACGACAGTTTTGGACGAGATTCGCAAGAATCGAACTCAAGTGCGGAAAAGCCGCTTAGGAACACGAATCTCAACAAAACGATACTGAAACGAACTCGGATGACAAAAAGTGCAGAATTAATCATTCTCAGAATGACGATACGGTCATGAGCGAGTCGTCAAAATAGACTTCCGCCAAAAAAATAAAATTACCAAAAAATCGAAATTACGGGTATTACATTATACTTATACTAGTCAATGAGATTAATGTTATCGTATATGTGTATGAATATGTTGTATCATTCCGAGACTTGGTCTCTTCATGAATTCATTGATATTAAAGGGATCGTTCGATACGATACTCTTTGGCAATTATGCCAAATGTTTATTATTGTTCATTAATGGTCGGTTCAAGGCATTATGGTACTCGTTGTTAATGTTATTGTCGATAGTCGGTTCGCGGTATCGATTGTTGTTGTTAATATTGATATCGATCTAAGACATTGTTCTAATCATTGGTATAAATGTTGGCGTCCTGTCATTCATGTTGTATTGGCCAATTGAAGGCCTTGTCGTATTCGTTCTCATCTTCGTCGTCGGTAGCCGATTAAAGGTGCCGAGGCATTCATTGTATCATTTTTATCAATTGGCCGTTCTAAGGTAATCGAGTTGCTCAATCATTCATTGTATCATTGTTATCGATTGGCCGTTCTAAGGCAATCGAGGTACTCAATCATTCATTGTATCATTGTTATCGGTTGGCCGTTCTAAGACAATCGAGGTACTCAATCATTCGTTGTATGATTGTTATCGATTGGCCATTCTAAGGCAGTCGAGGTATTGAATCATCCACTGCATCATTGTTATCGGTTGGCCATTATAAGGCAATCGAGGTATTGAATTGGGGCTGTCGAGGATAGTTCCCATCTGTTGTGTCGTTGTTATCGATTGACCATTCTAAGGTAATCGAGGTATTGAATTGGAACCGCAGAGGACGGTGCCCATCCGTGAGTCATCATTATCGTGTTGGCCGACTCAAGGCAGCACACTATCATTCTCGTGAATTCAGTAATCTTGGGATCGTTGCCGTTTATGATTAATTGTGTTTTGGAGGCTAGTCTCGGCTAGTGCTCGATGGGGTAAGTTTGGTGGGGCCTGAACCTTCGGGGTTGTTTCCCCCAACAACTACAGATCAGTAGGTCAACGGCCATTGGATGGTTTCATTATGGGGTAAGTTTGGTGGGGCCTGAACCTTCGCGGTTGTTTCCCCCAACACGTACAGCTCAATAGGTCAACGGCCATTGGATGGTTTCATTATGGGGTAAGCTTGGTGGGGCCTGAACCTTCGCGGTTGTTTCCCCCAACACCTACAGCTCAGTAGGTCAGCGGCCATTGGATGGTTTCATTTTGATACGGTTTCGTGCGGTGGCTTCGGCCTTCATTGTTACAGCTCAGGCTGATTTTGTTCATCTTCATGTAATTCATTGTGATTCATATTTAATTCAGTTCTGGTTTGGTTCATCTTCATGTAATTCATTGTGATTATATTTAATTCAGTTCTGGTTTGGTTCATGTCGTGTAGTTCATTGTGGTACTCTATGATTATGATTCGTTGTTGGGCACTTATGTTCTAACATGTTGAACAGGTATTAACAGTATGCTGTGGGCATAGTGTTTCACGAATGCTCGGTTCTTACCTTGGTTTGTGAGCATCACGTATTATTATTATTATCATTGTACCGTTTCATTCTGCCTTTGGATGCATATCATGTTATACATGTATTTGTTGTTCATTATCTGGATGACTGACCCCGTGGGGGCGGAACATGTTTCATGTTTTAGGTGATTGCGAGGAGGGAGTTGAGACACAGGGGCATTGTAATATCCGGAATTTCTACTACTGTGGTTTAATATTATTTTATCCGAGTTATGTTGTACATTGTGGAATCTGTATAGTATGGATAAAATAAATGAAGGACTAAGACATCTGTATTGGTATAATTATTGTACTTGGTCGACAATTGCAGTTGAGGATATTGTGTATCGTATGATAATATTATTGTAAGGAGTATGTATATTTGGTATGCCGTATGTTCGTATTCTGTATGTTGAGACGTTGGACAAGAATAGCTGAAAATGGCTAAGTATAGCCTTATTAGCGCACGCTAATATTCATGCATAGCGCACGCTATTGTGAAGGTTTAGCACACGCTACGTTCATAGGTTAGCGTACGCTAGTGCAGAACAGCTCATAGGGAATCTACGTGTGGACCCGGCCACTTTCGGCGCATGTGCCGACGAGGTCAATGGATGTTCTCGAGTTGAACTGAGTTTGCAAAATGTGTGTTTTGAAATTATCGGTATCGAGTATTTTCTCGAGTCGAGACATGTGCCAGTATCAAGGGGAATCGTCAGCTTCACGATTTGTAAGTATTTGGATTCTTGAATTACATTGAGATTTATTACCGTTCTAAGTTGATATGCTTTGAGATTCAGCAGAATATTATGCGTTACAATATAAGGTGACATAGTTGGGACAGGATTGATGATCTTGAGAAGTTATGATTTTGGTGATCAATATGTCGGTTAAATTTTAGAAACGGAATTGTGCATTTAGGAGAAATGTTGTGCATGGTTGAGAAGAACATGTAGTCATGTTGGTTCATTTTGTGATATATGGAACTGTTTTCGAGCATTTGAAAATGATACTTTTCAAAATGAACGTTTTACGGATGTTTTACCGAAAATTATTTTTGGGCCGAGACCCAATCAATTTTGAAATAGTTTTGTAACTCAGGACTTGGGGTCCAAAAGGGTTTTTCTACTTTTTAAACTTCTTGTAATGCGGAACGAAATACAGGCTGAGACCCTAAGGCTTCAAAAGGCTTTTTTCTGTTTTCTTAAAACTCCCGAGATTTGTAAAACACCTTACTAATCGCTTATGCATTTTATTGTTGCCTTTCGGGGTTTTGGTTTACATATTCAAATAAAACATCTCGGGAAGTCTTTCACTGTGTTGAGTTGTTTCAATGTTTTGGTCATAGCATATTTGAGGTGACCCAAGATGGGTTAATGGTTGACCTTGCGAGTCATTTATGGAAAAGGAGTTTTTAGTCGGAGTTTATATATTGAGAATTTGGAACTCTATTGTGTGGTTTTCTGATTGAATGTAAGTGGATTTCGTAACAAGTCGAACCGGTATACAGGAGTATGGATGTGGTCAATCATTTACATAGTTTTCATTTTAAACTTCGAAATCGTGTGGATTCGAAGGAAACTATTATCGAATACTTGGCATTAGCGAGCCAGTTTAATTTTTTGAAATTTGATTCAGTGGTCTTACCAAAAATTTATGTTTTGAGCTTTCAAATTTTTTAAAGGACTTTCGAAAATTTATCTTCTTGACAAGACTATATGATTTCAAGCTTGTTTTGAAAATATGATTGATATACATACGCATTTAGTGCATAATGCATATCATGGTGAAGTTATGAGTGTGACTCACAAACTGGATAATACATCAGTGTGGAACTATGAATAGAGATTTGAACTTCAATATGGCAGTTTGGTTATCCAGGGATGACCGGTTGAATTATCGGATAAGAGAAATATGATGCGTGTTGTAGATTTATACATAGGATGTAATTTTGGAACTTTGGATTTTGTGAAACCGAGACATATGTGTTATGTGATTCCATTGGTATGGTAGTAGCGCGACTCTACCATAATGATTTTTGAATGATTTCTTTGTAAGTGTAGATTTGGGGGTGGTAACCCATGCTGGTTGTTTTGGATATTGAGTGGTCGTTCCCACTCCATGTATGATTGGATATGTTCGTCGGGTTGTGATTGGTTGTTCGTATGCCGAGGAGTATGTTCGACAGTTAGGTGTGTTTATTGAGATCCAATGTATGTGATTGGTGTGTCGTTTTGAGAACCTTATTCGTTCGTATATCGGTTTCTGTCGTGTTGGAGTTTACCATGTGAAGGTATTCTCGATTTTCGTTGATCGTTCGTTGGTAATATTGGAGTTTATCATGATGATGATATTATCGGCTGTGTTTTGACCTTTGGATTGGTTGTATTAGAGTTTATCATGTCGATGATATTCCCGATTAATATATTGGTTCATTATTGCTCGTGATCATCTGAGCATTCAGATTGTCTGTCGATGTTTCGGGATTCGTTGCCATTGTGTTGAGCAGTTGTTTCACAGATGTATCGTGCATTATTGGTTTTTAGCAGATTGGGACTTGATTGTGTAATCAGGCAGACAGGATTTGACATGGATAGAATATTTCATCCGAAGAGGATATATTTTGTTGAGACTCATGGAATTGTGATTGATAGTATCTCAGGAGATCGTCGACTTTGCGCATTTGTAAGTATACTGTTTTGGTTATTCGGTAATAATGACGATCGATCATTGTCGTCATGGTTTCGGAATATTTTGGTTGAACGATTTGTTTGTTTTTCTATAACGGCTTGCAAGTTTCGAGGACGAAACTTATTTTAAGTGGTGTAGTATGTAATATCCAGAATTTCTACTACTGTGGTTTAATATTATTTTATCCGAGTTATGTTGTACAGCGTGGAATCTGTACAGTATGGATAAAATAAATGAAGGACTAAGACATCTGTATTGGTATAATTACTGTACTTGGTTGACAATTGCAGTTGAGGATATTGTGTATCGTATGAGAATATTATTGGAAAGAGTATGTATATTTGGTATGCCGTATGTTCGTATTCTGTATGTTGAGACGTTGGACAAGAATAGCTGAAAATGGCTAAGTATAGCCTTATTAGCGCACGGTAATATTCATGCATAGTGCATGCTATCGTGCAGGTTTAGCACACGCTACGTTCATAGGTTAGCGTACGCTAGTGCAGAACAGCTCAGAGGCAATCTACGTGTGGACCCGGCCACTTTCGGCGCATGTGCCGACGAGGTCAACGGATGTTTGTTGTGAAGGATTAGCGCACGCTAAGGTATATTGACAGCGCGCAAGTCAACTACGATTAGCGCACGCTAAGATACAAGATTTTGCGTGCGCTAGACAGTGTAGTTTACGTACGTTATTGCATGGGCATTACGTACGTAAGCTGGTGTGCGGAACATGTCAGTAGCCTATGGACCGCGATATCGCACGCTAACGAAAGAGAGTTAGCGCATGTTAAGCATGTAACATACATTAAATGAGGACTTTAGCGTACGTTAATAATATACAGTATATATATGTGTAGTTGGGCATTATCCTTCATTTCGTCCATTCCTTCCTTGCAACCGAGAGAGAGAGTTTTTAGAGAGAAGTTTGAGGTTCCAAACACAGAGAGATGATGATCTTTAACAAATATTAAGCTGAGGAACATGGATTAAAGTCTTGTTCTTAAAATTATTGATGATTCTTGAAATGAAGTTGATTGTTCTCCTTCATGGTTCGTCTATACAAGGTAATAGTTCTTCACTTTTGTATTTTGTTTTGGATTGGAGATTGACGTTCTTGAGTTGATGAATATCATATAAACAAGTTAATAAGTATGATTAGGAGATGGATTACCGGATTATGATGATGTTGTTATTGATATATGGATATTGATGTGATTCGTATGATTTGAATCGTGTTGATTCGTCTTCTTGAGATTAGTTGGTTAATTCTTCTCCTCAGTTTCGAATGTTGATGTTATTGTTGATAATTACTCCCTGTAATGATAGATTATGGAAGTGTTGTTACATTCTTAATGTTTCATGAGGTTGATATTGAGGAAGATGATATATGGATATAAGAATTGGATTACGGGTTTGATGATTACTTATATGTTAAAGGATATCGGATTTCGTTGTTTTGATAGCTATGAATAGGTTTAGAATCACTTAGTGTTCTTGATAATCGCCATATGTTGATCGGTATCTGAAAAACATGTATTTGTACAACATTAGCGCACCCTAAGCTTACTGCCTAGCGCGCGCTAACGGGAGCAACTTAGCGCATGCTACGTTAAGTGATTAACGTGCGCTAAGTAAGCAGACAATGCAGTACATCGTATTATGATTATGAATTCGTGCTGGTTTGAGTTGGATTGTACAGTCTGTGTTTAACCGAGATGTCGTAGAACTGTTGAGTTTGTGGATTGGTTATATCGATTATTGATTGTTATCGAATATGTGTTAAATCGATTATTGTAATAGGTCGAGATTATGGATCGGTGATTAGAACCATATGTTGCGGTCGTGTTCGATAATGTTCGTAGATTGCATTGATCAGGGTCAAGGGACTGGTAGATAACGGCAATGGAATTGGTACGACTTCATCGGTATCGAGGCAAGTTATTACTTGCTCACTAATAATGTTTAATGCATGGTTTCAGTTTCATTTCGTTTATAATGCATATAGCAATGATTATATGTTATCTTTCCGATTCTGGAAGTTAAATCGTACTGTATATCATTTATTTCGGTTATTGGCATATTCTGGTATCGAGATTACATTATGGTAAAAATGAGGATATAAGTATCTATAGTTCATTGTACGTTTGGATCGCCGAGCATTGAGGATAATTGCCGGTGATGATTTGACATCGAGATTGCTCCTGAAGGATTCGGGACAAGTATCTTAGTTTGATTTAGTTTAGCGTTGATGTTGTTGATCATGCAGGTTTTCATTCATGTTGCTGAACATGAAGTTGTCCTAGTTGTGTCATCATAGTGTCGTTCATGTTTTGACTCATATGTTGTTCATGTTGATGAACATATTGAGTTGCATATGTGTATGCATAATTGTATTGTTTATGTTGTAAATGATCCGATGGGATCATGAGGATCTACGCTGAGGGCGCTGGATCGGATGTCCACCATGCGTTGGTTCGACGGGATCATCATGGGATCTATCTTGGCCAGATCGGATCTGGACGGAGTTTTCCACCATGTGTTGGTCTGACGGGATCATCATGGGGATCTATGCTGAGGGCGCTGGATCGTTGGATTACCCAGTATTGTGTTGATGGAATCATGTGGATTCGCATCGTTGGTTTTATATGTGTTTCTGTGCATATGTATATTGTTGGTTATCCATCATGTTGATCTAGTAGGATCATCTGGGGATCTATGTTGAGGGCGCTGGATCATGGGATTTCCATTGAGTATACACTGTTGTTATTGTTTTGAGCATATTGAGGTTGTCATATGAGTATGCATTTGTAGGTCTTGTGTTAGGACCATGTCCGTGTGTGGTATTGATCCGACCTCGGATTTGACTGACACGATTGTTGTGGCATTTCATATCTTGAGGTATGTTCCGTATTGTCCTTTGGTATTTGTCTTTTGATGGACAATCGGTTGTCGTCTTGGGATTTGATGATGCTATCCGATGGATCGTATTGGTCAGAACTGGTATATTTCCGTATCGTGAGTTGGTGATGATAGTTTGAGAACCTTGAGTATTGTTTGAGGTATAATACAGACATTATGTTCGAATTGATTGGTTAATCGAGTACAAGATGTGAAATGTGATAATGGTTGTTCTATTGAGAATTATTTGAGTAAGTAAAGTTATGACGATAAGATTACATTTATCGTATTCTTATTTTTGTATTCTCATTGGTATGTAATTATTAATGTGATGTGATGGTTATCATTGTTGGATATTATGGCTGACCCCATTGTGGGCTTTCTTTTTAGGTTCTTGGATTATCAAGCTTGTAGCGGTCGTGGAGAGATGTGCTTCCCGGAGGATACTGGCTAGGGCATGTATTTGTGTATTAAGTTTACTGATCAGTTCTTGTATTCCGCTGCTAGAGTATTTTGATCGTTTGTCTTTTTCCGCTGCGTGAGTATTTTGAAAATGACCTATTGGTATCTGGTAACTTAAGTTACTTTGGAAAATTGTTTTCTAAACTATTTTTTCGGTACATGTAAGCGATAGCTTAATGTATGTTTTTAAACTGTTGAGTTTTGGCATTTCGGGCCTTGTGGTTTTAAATGAGAATTTTACGACGGTTTTGGATAAACGGATTTTATTAAATCTTCAAATGTTTTTAAAAGATAGTACCGTCGTTAGCCTTTTGGGCATTTGTAAATATTTGCGAAAATGTCTTTTATCCTTGTGGGTTCCATCTCGGGGCCCACGGCGCTGTAATATTCTTGGATGGCTCTAGGGGTGTTACAGGCATGATGATGGCGACGAGGCATTCGAGCTATACTAGTCCGAGTTGTTCATATTGGTCAGTCAGTCGGAGTGTTCTCCAGTTTGTCACTCATTGTCATTATGTATTACCCGAGTAGATGCTCGTGGGTGTGGTTGTATTTTCATGTTTGGCTATGTAGGCCCACTTTTGTCATTGAAATTCCCTATCGGAATATTGTGTCGGATATCATAGTAGGGACTATGATCTCCCTTGTTAGTTAATTTGATGTAATTTAATCATGTTCGCCTAGTGGATCTCCTGGCGTTGGGTCCACGGCACTGTAATGACCCAATAGGATTTGGGGGTGTTAGAGTCACTGTATCCACATCTTCACACGATGGGGCACATGATCGTGCCCACGATAGGACTATCCATCATGTGCACAAGAACACGAATGTTTTTTGCTATTTCTAAAATAACTCGCCAATTTACGTATTGTTACTTATATATTAACAAGTATTTGTTAACAATATACTAATATATAAAGTTATAGACCATATTAACATAATCTATTGCATATTATGTGTATTCTATATGTTCCCAATGTATAAGTTCGTATATATAAGTTTATCATCTGTATGAAATAGCTCATACACTGATGAATTACACAAAATAACAAATATAAATTTGCATAAGATGTGATGTAGTAATTAATGTTTGAACAAACAATTTTAGAATCACAAAACATCCATATAGATAACACATTAAATCAAATTAGCCAAAAAAAACAAAGTTCATGTGCACACGATGGGGCACACGATCGTGCCCACGGTGGGACTAGCCATCGTGTGCGCACATGATGGCAGTCCATGACCGTGCCCACGATGGAACTGAACATCGTGTGCACATGGTCATGGCAGCCATCGTGGGCACACAACAGTAGTAGCCCATGACCGTGGGCAGGATGCACACGATGGCTGCCATCGTGTGAATCAATCGTGTGAAGCACAGAGTTGGTATCGATTTACCAACTGCACCATAAACCAATTTTTTCAGATTTACCAAAACAACACATCAATCTTGCCAAAATATATCTGAATTAATATTAAAATACATACTCATCAGTATCAAAAATACATTATCCTACACTACGTCCAACGATAACATAAAGATCTTAGCAGCTAAACCATATCGAAATTTATTAATATATTTCTCAGTCATTTCCTTGATTTGATGCCTTCCTGCTGGGTTGCAGAGATGAGTCGATCCAAGTACATGCACGCGAAGCATAACTGTGATTGTCGGTTTGTATGAACTGCAGTTCTTGTGGCATAATTTTAAAACTCATCTCCTTGTCATACTTTTTCTTCAATTGGTTGTTCTGTCAGTACCTAGATTGAGCTAGCACGCGAGGCAGCAGATGAGTAATTGGTCCCAGTTCATTGAATCGATATCGACCTTCTTCGTGTTGGTGTGACAAGGAATCGTACAACTACACGGTTCATGTTATGATGTTAATCTTGATAGTCACCCAGTAGTTCCGGTCAAGGCAACAAATGGCAATGACTTGCTGAAAGAAAATATGTAAACATAAGATTATCACATCAAAATAGCGACTCATTTATAAATATCAATTTCAAACTTACTTCGCCACAATTTGACCCTGGAACTACATTTGGTGTATCAAGACCTGTCATGAAGTCACCGATGGATTTAGGCACTTTCCAACCCTTGTAAACCGGCTTCCCTATCACCTTGATACCGAGTGAATCATCCGGATAGAGTTTTACAAACTCGTTGGCCATAATTAACTAAAAAAATCCAAACCACAAAATAAAAAAAAGACTTCCACATCACACCAATGATATATAGAAAAATTTATAGCACTTATGTAAAATTGAGAGCCGACAAGTATAGTGCCAACTCTACCAACACCAACACTGCGGAATCCCCTCCGAAGCCTTGCTCAAGTGCCAGCACATAACAATCTATCACCTTGACATCAAAGTCTTCACGGTATGACTCTATGCGGTCAAATAACGCCTGGGTGAGAATGTGCCCAGTCTCCAAACACCACACAATAGACTCACGTGGCTGCTCCCTGAACTGTAGGTACATCTTCTTTCGAGACTCACCATTTCTTGGAGGCACCACCACAAAAGGCTCTCGAAGAGCGGCAGAGGGTCGACTCACTCGCGGTGGAAGACTAAGCTTACCTAACTACTGCAGCCCGACACTCTCACCAACTTCATCACTGTTGGCCACTAAGTATACCGTATACAGCTTGGAAAAGTGTTAGTACAACAAGCTGTATGATTTTTGAATACGAGTGCGTAGCGGAAGTTCATTTAAGTGAGTTGCTGTAAATACACCAACTAGGCTTTCTCCTGATAGCTTAGTGCTTACAGGGTTTTGGAATGTATACTTGTATAAATCACAGTTATGAAAAAAATAAAGGCAGAAGGTAATAACACGAAATATAAAGTGGTTCGAGGTAAACCCCTCTACGTCCACTAGTCCTCCACACAGGAGTAAAATGTTTATTAATCACTACGTACACAACTAGATGACTTTAATCATACCTATCCTTGTATCGTTCACATAGATTGATACAAAGATTGTAGCTTTCAACCATTCACACAGATTGGCAGTATGCTTCTTTGACTTGCTTCTTCTCACAAAGATTGAAGCTTTGTCTTATTCGTCCCACATAGGTTAGAATATCTTTTCCTTAGTCCACACAGGGTTAAGTTTACTCAAGGGTAACGATGGTGAAATCACTGGTCTGAACAGCAGCTTGAACAATTGATGATCTTAGGCTGATGTTATGTTGTTCACATTGACTGTGTATATTTCTTCTCTCAGATATTTTTATATGCGCGAAGAAATATATTTGCTCTTGCAAGCTTTATTGACAGAATAATCTCTTCAGAGTTTCTGCGATTATGAATGAATCCATCGTTTTTATTCGTGTTCATCTATGAGTATATTTTCGCTCAATGTCCTCTTGCATGGACTATTTATAACTTTGGAATAGATCCGTTTTAAATATGCTTGTTGGCTGGTTGGTGAGCAAAAGTCCATTGTGATTGGTTTATTGACTTTCAAGATGCTAGATCCGGATTTTGCTCCTTGTCTGAAGATCCTTGTCGGTTGGTATTTAAATACTTTATCTAAAAAGTATTTAAATACTTCTTTCAAAATGGTGTTTTGACTTTTGTGAATAAAGCAGATTCGATCACAACGGTCTTCAGTCCTGCTGGATAAGTGTTTGTTTTCCTAACACTTTCAGCCTGTATGCTCCAACATGTTACAATTTTATTGCTGTAGTTGTAGGCTCTATAGAATAGACCATCTTCAATGCTGTACGGAAGGTGTTGTATGGAGATTCCAGACAGCTTCCATACTTAGCACAACTGAGAAACTCACCTGACTTTCAGGAAAATAGTTTTAATAAGTCTATTCTGTAATACCCGAGATTTCTGATATGTTTTTGGAACTTGTGATATCGTAATTATTGTACTTTTGTCTGAGTATTATTCTCCGTATTTCATAATCCGATGTTGTTGAGCGTATGATTTCATGATTTTGATTTAAAAATTGTAATTCTGCGCATGTAGCGCACGCTATCGGCTATGTGTAGCGTACGCTAACATGGATCCATAGCGCACGCTACAAAGGAACATTAGCGCACGCTATGCATGGTCAATTTGATTGAGACGTGTGGTAGGTGAGATCAGGCCAGGGATCTTGGTCGGATTGTATCGGGATGAACTTGGACGGCTTTCGGGAAAAGCCAAGTCAACGCCTTAGCGCACGCTACAGGCATGTGCATAGCGCGCGCTAAGTGCTGAGTATAGTGAAGTCAGTAGCCGTTAGCGCACGCTACCAGCAGGGACTAGCGCGCGCTAATAACCATTTCCTATAAATAGGATAGCATCCTTTTCGTATTTTCAGTCCTTTCTTTTCCCACATCCGAATTCTTATACTTAGAGTATAACTTCCTACATCCTAAACACTTCATATCAGCATCCTAGCTCGTATTGAAGATTGTAGAACATTGAGGATTGGTGTTCGAGCCTTCGACGTTGGATTGCTTCGATTTTCTCCTTGTTCTTCACTACTTTGAGGTAGGTGATTCTTCACCAATATTAGTAGTGTTCTAAAGGACGTTTGATCATGTTTTTATAGTCAGTTATTTCGTTCAAAATCGATCATCATGTGTTAGAAGGATATTTTCGACGTTTCGGCACTTATTCATCGTATGAACCCTTGAACCTTTTTAGTTTATGGACTCCTAAGCATTTTCAAACCGATTTGTGATCAGTATATGGAGATTTTCAAGTTCTTATGCGTTTATATAGAAGGATCATACGTTTTGAGACTTATAACGGATTGAACTCAGGATATCCCTTGAAGATCTAAGATGAACTATGGTGTTGTGATGATTATACGTATCTTTGTATCTCATAGTCATTTAGTACGTAAAGAACTTTCACAAACCTTATTAGCATGATATGCTCGGGGATGACTTGTTTTATCACCATAGAATTCATGATTTCATCACCGTTAGATCCAGTTTTCTACCGGTAGTAATCTGCCATGCACGGTTAGCGCACGCTAACATACGTAAGTTAACGTGCGCTATCGGGGATAAGTTAACGCACGCTACGTTTAGTACATAACGTACGTTATGATCTCAGCCGAGTCAGTCGGCTGATCAGAGAGAACTGTCAGTCTATGGCTAGCGTACGCTAGGCTTAGACGATATCGTATGCTAACAGGCAGGCTTAGCGCACGCTACGTAGAGTACGTAGCGTACGCTAAGTGGTTCAGGCAGACTGCATATTTTGAGCTTTTGGGCCGTAGACCGAATTGTTAGGCGATCGTTCGACTTGAGATGATTTGTATATCATTTCTTTTGTTAAGGTTCGAGCTTGCTACGTTGATCGAAGGAGGCAGCCTTCGAGTGTGTTGAGATCATTGAAGTGTTTCGTTCTTGCCATATTCGAGGCAAGTATCGTAATGTGTTAAAATTGGTATTTTGAGCATGTTTGTGGTTTATTCATGTTGTTGAACATGGAAATTATTTTGTTGAATTGTCATGATATTCGTTATCTAGTATTTGTATGTTCATGTTGATGAACATAATGATTTGGCATATGTGTTTGCATGAGTTGTATTTGTGTACGTTGTACGATCTATGCTGATGGCGCTGGATCGGATGTCCACCTCGTGTTGGTCCGACGGGATCATCTTGGGATCTAGGCTGAGGGCGCTGGATCATTGGACGGGTTATTTCCACCTCGTGTTGGTCCGACGGGATCATCTTGAGATCTATGCTGAGGGCGCTGGATCATTGGAATACCCTTGCTGTGTTAATGGAATCTTGTGGATTTGCATTGTCGGATTCCTGTAGCGGAAGTCCGTGTGGTGTATCTTGTTATGTATTGTTGATGCATATTCGAATTGTTTAATATGATACTTGTACTAGCATCGTTTTGCTAACCCCTTCGGGGGTGGACATTTGTTTTGATGTTCAGGTAGAGGAGCGAGGAAAGCGACCACGATCGACGTGACGACGAAGGGCAGTGATGTTTGTTGTTGTTGGTGATTTGTTTTTCTTGGTTTGATTTCAGTACTCGAGTACGCGTGTCTAATTAATATCATTTTGATATGGTTGTATAAATTTCTCGTTGAATCAGTTGAATAGTTTTTAAACTTGAATTTCCGCAGTATTGATGTCTTATATTTATATTCTTTTAAATTAGCCTTGTAAATCCTTACTTAAAGGGTTTACGGCGCTGTAATTATTCCGAATATCTCAGGGTGTTACAGAATATGGTATCGGAGCTAAGATTCATGGATATCTTGGCAGTCGGGTTTTAGTTGGGTCTGTTTACATTATTTGATTTACGGGTCGTTCGTAACATCCTTTGTTTGAAAGTCGTCATGTGGACCGTGGTTGTAAGTCTCCTAATCTCTTATACTACCGTTTTACTTAATTACTGTTTTGTGAGTATTGACGGGTTTTATTTCGAAAACTTTGTCCTGGATATCACTAGTAGAAAAATGACTTTAGGTAACATCCTGCAGGTAACACTTTTGATAATTGAAAATTGGAGAGTGCATAGGTAATACCTAGGTAACACTTTTTTATTAGGTAACACTCAAGGTAAGATTTTCAAAATAGATAACACTTTCAGGTAACACATTTTTGTGTTACTTAGTTTAGGTAACACTCACGGTAATACTTTCAAAATAGGTAACACTTTCAGGTAATACTTTTTTGTGTTACTTAGTTTAGGTATCACTCCAAGTAACACTTTCAAAATAGGTAACACTTTAGGTAACACTTTTTGTGTGTTACATAATTTAAGTAACACTTATGTAACACTTGGAGAATATGTATAATTATTTGAAGTTATATTATCACTTTTTTTGCGTTACAATAATATTATTGTTAACTACACATTAAAAATATATAACAATAAGGATATATATATATATATATATTAAAATTCGATTTATCTTAGGTATCACTAAATGTAACAAATTAGAAATATAAAACGTTTAAATATAATACAATGCCTCCTAGTATTTTACGGTTGATGATTAATTTATATAATGCGAAGCCTTATAACAGGTAGATGGCTTGTTCAAATCGCAAAGTCTTTGTAATTCCTATTGATTGACGCGAGTTCGATTCTTCTAGGCTACATTGTTTTTTTAAAAATATATGCACACACTTAAGTGTCAACAATATAATCTAAAATGACCAGTTTACCCCTGAGCTCATATACTTCACCTACACAGTAGGGTAAAGATGTAAATTTAATAGGTAAAGATGTAAATTTAATATATTTGTAGCCGTATATAATAAGGCTACATCTTTCGTCGCCCGACTCCTGCTTCACGTTGCCTTTTCTCCTGCTTCACTGCAAAGGGTGCAGCCTCACTACTACAAAAACAAGCAAAGAGATCCAAAATAAAAGACCCGTTGATAAAGATAACGAGTCTCTTTAATATAAGACACCTAATATTATAAACAACATGTCTCTAATATGTCAAATGGACCCGCTATTTTTTTGTGAGACTTTAGAAACCATTTATGCGGGTTAAGAGGTCTCTAATGTGTAATAAATAAGAGACCCGTTGTTTTTGTTGAGGGGTCTCTAAAGTGTAAAAACCAAGAGACCTGTTAGTTTAACCCAAACCGGTCTCTTCCTTTCTTCTTCAGCTTAGGGTAAATACACCGAAGCCCCAGCTATTCTTCTAGATCTCGTCCTCTCTAATTTCTCCATCTCTCTCTCTAGAACTATCCGCCCCATCTATGCTCACTCTTACATGCTATCATCGGAATAGGAAAAGAAAACGGCAGGGAGAAGAAAGAAAAGAGAGAAGAATCAGGGGTCGAACGAGATTTGAAAAGAGGGAGCTCAGCTCGGGCAAGAGGAGAAGAACAGAGAGGAGATGAAGGAGAATCAAAGGAGTTCGATTGAGTGAAGAAGGAGAAGAATTTGCAGTCAAGGTATATATTATCTACCCATTTAGTTAGGATTTTCGAATTTTGGGGAAGAACAAATTAGGTAACTTGGAAGACTTTTGATGATGGAGTCTTGATAGTTTTTAGGAGTTGGCTAAATCTAAAAATGTGGGTGATTATGAGATTCTATAGTTGTTGTGTGGCTGCTACAAGCCTAATTAAGAGGGACAAAACTGACTCTGTGAAGGCTCGATCACCAACTGCTTGATTATATGTCTAAAAGGCGAAGACAATTATTGTTGAAACCTTAGTGTTCTTGATGATATGTGCATACTTTGAATCTGAAATTTATTAGGATAGTTAGACCAACATTTTTGATCAAAATCTTGATATTAAAGGCTTAATATATCTGGTTTTATGCTTAGTATTTCTTTGTGAGAAGTGTGAAATGGATAGGTGAAGTTTTGGATACAACAATACTAACATTTTCGTGCGTCTTCAGCATGCTGCCAGATTGGACAGCCTGTGTTCAAACAGCAATAACTCTTTGCTCGTTTAATATTTTTGAGAACCGTAAAATTTGCTGAAAACTAGACACCTGTAAGTTTCTAGAGAAATATAAAACAGACCCTGATTCATTCTATATTGAAACAGATTATTGTTTGAAGTTGAAGGTGCTGCAGGGTAATTTTAAAATAAATGTATAGATAGAAAAGAGAGCTTTTATTGAAACTATGTCACAAATTCCTGTGTATATATTTGCCTTTTGTTCCTTAGAATAAAACTAAAGATGATAGCATGTAAGAATGAGCATATATGGGTTGAATGGATGTATTTAGAAGATGGAACGATAAGACAGTAGCCACCACCATGGAAATATCTTGGATAAATAAAAGTGATTGGGATATATTCGTGAAAAACTGCACTTCTAACGAGTTCAAGGTAGGATTGTTCTAGGTTCAGAATAACATGAATTTTTTCATAAATTAGGCAATTGCATGTACTAACTTTGTTTTAAAAAACCTGTAGTTGTTGAGTGAAAAGAATCGTGAGAGGGCAAAGAAAAAGACTTCAAAATATCGAGGAAGCAGACTTGGTTATCAATATTTTGAGGAACATATTGTAAGTATTTTTACTTTCAGATGTTCTCACGTGTCTTGTATTGTTTTTATGTTCCTCTGTTTTATGAATAAGATGATGGGTTATGATATATATATATATATATACACATGAAAATTAGTATGAAAATTATTTTTTCATACGACAAATTTGTTATAGGACCAAGGTTATGAGAGGGGTATTAGATTACGGCAACTCTCTTACTGGAATTTCATCTTGATTTTTTTCTTAAGTTTTGTATGACTTTCAATTAAAGGATGAATGAGTTCACATTAATTTTCTGCTGGTATGTTTACAATTTACATGTTCCCTTCTTCATTTTTTACTTTATAAGCATGCAAGAATTAGAGTAAATATAGATTATTAACTTATCTCATCTTCAGAATTGATAGTTGGTTTTTTTCCCAACAAAACCCTGTGCTTGAACTATGATCTCACGGCCTAGGTAGTGATGCTCTGTCTACCTGAGCTAACTCACCTTGTCATACTATTGTTACATTTGCAGTAGTATTAAAATATTTGGATATGTATTCCAGAGTGTAAATTTTGATTTTCTCTCATTCATGAACACTTGAAGTCTAAATTTAATACCCTTCTTCAGGAAATTGGTGTTTCTTGTCAATTTGCCTAAACTAATTGTTTCTGCTAAACATATAAGCTTTTGATGTTATGATAGGTCGTGTTCATCTCTTATGGAGCCTTTGCTAATAGACTAGAAAAACTAGAGTTGCTTGACCTACACCAAGTGATAAATAGGTCAATTGCTGGTATACGACTCTTTACTTTTGCTGTGAATTTGCAATTTTTTTCTGCCAGGCTCTTAGCTCTTCTATTTGTTGTTTGAAAACTTGTGGAAGCCCTTTCTATTAAGGTCGGTTTTCATGTGACCTCACTTTCATTGGTTTGCCTTGTGTATCAACTATCAATTAGGATCTCTTGGATTTGAATAGGTCTCATGTGCACCACGTGCACTGTGTAACTCAAATGCATACTTCAGTTATAAGGACGTCGGTATTGTTTATTACAAAATTTTAGTTAGAATCTTTCAACAAACTTTATTTATGTTAAGAAAAAATCTGTACTGTAGCTTAAATTTGTCACGAGAACTCCGTGGTTAGGATATTCCAAAGACTAATGTAATTGATAGGTATGTTCTTTATGTTGGTTTTGTGCTTTTAGGTTCATTAAAAAAAAAGTGAAAAGTTTTTTCCATGCTCAGATATAAATAGCAAGCTGTTTTAACTCTCTCTGGATCTTATCATGACAGTTGAAAATTTGTGTTGTTCAAGTGGACCTGAAGGACCTTAACAGAGCTGAAAAGTCAAACCTCTGAAGAAGATTCAAGAAGATGCAGTGGGGGTAATTCTTGTAAAAATAGCAAACCAAGTTATGAAAAGAAAATGGAAAGTGATCCATTCTAAATTTTGATAGTACAAATTAAACTTTCCTTAAGATATTATCTGCCTTCCTCAAGGTTTTCATTTCTACTCTAAATCATTTGCTCAGTACCTTAAAATATGAACATCACATTTCTTTACAGTATAAGGACTGCTTAATCCATAATTTAACAAATAAATTCTACCTTATGAATACATGTATATATCTTATATTGCAGTATTCAATAATGTTGTTCTTGCATTTGCAAACTTTTTGATATATATATATATATATATATATATGTATGTATCATCTTTTACGACTACCATCGTTTGTTAATTATTTATGAATAAAGTCAGATCCAAATTTTCGGGCAGGGCGCGAAGACAACGACTTGATTTATGGTAGGGCGCGGAGACGATCCCACCTGTAATTAATGTTTGATGTTATCTTCGTATTAGAGCATCTGTTTTGGATTTGGTTTTTATTTTAGCTTTTTTTTCTCTTATGGATGGAAGTGATATGCGCCGATCTGTTTGGGGCTGGAGGAATTCTATATTCGGAGATTGTATCTATGAAGCAGACTCTTCGTACATGGCTTCTGAAACTAAGAAAGGTCAGTTTCAGATACTAAATTAAATGGTGCAATTGTCCAGTAAAAAAAATAATTAAAAATCTATATGTATTATGGAATCAATACCCCTCTCTAATCCAATATGAAAATTATTTTTTCATACTATCTCAAAAGTAACATCTTCATTGGGAAATTTTTGGAAGTAATGATGACTTTTATTTTCAGCATTTAATATTAGATGTGGGAATAGCAATCTCACGAAATCTTAGTTCTTTGTTGTACCAGGTCAATACGAGTTCAGGTTTGAGCATTTTGGTGCAAGAATGATAAACACTGAACCTTTTTTTGTTTGAAATCTACTTATATGAGCGGCTTCCAATATCAGATATCTTTCATGTCTGTTTTTGGTTTTTGATTTTTGTCATATATTTCCCCACTAATTTAGGTATTCCTGATCTAACATTTTAGTTTTTTTTCTTAGTATACTTTAGTTACCATTATGAAATACCCCATCAATTTTGATTTCAGGATCGCTCGCAGTTGCTTGGTTTCTATCTGTGATTCAATCTCGGTTGCTCTTTCTTCGCTGCGCTGTGCAAGGTAAGGACTGAAATGATCCTTATTCAAATTTTCCTTTACTCAATCGGGGTTCTACAATGTCCATTTTCCTAGCTCGGTCTCGGTGTGGTTGCTGACTAAATGTTCTGTAACATTGTAGGATGGCTCCAGAGGTTATGGAGCAAGTGCATGGTTACGAATTTAAGTCCGTACATGCACACTTTCTAGTTTTTTTTGGGTACCAGACTAGACAGGTCACGAAGTTTATTAAATTTCTCCATTTTTCTCAGAGCGGATATTTGGTCATTTGGGATATAACTGCATTGGAGCTTGCTCATGGCCATGCTACTTTCTCAAAGTATCCGACAATGTAGGTTCACTGATAATCCTAAGTTGTTTTACTTTGATCTGAAATGGACCCTTATTATTAAGCTCCAATTATTTTTATATTGGTAGGTGTTGCTTATGACCCTGCAAAATGCACCCCCTGGACTTGACTATGAGCGACATAACAAGTTCTCAAAGGTATGCCACTAATAAGCTGAACTATATTAGTTTTACGATCATGTTATTAATCATATATTTGTTTTTCTTTCTTAGTCGTTTAAGCAGATGATTGCTAGCTGCTTGGTTAAGGATCCTTCAAAACGACCTACTGCTAATAAACTACTCAAAACACTCTTTGTTTAAACAAGCCAGATCGAACGATTATATAGCAAGAAAGTTGTTGGATGGGCTGCCTGCTCTTGTAAACGCATATGCATAGAGGCCGACCCCGTTCAAGAAAGCATGTGGAAGTTCAAGACAACAACAACAATGACATCATTAATATCAACAACGAATTGAAGATATATGGGAGCTATTTTTATACAAGTTACAAATTAGACAACAATTAGGTTATTGTTTTTTTAGTTATTGGATGTGTTTGACATACTATGATCTATGTCTTATTGTTATTGAATTATTTATTTGAGTTTTATCAATATATTTTCTCGTTATTTATATATGAAAAAAAGGTTTCTTCTAGTTTTCATATTATTGATAAATATTAATCAGAATAATAATAATACAAATAATACTAATACTAATAATAATAATAGCAAGTGTTACTTAATAATGAATAAGGTGTTACCTAAGCTAGCACTCATATAATCGAAAGTGCTCCTTAAGGTACTTAAAGTGTTACTTAAAAAATGGATACATTTAAAAGTGTTACAAAGGTGTTACAATAGTGTTCTTTAAAGAATCTGAAAGTGTTACCAAGTTGTTACCTAAGAAATTTATAAAGTGTTACTAAGGTGTTCCTTAAGATGACATTGGGGAACATGTTTTAAAGTGTTACCAGAATTGATCAAAAGTGTTACCTAAGAGCATAGGGAACACGGGCAGATGTAACACCCAAAATGTGTTACCTATGGTCTATAGGAACACTTTAGGCTCTTTAGGGAACACTTTATGGATGTTACCTAAAGACATTTTTCTACTAGTGTATTGAGGAATTGTGTTTACAGTATGTTGAGAGGAGGACGTGGACGCGGACGCGGTCGTGGACGCGGACGGGGTAACATGAGCGAATGATCAGCTAGTCGAACCGATTCCCATTCTGGAGGGCAGCAAGGATCAGCGAATGACGACGCAAATCCTAACATCCCGGGAGTGCTTCAACAGGTGGTGGCGCAGATAAACCAGTTCGCCCAGGTAGTCGACTGCATGCAGACGGCGATGGGACAGCAGCACCACGAGGATAACCGGGGAGACAGATGGCTTGCTGAGGTGGTCAAATTGCACCCGCCAAAATTTGACGGATCTACTGAGGCACTTACTTGGGATCATTGGCTTAAGGAGTTAAAGAAGATATTCGCGGGTCTTAACTGTCCCGAGGACCGGAAGGTTCCCATTGCCCAGTATTTTCTGACTGGGGAGGCCTTTGATTGGTGGGAAGCTATTCGACCCGAGAATCATAATGCGGATTGGACGGAATTCAAACTAATGATGGAAGCACAGTATTGTCCTCGTCCGATTAGAGAGGCAAAGATCAGAGAGTTTTTCTCACCACGAGTTCGGAAGCATCTGTGAGATGTAATCAAAACTTTTAATCATCGGTGACTTGTGTGCGACACTTGGTCGAGAACGGAGGCGAAAAGATTTTTCATTTCGATATGCGGATGAAGCGGAGATTCAAAGAGACATGTCCGGGTTCGAGTGTACTACGTTGCGACAATATCAAGACAAAGCGCTGGCCTACGACATGAAAGAGGCGGCGGTGGAGAAATCAGTGGAGGCAATGAAGCAGAAGGTGACCGGCAAATTTTCAGAAAACAAGAGTGGTGGGGCCCGCAAGGGCCAGTCTTCCTTTTATTCGGATAGGAAACCTCCATATCCTTCTAGAGGTGGAAAGAAGTTCCGGACAACATCAGCAGTTTCGGACGCATCAAGGAAATGCGACAATTGTGGTCGAGCAGGGCACATTCAACGTGATTGCCCCGCATCTTCTGTGACTTGTTACGATTGTGAACAAGAAGGGCACCGTGCGGCCTTCTGTGGAGCTGCTACTAGATCTTTTGGTACTCGCACTCCAGCGCCCGTTCCGAAGGAGATAAGTGTGAACCAGACACAACAGAGTGGATTTCAGCAGCAGAACGTTGGGAAGAGAGAGACATCCAGTGCTGGGTCCGTTCCTCGCGCTGTGCGAGATGAGGAAATCGGCGATCAAAACAACTTCTTTGTTGCATCGGTATGATTCGAGATCCTTTTGCAACGATTAGTGTTTTATTCGATCCGAGCTACACATTCTTTTGTATCATTGAACTGTGTAAATCGTTTAAAAATCTCATGCTTATTTGATTGTGAACCATATGTTGTGGGTTTGCCGAGTGGAGAGAGAATTGTGGGAACCCTAGAGGCTAGAGACTTTCCAGTGTCTATAGGAGGGAGAGATTGGCCATCGAATCTTATTGTAGTTGACATCTACGGTGACGATTTAATTCTCGGAGATTATTGGCTCAACCGTTATGGAGCTATTCTGAATTACCGAGAGAGAGTCATTTCTATCATTGCTGATGACGGATCTGAACACTTATTCCGAGGGTGGAGACCGGAAAGCTCGGGAAAATTGATTAAAGTAATGAAAGCCGTGAAATTACTGAAGCAAGGATGTCATGGACTTTGGTGTTATGCCATGAGGAAAGAGGAAGGAGTAGAGCTCTCGTCTATTTCAGTTGTGAATGAGTTCTCAGATGTATTTCCTGACGAACTACCTGGGTTACCTCCGCAGAGAGAAGTGGAATTCACTATCGAATTAGAGCACAGGCGCTCCTATTTCCATAGCACCATACCGCATGGCGCCAACCGAGATGTATGAACTCAAGAAGCAACTGGAGGAATTGTTACAGAAGGGCTATATTCAACCTAGCGTTTCTCCTTGGGGAGCGCCCGTTCTCTTTGTCCGGAAGAAAGACGGATCCTTCCGACTGTGTATTGATTACAGGGAGCTCAACAAGATGACGATCAAGAATAAGTATCTTATACCTCGGATCGACGACTTGTTTGATCAACTGCAAGGGGCAAGGGTATTCTCGAAGATTGACTTGCGATCAGGATACCATCAGTTGAGAATTAAGGAATCGGATATACCGAAGTCTGCTTTCAGGTCCCGATGCAGGCATTATGAATTCGTAGTGATGCCGTTTGGACTTACCAATGCTCCTGCGGTATTCATGCAATTGATGAATCAGGTATTCTTGGAATACTTGGATAAATTTGTGGTCGTCTTCATTGATGACATCTTGATATATTCGAAGGACGCAGGGGAGCATGCCGAACATTTGCGTGTAGTTTTGAGCACCTTGAGGAAGGAACAGCTGTATGCAAATCTTTCAAAATGCGAGTTCTGGCTCAGGGAGGTAACTTTCCTTGGGCATGTGATATCAGCCGACGGAGTTCAGGTGGACCCAAAGAAAGTCGAAGCAATCTTGGAATGGGAAGCTCCTAATAACGTGAAAGAAGTCCGGAGTTTCTTAGGACTTGCTGGATATTATCGCCGCTTTGTAGAGGGATTTTCCAAAATTGCTCGTCCGTTCACTCAGCTGTTACAGAAAACTCAAAAGTTCACGTGGAATGAGAAATGTGAGGCTGGTTTTGATGAACTTAAGAAGAGACTAATGACAGCACCTATATTAGCATTACCAGATGGGCCCAGTGGATTCATGGTGTACTGACGCTTCAAATCGAGTGCAGGATGTGTGTTGATGCAAAGAGATAAGGTGATTGCCTATGCTTATCGGCAGTTGAAACCATACGAGGTTAATTACCCGACTCATGATCTGGAGCTAGCAGCTGTAGTCTTTGCTTTGAAAATTTGGAGACATTATTTGTACGGCACTCATTGTCAGATCTTTACCGATCATAAGAGCCTCAAGTACATTTTCAGTCAGAAAGAATTAAACATGAGGCAAAGAAGGTGGCTGGAATTGATCAAGGATTACGACGTGGAGATTCTCTATCATCCGGGGAAAGCAAACGTAGTAGCCGATGCATTGAGTCGTAAACCTGTTTCTCTTCGAGTGTTGGAAGCTCTTACGTCCCAAACCAGCAGTCAACGAGAACTGATCCGCGAAGGGATTGAAGTATGGGCACCAGGAATCCAAGGGCAACTATATGTGATGGAACTGACTTCATCACTAGTCGAGAAGATCAAATCTAAGCAGTTGGACGATTCTCTGATCCTTCGATTATGTGATGAAGTAAAGAAAGAAAAAGCCCCAGGATTCGTGATACAAGATGATGGAGTTCTGAGATTTCAGAGTCGACTTTGCATTCCCGATGATGATGATTTGAGACGTACTATTCTGAAGGAAGCTCACAGCGCGCCCTATTCTATTCACTGTGGCGTGATAAGATGTATAAAGATTTAAAACAAAACTTCGGTGGGGAATATGAAGAAGGACGTGGCAGTGCGTTTGAAGTGTTTGACTTGTCGGCAGTTAAGATTGAACATCGGCGACCTGGGAATGTTAAAACCGCTTAGATCCCTGAGTGGAAGTGGGAGGATATCTCGATAGATTTCATCACCAGTATGCTAAGGACTAGAACGGGAATGAACATAATTTGGGTTATAGTTGATCGACTAACCAAGTCGGATCATTTCCTAGGAATTAAAGATACATGGGGACCCGAGAGATTGGCGTGAGTATTTATTGCGGAGATAGTCAGATTGCATGGGACGGCGAAAACCATTATTTCGGATCAAGATGGTCGTTTCGTGTCTCACTTCTCGAAAGCAGTTCACAGGGCTTTGGGGACTGAGCTCAACTTTAGTACGGCTTATCACCCCCAAACGGACGGTCAGTCCGAAAGGACTATACAAACGGTAGAAGACATGCTTGGAGCTTGTGCCTTAGATTGGTCGACTGATTGGGAAATTCATTTGCCGTTGGTTGAATTCACTTACAATAATAGTTGGCATGCTTCTATTAAGATGGCCCCATTTGAAGCTTTGTACGGGAGAAGATGCCGATCACCCCTGTGTTGGGATGATTCTTCGGATCTGATCGGGACGGAACCGGAATTGATAATTCAGACTCAAGAGAAGATAACTTTGATTCGAGAAAGACTATTGACTGCCCAGAGTCGACAGAAATCTTATGCAGACGTACGTCGTAGTCCTCTAGAGTTCGACGCTGGGGACCATGTACTACTGAAGGTGTCTCCTACACGAGGTATTTTCTGTTTTGGGAGAAGAGGCAAGCTTAGTCCTAGATATATCGGACCATTCGAGATCCTTGAGAGGGTTGGAGATTTAGCATACAGGTTGGCCTTACCGCCATCGCTGAGTCACGTTCACAATGTGTTTCACGTATCTCAATTGCGGAAATATGTACCGGACTCCAGTCATGTTATTGATTCCGACGAAATCGAGATAGCTAATGACGGCACCTTCAAGGAGAGACCAATCAAGATACTTGAGAGTCGGATCAAACAATTGAGGAATAAACCAATACACTTGGTTAAAGTACAATGGTCGCGACACGGAGTTGAAGAGGCCACTTGGGAAACGGAGGACAGTATGAAGACTAGATATCCGGAGTTGTTTTCATCTTAAGTTTCGGGACGAAACTTCTTTTGAGGGAGGAAGGATGTAATACCCGAGATTTCTGATATGTTTTTGGAACTTTTGATATTGTAATTATTGTACTTTTGTCTAAGTATTATTCTAAGTATTTCATAATCCGATGTTGTTGAGCGTATGATTTCATGATTTTGATTTAAAAATTGTAATTCTGCGCATGTAGCGCACGCTATCGGCTATGTGTAGCGTACGCTAACATGGATCCATAGCGCACGCTACAAAGGAACATTAGCGCACGCTATGCGTGGTTAATTTGATTGAGACGTGTGGTAGGTGAGATCAGGCCGGGGATCTTGGTCGGATTGTGTCGGGATGAACCTGGACGGCTTTCGAAAGCTGTCAACACCTTAGCGCACGCTACGAGCATGTGCATAGCGCGCTAAGTGTTGAGTACAAGAAGTCGAGCCGTTAGCGCACACTACGAAAGGTGACTATCGCGCGCTAATAACCATTTCCTATAAATAGGACAGCATCCTTTTCGTATTTTCAGTCCTTTCTTTTCCCACATCCGAATTCTTATACTTAGAGTATAACTTCCTACATCCTAAACACTTCATATCAGCATCCTAGCTCGTATTGAAGATTGTAGATCATTGAGGATTGGTGTTCGAGCCTTCGACGTTGGATTGATTCGATTTTCTCCTTGTTCTTCACTACTTTGAGGTAGGTGATTCTTCACCAATATTAGTAGTGTTCTAAAGGACGTTTGATCATGTTTTTATAGTCAGTTATTTCGTTCAAAATCGATCATCATATGTTAGAAGGATATTTTCGATGTTTCGGCACTTATTCATCGTATGAACCCTTGAACCTTTTTAGTTTATGGACTCCTAAGCATTTTCAAACCGATTTGTGATCAGTATATGGAGATTTTCAAGTTCTTATGCGTTTATATAGAAGGATCATACGTTTTGAGACTTATAACGGATTGAACTCAGGATATCCCTTGAAGATCTAAGATGAACTATGGTGTTGTGATGATTATACGTATCTTTGTATCTCATAGTCATTTAGTACGTAAAGAACTTTCACAAACCTTATTAGCATGATATGCTCGGGGATGACTTGTTTTATCACCATAGAATTCATGAGTTCATCACCGTTAGATCCAGTTTTCTACCTAGTAATCACATGCACGGTTAGCGCACGCTAACATACGTAAGTTAACGTGCGCTATCGGGGATAAGTTAACGCACGCTACGTTTAGTACGTAACGTACGTTATGATCTCAGCCGAGTCAGTCGGCTGATCAGAGAGAACTATCAGTCTATGGCTAGCGTACGCTGGGCTTAGACGATAGCGTATGCTAACAGGCAGGCTTAGCGCACGCTACGTAGAGTACGTAGCGTACGCTAAGTGGTTCAGGCAGACTGCATATTTTGAGCTTTTGGGTCGTAGACCGAATTGTTAGGCGATCGTTCGACTTGAGATGATTTGTATATCATTTCTTTTGTTAAGGTTCGAGCTTGCTACGTTGATCGAAGGAGGCAGCCTTCGAGTGTGTTGAGATCATTGAAGTGTTTCGTTCTTGCCATATTCGAGGCAAGTATCGTAATGTGTTAAAATTGGTATTTTGAGCATGTTTGTGGTTTATTCATGTTGTTGAACATGGAAATTATTTTGTTGAATTGTCATGATATTCGTTATCTAGTATTTGTATGTTCATGTTGATGAACATAATGATTTGGCATATGTGTATGCATGAGTTGTATTTGTGTACGTTGTACGATCTATGCTGAGGGCGCTGGATTGGATGTCCACCTCGTGTTGGTCCGACGGGATCATCTTGGGATCTAGGCTGAGGGCGCTGGATCATTGGACGGGTTATTTCCACCTCGTGTTGGTCCGACGGGATCATCTTGGGATCTATGCTGAGGGCGATGGATCATTGGAATACCCTTGCTGTGTTAATGGAATCTTGTGGATTCGCATTGTCGGATTCCGGTAGCGGAAGTCCGTGTGGTGTATCTTGTTATGTATTGTTGATGCATATTCGAATTGTTTAATATGATACTTGTACTAGCATCATTTTGCTAACCCCTTCGGGGGTGGACATTTGTTTTGATGTTCAGGTAGCCGAGGAGCAGGGAAACAGCCACAGTAACGACGTGACGACGAATGGGTTCAGTGATGTTTGTTGTTGTTGGTGATTTGTTTTTCTTGGTTTGATTTCAATACTCGAGTACGCGTGTCTAATTAATATCATTTCGATATGGTTGTATAAATTTCTCGTTGAATCAGTTGAATGGTTTTGTAAACTTGAATTTCCACAGTATTGATGTCTTATATTTACATTCTTTTAAATTAGCCTTGTAAATCCTTACTTAAAGGGTTTACGGCGCTGTAATTATTCCGAATATCTCAGGGTGTTACATATTCACCCCCCTCTAGACTTATTCCTGGCGACTTGTGACCTACAAGTGGTATCGGGGAGGTTGGTTCAATTTTTACAGAACCAGATCCATATATCTGAGCATATATATTTTAATCTCTCATTTAGAATGGAACACATGCAACATATTCACTCTAGATTACCTATATTTTCTGTTGATGAATATGACCTCTGGAAGATAAGAATGCAGGCACACTTATCATCCATCCATGACGACATGTGGTGCATCATTGAAGATGGTCCTTTCATCTTGGAGAAAGACAACTCACCTGAAGAAATTGCAGCTGGGAAGCCAGAGTAGATCCCCAAGAAGAGGACAGAGCTGACTCCTGAAGAAAGGAAGCTGGCCAACCTTGACAACCGGGCCAGAGATGTGCTGTATCAAACTCTTGACAAAGCAACCATGGTCAAGATCAAGAATTGCGAGAATGCAAAGGAAATCTGGGACACATTAGCATTAATGTGTGAAGGAACGGAGCTGATCAAAGAGAACAAGTTGTCAATAGCTACACAAAAATTTGACAACTTCATAATGAAGACCGGAGAATCCATTGACCAGGTTGATGGAAGATTCACAAAGATAATAAATGAAATCAATTCTCTGGGAAAAACCTATGGGAACAGGGAGATGGCCCTGAAAGTCTTAATATCTCTCAATCCTGAATGGAGCATGAAGGTTGTGGATATCAGAGAATCAAAGGATCTCAACAAGATAAAGATCCACGAGTTGTTCTCTGATCTGAAGGCTAATGAGTTCGATCTACCATGTTCATCATCAACTGAGCCAGTAGAGAAGGGAATAGCATTTGCAGCAGAGTCCCCTGCCAAGACCCTATTTGAAGTTAAACCTCCGAATCCTCTAGATTTTGAGGAAGAGATGGCATTCATAATGCAAAGATTCAGCAACTTCCGGAAAAACTACTCCAAGTACATGAAGAACTACAAAGACAATCCAAGGAGGAACCAAAAGGTTGGAAACTGGAAGGTTGAATGCTAAAACTGTCGTAAGACAGTATTCAAGAAGCCATCAACAAGATAAGCTCTCAAAAGCTGGTCAGAGGACTTCTTGAAGAAGTATTCAAGAAGGAAGCTCTCTGTGATGCATGTCAGAAAGGGAAGCAAACCAGATCAATATTCGGTAATACCCGGATTTTCAGTATAAATTTTTCGCGTTATTTTATCTGAGATATACTGTATAGTTTGATATCTATACAGTATGGATAAAATAAATTGAGGACCGAGATAGTTATACTTGTGTAATTGACATTTTGATTGACAGTTATATTGAGGATTTGTTGTATGTGGTTGAACTGATTTGGATATCAGGTGTACCGTATGAGAATATTTTTGGGTTGAGTATATGTGTATTCAGTATGCCGTATGTTCGTGTCCAGTATGGCGAGACGTCGGACAGGAACAGTTGGATTTTGGCTAAGTATAGAGCCCTTAACGTACGCTAAGTTTAAGGACTTATGTACGCTAAATTATACGCTTTATGTACGTTATGCATAAGGCATTACGTACGTAACAAGAGGAATCAGACAGGACCGAGTTGTGATCAGATAGTGGGACCCGTGGTCGGCGTATTTCGACACGGATGTGGACAGGTGAGTCAACAGATGGAGTTACGTACGTTATACAGGGTGTATTACATAGGTAATACAAGTATAATACTGTAGCAAGTCAACGTACGTATTACGTACGCAACAGATTAAGTGTTACGTACGTTACGGGGCGGCTGGCCGAGTCGTGGCCGAGAGGACCTGTAGTGGCCGATCATGGTCGGCAGTGACTCACAGGGATGGCCGATCACGGTCGGCAGTGACTCGCTGGGCGTAAGGACTGGCCGATAATGTACGTAAGGTCATGGGCTTCTGGCCGTAGGCAGCCACGACGTAAGCCACCACCTGCACGTACATAAGGGTGTCGGACAAAATAGACAGTAGGGTAGGCCACGGCCAGTTACGTACGTAAGCCATGGTCGATTACGGCCGTAACGTGCCGACAGGACTCGGCCTATATAAGGCCTGGACCGAGTCATCTTGGGCATTTTTCATTTTTCTTCGTTCCTTCCGTGATTTTTCACCATAGATGGATGTATTTGAGTAAAAGAAACATAGAACATGTTTTGGAAGTTTGATTCATGGATTAACATCATCTTCCACCCGGATCGAAGGTAAGAACACCTAAACTTTTGGTTTTTGGATATTCTTGAGGTTTCTTGGTATTTTGGCCGATTTGATTCGTTTTGTTTCAGATTATTGATTGAACTTGATTGTATACTCGAAATCATTCATTATCCTTGAAGTTTTGTGGAACAAATTCGAGTATTTCTTCGAATAAACGATTAAATTGGACTATGCCTTCAAATTGTTCGATGAAATGTTTCAATGGGTAGAACTTGGGAAGTTCTATATGTTTTCGTAGAATGGTGATTGAATTGATATTGTTGTGATGATTCTTGGTAATTATGAGAATTTTGTTAAGGGAAGATAATGAATTGATGAAAAAATGCCTTGATTATGTTGTTATGATTATGGAATCGTATTATTCTCGATATTCTTGGTGGTTTATTATGATTTGTGATGTTATGAGAAGTATATGTTGAAGAACATGATTATATACACCTTGAATTTTTAATAAGGATTGTTTAGATGTTAGAACACATCAGATTATGTCTTTGAGGATTTTGAATGTGATGTCGGAATAAGTTGTGTTCTTAAGGAACTCTTGGATTATATGAATTGATGAATATGTTTAAGTGATGTTGGTGTTTTGGATATGAATATAGAATATTCATATCTAAAACTAAGTTATATGTCTTGGTATAATATTCGTATAGGAATACTGTAATATCCGGGGGTAATTTTTTTTTTCGTGTTACTGTTGAGATGTACGTATTGATTTGGAATTGTACAAGTGTTGTTGATTTGGACCGATACAATGTATATTGTATTGGAATATTTCGGGATCGAAATATTTTCACTGGTCGTCGGTTTGGTTTCGTCGTTTGGTTGTTGCTTGGTGAGTTTGGAATTTTGGCTAAGTTTATAGCCATAGCGTACGCTACCTATGTAGCATTTCGTATGCTAATTTGTTGCAATTACGTACGTTACGCCATGAGGTTTACGTACGTAATGCGTGGTCGGTGATAGGAACCTTCCTCGTAGTCAACTTGCGGCTGGTAGGGCCAGGGTATCTTTGGGGAATCATATATATATATATATATATATATATATATATATATATATATATATATATATATATCACGTGTTATTTCTCTCTCTCTCTCTCTCGCTGTCATCTTCTCTCCATCTCTCTCGTTTTCTCTCTCTTGTCATCTTCTCTCCATCTCTCTCGTTTTTTTTTCTTTCCGACGAGGTGGAGCTTAAGGATCGGCAGCCGACTTCTTCATAGTTTCCGGCGACGGACTGGATTTCGTGTTCCGGAGAGCTAAATGGTTGACGACCGGAGTTACCTGAAAGTCAACGAGATGGACTGACGTCTCTAGTGACGACCGAAGCTCGACGGCGGCATGGTGGCTCGTGACTGGAGCAGCGACGGCCTGGTCGGAATTTTCGGATGGGACGGCGTTGCAAATCCGGTCGAGCTGCTCGGGCCTTTTTCTGGCAAGACGGAGCTCATGCGCCAGGTGCTCTTCATGGTCTCCGGCCATGGATGCGGCTCCATAGATTCCAACGACCGGAGATGGTTTCTGACCGGAACGGACGTCGGAACGGAGGCGCGACAAAACTTCCAACGAGGAGTTGCAGGCGGAGATGGAGTTGGGTGAAAACCGACCATGGACGGAAACGGGTTGGAGTTGGACGAGGTCCGGCGGGTCAGATTGCCGGCGACCGAGTTCCAGTGTTGCGACAGGGGAGTTGTTTTTCTGACCGGATTCCGGCGAGGGTTGCCCGGCCGAACGGTGTTGGTAAGTCTCTGTGTGTTTGTGCAGGTGTATATATATATATTGTGTACTGCGTGTTTTATATATATATATATTGTGTACTGGGTGTTGTATGTATATATATATATATATTGTGTACAGTGTGTGTGTCATGTGTGTATATATATATATATATATACACAAATAGATATGTGTGTGTGTGCTGTATGTATATTATATATATATATATATATGTGTGTGTATTCGGGTAAATACGAGTATAGTATGTGTTCGTGTTGGAATCAGAGTTATCTATTATGTTGTTTTCGGTCGATATCGTGTTATCGAATGAATTGTATTTCATTCAAGGTTGTTCGAGTGCTTATGATTGTCGGAGGACACCGTTGATCGATTCGTGGTAGGACGTTGATCGTGGAAGGACTTTCTCGCCTTCGGTTTGAGGCAAGTTTTATACTTGTACTGTCGATGATATTAATGTTATCATATATGTGTATGAATGTGTGTATCATTTCGAGACTTGGTCTCTATATGATTTTGTTGATATCAAGGGATTGTTTGATACGATACCCTTCGGAAAATTATGCCAAATATTATTGTTGTTCGTAAATGGCCGGTTTAAGGCATTGCGATACTTGTTGGTAATATTGTTGTCGATAGTCGGTTCGCGGTATCGACATATCGATTGTTATTGTTGATTGATGTTCCATTGAGATATTGTTGTCGATAGCTGGTTCGCGGTATCGACATATCGATTGTTATTGTTGATTGATGTTCCAACAACATATTGTTATGAATCGTCGTTATTGATATCAGTGTTTTTCTATTGATGTCGTATTGGCCGATCGGAGGCATTGACGTATTCGATTATCATCTTCGTTATCAGTAACCGATTAAAGGTGCCGAGACATCCGATGTATAATTGTTATCGATTAACCATTCTAAAGGTAATTGATGTATTGAATTGGGATTAACGAAGATAATTCCATCTGATGTATAATTGTTATCGATTGACCGTTCTGAAGGTAATCGATATATTGAATTGGGATTATCGAAGATAATTCCCATCCGATGTATAATTGTTATCGATTGACCGTTCTGTAGGTAATCGATATATTGAATTGGGATTATCAAAGATAATTCCCATCCATTGTATAATTGTTATCAATTGACCGTTCTGAAGGTAATCGATGTATTAAATTGGCACTGTCGAAAACATTCCCATCCGTTGTATCGCTGTTATTGATTGGACGGTAATCGAAGTATTGAATTTGGACTGTCGAGGATAGTTCCCATCCGTTGAATTATTATTGTCGTGTTGGCCGACTCAAGGCAGCACACTATTATTCTTGTGAACTCGGTAATTTTGTGATCGTTGAGGGTTGAGGATTCCTGAATTGTTGTGTTGTGATTGTTGCTCGTTCTAATCGGTCCTTGGGGATTTTGATCCCAGGATGGTTGTTTTGAATATTGTTGGTCGTGTCGATCTTTCATTATTCGTGTGTCATCGTTCACTTAGTGAGTCGTATGATTCGTATTGGATGTGTTATCCTTTGAGTTTCGTTGTCATGTTGTATCGTGACATATCTGGAATCATATCTGCGTGCCGATTGGTTATGTGTAGGATTTTTAGCCAGACACACGATGGTCATGCGTGGATGTTTCCGTATTGGACCGTGCACACGAGACATAGTTCGTGAGGTTAATTAGGTACATTGTCACACGTATATTCTGGATTCCGTATACGGGGTGGACATGTGCACAGACACATTTCCGGATCGGGCGTACTGTGATGTCCCTCTTGAGCCTTATTATTTTGGTCGTTCATAGTCCATGTTGTATTGGATATGTCCGACGATTTGTGACTGGTTGTGCATATGCCTAGGGGTATGTTCGACAGTCGGGTTTGTTTCTTTGAGATCTGTATTGTGATGATTTACAGCTTCGGGCTGTTCGGCTTTCAGGCCATTATGATATACAGCTTCGGCTGAGGGCTTTCAGGCAATTGTGATGTATCGGTATTTCCGTTGGAGCCTTCGGGCATTGTGATTCGTATTTATTTCAGCGTTGGTTTGGTTTACCTTCGGGTAATGTATTGTTGTGTTCTATATTGATGATTCGCCGTTGGGCACTTATGTTCTAACCTATTGAGCAGGTATTGATCGTATGCCATGGGCATAGTGTTTCACGAATGCTCGATTCTTACTTTGGTTTGTGAGCATCTCGCACTACCATTGTTGTACTGTTCATTCTGCCTTTGGATGCATATCATGTTGTACATGTATTTGATATTCATTATCTGGATGACTGACCCCGTGGGGGCGGAACATGTTTTTATATTTTAGGTCCTTGCGAGGAGAGAGTTGAGACATAGTGGCATGACGATGGCGACGAGGCATTCGAGCGATACTAGTCCGAGATGTTTTGGTGTTCATGTGGGTCAGACAGTTTGGAGTACTCCACTTTTGTTCCGTTGTTATCGTTTTGTATTATCCGAGCAAGGCTCGTAGATGTTGTATTTTATTTTGGCCATGTAGGCCCATCCTTGTCGTTGAAATTCCATATCGGAATAGTATGTCGAACATCATAGTAGGGTCTGTGATTTCCTATTTTGGTCAGTTTGTTGTATTTCAGTCGTGTCCGCCTGGTGGATCACCTGGTGTGGGGTCCACGGCATAGTAATAACCCAATGGGATTTGGGGGTGTTACAAATACGAATATGATTTTCGGGTTTGATAAGATTATGATTCACTTTTGAGTTTGAGAATTCATACGTAATGAACAAGTGTTCAAATCGAATAATGGAATTATTTGAAACCCTTGGAATATGGTTATCTATGATGTTCAATTAATCGGATCGTCCGGATTGATGATGATAATCGGTAATTGGTTTTTATTATGAATGTACAAGGAGGAAACTTGTATCCGTATTTAAGATTGAATTTGGAATCGGTAATGTTTAGACCCTTTTGCTATTGGTTTAAATTGATTATTGATATGATCTTCGGATTGTGGAATCGTATTGTGGTTTTGAATTCGTGTTTGATTGGTTCGGGTTGTTTGGATATGTGTTTAATCGGGATATTGTAGAACCGTTGTGTTTGTTGATAGGTTATTGATTATTATTTGTGATCATCGAGTTACGGCTTGTATTGTAGATATGAGTTCGTATTTGTTGAATTGGATTATTTGGTTTTATGTATATGATGGAGGTTTCGTTGAACCATTGAGTTTGTTGGTTGGGTATGTCAGTTATTGATTTTTATCGAATGTGTGTTAATCGGTTATTGCAATAGGTTGATATGTTTGATCGTGGTTTATGACCGTTGTGTTGCGGTTGAGGTCGAAGAGTTCGTAGATTGCTTTTGGTCTGGGCTGAGGAGCTCGTAGACAAAGGCATTGGATTTTGGTAACGGCTTCGTGGTATCGGTATCGAGGCAAGTTTATACTTGTTCAGTTTATAATATTTGATGAATGATTTCGCTTTCATTTCATTTATAATTCATATAGCAATGATATTATAGATATAAACTGTCGGAATGATGATTTGTTTATCATGCTATGTGAGTTATATTTGGTCAGTGATATGGTATGTTGAATATCGAGGATGGTGTACTGTATCGACATTGATGTCGGGACGGTAGTTTGTTGGTATAAATGGACTATACCTATTTCTGGATTATTCGTATAACTGTGTGTTCGTTCAGGGATGTTGGTTCGTGGAAAGGATATTGTCTTCGGCTTTGAGTTAATTTAAGTATTGTTCAGTTATGAAGATAATTATTATGTTGAGTTGTTGTATATGTTGTACGATGATGTTTCGTATAATGGGATTCGTATTGATTATTTCGTTGAGGGATGTTGATCCCAGGGCCGATTGCCGATTGTATTGAGATCATTGATCGTGTTGATCATTTGTCGGGGATGATGATCCCAGGATTGTTGTTTTGGATATTGATTAGTCGTGTTGACTTTTCTTTGTCAGTTTGTCCTTGTTCACTTCGGTGAGTCTTTTGATCCTTATTGGATATGTGATTCTTTGAGTTTCGTTGTCATGTTGCATCGTGACATATCTGGAGTCATATCTGCATGCCGATTGGTTATTGTGTAGTATTTTTAGCCGGGCACATGATGGTTATGCGTGGATGTTTCCACATTGAACCCTGCACACGAGACGTAGTTCGTGAGGCTAATTAGGTACATGTCCCATGTATATCCTGGATTCCGTATACGGGGTGTACATGTGCACGGAGACATTTCCGAATCGGGCGCACTGTGACGTCCATCTTTTGAGCCATATTGTTGGGTCGTTCATAGTCCATGTATGATTGGATATGTTCGACGGTTTGTGACTGGTTGTTCATATGCCCGAGGGGTATGTTCGACAGTCAAAGTTATTTCTTTGAGATCCATTATTGTTGATCATCTGGAGTCTATCTTGTTGAGGGTACTCTCAGTTATTGTTGGTCCTTTGTTGATCATTTGGAGTCTACCTTGTTGAGGGTATTCTCGGTTATAGTTGATCCTTTGTTGATCATGTTTGGAGTTTACCTTGTTGAGGGTATTCTCGGTTACAGTTGATCCTTTGTTGATCGTGTTTGGAGTTTACCACGTTGAGGCTATTCTCAGTTATTGTTGATCCTTTGTTGATCGTGTTTGGAGTTTACCACGTTGAGGGTATTCTCGGTTATAGTTGATCCTTTGTTGATCGTGTTTGGAGTTTACCACGTTGAGGGTATTCTCGGTTATTGTTGATCCTTTGTTGATCGTGTTGGGAGTTTACCATGTTTAGGATACTCTCGGTTATCGTTGATCCTTTGTTGGTCATATTGGAGTTATCATGTCGATGATATTCTCAGTGATGTATTGGTTGATCATTGTTATTGATCGTATTAACATTCGGATTGTACGTCGATGTTTGGGATTTGTTATCATTATCATGTGGTAGTTGATCTACAGATATGTTGTGTATTATTGGTTTATACATGTTGAGATTTGATTGTGTAATCCGACGGATAGGATTTGGCACATATTGGATAGTTTCCGCACTTATGAGTTATGATGATGTTTTGAGGATTATCGGTATTTTTGGAATACAGTAGAGATGATTGTTGAATTCATTTCGTCATTTGAGAATACGAAATGTGGAATATGTCAAGGATTGATTTAGTATGGATTGCTATGAGTTGGTAAGGTTATAATGGTAAGATTACGTTGGTAGTATTCTTACTATATTATTATATTGGTATGTAATTATTCATGATGATGTGATCGTTATCATTAATGAGTATTGTGGCTGACCCCGTCGTCGGCTTTATTTTTAGGTACTCGGAGATCGATCTAGTAGCGGTCGTGAAGGGGTGAGCTTCTCGGGTGATACTGGTTGTGGCATGTTTTTGAGTATTGAGTATTTATTTCTGGTTGTTTTATTCTGATGCAAATGTGTATTTTGAACTGTATTTTTATCCACTGCGTGTGAATTTTAAAATGGCTTTCTGGTATTTTTACCAGCGTGTTTATTTTAAATGGCTTTTTGGCATTTTGCGAACTTGGGTTATTTCGTCAAACCCTTTTTCCTAACTATTTTATCAGTACGTTTAAGGGGTGGCTTAACGTACACTTTGAACTGTCGAGATTTGGCATTTCGCCTTGTATTTTCAAATGGTATTTTATGACGGCATTTGAGAACTATGTTTTTGAAAATATTTGAGTATTTAAATATTTACCGTCATTGCCCTTTTGGAATTTTTAAACGTTTTTGAAATGGTTTTTAGCCTGGTGGGTTCCGGCGCGGGACCCACGGCGCTGTAATATCCCGGATGGTTTTGGGGGTGTTACATATTCAAACCAGTTCAGACTACCACTCTCACCACAAGAGTTCTAGATCTACTTCATATGGATCTCTTTGGCCCCATCAAGCCAAGGACAAAGTTACCTGAGCTGCTAAGGAAGATTCAGAATGAGAAATCCCTCTCAATCATCAAGATCAGATCAGATAGAGGAAGAGAATTTCGCAACAAGGCAATCACTGAGTATAGTGATCAGAATGGAATCCAGCATGAAGTATCTGCCGCAAGAACACCTCAGCAAAATGGTGTTGCTGAAAGAAGGAACATAAAATTGAAGGAAGCTGCCAGGTCCATGGTTGCTGAAGCTGACCTGCCAAAGAGGTTCTGGGCTGAACCTGTCAACACAGCATGCCACACTCAGAACAGAAGTATGATAGTAGGGTGACATGGCAAATCTCCCTATGAGGTTTAGAATGGTAGAACACCAATTGTTGCATACTTTCATATATTTGGTTGTAAGTGTTTCATCCACAACAATGGTAAAACCCAACTGAATGCCTTTGATGCTAAAACTGATGATGGTCTGTTTATGGGATACTCACAAATAAGCAAGGCATACAGAGTTTTTAACAAAAGAACAATATTTGTGGAATTAACACCTCATGTTGTGTTTGACGAGTCTACTGCTGAGTACAGGAAACAGGTGGAATCAATTGAGAAAAATCTCAAATCCGCCACCTTAGAAGAAGTCATCATTCATGACACAGGAATGATGGACTCACATGCAGATCAGTCTGAAGACCCAACTGCAGATTAGATAGGATCCCAAAAGCTACCTGATCCATCCGCAGCTGATGAAAACCCATTTGTAGCTAATAAAGACCCATCTGCAGATCAGACAGGATCCCCACCTGCAGATGACAAGACCATAGCTGATCCAGTTGTAGATCAAGAAGGCCAAAAGCAAGATGATGCGAAGAGAGAATAAATTCACCAAAGCAACTCAACAGGGTGAACAAACCCTGAAGATGATATCCCCAAATGGCTCAGGTATCATCCCATTCAACAGATCATTGGAAACCTCACTGATGGAGTCAAGACCAGACAATCCACAGAACCAGCAAGAATGGCAATGTTCTCATGTTTCATGTCTCAAATGGAACCCAAGGCAATAGAGCAAGCACGGGAGGACTACTCATGGATAAATGCAATGCAAGAAGAGCTCAACCAGATGGAAAGAAACAATATCTGGGAACTAACAAACAGACCAGATCACAAGAAAGTCATAGGCACCAAATGGGTGTACAAAAACAAGTGTGATGAAGATAGAGTTGTTGTTAGGAATAAAGCCAGATTAGTTGCTAAAGGATATGCACAATGTGAGGGAATAGATTTTGATGAAACTTGTGCACCTGTTGCATGATTGGAAGCCATCAGATTATTCCTTGCATATGCAGCATACAAGGATTTTGAAGTCTACCAAATAGACGTGAAAAGTGTCTTTCTCAATGGAATTTTAGAATAAGGAGTCTATGTGGAGAAACCCCCTGGATTTGTCAAAGGATACAAAGTCTACAAGCTTCTAAAAGCTCTCTATGGACTCAAGCAGGCACCAAGAGCTTGGTATGAGACACTATCTGTGTTTCTGGAGAAGAATGGATTCAGCAAAGGAAGGGTGGACAAAACCTTAATCAGAGTGGAACATGAAGACCACATATTGCTAGTTCAAATATATGTGGATGATATCATCTTTGGATCAACCAACCCGGAGCTATACGAGAAGTTCTCAAATCTCATGCAAGGAGAGTTTGAGATGAGTATGATGGGAAAACTTAATTTCTTTCTTGGTTTGCAAGTCAAGCAAATGGACAAAGGAATCTTCATCAATC
This sequence comes from Orobanche coerulescens, assembly GCA_033398695.1. Lineage (NCBI taxonomy): Eukaryota > Viridiplantae > Streptophyta > Magnoliopsida > Lamiales > Orobanchaceae > Orobanche > Orobanche coerulescens. Next base: position 65,913,681 of record CM065811.1, on the reverse strand, counting down.
AAGCCAAGTATACAAGGAATTTAATCAAAAGATTTGGTATGGATTCAGCCAAACAGTAAGAGTACCAATGAGCACATCCCTACACCTTAATTCAGATGAAGGAGGCATTTCAGTGGATCCAACATAATACAGGGGACTTATTGGATCACTGTTATACCTCACTACAAGCGGATCTAACATTTCATATGCAGTGGGAGTATGTGCAAGATTTCAGTCAAAGCCGAAGCAGTCTAACCAGGAAGCAGCTAAGAGAATTATCAGATACCTTAAATCCACAATCAATGTTGGACTATGGTATCCCAAGGATGATAATTTTGAGTTCTCAGGTTACTCAGATGCAGACTTTGCAGGATGAAAGATTGATAGGAAAAGTACTAGTGGAACGTGCCAATTCCTAGGAACCAGACTGATATCATGGTTCAGCAAGAAGCAGGTATCTAACTAAATATCAATAACAGAGTCAGAATACCTAGCTGCAGGCAGCTGTTGTGCACAAATTCTATGGATCAGACAACAGCTAAGGGACTACAACATCACTGCAAATGAAGTTCCAAGTGTGACAACAATAGTGAAATTGCAATAACAAACAATCCAGTATTGCACTCAAGGACAAAGCACATTAATGTCAAACATCACTTCATCAGAGATCATGTTCTAAATAAGAGAGTTAGAGTGGACAGAGTCAGCACAGAGTACCAAATTGCTGACATATTCACAAAACCTTTACCAGAAGAAAGATTTCTGGAGCTAAGCAGGGAACTTGGTCTACTAGATTGGGAATCTAGTACAGGCGAGAAATCTACCTGATGCAGAGATCAGACGAGGAAAATCTACCTGATATGAAGAGCAGGCGAGGAAGCTACCTGATGCAGAAAAGGAAGAGCTACCTGATCAGAGTAGACAAGGAACCCATCTGATCAGACCAGATGAGAAGTCGAAGGACAGACGAAGAAATCTTGCTGACCACATGTAACATAACTTACCTGATGCAAAAAACATGGAAAGCGAGCTGATCAGATCAGATAAGAATCTACAACTGGATCAGAAGTCAAACGGTCTACCAGCTAAGTTTCTAATTCTTAGACCGACTCAATTATTATATTATTTTCTTTATACACGTACCTCCACGACTTCCAATCAAATTCAATCGTCATTCCTTAAACCATCAAAAATCGTACCGCCGTTTTATTATTTTATTGTTAAAAATTTAAAGCGTCTTTTCAACTAGGTATTTAAGGCGGCGGAAATCATTTCACAAACTTTACCGTCTTCAAGCTAAAGAACCCTAATTTTTCAGAAGCAGTAAAACTCTTTGAATATACACTACACTCAGCGAAAACTTTTTGTAGAAAAGGGATTCCTAATTTGAAGGCGTCAACCTCAAGCTCGTAAAGGACCAAATCATATTCGGCATCGTTGTCGACTTTGAAGGTTTGCTGGTGACAAATAAAACAGGGGAAATGGCGTACGTTATCAGGATGATGGAGAAAAACAACATCTAACGTTTTCTAGACAAATCTCAAAAGCAGCTTTTCAAGGAAGCTATGATCTGTTTCTACAAGGAGGCCCAAGTGACGGAGCACTGAATTTGGAGCTCGATTATTGAAGAGGAAGTCTATATCACTCCTCAGAACATCGCAGATGCCTTCCAGATGGAAAACCGTGGCATTGCCGTCGAGGCCCTCAAGCAAAGCTCGACTGAGACGTGGTTTGAAATCAAGCTGGCCAAGGAGTCTTTGAAGGTCAAACTCACAGCGAAAAATAATGACCTCAAGAAGGAGTGTAAGTATGTTCTTGACATCAACAACAAGATTGTCATAGGCATGGCCGGAAGTTACGATCAGTTATCTTCAGCCAAATACGTTGTGATGGGATCCCTCATTCAGCCGAAGAGGATTAACTGGCCTGATTACATTTACATGCAGTTTGTAACACCCCCAATCCACTCAGGGATATTACACGCCGTAGAACCTTTCCTCAAGGGTCTACCAGGCTAGTAACAACATCGAACATCTCAACAATGCCTTTAAGGCTAAAAATGACTCAGTAGACCGATTTGGTCTTTCAATAAATACGTACAACTCAATCCTAATACATACCCACGCAGGGGTCAAATACAAAATACTCCCGTACAACGGGAAAATACTATAGCGGAAATATGGTATAACTGAACCAATACAACAATGAACGGGTCTTCATGTGATTAGTATCGATCATCTTTCATCATCCTTCATGCCGACCCTGTGCTATGCTCCCCAAAACATGAATGCAATACAGACATTCACCCCCCGATTCCTCGAGGGTTAGCAAAATTCCACTATTTTGTTAGTGCAAGTACAAAGTGCAAAATACGAGTCATACAATTCAAGTTCCAAGAATAACAATAATCAGGAATCCTCAAAGATTCAAACACAACGAAAAATACTTCCTGAAGCAAGAGTTTGGGTAAAACATTCCAAAACCGAAAGTTCACAATTCAAGAGATACAATTTACAAAATGGTTTAATAAGCCATCAGGAGTTTTAATAGAAAACAATTTTTGATTATCGAATCCTTCTCTTTCCAAAAATCAACGGGGGTCACAGCACAAAGGTTTTGTTTTCACAAATAAAACCAACAACAATTCACGGGGTAAAAACCCACATCACGTGTCCTCGACGGACATAAAATCAACATAACATGATCACCTATGATACGTAAATCTAGGTCAACGAATACAACACCAACTCGCGAATCCAGGGCTATACCATTGGATTCCCTCGAGGCCTCACCGGACCCTCCCGAGGTGAGCAAAATACATTCACAAACATATACACACCAACTCGTGAATCCAGGACTATACCATTGGATTCCCTCGTGGCTTCACCGGACCCTCCCAAGGTGAGCAAAACACATTCACAATCATACACATAACACAGTGAACACATGCCACGTCATCTCACGGTTGGATCAATCACTTGTTGTCTCCTGAGCATATGATCGCATGCCATATGTCACCGCAGGTCTTATCATCTCACAGTTGGATCAATCACTTGTTGCATCCTGACCACATGATCACAAGCCATGTGTCACCATAGATTGTTTTAGGCTCTCACGGTTGGATCAATCACTTGTTGCATCCTGACCACATGATCACATGCCATGTGTCACCGTAGACCTTCGACCATATCTACACATTCACACAAATAATATATCACACCAAGGATATCCAAACAATTCACCCAAAGGCAACAAACACAATGCACCACACCATTATCAAATCACAACGTACCAAAATGAGATAATATGTGCATATATGTTATCAAAGCACAACAACAACACCAAGCATATTCATAGGGTTCACTTAACAATTCATGAGACACAACATTCACAAAATGCACGCGTTTTGAAAGTGAGCCTTTAACGAGGCTAAACCAAATCTTTTGAAAGTTCATCTCAAATAATCAAAAAAACATACCAAGACAATCACCAATCATCATACCCACAAAACGAGAGATGTATGGACAAGGTACTTGCCTCGAATAACCACAAATGCGGAGAATCGACCGAAGTGAGGAGACCCAAACCGTCTACGAACCCGCCGACTCCGTCGAACGACAACCCGCGATAATAAACTATGGACGACAACAGTACAATGAAAATGAATTCCAAAATACGACCCAAAGCCGCCGAATTAAAGGAACAAACGACGAAAGTTCAAGGGTTTCCCCCAAAATTGCCAAAAACACGAATCGACCTGACAAAAACATGAAAACGGAATTTCAACCCGTGGGTTATATCAATACGAATACCAAACCAAACCAAACATACCCAGTATATCCCGCTCAGAGCAGGGTCTGGGGAGGGTAAGATGTACGCAGACCATTCCCCTACTTATTACAGCAGGGAGGCTGTTTCCGTGAAGACCCTCAGCTTAGTGCACAACAGCATATTGAGTGAAAAATACAAAGGGAAGCATATGATACGAAAAAACTCAATACCATACCTGAGCCCATGGCTTAATCCACATGGGACTTACCTAAGAGGAATTTGGCTACTTCACTCCTGATGAATGCTCCTCAAACAGAGGAGAGGTTGACTCCGCGCACAGCTCCCTGTAAAAAATACACCACACGCAAAAGGCAATAGGATAAAATATACAATAAATGTAAAAATGCAATGCTCTAGGTCAAAGCTAACCGAGACAACCCACCCTGAGGCTCTCAACTACAGCACCACTCCCAACTAAAGAATCCACAACTCTGATCTGGTGCCTCCAAGCGCACCTATCAACAGTCATGGTCTCGGAAAGGTTTAAGGCCTTCAAATCCAATCTCAGCTATTCCTCCCACGTCCTCCTCGGTCTGCCTCTCCTCCTCTCCCCGAGAACTACTAAACTCTCGACCCTCCTCACCGGAGCAGATACCTGGCTCCTGCGGACGTGGCCAAACCATCTCAATCTCCCTTCCCTAACTTTTGCTGAAATGGGCGCCACTTCTAGCGCGTTCCTGAAGACCCCGTTCGAGATTCTATCTAACATTGTGCGACCACACGACCAGCGTAACATTCTCATTTCAGCCGCTTCCAACTTGCTCTATGATCAATACGAATAGATAACAACAATAGAACCAACAATCTCGGATTGAAATCATGAAATCGAGACAAACCCAAAATATCTCAAATAGGATTCTAAAACCTTACCTTGATTCGGAGAAGAAGGAAGGCTAGATGATGATGAACGCGAAGAAGACCCACCGAGATGATTACTACCATAAAAAGGCCGATGAAAGCTCATCGAAATCCACCCCAAATCGCCAAAAATGCGGCAAGGGAGAAGGGAGGAAGGAAATGACCCGAAATCAGTCAAACCTCAAATATATATACCTGCGTGAAGCTAACGTATGTAAGCCATAAGCCTTAACGTACGTTAGTGATGTTACGTACGTAAGGAACATGGCATTACGTACGTAAGAGTCATCCAGACTCAACTGTCCGAAAACGTGAACACGGTAACGTACGTAACGAATGTTGTGTTACGTACGTAAGAGATGCATCAATAGCGTATGCTATCGATGAAGAATAGCGTGCGCTAATCATTTGGCAGTACAGAACAGCTTCCAGATGTCATATCCGAAAAGGATCGCGGAACGCGACGAACACGAATCACTACGGTCGAACAAGACAAGTAGTACAATAATAAAAATAGGAGCTCAAGTTTAAAACAAACAAATGATCCCGACACACCGGAGGTAGGTAAAAGCGAGTACGAAAACAAGTACCCAAAACTTTGGGAAATTACAAAACGATCCCAAATATCCAAAAATCACGATACGACAACGAATAACCAAACCGAATCTCACAACGCGTAAAACAACGTTAAATGAACTTGCGAGAAACCTAAAATAACATTTTCGAACGAGATTCGCAAGAATCGAACTCAAACGCGGAAAAGTCGCCGAAGAACATGGAACTCAACAAAACGACACCGAAACGAACTATGATGTCAAAAAGTGCAGAATTAAATATTCTCATAATGATGAAGCTTTCACAAGCGAGCCGTTAAAATGGACTCCTGCCAAAAAAAAGAAATTTACCGGAAATCGAAATTGCGGATATTACATACTACCCTCCTTAAAAGAAGTTTCGTCCCGAAACTTAAAACAAGTAGGGAGAAGCAATATCCCGCCAGGAAAACTCAACGAGATACACAAGAACCGAAAACTCATGCCCAATGGCAAAACATTACAAGCAACGCAAAGAAACATATGGCGTGAAAACACGCTCCACGACGACCATTACAGCGCAACAGGCAGAGACATAATAAAACCAACAAGTGACTAGCGTCCTCAAACAGATAGTACAATCGAGTCAATTATCCGAACAATCACAAAGAAAGAGGTACCAATATAAGAAAACATGCACAGTCAAGAAAATAGAAAATAAACACAAAATGATCCACAAGGATAACCATAAACAGTTCGGATTACGCCGAAATCCTCAAAAACCACACTAGGCATCTCCGTGTCCTTTCAAAGCAGAGACGCAACCTCTATCCCCAAATCTCTCAGCTACCATCTCGCAATGCACGGCTCGGTGACCGACCTGGACACACTCAAAGCAGCTGACTAACGGTGAACGACAATTCTTCGCAGTACGAGACCAGACAGCAACAATCGGACAACCACTTGAACAACAATGATCGAACAACAACTATCGGACAACAACGATCAAACATCGATCGGACAACAACGATCGGACACCAACGATCGAACAACAATGATCGAGCAACAATGATCGAACAACAATGATCGAATAACAACGGTCGAACAACGACTTCGAAGTTCACATTTCAACTAAAGATATAAACAAAACTTGTAGAAACTAAAGGACGTTAATTTCGGACAAGGTTCACAAGAATTGAGCCGAACTCGGAAAAGTCACGACGATAATCAGATTGATCCGAAACAAGGTCACAACCCATTCGAATGATGGCAACTGAGATACCAAACAAGTTCAAAAAGTATCAACGAACACGAGCGAGTCGATAGAATTGGGAAAGAGAAAATGCAGAAGTCCAAAAACAATACGGGTATTACATTCAACCTCTTATAAAAGAAATGTCGTCCCCGCAACTCACAACAACGAAAACAAGGCAACAACACAAAAAGCAACTGACATAAACATCTCCCATGGGCCTCTTAGAGCCGATCCTGATATCTGTGCTTAAGTGCGAACTTCGGAAGTCTCGGTAACCAATTCGCAAAACTGCATTCTGTGTCCCTCGAGTCCGCACTTGAAATGCATTACTGGCGAGGAAGGACAATTTGTACGTGCATGCCCCAGGCACATCACGGTTGAAACATAACGGCTCGGCATACCAAATATACAAATGCTAGATACAATGGAACATAACATCGCAAAACAACATATCGGTGATGCCAACTCAGCATAACATATCAACACATACAAAAATCACAACAACGACGGCATCGTTCGACGATTACAACGACTTGAACGATAACTAGCATACAATTACTAAACATCACGAAACAACCACGTATGTACACAATCATACAAACTCAAGTTCTGATAGCTCGCACGGGTGCGATAACACGCAAATCACCACAAAGAGACAACATTCAATACCAACATCTCACCTCTCACAGAGGGCTAACACAACAAATGCGTGGCAAACGACTCACCGTTCATGAAACTAATTCAATCATACTCGGGAGCTAACATTCTAACGACAATGCGAACATCATACATACATTCCCAGACCGCAAATAGGAATGATAGGTTTTAAAAATGAAAACCACCTTTTTGAAAACAATTTGGAAGCACCGGTTGATCTTGAGTATCACCTTTCAAAAAGTTGCACAAACATCGTTGTCGAGACTTTGAAAACCATCTTGCATTTGATAAAAATGAGGACACTTTTCTTTTAAGTGAAAAAAAACTTTCAGAAATATTCGACCTTCGGGTCTAAGCAAATGCGTTTCTAACATACTGAAATATCTAAAAATATTTTGGTCCTCAAAGTAGAATAATTTTGAAACATATAGTTGCGCTAGTAGGCGCCTCGAAAATATAATCCATTTAAAAGTACGTCTCAAAATTTATTTTCTAAGATACTCAAGGTTTTCAAAAATCCAATAGGCGAGAATGCCCAAAACTCACATGTATTGACATTCACTTACACACATCATAATACACGCATCAACTCATTCAAAACCAAGACAATACATGTATTTTACCGGAAAACAAACAGTCAAATATCATAGTCAAAAGGACATAAATATCGACAAAACTCTTCATATAAACGAAATATGAGAGTCACATAAACGCATCATGAAACCAAGAATCTGCATAAAGATTCCATCACTTAACACATAATCATACAAGTAACTCATGTCACACGAGGCACAACACAAAGAAGGGATACTTACATCCACAGGTCGCACGAAGATGATGATCGCCCCACGATACTAATCACAACGAACCAACTCAGACGACACGTCGCGACACGACTCAGTCAGACAAAATCCGAGGACACAAAAACTCAACAGGCACAACTTGATCCCACAGCCTAGGTTTCCACAACCTAAGCTCCGATACCATTTACATAACACCCCCAGTCCGCTCAGGGATATTACACGCCGTAGAACCTTTCCTAAAGGGTCTACCAGGCTGGCAACAACATCGAACATCTCAACAATGCCTTTAAGGCTAAAAATGACTCAGTAGACCGATTTGGTCTTTCAATAAATACGTACAACTCAATCCTAATACATACTCATGCAGGGGTCAAATACAAAATACTACCGTACAACGGGAAAATACTTCAGCGGAAATAAGGTATAACTGAACCAATACAACAATGAACAGGTCTTCATGTGATTAGTATCTATCATCTTTCATCATCCTTCATGCCGACCCTGTGCTATGCTCCCCAAAACCTGAATGCAATACAGACATCCACCCCCGATTCCTCGGGGGCTAGCAAAATTCCACTATTTTGCTAGTGCAAGTACAAAGTGCAAAATACGAGTCATACAATTCAAGTTCCAAGAATAACAATAATCAGGAATCCTCAAAGATTCAAACACAACGAAAAATACTTCCTGAAGCAAGAGTTTGGGTAAAATATTCCAAAACCGAAAGTTCACAATCAAGAGATACAATTTACAAAATGGTTTAATAAGCCATCGGGAGTTTTAATAGAAAACCATTTAGGATTATCGAATCCTTCTCTTTCCAAAAATCAACGGGGGTCACAGCCCAAAGGTTTTGTTTTTACAAATAAAATCAACAACAATTCACGGGGTAAAAACCCACGTCACGTGTCCGCGATGGACATAAAATCAACATAACATAATCACCCATGATACACAAATCTAGGCCAACGAATACAACACCAACTCGTGAATTCAGGTCTATACCATTGGATTCCCTCGAGGCCTCATCGGACCCTCCCGAGGTGAGCAAAATACATTCACAAACATATACACACCAACTCGTGAATCCAGGGTTATACCATTGGATTCCCTCGAGGCCTCACCGAACCCTCCCGAGGTGAGCAAAACACATTCACAATCATACACATAACACCGTGAACACATGCCACGTCATCTCACGGTTGGATCAATCACTTGTTGTCTCCTGACCATATGATCGCATGCCATATGTCACCGCAGGTCTTATCATCTCACGGTTGGATCAATCACTTGTTGCATCCTGACCACATGATCACAAGCCATGTGTCACCGTAGATTGTCTTAGGCTCTCACGGTTGGATCAATCACTTGTTGCATCCTGACCACATGATCACATGCCATGTGTCACCGTAGACCTTCGACCATATCTACACATTCACACAAATAATATATCACACCAAAGATATCCAGACAATTCACCCAAAGGCAAAAAACACAAAGCACCACACCATTGTCAAATCACAACGTACCAAAATGAGATAATATATGCATATATATTATCAAAGCACAACAACAACACCAAGCATATTCATAGGGTTCACTTAACCATTCACGAGATGCAACATTCACAAAACGAACGCGTTTTGAAAGTGAGCCTTTAACGAGGCTAAACAAAATCTTTTGAAAGTTCATCTGAAACAATCAAACAAACATACCAAGACAATCACCAATCATCATATCCACAAAACGAGAGATATATGGACAAGGTACTTGCCTCGAATAACCACCAATGCGGAGAATCGAACGAAGTGAGGAGACCAGAACCGTCTACGAACCCGCCGACTCCGCAGAACGACAACCCGTGATAATAAACTATGAACGATAACAATAGAATGAAAATGAATTTCAAAGTACTACCCAAAGCCACCGAATTAAAGGAACAAATGATGAAAGTTCATGGGTTTCCCCCAAAATGGCCAAGAACACGAATTGACCCGACAAAAACATGAAAACTAAATTTCAACCTGTGGTTATGATCAATACGAATAGATAACGACAATAGAACCAACAATCTCGGATTGAAATCACGAAATGGAGACAAATCCAAAATATCTCAAATAGGATTCTAAAACCTTACCTCGATTCGGAGAAGAAGGAAGACTAAATGATGATGAACACGAAGAAGACCCACCGAGATGATTACTACCATAAAAAGGCCGATGAAAGCTAGTACAATTCCACCCCAAATCGCCAAAAATGCTGCAAGGGAGAAGGGAGGAAGGAAATGACCTGAAATCGGTCAACCCTCAAATATATATATACCTCCGCGAAGCTAACGTACGTAATTCATAAGCCTTAACATACATTGTGATGTTACGTACGCAAGGAACATGGTATTACATACGTAAGAGTCATCCAGACTCAGCTGTCCATAAACCTGAACACGGTAACGTACGTAACGAATGTTGTGTTATGTACGTAAGCGATGCATCGATAGCGTACGCTACCGATGAAGAATAGCATGCGTTAATCATCTGGCAGTACAGAACAGCTGCCAGATGTCATATCCGAAAAGGATCGCGGAACGCGACGAAGACGAATCACTACGGTCGAACAAGAGATGTAGTACAATAATAAAAACACGAGATCAAGTTTAAATCAAACACATGATCCCAACACCCCGGAGGTAGGTAAAAGCGAGTACGAAAACAAGTACCCAAAACTTTGGGAAATTACAAAACGGTCCCAAATGTCCAAAAATCACGATACGACAACGAATAACCAAACCGAATCTCACAACGCGTGTAACAACGTTAAATGAACTTGTGAGAAATATAAAATAACAGTTTCGAATGAGATTCGCAAGAATCGAACTCAAATGCGGAAAAGTCGCCTAAGAACACGGAACTCAACAAAACGACACGAAACGAACTCAGATGTCAAAAAGTGCAGAATTAAATATTCTCAGAATGATGAAACGTTCACAAGCGAGCCGTTAAAATGGACTCCTGCCAAAAAAAATTACTGGAAATCGAAATTGCGGATATTACACAGTTAGTTCGTGAAGTGAACAAAGTCAGCTGGGATGAAGATGAAAAAAGATTCAGACAAAAGCTAGCGTACGGGACTCAGATCAGTTGGATTCTGGAGTTTCTTGGAAAGGCTAAGGGAAAGGCAGACCCCTTTCACCTTAGTAAGAGGCTTGGTCATCTGGACCATGAGTCAATGAAGAACATTGGAGACAAGAGAAAAAACTGCTAAAATGATCAAGGAGATGACCTTTGAACCGTCTGAGATGAAGAGAAAGTCGCCTGAAATAAAGAAAGCCGTCCATGTCACATCATCTCCAGATAGATCCCCCAAGAGGCAGAGAGGCCTGGTGGATTACTCATCTGATGGAGAAGAAGAAGAGGTGCATCATGTCAGATCACCTGCACGAATCGAAGATCCATCAGCTCAAATGCATATAGTCATATCCCTTGAACCTGTCCCGGCTGAAGATCAGCCAGATCAGCCTAAGCTGGTGACTGACAGTATTCCCCTCTTCACTATTCCAAGCATTACAGAGGAAGAAGAAGTAGAGGAGACCATTGAAATTCCTGCTGCAAATTACTCGTTCAACTTGAGGGCCAACAACCCTTTGGGACTCTCCTCAGCATAGCTTAAGTTGGTAAGAAAGGAAGTGTCGAACTAGTCATTTATTAATATGTATGAAGAATGGAAAGAATTCCGAATGTACACCTTCTCCCCACTTAAAGCTCTTATTGATAGAACCTCCTGGGAACATCCAATAGCTGTAGAACAACTTGTTATGTTATTCTATCAGCAAACTAACGTGCAGATCTTGCTTGAGGAGGATTGGTTCATGCTCCACTTGAAACAGAACATGGACCAATTCATCCCCCAAGTAATGAAGGAGGTTCTGGAGAAGAGAATTTTTGAAGAGGAGGCTGAAGTGAGGAAGAAATTGAGAATGTTAGAGTTGAATATGTGGTAGAAGAGGGAGAGGAAGAGGATGTAGTTGAAAAAGAAGGTGTTGAAAATATTGAAGAAAAGGAAAAAGAAAAAGAAGAAGTTGAAAAAGCAGAAGTTGCAAGAGGAGATGAAAAAGAAGAAGAAGAAGAAGAAAAATAAGAAGAAAGAGGAGAGAAGAAAGGATATCAGAAGAGAGATGATGGAGCTGATGGTGCACCTGACCAAGCATCTGGCTCTCATCAGCCTGAAGATGACAAATCAGGCACCCCTGAAAAAAAAACCCTCTGATCAGAAGGCAGCTGATCGAAGCCTACCTTGAGAAAAGTCCACTGCAAGAAGGTTAGATGCCCAAGAAGACTCAGGTGAGAGTGCCCCTCAGACGGAACCTGCAGTTCAAATCTCACCTGAGCTGACCGATCTGATCAGACAAATTGTCGAGGAGATAGTTGCTAAATTGTTAGCAACTGAAGTGAAGCCCGATCTCCAGTCCCTCAATGCGAAGATGGACGCTCTGCTCAACAATAAGGACCCTTGTCCAACACCTACGAATTCCAGAATACCTCTTGGAATGTCTAATTTTATGACACGAGTGGAGGAGCAGCTAGCAGCTATTGTTGATGCTGGCAAAAATGGGGAAGATGAGGGAAAAGAGCAAGTCAGAGCACCTGAGATCAGGCAGGGAAAAGACACGGAAGATAAGGGAGTAGGAAAAGGTAAGAGCAGAGAAGTTATACCAGAACAAACCCTACCTCTCATCCAAGCTGGTACCTTTCACCTCAAGAGGAAGGACTTAGCTGCACCATCTGAAGTTCAACCTGCAGCCAAGAGGAGGAGGACCAGGTAGGAATCCGAGGAAAGATTTCAATGGGAGGGAAAAGAGCTTTGGTTCGTTGAGGAATTCTTTCCTGCTGAGATGGCACCAATATGGGGAGGAGCAAAGAAGCAGTTTATAGAAAAAAAACTATCTCTGGGAGTTGCTCTAGGATAAAGATTGCTCCTCACAGCAGTCGTTCATAAATTTTACGTCCTCAACCTGGCCAAAACTCTAGGCAGTCCTTAAGAAAAATGCCAAGAATTTTGATGCCTACCATATGATTCCCAGTTTCACACCTGAAAAAGCCCCCACTTTGATGAATAATGATCTGGATGAGCTGGCTCTTCAGAAGGAGATTAAGAAACTGTGTGTAGAGAATAATTTCACATCTCCCGAGTAACAAGAGTTTGCATCCTTGGTTGTCAAGAGGAAATATGGGTTAGCCCCAGTTTCTAAGAGGCTAATTGGTGCAAAACCCCTAAGGTCTCTCCCTCCATCTAAGTTGAAGATCTCAAGATGAAGAAAAAGAGGGAGATGAGAATGTATCTACTTATAATTTTTTACTTGTAATTTTTTGTAAATTGGTAAAACTTGTAATTTTCTTGTATTTTGTTTCATTCATCTGTACTATAATATTTCAATAAAATTTTACAACAGTCATTTGAATGACAACCACTAGTTGTCTCAAAAGACGACTGAGTTGATTTGTGTCGTGCACTTTATTTGTGCAGACTTGCTTAGATTTGAATGTCTAGTATTGCCATCATCAAAATAGGGGGAATTTGTTAGGAATACTTATTAGATTTTGATTATGTCATCCCTGTATTGATTAATTATTCAAATGTATGTTTAAGTACTTTTCAAAATGTAAATAAGAACCAAATGAGTATCTTCTATAGGCCTTATAAGTTTAGGCTGAGTATTGTTGATCAGTTGTAAATCGACTAAGTATAGAACTTCAGATCAGAGAAGTTTATCTCAGAGAAGTTCAGATCAGAGAACTTCAGATCAGCGCAGAGAACTTCATCTCAGAGAAGTCCAGAGCAAAGTACTTCAGAGTAGAGAACTTTATCCCAGAGAATTTCAGATCAGAGCAGAGAAGTCCAGGGCATAGAACCTCGGATCAGAGAACTCAGAGAAGTTCAAGTCAGAGAATTTCAGGGGACTTCACATCAAAGAACTTTATATCAGAGAAGGTTGACTGCACATCAGGCATCTTTGACCAAGAAGGATCCGATAGGTTCTCAGTCAAGTTATCAGCCAAGATACTCAGTCCACATCAGCAAGCATTGAAAAGTCAACAATCACAGAAAGTCACATGCGGACGTAGGAGACAAACTGGAAAGATTCCCGGAAAGCAAGGAATTAAATATTCATCAAGATCGGCGTTCTGAGGACTTTATACTTATTCTAATCAAGAATAACAGCGCTAAACGAAGAAAGTCTTTCAATGGTCGAAATTGAAATGGAATCAAATCCTTGCAATGGATTGATAAGATAAGCAAACAAGTCCACTCTCCAACGGGCGGAATTTTTACAGTAGTGCAATGGCTATGAAGGAAGCTCAAAGGATCGTCTATAAATATCTGAAGATATGAATTGAGCTAAGTACGGTGCGAACAAAACTTACAAGCGATCAAAACATTCAAGGTAATTAAAATCAATCTATAGCATCGTGAAAGAGCAAGCTTAAAAGATCATATTTGAAGAAGCTCTTTGTTGGAGAAGACAACACTCTTGTCTCAAAACTTGAGTACGGGGTACTTCTGTAAACGAGATTTTTAGAAGGTTTGCGACTCATAAGATATGTAAGGATTCTTGATTGGAAGGTGATAGACAGCTCGAGAGTTGTTGAGATATCCACGGGTTTTCGATCAAGAGGTGCAAGGCAGTCAAAGAGAGTTGCAACGGCCATGGGATTCCACTAGCTGGAAGCTGTTGTGACTGTGTGAATCATTGTAATATTTATCACTAGCTGAAAGTTATAGTGAATTCATCTCCAACTGGTTTGGAGAAAAGTGGAGTAGTAGAGGATTACCATACCTCTGAAACCACTATAAGTGCTTGCGTCATTTACTGCTTTGAACATCATACTTAACTGTTGCATACATATTTACTGTTCCATTATATAGTTATCTGCAGTGAACATTAAGTTACCTGTTATCGTCATCATCTGTCTTCCGCATAACTTGTCTGCAGACGACTTTAAGTCATCTGTACTTATCACAGCTGAGAAACTCACCTGACTTTCAGGAAAAGAGTTTCAATAAGTCTATTCACCCCCCCCAGACTTATTCCCGACGACTTGTCACCTACACAAACATCGTGAAAAAGACAGCAAAAAAATAAGAATAGAAATCTACTACAAAAGCCCACTGCAAAATAACTATAAAAACACACAAAAAATAGACCAAGTACCTAAAAATTGTGGCAGAGACGGTGGCGGTCGGAAGTGGCGCTACGGCGGCGGCGGTGGCTGGAAGTGTAGCGGAAGCGGTCGGTGGTGGAGTAGTTCCGGAAGAGTCGCACAGGTTAGGTGCCGCGACTGGAAGTCTGGACTGTTACGTTTTTTTTCATAAAAATGAAACCCTAGTTCCTTTTGTTTTAGAAAATGATGTTGGACTAAGTGATAAACACACTGGGCAACTTTTCATAAAAGCCAAGGCATTCATAAATAAAAACGCTGAAAAAAAGGACTAAAATGCTAGAAAGAAAGGGAGAGAGGTGCGCCTTTTTCAGCGCTTGTATGGAAGACATAAGGCGCGCCTAGTCCGCCTGTTGGGATTCGGTCCAGCATCCTGCCTGCATGGGCTTAAAAATGCGCGAGGCGCAGCTTGCGATTTGATCTGCACTAAAAAGTGGTTAAACGAATCGATTTGATACCAACATGATGCATCTTCTTTTCTGGTAGCCATCTCGTAGAAACTCCAAAGTTAAGCGTGCTTGGCCTGGAGTAGTTATGGAATGAGTGACCCCCTGGGAAGTTTCTCAAGGTGCGCATGAGTGAGGACAAAGTGCAAGAAATTAGACGTGTTGGTACAGTGAGGATAGTCTTCATCATTATAGGGACCAAAAATTGGTATCGGAACAGGTCACGAGTGTGGATTCCCTTGGAGTATCCTATATTGGAGGTTGCTAGAGCGTTGGAACTGAGAGGCGGGCATGCAGCAGAAGTTGCCACTTGGCCGGAACTGAGATGCTGGCGCAGTGGAGGTTGTAAGGTGCTAGAGAGATGTGTGATCAAATCTAGTATGCTGGAACTGAGATACTGAACACAGAAGTAAAAGGAGCTCGAACATATGCTAATGTCAAGTGTTGGAGGACTATGTGAATGAATCCAGCCGCTAGAGGCTATGTGATCAAATCTAGTTCGTGGAGGTTTCCAGACTCGGGCTGAGATGCTGGCAGGCACTGGGAGGGAGATTGTTGGGATTCGATCCAGCATCAACGCGAGGCGTGGCTTGCGATTCGACCTGTGAGATCTGCACTAGAAAGTGGTTAAATAAATTGGCTTGGACGACTCATACCAACAAGATGCATCTTCTTTTCTAGTAGCTATCTCGTAGAAACTCCAAAGTTAAGCATGCTTGGCCTGGAGTAGTTATGGGATGAGTTACCCCCTAGAAAGTTTCTTAGGGTACGTGTGTGAGGACAAAGCACACTACAAAAGACTCATATTGGTATAGTGGGGATGATTTTCATCATTATGGGGACCAACACCGCCCACGCGCGCGCCCGGTGAAGGTCGCCCGCCTTCGAGCATAAAAGGCGTCATCAAATTTACATGCGCTCCTCGCAGCTCAGGCGCGCATTTCACAACTATGCTCAGAAGTATAGAAGGTGTTTGTAGTGTTGATGAGTTTACCAAGATCAATTCACTTGATGATCGTTTTTGTTGGTTAAAATTATAATAATTATGTATTCACAAAATAAATATAATTCCTTGAAGTATAAAAAGAAAATGACCGGTCAAAAAATGGCAGGTCAAAAAAAGGAGGCCAACGGCGTGGTGTATAAATAAAGTAAAATAAAATAATGGCAATTCTCCAGAGGTCCGCCGGCGGTGGCCCGCCGGAAAGTAGCCTGACGTAAAAAAAATGGCCGGTCGTCGGAGGTCCATCGACCGCCGGCGATGGCCTGGCGTAAGAAAAAAAAATGCCGGTCGATGGAGGTCCGCCGGAAAGCAGGGAGGTGGCCTGGCGTTAAAAAAAACTGGTCGACTGTCGGAGGTCTGCCGGGCACCGCGGTGGCCTGCCGGAAAGGAGGCGGACAGTTTGGGGTAGAAAAAAGAAATGGCCGATCGCCGGAGTTTCGCGGGCTGGCGGTCTGACATTAAAAAAATGGCCGGCTATCCGAGGTCTCATGCGACTGGCGGCCCTGCCGCAAAAACTGATCGGTCGGAGGTTCGTTGGTGATCTCCGTAAACAAATGATTTTTTTTTTAAAAAATTAGTTGTCCCTTTAATTTAATTTAATTTAATATTGTAAAAGTATGTTTTTAAGATTTATTTTTGTTGAATATTTGTTGATATTATTATTAAATGTTATTAAATTCAAAAAAAAAAAGTAGAGGGGTACAATAATCATTTCCGGTGCGGACTACCACCAAAAAACCACCGTCCTTTATCTAACATCTATAATTACTTGAGATGACATAGAAATCCCAAGTATAGAAGGTGTTGGCATCCTTTCTTGTTTGAAATACAAGGAAACTGTGTTAATCACTCAATATATATGTCTCAAATTGTACGTTTCCTTTTTGTATTGTATTATATAAAAGTATGTTTGTTGGTATTTAATTTGAGGTGGTTGTATGATTATTTCACAGCTTGACTTCCCATGTGATGTACAGCCTTCGTGTATTCTTGAGTTTGATGGACCCTCAAAGGTAATATGGAGAAGCTGGTCTATCCACCTTAGAATAAATAAATAATCATGCACGCGATATTAATTACAATAAGGCGGATGATATTTTATTTTCCTTTCATTTAGCATATATATCTGCTTGAGCTTTTACCAAATCCGGCTCCAATTCAGCGTGAAACCTTGGAAGATGCTTTGAATGGCAGAAGTTTTTTAGTATATAAACAAGCCTTTGCATTTGCAATATGGATTTATTTTCTGCAGTTTTTACTACCCAAATCATTCAACAATGAATTGTAACCAAGTGCATATGCTGTCATACTTAAAATTTGCTTGAAACTTGAACTCCCATTCCCATGTATTATTATTTCTGTAGATGTTCAGTTAAAAATAGTATCGGGAGCAACCTGTTGATTAAAAATGAGCTACCTTATATATTTTCCGTCCAATAGTAATGTTGTTCGATTTTTAGGGGTAATGTTTAATGATGAGGTAGATATGGCGGGATTTAGTTGCACTAGAACTTCAAATGATAGTTTTGGATTAGCTTGCTCATACACTTAAGATACATGTTGAATTCCTTTCAATGAGTAGTAATTTTATTTACCCAAATCCCCTCACAAATTGACCGTTTGTAAGCTTAAATTTTGCTTGTGTTCTTTTCGCACAAGTGATTTCTGATTTCACTGAGTTTAATTATAGTTGATGACACATCTTGTGCAGGAGAGCACTATAATCTGGTAAAGAATGGCCATATCCAATGTTGACGTCTGATTTGGTCAACGTCACGTGTGCTGATCTGGACGAATGGATCGAAGCCATGTAGAAAACAATAAATAAGGTGAAAAGGATTGGATCACTAAATTTTATTAATGGCCTTGATAATGAAGTAGATCCGAGGTGATTATGTTTTAGCCGGTACGTCTACTTTTCTCATTTGTTACAAATTCTCTCTTTTTTCTCTCTTTTTATCATAAATGCGAAAAATCCAAAAGTCCTCTTTCACTGTACATTCCTTCTATATATAGACAATCTGGGCCAGTCGGGAGATGACAGCTGGCGAATGTTTGGAGAATATGCCCAAAACACTTGTCAGTCTGCAAATATGCCTTGGACATGTGGCGGCCTCTAAGGATTGCCTTGGGAAGGGGCATGACTGCATGCATTAATTGGCATGCGGTCCTGTCTCGCATGCTTCCGGCGACGCTTATCCGCTGGGGTCGGTCCTCGGGTCTCCCGCCATTCAGGTCGTCCTTGTTGTAATCTTGGATCAGAGCATTTTTATCTTCTATCTGCTCGGCCCTCCCGGATCGGATACCGGGTCGGCTTTGACGTCTCTGCCCGGTCCGGTTTTTAACGAGCCCGGGAGAAAATTGGGTTTAAGCCCGGTCCGGCTTCAGGCTCTGCTCGGCCGGTTCAGCTGCCTGGAGTGCTTACGTGGATTCCAAGATGGATGGGCTACCAACAAGGGCCCCCGAGTCCAGGGCCGTGCCGGGTTGGCCGGGGCTGGGGTCGTTTCATGTTGAGGCTGATCCGGATTGTGGGAGGATAAGATCTCTCGAAGGGACGCCTCTTCGAGAGTCGCATCGATTCGATTTCAGGGTCATTAAGTGTCATTATGAGGGGGATGCGTGGCATAATCTGATTTAATGGCGCATTCACGCGCCTTCGAATTTCGCGACGGTTCAGTATGAATCGCCGCTCCACGCGCCTGGCATTTAATGCCCTATTTCTCTTATAAATATAGAATGTCTTCTTCTTCATTGTTCCCTTCGCCATTTTTGTGTCTTGTTGCAGAGGAGAGAGAGAATTTTCTGGCGATCTTTTCCCGATTTTATTGAGACTATCCCGGTAAGCTCTTTTTCCCCCTTTTTTCATTTAAGATGTCGGAGCTGAGGGGCGAGACATAAGCGGAGTTGATCGTGTCGTCGGACCGCACGGGTGTGGCGGATCTGTCGGTAGGCGGAGTTCCTGTCGATTGGAGTGTCGAGGAAGAAGAAGGCGAAGTCGCGAAGTCGCCGGGATCTGGAGAGGTGGAGATGGCGGTGCCGTTGACGGCCGTCGGAGGGACTCAGGCGGAAGAAAGAGTCGAGTCGGTGGTGGCTTGGACTCGCCCTCGGTCGTCCCCTTTCATGGAGGCGGAGTGGGATTCGGCCTCGATTCGCAGTACCATTACAGAAGAGCAATTAGCGGCTTGGCGGCTGCGATTTAAGATCCCGACGAGGGTGCGGATGTTCATTCCGAATCCCGAGGAGAGGCCTCACACTCCGCCCGTCGGTTGTACGGCGGTGTACTACCGCTCTCTGCTGGCCGGGCTGAGCTTTCCGCTCCCGTTAGACTTCTCCCGGTGGCTAAGGCAGTGGGGCCTTCCTGTCCCAGGCTCGGGTGGTGGGTCTTTTCATTCTTTTCAACCAGCATGGCTGGCCCGAGCCCAGCTTTGAGGAGTTCAACAGCCTCTTTCTATGGAGGTCGGTCGGCAGATCCGGCTCCGGCTGGTTTTACCTGACGGCCCGGCATGCCATGCATAAAGAATTAGTGGATGTGTCGGAGACCATCCATAGCTGGAAGGAACAATGGTTCTTCATAGGGGGGCTGTGGAGGAGCTCGGCGGATGAGTGGGAGCCTGGTGTAATAGATGCCGAGCTTTGGGTCCCAGAGCACTTCACTGCCAAAATGAGTAAGTGTCGTGTTTCTTATTCCTTTTCCCTTTTTTGTCTAACGCTCATCATTTATTGCATGTGCAGAACGCATCCCTGCTCAAGAGACCTCCTCCGTGTTCGACGACCGGGTTGAACAGCTTTTGGATCTTCCCACCGAGCAGAGGAAGTCACATCTTTTGGTTATCGAGGAACACCTCTGGGCGGCTGGACTTCGATCAACCGATCCAATCATAGTGTCTTCATCAGTTTTTTTTTTACATGTCATCTTTTTCCAGTTCCCAGGGCCAAGACTTCATCCGGACGGAAAGAGACGCCTGCGCTGCGCGTGGCGAGGCTGGCTGCTGAGGCCGCCGAGTGGAGGGAGCGTGCTGGGAAGAGGAAGAGGGTAGAGGCCGAGCCTGAGGACAGTGCGACCAAGGCGGAGGGCTCGTCTGTCCCTGAAGTTGCTATATCTGCCCCGAGCCCTGTCCGGACGGGTCGTGCGGCCAGTAAGGAGCCCGCGATTGACCTGGAGGGCCACTATCTCCCGGTTAATAAGGACCGGGAGGAACCCTGTGCCCAAGTGAAGGGGCGACGGCCGCGCTGGTTTCTGGATTACGTCCGGGTAGCCACTCCGACCGCTGAGATGCTCGACCAGGGTCCCCCCGGCGGTGGTTGACTCCAGTCATGTCCCAATCAGGGGCTGGACGCCCAAGATGGAGATGGTGACCAACGACATGGGTCCGGATGAGCAGATCCAATTCGGGAATGCTCTGATGGGCCGTGCGTTGTGCACTTACATAAAGGCCAATGGGGAGCTGATGTCCCTAGTCGAGAAGCACAAGAAGGCGGTGGCCGATCTCAAGGCCTTGTGGGAGGAGCATCATCTCTGTCCTTCACTAATTAAGTCCCTGGAGGAGTACATGGCCTCCATGAAGGGTGAAATGGTGATTTTGGACAGCCGGGCGCTCCAGGCCGATATTTGGAAAGATAAGGCCGAAGAGATGACCACGGCGGCCGAGCGGGTGCATAAACAATGGTTAGACACCAGGGTCGAGCACGAGGCTTATTTAAAAGAAACCAAGGCCCAAGTTGAAAGTCTGACCGAGCGTGTTAATACCTGCGAGGCTTCGGGCTATGCCAAGGGTCTTGCCGAAGGGGCGGCGGCCTTTAAGGAGATGCCCGAGTTCGAGGAGCTGATCAATTTGAATTATGTCTCCACCTGCTACGAGATTAGATCTCATGAAGGGGGGGAAGACCGTTCAAGAGATCGAGGCCTACATAGCATCCCAGGCGACCGATCTGCATGTTGATATTCATGGCGGTGATGAGCCAAAGGTTACCGAGGTTGAAGATGCCGGGCTGGCTCCGCATGGCGAAGGTGAGGGACAGTCCTTTCGGGCGGCCGTCCAGGAGGGTGGGGCCGAGTAGTTTCCTTAGATTTCGCTTCCCGCATGGCCTGCGTGCCAGTCTTTGCTTTTCTTTTGTTTTATTTCATGTACGGCCTGCGTGCCAATCCATCTCGGTTTTCTGTTGTCACCATATGTACTTTGCAAAAATGACTTAATTGAATAAAATCTTCCTTGTAGTATCTGTTGTTGCTCTTTGGATGTTTGGGCCTAGTTGGTTAGGTCGTTGCCTTTCTATCATGTTCATTACTTGTTGATTGTGCCGAGGCGAGCTCGGTCTTATAGTGCCGGATGAGCCGGTCTTATACGGTGCCGAGGCGAGCTCGGTCTTATAGTGCCGGATGAGCCGGTCTTATGAGGTGCCGAGACGAGCTCGGTCTTATAGTGTCGGATGAGCCGGTCTTATGAGGTGCCGAGACGAGCTCGGTCTTATAGTGCCGGATGAGCCGGTCTTATGAGGTGCCGAGACGAGCTCGGTCTTATAGTGCCGGATGAGCCGGTCTTATGAGGTGCCGAGACGAGCTCGGTTTATAGTGTCGGATGAGCCGGTCTTATGAGGTTCCGAGACGAGCTCGGTCTTATAGTGCCGGATGAGCCAATCTTATGAGGTGCCGAGACGAGCTCGGTCTTATAGTGCCGGATGAGCCGGTCTTATGAGGTGCCGAGACGAGCTCGGTCTTATAGTGCTGGATGAGCCGGTGTTATGAGGTTCCGAGACGAGCTCGGTCTTTCCGGGTCCACACATAGATTCCTTCTGATCTGGTTTGTACAAGCGTGCACTATCCTTTGCCTTTAGCGTGCGCTAAACCTGCACGATAGCGGGCGCTATGCTTAACTATTAGCGTGCGCTATTAAGGCTATACTTAGCCACTTTCAGCTATTCTTGTCCAACTTCTCAACATACAGAATACGAACATACAGCATACCGAATACATATACTTCAAATGTAGGCAAAAGAGATTTGGTCTTCGCATATATTCTCATCATATCTCTCCATTCCACCTACCTTTTGACAAAATCACCCAAAGTGATATTTTGTCCCCTTGATTGGTCACAAGGCTTAAACCCCACCAAGTGAAGACCAAGACCAATTGAGGGGTAGGTGATTGGGGCGGACATCTAGAAGGTGTCGGATGAGTTCGGTCCGTTTCGGACTCCCGTGAGTCCAAACAGATAAATTCCGATTCCGTTCCGATATATTTATATCGAGTAATTAATCCAATTAATTAATCATATCAAATACATAATAACATAATTAATTTCTCCAAGAAATAATTATATTCATGAATTAAATTAATCACCCAGTAATATATTTAATTCATTAGGCCATAAATCAATTTATCCAATAAATCTATTTAGACATCCAATGTCCCAAATTAGATATTCAATATCTAATATTCATAATGAGATAATAAGCTCGATTCATTCCATCGTCAATCCTATTGCGCGACTCGGTAGGTCCGTCTCAGTTAGCAATGGGAGGAACCAAAGAGTAGTAGCACCACCTAGCCAGCCTGGCAGCCTACACTGTACCCCAACTGAGAACGAATGATTGGGATCATTCAAGAACCATTCTGTCGTAAATACCAGTATACGTATAAATCCTTCTTTCAAATGTCCCGATCAAGTTATAGGGTCATGGTCAGTCAAACCCTATCTGTGCTTAACGCTATGCATGCGTTAATGCAAATCAAGATTATCGAGCTCTCGTGTATCAAATACAACTAGCTCCAATGCTTTGGCCAAAGACTTATGATCTCATCTTCCAGTAACCGCATAGGACATATAACCCGCTCACTAACGGGAGAAAGAATTCTATCTTGGTATTCAGTAGAACCTGCTACTTGCCCGTCAAGATGCACGTTGAGGTTGACCCCCACCTTCCGATTTACAGGGTCGAACTACTCTAATGAAAATCTTGACGTCACAAGCACATCCCTACTAAATCCTCAAGTCGAAGGTTCACGAATACCTATCACAACCTTTCGATTCCATCATTGACTGTCCCGGAGTGAAATCCGTGTGACGAATCGAGGGTGAGTCGGTTCGAGTATACTAATATAATTAGCATACCTATAATGTGTGCTCCCACTAACCATTAGTGTTCGACAGGCACTCTCCATATCAAAGAACACGTCATACAAGTCTTCACATAAACTTAACGTCCAGTCAAGTTTCATCGACTTGCGAACGATTAAGTATTTGAGCTATAAACCTATCCAGTGCCGACCCCCTTATCCAATAAGGAGTGGAACGTTTTGCTCTCAAATACACGGACTAGTTTATATATATATATATATATATATATATATATATATATATATATATATATATATATATATATACGAGCTGGGAATGCCAGTAACTACCAGTAAATAAAGAAACTTCCATTGCCTTATATTAATGATTTACATAATTACAAGTACAATGCCCTCACACAACATCCTCTGAGTGGCATTCGAGGGCATACTCCCAACACTTAAGACGTACATTGACCTCAATGGACACAAATAATAATATGCAGTATGAGAAAGGTCAAGTACTCCCCTAATATTAGCTCAGGAACTGGCGCCAGCCTCGTCCAACGAGGAGGGTGGTGTAGAATGAAGGGTCCGTCCGGATGGAGTATATGGCTTGTCCACTTAGCTAAATAGTCCTGATGATAGGCATCCCTCGTGACTAAGCGCCTCTCCGCATGCCGATTGGCCCGGCGGGCCTGCTCGTGCATCTCCTCTCGAACAGCTGTGAGGAGGCTGTCTCTCTGCCCGCATCTCCTCCCTCAGGCTGTCAAACATCGCCTGAAGGTGTTCTCTCTCTGGCAGTGTAGTGGACTCAGTCTGGTCCTCAGCATCTTCCGCCGGCTCATGAGTCAGAAGTAGTGGCTTGGGGGAATGCTCGTGTGGCTCATCGATAAGAAATCCTCGCCCCCACTCGTGTGCCATCGCGCCACCCCACTGGTCGAAATGGGAGATAATACGGTGGTCGATTGGACCCTGGGGTGCAATAGACGGTTCGTCGTCGGAGCAAGTCACGTCCGACTGGCGGCATAGGGCACAAATCAGCGAGGGATGTTTTAATCCCGTCTTTGCCCCTCCCTGGATGCACTGAAATATAGAACGGGACAAACGTGGGGCCACATCAAATCGGAGTCCCGTCGTGATGGCATATAATAATCGGTCTCGAGGAAGCAAGACCGAGCAGATCTGTGATGTAGGGTCGACTCGTGCACAGAGGAAATAAATCCAGGCTCGCCCGAGCCGACTGAGGCGGGAACTCTTGAAATAGAAAGCTGTGGAACCCAGGACGTGCGTTTCCCAGATGGAACCCGTCTGAGCAAGTGCCTCCAGCAAAGCCTCCCTCGTGAGGCTACTCATAGTCCTTGTGTATGCCGATTCGTCCACCTTCGGTAACTCGTACAGCCTCCGAATTGCGGCCACCGAGAAGTCCACTGTTTGGCCTCAGACGACGACCTAAGTCCGTGCATCCGGTTGTCCCATCATTTGCCCCGCCTGGATTTGTCGCAATAGAGCACTGGCGTAGAACTCTTGGACAATAGAAATCACCGTCGACTCGGGTGGCGCAGTGAATCGAGTCCATCCCATTTCATTGATCATCATCAATAACTCGCCATCTTGGGGGGCAGGAGTGAATCCCCGCTCAGGAATTATTGGACGAGGACGGATTCTCTCGTTGAATATTGGATGGATGTCGGGGTCAGAGAATTGGTGGGATCCCATATCCGTCCGGTTTTGTGACGTCTCCCCTCTTGTTGGGGATGATCGCGTCCTAGCCCTCGTGCTCAACTTCCTTTTCCGAGCCATGACGAAATCCTGAAAAATAAACACAGGATAGCTTAGACGACTTTAAATAACACTACACCACTCTCAACTTATAACGTGCAGAAAATTGATATAACGTCGAATGAACTCGCACTTCCGTATGAGGGATATGAGGCAGAAATTTAAACTCAAACTTTACGTAAAGGTTGGGGCACATACTATTCCGATAATCGAATTCGTTGCAGACAATTTGGAGATGTTTGGCTCAAAAAAATTTCATTGGTGCATTTTATCAAACACTTTGCATGCGTTAGCTTAATTGAAGAACAAAAAAACAATAATTTACTCAATTCAATCCTCAACAACAACAATTTCAATCGACAGTCACATCAATTCACGACAAAATAATGAAACACCTGTTGGGTACCAAATCGGATATTTGCACCGTTTGCGGAAGCGTAAATAAAATTGCGGAAAATAAATGACGCAAGGATTTATAGAGGTTCGGCTATAAACGAGCCTACGTCCTCTCTTTATCTTTTTCAATAGGTTAAAGATAGCAACCTATACGCCTCTCTTCTATCGGTCGAGGTATAACCGCTTACAATCACGTCTTCTATTGGTCCGTGATAAACCACTCGTACTTGTCTTTGCGTCGGTCCAAGTTAAACTGTTTTCCTTTTCGTAGGACAAGGAATCAACCTCTCTAGCTTTCTATGGGTACTAGATAAACCTCACTCGATAGCGATTGCGATTCTAATAATGCCGGATCCTTGATCCTAATAACACCGAATCCAATCGTATCTTTTCTTTTACCACTCGTGTATGTTTTCGTGAATTCTCACTCAAACACTTACAATTAAGCTCAATATCAACAACAAGAATGTGTATAATAATATCACAAGAATAGACAATTTTCTCAAGGTTGTTGTACTCAAACAATACCATAGAGATGGTATTTATAGGCTTCATCCTCAAACTAGCCGTTAGCTGCTGCACACTGCATTACGTACGCTATCTCATTCATATTACGTACGTAAGCTTCATTACATACGTTAACTTTGTAACACCCCCAAATCCGCTCAGGGATATTACACGCCGTAGACCCTCTCCTCGAGGATCTACCAGGCTGATAACTAAAATCAAACATCTAAACCTCGCCTTTAAGGCTAAAATGACTCAGTAGACCGATTTGGTCTTTCAACAAATACATACAACTCAATTCCAAACACATACCCACGCAGGGGTCAAAATACAATAAACTCCCGTACAACGGGGAAAAGATACTGCAGCGGAAAAGAAAATACAACTAGACCAAAACGACGTCAACAGATCCTCGTGTGATTAGTATCGTTCATCTTTCATCATCCTTCGTGCCGACCCTGTGCTATGCTCCAAAACCTGAATGCAAAAATAGACATCCACCCCCCGAATACTCGGGGGTTAGCAAAACTCAACTGTTTTGCTAGTGCAAGTACAAGTGCAAAAATACGAGCCATACAATACAAGTTCCAAGAACAATGATAATCAGGAATCCTCAAAGATCCAAACGTAAAGAAAAGTACTTCCCGAGGCAAGAGTTTGGGTAAACATTTCCAAAACCGAAAGATCGCAAATAAGGGAAACAATTTACAAAACAGTTTAAAATGCCATCGAGAGTTTTAATAGAAAACAATTCAGGATTATAAAATCCTTCTCTTTCCAAAAATCAATAGGGTCACAGCCCAAAGGTTTTGTTTTCGCAAATAGGAAATCACCAACAATTTACGGTCGAGCCCAACATCACGTGTCCTCAATGGACGTAAAATCAACGAAACATAATCACGCACGCGCATCGCCTAGGACCGGACGATACCACCGACATCCCACTCGAGGCCTCGAAGGACCCTCCGGCGGCTAGCGAAACAAATCACACACATCTCACGGTTGGATCAATCGCTTGTTGCATCGGCCACATGATCACATGCCATGTGCCACCGTAGATTATCTCGAGCTCTCACGGTTGGATCAATCACTTGTTGCATCCTCGCCACATGATCACATGCCATGTGCCACCGTAGACCTTCAACCATATCCACACATTCCCACAAATAACATATCACATCAAGGATATTCAAACAATTCGCGAGGCATCAAACACTTAGCAAAACACCACGTTAATCCACAACGCACCGAAATGAAATAATATACGCCCACACAATACCAAGTGCAACATGAACACCAAGCATATACATAGAATTCACATAGTTATTCACGAACCACACCAATCACAAACACACACGGTTTTGAAAGGGGCCTTTAACGAGGCTAACCAAAACTTTTGAAAACTCATTTCAAACAAACAAACAAACCAAGACGATCACCAATCATCATATCCGCGAAACAAGAAATGTATGGACAAGGTACTTGCCTCGAATGACCACAACGCGGAGAATCGGCCGAAGTAGGTTGGCACGAACCGACTACGAACTCGCCGACTCCACCGAACGACAATCCACAACAATGAACTACGAACGAAAACAATAACAACGAAAATGAATTCCAAAGTACGACCCAAAGCCGCTGAATTCAAAGAACAAATGACGAAAGTTCAAGGATTTCCCCCAAAACGGCCAAGAACACGATTCGTTCCGTCAAAACCCAAAAATGGAATTCCAAGTTGAATTATGGATATACAATCCATAGAATATGTTTAACAACATCATTTAACCATAATCGATCCATCGAAAACGGATGAAAAACGAGATCGGGGACAAATCCCCCAAAAAGTCAACTCGAAGGAAATCAAGAAATATACTTGATTCGACGAAGAACAATGGATTAAATGATGTTAAACACAAGAATACTACCAAGATTAATCATACCCATCATGAATTAATCAACAACACGGAACGAATCGGACGAAATTGCAAAAATCCCCAAATTCACGAAATTAGGGTTCTAAGGAAGATTACCTTGATTCACTGGATCAAAGGATGATAACGGACGATTGATTGATGTTATGGACTCCAGAACTTCATGGTTTTGTTGTTAAACAACATGGCTTCGTCGCCCATGAATCGCCATTCGCGGACGGAGAAGGAAGGAAATGAAAAACGAAGTGAAATGTGACTGCTCAGCCATATTTATACTGGCCAGACTAGCGTGCGCTAGCCTTCCCGGACTAGCGTGCGCTATCGGCCGATATCGGCCGAGCACCCTCGGCCGAGCCCACACGACCGGCATCACCGACCAACCTGCCGACCAAACCTGCCGACCGACTCCGCTAGCGTGCGCTACGGAAGCTTTGCGCGCCGCGGCTGTCCGATAGCCATCGGTGAATCGCCCGGCAGTAACGTCGCTAGCCGGCCGACGGCGTGCGCTTCGCTGCCGACTAGCGCGCGCTACACTCGGCGTAGCGTGCGCTACTGCCGATCTGGCCGAGTCGAGAACCTCGAAACCCCACTTTGCCCGGGCCGATAGCGTCGCTAGGCCACCGGCGGCGTCGCTACACTGCCGGTTAGCGCGCAGCCTTCCGGCCGTAAGCGTCGCTCGCCGGTTCTGCCGCACCGTCCGGCCGGTGCCGCAATCGTCCGGCCGATCCGCCACCGTCGGCGATCCGCCACGCCAGGCTCGGCGACCCGATTTCCAAGCGCGCGGAGCGAACACGGCGAAAAGTTCGCGGACAACATAAGCGACTCGAAATGAAAGCGTAATACCATATTCAATCATACGCGACCAAGAAAGCGGGTCGAGGCGACAATTACAGATACGGATAAACGTAACTTTCAAGAAATTACAAAATGGCCCAAAACGCCCGGAAATCACGATACGTGATCGAATAATCAAACGGAAGTTCACAACACGTCTAACAAAGTTAAACGGACTTACGGGAAACTCGAAACAGCAGTTTCGAACGAGATTCGCAAGAACCGAACTTGAGTGCGGAAAAGTCGTTAAAAAGCACGGAACTCAACAAAACGACTCCGAAACGAACTCGGATGTCAAAAAGTGTAGAATTAATCATTCTCAGAATGACGAAACGGTCATGAGCGAGTCGTCAAAACAGACTTCGGCCGAAAAAAAAAGAAATTACCAGAAATCGAAAATTGCGGATATTACATTCTACCCTCCTTAAAAGAAGTTTCGTCCCGAAACTTAAAACAAGTAGGGAGAAGAAATATTCCGCCAGGAAAAACTCAACGAGATACACAAGAATGCGTAACTAACGCCCAACGGCGAAATGTTACAAACAACGCAAAGGGGTATACGGCGTGAAAACACGCTCCACGGCGACCAACACAACGTCGCCGTTAGGGATATAATAAAAACCAACAAGTGACAAGCGTCATCAAACGGATAATATAGCCAAGTCAATTATCCGACAATCACAAAACACAACGAACAAAAATCAATATGATTGACCAACCCAACGGTACATCAATCAAAACGCGAGTCAACCGCTGAACAAACACGGAATCCCACCGCCTAAGGGATGGAAGATCGAAAACGAAACTAATTTCCCGAACTGAAGGGAATTACGAAGGAGTCTGAATGCTTAATAATCACGAAACGAGAACAAAAACCGAACAAACAAACGACCGAACCACAACGGTCGAGACAACAAAAGCGAACAATCATGTTCGAATCACGAAGAACAATAAAATTCAAACAACAACTCCAAGGTTCACATCTCGACTCGAGACAATATATGATCCGGTGAAAACAACAACGTATGCATTCACATAAGATCCACATGAAAGGGAATAGCAATAGAAAAGTCACAACGACAAGCGAGTTATTCGAAATAATACCACACTCGTTCGATAAACAAAAGGAAGTAGCTGGACAAGCTCAGAAATGTCAACTAACATATACTAGTAGACAGAGTAGAAAATGTAAAAGTTCTTTGTCCATTCCACTTCGAATAAAAGACCTAGTTGAACCAAACGCTGTTACTTCGAACAAGGTTCACAAGAATCGAACCGAATTCGGAAAGTGACAGCGATAACAGATTGACCCAAAACAAGATCACGGCTCGTTCGAATGATGAACCCGAAATACAAAACAAGTTCGGGACGGATCAACGAACACGAGCGAATCGATAGACGGAGAAAGAGAAAATACGAAGTCTAAAAACAACACGGGTACTACATTCGACCTCTTATAAAAGAAGGTCGCCCCGCAACTCACAACAAAGAAAATCAAGGTGACGACACAACAAGCAACCGCGAAACATCCTTGAAGGCCTCTCAAAGCCGATTCGATACTTGTCTTTGAAGCGCGAACTCCGAAAGTCTCGGTAGCCAATTCACAAAAGCTGAATTCGGTGTCCCTCGAGTCCACACTTGAAATGTGTTATCGGCGAGAAGGACAATTTACACGTGCATGCCCGGCACATCACGATTGAAACGCCTCGGCTCGGCATACCGAAAATATAAATGCTCGATCTGATGGATCAAAACACCGCAAAACAACATACCGGAGATGCCAACTCAAAGATGACATATCAACGCATACAAAAATCACAACAACAACGGCATCATTCGAAGATTACAACATCGACCGAACGGCCATCACACAATCACAAACATCATGAAACAATCACCCATGTGTATAACGCATAAAAATCCGAGGCTTTAACAACCCACACTAGTGCGACAATACGCAAATCACCACGAGGCGATAAACGGTAAACACCGATTCACACCTCTCATAGAGGGCCAACAAAACATATGCGTGGCGAGCGACTCGGCGCTCACGCCACCAATTCAATCACAATTCGGGGTTGACACCGTAACGAAAGTTCGAAAACCATACACGCATTTCCGGTCCATAACAGGAATGATAGGTTTTAAAAACGAGAACCACCTTTTGAAAATAGTTTGGAAACAACAGTTGATCTTGAGTATCATTTTACAAAAAGTAGTACAAACACCATTATCGAGACTTTGAAAATCATCTTGCGTTTGAACAAAAATGAGGACACCTTTCCTTTAGTGAAAAACTTTCAAAAATATTCGACCCTTGGGTCTAAGCAATCGCATTTGAAAATATCTCAAAAATATTTTTGGTCCTCAACCGGAAAATTTTTGAAATGTATTGCGGCATTAGAAAACACCTTGAAAACACCGCAAGAAAATAATTCGCTTTAAAAATACGTCTCGAATTTCAATTTTCTAAGATACTCAAGGTTTTCAAAAATAATTCAATGGGTTAGAATGCCCAAAAAGGTCGATGACGGTAGTACTTATCAAAACTCACAAAATCATTTGAAAACACCCAACTACCGTCAAAGCGGTCAAGGCCAACAACTCGGTTAAAGGAATCGATTTTGAAATAAAATTGATCGGTAAGATACCGAAAGCTATTACAAAGGAACTCACGCAGCGGAAAAAAAGAAATAGAGTCCAACATGCACAATCCAGCAACTACTCCTCACATGAAAGAAATATGAGAGTCAAATAGTCACGTATCAAGAAATCAAAATCCATAAGAGGATTCCGTCACTTAGCAAATAAATCATAAAAATAGCTCGTGTCACACGAGGCACAACACAAGGAAGGGAGACTTACACCACAGTCGCACGAAGATGATGATCGCCCCACGATACTAATCACGACCAACAAACTCGGACGACGCGTCGCGACACGACTCGGTCGGATAAAATCCGACGAGACAAAAACTCGATAGACACCATCGACCCGACACCTAGGTTTCCACAACCTAAGCTCCGATACCATTTATGTAACACCCCCAAATCCGCTCGGGATATTACACGCCGTAGACCCTCTCCTCGAGGATCTACCAGGTGATAACTAAAATCAAACATCTAAACCTCGCCTTTAAGGCTAAAATGACTCGATGACCGATTTGGTCTTTCAACAAATACATACAACTCAATTCCAAACACATACCCACGCAGGGGTCAAAATACAATAAACTCCCGTACAACGGGAAAAGATCTTTGCGGCGGAAAAGAAAATACAACTAGACCAAAAGCAGCGTCAACGGATCCTCGTGTGATTAGTATCGTTCATCTTTCATCATCCTTCGTGCCGACACTGTGCTATGCTCCAAAACCCGAATGCAAAAATAGACATCCACCCCGAATACTCTGGGGTTATCAAACTCCACTGTTTTGCTAGTGCAAGTACAAGTGCAAAAATACGAGCCATACAATACAAGTTCCAAGAACAATGATAATCGGGAATCCTCAAAGATCCAAACGTAAAGAAAAGTACTTCCCGAGGCAAGAGTTTGGGTAAACATTTCCAAAACCGAAAGATCGCAAATAAGGAAACAATTTACAAAAGCAGTTTAAAATGCCATCGAGAGTTTTAATAGAAAACAATTCGGGATTATAAAATCCTTCTCTTTCCAAAAATCAATAGGTCACCCAAAGGTTTTGTTTTCGCAAATAGGAAATCACCAACAATTTACAGGTCGAGCCCAACATCACGTGTCCTCAATGGACGTAAAATCAACGAAACATAATCACGCACGCGCATCGCCTAGACCGGGACGATACCACCGACATCCCACTCGAGGCCTCGAAGGACCCTCCCGAGTGGCTAGCGAAACAAATCACACACATCTCACGGTTGGATCAATCGCTTGTTGCATCCTGGCCACATGATCACATGCCATGTGCCACCGTAGATTATCTCAGGCTCTCACGGTTGGATCAATCACTTGTTGCATCCTGGCCACATGATCACATGCCATGTGCCACCGTAGACCTTCAACCATATCCACACATTCCCACAAATAACATATCACATCAAGGATATTCAAACAATTCGCCCAGAGGCATCAAACACTTAGCAAAACACCACGTTAATCCACAACGCACCGAAATGAAATAATATACGCCCACACACAATACCAAGTGCAACATGAACACCAAGCATATACATAGAATTCACATAGTTATTCACGAACCACACCAATCACAAAACACACACGGTTTTGAAAGGGGCCTTTAACGAGGCTAACCAAAACTTTTGAAAACTCATTTCAAACAAACAAACAAACCAAGACGATCACCAATCATCATATCCGCGAAACAAGAAATGTATGGACAAGGTACTTGCCTCGAATGACCACAACGCGGAGAATCGGCCGAAGTAGGTTGGCACGAACCGACTACGAACTCGCCGACTCCACCGAACGACAATCCACAACAATGAACTACGAACGAAAACAATAACAACGAAAATGAATTCCAAAGTACGACCCAAAGCCGCTGAATTCAAAGAACAAATGACGAAAGTTCAAGGATTTCCCCCAAAACGGCCAAGAACACGATTCGTTCCGTCAAAACCCAAAAATGGAATTCCAAGTTGAATTATGGATATACAATCCATAGAATATGTTTAACAACATCATTTAACCATAATCGATCCATCGAAAACGGATGAAAAACGAGATCGGGGACAAATCCCCCAAAAAGTCAACTCGAAGGAAATCAAGAAATATACTTCGATTCGACGAAGAACAATGGATTAAATGATGTTAAACACAAGAATACTACCAAGATTAATCATACCCATCATGAATTAATCAACAACACGGAACGAATCGGACGAAATTGCAAAAATCCCCAAATTCACGAAATTAGGGTTCTAAGGAAGATTACCTTGATTCACTGGATCAAAGGATGATAACGGACGATTGATTGATGTTATGGACTCCAGAACTTCATGGTTTTGTTGTTAAACAACATGGCTTCGTCGCCCATGAATCGCCATTCGCGGACGGAGAAGGAAGGAAATGAAAAACGAAGTGAAATGTATTGCCTCGGCCATATTTATCTGGCGAGACTAGCGTCGCTAGCCTTCCCGGACTAGCGTGCGCTATCGGCGGTATCGGCCGAGCACCATCGGCCAGGGCCCACACGACCCGGCATCACCAACCAACCGCCGACCAAACCTGCCGGCGACTCCCGCTAGCGTGCGCTACGGCCGGAAGCTGCGCGCTTGTAATGGCTCCGGTAGCCACCTGATCAATCGCCGGCAGTAACGTCGCTAGCCGGCAGCGTGCGCTACGCTGCCGACTAGCGCGCGCTACGCTCGGCGTAGCGTGCGCTACTGCCGATCTGGCCGAGTCGAACCTCGAAACCCCCTTTGCCCGGGCCGATGGCGTCGCTAGGCCACCGGCGGCGTCGCTACACTGCCGGTTAGCGCGCGACCTCCGGCCGTGGCGTGCGCTACACTGCCGGTTAGCGCGCGACCTTCCGGCCGTGGCGTGCGCTCGCCGGTTCTACCCGCACCCGTCCGCGGTGCCTAATCGTCCGGCGATCCATGCCGTCGGCGATCCGCCACCGCTTCGGCGACCCGATTTCCGAAACGCACGCGAACGAACGGCGAAAAGTTCGCGGACAACATAAGCGACTCGAAATGAAAGCGTAATACCATATTCAATCATACGCGACCAAGAAAGCGGTCGAGGCGACAATTACAGAATACGGATACGTAACTTTCAAGAAATTACAAAATGGCCCAAAACGCCCGGAAATCACGATACGTGATCGAATAATCAAACGGAAGTTCACAACACGTCTAATAAAGTTAAACGGACTTACGGGAAACTCGAAACAGCAGTTTCGAACGAGATTCGCAAGAACCGAACTCGAGTGCGGAAAAGTCGTTAAAAAGCACGGAACTCAACAAAACGACTCCGAAACGAACTCGGATGTCAAAAAGTGTAGAATTAATCATTCTCAGAATGACGAAACGGTCATGAGCGAGTCGTCAAAACAGACTTCGGCCGAAAAAAAAAGAAATTACCGGAAATCGAAAATTGCGGATATTACAAACTTCCCCAGGTTACGTACGTTAGCCCAGTCCAGTTTCAATCCAGTGAGTTTCGTTTCTTTGGTTACGTACGTTAGCATTGACGTCGTTACGTACGTTAACATTACGTCATTGATGATGTCATATATCCGTTGCATGCTTTTCTGACTTTGACTCCTCCAACGTTCACTTGTTTGAACTCCTTTACGTACGTTATAAAACCTCCATTACGTACGTTAGATTTCCCATATTACGTACGTTAGCATTCCCTTGTTACGTACGTTAGCTTTTATTTTCTTCAGCATTTTGCACTTCGTTTCCTTCGATGCTAGCTTCGTCTCTTTGTTGTTTTGTTTTGCTTATCAACATTAATCATCAAAACACTTTTAATTAATGTATGGAACAAAATGTTCCAATAATCTCCCCCTTTTTGATGATTACAAAACAACACTTCGTCAATGGGATTTTCCTGCAAAAATACAAGTATATGTATATTTGTATAGACCAAAGTTTTCGACTTTGTCTGTTCCGTTAGTTTCTTCTCCCATTTCTTTTTCGACTCCTTCTTTCTCCTTTCTTTCGACTTTGTCCGTTTCGAATTTTTCATCGTCTTTTCGACGTCTCCTCATTTTTCTTTTTCTGTCATTTTTTTTCGACTTCTCCTTTTCATTTTTCAACTCCTTCGTTTCTCCCCCTTTTAGGGTAAATCCCATTTTTCTTATTTTCCTCCTTTCTCTCCCCCTTTTTGTTTTCATCAAAAAGAGAAAAATAGCAATTGAATTTAATGATACCAAAATGTAGAATATGCACGATATTAATTTATGATAAATAAATGCATAAAGGGTAAAAACTCCCCCTGAAAATATTATCTCCCCTTAAAAAAAAAAAATACTCCCCCTGAGTAAAATACAAAAATCAATTTTTGGGGATCCAACCTATAGTTGGTTTTTGTTTAGAAACGTAGACGATATTTGAAACAATTGTTCCTTTAGGAACCCAAATTTTCTTAATTTTTATCGTCCGCTTCGGGCTTTTGCAACTTGAAATATGATGCCCGATTTTTAAACACTTTTTGCAATGGGGTATTTTAAAATTAACGGATTCGTTTTTCGAACGTGGTTTGAATCCTAACCCATTTTTATTTAGAGTATATTTTTGAACACATAACATTTGTTCAAATTTATCGTTGCCGCACGAAAATTTCTTTGTCAAAATTTTTAGTTCATCTTGAACTTTTAAAAGATCATTCTTCAAAATATTCTCATTTTCAATGCACTTTGAATGATCGATTTCAACAAATTTTCCCTTTTCGATAATTTTGGAATTTTCAATTTCCAAGGATTTAATTTTAGACTTAAGGGATTTGATTTCCGATAATGCATTTTGAAAATCCGTATGAAGTAATTCAAATGCATCAAAAAGTTCGTCACAGGAGGATGTACTTACTTGGCTTTCGACGTCGCTGTCGTCGAACGAACTCCGGGCCATGAGAGCGAGATTATTTTGATTGATGAACTCATTATCTTCGTCGTCATCGCTCCATGTTGCTACGAGAACCTCCTTCTTGGGTTTGACACGGCAATTTTTAGCAAAGTAGCCTGGTTTACCACATAATCGACAAGAGTTATCGAATTTCTTCGTTTCACTCGAGATATCCTTCTTCCTCCGGTTTAATAAGGTTTGAAATTTATTAATATTTTTGGCATAGTATGCCGCTTCTTCATCGCTTTCCTCCACCGGGATTTCTTCTTTCTTCCTCGATATTTTAGCCTTCATGGCTAATGATCGTTCCTTCAGCTTTGGCTTGACACTTCGTGATTTTAATACAATCTCATAATTAATTAGCGTACCAACGAGGGCGCTAAAATCAAGTGTGTTGAGATCTTTAGATTCCATAATCGCGGTCACGGTGCCGTCCCATTCGCTAGGTAGTGATCGTAAAATTTTCTTAACTTTTTCACTACTAGATAATGGTTTTCCGAATGACGCAAGTCCATTTGTGATGACCGAGAATCGGTCGAGCATATTGGTGATGGACTCGTCACCTTTCATCATGAATAACTCGTAGTCATGGAGAAGCATATTGATTTTCGTCTCCTTGACTTGAGTCGTCCCTTCATGTGTGATTTCTAGAATTTTCCATATTTCTTTCGCACTCTCACACGATGAGATTCGATTGACCTATTCTGGATTTAAGGCACAAAATAAAAGTTGGGTGGCCTTACAATTTAGGTGGTCATTTTTCCAATCGGCATCGTCGTATTCTTTAAAAGTTTTGAGCGTACCGTCGGATTTGATAGGAACTTTTGGGCCAAGGCAAATAATCTTCCAAATCTCGATGTCGTATGCTCGGATGAATATGGACATCTTCTTCTTCCATGTCAAATAATTTGAGCCATCAAAGAATGGTGGTCGGTTGAGAGCAAGGCCTTCGACTGGAGAGAATTGAAACGCCATTGGATCTTTTTCTCCTCGGATGTTAAGCCGCGTATTGGAGTACCGCTCCGATACCAATTGTTGGGTACCAAATCGGATATTTGCGCCGTTTGCGGAAGCGTAAATAAAATTGCGGAAAATAAATGACGCAAGGATTTATAGAGGTTCGGCTATAAACGAGCCTACGTCCTCTCTTTATCTTTTTCAATAGGTTAAAGATAGCAACCTCTACGCCTCTCTTCTATCGGTCGAGGTATAACCGCTTACAATCACGTCTTCTATTGGTCCGTGATAAACCACTCGTACTTGTCTTTGCGTCGGTCCAAGTTAAACCGTTTTCCTTTTCGTAGGACAAGGAATCAACCTCTCTAGCTTTCTATGGGTACTAGATAAACCTCACTCGATAGCGATTGCGATTCTAATAATGCCGGATCCTTGATCCTAATAACACCGAATCCAATCGTATCTTTTCTTTTACCACTCGTGTATGTTTTCGTGAATTCTCACTCAAACACTTACAATTAAGCTCAATATCAACAACAAGAATGTGTATAATTATATCACAAGAATAGACAATTTGCTCAAGGTTGTTGTACTCAAACAATACCATAGAGATGGTATTTATAGGCTTCATCCTCAAACTAGCCGTTAGCTGCTGCACACTGCATTACGTACGCTATCTCATTCATATTACGTACGTAAGCTTCATTACGTACGTTAACTTCCCCAGGTTACGTACGTTAGCCCAGTCCAGTTTCAATCCAGTGAGTTTCGTTTCTTTGGTTACGTACGTTAGCATTGACGTCGTTACGTACGTTAACATTACGTCACTGATGATGTCATATATCCGTTGCATGCTTTTCTGACTTTGACTCCTCCAACGTTCACTTGTTTGAACTCCTTTACGTACATTATAAAACCTCCATTACGTACGTTAGATTGCCCATATTACGTACATTAGCATTCCCTTGTTACGTACGTTAGCTTTTATTTTCTTCAGCATTTTGCACTTCGTTTCCTTCGATGCTAGCTTCGTCTCTTCGTTGTTTTGTTTTGCTTATCAACATTAATCATCAAAACACTTTTAATTAATGTATGGAACAAAATGTTCCAACAACACCATCAATCAATCAATACTCTTAGCATAATCCGATACAAATTTTGATAAAAAATTAGAAAATAAACACAAGTTCATCAAAGAATATTACCCCCAATCAGTAATTCATGTTGCATGGAAACTTAAGGGAATAGAATTACCTTGTGTTAGATTGAAGAAGGTGAAAAGAAGAAGTTGTAAGATGAAATCTTTGCGCAACGCGAAGAAGAAGAAGTTTGAGAGATACCTGGTGTTTCGGCCGAATGGCTTATGAGCTGTGTGTAGGCTGTTTAAATTCACGGCGGGGGCCGCAACACGTATCAAGTGAGCCGTGGCCCATAGTACAGTGAGTTTTTGGGTGCTGGAGAGTTTTGACGTGTGCCGCGGCTCATTGTCAACGTGTCGCGGCTCTTGGGGCAAGTGTGCCGCAGCTCAGCAGCTTTGTGCCGCGGCACAGAGTACAGAAAGTTTGCCTGTATTTTAGACACCTATGTGCCGCGGACCCCTCTGTATGTGCCACGGCCCCTGGCCTGGAATGTTCCTGCACAAAAATTTTTAAAGCGAAAACACATAGAACGTGATAGAGAAGCATATCAAAGCAAAGATGACGAAAAAATTAGACTCTGGAATGAATGAAATCAACGAAAAATTAACATCTACAACTAATACTCGGGTTGCCTCCCGAGAAGCGCTAAGTTTATATTCTTCAGCCGGACCTTTCGAAAATCAGTTTACATTTCTCAAAGACCATTTGGACTCCGCACAGTCCGTCGAACCGTTATTATGTATTTTAAATTTTTGACCATTAGTTTTTAACAGTTCGATTTTTGGTGTGGATTTCCAACGTTCTTTGCGAAAAGACTTGAACAATAATAACTTCCCGAAACACCCATGTTGCAGCTGATTTGGCACCCGTCTCACTTCCGGCTTAGTTTTCTTTTCCCTGAACGAACTTATGACGGCATGAGAATTTTTCAATGGTGGGTGAACGGATGATGAAGACGCCATGTCCAAGTGCCTAAGGCATGCGACTCATCCTACATTTTTCTCAGATGTCGGAGCAACTACAACAGATTCTAAACATTTCGACTGATGACCTTCCCGGTATGTGTCTTTCACAAACATATCTACGCTTTCAATTTGAGAACCCTTCTTGACATTGCTTGGACACGGGAGAGATCGAAACACTTTGAATGTGACTTGCTCATCTTGAACCCGAAACGTCAATTTACCCTCCTGAACATCAATAAGGGTCCTACCAGTGGCCAAAAATGGTCTACCCAGAATAATCGGAATATCATCATCTTCGTCCATATCAAGTACAATAAAATCAGCGGTGAATATGAATTTATACACTTTGACTAGAACGTGTTCTATTACCCCTCTCGGATACTTGATTGATCTGTCAGCTAGTTGTAACGAGACCGTAGTTGGCTTGGCCTCCCCAATAACTAGCTTCTTGAAAATGGAAAGGGGCATAAGATTTATACTAGCACCGAGATCACATAACGCTCTATCAAAAGACAGGTTTCCAATAGTGCACGGTATAGTGAAGCTTCCTGGATCCTTCAATTAAGGTGGAAGCTTTCTCTGCAAGATAGCGCTGCACTCTTCAGTTAGTGCCACCATTTCATATTCCTCGAGCTTCCTTTTATTAGATAAAATCTCCTTCATAAACTTTGTATAGCTCGGCATTTGCTCCAAAGCGTCGGCAAATGGGATATTAATGTACAATTTCTTAAAGACATCAAGAAACTTAAAAAACTGCTTGTCTAACTTTTGCTTTTGCAGACGCTGTGGAAACAGGATAGGAAGCACATAGGCTGTCGGATTGTCTGGAAACAATTTGGAGTTTTTAGGAATTTGTGATTCTCCTAATGCCGAATTTTTCTTCTCCTCATCTTCACCTCTCTTTTTGCTTCTCCCTGGCTGCTCACACACTTCCCTCCCACTTCTCAAGCCAATGGCATTAATACTCTCTCTGGGGTTCGTCTCAGTTGTACTTGGCAAAGTACCCTCAGGTCGGGCTGTTAACAAATTTGCTATTTGACCCAATTGGACTTCCAAATTGCGGATAGAGGCGGAATGGTTTTGCAAGGTTGTTTCCGTACGGGTCATGAATTGACTCGTATTTGATGCTAATTTCGCCATTGCCTCCTCTAGAGAGATTTTTGGAGCGGGAGGAGGTTGCTGTTGGTGTTGAGCAAACTGAGGTTGGTTTAAATTTTGTCTGTTTTTCCACAAAAAGTTAGGGTGATTTTGCCACCCCGGATTATATGTGTTGGAATACGAATTGTTCTGCCGATTTCTGTTCCCCACAAATTGAGCTTGTTCCATTGGAGATTGCTCGAAAGGATTTCCAACTTGGCATTCCGCACTAGGGTGAGACCCGTTGCACCAATTACATGATTCTGTGGTAATGGTATAAGGAGCGTGTGATAAAACTTGAAGTTGTTGAGTCAAGGCAGCAACTTGGGCTGATAGCGTAGATATTGGATCATTAACGTAAATTCCCATAACTCGTTTCGGATTCAGATGCTCTGAAGGCCACTGATACGCATTTGCCGCCATATCTTCCAATAGAGAATGAGCTTCAGCCGTCGTCTTGCC
Organism: Orobanche coerulescens; assembly: GCA_033398695.1. Taxonomy (NCBI): domain Eukaryota; kingdom Viridiplantae; phylum Streptophyta; class Magnoliopsida; order Lamiales; family Orobanchaceae; genus Orobanche; species Orobanche coerulescens. Next base: position 65,872,369 of record CM065811.1, on the reverse strand, counting down.
CATTAAAGCTCCTCCAGCGGGTGCATCAACAAGAGTGCGTGTAGAAGCACTCAGTCCATTATAGAATGTTTGAATTTGTAGCCAATCCGGTAGGCCATGGTGTGGGCATATCCTTAGTAAATCCTTGTATCGCTCCCAAGCTTCATGAAGCGATTCCATCTCAAATTGCCCGAAGGTCGTTATTTCATTCCGAAGTGTCACTATCTTTGTCGGCAGAAAGAACTTAGCCAAAAAGGCTTGTGCTAACTCCGCCCAAGTCGTGATAGAGCCCGACGGAAGTGAATTCAACCAAAACTTGGCTTTATCCCTCAAAGAAAATGGAAAAAGCCGTAGACGAATGGCGTCATCAGAAACTCCATTATTCTTGAATGTATCGCATATCTCGAGAAAGGATGCAATATGAGCATTAGGGTCCTCATTCGCTAGTCCGCAGAATTGGCTTGCTTGTACCATCTGGATTATATCTGGCTTAATCTCGAAATTGTTTGCTTGGATAGTTGGACGTCGAATCCCCGAAAAATTTACGTTGATTTGAGGCAATGCATAATCCCGGAGAGCCAATGCCGGTTGAGCTTGCTGAATAGGGTTGTCAACCCCAAGATTTCCTGTGTTGTCGGCCATGGTATCCTCTATTGCCAGCTCACGCCTTTCCTTCTTATTTTTCCGCAAAGTGCGCTCGAGTTCAGTATCCAAAGGTAATAGACCTTCGTCACCAAATTTTGTCATGCACTAAATGAAAGTCCTGAAAGGAAAATAAAAAAATTTAAAAAAAACAAATTTACACAAAAATAAAATAATGTTCAGATTAAGACTAGAAATACTGAAATCGATATTAGTAAAAAAAATCAGTCCCCGGCAACGGCGCAAAAAACTTGTTACATATTTTAGTGAACGCAAGTGCACGTTGTCGTAAGCAAGTAATAAAGTGATAAGAAAGATATCGTTCCCTCGAGGACTGACGTACTAATTACCAATTTATTTGTATTCTAATTTTATCTGAACGATCGAATTTGGTGGTGCAAGGATTATTAAAGAAAACTAATAAAGTGATAAACTAAAAGTAACTTATGAAATAAATAGTTCGAATAAAGAAGATCAAATAAGAGAAGAATCTAGGATTGAGAATCCGCCTCGATTAATTCGAATTACTCTTGATTTATATAAATTAAGTAATTTCCCAGTTTATTGAAGGCGAAGATTTCTAAGATACTCTAATGCCTCTCTCGAGGTCAGTAGAATTTTCTAAGGTGAATAAATCACTCTATTCCTAGGTGAATTAATTCAACAATAGGCAGAAAGTACAAAATCTTCAGACGGGCCACATAATTCCTATGAGTATATTCCTATCTCACAAGATAAAACGTTGCTCACCAATTTTTCCTACTAACTCTCCTCTCCCGATTCGAGTTGTGTAATCAAAATAATTCAATCATAGGCCACATAATTGAACGCATTAAGAACAATTGGGGAAAACCCAATAGAAAAGGGAAATATATTAATAATGCAAAATCAATAGTTAATCTGTCAAAATCTTGGTTTCATCACAATCCTAGAAAAGGGTTCTAGCCCGACATGCTAGAAAATAATACACAAAGAATTGAAGAAAACATAAGGAAGAAAAATAAAGCACAGTTGGAGAACTTGAATTCCTCCGTTCTCTGGCTTCTGCTCTCTCTCCTAGGTATTTTCTCCTTCTGTTTGATGATCCTATCTTCTGACCTTCAATGCCTATTTATAACTCTTCTTCCGCCTCCAAAACGTGTCCGAAAATTAGGTCAAAACGTCCTCCGAAACAGCCCAAAACGCGGGCTGGGCGTCTGAATTTCGCGCGGCGGGCCGCGGCCCGGCTTTAGTGTGCCGCGGCCCCTGTCCTCACCTGCCAGGCCTGGGGGCTCGTCTTTCTTATGGGTCGCGGCTCAGAGCTTGCGTGCCGCGGCCCATGGTACAGTTTGTACCGGGTCCTTCTAGGCGCCTCCTGTGCCGCGGCCCAGCGTCTGTGTGCCGCGGTCCCCGACCAAAAAATGTCGTTTTGGCCCGTTTTTCTTCGTTCAAGCTCCCAGACTCGAATTTCCTTCAAAACATATAAAGATAATGCATTAAAAGCTCATTTACTCAGATTTAAACTAAAAATGGGTATAAAATAATGATAATTAAGTGCATAAAAATACACCTGACACAAACTCAACGATTTCACAATATCTCGATTAGGCACGAGTCTGAACATTCCAACTCAAACAATTACGTATTCATAACCAAAATACGATTACGGATACAAATGTAAAGGAAATCATATTCGGTGATCAATCACAATCTTTCTGGATTCCAAATTGTTATCATGATTCGTATTTCGTTAAGTACATACGAATTCTACCACTACAATCAACGAACATTCGATCTTCATAGCTAAAAATACCGATAATTCAACATACGATCGTCTTGCTATGTTAAATTCATCAAGAAGTTCCTCAAGAACACTAAGTGATTCGAAATCATGTTCATAGCCATCAAAACAACATAATTCGATATCCTTTAACATGTAGATAATCATCCAATTCGTAATCCAAGTCATGTATCATCGTATTCTTCAATATACACTCCACATAACCTCAAGTATCGTAACAAGAACACCCTAATCATCATCATACGAAGCCAATATGGATAACAATACCAAAAATCCGAAATCAAGGTGTAGAGTTCATCAACATACCTCAAGAATATGAATAACACAATCAAACTCTTCAAGAATCATCAATATCTTCATATCCATGCCTCAAATCCATGTTTCCAAGCTTGTAATCAAGTTGGAAGAGGTTTATTCTCACTAACACACCCAGAAGGACGAAGTTTGGAGGAAGGTATTGATTTTCTCTCGTGAAGAAATGGGAAGCCGATCTTCATTTTATAAACTGCATTGCTCATTATGTACGCTATCCATCAGCATTAGTGTACGTAATGCTACGTAACATACGCTAAGTGTCCTTCATAGCGTACGTAATGTCATTCCAGAGCTCACTGACTTGTTTCGTTCACTCGCTTACGTGCGTAATTCTTCCTTCATATGTAATATGTATGTTGACTTGCTACAGTAAATGTCCAGTTAGCGTACGTTATACACTAATCGTAGCGTACGCTAACCTCGGCGTTGACTCACTCGTGCACGTTCTGCTGCCGACCACGGGCCCACCTGTCGATCATATCCGGATCCTGTCTGATATGAGCTTTACGTACGTTAACCCATTCACTTAACGTACGTAATAGCTGTGAACATTATGTACGTTAACTCCACTTCTTAACGTACATAATCCTTGTGCGTTAGCGTATGCTAAGTATACATCGTATCGTGCGCTAACGTGGCTGTACTTAACCATTTCCAACTATTCTAATCCATCATCATGACACGCGGAATACGTATACACGGCATACTGAATACATATACACGTCCCAAAAATATTCTCATACAATACATCTAATACATGATATCCTCAAATGTAATTGTCGACCAAGTACGATAATTATACAAGTACAGTCGTCTCAGTCCTTTATTAATTTTATCCATACTATATAGATTCCACGTTATACAACATAACTCGGATAAAATACCATTAAACAACAGTAATAGAATTCCGGATATTACAGAGATAGAATCTCGAGTGTACCTGAGATCATTCGGGCCTCCGGATCATCGATCCTCTTCATCTCGTAAATTTGGGGCTTGCCAGTCCCTCCACCTGATGCGCCTGTCTGATAACAATGGGATCCATCTTTATTCACTCCCGTCATTTTAAATGACACGGACTGAGTGGCCTGATTATGAACAACCGACTGCTTCAGGGTCTGAGATGCCGTCGGAGCAGGTCTGTAATCTCTTCGGCAGAAACGGGCCTTATGCCCAGCAACTCCACAGTTGTTACACGTGATAGTCTGGCTCGGACACTTAGTACTGTAATGACCCTGTTCTCCACAGTTGAAATAGGTGATGGTCGAACTGGTCACTCGGGACTGAGATTCCACAGGTTTAGGTGCCATAGGAGGTCGCTCAGAAAAAGTAGAACCCGTGCGAGGCTTCTTGAAGGTTGCCCGACTACCCTCGGACTGATTACGATTCTTCGATTTCTTGCTAGTAGATGAAGGTTGTTGCTTAGCAATTTCCTTAGCGGTAAGCTCATAAGTAAGAGCTTTCTCGATGAATTCGGCCAGGGTGGCGCAATGATGATTAAGAAATTACATCTGCATACGAGGTTTCAACCTCTTACTGAAGTACTTGATTTTATCCGCCTCGGAGTGGATAATGGATGAGGTAAAGGGAAGTACCTCCTGAAACTTCTCGGCGATGGAGAGAACATCATCTCCCGCTGAGGGGTCAGGACTGAGTAATTCCGATTACTTGGCCTCCCTGAGTGGGGCCGAATAGTATCTTTCCAACATGAGGGTCTTAAACTGATCTCAAGTGCAAGATCCGTCGGTGGGATTCAAAGATAGCCACCATGAGTGAGCGCTCTTACCCAGATAGTAAGTCGCGACTGAAACTTTGTGCCCTTCGGGACACTCTACCATAGCAAATAACTTCTCGAAATGTTCAAGCCAGTGAATAATATCCGCCGGCTCAGATGAGCCCTCAAAAGTAGGTGGTCTCTGGCGAGAGATGTCGCCAATAATACTGCTCACACTCCTCTCTTGCCTCTGAGGTGGCGGCGGTGGATCCTGTTGAGTCTGAGTGGTTTAGTTCTGCATCGTCTCCATCAGACATGCCATCTGAGTCATCTGGGCCATCATACCCTGCATAAAAGTGAATGGATCAACCCGAACACCTTCCAATTGAGCTATATCCCGGGTACGACTTCCTGACAGTGAGTGATTATCTCCCGGTGAATGAGTGGCCTCGTCAACTAATTTGACAGCGTCGCTACCTGTTGAATTAGCATTATTCCTCGCGTTCGCGCGGGTATTCACACGAGCTCCCGGGTTTCGGCCCGCACTGCGGCCTCTTCCCCTGCGTCCTCTGACAGCTCTCTCCATACTGAAGTAGGAAAGTCACATGATAATTATAGATCTCGCATGAACATCGTATTATGATTACATTATGAAACGATAATAATGAGCTTACACGCTCTAACACAATGAACGCATTAATAATGCAGTAAAATGATCGTCGACGTTACGCCAGAATATGATAAGATCGCAAGAAAGATCAACTGAGGTGACGTGATTATTTGATGAAATTCCTGAAATGATTATCTTGAACATGTTAACAAGATTGATAATACGATCCACGAGTTTAATAACTGAACAAGGAGATTGACTGAGTGATTAATGAGTTGAGTTGATCGACACGATCCAAAATAAAACGATGATTGAGGACTGATGAATGATGAATGAGTGATTCTTATTGCCAGAAATTATACCATGTCGTCATAAATCTTACTGTTCTTTGGTCTGAGGGGCTTGGCGCTTGCACAGGTCACAAGTGACGCGAAAGTCCAATGATACTAGTCTGATGAATGATGATTCTCAATAAGACATGACTAGGATAAGTAGTATTCAAAACCATGCTCCGATGCCAACTCTGTAACATCCCAAACTAGGCGGCTATTACAGTCCCATGGACCCCCAACTGGGACCCACCAGGCGAATGAAATACAATGAAATAAATAATATAACTGTAGCACCGCACCACATTATATTATCAGTTACTCCGATGAGGAGTCTCAAGTACAATACACCCAGGAAAACAGAATACTTATATATTTCATATGAAGATGAAATATACAACACTAAATAAAATGAAAGTCTAAACGGAAAACTGCAGCGGAAATACATATCAAAGAAACATGAATAACTGGGAAGACTGAGCCCCCCTACTAGTATCACTAGAACTCCTCGCCGTCAACGTTCTCTTCCCGCACCTTTGCCTTGCCATGACCTGAAAACAACATCTCCAACGAGGTCAGTTACATAGAACAACAATCCTCAAGAGTTGAACAAATACAATAATCACATGACTAAGTTATGAAATCAGGTCTGAAAGAGGGGCATCATAGTACGCCCGAAATGGGACGTGCAAGTGCACAAGTAGTCGAGTGTCCGGTATCCCGCATATACACACGCCACTTGGCCTAATTAGTCTCATGGAGACACGTTACCGTGTGCACAGTCCAATGTGTCTGGATACCCGCATATACACATGACCATAGTGTGCCCGACTAAAAATTCCACACGTATACCATCCGGCACGCAATACGATCCCGGAAGGTCACAAGAACAAAAGTAACCATGATGAAAAGGAATGAATAGAAATCCGACAAGGACCAAGAATGACTCACCGAGGTGATATAATGGCGCAATGAGTGATAGCTCAAATGAAATGATTGGAACCGTCGTTCCTCATGAATTGAATGATTAGTTTGATAATTACAAGTCTCAACATGTTTGATATATTATGCATGAATTATACGTATGAATGAACAACAACGAAAGGAATTATTATCCTTTTAACTGAGCAAGAATTAACTTACCTCAATTACGGGTGAAGAAAAGTCCTTCCTCGAATGAACGTCCTTAAGGTGATTATATGTAGCTCGAACAACCTTGAATAACATAATCACCAACAATTCTCTTAATATACGAATCAAGTATGATCACAACCAACTCGAAAAGTCGATACAACAACCCAAACTCATTGTGGCAATCTAACAAACACGTTGTAAACAACCTTCAATTGTTTACAACCAATCTCAATTATATCGATACCACACCTCCAACGAGTGATTCAATCCAACAAAACATCATCAATACAATCAATAATCCATTAGGAATACTCCATTAGAGATTACGACAGCATCTAATCGAAACCCCAAAATTCCAAAGTCAACATTCAAGGTGTTCTTGAACAATTCCCCAAATACTCAACAATTCCGAAAAATACACCAATAAATCCGTAGGAACACATGTATCCAAGGTAGATAATCCATATCCAACATATCCCAATACAATAGCAAGCTAACTCGAAGAGATCGGGAAGAAAACCCAAATCCCGAAACTCTAGGATTATGAAAAGTTTACCTTGATTTGGAGCAGTGGAGAGGATTAAATGTTGATTAATCTGAACTAGAAGCTTGAAGGTATTGAGAGATGATTGAAGCTCGAAGAACTCTTCACAATCGCCCAAAATCGCCAAAGGAAGGAGGAGAAATGAAGAAATGACGAAATGGGGCGGAAATGTCCTATTTATACTAAACCCAGCTTAGCGCGAGCTAAAAACTGAGGATAGCTGTAACACCCCTAGATTTAACCGGAAATAATACAGCGTCGTGGGCCCCGAGATGGAACCCACAAGGCTAAAAGAAATTTTTGCAAACATAATACAAATGCCCAAGAGGCTAACGACGGTACTGTCTTTTAAAAACATTTGAAGACTTAATAAAATCCGTTTATCAAACCATCGTAAAATCTCATTTGAAATCACAAGGCCCGAAATGCCAAAGCTCAATTGTTTAAGAGCATACGTTAAGCTATCGCTTACACGTACCGACATAATAGATTTAGAGAACGATTTCCAAAGTAACCTAAGTTACCAGATACCAAAAGACCATTAAAAATACACACGCAGCGGGTAAAGACAAACAATTAAAATACTCTAACAGCGGAATACAAGAACTGATCAGGAAACTCAATAAACAAATACATGCCCTAGCCAGTATCCTCCGGGAAGCTCATCTCTCCATGACCGCTACAATCTTTATAATCCAAGAACCTAAAAAGAAAGCCCACGACAGGGTCAGCCATAATATCCAACAATGATAACCATCACATCACGTCAATAATTACATATAAATGGAAATACCAAGTAAGAATATGACCAATGTAATCTTACCATCGTGACTTTACGAAAATCCACGATTCGTATCCTTAACAACACAATAAGATAATACCGAAATATCTGTACGGTATCTCAACAATACCCAAGGTTCTCAAGACATGATCATAACTCGCGATATGGAAATTATACCAACTCTGGCCAATTCAATCCATCGGATGACGCCGAAAATTCCAATACGATAATCGATTGTCCCTCAAAGACAAGTACCAAGGAAATACGGAACATACCTCAAGATACGAAATACCATGACAATCACGTCAGTCTAATCCGAAATCAGATCAACACAACATACGGACATGATCCTAACACAAGACCTACAAATGCATACTCATATGACAACGTCAATATGATCACAACAATAACGACAATGTATACTTATGGCAAACCCATAATATACATATGCATAACAACAATACATGGCAATCCGATGATCCAGCGTTCACTACCTAGATCCCACGATGACCCCGTCAGACCAACCGTGGTGGAAAAACCTGTCTGATGATCCAGCGCACACTAGCATAGATCCCCTGATGATCCCGTCGGACCAACACGAGGTGGGCATATGACAACAAAGCACAACTGCACAAAACAACAGTACACAATACACGACAACAACAATGCACAAATGCATTACAACAACGATACACGAATGTATCATGACATGATCGACACATATGATAAAAATGATTAGAGTACTTGCCCCGAGTCCTTCGAGAACGATCTCAATGTCTAAACCATCACGAACCATTATCCTCAATACTCGACGGTCCAAAGTATCACGGATTGCAGATAATTCATATCTTTATCTTTATCACAATATATCCTCGATATACAAGTATACCAATAACAAAAGTAAATCATATACATTATGATTTAGATTCCCAAAACTCGAATACGATTTATAATCCCAAATCTCCTTTGATTACGATTATAAACATTGCTATACGAATTATACACGAATGAAACGGAAACCATTCATTAAATACTATAAACTGAAATAATAACTTACCTCGATACCGATACAACGATGATGGAGCCATTACCAATTCCTTGCCGTTGTTTACAAGTTCCTAGGTCCCAACCAAAGCAATTCACGAACATCCTCGAAGTCGACCGCAACACACGATTATAATCACCGATCAATATTCTCAACCTAGTAATTCGATAAACAACAAGTTCGACAACAATCAACAATCGATAAAACCAATTCACAAACCCAACGGCTCAACAATATCTCGGTTAACCACAAGTCTGATCAAACCAACTTAAATGATCACGAATTCATAACCGAAACACAATACACTACCGTGTCTGCCTACTTAGCGCACGTTAATCACTTAACGTAGCGTGCGCTAAGTTGCTCCCGTTAGCGTGCGCTAGACAATAAGCTTAGCGTGCGCTAATGCTGTACAGTGGCATGAATTCCAAGCATCGACTAACACCTTGCGACTACGAATCCGAATGAAAAGGAAATCATACTCCAAGATTAACAATAACTTTTCCAAATTCAATCTCATCACCATACTCGAAGTCATACTCGTGTTCTTATACGAATATTATATCAAAACACATATCTTAGCTCTAGATACTAATACACCAACACCTCCTATACATAATCATCCTATCATCTCGTTCTTAATCCAGAATACAACCTCATATCATGATCAACATAATTTAGAAATCCATCTTTCATCGGGTTAAACGAAACACAATTCTTAAAGTATGGAGACATCTTAGTTAACATCCAAAAATTCTTATCATAACTTCATTAATCCTCATATAATATCATCACATGATTATCCAACATGTTCATCACATGTAATCATCCTTAAAAACGAACTACTATCAAAGGGATACGAAAATTACCTAGATTAGACGAACCAAGAAGGAGAACACTTGAACTTCATTCCAAGAACCATGAATAACTTTGAAGAACAAGGCTTTAATCCATGTTCTCTATCTTAATCTTGATAAAGATCATCATCTCGGAGTGTTTCTGGACCTCAAGTACCTCCCAAAGCTCTCTCTATCGAGTGAAAGGAAAGAAATGGGCGAAATGCTTCATAACACCCGTTTGTCCCTTTTTATAGAGTATATTACTAGCGTGCGCTGAACCTTATGTTTAGCGTGCGCTATGGCCTTAGCGTGCGCTAACTGACTTTGTTAGCGTGCGCTATCGCAGTCCAGAGGCTACAGTCTGGCTTCGTACATTTGCTTACGTACGTAACCCCCATGCATTAGCGTACGTAACTTACACTCTCTAGCGTACGCAAATCCTTGCGTTTAACGTGCGCTAATATTAGTTGACTCGTTTATCTATATGCTCTGAAGACTGGTCCACACGCCGAAAGTGCTGACGAGGATAAGATTCCTTTTTGTCCAATATACCATTAGCGTGCGCTAACCTTTAGGGTTTAGCATGCGCTAGTACTACATTACAAACATCCGTTGACTTATCAGAACGTGCGCCCAAAGTGGCCTGGTCCACACGCAGATTCCTTCCGATCTGACTGCATTAGCGTGCGCTACATTCTGCCTCTAGCGTGCGCTAACCATGAATGATAGCGTGCGCTATACTTGAACATTAGCGCGCGCTAGTCAGGCTATACTTAGCCATTTCCAACTCTTCTCGTCTGTCTCGACATACTGGATATGTGCACTCACATACTGAATACATATACTCAATTCAATAATATTCTCATATGATACACAATATCCTCAATTGCAATTGTCGACCAAGTACAACAATTATACCAATATAGATGTCTCAATCCTTCATTTATTTTATTCATACTGTATAGATTCCACGCTGTACAACATAACTCGGATAAAATAATATTAAACCACAGTAGTAGAAATTGCGGATATTACATACTACACCACTTAAAATAAGTTTCGTCCTCGAAACTTGCAAGCCGTTATAGAAAAACCAACAAACCATTCAACTAAAATATTCCGGAACCATCACAACAACGATCGATCATCATTAATTAATAACCAATACAGTACACTTATATATGCGCCAAGTCGACGATCTCCTGAGGTACTAGCAAGTGACTTCACTGTAGAGCCTCAATACGTTTACAATAACAATTCCATGAGTCTCAACAAAATATATCATCTTCGGATGAAGTAACCTATCCGTGTCAAACCTCGTCTACCTGATTATACAATCAAGTCCCAATTCTGATAAAACGAATAATACATGATACATCTGTGAAACAAATGCTCAACACCATGGCAACAAATCCCGAAACATCGACAGACAATCTGAACGCTCAGATGATCACCAGCAATAATCAACCAATAAATTAACCGAGAATATCATCGACATGATAAACTCTAATACGACCAATGCAAAGGTCAAAACACGGCCGAGAATATCATCATCATGATAAACTTCAATATTACCAACGAACGATCAACGAAAAGCGAGAATACCTCCACACGGTAAACTCCAACACGGTCAACACAGAACCACAGAAACCGATATACGAAAGAATAACATTCTCAAAATGACACACCAACCACATACAGTGGATCTCAATAAACATACCCGACTGGTGAACATATCCCTCGGCATACGAACAACCAATCACAAATCGACGAACATATCTAATCATACATGGAGTGGGAACGACCACTCAATATCCAAAACCACCAGCATGGGGGCACCATCCCCAAATCTACACTTACAAAGAAACCATTCAAAAACATTATGGTAGCGCATACGTCCCAGTTTCACAAAACCCGAAGTTCCAAAATTACATCCTGTGCATGAATTCTACATCACGCAGCATATTTTTCTTATCCGATCAATCAACCGATCATTCCTGGATAACCAACTACCATACTGAAGTTCGAATCTTTATTCATCGTTCCATACTGACATCTTATCCATTTCGTGAGTCACACTCAGAACTTCACCATGATATCCATTATGCACTAAAATGCGTATGTATATCAATCACATTTTCAAAACCAGTTTGAAATCATATATCTCGTCAAGAAGACAAATTTTCAAAAGTTCCTTCAAAAATTTCAAAACTTAAAACATAAATTTTCGTAAGACCACGAAATAAATTTTCGAAAGTTAAATTGGCTCGCTAATGCCAAGTATTCGATAAGAATTCTTTTCGAATACGCATGATTAAATAAAATGAAATTATGCAAATGATTGACCCCATCAATACTCTTGTATACCAATTCGGCTTGCCACCAATATCCACTGATATTTCATCGGAAAACCACACGATAGAGTTCCAAAATCTCAATATATACACTCCGACTAAAAACTCCTTTTCCACATATGATTCGCAACGTCAACCATTAATCCATCCTGGAGCACCTCTAATATGCTATGACAAAACATTGAATGACCAACAACTCAATCACAGCGAAAGACTTCCCGAGAAGTTTCATTTGAACAAGTAAATCAAAACCGCGACAGGTAGAAACGAAATAGGTAAATGATTGATAAAGTATTTTACAAGTCTTGGGAGTTTTAAGAAAACAGAAAAGCCTTTTGAAATATTAGGGTCTCAGCCCGAATCCCGTTTCGCATTACAAGAAGTTTATAAAGTAGAAAACCCTTCTGGATCTCAAGTCCTGAGTTATAAAACTATTATAAAATCGATAGCGTTTCGGCCCAAAAATCATTTTCAAATGCTTCAAACAGTTCATATAGCTCAAAATGAACTAACATGACTACATGTTCTCCTAAACAATTCACGATATTTCTCCCAATTGCACAACTCCGTTCCCAAGCTTAACCGACTTATTGATTTCCAGAATAATAGTTTCTCAAATTATCAATCATGTCCCAATTCTGTCACCTTATACTGTAACACATAATATCTACTGAATCTCAAAGCATATCAACTTAGTACAGCAATAAATCCCAATACGATTCAAAAATCCAAATACTTACAGATCGTGAAGTCGACAATTCCCCGTGATACTGCACATGTCTCGACTCAAGAAAATACTCGACATAGATATTTTCAAAACACACATTTTGCAAACTCAGTGCAACTCGAGAACACAACACAGCTCTATCTGAAGAAACACGTTGACATCATTTGGAAAAGTTACAACAATCCCAGTACCACACTGGTAAATCACATAACACACAAGCCCGAGTGAACAACAAAACTTAGAGCTCAAACACTTGTCAACCGACAACTCGAATGACACGACAAATACACGACCCAACTCAACCCGACTGCCTAGGTTTTCACAACCTAAGATCCGATACCATATTCTGTAATACCCCCAGATTTAACCGAAAATATTACAGCGCCGTGGGCCCCGAGATGGAACCCACAAGGCTAAAAGAAATTTTTGCAAACATAATACAAATGCCCAAGAGGCTAACGACGGTACTGTCTTTTAAAAACATTTGAAGACTTAATAAAATCCGTTTTTCAAACCGTCGTAAAATCTCATTTGAAATCACAAGGCCCGAAATGCCAAAGCTCAATTGTTTAAGAACATACGTTAAGCTATCGCTTACACGTACCGACATAATAGATTTAGAGAACGATTTCCAAAGTAACCTAAGTTACCAGATACCAAAAGACCATTAAAAATACTCACACAACGGGTAAAGACAAACAATTAAAATACTCTAACAGCAGAATACAAGAACTGATCAGGAAACTCAATACACAAATACATGCCCTAGCCAGTATCCTCCCGGAAGCTCATCTATCCACGACCGCTACAAGCTTTATAATCCAAGAACCTAAAAAGAAAGCCCATGACGGGATCAGCCATAATATCCAACAATGATAACCATCACATCACGTCAATAATTACATATCAATGGAAATACCAAGTAAGAATACGACCAATGTAATCTTACCGTCGTAACTTTACGAAAATGCACGATTCGTATCCTTAACAGCACAATAAGATAATACCGAAATATCTGTACGGTATCTCAACAATACCCAAAGTTCTCAAAACATGATCATAACTCGCGATACGGAAATTATACCAACTCTGGCCAATTCAATCCATCGGATGACGCCGACAATTTCAATATGATAATCGATTGTCCCTCAAAGACAAGTACCAAGGAAATAGGGAACATACCTAAAGATACGAAATACCATGACAATCACGTCAGTCTAATCCGATATCAGATCAACACAACATACGGACATGGTCCTAACGCAAGACCTACAAATGCATACCCATATGACAACGTTAATATGATCACAACAATAACGACAATGTATACTTATGGCAAACCCATAATATACATATGCACAACAACAATACATGGCAATCCGATGATCCAGCATTCACTGCCTAGATCCCACGATGACCCCGTCAGACCAACCATGGTGGAAAACACATCCGATGATCCAGCAAGCTAGCATAGATCCCCCGATGATCCCGTCGGACCAACACGAGGTGGACATATGACAGCAATGCACAACTGCACAAAACAACAGTACACAATACACGACAACAACAATGCACAAATGCATGACAACAACGATACAAGAATGTATCACGACATGATTGACACAAATGATAAAAATGATTAGAGTACTTGCCCCGAGTCCTTCGAGAACGATCTCAATGTCTAAACCATCACGAACCATTATCCTCAATACTCGACGGTCCAAAGTATCACGGATTGCAGATAATTCATATCTTCATCTTTATCACAATATATCCTCGATATACAAGTATACCAATAACAAAAGTAAATCATATACATTATGATTTAGATTCCCAAAACTCGAATGCAATTTGTAATCCCAAATATCCTGTGATTACGATTATAAATATTGTTATACGAATTATACACGAATGAAACGGAAACCATTCATTAAATACTATAAACTGAGCAAGTAATAACTTACCTCGATACCGATACAACGATGATGGAGCCGTTACCAATTCCTTGCCGTCGTTTACAAGTTCCTCGGTCCCGACCAAAGCAATTCACGAACATCCTCGAACTCGACCGCAACACACGATTATAATCATCGATCAATATTCTCAACCTAGTAATTCGATAAACAACAAGTTCGACAACAATCAACAATCGATAAAACCAATTCCCAAACACAACGGCTCAACAATATCTCGGTTAACCACAAGTCTGATCAAACCAACTTAAACGATCACGAATTCATAACCGAAACAGAATACACTACCCTGTCTGCCTACTTAGCGCACGTTAATCACTTAACGTAGCGTGCGCTAAGTTGCTCCCGTTAGCGTGCGCTTGACAATAAGCTTAGCGTGCGCTAATGCTGTACAGTGGCATGCATTCCAAGCATCGACTAACACCTTGAGACTACAAATCCGAATGAAAAGGAAATCATACTCCAAGATTAACAATAACTTTTCCAAATTCAATCTCATCACCATACTCGAAGTCATACTCGTGTTCTTATACGAATATTATATCAAAACACATATCTTAGCTCTAGATACGAATACACCAACACCTCCTATACATAATCATCCTATCATATCGTTCTTAATCTGGAATACAACCTCATATCATGATCAACATAATTTAGAAATCCATCTTTCATCGGGTTAAACGAAACACAATTCTTAAAGTATGGAGACATCTTAGTTAACATCCGAAAACTCTTATCATAACTTCATTAATCCTCATATAATATCATCACATGATTATCCAACATGTTCCTCATATGTAATCATCCTTAAAAACGAACTACTATCAAAGGGATACGAAAATTACCTGGATTAGACGAACCAAGAAGGAGAACACTTGAACTTCATTCCAAGAACCATGAATAACTTTGAAGAACAAGGCTTTAATCCATGTTCTCTATCTCAATCTTGATAAAGATCATCATCTCGGAGTGTTTCTGGACCTCAAGTACCTCGCAGAGCTCTCTCTATCGAGTGAAAGGAAAGAAATGGACGAAACGCTTCATAACACCTGTTTGTCCCTTTTCATAGAGTATATTACTAGCGTGCGCTAAACCTTATGTTTAGCGTGCGCTATGGCCTTAGCGTGCGCTAACTGAATTTGTTAGCGTGCGCTATCTACAGTCTGGCTTCGTACATGTGCTTACGTACGTAACGCCCATGCATTAGCGTACGTAACTTACACTCTCTAGCGTACGCAAGTCCTTGCATTTAGCGTACGCTAATATTAGTTGACTCGTTTGTCTGTATGCTCCGAAGACTGGTCCACACGCCGAAAGTGCTGACGAGGATAAGATTCCTCTTTGTCCAATATACCATTAGCGTGCGCTAACCTTTAGGGTTTAGCGTGCGCTAGTACTACATTACAAACATCCGTTGACTTATCAGAACGTGCGCTGAAAGTGGCCTGGTCCACACGCAGATTCCTTCCGATCTGACTGCATTAGCGTGCGCTACATTCTGCCTCTAGCGTGCGCTAACCATGAACGATAGCGTACGCTATACTTGAACATTAGCGCGCGCTAGTCAGGCTATACTTAGCCATTTCCAACTCTTCTCGTCTGTCTCGACATACTGGATATGTACACTCACATACTGAATACATATACTCAATTCAATAATATTCTCATATGATACACAATATCCTCAATTGCAATTGTCGACCAAGTACGACAATTATACCAATACAGATGTCTCAGTCCTTCATTTATTTTATTCATACTGTACAGATTCCACGTTGTACAACATAACTCGGATAAAATAATATTAAACCACAGTATTACAATAGCGTGCGCTAGCTAGTTCACCGGGTAGTCCAGTGAACTCTTCCTGCTTCGTTAGCGTGCGCTACCTGATAGTTGGATTCCAGAATATTGGAGTCTAAAATCTACTATCATCCGCCTGCTCAAGCCTTAGCGCGCGCTAATACGATGACTTAGCGAGCGCTACTAATACAGTTAGCGTGCACTATCTCCTACACATAGCGTGCGCTACAATTCTCCAATTCAGTCCAGTACCTACTGGACTGTCTACCCCAACACACTAGTAGCGTGCGCTAATGAAGACCGATAGCATGCGCTACCAATACCCAAATAGCGTGCGCTATAAAGAGTACGTAGCGTGCACTACTCCCCACACACAGGCTACCAATTCGATGATAATGATAATATTCTCGTCTCGATTCTCAAGCGGGGTTGAAAGCGAATGATAACTGATACGCGATTCAAAATTACGCCGAATGGTGAACACAATTGAATGACTGTGAATGATGAATGATTATTAATGAGTGAAAATTACTGAGTGACAATTACTGAATGATAATAAATGAATTTGCAACTGGGTATTACAAGCAGTTGCAAAACGCTTGGTGTGTTACCCAACTCATAAAATAGTGGACATTTGGGAATTAAAATATGGTTTCTAGTTAGATAAATTAGTAAACGGTGTTTATATAAATACACGTACAGTGAATTAAGACTATAATAAAATATGCACATTACTTGGTGCTAGTGTTTGCCCATGGGTTAGGTGATTGACATGCAAGCTTCTCCATAATGCACATGATTAAATCATGTGGCAAATTTGTAATAGAGTAGGAATCGATCATCTTTTCGAGCACATTTCAAGATAAACGCAGGTATACTGTCTCACGTTTGAAAATGCTTTTGAATTGTGATTTGAGGTTATATATATATATATATGCTAAAAGACCGGATATGTGATAAGTAATATCAGGAGAAGACGAGATATTTTTATCTAACTAACTAATAGATAATATAATAAACATTATAATAGATGTGATTTGATCAGCTTAAATTGTGGAAGAATCTTAAATAAATATGGAAAATAGTAAAATATATTTCAAGGATTTAAAATTAATTATTTTTTGGAAGACACATCTCATTTATTTTCATCACTACTTTTCATATTCGACACGTACACACACCCGTGCGGGCGTCTTATCCAACTGGGATGCAGCAGTGCCGCAGAAGACCCCAATCCTTTCGTATTGTAGCTTATAATAGAATCACGGATTTTCGTCGTGCGTCTCCAGTTGTCTGCCTTACCTCTTCTTTTCACCTCCTTCCAACGTGGTGGCTTTTGATTTTCCTCTCATATCTCCTCTTCTTGGTGCGCTGGTCTCTTACTTATCTTCTCCGTTTTTTTCCCTTCTGCACAGGTTATCTTCTCTTCGTTTTCTATTTTTTTTTTTTTGATGCTCCGTCCGGATTGAATTGATGTTGGTTCAGTTTGCTTGCTTAATCGGTTTCTCCCGATAATATTTTTTTTTTCGATGCTTCGATTTTTTTTTTTTGGTTACTCCTCCTCCGACTCCTGGTCCTCCCACACCCTGAGGCGACATATGGTCAGGTACGAGATAGTGGCAGCTTTGCCGGCTTGGGCTCAAGCTATTACTGGGTTGGATTTCAAAAATCGAGGGGTTTGTTAGGTTTTTATTTTACCTATTTGTGCTTTTGGACATTCAGTTTATAGATTTTAACACTTGTGGTTTTCTTAATAGTATCTCTGATCTTCAATAGGATGATTATGCCGCTGATGCTGAAGAGTATGAGTAGAAGATGGAGCAAGAGATTTTGGCATTTTTCTTTTTGGTCACGTTGATTTTTCATTTATTTTAGGTTGTAATTTCTTAGGAAGCTGCTGACATGCCAGTTTCTTTCATCCCAAGGTTTACAGACTTTTAACAACCTGTGAGACTTCGAGAAATCCTGTTTATTTCGTTTTAACATGTATACTAACTGTTTGTTTTTTCTTTGTTGGTAGATGAAATCATTGCAGGATTTTCTTGGTCGACTTGTAGTATCGAATGGAGGAAAAATGAGGTTTGTACTTCTGAGTTTCCTTTTTCCTTGTCGTATTATGATAGGTTTTGTTACGAATGCCCCGCTCCTGGTTAAAAGTTACACATGCTTCTGTTATAAAGTTTTTCGCAGATTTATTTGTTGGGCGGAGTTATATGATCAATTGAAAGCGAAAGCATAACAGCAGCTGCTGGCGGCAAATAAAAACACAAATCCGAAGATGAAAATGAGTAACAACATAATTTAAAAAAAAATTAATAACGTCGCTGAGCACATACCTGAAAATGAAAACATAATGCCAGCTATCTTCAGCGAAGAGAGACACAAATCTGAAGATATATTTGACTTTTAAGCCCAGTATTGACAGCCCAGTACTTTTAAACTTGTTCTTTGTTTGTAGGTTGCAGCCGAAAAAAATTCAACAAACAGAAAGCTGATAGGACCCCCATACTGCTGGCCCCAAGAGTTTTACTCGAATTTCCAGCAAGTAGGTATGATACACCTTTTACTTATCGTTTGTTACTACTTTCCAAAACTTGTGTGAGAATGTATATTTATGATGTTTAAATTGGCAGATAAATATTACTGAAATCATGAGTAAAACTTTAGTAGCCTTTGAGTTTTATTTTGCCTGTTGATGCTAGAAATTTATGGAAGTAAAATACAGAATATGTATTCATTGGAAGCAGGGAAACTTTGTTATTTCTTTATGTGTGTAATGTTGGTTAAACTTATAAAAGCTTTTTATGGTATATCTGGTTTTATATATTGCTTGAGTGTTGAGACAGGTTTTGCTAGAGGTGCTTTGAATCTTAGATTTAAAATCACTTGTATGTTGTACTTGTGTGTACACTGAACAGTTAAACAGTGAACAGTTAAACAGTGAATGACAGTGAACAGTGAAAAACAACAGTGAATGAATGAACAGTGAGGCCAATACATCAAACATTAAATTCATTCTGAGAAATACTTGTGTGTATCCTGCAGACATACTGTTTTGTTTCTCCAAGAAACTTGGAAATCCAGATAACAAGCCACCATCAGGGGCTGAAATTTTTCTTGTAACCCGCAGACGGGATGAGAAACGCACATACAAGTCTGCTTATGTTCCTAGAACTTTTGTAAGTGTTTGTTTTAGTGATATTATTAAATGATCTTCTGCATGTTTAAATATTGATGTTACATATTAATTTTTCATTACAGTCAGAGGTTGAGAAATTGTGTTCATCGGAGCAGATCGAGAGTGCTAATCAGCTAATTTCTAATGGCATACCGCAAAACTCCAATTGGCTAATGGGGAGGAGTATTCAGAAAAGGCAATCAAAGGAGAAATCATCTACATCAGTTACAATTTTTTCTGATCTATACTTAGAGGAGCTAACAACAAAGATCCGTGATTAACTCGCTGATGAGATGGAGGAAAAACTCAACCAAAAAGTTCGCGAGATGATGAACAGGTTGGCAGAAAGGAATCCAGATTTCCTTTGGGTAATCAGCGGACTTCTCAAGTGCCGGCAGCGACGCCAATCCAACTCCATGATGAGGACTCCTCTGTTGAATTATTTTTTATGTTTTTGTTGAAACAAATGAAACTTAATTATGTGTAACTTTGATTTTTGTTTATTCTGCATAAGATGTCATGATACTTGTGCTGAATACTTTAGTTTTTGTTGAACGGTAGATGGTAATTAGCCTAAACCTCGGGGTAGTTTTTGTAATTATTTCCACCATTTAGGCAATAACTCATGTATCAGACTTACAAGATCAGTTTCATCTTTACCTCATCTGCTAAATCTATGAATTTTCATGCGAAAAATATATTTAAACCCTTCTGGAGGATACGGTGCGATTTCTGGAGGGCAGATTCTCTTTGGTAAAGGGTTGTGGTTCTTTTTTTTTTTTTCCTCTGTTCATGGTGTTTTTTCAGATGTTCTTCTCTCTTCTTCTTCTTTTTTTTTTTTTTTTCTTTCTTTTTCGCTGCTATTTGCTTGTTTTGTTTTGCACGAGTTCTGGAGATTCTGATTTCTGCCGTTTTCAGGGGCTGCTCCTATGGATTTAGGTTTTTTCTTTGAGTTGGGTAATTTTTTTTTTAATTATCGATTTGATAATTGCCTTTTTCTATTTTCTCTTTTTTGGATTTCCACCTACCTGCCTCGGCTGCCTGATTGACCTCCATCTTCTTTCTTCTTCTTTGTTTTAATTCATTGTTTAGGTATATATTCTTAATTACAGGTTGCACATCTAATGAGGAATATTCCTTGGCAGTAAAGGTTTGGTGTCTTAGATTCTACGATTTACTGCTGCACACATATTGTATTTGTCCAAGATTTTGATGCCTAATTAGGATTTTTCTTGCAGAGACCCAAAGTATGATTATTTTATATCTATGGATTATATATAACAGTGGGACTATATTATAACTGTTGAATAAAAATTAATTTAATCTTGCCAACCAATTAGCTTATGTGGTGAATGAGTACGAGGTTTTCAGTAAGTTAGACCTGTATTTTGAGTACAGAACAGTTAACAATATTTATTACTTATTTTGTAAATATTCTTAGTTTTTGATTTCTCATCGTTTTCTACCGATTTGTAATGAATCCCGTGTTCGAACCTTGGTTTTGCAGGATTTCACCCTGGTGGTAACAAGATCTAAGTCTGGAACAACTAGGAAAGCTGATGCTAGGTAGGTTTTATTGTTTCTATTCAGTCTTTTTTGTAGAGATCCCTTCTAGATTTTGATTACTCTATATAATATTGTTTGCAAAATCGTTAGTAGCGGAAGATTTAGATCTAGGGTGGTTTGGATGAGATGTTTAGCCAGCAATTTATATGTATTTTCCTAAAAATACAACTTGCCTCTGTATTCTTTAGGCTAACGGTGTTTGCATCATGGTTTCATATTATCCAGATATTCGCTTCTCTATGATTCATCACTGATCTCACTGAGTCGAGTAATTTTGTCGAGCCCTTGATGAAATTACTGAGAAGTCGCTCAAGATTTCTGGTAGCTCCAAAGTTTGTGAGGACTTTCTTAGTCTGGTGATTTTATTTCTACTGTTTTACATACACCCTCTGTGGCTTGAGTCACCGTGTTTATGTGCAAAATACATGTACTATCACTTTAACTTTGATTAGTGGCATATCATGCATAAAGTGTTTGTTCAATCAATCTTGCGTACTCTGAATTTCGTTCCCATCCTACTTTTTCAACTTTCAGTCACTTTTTTTGCAAGACCTTCATCATGTAATTTTGTTTGTCGGCAGTTCTTGTAGGTGTAGTATTGTCGTTTATGACTTGTGCAAACGAGGAGCTGATATCATATAGCTTAAACCATAACTAGGTTGTAGGCCGGCAGGTAGCAGGGACATACTCGGAACGAGCAATACACATGAAATATCTACTTTGATTAATATACTCGGTGGGAACTGCAAATATGTCAATCACAGTTCCTCTCAAATTTCTCTTTCTAGGCGTGAAAGAGGGTTCAGATGTTCTTGTGGTCTTCAATATCGTAACTTCCTGCATTTCCTGCTAGGGTATTCTCTGATTTAAATTGCTTATCTGTGCAGTGGTCGCAATTGTTGGGTGGGGTTTTCGGAGAAACAAACTTGAGTGAATTGGCCGCTGTAACCTCGTTTGCTCTTGCCTTTCCGAAAAACTTTTTGGCTCTCGTCGACACATGACGTAAGTGAAAATTGTTACATGTTTGTTGGATTCAGTCATGGCTTATAATTCTACTTCCTCCTTCCCAAAATGACTGGCATGTTTGCCTGTTCAAATTTCTTTGAATGGGATCATGTTTTGGTTAAAACCTGCCAACTACCCTGTCAAATAACAAAAGAAGTCACATACAACACACACACACACACACAGTTCCTGCAGGACTTGGCGAAAATTTCTTCCTCGGGGTGCATGCTTGCGAAATTTAGTCAAGATGTGGTGTTTAGGCTGAAGTGAGGATATAGTAATCTGATGTACCAGAGGATGGGCCTAATCGGGTCAGTTAGGATAGTTTCCTGAACTGCAGATATAAATAACACTTTCTTCTCGCCTTTATCACAAGTAATATGCCTAATAGCACTTGTGAATATCACTTTTTAAGCATATGACAGACTTGACTGGTTTCTATATTTTCTCTCCACATTGTTACTTGGATGTCGGCGATTTAACAAGAATAGAACAAGAATATCTTCTTCTCATTAAGCTATCCTTTATCATTTTGCTCTTTTTTTTATCTAATACCTTCCATGTTTGGGTGTATCATTTATCACATTACTCGGCAGGTAAAAATACAACAGCTTTCATAATTTCATTGGCACGAGAACATTAACAAGTAATTTCTTATCAAATTTGCATTCTATTATGCATCTAAAAAATTCTACTCATACTGAAGATGAGATGTAATATCTGTGGGTACAACCGCAGTTATAATCAGTAGATGTGACCCAAGAATGATTTCTTCAGAGGGAAAGCAACACATGCTTCGTGATTATGCAGCAATAGACGATGCGTGCATAGTCATTGCTAAATTTCATATTCAATAACTCTCTTGCATGCTTGCAAAATATTGTTTTCGCATGTAATCTAAAACCAATCAGGTAGCGAAGTTTAAAACATAAGGTCCCTAATTATTAAAAAAATACACATACATGTGATATGTATATATTAAAAAATACTTCAACCCAAAATACTGATCATAATAGATTTTGTCAATGTCATATTTATCTGTTTGCGTACACCAAATATGCGCCGAGAGACGACGTCATCTTGGGTATTGATTGGATGGATCGTCATGATGCCATCATTAGTGTCCGTGAGCGTATGGTCACTATCATTTCAGACGATGGGGTCGAATGTGTGTTTCAGGGAGGTAATCCCAGCTGTTCTGGAAGAGTTATTAATTTGATGAAAGCAGTGAAATTACTCAGTCAGGGATGTGTTGGTTATTGGTGCTATATGACCAAAACCGAGAAATCATCAGTAATGTTGACGGATATTCCGGTAGTGAGGGAATATGCCGATGTTTTTCCAGACGAGTTACCTGGTTTGCCTCCACAGGGAGATGTGGAATTCACGATTGAGTTGGAGCCCGGTACGTCCCCGATATCGAAGGCACCGTACCGGATGGCCTTGATCGAAATGCAGGAGTTGAAGAATCAACTTGAGGAATTGTTCGAGAAAGGTTATATCCGACCGAGTGCGTCCCCGTGGGGAGCACCGGTGTTGTTTGTCAAGAAGAAGGATGGTTCGTTCCGCTTGTGTATTGATTACCAGGAATTGAACCGGGTGACGATCAAGAATAAGTATCCTTTATCCCGTATCGATGATCTTTTGGACCAACTTCAGGGAGTTTCAGTATTTTCCAAGATCGACTTAAGATCTGGATATCATCAGTTGCGGATTCGAGAGTCGGATATCGCGAGGACGGCGTTTCGAACACGCTATGGTCATTATGAGTTTGTGGTTATGCCGTTTGGATTGACTAATGCACCTGCGGTATTCATGGAATTAATGAATCGGGTTTTCATCGACTTTTTGGATCAGTTTGTTGTTTTCATCGATGACATTTTGATTTATTCTCGTAACCGTGAGGATCACGAGGTTCATCTTCATCAGGTTCTCGACGTATTAAGACGAGAGCAACTTTATGGGAAGTTTTCCAAATGCGAGTTCTGGATGTCCGAAGTGACTTTTCTCGGACATGTAATTTCATCAGATGGAGTGCGTGTTGATCCTCAGAAGACGGAGGCTATCCAGGATTGGTTACCTCCGAAGAATGTTAAGGAAATCCGAAGCTTTCTCGGATTAGCCCGTTATTATCGGTGGTTTGTGGAAGGATTTTCTAAAATCGCTCAACCCTTGACGAACCTTTTGCGAAAGGATAAGAAATACACGTGGTCCGACGCGTGTCAGCGGAGTTTTGAGGAACTCAAGAGCCGGTTAATCTCAGCACCTGTACTTTCCTTGCCGCAAGGGATGGAAGGATTTGTGGTTTATAGTGATGCGTCCAGACAGGGTCTCGGATGTGTGCTCATGCAGAATGGTAAGGTTATTGCCTATGCTTCACGGCAATTGAGACCTTACGAAGTTAATTATCCGACCCACGACTTGGAGCTAGCAGCCGTGGTGTTCGCTTTGAAAATCTGGCGTCATTACCTTTATGGCGTCACCTGTCAGATATTCACCGATCATAAGAGTTTAAAGTATATATTTACTCAGAAGGAGCTAAATATGCGTCATAGACGGTGGTTGGAGCTAATCAAAGATTATGATATTGAGATACTTTACCACCCGGGCAAGGCGAACGTTGTCGCCGACGCCTTGAGTCGTAAGTCCGTTCAGGAACAGATGCTTGCTCGTTTAACAGTTCAGAAGGAACTTCAGCAAGAATTCCTTAGACCCGAGATCGAGTTCTGGCTTCAGCGAGTTCAGGGACAGCTTTGCGTGTTAGAAATTTCATCGTCACTTGAGGAGGAAATCAGGGAGAATCAGGGTTCAGACCCAGCATTGTTGCGCATCCGTGAGGATGTGGCTTAGGGGAAAGCCCCTGAATTCGTGGTCAACGAGGATGGACTTTTGAGATTTAAGAATCGGTTGTGCGTACCGGCGATTGACGAGTTGAAAAACTCGATTTTGAGAGAAGCTCATGCTACCCCTTATTCTGTTCATCCGGGGTCTAGCAAGATGTACAAGGACTTGAAACAAAATTACTGGTGGAGTAATATGAAGCTAGAAGTCGCGGAATTTGTTTCGAGATGCTTAACCTGTCAGCAAGTCAAGATAGAACATCAGCGACCGGCGGGTATGCTGAAACCTCTCCCTATTCCAGAATGGAAGTGGGAAGACATTTCTATGGATTTTATCACGAGTTTGCCGACGAGTCGTCGTGGCATGAATACGATCTGGGTGATTGTGGACCGCTTAACTAAATCAGCTCACTTTCTCGAGATTAAGGATACTTGGGGTCCCGAGAGACTTGCCCATTGCTCATCAAAGAGATAGTGAGATCGCAGTACTCTAAGAGTATCGTTTCCATCGTGATTGACGGTTTGTGTCTCATTTTGGAAATCACCCATCGTGCTATGGGAACTCGGCTTAATCTCGATCCGCTTTTCATCCTCAATTGACGGACAATCAGAGAGAACCATTCAGACATTAGAGGACATGTTGAGGGCATGCGTCCTCGATTGGAAGGACGATTGGGAAGCCCAACTACCATTGATCGAGTTCACGTATAATAATAGTTGGCATGCTTCGATCAAGATGGCACCTTACGAGGCCTTGTACGGTCGTCGTTGTCGATCTTCTTTGTGTTGGGACGACTTATCAGAATCAATAGGCACCGAGCCCGATATGCTTATAGCTGCCCGTGAGAATGTAGCTTTGATCAGGAGTCGTTTGTTGACCGCTCAGAGTCGACAGAAATCTTATGCAGACAATCGTCGTCGACCACTAGAGTTCGAGACGGGGGACCACTTTTTGGTCAAGGTTTCCCCGAGTCGGGGTATTTTTCGCTTCGAAAAACGGGGGAAGTTGAGTCCGAGATTTATTGGACCGTTTGAGATTTTGAAACGAATAGGCGAGCTAGCTTATCGTTTAGCTTTACCTCCGGCGTTAAGCCGAATTCATAATGTGTTTCACGTCTCTCAGTTGCGGAAGTATGTTTCCGACCCGAGTCACATACTTCAGTTCGACGAAATTGAGATCGCGGATGATCATTCATACGAGGAGCGTCCTGTACGAGTTTTAGAGCGG
Source organism: Orobanche coerulescens (assembly GCA_033398695.1). Classification (NCBI taxonomy): domain Eukaryota; kingdom Viridiplantae; phylum Streptophyta; class Magnoliopsida; order Lamiales; family Orobanchaceae; genus Orobanche; species Orobanche coerulescens. The sequence goes on along the minus strand of CM065811.1, from coordinate 65,845,980 downwards.
CGAATCAAATAGTTGAGGAATAAGACGATCCCTTTGGTCAAGATTCAGTGGTCTAGACACGGAGTCGAAGAGGCCACTTGGGAAACCGAGGAGAGTATGCGGGAGAGTTATCCCGAGTTGTTTGGCCCTTAGTTTCGGGGACGAAACTCTTTTAAGGGGTGAGTATGTAATACTCGGTTGTAATTGATTCATTTTCATTCAGTATTTATCAGTCTGTAATTGTCACTCAGTAATTCTCACTCATTAATAATCACTCATCATTCATGATTCATTCATTTGCGTTCACTGTTGGCATGTTGTAACCGTATATTAGCTACCGATCGTCATTTCATCTTCGTTCATAGATCGAGACGGGAGTATTATCATTTTCACCGTGTTTGGTAGTCTTGTACTGGGAGTATCATCTTTGGCTTGTGTTGGACTTGTTCATTTTCACATTCGTATGATATGTCGGATCATTCATCGGTCGTAGCGAGGAATCGGAGTTATCGGATTTTTCACCTTGTCCAGCATTGAGTTACGGCCGTAAGGATTGTAGGTTACAGCCGTAACAAGGGTTCGTTGTTTTCAGGCCATTTTGGACGAATGGGACTTACGGCCGTAAGGTCTTGTAATACGGCCGTAAGTTGAGCAGGTACGACCGTAAGGCTTGGCCGGTTACGGCCGTACGTGTCCAGCAGGCTCCCCATTTTGGCCGAAGGCGAGTTACGGCCATAAGAAGGGTAGGATACGACCATAAGTGGTATTCGTAAATTTCAGGTTTTGTCGGGCAACGGGGACTTACGGCCGTAAGGGTTGCGGCATACGGTCATAAGACGAGGAAGGTACGGCCGTAAGGCGTGGCCGGATACGGCCGTACGCTACAGGCAGTGTGCCTGGTCATTTTCGACGAAGGGGGCTTACGCCCGTAAGTTTGGCCGGATACGGCCGTATCATCCGAGTTACGCCCGTAAGGTGTGCGGGTACGGCCGTAAGGATGTCGATAGATGTTTTTGACGAAGGCGAGTTACGCCCGTAACTCAGGAGCGGTTATGGCCGTAAGTCTGTCGGCAGGCTTTTGGACGAAGCCGAGTTACGGCCGTACGAGTTGGCCGGTTACGGCCGTAAGGCCGTTGACCTGGGATGTTACGGCCGTATGAAGGCCGAGTTACGGCCGTAACTTCCGGAAGTATATAAGGACCCGGCCGGGACTTTTTCTTCACTTTCACCTTTTTCTTCCATCTTGTCCGAGAGAGAGCTTGAGGGAGGGATTTTCCTTCATCAATCACTTGAGTACTTGATTGTCTTCATCTTCATTCGTTTGGGAAGCTTGGATACTCGATTTAACGCGTGTTCATCGGATCGAAGTTGTTGGATCTTTAAGAGGTAATTTCTTCAACATCTTGGATTTTGATTTTGTGTTGAGATATAATGTTTTGAACGTGATAATCATGTTATATGAAAGGATATGCATATGATTATGAGTTTGTATAAAGATTCATTGGATTATTGAGGGATTATTCAAGAACACTTTGAATATCGAGTTGGATTTGGGGATTTTCGATTAATTGTGGTTATAATCACGTATTTGGATATTCATAACGGATTATTGATCGTATTGAAGATGTTTTGTTGGTTTGAAACACTTCTTGGGGATTTGATGTTGGTATTATTGAGGTTTGGTTGTATTCAATCGTAGTTGGCCACAAAGTGTTCGATATAATGCCTCAATGAACTTGGTTTAATCGTATCGACGTTTTGAGTTCGTTATATTCGTATTTGATTCGTATATTGAACGGATTGTTGGTAATTGTATTTATTCAAGGTTGTTCGAGCGACCGATATACTAATTAGGACGTTGTTCGTGGAAGGATAATTGTCACCGGTGTTGTGTAAGTTAATTCTTACTCGGTTCAAAGGATTTCATTCCTTTTGTTGTTGATCATTCATAATCATAACTCATTCATCATTGTATTAATCATATTGAGACTTGTAAGTATCGAAGAATCACTTCATTAATGAGGAACGGCGGTTCCAATCATTTCATTGAAACTATCAATCACTTCATTATTACTTTCACCTCGGTGAGTCATTATTGACTTTGTCAGATTATTATTATTCATTGATATTCATTGTGGTCATTCTCGTTTCATATGACCTTCTGGGTTTATATTGCGTGGCCGGGTGCGGATGTGTGGAATTTTTAGTCGGACACGTGATGGCCATGTATTGGGAGTAATACATTGGGCAGTGCACACGGTAAAGATTAACTCCGTGAGACTAATTAGGTACAAGGACGGGTGTGTCCGGTCATCCGTCTTGTACACTTGCACAGAACACTACGAGCGTACTATGATACTCCTCTTCAGCGTAATTCATAACTAAGGATATTTCATAACTTCAGTTAAATCATGATTGTGTATTTTCAACCCTTGAGGATTGTTGTTACAGAATGGCGACCGTTGGGATTTTGTTTTCAGGTCACGGCAAGGCAAATGCACGGGAAGAGCATGCTGACGGCGAGGAGTCCTAGTGATACTAGTAGGGGGCCCCAGTCATTCCGTGTATTTCAGTCATTTCAGTCGTCCAGTCATTTCAGAAATTCTTATTTCTCTTCAGTTGTATTTCCGCTGCAAATTCCGTATGAGATGTTATTTATTCAGGGTGGTGTATTTTATCTCCATATAAAATATACTAGTATTCTGTTTTGTCCTCGTGTAATGTACTTAAGCTCCTCATCGGAGTATTTGGTAATATAATGTGGTTCGGTGCCACAATTATATTATTTAATTCATCAGTTTTCATTCGCCTGGTGGGTCCCAGTCGGGGGTCCACGGCACTGTAATATCCGCCTAGTTTGGGGTGTTACAGTAAAAGACTGTAAATACGAGTCAATCAATTGTATTCATAACACTGATAGAGGGACCTTTATATAGGCATTACAATGAGAGTCCTTCCATACATAGGATTCCTAGATAAGGTAAGACATTTAATAGGATCCTACTACCTCTAGAAGGATCTAGAACCTTCCATCTATGTATCTACAATCAGTATTAGATAAGACACATCACGGGAATAATAATTTCGGGAACACTCCCCCTGTGTCGAGCACTAATACAACAATGGTGTAGAAGATGTTGCCTTCGTAAAAACCTATTCCAAGCCAAAACAAAACCCCATGGGAAAAATAAAGGCTTGATGAGGAAAAGATTGCAACGCACCAACATAACATGTCATGTATACTCCCCCTGATGTATACATAATGACTCACCCTGATGAGTACCTCAAATCATAGGAGTCAGATGCCAAGTTGTCCTCAAAACTATAACAAGAAAAACCCAGTGGGAAAAATACCTCTTGGTCTAAGTTGAACAGAAGTACAACGCATCATTGTATGGATGTTCTCATAGGTCGCCTCGTTAAAAACCTTACCAAGTGAAAACACAATGAGAAAAACAAACCTTGGTCTAAGGACAAAAAGAGCGTGACACATCCAAAGTGCAGAGTCGCTAAAGAATTATCAAGTTTTCTAAAGTCTTGACCTCCATGCACTAAATCAGTCATAACTTCTTCGATTCAATAGGTATCAACGAAACTGTAAGAACTTATGAAAACTAGACACCCATAGCTTTTCATTCACATACAGTATGTAACCTAGATCGACCTGAGCAGATCACAAAACTCTATCGAAGTTGACTCAGCAAATTACCGGACATATCCTGTCCTACTTTGCAACAATAGTCATATGTCACTCAACATGATGGATGTGATCAAATGGTTGGTTTCCCTGGAAAGTAGACACAAACCTTTCCAATGGCACCAATTTCATCATTTTCCATCAAGTGAGCTGCCTTGTAGGTCATATGGGAGATAGACCAATACATTCAGGGCAAATTCGGGTATCGATATTCCAGTGTCCTTTTATCGAGATAGAGCGAGCTTCAAGCTTCTTGTCAATCACAGACACTGCGTGAGCGCATCCTAGGCCATCGTCACAGTGGCTTTACTGGATTATTACGAATGAGTACATCGAGTCAAACATGAGTACATAATACCGTACTTTTCTCTTAAGACTGCATCATCATTTAAGTGAGCCAAGTCTTATTATGACTTCGACTAATCATCGGGAATCATATAGGCATCACTTTATCGTCTATTAGGGAATCCGTCCCTTAGATTGCCTTAAACCGATTGATGAATACGCATCATCAAGTGTCCCAAGATCCTTTCATTCTAACTTTGGATTTAGCGGAATTTCTTAGTCTCACAAGAGTACATCACTATAAACCCTTAGTTTTACACGCAAAAGCTTCATATCTCTTCCAAATCAAGTATATACTTAGTATGCGTTCCCGACAATCACTTGTCGACGCGCTCCGTGGTCAGGAGCCACTTGATTTGAGTCTGATCCACCACGAGATCCTTTATATCACTTAACTTAGTTCCCCACTAAGATAAGATTTAACCACAAGTTGCACGTCAATTTTTGGGAAACTATCTAACTGAAAAGATAGTGGATGCTATAACATCCATTACGATAGCACAATTAAGTTTCGTGTCATCGTAGTCGATTCCAGTGCGTTCATGAGAAACCTCGCGCCATGAGGTGAGTTTAACTCCTTCTCTCACTCGCTTTGACAAAGTATACGGATAGATCTTATCTTTGGAGTGTCAGCACCACTTCAACAAAGGGCTATCACTTTGTTTATACTGAAATCGAATATGTTTCCATTTTAGGCCAAGGCTACAACGTTGTAGATTTTCAACGAAGTATGGTTCGATTAAACTCACATTCCATGTCCTCATGTACCGGCTTTATTCATAGAGTACTCTTTATGGATTGACATTCATTGAGGCGTCCCCCAATGATGACTATAATTCAGAATCACATGATACGGAAGAGTTCATTTGATCATATGATCAAGTTTCATGTACCAAACTCGCATACATTCTTAGCGAGAGTATTTATCGAACCAAGTGGCATCCCAATACTCTATGAGATCCACGGCCTAGTAACACCATCTACCACAATTTGTGATGTTACCATATCACCATTCATAGGTGACGAACGTCCATGACCGTACACAATCCTTGCAGACATGTTTGCAGCATGTATTTAATCTCGTCACTTTAGGGAACTTGGTGAGGCACAGTAGGGACAAACTACGACAATTCCAAGTCGTTCTACTCGAACATGATCGTTCGCATCTCCCCCTAACGACGGGAAGACTGGCTCATCAAAGTGACTTACGAGATCGTCTGCCAAGGTATATTTTAAGCGGACTATGAGTGAAAGCGCATGTCATATTTATCATTTATAACCCGTTATAATGCGTTGTGGTGACGCACTTTGGCACATGAACATGTGGATGATAAAGGTTTTTCATTGTTAACACAATCCAGTTAACAAAATGCATACGATTACAATTGTAACTAAGCATTTGAATGATGATAGGTATAGGTGAGTATGACATGTTGACCTATGCTACATAACCGTAGCTATTGGTCTTGAGAATCCAACAAAGCCGCCACCATGTACCATCGGGATCGAACATAAAGAAACGATTGAATCGATGATAGGCCGTTGGTTTTATCGAACCTCTAGTACTTTGTTGAAGAGTTCACTCCCTTCACCAGCCCCAAACACCTCAAAATTTCGTGAGCATGTATAAACGGATGTTTAGGATTCCAAAATCATCAACCTTGTGGTCAAAAACCGATCGAAATGACATCGAACTGGTTGTTGGGACGGCTGGTGGTATGTGAAAACTTTATTTAAGTGGTTCACCTACTTCCAAGTCTTCCAAATGGCACCGAAATTTGTAAGAAGGTAGCCTTGAATGTTAGGAAGTACTCGTTAAAATTTCACTTTAAGACTTGGTCTAAAAAGTGGGTGAACCGACCTTTACAATGACTGGTCCGCAAGTTGGACAACAATAAACTCATGTTTCATAAACTTATCAATCATTGTCAAAGGAACCACATAACATATAAATGTTATTACTTGAGTACGACCATTTGTGAACACCATCATAGCATCATAAGCCACCCAGGCTAATACTTATGATCATGTATGTATAAGGACTCGGTGAAAAGGGAGGACTCAGCACCATGCTTATGCGAGTCGCTACATTATCCTCTTTAGCATAGGAGGGTGTCATCTCCTATTCGTGCCAAAGAATAGGCTTAAATCAATGAACATGGCGAAGAAGGATCATTGGGGGGGTCTTTGGCGTCACACATGTTTATGAAAACAAGACATGGATGACATAAATATCATCATCGGTCATAAGCCCTACTCATGACTCCACCAACGTACTTTGGTGTCTTTGATCCAGCTATCTTCTTTGTTCAAAGAAAAAATGACGTCCATGGCAATACCGTGGTATATGGACCATTAAACTGTCCAAACTCTAAATTATTAAAGCCTAAATGTGTCAATGTCCCAATACATCTTCTGGTTACACAAACCGATGCAAGCCGGACCATATTGACTCATGAATATTTTTCTTTTCACATATCCAATACACGTGATGCATAATATTTTATTTCTCACAAATCACAATGAGATGCTATAAGTGATACACTTTGGCATATATGTCATCAAGTCATAATATGGTTCAATTGTAACGGAACATATGTGATTAGAAAACGCCATTCGGCATTCAACAACTTGAGCATTATACCACTCATTGATTGTGATGACCTATTCATCATAGTCACAATGGATTTATAAACCGAAATCCAAAAATATCGTGTTCCTTGAAAATAGCTTAATACGCACTCAATTTCGCTTGCAAAATCTTACAAATATGAGCATAGCGAAACACTCTAACAACATAGAGATTTTGTTCCTGATACGATCAAAATGATCTATCATATTGAGTGCATAGCATGGCAAGATTATATGCCTAAGGGGCAAAATCACGACACAAGCATGGTGTAAAACTACCATGCATACGCTCGACCTTCTTATAAGGGTGCGTATTTTGGGCTTCCCCAAGGAAACTGTTTTTCAACATTTGAAAGATGATAGTTTAGCGTACAACGCATACCAAAAACTGCATCATCTATGGAAAATTCGGCCAAAAAGAGGTTGAAAAATATGTGTCATAAGACCACTTTCAATTTTAAGATGGGAACCAAGTTGGTTGGGACAAAAGTTAGCACAATCGCTGGAAATAAAATTCCGCGCAGCTTGACCTTTGTTCACTAAAACGGCGATAACTCCCTTGTTAGGAAGGCTATGGACGAACGGTCAGATGTTCTGGAAACTAGATTTCCGTATCTTTCTATCCATATATTGTGCACCATACGGATCATTAAACTCAGATCACAGTGCATGTTTTAATTGGCTGCTTTAGTATTTCCCAAGTTTAGTGAGAAAACAAGGTTGAGATCATATCCAATGGCATAAGTGTTGATGCAAAAACATGGCAATAACAGCCATAGGTGCGTCTAAACGCAACAGGGTGTTCGATTTATTATCTCGACTAATGATCCTTTCGGTAACTCCAACTTGGTAGACTTGCAGAGAAAGTAGGAATGTCGGTACAGCTAAGGCTGTTTAAAAACTACTAATTCCGTTTGAACTTTCAAAGCATAAACAAATACCAAGGAGGATGCGCCTAGTCATGATCAAAGTGTAGATAAAATCCACCGGAGTGCATCAAATCAATCAAGTATTTTAATTCTCAATTTGCAAGTATACATCATAATAGCCATGTTATATGGATGCAATACGGTGCATCAAAACTAAGCATTTTGAACCATGAGACATAATGAATATACCATAACCAACTCGTCTTGACCATCCAATAAGATTGACTAAACATAGTCAAATGTATAAGGCACATGCCTTTACAAATACTCGGAAAAGTATTCGGACCTATAGTCATACGAACTATAATCGAGGTCAACGAATTCATGTATTTACCGTAAAATGTCATTGCTTTACATGTTAAAATTCATGAGAATTACTCGTACATTCTTTCATATATCATATTGCAAGGAGACGGTGCATGACTACACGCACATGCAATATTTTATTTTAATAGGATGAAAGATGGAGTTTTCCAAGTATGGGATTGGGTCAAGACCAACGTGGTGGTCGCTCAATTCAACGTGACAAATCCGTCACAAGTCGATTTTAACCACGACATATCCGTCGCAATCGATGTTTGTCCCATTTGTACGTCACAAATTCGTGACTAATCATGAACAAGTCATAACTTTTACCGTTACCGACAATCTTCATTTTATTCAATTGTTGGTTTAAAATCGACTAAACGGCGACGTCAAATCGCATCCAAAACGTGGTGTATGCAACAATCACAAATATCGACTTTCAACAATTATTCGTGACTCCCCCAGGACCGTCACACAGTTTACTTCGACATACGAGAGTGATACCACCTCTCATAGTCTCATCCACCGCAAAGTAGCGTGGGAGATAAAGAACCCAAATACCCAATCCCCCCCCCCCTCAAAAAAAAAATTCCCAAAAGGGAGGAATTGAAAAACGGGAACTTTAATAAAATCTTACGGGTACTTGGTTCCATATTTGCTTTGGTCCTTGAACGGGAGCTTCTCTCCATATGAGCAATATTTTCGTGGTACTCGGTTCCATATTTACTTTGATCCTTGAACGGGATAACAAATATGGCTTTTCTCCATAGCGTGCACGTCATCATGAGCAACGTATTTTCCTATATGCCACGTAAAGCATAAACATAGTTAGATTCATAAACATACAAGTTAATGATAAATGAATCATGAATTAGGAAAATAGAGAGTTGAGAAACGCCCGGATAGGGCTATTGGGCTCGATAATTCGGCCGAAAAAGGACTCGAGCGCGGCGATGCAGCAGCTCGGTATTGAATGAGGTCAGATCTCCAAATTTCCTCGTAAAAATCTGCTTCTGTTCGGCGGCAGATTCAGTAAACAAAATTACTCAGAATCCGATCTTCACCGTTGAATATACAGATATTTGTGTTGGGAAGTTGCTGTCAAAATTTCACACCGATCCGACGGTTAACGAATCGGGAAACATGATTTTGGTACAACTGTGCTGTGCAGAAAATTTACGCGCGGAAATTCTCGTCTCTCGATTTTTTTTTCACTGTCGAGAAAGTTAAACTCTTCTTCTTTTCTTTCACTGTTCTTTGGCCGAAAATTTCCATCTAAATGCACTTTTCCCTTGGAAGCCGTGAGATAATGATGATCTGGTAGATGAGGCAGCGGCGTCCGACGCAGATTTGGAGGGTGGCGACGGGGTTCTGGTGGATTTGGAAGTCTCGAATGAAGCCATCTTCAGAAATTCGACAATACCCACAGATTCCCTCATCTTTCAAATTACACAACTCAGTCTGGACATTAAAGCAATGGCTCTTGTAACCTAGGCGGGATGCTGCTGGATAATAAGGGAGATTGGAAGTGGGGTTTCTCTATCCAAGCCACAAGCTTAACAGGGAAGAAGATGATGACGATGCAGCATTGGGATTGTTGGATGATTGAATGAATCTGCTCGAGAAACCTTGGGCGATGCGTCTACGGTGGATTCCGTGGAGGATGAACACGGCGGCTAGGGTTTTCTGCAGAAAAAAGATTTCGTTTTTTTTTTTCGGGATTTTGCAGAAAAAACAGGAAGGATTTTTTCTTGCTCAGTTGGGGACTACGTGCTGATAGCGTGTTTCAGGAGAAAGTAAAATACTGTAAATACGAGTCAATCAATTGTGTTCATAACACTGATAGAGGGGCCTTTATATAGGCATTTCAATGAGAGTCCTTCCATACATAGGATTCCTAGATAAGGTAAGACATCTAATAGGATCCTACTACCTCTTGAAGGATCTAGAACCTTCCATCTATGTATCTACAATCAGTATTAGGTAAGACACATCACAAGAATAATAATTCCCGGAACAATATATATATATATTTAGAAGAAAAATTAGGGTCGGCATTCTGATCGCTTCAATTTACCATGTAACACAACATAAATCCATCAATAGTAATTCAGTTCATAAAAATTAGGGTAAATTGCCTAAAACCCCCAACCTTTGAGCTTTGTGCGAGTTATCCCATGACCTTTACTTTTTTTATTCGTACCCCTAACGTTTCATGAACTGTGCGAAGTACCCCAAAATCGGATGGCCGTTTATAAACTAACGGCGGACTGTTAGCACGTGATTTTCACGTGATTTTAGAGGGTTGTTATGTCTTTTAGCTAACACATCTTCCGCTCCAGAATTACACCTCCATTAACATTCCCTCTTTCTGTATCATTTGAAGCCCTAATTTCAGTCAATTTCACCTCCAAATTTCACCCATTTTGAATGAGAAATCAAAGATGGGAAAGACAATATTGTGCAAGTGTGGTGATGAGGTGGCTGAATACATGTCAAACACCAATCATAATCCGGGCCGGAGGTTTCGCAAGTTCTTGAAAATGAAAAATGGAAATTTTTAACTGAGAATGAGAAAATGCATATTGAGAAAGAATTTCACAAGAAGATGGTTAAATGAGTGGCATTAGTTGTGATTTTGTTAGTTTTATACAAGTTTGTGTAATGTAGTTTCTTGATTTAATGTAATGGTGTTGTGAGAAGTCATAACTTGATGAAAATTGATACTGTTTTGTTGATCCTAATTGCAAATTCTGTTTTATGCAAATGGGAATGGAAATTGTTGACGACTGATTTGGTCAACGTCACATGTGTTGATCTGAACGAACGGATCGAAGCCACGTAGAAAATAATAAAAAAGAGGAATTAAAAGGGATCACTAAATTTTATTAATGATCGAAATTTTGGATAGGGCCGGACTGAATATTGTAAACCGGCCTATATTTTTTGCTTGTTTATTACAAGTCTTATTCTTTTTCTCTCTCTTTTTTTCCTCATTCATTCCAAAAGTCCTGTTCTTTATGTATTTTCCTTCTATATATAGAAGGTCTGAACCAATTAGCGGGTGACAGCTAGAGGTTGTCTGGGAATGTTTCTAGACACTTGTCAAAGGGGGAATTTGCCTTAAACACGTGGCGGCTTTTGGGACTGCTTTGGGAAGAGGGAGGACAAAATGCACTAACTGTCCAGTCTGCTTGTTCCTCGTACTTCTGGCAATACTTATCTGTGGCTGACTATGGGGTCGGCCCTCGGGCTTCCCGCTGTTCTTATCGGCATTGTCATAATTTTGATTTGGAGCGTATTCATCCTGGATCTGGTCGGTCCTTCCGACCTGGATATCGGGTGTAACACCCCCAAAACCATATGGGAATATTACACGCCGTAGACCCCTTTTCACGAGGATCTACCAGGCTATACCTTACAAAACGATCAACTGCTTGCCCGTCCAGGGTCAAACAATAAAATAATACAGACCGTTAAGGTCACTTACACGCGAACACACAGACCGATGATGTCACACAACTCAATCAACAAAATTGACTTATACAACATTACCCACACAGGGGTCGAAACACAATACAGCAGAAGACTGAAATCAACTCGGACAACACAACGAAAATCAAAACAACTCTCAACTCTTGATTAGTATCGCATCTCGTCATCCTCTTGTGCCAATCCTATGACTGCTCCCCTGGATCTGCATGTACCTGGACGCAAAACAAACATCCACCCCCGATTACTCGGGGGTTAGTAAAACTCCACTGTTTTACTAGTGCAAGTATCAAATCATACGAAATGTAACAAGCAAATAATAATCGTGAATCAAATATAATAGTCAAGTATCAAAGCTATGAAGCATTAGAAAATAAGATTATCATCTCGGGAATTTTTAGAATTTCAAAACCTTTAAGACCTCAAGTCCTGATTCACAAAACCTTTCGAAAAACTTTAGAGCCTTAACCCAAATCTTGTTTCATAACTCAGCAGTTTACAATACGGGAAACATTTACTCAAGCTTAGGACTTGGTCCAACATTCATTTTCATAAAACTTTTCCTTTCAAAACTTTGATTTGAAAATAATCATGCTCATGACACCGTGATCCACTGTCACATGTCTCCGTAGGTTCAACAACCCGCACGGACTACACCACGCACAGTTAAACAAACATAATCAATTCCGACACCGTGATCTACTGTCACGTGTCTCCGTAGGTTCAACAACCCACACGGACTATTAACCAGACATAACCAATTCCGATACCGTGATCCACTGTCACGTATCTCCGTAGGCTCAACAACCCGCACGGTCTATATCAATCACAACAATCGCACACACATAGTCCTGACACCGTAGTCCACTGGTACGTGTCACCGTAAGCCCCGTCGAGCTCACCCGGTTGGACGCACTATGTCCGAAACTTATGGTCCACTGCCATGCGTTATCGTAGGCCTCGTCAGACCAGCACGATTGGACCTCAGTACCTCACTAAGTTCTGACCCCGTAGTCCACTGCCACGAATCCTCGTAGGGCCCGTCGAACCAACACGAGTGAACTTAGCGGTCACACACATATTCACATTACATACGACAATGAGCAGAGTTGATCACGTTGATCACCACAAAATTGTACATCACACGCACATAACACAATCTCAACACTTGCAACAACTATCATCAATCAACGACACACAACCAACATAACACACATCGGTACACAATACATTGCACAACCAAGTGTACAACCATCCCATATGTACGTCGCAATCCTGCACAAATGGCACAACACCTAACACGTATACCAATATAACGCTATTATCACAAAGCCTTCAATTTGCGGAATACACAACCAATTCAAACGGAATATATTTACGAAGGCAAGCAAAATCATCATAAATCTCATACGTGATTACTAGTCGCAAGTCGTATAATAAGATACTTGCCTTAATAACCGCTACCGAATGCTCTGAAGAACACGGTTCGACCGGGAAGATGGAACCCCAAAGAAGGCAACGAACGGAAGGGTTCCGACTCGAGTTCTTCATAAGAATTCGTTCCTAAGTCACAACGATATCAATTCAATCACAATTCTACGAAAACGTATGAAACTTCCCAAGTTCTACCCATTGAAGCATTTTATCGGACACTTTGAGGGCATAGTCCAATTCAATCGATTATTCAAAGAAATACTCAAATTCGTTCCACAAAACTTCAAGGGTATTGAATGATTACGAGTTTACAGTCAAGTTCAATAAACAATATGAATCAAAGCGAAGCAAATCGGCCAAAACACCAAGAAACCTCAAGAACATCCAAAAACCAAACGTTTAGGTGTTCTTACCTTCGATCCGGGTGGAAGATGATGTTAATCTATGATTCCAACTTCCAAAACATGTTGTTATAAGTTGATTCTACTCAAAACCATCAATCTATGGTGAAAAATCGCGGAAGGAACGAAGAAAAGTGAAAAATGCCGGATGTGACTCGGTCCAGGCCTTTAAATAGCCAAACTCGCCGACCGCTTCACGTAATCGGCCAAGGCCTACGTCACGTAATCGGCCATGGCGAACTCCTGTACTAATTTCGCCGACATGTTACGACGTAACCGGTGAGGTCGTTACGCACGTAATGGCCTTACGGCCCGTATCGCCGCCATTACGGCCGTTACTCGCCAGTCCGGCGGCCAGACTCGGTCGATCCGACGGTCCGAAAAATCCCGAAACTCAGACCTGAACGTAAAACGAAAACACAATTACGAAGTACTCGCAAAGACGAATCCGAACACTAAGAGAACACACGATTCCGACCACCCGAGGGCTCGAAATTCGACAACGGAAGTAATTACCCCAAACTTTGAGAAATTACGAAAAAGGCCCAAAACGTCCGAAATACACGATACACGATCAAAACACCAAACCAAAGCTTGAAACATGAACAATAACATCAAATGAACTTACTAGAAACTCGAAACAACAGTTTCGGACGAGATTCGCAAGAATTGAACTCAAGTGCGGAAAAGTCGTTTAAGAACACGGAACTCAACAAAACGATACCGAAACGAACTCGGATGACAAAAAGTGCATAATTAATCATTCTCAGAATGACGAAACGGTCACAAGCGAGTTGTCGAAACGGACTCCCGCCATAAAAAGAAAATTACCGGAAATCGAATTTGCGGATATTACATACTACCCTCCTTAAAAGAAGTTTCGTCCCGAAACTTAAAATAAGTAGGGAGAAGCAATATCCCGACAGGGAAACTAAACGAGATACACAATGGACGTGTAACTTTCGCCCATCAGTGAAACGCTACAAGTAACGCGAAGGAATATACGGCGTGAAAATACGCCCCACGACGACCAACACAACGCCACCGACTATGATTCAAAACAATAAAGAGCAATTAACGACACATCATATATCACATCACATGCACATATTTAATCAGAGAACATATGCGGCAACAAGTCGCACCCGACTAAAACGGCTATGCGATAAAAACAAATATAGTATCACGATAGAAATCACTCCAATTCTCGTCAACAAGAAAATGTCCCACGTCAAGACACAAACAATTCAAGATAACAGAAAACGAGAATACCGGATATTACATTCTATCCTATTAAAAATAAGTTTCGTCCCGAAACTTAAAATAAAACATCATGGTAGAATACAAACAAAACCAAAAAGTTCACGCAACAAATATCAATCTCTACACGAATTACAGCACAAAGTACGATACACAACTACATCACTGGACACCATCGGCCCCTCCCCGAGTATGAACGAAAACCCGATTCCCGAACATCTTGGCAACGGTCTCACAATGCACCGCTTGGTGCCCCAGTTGGCTGCACTTAAAACAATTAACCGGTGGCGAACGACAATTTTGTCTCGCATGGCCTACACGACTGCAGTTAAAGCAGGTCTTCACACCGATCGTCTTACTTGCCTCTGGAGTAAGGTTCTTAGACTGGTCAACCGAACGAGGAGTGCTCCCAGAAGGAAACTGCGAAGCAATAGGCTCACGGATCACACTCCTCTGGCCTTTTGAAAAATTTCTCGAGGTCTTCTGTCTCTTACTCTCTGAACCAGATTCCGTCACAGAAATGGCCATCTCAATGGCTAAAGCTCGGTCCTGATATTCCTTCAGGGTGGTACACATGAGCGGAGCCATACTCTCACGGATATGGGGTTTCATGCGCATATTGAAGTATCGGACCTTGTCCGCTTCACTTCTCACTTGATCACGAACATAAGCCAGCTGTCGATTAAAATCGATTATCGCCTGGGATATCGACACATCTTGGGGCGTAGCCGAGAAAAACTCAATGATCCTGCGTTCACGAACAGGCAACGAGCAATACTCTGCCTCCATGGCAGTCTTAAACTCAGCCCATGTAGGTGTACGATCTGCAGGCACTACAGCCTGCTACCAGTCTGCAGCTTCTTTGTCAAGCAAGTACTGAGCAATGGGTACCCTCTTTTCATCCGGACAAGCTACAACATCAAATGTTCTGTCCAACTGGAAGAACCAGCTTTCCCAACCTAACGAGTTGGACGAACCCACAAAACAGGGCGGCTGCATCCTCATCACATCTCGTAACCACTTACTAGCCCCATTATCCCCATCTGGGTTCTCATTCCGATGTACGGCCTGATTGATCTGTACTAACTGATCAACCACCTGACGAAGGATGGTGGCAGCGCCAACGTCAACATTAACGCCAGCTGAATGAGAATGTCCCTGATCTGTACCGAGCTGATTGGTACTCGGCAAGGAGTGAGTCGCCCTCTCACGCTCCTGATTACGACTACCACCATGACCACGGCCACGGCCTCGACCTCGACCCCTTAGCATACTGAACGGACAACCAATCAGAACAACAAGATAAAACAAACCTCACATAATCGACATAAGCCCACAATCAGCAGCATAATGCAATATTCACACGTTCACATGTACGACCTATACCTCAGCATACACGGTTAAAATATTAAGCATACCATTGTGGTCCAACACCGATAATATTCAAAAAAAAAAAGTTTATCGAGGTATTTGTTCGAATGATAATATTTTAAAAATTCGCGAGTTTGAAAGATTTTGCTAGGATGAAATTTTGAAAATACTTTGTTTAATACCTCGGTCATTGAAACCATGGGGAACGATACCTAACAGCATATCCCGCAACATGGGCATACAACCCAGATTTTCTGACGAGAATAATAACATAGCAACTCACTGCACGACTTAACCTCAATACATAAACACATAACGTTCTAATTTACGAAAGCCAAATTTGTTTTGCAAAATAGAAATTTTCCAAAATCCTTTAGTTCCAAATCAAATGACGGTAATATTTTACAATGTCCGAAGTACTTCAAAACATATTTTTAAAATACCATCTGATGGTGTCATTTGAAAATACACGGCCCATTTGTCAAAATTTAACAAATTTTTTAAAAAATCCATATAAACCGTGGTTTGACCGCACCACCAAAATGTTTTAAAAAAAAATCGGTTATTACCAAGATGCTCAAACCATAAAGTCCTTCAGACAAACGTTCCCAAACCTACTTACCACATTCCAAAAACAGTCGAATTTAAAACCGCATGCTCAAATGGCAACCAGGGTCGCCAATCCAATTAAATGCATCTCGTGGCACCAAGTTTAGACTCACAACAAAACCATTCATCGGAGTTTCTCACAAACTCTACCGTCGGTACCTTTTTGAAACCCATCAAGGTTTACAACTTTCACACCATACCACACCACCCAGTGGTTCAAAGATAAAACAATAATGTGCCCAGTTCTATACACATACTATGTGCCACAAGTATTAAACACAACTATATTACACAATACTGTGTAAATAAAATCATGCACCACAATTAACTCACTAAGATAAAATCGAGATACACAGGTATTACGCATAAAGGAGGACTTACAACCACAGGCCGCACGGAGGTGACATTCGCCCACGATACTAATCTCGTCCGACAACATAACCGACACGTTATGTCTACGCACAACTCAACTTGTCACCTGACGACTCGAACGACAAGACAACACATTACTCGACAAATCACGATTTGACTCGACCCGACAGCCTAGGTTTCCGCAACCTAAGCTCCGATACCATAAATGTAACACCCCAAAACCATATGAGAATATTACACGTCGTAGACCCCTTTTCACGAGGATCTACCAGGCTATACCTTACAAAACGACCAACTGCTTGCCCGGACAGGGTCAAACAATAAAATAATACAGACCGTTAAGGTCACTTACACGCGAACACACAGACCGATGAGGTCACACAACTCAATCAACAAAATTGACTTATACAACATTACCCACACAGGGGTAGAAAACACAATACAGCGGAAGACTGAAATCAACTCGGATAACACAACGAAAATCAAAACAACTCTCAACTCTTGATTAGTATCGCAGCTCGTCATCCTCTTGTGCCAATCCTGTGACTGCTCCCCTGGATCTGCATGTACCTGGACGCAAAACAGACATCCACCCCCCGATTACTCAGGGGTTAGTAAAACTCCACTGTTTTACTAGTGCAAATATCAAATCATACGAAATGTAACAAGCAAATAATAATCGTGAATCAAATATAATAAAGTATCAAAATATTCCCGGGAGGTTTTCACAAGGGAAGATAAGCTATGAAACATTCGAAAATAAGATTATCATCTCAGGAATTTTTAGAATTTCAAAAACTTTAAGCCCTCAAGTCCTGATTCACAAAACCTTTCGAAAAACTTTAGGGCCTTAACCCAAATCTTGTTTCATAACTCAGCAGTTTACAATACGGGAAACATTTACTCAAGCTTAGGACTCGGTCCAACATTCATTTTCATAAAACTTTTCCTTTCAAAACTTTAATTTGAAAATAATCATGCTCATGACACCGTGATCCACTGTCACGTGTCTCCGTAGGTTCAACAACCCGCACGGACTACACCACGCATAATTAAATAAACATAATCAATTCCGACACCGTGATCCACTGTCACGTGTCTCCGTAGGTTCAACAACCCACACGGACTATTAACCAGACATAACCAATTCCGACACCGTGATCCACTGTCACGTGTCTCCGTAGGCTCAACAACCCGCACGGACTATATCAATAACAACAATCACACACACACAGTCCTGACACCGTAGTCCACTGCTACGTGTCACCGTAAGCCCCGTCGAGCTCACCCGGTTGGACGCACTGTGTCCGAAACTCATGGTCCACTGCCATGCGTTATCGTAGGCCTCGTCAGACCAGCACGATTGGACCTCAATACCTTACTAAGTTCTGACCCCGTAGTCCACTGCCACGAATCCTCGTAGGTCCCATCGAACCAACACGAGTGAACTTAGTGGTCACACACATATTCACATTCATATTCACATTACATACGACAATGAGCAGAGTTGATCACGTTGATCACCACAAAATTGTACATCACACGCACATAACACAATCTCAACACTCGCAACAACTATCATCAATCAACGACACACAACCAACATAACACACATCGGTACACAATACATTGCACAACCAAGTGTACAACCATCCCATATGTACGTCGCAATCCTGCACAAATGGCACAACACCTAACACGTATACCAATATAACACTATTATCACAAAGCCTTCAATTTGCGGAATACACAACCAATTCAAACGGAATATATTTACGAAGGCAAGCAAAATCATCATAAATCTCATACGTGATTACTAGTCGCAAGTCGTATAATAAGATACTTGCCTTAATAACCGCTACCGAATGCTCTGAAGAACACGATTCGACCGGGAAGATGGAACCCCAAAGAAGGCAACGAACGGAAGGGTTCCGACTCGAGTTCTTCATAAGAATTCGTTCCTAAGTCACAACGATATCAATTCAATCACAATTCTACGAAAACGTATGGAACTTCCCAAGTTCTACCCATTGAAGCATTTTATCGGACACTTTGAGGGCATAGTCCAATTCAATCGATTATTCAAAGAAATACTCAAATTCGTTCCACAAAACTTCAAGGGTATTGAATGATTACGAGTTTACAATCAAGTTCAATCAACAATATGAATCAAAACGAAGCAAATCGGCCAAAACACCAAGAAACCTCAAGAACATCCAAAAACCAAACGTTTAGGTGTTCTTACCTTCGATCCGGGTGGAAGATGATGTTAATCTATGATTCCAACTTCCAAAACATGTTGTTATAAGTTGATTATACTCAAAACCATCAATCTATGGTGAAAAATCGCGGAAGGAACGAAGAAAAGTGAAAAATGCCGGATGTGACTCGGTCCAGGCCTTTAAATAGCCGACCCTGGCCGATCGCTTACGTAAGTAATCGGCCAAGGCCTACGTACGTAATCGGCCATGGCCTACCTCCCTATACTAATTCTACCGACATGTTACGTACGTAACCGGCAGGCTGTTACGTACGTAACAGGCCTTACGGCCGTTACTGCCGGGCCATTACGGCCGTTACTCGGCCAGGTCTGGCGAGCCAGGACTCGGTCGATCCGAAAAATCCCGAAACTCAGACCTGAACGTAAACCGAAAACACGATTACGAAGTACTCGTAAAGACGAATCCGAACACTAAGAGAACACACGATTCCGACCACCCGAGGGCTCGAAATTCGACAACAGAAGTAATTACCCCAAACTTTAGGAAATTATGAAAATGGCCCAAAACGTCCGAAACACACGATACACGATCGAAACACCAAACCAAAGCTTGCAACATGAACAATAACATCAAATGAACTTACTAGAAACTCGAAACAACAGTTTCGGATGAGATTCGCGAGAATCGAACTCAAGTGCGGAAAAGTCGTTTAAGAACACAGAACTCAACAAAACGATACCGAAACGAACTCGGATGACAAAAAGTGCAGAATTAATCATTCTCAGAATAACGAAACGGTCACAAGCGAGTCGTCGAAATGGAATCCCGCCATAAATAGAAAATTACCGGAAATCGAATTTGCGGATATTACATCGGGTCGGTCTTGACGTCTCTGACTGGTCCGGTCGTTAACGAACCCGGGATAGAATTTGATTCGTACTCGGTCCGGCTTGAGGCTCTAATCATCCGGTCAGCTGACTTGGAGTGCTTACGTGGATGCCAAGACGGATGGACTATCAACAAGGGCCCCCTAGTCCAGGGCCGTGCCTGTTTGGCCGGGGCTGGAGTCATTTCGTAGTTAGACCGAGCCAGCTTGTAGTGAGGATCGGATTCCCGAAGGGGCGTCGATTCGACTTCTGTGTCATAATGAGGTACACGTGTCTGGAATTGATTTGTCGGCACGTCTACGTTCCTTAGGTTTTGGCGACGGTTCAGTTTGCCTCACTATGTCACGCGCTGCAGATGATGCGACGGTTCAGCTGCGCATTTAATGCCCCTTCCTTCCTATAAATAAAAGGTTCTCGTTATCCCTCTTTTCTTCTCCTTCTTTCTTCATTCCGCCATTTTTGTGATCGAGTTTCGCAGAGGAAAAACCAGAGAGCTTCGTACCTTGTCTACTTTCCGAGAAAGATTTACGGTGATTATTTTCTTCTTTTCTATTTAAGATGTCGGATCTGAGGGATGAGATGGCGGCGGAGGAGTTGACCGTCTCTCCGGACCGCACGGGGGTGGCGGATCTGTCGATAGGCGGTGTTCCCGTCTACTGGAGTGATGAGGTGGAAGGCGGCGAGATCGCGAGGTCGCCAGGATCTGGAGACGTGGAGGTAGCGGTGCTATTGACGGCGGTCGGCGAGACTTCAGATGAAGGGGAAGTTGAGTCCGAGACGGTCTGGATACGGCCCCGGCTGGCCCTTCATGTGGAGGCGGAGTGTGACTCGGCCTCAATCCGCAGCACGGTTACGGAGGAGCAGTTCGTGGCCTGGCGGCAGCGGTTCAAGATCCCGGCGGCGGTGCGGTGTAACACCCCGAGATATTCGGAGTAATTACAGCGCCGTAAATCCTTTGTATAAGAATTTACAAGGCTAATTTGAAAAATACGGAAAAAATACAAAAGTGTCATTAATAAAAGTAAATTCAAACCCGTTCGACAATTCAAATAAGTTAATTACTACAAAATGTTCCCAAAACAACAACAACATAAACGTACTCGAGTACTGAAATAACCGGAAAATAAGACAACATAATCCACATCACTGAGCCACTTCATCATCATGTCGGTACTGTGGCTGCTTCCCCGCTCCTCGGCTACCTGAACATCAAAACAAATGTCCACCCCCGAAGGGGTTAGCAAAACGATGCTAGTACAAGTATCATAATACATAAATCACCAGTGCATCATAAAACATACAAAACGGACTTCCGTCATCGGAATCCAATGATGTGAATCCTTACGATTCCATCAACACAATACAAGGTAATCCAACGATCCATCGCCCTCGGTATAGATCCCCATGATGATCCCGTCGGACCAACGCATGGTGGAAAACCCGTCCAACGATCCAGCGCCCTCAGCATAGATCCCCATGATGATCCCGTCGGACCAACGCATGGTGGACATTCGATCCAGCGCCCTCAGCATAGATCCTCATGATCCCCTCGGATCATTTACAATACAAACATTACAATTATGCATACACATATGCAAATCAACACGTTCATCGACGTAAATATCATGACAACTCAAAGAATATAGTCTCATGTTCAACAACACGAATAAATCGTACACATGATCAACAATGCAATATCAATAAGCTTAAAATACGATACTTGCCTCAAATATGGTAAGAACTAATCACTCCAATGATCTCAACACACTCGAAGGCCGCCTCCTTCGATCAAACGTTCGTAAAATGCTTGGCCCTTTGAACAAACAGGAAAAATAACGGCAACTCAGGACAAGTTTTAAACGTACGAACTTTTAACGATCCAAAATACGGTCGGAAGTTCTTAAAATAAATCTGTCTAGTTTGCTTAACGCACGCTACACATCCTATGTAGCGTACGTTAAGGCTACTCATTAGCGTACGCAATTACTCACAGCCTGGCGTACGCTAACCATGCTCGGTCAGTACCTCACTGATCAGCCGACTGATCCGCCTGATGACTTAACGCACGCTAAGTTTCAATCGTAGCGTACGCTATATAAGCCTGTTAGCGTACGTTAATTCACAAAGCTTAGCGCACGCTAAGCGTGCATGGCAGTTCATTGTTGGTCAGCAGACTAGTTCTATTGGTGAATGAAATTCATGAAATCTTCAATGTTAATAGATGTCATCTCTATGCATATCATGCTCATGCGGTTTATGAATGGTCTTACGGATTAAACGACTTCGAGATACAAGGCTACGTATAGTCATCACAATACCATAATTCATCTTGATCTTCAAGAAAATATCCTAAGTTCAATCCATTCTATGTCCCAAAACGTATAATTCCATCATGTAAAAACATAAGAACTTGATAATATCTATAAACTGGTCATAATTGGTTTTGAAGCTACATGAATATGCTTAGGAGTTCAAACACTAAAAAGGTTCAATGGTTTATGCGATGAAGAAGTACCGAAACATCGAAAATATCCTTCTAACAACATGATGTTCGACTACGTACGAATTTATCTGACTAGATAATCTCAAAATATGTTCCACAACATCCTTAAGAATACTACTCCAGTTGGTGAAGAATCACCTACCTCAAAATAGTGAAGAACAAGGAGGAACTTGAAGAAATCCAACACCGAGAGCTTGAACACCAATATCCAATGATCTACAATCTTCAAACTCGAGCTAGGATGATGATATGAGGGGTTTAGGATGGAGAGAGTGACTCTCTATGTCTCAGAATTCGGGTTTGGGAAGTGATGAAAGCTGAAAAAATGAAAAAGGGTGATGTCCTATATATAGAAAATGGTTATTAGCGCGCGCTAGTCCATATTCCTAGCGTGCGCTAACGGTCATGCAGTCTACTGACCTCACTGATCTCAACATTTAGCATGCGCTATCCTCATATCAGTAGCGTGCGCTACAGCGTTGACTCGGCTTTTTCCAAAAGTCGTCCAGGTTCATCCCGACATGATCCGACCAAGATCCGCGGCTGATCTCACCTACCAACACGTCTTAATCATGCTGACTACGTATAGCGCGCGCTAAGGTTCATAAATAGCGTGCGCTACTAAACCCAAATTAGCGTACGCTACGTCTAGTCGATAGCGTGCGCTACATATGCAAAAATCACAATATTGAACACAATCATGAAATCATCCGCTCAACAACACCGGATCATGAAATACGGAGAATAATACTCAGATCAAAATGCAACAAATACAATATCATAAGGTTCAAATACACATAAAAAATCTCGGGTATTACATGCGGATGTTCGCTCCATATCCCGAGGAGAGACCTCACCTCCCATCGGTCGGCTGTTTGGCGGTATACTATCGCTCTTTGCTGGCGGGGCTAAGGTTCCCGCTCCCCTTAGCTTTCTCCCGGTGGCTGAGGCAGTGGGGCCTCCTTATTTCCCAAATTCATCCGAACTTCTGGGCTCGAATGGTGGGTCTTTTCATCCAATTCAACCAACACGGTTGGCTCGAGCCCAGCTTTGAGGAGTTCAACAGTCTCTTTCTGTGGAGATCGGTCAGAAGATATGTCTCGGGCTGGTTTTATTTAACAGCTCGGCATGCCATACACAAAGAGGTGGTGGATGTTCTGGAGACCATACATAGTTGGAAGGAGCAGTGGTTTTATGTCGGGGGACCTTGGAGGAGCTCGATGGATGAGTTCGAGCCCGGCATCATAGACGCGGAGCTTCGGATCCCAGAGCATTTTATTGCCAAAATGAGTAAGTGTTGTGTTTTCTGTTCTGTTCCTTTATTGTCTAACGCTCATCATTTATTTCATGTACAGAGCGTATCCCGGCGCAGGAGACATCTTCCGAGTTTGACAATCGGATTGAGAAAATTTTGGATCTCCCCACCGAGCAGAGGAAGTCGCATCTCCTAGTTACTGAAGAGAATCTCTGGGCGGGCGGCCTTCAATCCATCGATCCGAGCATCATGTCTTCCTCAGGTATTTTTTTTTATTATTTTTTTTTAACTTTCTTCCTTTTCTAGTCCTTAGGGTCAAGGTTTCATCCGGGAAGAAGGAAATGCCTGCGCAGCGCGTGGAGAGATTGGCCATCGAGGCCGCCGAGTGGAGGGAGCGCACGGGCAAATGGAAAAGGGGGGAGACCGAGCCTTAGGGCAGCGTGACGAAAACGGAGGCTCAGCCTGCTCCCGAAGTCCCTATATCCATGTGGAGCCCTATCCGGACGGGTCGTGCGACTGGTAAGGAGGCCTTTGTCGACCTGGAGAGTCATTATCTTCTGGTTAATAAGGACCGGGAGGAACCTTGTGCTCAGATGAAGGGGCGGCAGCCGCGTTGGTTCCTCGATTATGTCCGGGCGGCTACCCCAACCGCCAAGATGCTCGACCGGGTTCCCCCGACAGTGGTTGCGTCCAGTCACATCCCTATTCGGGGTTGGATGCCCAAGCTGGAGATGGTGACTAATGACATGGATCCGGCTGAGCAGATTCAATTTGGAAATGCTCTGATCGGTCGTGCGATGTGCACTTATGTGAAGGCCACAGAGGAGTTAATGGCCTTGGTTGAGAAGCACAAGAAGGTGGTGGCCGAGCTTCAGACCCTCCGGTAGGAGCACCATCTCTGTCCTTCCCTGATCAAGTCCTTGGAGGAGGAGATAACCTCCCTGAAGGGTGATATGGAGATTTTGGAGAGCCGGGCCCTCGAGGCCGATATGTGGAAAGTGCGAGCCGGAGAGATGACCGAGGCGGCCGAGCTGGCTCCTAAGCGGTGTTTGGAGACCAGGGCAGAGCACAAGGCTTATCTGAAAGAAACCACTGCTCAAATTGAACGTATGGCCGAGGGAGTAGGCGTCTGTGAAGCCGAGGGCTATGCCAAGGGCCTGGCTGAGGGGGCGGCTGCCTTTAAGAAGACGCCTGAGTTCGAGGAGCTGATCAACCTGAACTACGTCTCCACATGCTACGAGATATTAGATCTCATGAAGGAAGGGAAGACAGTTGAGGAGGTCGAGGCCTATATAGTGTCTCAGGCGGCCGACCTGCAGGCTGAGTCTCGTGGAGATGATGAGCCAAAGGCCGTCGAGGTTATTGAAGATCCAGGATTGGTTCCGCTTGGTGAAGTTGAAGGACAGTCCTTCCAGGCGACTGGACGGGATGGTGGGGCCAAGTAGTTTTTTGATTTTATTTCATGTATGGCCTGCGTGCCAATTTTTCTTTCTTTTGTTTTTATCACATGTACTTTGTCGAGATGCTTTCTTGAATGAATAAAATCTTCTTTATAGCGCCTGTTTAGTTGCTTTCTTCTGGATGTTTGGGCCCAGTTGGTTCGGCCGTTGTCTTTCTCTCTTGTTCATCTTCTGTTGGTTGTGCCGAGGTGAGCTCGGACTTTCATAGTGCTGAGGCGAGCCGGTCTTATGAGGTGCCGAAGCGAGCTCGGTCTTATAGTGCCGGATGGGTCGGTCTTATGAGGTGCCGAGACGAGCTCGGTCTTATAGTGCCGGATGGGCCGGTCTTATGACGTGCCGAGGCGAGCTCGATGGCAGTGCGCAGTTCTAAAGTCAAGTCAAACTGTCCGAGCTCGATGGCAGTGCGCAATTCTAAAGTCAAGTCAAACTGTCCGAGCTCGATGGCCCATTTGATCATAATGAGTACACCTTTACTTATTTCAATTTCAACAGAACATTTATACCTCTTCTCTCGCTCTGGATTTTTGTAAATTGGTTTTTCTTCTTTCCACAAAGCTCATGCAGCCTTTGTTTTGCACACGTTCCTCCATCTGCCGTTTTTCATCACATTGTCCTCTAGGTTTCACTGCCCTCAGCATCTTGGCGGTCGTTCGCCTAGCGCTTAGGCGGAAAACCCATTTAGGTTCCCATGACTCCCTCAAATCTCTGCCTACCAGCGGCTTGAGTTCGTCGGCGACGCCGTTCTTGGCTTAGCCGTATCAAACTACTTCTTTCTAAAATACCCTGATCTCTAGGGGAACTGGTGGAAGCTCCAGAAGTTCTTGCAGATATTGTGGAGTCATTGGCAGCTGCATTGTATGCTGAGTGCAACTTTAATTTAAAGAATCTGGATGATTTTTAGAAATCTTCTGGAGCTTTGAGTTAGGCTCGATGCGCTATCAGAAGGCAGCCATGAGCGATAAAAGTTCAGTAGAGTTAAGCGAGAACTCATAGTTACAATGGTTCCTGTGTTTTCAACTCATAATTACAATGGTTCTTGTGCTTTCATACCACCACTTATTGATAGCCATGAGGGCAATCATCCCCTGGATGAAAGCGGGGTGTTTATAGCACTCCGCCACCTCGAGCAGGTTTTTCTCCCTCGTGGCGGGCTGATGGTGTTTAGAACTTGAGATATAGTTACAATAGAATAATTCATTCAGGACTCCGGTGAGAGCGTATGTAGCTGTGGGCAGCGTGGGCCCCTTCCTCTAGCGCCATTCTGGTGACGGCTGATTGTCAACGTCACGTGTGCTGATCTGGACGAACGGATCAAAGCCACGTAGAAAATAATAAAAAAGAGGAATTAAAATGGATCACTAAATTTTATTAAAGATCGAAATTTTGGATAGGGCCGGACTGAATATTGTAAACCGGCCTATATTTTTTGCTTGTTTATTACAAGTCTTATTCTTTTTTTCTCTCTCTCTCTTTTCCTCATTCATTCCAAAAGTCTTGTTCTTTCTGTATTTTCCTTCTATATATAGAAGGTCTGAACCAATTAGCGGGTGACAGCTGGAGGTTGTCTGGGAATGTGTCTAGACACTTGTCAGAGGGGGAATTTGCCTTAAACACGTGGCGGCTTTTGGGACTGCTTTGGGAAGAGAGAGGACAGAATGCACTAACTGTCTTGTCTGCTTGTTCCTCGTGCTTCTGGCAATACTTATCTGTTGTGGCCGAATATGGGGTCGGCCCTCGGGCTTCTCGCTGGTCGGCCTTATCATAATTTTGATTTGGAGCGTATTCATCCTGGATCTGGTCGGTCCTTCCGGCCTGGATATCGGGTCGGTCTTGACGTCTCTGACCGGTCCGGTCGTTAACGAACCCGGGAGAGAATTTGATTCGTACTTGGTCCGGCTTGCTACTCTGATCGTCCGGTTCAACTGACTTGGAGTGCTTACATGGATGCCAAGACGGATGGCCTATCAACAGAAATGTGTGCAGACCCAAGCAAAAGTCTTAAACAATGGACACTCTTATGTCCAAAAGAATAATTATGCAAAGCAAAAAATTAAGCTAATGAAATGGAGACTATTTGGCAAAAAAAGAGGTAAAAAAGACGGTAGAAAACTAGAACAAAACCAGAACACATTCTGAAATTTTAAAATTGATACTAGAGCATATTTTGTCCATGACAAAAATGTGTCTCATTAAAAGGAGGCCTCAGCAAAAATGATTAGGCCAAAAACCAGAGTAAAAACCAAACACAACATGATTAAAGTACACTGAACAACACACACTTGCACATTTAATAAAGAATTAACAAAACTAAAATCAAATTGAGCAAGAAATAGAGTAGAAGCAGGATAAGTAAACGTGAGCTTCAATTAATCCAACAATTTTCTTGCTTTCCATCATAATCAATCAACATCCTCCAAGCTACATAATTTATCCTAACTTGATAAACCTAGTAAACCAGACATCAAAGATCATCAAGATAAACTTAGTAATCCAAACATCAAAGATTACCAAAATAAGATGTTATCCATGAAATGGAATTACACTTGAAAGACATCAAACACTGGATCTCAGACGAGCCAACTTCACCCTCATCTCCTCTGAAGTATTTTGAACATCAAAGTAGATCTCAGCTCGCGTAATCCACACGACAGGATCCTCTCCTTCAAAAACTGGAAGTTTCACTTTCTTCCCGGAGAGTCGCGATTTCCCCTGTGAGTTATCATCCACTGATTTCCCACTTTCATTCGAATGTTCCACTGCCTTCTGACCAATCTGCTTGCTGAGCTCGCTCAACACCAAACTCTGTTGCTGCATCTGCTGAGCTATCGTTGCACTTTGATGCTGTATCTGTTGAGCCAACACTTGCAAGGTAGCTTTAACTTCACTCATTTGTTCTTCCAGTGAATCAAGGCGTTCTCCCATCTTGTTCGGTTTCCATGGCATCTACTGACGGCGATGGCAGTGTAACGGATCCGGCAGGTTGGACCAATTGATGGACCTCAATATAATGAACAAGCAATCAAAAAAATTATGGAATTGTAATTGTATTATCTAAGAGAAAAATGACAATTATAATGGTGGCAAAAGGTGTAGAAAATGAAATAACAAACTGAAAACAAATGATGGCAAACTATCATTCCAAAAACACAAGGCTCCCACAATTCACTCCACATGAAATGTTCTGCTAACCGAATACCCTCTTCTCACTCCTCTAACTACCTTATAAAGCAAGTCCTCGACAGTCATGCATCCCATGCATCATTCCTGCCAAGTCATCCCTTACTAACTCCCTTCCCACGTTTTCTTTCATACACCCTCCATATTTTGGACCTGATGCCAGATTCTAAACCCAACTCCTCATTTAAGTTTCTATCAGTCACTCATGAAAGTCCACTGATCACTCTCTCTTTCAATCCTCAAATCAGCCCTCAAGTACTCTAAAAATCTGTTGGATCACTCTCACTACTATTTCCATCAGATACAGCCACTTCACTACATGAACTCTCATCCTCATAGCCATGATCAACAAACACCCAAATACAATTATCAGCATCCAAGAATTAAAGAAGGTTCATGGCATGCATATCACTCTCAAGTACGGATAAATCATGGCAGTCATCCACATAATACTTATTAAAGGAAAAAGCAACAGATTCTGGATTAATGCCACATAAAGAAGCCATTTCCTTAATATCCGACATTGAAATCTCATCAACATTGCAATAATTAAAGTAGTCACTAACCCCCCTACATAACACATCCTAAGATATCTACAGAATCTTCCATGGTGATGCATTGTCACAGTAAAACTTCCAGATTCATGTCCTGTACATACATAAAAAAAATCCAATTCATTTACAGCAAGCAAATATGAACACACATGAAAACAATCATTTGACAGTCGACCACACTGAGGAATTTTGAAGCTCTGATTTCTCTTCCTCCAACTTATTGCTCCAACAACTTCCTATGTTGTTTGTGATTCTCGCAGAATTTTACATGAGATGCTAACATCCGACAAAACATACGTTTTATCGGTATCTTGATGGTTCTTAGTCCTCAGGGTTCCTTCGTTTGTATTTGTATTGATAAGATGGTAGCTGTTTAGTGTTAGCGGTGATAGCTCAGTTGGCGGAGCAATAGATTTTTAATCTAATGGTCGCGTGTTCGACCCACGCTCATCGCATTTGAACTTTTATTTTTCTTTCTAATTATTCATGCGTCAAGCGAAAAGATACATCAATTACATAATTATAATATATACTATAAATTAGCAGAAATTATCATGTATGTATCTACTAAATTCTATATAATTTCTTTACTGCTTTTCTCACCTATTAGGCCCTGTTCTTTTGGATTTATTTTTTAATTCAGTTCAGGTCCATTATTATTATTATTTTATTAAAAACTCAAAGGGTTTACAAAAAATTAGTGGGAAGCCGAGAAACCAATTGGGACCCCACACCTCTGTGATAAGAAACCAATCCTATTAAAAATATGAGCAAAGACGTGCGTCTAACGCTTGAGTCATAGAGAATCGTCGAATACGCTTTAGTAAGGTTACTGCATCCTTCTCAAGTTCTCCAAAAGTAGAAAATGAAAAGGGGAGAAACCCATATCCAATATCCGCACATTTAGCATCGTACTTGACACGTTTACGTTGTAGCTGTTTAGTGTTAGCGGTGATAGCTCAGTTGGCGGAGCAATAGATTTTTAATCTAATGGTCGCGTGTTCGACCCACGCTCATCGCATTTTAACTTTTATTTTTCTTTCTAACTGGTTCTTTTATTCATGCGTCAAGCGAAAAGATACATCAATTACATAATTATAATATATACTATAAATTAGCAGAAATTATCATGTATGTATCTACTAAACTCTACATAATTTCTTTACTGCTTTTCTCACCTATTAGGCCCTGTTCTTTTGGATTTATTTTTCAATTCAGTTCAGGTCCATTCAGTTCAATTCGGTTCTTCTTCTTCTTCTTCTTATTATTATTATTAATCTTAATTATTATTATTATTATTATTATTTTATTAAAAACTCAAAGGGTTTACAAAAAATTAGTGGGAAGCCGAGAAACCAATTGGGCCCCCACACCTCTAGCAATAGCAAAACCAATCCTATTAAAAATATGAACCGCAGCACGTGCCTCAATGTCTTGAGTCATAGAGAATCGTCGAATACGCTTTAGTAAGGTTACTGCATCCTTCTCAAGTTCTCCAAAAGTAGAAAATGAAAAGGGGAGAAACCCATATCGAATATCCGCACATTTAGCATCGTACTTGACACATTTACGTTGTGCGGCATCAATGACCGCACGCCCTGGCATAAAATCAGTCATCCCAGATTGCGTCAAGGGCGACGATCCCGTAAGATCAACACATACATCACGCCCACTATCCCAAGAGTAAAGTAATATATCAACCGGTCGTAAGGATCTGTCCATATCTCCATAAAGCCAAATATCCACCTCCTTACGAGCTGAAATTTCGGACCGAGAACATATATCAACAAGAACATCACGCACAAGGTTATGCCGATGTTTAATGCCAACAATACCCGCACAAGAAACCGCGTGATCCCCATAAATATCTCCAGTAAATACCTTAGAACAGGCTGAACACGGTACCTGAACAGCGAAAAAAGGAACACCCAACCGATAGCACAACACACAACGATAAGCCCTGGCATTCATAGTTTGTCCCAGTCCAGATATCGGAGCCACCCTAAGCCAATCTGAAGTATGATCTTCCTTAAGTGAACTCCATAACGCCATCTGTCGGGGAGAAAGATGGAATGTAGATTCAACAGTTTGGGTAACCCGATCGAAATATATATCTGCCAATTTCTTCATAAGTTTGGGGGCAGCGACCTCGCTAGGGTTACTCAAAAGGTCAATATCCATATTCACATTAAAAGTACATAGAGCATCATCAAAAGAGGGACCAACGGCTACAATACCAGAACTATGGAGAAGCTTAGTTTGTAGGCTAGCAGATTGAAGTCTAGAAGCAAGGAAGGCATAGCTCAAGACGTCACCTGCAGAATATACACCAAGCCCCCCAAAACCAAAGGGTAGGGTGGCGAGTCTCCACTGCCAATCACTAAAACCGGGCCCAGAAGCAGTGACAATGCGCTCCAAAGAAGAACGAAGTGCCGCATCAAAAGAAACCTGAGCACACTCAAAGATCCGAGGGGAACATGTGCGCATAGAAAAATACAACTTGGAAATACCAGCACATGTACGAAGTAGCAACAACTCGCATTGAGGGTCATTATGCTTGGCAACAGCATCCATAAGTTCAATAGTTTTAGCAACCCTTTTCAGAACAAGCCTACTACCAAACTCAAAATCCACACTAACAGGTCCACCCAATAATTTAACACCGTGTAAGGGACGAGAAATATTGGGGGGAAAAACACCGTCATATCTGCTTCTGGGGTCTTCCTGTGGCAAAAAAACTTCAGTTTTATCAACATTGAGGTGTAAGCCACGACAAGGTCCATCCATCATAATCAACTCTAAAACCTTACCCACAACCAAGGTATCACCAATAATAGTGCCATCATCCAGATACCATGCTTTAAAGGAAAGGCCAAAAGAAGCTCTAATCTTACATGCCAGGGGATGTAACACTAAAGCAAAAAGAAGAGGTCCAAGCGGGTCACCTTGTTGCACACCTTGATGAGACCAAAGAGTATGCTCACGGTTAACCTCAGCGTTGACTCACTCGTACACATTCTGCTGCCGACCACGGGCCCACCTGTCGATCATATCCGGATCCTGTATGATATGAGCTTTACGTATGTTAACCCATTCACTAAACGTACGTAATAGCTGTGAACATTACGTACGTTAACTCCACTTCTTAACGTACGTAATCCTTGTGCGTTAGCGTACGCTAAGTATACATCATAGCGTGCGCTAACATGGATGTACTTAACCATTTCCAACTGTTCTAATCCATCATCTTGACATGCAGAATACGTATACACGGTATACTGAATACATATACACGTCCCAAAAATATTCTCATACTATACATCAAATACACGATATCCTTAAATGCAATTGTCGACCAAGTACGACAATTATACAAGTACAGTTGTCTCAGTCCTTTATTTTTTTATCCATACTGTACAGATTCCACGCTGTGCAACATAACCTGGATAAAATAACATTAAACAACAGTAATAGAATTTCCGGATATTACATACTACACCACTTAAAATAAGTTTCGGCCTCGAAACTTGCAATCCGTCATAAAAAGAAACAACCCGTTCGACCAAAATATCCCGAAATCATCTCGACAACGATCAATCATTATCATTAACGAATAACCAAAACAGTATACTTACAAATGCGTAAAGTCGATGGTCTCCTGTGATACTAGCAAGTGACTCCACTGTAAAGCCTAAATACGCGTACAGTGACCATTACACAAATTCCATAAAATGCCTCATCTCCGGATGAAATAATCAATTCGTGTCACATCCCATCTGCCTGATTACACAATCAAGTCCCAATCCTGATACAAATCAATAATACACGATACGCCTGGGAGACAACTGTCTAAAATAATGGTAACAAATTCCGAAATGTCGACACAAAATTCGAACACTCAAACGATTGTTAACAATGATTAGCCAGCAAATTAACCGAGAATACCATTGACATGATAAACTCCAATACGACCAACCAAAGGTCAAAACACCACTGAGAGTATCATCAACATGATAAACTCTAAATCACCAACGAACGATCAACGATAATCGAGAATACCCCCACACAGTAAGTTCTAACATGGTCAACAAGAACCACAAATACGGATATATGAGAGAATAAAATTCTCAAAACGTTACACAAATCACATATAGTGGATTTCAATGGAACACACCTGACTGGTGAACTTTCCTCCCGGCGTCACAAGCCGCAAACTGACGAACACACCCCATCCTACACGGAGTTGGAATGACTAATCATTACCCAAAACGACCATCCTGGGATCACCATCTCCAAATCCACACTTTCAAAGGAATCATTAAAAAATCACTATGGTAAAATCGCGCTACTACCATACCAATGGAATCACATAGCACATATGTCCCGGTTTCACATAACTCGTCGTTCCAAAATCACATCTTGTACATGAATCTATAACACGCAGCATATTTCTCTTATCCAATCAACCAATCGACCATCTTTGGATAACCCAACTATCATACTAAAGTTCGAATCTCTTTTTCATCGTATCATACTGATGTATTATCGAGTTGTGAGTCACATTCATAACTTCACCATGATATGCACTATGTATTAAATGCGTATGTATATCAATCACATTTTCAAAACCAGTTTGAAATCATATAGTCTTCTTAAGAAGACAAATTTTCGAAAGTTCTTTCAAGAATTTCAAAACTCAAAACAGAAATTTTCGTAAAACCACGAAATCTTTTCGAAAAATTAAATCGGCTTGCTTACGTCAAGTTCTCGATGACGATTCTTTTCGAATAAACACGATTAAAGAAAATGAAATTATGCAAATGATTGACCACATCCATACCCCTGTATACCATTTCGGCTTGTCACCAGATCCACTGACATTCCATCGGAAAACCACACGATAGAGTTCCAAAATCTCAATATATAGACTCCGATAAAAACTCCTTTTCCACATATGACTCGCAACGTCAACCATTTTCCCATTCTGGATCACCTTAACTATGTTATGACAAAACATTGGGTAAGTCAACAAACCAAAACCACAGCGAAAGACTACCCGAGAAGTTTCATTTGAACAAGTAAACCAAAGCCCGAAAAGGCAGTAATAAAATAGATAAATGATTGGTAAAGCGTTTTACAAATCTTGGGAGTTTTAGAAAATAGAAAATCCTCTTTGAAACATTTGTTGGAGCAAAATCGGAATTTGCGCCATTGTGCGGAAGCGTAAATATAAAGTTGAAAAGAAAAATGAGGAGACGTCTAAAAGATGATGAAAATTTGAAAATTCGAAAAGAAAAAGAAACGAAAAGAAGGAGAATAGAAAAAAAATGGTGGTCGGTTAAGAGCAAGGCCTTCGACTGGAGCATATTGGAACGCCATTTGGATCTTCTCCTTGGATGTTAAGCCGCTTATTGGAGGTACCGCTTCGATACCAATTGTTGGAACGGAATCGGAATAATGCGCCATTTCTGCGGAAGCGATTATTAAAGTGTGCGGAAATTAAATGACACATGGATTTATAGAGGTTTGGCTATAAACGAGCCTACGTTCTCTCTTGGTATCTTTTTCAATAGGTTGAAGATAAAATCCTCTTCAACTCTCTTCTATCGGTCGAGGAATAACTGTTACAATCACGTCTTCTATTGGTCCGTGATAAACCACTCGTACTTGTCTTTGTGTCGGTCCAAGTTAAACTATTTTCCTTTTCTATTGGACAAGGAATCAACCACTCTAGCTTTCTATCGGTACTAGATAAACCTCACGAAGATATCGATTGCGATTCTAATAATGCCGGATCCTTGATCTTAATAACACCGAATCCAATCATATCTTTTCTTTTGCCTCTCGTGTATGTGTTGAATGTATAAACACTCAAACTATCAATATAAGCTCAATATCACAACAACAATATAAGTATATCAATATCTGATCAATGAATCGTTTGCTTGAAGTTGTTGTAGTGAAACAATACCATAGGAATGGTATTTATAGGCTTCTTCATCAAACTAGCCCTTAGCACCCTGACTCTTCATTACAGCCGCTATCTTCTTCATATTACGTCCGTAAGCTCGTTTACGTATGTTAAATCAGCATTGTTATGTACGTTAACATGTATGCAGTTTAGTCCAGTAGCATTCATTCTTTTCCTTACGTACGTCAGCCAATCTTACATTACGTACGTTATCAAGGTTAATTTGTTCGTTGCATGCTGACCTATGCCATGACATCATCTCCAACGTTCTCCTTGTTTGAATTCGCAAACACTCCATTACATACGTTATCCATCCTTTCTTACATACGTTAAGTCACTTGTATTACGTATGCTATGTAGCTTATGTTACGTACGTTAAGCTTGAATAATTCCAGCTTTTTGCACTTCGTTTTCTTTGATGCTTTGCTTCGTCTCTTTGTTGTTTTGTATTATGTATCAACTTAATCATCAAAACACTACTATAGCATGTATGGAACAAAATGTTCCCACAACATTAGGGTCTCAGCCCGTATCCTGTTCCACATTACCAGAAGTTTAAAAGTAGAAAAACCCTTTTTGGACCCCAAGTCCTGAGTTATAAAACTCTTTCAAAATCGATTGGGTCTCGGCCCAAAAATCATTTTCTGGTAAAACATCCGTAAAACATTTATATTGAAAAATATCATTTTCAAATGCTCAAAAACAGTTTCGTATATCTCAAAACGAATAAACATGACTACATGTTTTCCTCATCAATCCACACTCTTTCTCCTGAATACACAATTCCGTTTCCATGTTTAACCGACATACTGATCTTTTCTATAATCATAGTTCCTCAAGATTATCGGTTCTGTCCCAACTATTATGTTCGGCTATCTCATATAGTAACACATCATAT
Source organism: Orobanche coerulescens (assembly GCA_033398695.1). NCBI lineage: Eukaryota > Viridiplantae > Streptophyta > Magnoliopsida > Lamiales > Orobanchaceae > Orobanche > Orobanche coerulescens. The sequence goes on along the minus strand of CM065811.1, from coordinate 65,810,227 downwards.
TCTTCTGAATCTCAAAGCATATCAACTTAGAATGGTAATAAATCTCAATGCAATTCAAAAATCCAAATACTTACAGATCGTGAAGCCGACGATTCCCCGTGATACTGGCACATGTCTCAACTCTAGGAAATACTCGACACAGATATTTTCAAAATACACATTTTTCAAACTCAGTTCAACTCAAAAACACAACCCAGTTCTATCCGAAGAAACACCTAATACCATTCGGAAAAGTTTACTACAACCCCAGTACCACACTGGTAAATCACATAACGCACAAGCCCGAGTGAAGAACAAAAACCCAGGGCTCTAATATTCGTCAATCGACAACTCGAATAATTTGATAAAAACACGACTAGACTCGACCCAACTGCCTAGGTTTTCTCAACCTAAGCTCCGATACTATATTCTGTAACACCCCCAGAGCCATCCAGGAATATTACAGCGTCGTGGGCCCCGAGACGGAACCCGCAAGGCTAAAAGACATTTTTGCAAACAATTGCTAACGCCCAAGAGGCTAACGACGGTACTATCTTTTAAGACATTTGACAACTATATAAAATCCGTTTATCAAAACCGTCGTAAAGACTCATTTGAAACTATAAGGCCCGAAAGGCCAAAACTCAACAGTTTAAAAACATACGTTAAGCTATCGCTTACACGTACCGACAAAATAGTTTAGAAAACCATTTCCAAAGTAACTCAAGTTTCCAAAAACCAAACGGGCATTTAAGAATACTCACACAGCGGAAATGATAAACAGTTAAGGATACTCTAGCAGCGGAATACAACAATTGATCAAGGAACTCAATTCACAAGTACATGCCCTAGCTAGTATCCTACGGGAAGCTCATCTCTTCACGACCGCTGCAAGCTCGATATCCAATAACCTAAAAAGAAAACCCGCGACGGGGTCAGCCATAATATCCAACAATGATAACCGTTACATCACATCTATAATTACATTCCAATGAAAATGCAAAATAAGAATAAAACTAATGTAATCTTATCGTCATAACTTTACTAGCTTGTGATTATCCTTATCAAGATAACTCGTGCCATATTCCACATCTCGTAATCTCCATTAAACAATGAGTTCATAGACGACATCAATTCTGTACCTCAAACAATACCCAAGGTTCTCACAACATCATCAGGACTCACTGATATGAAATATACCAACTCTGACCAATTCGATCCATCGGATATCATCATCAAATCCCAACATGATAATCGATTGTCCATCAAGGACAAATACCAAGGGAAATACGGAATGTACCTCAAGATACGAAATGCCACGACAATCATGGCAGTCTAATCCGAGATTAGATCAATACTACATACGAACATGGTCCTAACAGAAGACCTACAAATGCATACTCATATGACAATGTCGATATGATCAAAACAAGAACAACAATGTATACTCAATGGAAATCCCATGATCCAGCGCCCATCAGCATAGGTCCCACGATGATCCTACAAGAAAAAAACGAGGTGGATAACCAACAATATACATATGCACAATAATAACACATGGTAAAACCAATGATGCGAATCCACGAGATTCCATCCACACAACACTGGGTAATCCAATGATCCAGCGCCCTCAGCATAGATCCCAAGATGATCCCGTCGGACCTATAGGAGGTGGAAAAACCCGTCCAACGATCCAGCGCCCTCAGCATAGATCCCAAGATGATCCCATCGGACCAACACGAGATGGACATCTGATCCAGCGCCATCAGCATAGATCACACGATCCCATCGGATCAAAACAACATAATCAATACAGATATGCATACACATTTGAAAATCATTATGTTCATCAACATGAAAAACACATGACTCAATAACATGAACGACATTATGACAAGACAACCAGGACGACCTCATGTCAACAACATGAATGACAATGTGCATGATCAAAATCATCGACACTAAACCGAAACCAAATTAAGATGCTTGCCCGAGTTCTTCGGGAGCAATCTCGATGTCAAACCATCACCGAAGATTATCCTCAACGCTCGGTGATCCAAACGTACCACAGACTATAGATGACTCGTATCTTCGTCTTTACCACAATGTATCCTCGATACCTAATTATGCCAATAACCAAAGTAAATCATATACATTATGATTTAGCTACCAAAATCGGAAAAACAACGTACACTCCAAATCTCCAGAATTCACAATAATAATCATTGCTATATGCATTATAAACGGAATGAAACTGAAACCATTCATTAAATATTATAAACTGAGCAAGTAATAACTTGCCTCGTTATCGATACAACGATGAGGGAGCAGCTACCAATCTCATTGCCTTCGTCTACAGGTTCCTTGGCCCCGACCAAAGCAATTTACGAATATCCTCGAACTCGACCGCAACATACGGTTATAATCACCGGTCAATAATCTCAACCTATTACCATAATTAGATACACAACAAGTTCAATAACAATCAATAACCTACATATCCAACCAATCAATCACAACAGTTCATCGACACCTCGATCATATACAAAACCAAATAGTATAACTCAAACCATTACGAATTCATATCCACCATATGAACCGAAATCCGATAATTACTAATCAATATAACCGATCGACAAACTGTTACGTATTTTAGTGAACGCAAGTGCACGTTGTCGTAAGCAAGTAATAAAGTGATAAGAAAGATATCGTTCCCTCAAGGACTGACGTACTAATTACCAATTTATTTGTATTCTAATTTTATCTGAACGATCGAATTTGGTGGTGCAAGGATTATTAAAGAAAACTAATAAAGTGATAAACTAAAAGTAACTAATGAAATCGATAGTTCGAATAAAGAAGATCAAATAAGAGAAGAATCTAGGATTGATAATCCGCCTCGATTAATTCGAATTACTCTTGATTTATATAAATTAAGTAATTTCCTAATTTATTGAAGACGAAGATTTCTAAGATACTCTAATGCCTCTCCCGAGGTCAGTAGAATTTTCTAAGGTTAATAAATCACTTTATTCCTAGGTGAATTAATTCAACAATAGGCAAAAAGTACAAAATCTTCAGACGGGCCACGTAATTCCTATGAGTATATTCCTATGTCACAAGATAAAACGTTTCTCACCAATTTTTCCTACTAATTCTCCTCTCCCCATTCGAGTTGCGTAATCAAAACAATTCAATCATAGGCCACATAATTGAACGCATTAAGAACAATTGGGGAAAACCCAATAGAAAAGGGAAATATATTAATAATGCAAAATCAACAGTTAATCCATCAAAATCTTGGTTTCATCACAATCCTAGAAAAGGGTTCTAGCCCGACATGGTAGAAAATAATACACAAAGAATTGAAGAAGACATAAGGAAGAAAAATCAAACACAGTTGGAGAACTTGAATTCCTCCGTTCTCTGGCTTCTGCTCTCTCTCCTAGGTATTTTCTCCTTCTGTTTGATGATCCTATCTTATGACCTTCAATGCCTATTTATAACTCTTCTTCCACCTCCAAAACGTGTCCAAAAATTAGGTCAAAATGTCCTCCGAAACAGCCCAAAACGCAGGCTAGGCGTCTGAATTTCGCGCGGCGGGCCGCGACCCGACTTTAGTGTGCCGCGGCCCCTGTCCTCACCCGCCAGGCCTGGGCGCTCGTCTTCCTTATGGTCCGCGGCTCAGAGCTTGCGTGCCGCGACCCCCAGTACAGTTTGTACCAGGTCCTTCTGGGCGTCTCCTGTGCTGCGGCCCAGTGTCTGTGTGCCGTGGTCCCCGACCAAAAAATGTCGTTTTGGCCCGTTTTTCTTCGTTCAATCTCCCGGACTCGAATTTCCTTTAAAACATATAAAGATTATACATTAAATGCTCATTTATGCAGATTTAAACTAAAAATGGGTATAAAATAATGATAATTAAGCGCATAAAAATACAGCTAACAAATACCCCCAAACTTAAGCCTTTGCTTGTCCTCAAGCAAAAATTAAATTCAAATGAGATGACAAGTATCGTGGGTAAATGTGCAAATCCATAGTGTTTACCTGATTAATACTAACCTGAAAATCTCAAAGAAAAATACAAGTATCGTATTAGTGGGTCACATCACGGACAATGATTCCATAAAGCAATCATTTTTAGTGTTGATCTATCGGTCATGAAGAAAATCAAGGCTCAAAGATTAACAAGCGTGAATTTAGCCGACCGCCAATATGAAGGGTTAGATTAAACAAGCCAACTCGCCCAGTCCCACAGTCTCGTGGCAAAAATGCAAGAGTTTCATCGTAAATAATAATCCTCGGACAGCATTCCATTATACATAATCATTATAATGATTCGAGTTAACCACTAGGTTCCGACTCCCGGTATGTTTCATGAAATGACCCTAGGGTGGAAATCCATTCTCATGTATTGGGGAACCGTTTGACGTAAAAGACACTCATGGGGCTCATGATTGCTTCTAGTTACTAAGTCTCCTTCTACAGCGGAGAAAAAACTCAAATGGCTATTCCCGCATGTCCAATTCAAAGTTGCTGTTTTACGCGAATGTAAACGACGGGTCATGTGAATACATCCGGTTACTTGGCTTCCTTTCATCATCATGCGATTTTTCTGAACCATTAGTCTATTCAGGGTTGTCGTTTTACGCGAGAGTAAACAACGGGTCACGTGAATACCCCCGGTTACTCGACTTCCCATCATAGAACATGTATAATTTCTCGAATTTTTGGGAAAAGCTGTCCGGCTCAATACCTAAACTCAAATTAAATGCCAAGAAGACTCATGTTACTGGACAACTAGCTACGTGAAAAGTGTAACCAAACGTATAGACGGCGGTTCGTAAACACGTATGTCTCATTTCTTATATGCTAGGATTTCTACAATGACGCAAAAATTAAGACCGAAATGAATACTCAAATGAAACAAATATCGCAGAATGCATACTCGACCAAAACTCAACCGTTTCTTCAAAAAGAAATCAGTATCATATCATCAGTCTTACACAAGGCTGCACGAAAAAATTCACGAATGCAAATAAAGTCCAGAATATTTTAGAAGACAAGCAAGGCTAGAATCAATAACAACAAAAAATAGCAACGAATAAGTAAATAAAAACTAAAAGTAACCCCCCCAAACTTAATGTTGGGATTCGGTGCCTAAAACGAAGGCCCAGCGGAAGCGGTAAAACGAAAATTAATTCGATCCGAATCCCTACGAGGATCGATCGAGCTACGTATATACGAATATATAAACGAAATACAAGAGATACGAGAAACATACCTTCGTAGTCCGTTGATTAAATGGTATCCTTCTCTTGAGCTATTCCCCAAGCTTTGCTTGATCTCTACGAATCCAATCCGATCCAAGCCCTTGGATGATCCAACGTCGAAAACCCAACGCCTCTACTTGCCATGCACCGGAGAAACGAACGGAACGACAATCAGCTTGCTATCCTCCAAGGATACGGCTAGAGCTAGGTGATGAAGCTTTCTTATCATGATTACAACACTCTAAGTGTTTAATCTTTATCTCTCTATCTCACAAATATTTTCTCCAAGAAAATATATGAATGTATGATGAAGAAGATGATGAATATTATGAAGCCTTTGGAAAATATTTCCTCTCTCCTTTCTTCTCTCAAAAACGTGAGATCAAATGTAGGCAAAAGAGATTTGGTCTTCACATATATTCTCATCATATCTCTCCATTCCACCTACCTTTCGACAAAATCACCCAAGGTGATATTTTGTCCCCTTGATTGGTCACAAGGCTTTAACCCCACCAAGTGAAGACCAAGACCAATTGAGGGGTAGGTGATTGGGGCGGCCATCTAGAAGGTGTCGGACGAGTTCGGTCCGTTTCGGACTCCCGTGAGTCCAAACAGATAAATTCCAATTCCGTTCGGATATATTTATATCGATTAATTAATCCAATTAATTAATCATATCAAATACATAATAACATAATTAATTTCTCCAAGAAATAATTATATTAATGAATTAAATTAATTACCCAGTAATATATTTAATTCATTAGGCCGTAAATCAATTTATCCAATAAATCGATTTAGACATCCAATGTCCCAAATTAGATATTCATTATCTAATATTCATAATGAGATAATAAGCTTGATTCATTCCGTCGTCAATCCTATTGCGCGACTCGGTAGGTCCGCCTCAGTCAGCAATGGGAGGAACCAAAGATTAGTAGCACCACCTAGCCAGCCTGGCGGCCTACACTGTACCCCAACTGAGAACGAATGATTGGGATCATTCAAGAACCATTCTGTTGTGAATGCCAGTATACGTATAAACCCTTCTTTTAAATGTCCCGATCAAGTTATAGGGTCACGGTCAGTCAAACCCTATCTGTACTTGACGCTATGCATGCGTTAATGCAAATCGATATCATCGAGCTCTCGTGTATCCAATACAACTAGCTCCAATGCTTTGGCCAAAGACTTATGATCTCATCTGCCAGTAACCGCATAGGACATATAACCCTCTCACTAACGGGAGAAAGAATTCTATCTTGGTATTCAGTAGAACCTGCTACTTGCCCGTCAAGATGCACATTGAGGTTGACCCCCACCTTCCGGTTTACAGGGTCGAACTAATCTAATGAAAGTCTTGACGTCACAAGCACATCCCTACTAAATCCTCAAGTCGAAGGTTCACGACTACCTATCACAACCTTTCGATTCCGTCATTGACTGTCCCGGAGTGAAATCCGTGTGACGAATCGAGGGTGAGTCGGTTCGAGTATACTAATCTAATTAGCATCCCTATAACCTATGCTCCCACTAACCATTAGTGTTTGACAGGCACTCTCCATGTCAAAGAACACGTCATACAAGTCTTCACATAAACTTAACGTCCAGTCAAGTTTCATCGACTTGTGAATGATTAAGTATTTGAGATATAAACCTTTCGAGTGCCGACCCCCTTATCCAATAAGGAGTGGAACGTTTTTCTCTCAAATACACGGACTAGTTTCTATATATATATTTACGAGTTAAGAATGCCAGTAACTACCAGTAAATAAAGAAACTTCCATTGCCTTATATTAATGATTTACATAATTGCAAGTACAATGCCCTCACTCAACATCCTCTGAGTGGCATTCGAGGGCATACTCCCAACAATCTCCCACTTGCACTCAATGCCACACACTATGGTATCTATTACCCATGTTCTCCAGATTCTGCTTCAAGCTAATCTGAGAATGTGGCTTGGTTAGTGGATCAGCGACGTAGTCGGCTGACTCTACTCTATACAGCACAATGTATCTATTTGCGAACAAATACTCTTATGAGATGATACTCTCTCGATATGTTTGGTACTGTTGTGAAACCTCGGCTCTTAGGCCTGTGCTACCGCTCTGGCAGCACAGCACAAGGTGTCACGAGAAGTTTACCTAGTAACTTCTTAACCCTTCCTTTGGAGGCCTCCGAGGCTGCTTTATACTCAGCCTAACTGGTGGAATCAACAGTCGCGCTATACTTGGCACTATGCCAAGATACTGCTCTTCCATTAAAAGTAAATATAGTCAGAAGTAGACATATAATCATCTTTATGTACTTGGAAGTCCAATACAGCGAATCCCACCACATTCTGTTCTCCACCACCATATATAAGAATCAGATCTCTTAGTACTTCTAAAGTACTTGAGAACATTCTTTACGGCGGTCTAATGTTCCCTGACTGGGTTAGCCCGAAACCTACTTACCACGCTTCCACCATGCGCAATGTCAGGTCTTGTACACAATAAAGTATATGTAAGGCTACCCACTGCCAAAGCATATGGTATATAACTCATTTCCTTTCATTGTTCCTCACTATGAGGACACATCTTCAAGGTTAGTTTTATTCCATGTTGCATCAGAAGGAACCCTCTTTAAGATCTAATCTATATAGAGGGCTTGTGAAAAACTTATCATTCTCTTCGATCTATCCCAGTAGAGTCGAATCCCAAGTATACAGGTTTCTTCTCCCAAGTCTTTCATGGAGAAATTACTCGAAAACCAAGCTTTCACAGAACTGAGCATTCCCACATCATTTCGTATTAGTAGAATCTCATCTACATATAGTACTAAGAATGCGATCTTGCTCCCACTAACCCTCTTGTATACACAAGGTTCCTCTTCATTTTTCACGAAGTCAAATTCTTTGACCGTCTCGTCAAAACGAAGGTCCCAACTAAATGAAGACTGCTACAGTCCATTGCATGGAGTCTACATCCACCATTGCTAGGTCATTAGTCGCGGGTCGGTCTCTTGTTTATCACCTGGAACCTCGTGGAAACCCAGTTCTGCCAAGTGCATAAAACTATGACTCTCAGGTAAATGAGACACCCTACTAGACCAACGAGGTGGTTGTACTTGTGTTTCAGAAGGTTCGGTTCCATTTTCTTACACAGGTGTCTCCTGAGGAGTTTCATTGTATTCTTCCAAAGAAATATTTCTACCTGCTCCGCCTTCCTGAATGAATCTCTTCTTCCAGGAAGTGTGCTTGTAAAGCAAAATCGATCTTTCGATCTTCGGACATGTAGAATAGATATCCCATCGTCCCAGATGGGAATCCAATGAAACGTCCCTTCGCGGACCTAGCTTCCAACTTCTCCACCTTAGTCTTCTTGACATAGACGGGATATCCCCAAATCCTAATATGATTAAGACTTGGTTTCTTGCCCTCCCACATCTCATGTGGAGTTTTAGGAACGGATTCGGAAGGACATCTGCTCAAGATATATGCAGCAGTCAGGAGTGTATACCCCACAAGTAAATCGGTAAGTCAGTATATCCTAGCATGGAATGGACCTTGTTCAACAAGGTCTGGTTCCTTCTTTCTGACACACCATTTAACTGAGGAGTACCTGGAGGTGTTAGTTGTGAAACTATTCTTTGTTCCTTAAGGAACTCGTCAAACTTCGTACTCATATACTCGCCACCTCGGTCTGACCGAAGTGCTTTGATATGATTACTAGTTTGTTTCTCGACTAGGGCCTTGAATTCTTGGAATTTCTCAAAGGCCACGGATTTATGTTTCATTAAGTATACATAACCATACCTAGTATGATCATCTGTAAACGTAATGAAATATTGATATCCGTCATGTGCTACTTCCAAAGCACCACATACGTCGGTATGGATTAATCCCAGTTTATCAGCGGCTCTTTCAAAAGTCCCTGTGAAGGGGGGACTTAGTTATTTGCCTTTAAGGCAAGATTCACAAGTAGGAAAGGGATCTAATCCCAATGGACCCATAAGTCCATCTTTTTCCATCTTTAAACCTTGGTCTGACCAACATGACCAAGTCTAAGATTCCATTTCAAAACTTCATTGGTTTCATCCCTACCACGTTTTCTAGTCATAGTATTCACAACTACTTTATTGCTGAGATTTAGATGATACAATCCATTTAACAATGTAGCAGTGCCCACTTGTTTATTTCTGAAATAAATTTTGCAGGTGTAATACCCGATTCTAATTCAGTCATTATCATTAAGTATTTATCATTCAGTAATTGTCACTTAGTATTTTTTTCACTCATTAATGATCATTTGTCACTCATATTCAATCATTGTATTCATCGTTCAGAGTAATTGTATCGTGTATCAATTGTCATTCATCATCAATCTAATTGGAGAATCGTGCGGTGTTTACCATCGTTGTCATTTCATAGTGTGCTGTGTGTGAGGAGTAGCGCACGCTACGTACTCTCTTTAGCGTGCGCTAATTGAGTACGGGTAGCGCACGCTACCTCTCAACACTAGCGCATGCTAGTATGTTTCAAGTAGGCAGTCCAGAAGGCACTGGACTGCAGTTGGGTTATAAGTAGCGCACGCTACAAAAGGTAAGTAGCGCGCACCAATAGGCTGGAGTAGCGCACGCTATGCAACCGGTATAGCGCGCGCTAAGGTCGGATCAGGTTGAGTCCAGTGGCTACTGGACTGCATTGGATTAATTTATAGCACACGCTATGAGTGGTTTTTAGCATACGCAATCGATATTGTAGCGCACGCTAAATATTGATTGTAGCGCACGCTACCACGATCAGATCAGAGGACATAAGGTTCTAGACTCCAGTACTGGGCATCAGATAATTCGTTAGCGCACGCTAACATTTTGGGGTTAGCGCACGCTAAGTGTTCAGCTGTAGCGCATGCTACAAGAAGGTACGTAGCGCGCGCTACCGTTGTCGGATAGTGGGTACTGGACTTACCAAAACACCCGTTAGCGCACGCTAAGAACTGGGGATAGCGCGCGCTAAACTGGAATCTCTATAAATTAGACAGTGTAGCCCAGATTTCGGCATTTGTTATTTCTTCTCATTCTCTCATCGGTTTCGGGCGATTTGGAGCGATTTGAAGAGTATTCTTCGAGGTGTAATCATCAATCATCATCTTCAAGTCTTTGAGTTAGATTAATCATCACTTCATCATCTCCAAAACATCAAATCAAAGGTATTAATCTCTTGGATCTAGAATTTCGGATTTTTGGGTTTTTCCTTCCAATTTCTTTGTGTAAGCTTGGATTGTTGTTGGAATATGTTAGATATGGATTATCTACCTTGGATAAATATATTCCTACGGATTTAATGGCTATTTTTGAATTTATTTCAAGAACCCTTGGGGTTGACTTCGGTTAATTTGGGGACTTCCGATTGATGTTGTTGTAATCTTGAGTTGTGGGTTCCTATTGGATTATTGATGCCATTGATATTGTTTTGCTGGTTTGAATCAATCATTTGATAGTTGGTTTCGATAATTTGAGTTGGTTGTAACCAACGGGAAGGATATTTTCAACGTATTCGTTAGAGTGCACCGACGAGTTTGGATATTGTTGTATCGACGTTTGAGTTGGTTATAATCGTGTTTGATGCGTTTATTGATCGAATTATTGGTAATTGTGTTATTCAAGGTTGTTCGAGCGACCGACATTTCATTTAGGACGTTGTTCGTGGACGGACATTCTTCACTGGTTGAGTAAGTTAATTCTTACTCAGTTAAAAGGATATTCATTTCTTTCGTTGTTGTTCATTCATAATCATATTCATTCATAAGGTACTAACCGTTTTAAAACTTGTAATTGTCACCTAATTACTTCATTCACGAGGAACGACGGTTCCAATCATTTCATTGAGCTGTCATTCATTTTACCATCATTTCATCTTGGTGAGTCATTATTCATTTTCGATGTCACTTTTATTATATCGTGGCATTGCGGGTCATACTGGCGTGCCGGTTGGTATGTGTAGGATTTTCATGTCGGGCACATTTAAGTCGTGTATTGGTTGTTGGCCTCATATTGGACTGTGCACACGAGTCGATTGCTTCGTGAGACTGATTAGGTACAAGACCACACGTGTATTCGATCGATACTCGTTGGTGGCTTGTGCACGGACACATTTCCATCCCGGACGTAGTGTGGCACCATTTCTTTGAGCCGTACTGTTAGTTGATTCATATAGCATGTTTGATTGCGTATGTTTCGACAGGATTGTGTGTATTCAACTCTTGAGGATTGTTGTTCTGTGTAACTAACCCCGTTGGGGGATATTGTTTTTCAGGTCATGGCAAGGCAAAAGCACGGGGAGAGCACGTTGACGGCGAGGAGTCCCAATGATACTAGTAGGGGGACCCAGTCTTTTCAGTCATTTATGTTTCCTTCATTTTATTCCGCTGCAGACAGTCCATTTGAATACTCATTTTACTCAGTGTTGTATATTTTATCTCCATATAAAATATACATGTATTCGGTAATATCTTGGGTGTGTTGTATGAAACTCCTCATCGGAGTAATTAATGTTGTAATGTGGTTCGGTACTACATTTACCCTGTGTAATTCATTCATTTTCATTCGCCTGGTGGGTCCCAGTCGGGGGTCCACGACACTGTAATATCCGCCTAGTTTGGGGTGTTACAGCAGGAACCATCACCAATGAAAAATGAAAAGCCTTTTCGGTCCATGACCGGAAATAATACAATGTTTTTGTGCCCCTTGGGCAAAACAAGTACATCTTCTAAAGTCAAAACAAATCCGGATTCTAACCCAAAAAAAGTGATCCTATGTTGGTCGCCTCGACACTATGCCTGCTTCCGACAGTGACCATCACTTCCCCAGCTCCAATCTTTCTACTTTGTTCCAGATCCTGATTCACGGTACAAATATAAGAACTAGCACCAGAATCCAGTATCCTAGAAGTAGAAAATACAGTAGCAGAACAATTTGTTTCCAAAACCAAAAGTTCTATACCTGAAGCGCCATGAAGAATCGGATAGTCTCTTGCCCAGTGGCCTAGCTCACCGCACTTGAGACATGCGTCCTTTTTCTTCTTGTTCTTCGGAACCATCGGGGCCTTGCCCTTACCCTTAAAGTCCTTAACTTGTGGTCCAGTCTGCTTCTTGGTCTTTTTCTTCTTATTCTTAGACCTTCGAGGTCCAGAACAAATCACAAGGACAAGCTCCTTCATCCGCGGAGTCTTCATCTGAGACTGAGCGGTCACCAGTTTGTTCATTAGCCCAGCTAAGTTACATGAAATTTCATTGCAGTTGAAGTTCATAACAAACTGTGAGAAGGAATCAGGGAGAGACTGAAGGATAAGGTCGGTTTAGAGAGAAGTATCCATTTTAAAATCAAGAGCCTCCAATCTCTCGATCATGGATATCATTTTGAGGACTTGTTCCCCAACCTTCTCACCTTCCTTCATTCTTGCACCGAACAGATACTTGGATATCTCATATCTAGCTGTTCTGGTGTGCTCACCATAAAGCTCGGTTAAGTGAGATAGAATCTGCCTAGCAGAAGTCATTTTCTCATGAGCTCTCTGAAGCTCATTAGACATAGAAGCTATCATGTAAGCACGGACATTTACGTCATCCTTAACCCACTTTTCGTGGTTTTCAATCTCTTCCTGATTGGCTCTGGTCCGCACAGGAGGCGCCGGAATGTCCGTCTCTAAGACGTATCCCAGTGCCTCTATACTTAGGACTATCATCAGGTTGCAGAGCCAATCCAGAAAGTTAGGTCCGATCAAGGTGTTCTTTTTGAGTAGAATTGCGAGTGGGTTCATTGTCATATTGAGAGTTATGTCTGCATTAAGTATGAGAGATTAATTGGTGACTCGTTTAATTATGTTCTGAGTATAGAATTAAGGTATTTTCTATCCTTGTTACCCAACTCCCACTATTTTTATCGGAATAACACACTCACATGTGAAATCCGAAAGTATCGTCGCTCTACTTCATAGTGGTGATCGAGTTCTTTATAAATCTTAATAGAGGGCAACCAAATAGGTTTATAGTCTATTAATTTTCATAAAGTGGTGTCCAACTGTAACACCCCCAATCCGCTCAGGGATATTACACGCCGTAGAACCTTTCCTCAAGGATCTACCAGGATGGTAACAACGTTAAATATCTCGACAATGCCTTTCAGGCTAAAATGACTCAGTAGACCGATTTGGTCTTTCAATAAATACATACAACTCAATCACAACACATGCCCACGCAGGGGTCGAGTACAACACACTCCCGTACAATGGGGAAAGAATACTGCAGTGGAAAATAAAATACAACTAAACCAATACGACATCAACAGGTCCTCGTGTGAATATTATCGTTCATCTTTCATCATCCTTCATGCCGACCCTGTGCTATGCTCCAAAACATGAATGCAATACAGACATCAACCCCCCGATTTCTCGGGGGTTAGCAAAATTCCACTATTTTGCTAGTGTAGGTACAAGTGCAAAAATACGAGCCATACAATACAAGTTCCAAGGACAATAATAACTAGGAATCCTCAAAGATTTAAACATAATGAAAATACTTCCCGAGGCAAGAGTTTAGGTAAAGATTTCCAAAATCAAAAGATCCCAAGTCAAGGGAAACAATTTATAAAGTGATTTAAAATGCCATCGGGAGTTTTGATAGAAACAACTCAGGATTTTCGAATCCTTCTCTTTCCAAATTCAACAGGGGTCATAGCCCAAAGGTTTCATTTTCACAAATAGAACCAACAACAATTCATAGGGCCAGAGCGCGCATCAAGTGTCCTCAACGGACATAAAATCAACACAACATAATCACATACAAGCATTGCCTAGGACCGGGACGAAGCCACAAATCCCACTCGAGGCCTCTAAAGACCCTCCCGAGCTGGCAACAATCATAAAACAAATCACGCACATGCATCGTCTAGGACCGGGACGAAGCTACATATACCACTCGAGGCCTCTAAGAACCCTCCCGAGCTGGCTAGCTAAACAAATCACACACCATATCTCACGGTTGGATCAATCACTTGTTGCATCCTGACCACATGATCACAAGCCATGTGTCACCGTAGATTATCTCAGGCTCTCACGGTTGGATCAATCACTTGTTGCATCCTGACCACATGATCACGTGCCATGTGTCACCGTAGACCTTCAACTATATCCACACATTCACACAAATAACATATCACATCAATAATATCCAAGTAATTCACTCAATGGCAACAAACACAATGCACGACGCAATGGTCAAATCATAACGCACCGATATGAGATAATATATACATATATATATTATCAAGGCGCAACGACAACACCAAGTGTATTCATAGTAATTCACGTAACCATCCACAAACACAATATCCACAAAACACACGCATTTTGAAAGAGGGCCTTTAACAAGGATAACCGAATCATTGAAAGTGAAATTCAAACGATAAAATAAACACAAGGAAATGATCACTAATTATCATATCCATAAAACAAGAATTGTATGAACAAGGTACTTGCCTCGAATAACCACAACACGGAGAATCAACCGAAGTAGGTTGGCACGAACCGACTACGAACCCGCCGACTCTACCGAACGACAGCCCACAACAATAAACTACGAACGACAACAATAACAATGAAAATGAATTCCAAAGTACGACCCAAAGCTGCTGAATTCAAGGAACAAACGACGAAAATTCAAGGGTTTTCCCCAAAACGGCCAAGAATACGAATCGACCCGACAAAACATGAAAATGGACTTCCCAACCGAAATATGGATATTCAATCCATAGGATATGTTTAAAAACATCATTTAACAACAATCGGTTCATCAAAAACGGATGGAAAATGAAATCAAGAACAAATCCCCCCAAAAAGTCAACTCGGAGGAAATCAAGAAATATACCTTGATTCGAGGAAGAACAATGGATTAAATGATGTTAAACACATGAATAATATTAAGATTAATCATACCCAGCATAGATTAATCAACAATACGGAACGAATCGGACAAAAACACGAAAACCCCAAAATTTCCCAAAGATAGGGTTCTAGGAAATCTAACCTTGATTCGTTGGATCAAAGGATGTTATATGATGATCAATCAATGATATGAACTCAAGAACTTCATGGATTTGTTGTTCAACAACATGGCTTCACCTCCTCCAAAACTCCAGCCGCGGACAGAAAAGAAAGGAAATGAAAAACGAGTGAAAATGCGACTGCTCTGTCACATTTATACTGGGTCGGACTAGCGTGCGCTAGCCTTCCCGGACTAGCGTGCGCTAGCCTTCCCGAACTAGCATGCGCTATCGGCCAGTATCGGCCTAGAACCCTCGGTCGGGGCCCGCACGACCCGGTACTGCTGACAAAACCTGCCGACCAAGACCTGCCCGCCCGACCCCGATAGCGCGCGCTAGCCAACCTGTCCAGAACCCTCTGGACTAAACTGCTCGGCCAGGTAACGTGCGCTAGCCGGCCGACAGCGTGCGCTACACCTGCCGGTTAGCGTGCGCCGCGACCAACAGTAGCGTGCGCTACCTGCCGATCCTTCCCGAGTCCAGAACCTCAGAAACCCCTCTGCCCAAATCCGATAGCGTACGCTGGCCGGTCGGCAGCGTGCGCTACACCTGCCGAGCTAGCGTACGCAGCCTTGCGGCAGTAGCGTGCGCTACGCCGGTTCCTGCCGCGCCTGCCGGCGGTGCCCGCCAGCGATTACTGCCGCTTTGTCCGGCCAGTGCTCAGCCGTCATGACCCGACGACTCGATTTCCAAAAACGCACGGAACGAACACGACGAAAAGATCGCGGACAACATCATCGACCCGAAATGAAATACCATGCAACAATTAATCGCATGCGACCATGAAAAGGGTTAAGAGAACAAATACGAATGCGGATACCCACAACTTTAGGTAAATAACAAAATAGCCCAAAACTCCCGGAAAATCACGATACGTGATCGAATAACCAAACCGAAGTTCACAACACGTCTAATAAAGTTAAACGGACTTACGGTAAACTCGAAAAAGTAGTTTCGAATGAGATTCGCAAGAATCGAACTCGAGTGCGGAAAAGTCGCTACGAAGCACGGAACTCAACAAAACAACACCGAAACGAACTCGGATGTCAAAAAGTGCAGAATTAATCATTCTCAGAATGATAAAACGGTCCCAAGAAAGTCGTCAAAACGGACTCTCGCTAAAAAAAAGAAAATTACCGGAAATCGAATTTGCGGATATTACATACTACCCTCCTTAAAAGAAGCACCTATCACAAGGAAACACGCGTAGTCAGGAAAACAGAAATAAACACAAAACGATCCACAAGGACAATCACAAACAATTCGGACTACGCCAAAATCCTCAAAACCACAATAGGCATCTACGTGTCCTTTCGGAGCAGAGACGCAACCTCGATCCCCAAATCTCTCAGCTACCGTCTCGCATTGCACGGCTCGGTGACCCATCTGGCCACACCCGAAACAACAAACTAACGGTGAATGACGATTCTTCGCGGTACGAGATCAGGCAACAACAGTCAGACAACCCCGATCGAACAACAATGATCGATCAACAACGAATGAACAATAACGATGGAACAACAACGATCGAACAACAACGATCAGATAACAATGATCGAACAACAACGGTCGAAAAATAACTCCAAAGTTCACAATTCAACTCGAGACATTAAAAGAGCTGGTAGAAACTGGAAGATGTTGCTTTCGAACAAGGTTCACAAGAATCGAACCGAACTCATAAAAGTCACAACGATAAACAGATCGATCCGAAACAAGGTCACAACTCGTTCGAACGATGAAACCGAAATACAGAACAAGTTCAGAAAGTATCAACGAACATGAGCCAGTCGATAGACTTGAGAAAGAGGAAATGCAGAAGTCCAAAAATAATACGGGTATTACATTCGACCTCTTATAAAAGAAGGTCATTCCCGCAACTCCCAATAACGGAAACAAGGCAAAAACACAAAAGCAGTCGACGGAAACATTTCCCATGGGCCTCTTAGAGCCGATCCTGATATCTGTACTGAAGTTCGCGCCCCGAAATACTCGGAACCCAACTCGCAAAACTGGATCCTGTGTCTCTCGGGTCCAAACTTGAAATGCGTTACTGACGAGAAGGACAATTGTAAGTACATGCCCCCGGCACACCACGGTTGAAACACCTCGGCTCGTCATACCAAATATACAAATGCTAGATACAATGGAACATAACATCACAAAATAACAAACTGGAGATGCCAACTTGGCATAACATATTAACACATACTAAAATCACATCAACCACGGCATCGTTCGACGATTACAACGGCCCGAACGATAACCAGCACATAATCACAAAACAGCATGAAACAATCATGCATTTACACAAACGTGCAAACTCAAGTTCCAACAGCTCGCACTGGTGCGATAACACATAAATCATCACAAAGCGACAACATTCAATACTAACATCTCACCTCTCACAGAGGCTAATCACAACAAATGCGTGGCAAATGACTCAACGTTCACGCCACCGATTCCATCATACTCGGGAGCTAACATTCTAACGACAATGCGAATATCACATATACATTCCCGGACCGCAAACAGGAATGATAGGTTTTTAAAAAAAACGAAAACCACCTTTTGAAAGCAGTTTGGAAACACCAGTTGATCTTGAGTATCACATTTTCAAAAAGTTGTACAAACACTATTATCGAGACTTTGAAAACTATCTTGCGTTTGATAAAATGAGGACACTTTCCTTTAAATTGAATCTTTCAGAAATATTCGACCCTTGGGCCTAAGCAACTGCACTTCAAAAAAAATTGAAAATATCTCAAAATATTTTGGTCCTCAAAGTAGAAGAATCTTGAAATAGATAGTTGCGCTAGTAGGCACCCCGAAAATACAATCCATTCAAAAGTACGTCTCGAATTTTATTTTCTAAGACACTCAAGGTTTTCAAAAATCCAATAGGCGAGAATGCCCAAAACTCACACGTATCGACATTCACTTACATACAATCATAATACACGCATCAACTCGTTTAAAACCAAGACAACATCTGTCTTTTACCGGAAACAAACATTCAAATATCCTAGTCAAAAAGACATAAATAATGACAACACTCCTCATATAAACAAAACATGAGAGTCACATAAACGCATCACGAAACCAATAATCTACATGAAGGTTCCATCACTTAACAAATAATCAAACAAATAGCTCGTGTCACACGAGGCACAATACAAAGAAGGGAGACTTACGGCCACAGGTCGCACGAAGATGATGATCGCCCCATGATACTAATCACGACCAACAACTCAGACGACGCATCGTGACACGACTCAGTCAGACAAAATTTGACAAGACAAAAACTCAACAGACACCACTAAACCCGACAGCCTAGGTTTCCACAACCTAAGCTCTGATACCATTTATGTAACACCCCCAATCCGCTCATAGATATTACACGCCGTAGAACATTTCCTCAAGGATCTACCAGGCTAGTAACAACATTAAACATCTCGACAATGCCTTTAAGGCTAAAATGACTCAGTAGACCGATTTAGTCTTTCAATAAATACATACAACTCAATCACAACACATGCCCATGCAGGGGTCGAGTACAACACACTCCCGTACAACGGGGAAAGAATACTGCAGCGGAAAGTAAAATACAACTAAACCAATATGACATCAAAGGGTCCTCGTGTGATTAGTATCGTTCATCTTTCATCATCCTTCATGCCGACCCTTTGCTATGCTCTAAAACCTGAATGCAATACAGACATCCTGTTGGGATAACAATACCCTATATCGAATTTGTTGGGATAACAAAACCCTGTATCGATCCTGCCCTATATTGATCGTAGTGTCGGTATGTTTTGACAATATACCAATCCTGCATACAGTAAGCAAACTGTATTGAAAATCTGATCTAATAGTGTCAACCTGTATCGAAGACCTCTCATAGATCCAGCATATCTTTCAGTACAGCAAAGAAGTCTTATAAAGACTAAGTATGGAAGTTGTCTCTAATTGACAATAAGTAATCCTTCTATACAGCTCTCAACAGGACAAAGAAGTAATCTTCAGTCTTCACTAAAAGTCAAGTCTCGTTGATAAAGAAGTATTTAAATACTAAAGGATAAAGTATTTAAATACTGTAAGTCAGAAGATCTTCAAATCCCGCAAAATCCGGATCGTGTTTTTCATCCCGTTGGAACGGAATCTTGCTCAACGGATTTATCTCAACGGATATATTTTCAGAAGACTATATATATCTCATCAAGGCGTTGAAGATCAGTTACCCAAAGTGACGAAGTGACAAAGTTATTATTATATACATCAGAGCAAAATATATCTCCAGAAGCTTACTGCAACCCAGATCTAAGAGATATACAGTGCTCAAGCAGTGAACAACACATCATCAGCTAGAAGCTCAGAAAGTCAGAGTTGTTGTTCATACCCTGTTCTATTCTTTGAACAAACCCAGATCAGCCCTGTGTGGACTGAGTAATCTTTGCTACTCCAGAACTGTGTGTGAAGGATTTGCATCGAAGAAGACGAAGCTTGAGCGTGTGTGAAGAAGCTACCAAAGCATTAGCTCAAACCAATCTGTGTGAACGGTTAAAGCTAAGATCATTATATCAATCTGTTTGAACGATATATTGATTAGTGTTGTTATAATTACGTAGTTGTGTACGCATTAATTATAATAAACTTTTTACTCCTGTGTGGAGGACCAGTGGACGTAGAGGGGTTTACCTCGAACCACTTTAAATACTATGTTATTTACCTTCTGCATTACTTGTTTTATTAATCTGTGATTATTTAAGTATACACTGCACATCGAGTTGCTGTATCCACATCAACTTACTGTATTTAAGACTTCCGCTACGCACTCAGATTTAAAATCAGTATAGCTTGTTGTTTAAAACGCTTTCCAAGCTGTATCCAGTATACTTAGTGGCCAACAATTGGTATCGGAGCGGTTGATTCTAAAAAGAATCAGTCGTATTTTTAACCGAATTAGATCCAAATCACTTAATTTTTAAAATAGTCTTTTTCATTCCCACATTCTCACATGGATACATCTATGATCAACAAAGTACCTATGTTCTCTATTAATGAATTTGATGATTGGAGAATCAGGATGGAGGCTCATCTTGCAGCAATGCACAAAGAGATGATTTTTGTTATACAGGATGGCCCCATCAAGATAATGAAGGTAAACACGGCCGCAAGGATTGAAGGCCAAGCTCATGCTGAGATGCTCGTGAAGGATCACGAGCAATGGACTACAGATGAAAGAAAGCGCGCGAACCTCGACAATGTTGCGAAGAATGCGTTATTTGTCACTCTAGACAAAGGGACATTCTCGAAGGTAAAGAGCTGTAAAACAGTCAAGGAAATCTGGGATAAACTCAAGTTGATTTGTGAGGGAATTGAGCTCTCAAAAGAAAACAAGATTTCAAAACTGACTCAGCAATTTGAATCTTTCGAAATGAAACCAAGTGAGACACTTGAGGAACTTGACCTCAGATTCACTGGTGTTGTTGGTGAACTTGAAGCTTTGGGCAAAATTTATACCCAAAAGGAGAAGAATTTAAAAAATTTTAGATCTCTCCGTGCCCGATGGGACATTAAGACCATAGCTATGCGTGTGTCATGTAATCTAAATGAAATATCTACTTTTGATCTCTTCTCTGACCTCAAAGCTTTTGAGTATGATATTGACAGAAGAGAGAAAGCTGAAGAATCTCCTTCAAAGGTCACAACACTATCCGCTATATCGAACCGTCGACACAGCATGCCCAGCTCGTCAAAGCCTAGTCACAAGAATGCTGACAGTGACGACGACATCCTGTCTTAAGATGAAATGGCGCTTCTCATGCAGAAGTTCAAGAAGTTCATTAAACAGTCTGGAAAGACTCCCTACAGGCCCAAACCTGTCCACAAGGTAAGTACCGAAACTTCATCCAGTGACGCTAACCTATGCTATAATTGCAGTAAACCAGGATATTATGCAAACAAATGTCCTCATCATAAAGTTCAAAGGTTGCCGGAAGCCGAGCAACAAGAGAGGGATGAATGAAGACGTGCTTGGAAAAACAAGCTTAAGGCCCTGAATGGAGAATCGGAAGCCTCCCCCGCACCATCCAAATCCGAAGAATGTCTTCAGGTGGTCACTGAAAGTGATTCATCTGACGATGAGTTCGATGATAAAGCATATATATGCTTTATGGCCAAGGACATTCCGGAAGGTGAAGATAGCGACGATGAGGTAAGATCAACCTCAATCATTCCTGCTAATGCATCTCATACTTTTGAAAACATGATGAATGAGTTTAAGAACATTCAAAAGGCCCATGAGACATTGAAAAATGAGAATATACAGCTCCAGCTGTCTAATCTAGAGCTGAAAGATGAAAATGACTTGCTGAAAATAAATTATGAAAATATGTCTATTGATTGTGAAACCAGCAAAGTCGATTACGAAAAACTCATGGAGAGCAATCATCAACTTGCTCATGAACTAAGTGAGGTTAAAACTCACAATGAGAGCAAGACAAATGATTTCGTTCTACTTCAAGCCAAAGTCAAAACTCTCGAAAAACGAGAAGATGAACTTGAGACCATTCTGAAATCGTTCGAGAAATCGTCTAAAAGAATAGAAGAAATTCTGAGCACTGGGAAACATGCTCATGATAAAAGTGGCTTAGGATACAGCTCGTGTTTAAACAAAGGGAAAACTAGTACAGTGTTTGTCAGGGGTGTGGAACTCATTCCTATGTCGAAAGATACCCCAAGTCCTGTGAAGGAACCTACTGCACCGCGAAAACCAAAGGCTGCCATTCCGCCCCCGCAATCCTATTCCAGACAGCGGAATCATAAGCCATTTCAACCTGTAAGGCACACTCAACAGCATGTTCCCCGAGCATATCAACAGCGCCAACAGCCGTTCAGAAGGAAGGCTGTATCCAAATACCAAAGTCCCGCACGGAAGTACTATCAGTACAGCACGCCGAGGTATTGAATACAGGAGCCCCATTATTCCTCGAGACAGCAGGTGCTCGCTCAGTATCAACAACAGCGTTGGGAATCCAACTGTAAACCCAGAAGGCAAGCTGTTAGGCCAAAGAAAATGGCTTCACCTCCAAGATGGCACTCGTACTGGACTAATAATAATAACCCTGAATTTTACATACATAACAATTATCATGGTTATAGTGACTGCGTATATGCCCCACGTAGATACCGCAACACTGTAAAGAATGTGACCTACAGTAAACCAATTTTTGTCAGGAAAATTTGGGTACCTAAAGTCACTAACATTCATGGACCCAATAATCAAAGGGGACCTAAATCTACTTAATCTCTTTGCATACAGGACATTCTAGAGGAAGACATCTGGTACTTCGATAGTAGATGCTCTCGGCATATGACCAGAGATAGAAGCAAGCTATCAGATTTCGTAGAAGGTCGCGGTCCAAAAGTTCGCTTCGGTGATAAATCTAAAGGAAGAACAAGAGGGAAAGGAAACCTTCTTGTAGGAAAATCCAAAGTCACTGATGTAGCTTATGTTGAAGGCTTACAGTTCAATCTACTTTGTATCATCCAGTTATGTGACAAACAGTTCTCGGTGAAATTCTATATAGATCGTTGTAGAGTCAATAACATCCAGACCAAAGAAGTTGTGCTTACAGGAAGCAGATCAGGTAACATGTATATTGCTGACTGGAAGCCTATGAGATCCTCAATTCCCTGCTTTGTTGCCAAACGCACTGCAGATCTAAGCTGGTTATGGCACAAGAGGATGTCTCACGTCAACTTCAAGACAATCAACAAGCTCTCAAGGCAGGGAATGGTAAAAGGATTGCCAAATATGTCATTCAAAAAGGACAGCATCTGCGGACTATGTCAGAAAGGCAAGCAAATCAAGTCAACCCTGAAGAGCAAATCCTGCCTTTCAACCCAAAGAGTGTTGAAAATGCTACACATGGATCATTATGGTCCTGTCGACCCAGTAAGTTTGGGAGGTAAGAAATACTGTCTTGTTGTTGTTGATGATTACTCCAGGTATGCTTGGACAATTTTCCTAAGCAAGAAGAAGGAAACAACATCAAAGCTGCCCGAGCTCCTGAGAAAGCTTCAAAATGAAAAGGCATTGAGTATTGTGTCCATTTGTTCCGACAGAGGTACAGAATTTACTAACCGCTTTATAGAGCAGTACTGTTCAGAGAATGGGATACAGCACGAATACTCAGCTGCCCATACACCTCAACAAAATTGTGTTGTCGAGCGAAAGAACAGGACGCTGAATGAAGCTACAAGGACAATGATTGCCGCAAGCAAGTTGCCACAGCGTTTCTGGGGTGAAGCAACCAATACAGCATGCTACACTCAAAACTGCTGTATCGTCAACAAGCACCACAACAAAACAGCATACGAGGTATGGAACAACGAAACTCCGTTAGTTTCATATTTTCACATTTTTGGATGCAGGTGCTATGTGTTGAATAATGGGAAGGATCAACTTAGAACCTTTGATGAGAAATCAGATCAAGGAATATTTGTAGGATACTCCTCCGTCAGCAAAGCTTACAGGATCTTTAATAAAAGGAAGCTGACGATCGAGGAATCAGTTCATGTAGTGTTCGACGAACCTCACCATGACCCTACAGGAATAGAAGATATTACTCAGAACATCCAACAACTCTCCATCTTAGATCCACCAACTCCCATAGAACCTGTTGTTGACCTATAAATCAACCCCGCATTTGTAAGAATTGACGTAGATGAAGCCGACATTGCCGAAGGCGTATCTCTGAAACTCTCGATCTGATGGGACCACTGAATTAGAACCCGACCGAAGATGGTTGAGAGATCACCCGCAAGAGCTGATCATTGGAAACATAGATGCAGGTGTTTCTACTCGAAGGAGAATACAGAGTACACAAGGAAATGTACTTTGTGCACAAGAAGAACTAGATACTAAGAAATCTCCATTTCCTGAATGGAAATCTCAATCCGAGCTTAGAAGACTCAATATGTGCACTATTGCTGTATTCTGAGCCTAGTCCGAACCTGTTTCTACCATAGACACTCTTAATAATTCTCATTGGATAACATCTATGGAAGAAGAGCTTAACGGTTTTGAAAAAAACAATGTATGGTATCTTGTACCCAGACCTACGCATCAATCGGTTATAGGAACTAAATGGGTATTTAGAAACAAAAAGGATCGAAATGGACTTATTATAAGGAATAAATCAAGGCTAGATGCACAAGGCTATAGACAGGAAGAAGGCATAGACTATGATGAAATGTTTGCCTCTGTAGCCAGACTAGAAGCCATTAGGATATTCTTAGCCTTTGCCGCCCATAAGAGCTTCATTGTATATCAAATGGACATCAAAAGTGCATTCCTGAATAGAGACCTTGCCGAAGAAGTTTATGTTGAACAACCACCAAGGTTTGCCAATAGAGACGGCATCGACCTAGTATACAGGCTGAGGAAAGCACTGTATGGACTTAAGCAAGCCCCTAGAGCATGGTATGAAACCCTGTCCCAGTATCTAATCAACAATGGATTTTAGAATGGTGCTGTGGATAAAACCTTGTTCAAAATACAGGAAGGCGATGACCTTCTAATGGTCCAAATATATGTTGATGATATTATATTTGGTTCAACTAACATTGCTTTGTGTCAAAGGTTCTCTCATCTCATGCAAAGTAAATTTGAAATGAGTATGATGGGAGAACTTAGCTATTTCCTAGGTTTGCAGGTAAAGAGGTTCCCTACAGGTATTTTCATCAACCAGGAAAAATACAGCAAGGAGCTTCTCAACAAATTTGGAATGAACACTTCCAAATCATTGCCAACTCCCATGAGCACTTCCGTGCAAATAAGTGCTGATGAAGCCGGAAAGTCGGTTGACCAATCACTCTACAGGAAGCTTATTGGCTCGCTCTTGTACCTAACGGCTAGCAGGCCCGATATCCAGTTTGCTGTTGGAGTGTGTGCGAGATATCAAGTATCACCCAAGGAATCATACTTCAATATAGCTAAACGAATCCTGAAGTACATTAAAGGAACAGTCTATGTAGGATTGTGGTATCCTAAAGAAGGCGGATTCGATTTAGTTGGATACAGTGACTCGGCTCTCGGAGGCTACAAGCTAGATAGGAAGAGTACAAGTGGAACTTGTCACTTTCTTGGACCTAAACTTGTCTCTTGGTTCAGTAAGAAGCAATTGGCAAACTCACTTTCCACGGCTGAATCAGAATACTATGCTGCTGGAAGTTGCTGTATGAAGATCCTTTGGATGCAGCAACAATTGTCAGATTATGGGATTGAAGCCAGAGAGACGTCAATCATGTATGATAGCATGAGTGCAATTGCAATAACGCACAATCCTGTCCTGCACTCGCGCACTAAGCACATCAACATGAAGCATCATTTCATAAGGAATCATGTCGAGAACAAGGATGTTCGGCTCGAAAAGGTTCATACAGATATTCAGTTGGCCGACATCTTCACCAAGCCTCTCGACACAGCAAGATTCAACATGCTTCGACAAGAATTGGGATTGCTACAGCCTGACTCCCTGTAAGTATTTACTGCTTTTACTCAACAATTGAGGGGGAATGCTGTAAGACCCAAGAATACAGTATCCACCATTAATTATCTGTACACTCAGAACCGTCAATACAGCACTGTAGTGAACAAAGTGATATAAATCATCCTACAGCTGACGTGTGCAATAATTAAGGGGGAATAACGTATGACCCATGAATACAACATTAATCCGAAAGTTGCTGTATGGAATTAAAACCTATATGTACCTTTTAAGGGGGAACACTGTATCGTCGCGAAGACAGCACATACTATATGATTTCGATTCAGTATATATATTATATTATAATATTTCATTTTAAAATAATTTTTGTCCACGTGCCCTGTTTTCATGTCAAACGTCATTTACATTAAATGGTTTACACGACATCTGGACAACTGAATCTCAAAAGCCGCGACGTTTTCAAATTATTTAATATTTTAAAACCGCCATTTTAGGCATTAAGGGTAACAACAAATGTCAGAAGTGGGACCCGCTCATATTTTAACATTTTAATGGATAAGTGTACCAGTTACACTCAGTCCATCTTGACCGTTCATTTCAAACAACGGTTCCCATCCCTTAAATCTGACCATTCGTTCTCTGAAAAACCCTTCTTCGCCGCCCACTATGAAAGGACTAAAATTTCCATTTGAGACTCTTTACGCCTTCTGGATATTCTTAGAGTACTCAAGCAAAAACAACCTACAAGTTTTCTTTGTGTTTTACTAAAAATTTCTATTAATCTCTTTCATATTTTCTTGAGATTCATCAATGGCTGCTCAGACCTCTGCCACCGCCCTCAAGAAAGCCTCGAACATCATCGACGGACGGATCTTCTCCAGATCTGTCGTCATCGATCGTATTATTGCTGAAACAAATGATGTCGAACCCATGGAGTTCATCATCACCAGGATACGTCAGCAAGGCCTTTACCGCCTTGGAAGTCACACCGCCGAGAAATACGACGTTCAATTGGTTGAGGACTTCTACCTCAATGCTGTCGTTCGCTTTCTGTCGCTGGCCCAGGGAGGCCATGTCGCTGACATCACCGCTGTTATTCGTGGAGTAGAGATCTGCATCGACCGAGATATTCTCCAGAACATTTTCAAGCTGCCCGCTGATGGCCTGACCATGGAAGAACTTGAGACTTTTGGGTCTCAAGAGATGTTGACCAAGTACTATGGCCTATTCACCGGCTCAGCTACGGCTGAAGTGGTTCACACCACCTGTCACAAGAAGAATTTCTGTTTGCCATACGTGTACTTGCATGACTTTTGTTGCAGAATCATTGAGAATCGCACTGGTGCATTTGAAATGTGCACTAACCTTAGGTTTAGAATGATGGTTGCGATTTTGACCTGTGAAAAGGTCAACTGGTGCCAGATAATTCTGAAGCGTCTGCAGGAAGAAGTGTCGAAACCTGCATCGCAAAAGAAATCGTTTGGTCTGTTTTTGAACTACATTTTGATGAAATACAGATTACCACAATCCGCAGATGCTAAGAAAATCAGTTACTGGTTCTACTTAGGAGGCGTCAAGCATTCGGCTTTTAACCAGAGCACCCTGGTCTGCAACCAACCAAATGTCCGCAGCATGCCCGTTTCTGAAGATCCAAGGGATGTTTCTTCAAAATCCCAGAGTGTGGAATCTTCCAAGAAACGCAAGAGATCTCACAGCAAGACACTTATTGCTGCTGAGAAGCCGAAAAAGAAGCAGAGGAGGCTCTCAAAAGCCAAATCTACCAAACCCTCCAAGGATGCTTCTAGCATGGCGCAACCCACCGCTGAATTACCTCAGGGCCCAACCCCTATGGAAGAGATGCCCGTTACTATCTCGACAGTAAATCCCGAGCCTTTGGCGGTAACGACGGATGAAAGGACATATGCCAACTTAGAAGACTCTAGCGAGTCGGCTGCCCCTTTGGAGCCAAAAGCCAACTCTCCTATGCGGGATTCCACACCCGTACAGGATCCACCTTCCTTCGGGGCACCATCCCCTGTAAGGAATCCCTCTTCCCTACAGGATCCCACACCTGTAGAGGAACCCCTCGCTATAGCGGATACACATGTTGTTCGAAGTCCCTCCCTGGACTCAATTATCAATGCAACCATTCTGTTTGTGCAGATTGATCAGGCTTATGAAAGATTCCTTCAATGGAAAAGCTACCGGCTAGCTCCATACGACACCTTATACAACTGGAGCGACTGGAGCGATGAAGAAAGATTTGTATTGGAAGTGACGGACTCGACAGATGTTGAGGCCCTGATCCAATGGGATAATCTCTGTTGCAAATTGTTAATTGAAAGCCATCACTTGCACAAATCAGATGCCATACGGAAAGGAAAAGATAAGTCCTAGGACTCTCCCCAAGATCCAAAAGAAGACCACAACTCAGACGACAACGACGATGCCTTTCAGGCAGGTCTGAGAATGAGCCATGAGGAGGCTCAGGAAAGAGATTTCCCCCAAGCTCAACAAGATGGTGAAGGGACATCAAGCCGTGATGAGCCACCCTCGCATCAGCAAGAATTTAATCCCGACCAAGAGGAATCAGTCCCTCCTGTCGTGGAGGAAGAAGAAAATATTTCGGAACAGGCACCCGAGTCTGTTGCTGCCGAAGAAGAAGAAGAAGAAGTATCACGCGCCATCCAGCAAGAGGAATCAGTCCCTCTGCCGGAATAGGTGGAAGCTGAGATACAACAGGAGAAATCAGTCCCTCCTGTATCTGTGTTTATAGAAATCCCTTCGAATCAGTAGGATATTGCATCACCTACCGCCGACATCGAATCAGCTCCCGCCCCACCAACCGTTTTGGAATCCGACAACGGTACTACACCTGAGGATGTCCAACTCAATTCACGTCCTAACATAAATTTGAGAAGGTTGAATGGATCAGAAGATTTTGCCAAGCCAGATTCTCCTCGCTCTGAAGCTAGGAAAGAGCGTCTGCGTGCTTTTGGACTCCAAACTGTATTCATTCAGGATGCAGTGAATGCCCTTCACTCAGTCGAAAAAGCTTTAGATTGGATGCACACATCGGCAGTTGAAGAAATGACAGGTTTAAGGCATGAAGTCTCTCGTGTTGTCGAAGACTTCACTGTCCTGCCCCATGTCTTCAAACAGGCCCTTGCCAATCTGCAAGAGAAGCAAGAAAAGATCCTGAGAGAAGAGGAATCGAAAACTCGCATATCCGAGGCCAAGACAGCAGCTGCCATGATCGAAACAACTTCTCACCTGCAAGCCCATGACAAGAATATCAACGATATGTCGCAAGTGCTCTCCTCCCTTGTCGAGAGAATGTCAAACATTGAGACGAAACAGGATGCCGCACTGGAGATACTAGGCCATCTTGATGACGCCAAAAAGGGGGAAGAAGCGAGAGAAGCAGCAAGGAGAACAAGGCTTCGGCACGAAAGGGAATTTAATGCTGCTCAAGACAGCATTACTGCAGAGCTTAACAAATTAGCTCCACCCTCTCAAAGTTTCAGGATTTCAGGTTCTCGACCTGAGTTCCATGACCCCAACGTCCCATGGCAAAGCATTATCCAAAGACCTTCTGAAATTCGTCTGCCAACCAACCGCCATCCTACTGCTGAAGAAGTGAAGCAATGGAGGAGAAATGAACTGATGAGATATTTTGTTAAACTCGTCAGGGAATCCGCCATCTTCAAAGGTTATAAAACATTAGCGGAGGCTGCAGACAAATTCACAAAGATGTTAGAAGAAGGAAAGCTTCCTCTCCAACAAGATATGAAATCCAAGCATAAAAGAGGAGATCGGATCACCCATCCAGAAGACTGGGTTCTTGCCTTCAATAAATCATACGATGGTAGAGCAATCTATTTAGATCGAGGCAATGACTCCCTACAGTGTTGGTAGCGTGGAACCGAGCATGATCCAGAGAAGAGGCCATGGAGACATTCTGATTATAGGAGCTGAAATCCTTGTATTTTTTTGTTGTTTGTAATTTTTTCTTTCAAAACAGCAAATCTTGTACTCTATTTTTGAATATCAATAAAATGTTTGCTTGTCTTGAAAGATTACAACTCGTAATCTACTGTGTTAATGTATGATTACATAACTTAAATTGTTGGGATAACAAATCACAAGTATAAAAACTTTTTTGAAAATTAAGTTGTACGAACTTGTCTACGAATAGTTCATAGATTCAGTTGTATGCATCTAGAATACATTGTAAGATTGTGCCTGTGCGCCAATCATAAGCTTAAGTTGTAAAAAGTCTTAGCTGTATCGAACTTGCCTGAGAGCAGTTCACAAATTAGACTAAGTTGTTGAAGACCAGATCATTTGACAGAAGATCAAGAAATCTGCCCGAAGTCATCAAGAAAGTCATTCGCTTCATGAAGAAGGTTTTGGCATCATCAAGAAGGACTTGAAAGATTCTAAGTCTTGGCAAATTGTCAAAAATGGGGAAATTGTTGGGATAACAATACCCTGTATCGAATTTGTTGGGATAACAAAACCCTGTATCGATACTGCCCTATATTGATCGTAGTGTCAGTATGTTTTGACAATATACCAATCATGCATACAGTAAGCGAACTGTATCGAAAAGCTGATCTAATAGTGTCAACCTGTATCGAAGACCTCTCATAGATCCAGCATATCTTTCAATACAGCAAAGAAGTCTCATAAAGACTAAGTATGGAAGCTGTCTCGAATTGACAATAAGTAATCCTTCCATACAGCTCTCAACAGGACAAAGAAGGAATCTTCAGTCTTCACTAAAAGTCAAGTCCCGTTGATAAAGAAGTATTTAAATACTAAAGGATAAAGTATTTAAATACTGTAAGTCAGAAGATCTTCAAATCCCGCAAAATCCGGATAATGTTTTTCATCCCGTTGGAACGGAATCTTGCTCAACGGATTTATCTCAACGGATATATTTTCAGAAGACTATATATATCTCATCAAGGCGTTGAAGATCAGTTACCCAAAGTGATGAAGTGAGAAAGTTATTATTATATACATCAGAGCAAAACATATCTCCAGATGCTTACTGCAACTCGGATCTAAGAGATATACAGTGCTCAAACAATGAACAACACATCATCAGCTAGAAGCTCAGAAAGTCAAAGCTGTTGTTCATACCCTGTTCTATTCTTTGAACAAACCCAGATCAGCACTGTGTGGACTGAGTATCTTTGCTACTCCGGAACTGTGTGTGAAGGAATTGCATCGAAGAAGACGAAGCTTCAGAACTGTGTGTGAAGAAGCCAGTCAAAGCATTAGCTCAAACCATTCTGTGTGAACGGTTAAAGCTAAGATCATTATATCAATCTGTGTGAACGATATATTGAGTAGTGTTGTTATAATTACGTAGTTGTGTACGTAGTAATTATAATAAACTTTTTACTCCTGTGTGGAGGACCAGTGGACGTAGAGGGGTTTACCTCGAACCACTTTAAATACTGTGTTATTTACCTTCTGCCTTACTTGTTTTATTAATCTATGATTATTTAAGTATACACTGCACATCGAGTTGCTGTATCCACAGCAAATTACTGTATTTAAGACTTCCGCTACGCACTCAGATTTAAAATCAGTACAGCTTGTTGTTTAAAATGCTTTTCAAGCTGTATCCAGTATACTTAGTGGCCAACACATCCACCCCCCGATTTCTTGGGGGTTAGCAAAATTCCACTATTTTGCTAGTGCAAGTACAAGTGCAAAAATACGAGCCATATAATACAAGTTCCAAGGACAATAATAACCAGGAATCCTCAAAGTTTTAAACATAACGAAAATACTTCCCGAGGCAAGAGTTTAGGTAAAGCTTTCCAAAATCGAAAGATCCCAAGTCAAGGGAAACAATTTATAAAGTGATTTAAAATGCCATTGGATGTTTTGATAGAAACAACTCAGGATTTTCGAATCCTTCTCTTTCCAAAATCAACAGGGGTCATAACCGAAAGGTTTCATTTTCACAAATAGAACCAACAACAATTCACGGGCCAGAGCCCGCATCAAGTGTCCTCAACGGACAAAAAATCAACACAACATAATCACATACAAGCATCACCTAGGACCGGGATGGAGCCACAAATCCCACTCGAGGCCTCTAAGGACCCTCCCGAGCTGGCCACAATCATAAAACAAATCATGCACATGAATCGCCTAGGACCGGGACGAAGCCACATATCCCACTCGAGGCCTCTAAGGACCCTCCCGAGCTGGCTAGCTAAACAAATCACACACCATATCTCACGGTTGGGTCAATCACTTGTTGTATCCTCACCACATGATCACAAGCCATGTGTTACCGTAGATTATCTCAGGCTCTCACGGTTGGATCAATAACTTGTTGCATCCTGACCACATGATCACGTGCCATGTGTCACCGTAGACCTTCACCCATATCCACACATTCACACAAATAACATATCACATCAATAATATCTAAGTAATTCACTCAATGGCAACAAACACAATGCACGACGCAATGGTCAAATCACAACGCACCGATATGAGATGATATATACATATATATTATCAAGGCGCAACGACAACACCAAGTGTATTCATAGTAATTCACGTAACCATCCACGAACACAATGTCTACAAAACACACGCGTTTTGAAAGAGGGCCTTTAACAAGGCTAACCGAATCTTTGAAAGTGAAATTCAAATGATCAAATAAACACAAGGAAACGATCACTAATTATCATATCCATAAAACAAAAATTGTATGGACAAGGTACTTGCCTCGAATAACCACAACGCGGAGAATCGACCGAAGTAGGTTGGCACGAACCGACTACGAACCCGCCGACTCCACCGAACGACAACCCGCAACAATAAACTACGAATGACAACAATAACAACGAAAATGAATTCCAAAGTACGACCCAAAGCCGCTGAATTCAAGAAACAAACGACGAAAGTTCAAGGGTTTCCCCCAAAACGGCCAAGAACACGAATCGACCCGACAAAACATGAAAATGGACTTCCCAACCGAAATATGGATATTCAATCCATAGGATATGGTTAAAAACATCATTTAACAACAATCGGTTCATCAAAAACGGATGGAAAACGAAATCAAGAACAAATCCCCCCAAAAAGTCAACTCGAAGGAATTCAAGAAATATACCTTGATTCGATGAAGAACAATGGATTAAATGATGTTAAACACATGAATAATATTAATATTAATCATACCCATAATATATTAATCAACAATATGGAATGAATCGGACAAAAACCCGAAAACCCCAAAATTTCCCAAAGATAGGGTTCTAGGAAATCTAACCTTGATTCACTGGATCAAAGGATGTTATAGGATGATCAATCAAAGATATGAACTCAAGAACTTCATGGATTTGTTGTTCAACAACATGGCTTCGCCTCCTCCAAAACTCCAGCCGCTGACAGAAAAGAAAGGAAATGAAAAACGAATGAAAATGCGACTTCTCTGTCACATTTATACTGGGCCGGACTAGCGTGCGCTAGTCTTCCCGGACTAGCGTGCGCTATCGGCCAGTATCGCCCCAGAACCCTCGGCCGGGGCCCGCACGACCCGTCACTACTGACAAAACCTGCCCGCCCGACCCCGATAGCGTGCGCTGCGCGGACGCTAGCGCGCGCTAGCCAACCTGTCGAGAACCCTTTGGACTAAACTGCTCGGCCAGGTAACGTGCGCTAGCCGGCCGACAGCGTGCGCTACACCTGCCAGTTAGCGTGCGCTATGACCAACAGTAGCGTGCGCTACCTGTCGATCCTTCCCGAGTCCAGAACCTCAGAAACCCCTCTGCCCAAATCCGATAGCGTACGCTGGCCGGTCGGCAGCGTGCGCTACACCTGCCGAGCTAGCGTGCGCAGCCTTCCGGCAGTAGCGTGCGCTACGCCAGTTCCTGCCGCACCTGCCCGGCCAGTGCCCAGCACTTCCGACAGTGCTTGCCGCACCTATCCGGCCAGTGCTCAGCCGTCATGACCCGACAACTCGATTTCCGAAAACACACGGAACGGACACGACGAAAAGCCCGCGGACAACATCATCGACCCGAAATGAAATACCATGCAACAATTAATCGCACGCGACCATGAAAAGGGTCAAGACAACAAATACAAATGCGGATACCCACAACTTTAGGTAAATTACAAAATGGCCCAAAACACCCAAAAATCACGATACGCGATCGAATAACCAAACCGAAGTTCACAACACGTCTAATAAAGTTAAACGGACTTACGGAAAACTCGAAACAGTAGTTTCGAACGAGATTCGCAAGAATCGAACTCAAGTGCAAAAAAGTCGCTACGAAGCACGGAACTCAACAAAACAACACCGAAACGAACTCGGATATTAATCATTCTCAGAATGATGAAACGGTCCCAAGCGAGTCGTCAAAATGGACTCTCGCCAAAAAAAGAAAATTACCGGAAATCGAATTTGCAGAATTACACCAACACCAACCCATCTAATTGATGATTCGATCTTCTTTTTCCCCTTGTTCACTCCCCTCAACCTATACGGTTTCTATGGTTCCTGATCAAGTTAAGTTTATACCATCGACGCAAATCAGTTTCACAATTGAATCTTATCCGGCAACCTATTAGGTTTCTAGGGATAAAATTTGCTCTAACCGAAGGCATCCAATGCGCTCACGGTAATTTATCCGTCCTTCCCGAACTACCCCGATAACTCGGAAGCATAGCACATCCGGTTTGGATTTCAATTTCCCGAAAGCTCAATGGAGGGAAGGAAAACCTTGAAACCTTTTAAACATAATAATTTGTCGTGGGAGAATTTTCGCGATTAACGTTACACTTTGCACATTAATCATTTAAACGCATTTGTGGCATTCATACAATATGAACAACCATTCACAACCTAGTTGCTACCAACATGTGGTTCATGGACCGTTCCTAAGAAACAAAAACTTCGTAATCTAATTACAAGTCTTCGTCTTGAATCTTCGTCTACTCAAAACGGATCTTCCTCCGGTCTTCGTCATTACATATAAATTTTACATTGAAAATTGCTTCCTAGATACAAATATTTCTATTAAAATAAATAGGCTCAAAACGGCCTTTACAACCCAATCGAATAAAACGAACGATTCCAAAACCACGTCCATGAACCACATCCCCATTCAAAAGCATTCATCCAATAAATACTATATAAATAGAAAACGTAGAGATACATTGATCCAATCAATAATACGAACCGATCCAATCGATTCACACAATCGGTAACATGAAAACGTTCAAATAATTCGGTCGCCCAATAAAATTTCAATTAATCAAATTTCCCTTGTAAAATGAAATATCATAAATCATTTTAATCATATTAAATCTAATTTAACATGCGGGAGATTAATTTTCAAGAAAATATGGAAAAATAGAGCTGGGTGAAAACTGGCAGCTTGCCGGCCAGACACGGCCCGTGTCGCCTGACACGGTCGGGTCATGCCGGCAGTGTCCCAGACATTCCTGCCAGACACGGCCGTGTCGCCTGACACGGTCGAGTCACTTCCGGAATCCTGTCGGCTAGACACAGCCCGTGTCGCATGACACGGTCGGGTCTGCCTGGCAGTGACTATGCAGACTGCCGGACACGGCCGAGTCACCCAGGACACGGTCGAGTCACTCTCGGCCAGAATGCACCTTTTGACCAAAAAGTCATCCGACGACGATTCAGGGCTAGATTTTCGACCGGATATCCATATCAATATTTTTCGACTTTCATATCTCCAATATAAATCATATTTCCCAGAAATTTAAGATTTATATTTAGACATAAACTTACGAAAAATATAATTATTACGAACGAAAAACATATACCACAATTATGACTAAAATGATTCCAAATCATTCACCATCTAATCGAGCATTCCAAATACCAATATCGTATATACGATCGCAAGACCTACGCTCTGATACCACTGTTGGGATTTGGTGCCTAAAACGAAGGCCCAGCGGAAGCGGTAAAACGAAAATTAATTTGATCCGAATCCCTACGAGGATCGATCGAGCTACGTATATACGAATATATAAACAAAATACAAGAGATACGAGAAACATACCCTCGTAGTCCGTTGATTAAATGGTATCCTTCTCTTGAGCTATTCCCCAAGCTTTGCTTGATCTCTACGAATCCAATCCGCTCCAAGCCCTTGGATGATCCAATGTTGAAAACACAACTCCTCTACTTGCCACGCGCCGGAGAAACTAACGGAATTACAATCACCTTGCTATCCTCCAAGGATACGGCTAGAGCTAGGTGATGAAGCTTTCTTATCACGATTACAACACTCTAAGTGTTTAATCTTTATCTCTCTATCTCACAAATATTTTCTCTAAGAAAATATATAAATGCATGGCTATTGAACATTTTATTTACCAGGTGTTGATATGTTGCACCGGCATTCTTGAGCCCGAAAGGCATCATTCGGTAACAGTATAGGCCGCGGGCCGAGTAGAAGGAGGTGTTTTCTTCATCAGCGGGATGCATTGGGATCTGGTTGTATCTAGAATATGCATCCATAAATCTCATTAGCTCGTGCCCGGCCGTTGCATCCACCATGTAATCGATATGGGGGAGGGGGTAGCTATCTTTCGGGCAGGCTTTATTCAGGTTAGAGAAGTCAATGCAGAGCCTTCATAGCCCGGTCGGCTTTTTTACCAAGACCGGGTTGGCTACCTGTGCCTGCATCGGGCTTCCCGGATGAACCCGTTGTCGATCAGCTTCTCTACTTCCTCTTCCAGCCCCTTCTGCCGTTCAGGCCCCATTTTCCTCCTTTTCTGAATAACTGGCTTTGAACTGGGGTCGATATTCAGCCAGTGGCATGCAAGTTCCGGGTCAATCCCCGACATGTCCGAATGGGTCCATGCAAAGACATCCAAATTTTGTCTTAGATGGAAGATTAGCTCGGAGCGGATCGGCTCTTGGAGGTTATGGCCGATCTTTAGCCGTCGGACAAGATTAGATGGATCCATGTCGACCTGGTCCAATTCTTCTGTTGGCTCAGCGTGGCGAATTTTCCCCTTCGGATTTTGGTATCGCGGGTCGACAGGATCCTCTTCTAGGATCGGCTCTTTCCCGGGTCAGTGGCCCCGGTCTGCTTCCAGGTCAGTTTCCATTTCGAGGGTTTGCGCGGCCCCGGGACCCTCGGTCTCCTGTTCAAGTAGGGTGTCTCCTGTCAGCTGCTCGGAGCTGGTGGACCCCATTTCTTCCGGTAACTTTTCTGGGATGCCCTATGCAGCGTTGATTTCGCGAGCCCGGATGCTGAGGTTGTATTCCTGGGCGGCCCTTTGATCTCCTCTATGTACCCCGACGCCGTCCGGGGTGGGAAATTTCATGCACAGGTGATACGTGGACTGAGTGGCCCTCAGCCTTGACATCACAGGTCGGCCTATGATGGCGTTATAGTCACTGTGCACATCGATGATATTGAAGGTAGTGATCATCGTTCTTCTGATCGGCCCCTGACCGAATTCCAAGGCGAGGTCGATTTCCCCCAGGGGTGAGGTGCGGCAGTTGGCAAATCCCCTAATGTCCTCGTTGCAGGGCCGGACATAAGATTGATCTACCTTCATCCTACGAAGGGTATGAAGGTAGATGATGCTGGCATAGGCCCCGGAGTCTACCAACACCCTGTGGACTGGGATCCCCATTATGGGCAGGGTGATGACAAAGGCATCTGAATGGGGATGGTCCAAGCCATCTGCATCGGACTCTTCAAAAGTAACCACCAGCTGGGGGTTTTTGGGGGCTTCTTCAGCCACTGATAGGAACCCCTCTGCTCGGCGCTCGGTCCGTTGATAGGAGGTGGTGGCCTCTCGAATGGATGCCTTTTTCTGCCGCTTTGACCTGTGATCATCGACCTCGGCTGTTCCCATAATGGTCAGAATCTCTCGGGGGGACTTGGGGGCTGGAGGCACCCGATTATTCTTGGCTCTTGTCGGGTCGGCCCGATCCTGGCGATCCCGGGGTGGGTTCCGGGTGAATCGCCTTAAGCCTGTATCGTCGCATACCGCAATCAAGGCGGCGACGAGGTCTCAGCACTGCTCGGTGTTGTGACCCGCTGATTCATGATATTTACAAAAGCGGGTCTGGTCCATGTCCTTTTGATCTTTATAGATCGGCCGAGGAACCGGGATCAAATTTTTGTCCT
This sequence comes from Orobanche coerulescens, assembly GCA_033398695.1. Taxonomy (NCBI): domain Eukaryota; kingdom Viridiplantae; phylum Streptophyta; class Magnoliopsida; order Lamiales; family Orobanchaceae; genus Orobanche; species Orobanche coerulescens. The sequence continues at coordinate 65,772,202 of CM065811.1, read as the reverse complement.
TTATTTGATCGAATATGGCCGCGGCTCCGACGGAATATATCTCAGTGAAGTTGGCCATAAGCTCGGGCCTACGCTCCCGATAGCTCTGAGCCGCTGGGGCTGTCGAGGAGGAGGCGGGAGCCTTATTCTCCCGGCGAGATTCTTGATGGGCCTCTTTGTAGTCATGCCTATCTTCTTTCTTCTTGTAGGACCCTTTCTGGTCGGAGGGCATTACTAAAATTGGCGCCGGCATAGCTTCCTCAGCAGCTATATTGGAGCTGGCACGCTCCAAGAATTCCTGGTAGGTTTGTGGGATATTCTGGCACACCGTCCAGCGGAAAAAAGAATTTTTGAGGAGGCCGGCCTGGGCAATAATGGCCAGCGCATCATCCGACATGGGTTCCATCTCTAATATCCGTTTATTGAAACGAGATATAAAATCTTTAAGGGACTCGTGTGGCCCATGTACGATGGAAGCAATTGATGAGAACGGGGCAACTCGCACAAGGGATCCCATGAAATGAGATTGGAACGCTGCCGAGAGTTGGGCCCATGTTTGAATAGAATGGTGGGGCAGCATCCGATACCATCTATGGGCCCTATCCCCCAGAGTTAAGGAGAACATTCGGCACCGGAACGCATCCTGAGACCTGTAAAGGTCCATACAGGAATTATAATGTCCAAGATGGGCGTTGGGGTCTGTCCCTCCGTTGTAAGGCAGAATCTGAGGAATCTTGAATTTCTCCGAGAGGGGTTCCGCCAGAACACTGGGGGCCAGGGGACGCTCCTGGCTGTTAAGCCATTCCGAACTTTGGGATGGCTGAAGTTGTTTATTTTCGAGCTCTGTAAGGCGTTTTTTAAGAAACTCGATCTCACTCGAGTTATCGCCGGGAGTTGAAGGTAACACTTGTGTCGGATTTGGGGACTGGTGGGGAGCTTTTTCTTCTTTACGGTTCTGACTCTGGATAGTGGGAGCCGGCGCTGCTTTTTCGACTTTCTTCCTTGCCCAAAGGCGATCAAAAATGGATATGGGGCGTGAAAGCTTACTTTTTCGAGAGGTATGTGAGCTTTCGCCATGGCTTTCCTCCCTTTCCCCGGTGACCCCAGAGGCTATCCTCTTTTTGTTTCGCCCCGAGGAAGCTGGGCGGGTCGTCTGAGACTCCGCCTCCACATGGTCTTCGGGATTTTGAAGGGTCCCGCCCCTAGTAACTCGTGCCATAAGGGCCGCCATGCCCTGGATAAAGGCTGGGTGTTTAAAGCACTCTACCACCTTACGGAGATTTTCCTCCTCCGTCGCGGGCTGAGGGTTTTTTGAACTGTCGTGAGACATCTCCGGTGAGTAGTATATTATTTTTTTTATCGGAGGTTCCCCTCCTTCTAGCGCCAATCTGTTGACGTCTGATTTGGTCAACGTCACGTGTGCTGATCTGGACAAATGGATCGAAACCACGTAGAAAACAATAAATAAGGTGAAAAAGGATTGGATCACTAAATTTTATTAATGACCTTGATAATGAAGTAGAGCCGAGCTGATTATGTTTTAGCCGGTACGTCTACTTTTCTCACTTGTTACAAATTCTCTCTTTTTTCTCTCTTTTTATCATAAATGCGAAAAATCCAAAAGTCCTCTTTCACTGTACATTCCTTCTATATATAGACAATCTGGGTCAGTCGGGAGATGACAGCTGGCGAATGTTTGGGGAATATGCCCAAAACACTTGTCAGTCTGCAAATATGCCTTGGACACATGGCGGCCTCTAAGGATTGCCTTGGGAAGGGGCATGACTGCATGCGTTAATTGGCATGCGGGCCTGTCTTGCATGCTTCCGGCGACGCTTATCCGCTGGGGTCGGTCCTCGGGTCTCCTGCCATTCAGGTCGGCCTTGCTGTAATCTTGGATCAGAGAATTTTTATCTTCTATCTGCTCGGCCCTCCTGGATCAGATATCGGGTCGGCTTTGACGTCTCTGCCCGGTCCAGTTTTTAACGGGACCGGGAGAAAATAGGGTTTAAGCCCGGTCCGGCTTCAGGCTCTGCTCGGCCGTTTCAGCTGCCTGGAGTGCTTACGTGGATTCCAAGGTGGATGGGCTACCAACATCCGAGTTATACTGTGAATCAACAATCTGGATGTGAAAAAATGGATCACATGGTTTGCAGTCAAGTTCTACTCGAACATGCGATTCAAGATCTTATACATTAGTTACGAGTAGCATGATGTTTATTAAGTTTGATGCAAATAAAGTTCTATGTACTCTATAAGAGGAGAAAACAATTACATTTGATGCCGATCTTAAACATGAAGAAGAATTGGCTTCGTTTGGACTTTTGATTATTGAATTTGCCTTAATGAACTGATAAGGAAAAGGCCTAACTTTCATGTGGTATGTTATCTCTAGAGAGGTGTTTTTTAAAATGCACGATTTTTTGCTCTATATATATTTTTTATTGTTTTATATTTGCAAATATACAAAATACGTAATAATAGATAAAATTTATTCGTAGTAATTTTTATTCGATGTGGACTTGGTGTGTTAGTAGTGGATAGTGAATGAGTGAGCCAAAGATAGATTATCATTAGTGGATAGTGAATGAGTGAGCCAAAGATAGGTTACCTAGCGTAGACTTGTAATAATATATAATTTTAATATATAATATGTATTATTTGTCTTGACATAATGAATATATAATGTTGTTTGTGTACCTTAATGTTCAAGTGCATTATTGTTACATTAGAATATACTTGCTCCTTCCCAATTTAAATGGCAGGTTCCACTTTTTTCCATTTCCCAAAATAATTCCCCATTTGAATATTTTTCATATTTATAACCAAACAACCTCTATTTTACAAATTACTGTACTTTCACGAAAAAATACTACACTAATAATATTTTTGACCCGTTTCAACCCGAGGCGTTATTTTTGAACCATTTTTCCTAGGGGCGTAATTTTTGAAGTCGTTCAACTAGGGACGTTATTTTCAATCGGTCCGTAGATGTTATTTTTGGCTGTTTTCACCTCGAAACATTATTTTCGACTCGTTTTTGGACTGTTTTTGTACCCAGGAACAGTATTTCGACTCGTTTGTTCCAGGGACATCATTCTCAACCTATTTTGCCCCGGGATGATATTTTCTACCAAATTTGCCCCGAGACATTATTTCATCAAGAGAAGTCATTTTCGACTTGTTTTGTTTCAGGATGTTATTTCAACCCCTTTGTTCTGAGGTCGACATTTTCTGCTTGTTTATCTTCAGACGACCTTTTCGATCAGCTTCCTCACGGGATATTATTTCGACCCGATATGCCACATGACATTATTTTCGAATCATTTCGCCTCGACACGTCATTTTCAATTCATTTTGCCCCGAAACGTCAGTTTTGGCCCGTTTTGTATGGATGTCATTTTCGGCTCGTTTTCCCCTTCAACATCATTTTCGACTATTTTCGTCCTGGATGTCTTTTTTCGGCTATTTTAGTCCTGAGATATTTTCGGCACGTTTCGTCCCGTGACGTCATTTTCCACCAGTTTCATCATGAGACGCCTTTTTCAACACATTTAGTCATAGGACATCATTTTTTACCCGTTTCGCGAAATATCATTTTTGGTTCGGGACGTCATTTTCAATACGTTTCACCTTGGAATTTCATTTTCCACCCGTTTTGTCGGAGACGTCATTTCGATCGTTTTTGCCCAGGACGCCATCTTCGACTCGTTTCGCCCCAATATGATATTTTCGGCCCATTTTGTCCCGGGACATCATTTTCGGACTGTATCATCATGGGACGTCATTCTTGAACAATTTTGTCCTCAAATGTTATTTTCGAGACGATTTGCCCTGTGATGTTATTTTCGACTATTTTCGCTTTGAATGTCATTTTTTGACCCGTTTTGTTCAAGGATGTCATTTTTGACCATTTTCGCCAAGGGATATCATTTTTGACCATTTTAAACCCAAGGACGTCATTTTTGACCCATTTCACCCTGTGACGTGATTTTCGACCCGCCTCGTCCCGGGACAACATTTTCGACCCATTTTATCCCATGGCAACACGTTCGGTTTGTTTGCCCCGGATGACCATTTGAGATTTGTTTCTCCATGGGATGATGTTTTCGGGAAATTAGCCTTGGTTGTATATTTTCGACCCATTTCATTCGGGACTGCATTTGTCGTAATAATGACCATGACATAAGGGGATGTCCCTACCGTGAAACTTAAATTGCTTATGTATTTTGATATTTGTGACTATCTAGCAAAAATCATGTGCTGATATCTTGATCCTCGATGGAATATGTATTGATTCATTATTCTGATTATAAGTTGTGTTCGTGAATTGAAAAAACATGATTCTATTTGAAATTTGATGCTGCCCTCTGTAGTGCACACGATGGTGACCCACGGGGCACGATCGTATGCTCCAATCATGTGCCCACGATGGCAACTACGTGTTACCGTGTCCATAGTGTCACCATGTCACTGTATCCACATCTTCACACGATGGGCACATGATCGTGCCCACGATAGGACTAGCCATCATGTGCACAAGAACATGCACATTTTTTACTATTTCTAAAATAACTCGCCAATTTACGTGTTGTTACTTATATATTAACAAGTATTAGTTAGCAATATACTAATTTATAAAGTTATAGACCATATTAACATAATTTATTGCATGTCATGCGTAGTCTATATGTTCTCAATGTATATCATCTGTATGAAATAGCTCATATATTGTGGAATTACACAAAATAACAAATACGAATTTACATAAGATGTGATGTAGTAATTAATGTTTGAACAAATAATTTTAGAATCACAAAACATCCATATAGATAACACATTGAATCAAATTAGCCAAAAAAAAAACAAAGTTCATGTGCACACGATGGGGCACACGATCGTGCCCACGGTGGGGACTAGCCATCATGTGCGCACATGATGGCAGCCCATAACCGTGCCCACGATGGAACTGACCATCGTGTGCACACGGTCATGGCAGCCATCGTGGGCACACAACAGTAGCAACCCATGACCGTGGGTAGGATGCACACGATGGTAACACACGATGGATGCCATCGTGTGCAGCACAGAGTTGGTCTCAATTTACCAACTGCACCATAAACCAATTTTTTCAAATTTACCAATACAACACATCAATATTGCCAAAATATATCTGAATTAAAATTAAAACACATACTCATCAGTATCAAAAATACATTATCCTACACTACGTCCAACGATAACATAAAGATCTTAGCAGGTAAGCTATATCGATATTTATTAATATATTTCTCAGTCATTTCCTTGATTTGATGCCTTCCTGTTGGGTTGCAGAGATGAGTCGATCCAAGTACATGCATGCGAAGCACAACTGTGATTGTCGGTTTGTATGAAGTGCAGTTCTTGTGGCATAATTTTAAAACTCATCTCCTTATCATACTTTTTCTTTGATTGGTTGTTCTGTTAGTACCCAGATTGAGCTAACACACGAGGCAGCAGACGAGTAATTGGTTGCAGTTTGTTGAATCGATATCGACCTTCTTGGTGTTGGTGTGACAAGGAATCTCACAACTACACGGTCCATGTTATGATGTTAATCTTGATAGTCACCCAGTGGTTCCAGTCGAGGAAACAAATGGAAATGACTTGCTGAAAGAAAATATGTAAACATAAGATTATCACATCAAAATAACGACTCATTTGTAAATATCAATTTCAAACTTACTTCGTCGCAATTTGACCATGGAACTGCATTTGGTGTATCAAGACCTGTCGTGAAGTCCTCGATAGATTTAGGCACTTTCCAACCCTTGTAAACCATCTTCCCTATCACCTTGATACTGAGTGAATCATCTGATTGGAGTTTTACAAACTCGATTGCCATAATTAACTACAAAAATCCAAACCACAAAATAAAAAAAGACTTCCACATCACACCAATGATATAAAGAAAAATTTATAGAACTTACGTAAAATTGGGAGCCGACAAGTACAGTGCCAACTCTACCGACACCAACACTGCGGAATCCCCTCTGAAGCCTCACTCAAGTGGCCAGCACATAACAATCTATCACCTTGACATCAAAGTCTTCACGGTATGACTCTATGCAGTCAGATAATGCCTGGGTGAGAACGTGCCTAGTCTCCAAACACCACACAATAGACTCATGTAATGCCCCGGTCTTTTATATGCATGAATTATTATGACCTCAAGTGAGAGATTAGAGTTTTGCATTCACAAATAATAAAATTCTGACTAATTGAATAAGTTTAGAACTATTTACACGTTTTAAATTCAAAAATCAGATGTTCGGTTATCTGCTTGGGTTTATCTTCCAAATTTAATTTTTATGTTTCGATAGATAGAATCGTGATTCTGCCGACTTCTATATACACTACTTTTACGTTACGAGTACGATTTTCAAAAGCTTACTTTTTGAGTTTTCGGGTATATTTTATGTCGAGTCGTTTTCTCGGATAATTCGTGTTCCGTAAATCGCGAAACTTTTCTCCGACTTTAAGCTGTAAGTGCGACACGATAATTTAAGTATATGTTATACATTTAATACCCGAGTAATTTTATCTGTGGAGGAGCGAAACGTAAAATATTCTTCGACCGGTTTATGACGACGTTTAGGGTTAACCTAGTATATAAAGGGACATCACCTCCTTTTCATTTTTCCACTTCACTTCATCTTCTTCCCTCTTCTTCTCTACTTCAGCCCCCCCCCCTTCACCATTGAATAACACCATTGTTCTTCATTAACAACTCAAGTTACAAGCTCACTTTGTGTTCCAAACTTGAATCCAAGTTCATATTCAAGTAAGTTACCTCATTCTCTTCATTTCTACCCAATTAAAAATAGGTTCTGGACCACTTTAAAATTTGAAAAATATATGAAGAGTTTAGGTTTAATGTTATAATGTTTTGTATGTTGTTTTCAAGTTGATTTTAAGGTTCTTGAAGTGTTTAGAACAAGTTGTAATCATATCTTGATTTTCTTCATGTTGGCCGAAAATTTTAGGGTTTCATAACCTAATCATGTGTTGTTTTTCTTATGATTTTCTTACACAATATGTTGTTATATGATTATATGATGCTATGATGAATTTATGGGATTTTTATAAAATGTTTGGTGTTTTGAAAGTAAGGAAGAATCATGCTTAGTTCTTGATATGTTGTTGTATGTTCAAAAGTGACTTAATAATTGTGATGAGGTATGAAAGGAGTACATGATATGTTTTTGTTAGATTTTTATAAAATGCTTTTGAAAATTTATTTGAAAACAAGAACATGAAGTTAGATTTATAAAGTTGGAAGATGTGTTGGTAATATTTGATGTAGTTAAGGAGCATGTTATGTATTGAGGATTTTAAAGTAATGTTTAGGTCATTTGTATGCTAGGATCAAGACTTGATTATCAACATGAGTCTATGTTAAGTGTGTTGTTTGATGTTAATGATGTTTGAATATTAATGTTGGAAAAATAAGAATGAGTAAGTAGTCATTTTGCAAAAGAAAAGAATATGAAATGGAGTTCGTAATGTCGAGGAGCATGTTTGTATGTCGACTCCTATATGTGTTATAAGTATGATACGTATGATTAGAGTTTACATGTTTAGGGTTTTTGTTGCTAGAAACGAGCTCTAGATTAATATGATGTTTTTCCCATTTTCGTCGGAAGTTGGCCGTTTCGTCACACTTCACGGAAACGGCCATAACTTTCACCAGGTTTCATAATTTTGAGATTTGTAAAATGTATTTGAAACTAGACTTTAGTGGCTTTCCAATGGTATAAGATTAACTATCTAGTTCTTAATGTGCATTAATAAAATGCTTATTCTTTCCAGACTTGATGCACATTATTTTATGATTATGTTAAGTGTTTGATGTTGGTTTTCGAACCAAAGAATGTGTAATGGAATCGAGTATCAGTTACTGTTGTTAGTATCTTTATATGTTATATGGTCAGTTAGGTTCTCTAATATAATCATAGCTTTTATTATTAAACTTAAGTCGAATGCAAAACTCTAAAGTCCAAACATGTAGATCGAGTCCGTTGTCCGTTAGACTTCGTTAAGCTCGATCGACCGCTAATCTTAGTTGTTTCCGATGAAAGGTGGAGCAGCGGACTGAAGCATAAGGAGGAGCCGAGAATCATTTTGCTTGCGTTTATTACTTGTCCAGGTGGGCTTTCTATATGAAAATGATTTGAGGTTTGCTCTATCTTGATGAAATGTTTTACAAGAAAATTATGATTTCAAATGATTATGATGCATAAAAAACTTTTATGTGGATTCTTATGGACCTATCACTGTTGGCTTGCCAACCTATGAAATGATCGGATCCTGAGCTAGACAAAGGTCGCTGGCCTGGATTAGTGTACACAGTACTCGGGATTGTGAGCTCTCTTCGGAGTGGCGGATCTCGGGGAGTAACGTTCGCGGGAGGTGGCCACCTTCCCCAGCGTAAATTATGGATATGGTGAATCTAATGATATATGCTATGAAATGAAATGATTTAGTAAACATGGGCTTTTTCCTAAAACCCCCGGGTGTTACTGCTTATATGCATGATGACAAGTACGAAAGTATGTTTTATGTTTTGGCAATATGTTCATGGAGTACGTTGTACTTAGCCCTGTATATCTTTTTAAATATGCAGGTTTAGCAAGGGATGTGACGGAGGGTATTGAGTGGAAGTCTTTTGTTTAGGATCAATGTTAAGCCCTGGTTACATATCTTCATATATGTAACCAACCATGTTTTTCCGCTGCAAACACTCTTTATGATTATGCTTTCTATGTCTTGTTGATTGTAATATGCTATGAAGCCTTTTCCTAAACTTCAAGGCGAATGTTATGACTGTATATTCTACTTTGGATTCTAAGTCATTCCCACAGGACTGAATCCCCTTCATGATACCTTGATAGGTTATTCATGGTAATTCACCCATATGCCTTATAAAACGTATGTTTCCCCCTTTCTTCCCCGCTTCTCAATTCCTACCCCGGGTCACGCCCCGGCTGAGCCGTCCTTAGGGATAAGGGGACGTGATAGAATGGTATCAGAGCGGTTCGTTCGCTCTGAGTCAATGTTCTTTCAAGGGAAGTTTAGTTCGATTCCCTAAACTGATTTAAGAATCAATTGTCAATTCAACACCCCGTCACGTCATGCTCAACTGAAGAGTAAGGTAAAAGATTTACTTGTCTTTATGATTCAAACTTCTTTTGCCATGAAAATGTATCTCTTTACGAGCTTTTATGAAATGTTAATTATGAACATATATGGAATGATATATGTATGACGAAGAATGGACAATATGAATCCTTATTTTTTTTCAAGTACCCATGAATTGTTACTGATGAAGAAACACGAATGACGAGAACCTAGAAACTTCCTTAGTGTCTTCTATTTTGCGAACGAGAACTTATGCGCCTTAAGTATTTCAGCACATGCACGAATATGAAGGACAAACAATGACGATGTAATAACGAGGATCGACGATGCAGTGACGTCTCCAATGAATATGACTTACGTACGAGTAATACGAGTATGGTTATTTTATCGGGATGTCCATTTATAGCAGAACCCAAATAACTTTCATAACATACCCCGTCAGAGAGTATATTGTTATTTTTATGTTAGGTGTTTCTCAGAGTCTAGAGTTCGAGTCGAGAACTTAGGATGAGATTTATACCCTTCTTTTGAGAACCCTTTAGTGGAGTTGTTCTATTATGTTGAGACGTTGATGTATTATACGTATAACTTCTTCATAGGATGGCGACCACGAAGACGATGCCGCGTAAGTCAACGAGGAGAAGGCGTACGCCATGTGACCTTGTGGAGGCTTTCCGCAGCACGTATCGAGGCATAGGTGCCACCGTGGGTTAGTGGGTGGCAGACCTCGAGGCGACATGGCACTTAGCTGCTCCTTATGGTGTCTCGGACGACGAGGGCATTCAGCGCCTTATCGACCTCCTTCCGATCGAGTGGAGGGAGTGGGCTGCTGCAGTCTCATGGTATTATATCTTTTTGTGTGAGCCGACTTTAGTACCTTACGGAGATTTCATGGCCTTTGCTATCCGCATCACCACTCAGTACCTCTAGCATCGTGCACCTCCCCCTGGAGCTTACGTGTACCGACCTTATGCTAGGGGATCTTTGCTGGAGAGGCTAGCTACATCTCTACCGAGCCAGATGGTTCTTGTTGCGCCGTCTCATGCTCAGGATGGGTTAGACATGGAGGCAGTGACATCAGCACCTCGCCGCAGAGACATGAGGACCGATCCTTTTATTCTCAGGAGGACATCCCCGCCACTTCAACCCATGCCAGTCATCGATCCAGTCCATCCACGACCGATCGCAGATGATGCTCATCTATTTCTCCTGTAGAAGTGCCGAGTCACTGAAAACCCTGTTGCAGTCTCTCCAGCTTTAGATGAGGAGTCAGAAGAAGATTCGGACGAGGATCCAGAGGAGTTCTCCGAAGAGGACAGCTCGACCGCCGAGTCGAGGGCGACTTGAGATAGCTCAGGATGGTGCTAGCCATTTATTTTGTGTTTTGTATGCGGAACATCACTTTTTTTTTGCTTATACGTGTCGTTCCGATGTCTAGCACTTTCTTATTTTATATACGGTAATGCTATTTGTTAGAGCATCCCGTATATTAGTATATTTGTAGGCATGTAGCCTAGATCAGCTTGTATTGATAGTCAGTAAGACCTTGTTAAAGGCAATTGTACTATTATGATGCATATGATATATTGATATATATTTTGACCCTTCATGGGCTTTTCTTCTCATGAGATGTTATTCGGATCTCTTTATCGACCTCACTACGAGAGTTATCTATGTGTATGTGTCGATGCGTTATGATTATGTAGTCGCGAACTCCTTTCTATGATCCAGTATGACGATAATTACGGACCAATGAGAATGAACTAATGATGATTATGTGCACCACAGAATGCCACCCAGAAGGGAAATATGGAGAGGAGGGCATGAACGCGCCCCTACACCACCTCCTCCTCCACCCCAACGGGCTATTGAAGAGCTTTTCCTCAAGCAAAATCCGCCCACTTTCGATGGGTCAGGAAACCCAAGCGATGATGAGCTTTGGGTTAGAGCTATGGAACGAATTTTTAACTTCCTAAGGTGTACAAACCAAGAGCGTCTTTCTTGTGTGCTCTTCCAACTCATTGGATCTGCAGACTTCTGGTGGGAAGCGTGCAGGAAGATCCTGATGGCTGAGCAACTGGAAAACTACTCTTGGGAGGAATTCAATGAGTCACTGTATGATAAGTATGTTCCAAAAACCTTCAAGGTCAAGAAGGAAGCTGAGTTCTATAATCTGAAGCAAGGAAGGATGTCAGTGACCGAGTATGATAGAATGTTTTGTGAGTTATCAAGGTATGCTCCAGACCAAGTTGATTCGGATGACAAGATGGCAGGAAAATTTAGATCAGGACTGAGACATGAGATAGGCATGTCCCTAGCTAGCCATGGAAGGCTAAGCTACACTAAATCGCTGGATAGAGCTCTGTATATTGAGGCAGCAATGCCAGAAGAGAAGCGAGCACCCACAGTTACACCACCACCCACTCAGACAAATTCCAAAGATTATAAGGGGAAGCGTAAGTGGGAAGGATGAAACAATAGTGGCAATGGGAACAGCCAGGCTAACAGGAAGCCGTGGCAGGGAAATATATCTCATGGACAGCCTCAGGCTCAGGGAGGCAATAACCAGGGATGAGTTGCAAACCCCGTATGTCCCAAGTGTAACAAACAGCATCATAGTGCCTGTCTGTTGGGCACTGGAAGTTGCTACACGTGTGGTCAGAAAGGCCACATCATGAGAAATTATCCTAAGAAGTAGCAGGGAGAGAGACCAAACCACCAGGGTCAACCCCAGCCACTGATAGCAATACAATGACAGCCGCAACTGCCACCACCACCTAAACAGCAGAATCAGAATGCTAGATCGTATGCCATCAATCAAAAGCAACCCGAGAAGGATAAGGGTAACTTGGCAGGTATAGGCAAACTTCTTAACCTACCTGTAATTGTTTTGTTTAATACTGGAGCATCACACTCATTTATTACTAGAGCATGTGTGGATAATCTTAGTATTATACCGGAACGTGCTAGTCATGTCATTAGAGTATCTTCACCACCAAGAGGAATTTCATCTACCATGCATGTTTGTTCTAATCTGGAATTAGAACTCGGGAATCTTAAAGTGGTAACTAATAATCTGAATGTTATGACGATGTGGGATGTTGATGTAATCCTAGGAATAGATTGGTTAGCTGATAATTATGCCACAATTCTTTGTTATGAGAGGAAAATTTCCTTCCGACCACCGGGAAAGGAGCCCACAGACTTTCACGGCATAAGAATGGGTAGAGGATCACCCGTTATCTCTGCTCTCCAAGCCAAGAAGATGATGAGAAAGAAGGATTGCCAGGCTTTCCTTGTTTACCTTAATGGAGAAGCTGGAGAAGAGCAGACTATAGGTGATGTGCTAATTGTGTGGGAATTCGAGGATGTATTCCCAGAAGTGTTACCAGGTTTACTACCAGATTGACAAGTGGATTTCAACATCGAACTGGAGCCAGGGTCAGCCCTAGTGTCGAAAGTACCTTACAGGATGGCACCGAAAGAACTGCAAGAACTTATCCAACTACAAGCTATTGGATTTAGGTTTCATCAGATCGAGTGTTTCTTCATGGGGAGCACCTGTCCTTTTTGTGAAAAAGAAGGATGGTACAATGAGAATGTGTATAGATTACAGGGAGCTGAACAAGCTCACACTCAAGAACATGTATCCTCTGCCAAGGATAGATGACTTGTTTGACCAACTCAAGGGAACAACTGTGTTTTCTAAGATAGACTTTAGGTTTGGGTATCATCAGCTGAAGATTCGACCTGAGGATATACCCAAGACAGCTTTCCGAACAAGATATGGACACTATGAGTTTATAGTCATGCCTTTTGGATTAACTAATGCCCTCGCGGTATTCATTGATCTTATAAATAGAGTTTTCCACCCGTACTTGGATAAGTTTTTATTGGTGTTCATGGATGATATTCTCATCTACTCTAGAAATGAGAAAGAGCATGAAGAACATCTCAGGATAGTGTTGGAAACACTGAGAACAGAGAAACTCTTTGCCAAATTCAGTAAGTGCGAATTTTGGCTGAAGGAAGTAATGTTTGTTGGGCACATTGTGTCAGTAGATGGTATTAAGGTGGACCCAGCTAAAGTGGAAGCACTACGTGATTGGAAGTCACAAACCAACCCTAATGAGATTAGGAGTTTCTTGGGTCTAGCTGGGTACTATCGAAGGTTCATCAAAGGATTTTCCAAGATTGCTAGACCAATGACACAACTGTTGCGTAAAGGAATTAAGTATTTATGGACGGATGAATGTGATGAGAGTTTTCAGGAACTCAAGAGGAGATTGACTACTGCGCCGCTTTAGCAAGATCGTGCTTAACAAGGAGTATGTGGTTTACACGGATGCTTCTAAGAATGGGCTAGGTTGTGTATTGATGCAAGATGGGTAAGATGTGAAATTTTCATGGATCACTAGAGTTTAAAGTACTTTTTCGAGCAGAAGGACTTGAATATGAGACAGAGAAGATGGCTCGAATTGGTAAAGGATTATGATTGTGGTATTAACTACCACCCTGGCAAGGCTAATGTGGTAGTAGATGCCTTGAGTCGTAAGACTCAATCGCAATTAGGATACCTACTTACCACAGAAGGGGATCTAATCCAAGATTTTGAAGTAATGAGTTTAGAGGTGGTTCATCCACCGGAAACGATAATGGGTCGTGTCGCGGCGTTAGTGATGAAACCAGATCTGAGAGGACGAATAGTGAATGCGCAGAGGAGAGATGAAGCATTCGAAAAACTACGTATGAGAATTAGATCCAATAACCCAAGAAGTTACCGCGAAGCGGCTGATAACGCAATTATATTCGAAGAGAGAATATGTATCCCACATGATGAGGAATTAAGGAATGAGATTATGAGTGAGGCTCATGATACTCCCTATACCGCTCACCCCGGAAGTACCAAGATGTACCAAGACCTGAAGAGAAATTTCTGGTGGAACGGTATGAATCGGGATGTAGCTTTTTTTTGTCGAGTGGTGTTTGGCTTGTCAGCAAGTGAAAGCACTACACCAATGACCTTATGGGAAGTTACAGCCATTGACCATTCCAGAATAGAAGTGGGAAGGAATAGCAATGGATTTTGTGACTAGTTTGCCGAGGACCAAGCGAGGAAACACTGCTATATGGGTTATAGTAGACAGACTCAAAAATCAGCTCACTTTTTGCCTATCCCATTCACTTATGGATCTGAGAAGTTGGCACAGTTGTATGTCCGTGAAATTGTATGTTTGTATGGAGTGCCGGTATCAATCACGTCAGATCGAGATCCAAAATTTACCTCTAGACTTTGGACAAGTCTACAGAAGGAATTGGGTACACATCTGAACTTTAGTATTGCTTTCCACCCACAGACCGATGGACAATCGGAAAGGATGATTCAAACACTAGAAGACATGTTAAGAACTGTAGTGTTGGATCAAGGTGCAAATTGGGAGCATGTTTTGCCATTAATCGAATTTTCTTACAACAACAATCACCAGGCAACGATAGGTATGGCGCCATATGAGGCCTTATACGGCAGAAAATGCAGATCACCACTTTATTGGGACGAAGTGGGTGAGAGGAATATTTTAGGGCCAGATACAGTCAGTGAGATGATCGAGATTATCCGCAAGATACGACAGAGAATACAAGAGGCCCAGACTCGATAGAAGTCTTACGCCGATACACGCCGAATTGAATTGCATTTCGAAAGTGGGGATAAGGACTTCCTCAAGGTTTCCCCTTCTAAGGGAATAATCAGGTTTGGCGTTAAAGTCAAGCTTAGGCCACGTTTTATAGGGCCATATGAGATTCTTGAAAGGATCGGCCCAGTTGCTTATAGGTTGGCTCTACCACCTAGTCTTGGGAATGTTCACAATGTTTTCCACGTTTCTCAGCTGAGAAAGTATGTATTTGATCCCAAGCATGTCATTCATCAGATTGACATAGTTCTTAGTCACGATACGAGTTATGTGGAGAGGCCTGAAGCTATTTTAGACCAGAAAGTTCAAGAATTGAGGAATAAGTCGATTTCTTTGGTGAAAGTATTATGGAGTCACCATGGTCACGAAAAAGCTACGTGGGAACTCGAAAGCAAGATGAGGGAGAAATACCCAGAACTTTTTGATAAGGTATGTAAATTTCGGGACGAAATTTCTTATTAGACGGGTAGGATGTAATGCCCCGGTCTTTTATATGCATGAATTATTATGACCTCAAGTGAGAGATTAGAGTTTTTCATTCACAAATAATAAAATTCTGACTAATGGAATAAGTTTAGAACTATTTACACGTTTTAAATTCAGAAATCAGATGTTCGATTATCTGCTTGGGTTTATCTTCCGAATTTGATTTTTAGGTTTCGATAGATAGAATCGTGATTCCGTCGACTTCTATATACACTACTTTTACGTTACGAGTACGATTTTCAAAAGTTTACTTTTTGAGTTTTCGAGTATATTTTATGTAGAGTCGTTTTCTCGGATAATTCGTGTTCCGTAAATCGCGAAACTTTTCTCCGACTTTAAGATGTAAGTGTGACACGATAATTTAAGTATATGTCATACATTTAATACCCGAGTAATTTTATCTGTGAAGGAGCGAAATGTAAAATATTCTTCGACCGGTTTATGATGACGTCTAGGGTTAACCTAGTATATAAAGGGACATCACCTCCCTTTCATTTTTCCACTTCACTTCATCTTCTTCCCTCTTCTTCTCTACTTCAGCACCCCCCCCCCCCTCACCATTGAAGAACACCATTTTTCTTCATTAAGAACTCAAGTTACAAGCTCACTTTGTGTTCCAAACTTGAATCCAAGTTCATATTCAAGTAAGTTACCTCATTCTCTTCATTTCTACCCAAGTAAAAATAGGTTTTGGACCACTTTAAAATTTGGAAAATATATGAAGAGTTTAGGTTTAATGTTATAATGTTTTGTATGTTGTTTTCAAGTTGATTTTAAGGTTCTTGAAGTGTTTAGAACAAGTTGTAATCATGTCTTGATTTTATTCATGTTGGCCGAAAATTTTAGGGTTTTATAACCTAATCATGTGTTGTTTTTCTTATGATGTTCTTACACAATATGTTGTTATATGATGATATGATGCTATGATGAATTTATGGGATTTTTATAAAATGTTTGGTGTTTTGAATGTAAGGAAGAATCATGCTTAGTTCTTAATATGTTGTTGTATGTTCAAAAGTGACTTGATAATTGTGATGAGGTATGAAAGGAGTACATGATATGTTTTTGTTAGATTTTTATAAAATGCTTTTGAAAATTTATTTGAAAACAAGAACATGAAGTTAGATTTATAAAGTTGGAAGATGTGTTGGTAATATTTGATGTAGTTAAGGAGCATGTTATGTATTGAGGATTTTAAGGTAATGTTTAGGTCATTTGTATGTTGGGATCAAGACTTTTATTATCAACGTGAGTGTATGTTAAGTGTGTTGTTTGATGTTAATGATGTTTCAATGTTAATGTTGGAAAAATAAGAATGAGTAAGTAGTCATTTTGCAAAAGAAAAGATTATGAAATGGAGTTCGTAATGTCGAGGAGCATGCTTGTATGTCGACTCCTCTATATGTTATAAGTATGATATGTATGATTAGAGTTTACATGTTTAGGGTTTTCGTTGCTAGAAACGAGCTCTAGGTTAATATGATATTTTCCCATTTTCGTCGGAAGTTAGCAATTTCGTCACACTTCACGGAAACAGCCATAACTTTCTCCACGTTTCAGATTCTTGACATTTGTAAAATTTATTTGAAACTAGACTACAGTGGCTTTCCATTGGTATAAGATTCACTATCTAGTTCTTGCTGTGCATTAACAGAATGCTTAGTCTTTCCAAACTTGATGCACATTATTTTATGATTATGTTAAGTGTTTGGTGTTGGTTTTCGAGTATCGGTTACCGTTGTTAGTATCTTTATATGTTATATGGTCAGTTTGGTTCTCTAAGAGAATTATAGCTTTTATTATTAAACTTAAGTCGAATACAAAACTCTAAAGTCCAAACATGTAGATCGAGTCTGTTGTCGGTTAGACTTCGTTAAGCTCGATCGACCGCTAAACTTAGTTATTTCCGATGAAAGGTGGAGCAGCAGACTGAAGCATAAGAAAGAGCCGAGAATCATTTTTCTTGCGTTTATTACTTGTACAGGTGGGCATTCTATACGAAAATGATTTGAGCTTTGCTCTATCTTGATGAAATATTTTACAAGCAAATTATGATTTCAAATGATTATGATGCATAAAAAACTTTTATGTGGATTCTTATGAACCTATCACTATTGGCTTTCCAGCCTATGAAATGATCGGATCCTGAGCTAGACAAAGTTCGTTGGCCAGGGTTAGTGTACACAGTACTCAGGATTGTGAGCTCTCTTCGGAGTGGCCGATCTCGGGGAGTAACGTTCGCGGGAGGTGGCCACCTTCCCCGGCGTAAATTATGGATATGGTGAATCTGATGATATATGCTATGAAATGAAATAATTTAGTAAACATGGTCTTTTTCCTAAAACCCCCGTGTGTTATTGCTTATATGCATGATGACACGTACGAAAGTATGTTTCATGTTTTGGCAATATGTTCACGGAGTATGTTGTACTCAGCCCTGTATATCTTTTTAAATATGCAGGTTGTGCAACGATGTGACGGAGGGTGTTGAGTGGAAGTCTTTTGTTTAGGATTAATGTTATGCCCTGGTTACATATCTTCATATATGTAACCAACCATGTTTTTCCGCTGCAAACACTCTTTATGATTATGCTTTCTATGTCTTGTTGATTGTAATATGCTATGAAGCCTTTTCCTAAACCTCAAGGCTAATGTTATAACTGTATATTCTACTTTGGATTCTAAGTCGTTCCTACGGGACTGACTCCCCTTCATGATACCTTGATAGATTATTCATGGTAATGCACCCATATGCCTTATGAAATGTATGTTTCCTCCTTTCTTCCCTGCTTCTTAATTCCTACCCCGGGTCACGCCCCGGCTGAGCCGTCCTTAGGGATAAGGGGTCGTGACAACTCACGTGGCTGCTCCCTGAACTGTAGGTACATCTTCTTTAGAGCCTCACTCTTAGAGTCGCCACCACAAAAGGCTCTCGAAGAGCGACAGAGGGTCGACTCACTCGCGGTGGAAGACTAAGCTCACCCAACTACTACAGCCCGGAACTCCCACCAACTTCATCACTGTTGGGCATTAAGTATACCGTATACAGCTTGGAAAAGTGTTAGTATAACAAGTTGTACGATTTTTGAATATGAGTGCGTGGCGGAAGTTCGTTTAAGTGAGTTGTTGTAAATACAGCAACTAGGCTTTTTCCTGATAGCTTAGTGCGTACAGGGTTTTGCAATGTATACTTGTATAAATCACAGTAATGAAAACAATAAAGGCAGAAGGTAATAACACCCATTATAAAGTGGTTCGAGGTAAACCCCTCTACATCCACTAGTCCTCCACACAGGAGTAAAATGTTTATTAAAATCACTACATACAAAACTACGTGACTTTAATCAAACCTATCCTTGTATCGTTCACACAGATTGATACAAAGACTGTAGCTTTCAACCATTCACATAGAACAGGGGTTCCACAATAGGTGTGGGAGCCTGTTTTGGAGAGAGAACCCGAACAGGGGTTGGTACTCTGATGGGAGAGAGATACTGTATGGGTGTGGGTTCCCTTACAGGAGAGACAGCCCTAAGCTCCGAATGGGCAGCCGATTCGCCAGTTCCTTCTAATTTGTCAAATAATTGATCATCCGTCATAGCCGTCACTGGCTCGGGATCTGCATACTTTGCAGTAGTTATTTCTTCCAGAGGGGTTGCACCCTCGGGGTGTTGTAAAGCGAGTTGCGCCGTAGATGGGATATCTACAGAGATCGATGTACTCTCTGTAGCTTTTGATTTAGAAGCCTTCCTTAGCTTCTTCTTCGGCTTCCCAACAGCAAGCGGTGATTTGCTGTGAGATGTACTTTTTCTCTTCTTCTTTGATTTCTCGTCACTCCCGGACTTGAGAGTGACATCCCTTGGATCATCAGAGATGGGCAAATATCTGGAAAAGGGTCTTGTCACAATTAGCCTGTCTCTGTTGTAGGCAGAGGGCTTACTTCCGCCAATGTACTTGCCAGGTCCAATCTTCTTGGCTCCTTTGGATTGAGGGACATCGCACTTGGTAAGGATGTTGTTGAGTATAAGGCCAAATAACTTCTTCTGAGTACCAGGCTTAGATGCTTCTTCCTGTATCCTCTTTAGAACAATCTGGCACAGTTTACTCGTTCGCCAGACATAATTTCGACCATCATTCTGAACCGCAGATTTGTGCACATTTCAAATGCGCCGGTTCTATTCTCAACAACACAACAAAAGGAATCGTGTAAGTAGACAAAAGGTAGACAAAATATTTTCTTGTGACAAGATGGATGGATGTTCTTGTCCGAAGCATCGCCAATGAATAATCCCCAGTAAGCAGTGAAAAGTTCTTGTGACCCAAAGGTCTCAAGCTCTTACATCATCAGGCCATCAGACGACAGCCTGTAAATGTTTTCCAAAAGCTCCGGGTCGACGCAGATCTGAACTCCGCAGACGGTAGCAGAAATGTCAGACACATATCCTCCTATTTTTAGAGAGAAAAATCTAACAGTGGCGTCGAAATAGAATTCCTCGACAATACGCTCATCATAGATCTCAGGATGAAGACTTTCAAGGCGGTAGAGGACTTGTTGCCGGATTCTGGAAACAATCAGTTCCATCGCGTTAACATCCTCGGATTCAATGTGAACTCTTTCAAGGATGATGGATCTGGCAAAGATTCGCTCGTCGATAATGGAGTCTTTCTTCTTGAGGGACAGAGAAGATGTCTGAGAAGATGCCATTGATACTGAAGAAAAGTAAGTGAAGTAGCAAAGAAAGCAGTAAATGCAGTAAGCAATATAGGTTGTTCGCTCTTAAACTCGTTTAATATGCAGAAAGCATAAAGAGTTGAAGGGAGCAAGAAACAGTCCTTTTATATTGTGCAGAGAGAATTAGGGTTACAAAATAGTAAACGGTCAGATTTAAGTGATGGGAATTGTTTTTGAAAAGAACAAACAGGATGAACTGAGATTAATTTGTATATCTTATCCATCCTTTTTTGAAATTGACAACCGGTCTCACTTCTAACAGTTCGTACTCCCTCATTGCATGCAACGGCAGTTTTGAAATTATTAACATCGCGGCGTTTGAGAAAGTGAAGTCCAGATGTCATGTAAAGCATTAAATGATAAAACATTTGAATTTTAAAATAGGGCACGTGAACTAAAACGGTTTTATTACGAATAGAATAATAATAAAATTTTAATTGACGTCCCATATTGCATGTACTGTATCCACGAATTGTACATCGTTCCCCCTTAAAAGGTACATATAGGATTCAATTCTTACAGCAATGTTTGGATTAATACTGTATTCATTGGTCGTACTGTATTCCCCTTTAATTAATGTACATGTCAGCTGTAGGAATTTTTTATGCCTTCTTTGTCCTACAGTGCTGTCTGACTGTCTGAGTGTATAGATAATTTGTGGTGTATTCTTGGATCTTACAGCATTTCCCCTCAATTGATGAGTAAAAGCATAAAAACTTACAAGGAGTCAGGCTGTAGTATTCCCGATTCTTGTCGAAGCATACAGAATCAGGTTGTGCTGAGAGGTTTTGTAAAGATATCATCTAACTGAATGTCTGTATGAACTTTCTAGATCCGAACATCCTTATTCTCAACATGATTCTGGATCAAGTGATGCTTCATATCAATATTCTTAGTTCACAAGTGCAATATAGGATTGTGCGCTATTGCAATTGTACTCATGCTATCGCACATGATCGGTGTTTTTTTGGCAATGATTCCATAATCTGATAGATGTTGTTGCATCCAGAGAATCTGCATACAGCAACTTCCATAAGCATAGTATTCTGATTCAGCTGTTGAAATCGAGTTTGCCAATTGCTTCTTACTGAACCATGACACATGTCTAGGCGCAAGAAAGTGACAAGTACCGCTTGTACTCTTCCTATCTAGCTTGCAGCCATCGATATCCGAGTCTCTGTAACCAACCAAGTCGAATTCACTTTCCTTAGGATACCAAAATCCTGCATCGATTGTTCCTTTTACGTACTTAAGGATTCGTTTAGCTATTGTAAAGTATAATTCTTTAGGTGCTACTTGATACCGAGCACACACTCATACAACAGACTGGATATCGGGTCTGGTAGCTGTTAGGTACAGGAGTGAGCCTATTAGCTTCCTATAGAGTGATTGATCAACTGCATTTCCAGCTTCGTCAGCACTAATTTGTACGGAAGTGCTCATGGGGGTTGACGATGATTTGGAGTTATTCATCCCAAACTTGTTGACATTCTTAATCACGGTGCTGGAGGTAATTGGCAAAGTCAAAATGTATTGGGCTGGATCAAAGCTCGGTTGAAGTCTCGGCAGACTAGAATCGCACACACCCTGTGCGAACGGAACAATCCGGTGGATTTTTTAGCAAATTTGGGACGCCTAGCCCAAAGTGATACCCGACTGACCAATGAAGACATCCCGCAGAAACTAAAGGGCCTGATCTGTATGGATAAACTGGGGCTTCCGAATTTTCGCCGTTCTGGAGTAGGATAATAGGCTGTGGATTGGGCTTTAAAATAGATGATATGTTTTAAAATTCTTGTTTTGTTTTGAGTCTCTAATCTGGCCTATTAATCTGGTCTATATAATCAAGGTTAGGTTGTATCACGGTAGGTCATGATAGTCTATATCAGTAGGTTTTTCTTGTATTCAAGTCTGAACTCTGTATGTTTTCACGTCATTATATAATTTCCCCCGAGGGGGCTTGATAAAAAAAAACTTGTTGAGTAACTCCTTGCTGTACTTCTCTTGGTTGATGAAGATTCCTGTAGGCAACTGCTTTACCTGCAATCCTAGGAAATAACTAAGTTCCCCCATTATACTCATTTCAAATTTACTTTGCATGAGATGAGAGAACCTTTGGCATAAAGCAAGGTTAGTGGAACTAAATATAATATCATCTACGTATATTTGAACCATTAACAGGTCGTCTCCTTACTGTATCTTAAATAGAGTCTTGTCCATAGCACCTTTCTCAAATCCGTTATTAGTTAGGTACAGGGACAGGGTTTGTACCACACTCTAGGTGCTTGTTTAAGTCCATACAAAGCTTTCTGTAGTCTGTATACAAGGTCTCCGCCTTCTGTGTTGACAAACCCTAGTGGTTGTTCAACATAGACTTCTTCGGAGAGGTCTCCATTCAGGAATGCGCTCTTAACGTCCATTTTATATACTACGAAGTTCTTATGGGCGGCAAAAGCTAACAATATCCCGATGGCTTCTAGTCTGGCTACAGGGGCAAATGTTTCATCATAGTCTATGCCTTCTCCCTGTCTGTAGCCTTGTGCGACTAGATGAGATTTGTTCTTAATAACAAGTTCATTCTCATCCTTATTGTTTCTAAATACCCATTTGGTTCCAATCACAGCTTGATGCTCAGGTCTGGGTACTAGATACCATACATTGTTTCTTTCGAAACCATTAAGCTCTTCTTCCATAGAAGTGCCATTGGGAATAAAGCACTTATACAACTTATAGACAAGTAAAGCGCTTATACAACTTATTCACCAAACAGTCTCTTGTAACTTTTTCATTCATGCTTTAGCTTCTAATTGCGGACACTACCAAACCTCTAATTGGTACATCTGCCCTGCAGTCCCTTCAAAAACTTGCCACATCCAGCAATGAACTACAGAATAATCACAAAGGGAAAAAACATAAAACAAAAAATCATAATTAATATCTTGCTCGATCCAATCTATCATCATGAATATCATTAAGGTAGGCACTACTTATTATGATAACAAGGTAACAAAAATCAAAAGCTCTATTTTTCCAAATGTCCAATTTATTTTCCTTTAAACATATGCCTCAAATAAGTTCACAAGGTTCTCGATAAGCAAAATGCAGAATCATATAAGTGATATGTCTCATATTAACATGTAGCTTCTAAAGTTAAATGTATCTTGACATAATACAGTCAAACTAACAATAACAAAAGAAAAAAACATACTCTATCAAACATATAAATGACCATGTTTATAAGCATGTTATGTCTGTCAAACATATAAATGAATCCTAGAACTCAATATCTGTAACTTTCCTGCGTAGAAATGCAACTATTCAGCATCAGAAATTATTCAATAGCGACCCAAGTGGTAGAAGCGAAAGATGATGAACTCATAAATAAAACAACAAGGCAGAAGAAAAAAAAAACACTCCAGTTCAATCATTCCCATGGGGAATTATTTACTTCTCAAGCTGGCAATCATGAACAACAAGTGAATTCTGGGGGGGGGGGGGGAAACAACAATGTTAAGACTTAAGGGACAAAAATTCCAGTGTTAGATATGCCGTGCCCGTTATTTCCACTACTTGGATGTTTCAAGCATCCTTGAGAAAGCAAGCAGACCTGGCTAATAACTCTATGGTGAAGCATCTGATATGATTTTGACCTCTGATGGTGCACCAATCCAGTTTCCAGCGCATCAATCTAAAAAATGAAATATATCATCCTAAAGCGAAGCAGAATGAACATGCAGGTGAACTGAACATCTACAGCAAAAAAAGTTCACAATGAGAAAGAGTAACCACCAAATAGCAAGGAGCACATAATACTAATAAAAGAGTGAATTCCAACACCCAAAAAAAGGAAAGAAAAACACACACACTGGCGAGTTACAACAAATGCGGATGCACACACTAAGAGAAGGTTAAGGAAAATGTTCGCACAATAAGGCAAAAATTACAGTCACAAATCGAGGTTCACGGATGAATACTTTCTTGACATTTTTCTATTACACAAAGCCCGCCCTCAAAAACTTAGGTAATTGTTAAGAAAATGCAAATCTTAAGGGGTTATTTGTAAAAGAAATTTAGTAATCAGGTCGTAAATCATACAGTAGTCTCTAGTCATTTAATAGAGAACATAAAATGAAAAGGAGAAATGATACACACCAGACTTGTTGCAGCACTGGTCTTTCCATGTTCCTTATTTTTAAAGAGCCAACTTGTGGAAGTGCCATCACCACTAGATGCTTCAAATTGAACTGTCATCAATTTATCCTGCAAAAAACCACACAAGAGTAAAGATAAAAGGAAGACTTGAAATTTTAAACTTGCAATAAAACCCAGGTATAGTTGCTACACAAACCTGGCTAAAACCATCATTTATAAATGTATTGAGAAATGTCGCCGCCAAGTTCTGCCTGGCAGAATCAACAGTTCTCCGACCACTACCACAACCATCAAGTAGATGTGCCTAACAAGTCACATTTTTGTCTCATCAATATTTGGATGTTTGGGGGTTTCAAAGAAAACAATACAAGTATATAAAGTAGTCCATAGTAATAGTGAATGACACAATTAGCGGACCTCACACTCAGGAAAAGTTTATCCGTGAAAGTCAAAGAGAAATATGCAACAACTCAAAAGTTCATAAAAAGTAGGAAATGTTAGATCCGAACCTAGTAAATATCCTCAGGAGATTTGGGCTTCATAACTTCAATATCACGAGCAAATGTAAGATAGCCTTCACTCAACTT
The DNA here is from genome assembly GCA_033398695.1 of Orobanche coerulescens. Taxonomy (NCBI): domain Eukaryota; kingdom Viridiplantae; phylum Streptophyta; class Magnoliopsida; order Lamiales; family Orobanchaceae; genus Orobanche; species Orobanche coerulescens. The sequence continues at coordinate 65,747,396 of CM065811.1, read as the reverse complement.
AGCATTATTGATGAGTTCTTGCATAGCCTCTCTTTCTTCGTCTTCCATAATCATGTCTTCATCAAGTTCAAAAGTAATGCCCTGCATATGAACAAGGCCATGAGCAGATTGCAATAATAAAGAAAAACAAAATTCAAGCGGGACTAAAATGAACTATTTTCACCTATTAATATCACTGATAATAAAAGGATGTAAAGTTCCTCATAACCTATTGATGGAAATATACACGTCTACAAATATCACTGGAACCTTCAAATGCAAACATAAAGCATCAAAAGGGAGTAAATGAAATCCAATTTACCTGAGATGTTAGGAAAATGCAATGTATTGGCATCATTGTCTGACGCACACATGTCGACTAATCTCGAAACCAGACCGACATCGGATATGAGATGTTGATGTGCTAATTAGTTAAAGTTCAGGAATATATATAGAAAATCAGAGATGCACGGGAATAAAACCTAGAAGTGGTTGATTGTGCTGCTAAGACATCCATGTAGTGCCTTTCTAAACAACTTCTACACGTACGCATATATAGGATTCTACCATGCCCACAATTACTTTAAAAGGACTAAACATTTTAGGTGGGACATAAATATAACAATGCAAAGGCATACCTTATTGGACAACTAAGTGATACTCGAGATGGCCCCTTCAATCAACTCCAAGTCTATGAAAACAATAATAATTATTATAATTGCAACAAGGACGGGGAACTACAGAAACATAATGCAAGAAACATACATGATTAAGATTAATAAATATTATCAACAAGGGAAGTCAATAGGTAGGGCCTGAATTTAGTGAAGCAACAGTAGGATGAACATAATCTTGCAAGGAGGGATGAACAGGAGGTGTCCCCAAACTCATACAGCCGACGATTATTACATAATTACCTTCACAAAAGTATAAGTGGTCTCAGGGAACAAATTAAACTAGTAAAAAAAATATAAGAAGCAGAAACATTACAAACCGTTAAACTGCCCCATAGCTTGAAGAAGATTCGTTCCATATTTGAGCAGTTTAGTTACATTGGTTGGAAGTTGAGGTCCATTGTCCTGAGCAAGAAAAATTGAAATTGTTTGTCACTATTTTATAGAAGCATATAGTAAACATGAACTCACAATTAAACTGAGATTAAGCAAATAGCAACATGAAATTTTGGTAATCAGAAAGATACTAAGTTACTTACTCTAATCTGAGTTTAAGCAGATAGCAAAATGAAATAGCAAACCAAGATTAAGCAAATACTTACACTTGTAAGAAATTAGAAAGATAAATCGTAAATTTGACTTACCTGTGCTGTGAAAGCCCTTTGATGCCGAGACAGAATTAGAAAGTTCAGATGAGAGAAAATCATTAATCAGTAATCACATTCACTAGCTCACTTCGTCGATCCCACAGACGCCGATGGGCTTGTACTGATTGATTCCTCACTATCTTTTTCTTCAGACTAACATACTCTAGTCCACTTACTATAATTTCGAAATTAAGAAGTAACCATGTTCAGAATCCATCGACTTAATTAACATTCAACTGAAATCGAGTTTATGCCAAGTTTGTTAGCTCAAATACAATCCAATAGATTACGTTTTTTAACAACTAAATAAAGTTTAAAGTAAAATGAGAATTTACATAGCTTATCAAACTGAGATTAAACTTAGGCAAAACCTGGGTTTCATCGCCTAACTAATAAGCAAAATTTCAGGCATTTCTTATAACTCGCAGCCAAATGTCCACACACACGCCAAAAAAACTGATAGATTTACTAAGCAACTAGCAGTCGATTAAACTAACTAGAAGCTGTATATTTTTATCAATTTAATTACTTACTGTCGACTTGTCAGCGCCGAGATATCCTGTGATGACTGTGACGCTGACCGGTTGAGCTGCTGGGAGATCTAGTTGTTGATTAGCTTGCTCTTCAATTGACTGGCAAGATGTAATCTCGTGGTCAATGATGTCGTTGATTGCAATGGCGAGCGGCGGTTAAGTTTCGGAACCTCTTCAATTTCGGGCCAACCCATTAACATAAACCACAGCGCAGCCCGCGACCCTCAAACCAGAACTCCAACTCTAGATTCTGGAAACTGTCACAGCATCACCCACCCCTTAACAGCCACGCCACTCGCTTCTCCACTGCGGCGGGTCTGCATATTTGTGTGTCGATTTGATTTTAGGGGTGGTGCATTGATTTCGGTGTGTGTGTGTGTTTATTTTAGGGAATGAGAGAGAGAGAGGGGAGAGGTTAGAGGGGAGAGGGAGGGATACGGTGAGAATTGAAATAGTGGGAGAGAGAACCGACTTGTTTGAGAGAATAAATAAAAAGGAAAAGAGAAAGAGAAAACTTTATGACTGTTCAAGACAGTCACAACACCTGTGACAGTCATTGACAGTCACAAACATTTGAATTTATCACTGTTTGGTCCTTGTGACTGTTATTGGCAGTCATAAAGTTGTGACTGTCATTGACAGTCACAAATCCAGGGAGTTTCAATGTCATAAAATCCTGTTTTTGGTGTAGTGATGTACAGATTCATTGACTGTCAGATTCTGTTTGTTAAACATTCTAAAAGCCTTACTGATAGAGGAATATCCTACGAATATCCCTTCATCCGACTTCTCGTCGAAGGTTTTGAGTTGGTCTTTTACGTTGTTCAGAACATAACATCTGCATCCAAATATGTGAAAATATGAAACTAATGGAGTTTTGTTGTTCCATACCTCGTATGTTGTTTTGTTGTGATGCTTGTTGATGATATAGCGGTTTTGTGTGTAGCACACTGTATTTATTGCTTCACCCCAAAAACGCTGCGGCAACTTGCTTGCGGCGATCATGGTTCTTGTAGCTTCTTTGAGCGTCCTGTTCTTTCGCTCGGCAACACCATTTTGTTGAGGCGTCCGAGAAGCTGAGTATTCGTGTTGTATTCCATTGTCTGAACAGTATTGCTCTATAAAGTGGTTAGTGAATTCAGTACCTCTGTCGGAGCGAATGGACATGATACTCAACCATTTCTCATTCTGAAGCTTTCTTAGGTGCTCAGGCAGCTTTTTTGTGGTTTCCTTCTTCTTGCTCAGGAAGATTGTCCAAGCATACCTGGGATAATCATCAACAATAATGAGAGAATATTTCTTACCTCCCAAATTACAGGGTCTATAGGACCGTAGAGATCCATATGTAGCATTTCCAGAACTCTATGAGTGGACAGGTATGATTTGCTTTTCAGGGTGGTTTTGACTTGTTTGCCTTTCTGACAGGGTCCGCAGACGCTGTCTTTTTGGAATGACACATCGAGCAAACCTCTAACCATTCCCTGTCTAGAGAGTTTGTTGATCATCTTGAAGTTGATATGCAACATCCTTTTGTGCCATAACCAACTTTGATCTGCAGTGCCTTTGGCAACAAAACATGGAATTGTGGAGCTCGTAGGCTTCCAGTCAGCAATATACATGTTTCCTGACCTACTTCCTGTGAGCACAACTTATTTGGTCAGAATGTTCTTGACTCTACAGTGATCTATATAGAATTTCACCGAGAACTGTTTTTCATAGAACTGGCTAAAACTAAGTAGATTATACTGTAAGCCTTCAACATAAGTTACATCGGTGACTTTGAATTTTCCTATAAGCATGGTTCCCTTCCCTCTTGTTCTTCCTCTGGATTTTTCACCGAAGCGCACTTTTGGACCGCGACCTTCTACATAATCTGACAACTTGCTTCTATATCCTGTCATGTGCCGAGAACATCCGCTGTCTAAGTACCAGATGTCCTTCTCTTTGATGTCCTGTAAGCAAAGAAATTAAGTAGATTTAGGCCCCGTTTGATTGTTGGGTCCATGGATGTTAGTGCCTTTAGGTACCCAAATTTGCCTGACAGCAATTGGCTTGCTGTAGGTTACTCTTGATATGTTCTTGCGATGTCTACGTGGGGCAAGCACGTAGTCGCTGTAACCTTGGTAATTATGATACATGTAAAAACGAGGGTTATTATTATTAATCCAGTACGAATGCCATCTTGGAAGTGGAGCTATTTTCTTAGGCCTTACAGCTTGCCTCCTGGGTCTCCAATTGGATTCCCAAAGTTGTTGCTGATATTGCGTGGCGACCTGTTTTCTTGATGGATAACGCTGCTCCATATCCAATATATAGGCACACTATACTGTTGGAAGTACTGTTGTGCAGGCCTTTGATATTTAGATACAGCCTTCTTTTTGAATGGTTGTTGGCGCTTCTAATATGCTTGGGGAGCATGCTGTTGGTTATGCCTTATAGGTCCTTGAGGCTGAGGATTCCACTGTCGATGATATGATTTTGGTGGCGGAATAGCAGCCTTTGCTGTACGCAGGTCAATTGTTACCTTTACGGGACTCGTGGTCTCTTCAGGTACATGAATGGGTTCCGCACCCCTGACAAACACTGTACTAGTTTTCCCTTTATTGGAGAATGAGTTGTATCCTAAGCCACTTTTATCATGATCATGTTCCTGGTGCTTAGAATTTCTTCCATCCTTTTAGATGATTTCTCGAAAGATTTCAAGATGGTCTCTAGTTCTCCTTCTCATTTCGCGAGAGTTTTGACTTTGGCTTCGAGTATAGCGAAATCATTTGTCTTGCTCTCATTATGAGATTTAGTCTCATTTAGATCGTGGGCAAGTTGATGATTGCTCTCAATGAATTTTTCAAGTGTGACTTTACTGTTTTCACAATCGATGGACATATTTTCGTAATTAATTTTCAGCAAGTCATTTTCTTCTTTCAGCTCTAAGTTAGAAATTTCGAGTTGTATGTTTTCTCGTTTCAATGTCTCATGGGCCTTTTGAATGTTTTTAAATCCATTCATCATATTTTCGAAAGTATAAGATGCATTTACAGGAGTATTGGATGTTGAGCTTACCTCATCATCGCTCTCTTCATCGTCCTCTATTTCATTGGTCATAAAACACATATATGCTTTATCTTCAAGCCCATCATCTGACGAGTCACTATCAGTGACTACGTGAAGACACTCCTCGGTCTTGGTTGATGTGGGCGAGGCTTCTGATTCGCCAATCAGGGCCTTGAGCTTGTTTTTCCAAGCACGCTTCCTTTCATCTTTTTCCTGTTGCTCGGCTTCCAGCAACTTTTGGACTTTTGGATGCGGACACTTATTTGCATAATGTCCTGGTTTCCAACAGTTGTAGCATAGATTAGAATCACCAGATAGAGAAGATTCTGTATTTACCTTGTGAAAAGGCTTGGGCCTGTATGCAGTCTATCCAGACTTTTTGATGAACTTTTTGAATTTGTGCATGAGAAAGGCCATTTCATCTTGTGACAGGATATCATCGTCACTGTCAGCAGTCTTGTGGGCAGATTTGGATGATCTGGGCATGCTGTGTCTCCTGTTAGATACAACGGCTATAGCTGTAGTCTTAGCAGGTGATTCTTCTGCCTTATCTCTCATGTCAATATCATACTCAAAAGTTTTGAGGTCAGAGAATAGGTCAAAGGTATAAATGTCGTTAAGGTTACGTGACACATGCCTAGTTGTGGTTTTAATGTCCCATCGGGCAAGGAGTGATCTAAAAATTTTCAAATTTTTCTCCTTTTGGATATATACTTTACCCAATGCTTCAAGTTCACCGACAATGCCAGTGAATCTGAGGTCATGCTCCTCAAGAGTTTCAGAAGATATCATTTCAAATAATTCAAATTGCTGAGTGAGTTTTGAAATGTTTGTTTTCGTTTGAGAGCTCAGTTCCCTCACAAGTCATATTGAGTTTATCCCGGATTTCCTTGGCTGTCTTACAGCTCTTTACCTTCGAGAATGTGCCCTTGTCAAGAGTGACAAATAGTGCATTCTTAGAAATGTTGTCGAGGTTCGTGCATTTGCGATCGTCGGTCGTCCATTGCTCTTGCTCCTTCTCGAGCATCTTTGTATGAGGTTGTCCTTCTATCCTTGCGGTGGGATTAACCTTCATTATCTTGATAGGGCCATCTTGGATGACAAATATCATCTCCTCATGCATGGAGGCATGATGTGATTCCATCCTAATTCTCCAATCATCAAATTCATTAATAGATAACATAGGAACCTAATTTATCATTGAGGTATCCATATAAGAGAATAGGAAAGATAAAGACTGTTTTCAAAAAGAATGTGTGATTTTTGGATCTAATTCGTTTAAAAATTCGACTGATTCTTTTTAGAATCAACCACTCCGATACCATTTGTTGGCCACTAAGTATACAGTATACAGCTTGGAAAAGTGTCAGTATAACAAGATGTACGATTTTCGAATATGAGTGCGTAGCGGAAATTCGTTTAAGTGAGTTGCTGTAAATACAACAACTAGGCTTTCTCCTGATACCTTAGTGCATACAGGGTTTTGCTACGTATACTTGTATAAATCACAGTTATGAAAACAATAAAGGCAGAAGGTAATAACACGCAATATAAAGTGGTTCGAGGTAAACCCCTCTACGTCCACTGGTCCTCCACACAGGAGTAAAATATTATTAAAATCACTATGTACACAACTACGTGACTTTATTCAAACCTATCCTTGTATCATTCATACAGATTGATACAAAGACTGTAGCTAGCAACCGTTCACACAGATTGACTGTAGGCTTCTTTGACTTGCTTCTTCTCACACAGATTGAAGCTTTGTCCTATTCATCCCACACAAGTCAGAATATCTTTTCCTTAGTCCATACATGGCTAAGTTTTCTTAAGGGTAACAATGGTGAAATCACTAGTTTGAACACCAACTTGAACACTTGATGATCTTAGGTTGATGTTGTGATGTTCACGTTGACTGTGTATATTTATTCTCTCAGATATTGTTATATGCTCGAAGAAATATATTTGCTCTTACAAGCTTGATTGACAGAATAATCTCTTCAGAGTTTCTGCGATTATGAATGAGTCAATCGTTCTTATTCGTGTTCGTCTATGAGTATATTTTCGTGTGTTGCAATGTCCTCTTGCATGGACTATTTTTAACTTTAGAATAGATCCGTTATAAATATGTCCGTTGGCTGGTTGGTGAGCAAAAGTCTATTCTGATTGGTTGATTGACTTTCAAGATGCTAGATCCGGATTTTACTCCTTGTCTGAAGATCCTTGTCGGTTGTTATTTAAATACTTTATCCAATCAGTATTTAAATACGTCTTTCAAAATGGTGTTTTGACTTTTGTGAATAAATCAGATTCTATCACAACGGTCTTCAGTCCTGTTGGATAAGTGTTTGTTTTCCTAACACTTTCAGTTTGTATGTTGTATCCAACATGTTACGATTTTATTGTTGTAGCTGTAGGCTCTGTAGAATAGACTATCTTCAATGATGTATGGAAGGTGATGTATGGAAATTCCAGACAGCTTCTATACTTAGCGGCATTTCGAATCATTTGCTGTATGATGGTTTTTATTCCTCAGACATCTTGTTGTATGTTGGCAGTTATCAAAACAAGGTATATGATTGTTTATCCTAGGGCTGTCAAAAAATCCAAAAAATCCGATAATCGTCCGAAATATCTGTATTCGTATCCGGAAAAAGCGGATATTATCTGTATCCGAAAAAAATTGATATGAATATTATCCGTATCCAAAGATTCTGGATACGGATATGGATATAGGAGCATCAGTATCCGAAAATATCCGTATCCGAAATTAATTATATATGATATATATTTTTAATATATAATTACAAAATATAAGCATGTTACTCCCCATAATACTTTGTCACATGTCTTCATTCTTTATTTCTCAATATTAAAATATAACCATATGGTATAAGTTATCTTTACTTATTAGTTATTTTCCTTTCTAACACGACAATCAGGTCAGCTAACCCAAATGGTATTGGCATTAGGAATTTGGTAAGGAGAAGGAGCTCCACCAGGGTTCAAATCCCTCCTCCTGCATTAATTTTTTGATGATTAAAAAAAAGTGGTGGATACGGATAATATCTATATCCGGATAGTGGAGGGATAGGAATCCTCTGCTGGGCGGTGCTAATAGATGCAGAATGACGAGGCTGATTGGAAAACCTATCATGGCTCCCAACAGAGTAATGCAGCGGGCTCCTACAACGCCTATGCGTAGGTCCAAAGAAATCCACGATCCCAGAAAGGACCCGGCGAGAAACTCGAGCAACAAATACTATCTCAGACTCGTTGTGCAAGATTGCCTTCAAATGGCGATCGAAGTACTCATCCCTGCTCGTGTCTTAGGTGTGGTCCGGATAAAGAAGTCTGTGGATATAACACACGCTCTCTGGTTGCCTCTCCCGGTCAGATGTCCCTGCGCTATCTACTGGTGGGGTACTCTATCAGCGTCGCTTCGACTTATGTGCCGACTCATGTATAATTATTTTAACAACAGCTGTTGGGAAAACTTAAACCCTGTATCAAAACAGCTGGGATAACCAATCCCTGTATCGAATAGTGTTAAGAGGTTTTGACATATATGCCAATCCTCAATACAGTAAGGAAACTGTATCGAAGAGTTGAAGTGTCAACCTGTATCGAAAGCCTGTCTCGAATCCAACATACAGTGGAACCTTTCAGTAAAGTGAAGAAGTCTTATAAAAGACCAAGTATGGAAACTGTCTCGAATCACCAATACAGTGATCTTCCATACAGCTCTCAACAGGACAAAGAAGGAATCTTCAGAAGTCAAGTCCCGTTGATAAAGAAGTATTTAAATACTAAAGGATAAAGTATTTAAATACTTTCAGTCAACAGATCTTCAAATCCCGCTAAATCCGGATCGTGTTTTTCATTCCGTTGGAACGGAATCTCACTCAACGAATACATCTCAACGGATATATTTTCTAGAAGACTATATATATCTCATCAAGGCATTGAAGATCAGTTACCAAGTTACCCAAGTTACTGAAATTATCAAGCTATCAAAGTTATTCATCAGAGCAAAACATATCTCCATAAGCTTACTGCAACTCAGATCTAAGAGATATACAGTGCTCAACATCTTGAACAACACTTCATCAGCTCAAAGCTCATAAAGTCAAAGCTGTTGTTCATACTCTGTTCTATACTTTGAACAAACCCAGATCAGCCCTGTGTGGACTGAGGAAGACGAAGCTTCAGAAATCTGTGAGAAGAAGTCAGTCAAGCTTTAGCTCAAACCAATCTTTGTGAACAGTTGAAGCTAAGATCCTTATATCAATCTGTGTGAATGATATATTGATTGTATACTGTTATAATTACGTAGTTGTGTACGTAGTATTTTAATAAACTTTTTTACTCCTGTGTGGAGGACCAGTGGACGTAGAGGGGTTTACCTCGAACGACTTTAAATAATGTGTTATTTACCTTCAGTTTTTTTTACTGTTTTAATTACTGTGATTAATTAAGTATACACTGCACATCCAGTTGCTGTATCCACAGCAACTTACTGTATTTAAGACTTCCGCTACGCACTCAGATTTAAAATCAATACAGCTTGTTGTTCAAACTACTTTCCAAGCTGTATCCAGTATACTTAGTGTCCAACAAGTGGTATCGGAGCGGTTGATTCTAAAAAGAATCAGTCGTATTTTTAAACCGAATCAGATCCAAAATCACTTACCCTTTAAAATAGTCTCTTTCGTTTCATTATTTTCACATGAATACTTCTATGATCAACAAAGTGCCTATGTTCTCTATTAACGAATTTGATGATTGGAGAATTAGGATGGAGGCTCATCTTGCAGCAATGCACGAAGAGATGATTTTTGTTATACAGGATGGCCCTATCAAGATAATGAAGGTAAACATGGCCGCAAGGATTGAAGTCCAAGCTCATGCTGAGATGCTCGAGAAGGAGCGCGAGCAATGGACCACAGATGAAAGAAAGCGCGCCAATATCGACAATGTGGCTAAGAACGCGTTATTTGTCTCTCTTGACAAAGGCACGTTCTCGAAGGTAAAGAGCTGCAAAACAGCCAAGGAAATCTGGGATAAACTCAAGTTGATTTGTGAGGGAACTGAGCTCTCAAAAGAAAACAAGATTTCAAAACTGACTCAGCAATTTGAATCTTTCAAAATGAAACCAACTGAGACACTTGAGTAACTTGACCTCAGATTCACTGGTATTGTTGGTGAACTTGAAGCGTTGGGCAAAATTTATACCCAAAAGGAGAAGAATTTTAAAATTTTCAGATCTCTCCCAGCCGATGGGACATTAAGACCACAACTATGCGTGTGTCTTGCAATCTTAATGAAATAACTACTTTTGATCTCTTCTCTGACCTCAAAGATTTTGAGTATGATATTGACAGAAGAGAGAAAGCTGAAGAATCTCCTTCAAAGGTCACAAGATTAGCCATTGATCGAGTCGTCGACACAGCATGCCTAGCTCGTCGAAGCCTAGTCACAAGAATGCTGACAGTGACGACGACATCCTGTCTCAATATGAAATGGCGCTTCTCATGCACAAATTCAAAAAGTTCATCAAGCAGACTCCCTACAGGCCCAAATCTGTCCAAAAGGTAAGTACCGAAACTTCATCCGGTAATTCTAACCTGTGCTATAATTGCATGAAACCAGGGCATTATGCAAATAAATGTCCTCATCCCAAAGTTCAAAAGTTGCCTGAAGCCGAGCAACAAGAGAGAGATGAAAGAAGACGTGCTTGGAAAAACAAGCTCAAGGCCCTGATTGGAGAATCAGAAGCCTCCCCCACACCATCCAAATCAGAAGAATGTCTTCAGGTGGTCACTGAAAGTGATTCATCTGATGATGAGTTCGATGATAAAGCATATACGTGCTTTATGGCCAAGGACATTTCGGAAGGTGAAGACAGCAATGATGAGGTAAGTTCAACCTCAGCTATTCCATTAAATGCATCTCATACTTTTGAAAACATGATGAATGAGTTTAAAAACATTCAAAAGGCACATGAGACATTGAAAACTGAGAATATACAGCTTTCAATTATCTAACTTAGAGCTGAAAGATGAAAATAACCTGCTGAAAATAAATTATAAAAATATGTCTATTGATTGTGAAACCAGCAAAGTCGATTACGAAAAACTCATGAAGAGCAATCATAAACTTGCTCATGAACTAAGTGAGGTTAAAACTCACAATGAGAGCAAGACAAATGATTTGGTTCTACTTCAAGCCAAAGTCAAAACTCTCGAAATACGAGAAGATGAACTTGAGACCATTCTAAAATCGTTCGAGAAATCGTCCAAAAGAATGGAAGAAATTCTGAGCACTGGGCAATATGCTCATGATAAAAGTGGCTTAGGATATAGCTCATGTTCAAACAAATGGAAAACTAGTACAGTGTTCGTCAAGAGTGTGGAACACATTCCTGTATCGAAAGATACCCCCAGTCCCGTGAAGGAACCTGCTGCACCGCGAAAACCGAAGGCTTCCATTCCGCCCCGCAATCCTATTCCAGACAGCGGAATCATAAGCCATTCCAACCTGTAAGGCGCACTCAACAGTATGCTCCCAGAGCATATCAACAGCGCCAACAGCCGTTCAGAAGGAAGGCTATATCCAACTACCAAAGGCCCGCACGGCAGTACTATCAGTACAGCACGCCTAGGTATTGGATACAGGAGCCCCGTTATTCCTCGAGACAGCAGATGCCCACTCAGTATCAATAGCAGCGTTGGGAATCCAACTGGAGACACAGAAGGCAAGCTGTTAGGCCAAAGAAAATGGCTCCACCTCTAAGATGGCACTCGTACTGGATTAATAATAATAACCCTGAATTTTTCATGCATAATAATTATCATGGTTATAGAGACTACATGTATGCCCCACGGAGATACCGCAACACTGTACTGAATGTGACCTACAGTAAACCTATTGCTATCAGGAAAATTTGGGTACCTAAAGGCACTAACATACATGGACCCAAAAATCAAAGGGGACCTAAATCTACTTAATCTTTTTGCATACAGGAAATTCTAGAGGAAGACACCTGGTACTTCGATAACGGATGCTCTCGGCACATGACCGGAGACAGAAGCAAGCTATCAGATTTCGTGGAAGGTCGCGGTCCCAAAGTTCGTTTCGGTGATAAATCAAAAGGCAGAACAAGAGGGAAAAGAAACCTTCTTGTAGGAAAATTCAAAGTCACTGATGGTGCATATGTTGAAGGCTTACAGTACAATCTACTTAGCATTAGCCAGTTCTGTGATAAACAGTTTTCGGTGAAGTTCTATATAGATCGCTGTAGAGTCAAGAACATCCAGACCAAAGAAGTTGTGCTTACAGGAAGCAGATCAGGTAACATGTATATTGCTGACTGGAAGCCTATGAGCTCCTCAATTCCATGCTTTGTTGCCAAAGGTACTGCAGATCTTAGCTGGTTATGGCACAAGAGGATGTCTCACGTCAACTTCAAGACGATCAACAATCTCTCTAGACAGGGAATGGTAAGAGGATTGCCAAATGTATCATTCAAGAACGACAGCGTCTGCGGACCATGTCAGAAAGGCAAGCAAATCAAGTCAACCCTGAAGAGCAAATCCTACCTTTCAACCCAAAGAGTGTTGGAGATGCTACACATGGATCTCCACGGTCCCATTGACCCAGTAAGTTTGGGAGGTAAGAAATACTACATGGTTGTTGTTGATGATTATTCCAGGTATGCTTGGACAATTTTCCTTAGCAAGAAAAAGGAAACAACATCAACGCTACCAGAGCTCCTGAGAAAGCTTCAAAATGAAAAGGCATTGAGTATCGTGTGCATTCGTTCCGACAGAGGTACAGAATTTACTAATCGCTTTATAGAGTAATACTGTTTGGAGAATGGGATACAGCACGAATACTCAGCTGCCCGTACACCTCAACAAAATGGTGTTGCCGAGCGAAAGAACAGTACGCTGAAAGAAGCTACAAGGACAATGATTGCCGCAAGCAAGTTGCCACAGTGTTTCTGGGGTGAAGCAACCTATACAGCATGCTACACTCAAAACCGTTGTATCGTCAACAAGCACCACAACAAAACAGCATATGAGGTATGGAACAACAAAACTCCGTTAGTTTCATATTTCCATATTTTTGGATGCAGGTGTTATGTGTTGAATAATGGGAAGGGTCAACTTAGAACCTTTGATGAGAAATCAGATGAAGGAATCTTTGTAAGATACTCCTCCATCAGAAATCTTATATGATCTTTAATAAAAGGAAGCTGACGATCGAAGAATCAGTTCATGTAGTGTTCGACGAACCTCACCATGACCCTACAGGAGTAGAAGATGTTACCCAAAACATCCAACAACTCTCCATCCTAGATCCACCAACTCCCATAGAACCTGTTGTTGAACTAGAAATCAACCCCGCAGCTGTAAGAATCGACGTAGATGAAGCCGACGCTGTACAAGCTGAAGTTGTATCTACAGAAACTCTCGATACAGTACGGAACCCCGAATTAGAACCCGACCGAAGATGGTTGAGAGATCACCCACAAGAGCTGATCATTGGAAACATAGATGCTGGTGTTTCTACTCGTATGAGAATACAGAGTACACAAGGAAATGTACTTTGTGCACAAGAAGAACTAGAAACTGAGATATCACAATTCCCTGGATGGAAATCTCAATCTGAGCTTAGAAGACTCAACATGTGCACTATTGCTGTATTCTTAGCCCAGTCCGAACCTGTTTCGGCCATAGACGCTCTTAATAATTCTCATTGGATAACATCTATGGAAGAAGAGCTTAACGGTTTCGAAAGAAACAATGTATGGTATCTTGTACCCAGACCTACGCATCAATCGGTTATAGGAACCAAATAGGTATTTCGAAACAAAAAGGATCGAAATGGACTTATTATAAGGAATAAATCCAAACTAGTCGCACAAGGCTATAGTCAGGAAGAAGGCATAGACTATGATGAAACCTTCGCCCCTGTAGCCAGACTAGAATCCATTAGGATATTTTTAGCCTTTGCCGCCCATAAGAGCTTTATTGTATACCAAATGGACGTCAAGAGTGCATTCCTAAATGGAGACCTTGTTGAAGAAGTTTATGTTGAACAACCACCAGGGTTTGCCAACACAGACGGTATCGATCTAGTATACAGGCTAAGGAAAGCACTATATGGACTTAAACAAGCCCCTAGAGCATGGTATGAGACCCTGTCCCAGTATCTAACCGACAATGGATTTGAGAAAGGTGCTGTGGACAAGACCTTGTTCAAAATACAGGAAGGCGATGACCTTCTGATGGTACAAATCTATGTATATGATATAAGTTTTGGTTCAACTAACCTTGATTTATGTCAAAGGTTCTCTCATCTCATGCAAAGTAAATTTGAAATGAGTATGATGGGAAAACTTAGTTATTTCCTAGGTTTGCAGGTAAAGCAGTTGCCTACAGGTATCTTCATCAACAAAGAAAAATACAGCAAGGAGCTTCTTAACAAATTTGGAATGAACACTTCCAAATCTTCGCCAACCCCCATGAGCACTTCCGTGCAAATTAGTGCTGATGAAGCCGGAAAGCCGTTTGACCAATCACTCTATAGGAAGCTCATTGGTTCGCTCCTGTACCTAACGGCTAGCAGGCCCGATATCCAGTTTGCTGTTGGAGTGTGTGTACGAGATATCAAGTAGCACCTAAGGAATCACACTTCAATACAGCTAAATGAATCATGAAGTACATTAAAGGAACAGTCGATGTAGGACTATGGTATCCTAAAGAAGGCGGATTCGATTTAGTTGGATACAGCGACTCGGATCTCTGAGGCTGCAAGCTAGATAGGAAGAGTATAAGTGGAACTTGTCACTTTATTGGACCTAGACTCGTTTCTTGGTTCAGTAAGAAGCAATTGGCTAACTCACTTTCCACTACCGAATCGTAATACTATGTCATGGTAGTTCTTGATCGCAGATCCTTCGATGCAAAGAACAATTGTCAGATTATGGAATTGAAGCCAGAGAGACTCCAATCATGTGTGATAGCATGAGTGCAATGGCAATCATGCACAATCCTGTCCTGCACTCGCGCACTAAGCATATCCACATGAAGCATCATTTTATAAGGAATCATGTTGAGAACAAGGAAGTTCGGCTCGAAAAGGTTCATACAGACATTCAGTTAGCCGACATCTTCACCAAGCCTCTCGACACAGCAAGATTCAACATGCTTAGACAAGAATTGGGAATGCTACATCCCGACTCCCTGTAAGTAATATACTGTTTTTACTCAACAATTGAGGGGGAATGCTGTAAGACCCAAGAATACAGTATCCACCGTTAATTATCTGTACACTCAGAGACTTCAATATAGCACTGTAGTGAACAAAGTGATATGAATCATCCTACAGCTGACGTGTGCAATAATTAAGGGGGAATACAGTTTGACCCATGAATACAGCATTAATCCAAAAGTTGTTGTATGGAATTAAAACCTATATGTACCTTTTAAGGGGGAACGCTGTATCGTCGCGGATACAGTACATACTATAGGATTTCGATTCAGTATATATTATATTATTTCATTTTAAAAATGATGTTTGTCCGCGTGCCCTGTTTTATGTCAACATCATTTACATTAAATACCTTACACGACATCTGGACAACTGAATCTCAAAAGCCGCGATGTTTTCAAATTGTTTAATGTTTTAACTGCCGTTTCAGGCATTTAGGGTATCAACAAATGTCAGAAGTGGGACCCGCTCATATTTTAACATTTTAATGGATAAGTGTACCAGTTACACTCAGTCCATCTTGACCGTTGATTTCGAAAACCGGCTCCCATCCCTTAAAATTTGACCATTCGTACTCTGCAAAACCCTACTTCACCGCCCAATATAAAAGGATTGATACTGCCATTAGAGACTCTTTACGCTTTCTGCATAATTTAAGAGTTCTCAAGCAAATATAGTCTACAAAGTTTTATTCGCGTGTTACTGCTAATTTTTGTTAATCTTCTTCATATTTTTCTTGAGAAACATCAATGGCTAGTCAGACATCTTCTCCTGCACTCAAGAAGACCTCAAACTTCATCGACGGACGGATCTTTTCCAGATCTGTCATCATTGAATGTATTCTCTCTGAAACCAATCATGTTGAACCCATGGAGTTCATTATCACCCGACTTCGTCAGCAAGGCCTCTACCGCCTTGGAAGTCACGCCGCTAAGAAGTACGATGTTCACTTGGTTGAGGACTTTTACCTCAACACTGTCGTTCGTTTTCTACCGCTGGCCCAGGGAGGCCATGTCGCTGATATCACTGCTACTATTCAAGGAGTGGAGATCTGTATCAATCGAGACCTCCTTCAGAACATTTACAGGCTACCTGCTGACGGCCTTACCATGGAGGGACTTAAATCCTTCGGGTCTCAAGACCAGATAACGAAGTATTATGGGCTATTCACCGGCTCAACTGTTGTTGACATGGTTCACACCACATGTCACAAGAAGAACTTTTGTCTACCTTATGTGTATTTACATGATTTCTGCTGCAGGATAATTGAGAATAGAACTGGTGCATTCGAAATGTGTACAAATCTGCGATTTAGGATGATGGTTGCTATTTTGACCTGTGAAAAGGTCAATTGGTGCCAGAACATATTGAAGCGCTTGCAGGAGGAAGTATGCAAGCCTGCCACCCAGAAGAAGTCATTTGGTTTAATTTTAAACCATATTTTGACGAAATGCAGACTTTCGCAATCCGTTGATGCGAAGAAAATCAACTCCCGTATCTACCTAGGAGGCGTCAAGCCTACAGCGTATAACCAGAGCACTATGTTCTGCAACCACCCTAAAACCAAAAGCATGCCAGTTTCTGTAGACCCAAGAGATGTTTCTTTGAAGTCCCAGGTTGTGGAGTCTTCAAAGAAGAGGAAAAGATCTCACCGCAAGACACCCATTGCTGGTGAGAAGCCGAAAAGGAAGATAAGGAGGCTTTCTAAAGCTAAATCCACCAAAACCTCCGAGGATGCTTCTATAGTGGCGCAACCCACTGAGGAACTACCCAAGGGCCCAACCCCTACGGAAGAGGTGCCCGCTACTATTTCGACAGTAGATCCTGAGCCTTTGGCGGCTAAGACGGATGATCGGACATCTGCCAACGTAGAAGACTCTAGCGAGTCGGCTGCCCCTGCAGAGCCAATAGCTACTTCTCCTATGCGGGATTCCACACCCGTACAGGATCAATCTTCCTTCGGGGCACCATCCCCCGTAAGGAATCCCACTTCCCTACAGGACCCCATACCTGTAGAGGAATCCCTCGCTACAGCGGATTCGGATGTTGTACGCAGTCCCTCCCCTGACACCATTATCAACAAAACCCTTCTCTCTGTTCAGATTGACCATGCTTACGAAAGATTCCTCAAATGGAAAGGCTACAGGCTAGCTCCATATGACACGTTATACAACTGGAGCGAATGGAGCCAAGAAGAGAAATTTGTATCAGAAGTGACGGACTCGATGGAAGTTGGGGCCCTGATCCGATGGGAAAATCCCTTCTGCAAAGAACTGATTGAAAGCCATCTACTGCAAAAATCTGACGCCAGGAGAAAAGGAAAAGATAAGTCAGAGGAATCTCCCCCAAATCCAAAAGATGACGATGACTCAGACGACGATGACGACGCTTTACAAGATGGTCTGAGAATGAGTCGTGAAGAGGCTCAAGACAGAGATGCCTCTCAACCCAAGGATGACGAAGGGCCATCAAACCAGAGTAAGCCCCCTTCGCCACAGCAAGAGATCATTCCTGACAACGAGGAATCAGTCCCTCAAGTCGAGGAAGCCGAAACTATTTTGGAATAGGCACCCGAGCCTGTTGACACAGAAGAAAAAGATGTGTCCCGCGCCATCCAGCAAGAGGATTCAGTCCCTCTGCCGGAACAGGCGGATGCTGAGAGACAACAGGAGGATTCAGTCCCTCTTGTATCCATGTCTACAGACGCACCTTCGCAACAGAAGGACACAGCACCCCATGCCGCCGAACCAGAAAAAGCTGATCCCACCCCATCAACTGTGGAATCCGAGGACGGTATTGTACCTGAGGATGTCCACCTTAGTTCACGCCCTACGGTGAATCTAAGAAGGTTGAACAGAGCTGAAGATTTTGCTCAGCCAGATTCTCCGATTACTGCTGCTAGAAAAGAGCGATTACGTGCTCTTAGTCTTCAAACTGTCTTCATCCAGGATGCAGTGAATGCCCTGTCTTCAGTTGAAAAAGCCTTGAATTGGATGCATAGTTCTGCCGTCGAAGAGATGACCACCTTACAGCATGAAGTTTCTTGAGTAGTCGAGGCCTTCACTGTATTGCCGGAAGTCTTCAAGCAAGCTCTAAAGATCATGCAAGACAAACAAGAGCAACTCCTGAGAGAAGAGGCAACCAAAACGCGCATATCAGAAGCCAAGACTGCATGCGCTATGATCGAAAACAGTTCTCAATTGCGAGCCCATGACAAAAGTATCAAGGATATGTCGGAGGTTCTTTCCACCCTTGTCGAGAGAATAACCAACATTGAGATGAAACAGGATGCCGCACTGGAGATCCTAGGACGTCTTGATGACGCCAAAAATGGGGAAGAAGCAAGAGAAGCTTCAAGGAGAATCAAGTTACAGCACGAAAGGGAATTTGATGCTGCTCAAGACAGCATTACCACTGAATTGAACAAGCTAGCCCCTCCCTCTCAAAGTTTTAGAATTTCAGGCTCCCGACCCGAATTTAACAACCCCAGTGTCCCCTTGCAAACTCTAATTCAAAGACCTTCTGAGATTCGTTTACCAACCAACTGCCATCCAACTGCCGATGAGGTGAAGCAATGGAGGAAGAATGAACTGATGAGATACTTCGTTAAACTCGTCAGGGAATCCGCCATCTTCAAGAGCTATAAGACATTAGCGGATGCTGCAGACAAATTCTCGAAAATGCTAGAAGATAGAAAGCTCCCTCTCCAGCTAGATATGAAATCCAAGCATAAAAGAGGAGATCGGATCACCCATCCAGAAGACTGGATTCTTGCTTTCGATAAATCATACGAAGGTAGAGCTATCTATCAAAATCGAGGCAATGACTCCTTATAGCACTGGTGGCGTGGAACCGAGAATGATCCTGAAAAGAGGCCATGGAGACATGCGGACTATAGGAGCTGAAATCCTTGTAATATTTGTTTCAGTTATTTGTAATTTCTCTTTCGAAACAGCAAACCATGTACTCTATCTTTGAATATCAATAAAAATGTTTGCTTGTCTTGAAAGATTACAACTCGTAATCTACTGTGTCGATGTATGATTACATAACTTAAATTGTTTGATAACTATCACAAGTATAGAAACTTGTTTGATAAATAAGCTGTACGAACTTATCTACGAACAGTTCATAGATTCAGTTGTATGCAACTTAGAATACATTGTAATATTGTGCTTGCGCGCCAATCATAAGCTTAAGTTGTAAAAAGTCTTAGCTGTATTGAACTCGCCTGCGAGTAGTTCATAATTTAGACTAAGTTACTGAAAGACAGACCATTTGACAGAAGACCAAGAAATCTGCCAGAAGTCATCTCAGAAGATTATTTCATGAAGAAGGTTTTGGCATCATCAAGAAGACTAGAAAGTTTAAAGTCTTGGCAAATTGTCAAAAAGGGGGAAATTGTTGGAAAAACATAAACCCCGTATCGAAACAGCTGGGATAACCAATCCCTATATCGAATAGTGTTAAGAGGTTTTAACATATATGCCAATCCTCAATACAGTAAGGAAACTATATCGAAGAGTTGAAGTGTCAACCTGTATCGAAAGCCTGTCTCGAATCCAGCATACAGTGGAACCTTTCAGTACAGCGAAGAAGTCTTATAAAAGACCAAGTATGGAAACTGTCTCGAATCACCAATACAGTGATCTTCCATACAGCTCTCAACAGGACAAAGAAGGAATCTTCAGAAGTCAAGTCCCGTTGATAAAGAAGTATTTAAATACTAAAGGATAAAGTATTTAAATACTGTCAGTCAACAGATCTTCAAATCCCGCTAAATCCGGATCGTGTTTTTCATTCCGTTGGAACGGAATCTCACTCAACGGATACATCTCAACGGATATATTTTTCAAAAGACTATATATATCTCATCAAGGCATTGAAGATCAGTTACCAAGTTACCCAAGTTACTGAAATTATCAAGCTATCAAAGTTATTCATCAGAGCAAAACATATCTCCAGAAGCTTACTGCAACTCAGATCTAAGAGATATACAGTGCTCAACATCTTGAACAACACTTCATCAGCTCGAAGCTCATAAAGTCAAAGCTGTTGTTCATACTCTGTTCTATACTTTGAACAAACCCAGATCAGCCCTGTGTGGACTGAGGAAGACGAAGCTTCAGAAGTCTGTGTGAAGAAGTCAGTCAAGCTTTAGCTCAAACCAATCTGTGTGACAGTTGAAGCTAAGATCCTTATATCAATCTGTGTGAACGATATATTGATTGTATACTGTTATAGTTACGTAGTTGTGTATGTAGTATTTTAATAAACTTTTTTACTCCTGTGTGGAGGACCAGTGGACGTAGAGGGGTTTATCTCGAACCACTTTAAATAATGTGTTATTTACCTTCAGTTTTTTTTAATGTTTTAATTACTGTGATTAATTAAGTATACACTGCACATCCAGTTGCTGTATCCACAGCAACTTACTGTATTTAATACTTCCGCTACGCACTCAGATTTAAAATCAATACAGCTTGTTGTTCAAACTACTTCCCAAGCTGTATCCAGTATACTTAGTGGCCAACAACAGCCTTCTTCAACCTATCCATACTTTTTTTCTCGGCTTCGGCGCAGGCTTATCCTCCTTGTTCTTCACAACTCTTCATATAGGCTTTATGAACTTAACATCGTATGGCGAGTTGTTCTCAAAACTGAGGTAGTAGTACTCATCCTCATCCTCCTCCAGATGCGGTAAAGAGGGAAGTACTTGGTGCTTCAAAATAAGTCATTAAAGCATACCATTAGAGTAAAATCACATAACGTTGAAGAAATGAGTGAAGCCACAAGAAAATACTTTATAAATCACGTACCTTTTCGTCGAAGAAATGAGTAAAATCACATAACATCTTCCTTGTAGTCCATAGCAAACACCGGGAAACTTGGACATATTTATCTCGAATTCCACACAATTCTTCCAATGAAGGAATCATCTCGTACGACCATATTTGTAAAGCCCAAACCGGACCATAGAAGTGATAGTTCTTATCTTCCTGTCCCTCCTTCATGGCCACATTGTATGTGTATTAAGACAAAAAACCAAAGCGACCGTGCACGTTTTGAATGAGCCCTTGTGGCTTAGCTCATGTGTTGCCGGCGTCTGTACGGAATGCTACCTGGTTGATCCTGCAAATAGTCATATGCTTGTCTCAAAGATTAAGCCGGTTCCCGCCGGCTCGGTCTCGGGGTCTAAACTAAGGGCCAAGGGCAGTATCATTTCAACAGCTGAACGAGTGGATGTGAGAAAGATTAGAGAGGATATCTTTAAATCTTATGAACTTTTTGATATTGTTTCCGACCCGGAATCGGGAACCATTGAATTCCCCCGATACATGCCATACGCTTATGACCCAAAGAAATGCTACTCGGATGGGGATCCTCCTCATCGATTGTCCCCGGCTATCTTACCTCCCAAAAAAGCTACAAAAAAGAAGAAAAAAAGAAGAAGGATTTGGGCAAGGAAAAAGTGATCGAAACCCAGAATGATAATACCGTCGACGAATGGCTCGAGGCTAATAATCGTGTATCAGAATCATTCCTAGTAGAAAGTCACACGTCCAAAGACGATGAGGGATTTATCCAAGTCGTCCGAGAAAATAAGAAAATAAAAGAATAGGCGAAGGAAACTCCGTGAGGTTTTTCTATATCTTCCTTTTCATAATAATTGCCGTGTTTGGGATTTGGCACCCCCGAATAATAGTAGTTTTCTACTTCATCGTTGGTATAATTGGCTTTGTAAGGGAATAGGCCTCCCTAACCTTGTTTGATTAATGCAGTAATTTTCAAATTTAAAAAAAAAAAAAGTATGATCTCTCTCTCTAAAAAAAAGTATGATCTCTCTCTTAAAAAAAATAAAAAAAATTAAAAAATAGTATGATCTCTCTCTTAGATCCAGGGGCATTATTACCGACATGTGTTGTTTTTGCTATGGAGGTGTGGAGGATCTTCCTCACCTCTTTCTCATAGGGCCGGTTGCTTCATCGGTCTGGGCGAATTTTTGCACCGTTGTGGGGATTCCTTATTTACAAAATGACGAGGCTAATTTAGTACTCTCTAATTGGTTTAATAAGGCGTCCGGTGACGTCCACATTTTCCGTATCATCCCGGTCCTCATTTTATGGTTTATTTGGTGTTCTAAGAACGACATGCGGGACAAGAAGATTCCGTTCACGGCTCAACGCGTGTGTGACCGTATTTGGGATTTCTTGTTCATGATCAAAGGATATAGGAGCCTTAAACCTCGGGCGTGGCTCGGCACTCCTGCGCTCACCGACATCTTGGGTCTCTTTGTGTGCCCTTGCAATTTTATCACTAATTTTATTTGTAAATGTAAGCACAAAAAGAAGAAAAAAATTATGTTGGTCAAATGGGCCAAACCGAGCCCCGAGATTACGAAAATCAATACGGATGGAGCCTCGAAAGGCAACCTGGGCGATTCGGCTGTTGGGGGGATCCCTAGGAACTCCGCGGGCGACCCTCTTTTCGCATTTCATGAATACATCGGCACCCACACAAATAATTTTGCCGAACTATTTGCTATTTGGAGAGCATTGGATCTTTGTTTCGAGAGGAAGATTTCTAAGGTTTGGGTGGAGTTAGATTCAGATTTTGCGCTCTCTCATTACTTCGCCTAACATCGGAAATTGGCAAGTTCAAAACATTCGTCACAAAATCTCAACTTTTCATCGTTCTATGGATATCTCGTTCTCCCATATTTATCGGGAAGGGAATGCCATTGCGGACCATTTGGCCAATGAAGGGTACAAATCCAGAAACTTTCGGCTTTATAGCCAGGCAGACCTAACCAGGTAGATTCGTGGTATGATTAGGCTGGACAAAAGCGATTCCCCGTATGTTAGATTCAAGTAGGCCACTCTTTGGGCCGAGTTTCATGTCGTTTTAATTTTATTTTGGGCGTGTAGAGGGGCTCGTCCTCCCTCAAAATCTTTGGGCGTGTAGTGGGTCTCGTCCCCCCACATTTCTGATCCGTCGAATAAATATCGTTTTTAAAAAAAAAGTATGATCTCTCTCTATTTTTTCATGCTTTCTCTCTCTAAAATTTTTTCTCTCCCTTCTCTCTACATTCTTCATCAGTGTTCTTCATTTTCTTGAATTTTCCGTCCGTTATCTTCTTATAATCTGATAACGTTCTTTTATTTTCTTGCTTCCGCCGCCTAGTACGGCGGTGCTTTTTTGAAACAATACTGCATTTATGGCAGATAAATTATTGGGGGTGGCTAAATAAATACCCCATTTTACTAAAAAAACACCCCTACCCATATAAATAACCTAGGGTTGTAGTGAAGTAATGATGACCCCTTTATTTCATTAATAAAGTAATGATTACTAATTTATTTTTAATCAATAAATATTAATTAATTAATACATGTATTTCTATATTATTTAATGATTAAATATTTAGGTAAATGATTACTTATTTATTTTAAATTAATAAATATTAATACCATATAGATTTTTTATATGTTATTATAAAAATATAAATGAATACATAAAAATAAAAATATGAGCCCAAAAATAATATCATTTAATATTCTTTCATGAATACACAAACACAAGAACTAGAGACCCAAAATAATACCCATTAACAATCCTCTATAGTTATAAAAGGTGCTTCGGGATTACAAGATTTCAGTTGTCTATAAAGTTCCAGACGTGACATGAACATAGTTTCCCATCCGCATTACACGTGGCTTTGTGGCGGATCCAGTAAGCCGAAATGATAGGCATCGGACAATCTCCTTCTAATTGTACCATCACATAATGACTATCATATACAAGTGATATCGTAATAATCCGATGGTACAAAAATTCTTCCGGACCTTTCCAAAGAGGAAAGAAAGTGATAGCGCCTTGCTTGGTTAAAAAAATAAGGACCACACCAAACGTGTTGGCAATCAGGATACCTGTGTGAGGCATAAGAATCCAGTGTTTTGGAGGTGCAGGCAATTGTAAGTACTTCAATGAAATATGTTGTTCATCGAATCCATCAGTGAAAACTCTAGCATAGGCATGGTATGAACTCAATAACTCGTCTAGCAGTTGACGCCGAATATGGAGCCACTCATCTTCGCCATACCCAAGTCAAACAGATATTGTTCGAAATCCACAGTTTCCATCACCTCTGACATCTTGAATATGGGTGACGTAAGGATGAAATATCAATGGAATTTCATCCATTAGTCGATGAATGTAGTATGACTGAGGCTCTTCGTTCAAGTCTGGAATTTCGTTCAAGTCTGGAATTTCATTCAAGTCTGGAAGTGCGGTTACGTACGAACTATGTCTTGCCGGTTCCTTGTTCAACTCAACAGATTTTGACATGGTTGAAAAGCTGCGTCTTCTAGGAGCTTGATTTATAGAATCGACTCGTTTTTGTTTTTGTTTCTTCAAGCTTGGATGTCCGCGCGTATTTTTTTGAATTGCGGGTTCTTTAATGAGTGTTCTACTTAGCTGGAATATATCTAGTAGCTTTCTCATCATACTTTTTTTCACAACTTTCGACTGTTTATTGTAGGTTTCTTTAAACATTTCAAATTCACCATCACAACAAATATCCTCATTTTCCATAGAAATTGACGGTGAAAAATCAAGCTTTCTCCAGAATACATCTATCGAATCTAATGGAATACACTCACCTGCATTGAAGTACCAATAATTTAGAAAAATTCAATATATAATTAAATTTAAAAAATACTTGTTAAATGTACCCACCGGAGTTCAAGTAGACTGATAGCATGCAAGCACATGGTAAGCCACAACTATGATGTAGTTTACAACCACAGTTTGAAAAGTCAGGTTGATATCCACCCACCCGCTTAAGTTCCCCTACAAGTATATCTAGAGCTTCAAGTGACACATTACCCCACAATAATTTGAAACACGACAAGTTGTGTTCGTGTTTGAGGATAATTCTGCTCTTTTCAAAACTTTCACGTATCGTTGTAAGTTGAGACCTCACAAATCGATCAATAGAACCAACAAACTTATCTAGAGTATAATTTTTGTCACATAAGTATTTCTTTAGCTTTGCATGCTGGCTCTCAACTCTGTTGGTAGTTCGTTGTCCAAAGTTCAGATGTTGATCAATCCAAACAGAGACAAACATTTCCTTGTACTTGGTTAACCAAACATCATCCAAATAACCTAAAACACCTGGATTTATATAAATGTTATTTATGTACACAAAAATCTTCTAAAATTATAAACAATTAGTTACAGAATAAGTAGAATTGTACCTTGATGTTTGCCCAATTTTGATTGGAGTTTTCTATAGTTTTCGGTGTACGAGATCCACGTTGGAGACTCAACAAGTATACTCCACATAGCACGAAAGGAGTCCCACTCAACTTGCGACCTGAATGACGGCCTACAATGCTTTTTAATATTTTCAGTAATGTGCCATCGGCAAAGTAACCGAGTGGCATCGGGAAAAACTTGTTGGCATGCACTCAACAATGCCAACTCTCTGTCTGTCACTATAACGCGTGGGTGCGTACACTTGTCTAGTGTCAACTTTAGACATGTTAATGCCCACTTATAGTTCTCCTCCCTTTCCTTAATGATAAAGGCAAAAGCTATGCTAAATGTCTTGTTGGTTGAAGTTACACCAACAATCTGAAGAAAAGGCATACCATATTTGTTTGTTTTGTATGTTGCATCTACAATCAAAACGTGTGGAAATGATTTCCATATATATAACGACAATGGGTGAACGAAGAATAGGTTTTCCAATTCATTTGAAATACTATTTACGGAAAACTCAAAAAGAAATTTTTTATCGTTCAAAATTGTCATAAGAACCTGCATTGAAATACCGTTAATTAATAAAAATTCAGTATATAAATTAAATTTTAAATTTACTTGTTGAATATACCGACCTGCATCGGAGTTTTTCCGTCATTCTGGGACGAGCGAAGCTTGTTCCGTGCATTGTATATGGTTTTCAGTATAGAAACATTCTTCTCGTCATGCTCTTTCAATATCGAGAGTATGTCACGTGGTGCAACATTCTGACTTGTTAAGTTAGCCACCAACTGATTTTCGTGTTCTTTCAACCGCCTAGCATAAGCATGTCCCTCCAAATGTTGTGCAGGTGGATGATTATGTTGATCACATATCACCCTTAACGTCCAACCGTCATATTGTTTAATATACGAACCTACCAATTGAAATTTACAATTGATTCTTTTGGTGCCAGAATTTTTACTTGTTGCTTTAATTTTGTATTCACCACCACGATCACAAATAAGTGTCACATAAGACACCACACCATTTTCCTTTGCCTTTGATCTTCTCGTCACGATGACATAACCAAGAGAGAATGCCGTATTTTGCACCCATTCCATCAACTCATTAAGAGAATCGAACACCTAAAATTCAAATAAAAAATATTAGTAAACATTACGATGACCAAAGAAAATTAGTATCACGATAAGTATTTATACCTGATCGGTAAAAAATGGTGATATCCCCATAGAGAACTCATTGCCTTTATCTGAGTCTTTTCCGTATAAACTCGACATCTTTTCGATAAACACTACAAATTATAAAAACATATTAAAAATAAATGTGTTTTTTTAAAAAAGAATTGATTTTTTTATTAAAAACCATATTATAGAAAAACTGATTTTGAAAAATAAGTATTTGTTCAAGCCCATTTTTTATAAAAAAAAAAGTAATTAAAAACCCAAGATTCAAGCCCATATTATGAGTTTAAAATCAAAACCCAACCCTTAGCCCTACTTCATCTTCTCATTTCAGCCGTACCTACCCACCTAACTCAATATCTCTCAACCTCTGTGTCTCTATCTATCTCACGAGCCAAAACCTGTGTACCGCGAAGGAAGGAGATGGAGGAGCTTCTCTGTCTCTCTATCTCTCCTCTCTCTTTAATGGCCGGCGGTGGCTGGAGGCTTGAGGCCGGTGGCGCTCAATCCGGCGGTGGGGCTCGATCCGGCGGTTTGGTCGGCGGTGGCCGCTTGAGGCTGGTGGTCCGACGGTGAGCAACTTGAGGATGATTTTCACTTTATATCTCTCTCCATTTCTGTTTCTACAGATTTAGATGGTGGTTAGTCGCCGGCGGTGGGGATTTTAGGTTTTCAGGTTTTTTTTTTGAGTTAATCTTTGTTTCTTGCTGGACTTAGGTTGCCGGAGGTAGATTGGTGATTATTGCTGATGTAAATTAGTCACTTATATGTAAATTAGTCTCTTTAATCAAGTGGTTACTGGTTGGATTGGTGTGGGTTAAGAAGAAAAGAATCAATGTAATTAATTTTTTTCAGTTTCTTGGTATTCAAAAGTACAAAGACACATATTCCATTTTGTTTATTATTTGACTTTTGAATTAGGGTGTATAAATTGTTGGAATTAATTTTTCTTTGATTTTTACAATGTGAGCAACAAATATAATTATATTTAAACGAGTACAAATTCATATTAAAAAAAGTAAGATGACGACGATACGAATATAGGTGGTCTGCAATAACTTCTCAAAAAACTAGTCTTGGTTCCAACTTTTAATTTTGATGGGACAGCATAATATTTTGATACAGTTGATTGTCTTATTTGATTTTTGAATTAGGATGTATAAAAGGTAGAGGGTGTATATTTAGCAGCACCCCAATCAAATCCTTCAGATCGAGATTCTCTCTCCACGATATTAATCAATCTCAAAAACAGACAAATGAAACGGCTCATAAAACAAATGGGGCGGGTTCCACTATTATTAACATAATCGATGCCCCATTAAAAAATCCACTTGATGAAGCAGTTCACGTTTCTTTTATTGTAATCAAGAAAATCCACTTGCAGTGGGATAAAAGAATCATTTCACAATGCACCTTGTCAAATCCAAGCACATTGGGCGGCTGCTTGTCTTCATAGCACAAATATTGAACTGTCCAACGCATCAAAAGCAGATCGAGATGCCTTAATTAATTTCAGATCTCCATCTGATTCTCCAAAAAATGTGATGATGTTTATGTTGTTTATAAATATGCATTAATTGGTAAATTTTCATACGGCAAACCTCCGAATGAAGCTATAGCTAATCATTTGAAAAATGCCGGATTTGGTGTGTGTAAGGTTTAGTTTCTTAATGCTAAACACGTACTGATTTTTCTGGGTAGCGAAGCTGCCTACACCAAACTGTGGCTCGTCCGCGAATCTCATGTTTTAGGGTTCCCGATGAAACTGTTTAAATGGTCACCATTTTTTAATTTTAAACACGAACCGGCTACTGTCCCGATTTGGGTGAAATTTTAGCTTTACCGATTCAATGGTTTGACTTACGTGCCTTACAAACGGTATCCGACTTGACTGGTAACTTCTTAAAACCAGATCCGCAAACCCTTAATCGGACTAGATTGAATTACGCTCGTGTGTGTGTTGAAGTTAATTTACAAAATCATCTTCGTGATAAAATAGTTATTAAATGTGATGGTGTTTTATCAACACATTCTGTTGAATACGAAAAACTCCCAAAATACTGTTCTCACTGTCATCATATTGGGCATGATATAGATATGTGTTATTTCAAAAATCCATCTCTGAAACCAAAAGAGTTCCCTAAATTTAATCAGGCGACTAAAACAGCATCAATTGATAAAGATAATGCCAAATCTATTATATTGAAAGAACCGGCTCCCATTGGTGAAAAAGGACCAGATAGTATTACGAATTTGTGTTTGGAGAATGTTGCAGGTGCCTCAAAAATTCAACAAGAGTGGCAGCCGATCAAGATGAAAAATGCTTTTAAGGCGCTCCAGAACTTCAAAGAGCCGGAGGCCATGAGTTCTCTTCCTATTATTAATTGTACCCTCCCCCAAAATGTTGTTACTGAATGTGCAGTTGATATCGGTAGATGCTTAGTGTCAAATATAGCGGAAGATAAAGGGCCTACGGCCGAACAGGAGTCCATTGCGGGAAGGCAACAGATTGGGACAAGTAATATGTTTGATTTATTACGAATTGAGGAAGAAATGTAAGGCAAAAATAAGGGGATAGTAGATAATCATGTTTTATCCCCTCCCCAAAAATATTGTTATTGTGGTTGATTCCCACCCCTCCAAAATGACTGGTGAATGTTCTGTTAATCCCACCCCAACTATACCTCCAGTCATTTTGGATATTTGTGAAACGACCCCGTGTAATTCCTTTTCGAATGAGCTCATGGATACTGAACAAATCATGCCACCTTCGGCTCCTGACAAGCTGGATCCTACTACTGGGGAAGGTATGTCGGCTGATCCCTTTTTCCCCCATATGGGTTCTTTTGATATATCTGTTGTGGATGGTACTTTGATTGTTGATCGTGGATAAGGGGAAAGTTCCGGCAACTCCCAGATTCCCCCTTTACTCCCAAAAAATTTTAAATTATCATCTTCGGATGACGATTCGGATCATGGGACCACTAAGGAAGACTTTGAGGCTTGTAGATCTGAACCCTCCCTTGATTCATCTAAAAATAATGTGGATAGTTATTTATCTGATTGGGAAAATTCTAACAAAATAGGGGCTCCAAAAGCCCGTGATAAAGAGATGGTAGTTGCCCTTCCAGTCACCTCGGAACCTAGTGTTAAAACGGATATTCCGAAACCTCGGGTTAAAAATGTTAAAGGGAAAAAAAAAAGAAGACTCCTCCAAAAGTGTCCAATAAACGAAAACAGTTTAAATGATTAATACAATTATTTAGAATGTTAGAGGTATTGGCAATGATTCTGCCCAAAAAATTGTTAAACTCCTTAAAAAAGAGCATAATCTTAATATCTTGGCGCTCATTAAACCTAAAGTAGACTTGAAAGCTAACTACTACTGTAGGTTATTTGGCTTTGATAAGGTGGTTGCTAATTCTAATAATCATATTTGGATATTCTCGGATATCAACACTAAAATCTGGGTCCTAGATAGCACTAATCAAATGCTTCACATGTCCGTTTTATCAGCTTCTCTTGCTAAACCTTTCTTGTTAACGGTTTTGTATGGAAAGAATACTAAAATTGAGCGGAGTGGTCTGTGGGAAGACCTCACTAGTGTGTGTCAATCCCAAATTCCTTGGATGGTAGGTGGTGATTTTAATATCGTTCTGCATCCTTGTGAGAAAAAAGGGGATAATCCTCCAATTTCGTCGGAAATGGAAGAATTCAGGGATGTCATCCTTGAATGTGACCTTACCGATGGGGGATTTGAAGGTTTTCCCTACACTTGGTACAACAATTTCATTTGGCAAAGGTTGGATAGGATTTTTTTCTCTTCGAAGTGGTTTAATACTTTCCCTTCTTGTTCTATCAAACACATTCCGAGGCACACTTCCGACCACCACTCTCTTCTTTCTAAATTTAGTCCGCTGAAAAATATTCTCGCCTCTTCTTTTCGATTCCAAAATATTTGGACTCAATACCATAAATTTTTGCACACCGTTAAGGAATCGTGGGAAATTCCTCTTCCATTTTTTGGGCAGAAGAAACTCTCTTTTAAACTTACCCGGCTCAAGCTTACTCTTAAGGAGTCGAATAATGTTCATTTTGGTAATGTTTTTGATAAAGTCGCTAAAGCTCGGGAATGTGTGAAAAATGCTGAGGAGAATTTTGACTCCAACCCAACCAATGCCAACCTGGATCATCTTAAGACGATGAACATAGCTCTCAACCTTGCTTTGGCCATTGAAGAAACTTTTTGGAAACAAAAGTTCATATGAAATGGACCATGGAAGGTGAAAGAAATAGTAAATTTTTTCATGATCTAGTCAAGAAGAATAGGAGTAAAAATTTTATTCATAATATTCATGAAAATGGCAACATCCTGGATAATCCCAATGATATCAATAACTCTGGTGTTAGATTTTTTAACAATGTTTTTCAAAATGAGGATACGGATCTTTTTCAAGTTAAAGATAACCTCATCCCTTCACTTATTACTGAGATTGATAATGATGAGCTTTGCAAAAAACCCTCTTTAGAAGAGGTGCGTGAGGTTGTCTTTGATATGGAGAGTGATAGTGTGGGGGCGATGGATTTAATGCTAAATTTTGTCAAGAATGTTGGGATATTATTGCTTCTGATGTTCATGAAGTTGTGTGTGATTTCTTTGGAGGAACGGCCCTTTCTCAAGCTTATTCCTCCACCACTTTATCTTTTATTCCCAAAATCTCGGCGCCTAACTCTTGGAAATATTTCAGACCTATTAGCCTTTGCAATACGTCTTACAAAATTATTTCTAAAATCCTTTGCAAGAGACTTAGTCGCATTATTCCTCGCATTATTGTCCCTTCTCAGTCGGGTTTAATCAAAGATCGTCTCATCACGGATAACATCCTCACGACCTTAGATGTTATTCATGACATTTCTAGATCTAAAATGAACACAATTATTAAACTTGACATGGAGAAAGCTTATGATAGAGTAAATTGGGATTTTTTTGTTCAAAATTTCAGCTCTATTTGGGTTTTCTAATCGCTGGATCAATATGATTAAACAATGTATGAGTTCGGCATGGTTCTCCATTTTAATTAATGGGTGTCCGGTCGGTTATTTTAAATCTTGAATAGGGCTACGTCAAGGGGACCCGATTTCTCCATTATTGTTTGTCATTGCGTCTGATTACTTTTCTCGATGCATTGATGACATGTTTGCTCATAATCCTCAAATGACGTATGTTATTCGCAAAAATGTTAAAATTTCCCACTTATCTTACGCTGATGATACTCTTCTATTCCTCAAGGCCTAGGAGAGTAATTTGCAGATTCTTAACAACCTTTTTAATCACTATGAGAGTGTTTCGGGGCAGAAAATTAATAATGCTAAAACCCTTTATAATATGCAGAACCCTCCCTCTAATATCGCTAATCTGGTGCACACCATTTCAGGGTTTCAAAGCTCTAGTTTACCGATCACCTACTTGGGGGCTCCTATATGGAAGGGGAATCTCACTTTTGCGATGTTCCATGAGATTATTCATAAAATTCAACTTAAAATTTTCTCATGGAACCACCATCTTCTCTCTTTAGGTGGTCGGATCGAACTTATTAAATTGATTTTAAACTCTATTGCATTTTATTGTTTCCAAGTGGTTAAACCTCCGGCTAATGTAATCACGTTCATTGAGAGGCCTTTTAATAAATTCCTTTGGGGATCTAATGATAATAAAAAGAAAATGTATTGGGCGTCTTGGTCTAAACTTTGTTACCCTACGAGTGAGGGAGGTTTGGGGTTTCGGTATCTTAATGATATAATTAAAGCAGCTGAATATAAATTGTGGTGGAGGTTTCGTACTTCTAATAATATATGGTCTCAATTTCTAATGGCTAAATATTGTAAGAGGCTCCACCCAATGGTGGTGAAAATGAACCCATTCGATTCAGTCATTTGGAAGCGTTTATGCAATATCAGGGTTCTTGCGGATAAGCTGTTATTTTAGAATAGTGGTACAGCCGGTGCTTATTTTTGGCGTGATATGTGGTGTGATTTTAGCCCGCTTACTAATCTACACCCATCTAAGTCCAAATCTCATCTTAGAGATTTTTGATCTAAT
This sequence comes from Orobanche coerulescens, assembly GCA_033398695.1. Taxonomy (NCBI): domain Eukaryota; kingdom Viridiplantae; phylum Streptophyta; class Magnoliopsida; order Lamiales; family Orobanchaceae; genus Orobanche; species Orobanche coerulescens. The sequence continues at coordinate 65,714,678 of CM065811.1, read as the reverse complement.
GGGGTGTGGGATAAATCTAATTTATAGGCCTCTATTCCTCCTAATTATTGTGATTATATTTGTGCTCTTCCCGCTGATGTGGCTAATTCTAAACCTAGCTGGAAACTTTCCTCTAATGGAGACTTTTCCTTTAAAAATGCCTGGGACCATATTAGACAACGTAAGGAGATTAACAATTGTTTAAATCTTTGTTGGAATGCAATTATCACTCTTACGATTTCCATTTTTATGGTTCGTGTGTTTAATAAGTGGATCCCTACTCCGTATTGTCTTGCTCACAGAGGCATCATGTCTAACACCTCTTGTTTTTGTTGTGGTGGTCAAGAAAGTCTCCTTCATCTCCTTGTGACAGGGCCTGTGGCCTCTAAAGTGTGGGATGTTTTTTACTCGATAGCTGGCCTAGCTCGCCCGAACATTATTAATGTCAATCAATTCTTGAGGAGTTGGTTCAGCAAAGCGAAAGGTAAAATACATATCTTCCATATCATTCCCGTGCTTATTTGTTGGTTTCTTTGGTGTTGTAGGAATGATAAAAGAGTTAAAAAGATTCATTTCACGGCCAAACGGGTTTGTGCTAGAGTTTGGAACTATCTTCGCTACATTAAGGTGCCTAGGAAGGCAAGGCACTTTTGGCATCAGGGGGAAGGTTTTATGGCTAAGCTGGGTATTTCTATGCCCCTGCCTCCCAAAATTAGACTCACATCCGTCAGTTGGGCTCCACCACCCGTTGGGTGGTTTAAATTGAATACGGATGGGGCGGCTAAAAACAATCCAGGTTTAGCGGCAGCCGGGGGGATCCTTCGGGACCATCAGGGTACCCCTATATTCTACTTCTATGAATTTATTGGAGAGCACTTGAATTCTTATGCGGAGCTCTTTGCGATCTGGAGAGGGATTGACCTTTGTGTGGAGAGAGGGTTTCAGAATATTTGGGTGGAAGCTGATTCTACCACTGCCATTAATTTGGTTACTTCAAATTCTGCCTGCCAATGGCAACTTCAAGGATTAATCTCTAAAATTAAAAAGATGACTAGCGATAATAATATTCGCTACTCTCACATCTATAGAGAAGGCAATGCGGTTGCTGATCACCTTGCGAATCAAGGGTGCCTCCATAGAGAATATTTCTACTCGGACTGTCAAGATCTCATAGGGAAGATTCGAGGGCTGATTCGTCTCGACAAAATGAGATTCCCTTATATTAGGAGAACAAAATACTTTGATCCCTAGCATGTTATCAGTTTTCTTTTTAGCTTTATTGATGGGTGTCCAATCATTTGGCTTGATGAGGATCTAACCACCCTCGGTTCTTTGGGCGTGTAGTGGGTCTCGTCCCCCCACATTTCTGATATGTTTAATAAATTTTGTTTTTTTTAAAAAAAATTATGATCTCTCTCTAGAAATTTTTTCTCTCCCTTCTCTCTACAATCTTCATACATTCTTCATCAATTTTTGAATTTTCTGGACGTTATCTTCATCCCATCTGGTAACGTCTTTTTTCTTTTTCTCTTCTGCCGCCTAGTGCGGCGGTACTATACTAATAATATTACTGCCTTTATGGCAGATAAAATAACTCCTTTTGGGGCGGCCCCCCAGTCAACTTCTCCCACAGATCTAGAGGCATGTGCTAGTGATAACAATATTAAAAACTCACAAAAATCGAGCCAGACAAATACATATCAATCGGTTTGTATTGAAAATACAAACCCCACTTGTGATAAAAAGGAATCTCACGAGGCTCATAGTCTCCTTCCTCAAAAAAATGTCGTGTCTTTCTCTGCGGACTGTACTTCCACCGTTGAAATCCCAGGCGCACATGGCGGTTCGTTCTCTCCAGTGTTCCCATTCAATCTCACGGCGAACTTCGTAGAATACAGATTCCCGAACCTTGACTTGGGTAAAAATTTGGTCGGTCCGTCCGAATCTGCTGCGCTCCCTCCAGGTTCCGCTCTCTCGGTGGTTGGTTCGGGTGCTGCGATGGTTGGTGGTTTGGTTGCGGGTTCTCCTGGCTGTTCGGACTTGGTCAACGGTTCTCATTCCAGTGCTCCGGGTGATTCTGGCGCCTCGGTCATCCAGCAGGCGGTCTACAGTTTGGTCGGCGATGCTCCGGCGTCTCCTCAGGATTGTTTCGCCCCTGCTCCGGTCGGTGCCTCCGGAGCCCTGCGGGAGAAAGCGGCTGTGATCGCCGGCAGTGTGCTTAAATACCTTCACCCGGCCGTCCCGCCCGTTGTGGCTGGCCGTGAAGAAGGTGAGATTTTTTTGGATCCGAATTCTTCTAACACTGTTGCTTCTTCTCCAAACAGGTCTCGCGTCGGCGCTCTGGGGCATGTCTCCTTTGCTGATGCTGTCAATAGAGGGCCTTCCTCGAATGCTCGGCTTGGTCAGGTGTACCTCTCCGGTGACATCCCGACCGCTGTTTTCTCGGCAAAGGAATGAGAATAGGTATCGGGTATTTATAAAAATACTCTTATTGGTAAGTTCTCATTTGGGAAACCGACGAATGGTACCATATCTAAACAGTTACAAGAAGCTGGATTTGGTCCCTGTAGAGTCCAATTTTTAAACTTCAAACATGTCCTTATTAATCTCCAAAATGATAATTTATGTGCTAAATTATGGCTTAAGAGGGAGTTCAACATTCTCGGATATCCTATGCGATTATTCAAATGGGATCCTTTTTTAATTTTAAACAAGAACCAGCTGTAGTTCCGATTTAGGTTAAAATTCATGCCTTACCAATCCATTGGTTTGATTCTCGTGGTCTTCATACTGTTGGTTCCCTTATTGGTACTTTTGTTAAGGCGGATGTGAACACCCTAAATAGGAACAGACTTCAATTTGCGCAAATTTGTGTTGAAATTAATCTTACAGATGTGTTACCTAACTCGATTGGCATCAAGTGTAATGGTGTTTTAACTGAGTTAGAAGTCGAATATGAAAAATTACCCCGGTATTGAAGGCATTGTCGACATATTGGTCATGACATTGATGCTTGGTACATTAAAAATCCAGCTTTAAAACCCAAAACTTTTGAGAATAAGTTTCTCAACAAAACGAATTTGGAAAAGGGTAAAGAAATAGACAAAGAAAAATGGGTGGCAGTTGGTCAGACTAATTTTAAATCCCCTTCGAAAAATAACAGTTTAAAGAATGCTATAATTACTATACCTGACGTTAGACCAGGCCCATCCGTTAGGCTAGTTATGATTTCTAATGTTAGTTTGGGAGATGTTGCAGAAAAAGTGGCAGTTTCAGACAAAGACAAGGAGGCGAGGGTGAATATGAACAATATGTTTGCGGTTTTACAAAATGAGGAAGCAGAAGGCCAAAATCTGGTGAAGGACTGTGATACTGATAAAACAAACAATGCTATTAGTTATAGTAATATTAGTGATAGTAAAAAAGTGACTGGCTCTTGTAGTAAACCCACCCCGGCATCCCCTCCAGTCAATGTGTTAATTGAATCCCTCCCCTCCAAACTGGATGGCGTCTATCCTGTTAATTCCCTCCCCTATTCTCCCCCAGCCATTTTGGATATTTGTGATGATTCGTTGAGTGATTCTCAATTTGAGGCTCCTGCTGCTCGGCCTAATCCTACGGCACTTAAGCTGGATCACTCTACTGGGGCAGGTATTTCTCTTAACCAATCTCCCTTGAATGTCCCTCCCCTCGTTTTACTTAATAATATGCTTGATGATGTGGTGAATAATGAATGTGATGAGTCATCTAATAGTTCTGGAACGCATCCCTTAAAGGTTAGTGAGACCAGTCGGGGCATCACTCAAGATCTCCTAAAACTCCCCTTGATTCAGAATCAATTATCTTCGGATGATGAATCTGAGTCTGGGGAATTTAAGGACGATGTTGACTAGGTTAATTCAGAACCGTATTTTGACTCTAAGGAGGACATGGTTGAACAATCCCTATCGGATGGGAACGATTCTAATCAATCAGAAACTAAAAATAAACTTGTGCTCGCACTTCCAGTTGAAGTAGAGAAAAAACAGGAAGTGCCTACACAGACTAAAAAAATCTAAAAACCCCAAGAAAACGAGCTCTATCTCTAACAAACCACAAATGTCAACCCGTCGAACCCGTTTTAATGGTTAATTTAATTATTTGGAATACTAGAGGTATTGGGAATGAGTCTGCTCAAAAAATTGTTAAACTATTTAAAAAAGATTATCGACTTAATATTTTGGCTCTAATTGAACCCAAAGTGGATTTAAATGTTTTGAATTTTTGTAGATTAATTGGTTTTGATAGAGTTGTTGCTAATCGGAATAATCATATTTGGATTTTTTCGGATATCAACACTAATATTTCTGTAATTAAGAACACCGACCAAATGCTCCATACGACGGTTGTGCATAACTCTTCCCCCGACCTTTTCTTACTTTCAGTAGTCTATGGTAAGAACACGAAAATTGAGAGGCAGGATTTGTGGGAGGATTTAATTTCGGTTAGTCAGGTCCATACTCCATGGATGGTGGGCGGTGATTTCAGTATCGTCCTCCATCCTTGTGAAAAAAGAGAGGAAAACCCACCTATCCCGTCAGAGATGGAGGAATTTAGGGATGCTATCCTTGAATGTGAGCTCACTGATGGGGGGTATGTGGGTTCTCCTTTCACTTGGTATAGTAATTCTATTTGGCAAAGGTTGGATCGTATTTTTTTCTCCTCCGAATGGTATAATAAATTCAATAATTGTGTTGTTAGGCACATTCATAGACACACTTCGGACCATCATGCTCTTCTTTGTGAATTCTCTTCATCTCTTGTTAAACATCCTACCTCCTTCCGTTTTCAAAATATGTGGACTAAACACCACGAGTTTTTGGAAGTAGTTAGAGATGTCAACATATGTATTGTATTACGTACGCTATGAAGGAAGAATTGCGCACGTAAGCGAGTGAACGAAACAAGTCAGTGAGCTCTGGAATGACATTACGTATGCTATGAAGGAAATTTAGCGTATGTTAGGTAGCATTACGTACACTAATGCTGATGGATAGCGTACATAATGAGCGATGCAGTTTATAAAATGAAGATCGGCTTCTCATTTCTTCACGAGAGAAAATCAATATCTTCCTCCAAACTTCGTCCTTCTGAGTGTGTTAGTGAGAATAAACATCTTCCAACTTGATTACAAGCTTGGAAACATGGATTTGAGGCTTGGATATGAAGATATTGATGATTCTTGAAGAGTTTGATTGTGTTATTCATGTTCTTGAGGTATGTTGATGAACTCTACACCTTGATTTCGGATTTTTAGTATTGTTATCCGTATTTGCTTCATATGATGATTATTGTTGTTACGATTCTTGAGGTTATGTGAAGTGTATATTGAAGAATACGATGATACATGACTTGTATTACGAATTGGATGATTATCTACATGTCAAAGGATATCGAAATATGTTATTTTGATAGCTATGAACATGATTTCGAATCACTTAGTGTTCTTGAGGAACTTCTTGATGAATTTAACATAGAAAGATGATCGTATGTTGAATTATCGGTATTTTTAGATATGAAGATCGAATGTTCGTTGATTGTAGTGGTAGAATTCGTATATTCTTGACGAAGTACGAATCATGATAACAATTTGGAATACAGAAAGATTGTGATTGATCACCGAATATGATTTCCTTTACATTCATGTCCGTAATCGTATTTTGGTTATGAATTCGTAATTGTTTGAGTTGGACTGTTCAGACTTGTGTCTAATCGAGATATTGTGAAATCGTTGAGTTTGTCGATCGGTTATATTGATTAGTAATTATCGGATTTCGGTTTATATGGTGGATATGAATTCGTAATGGTTTGAGTTATACTTTTTGGTTTTGTATATGATCGAGGTGTCGTTGAACCATTATGATTGATTGGTTGAATATGTCGGTTATTGATTTTTATTGAACTTGTTGTGTATCGAATTATGGTAATAGGTTGAGATTATTGATCGGTGATTATAACCGTATGCTGCGGTCGAGTTCGAGGATATTCGTAAATTGCTTTGGTCAGGGCCAAGGAACCGGTAGACGAAGGCAATGAGATTGGTAGCGGCTCCCTCATCATTGTATCGGTATCGAGGCAAGTTATTACTTGCTCATTTTATAATATTTAATGAATGGATTCAATTTCATTCCGTTTATAATGCATATAGCAATGATTATTATTGTGAATTCTGGAGATTTGGATTGTACGTTGTTTTTCTGATTTTGGTAGCTAAATCATAATGTATATGATTTACTTTGGTTATTGGCATAATTGGGTATCGAGGATACATCGTGGTAAAGACGAAGATATGAGTTATCTATAGTCCGTGGTACGTTTGGATCACCGAGCGTTGAAGATAATCGTCGGTGATGGTTTGACATCGAGATTGCTCCGAAGGACTCGGGTAAACATCTTAATTTGGTTTCGGTTTAGTGTCGATGATTTTGATCATGCACATTGTCATTCATGTTATTGACATGAGGTCGTCCTAGTTGTCTTGTCATAATGTCGTTCATGTTATTGAGTTATGTGTTGTTCATGTTGATGAACATAATGATTTGCAAATGTGTATGTATATTTGTATTGATTATGTTGTGTTGATCCGATGGGATCGTGTGATCTATGCTGAGGGCGCTGGATCAGATGTCCATCTCGTGTTGGTCCGACGGGATCATCTTGGGACCTATGCTGAGGGCGCTGGATCGTTGGACGGGTTTTTCCACCTCCTGTTGGTTCGACGGGATCATCTTGGGGTCTATGCTGAGGGCGCTGGATCATTGGATTACCCAGTGTTGTGTGGATGGAATCTCGTGGATTCGCATCGTTGGTTTTACCATGTGTTATTGTTGTGCATATGTATATTGTTGGTTATCCACCTCGTGTTGATCTTGTAGGATCATCTTGGGATCTATGTTGATGGACGCTGGATCATGGGATTTCCATTGAGTATACATTGTTGTTCTTGTTTTGAGCATATCGACGTTGTCATATGAGTATGCATTTGTAGGTCTTGTGTTAGGACCATGTTCATATGTGTTATTGATCTGATCTCGGATTAGACTGACGTGATTGTCGTGGCATTTCGTATCTTGAGGTATGTTCCGTATTTCCCTTGGTATTTGTCCTTGATGGACAATAGATTATTGTGTTGGGATTTGATGTTGATATCCGATGGATCGAATTTGTCAGAGTTGGTATGTTTCGTATCAGTGAGTCCTGATGATGCTTTGAGAACCTTGGGTATTGTTTGAGGTACATAATAGATGCCGTCTATGAACTCATTGTTTAATGGAGATTACGAGATGTGGAATATGGTAAGGGTTATCTTGATATGCATAATCACGAGCTGGTAAAGTTATGAAGATAAGATTATATTGGTTGTATTCTTATTTTGCATTTTCATTGGTGTGTAATTATTGATGTGATGTAACAATTATCATTGTTGGATATTATGGGTGACCCCGTCGTGGGTTTTCTTTATAGGTTATTGGGTATCGAGCTTTTAGCGGTCGTGAAGAGATGAGCTTCCCGGAGGATACTGGCTAGGGCATGTACTTGTGAATTGAGTTCCCTGATCAGTTGTTGTATTCCGCTGCTAGAGTATCTTTAACTGTTTGTCATTTCCGTTGCGTGAGTATTCTTAAATGCCCGTTTGGTTTTTGGCAACTTGAGTTACTTTGGAAATTATTTTCTAAACTATTTTGTCGGTACATGTAAGCGATAGCTTAACGTATGTTTTTAAACTGTTGAGTTTTGGCATTTCGGGCCTTGTAGTTTCAAATGAGTCTTTACGACGGTTTTGATAAACGGATTTTATATAGTTATCAAATGTTTTAAAAGATAGTACCGTCGTTAGCCACTTGGGCGTTCGTAAATATTTGCAAAAATGTCTTTTAGCCTTGTGGGTTCCGTCTCGGGGCCCACTGTAACACCCCCAAAACCCTATGGGAATATTACATGCCGTAGACCCCTTTTCACGAAGATCTACCAGGCTATACCTTACAAAATGACCAAATGCTTGCCGGGCCAGGGTCAAACAATAAAATAATACAGACCGTTAAGGTCACTTACACATAAATACAAAGACCGATGAGGTCACACAACTCAATCAACAAAACTGGCTTATACAACATTACCCACACAAGGGTCGAAACACAATACATCGGAAGACTGAAATCAACTCTGACAATGTAACCAAATTCTACCAACTCTCAACTCTTGATTAGTATCATAGCTCATCACTTCCCATGCCAATCATGTGACTGCTCCTCTGAACCTACAAGCACCTGGAGACAAAACAGACATCCACCCCCCGATTACTCGGGGGTTAGCAAAATTCCACTATTTTGCTAGTACAAGTATAATACGATACGAAATGCAACAAGTAAATAGCAACCACGAATTTACTATGGATATCAACTATCAAAATGTTCCCGAGAAGATTTAAAATTTCGAAAATGAACAAGAAGTATTTGAAAAGGAACTCATTAGCTCGGAGATTTTTGAAATAAAAACTCTTTTGGACCTCAAGTCCCAATTTACAAAACCTTTTCGAAAACGTTAGGGCCTCAGCCCGATTCTCATTTCAAAACACACTAGATAAGATACGATTTTGAGTCCGTGACCCAACTTCAAAACATTATACAATTAATCACTGATATACAATCACCGTTCGTACACCTCATGTACCGAGCTCTGGAGGACTCGTTAGACCCTACCCGGACCACACATATTGTTCGTACACATCATGTACCGAACTCCAGAGGCCTCGTGGACCCTACCTGGAACATACACGTTGTTCGTACACATCATGTACCGAACTCCAGAGGCCTCGTCAGACCTTACCTGGAACACACCTTATTCGTACACATCATGTACCGAACTCCAGTGGCCTCGGCAGACCTTACCTGGAACACACGCATCATCACAACACGACCCATATGATCAACTCAACATATCACCCCAAGTAACATACATTATTGTCAATATGTCAAACCATTCAACAATACGTCGTAATACATATTCAAATATGTAATCAAATCAACACACAAATATCATAATCATCACGATAATTCAACTATGACCAATCACGCACGACACGAACCATATGATTAACATAACCAACACGATTCCACGATGTTAACCAAATGAGAACATCATCACTACCATCAATCGTTCACACTTATAAAATCACGCGAAACATATTCATGAAGGCAAAACAATTCATCATAAATCTAACAGAAGTCTCTATCCACAAGACACAATTCGTATAGCAAGATACTTGCCTCGATTGTCGGCGCCCGAATATTCCTACGAATACGGCACAACCCGGAAAAACCCTGAACACCTACAATCCTCCGGCAAAAAGCAATGAAGATATGATTACAACTAGAATCAAAACTGAAAACAACGGAAATCTCATCAAACTATCGAAAGGAAACTCATAGGGGCATTTAATCGAACAATAAATGTTCAATAATTCCCAAGAACACTCGAATTGTCAATCGAGTTAAACAAACTCGATATATGGATATACAATCCATAGAACACGATTAATAACATCATACTACCCCATCTGATGTATCAAAATCGGACTAGAATCGAAATCAAGAACAAATTCTCCAAAAAGTCAACTTGAAGAAAAATCAAGAAATATACCTTGATTCGACGAAGAACACGGATTGAATGATGATATATCAACAAGAATCTTCAAAAACGCCTAGAAATCGAGTCGAATCGACCAAAAACTCCACTCCCTGACTTTTCCCATCGCCAGCCGCCACCCGGTGAAGAAATGGTGTAAAATGTGGTCTGGCCCGTCCCTGGCCTATATATGGCCGACAGGGTTACGACCGTAACCTGCAGGGCCTTACGGCCGTAACCGGCATTCGTGAAAATCTGCCCATCGCCTGCCGATCGCTTACGGCCGTAATCGATAGGGCCTTACGGCCGTAACTCGACACTTATGGCCGTACCCGGCAGGTCCTTACGGCCGTAACCGGCATTCGTCCGAACACTGCCTGGCACCCATACGACCGTAATTGACAGCCCTTACGGCTGTAGCTGGCATTCGTCCATCCATGTATGCCGAGCACGTACGGCCGTAACCGGCACCTTACGGCCGTAACTCGGCCAGGCTAGGCCCTGCTCCAAGAAGTGCGGCCGTGACTCGGCCGTGGCCACTCCGACGGCCCGGACGACCTCGAAACCCGAACCTGAATATGAATCGAAGATATGGTTACGAAGTACTCGCAAAGACGAATCCAAGTGCTAAGAGAACACACGATTCCGACCACCAGAAGGCTCGAAATTCGACAACGGAAAATAATTACCCCAAACTTTGGGAAATTACGAAAATGGCCTAAAACGTCCGAAATGCAGGATACACGATCGAAACACCAAACCAAAGCTCGCAACATGAATAATATCATTAAATGAACTTACGAGAAACTCGAAACAACAGTTTCAGACGAGATTCGCAAGAATCGAACTCAAGTGCGGAAAAGTCGTTTAAGAACACGGAACTCAACAAAACGATACCGAAACGAACTCGGATGACAAAAAGTGCAGAATTAATCATTCTTAGAATGACGATATGGTCATGAGAGAGTCGTCAAACGGACTTCCGCCGAAAAAAAAAGATATTACCGGAAATCAAAATTGCGGATATTACATACTACCCTCCTTAAAAGAAGTTTCGTCTCGAAACTTAAAACAAGTAGGAAGAAGTAATATCCCGCCAGTAAAACTCAACGAGGTACACATAAAACGCATAACTCTCGCTCATCGGCGAAACGTTACAAGCAACATAAAGGAATATACGGTGTGAAAACCACGCTCCACGACGACCAACACAACGCCACTGGCTATGATTCGAAACAACAACGAGCAATTAACGTCACATCACATGCACACATTTAATCAAAGAAACGCACGCGACAACAAGCCGCACCCGACTAAAATGTCTATGCGAAAGAAACAAATAGAATATCACGATAGAAATCACCCCGATACTCATCAACAAGAAAATGTCCGACGTCAAAATACAAACAATTCAAGATAACAGAAAATGAGAATACTAGATATTACATTCTATCATACTAAAAATAAGTTTCGTCACGAAACTAAAACTAAGGTTATCACAGTGATACGAAACAAAATATAACGACACATAATAAAATACCATGTTCATGACCCCGCGGTCCACTTTCATGACTCCGTAGGTTCAACAACTATACGGGAACTTATTCAAGAAAAAATATCATTTAACAAGTTCCAAACGTAAAACGTTACAAAATACATCTTTACACGGGAAACAATCCGCGCAACGAGTACCAAAAACACTATCACTGGATATCACTGGCCCCTCCGGAAGTAGGAATGGAACTCCGGTCCCTTATCATCTCGGCAACAATCTCGCAGTACTGAACTCGATGCCCCTCGTGTCCACAATTACACGCCGTAGACCACTTTTCACAAGGATCTACCAGGCAATACCTTACAAAACGACCAAATGCTTGCCCGGCCAGGGTCAAACAATAAAATAATACAGATCGTTAAGGTCACTTATACATGAATATACAAACCGATGAGGTCACACAACTCAATCAACAAAACCGACTTATACAACATTACCCACACAGGGGTCGAAACACAATACAGCGGAAGACTGAAATCAACTCTGACAATGTAACCAAACTCTACCAAATCTCAACTCTTGATTAGTATCGTAGCTCCTCACTTCCCGTGCCAATCCTGTGACTACTCCTCTGAACCTACAAGCACCTGGACACAAAACAGACATCTACCCCCCGTTTATTCTGGGGTTAGCAAAATTCCACTATTTTGCTGGTACAAGTATAATACGATACGAAATGCAACAAGTAAATAGCAACCACGAATTTAGTATGGATATCAACTATCAAAATGTTCCCGAGAAGATTTAGAATTTCGGAAATGAACAAGAAGTATTTGAAAAGGAACTCATTAGCTCGGGGATTTTTGAAATAAAAACTCTTTTGGACCTCAAGTCCCAATTTACAAAACCTTTTCGAAAATGTTAGGGCCTCAGCCTGATTCTCGTTTCAAAACACACTAGATAAGATACCATTTTGAGTCCGTGACCCAACTTCAAAACGTTATACAATTAATCACTGATATACAATCACCGTTCGTACACCTCATGTACCAAACTCCGGAGGACTCGTTGGACCCTACCCGTACCACACACATTGTTCGTACACATCATGTACCGAACTCGAGAGGCCTCGTCGGACCCTACCTGGAACATACACGTTGTTCGTACACATTATGTACCGAACTCCAGAGGCCTCGTCGGACCCTACCTGGAACATACACGTTGTTCGTACACATCATGTACCGAACTCCAGAGGCCTTGTCAGACCTTACCTGGAACACACCTTATTCGTACACATCATGTACCGAACTCCAGAGGCCTCGTCAGACCTTACCTGGAACACACGCATCATCACAACATGACCCATATTATCAACTCAACATATCACCACAAGTAACATACATTATTGTCAATATGTCAAACCATTCAACAATACGTCGTAATACATATTCAAATATGTAATCAAATCAACACACAAATATCATAATCATCACGATAATTCAACTATGACCAATCACGCACGACACAAATCATATGATTAACATAACCAACACGATTCCACGATGTTAACCAAATGAGAACATCATCACTACCATCCATCGTTCACACTTATAAAATTACGCGAAGCATATTCACGAAGGCAAAACAATTCATCATAAATCTAACACGAAGTCTCTATCCACAAGACACAATTTGTATAGCAAGATACTTGCCTCGATTGTCGGCCCCCGAATATTCCTACGAATACGGCACAACCCGGAAAACCCCGAACACCTACAATTCTCCGGCAAAAAACAACGAAGATACGATTACAACGAGAATCAAAACCGAAAACAACGGAAATCTCATCAAACTATCGAAAGGAAACTCATAGGGGCATTTAATCGAACACTAAATGTTCAATAATTCCCAAGAACACTCGAATCGTCAATCGATTTAAACAAACTCGATATATGGATATAAAATCCATAGAACACGACTAATAACATCATACTACCCCATCCGATGTATCAATATTGGACTAGAATCGAAATCAAGAACAAATTCTCCAAAAAGTCAACTTGAAGGAAAATCCAGAAATATACCTTGATTCGACGAAGAACACGGATTGGATGATGATATAATCAACAAGAATCTTCAAAAACGCCTAGAAATCGAGTGGAATCGACCAAAAACTCCACTCCCCGACTTTTCCCGTCGCCAGCCGTCACCTGGTGAAGAAATGGTGTAAAATGCGGTCTCGCTCGTCCCTGGCCTATATATGGCCGACAGGGTTACGACCGTAACCGGCAGGGCCTTACGGTCGTAACCAGCATTCGTCAAAATCCACCCAGTGCCTGCCGATCGCTTACGGCCGTAACCGATAGGGCCTTACAGTCGTAACTCGGCACTTACGGCCGCATTCTAGTCCTTACGGCCGTAGGCATTCGTCCGAACACGCTAGCACCGCACGGCCATAATCGATAAACTTACGGCCGTAACCGGCATTCGTCCAGCCATGTATGACGAGCACGTACGGCCGTAACCGGCACCTTACGGCCGTAACTCGGCCAGGCCAGGCCCTGCTCCAAGAAGTGTGGCCGTGACTCGGCCGTGGCCACTCCGACGGCCCGGACGACCCCGAAACCCGAACCTGAATATGAATCGAAGATATGGTTACGAAGTACTCGCAAATACGAATCCAAGTGCTAATATAACACACGATTCCGACCACCCGAAGGCTCGAAATTCGACAATGGAAAGTAATTACCCCAAACTTTGGAAAATTACGAAAATGGCCCAAAACATCCGAAATACACGATACACGATCGAAACACCAAACCAAAGCTCACAACATGAATAATATCATTAAATGAACTTACGAGAAACTCGAAACAACAGTTTCGGATGAGATTCGCAAGAATCGAACTCAAGTGCGGAAAAGTCGTTTAAGAACACGGAACTCAACAAAACAACACCGAAATGAACTCGGATGACAAAAAGTGCAGAATTAATCATTCTCAGAATGATGATACGGTCTTGAGCGAGTTGAAAAACGGACTTCTACCAAAAAAAAGATATTACCGGAAATCAAAATTGCGGATATTACACCCACATCGCTGTAATATTCCTGGATGGCTCTGGGGGTGTTACAATCTCAACATGTGTGTACCATTTTTGATACTGGCACACCACATTCATTCATTTCCGAGTCATGTTTGAGTAGAATACACCTGGATAGTGCTACTAGTTGCGAACCTTATGTCATTGGTCTACCAGACGGTAGAAGAATTATTGGAGATCATGAAGTTAAGAACTGCCCGATCCAGCTTAATGGCCATGAATGGTTGGCGGACCTAATTGTGGTAGACTTACATAAAGACGATGTAATCTTGGGTATTGATCGGATGGATCGTCATGATGCCATCCTCAGTGTCCGTAAGCGTATTGTCACTATCATTTCAGACGATGGAGTCGAGTGTGTATTTCAGGGGGGTAACCCCAGACGTTCCGGAAGAGTTATTAATATGATGGAAGTAGTGAAGCTACTCAATGAGGGGTGTGTCGGTTATTGGTGCTATATGACCAAGACCGAGAAATCATCAGTGATGTTGGCGGATATCCCGGTAGTGAGAGACTACGCCGATGTGTTTCGAGACGAGTTACCTGGTTTACCTCTACAGAGAGATGTGGAATTCACGATAGAGTTGGAGCCTGATACGTCCCCATTATCGAAAGCACCGTATCGTATGGCCCCGACCGAAATGCAGGAACTGAAGAATCAACTGGAGGAATTGACCGAGAAGGGATATATCCGACCGAGTGCATCCCCATGGGGAGCCCCAGTGTTATCCGTCAAGAAGAAAGATGGTTCTTTTCGCTTGTGCATTGATTACTGGGAGCTGAACAGGGTGACGATCAAGAATAAATATCCCCTGCCTCACATCGATGATCTCTTAGATCAACTTCAGGGCGATTCAGTATTTTCCAAGATCGATTTGAGATCTGGGTATCATCAGTTGCGAATTCGAGAGTCGGATATCACAAGAACGGCGTTTCGAACACGCTATGGGCACTACGAGTTTGTGGTGATGTCGTTTGGGTTAACTAATGCACCTGCGGTATTCATGGAATTAATGAACCAAGTTCTCATCGACTATTTAGATCAGTTTGTGTAGGTTTTCATTGATGACATTTTGATTTATTCTCGTGACTGAGAGGAGCACGAACTTCACCTTCATCAGGTCCTTGACGTGTTTAGACGAGAGCAACTCTATGGAAAATTTTTCAAGTGTGAGTTCTAGATGTTTGAGGTGACGTTTCTCAGACATGTGATTTCATCAGATGGGGTACGTGTCGACCCTCAGAAGATGGAGGCTATCCGAGATTGGCAACCTCAAAGAATGTTAAGGAAATCTGATGTTTTCTCGGATTAGCAGGCTATTACCGGCGATTTGTGGAAGGATTTTCTAAAATCGCTCAACCTATGACGAACCTTTTGCGGAAGGATAAGAAATACACGTGGTCTGACGCGTGTCAGCTGTTGGGAGTATGCCCTCGAATGCCACTCAGAGGATGTTGATTGAGGGCATTGTACTTGTAATTATGAAAATCATTAATATAAGGCAATGGAAGTTTCTTTATTTACTCGTAGTTACTGCCATTCCTAACTCGTAAATATATATATAGAAACTAGTCCGTGTATTTGAGAGCAAAACGTTCCACTCCTTATTGGATAAGGGGGTCGGCATTGGAAAGGTTTATAGCTCAAATACTTAATCGTTCGCAAGTCGATGAAACTTGACTGGACGTTAAGTTTATGTGAAGACTTGTATGACGTGTTCTTTGACATGGAGAGTGCCTGTCGAACACTAATGGTTAGTGGGAGCACACGTTATAGGTATGCTAATTGGATTATTATACTCGAACCGACTCACCCTCGATTTGTCACACGGATTTCACTCCGGGACAGTCAATGACGGAATCGAAAGGTTGTGATAGGTATTCGTGAACCTTCAACTTTAGGATTTAGTAGGGATGTGTTTGTGACGTCAAGATTTTCATTAGAGTAGTTCGAACCTATAAACCGGAAGGTGTGGGTCAACCTCAACGTGCATCTGGACGGGCAAGTAGCAGGTTCTACTGAATACCAAAATAGAATTCTTTCTCTCGTTAGTGAGCGGGTTATATGTCGTATGCGGTTACTGGAAGATGTGATCATAAGTCTTTGGCCAATTCATTGGAGCTAGTTGTATTAGATACACGAGAGCTCGATGATCTCGATTTGCATTAACACATGCATAGCGTCAAGTGCAGAGAGGGTTTGACTGACCGTGACCCTATAACTTGATCCAGACATTTGAAAGAAGGGTTTATATGTATACTGGTATGTTGTGTCGAGATTTATACACCTCAATAGGCGATCGGCACAAAGACCGGGCGACCGAACCGAAGTCAGATGAACCACGGCACACCTACAGAACGGAGATCCCAGATCAAGTCCAAAGTGCCGAGCGATCGACATCTAAGGCGATCGTATCTTGGCACCTGGCGATCGACCCGAGTGCCCGATCAGGAACGACCGCCTCATGACACGTGAAGTCAACATCCGCCAAGTCGGAAAAGGCCGAAACTCAGGATATAGACCCACGTGCAGATCCGGAAAAGGCGCCACAGGATAAGGCCTTTTGACCCTAGCCTGTCACCATCTTCTCACCTACCGACAGACCCGCCGAAAGGTCTTAAGTGGGACCTCCCGAGACAGCGACAAGAGACGCGTGCTGTCCTCTCATTGGTTTGCACAGCTAGCTGCCAGCAGCAGACGCAAACTTTAAGGCAATCAGCACATGTACTAAAGACGATCGCCCCCTTATTATAATACAGGAAAGGCGATCGCCCATCAGGAAAAAGACATCCCAGCTCCTCCTATAAATAGAAGGCTTCCTGCACTTGGAAATCGGTTTGCTTTTTTACTACAGGCTTTGCTTCTCTATCTTGGCCACGCTTTAAACTTCGGACATCTTTCTATCTCTCACTCTCGAAACCTTTTAAACCAAAGATGGTCGGCAGAAACGAGAACAAGAACTCACAGAGCTCCAACTCTGGTTCTTCCGGCAATCACCAGCACTCAAGAGCTAGATGACTAGGGTCTTTTACACTCATTATAATTGTACTCTTACATTAATATTTGTACTCTAACGTATTCGTATTAATAATATCTCGCGAGAGCATTCAAGCCCGGGCCTAACAAACCTGGCAAATCTTGTGTTATTTACTTTCCCCCGGACGTGCTCTGGCATTTGTTTGTTACTCATCCATTCCATCAATCCCTTCCGATTTTGGGTATCAACAATTGGCGCTAGAGGGAGGGGATCTTAACCTTCATTTTCATTCCTACCATCTCGAAGAACACTCACTATTCTCCGGGGCATATACTTCAAGAAACACTCACTGTTCTTCAAAGAAAAAACCTTCAGAATCATGACATCTGCCCACATCGAAGAGAGCCACTCTACGATCCGCCGGACGCCTTATTCCGGCTCAATTCGAGCCCCAGCCTACGGCAGAGGGTAGCTGCGGTGACGCAAGACTCTCGATCCCACACCTGAGGGACGGCCCCAGCCTTTCGCTTGACCAGTTCCAAACCGCAGAATAGATCGAGGAGGCTATGGCCATCCCAAGGGAGCGACGGAGAGCATGCGCAGCACCCGCTATAACCCCCTCGGCCATCCGCCGCGCGGGCAAATGGAAGCTCAAGGGGTTACTGGCCGAGCGATCGTCAGAAAGCCCCGATTCGCGAGAAAGGGCTCTCGCGAAGCGGGACGGTTCCGTCTTCAGCCACTTGGGAAGTGATCCATCATGGTGACCGGGGCATTCTGGCCCCAACCACGAGACGACGGAATCCGAGTCCGTCACCAGGAGTTCGGCCTACCCAACTCCGAACCATATACAGGTCAACCGTTTGGCCATCATCCGCCAAAGAGTCGAGCCACGCGGCAAGGACATCATCGACAGCGGAGCCAGGGGACCATTACTTGATCGCCTCGGTTCCCGCTCCGAGCGCCTAGCCGCGAGCATCCAGACCGCGGCGATGGCCGCTATGCAACGCCAGCTCGACGAGATGAAAGCCCTCTTGGAAACTGGGGCAAGCGCCAGTAGAAAGATCATCGGACCGACTGAGCCACTCGCGGTCCACATCGAGCTTGCCCCCATGCAACCAAGGATCGCTACTCCCAAAACACCTTTGTATGAAGGGAGATCGGACCCCGAGACTCACCTAAGCAAGTTTTGGATTTACATGACCGGGTGTGGGGCATCAGATGTGACCAAGTGCCGAATATTCCCGTTAACGTTGGGCGAGCTGGCCAATAGGTGGTACGTCTCACTACCACCGCGATCAATCATCTCCTTTGAGAAACTGGCGAGTGACTTCACGTCATACTTTGCCACCAATGTTTCCAGACCAGAAGGCCCCCACCGCATGATGAAAATCAGGCAGGGGGAAGACGAATCCGACTCAGATTACATCGACCAGGTGGATGAAATAGTCCTCACCGGCGAGCCCATCAGCGACGAGCTCGCTCTCTACTCGATCCTGGGGGGATTCTATGGTCATTCACCCAGGTTTAGGCACCTCACGAAGGACATCCCTCCGACCTATTCGATCTTCCGTGCTAAGGCCGTAGACTTTTTAGCCAGGTGGAGGTTGCTCTCCCTTCGCCAAGACGAGGGGGCAGAGACGGCGATCGCCAAGTCTAACAAGGCATCCGCCAAACCACCCGGTGATTT
Source organism: Orobanche coerulescens (assembly GCA_033398695.1). NCBI lineage: Eukaryota > Viridiplantae > Streptophyta > Magnoliopsida > Lamiales > Orobanchaceae > Orobanche > Orobanche coerulescens. The sequence goes on along the minus strand of CM065811.1, from coordinate 65,695,774 downwards.
CAGGACCTTCGAGGATGTGGAAGCCCATCTCTACCACAACCTCAGTCTATCTCCGGCTCACATTTTTTACGCCATCCAGGGGCGCGAGCGGCTAAGCAAGCTGAAGGCGGTAAGGGACCACGGTCATCTGGACCGCAACAAATTTTGTGCTCACCCACAAGAGTCCCGGCCACAACATCGATCAATCCCGTGAGCTCCTCAGGCAACTGTGGATATTGTTCAAGGAGGGCAAGCTGGACAGTCTATTAACTTAACCAGAGCCCCGGGCGGAAAGGATCGAGTGCCGCAATCGGCGTCAGAACGACGATCACCAATCCCCCAATCCGATCGCCAGAATCAAACACGGCGAGCCAGAGGATTCATGCGAGTCGATCCTCCCAATCAACCCTGGCGGCCAGATATTTATGCTTCAATCAAGAGGTGGAAACTTCGGAGGTCATTCCCCAGTTTCCACCATGTCAAATGAAGGGCTACTGCCCCAAAGCAACATCTCAAAAAATGGAGGACTCGCTCGCCATATAAAGTCCATCATCTAACATGGTGGACCTAGGCACGAGATCGCCTCCCTCAGCACAACGTATACCGTCGAGGACCGCCATATAACATGACGATCCGAGGTAGAAGAGTGCAGCCATGGTCCTGTAGGTCGATGGAACCGACAACTTCGTCCATGCAAGGTTCCTTTGGGCTGCGATCGCTCGCCCTTTGTTTAAATACGAGGCGGGCGTAGCCGAAGGACACTCCAAAACAAATCTGTGGACACGCTAGCCTGCCCTCAAAAGTTCATCATCTAACATAGTGAACCCGGGCAATGCGACGCGTCCCTACCCCCGTCACAACGTATTTCGTCGAGGATTGCCATCTAACATGATGATCCGAGGTAGAAAAGTGCTAACAAGCTGCAGATGTAGAGTCGATTAATCCGACGACGCCCCGTGCAAGGACTCCTCCAGACCAAGACCGCTCGCCCTTCATTTAGATACGAGGCGGGCGCAGCCTAACGGAGGACCCTCACAATAAAGTGAGTCGCGAGACAAACCTACAGGTGGAATGTCGCTCGCGCAAAATACACGGTCATGGAGGTCGGTCCATCGAACTCCGCTACTGTGCACGGTTCCTCAAGGTCGAAACAATTCGGCTTTCCACGAGGGATCTGCAAAATTGAAGATCACAAGAACAAGACCGAAGATAGCTCGCCAAACGATTGAGTAGCCCATCATTATCTTAAAACGATCGCCAATGGAACCACCTCACCCCATGTCTTCAACATCGGAGCAAGCTTGGGGGCAATTGTTGTGTCGAGATTTATACACCTCAACAGGCGATTGACACAAAGACCGGGCGACCGAACCAAAATCAGTTGAACCACGGTACACCTGCAGAATAGAGATCCCAAATCAAGTCCAAAGTGCCGAGCAATCGACATCTAAGGCGATCGTCTCTTGGCACCTGGCGATCGACCCGAGTGCCCGATCAGGAACGACCGCCTCATGCCACGTGAAGTTAGCATCCGCCAAGTCGGCGAAGGCCAAAACTCGGGATAGAGACCCACATGCAGATCCGGAAAAGACGTCGCAGGATAAGGCCCTTTGATCCCAGCCTGTCACCATCTTCTCACCTACTGACAGACCCGCCGAAATGTCTTAAGTGGGACCTCCCGAGACAGCGACAAGAGACGCGTGCTATCCTCTCATTGGTTCGCACAGCTGGCTGGCAGCAGCAGCCGCGAACTTTAAGGCAATCAGCCCATGTGCTAAAGACGATCGTCCCCTTATTATAATAAACGAAAGGCGATCGCCTGTCAGGAAAAAGACATCCCAGATCCTCCTATAAATAGAAGGCTTTCTGCACTTGGAAATCGGTCTGCTTTTTTACTACAGGCTTCGCTTCTCTATCTTGGCCACGCTTTAAACTTCGGACATCTTTCTATCTCTCACTCTCGAAACCTCTTAAACCAAAGACGGTCGACAGAAATGAGAACAAGAACTCACAGAGCTCCAACTCTGGTTCTTCCGGCAATCACCAGCACTCAAGAGCTAGATGACTATGGTATTTTACACTCATTGTAATTGTACTCTTACATTAATATTTGTACTCTAACGTAATCGTATTAATAATGTCTCGCGAGAGCATTCAAGCCCGGGCCTAACAAACTCGGCAAATCTTGTGTTATTTACTTTCCCCCGAACGTGCTCTCGCATTTGTTTGTTACTCATCCATTCCAGCAATCCCTTCCGATTTTGGGTATCAACATGGTATTCACGACAGAATGGTTCTTGAATGATCCCAATCATTCGTTCTCAGTTGGGGTACAGTGTAGGCCGCCAGGCTGGCTAGGTGGTGCTACTACTCTTTGGTTCCTCCCATTGCTGACTGAGACGGACCTACCGAGTCGCGCAATAGGATTGACGAAGGAATGAATCGAGCTTATTATCTCATTATGAATATTAGATATTGAATATCTAATTTGGGACATTGGATGTCTAAATCGATTTATTGGATAAATTGATTTACGGCCTAATGAATTAAATATATTACTGGGTAATTAATTTAATTCATGAATATAATTATTTCTTGGAGAAATTAATTATGTTATTATGTATTTGATATGATTAATAAATTGGATTAATTAATCGATATAAATATATCAAAACGGAATCGAAATTTATCTATTTGGACTCACGGGAGTCCGAAACGGACCGAACTCTTCCGAAACTTTCTAGATGGCCGCCCCAATCACCTACCCCTCAATTGGTCTTGGTCTTCACTTTGTGGGGTTCAAGCCTTGTGACCAATCAAGTGGACAAAATATCACCTTAGGTGATTTTGTCAAAAGGTAGGTGGAATGGAGAGATATGATGAGAATATATGTGAAGACCAAATCTCTTTTGCCTACACTTGATATCACGTTTTTGAGAGAAGAAAGGAGAGAGGAAATAGTTTCCAAAAGGCTTCATAATATTCATCATCTACTTCATCATACATTCATATATTTTCTTGGAGAAAATATTTGTGAGATAGAGAGATAAAGATTAAACACTTAGAGTGTTGTAATCTTGATAAGAAAGCTTCATCACCTAGCTCTAGCTGTATCTTTGGAGGATAGCAAGGTGATTGTCGTTCCGTTCGTTTCTCCGGCGCGTGGCAAGTAGAGGAGTTTTTATTTTCGACATTGGATCATCCAACGGCTTGGAGCGGATTGGATTCGTAGAGATCAATCTAAAGCTTGGGGAATAGCTCAAGAGAAGGAATCTATTTAATCAACAGACTATAAGGGTGAGTTTCTATATCTCTTGTGTTTTCGTTTAATATTGTTTTTATAAAATCGGATATTTGCGCCGTTTTGTGCGGAAGCGTAAATAAAAATGCGGAAAATAAATCACACAAGGATTTATAGAGGTTCGGCTATTAACGAAGCCTACGTCCTCTCTCAATGTATCTGCCTGTGGGTGTCTTCTTGACATCCATTGCCGGTCCCAAGCCCGGATAAAAGAGGAGGGTTGCGGTAGGTTAGTGGCAGCCAGCGTAAAACTCGTCACATTCCATGGACATGAATCAAACATTGAAAATCGTTGGGGCGTCTCCTCAGAAGCGACGCGCTGCATTTCATAGGCCCGGGTGCAGTGATAAGTATGCGAGGGTTGCTAGGTCGTCGCCCAGAAGCGGCGCGCCACCTTTACATCTGAGGGTGGTGTCAAATGAGCAAGGATGCGCTACATTTCATAGGCCCGGGTGTAGTGGAAAATATGCAAGGGTTGGTAGGTCGTCGCCCGGAAGTGGCGCGCCACCTCGACGTATGGGTGTGGTGTCAAATGTGCAAGAATCCTTTCAGCGTGGACGGGGAGAGACAGAGAAGTTAGTTCTTGCGGCTAGTAAGGGTAGTAAAGTGCGGTTTGGAACTTGGAACGTTGGTTCTTTGACGGGGAGATCAACAGAAGTGGGGGAGGTTATGAAAAGGAGGAGAATTCACATAATGTGTCTACAAGAGACTTAGTGGGTTGGCGAGAAGGCAAGAGTGTTAGCTCCTTGGGGTTACAAGCTTTGGTACTCTGGAAAGGATAGAAGTAGAAATGGAGTGGGTATCGTCATTGATAAAGAATTCATTGATGATGTGGTGGAAGTTTCAAGAAAGAGCGATAGAATAATGAGTATTAAGCTTGTGATAGGGGATGAGTTTCTAACTATCATAAGTGCTTATGCACCACAAGTAGGATTAGATGCATGGATCAAACAAGAATTTTGGGAAGATTTGGAAGAGGTTGTCGAACGAATTCCTATGGGTGAGAAATTGATCATTGGTGGTGACCTCAATGGGCATGTCGGTGTTAGCAGAGATGGCTTTGAGAGCATTCATGGTGGCTTTGGTTTTGGGGATAGGAATGAAGCAGGAAATGGTATATTGGATTTCGCATTAGCTCATGACTTGGGTATTATGAACACTTGGTTCGAGAAAAGGGACTCTCATTTGGTGACATATAGAAACGGAGGTAATGCAAGTCAGATTGATTTCTTTTTAGTAAGGAATGTTTGGAGGAAAAGTTTTACTAATTGCAAGGTGATACCCGGTGAGAGTGCTGCAACACAGCATAGGGTTGTGGTGCTTGACTTTCGAGGTAAGAGGCACTTAAGAAAGAGAAGACCACAAGTTGACCCTCGAATTAAGTGGTGGAAGCTCCAAGGGGAGAGTCGACATACTTTTGTGGCTAAGATTGCTGATAGTGGTATTTGGTCTGATTGCACGGAGATGGATATAGATTCGATGTGGAACTTGTTGGAGCATAACATAAAGGAAGTTGCAAAAGAAGTCCTAGGAGAATCTAAAGGAAACAGACCATCAAGTAAGGACACATCTTGGTGGAATGATGAAGTTAAGCAAGCGATAAAGACCAAACGTGAATGTTATAAGGTACTGGGTAAATGCTTGAGCGATGAGAATTATGAGAAGTACAAGAAAGCTCGAACAGAAGCTAAAAAGGCAGTGCGAATTGCCCGATCTAAGGTCAATCAAGAATTATATGCAAGATTAGATACTAAAGAAGGGGAAAAAGATATCTATAAACTTGCTCGAATGAGAGAGAAGAAGACGCGAGATATTGGAAAAGTTAAATGTGTAAAAGATACTGACCAAAAAGTTTTGGTTCAAGATAAAGAGATAAAATAGAGATGGAGGTCATACTTTGATACCCTATTCAATGGCCATCAAGAACAAGATATTGGGAATTTAAACATCCCCTCAAGTATGGTTAACCGAGAGTTTAAGAGAAGAATTCAAAAGCGTAAAGTGACAATTGCATTGAAGAAGATGGGGTCAAAAAAAGCAGAAGGACCAGATGGTATACCTATTGAAGTTTGGAGGTGTTTGGGGGAGAGAGGGATCGAATGGGTAACTATGCTTTTCAATAAGATTTGGAGAAGCAATAAGATGCCATCAGCATGGAGGAAAAGTATTCTCGTCCCTTTGTATAAGAACAAAGGTGATGTTCAAGATTGTTCTAATTATCGCGGAATTAAACTAATGAGTCATACCATGAAGTTGTGGGAACGAGTGATTGAACAAAGGATCAGGAAATGTGTGAAGATATGAGAAAATCGGTTTGGATTTATGCGGAAGATCGACCATGGAAGCAATTTATCTTATCCAAAGCTTGATGGAACATTAACGAGATAAAAAGAAAGATCTGCATATGGTTTTTATTGATTTAGAGAAGGCATATGATAAAGTACCAAGAGAAGTACTTTGGTGGGCCTTAGCAAAGAAGGGTATATCGCGAAAATATATTGACATTATAAAGGACATGTATGAGGGAGCTAGTACAAGTGTACGTACTAATGTTGGGAGGACAGAAGAATTCCCTATTACGATTGGGGTGCATCAAGGATCTGCTCTTAGTCCTTTTCTCTTTGCCATAGTCATGGACGAATTGACAAGAGAAATTCAAAATGACGTTCCGTGGTGTATGATGTTCGCAGATGATATTGTGTTGATTGATGAAACGAAGGTTGGAGTGCAACAGAAATTGGAACTTTGGAGGGATACTTTAGAAGCTCGAGGCTTTAGGCTGAGCAGAAGTAAGACTGAATATATGGAGTGTAGGTTTAGCGAAGACAGTGAGAGAGAGGCGGGGATGATCACATTTGATGGGAAAGTTGTTCATGGATCCACTTTCTTTCGGTATCTTGGATCTATTATCCAAAAGGATGGAGAGCTAGATGGCGATGTGGCTCAAAGAATAAAGGCAGGGTGGTTGAAGTGGAAGAGTGCCACAGGAGTTTTATGTGATCCTGGCATGCCTCATAGATTAAAGGGTAAATTTTACCGTACGGCAATTAGGCCTGCGCTGTTATATGGCCCCGAGTGTTGGGCTGTAAAACAGTGTCACGTTCAAAAGATGAATATGGCAGAGATGCGTATGCTACGATGGATGTGTGGTCATACAAAAAAGGATCGGCTCGGAAATGAGGTGATTAGAGAGAAGGTAAGAGTTGCATCTATAGAAGATAAGATGATGGAGAATCGATTACGATGGTTTGGTCATGTGACAAGAAGACCTATTGATGCCCCAGTGAGGAGGCTAGAAAGTTGGGGAACAAGTAATGTTGTGAAAGGTAGAGGAAGACCCAAGAAAACTTGGATAAAGATGATTGAAAATGATATGCGGTTTCTTGGAATTGGAGAAAGTATGGCGATGGAGAGGCAAATGTGGCGGGAAAGAATACGGATGGGGGATGGAGTCTGATTTTTTTTAATTCCTATTTTTTTTTATTTCATGTTATCTTTTAATTTATTTTTTAGGATTTTTCAATTTTTTTTTTAACATTCATTCTATTTTTTGTATTTGTTTTTTTCTCTACTTTTTCCCTCTTTTTTCCTTTTATGTTATTTATATAACGATTATTGATGGTTTCAAAGTTTGATTCATGTTAGCCGACCCCAAATCATTTTGGGACTAAGGCTTAGATGTTGTTGTTGTTTGTTGTTAAGATCAAAACCTCTACGCCTCTCTTCTATCGGTCGAGGGATTACCGTTTACAAGCTCGTCTTTTATCGGTCCGAGTAAAACCGTTTTTCCTTTTCTATTGGATAAGGAATCAACCACTCTAGCTTTCTATGGGTACTAGATAAACCTCACTTAGATATCGATTGCGATTCTAACAATGCCGGATACTTGATCCTAATAACACCGAATCTAATCATATCTTTTCTTTTACCTCTCGTGTATAATGTAGAATGTATAACCACTCAAACTAACAATAAAAGCTCAATATTACAACAATGTAAGTATATGAATATAAGATCAATGTCTTGAATGCTTGGAGTTGTTGTTGTCAAACAATACCATATGAATGGTATTTATAGGCATTTTCCACAAACTAGCCGTTGCTGGCTGTTTTGACTTGCTAGCGTGCGCTAGACTTTCTCTATTAGCGTGCCTGTAGCGTGCGCCAGACTGTTCCCAGTTTCAGTCCAGTAGCTTCGTTTCTTCCCTTAGCGTACGTTATGACATCTTCCTTACGTACGTTACCATCTTGCTTTAGCGTGCGTTAATAATATAATGTAGCGTGCGCTAAGCAATATATCCGTTGCCTTCATTTGTCAAAGTATCCGTTTGATATGCTGACTTTGACCTGCTTTTCCCAACATTCTGATTGACTAGAATTCAAACTGATATTTAGCGCGCGCTAAATATCATTCCTTGTATGCGCTAATACTGACTTCATTGCATACGTCATTATGTGTTTGAATATCTTCCAATTGGTAAGAAGGCTTGATAGCGTGCGTTAATGATCAAGTGTAGCGTGTGCTATCTCGTCAGATGACTTCCCTTCAGGTAACTTCGAACTTGGCTGATATGCAGATTACTCCCCGTTAGCGTGCGCTAACAAATATGTCTTAGCGTGCGCTAGACATGCATTTTGCTCAGCTTTTTGCATCTTCGTCTGCTTCGTCGTTTTGTTTCGCCTCGATGTTGTTTTGTTGTTTAGCAACTTTAATCATCAAAACACAAATTAAATAAAGTGTGGAATAAATATTCCAACAATCTCCCCCTTTTTGATGATTACAAAACAACTCTTGAATTGGATAAAATATGCAAAAATAGAATATATGTATATGTATACGAATCAAAGTTTTCGGCTTTGATCGTTTCGTTAGTTTCTCCAATTCTCTTTTCTTTTCGACATCTCCTTTATTTTTCAACTCCTTCGTTTTATCTCCCCCTTTTTGTATGCTTTCTTTTTCTTTTCGACTTCTTCGATTTTTCTCATTTTTATCAATTCATCTCCTTCTCTCCCTTTTCGTCCTCATCAAAAAGTGTAAAATAATGTAGAGAATATCAATTATCAAATATAAATAATATGCATGATATGGGTAAAACTCCCCCTGAAAATATTATCTCCCCTTTAAAAAAATTAAGTTTTGGGGATCCAACCTATAGTTGGTTTTTGTTTTGAGACGTGAACAATATTTGAAACGTTTGTTCCTTTAGGAACCTAAATCTTTTTAATTTTTATCGTTCGTCTTGGGCTTCTGCAGTTTGAGATATGATGCCCGATTTTTAAATATTTTTCACAATGGAGTATTTTGAAATTTACGGATTCATTTTTGAAAGGTGGTTTGAATCCTAACCCCTCTTTATCTAAAGTATATTTTGGAACCGAGAGCATATTTTCAAATTTCTCATTTCCGAGAGAAAATTTCTTCGTCAAATTCTTGAGCTCGGTTTGAATTTTAACAAGATCATTCTTTAAAATATTCTTGTTTTCAACGCATTTTGAATGATCGATCTCGACAAATTTTCCCTTTTCTAGAATTTTGGAATTTTCATTTTCCAAAGATTTATATTTAGTTTGAAGGGATTTAATTTCTTTTAAAGCATTTTGATAATCCGTATGTAACAACTCGAATGCTTCAAAAAGTTCGTCGTAAGAATTACTTACTTGGCTTTCGACGTCGCTATCGTCGAATGAACTCCGGGCCATGAGCGCGAGATTCTTTTGGTCAAGAAAATATTCATCGGGATCTTCGTCGCTCCATGTTGCATCTAAAACCTCCTTTTGCTTTACTCGACAGTTCTTAACAAAGTGGCCTGGTTTACCATATAATCGACAGGTGTTGTCGAATTTCTTAGATTCGCCCGCTTGAATGTCCTTCTTTCTCCAGTTTAATAAGTGTTGGAGCTTATTAATATTCTTGGCATAATATGCCGATTCTTCGTCGCTTTCGTCCACCGGAATTTCTTCTTTCTTTTTCGACATTTTAGCCTTAAAGGCTATCGATCTTTCCTTCAGTTTCGGTTTGGCATTCCGAGATTTTAGAACGATCTCGTAGTTGATAAGAGAACCAACAAGAGCACTAAAATCAAGATTGTTTAAATCTTTAGTTTCCATTATTGCCGTAACCGTACCGTCCCATTCTCGAGGTAGTGATCGGAGAATTTTATTTACTTTCTCACTACACGAAAGTGGTTTTCCAAAACATGCTACTCCATTGGTGATGACCGAAAATCGGTCGAGCATAATCGATATGGATTCGTCGTCCTTCATTTGGAATAATTCATAATCGTGAAGGAGCATGTTTATCTTCGTCTCTTTAACTTGAGACGTACCTTCGTGTGTTACCTCAAGCATTTTCCAAATTTCTTTGGCACTATCACATGATGATATCCGGTTGTGTTCTTCCGGATTTAAAGCACAGTATAATAATTGCATGTCTTTGCAATTATAATGGTCGTTTTTCCAATCCGCATCGTCATACTCTTCAAAGGTTTTGAGAGTTCCATTTGAGTTCGTCGGAATTTTGGGACCAAGGCAAATCACCTTCCATAATTCGATATCGTAAGCTCGGATGAAAATAGACATTTTCTTCTTCCAAGTTATGAAATTCGATCCATCAAAAAATGGTGGTCGGTTGAGAGCAAGGCCTTCGACTGGAGCCATTTGAAATGCCATTTTGGATCTTCTCCTCGGATGTTAAGCCGCGTATTGGAGTACCGCTCCGATACCAATTGTTGGTATAAAATCGGATATTTGCGCCGTTTTCTGCGGAAGCGTAAATAAAATGCGAAAAATAAATCACACAAGGATTTATAGAGGTTCGGCTATTAACGAAGCCTACGTCCTCTCTCGATGTATCTTTTTCTTGGGATTAAGATCAAAACCTCTACGCCTCCCTTCTATCGGTCGAGGGATTACCGTTTACAAGCTCGTCTTCTATCGGTCCGAGTAAAACCGTTTTTCCTTTTCTATTGATAAGGAATCAACCACTCTAGCTTTCTATGGGTACTAGATAAACCTAACTTAGATATCGATTGCGAATCTAACAATGTCGGATACTTGATCCTAATAACACCGAATCCAATCGTATCTTTTCTTTTACCCCTCGTGTATAATGTTGAATGTATAACCACTCAAACTAACAATATAAGCTCAATATTACAACAACAATGTAAGTATATGAATATAAGATCAATGTCTTGAATGCTTGGAGTTGTTGTTGTCAAACAATACCATAGGAATGGTATTTATAGGCATTTTCTACAAACTAGCCGTTGCTGGCTGTTTTGACTTGCTAGCATGCGCTAGCCTTTCTCTATTAGCATGCGCTAACTCATTAGAGTGCCTGTAGCGTGCGCTAGACTATTCCCAGTTTCAGTCCAGTAGCTTCGTTTCTTCCCTTAGCGTACGTTATGACATCTTCCTAACGTACGTTACCATCTTGCTTTAGCGTGCGTTAATAATATAATGTAGCATGCGCTAAGCAATATATCCGTTGCCTTCATTTGTCAAAGTATCCGTTTGATATACTGACTTTGACCTGCTTTTCCCAACGTTCTGATTGACTAGAATTCAAACTGATATTTAGCGTGCGCTAAATATCATTCCTTGCGTGCGCTAATACTGACTTCATTGCATACGTCATTCTGTGTTTGAATATCTTCCAATCGGTAAGAAGGCTCGATAGCGTGCGTTAATGATCAAGTGTAGTGTGCGCTATCTCGTCAGATGACTTCCCTTCAGGTAACTTCGAACTTGGCTGATATGCAGAATACTCCCCGTTAGCGTGCGCTAACAAATATGTCTTAACATGTGCTAGAGATGCATTTTGCTCAGCTTTTTGCGTCTTCGTCTGCTTCGTCGTTTTGCTTCGCCTCGATGTTGTTTTGTTGTTTAGAAACTTTAATCATCAAAACACAAATTAAATAATGTGTGGAATAAATATTCCAACAAATATTCGTTATATACGTAGATCGATCGATCCTCGTAGGGATTCGGATCGAATTAATTTTCATTTTACCGCTTCCGCTGGGCCTTCGTTTTAGGCACCGAACCCCAACAGTGGTATCGAAGAGTAGGTCTTGCGATCGTTTATACGATATTTACATTTAGAATTCTCGATTAGATGGTGAATGATTTGGAATCATTTTTGTCATAATCGTAGTATATGTTTTTCATTCGTAATAATTGTATTTTTCGTAAGTTTATGTCTAAATATAAATCTTAAAAATCTGGGAAATATGATTTATATTGAAGATATGAAAGTCGGAAAATACTGATATTGGATATCCGGTCGAAAATCTAGCCCCGAATCGTCGTCGGATGACTTTTTGGTCAAAAGGCGCATTCTGGCCGAGAGTGACTCGACCGTGTCCTGGCTGACTCGGCCGTGTCCAGCAGTCTGCATAGTCACTGCCAGGCAGACCCGACCGTGTCTGGCCGGCAGGCTTCCAGAAGTGACTCGACCGTGTCAAGCGACACGGCCGTGTCTGGCAGGAATGTCTGGGGAACTGCCGGCACGACCCGACCGTGTCAGGCGACGCGGGCCGTGTCTGACCGGCAGGATGCCGACAATGACTCAGCCAGGCAGGCCAGTTTTCACCCGGCTCGATTTTTCCGTGTTTTCTTGAAAATTAATCTCCCGCATGTTAAATTGGATTTAATATGATTGAAATGATTTATGGTATTTCATTTTACAAGGGAAATTTGATTAATTGGAATTTTAATGGGCGACCGAATTATTTGAACGTTTTCATGTTACTGATTGTGTGAATCGATTGGATCGGTTCGTATTGTTGATTGGATCAATGTATCTCTACGCTTTCCATTTATATAGTATTTATTGGATGAATGCTTTTGAATGGGGATGTGGTTCGTGGACTTAGTTTTGAATCGTTCGTTTTATTCGATTAGGTTGTAAAGGCCGTTTTGAGCCTATTTATTTTACTAGAAATATTTGTATCTAGGATGCAATTGTCAATGTAAAATTTATATGTAATGACGAAGACCGGAGAAAGATCCATTTCGAGAAGACGAAGATTTAAGACGAAGACTTGTAATTTGATTATGGAGTTTTTGTTTTCTAGGAACGGTCCATGAACCACATGATGGTAACAACTATGTTGTGAATGGTTGTTCATATTGTATGAATGCTACAAACGCGCTTAAATGAATTAATGTGCAAAGTGTAACATTAATCGCGAAAATTCTCCCACGACAAATTATTAAGTTTATAAGGTTTCAAGGTTTTCCTTCCCTCCATCGAGTTTTCGGGTAATTGAAATCCAAACTGGATGTGCTATGCTTCCGAGTTATCGGGGTAGTCCTCGGGGAAGATGGATAAATTACCGGAAGCGCATTGGATGCCTTCGGTTGGAGCAAATTTTATCCATAGAAACCTGATAGGTTGCCGGATAAGATTCAATTGTGAAACTGATTTGCGTCGATGGTATAAACTTAACTTGTTCACGAACCATAGAAACCGTATAGGTTGAGGGGAGTGAACAAGGGGAAAAAGAAGATCGAATCATCCATTAGATGGGTTGGTGTTGGACACCACTTTATGAAAATTAATAGACTAGAAACCTGTTCGGTTGCCCTCTATTAAGATTTATAAAGAACTCGATCACCATTATGAAGTAGAGCGACGATACTTCCGGATTTCACATGAGAGTGTGTTATTCCGATAAAAATAGTGGGAGCTGGGTAACAAGAATAGAAAAGACCTTAATTATATACTCAGAACATAATTAAATGAGTCACTAATTAATTTGTCATACTTAATGCAGACATAACTCTCAATATGACAATGAACCCACTCGCAATTCTACTCGAAAAGAACACCTTAATCGGACCTAACTTTGTGGATTGGCTCCGCAACCTGATGATAGTCCTCAGTATAGAGGCACTGGGATACGTCTTAGAGACGGACATTCCGGCGCCTCCTGTGCGGACCAGAGCCAATCAGGAAGCGATTGAAAACCATAAAAAGTGGGTTAAGGATGACGTAAAAGTACGTGCTTACATGATGGCTTTTATGTCTAATGAGCTTCAGAGAGCTCATGAGAAAATGACTTCTGCTAGGCATATTCTATCTCACTTAACCGAGCTTTATGGTGAGCACAGCAGAACTGCTAGATATGAGATATCCAAGCAACTATTCGGTTAAAGAATGAAGGAAGGTGAGAAGATTTGGGAACACGTCCTCAAATGATATCCATGATTGAGTTATTGGAGGCTCTTGATTTTAAAATCGATACTTCTCTCCAAACCGACCTTATCCTTCAGTGTCTCCCTGATTCTTTCTCACAGTTTGTTATGAACTTCAACTGCAATGAGATTTCATGTAACTTAGCTGGGCTAATGAACAAACTGGTGACCGCTCAGTCTCAGATTAAGACTCCGCGGATGAAGGAGTCTGCCCTTGTGATTTCTTGTGGACCTCGAAGGTCTAAGAATAAGAAGAAAAAGACTAAGAAGCAGACTGGACCATAAGTTAAGGACCTTAAGGGTAAGGGCAAGGCCCCAATGGTTCCGAAGAACAAGAAGAAAAAGGACGCATGTATCAAGTGCGGTGAGCTGGGCCACTGGGAAAGAGACTGTCCGATTCTTCATGGCACTTCAGGTACAGAACTTTTAGTTTTGGAAACAAATTGTTCTGCTACTGTATTTTCTACTTCCTGGATATTAGATTCTGGTGCTAGTTCTCATATTTGTACCGTGAATCAGGATCTGGAACAAAGTACGAAGCTTGGAGCTGGAGAAGTTATGATCATAGTCGAAAGCGGGCATAGTGTCGAGGCGACCGACATACGATCACTTCTTTTGGGTTTAGAATCCGGCTTTGTTTTGACTTTAGAAGATGTACTTGTTTTGCCCAAGGGGAAAAAAAACATGGTATTCATTCCGGTCATGGACCGAAAAGGCTTTTCATTTTTCATTGGTGATGGTTCCTGCAAAATTTATTTCAGAAATAAACAAGTGGGAACTGCTACATTGTTAAATGGATTATATCATCTAAATCCAGCAACAAAGTCGTTGTGAATACTATGACTAGGAAGCATGGTAGGGATGAAACAAATCAAGTTTTGAAATGGCGTCTTAAGATTTTGTCATGTTGGTCAGACCAAGGTTTACAAAATGGAAAAAGATAGACTTATGGGTCCATTGGGATCCGATCCCTTTCCTACTTGTGAATCTTTCCTTAAAGGCAAAATGACTAAGTCCCCCTTCACAGGGAATTTTGAAAGAGCCGCTGATAAACTGGGATTAATCCATACGATGTATGTGGTGCTTTGGAAGTAGCACGTGACAGATATCACTAGCTAATTACGTTTACAGATGATCATATAGGTATGGTTGTGTATACTTAATGAAACATAAATCCGAGGCCTTTGAGAAATTCCAGGAATTTAAGGACCTAGTCGAGAAACAAACTGGTAATCATATCAAAGCACTTCTGTCAGACCGAGGTGGCGAGTATATGAGTATGGAGTTTGACGAGTTCCTTAAGGAACATGGAATAGTATCACAACTAACACCTCCAGGCACTCCTCAGTTAAATTGTGTGTCATAAAGAAGGAACCAGACCTTGTTGGACATGGTCTGTTCCTTGCTAGGCTATTCTGACTTACCGATTTACCTGTGGGGGTATACACTCCTGACTGCTGCATATATCTTGAACAGATGTCCTTCCAAATCCATTCCTAAAACTCCACATGAGATGTGGGAGGGCAGGAAACCAAATTCTTAACCACATTAGGATTTGAGACCCGCCTATGTCAAGAAGAGTAAGGTGGACAAAATGGAAGTGAGGTCCGTGAGGAGACGTTTCATTGGATTCCCATCTGAGATGATGGGTTATCTATTCTACATGCCCAAAGATTGAAAGATCGTTGTTGCTTTGCATGCACACTTCCTGGAAGAAGAGTTCATTCAGGAAGGTGGAGCAGGTAGAAATATTTCTTTGGAAGAATAAAATGAAACTCCTTAGGAGACACCTGTGCAAGAAAATGGAACCAAGCCTTCTGAAACACAAGTACAACCACCTCGTAGGTCTAGTAGGGTGTCTCATTTACCTAAGAGGTATAGTTTTATACACTTGGCGGAACTGGGTTTCCACGAGGTTCCAGGTGATAAACAAGAGACCGACCTGAGACTAATGACCTAACAATGGTGGATGTAGACTCCATGAAATGGACTGTAGCAGTCTTCATGTAGTTCGGACCTTCGTTTTGACGAGACGGTCAAAGAGTTTGACTTCATGCAAAATGAAGAGGAACCTTATGTATACAAGAGGGTTAGTGGGAGCAAGATCGTATTCTTAGTACTATATGTAGATGAGATTCTACTATTAGGAAATGATGCGGGAATGCTCAGTTCTGTGAAAGCTTGGCTTTCGAGTAATTTCTCCATGAAAGACTTGGGAGAAGAAACCTATATTCTTGGGATTCGACTCTACTGGGATAGATCGAAGAGAATGATAAGTTTTTCCCAAGCCCTCTATATATATTAGATCTTAAAGAGGGTTCCTTCCGATGCGACATGGAATAAAACTCACCTTGAAGATGTGTCCTCATAGTGAGTAAAAATGAAAGGAAATGAGTTATATACCATATGCTTCGACAGTGGGTAGCCTTATATATACTTTATTATGTACAAGACCTAACATTGCGCATGCTGGAAGTGTGGTAAGTAGGTTTCGGGCTAACCCAGTCAGGGAACATTAGACCGCTGTAAAGAATGTTCTCAGGTACTTTAGAAGTAATAAGAGATCTGATTCTTATATATGGTGGTGGAGAACAGAATGTGGTGGGATTCACTGTATTGGACTTCCAAGGACAGAAAGACTATTATATGTCTACTTCTGGCTACATTTAATCTTAATGGAACAGCAGTATCTTGGCATAATGTCAAGTATAGCGCGACTGCTCATTCCACCAGTTAGGCTGAGTATAAAGTGGTCTCGGAGGCCTCCAAAGGAAGGGTTAAGAAGTTACTAGGTAAACTTCTCGTGACACCTTGTGTTGTGCTGCCAGAGCAGTAGCACAGGCCTAGAAGCCGATGTTTCACAACAGTACCAAACATATTGAGAGAATCTCATCTTATAAGAGTATTTGTTCGCAAAGAGATACATTGTGCTGCATAGAGTAGAGTTAGCCGACTACGTCGCTGATCCACTGACCAAGCCACATTCTCATATTAGCTTGGAGCATAATCGGGAGAACATGGGTATTAGATACCATAGTGTGTGGCATTGAGTGAAAGTGGGAGATTGTTGGGAGTATGCCCTCGAATGCCACTCAGAGGATGTTGAGTGAGGGCATTGTACTTGTAATTATGTAAATCATTAATATAAGGCAATGGAAGTTTCTTTATTTACTGGTAGTTACTCGCATTCATAACTCGTAAATATATATATAGAAACTAGTCCGTGTATTTGAGAGCAAAATGTTCCACTCCTTATTGGATAAGGAGGTCGGCACTGGAAAGATTTATAGCTCAAATACTTAATTGTTCGCAAGTCGATGAAACTTGACTGGACGTTAAGTTTATGTGATGACTTGTATGACGTGTTCTTTGACATGGAGAGTGCCTGTCGAACACTAATGGTTAGTGGGAGCACACGTTATAGGTATGCTAATTGGATTAGTATACTTGAACCGACTAACCCTCGATTCATCACACGGATTTCACTCCGGGACAGTCAATGACGGAATCGAAAGGTTGTGATAGGTATTCGTGAACCTTCGACTTAAGGACCTAGTAGGGATGTGCTTGTGACGTCAAGATTTTCATTAGAGTAGTTCGACCCTCTAAACCGGAAGGTGGGGGTCAACCTCAACGTGCATCTTGACGGGCAAGTAACAGGTTCTACTGAATGCCAAGATAGAATTCTTTCTACCGTTAGTGAGCGGGTTATATGTCCTATGCGGTTACTGGCAGATGAGATCATAAGTCTTTGGCCAAAGCATTGGAGCTAGTTGTATTGGATACACAAGAGCTCGATGATCTCGATTTGCATTAACGCATGCATAACGTCAAGTACAGATAGGGCTTGACTGACCGTGACCCTATAACTTGATCGGGACATTTAAAAGAAGAGTTTATACGTATACTGGTATTCACGATAGAATGGTTCTTGAATGATCCCAATCATTCGTTCTCAGTTGGGGTACAGTGTAGGTCGCGAAGCTGGCTAGGTGGTGCTACTACTCTTTGGTTCCTCCCATTGTTGACTAAGACGGACCTATCGAGTTGCGCAATAGGATTGGCGACGGAATGAATCGAGCTTATTATCTCATTATGAATATTAGATATTGAATATCTAATTTGGGACATTGGATGTCTACATCGATTTATTGGATAAATTGATTTACGGCCTAATGAATTAAGTATATTACTGGGTAATTAATTTAATTCATGAATATAATTATTTCTTAGAGAAATTAATTATGTTATCATGTATTTGATATGATTAATTAATTGTATTAATTAATCGATATAAATATATCGAAACGGAATCGGAATTTATCTGTTTGGCCTCACGGGAGTTCGAAATGGACCGAACTCGTCCGACACCTTCTAGATGACCGCCCCAATCACCTACCCCTCAATTGGTCTTGGTCTTCACTTTGTGGGGTTCAAGCCTTGTGACCAATCAAGTGGACAAAATATCACCTTAAGTGATTTTGTCAAAAGGTAGGTGGAATGGAGACATATGATGAGAATATATGTGAAGACCAAATCTCTTTTGCCTACACTTGATCTCACGTTTTTGAGAGAAGAAAGGAGAGAGGAAATAGTTTCCAAAAGGCTTCATAATATTCATCATCTTCTTCATCATATATTCATATATTTTCTTGGAGAAAATATTTGTGAGATAGAGAGATAAAGATTAAACACTTAGAGTGTTGTAATCTTGATAAGAAAGCTTCATCACCTAGCTCTAGCTGTATCCTTGGAGGATAGCAAGGTGATTGTCATTCCGTTCATTTCTCCGGCGCGTGGCAAGTAGAGGCGTTGTGTTTTCGACGTTGGATCATCCAAGGGCTTGGAGCGGATTGGATTCGTAGAGATCAATCTAAAGCTTGGGGAATAGCTCAAGAGAAGGAATCCATTTAATCAACGGACTACAAGGGTGAGTTTCTATATCTCTTGTGTTTTCATTTAATATTCGTATATACGTAGCTCGATCGATCCTCGTAGGGATTCGGATCGAATTAATTTTCGTTTTACCGCTTCCGTTGGGCCTTCGTTTTAGGCACCGAATCCCAACATCAGCTGTTGGGAGTTTGCCCTCGAATGCCACTCAGAGGATGTTGAGTGAGGGCATTGTACTTATAATTATGCAAATCACTAATATAAGGCAATGGATGTTTCTTTATTTACTGGTAGTTACTAGCATTCCTATCTCGTAAATATACATATAGAAACTAGTCTATGTATTTGAGAGCAAAATGTTCCACTCCTTATTGGATAAGGGGGTCGGCGCTAGAAAGGTTTATAGCTCAAATACTTAATCGTTCGCAAGTCGATGAAACTTGACTGGGCGTTATCTTTATGTGAAGACTTGTATGATGTGTTCTTTAACATGGAGAGTGCCTGTCGAACGCTAATGGTTAGTGGGAGCACACGTTATAGGTATGCTAATTGGATTAGTATACTCGAACCGACTCACCCTCGATTCGTCACATGGATTTCACTCCAGGACAGTCAATGACGGAATCGAAAGGTTGTGATAGGTATTCGTGAACCTTCAACTTGAGGATTTAGTAGGGATGTGCTTGTGACGTCAATATTTTCATTAGAGTAGTTCGACCCTGTAAACCGGAAGGCGGGGGTCAACCTCGACGTGCATCTTGACGGACAAGTAGCAGGTCCTACTGAATACCAAGATAGAATTCTTTCTCCCGATAGTGAGCGGGTTATATGTCCTATGCGGTTTTTGGCAGATGAGATCATAAGTCTTTGGCCAAATCATTGGAGCTAGTTGTATTAGATACACGACAGCTCGATGATCTCGATTTGCATTAACGCATGCATAGCATCAAGTACAAATAGGGTTTGACTGACCGTGACCCTATAACTTGATCGGGATATTTGAAAGAAGGGTTTATACGTTTACTGGTATTCACGACAGAATGGTTCTTGAATGATCCCATCATTCGTTCTCAGTTGGGGTACAGTGTAGGCCGCCAGGCTGGCTAGGTGGTGCTACTACTCTTTGGTTCCTCCCATTGCTGACTGAGACGAACCTACCGAGTCACGCAATAGGATTGACGACGGAATGAATCTAGCTTATTATCTCGTTATGAATATTAGATATTGGATATCTAATTTGGGACATTGGATGTTTAAATCAATTTATTGGATAAATTGATTTACGGCCTAATGAAGTAAATAAATTACTGGGTGATTAATTTAATTCGTAGATATAATTATTTCTTGGAGAAATTAATTATGTTATTATGTATTTAATGTGATTAATTGATTGGATTAATTATTCGACACAAATACATCGGAACGGAATTGGAATTTATCTGTTTGGACTCAAGGGAGTCCGAAACGGACAGAACTCGTCCGACACCTTCTAGATGGCCGCCCCAATCACCTACCCCTCAATTAGTCTTGGTCTTCACTTGGTGGGGTTCAAGCCTTGTGACCAATCAAGGGGACAAAATATCACCTTGGGTGATTTTGTTAAAAGGTAGGTGAAATGGAGAGATATGATAAGAATAAATATGATGACCAAATCCTTCAAGCCCATACTTTGATTATCACGGTTTTGGCAAGTGTAAGGAGAGAGAAAAAGTTTTTCTAAGGCTTCATAACATTCTTCTTCATATTCATCTTCATTCATAAGTTTTTTCTTGGAGAAAATATTGAAGAGATAGAGAGATACTAGATTAAACACTTAGAGTGTTCTAATCTTGAGTTGCATAGCTTCTATAACCTTGTTCTAGCCGTATCCTTGGAGGATAACGAGGTTTAGTCATTCCCTTCGTTTCTACGGTGCGTGGCAAGTAGAGACGCGGTGCTTTCGGCGTTGGATCATCCAAGAGCTTGGAGCGGATTGGATTTGTAGAGATCAAGCAAAGCTTGGGGAATAGCTCAAGAGAAGGATACCATTTAACCAACGGACTATGAGGGTATGTTTTTGGTATCTCTTGTGTTTCGTTTTATATATTCGTATATACGTAGCTCGATCGATCCTCGTAGGGATTCAGATCGAATTAATTTTCGTTTTACCGCTTCTGCTGGGCCTTCGTTTTAGGCACCAAATCCCAACAGTGGTATCGGAGCGTAGGTCTTGTGATCGTATATATGATATTGGCATTTGGAATGCTCAATGAGATGGTGAATGATTTGGAATCATTTTAGTCATAATCGTGGTATATGTTTTTCATTCGTAATAATTGTATTTTTCGTAAGTTTATGTCTAAATAAAAATCTTAAATTTCTGGGAAATATGATTTATATTGAAGATATGAAAGTCAGAAAATATTGATATTAGATATCCGGTCGAAAATCTAGCCCCGAATCGTCGTCGGGCGACTTTTTGGACAAAAAGGGTAATCTATCCGAGAGTGACTCGACCGTGTCCTGGGTGACTCGGCCGTGTCCGGCAGGCTGCCAAGTCACTGCCAGGCAGACCCGGCCGTGTCAGGCGACACGGGCCGTGTCTGGCGACACGGGCCGTGTCTGGCCGACAGGATTCCGGAAGTGACCCGACCGTGTCTGGCAGGAATGTTTGGGACACTGCCGGCACGACCCTACCGTGTCAGGCGACACGGGCCGTGTCTGGCCGGCAGGCTGCCGGCAGTGACTCGGCCATGGCAGGCCATTTTCGCCCCGACTCGATTTTTCCGTGTATTGTTAAAAATTAATCTACCGCATGTTAAATTTGATTTAATATGATTAAAATGATTTATGGTATTTCATTTTATAAGGGAAATTCGATTAATTGGAATAATTATGGTCGACCAAATTATTTTGAACGTTATCATATTACCGATTGTGTGGATCGATTGGATCGGTTCGCATTGTTGATTGGATCAATGTATCTCTACGCTTTCCATTTATTTAGTATTTATTGGATGAATGCTTTTGAATGGGGATGTGGTTCGTGGACTTAGTTTTGAATCATTTGTTTTATTCGATTGGGTTGTAAATGCCGTTTTGAGCCTATTTATTTTACTAGAAATGTTTGTATCTAGGATGCAATTTTCGATGTAAAATTTATATGTAATGACGAAGATCGGAGGAAGATCCATTTCGAGAAGATGAAGATTCAAGACGAAGACTTGTAATTAGATTACGGAGTTTTTTTTCTAGGAATGGTCCATGAACCACATGTTGGTAGCAACTAGGTTGTGAATGGTTGTTTCATATTGTATGAATGCAACAAACGTGTTAAAATGATTAATGCGCAAAGTGTAACGTTAATCGCGAAAATTCTCCCACGACAAATTATTAAGTTTATAAGGTTTCAAGGTTTTCCTTCCCTCCATCGAGCTTTCGGGAAATTGAAACCCAAACCGGATGTGCTATGCTTCCGATTTATCGGGGCAGTCGTTCGGAGAGGACGGATAAATTACCTGGAGCGCATTAGATGCCTTCGGTTGGAGCAAATTTTATCCCTAGAAACCTGATAGGTTGCCGGATAAAATTCAATTTTGAAACTGATTTGCGTCGATGGTATAAACTTAACTTGTTCACGAACCATAGAAATCTTATAGGTTGAGGGGAGTGAACAAGGGGAAAAAGAAGATCGTATCATCCATTAGATGGGTTGGTGTTGGACACCAGTTTATGAAAATTAATAGACTAGAAACCTGTTCAGTTGCCCTCTATTAAGATTTATAAAGAACTCGATCACCACTATGAAGTATGTTGTGCGGCGATTTATATGCCTCGACGACGATCGATAACAAGGTCGAGCAACCGAGTCCACAACCGAACAAGCTATGAAGAACTTGCCTAAACAAAGATAATTGTCCACCGTCGAGTATCCAGCGATCGACTCCCAAGGCGATCCCCTTTCGGCACTTAGCGATCGACCCTGGTGCCTGACCAAGGACGACCGACCTATGCCACGATCAAGGCCATCGTCCGTCAAAGTCTACAAAGACTGGATCTCTAAGCCATCGCCCACGTGCAGATCCACAAAAGGTGCCGCGAAACATGGATAATTGACCACCAACAGTTGTCTCTGACAAGGACGGCTTCACCTACCGACAGACCCGCCGAAAGGTCCTAAGTGGTGCCTCCCATGACCGCGACTCAGACGCGTGTTGGCCTCTCATTGGTTCGCACTTCTGGCAGCCAACAACTCCTGCGGACTTTAAGGAGACCAGCCCATGTGCTAAAGACGATCGCCCGCTTATTATAATACAGCAGAGTCGATCGCCCAGCAACACACAGTCCTATAAATAAAGAACCTCCAACAACTGGAAAAAGGTTCCTCTCAGTTGGCAACTACATACACAAACGTACACAATCTCTGACTCTCGGCTTCTTCTCCCGAATCTATCTCAGGATTTCTCTCTCAGCACCTCTCAACCAGAAGACGGTCGGCAGAGGCAAGAACTCCCTGCAGTACAGATTCAAAGAGACTCGCAAGTCCAGTAGCTCAGAGACTCAGCTTATACATGTTGTGAGAGACCGTCGATTTCTCACAGTCGTCACAGCACCCCATCGTTGTTACAAGAACTCACAGAGCATCATATCTGGTTCTTCCGGCAATCTTCACGCTCAATAGCTAAGATAACTAGGGACTTTGCACTCATTGTAATTGTACTCTAACATTAATATTTGTACTCCAAAGTATTTGTATTAATAATATCTCGCGAGAGCATTCAAGCCCGGGACTAACAACCCCGTCAAATCCTGTGTTATTTACTTTTCCCAGGGAAGTGTTCTCGCATTTGTTTGTTACTCGACCATTCCAGCAATATTCATCTTCGGATAATATTTTGGGTAACAACAATTGGCGCTAGAAGGAGGCCATCTTAACCTTCATTTTTATTCCTACCGTCCGAAGAACACTCACTGTTCTCGGGACATATACTTGAAGTGACACTCACTGCTCTTCAAAGAAAGCCTTCAGAATCATGACATCCGCCACTACATGAAGAGAGCCACTCTCCGAACCACCGGACATCACATCCCGGCTCGATCCGAGCCCCAACCGACGGCAGAGGGAAGCCGCGGCGACGCGAGACTCTCGATCCCGCACCCGAGGGGCGGCCCCAGCCTTTCGCTCGACTAGTTACAAATTGCAGAACAAGTCGAGGAGGCTAGGGCCATCCTAAAGGAGCGACGGAGAGCATGCGCGACGCCCGCTATAACTCTCTCGGCCATCCGCCGCATGGGCAAGCGAAAGTTCAAGGGGCTACTGGGCGAGCAATCGTCAGAATGCCCCGATTCGCGAGAAAAGGCTCTCGCAAGGCCGGATGGTTCCGTATTCAGTCGCTTAGGAAGCGATCCATCATGGCGACCGGGGCATTCTGGCCCCAACCACGAGATGACAGAATCCGAGTCCGTCACCAAGAGTTCGGCCTACTCGACTCCCAGCCGAATACAGGTCAGCCGTCTGGCTCCCGCTCCGAACGCCAGGGGGTCAGTCCTTGATCGTCTCGACTCCCAGTCCGAGCGCCTAGCCGCGAGCAGCCAGGTCACGGCGATGGCCGCTATGAAACGCCAGCTCGACGAGATGAAAACGCTCCTAGATACTGGGGCAAGCACCAGTAGAAAGATCATCGGACCGACCGAGCCACTCGCGGTCCACATCGAGCTTGCCCCCGTGTAACCAAGGATCGCTCCTCCCAAGACACCTTTGTACGAAGGGAATTCGGACCCCGAGACCCACTTAAGCAAATTCCGGATCTACATGACCGGGTGTGGGGCATTAGATGCGACCAAGTGCCGAATCTTCCAGTTAACATTTGGCGAGCTGGCCCATAGGTGGTACGTTTCACTACCACCGCGATCGATCATCTCCTTTGAGAAGCTGGCGAGTGACTTCACATCATACTTCGCCACCAAGGTCGCCAGACCAGAAGGCCCCCACCGCATGATGAAAATCAGGCAGGGGGAAGACGAAACCGATGCAGATTACATCGACCGGGCGGATGAAATAGTCCTCACCGGCGAGCCCATCAACGACGAGATCGCTCTCTACTCAGTCCTGGGGGGATTCTACGGACATTCACCCATGTTTAGGCATCTCACAAAGGACATCCCCCCAACCTATGCGATCTTCCGCGCTAAGGCTGCCGACTTTCTGGCCAGACAAAGGCTACTCACCCTCTGCCTAGGCGAGGGAACGCCACCTCCTGCCCGAAAGACGACGATCGCCAAAACCAAAAAGGCGGTCGCCAAGCCACACGGCAATCTCAAGGCCTTCGAGGATATGGAAGCCCATCTCGCCCACAAGTTCAACCGAACTCTAGCCCACATTTTTCACGCCATCAAGGGGCGCCAACCGCTAAACAAGCCAAAGGCAATAAGGGACCACGGTCATCTGGACCACAACAAATATTGTGCTTACCATAAGAGTCTTGGCCACAGCACCAACCAATGCCGCGACCTCCTCAGACAACTCTGGAGATTGTTCGAGGAGGGCAAGTTGGACAACTTATTGGCTTAGCCGGAGCCCCATCAATCTCCTGATACGGTTGCCAGAGTCGAATGCAAATAGGCTGGAAAGATCATATGAGACGACCCATCGATCAACCTCGGCGACCGAATCCAGATACTTCATTCAAAAGTAGGAAACTTCGGAAGTCTCTCCCCGATCCCCGCCTCGTCAAACCAAAGGCTAATGCCTGAGCAAACACCTCAAAAAAGAGGATGACTCGCTCGCCCTCTAAAGTTCGTCATCAACATGATGGACCTAGGCAGCGATCGCCTCCCCTAGCACAACATATACCGTCGAGGATCATCATCTGACATGATGGTTCGAGGTAGAAAAGTGCTGCCATGGTCGCGAAAATCGATGAAACCGACAATCCGTCCATGCAAGGTTGCTTTGGGCTTCGATCGCTCGCCCTTCGTTTAAATACGAGGTGGGCGTAGCCTAAGGACTCTCCAAAGACAAATCAGAAGATGAATCGCTCGCCCTCTAAAGTTCGTCATCAAAATGAAGAACCTAGGCCAGCGATCGCCTTCCCTTACACAACGTATACCGTCGAGGATCGTCATATGACTTGATGGTCCGAGGTAGAAGAGTGTCGACATGGTCGTGGAGGACGATGGTACCATTCTCTGTGCCTATGCAAGGTCCCTTTGGGCCACGATCGCCCGCCCTTCGTTTAAATACGAAGTCGGCGTAGTCTGAGGGCCCTCCAAAACAGATCTGTGGACACGTTCGCCCGCCCTCAAAGGTCCATCACTTAACGTGGTGGGTCCTTCCCGGACAATGCGACGCCCCTCCCCCCATCTCAACGTATACCTTCGAGGGTCGCCATCGTAATGGCGGCCCGAGGCAGAAAAGAGCTAACAAGCCGCGGACGTGGAGTCGATTAATCCGACGACGCCCTGTACAAGGAATCTTCCAGACCAAGACCGCACGCCCTTCCTTTAAATACGAGGCGAGGCGCAACCTACGGAGGACCCTCCCAATTAAGTGAGTCGCGAGAACTTAGCCATCAGACGGAATGTCACTCGCACAAAAGACACAATCGTGGAGATCAGTCCATCGAACTCCGCGAACGTGCACGGTTCCTCAAGACCGAGATGGACGGACTTCCTCGAGGGATCTGCAAAATCGAAGATCGCTCACTCAATGATTTATTTTCGTCCCCTTACTTTCACTAAGCGAACAAAAACAAGGGGGAAGAGCGGAGACAATATACGACGATCATCCCTATTCAATTACATACGGAGATCGACATTTTTTAGATGTTTGTGCAGCGATCGAATTTGTTGTAAAAGTTATCTATATGAGTTTATCAATTCACTTGGATCTATACACGCAACAATCTCTCCTCACACATTTGTACAAAGTCATGCAAAGACTCAGAAAAGCAATCATTCAAGTGATAAATTGAAGAAACAAACATTCATTTCATTACTTGAAATATCAGGAGTACAAACGGTCGCCCGAAGGCTTAAGTACAAGGAAATCTACGAAATTACAAGGCATAAATCTAAAACAAAAAGGACAGACTCTCAGGATGTCCCAGCCTGACCTTCGCCTTCAACCACTGGATCGGCCCGCGATCGCTCACCGGCTTCCGGAGCTGCCTCCCCGTCCTCCGGGGCATTTGGATGAACAAGATTTCCGAGAGTCGGGTACCAGCTCAGGTCCACGCTGATTTCCGAGAGATCCAATATCGGCATAGAGAAGGCAGGATGAAGAGGGTGCTCCAACGCGTATGCCTTGAAGTTTTCAGCTAGAGGGCCTACCTCCAGCCCTCCCTTCTTAGCAGCACGGAGCAAGTCGGCGAATGCCATGTAATAGGCAAACTCGCTGACGAACTCCAAGTTGAGAAAGGGATCAGCCTCGGTCGCCTCCAGCTTCCCTTTCAACTCCGCAACCACCTGTTGCGCACCCTGGAGCTCAGTCTCCCTAGCAGCCGTCTCTCCCCTCGACGACGCCAGCTCGCTAGTTAGCCAAGCGACAGTCACCTTCAGCTGATCGGCCTCCTCCTGAGCGGCCGTGTGCGACCGATGGGCATCTGTCATCTGGTCCCGAAATCGGTCAACCGCCGCCTGGGCTCGCTCATAATTCTCTCTCATCAGCTCAAGATCCTGACTCTCCCGTTTAGCTGCATCCAAGGAGTCCTTCTCCATAGCCACAATCCTGTCGGCAAACTCGGCATTCTCTTTCCGAGTGGCCTCGACGTCCGCCTGCAGACGAGTAGTAGAAGGACGCCCCTCGAATTCCTTCACAACCTCGGCAGCCATCGTCGCCGCCTGGAGAGAGAGAGCGAAAGCAGCCTGCATCGTGTTCCTGAACCGCTGGCGGGCGATCGCATCCAAGTTGGTCGTCCAGGCCTTCGGCAGAGCAGAAACCGCCCGGTTGACGTACAGCGGGACATCGCAGGCCGCACGAGGTGATCGGCTCGCGAGGAAATCCAGCACCATCGGCGGGCAAGCTGGGTTAGTGCTGCGGATCCTGCATCAAACAACAAAGAGTTAGCGCATCTCCCACACAAGTGACGAAACTCAGCAAACAAACAAAGTTTACCTCTCGGCTCTCTCGGGGTCGCGACCAAAGTATGGTTTCCCGTGAGGGGTCTCAGCCTCGGCGATCGCCATCTCTCGCAAGAAAGCCGCAGAGGGCGTAGGCTCATCCACCGGTGGGACCGCGGTGATCGGAGGCGCGGCGATCGGCACCTCACCGGCGGGGGCAGAAAATGGAGGTTCCCCCGACCTTTTCCGCTTGCGGTTCGATCGGAGTCCTTCCTCCCAAACCTCCTCTCCCGCCACGATCGGCTCTTCGCGAGGCCCCACCTTCGGAATAAGAGGTAGCGCCACCGGAGGAACTCGAGATGACTTCTTATGGCGAAGACGGCTCAGAACTCCGGGGTTCGACATAGCTATCTCCAGTGGAGGCTCCAAGAAGCGAGGACAGCGGACCTCTGCAAGAAGGAACAATCAACTAATAGTTAGACACATTCTCCAAACAGGACGATCGCTAAGCAATGGAGATCGTAGAAATTCATACCTGGGACCGAAAGATGTCGCGGGAGACGGAACAACCGAGCAGACAGCCAACGACTCTCTTTATTAATCCGGAGAGCGTCTAAGTCGTCGTCCGGCAGACTTCGTATCTGCTCCCAGACGACCAAAAAATCGAAAGGTAGCTCGTCGATCGCCGGAATATGGAAACCTGCAAAAGGAAAACCAAATTAGATCAGTTCAGAACATATCCGAACAAAGGGAGAGTCAAAACCCTTACTCGTATATCTCTCCCGAAAGCTTGTGGGAATGTCTAGCTCGCCCATAGGATTGTCACTCGCAGATGCCTTCCAAGCACCGACGACCCAGAACCACTTCGTCGGATCGCCCCGCACCTTATTCGGGACTCCAAGGATCACCCGACCGGAACGGCCTTGGATATGATAGCCTCCGACCGACCCTTTCTGAACCGTCAGCTTGAACAAGTGGTTCATCTCCAATGGCGAAGGGAGGCGGTACA
Source organism: Orobanche coerulescens (assembly GCA_033398695.1). Classification (NCBI taxonomy): domain Eukaryota; kingdom Viridiplantae; phylum Streptophyta; class Magnoliopsida; order Lamiales; family Orobanchaceae; genus Orobanche; species Orobanche coerulescens. The sequence goes on along the minus strand of CM065811.1, from coordinate 65,667,351 downwards.
GTCGGTGACCGCCGAACAAGGTGAGGGCACAGATGATCTGGAGCCATGCGTTCGGCGTTAGCTGAAGCGGCGCCACGTTCCAAGCGCCCAACAAATGGGAGACGGTGAAAGACAGAGGGAACCGAAACCCAGCCTCCATTATTGCCTCATTCACGGCGACCATACCCTCCGGAGGTTGGTCGGCTCGCTCGTTCTCCGCCGGCGCGAAAAGATCCACATCTGAAGGGATATGGTACCTCGTCCTCCAGACGGCCAGGTCTTTCCTGGTCACCGAGCTCCTTATCTGGCTGAGGGACCACTGAGAGCGTTGCGCGGCCTGAAACAGAGAACACTTCGCCGACTGATAAGGATGATCGATTGAGTACTCCCGGTAAATGAATTTAGGAGACAGACCGGCCAATCTCTCCATGATTTCAGCAAAGGCCAAATAGGCCTGGACAAAATCACTGTGCTGCTCCCAGTACGCCCGCACCACCGAATCCCTATCCATCTACGAGCGTCTTTGCTCAACCGCCGCCTCCCTGGCGGCGTTGGCTTCATTAAATAGTGCCTCGACTTCCGCGGGATCAATACCGGCACGGATAGGCTCGGCGGCCATCTACAAATGGAACTCTGCTGAGGATCCTCTCCGGACAGTCGAAATCCCGGCGGCAGAGGCGGTGTCCTTTCCAGACGATGAAGATACTCCAGACATGTTCGAAGAAAAGAGGAGAGAAGGAGTGTTTTCTTACCGAGGGCTGAATCGATTGACGATCGGCAGTCAAAGCTTCAGAAAATTCTTCGGCAATATTCTTCTTCTCCGGTAAAATCGCATAAGGTTCTTAAACACTGCAGCCCGGCCCCCTTTTATAGGAGAAGGCAGGGGCTTCCATGCAATTAAAGAGAATCTCAGGGGCTGAAGCGCAACCGTTGGTCTCCCCCAACAGGAACCCGACACGTGCCTCAGAGACTTTTCCACGTCCGCTGGCATTTCCCGCTCATTTCAGCGACCGACCAGGTCGTCCAAATTCAAAGTCATTCCGCTCGAAGACGATCGCCAGTTCCGCAAAAAACAGAGTCACTCGTCAAAGTTAAGCGATCGCCAGTAGAACCATCTCACCCCACGTTTCCAACATCGGAGCGAGCTGGGGGGCAATTGTTGTGCGGCGATTTATATGCCTCGACGACGATCGATAACAAGGCTGAGCGACCGAGTCCACAATCGAACAAGCTACGACAAACTTGCCTAAACAAAGATAATTGTCTACCGTCGAGTATCCAACGATCGACTCCCAAGGTGATCGCCTTTCGGCACTTAGCGATCGACCCTGGTTCCCGACCAAGGACGACCGACCTATGCCACGATCAAGGCCATCGTCCGTCAAAGTCTACAAAGACTGGATCTCAAAGCCAGCGCCCATGTGCAGATCCACAAAAGGCGCCGCGAAACATAGATCATTGACCACCAATAGCTGTCTCTGACAAGAACGGATTCACCTACCGACAGACCCGCCGAAAGGTCCTAAGTGGGGCTTCCCATGACCGCGACTCAGACGCGTGTTGGCCTCTCATTGATTCGCACTTCTGGCAGCCAGCAACTCCTGCGGACTTTAAGGAGACCAACCCATGTACTAAAGACGATCGCCCACTTATTATAATACAGGAGAGGCGATCGCCCAGCAACACACAGTCCTATAAATAAAGAACCTCCAACAACTGGAAAAAGGTTCCTCTCAGTTGTCAACTACATACACAAACGTACACAATCTCTGACTCTCGGCTTCTTCTCCCGAATCTATCTCAGGATTTCTCTCTCAGCACCTCTCAACCAGAATACGGTCGGCAGAGGCAAGAACTCCCTGCAGTACAGATTCAAAGAGACTCGCAAGTCCAGGAGCTCAGAGACTCAGCTTATACACGCTGTGAGAGACCGTCGATTTCTCACAGTCGTCACAGCACCCCATCGTTGTTACAAGAACTCACAGAGCATCATATATGGTTCTTCCTGCAATCTTCATGCTCAATAGCTAAGATAACTAGGGACTTTGCACTCACTGTAATTGTACTCTAACATTAATATTTGTGCTCCAAAGTATTTGTATTAATAATATCTCGCGAGAGCATTCAAGCCCGGGACTAACAACCCCGGCAAATCTTGTGTTATTTACTTTTCCCACGGAAGTGTTCTCGCATTTGTTTGTTACTCGACCATTCCAGCAATATTCATCTCTGTATAATATTTTGGGTAACAACAAAGTAGAGTGATGATACTTCCGGATTTCACATGGGAGTGTGTTATTCCGATAAAAATAGTGGGAGATGGGTAACAAGAATATAAAAGACCTTAATTCTATACTCAGAACATAATTGAACGAGTCACTAATTAATCTGTCGTACTTAATGCAGACATAACTCTCAATATGACACTGAACCCACTCGCAATTCTACTCGAAAAGAACACCTTAATCGGACCTAACTTTGTGGATTGGCTCCGCAATGTGATGATCGTATAGAGGCACTGGGATACATCTTGGAGACGGACATTCCGGCGCCTCCTGTGCGGACCAGAGCCAATCAGGAAGAGATTGAAAACCACGAAAAGTGGGTTAAGGATGACGTGAAAGTCCGTGCTTATATGATGGCTTCCATGTCTAATGAGCGTCAGAGAGCTCATGAGAAAATGAATTCTGCTAGGTAGATTCTATCTCACTTAACCGAACTTTATGATGAGCACAGCAGAACTGCTAGATATGAGATATCCAAGCAACTGTTCGGTGCAAAGATGAAGTAAGGTGAGAAGGTTGGGGAACATGTCCTCAAAATAATATTCATGATCGAGAGATTGGAGGCTTTTGATTTTAAAATGGATACTTCTCTCCAAACCGATCTTATCCTACAGTCTCTCCCTAAATCCTTCTCACAGTTTGTTATGAACTTCAACTGCAATGAGATTGCATGTAACTTTGCTGGGATAATGAACAAACTTGTGACCGCTCAGTCTCAGATGAAGACTCCGCGGATGAAGGAGTCCGCCCTTGTGATTTCTTCTGGATCTCGGAAATCCAAAAACAAGAATAAAAAGACCAAGAAGCATATGGGACCAAAAGTCGAGGACCTTAAGGGTAAGGGCAAGGACCCAATGGTTCCGAAGAGCAAGAAGAAGGATGCCTGTCTCAAGTGCGTTGAGCTGGGCCACTGGGCAAGAGACTGTCTGATTCTTCATGGCACTTCAGGTACAGAACTTTTAGTTTTGGAAACAAATTGTTCTGCTACTGTATTTTCTACTTCCTGGATACTGGATTCTGGTGCTAGTTCTCATATTTGTACCGTGAATCAGGATCTGGAACAAAGTAGGATGCTTGGAGATGGAGAAGTTATGATCACCGTCGGAAGCGGGCATAGTGTCGACGCAACCGATATAGGATCACTTATTTTGGGTTTAGAATCCGGCTTTGTTTTGACTTTAGAAGATGTACTTGTTTTGCCTAAGGGGCATAAAAACATTGTATCCATTCTGGTCATGGACCGAAAAGGCTTTTCATTTTTCATTGGTGATGGTACCTGCAAAATTTATTTCAGAAATAAACTAGTGGGTACTGCTACATTGTTAAATGGATTGTATCATCTAAATCTCAGCAACAAAGTAGTTGTGAATACTATGACTAGAAGACGTGGTAGGGATGAAACCAATCAAGTTTTGAAATGGCATCTAAGACTTGGTCATGTTGGTCAGACCAAGGTTTACAAAATGGAAAAAGATGGACTTATGGGTCCATTGGGATCGGATCCCTTTCCTACTTGTGAATCTTGCCATAAAGGCAAAATAACTAAGTCCCCCTTAACAGGGACTTTTGAAAGAGCCACTTATAAACTGGGATTAATCCATACCGACGTTTGTGGTGCTTTGGAAGCAGCACGTGACGGATATCAATATTTCATTACGTTTACAGATGATCATACTAGGTATGGTTATGTATACTTAATGAAATATAAATCCAAGGCTTTTGAGAAATTCCAGGAATTCAAGGCCCTAGTTGAGAAACAAACTGGTAATCATATCAAATCACTTCGGTCGGACAGAGGTGGCGAGTATATGAGTACGGAGTTTGACGAGTTCCTTAAGGAACAAGGAATAGTTTCACAACTAACACCTCCAGGTACTCCTCAGTTAAATGGTGTGTCAGAAAGAAGGAACCGGATCTTGTTGAACATGGTCCGTTCCATGCTGGGCTATACTGACTTACCGATTTACATGTGAGGGTATGCACTCTTGACTGCCGCTTACATCTTGAACAGATGTCCTTCCAAATCTGTTTCTAAAACTCCACATGAGATGTGGGAGGGCAGGAAACCAAGTCTTAATCATATTAGGATTTGGGGATGTCCCGCCTATGTCAAGAAGACTAAGGTGGAGAAGTTGGAAGCTAGGTCCGTGAAGGGATGTTTCATTGGATTCCCGTCTGGGACGATGGGTAATCTATTCTACATGCCCAAAGATCGAAAGATCGTTGTTGCTTTGCATGCACACTTCCTGGAAGAAGAGTTCATTCAGGAAGGCGGAGCACGTAGAAATATTTCTTTGGAAGAATACAATGAAACTCCTCAGGAGACACCTGTGCAAGAAAAATGGAACCGAACCTTCTATAACACAAGTACAACCACCTCGTAGGTCAAGTAGGGTGTCTCAATTACCTGAGAGGTATAGTTTTATGCACTTGGAGGAACTGGGTTTCCTAGAGGTTCCAAGTGATAAACAAGAGACCGACCCGCAACCAATCACCTAGCAATGGTGGATGTAGACTCCATGAAATGGACTGTAGCAGTCTTCATGTTGTTGGGACCTTCATTTTGCCGAGACAGTCAAAGAGTTTGACTTTGTGCAAAATGAAGACGAACCTTGTGTATACAAGAGGGTTAGTGGGAGCAAGATCATATTCTTAGTACTATATATAGATGACATTCTACTAATAGGAAATGATGTGGGAATGCTCAGTTCTGTGAAAGCTTGGCTTTCGAGTAATTTCTCCATGAAAGACTTGGGAGAAGAAACCTATATTCTTGGGATTCGACTCTACTGGGATAGATCGAAGAGAATGATAAGTTTTTTCCCAAGCCCTCTATATAGATTAGATCTTAAAGAGGGTTCCTTCCGATGCGACATGTAATAAAGATCACCATGAAGATGTGTCCTCATAGTGAGGAACAATGAAAGGAAATGAGTAATATGCCATATGCTTCGAAATTTGGGTAGCCTTATATATACTTTATTGTGTACAAGACCTGACATTGCGCATGCTGGAAGCGTGGTAAGTAGGTTTCGGGCTATCCTAGTCAGGGAACATTAGACTGCCGTAAAGAATGTTCTCAAGTACTTTAGAAGTACTAAAAGATTTGGTTCTTATATATGGTGGTGGAGAACAGAATGTGGTGGGATTCACTGTATTGGACATCCAAGGACAGAAAGACGATTATATATCAACTTCTGGCTACATTTACTCTTAATGTAGGAGCAGTATCATGGCATAGTGCCAAGTATAACGCGACTGCTAATTCCACCTATTAGGCTGAGTATAAAGCGGCCTTGGAGGCCTCCAAAGGAAGAATTTAGAAGTTACTGGGTAAACTTCACGTGACACCTTGTGCTGCGCTGCCAGAGCGGTAGCACAGGCCTAGGAGCCGAGGTTTCACAACAGTACCAAACATATTGAGAGAGAGTATCATCTCGTAAGAGTATTTGTTCGCAAAGAGATACATTGTGCTGCATAGAGTAGAGTCAGCCAACTACGTCGCTGATCCACTGACCAAGCTACATTCTCAGATTAGCTTGGAGCGTAAATTGGAGAACATGGTTATTAGATACCAGAGTGTGTGGCATTGAGTGCAAGTGGGAGATTTTTGGGAGTATGACCTCAAATGCCACTCAGAGGATGTTGAGTGAGGGCATTGTACTTGTAATTATGCAAATCACTAATATAAGGCAATGGATGTTTCTTTATTTACTGGTAGTTACTGGCATTCCTAACTCGTAAATATACATATAGAAACTAGTCCGTGTATTTGAGAGCAAAACGTTCCACTCCTTATTGGATAAGGGGGTCGGCACTGGAGAGGTTTATAGCTCAAATACTAATCGTTCGCAAGTCGATGAAACTTGACTGGGCGTTAAGTTTATGTGAAGACTTGTATAACGTGTTCTCTGACATGGAGAGTGCCTGTCGAACGCTAATGGTTAGTGGGATCACACGTTATAGGTATGCTAATTGGATTAGTATACTTGAACTGACTCACCCTCGATTCATCACACGGATTTCACTCCGGGACAGTCAATGACGGAATCGAAAGGTTGTGATCGGTATTTGTGAACCTTCGACTTAAGGATTTAGTAGGGATGTGCTTGTGACGTCAAGATTTTCATTAGAGTAGTTCGACCCTGTAAACCGGAAGGCGGGGGTTAACCTCGACGTGCATCTTGACGGGTAAGTAGCAGGTCCTACTGAATACCAAGATAGAATTATTTCTCCCGTTTGTGAGTGGGTTATATGTCCTATGCGGTTATTGGCAGATGAGATCATAAGTCTTTGGCCAAAGCATTGGAGCTAGTTGTATTAGATACACGACAGCTCGATGATCTCGATTTGCATTAACACATGCATAGCGTCAAGTACAAATAGGGTTTGACTGACCGTGACCCTATAACTTGATCGGTACATTTGAAAGAAGGGTTTATACGTTTACTGGTATTCACGACAGAATGGTTCTTGAATGATCCCATAATTCGTTCTCAGTTGGGGTACAGTGTAAGCCGCCAGGCTGGCTAGGTGGTGCTACTACTCTTTGGTTCCTCCCATTGCTGACTGAGACGAACCTACCGAGGTGTGCAATCGGATTGACGACGGAATGAATCGAGCTTATTATCTCATTATAAATATTAGATATTGGATATCTAATTTGGGACATTGGATGTTTAAATCAATTTATTGGATAAATTGATTTACGACCTAATGAAGTAAATAAATTACTGGGTGATTAATTTAATGCATAGATATAATTATTTCTTGGAGAAATTAATTATGTTATTATGTATTTAATGTGATTAATTGATTGAATTAATTAATCGACACAAATACATCGGAACGGAATCGGAATTTATCTGTTTGGACTCAATGGAGTCCGAAACGTACCGAACTCATCCGACACCTTCTAGATGGCCGCCCCAATCACCATCCCTCAATTAGTCTTGGTCTTCACTTGGTGGGGTTCAAGCCTTGTGACCAATCAAGGGGACAAAATATCACCTTGGGTGATTTTGTCAAAAGGTAGGTGAAATGGAGAGATATGATAAGAATAAATGTGATGACCAAATCCTTCAAGCCCATACTTTGATTATCACGGTTTTGGCAAGTGTAAGGAGAGAGAAAAAGTTTTTCTAAGGGTTCATAACATTCTTCTTCATATTCATCTTCATTCATAAGTTTTTTCTTGGAGAAAATATTTGTGAGATAGAGAGATACTAGATTAAACACTTAGAGTGTTCTAATCTTGAGTTGCATAGCTTCTATAACCATGTTCTAGCTGTATCCTTGGAGGATAACGAGGTTTAGTCATTCCAGTCGTTTCTCCGGTGCGTAGCAAGTAGAGACGCGGTGCTTTCGGCGTTGGATCATCCAAGATCTTGGAGCGGATTGGATTCGTATAGATCAAGCAAAGCTTGGGGAATAGCTCAAGAGAAGGATACCATTTAATCAACGGACTACGAGGGTATGTTTTTCGTATCTCTTGTGTTTGGTTTTATATATTCGTATATACGTAGCTCGATCGATCCTCGTAGGGATTTGGATCAAATTAATTTTCGTTTTGCCGCTTCCGCTGGGCCTTCGTTTTAGGCACCGAATCCCAACATCAGCAGAGTTTTGAGGAACTCAAGAGCCGTTTAATTTCAGCGCCTGTCCTTTCTCTACCGCAAGGGATGGAAGGATTCGTGGTTTATAGTGACGCATCCAGACACGGTCTCGGATGTGTACTAATGCAGAACAGGAAAGTGATTGCCTATGCTTCGCGGCAACTGAGGCCTTATAAGGTCAATTATCTGACCCAAGACCTGGAGCTAGCGGCCGTGGTATTCCCATTGAAGATTTGGCGACATTATCTTTATGGCGTCACCTATCAGATTTTCACCGATCACAAGAGTTTAAAGTATATATTCGCTCAGAAGGAATTAAACATGAGACAGAGACGGTGGTTGGAACTGATTAAAGATTATGATATTGAGATACAATACCACCCGGGTAAGGCTAACGTCGTCGCAGATGGCTTGAGTCGTAAGTCCGTTCAGGAGCAAATGCTTACTCATTTGACTACTCGGAAGGAACTTCAACAAGAGTTCCTAAGGCTTGAGATCGAGGTATGGTTACACCAAGTGCAGGGACAACTTTGCATGCTAGAGATTTCATCTCCACTGGAAGAGGCGATCAGAACGAAACAGGGTTCAGACCCATTTTTATTGCGCATTCGAGAGGATGTGGCTCAGGGGAAAGCCCCTGGATTTGTGGTCTACGAGGATGTACTTTTGCGATTTAAGAACCGGTTATGTATTCCGGTGGATGACGAGTTGAAAAGATCTATTTTGAGAGAAGCTCATGCTACCCCTTATTCCATTCATCCGGGGTCTAGAAAAATATACAAAGACTTGAAACAAAATTATTGGTAGAGTAATATAAAGCGAGAAGTCGCAGAATTTGTTTCGAGATGTTTGACCTGTCAGCAAGTCAAGATAGAACATCAGCGATCGACGGGTATGCTAAAACTGCTTCCTATCCCAGAATGGAAGTGGGAGGATATTTCAATGGACTTCATCACGAGTTTTCCAACGAGTCATCATGGAATGAATACAATTTGGGTAATCGTGGACCGTTTAACTAAGTCAGCTCATTTCCTTGAGATCAAGGATATGTGGGGTCCCGAGAGACTTGCCCAGTTATTCATTAAAGAGATCGTGAGATTGCAAGGTACTCCTAAGAGTATCGTTTCTGATTGTGACGGGCAATTCGTGTCACATTTTTGGAAATCTATTCATCGTGCCATGGGAACTCAGCTAAATTTCAGAATAGCTTTTCACCCTCAGTCCGACGGACAATCAGATCGAACTATTCAGACGTTGGAGGACATGTGTTCTCGATTGGAAAGATGATTAGGAAGCCCAACTACCATTGATCGAGTTCACATACAATAGGAGTTGGCATGCTTCGATTATGATGGCACCTTACAAGGCCCTATATGGTCGTTGTTGTCGATCTCCCTTGTGTTGGGATGACTTATCAGAATCAATCGGCACAGAGCCCGATATGCTCATAGCCACCCGTGAGAACGTGGCGTTGATCAGGAGTCGTTTGTTGACCGCCCAGAGTCGATAAAAATCATATGCGGATAATCGTCGTCGACCATTAGTGTTCGAGATAGGTGACCATGTTTTGGTCAAGGTATCCCCGAGTCAAGGTATTTTCCGTTTCGGGAAGAGAGAAAAGTTGAATCCGAGATTCATTAGACCATTTGAAATTTTGGCTCAAGTAGGCAGTCTGGATTATCGATTGGCTTTATCTGTGGCTTTGAGCCGAGTTCATAATGTGTTTCACGTCTCTCAATTGTGGAAGTATGTTGCCGACCCAAGTCACATACTTCAGTTCGATGAAATCGAGATCACAGATGATCATACGTACGAGGAGCGTCCTGTACGAGTCCTAGAGCATCGAGTCAAACAGTTGAGGAAAAAGGTGATTTCATTGGTAAAAATTCAGTGGTCTAGACACGGAGTCGAAGAGGCTACTTGGGAAACCGAGGATAGTATGTGGGAGAGTTATCCCGAATTGTTTGACCCTTAGTTTCAAGGACGAAACTCTTTTTAAGGGGGGCAGTATGTAATACCCGATTGTAAATTCATCTATTATTATTCAGTAATTGTCACTCAGTAATTTTCACTCATTAATAATCATTCATCATTCACACTCATTTAATTGTGTTCACCGTTCGGCGTAGTTTTGAATCGCATATCAGTTATCATTCGCCTTTCAACCCTGCTTGAGAATCGAGACGAGAATATTATCATTATCATCGAATCGGTAGCCTGTGTGTGGGGAGTAGCACATGCTACGTACTCTTTATAGCGCACACTATTTGGGTACTGGTAGCGCACGCCATCGGTCTTCATTAGCGCACGTTACTAGTGTGTTGGGGCAGACAGTCCAGTAGGTACTGGACTGAATTGGAGAATTGTAGCGCACGCTATGTGTAGGAGATAGCGCACGCTAAGTCATCGTAGTAGCGCGCGCTATGGCTTGAGCAGGCGGAGGATAGTAGATTCTGGACTCCAATATTCTGGACTCCAACTATCAGGTAGCGCACGCAACACTCGGTTAATGTACGCTAAGAGTATGGCGTTAGTGCACGCTACAAAGTATACGTAACGCATGCTAACGAGGCAGGCAAAGTTCACTGGACTACCCGGTGAACCCGCTAGCGCACGCTATCCTCAGTTTTTACAGCACGCTAAGCTGGGTTTAGTATACATAGGACATTTATGCCCCATTTCGTCATTTCTTCATTTCTCCTCCTTCCTTGGGCGATTCCAGGCGATTTTGGGTGATTTGTGAAGAGTTCTTCGAGTTGCAATCATCTATCAATACCTTCAAGCTTCTAGTTCAGATTAATCAACATTTAATCCTCTCCACTGCTCCAAATCAAGGTAAACCTTTCATAAACCTATAATTTCGGGATTTGGGGTTTTCTTCCCGATCTCTTCGAGTTAGCTTGCTATTTTGTTGGATATGTTGGATATGGATTATCTAACTTGGATACATGTGTTCCTACGGATTTATTGGTGTATTTTTCGGAATTTTTGAGTATTTGGGGAATTGTTCAAGAACACCTTGAATGTTGACTTTGGAATTTTGGGGTTTCGATTAGATGTTGTTGTAATCTCGAATGGAGTATTGCTATTGGATTATTGATTGTATTGATGATGTTTTGTCGGATTGAATCACTCATTGGAGGCGTGGTATCGATATAATTGATATTGGTTGTAAACAATTGAAGGTTGTTTACAACATGTTTGTTAGATTGCCCCAATGAGTTTGGGTTGTTGTATCGAGTTTTTGAGTTGGTTGTGATCATGCTTGATTCGTATATTAAGCGAATTGTTGGTGATTATGTTATTCAAGGTTGTTCGAGCGACCTATAATCACCTTAAGGACGTTCATTCGATGAAGGACTTTTCTTCATCGGTAATTGAGGTAAGTTGATTCTTGCTCAGTTAAAAGGAGAATCATTCCTTTCGTTGTTGTTCATTCATACGTATACTTCATGCATAATATATAAATCATGTTGAGACTTGTAATTATCAAACTAATCATTCAATTCACGAGGAACGACGGTTCCAATCATTTCATTTGAGCTATCACTCATTGCGCCATTATATCACCTCGGTGAGTCATTCTTGGTCCTTGTCGGATTTCTATTCATTCCTTTTCATCATGGTTACTTTTGTTCTTGTGACCTTCCGGGATCGTATTGCTTGCCGGATGGTATACATGTAGAATTTTTAGTCGGGACACTATGGTCATGTGTATATGCGGGTATCCGGACACATTAGACTGTGCACATGGTAACGTGCCTCCGTGAGACTAATTAAGCCAAGTGGCGTGTGTATATGCGGGATACCGGATACTCGACTACTTGTGCACTTGCACGTCCCATTTCGGGCGTACTATGATGCCCCTCTTTTAGACCTGATTTCATAACTTAGTCATGTGATTATTGTATTTGTTCAACTCTTGATGATTGTTGTTCTGTGTAACTGACCCCGTTGGGATGTTGTTTTCAGGTCATGGCAAGGCAAAGGCACGGAAAGAGAACGTTGACGGCGAGGAGTTCCAGTGATACTAGTAGGGGGCCCCAGTATTCCCAGTATTCCTAGTTATTCATGTTTCTTTGATGTGTATTTCCGCTGCAGTTTTCCGTTTGGACTTTCATTTTATTTGGTGTTGTATATTTCATCTTCATATGAAATATATAAGTATTCTGTTTTCCTGGGTGTATTGTACTTGAGACTGCTCATCGGAGTAATTGATAATATAATGTGGTGCGGTACTACAATTATATTATTTATTTCATTATATTTCATTCGCCTGGTGGGTCCCAGTTGGGGGTCCACGTCACTGTAATAGCCGCCTAGTTTGGGGGTATTACACTGCTTAGTATCGACAGACAACATGATGTTCCTGCTCCAATGTTAGATAAGCTGTGGCTGCCAAAAATCCAGAAGCACTGTTCAGGAAATCATTGGTACATTACGTTAACCATCCACGTTTCATATCTAACTAGTTTTATATGAGTAACTAATAATTACATTTCGTCTTTTGTCAAATTAACAAGGTTATCGTAAATCTAGATCAATATTACTTATCATTATACCCTAGAGTTTCGCCCAATGTTGATAGTAATATTTTTTCTACCAACTATTTTATTGTTTTACAGTTAAAGTTCTTCGTTGAAGAAAATGAAGACGAGTCATTTCAAGTAATGAATATCGATGTAATCCTTAGTCACCATGAAGCCATGTATTGTTTAAACTTCATGAAGTTGTTCAGTGGTAATGAAAAACACAAAGAAGAGGGAATTCAAGGGTTGTCGAAGTTGCAGATAAATTCTAAGAGCGCATCCTATGTTACATCATGCAGATGGAAATTGAAAATTAGGCTTTCAAAAATGAAATTTAAGACCCTGAACTACATCGATGTTCCATTGTTCGGTAATTCGAGTGACGAAGATTATCACATATAAAAAGACAATTTCCGTACAACCAGTGCCCCATATGTGTTGCTGATATTGAAGTGGTCTATATGAATGCTATAAGTATAGGCGAGCACCATGCCAAAATCTAGGAGTATTTAATATTTTTTATTAATTAATTCAAATTCCAAAAACCGTTGCAATAGTGGAAACATTTAAAAATGGAGGTTGAAATTCATATTCAATCTTAACACAAAGGTAAGTACTCTCCATAATGCACAAATTCATATTCAACCTTAACACAAAGGTCACTGCTCTCCATAATTTTAGTCAATTAATATAAATTGAATAATTCAAAAATTCATATTTAACAGAACAATGGAACAAAAAATAATAATCTAATTAAGACTTACAGTTTACTAAGCAACAAAACAGGAGATTTTCTAGAAGAAATCAATTTTATACTGTGAGGATCAAATCTCTCTCACCTTATTTTCGATAATTACAGCTTGAATTATTCCAATTGATCTCTTAAATTTGTGGGTTTCATATTCTCACCTATCTACTGATGCCTAGCCATCTTTGAGGTTATATAAAATTAAAATTCAAAAGGAACAATTTAGATTCGGTTTATAATAATTCGATACATGACAGATTCTGTTGGGATATATAACATTTTAAAACATAATATAATTAAAAAATAGGGATTTATTGATTTCGATATATATCTTTGAAAAATAATAACATTAACTTAGATAAACCACTTATATTAATCCATATTTAACATCTAAAAAGGAGATAACTAATTTGATATTTTAATAATCTGAATCGAATTTTAATCAGATAACTAAAAAATTTAGATAATGAAACTAACTAAAATCCAAATCCTAACAACTCTAGAAAGATAAACCACTCATATTAATCCATATTTATCATCTATAAAGGTTATCAAGTTACCTGCTTAGATAATAAGATATCTATCATATATTCGAATTTATTGTGGTATAATTCGAATTTATCCAGTCCTTTGGAAACGATGGACTATTTTAATATTTTAATAATTTGAATCGATTTGTAAATGAAATAACTAAAAAATTCAAATAATGAAACAAACTTAAACCCAAATCCTAACAACTCTAGAAAGATAAACCACCTATATTAATCCATATTTATCATCTATAAAGGTTATCAAGTTACATGTTTCGATAATAAGATATCTATCATATATTAAAATTTATTCAGGTATAATTCAAATTATCCAGTCTTTTGAAAAAGATGGACTGTTTTAGTATTCTAATAATTTGAATCGAATTGTAAATGAGATAACTAATAAATTCGGATAATGAAACTAACTAAAACCCAGATCCTAATAACTCTAGAAAGATAACCACTTATATTAATAAAGGTTATCAAGTTATCTGTTTAGATAATATGATATCCATCACATATTCAGATTCATTTTGGTATAATTCGACTTTATCCAATCTTTTGAAAATGATGGACTGTTTTAATACTTTAATAATTTGAATCGAATTATAAATGAGATAACCAATAAATTCGGATAATGAAACTAACTAAATCCCAGATCCTAACAACTCTAGAAAGATAAATTTTCTTTAGGTCATCTTTTCAACAAACTTAAATGAAATTAAATCCAAATTAAGATTCCCACAACAAATGGTCACTCCTAAAAAAGGGTTTATTCGACACTATAAATAACATAGTACAACTATTATATAACCACACAGTAGAACTTATATTAAGAAAATAAATCAGATATTAAATATGTCAAATATATTTGTTCGAAATATTAACAACGAGACAAGCAACAAGACCGTCACAGTGAAGATCTTGCGTTTATGGATTCTAACAGAACAGCACAAAAACCAGTTTCAATTGAGGCTATTCTTATGGACAGCGAGATAACCTTTTATTTTGCAAAACATTTTTTTTATTTCCATTTAATTCTTTCATTATAAACTAAACTGTACATTATAGGGATCTAAAATAACAGCTTCTATGAAAAGAGGTTTACTATCCAATTTCAAAAAGCAATTGAACGAAGGCGAAACAGTCAACATTGCTAATTTTGGTGTCGAGGACAACAGCCAGAGCAAATGGACCAAGGCGTGGGTAGAATGCCCAGTTAAATTGATATTCAACTACATTATAAAAGTGGACAAGTGAAAGCCCGATATGTGGATTCAATCAAATGGACTTGCACTAATTCCTTTTGATGACATTCATTCCTTTAATTGAGAATATTTTATTGGTAGGTTGTATATTACTATATTTTTATAATCTCCTAACAAATATTACTATGCTGAATAATATCAATATTTTCAGATATAATAGGATGCATTATAAGAATAGACAACATCATTTATGTCGATAAGGCACATGCTCGAAAGTTAGACATCGAAATTCAAGATGAAAGGTTACATCGATATGATGAGACCGAGAGCATCAGGGAGTTTTCCGAGTGGTTGTTTAAGGTTGGAGATGGTGAAATTGGTGTTGATAATGATGGTGAGGAGGAATTCGGACTGCCTGAAGATATTCTAATACGGTCTACTGATGAACCAGTTGCTGCAATAATTAAGAGCACATATCCGAGCATATTAGACCATGTCGGTGATGGTCGGTACTTTCAGGATAGGGCTATTCTTGCTCCGACCAATGAGATTGTAACACCCCCAAGTTATTCAGGGTATATTACAACGCCGTGAGCCCCGCCGTGGGACCCACAAGGCTATTTATACGCGGAACTATGAACTTTGACCGAGAAGGTCCAAGTACAATGAAATGGAAGATAATAAAAATGGTATTCAAAACCATATCCAATACATCCGAATATAATACATCACAAATTAATACCACGGAA
The DNA here is from genome assembly GCA_033398695.1 of Orobanche coerulescens. Taxonomy (NCBI): domain Eukaryota; kingdom Viridiplantae; phylum Streptophyta; class Magnoliopsida; order Lamiales; family Orobanchaceae; genus Orobanche; species Orobanche coerulescens. Next base: position 65,651,708 of record CM065811.1, on the reverse strand, counting down.
ACACAGGCTGGAACATCAATGAAACCAAAAACAGTACTTGAGTATTCAAAAACCATTCGAGTACAACAACACTGAATGGATGAAACACGAAACATAACCAGAGACAAGACACAGTATCACACTTGCCCATAATCTTCATGCCGAAACGGTACATGCCTATCCACTCTCCTGGATCCTGAAATACATGAAAAGTATTTCCCCCATAAAGGGGTTAGCCGTCGAATAGCTAGTAGAAGTATATCGAATATGAAACACAATACTCCTCGACAATAAAGTAAATGTAATCATCATCTCATCAACTCAAGACTAGTATTCCGGAATAACTAAATCTCATAGCTTCACATTCAATACATACATGATTAACCGTGGTACCGCACCAGAGGCTACGGAACCCTCAGAGGACCCGTCGGTCCGTCCCAGAGTGGTTAATCCAAAATATCCGCGGAACCGCACCAGAGGCTACGGAACCCTCAGAGGACCTATCGGCCTGTAGCATAGTGGATATAAACCATGATACAATTCATATATCTTACTTTCAAAGTCGAGAACGTACAATCATAAACATATACTTGCCTTTTTGACATCGAGAATGTAACACCCCCAATCCGCTCAGGGATATTACACGCCGTAGAACCTTTTCTCAAGGATCTACCAGGCTGGTAACAACATCGAACATCTCAACAATGCCTTTAAGGCTAAAACGACTCAGTAGACCGATTTGGTCTTTCAATAAATACATACAACTCAAAAACATTACATGCCCACGCAGGGGTCAAATACTACAAACTCCCATACAACGGGGAAAGAATAATGCAGCGGAAAATAAAATACAACTAAACCAATACGACATCAACGGGTCCTCGTGTGATTAGTATCGTTCATCTTTCATCATCCTTCATGCCGACCATGTGCTATGCTCCAAAACCTAAATGCAATACAGACATCCACACCCCCCCGAATACTCGGGGGTTAGCAAAACTCCACTGTTTTGCTAGTGCAAGTATAAAATACGAAAACGAGACATACATATCATACTCCACGGAACATGATACTCATAAAAATACTTCCCGAGGTAAATCACTTGATCAAAACGGTTAAATCGAAAGATAGGGGTCCCGATATACATCTGGTAAAAACATTTTACGATCTGGGGAGTTTTGAAAACATTTGGGATTTTAAGAATTTTCAAGCCTTTCGAAAACATTTAGGGACACACCCCAAAAGTCATTTTCCCCAAACAAAGTTACGATAACAACACACGGGGTCCACGACCCGATCATACCATAACAACCTATTTCCACAGATTATTCGCGTCCCGTGCTAGCAAGCCACGGACCTCATATGCTCCCGTAGAACAAACCCGAGTGAATAACGCACAGGGAAACTATATCAAATCACATGTCACCGTAACAACAGTCACGTGACTATAAGCACAGATACGTACTTAACCAAACCACAACCATAAGTTATCCCGGCATCGCACTAACAAGCTACGAACCTCGGAGTCCCCGCAAGACATACCCGACGATAACCCCATCAATTATCTCGACATCAGGCTAATTAGCCACGAACCTCGGAGTCCCCGGAAGACGTACCCGGTGGATAACCCTACGACCATGCCCGACCCATACTAGCAAGTATGGATCCCGGAGATTCAACAATCCTACCCGGAGGCACATCATATACATCAAGCACACAACAATAATCACTTATCAAGCCAAACAATATTAAGCATCACAACCTCCTTTCAAAGGAGTAACAACCAATATCACCCGTGACGTATTCACCGAACAAGCACACATAACAACACGTTATCCTCGGTAAATGATTACGGTTTATTACACTCACTAAATGTGATCATAAGTCTTTCAACCAACGGAGTTAACACACATAGGCCAAAAACACACTTATTCACGAAGCATTCGAGTTATCTTTGAAAGACAACATTTATCGAGAACATACCGATACTTTTTAACATTCATTAAACATCCGAATTTTACATAAAATCATTTACCAACAATTATGCCTACAAAACATGAAATGTATGGGCAAGATACTTGCCTCGAATAATCACAACGCGGAGAAACGACCGAAGTGAGAAGACTTGGACTGACTACGAACTCGCCGACTCCGCCGATCGACAACCCGCAACAATAAACTACGAACGACAACAATAACAATGAAAATAAATTCCAAAGTACGACCCAAAGCCGCTGAATTCAAGGAATAAACGACGAAAGTTCAAGGGTTTCCCCCAAAACGGCCAAGAACACGAATCGACCCGACAAAACATGAAAATGGAATTCCCAACCGAAATATGGATATTCAATCCATAGGATATGTTTAAAAACATCATTTTACAACAATCGATTCATCAAAAACGGATGGAAAACGAAATCAAGAACAAATCCCCTAAAAAGTCAACTCGAATGAAATCAAGAAATATACTTTGATTCGATGAAGAACAATGGATTAAATGATGTTAAACACATGAATAATACTAAAATTAATCATACCCATCATGGATTAATCAACAATACGGATCGAATCGGACAAAAACCCAAAAACCCCAAAATTTCCCAAAGATAGGGTTCTAGGAAATCTAACCTTGATTCGCTGGATCAAATGATGTTATAGGATGATCAATCAATGATATGAACTCAAGAACTTCATGGATTTGTTGTTCAACAACATGGTTTCGCCTCCTCCAAAACTCCAGCCGCGGACAGAAAAGAAGGGAAATGAAAAACGAGTGAAAATGCGACTGCTCTGTCACATTTATACTTTGCCGGACTAGCGTCCGCTAGCCTTCCCGGACTAGCGTCCGCTATCGGCCCAGAACCCTCGGCCGGGGCCCGCACGACCCGACACTGCTGACAAAACCTGCCGACCGAGACCTGCCCGCCCGACCCCGATAGCGTGCGCTGCGCGGACGCTAGCGCGCGCTAGCCAACCTGTCACTAGACTGCTCGCCCAGATAACGTGCGCTAGCCGGCCGACAGCGTGCGCTACACCTGCCGGTTAGCGTGCGCCGCGACCGACAGTAGCGTGCGCTACCTGCCGATCCTTCCCGAGTCCAGAACCTCAGAAACCCCTCTGCCCACATCCGATAGCGTACGCTGGCCGGTCGGCAGCGTGCGCTACACCTGCCGAGCTAGCGTGCGCAGCCTTCCGGCAGTAGCGTGCGCTACGCCGGTTCCTGCCGCGCCTGCTCGGCCGGCTCAAAGACTTCCGACAGCGCTGCCGCACTGTCCGATGCTTAGCCGTCATGACCCGACGAGTCGATTTCCGAAAATGCACGGAACGAACACGACGAAAAGCTCGCGGACAAAATGAAATACCATGCAATAATTAATCACACGCGACCATGAAAAGGGTCAAGACAAAAAATACGAATGCGGATACCCACAACTTTGGGTAAATTACAAAATGGCCCAAAACGCCTGAAAATCACAATACGTGATCGAATAACCAAACCGAAGTTCACAACACATCTAACAAAGTTAAACGGACTTACGGGAAACTCAAAACAGCAGTTTCGAATGAGATTCGCAAGAATCGAACTCAAATGCGGAAAAGTCGCTAAGAAGCATGGAACTCAACAAAACAGCACCGAAACGAACTCGGATGACAAAAAGTGCAGAATTAATCATTCTCAGAATGACGAAACAGTCATAAGTGCATCGTCAAAAGTATTCCCGCTATAAAAGAAATTACCAGAAATCGAAATTGCGGATATTACATACTACCCTCCTTAAAAGAAGTTTCGTCCCGAAACTTAAAACAAGTAGGGAGAAGCAATCTCCCGCAAGGAAAACTCAACGAGATACACAATAAACGCGTAACTTACGCCCAATGGTGAAATGTTACAAGCAACGCAGAGGAATATACGGCGTGAAAACACGCTCCACGACGGCCAACACAACACCACCGGTAGACACATAATAAAACCAACAAGTGACAAGTGTCATCAAATGGATAATACAATCAAGTCAATTATCCGAACAATCCCAAAACACAAAGCACCTATCACAAGGAAACACGCACAGTCGAGAAAACATAAATAAACACAAAACGATCCACAAGGACAATCACAAACAATTCGGACTACGCCGAAATCCTCAAAACCACAATAGGCATCTACGTGTCCTTTCGGAGCAGGGACGCAACCTCGATCCCCCAAATCTCTCAGTTACCGTCTCGCATTGCACGGCTCGGTGACCCATCTGGCCACACCCGAAACAACAAACTAACGGTGAACGACAAATTCTCCGCAGCAAGAGACCAGACAACAAAAATCGGACAACTACGATTGAACAACAGTGATCGAACCAAAAACTATCGAACAACAACGGTCAAACAGCATCGATCGGACACCAACGACCGGATAACAATGGTCGAACAACAACTCCGAAGTTCAAATTTTTCAACCAAATATATAAACAAAAGTTGTGGAAACTAAAGGACGATAATTTCCGTCAATGTTCACAAGAATCGAACCGAACTCGAAAAAGTTACAACGATAATCAGATTGATCTGAAACAAGATCACGACCCGTTCAAACGATGGCAACCGAGATACCAAACAAGTTCAAAAGGTATCAACGAACATGAGCGAGCCGATAGAATTGAGAAAGAGAAAAATGCAGAAGCCAAAAATAATACGGGTATTATATTCGACCTCTTCTAAAAGAAGTGTCGTCCCCGAAACTCACAACAACGAAATCAAGGTGACAACACAACAAGCAACCGACAGAAACATCCTTCAAAGGCCTCTCAAAGTCTATCCTGATAACTATGCTGAAGTTCGTACCCCGAAAGACTTGGTAACCAACTCGCAAAACTGGATTCTGTGTCCCTCGAGTCCACACTTGAAATGCGTTACTGATGAGAAGGACAATTGGTACGTGCATGCCCCCAGCACACCACAGTTGAAACACCTCGCCTCGGCCTACCAAATATACAAATGCTAGATATAATGGAACATAACACCACAAAACAACAAACCGGATATGCCAACTTGGCATAACATATCAACACATACTAAAATCACAACAACCACATATGTACACAATCATGCAAACTCAAGTTCCAACAGCTCGCACTGGTGCGATAACACACAAATCATCACAAAGCGACAACATTCAATACTAACATCTCACCTCTCACAAAGGGCTAATCACAACAAATGTGTGGCAACGCCTCAAGGTTCATGCCACCAATTCGATCATACTCGGGAGCTAACATCATAACGACAATGCGAACATCACATATATATTCCCGGACCGCAAACAGGAATGATAGGTTTTAAAACGAAAACCACCTTTAGAAAACAGTTTGGAAACACCAGTTGATCTTGAGTATCACCTTTTCAAAAAGTTGTACAAACACCATTATCGAGACTTTGAAAACCATCTTGCATTTGAACAAAAATGAGGACACTTTTCTTTTAGTGAAAAACTTTCAGAAACATTCGACCCTTGGGTCTAAGCAAAGCATTTCTAAATAATTGAAAATATCTCAAAATATTTTGGTCCTCAACTGGAATAATTTTGAAACATATTGCGGCACTGGAAGGCACCTTGAAAGTATTGCGAGAAAATAATTCATTTTAAAAGTACGTCTCGAAATTTATTTTTTAAGATACTCAAGTTTTTCGAAAATCTGTTAGGTTAGAATGCCAAAAAAAACTCACATGTAACAACATTCACTTACATACATCACAATACACTTATCAACTCCCTCAAAAACCAAGACAACGCATGTCTTTTACCGGAAACAAACCGTCGAATATCATATTCAAAGGGACATAAATAACGACGACACTCCTCATATAAACGAAATATGAGAGTCACATAAACGCATCACGAAACCAAGAATCTGCATACAGACTCCGTCACTTAACACATAATCATACCAGTAACTCATGTCACACGAGGCACAACACAAAGAAGGGAGACTTACATCCACAGGTCGCACGAAGATGATGATCGCCCCATGATACTAATCACGACCAACCAACTCAGATGACGCGTCGCGACACGACTCAGTCAGACAAAATCTGACGAGGCAAAAACTCAACAGACACCACTAAACCCGGCAGCTCAGGTTCCCACAACCTAAATCTCTGATATCATTTATGTAACACCCCCAATCCGCTCAGGGATATTACACGCCGTAGAACCTTTCCTCAAGGATCTACCAGGCTGGTAACAACATCGAACATCTCAACAATGCCTTTAAGGCTAAAACGACTCAGTAGACCGATTTGGTATTTCAATAAATACATACAACTCAAACACATTACATGCCCACACAGGGGTCGAATACAACAAACTCCCGTACAACGGGGAAAGAATACTGCATCGGAAAATAAAATACAACTAAACCAATACGACATCAACGGGTCCTCGTGTGATTAGTATAGTTCATCTTTCATCATCCTTCATGCCGACCCTGTGCTATGCTCCAAAACCTGAATGCAATACAGACACCCACCACCCGAATACTCGGGGGTTAGCAAAACTCCACTGTTTTGCTAGTGCAAGTATAAAATATGAAAACGAGCCATACATATCATACTCCACGGAACATGATAATCATAAACATACTTCCAGAGGTAAATCACTTGATCAAAACGGTTAAATCAAAAGATAGGGGTAAACCCGATATATATCTGGTAAAAACATTTTACGATCTCGGGAGTTTTGAAAACATTTGGGATTTTAAGAATTCTCAAGCCTTTCGAAAACATTTAGGGACGCAGCCCAAAAGTCATTTTCCCAAAACAAAGTTATGATAACAACACACGGGGTACACGACCCGATCATACCATAACAACCTATTTCCAAAGATTATTCGCGTCCCGTGCTAGCAAGCCACGGACCTCAAATGCTACCGTAGAACAAACCCGAGTGAATAACCCACAGGGAAACTATATCAAATCACATGTCACCATAACAACAGTCACGTGACTACAAGCCCAGATACGTACTTAACCAAACCACAACCATAAGTTATCCCGGCATCGCACTAACAAGCTACGAACCTCGGAGTCCCCGCAAGACATACCCGACGATAATCCCATCAGTTATCTCGACATCGGGCTAACAAGCCACGAACCTCGGAGTCCCCGCAAGACATACCCGATGGATAACCCTATGGCCATGCTCGACCCATACTAGCAAGTATGGATCTCGGAGATTCAACAATCCTACCCGGAGGCACATCACATACATCAAGCACACAACAATAATCACTTATCAAGCCAAACAACATTAAGCATCACAACCTCCTTTCAAAGGAGTAACAACCAATATCACCCGTCACGTATTCACCGAACAAGCACACATAACACGTTATCCTCGGTAAATGATTACGGTTTATTACACTCACTAAATGTGATCATAAGTCTTTCAACCAACGGAGTTAACACACATAGGCCAAAAACACACTTATTCACGAAGCATTCGAGTTATCTTTGAAAGACAACATTTATCGAGAACATACCAATACTTTTTAACATTCATTAAACATCCGGATTTTACATAAAATCATTTACCAACAATTATGCCTACGAAACATGAAATGTATGGGCAAGATACTTGCCTCGAATAATCACAATGTGGAGAAACGACCGAAGTGAGGAGACTCGAACTGACTACGAACCCACCGACTCCGCCGAACGACAACCCGCAATAATAAACTACGAACGACACCAATAACAACAAAAATGAATTCCAAAGTACGACCCAAAGCCGCTGAATTCAAGGAACAAACGACGAAAGTTCAAGGGTTTCCCCCAAAACGGCCAAGAACACGAATCGACCCGACAAAACATGAAAATGGAATTCCCAGCCGAAATATGGATATTCAATCCATAGGATATGTTTAAATACATTAGTTTACAACAATCTGTTTATCAAAAACGGATGGAAGACGAAATCAAGAACAAATCCCCCAAAAAGTCAACTCGAAGGAAATCAAGAAATATACCTTGATTCGACGAAGAACAATGGATTAAATGATGTTAAACACATGAATAATACTAATATTAATCATACCCATCATGGATTAATCAACCATACAGAACGAATCAGACAAAACCCCAAAAACCCCAAAATTTCCCAAAGATAGGGTTCTAAGAAATCTAACCTTGATTCGCTGGATCAAAGGATGTTATAGGATGATCAATAAATGATATGAACTCAAGAATTTCATGGATTTGTTGTTCAACAACACGGCTTCGCCTCCTCCAAAACTCCAGCCGCGGACAGAAAAGAAGGGAAATGAAAAACGAGTGAAAATGCGACTGCTCTGTCATATTTATACTGGGCTGGACTAGCGTGCGCTAGCCTTCCCGGACTAGCGTGCGCTATCAGCCAGTATCGGCCCAGAACCCCAGTCGGGGCCCGCACGACCCGGCACTGCTGACAAAACCTGCCGACCGAGACCTGCCCGCCCGACCCCGATAGCGTGCGCTGCGCGGACGCTAGCGCGCGTTAGCCAACCTGTCCAGAACCCTCTGGACTAAAATGCTCGGCCAAGTAACGTGCGCTAGCCGGCCGACAGCGTGCGCTAAACCTGCCGGTTAGCGTGTGCAGCAACCGATAGTAGCGTGTGCTACCTGCCGATCCTTCCCGAGTCCAGAACCTCAGAAACCCCTCTGCCCACATCCGATAGCGTACGCTGGCCGGTCGGCATCGTGCGCTACACCTGCCGAGCTAGCGTGTGAAGCCTTCCGACAGTAGCGTGCGCTACGCCGGTTCCTGCCGCGCCTGCCCGGCCAGTGCCCAGCACTTCCGACAGTGCCTGCCGCACCTGTCCGGCCATTGCTCAGCCGTCATGACCCGACGACTCGATTTCTAAAAACGCACGGAACGAACACGACAAAAAGCTCGCGGACAACATCATCGACCCGAAATGAAATACCATGTAACAAGTAATCACACGCGACCATGAAAAGGGTCAAGACAACAAATACGAATGCGGATACCCACAACTTTGGATAAATTACAAAATGGCCCAAAATGCCTGAAAATCACAATACGTGATCGAATAACCAAACCGAAGTTCACAACACATCTAACAAAGTTAAACGGACTTACGGGAAACTCGAAATAGTAGTTTCGATTGAGATTCGCAAGAATCGAACTCAAATGCAGAAAAATCGCTAAGAAGCACGGAACTCAATAAAACAGCACCGAAACGAACTCGGATGACGAAAAGTGCAGAATTAATCATTCTCAGAATGATGAAACGGTCATAAGAGAGTCGTCAAAATGGATTCCCGCTAAAAAAAAAAAATTACCGAAAATCGAAATTGCGGATATTACAGAGAAATGGGAAGGAAAAGAGTATTAGTTTGGTAGGTCCAAGAAAGCACTTCCGGCACCTAAACGATTCATAAGGAATACGATAATCAATAATCCATACTCAAGTTACATGAAGAAACTTCCGAAACCCACCTACGATTCATGAAATACAAAGACAATCACTTAGAGGTTTGTAAATCACCCAAGCCCTCTCAATTCCGAACAAGGTGCAAAATAATCCATATAATCGTAGGGCAAACATGGGTATGGGGTAGATACATCATAATCTAAAAGATCTCAAACTCCAAAATGGATAAATCGGACGAATCTAAGAAAATCCTCAAAAATTCCCAAAACTAGGGTTCTAAAGATTTTACCTTGATTTGGAAGATGGAAATGAATTAGATATTGTGTAATCTTTGTTATCCAACCAAAGATGATGATTGTTGAAGAAGGACCGCCTCAAATCGCCCCGAATCACCTCTCCCGAGCTCTCCCGATCGGAATAAGTGAAAATGATGTGAAATGACAAGTGCAGGGGTTCACTGCCCCTTATATACTTAGCGTGCGCTAAGCTTCAAGATTAGCGTGTGCTAACGGGGTCACCCGGTAGTCCATTGGCTACTGACCTGCGACGTTAGCGCGTGCTACCAAGCCTTAACGTGCGCTAACTGGTGTCCTGCCAAAGTCCCAGTTCACTGTCCCACTCCGCTAGCGTGCGTTACTGCTGGGCACTAGCGCGCGCAACGCAACACTTATAGCGTGCGCTAGCCGCTGCCTAGCGTACGTTACCTGATAGTCCAGAAAGTATAAATATCTCACTGCCTCTGCCGACCCATCTCGTTAGCGTGCGCTACGGACGATGTTAGCGCTAGCGTGCGCTAACTGCTAGTCCAGAGGGCAGAATTAGCTACTGCCTCTGCCAAGCCCGGACCGTTAGCATGCGCTAAGGCTCAAAGCTAGCGCGCGCTACTCAAGTATAAATAGTGTGCGTTAGCCTAGGCCTAGCGTGCGCTATCTCCCTGACCCAGAAAACTGCCGAATGGTCCAAACAACACGATCATGATCCAAACAAGGTACAAAACTCTAAATCAACATCAACAACATCTTAAAGTGTTTACAGAGCGACAAATAGGAAGAACGGCAAGGTCAAACAACAATAAAAAGTGCGGGTATTACATTCTCCCCTCTAAAAGAAGTTTCGTGCTGAAACTTAAGAAATAAAAAGTTTGGGGTATTCCGATCGCATCTTCTCTTCTATCTCGCAATTCGCCTCCTTGAATCCATGTATCGGCCATTGCACTTTAACCAACGGAATGGTTTTGTGCCGGAGTTGCTTCTCACGACGTTCAAGGATCTTCACTAGCCTCTCCGGAAAGGTAATATCCTCGGCTATATCAATCTCACGATAGTCGATAATATGACTTGGATCCGGTACGTACTTTCTCAACTGAGACACATGAAAAACGCTATGGACGTGACTCAAAGCTGGAGGCAACGCCAAGCGATAAGCTAAATCTCCAACCCTGTCCAAAATTTCAAAAGGTCCGATATACCTCGGACTAAGTTTCCCCTTTTTCCCAAAGCGGAAAACTCCTCTCGTCGGCAATACCTTGGGTAGAACATGGTCTCCGACTTCTAATTCTAAAGGTCGGCGATGAGTATCAGCATAAGACTTCTGACGGATCTAGGCGGTTAACAACCGGTCCCGGATAATATAAATCATCTCCTTAGTCTCCATAAACATATACGGTTCCATTCCGACTAGCTCCGAATCCTCATCCCAACATAATGGCGATCTAGACCACCTACCATAAAGTGCCTCGAATGGTGCCATTATGATCGATGCATGCCAACTATTATTGTAGGAAAACTCGATCAACGGCAAGTGAAGCTCCCAATCATTACTCCAGTCTAGGGCACAAGCCTGCAACATGTCCTCCAACGTCTGAATCGTCCGCTCCGCCTGCCCATCTGAATACAGATGAAAAGACGTGCTCAATCTCAACTCGGTGCCCAAAGCCTGATGAACGACTTGCCAAAAATGGATACAAAACGGCCATATGGATCGGAAATAATGGTATTAGGGGCACCATGTAATCTCACAATCTTAGCTATAAAAGTTCGAGCCAATCTCTCCGGTCCCCAAGTGTCCTTGATACCTAGGAAGTGTGCAGACTTGGTCAACCAATCGACGATTACCGAAATCATATTCATTCCGGATCTAGTTCTCGCCATCCCAGTGATCAAATCCATAGAGATATCTTCCCACTTCTACTCGGGAACGGGAAGCGGCTTCAACAACCCCGCCGGTCGTTGATGTTCAATCATGAATTGTTGACTCATCAAGAACCATAGTACAAACTCCATGACATCTTTCTTCATATTATTCCACCAAAAATTTCGCTTCATGTCCTTGTACATCTTACTCGTTCTGGGGTGGATTGAGTAAGGCGTAGCATGAACTTCTCGGAGAATTCTCTGTCTCAACTCAAGATCATTTGGAACACAAAGTTTGCCTTAAACTCTCAGAATACTATCTTTGTGGACCATAAAACCAGGGGATTTTTCTTTAATTACATCTTCCTTCAGTTGAGAGATCATTGGGTCACTCCACTGTTTCCCTTTGATGTCGTCAACTAAGGACGAAGTAATTTCGAGATTGCACAACTGACCTTGCACTCTTTGAAGCAAAACTTCTGTTCCTTGCTCGATCAAATCTTGACGAATCTTCGTCTGAGATGTAAGAACCTCGAGCATCTGAAGCGTTGCCGATTTGCAGCTCAAAGCGTCCGCGACGACATTGGTGTGCGAGGTACTGGAACATTCGAGGTACTGGAATGTCTCCGACCCAGTGATTTGGAAGATGAAGAAAATAGAAATTCTTATGACTCTTACGACAGTTATGAAGATGATTTCGAGATAAATATGGATAATTCAATAAGGCATCGCATTTACGCAAAGATGTATGGCAAAAATCATGCATATGGCAAAAGAAGTAATGGTGATCAGCATGAGAGGTCTCAAAAGTATAAGAAGGCTCATAAGCAAAAGTAGTTGGTGTCATTGATGATGGACGATCTAGGTCATAGTTGTTTATTTGAACAATGACTTTGTTTCCACTTTATGGTTATTTTTGTTATTAATGGAATCATTTCTCCATGCCAAATGTCCTATAATTTTCCTTTTTGTTAGTTTGAAGCTAAATTTGTAATTGAGTTTCAACATGTAAGTAGTGACAAAATATTTGTTATCGTGCATTGGAAGTTTCCTAATTTGTTTATATCAAAATAGCGACAATATTTCTTGTTGCAATTGTGTAGCTAACTTTCCAACACTTAATTTTTGTTGCTAAGTGTAATATCTTGAATTTTAGAATAATATTTTATCGTTGACCTTGTTGGAAAATTGATAATGATTTTTTCGGTAATAGAAGTGATATTGAGTAGATGAGAGTAAGATAGCAGGTGGTATTTTCTAATATCGTCGAATAATTATTGATAATAATGCGGCGGTGGCCAATGATAAATTATTCAACGAAAATTAAAGAAATTATTCCGACTAACTATGGGACTTGTGAATTTACTTGGATGTATTGGAGATGCATTTGTGTTTTTGGATTATTTAAAATAAGAAACGAGCACCGAAAGTGTAAATAGAAATAAAATTGAACATTTTCTAGGAAGTGTCCTAGACAAGAATCAACTTTGAATAATCACCACAAATGTTTGAGAATTTCAAAAACTCTGACAATTAGCAGTATTATAGATAATTGAGTTTGCTTCCCAATGGTTCAAATGGCGAGCAAATCGGAGTTCAGAGAAAGAAGTTATGATCGAATTAGTGGAAGACTGCCAGCTGCCGGGCACCGTGTATCACTGCGTGCGTCGGCATCCGACAGGATTCTGGGAATCCCGCACGAGCGAGACACGGGTCGTAACTCATGATGCATAGTCAGGATGCTGTTTTGACTGACTCGTGGAATTTTAACCCAAAAACAACGGCCTTACCTTTAATATTGTCTCATTCCATTTGTCAATATCTGTAGAAAATGAACACCTCTTAAAGGACGTCTTTCTATATCCTAGTTTTCAGATTTCTAAGACCTCCAAAATGCTCAAACACCAAGCGAATCTGAGCAGCCTAGTCCAGGAGACATCCGGTAGGTGTTTAACAAAATTCCCCAGAGACTCTGTTGATTCCAGGCTGGGTTGCCATCTTTGAACTCGATTATCTATAAATCGGTAAGTTATTTATACATATACATCTCGAGAATTTTGTAAACAAGATACATGTAAGTATAAATTTTGTTTTTAGCGTAAGTATTAAGTCAGAATACTTGGATAACAGGAGCCATTTTCTAGCGAGTCAGACCAACTTTTACAGGATACTGAAAGAAACCTATTCGATGAATTTCTCCAGTGAGTCTGAGAATCCCAGACTAGGTTTCCTTAATTGGTCTGTATTATCTCACGACCTGTAAGTTATTTTGAGAATCCTTCTCGACTATTTTATATATATAATACATGTTAGTATAACAGGAGCTTGTATCGTTGGTATTGAGTCAGAATACCTGAATAAAATAAGCCATTTTACACTGAGTCAGCCCTGTTCGTATCAGTCATTTCCAGCAACCTGCCTTTTGAAAGTTTATCTAGTAGTCTGACTTCTTTGAACCTGCAAGTTATACTTGTTCAGTTTATAATATTTAATGAATGGTTTCGGTTTCATTTCATTTATCATTCATATAGGAATGATATTATAAATGTAAATTTGTTGGGATGATGATTTGTATATTGTGCTCTAGTTTGGATTAAATCATAATGTATATGATTTAATTGTGTTTGATGAAGACGGAGATGTGGGATATCTTTGGTCAGTGATATGGAATGTCGGATATCGAGAATAGTTTATCATGTCGATAGTGATGTCGGGATGGTGGCTTATTAATATTAATGAACTGTACCTCATTCGAGATTATTCGTATAACTGTGTATTCATTCATGGATGTTTGTTTGTGGAAAGGATATTGTCTTCGGCTTTGAGGTAATTTGAGTATTGTTCAGTTATGAGAGTAATTATTCTATTGAATTGTTGTTCATGTTGTGTGTTGAGGTTTAGTATAATGAGATTTGTATTGACTATTCATTGAGGGATGTAGATCCCAGGGCCATTGTTTGAGTCCATTGATCGTGTTGATCATTCGTTGGGGATGATGATCCCAGGATTGTCGTTTTGGATACTGACTGGTCGTGTCGATTTTTCATTGTCAGTTTGTTGTTGTTCACTTTGGTGAGTCTTTTGATCCTTATTGGATATGTGATTCTTTGAGTTTCGTTGTCATGTTGCATCGTGACATATCTGGATTCATATCTGCGTGCTGACTGGTTATGTGTAGGATTTTCAGGGCGGGCACATATAGTCATGTGTAGGTTCATTACCTTCACATTGAGTTGTGCACACGAGACGTACTTCGTGAGACTGATTAGGTACAAGACCACAGGTGTATTTGATCGATACCTGGGGTGGCTTGTGCACGGACACATTTTCGGATCCGGCATATTGTGACGTCCATCTTTGAGCCATATTGACTGGTCGTTCATCCTCCATTTATGGTTGGGTATGTTCGATGGTTTGCGACTGGTTGTTCATACGCCTGAGGGGTATGTTCGACAGTCGGGGTTATTTCTTTGAGATCCATTACATTTGATCTTGTTGGAGTTTACCATGTTGATGGTATTCTCGGTCGTGTTGATCCTTTATTGATCGTGTTGGAGTTTATCATGTTGATGGTATTCTCGATCATTATTGATCCTTTGTTCAATGTTTTGGAGTTTATCATGTCGATGGTATTCTCGGTTGTTGTTGATCCTTTGTTGTTCATGTTGGAGTCTATCATGTTGATGATATTCTCGGTTATTATTGACCTTTGGTTGATCGTATTGGAGTTATCATGTTGACGATATTCTCGGTTGTGATTTGACCTTGGATTGGTTGTATTTGAGTTTATTATGTTGATGATATTTCTCAGTGGATGTATTGGTTGATCTCGTTATTGATCGTATGAGCATTTGGGCTTTGTGTCGATGTTTCTAGACTTGATGTCTTTGGTCTACAGATGTATTATGTATATTTGGTTCTTATCAGGATTGGTATTGGATTGTGCGATCCGACTGACAGGATTTGGCACGGATGGATTATCTCACGCTTATGAGTTATGATGGTGATGTTTTGAGAATTTTTGGTATTGTTTGAATAGAGTACAAATGGTTGTAGTTGAGTTCATTTCGTCATTTGAGAATGCGAAATGTAGGTTATGGTAAGTATTGGGTTGTAGTGGAAGATCACAGTGCCGGCACCGTGTGTCATCAAGTATGCGTGAGTCCGACAGGATTCCAGGAATCCCACGCGAGCGAGACACGGGTCGTCACTCATGATGCATAGTCAGGATGCTGTTTTGACTGACTTGCGGAATTTTAACCTAAAAACAACAGCCTTACCTTTAATATTGTCTCATTCCATTTGTCAATATCTGTAGAAAATGAACACCTCTTAAAGGACGTCTTTCTATATCCTACTTTTCAGATTTCTAACACCTCCAAAACGCTCAAACACCCAGCAAATCTGAGCAGCCTAGTTCAGGAGACGTCCGGTAGGTGTTTGACAAAATTCCCCAGAGACTCTGTTAATTCCAGGCTGGGTTGCCATCTTTGAACTCGATTATCTCTAAATCGGTAAGTTATTTATACATATACATCTCGAGAATTTTGTAAACAAGATACATGTAAGTATAAATATTGTTTTTAGCGTAAGTATTAAGTCAGAATACTTGGATAACACGAGCCGTTTTATGGCGAGTCAGACCAGTTTTTACAGAATACTAACTGGAACCAGTTCGATGAAGTTCTCCAGTGAGTCTGAGAATCCCAGACTAGGTTTCCTTATTTGATCTGTATTATCTCACGTCCTGTAAGTTATTTTGCGAATCCTTCTCGACTTTTATATATATAATACATGTTAGTATAACAGGAGCTTGTATCGTTGGTATTGAGTCAGAATACCTGAACAAAATAAGCCATTTTACACTGAGTCAGCCCTGTTCGTATCAGTCATTTCCAGCAACCTGATCTAGTTGTCTGACTTGAACACGTATATCTTTGCACCTGCAAATTATACTTGTTCAGTTTATAATATTTAATGAATGGTTTCGGTTTCATTTCATTTATCATTCATATAGGAATGATATTATAAATGTAAATTTGTTGGGATGATGATTTGTATATTGTGCTCTAGTTTGGATTAAATCATAATGTATATGATTTAATTGTCTTTGATGAAGACGGAGATGTGGGATATCTTTGGTCAGTGATATGGAATGTCGGATATCGAGAATAGTTTATCATGTCGATAGTGATGTCGGGATGGTGGCTTATTAATATTAATGAACTGTACCTCATTCGAGATTATTCGTATAACTGTGTATTCGTTCATGGATGTTTGTTTGTGGAAAGGATATTGTCTTCGGCTTTGAGGTAATTTGAGTATTGTTCAGTTATGAGAGTAATTATTCTATTGAATTGTTGTTCATGTTGTGTGTTGAGGTTTCGTATAATGAGATTTGTATTGACTGTTCGTTGAGGGATGTAGATCCCAGGGCCATTGTTTGAGTCCGTTGATCGTGTTGATCATTCATTGGGGATGATGATCCCAGGATTGTCGTTTTGGATACTGACTGGTCGTGTCGATTTTTCATTGTCAGTTTGTTGTTGTTCACTTTGGTGAGTCTTTTGATCCTTATTGGATATGTGATTCTTTGAGTTTCGTTGTCATGTTGCATCGTGACATATCTGGATTCATATCTGCGTGCTGATTGGTTATGTATAGGATTTTCACGGCGGGCACATATAGTCATGTGTAGGTTCATTACCTTCACATTGAGCTGTGCACACGAGACGTACTTCGTGAGACTGATTAGGTACAAGACCCCACGTGTATTTGATCGATACCTGGGGTAGCTTGTGCACGGACACATTTTCGGATCGGGCATACTGTGACGTCTATCTTTGAGCCATATTGATTGGTCGTTCATCCTCCATTTATGGTTGGGTATGTTCGATGGTTTGCGACTAGTTGTTCATACGCCTGAGGGGTGTGTTCGACAGTCGGGGTTATTTCTTTGAGATCCATTACATTTGATCTTGTTGGAGTTTACCATGTTGATGGTATTCTCGGTCGTGTTGATCCTTTATTGATCATGTTGGAGTTTATCATGTTGATGGTATTCTCGATCGTTGTTGATCCTTTGTTGAATGTGTTGGAGTTTATCATGTTGATGGTATTCTCGGTCGTTGTTGATCCTTTGTTGTTCATGTTGGAGTCTATCATGTTGATGATATTCTCGATTATTATTGACCTTTGGTTCATCGTATTGGAGTTATCATGTTGACGATATTCTCGGTTGTGATTTGACCTTGGATTGGTTGTATTTGAGTTTATTATGTTGATGATATTTCTCAGTGGATGTATTGGTTGATCTGGTTATTGATCGTATGAGCGTTTGGGCTTTGTGTCGATGTTTCTGGACTTGTTGTCTTTGGTCTACAGATGTATTATGTATATTTGGTTCTTATCAGGATTGGTATTGGATTGTGCGATCCGACTGACAGGATTTGGCACGGATGGATTATCTCATGCTTATGAGTTATGATGGTGATGTTTTGAGAATTCTTGGTATTGTTTGAATACAGTACAAATGGTTGTAGTTGAGTTCATTTCCTCATTTGAGAATGCGAAATATAGGTTATGGTAAGTATTGGGTTGTAGTGGAAGACTGCCACGCCGGCACTGTGTCATCAAGGCGTTAAGGCCCGACAGGATTCCGGGAATCCCACGCGAGCGAGACATGGGTCGTCACTCATGATGCATAGTCAGGACGCTGTTTTGACTGACTAGCGGAATTTTAACCTAAAAACAACGGCCTTACCTTTAATATTGTCTCATTCCATTTGTCAATATCTGTTGAAAATGAACACCTCTTAAAGGACGTCTTTCTATATCCTAGTTTTCAGATTTCTAACACCTCCAAAACGCTAAAACACCCAGCAAATCTGAGAAGCCTAGTTCAGGAGACGTCCGGTAGGTGTTTGACAAATTTCCACAGAGACTCTGTTAATTCCAGGCTGGGTTGCCATCTTTGAACTCGATTATCTCTAAATCGGTAAGTTATTTATACATATACATCTCGAGAATTTTGTAAACAAGATACAGGTAAGTATAAATATTGTTTTTAGCGTAAGTATTAAGTCAGAATACTTGGATAACACGAGCCGTTTTATGGCGAGTCAGACCAGCTTTTACAGGATACTTACTGGAACAGTTCGATGAAGTTCTCTAGTGAGTCTGAGAATCCCAGACTCGGTTTCCTTATTTGATCTGTATTATCTCACGACCTGTAAGTTATTTTGAGAATCCTTCTCGACTTTTATATATATAATACATGTTAGTATAACAGGAGCTTGTATCGTTGGTATTGAGTCAGAATACCTGAACAAAATAAGCCATTTTACACTGAGTCAGCCCTGTTCGTATCAGTCATTTCCAGCAACCTGATCTAGTTGTCTGACTTGAACACGTATATCTTTGCACCTGCAAATTATACTTGTTCAGTTTATAATATTTAATGAATGGTTTCGGTTTCATTTCATTTATCATTCATATAGGAATGATATTATAAATGTAAATTTGTTGGGATGATGATTTGTATATTGTGCTCTAGATTGGATTAAATCATAATATATATGATTTAATTGTGTTTGATGAAGACGGAGATGTGGGATATCTTTGGTCAGTGATATGGAATGTCGGATATCGAGAATAGTTTATCATGTCGATAGTGATGTCGGGATGGTGGCTTATTAATATTAATGAACTGTACCTCATTCGAGATTATTCGTATAACTGTGTATTCGTTCATGGATGTTTGTTTGTGGAAAAGATATTGTCTTCGGCTTTGAGGTAATTTGAGTATTGTTCAGTTATGAGAGTAATTATTCTACTGAATTGTTGTTCATGTTGTGTGTTGAGGTTTCGTATAATGAGATTTGTATTTACTGTTCGTTGAGGGATGTAGATCCCAGGGCCATTGTTTGAGTCCGTTGATCGTGTTGATCATTCATTGGGGATGATGATCCCGGGATTGTCGTTTTGGATACTGACTGGTCGTGTCGATTTTTCATTGTCAGTTTGTTGTTGTTCACTTTGGTGAGTCTTTTGATCCTTATTGGATATGTGATTCTTTGAGTTTCGTTGTCATGTTGCATCGTGACATATCTGGATTCATATCTGCGTGCTGATTGGTTATGTATAGGATTTTCAGGGCGGGCACATATAGTCATGTGTAGGTTCATTACCTTCACATTGAGCTGTGCACACGAGACGTACTTCGTGAGACTGATTAGGTACAAGACCCCACGTGTATTTGATCGATACCTGGGGTAGATTGTGCACGGACACATTTTCGGATCGGGCATACTGTGACGTCTATCTTTGAGCCATATTGATTGGTCGTTCATCCTCCATTGATGGTTGGGTATGTTCGATGGTTTGCGACTAGTTGTTCATACGCCTGAGGGGTGTGTTCGACAGTCGGGGTTATTTCTTTGAGATCCATTACATTTGGTCTTGTTGGAGTTTACCATGTTGATGGTATTCTCGGTCGTGTTGATCCTTTATTGATCGTGTTGGAGTTTATCATGTTGATGGTATTCTCGATCGTTGTTGATCCTTTGTTGAATGTGTTGGAGTTTATCATGTTGATGGTATTCTCGGTCGTTGTTGATCCTTTGTTGTTCGTGTTGGAGTCTATCATGTTGATGATATTCTCGATTATTATTGACCTTTGGTTCATCGTATTGGAGTTATCATGTTGACGATATTCTCGGTTGTGATTTGACCTTGGATTGGTTGTATTTGAGTTTATTATGTTGATGATATTTCTCAGTGGATGTATTGGTTGATCTGGTTATTGATCGTATGAGCGTTTGGGCTTTGTGTCGATGTTTCTGGACTTGTTGTCTTTGGTCTACATATGTATTATGTATATTTGGTTCTTATCAGGATTGGTATTGGATTGTGCGATCCGACTGATAGGATTTCGCACGGATGGATTATCTCATGCTTATGAGTTATGATGGTGATGTTTTGAGAATTCTTGGTATTGTTTGAATACAGTACAAATGGTTGTAGTTGAGTTCATTTCCTCATTTGAGAATGCGAAATATAGGTTATGGTAAGTATTGGGTTGTAGTGGAAGACTGCCAGCTGCCGGGCATCGTGTGTCACTGCGTGCGTCGGCGTCCGACGGGATTCCGGGAATCCCACGCGAGCGAGACATGGGTCGTCACTCATGATGCATAGTCAGGACGCTGTTTTGACTGACTAGCGAAATTTTAACCTAAAAACAACGGCCTTACCTTTAATATTGTCTCATTCCATTTGTCAATATCTGTTGAAAATGAACACCTCTTAAGGGACGTCGTTCTATATCCTAGTTTTCAGATTTCTCAGACCTCCAAAACGCTAAAACACCCAGCAAATCTGAGAAGCCTAGTTCAGGAGACGTCCGGTAGGTGTTTGACAAATTTCCACAGAGACTCTGTTAATTCCAGGCTGGGTTGCCATCTTTGAACTCGATTATCTCTAAATCGGTAAGTAATTTATACATATACATCTCGAGAATTTTGTAAACAAGATACATGTAAGTATAAATATTGTTTTTAGCGTAAGTATTAAGTCAGAATACTTGGATAACACGAGCCGTTTTATGGCGAGTCAGACCAGCTTTTACAGGATACTTACTGGAACCAGTTCGATGAAGTTCTCCAGTGAGTCTGAGAATCCCAGACTCGGTTTCCTTATTTGATCTGTATTATCTCACGACCTGTAAGTTATTTTGAGAATCCTTCTCGACTTTTATATATATAATACATGTTAGTATAACAGGAGCTTGTATCGTTGGTATTGAGTCAGAATACCTGAACAAAATAAGCCAGTTTACACTGAGTCACTGTCAGACACCATTTCCAAAGAACTTTGATCTAGTTGTCGACTAGAACACGTATATCTTTGCACCTGCAAATTATACTTGTTCAGTTTATAATATTTAATGAATGGTTTCGGTTTCATTTCATTTATCATTCATATATGAATGATATTATAAATGTAAATTTGTTGGGATGATGATTTGTATATTGTGCTCTAGTTTGGATTAAATCATAATATATATGATTTAATTGTGTTTGATGAAGACGGAGATGTGGGATATCTTTGGTCAGTGATATGGAATGTCGGATATCGAGAATAGTTTATCATGTCGATAGTGATGTCGGGATGGTGGCTTATTAAGATTAATGAACTGTACCTCATTCGAGATTATTCGTATAACTGTGTATTCGTTCATGGATGTTTGTTTGTGGAAAGGATATTGTCTTCGGCTTTGAGGTAATTTGAGTATTGTTCAGTTATGAGAGTAATTATTCTACTGAATTGATGTTCATGTTGTGTGTTGAGGTTTCGTATAATGAGATTTGTATTGACTGTTCATTGAGGGATGTAGATCCCAGGGCCATTGTTTGAGTCCGTTGATCGTGTTGATCATTCATTGGGGATGATGATCCCAGGATTGTCGTTTTGGATACTGACTGGTCGTGTCGATTTTTCATTGTCAGTTTGTTGTTGTTCACTTTGGTGAGTCTTTTGATCCTTATTGGATATGTGATTCTTTGAGTTTCGTTGTCATGTTGCATCGTGACATATCTGGATTCATATCTGCGTGCTAATTGGTTATGTATAGGATTTTCAGGGCGGGCACATATAGTCATGTGTAGGTTCATTACCTTCACATTGAGCTGTGCACACGAGACGTACTTCGTGAGACTGATTAGGTACAAGACCCCACGTGTATTTGATCGATACCTGGGGTAGATTGTGCACGGACACATTTTCGGATCGGGCATACTGTGACGTCTATCTTTGAGCCATATTGATTGGTCGTTCATCCTCCATTTATGGTTGGGTATGTTCGATGGTTTGCAACTAGTTGTTCATACGCCTGAGGGGTGTGTTCGACAGTCGGGGTTATTTCTTTGAGATCCATTACATTTGGTCTTGTTGGAGTTTACCATGTTGATGGTATTCTCGGTCGTGTTGATCCTTTATTGATCGTGTTGGAGTTTATCATGTTGATGGTATTCTCGATCGTTGTTGATCCTTTGTTGAATGTGTTGGAGTTTATCATGTTGATGGTATTCTCGGTCGTTGTTGATCCTTTGTTGTTCGTGTTGGAGTCTATCATGTTGATGATATTCTCGATTATTATTGACCTTTGGTTCATCGTATTGGAGTTATCATGTTGACGATATTCTCGGTTGTGATTTGACCTTGGATTGGTTGTATTTGAGTTTATTATGTTGATGATATTTCTCAGTGGATGTATTGGTTGATCTGGTTATTGATCGTATGAGCGTTTGGGCTTTGTGTCGATGTTTCTGGACTTGTTGTCTTTGGTCTACAGATGTATTATGTATATTTGGTTCTTATCAGGATTGGTATTGGATTGTGCGATCCGACTGACAGGATTTGGCACGGATGGATTATCTCATGCTTATGAGTTATGATGGTGATGTTTTGAGAATTCTTGGTATTGTTTGAATACAGTACAAATGGTTGTAGTTGAGTTCATTTCCTCATTTGAGAATGCGAAATATAGGTTATGGTAAGTATTGGGTTGTAGTGGAAGACTGCCAGCTGCCAGGCATCGTGTGTCACTGCGTGCATCGGCGTCCGAAGGGATTTCGGGAATCCCACGCGAGCGAGACATGGGTCGTCACTCATGATGCATAGTCAGGACGCTGTTTTGACTGACTAGCGAAATTTTAACCTAAAAACAACGGCCTTACCTTTAATATTGTCTCATTCCATTTGTCAATATCTGTTGAAAATGAACACCTCTTAAAGGACGTCTTTCTATATCCTAGTTTTCAGATTTCTCAGACCTCCAAAACGCTAAAACACCCAGCAAATCTGAGAAGCCTAGTTCAGGAGACGTCCGGTAGGTGTTTGACAAATTTCCACAGAGACTCTGTTAATTCCAGGCTGGGTTGCCATCTTTGAACTCGATTATCTCTAAATCGGTAAGTTATTTATACATATACATCTCGAGAATTTTGTAAACAAGATACATGTAAGTATAAATATTGGTTTTAGCGTAAGTATTAAGTCAGAATACTTGGATAACACGAGCCGTTTTATGGCGAGTCGGACCCGGCTTTTACAGATACTTACCGGAACCGATTCGATGAAGTTCTCCGGTGAGTCCGAGAATCCTGCACTCGATTTCCTTATTTGATCCGTATAATCTCACGACCTGTAAGTTATTTTGAGAATCCTTCTCGACTTTTATATATATAATGCATGTTAGTATAACAGGAGCTTGTATCGTTGGTATTGAGTCAGAATACCTGAACAAAATAAGCCATTTTACACGTAGTCACTGTCAGATCAACATTTCCAAAGAACTTTGATCTAGTTGTCTGACTTGAACACGTATATCTTTGCACCTGCAAATTATACTTGTTCAGTTTATAATATTTAATGAATGGTTTCGGTTTCATTTCATTTATCATTCATATAGGAATGATATTATAAATGTAAATTTGTTGGGATGATGATTTGTATATTGTGCTCTAGTTTGGATTAAATCATAATGTATATGATTTAATTGTGTTTGATGAAGACGGAGATGTGGGATATCTTTGGTTAGTGATATGGAATGTCGGATATCGAGAATAGTTTATCGTGTCGATAGTGATGTCGGGATGGTCGCTTATTGATATTAATGAACTGTACCTCATTCGAGATTATTCGTATAACTGTGTATTTGTTCAGGGATGTTTGTTTGTGAAAAGGATATTGTCTTCGGCTTTGAGGTAATTTGAGTATTGTTCAGTTATGAGAGTAATTATTCTATTGAATTGTTGTTCATGTTGTGTGTTGAGGTTTCGTATAATGAGATTTGTATTGACTGTTCGTTGAGGGATGTAGATCCCAGGGCCATTGTCTGAGTCCGTTGATCGTGTTGATCATTCATTGGGGATGATGATCCCAAGATTGTCGTTTTGGATACTGACTGGTCGTGTCGATTTTTCATTGTCAGTTTGTTGTTGTTCACTTTGGTGAGTCTTTTGATCATTATTGGATATGTGATTCTTTGAGTTTCGTTGTCATGTTGCATCGTGACATATCTGGATTCATATCTGCGTGCTGATTGGATATGTGTAGGATTTTCAGGGCGGGCACATATAGTCATGTGTAGGTTCATTACCTTCACATTGAGCTATGCACACGAGACGTACTTTGTGAGACTGATTAGGTACAAGACCCCACGTGTATTTGATCGATACCCGGGGTAGCTTGTGCACGGACACATTTTCGGATCGGGCATACTGTGACGTCCATCTTTGAGCCATATTGATTGGTCGTTCATCCTCCATTTATGGTTGGGTATGTTCGATGGTTTGCGACTAGTTGTTCATACGCCTGAGGGGTGTGTTCGACAGTCGGGGTTATTTCTTTCAGATCCATTACATTTGATCTTGTTGGAGTTTACCATGTTGATGGTATTCTCGGTCGTGTTGATCCTTTATTGATCATGTTGGAGTTTATCACGTTGATGGTATTCTCGATCGTTGTTGATCCTTTGTTGAATGTGTTGGAGTTTATCGTGTTGATGGTATTCTCGGTCGTTGTTGATCCTTTGTTGTTCGTGTTGGAGTCTATCATGTTGATGATATTCTCGGTTATTATTGACCTTTGGTTGATCGTATTAGAGTTATCATTTTGACGATATTCTCGGTTGTGATTTGACCTTCGATTGGTTGTATTTGAGTTTATTATGTTGATGATATTTCTCAGTGGATGTATTGGTTGATCTGGTTATTGATCGTATGAGCATTTGGGCTTTGTGTCGATGTTTCTGGACTTGTTGTCTTTGGTCTACAGATGTATTATGTATATTTGGTTCTTATCAGGATTGGTATTGGATTGTGCGATCCGACTGACAGGATTTGGCATGGATGGATTATCTCACGCTTATGAGTTATGATGGTGATGTTTTGAGAATTCTTGGTATTGTTTGAATACAGTACAAATGGTTGTAGTTGAGTTCATTTCCTCGTTTGAGAATGCGAAATATAGGTTATGGTAAGTATTGGGTTGTAGTGGAAGATCGCAAATGCCGGCACCGTGTGTGTCATCAAGGCGTGCGTCGGCGTCCGACAGGATTCCGGGAATCCCACGCGAGCGAGACACGGGTCGTCACTCATGATGCATAGTCAGGACGCTGTTTTGACTGACTCGTGGAATTTTAACCTAAAAACAACGGCCTTACCTTTAATATTGTCTCATTCCATTTGTCAATATCTGTAGAAAATGAACACCTCTTAAAGGACGTCTTTCTATATCCTAGTTTTCAGATTTCTAAGACCTCCAAAATGCTCAAACACCCTGCAAATCTGAGCAGCCTAGTTCAGGAGATGTCCGGTAGGTGTTTGACAAAATTCCACAGAGACTGTGTTAATTCCAGGCTGGGTTGCCATCTTTGAACTCGATTATCTCTAAATTGGTAAGTTATTTATACATATACATCTCGAGAATTTTGTAAACAAGATACATGTAAGTATAAATATTGTTTTTAGCGTAAGTATTAAGTCAAAATACTTGGATAACATGAGCCGTTTTATGGCGAGTCAGACCAGCTTTTACAGGATACTGACTGGAACCAGTTCGATGAATTTCTCCAGTGAGTCTGAGAATCCCAGACTCGGTTTCCTTATTTGATCTGTATTATCTCACGACCTGTAAGTTATTTTGAGAATCCTTCTCGACTTTTATATATATAATACATGTTAGTATAACAAGAGCTTGTATCGTTGGTATTGAGTCAGAATACCTGAACAAAATAAGCCATTTTACACTGAGTCAGCCCTGTTCGTATCAGTCATTTCCAGCAACCTGATCTAGTTGTCTGACTTGAACACGTATATCTTTGCACCTGCAAATTATACTTGTTCAGTTTATAATATTTAATGAATGGTTTCGGTTTCATTTCATTTATCATTCATATAGGAATGATATTATAAATGTAAATTTGTTGGGATGATGATTTGTATATTGTGCTCTAGTTTGGATTAAATCATAATGTATATGATTTAATTGTGTTTGATGAAGACGGAGATGTGGGATATCTTTGGTCAGTGATATGGAATGTCGGATATCGAGAATAGTTTATCGTGTCGATAGTGATGTCGGGATGGTGGCTTATTGATATTAATGAACTGTACCTCATTCGAGATTATTCGTATAACTGTGTATTTGTTCAGGGATGTTTGTTTGTGGAAAGGATATTGTCTTCGGCTTTGAGGTAATTTGAGTATTGTTCAGTTATGAGAGTAATTATTCTATTGAATTGTTGTTCATGTTGTGTGTTGAGGTTTCGTATAATGAGATTTGTATTGACTGTTCGTTGAGGGATGTAGATCCCAGGGCCATTGTTTGAGTCCCTTGATCGTGTTGATCATTCATTGGGGATGATGATACCAGGATTGTCGTTTTGGATACTGGCTGGTCATGTCGATTTTCCATTGTCAGTTTGTTGTTGTTCACTTTGGTGAGTCTTTTGATCCTTATTGGATATGTGATTCTTTGAGTTTCATTGTCATGTTGCATCGTGACATATCTGGATTCATATCTGCGTGCTGATTGGTTATGTATAGGATTTTCAGGGCGGGCAAATATAGTCATGTGTAGGTTCATTACCTTCACATTGAGCTGTGCACACGAGACGTACTTCGTGAGACTGATTAGGTACAAGACCCCACGTGTATTTGATCGATACCTGGGGTAGCTTGTGCACGGACACATTTTCGGATCGGGCATACTGTGACGTCCATATTTGAGCCATATTGATTGGTCGTTCATCCTCCATTTATGGTTGGGTATGTTCGATGGTTTGCGACTAGTTGTTCATACGCCTGAGGGGTGTGTTCGACAGTCGGGGTTATTTCTTTGAGATCCATTACATTTGATCTTGTTGGAGTTTACCATGTTGATGGTATTCTCGGTCGTGTTGATCCTTTATTGATCGTGTTGGAGTTTATCATGTTGATGGTATTATCGATCGTTGTTGATGCTTTGTTGAATGTGTTGGAGTTTATCATGTTGATGGTATTCTCGGTCGTTGTTGATCCTTTGTTGTTTGTGTTGGAGTTATCATGTTGACGATATTCTCGGTTGTGATTTGACCTTGGATTGGTTGTATTTGAGTTTATTATGTTGATGATATTTCTCAGTGGATGTATTGGTTGATCTGGTTATTGATCGTATGAGCGTTTGGGCTTTGTGTCGATGTTTCTGGACTTGTTGTCTTTGGTCTACAGATGTATTATGTATATTTGGTTCTTATCAGGATTGGTATTGGATTGTGCGATCTGACTGATAGGATTTGGCACGGATGGATTATCTCACGCTTATGAGTTATGATGGTGATGTTTTGAGAATTCTTGGTATTGTTTGAATACAGTACAAATGGTTGTAGTTGAGTTCATTTCCTCATTTGAGAATGCGAAATATAGGTTATGGTAAGTATTGGGTTGTAGTGGAAGACTGCCAGCTGCCGGGCACCGTGTGTCACTGCGTGCGTCGGCGTCCGACAGGATTCCGAGAATCCCACGCGAGCGAGACACGGGTCGTCACTAATGATGCATAGTCAGGACGCTGTTTTGACTGACTCGCGGAATTTTAACCTAAAAACAACGGCCTTACCTTCAATATTGTCTCATTCCATTTGTCAATATCTGTAGAAAATGAACACCTCTTAAAGTACGTCTTTCTATATCCTAGTTTTCAGATTTCTAAGACCTCCAAAACGCTCAAACACCCAGCAAATCTGAGCAGCCTAGTTCAGGAGACGTCCGGTAGGTGTTTGACAAATTTCCACAGAGACCTTGTTAATTCCAGGCTGGGTTGCCATCTTTGAACTCGATTATCTCTAAATCGGTAAGTTATTTATACATATACATCTCGAGAATTTTGTAAACAAGATACATGTAAGTATAAATATTGTTTTTAGCGTAAGTATTAAGTAGAATACTTGGATAACACGAGCCGTTTTATGGCGAGTCAGACCAGCTTTTACAGGATACTGCCTGGAACCAGTTCGATGAAGTTCTCCTGTGAGTCTGAGAATCCCAGACTCGGTTTCCTTATTTGATCTGTATTATCTCACGACCTGTAAGTTATTTTGAGAATCCTTCTCGACTTTTATATATATAATACATGTTAGTATAACAGGATCTTGTATCGTTGGTATTGAGTCAGAAAACCTGAACAAAATAAGCCATTTTACACTGAGTCAGCCCTGTTCGTATCAGTCATTTCCAGCAACCTGATCTAGTTGTCTGACTTGGACACGTATATCTTTGCACCTGCAAATTATACTTGTTCAGTTTATAATATTTAATGAATGGTTTCGGTTTCATTTCATTTATCATTCATATAGGAATGATATTATAAATGTAAATTTGTTGGGATGATGATTTGTATATTGTGCTCTAGTTTGGCTTAAATCATAATGTATATGATTTAATTGTGTTTGATGAAGACGGGGATGTAGGATATCTTTGGTCAGTGATATGGAATGTCGGATATCGAGAATAGTTTATCGTGTCGATAGTGATGTCGGGATGGTGGCTTATTGATATTAATGAACTGTACCTCATTCGAGATTATTCGTATAACTGTGTATTTGTTCAGGGATGTTTGTTTGTGAAAAGGATATTGTCTTCGGCTTTGAGGTAATTTGAGTATTGTTCAGTTATGAGAGTAATTATTCTATTGAATTGTTGTTCATGTTGTGTGTTGAGGTTTCGTATAATGAGATTTGTATTGACTGTTCGTTGAGGGATGTAGATCCCAGGGCCATTGTTTGAGTCCGTTGATCGTGTTGATCATTCATTGGGGATGATGATCCCAAGATTGTCGTTTTGGATATTGACTGGTCGTGTCGATTTTTCATTGTCAGTTTGTTGTTGTTCACTTTGGTGAGTCTTTTGATCCTTATTGGATATGTGATTCTTTGAGTTTCGTTGTCATGTTGCAACGTGACATATCTGGATTCATATCTGCGTGCTGATTGGTTATGTGTAGGATTTTCAGGGCGGGCACATATAGTCATGTGTAGGTTCATTACCTTCACATTGAGCTGTGCACACGAGACGTACTTCGTGAGACTGATTAGGTACAAGACCCCACGTGTATTTGATCGATACATGGGGTAGCTTGTGCACGGACACATTTTCGGATCGGGCATACGGTGACGTCCATCTTTGAGCCATATTGATTGGTCGTTCATCCTCCATTTATGGTTGGGTATGTTCGATGGTTTGCGACTAGTTGTTCATACGCCTGAGGGGTCTGTTCGACAGTCGGGGTTATTTCTTTGAGATCCATTACATTTGATCTTGTTGGAGTTTACCATTTTGATGGTATTCTCGGTCGTGTTGATCCTTTATTGATCGTGTTGGAGTTTATCATGTTGATGGTATTCTCGATCGTTGTTGATCCTTTGTTGAATGTGTTGGAGTTTATCATGTTGATGGTATTCTCGGTCGTTGTTGATCCTATGTTGTTCGTGTTGGAGTCTATCATGTTGATGATATTCTCGGTTATTATTGACCTTTGGTTGATCGTATTGGAGTTATAATGTTGACGATATTCTCGGTTGTGATTTGACCTTGGATTAGTTGTATTTGAGTTTATTATGTTGATGATATTTCTCAGTGGATGTATTGGTTGATCTGGTTATTGATCGTATGAGCGTTTGGGCTTTGTGTTGATGTTTCTGGACTTGTTGTATTTGGTCTACAGATGTATTATGTATATTTGGTTCTTATCAGGATTGGTATTGGATTGTGCGATCCGATTGACAGGATTTGGCACGGATGGATTATCTCACGCTTATGAGTTATGATGGTGATGTTTTGAGAATTCTTGGTATTGTTTGAATATAGTACAAATGGTTGTAGTTTAGTTCATTTCCTCATTTGAGAATGCGAAATATAGGTTATGGTAAGTATTGGGTTGTAGTGGAAGATCACGGTGTCGGCACCGTGTGTCATCAAGTGCGGCGTCCGACAGGATTCCGGGAATCCCACGCGAGCGAGACACGGGTCGTCACTCATGATGCATAGTCAGGATGCTGTTTTGACTGACTCGTGGAATTTTAACCTAAAAACAACGGCCTTACCTTTAATATTGTCTCATTCCATTTGTCAATATCTGTAGAAAATGAACACCTCTTAAAGCACGTCTTTCTATATCCTAGTTTTAAGATTTCTAAGACCTCCAAAACGCTCAAACACCCAGCAAATCTGAGCAGCCTAATTCAGGAGACATCCGGTAGGTGTTTGACAAAATTCCACAGAGACTCTGTTAATTCCAGGCTGGGTTGCCATCTTTGAACTCGATTATCTCTAAATCGGTAAGTTATTTATACATATACATCTCGAGAATTTTGTAAACAAGATATATGTAAGTATAAATATTGTTTTTAGCGTAAGTATTAAGTCAGAATACTTGGATAACACGAGCCGTTTTATGGCGAGTCAGACCAGCTTTTACAGGATACTGACTGGAACCAGTTCGATGAACTTCTCCAGTGAGTCTGAGAATCCCAGACTCGGTTCCCTTATTTGATCTGTATTATCTCACGACCTATAAGTTATTTTGAGAATCCTTCTCGACTTTTATATATATCATACATGTTAGTATAACAGGAGCTTGTATCGTTGGAGACGAGCCCATGTACTAAAGACGATCGCCCACTTATTATAATACAGGAGAGGCGATCGCCCAGCAACACACAGTCCTGTAAATAAAGAACCTCCAACAACTGGAAAAATGTTCCTCTCAGTTGTCAACTACATACACAAACGTACACAATCTCTGACTCTCGGCTTCTTC
This sequence comes from Orobanche coerulescens, assembly GCA_033398695.1. Taxonomy (NCBI): domain Eukaryota; kingdom Viridiplantae; phylum Streptophyta; class Magnoliopsida; order Lamiales; family Orobanchaceae; genus Orobanche; species Orobanche coerulescens. The sequence goes on along the minus strand of CM065811.1, from coordinate 65,620,321 downwards.
TCCCGAATCTATCTCAGGATTTCTCTCTCAGCACCTCTCAACCAGAAGACGGTCGGCAGAGGCAAGAACTCCCTGCAGTACAAATTCAAAGAGACTCGCAAGTCCAGGAGCTCAGAGACTCAGCTTATACACGCTGTGAGAGACCGTCGATTTCTCACAGTCATCACATCACCCCATCGTTGTTACAAGAACTCACAGAGAATCATATATGGTTCTTCCTGCAATCTTCACGCTCAATAGCTAAGATAACTAGGGACTTTGCACTCACTGTAATTGTACTCTAACATTAATATTTGTACTCCAAAGTATTTGTATTAATAATATCTCGCGAGAGCATTCAACCCCGGGACTAACAACCCCGGCAAATCCTGTGTTATTTACTTTTCCCAGGGAAGTGTTCTCGCATTTGTCTGTTACTCGACCATTCCAGCAATATTCATCTTCGGATAATATTTTGGGTAACAACAATTGGCGCTAGAAGGAGGCCATCTTAACCTTCATTTTTATTCCTACCGTCCCGAAGAACACTCACTGTTCTCGGGACATATACTTGAAGTGACACTCACTGCTCTTCAAAGAAAGCCTTCAGAATCATGACGTCCGCTACTACATCGAAGAGAGCCACTCTCCGAACCACCAGACATCACATCCCGGCTCGATCCGATCCCCAGCCGACGGCAGAGGGAAGCCGCGGCGACACGAGACTCTAGATCCCACACCCGAGGGCGGCCCCAGCCTTTCGCTCGACCAGTTACAAACCGCGGAACAGGTCGAGGAGGCTAGGGCTATCCTAAAGGAGCGACGGAGAGCATGCGCGATGCCCGCTATAACTCTCTCGGCCATCCGCCGCATGGGCAAACGAAAGTTCAAGGGGCTACTGGGCGAGCAATCGTCAGAATGCCCCGATTCGCGAGAAAAGGCTCTCGCAAGGCCAGACGGTTCCGTATTCAGTCGCTTAGGAAGCGATCCATCATGGCGACCGGGGCATTCTGGCCCCAACCACGAGACGACAGAATCCGAGTCCGTCACCAGGAGTTCGGCCTACTCGACTCCCAGCCGAATACAGGTCAGCCGTCTGGCTCCTGCTCCAAGCGCCAGGGGGTCAGTCCTTGATCATCTCGGATCCCACTCCGAGCGCCTAGCCGCGAGCAGCCAGGTCGCGGCGATGGCCGCTATGCAACGCCAGCTCGACGAGATGAAAACGCTCCTAGATACTGGGGCAAGCACCAGTAGAAAGATCATCGGACCGACCGAGCCACTCGCGGTCCACATCGAGCTTGCCCCCGTGTAACCAAGGATCGCTCCTCCCAAGACACCTTTGTACGAAGGGATATCGGACCCCGAGACCCACTTAAGAAAATTTCGGATCTACATGACCAGGTGTGGGGCATCAGATGCGACCAAGTGCCGAATCTTCCCGTTAACATTTGGCGAGCTGGCCCATAGGTGGTACGTTTCACTACCACCGCGATCGATCATCTCCTTTGAGAAGCTGGAGAGTGACTTCACGTCATACTTCGCCACCAAGGTCGCCAGACCAGAAGGCCCCCACCGCATGATGAAAATCAGGCAGGGGAAGATAAAACCGATGCAGATTACATCGACCGGGTGGATGAAATAGTCCTCACCGGTGAGCCCATCAACGACGAGATCGCTCTCTACTCAGTCCTGGGGGGATTCTACGGACATTCACCCATGTTTAGGCATCTCACAAACGACATCCCCCCCAACCTATGCGATCTTCCGCGCTAAGGCTGCCGACTTTCTGGCCAGACAAAGGCTACTCACCCTCTGCCTAGGCAAGGGAACGCCACCTCCTGCCCGAAAGACGACGATCGCCAAAACCAAAAAGGCGGTCGCCAAGCCACCCGGCAATCTCAAGGCCTTCGAGGATATGGAAGCCCATCTCCCCCACAAGTTCAACCGAACTCCAGCCCACATTTTTCACGCCATCAAGGGGCGCCAACCGCTAAACAAGCCAAAGGCAATAAGGGACCACGGTCATCTGGACCACAAAAAATATTATGCTTACCATAAGAGTCCCGGCCACAGCACCAACCAATGCCGCGACCTCCTTAGACAACTCTGGAGATTGTTCGAGGAGGGCAAGTTGCACAACTTATTGGCTTAGCCGGAGCCCCATCAATCTCCTGATACGGTTGCCAGAGTCGAATGCAAACAGGCTGGAAAGCTCATACGAGACGACCCCTCGATCAACCTCGGCGACCGAATCCAGATACTTCATTCAAAAGTAGGAAACTTCGGAAGTCTCTCCCCGATCCCCACCTCGTCAAACCAAAGGCTACTGCCTGAGCAAACACCTCAAAAAAGAGGATGACTCGCTCGCCCTCTAAAGTTCGTCATCAACATAATGGACCTCGGCAGCGATCGCCTCCCCTAGCACAACATATACCGTCGAGGATCATCATCTGACATGATGGTTCGAGGTAGAAAAGTGCTGCCATGGTCGCGAAAATCGATGAAACCGACAATACGTCCATGTAAGGTTGCTTTGGGCTTCGATCGCTCGCCCTTCATTTAAATACGAGGTGGGCGTAGCCTAAGGACTCTCCAAAGACAAATCAGAAGATGAATCGCTCGCCCTCTAAAGTTCGTCATCAAAATGAAGAACCTAGGCCAGCGATCGCCTTCCCTTACACAACGTATACCGTCGAGGATCGTCATCTGACTTGATGGTCCGAGGTAGAAGAGTGTCGACATGGTCGTGGAGGACGATGGTACCATTCTCTGTGCCTGTGCAAGGTCCCTTTGGGCCACGATCGCCCGCCCTTCGTTTAAATACGAAGTCGGCGTAGTCTGAGGGCCCTCCAAAACAGATATGTGGACACGTTCGCCCGCCCTCAAAGGTCCATCACTTAACGTGGTTGGTCCTTCCCGGAAAATGTGACGCGTCCCTCCCACCATCTCAACGTATACCGTCGAGGGTCGCCATCGTAATGGCGGCCCGAGGCAGAAAAGAGCTAACAAGCCACGAACATGGAGTCGATTAATCCGACGACGCCCTGCACAAGGAATCTTCCAGACCAAGACCGCACGCCCTTCTTTTAAATACGAGGCGAGGCGCAGCCTACGGAGGACCCTCCCAATTAAGTGAGTCGCGAGAACTTATCCATCAGACGGAATGTCACTCGCGCAAAAGACACAGTCGTGGTGATCAGTCCATCGAACTCCGCGATCGTGCACGGTTCCTCAAGACCGAGATGGACGGCCTTCCTCGAGGGATCTGCAAAATCGAAGATCGCTCACTGAACGATTTATTTTCGTCCCCTTACTTTCACTAAGCGAACAAAAACAAGGGGGAATAGCGAAGACAATATACGACGATCGTCCCTATTCAATTACATACGGAGATCGGCATTTTTTAGATGTTTGTGCAGCGATCGAATTTGTTGTAAAAGTTATCTATATGAGTTTATAAATTCACTTGGATCTATACACGCAACAATCTCTCCTCACACATTTGTACAAAGTCATGCAAAGACTCAGAAAAGCAATCATTCAAGTAATAAATTGAAGAAACAAACATTCATTTCATTACTTGAAATATCAGGAGTACAAACGGTCGCCCGAAGGCTTAAGTACAAGGAAATCTACGAAATTACAAGGCATAAATCTAAAACAAAAAGGACAGACTCTCAGGATGTCCCAGCCTGACCTTCGCCTTCAACTACTGGATCGGCCCGCGATCGCTCACCGACTTCCGGAGTTGCCTCCCCGTCCTCCGGGGCATTTGGATGAACAATATTTCCGAGAGTCGGGTACCAGCTCAGGTCCACGCTGATTTCCGAGAGATCCAATATCGGCATAGAGAAGGCAGGATGAAGAGGGTGCTCCAACGCGTATGCCTTGAAGTTTTCAGCTAGAGGGCCGACCTCCAGCCCTCCCTTCTTAGCAGCACGGAGCGAGTCGGCGAACGCCATGTAATAGGCAAACTCGCTGACGAACTCCACGTTGATAAAGGGATCAGCCTCGGTCGCCTCTAGCTTCCCTTTCAACTCCGCAACCGCACTGCGCACCACAGGCTTCAGTCTCCCTAGCGATGCCTCTCCCCTCGACGACGCCAGCTCGCTAGTCAGCCAAGCGACAGTCACATTCAGCTGATCGGCCTCCTCCTGAGCGGCCGTGTGCGACCGATGGGCATCTGTCATCTGGTCCCGAAATCGGTCAACCGCCGCCCGGGCTCGCTCATAATTTTCTCTCATCAGCTCAAGATCTTGACTCTCCCGTTTAGCTGCATCCAAGGAGTCCTTCTCCATAGCCATAATCCTGTCGGCAAACTCGGCATTCTATTTCCGAGTGGCCTCGAGGTCCGCCTGCAGACGAGTAGTAGAAGGACGCCCCTCGAATTCCTTCACAGCCTCGGCAGCCATCGTCGCCGCCTGGAGGGAGAGAGCGAAAGCAGCCTGCATCGTGTTCCTGAACCGCTGGCGGGCGATCGCATCCAAGTCGGTCGTCCAGGCCTTCGGCAAAGCAGAAACCGCCCGGTTGACGTACAGCGGGACATCGCAGGCCGCACGAGGAGATCCGCTCGCGAGGAAATCCAGCACCATCGGCGGGCAAGCTGGGTTAGTACTGCGGATCCTGCATCAAACAACAAAGAGTTAGCGCATCTCCCACGCAAGTGACGAAACTCAGCAAACAAACAAAGTTTACCTCTCAGCTCTCTCGGGGTCTCGACCAAAGTATGGTTTCCCGTGAGGGGTCTCAGCCTCGGCGATCGCCATCTCTCGCAAGAAAGCCGCAGAGGGCGTAGGCTCATCCACCGGTGGGACCGCGGTGATCGGAGGCACGGCGATCGGCACCTCACCGGCGGGGGCAGAAACTGGAGGTTCCCCCGACTTTTGCCGCTTGCGGTTCGATCGAAGTCCTTCCTCCCAAACCTCCTCTCCCGCCACGATCGGCTCTACGCGAGGCCCCACCTCTGGAATAAGAGGTAGCGCCACCGGAGGAACTCGAGATGACTTCTTATGGCGAAGACGGCTCAGAACTCCGGCGTTCGACATAGCTATCTCCAGTGGAGGCTCCAAGAAGCGAGGAAAGCGGACCTCTGCAAGAAGGAACAATCAACCAACAGTTAGACACATTCTCCAAACAGGACGATCGCTAAGCAATGGAGATCGTAGAAATTCATACCTGGGACCGAAAGATGTCGCGGGAAACGGAACAACTGAGCAGACAGCCAACGACTCTCTTTATTAATCCGGAGAGCGTCTAAGTCGTCGTCCGGCAGACTTCGTATCCGCTCCCAGACGACCAAAAAATCGAAAGGTAGCTCGTCGATCGCCGGAATATGGAAACCTGCAAAAGGAAAACCAAATTAGATCAGTTCAGAACATATCAGAACAAAGGGAGAGTCAAAACCTTACTCGTATTTCTCTCCCGAAAGCTTGTGGGAATGTCTATCTCGCCCATAGGATTGTCACTCGCAGATGCCTTCCAAGCACCGATGACCCAGAACCACTTCGTCAGATCGCCCCGCACCTTATTCGGGACTCCAAGGATCACCCGACCGGAACGGCCTTAGATATGATAGCCTCCGATCGACCCTTTCTGAACCGTCAGCTTGAACAAGTGGTTCATCTCCAATGGCGAAGGGAGGCGGTACAGTCGGTGACCTCCGAACAAGGTGAGGGCACAGATGATCTGGAGCCATGCGTTCGGCGTTAGCTGAAGCGGCGCCACGTTCCAAGCGCCCAACAAATGGGAGACGGTGAAAGACAGAGGGAACCGCAACCCAGCCTCCATTATTGCCTCATTCATGGCGACCATACCCTCCGGAGGTTGGTCGGCTCGCTCGTTCTCCGCCGGCGCGAAAAGATCCACATCTGAAGGGATATGGTACCTCGTCCTCCGGACGGCCAGGTCTTTCCTGGTCACCGAGCTCCTTATCTGGCCGAGGGACCACTGAGAGCGTTGCGCGGCCTGAAACAACGAACACTTCGCCGACTGATAAGGATGATCGATTGAGTACTCCCGGTAAATGAATTTAGGAGACGGACCGGCCAATCTCTCCATGATTTCAGCAAAGGCCAAATAGGCCTGACCAAAATCACTGTGCTGCTCCCAGTACGCCCGCACCACCGAATCCCTATCCATCTACGAGCGTCTTTGCTCAACCGCCGCCTCCCTGGTGGCGTTGGCTTCATTAAATAGTGCCTCGACTTCCGCGGGATCAATACCGGCACGGATAGCCTCGGCGGCCATCTACAAATGGAATGCTGAGGATCCTCTCCGGACAGTCGAAATCCCGGCGGCAGAGGCGCTGTCCTTTCCAGACGATGAAGATACTCCAGACATATTCGAATAAAAGAGGAGAGAAGGAGTGTTTTCTTACCGAGGGCTGAATCGATTGACGATCGGCAGTCAAAGCTTCAGAAAATTCTTCGGCAATATTCTTCTTCTCCGGTAAAATCGCTTAAGGTTCTTAAACACTGCATCCCGGCCGCCTTTTATAGGAGAAGGCAGGGGCTTCCATGTAATTAAAGAGAATGTCAGGGGCCGAAGTGCAACTGTCGCAATTAATACTCCCTTGAAACCTGCGTACGCGTTGTTTCAAGGACACGCCAGATGAGGAGTCATAACTAACCGTCGGTCTCCCCCAACAGGAACCCGACACGTGCCCCGGAGACTTTTCCACGTCCGCTGGCATTTCCCGCTCATTTCAGCGACCGACCAGGTCGTCCAAATTCAAAGTCATTCTGCTCGAAGACGATCGCCAGTTCCGCAAAAACAGAGTCACTCGTCAAAGTTAAGCGATCGCCAGTAGAACCATCTCACCCCACGTTTCCAACATCGGAGCGAGCTGGGGGGCAATTGTTGTGCGGCGATTTATATGCCTCGACGGCGATCGATAACAAGGCCGAGCGACCGAGTCCACAACCGAACAAGCTACGACGAACTTGCCTAAACAAAGATAATTGTCTACCGTCGAGTATCCAACGATCGACTCCCAAGGTGATCGCCTTTCGGCACTTAGCGATCGACCATGGTTCCCGACCAAGGACGACCGACCTATGCCACGATCAAGGCCATCGCCTGTCAAAGTCTACAAAGACTGGATCTCAATGCCAGCGCCCATGTGCAGATCCACAAAAGGCGCCGCGAAACATGGATCATTGACCACCAATAGATGTCTCTGACAAGGACGGCTTCACCTACCGACAGACCCGCCGAAAGGTCCTAAGTGGGGCTTCCCATGACCGCGACTCAGACGCGTGTTGGCCTCTCATTGGTTCGCACTTCTGGCAGCCAGCAACTCCTGCGGACTTTAAGGAGACCAGCCCATGTACTATAGACGATCGCCCACTTATTATAATACAGGAGAGGCGATCGCCCAGCAACACACAGTCCTATAAATAAAGAACCTCCAACAACTGGAAAAAGGTTCCTCTCAGTTGTCAACTACATACACAAACGTACACAATCTCTGACTCTCGGCTTCTTCTCCCGAATCTATCTCAGGATTTCTCTCTCAGCACCCCTCAACCAGAAGACGGTCGGCAGAGGCAAGAACTCCCGCAGATGCATTCAAAGAGACTCGCAAGTCCAGGAGCTCAGAGACTCAGCTTATACACGCTGTGAGAGACCGTCGATTTCTCACAGTCGTCACAGCACCCCATCGTTGTTACAAGAACTCACAGAGCATCATATATGGTTCTTCCTGCAATCTTCACGCTTAATAGCTAAGATAACTAGGGACTTTGCACTCACTGTAATTGTACTCTAACATTAATATTTGTACTCCAAAGTATTTGTATTAATAATATCTCGCGAGAGCATTCAAGCCCGGGACTAACAACCCCGGCAAATCTTGTGTTATTTACTTTTCCCACGGAAGTGTTCTCGCATTTGTTTGTTACTCGACCATTCCAGCAATATTCATCTCTGTATAATATTTTGGGTAACAACAAAGTAGAGCGATGATACTTCCGGATTTCACATGGGAGTGTGTTATTCCGGTAAAAATAGTGGGAGATGGGTAACAAGAATATAAAAGACCTTAATTGTATACTCAGAACATAATTGAACGAGTCACTAATTAATCTGTCGTACTTAATGCAGACATAACACTCAATATGACAATGAACCCACTCGCAATTCTACTCGAAAAGAACACCTTAATCGGACCTAACTTTGTGGATTGGCTCCGCAATGTGATGATCGTATACAGGCACTGGGATACATCTTGGAGACGGACATTCCGGCGCCTCCTGTGCGGACCATAGCCAATCAGGAAGAGATTGAAAACCACGAAAAGTGGGTTAAGGATGACGTGAAAGTCCGTGCTTATATGATGGCTTCCATGTCTAATGAGCTTCAGAGAGCTCATGAGAAAATGACTTCTGCTAGGTAGATTCTATCTCACTTAACCGAACTTTATGGTGAGCACAGCAGAACTGCTAGATATAAGATATCCAAGCAACTGTTCGGTGCAAAGATGAAGGAAGGTGAGAAGGTTGGGGAACACGTCCTCAAAATAATATCCATGATCGAGAGATTGGAGGCTCTTGATTTTAAAATGGATACTTCTTTCCAAACCGACCTTATCCGACAGTCTCTCCCTGGATCCTTCTCACAGTTTGTTATGAACTTCAACTGCAATGAGATTGCATGTAACTTTGCTGGGATAATGAACAAACTTGTGACCGCTCAGTCTCAGATGAAGACTCCGCGGATGAAGGAGTCCGCCCTTGTGATTTCTTCTGGATCTCGGAAGTCCAAAAACAAGAAGAAAAAGACCAAGAAGCAGATGGGACCACAAGTCGAGGACCTTAAGGGTAAGGGCAAGGACCCAATGGTTCCGAAGAGCAAGAAGAAGGATGCTTGTCTCAAGTGCGCTGAGCTGGGCCACTGGGCAAGAGATTGTCCGATTCTTCATGGCACTTCAGGTACAGAACTTTTAGTTTTGGAAACAAATTGTTCTGCTACTGTATTTTCTACTTCCTGGATACTGGATTCTGGTGCTAGTTCTCATATTTGTACCGTGAATCAGGATCTGGAACAAAGGATGCTTGGAGATGGAGAAGTTATGATCACCGTCGGAAGCGGGCATAGTGTCGAGGCAACCGATATAGGATCACTTATTTTGGGTTTAGAATCCGGCTTTGTTTTGACTTTAGAAGATGTACTTGTTTTGCCTAAGGGGCATAAAAACATTGTATCCATTCTGGTCATGGACCGAAAAGGCTTTTCATTTTTCATTGGTGATGGTATCTGCAAAATTTATTTCAGAAATAAACTAGTGGGTACTTCTACATTGTTAAATGGATTGTATCATCTAAATCTCAGCAACAAAGTAGTTGTGAATACTATGACTAGAAGACGTGGTAGGGATGAAACCAATCAGGTTTTGAAATGGCATCTAAGACTTGGTCATGTTGGTCAGACCAAGGTTTACAAAATGGAAAAATATGGACTTATGGGTCCATTGTTATCGGATCCCTTTCCTACTTGTAAATCTTGCCATAAAGGCAAAATAACTAAGTCCCCCTTAACAGGGACTTTTGAAAGAGCCACTTATAAACTGGGATTAATCCATACCGATGTTTGTGGTGCTTTGGAAGCAGCACGTGACGGATATCAATATTTCATTACGTTTACAAATGATCATACTAGGTATGGTTATGTATACTTAATAAAACATAAATCCACGGATTTTGAGAAATTCCAGGAATTCAAGGCCCTAGTTGAGAAACAAACTGGTAATCATATCAAAGCACTTCGGTCGGACCGAGGTGGCTAGTATATGAGTACGGAGTTTGACGAGTTCCTTAAGGAACAAGGAATAGTTTCACAACTAACACCTCCAGGTACTCCTCAGTTAAATGGTGTGTCAGAAAGAAGGAACCGGATCTTGTTGAACATGGTCCGTTCCATGCTGGGCTATACTAACTTACCGATTTACATGTGAGGGTATGCACTCTTGACTGCCGCTTACATCTTGAACAGATGTCCTTCCAAATCTGTTTCTAAAACTCCACATGAGATGTGGGAGGGCAGGAAACCAAGTCTTAATCATATTAGGATTTGGGGATGTCCCGCCTATGTCAAGAAGACTAAGGTGGAGAAGTTGGAAGCTAGGTCCGTGAAGGGATGTTTCATTGGATTCCCGTCTGGGACGATGGGTAATCTATTCTACATGCCCAAAGATCGAAAGATCGTTGTTGCTTTGCATGCACACTTCCTAGAAGAAGAGTTCATTCAGGAAGGCGGAGCACGTAGAAATATTTCTTTGGAAGAATACAATGAAACTCCTCAGGAGACACCTGTGCAAGAAAAATGGAACCGAACCTTCTATAACACAAGTACAACCACCTCGTAGGTCAAGTAGGGTGTCTCAATTACCTGAGAGGTATAGTTTTATGCACTTGGAGGAAGTGGGTTTCCTAGAGGTTCCAAGTGATAAACAAGAGACCGACCCGCAACCAATGACCTAGCAATGTTGGATGTAGACTCCATGAAAAGGATTGTAGCAGTCTTCATGTTCTTGGGACCTTCATTTTGCCGAGACAGTCAAAGAGTTTGACTTTGTGCAAAATGAAGAGGAACCTTGTGTATACAAGAGGGCTAGTGGGAGCAAGATCACATTCTTAGTACTATATATAGATGACATTATACTAATTGGAAATGATGTGGGATTGCTCAGTTCTGTGAAAGCTTGGCTTTCGAGTAATTTCTCCATGAAAGACTTGGGAGAAGAAACCTATATTCTTGGGATTCGACTCTACTGGGATAGATCGAAGAGAATGATAAGTTTTTTCCCAAGCCCTCTATATAGATTAGATCTTAAAGAGGGTTCCTTCCGATGCGACATGTAATAAAGCTCACCTTGAAGATGTGTCCTCATAGTGAGGAACAATGAAAGGAAATGAGTAATATGCCATATGCTTCGAAATTTGGGTAGCCTTATATATACTTTATTGTGTACAAGACCTGACATTGCGCATGCTGGAAGCGTGGTATGTAGGTTTCGGGCTATCCTAGTCAGGGAACATTAGACCGCCGTAAAGAATGTTTACAAGTACTTTAGAAGTACTAAAAGATCTGGTTCTTATATATGGTGGTGGAGAACAGAATTTGGTGGGATTCACTGTATTGGACTTCCAAGGACAGAAAGACGATTATATATCGACTTCTGGCTACATTTACTCTTAATGTAGGAGCAGTATCATGGCATAGTGCCAAGTATAGCGCGACTGCTAATTCCACCTATTAGGCTGAGTATAAGGCGGCCTTGGAGGCCTCCAAAGGAAGAATTTAGAAGTTACTGGGTAAACTTCACGTGACACCTTGTGCTGCGCTGCCAGAGCGGTAGCACAGGCCTAGGAGCCGAGGTTTCACAACAGTACCAAACATATTGAGAGAGAGTATCATCTCGTAAGAGTATTTGTTCGCAAAGAGATACATTGTGCTGCATAGAGTAGAGTCAGCCAACTACGTCGCTGATCCACTGACCAAGCTACATTCTCAGATTAGCTTGGAGCGTAAATTGGAGAACATGGTTATTAGATACCAGAGTGTGTGGCATTGAGTGCAAGTGGGAGATTTTTGGGAGTATGACCTCAAATGCCACTCAGAGGATGTTGAGTGAGGGCATTGTACTTGTAATTATGCAAATCACTAATATAAGGCAATGGATGTTTCTTTATTTACTGGTAGTTACTGGCATTCCTAACTCATAAATATACATATAGAAACTAGTCCGTGTATTTGAGAGCAAAACGTTCCACTCCTTATTGGATAAGGGGGTCGGCACTGGAAAGGTTTATAGCTCAAATACTTAATCGTTCGCAAGTCGATGAAACTTGACTGGGCGTTAAATTTATGTGAAGACTTGTATAACGTGTTCTCTGACATGGAGAGTGCCTGTCGAACGCTAATGATTAGTGGGAACACACATTATAGGTATGCTAATTGGATTAAGATACTCGAACTGACTCACCCTCGATTCATCACACGGATTTCACTCCGGGACAGTCAATGACGGAATCGAAAGGTTGTGATAGGTATTCGTGAACCTTCGACTTGAGGATTTAGTAGGGATGTGCTTGTGACGTCAAGATTTTCATTAGAGTAGTTCGACCCTGTAAACCGGAAGGCGGGGGTTAACCTCGACATGCATCTTGACGGGTAAGTAGCAGGTCCTACTGAATACCAAGATAGAATTCTTTCTCCCGTTTGTGAGCGGGTTATATGTCCTATGCGGTTATTGGCAGATGAGATCATAAGTCTTTGGCCAAAGCATTGGAGCTAGTTGTATTAGATACACGACAGCTCGATGATCTCGATTTGCATTGACACATGCATAGCGTCAAGTACAAATAGGGTTTGACTGACCGTGACCCTATAACTTGATCGGTATATTTGAAAGAAGGGTTTATACGTTTACTGGTATTCACGACAGAATGGTTCTTGAATGATCCCATAATTCGTTCTCAGTTGGGGTACAGTGTAAGCCGCCAGGCTGGCTAGGTGGTGCTACTACTCTTTAGTTCCTCCCATTGCTGACTGAGACGAACCTACCGAGGTGTGCAATAGGATTGACGACGGAATGAATCGAGCTTATTATCTCGTTATGAATATTAGATATTGGATATCTAATTTGGGACATTGGATGTTTAAATCAATTTATTGGATAAATTGATTTACGACCTAATGAAGTAAATAAATTACTGGGTGATTAATTTAATGCATAGATATAATTATTTCTTGGAGAAATTAATTATGTTATTATGTATTTAATGTGATTAATTGATTGGATTAATTAATCGACACAAATACATCGGAACGGAATCAGAATTTATCTGTTTGGACTCAACGGAGTCCGAAACGGACCGAACTCGTCCGACACCTTCTAGATGGCCGCCCCAATCACCATCCCGCAATTAGTCTTGGTCTTCACTTGGTGGGTTTCAAGCCTTGTGACCAATCAAGGGGACAAAATATCACCTTGGGTGATTTTGTCAAAAGGTAGGTGAAATGGAGAGATATGATAAGAATAAATGTGATGACCAAATCCTTCAAGCCCATACTTTGATTATCACGGTTTTGGCAAGTGTAAGGAGAGAGAAAAAGTTTTTCTAAGGGTTCATAACATTCTTCTTCATATTCATCTTCATTCATAAGTTTTTTCTTGGAGAAAATATTTGTGAGATAGAGAGATACTAGATTAAACACTTAGAGTGTTCTAATCTTGAGTTGCATAGCTTCTATAACCATGTTCTAGCTGTATCCTTGGAGGATAACGGGGTTTAGTCATTCCAGTCGTTTCTCCGGTGCGTAGCAAGTAGAGACGCGGTGCTTTCGGCGTTGGATCATCCAAGAGCTTGGAGCGGATTGGATTCGTATAGATCAAGCAAAGCTTGGGGAATAGCTCAAGAGAAGGATACCATTTAATCAACGGACTACGAGGGTATGTTTTTCGTATCTCTTGTGTTTGGTTTTATATATTCGTATATACGTAGCTCGATCGATCCTCGTAGGGATTTGGATCAAATTAATTTTCATTTTACCGCTTCCACTGGGCCTTCGTTTTAGGCACCGAATCCCAACATCAGCAGAGTTTTGAGGAACTCAAGAGCCGTTTAATTTCAGCACCTGTCCTTTCTCTACCGCAAGGGACGGAAGGATTCGTGGTTTATAGTGACGCATCCAGACACGGTCTCGGATGTGTATTAATGCAGAACAGGAAAGTGATTGCCTATGCTTCGCGGCAACTGAAGCCTTATAAGGTCAATTATCCGACCCATGACCTGGATCTAGCGGCCGTGGTATTCCCATTGAAGATTTGGCGACATTATCTTTATGGCGTCACCTATCAGATTTTCACCGATCACAAGAGTTTAAAGTATATATTCGCTCAGAAGGAATTAAACATGAGATAGAGACGGTGGTTGGAACTGATTAAAGATTATGATATTAAGATACAATACCACCCGGGTAAGGCTAACGTCGTCGCAGACGGCTTGAGTCGTAAGTCCGTTCAGGAGCAAATGCTTACTCGTTTGACTACTCGGAAGGAACTTCAACAAGAGTTCCTAAGGCTTGAGATCGAGGTATGGTTACACCAAGTGCAGGGACAACTTTGCATGCTAGAGATTTCATCGCCACTGGAAGAGGCGATCAGAACGAAACAGGGTTCAGACCCGTTTTTATTGCGCATTCGAGAGGATGTGGCTCAGGGGAAAGCCCCTGGATTTGTGGTCTATGAGGATGTACTTTTGCGATTTAAGAACCGGTTATGTATTCCGGCGGATGATGAGTTGAAAAGATCTATTTTGAGAGAGGCTCATGCTACCCCTTATTCCATTCATCCGGGGTCTAGAAAAATATACAAAGACTTGAAACAAAATTATTGGTAGAGTAATATAAAGCGAGAAGTCGCAGAATTTGTTTCGAGATGTTTGACCTGTCAACAAGTTAAGATAGAACATCAGCGACCGGCGGGTATGCTAAAACTGCTTCCTATCCCAGAATGGAAGTGGGAGGATATTTCAATGGACTTCATCACGAGTTTTCCAACGAGTCATCGTGGAATGAATACAATTTGGGTAATCGTGGACCGTTTAACTAAGTCAGCTCATTTCCTTGAGATCAAGGATACGTGGGGTCCCGAGAGACTTGCCCAGTTATTCATTAAAGAGATCGTGAGATTGCAAGGTACTCCTAAGAGTATCGTTTCTGATCGTGACGGGCAATTCGTGTCACATTTTTGGAAATCTATTCATCGTGCCATGGGAACTCAGCTAAATTTCAGAATAGCTTTTCACCCTCAGTCCGACGGACAATCAGATCGAACTATTCAGACGTTGGAGGACATGTGTTCTCGATTGGAAAGATGATTGGGAAGCCCAACTACCATTGATCGAGTTCACATACAATAGCAGTTGGCATGCTTCGATTATGATGGCACCTTACAAGGCCCTATATGGTCGTTGTTGTCGATCTCCCTTGTGTTGGGATGACTTATCAGAATCAATCGGCACAGAGCCCGATATGCTCATAGCCACCCGTGAGAAGGTGGCGTTGATCAGGAGTCGTTTGTTGACCGCCCAGAGTCGATAAAAATCATATGCGGATAATCGTCGTCGACCATTAGTGTTCGAGATAGGTGACCACGTTTTGGTCAAGGTATCCCCGAGTCAAGGTATTTTCCATTTCGGGAAGAGAGAAAAGTTGAGTCCGATATTCATTAGACCATTTGAAATTTTGGATCAAGTAGGCAGTCTGGATTATCGATTGGCTTTACCTCTGGCTTTGAGTCGAGTTCATAATGTGTTTCACGTCTCTCAATTGTGGAAGTATGTTGCTGACCCAAGTCACATACTTCAGTTCGATGAAATCGAGATCACGGATGATCATACGTACGAGGAGCGTCCTGTACGAGTCCTAGAGCATCGAGTCAAACAGTTGAGGAACAAGGTGATTTCATTGGTAAAAATTCAGTGGTCTAGACACGGAGTCGAAGAGGCTAATTGGGAAACCGAGGATAGTATGTGGGAGAGTTATCCCAAATTGTTTGACCCTTAGTTTCAAGGACGAAACTCTTTTTAAGGGGGGCAGTATGTAATACCCGATTGTAAATTCATCTATTATCATTCAGTAATTGTCACTCAGTAATTTTCACTCATTAATAATCATTCATCATTCACACTCATTTAATTGTGTTCACCGTTCGGCGTAGTTTTGAATCGCATATCAGTTATCATTCGCCTTTCAACCCTGCTTGAGAATCGAGAGGAGAATATTATCATTATCATCGAATTAGTAGCCTGTGTGTGGGGAGTAGCACATGCTACGTGCTCTTTATAGCGCACGCTATTTGGGTACTGGTAGCACACGCCATCGGTCTTCATTAGCGCACGTTACTAGTGTGTTGGGGCAGACAGTCCAGTAGGTACTAGACTGAATTGGAGAATTGTAGCGCACGCTATGTGTAGGAGATAGCGCATACTAAGTCATCGTAGTAGCGCGCGCTATGGCTTGAGCAGGCGGAGGATAGTAGATTCTGGACTCCAATATTCTGGACTCCAACTATTAGGTAGCGCACGCAACACTCGGTTAATGTACGCTAAGAGTATGGCGTTAGTACACGCTACAAAGTATACATAACACATGCTAACGAGGCAGGCAGAGTTCACTGGACTACCCGGTGAACCCGCTAGCGCACGCTATCCTCAGTTTTTACAGCACGCTAAGCTGGGTTTAGTATACATAGGACATTTATGCCCCATTTCGTCATTTCTTCATTTCTCCTCCTTCCTTGGGCGATTTCGGGCGATTTTGGGTTATTTGTGAAGAGTTCTTCGAGTTGCAATCATCTATCAATACCTTCAAGCTTCTAGTTCAGATTAATCAACATTTAATCCTCTCGACTGCTCCAAATCAAGGTAAACTTTTCATAAACCTATAATTTCGGGATTTGGGGTTTTCTTCCCGATCTCTTCGAGTTAGCTTGCTATTTTGTTGGGATATGTTGGATATGGATTATCTAACTTGGATACATATGTTCCTACGGATTTATTGGTGTATTTTTGGGAATTGTTGAGTATTTGGGGAATTGTTCCAGAACACCTTGAATGTTGACTTTGGAATTTTGGGGTTTCGATTAGATGTTGTTGTAATCTCGAATGGAGTATTGCTATTGGATTATTGATTGTATTTATGATGTTTTGTCAGATTGAATCACTCATTGGAGGCGTGGTATCGATATAATTGAGATTGGTTGTAAACAATTGAAGGTTGTTTACAACAGGTTTGTTAGATTGCCCCAATGAGTTTGGGTTGTTATATCGACTTTTTGAGTTGGTTGTGATCATGATTGATTCGTATATTAAGCGAATTGTTGGTGATTATGTTATTCAAGGTTGTTCGAGCGACCTATAATCACCTTAAGGACGTTCATTCGAGGAAGGACTTTTCTTCATCGGTAATTGAGGTAAGTTGATTCTTGCTCAGTTAAAAGGATAATCATTCCTTTCGTTGTTGTTCATTCATACGTATACTTCATGCATAATATATAAATCATGTTGAGACTTGTAATTATCAAACTAATCATTCAATTCACGAGGAACGACGGTTCCAATCATTTCATTTGAGCTATCACTCATTGCGCCATTATATCACCTCGGTGAGTCATTCTTGGTCCTTGTCGGATTTCTATTCATTCCTTTTCATCATGGTTACTTTTGTTCTTGTGACCTTCCGGGATCGTATTGCTTGTCGGATGGTATACGTGTAGAATTTTTAGTCGGGACACTATGGTCATGTGTATATGCGGGTATCCGGACACATTAGACTGTACACATGGTAACGTGCCTCCGTGAGACTAATTAAGCCAAGTGGCGTGTGTATATGCGGGATATCGGATACTCGACTACTTGTGCACTTGCACGTCCCATTTCGGGCGTACTATGATGCCCCTCTTTTAGACCTGATTTCATAACTTAGTCATGTGATTATTGTATTTGTTCAACTCTTGAGGATTGTTGTTCTGTGTAACTGAACCCGTTGGGATGTTGTTTTCAGGTCATGGCAAGGCAAAGGCCCGGAAAGAGAACGTTGACGGCGAGGAGTTCCAGTGATACTAGTAGGGGGCCCCAGTATTCCCAGTATTCCCAGTTATTCATGTTTCTTTGATGTGTATTTCCGCTGCAGTTTTCCGTTTGGACTTTCATTTTATTTGGTGTTGTATGTTTCATCTTCATATGAAATATATAAGTATTCTGTTTTCCTGGGTGTATTGTACTTGAGACTCCTCATCGGAGTAATTGATAATATAATGTGGTGCGGTACTACAATTATATTATTTATTTCATTATATTTCATTCGCCTGGTGGGTCCCAGTTGGGGGTCCACGGCACTGTAATAGCCGCCTAGTTTGGGGGTATTACACTGCTTAGTATCAACAGACAACATAATGTTCCTGCTCCAATGTTAGATAAGCTGTGGCTGCCAAAAATCCTGAAGCACTGTTCAGGAAATCATTGGTACATTACGATAACCATTCACGTTTCATATCTAACTAGTTTTATATGAGTAACTAATAATTACATTTCGTCTTTTGTCAAATTAACAAGGTTATCGTAAATCTAGATCAATATTACTTATCATTATACCCTAGAGTTTCTCCCAATGTTGATAGTAATATTTTTTCTCCCAACTATTTTATTGTTTTGCAGTTAAAGTTCTTCGTTGAAGAAAATGAAGACGAGTCATTTCAATTAATGAATATCGATGTAATCCTTAGTCACCATGAAGCCATGTATTGTTTAAACTTCTTGAAGTTGTTCAGTGGTAATGAAAAACACAAAGAAGAGGGAATTTAAGGGTTGCCGAAGTTGCAGATAAATTCTAAGAGCGCATCCTATATTACATCATGCAAATGGAAATTGAAACTTAGGCTTTCAAAAATGAAATTTAAGACCCTGAACTACATCGATGTTCCATTGTTCGGTAATTCGAGTGACGAAGATTATCACATATAAAAAGACAATTTCCGTACAACAAGTGCCCCAGATGTGTTGCTGATATTGAAGTGGTCTATATGAATGCTATAAGTATAGGCGAGCACCATGCCAAAATCTAGGAGTATTTAATATTTTTTATTAATTAATTCAAATTCCAAAAACCGTTGCAATAGTGGAAACATTTAAAAATGGAGGTTGAAATTCATATTCAATCTTAACACAAAGGTAAGTACTCTCCATAATGCACAAATTCATATTCAACCTTAACACAAAGGTCACTGCTCTCCATAATTTTAGCTCAATTTATCTAATTTTAGTCAATTAATAGAAATTGAATAATTCAAAAATTCATATTTAACAGAACAATGGAACAAAAAATAACAATCTAATTAAGACTTACAGTTTACTAAGCAACAAAACAGGAGATTTTCTAGAAGAAATCAATTTTATACTGTGAGGATCAAATCTCTCTCACCTTATTTTCGATAATTACAGCTTGAATGATTCCAATTGATCTCTTAAATTTGTGGGTTTCATATTCTCACTTATCTACTGATGCCTAGCCATCTTTGAGGTTATATAAAATTAAAATTCAAAAGGAACAATTTAGATTCGGTTTATAATAATTCGATACATGACAGATTCTGTTGGGATATATAACATTTTAAAGCATAATATAATTAAAAAATAGGGATTTATTGATTTCGATATATATCTTTGAAAATTAATAACATTAACTTAGATAAACCACTTATATTAATCCATATTTAACATCTATAAAGGAGATAACTAATTTGATATTTTAATAATCTGAATCGAATTTTAATTAGATAACTAAAAAATTTAGATAATGAAACTAACTAAAATCCAAATCCTAACAACTCTAGAAAGATAAACCACTCATATTAATCCATATTTATCATCTATAAAGGTTATCAAGTTACCTGCTTAGATAATAAGATATCTATCATATATTCGAATTTATTGTGGTATAATTCGAATTTATCCAGTCCTTTGGAAACGATGGACTATTTTAATATTTTAATAATTTGAATCGATTTGTAAATGAAATAACTAAAAAATTAAAATAATGAAACAAACTTAAACCCAAATCCTAACAACTCTAGAAAGATAAACCACCTATATTAATCCATATTTATCATCTATAAAGGTTATCAAGTTACATGTTTCGATAATAAGATATCTATCATATATTAAAATTTATTCAGGTATAATTCAAATTATCCAGTCTTTTGAAAAAGATGGACTGTTTTAGTATTCTAATAATTTGAATCGAATTGTAAATGAGATAACTAATAAATTCGGATAATGAAACTAACTAAAACCCAGATCCTAACAACTCTAGAAAGATAACCACTTATATTAATAAAGGTTATCAAGTTATCTGTTTAGATAATATGATATCCATCATATATTCAGATTTATTTTGGTATAATTCGACTTTATCCAATCTTTTGAAAATGATGGACTGTTTTAATATTTTAATAATTTGAATCGAATTATAAATGAGATAACCAATAAATTCGGATAATGAAACTAACTAAAACCCAGATCCTAACAACTCTAGAAAGATAAATTTTCTTTAGGTCATATTTTCAACAAACTTAAATCAAATTAAATCCAAATTAAGATTCCCACAACAAATGGTCACTCCTAGAAAAGGGTTTATTCGACACTATAAATAACATAGTACAACTATTATATAACCACACAGTAGAACTTATATTAAGAAAATATATCAGATATTAAATATGTCAAATATATTTGTTCGAAGTATTAATAACGAGACAAGCAACAAGACCGTCACAGTGAAGATCTTGCGTTTATGGATTCTAACAGAACAGCACAAAAACCAGTTTCAATTGAGGCTATTCTTATGGACAGCGAGATAACCTTTTATTTTGCAAAACATTTGTTTATTTCCATTTAATTCTTTCATTATAAACTAAACTGTACATTATAGGGATCTAAAATGCCAGCTTCTATGAAAAGAGGTTTACTATCCAATTTCAAAAAGCAATTGAACGAAGGCGAAACAGTCAACATTGCTAATTTAGGTGTCGAGGACAACAGCCAGAGCAAATGGACCAAGGCGTGGGTAGAATGCCCAGTTAAATTGATATTCAACTACATTATAAAAGTGAACAAGTGAAAGCCCGATATGTGGATTCAATCAAATGGACTTGCACTAATTCCTTTTGATGACATTCATTCCTTTAATTGAGAATATTTTATTGGTAGGTTGTATATTACTATATTTTTATAATCTCCTAACAAATATTACTATGCTGAATAATATCAATATTTTCAGATATAATAGGACGCATTATAAGAATAGACAACATCATTTAAGTCGATAAGGCACATGCTCGAAAGTTAGACATCGAAATTCAAGATGAAAGGTTACATCGATATGATGACACCGAGAGCATCAGGGAGTTTTCTGAGTGGTTGTTTAAGGGTGGAGATTGTGAAATTGGTGTTGATAATGATGGTGAGGAGGAATTCGGACTGCCTGAAGATATTCTAATTCGGTCTACTGATGAACCAGTTGCTGCAATAATTAAGAGCACATATCCGAGCATATTAGACCATGTCGGTGATGGTCGGTACTTTCAGGATAGGGCTATTCTTGCTCCGACCAATGAGATTGTAACACCCCCAAATTATTCAGGGTATATTACAACGCCGTGAGTCCCGCCGTGGGACCCACAAGGCTATTTATATGCGGAACTATAAACTTTGACCGAGAAGGTCTAAGTACAATGAAATGGAAGATAATAAAAATGGTATTCAAAACCATATCCAATACATCCGAATATAATACATCACAAATTAATACCACGGAAACACAGGCTGGAACATCAAGGAAACCAAAAACAGTACTTGAGTATTCAAAAACCATTCGAGTACAACAACACTGAATGGAGGAAACACGAAACATAACCAAAGACAAGACACAGTATCACACTTGCCCATAATCTTCATGCCGACACGGTACATGCCTATCCACTCTCCTGGATCCTGAAATACATGAAAAGTATTTCCCCCATAAAGGGGTTAGCCGTCGAATAGCTAGTACAAGTATATCGAATATGAAACACAATACTCCTCGACAATAAAGTAAATGTAATCATCATCTCATCAACTCAAGACTAGTATTCCGAAATAACTAAATCTCATAGCTTCACATTCAATACATACATGACTAATCGTGGTACCGAACCAGAGGCTACGGAATCCTCAGAGGACCCGTCGGTCCGTCCCAGAGTGGTTAATCCAAAATATCCGCGGAACCGCACCAGAGACTACGGAACCCTCAGAGGACCTATCGGCCTGTACCATCATACAATTCATATATCTTACTTTCAAAGTCGAGAACGTACAATCATAAACATATACTTGCCTTTTTGACATCGAGAATGTAACACCCCCAATCCGCTCAGGGATATTACACGTCGTAGAACCTTTCCTCAAGGATCTACTAGGCTGGTAACAACATCGAACATCTCAACAATGCCTTTAAGGCTAAAACGACTCAGTAGACCGATTTGGTCTTTCAATAAATACATACAACTCAAACACATTACATGCCCACGCAGGGGTCAAATATAACAAACTCCCGTACAACGGGGAAAGAATAATGCAGCGGAAAATAAAATACAACTAAACCAATACGACATCAACGGGTCCTCGTGTGATTAGTATCGTTCATCTTTCATCATCCTTCATGCCGACCATGTGCTATGCTCCAAAACCTGAATGCAATACAGACATCCACCCCCCCCCCCCCGAATACTCGGGGGTTAGCAAAACTCCACTGTTTTTCTAGTGCAAGTATAAAATACGAAAACGAGACATACATATCATACTCCACGGAACATGATAATCATAAAAATACTTCCCGAGGTAAATCACTTGATCAAAACGGTTAAATCGAAAGATAGGGGTCCCGATATACATTTGGTAAAAACATTTTACGATCTCGGGAGTTTTGAAAACATTTGGGATTTTAAGAATTCTCAAGCCTTTGGAAAACATTTAGGGACACAGCCCAAAAGTCATTTTCCCCAAACAAAGTTACGATAACAACACACGGGGTCCACGACCCGATCATACCATAACAACCTGTTTCCACAGATTATTCGCGTCCCGTGCTAGCAAGCCACGGACCTCAGATGCTCCCGTAGAACAAACCCGAGTGAATAACCCACAGGGAAACTATATCAAATCACATGTCACCGTAACAACAGTCACGTGACTATAAGCACAGATACGTACTTAACCAAACCACAACCATAAGTTATCCCGGCATCGCACTAACAAGCTACGAACCTCGGAGTCCCCGCAAGACATACCCGACGATAACCCCCATCAATTATCTCGACATCGGGCGAACAAGCCACGAACCTCGGAGTCCCCGCAAGACATACCCGGTGGATAACCCTACGA
This sequence comes from Orobanche coerulescens, assembly GCA_033398695.1. NCBI lineage: Eukaryota > Viridiplantae > Streptophyta > Magnoliopsida > Lamiales > Orobanchaceae > Orobanche > Orobanche coerulescens. The sequence goes on along the minus strand of CM065811.1, from coordinate 65,597,360 downwards.
CCATGCCCGACCCATACTAGCAAGTATGGATTCCGGAGATTCAACAATCCTACCCGGAGGCACATCATATACATCAAGCACACAACAATAATCACTTATCAAGCCAAACAACATTAAGCATCACAACCTCTTTTCAAAGGAGTAACAACCAATATCACCCGTCACGTATTCACCGAACAAGCACACATAACAACACGTTATCCTCGGTAAATGATTACGGTTTGTTACACTCACTAAATGTGATCATAAGTCTTTCAACCAACGGAGTTAACACACATAGGCTAAAAACACACTTATTCACGAAGCATTCGAGTTATCTTTGAAAGACAACATTTATCGAGAACATACCGATACTTTTTAACATTCATTAAACATCCGGATTTTACATAAAATCATTTACCAACAATTATGCCTACAAAACATGAAATGTATGGGCAAGATGCTTGCCTCGAATAATCACAACGCGGAGAAACGACCGAAGTGAGAAGACTTGGACTGACTACGAACCCGCCGACTCCGCCGATCGACAACCCGTAACAATAAACTACGAACGACAACAATAACAATGAAAATAAATTCGACCCAAAGCCGCTGAATTCAAGGAATAAACGACGAAAGTTCAAGGGTTTCCCCCAAAACGGCCAAGAACACGAATCGACCCGACAAAACATGAAAATGGAATTCCCAACCGAAATATGGATATTCAATCCATAGGATATGTTTAAAAACATCATTTTACAACAATCGGTTCATCAAAAACGGATGGAAAACGAAATCAAGAACAAATCCCCCAAAAAGTCAACTCGAATGAAATCAAGAAATATACTTTGATTCGATGAAGAACAATGGATTAAATGATGTTAAACACATGAATAATACAATCATACCCATCATGGATTAATCAACAATACGGAACGAATCGGACAAAAACCCAAAAACCCCAAAATTTCCCAATGATAGGGTTCTAGGAAATCTAACCTTGATTCGCTGGATCAAAGGATGTTATAGGATGATCAATCAATGATATGAACTCAAGAACTTCATGGATTTGTTGTTCAACAACATGGTTTCGCCTCCTCCAAAACTCCAGCCGCGGACAGAAAAGAAGGGAAATGAAAAACGAGTGAAAATGCGACTGCTCTGTCACATTTATACTTTGCCGGACTAGCGTCCGCTAGCCTTCCCGAACTAGCGTCCGCTATCGGCCCAGAACCCTCGGCCGGGGCCCGCACGACCCGACACTGCTGACAAAACCTGCCGACCGAGACCTGCCCGCCCGACCCCGATAGTGTGCGCTGCGCGGACGCTAGCGCGCACTAGCCAACCTGTCACTAGACTGCTCGGCCAGATAACGTGCGCTAGCCGGCCGACAGCGTGCGCTACACCTGCCGGTTAGCGTGCGCCGCGAACGACAGTAGCGTGCGCTACCTGCCGATCCTTCCCGAGTCCAGAACCTCAGAAACCCCTCTGCCCACATCCGATAGCGTACGCTGGCCGGTCGGCAGCGTGCGCTACACCTGCCGAGCTAGCGTGCGCAGCCTTCCGGCAGTAGCGTGCGCTACGCCGGTTCCTGCCGCGCCTGCCCGGCCAGTGCCCAGCACTTCCGACAGTGCCTGCCGCACCTGTCCGGCCAGTGCTCAGCCGTCATGACCCGACGACTCGATTTCCGAAAACGCACGGAACGAACACGACGAAAAGCTCGCGGACAAAATGAAATACCATGCAATAATTAATCACACGCGACCATGAAAAGGGTCAAGACAAAAAATACGAATGCGGATACCCACAACATTGGGTAAATTACAAAATGGCCCAAAACGCCTGAAAATCACAATACGTGATCGAATAACCAAACCGAAGTTCACAACACATCTAACAAAGTTAAACGGACTTACGGGAAACTCGAAACAACAGTTTCGAATGAGATTCGCAAGAATCGAACTCAAATGCGGAAAAGTCGCTAAGAAGCATGGAACTCAACAAAACAGCACCGAAACGAACTCGGATGACAAAAAGTGCAGAATTAATCATTCTCAGAATGACGAAACGGTCATAAGTGCATCGTCAAAAGTATTCCCGCTATAAAAGAAATTACCAGAAATCGAAATTGCGGATATTACATACTACCCTCCTTAAAAGAAGTTTCGTCCCGAAACTTAAAACAAGTAGGGAGAAGCAATCTCCCGCAAGGAAAACTCAACGAGATACACAATAAACGCGTAATTTACGCCCAATGGTGAAACGTTACAAGCAACGCAGAGGAATATACGGCGTGAAAACACGCTCCACGATGGCCAACACAACGCCAACGGTAGACACATAATAAAACCAACAAGTGACAAGTGTCATCAAATGGATAATACAATCAAGTCAATTATCCGAACAATCCCAAAACATAAAGCACCTATCACAAGGAAACACGCACAGTCGAGAAAACAGAAATAAACACAAAACGATCCACAAGGACAATCACAAACAATTCGGACTACGCCGAAATCCTCAAAACCACAATAGGCATCTACGTGTCCTTTCGGAGCAGGGACGCAACCTCGATCCCCCAAATCTCTCAGTTACCGTCTCGCATTGCACGGCTCGGTGACCCATTTGGCCACACCCGAAACAACAAACTAACGGTGAACGACAAATTCTCCGCAGCACGAGACCAGATAACAAAAATCGGACAACTACGATTGAACAACAGTGATCGAACCAAAAACTATCGAACAACAACGGTCAAACAGCATCGATCGGACAACAATGATCGGACACCAACGACCGGACAACAATGGTCGAACAACAACTCCGAAGTTCAAATTTCAACCAAAGATATAAACAAAAGTTGTGGAAACTAAAGGACGATAATTTCCGTCAATGTTCACAAGAATCGAACCGAACTCGAAAAAGTTACAACTATAATCAGATTGATCTGAAACAAGATCACGACCCGTTCAAACGATGGCAACCGAGATACCAAACAAGTTCAAAAGGTATCAACGAACATGAGCGAGTCGATAGAATTGAGAAAGAGAAAAATGCAGAAGCCAAAAATAATATGGGTATTATATTCGACCTCTTCTAAAAGAAGTGTCGTCCCCGAAACTCGCAGCAACGAAATCAAGGTGACAACACAACAAGCAACCGACAGAAACATCCTTCAAAGGCCTCTCAAAGTCGATCCTGATAACTATGCTGAAGTTCGTACCCCGAAAGACTTGGTAACCAACTCGCAAAACTGGATTCTGTGTCCCTCGAGTCCACACTTGAAATGCGTTACTGACGAGAAGGACAATTGGTACGTGCATGCCCCCGGCACACCACAGTTGAAACACCTCGGCTCGACATACCAAATATACAAATGCTAGATACAATGGAACATTACACCACAAAACAACAAACCGGATATGCCAACTTGGCATAACATATCAACACATACTAAAATCACAACAACCACGTATGTACACAATCATGCAAACTCAAGTTCCAACAGCTCGCACTAGTGCGATAACACACAAATCATCACAAAGCGACAACATTCAATACTAACATCTCACCTCTCACAAAGGGCTAATCACAACAAATGTGTGGCAATGCCTCAAGGTTCATGCCACCAATTCGATCATACTCGGGAGCTAACATCATAACGACAATGCGAACATCACATATAAATTCCCGGACCGCAAACAGGAATGATAGGTTTTAAAACGAAAACCACCTTTAGAAAATAGTTTGGAAACACCAGTTGATCTTGAGTATCACCTTTTCAAAAAGTTGTACAAACACCATTATCGAGACTTTTAAAACCATCTTGCATTTGAACAAAAATGAGGACACTTTTATTTTAGTGAAAAACTTTCAGAAACATTCGACCCTTGGGTCTAAGCAAAGCATTTCTAAATAATTGAAAACATCTAAAAATATTTTGGTCCTCAACTGGAATAATTTTGAAACATATTGCGGCACTGGAAGGCACCTTGAAAGTATTGCGAGAAAATAATTCATTTTAAAAGTACGTCTCGAAATTTATTTTTTAAGATACTCAAGTTTTTCGAAAATCTGTTAGGTTAGAATTCCAAAAAAAAACTCACATGTAACAACATTCACTTACATACATCACAATACACTTATCAACTCGCTCAAAAACCAAGACAACACATGTCTTTTACCGGAAACAAACCGTCGAATATCATATTCAAAGGGACATAAATAACGACAACACTCCTCATATAAACGAAATATGAGAGTCACATAAACGCATCACGAAACCAAGAATCTGCATACAGACTCCGTCACTTAACACATAATCATACTAGTAACTCGTGTCACACGAGGCACAACACAAAGAAGAGAGACTTACATCCACAGGTCGCACGAAGATGATGATCGCCCCACGATACTAATCACGACCAACCAACTCAGATGACGCGTCGCGACACGACTCAGTCAGACAAAATCTGACGAGGCAAAAACTCAACAGACACCACTAAACCCGACAGCTCAGGTTTCCACAACCTAAATCTCTGATACCATTTATGTAACACCCCCAATCCGCTCAGGGATATTACACGCCGTAGAACCTTTCCTCAAGGATCTACCAGGCTGGTAACAACATCGAACATCTCAACAATGCCTTTAAGGCTAAAACGACTCAGTAGACCGTTTTGGTATTTCAATAAATACATACAACTCAAACACATTACATGCCCACACAGGGGTCGAATACAACAAACTCCCGTACAACGGGGAAACAATACTGCATCAGAAAATAAAATACAACTAAACCAATACGACATCAACGGGTCCTCGTGTGATTAGTATCATTCATCTTTCATCATCCTTCATGCCGACCCTGTGCTATGCTCCAAAACCTGAATGCAATACAGACACCCACCCCCCCGAATACTCGGGGGTTAGCAAAACTCCACTGTTTTGCTAGTGCAAGTATAAAATACGAAAACGAGCCATACATATCATACTCCACGGAACATGATAATCATAAACATACTTCCAGAGGTAAATCACTTGATCAAAACGGTTAAATCAAAAGATAGGGGTAAACCCGATATACATCTGGTAAAAACATTTTACGATCTCGGGAGTTTTTGGGATTTTAAGAATTCTCAAGCCTTTCGAAAACATTTAGGGACACAGCCCAAAAGTCATTTTCCCAAAACAAAGTTATGATAACAACACACGGGGTCCACGACCCGATCATACCATAACAACCTATTTCCACAGATTATTCGCGTCCCGTGCTAGCAAGCCACGGACCTCAAATGCTCCCGTAGAACAAACCCGAGTGAATAACCCACAGGAAAACTATATCAAATCACATGTCACCATAACAACAGTCACGTGACTACAAGCACAGATACGTACTTAACCAAACCACAACCATAAGTTATCCCGGCATCGCACTAACAAGCTACGAACCTCGGAGTCCCCGCAAGACATACCCGACGATAACCCCATGAGTTATCTCGACATCGGGCTAACAAGCCACGAACCTCGGAGTCCCCGCAAGACATACTCGATGGATAACCCTACGGCCATGCTCGACCCATACTAGCAAGTATGGATCCCGGAGATTCAACAATCCTACCCGGAGGCACATCACATACATCAAGCACACAACAATAATCACTTATCAAGCCAAACAACATTAAGCATCACAACCTCCTTTCAAAGGAGTAACAACCAATATCACCCGTCACGTATTCACTGAACAAGCACACATAACAACACGTTATCCTCACTAAATGTGATCATAAGTCTTTCAACCAACGGAGTTAACACACATAGGCCAAAAACACACTTATTCACGAAGCATTCGAGTTATCTTTAAAAGACAACATTTATCGAGAACATACCAATACTTTTTAACATTCATTAAACATCCTGATTTTACATAAAATCATTTACCAACAATTATGCCTACGAAACATGAAATGTATGGGCAAGATACTTGCCTCGAATAATCACATTGCGGAGAAACGACCGAAGTGAGGAGACTCGGACTGACTACGAACCCGCCGACTCCGCCGAACGACAACCCGCAATAATAAACTACGAACGACACCAATAACAACAAAAATGAATTCCAAAGTACGACCCAAAGCCGCTGAATTCAAGGAACAAACGACGAAAGTTCAAGGGTTTCCCTCAAAACGGCCAAGAACACGAATCGACCCGACAAAACATGAAAATGGAATTCCCAGCCGAAATATGGATATTCAATCCATAGGATATGTTTAAATACATTAGTTTACAACAATCTGGTCATCAAAAATGGATGGAAAACGAAATCAAGAACAAATCCCCCTAAAAGTCAACTCGAAGGAAATCAAGAAATATACCTTGATTCGACGAAGAACAATGGATTAAATGATGTTAAACACATGAATAATACTAATATTAATCATACCCATCATGGGTTAATCAACCATACAGAACGAATCAGACAAAACCCCAAAAACCCCAAAATTTCCCAAATATAGGGTTCTAGGAAATCTAACCTTGATTCGCTGGATCAAAGGATGTTATAGGATGATCAATCAATGATATGAACTCAAGAATTTCATGGATTTGTTGTTCAACAACACGGCTTCGCCTCCTCCAAAACTCCAGCCGCGGACAGAAAAGAAGGGAAATGAAAAACGAGTGAAAATGCGACTGCTCTGTCATATTTATACTGGGCTGGACTAGCCTGCGCTAGCCTTCCCGGACTAGCGTGCGCTATCAGCCAGTATCGGCCCAGAACCCTCGGTCGGGGCCCGCACAACCCAAGCTGCCGACAAAACTGCCGACCGAGACCGCCCGCCCGACCCGATAGCGTGCGGCCGCGCGGCCTTAGCGCTTGCCAACTCCGTCCGTAACCCTCGACTAAAATGCTCGGCCAGGTAACGTGCGCTAGCCGGCCGACAGCGTGCGCTAAACCTGCCGGTTAGCGTGTGCAGCAACTGATAGTAGCGTGTGCTACCTGCCGATCCTTCCCGAGTCCAGAACCTCAGAAACCCCTCTGCCCACATCCGATAGCGTACGCTGGACGGTCGGCAACGTGCGCTACACCTGCCGAGCTAGCGTGCGAAGCCTTCCGACAGTAGCGTGCGCTACGCCGGTTCTTGCCGCGCCTGCCCGGCCAGTGCCCAGCACTTCCGACAGTGCCTGCCGCACCTGTCCGGCCATTGCTCAGCCGTCATGACCCGACGACTCGATTTCTGAAAACGCACGGAACAAACACGACAAAAAGCTCGCGGACAACATCATCGACCCGAAATGAAATACCATGCAACAAGTAATCACACGCGACCATGAAAAGGGTCAAGACAACAAATACGAATGCGGATACCCACAACTTTGGATAAATTACAAAATGGCCCAAAATGCCTGAAAATCACAATACGTGATCGAATAACCAAACCGAAGTTCACAACACATCTAACAAAGTTAAACGGACTTACGGGAAACTCGAAATAGTAGTTTCAAATGAGATTCGCAAGAATCGAACTCAAATGCAGAAAAATCGCTAAGAAGTATGGAACTCAACAAAACAGCACCGAAACGAACTCGGATGACGAAAAGTGCAGAATTAATCATTCTCAGAATGATGAAACGGTCATAAGAGAGTCGTCAAAATGGATTCCGGCTAAAAAAAGAAAATTACCAAAAATCGAAATTGCGGATATTACAGAGAAATCGGAAGGAAAAGAGCATTAGTTTGGTAGGTCCAAGTGTTGCGATATTTCTTACACGCAAGTGCACGTCATCGTTTACATGTAATAAAGTGATAAGTAGAGTATCGTTCCCACGAGGACTGAATCTCTAACTACCGATTTTTGTGTATTCCAATTTTATTTGAACAATCGAATTTGGGTTTTTGCAATTAATAACTAAAAGAATTACTAAGCGACTAAACAGTAGAAAACGATAGCTTGAATAGAATAAATCAAATGATGAATAAGTCTAGGATTCTGAATCCGCCTCAGTTTATCCGAATTTACTCTCGATTATCCGTAATAAATAATTTTCCCAATTTATTGAAGGCGGAGATTGCTAATATATTCTACCGCCTCTCCCGAGGTCAATAGATTTATCTAAAGGCGAATAATGCACTCTATCCCTAGGTGAATTAATTCGTCAATAGGCGAAAAGCATAAAATCTCCCAAAGGCCACGTAGTTCCTATGAGTATATTCCTATCTCACAGAATAAAACGGTCCTCACCAATAGTTCCGCACCAAATCTCCTCTCCCGATTCGAAGTGAATGATTAAATCAATACAACTATTGGCCAGATAATTTCAAGCATTAAACACAATTGGGAAAACTCAACAAAAAGGTAATTAATTGGATAATCTCAAGCAATTCGTCAAAACAAAGGTTTCATCAAAACCCTAGATTAGGGCTTTAGCCTGACATACTAATAATTGAAAATACAGAATAAATAAATGAATGCATAAAAATCAAACGCAGATGAAGCTCGGATTCCTCCGTTCTTCAGCTTCCGCCCTCTGCCTTTGAAGTCTTCTGCTTCCCTCTTCTTCTGTCGTCTCCAAGCTTAAGCTCCAAAAGATTCAAGATCAAAAGATAATTAATTAGGGTCTTAAACCCTATTTATAGCTCAGCACATCTCCAAATCACGTCCGTATCAGTCCGTCGAAAACTGGCTTCGAAACGGCCCAAAATCCGCGCGGACATACAAAAACCGCCAAGTGTGCCGCGGCGCACTAAACCTGTGCCGCGGCACAGGGCCTTCAGCTGGATGCCTGGGCGTCCTCAATTTCTTCTGTGCCGCGGCTCACCTGGACTGTGCCGCGGCACAGAGTACAGTTTACTCTGCCTTTGGCTGGGTGTCTTGCTGTGCCGCGGCCCTGCTTCCTTGTGCCGCGACTCATAGTCCAGATTTTCCGTTTTCGCCCGTTTTGCCTCGTTTTAGCTTCCGAACTTCAATTTCCTGACAAATAAACAAAATTAAGGCATTAAAGACTCATTTAGACAATTTCACTCTCCAAAATACTACAAAATAATGATAAATAAGCGTATAAAAATACGCCTAACAAATACCCCCAAACTTAAGCCTTTGCTTGTCCTCAAGCAAAAAGAATTAAATTCAATAAAAGAATGTCGTGAATCATCGTGCAACTCATAGTGTTCAACCTAATCAATACTATCCTGTAATTCTCTCTAAAAAAATACGAGTGTCATAAAAGCGAGCTGCACTCAGAATAATGATTCCGCAAAGTAATCAAGTTCAGTCCTAATCACTCGTTCATGAAGATAATCCACTCAAAGATTAACAAAACGTGAGTCAAATCGACCTACAATATGAAAGGCTAAAATAAACAAGCTAGTTCGTCCCGTTCCACAGTCTAATGGCACAATTTTCACGAGTTTCATAACAAATAAACCTCGGACAGTATTCCCTTATATATATGTTCAAGAATTTGATTCGAGTTGACCACTAGGTTAGGATCTCGGGATGTTTCATCGAGATAATCCTAGGGTGGAACTTCCGTTCTCATGTATTGGGAAACCATTTGACGTAAAAGACACTCATGGGGCACATGGATGCTTCTAGTTACTAAGTTCCCTTCTACAGTGGAGAAACAACTCGAATATATAATTTCCGCATGTCCGAATCAAGGTCGCCGTTTTACGCGAGAGTAAACAACGGGTCACGCGAATACCCCCGGTTACTAGGCTCCCTATCATTGCAACATGTGAAATATCCAAATCACTAGTCTAATCAGGGTCGTCGTTTTACGCGAGAGTAAACAACGGTTCACGCGAATGCCCCCGGTTACTAGACTTCCCTTCATAGAACAACATTATCTCGACTTTTGGGAAAAACTGACCGACTCTAAACTCAATCTAAGTGCCAACACGACTAATGAAACAGTACGACTCACTATCCGGAAAATGTAACCAAACGTATCGACGGTGATTTTAAAACAAGTATGTATCCTCTCTTATCCGCCAAGACCTCTACAATCACAAAAAAAATTTCGGACCTAAATGAATACTAAGCAGAACAGAAATTACTGACTACAACGCGACTAGAACTCGCCCGTTTCTTCAGAGAGAAAAACAGTATCGTAACATCAGTATCACACAAATAGAAGAACGACAAATTCACGAATAAAGAAGAATTAAGACAATCAAGGTTATCCAAACGTATATAAAAAAAATAACGCAAAGCAATGAAAAGTGCAACAAAATAAAGTACAGCAATGAATGTAGCAACTGAAAGTAAATCCCCCCCCCCAAACTTAGGACGTACATTGACCTCAATGGACAAAAAATGATATGCAATAAAAGTAAAAGGTCAAGTACTCCCTCCGGTCCGCTCGGGAGTCAGTGCCGCATCATCCGCTGAGCTTGCACACTTCTTGACTACATCATGCAGAGTGTGAATAAATGAGCTTGCATCATCAAAAAGGAAGTTAAGTACGAGCTCTCAAGTTTAGCATGATGTAAGGGTTGGGGATAATGTAATTCGATAACATGATTCATTGCATATAATTTTGAAAATGCCTAGCTTACCAATTTTCCATTGCTGCAATTTATCAAACACCTTGTGTGCACAAGTTAAAATGAAGAACAAAAATTTTGATGGTTAATTCCAAATCCCAAAAATAATAACACAGATAATAACCCTGAATCACGACAACTATCATCAACTCATTCATAAATATCAATTCCATCACAATATCAAATTCCCATATTCCAACTCCATTTTAGAAACAACAAAGAAGAACAACTAGCAATATATAACTTCAAATCATTTCACATCAAGAATCACTTATGATTTAGAAATCAAAAATTACCTGGAGAATTTGAAAAGGAGACTAATAGAATGGTATCAGCTTACCTCATTGTGTGAAGGAAGGAAGGAAGGGAGGGAAGAAGGTACCTTGTGCAGGCCGATCGATTGAATGAGCCCTACCTGGTTGCTCTTATTTTGCGACGGGGGCCGCACAATAAAAGTGAGCCGCGGCCCAAAGTCTGATAGGCACAGGACATTTTGTAAAATCGCCGGTGCCGCGGCTCGTTTCGTATGCGCGGCTCGGTGTGTTAGTGTGCCGCGGCTCATTTTCCGCATGCCGCGGCACAAATCTGATCTCGGGCGTTTCTTGGCCATTTGGTGTGCCGCGGCTCAGGTTTAGTGTGCCGCGGCTCAGTGACCTGGTGTGCCGCGGCTCAGTAAGATCGTGCCGTGGCACAGGGTACAGTTTGATCGGCCATTTTTCATCAGCTGGTGTGTGCCGCGGCGCACTTTTGTTGTGCCGCGGCCCATCATTGAATTCCTCCCCTTTGCCGATTCCTGCATGCATTTTTACACGAAAACATCAAGACGAGAGGGATGGACGGATCTAAGAAGAATGACGACAAAGAGAGACTCTAAAAATGCAAGAAAAACAATAAAGAATCTACAACTAATACTCGGGTTGCCTCCCGAGGAGCGCTAAGTTTATAGTCTTCAGCTGGACTTTTCTCGCATTCATCCGGCGGGGGATAAGGTGACGCTGCTTTCTGCGTGTCTATTGGATTTCCCAAGTATGCCTTCAACCTTTGTCCATTAACTTTGAATTTTCGGCATCTCTTTGAACTTCTACCGCACCATGTGGGAACACTTGAACTACGGTGAACGGTCCCGACCATCGTGAACGCAATTTCCGAAATAACTTTAAGCGAGAGTTAAATAGCAACACCTCTTGACCCGGGACAAATTCTCTCTGCGTGATGTGCTTATCATGGCAAATCTTTGTCCGCTCCTTATAAAGTTTCACATTTTTGTATGAGTTGTGGCGAATTTCTTCCAACTCGTTCATCTGCAAACAATGCTTTTCACCAGCGGATTTTAGATCAAAGTTTAGTTTCTTTATTGCCCAGTAAGCACGGTGTTCCATCTCTACGGGTAGATGGCAACCTTTCCCATAGACCAATCTGTAGGGCGACATTCCGATAGGTGTTTTATACGCACCAGACGCCCAAAGTGCATCATCAAGTTTAAATGACCAATCTTTTCGAGACGAGCTGACCGTCTTTTCTAGAATCCACTTCAGCTCTCGATTTGATATCTCGACCGACCGCTCGTCCGAGGATGGTATGTCCGTAGCAACACGATGAGTGACTCCGTATTTTCTCAAAACCGCATCAAGAAATTTGTTGTCGAAGTGTGACCCACCATCACTGATAATAGCACGTGGAGTCCCAAAGCGTGTGAAGATATGTTGTTTAATAAACTTGATTACGACATTGGACCCATTCGTAGGTAGTGCCACCGCTTCAACCCATTTTGAGACATAATCTACGGCCACCAAAATATAGAGATTCTTGTTTGATGGGGGAAATGGACCCATGAAGTCGATCCCCCATACATCGAACAATTCGACTTCAAGTATGGTGTTCAGCGGCATTTCGTGTCGTCTTGAGATGTTTCCCATCCGTTGACACCGATCACACGCGGACACGAAGGAGTGAGCATCTTTGAATAAGGACGGCCAATAAAATCCCTATTGTAAGACCTTCGCCGCTGTTCTATTTGCACTAAAATGTCCACCGTAGGGTGATGCATGGCAATGGTTCATCACACTATGGATTTCCTCATCCGGAATGCATCTACGGATAATTTGATCGGGGCATCGCTTGAAGAGAAAAGGATCGTCCCACAAATAGTACTTAGCATCCGAGATTAGCTTCTTCTTTTGATGACGTGAGAGGTCGTTCGGAATTGTTTTACTTGCCAAGTAGTTCACTAGATCAGCATACCAAGGCGCGTGTTTTGAATCCAACTTGTAGAGCTGCTCGTCGGGGAAGGTTTCTCTGATTTGTGGCTGACTTTCTTCCTTCTCGAGGGGACTCTCTAGTCGTGAAAGGTGATCGGCTATAACATTTTCAGTCCCTTTCTTGTCTCGAATCTCCAAGTTGAATTCTTGAAGGAGTAGCACCCACCGAATCAACCTTGGTTTGGCATCCTTCTTCTCCAAAAGGTATTTTATTGCTGAATGATCGGTCCACACTATCACTTTCGTTCCCAATAGATAGGCCCGGAATTTATCGAATGCAAAGATGACCGCCAACAATTCCTTCTCCGTTGTGGCATAATTTCTTTGGGCGTCATCAAGTGTTCGGCTCGCATAGTATATGACATGGAACACCTTCCCTAGTCTTTGCCCCAAAACAGCCCCAATGGCAAAGTCGCTAGCATCACACATTAACTCGAACGGAAGGTCCCAATCCGGAGCGACTATCACCGGTGCCGTGCTTAGAGCTTTCTTCAGCAATTTGAAACTTTCTTTACAAGACTCGTCAAAAGTAAATGGGACATCCTTCATGAGTAGATTGCACAGTGGCTTCGTGATCTTCGAAAAATCCTTAATAAATCGGCGATAGAAACCGGCATGTCCCAAAAAACTTCTAATCCCCCTGACCGAAGTGGGTGGAGGCATCTTCTCAATTGTTTCAATTTTTGCTCGGTCGACTTCAATTCCATGTGAGGATATTCGATGGCTAAGCACAATGCCCTCCTGCACCATAAAATGACACTTCTCCCAATTCAAGACTAAATTGGTCTCTTCGCATCTTCTCAAGACTTTCTGCAAATTTTCCAAACAAATGTCAAATGAATCTCCAAAAACAGAAAAATCATCCATAAAAATCTCAATACACTGCTCTACCATGTCAGAAAAAATAGCCATCATACACCGTTGAAAAGTAGCCGGCGCATTACACAATCCAAAAGGCATGCGCCTATAAGCGAAAATGCCGTAAGGACATGTAAATGTCGTTTTCTCTTGGTCCTCGGGGGCTATGTAAATCTGATTATACCCCGAGTAACCATCGAGAAAGCAATAGAAATCGTGTCCGGCTAATCTATCTAACATCTGATCAATAAAAGGCAAGGGGAAATGATCTTTTCGAGTGGCCTTATTTAATTTCCTATAATCTATGCACATACGCCATCCCGTGACAATCCTGGTGGGAATTAATTCATTATTATCGTTTAACAACTGTTATCCAACCCTTTTTCGACACAACTTGAACCGGACTTACCCACTTACTATCAGAAATTGGAAAGATCATACCTGCGTCGAGGTGTTTTAAAACCTCGACTTTTACCACCTCCTTCATGTTAGGATTCAGCCGGCGTTGATGCTCCACGGATGGTTTGTAGTCTTCCTCCATCAAAATCTTGTGCATGCAAATCGATGGGCTGATCCCCTTAATATCCGCAATAGACCATCCAAGAGCAGATTTGTACTCCCTCAAAACTCTTAATAATTTTGCCTTTTGATCTCCCGCTAAAGTGGCCGAAAGAATAACTGGAAGGGAGTTGTCAGGCCCCAGGAATGCATATTTCAAATGAGGTGGCAGCTTTTTGAGTTCCAACTTTGGAGGTTTTTCAATCGATGGGGTTGGTCGAGTTAGTGAACTTCCGAGCTCCTCGAATGGTTTACGAATAAAAATTGGCGGGGAAGCATCCATGTGTCGTACGTAGGTTGCATGCTCTCCATTTGGTTCGGAAACAGCCCCAATCAAAACGGATTCCAATGCATCGGGTGGATAATTTTCTCGAAAAGTTCTACTCACGCACGAGTCAATGACGTCAACTTGGAAACAATTTTCAGCGTCACTTGGATATTTTACGGATCGAAAGATATTGAATGTTACTTGCTCCTCTTGAACACGCAAAGTCAGCTTCCCCTTTTCCACATCAATCAACGTTTGGCCGGTTGCCAAAAATGGTCTTCCCAAGATAATTAGGATATCTTGGTCTTCTTCCATGTCAAGTACGATGAAATCGGCCGGAAAGATGAACTTATCAACTTTGACTAAAACGTCCTCTATCACACCCCTCGGATATTTGATGGATCTATCGGCCAATTGTAAAGAGACTGTCGTCGGCTTGGCTTCCCCAATCTCCAGCTTTTTAAAAATAGAAAGGGGCATAAGATTTATACTGGCCCCGAGATCTCATAGGGCTCTTTCAAAAGATGAATTTCCGATGATGCAAGGGATGGTGAAACTTCCCGGATCTCTCAATTTAGGTGGGAGCTTCTTTTGTAAAATAGCGCTGCACTCCTCCGTTAAAGCGACCGTCTCATATTCCTCGAGCTTTCTTTTATTGGACAAGACTTCTTTCATGAATTTCACATAACTCGGCATTTGTTCCAATGCGTCGGCAAATGGAATGTTTATGTGCAATTTCTTGAAGACGTCGAGGAATTTTGAAAACTGCTTGTCCAGTTTTTGCTTTTGGAAACGCTGTGGGAATGGAATTTGAGGAGTGGGCTGAGTAGTCGATACTTCCTTTGGCTTGGGCGCCTCATCCTTTTCCTTCTCGTTCTGCTCGATCGGCTGCTCTTTGTCATTAATAGGCTGCCCTTTCAACTCCTTTCCGCTTCGTAATTCGATCGCTTGCACATTTTCCTTGGATTTCACTTCGGCTGCGCGGGGTGATACACCTTGAGACCGAGAAGACAATAAATTAGCAATCTGCCCCATTTGTGTTTCTAGATTTCGGATGGAGGTAGAATGATTTTGGAGGGTCGTCTCGGTGCGGGTCATGAATTGACTTGTGTTAGCCGCCAATTGAGCAAGAGCATATTCCAAAGATACCTTTGGTGATTGATGGGGCTGCTGTGGGGGCTGCGCGAAGTGAGCTTGTGGAGGTTTCAAAGCTTGCCCATTTCTCCATGGAAAATTTTGTTGATTTCTCCACCCTTGATTATAAGTGCTGGGGTAAGAATTGTTTTGTCGATTTCCATTGCCCACGAATTGAGCCTGCTCCATCTGATGTTGCTCGAACGGGTTTCCAACTTGACACTCCACGCTCGGGTGTGATCCGTTACACCAATTGCATGTCTCTATGGTAATGGGGGCTGGTGCGTGCGAAAATGCTTGGAGCTGTTGGGTCAAAGCGGCGACTTGAGCTGACAAGGTGGAAATCGGATCATTACTTGAAACTTCCATAACTCTCTTCGGTGTCAATCTTTCCGATGGCCATTGGTATGCATTTGCGGCCATATCTTCCAAAAGCGAGTGTGCCTCGGCCATACTCTTTCCCATCAAGGCCCCACCAGAGGCCGCATCCACGAGAGTGCGTGTAGAAGCACTCAAACCAAGATAGAACGTCTGAATCTGAAGCCAATCAGGAAGGCCGTGATGAGGGCATCTTCGTAACAAATCTTTATATCTCTCCCATGCCTCGTGGAGCGATTCCATATCTTACTGACCAAAGGTGGTTATTTCGTTTCTCAACCTCGCCGTCTTAGCAGGTGGGAAGAATTTGGCAAGGAAGGCTTGCGCTAACCCCTCCCATGTTGTAATCGACCCCGGCGGTAAGGAATTTAACCAAAATTTCGCTTTATCCCTCAAAGAGAAAGGGAAAAGCCTCAATCGGATGGCATCGTCGGTGACACCATTGGTCTTGAACGTGTCGCATATCTCAAGGAAAGAAGCAATATGGGCATTCGGTCGCCATTCGCAAATGCAGACCGCTCGCCTGCACCATTTGAATAATAGCAGGCTTGATCTCAAAATTATTGGCTTGGATAGTGGGACGCTGAATTCCCAAAAAATTAGCATTGATCTGCGGTATGGCATAATCTCGAAGAGCTAGTTCCGGTTGAACTTGCCGCACATGGTTATCTCCTCCTTGGACTTCGATATTCTCGGCCATGTTGACCGTCGTCTGCAACTCTCTTTTCTCCTTCTTGTTCCTTCTTAGAGTGCGCTCGAGCTCGGTATCCAAAGGTAGTAGGCCTTCGTTACCGAGTTTTCTCATGCACTACACGAAAGGTCCTGAAAGGAAAAAAAACAAATAAACGAAATTAAATACACAAAGATAAAAATAAAACGTTCAAATTAAGACTAGAAATACTAAAATCGATATTAGAAAATTCTGTCCCCGGCAACGGCACCAAAACTTGTTGCGATATTTCTTACATGCAAGTGCACGTCATCGTTTACAAGTAATAAAGTGATAAGTAGAGTATTGTTCCCACGAGGACTGAATCTCTAACTACCGATTTTTGTGTATTCCAATTTTCTTTGAACAATCGAATTTGGGTTTTTGCAATTAATAACTAAAAGAATTACTAAGCGACTAAACAGTAGAAAATGATAGCTTGAATAGAATAAATCAAATGATGAATAAGTCTAGGATTCTAATCCGCCTCAGTTTATCCGAATTTAATCTCGATTATCCGTAATAAATAATTTTCCCAATTTATTGAAGGCGGAGATTGCTAATATATTCTACCGCCTCTCCCGAGGTCAATAGATTTATCTAAAGGCGAATAACGCACTCTATCCCTAGGTGAATTAATTCCTCAATAGGCGAAAAGCATAAAATCTCCCAAAGGCCACGTAGTTCCTATGAGTATATTCCTATCTCACAGAATAAAACGGTCCTCACCAATAGTTCCTCACCAAATCTCCTCTCGATTCAAGTGAATGATTAAATCAATACAACTATTGGCGGATAATTGCAAGCATTAAACACAATTGGGAAAACTCAACAAAAAGGTAATTAATTGGATAATCTCAAGCAATTCGTCAAAACAAAGGTTTCATCAAAACCCTAGATTAGGGCTTTAGCGACATACTAATAATTGAAAATACGAATAAATAAATGAAAGCATAAAATCAAACGCAGATGAAGATCGGATTCCTCCGTTCTTGACTTCCGCCTCTGCCTTTGAAGTCTTACGCTTCCCTCTTCTTCTGTAGTCTCCAAGCTTAAGCTCCAAAAGATTCAAGATCAAAAGATAATTAATTAGGGTCTTAAACCCTATTTATAGCTCAAGACTTCTCAAAATCGCGTCCGTATCGTCGGTCAAAATCAAGCCAAACGGCCCAAAATCCGCGGACATACAAAAACCGCCAAGTGTGCGCGGCGCACTAAACCTGTGCCGCGGCACAGGCCCTTCACTGGATGCCTGGGCGTCCTCAATTTCTTCTGTGTCGCGGCTCACTGGATCAGTGCCGCGGCACACGACTGATTTACTCGCCTTTGGTGGGTGTCTTCTGTCCGCGGCCACCTGCTTCCTTGTGCCGCGGCTCATAGTCCAGATTTGCCGTTTTCGCCCGTTTTGCCTCGTTTTAGCTTCCGGACTTCAATTTCCTGACAAATAAACAAAATTAAGGCATTAAAGGCTCATTTAGACAATTTCACTCTCCAAAATACTACAAAATAATGATAAATGAGCGTATAAAAATACGCCTAACACCAAGAAAGCACTTCCGGCACCTAAACGATTCATAAGGAATACGATAATCAATAATCCATACTCAAGTTACATGAAGAAACTTCCGAAACCCACCTACGATTCATGAAATACAAAGACAATCACTTAGAGGTTTGTAAATCACCCAAGCCCTCTCAATTCCGAACAAGGTGCAAAATAATCCATATAATCGTAGGGGAAACATGGGTATGGGGTAGATACATCATACTCTAAAAGATCTCAAACTCCAAAATGGATAAATCGGACGAATCTAAGAAAATCCCCAAAAATTCCCAAAACTAGGGTTCTAAAGATTTTACCTGATTTGGAAGATGGAAATGAATTAGATATTGTGTAATCTTTGTTATCCAACCAAAGATGATGATTGTTGAACAAGGACCGCCTCAAATCGCCCCAAATCACCTCTCCCGAGCTCTCCCGATCGGAATAAGTGAAAATGATGTGAAATGACAAGTGCAGGGGTTGACTGCCCCTTATATACTTAGCGTGCGCTAAGATTCAAGATTAGCGTGTACTAACGGGGTCACCCGGTAGTCCATTGGCTACTGACCTGCGACGTTAGCGCGTGCTACCAAGCCTTAACGTGCGCTAACTGGTGTACTGCCAAAGTCCCAGTTCACTGTCCCACTCTGCTAGCGTGCGTTACTGCTGGGCACTAGCGCGCGCAACGCAACACTTATAGCGTGCGCTAGCCGCTGCCTAGGGTACGTTACCTGATAGTCCAAAAAGTATAAATATCTCACTGCCTCTGCCGACCCATCTCGTTAGCTTGCGCTACGGACGATGTTAGCGCTAGCGTGCGCTAACTGCTAGTCCAGAGGGCAGAATTAGCTACTGCCTCTGCCAAGCCCGGACCGTTAGCGTGCGCTAAGGCTCAAAGCTAGCGCGCGCTACTCAAGTAGAAATAGTGTGCGTTAGCCTAGGCCTAGCGTGCGCTATCTCCCTGACCCAGAAAACTGCCGAAAGGTCCAAACAACACGATCATGATCCAAACAAGGTACAAAACTCTAAATCAACATCAACAACATCTTAAAGTGTTTACAGAGCGACAAATAAGAAGAACGGCAAGGTCAAACAACAATAAAAAGTGCGGGTATTACATTCTCCCCTCTAAAAGAAGTTTCGTGCTGAAACTTAAGAAATAAAAAGTTTGGGGTATTCCGATCGCATCTTCTCTTCTGTCTCGCAATTCGCCTCCTCGACTCCATGTATCGGCCATTGCACTTTAACCAACGGAATGGTTTTCTTCCGGAGTTGCTTCTCACGACGTTCAAGGATCTTCACCAGCCTCTCCGGAAAGGTAACATCCTCGGCTATATCAATCTCATGATAGTCGATAATATGACTTGGATCAGGTACGTACTTTCTCAACTGAGACACATGAAAAACGCTATGGACGTGACTCAAAGCTGGAGGCAACGCCAAGCGATAAGCTAAATCTCCAACCCTGTCCAAAATTTCAAAAGGTCCGGTATACCTCGGACTAAGTTTCCCCTTTTTCCCAAAGCGGAAAACTCCTATCGTCGGCGACACCTTGGGTAGAACATGGTCTCCGACTTCTAATTCTAAAGGTCGGCGATGAATATCAGCATAAGACTTCTGACGGATCTAGGCGGTCAACAACCGGTCCCGGATAATATAAATCTTCTCCTTAGTCTCCATAAACATATACGGTTCCATTCCGACTAGCTCCGAATCCTCATCCCAACATAATGGCGATCTAGACCACCTACCATAAAGTGCCTCGAATGGTGCCATTATGATCGACGCATGCCAACTATTATTGTAGGAAAACTCGATCAACGGAAAGTGAAGCTCCCAATCATTACTCCAGTCTAGGGCACAAGCCTGCAACATGTCCTCCAACGTCTGAATCGTCCGCTTCGCCTGCCCATCTGAATACAGATGAAAAGACGTGCTCAATCTCAACTCGGTTCCCAAAGCCTGATGAACGACTTGCCAAAAATGCGATACAAAACGGCCATATCGATTGGAAACAATGGTCTTAGGGGCACCATGTAATCTCACAATCTTAGCTATAAAAGTTCGAGCCAATCTCTCCGGCCCCCAAGTGTCCTTGATACCTAGGAAGTGTGCAGACTTGGTCAACCAATCGACGATTACCCAAATCATATTCATTCCGGATCTAGTTCTCGCCATCCCAGTGATCAAATCCATAGAGATATCTTCCCACTTCCACTCGGGAACGGGAATCGGCTTCAACAACCCCACCGGTCGTTGATGTTCAATCATGACTTGTTGACACATCAAGCACCATAGTACAAACTCCATGACATCTTTCTTCATATTATTCCACCAAAAATTTCGCTTCAAGTCCTTGTACATCTTACTCGTTCTGGGGTGGATTGAGTAAGGCGTAGCATGAGCTTCTCGGAGAATTCTCTGTCTCAACTCTAGATCATTTGGAACACAAAGCCTGCCTTAAAATCTCAGAATACTATCTTTGTGGACCATAAAACCAGGGGATTTTCCTTTAATTACATCTTCCTTCAGTTGAGAGACATTGGGTCACTCCACTGTTTCCCTTTGATGCCGTCAACCAAGGACGAAGTAATTTCGAGATTGCACAACTGACCTTGCACTCTTTGAAGCCAAACTTCTGTTCCTTACTCGATCAAATCTTGACGAATCTTCGTCTGAGATGTAAGAACCTCGAGCATCTGAAGCGTTGCCGATTTGAAGCTCAAAGCGTCCGCGACGACATTGGTGTGCGAGGTACTGGAACATGCGAGGTACTGGAATGTCTCCGACCCAGTGATTTGGAAGATGAAGAAAATAGAAATTCTTATGACTCTTACGACAGTTATGAAGATGATTTCGAGATAAATATGGATAATTCAATAAGGCATCGCATTTACGCAAAGATGTATGGCAAAAATCATGCATATGGCAAAAGAAGTGATGGTGATCAGCATGAGAGGTCTCAAAAGTATAAGAAGGCTCATAAGCAAAAGTAGTTGGTGTCATTGATGATGGACGATCTAGGTCATAGTTGTTTATTTGAACAATAAATTTGTTTGCACTTTGTGGTTATTTTAGTTGGTGTCTTTGGTGATCGACGATCTAGGCCATAGTTATTTATTTGAACAATGGCTTTGTTTGAACTTTAGGGTTATTTTTGTTATGAATGGAATCATTTCTCCATGCCAAATGTCCTATAATTTTCCTTTTTGTTAGTTTGAAGCTAAATTTGTAATTGAGTTTCAACATGTAAGTAGTGACAAAATATTTGTTATCGTGCACTGGAAGTTTCCTAATTTGTTTATATCAAAATAGCGACAATATTTTTTGTTGCAATTGTGTAGCTAACTTTCCAACACTTAATTTTTGTTGCTAAGTGTAATATCTTGAATTTTAAAATAATATTTTATCGTTGACCTTGTTGGAAAATTCATAATGATTTTTTCGGTAATAGAAGTGATATTGAGTAGATGAGAGTAAGATAGCAGGTGGTATTTTCTAATATCGTCGAATAATTATTGGTAATAATGTGGCGGTGGCCAATGATAAATTATTCAACGAAAATTAAAGAAATTATTCGGACTAACTATGGGACTTGTGAATTTACTTGGATGTATTGGAAATGCATTTGTGTTTTTGGATTATTTAAAATAAGAAACGAGCACCGAAAGTGTAAATAGAAATAAAATTGAACATTTTCTAGGAAGTGTCCTGGACAAGAATCAACTTTGAATAATCACCACAAATGTTTGAGAATTTCAAAAACTCTGAAAATTAGCAGTATTATAGATAATTGAGTTTGCTTCCCAATGGTTCAAATGGAGAGCAAATCGGAGTTCAGAGGAAGAAGTTATGATCAAATTAGTGGAAGACTGCCAGCTGCCGGGCACCGTGCATCACTGCGTGCGTCGGCATCCAACAGGATTCTGGGAATCCCGCACGAGCGAGACACGGGTCGTAACTCATAATGCATAGTCAAGATGCTGTTTTGACTGACTCGTGGAATTTTAACCCAAAAACAACGGCCTTACCTTTAATATTGTCTCATTCCATTTGTCAATATCTATAGAAAATGAACACCTCTTAAAGGACGTCTTTCTATATCCTAGTTTTCAGATTTCTAAGACCTCCAAAATGCTCAAACACCAAGCGAATCTGAGCAGCCTAGTCCAGGAGACGTCCGGTAGGTATTTGACAAAATTCCCCAGAGACTCTGTTTATTCCAGGCTGGGTTGCCATATTTGAACTCGATTATCTATAAATCGGTAAGTTATTTATACATATACATCTCGAGGATTTTTTAAACAAGATACATGTAAGTATAAATTTTGTTTTTAGCGTAAGTATTAAGTCAGAATACTTGGATAACACGAGCCATTTTCTAGCGAGTCACACCAGCTTTTACAGGATACTAATAGAAACCTATTCGATGAATTTCTCCAGTGAGTCTGAGAATCCCAGACTAGGTTTCCTTATTTGGTCTGTATTATCTCACGACCTGTAAGTTATTTTGAGAATCCTTCTCGACTATTTTATATATATAATACATGTTAGTATAACAGGAGCTTGTATCGTTGGTATTGAGTCAGAATACCTGAATAAAATAAGCCATTTTACACTGAGTCAGCCCTGTTCATATCCATCATTTCCAGCAACCTGTCTTTTGAAAGTTGATCTAGTAGTCTGACTTCTTTGAACCTGCAAGTTATACTTGTTCAGTTTATAATATTTAATGAATAGTTTCGGTTTCATTTCATTTATCATTCATATAGGAATGATATTATAAATGTAAATTTGTTGGGATGATGATTTGTATATTGTGCTCTAGTTTGGATTAAATCATAATGTATATGATTTAATTGTGTTTGATGAAGACGGAGATGTGGGATATCTTTGGTCAGTGATATGGAATGTCGGATATCGAGAATAGTTTATCATGTCGATAGTGATGTCGGGATGGTGGCTTATTAATATTAATGAACTGTACCTCATTCGAGATTATTCGTATAACTGTGTATTCGTTCATGGATGTTTGTTTGTGGAAAGGATATTGTCTTCGGCTTTGAGGTAATTTGAGTATTGTTCAGTTATGAGAGTAATTATTCTATTGAATTGTTGTTCATGTTGTGTGTTGAGGTTTCGTATAATGAGATTTGTATTGACTGTTCGTTGAGGGATGTAGATCCCAGGGCCATTGTTTGAGTCCATTGATCGTGTTGATCATTCATTGGGGATGATGATCCCAGGATTGTCGTTTTGGATACTGACTGGTCGTGTCTATTTTTCATTGTCAGTTTGTTGTTGTTCACTTTGGTGAGTCTTTTGATACTTATTGGATATGTGATTCTTTAAGTTTCGTTGTCATGTTGCATCGTGACATATCTGGATTCATATCTGCGTGCTGACTGGTTATGTGTAGGATTTTCAGGGCGGGCACATATAGTCATGTGTAGGTTCATTACCTTCACATTGAGTTGTGCACACGAGGCGTGCCATTGAGGCGATTAGGTACAAGACCACAGTGTATTTGATCGATACAGGGTGGCTTGTGCACGGACACATTTCGGATCCGGCATATTGTGACGTCCATCTTTGAGCCATATTGGTAGTCGTTCATCCTCCATTTATGGTTGGGTATGTTCGATGGTTTGCATTGGTTGTTCATACGCTGAGGTATGTTCGACAGTCGGGGTTATTTCTTTGAGATCCATTACATTTGATCTTGTTGGAGTTTACCATGTTGATGGTATTCTCGGTCGTGTTGATCCTTTATTGATCGTGTTGGAGTTTATCATGTTGATGGTATTCTCGATCATTGTTGATCCTTTGTTCAATGTTTTGGAGTTTATCATGTCGATGGTATTCTCGGTTGTTGTTGATCCTTTGTTGTTTGTGTTGGAGTCTATAATGTTGATGATATTCTCGGTTATTATTGACCTTTGGTTGATCGTATTGGAGTTATCATGTTGACGATATTCTCGGTTGTGATTTGACCTTGGATTGGTTGTATTTGAGTTTATTATGTTGATGATATTTCTCAGTGGATGTATTGGTTGATCTGGTTATTGATCGTATGAGCGTTTGGGCTTTGTGTCGATGATTCTAGACTTGTTGTCTTTGGTCTACAGATGTATTATGTATATTTGGTTCTTATCGATTGGTATTGGATTGTGCGATCCGATTGACAGGATTTGGCACGGATGGATTATCTCACGCTTATGAGTTATGATGGTGATGTTTTGAGAATTTTTGGTATTGTTTGAATACAGTACCAATGGTTGTAGTTGAGTTCATTTCGTCATTTGAGAATGCGACATATAGGGTCTGGTAAGTATTGGGTTGTAGTAGAAGACGCCATGCCGGCACCGTGTGTCACTGCGTGCGTCGGCGTCCGACAGATTCCGAATCCCACGCGAGCGAGACACGGGTCGTCACTCATGATGCATAGTCGGGGCCATTTGCTTTGGTGACTCGCGGAATTTTAACCTAAAAACAACGGCCTTACCTTTAATATTGTCTCATTCCATTTGTCAATATCTGTAGAAAATGAACACCTCTTAAAGCACGTCTTTCTATATCCTAGTTTTCAGATTTTTAAGACCTCCAAAACGCTCAAACACCCAGCAAATCTGCGCAGCCTAGTTCAGGAGACGTCCGGTAGGTGTTTGACAAATTTCCACAGAGACTCTGTTAATTCCAGGCTGGGTTGCCATCTTTGAACTCGATTATCTCTAAATCGGTAAGTTATTTATACATATACATCTCGAGAATTTTGTAAACAAGATACATGTAAGTATAAATATTGTTTTTAGCGTAAGTATTAAGTCAGAATACTTAGATAACACGAGCCGTTTTATGGCGAGTCAAACCAGCTTTTACAGGATACTTACTGGAACCAGTTCGATGAAGTTCTCCAGTGAGTCTGAGAATCCCAGACTCGGTTTCGTTATTTGATCTGTATTATCTCATGACCTGTAAGTTATTTTGAGAATCCTTCTCGACTTTTATATATATAATACATGTTAGTATAACAGGAGCTTGTATCATTGGTATTGAGTCAGAATACCTGAACAAAATAAGCCATTTTACATTGAGTCAGCCCTGTTCGTATCAGTCATTTCCAGCAACCTGATCTAGTTGTCTGACTTGAACACGTATATCTTTGCACCTGCAAATTATACTTGTTCAGTTTATAATATTTAATGAATGGTTTCGGTTTCATTTCATTTATCAATCATATAGGAATGATATTATAAATGTAAATTTGTTGGGATGATGATTTGTATATTGTGCTCTAGTTTGGATTAAATCATAATGTATATGATTTAGTTGTGTTTGATGAAGATGGAGATGTGGGATATCTTTGGTCAGTGATATGGAATGTCGGATATCGAGAATAGTTTATCGTGTCGATAGTGATGTCGGGATGGTGGCTTATTGATATTAATGAACTGTACCTCATTCGAGATTATTCGTATAACTGTGTATTTTTTCAGGGATGTTTGTTTGTGAAAAGGATATTGTCTTCGGCTTTGAGGTAATTTGAGTATTGTTTAGTTATGAGAGTAATTATTCTATTGAATTGTTGTTCATGTTGTGTGTTGAGGTTTCGTATAATGAGATTTGTATTGACTGTTCGTTGAGGGATGTAGATCCCAGGGCCATTGTTTGAGTCCGTTGATCGTGTTGATCATTCATTGGGGATGATGATCCCAAGATTGTCGTTTTGGATATTGAATGGTCGTGTCGATTTTTCATTGTCAGTTTGTTGTTGTTCACTTTGGTGAGTCTTTTGATCCTTATTGGATATGTGATTCTTTGAGTTTCGTTGTCATGTTGCATCGTGACATATCTGGATTCATATCTGCGTGCTGACTGGTTATGTGTAGGATTTTCAGGGCGGGCACATATAGTCATGTGTAGGTTCATTACCTTCACATTGAGTTGTGCACACGAGACGTACTTCGTGAGACTGATTAGGTACAAGACCACAGGTGTATTTGATCGATACCTGGGGTGGCTTGTGCACGGACACATTTTCGGATCCGGCATATTGTGACGTCCATCTTTGAGCCATATTGACTGGTCGTTCATCCTCCATTTATGGTTGGGTATGTTCGATGGTTTGCGACTGGTTGTTCATACGCCTGAGGGGTATGTTCGACAGTCGGGGTTATTTCTTTGAGATCCATTACATTTGATCTTGTTGGAGTTTACCATGTTGATGGTATTCTCGGTCGTGTTGATCCTTTATTGATCGTGTTGGAGTTTATCATGTTGATGGTATTCTCGATCATTGTTGATCCTTTGTTCAATGTTTTGGAGTTTATCATGTCGCTGGTATTCTCGGTTGTTGTTGATCCTTTGTTGTTCGTGTTGGAGTCTATCATGTTGATGATATTCTCGGTTATTATTGACCTTTGGTTGATCGTATTGGAGTTATCATGTTGACGATATTCTCGGTTGTGATTTGACCTTGGAAAGGAGTAACAACCAATATCACCCGTCACGTATTCACCGAACAAGCACACATAACAACACGTTATCCTCGGTAAATGATTACGGTTTATTACACTCACTAAATGTGATCATAAGTCTTTCAACCAACGGAGTTAACACACATAGGCCAAAAACACACTTATTCACGAAGCATTCGAGTTATCTTTGAAAGACAACATTTATCGAGAACATACCGATACTTTTTAACATTCATTAAACATCCGGATTTTACATAAAATCATTTACCAACAATTATGCCTACAAAACATGAAATGTATGGGCAAGATGCTTGCCTCGAATAATCACAACGCGGAGAAACGACCGAAGTGAGAAGACTTGGACTGACTACGAACCCGCCGACTCCGCCGATCGACAACCCGCAACAATAAACTACGAACGACAACAATAACAATGAAAATAAATTCGACCCAAAGCCGCTGAATTCAAGGAATAAGCATTTAAAGTTCAAGGGTTTCCCCAAACGGCAAGAACACGAATCGACCCGACAAAACATGAAAATGGAATTCCCAACCGAAATATGGATATTCAATCCATAGGATATGTTTAAAAACATCATTTTACAACAATCGGTTCATCAAAAACGGATGGAAAACGAAATCAAGAACAAATCCCCCAAAAAGTCAACTCGAATGAAATCAAGAAATATACTTTGATTCGATGAAGAACAATGGATTAAATGATGTTAAACACATGAATAATACAATCATACCCATCATGGATTAATCAACAATACGGAACGAATCGGACAAAAACCCAAAAACCCCAAAATTTCCCAATGATAGGGTTCTAGGAAATCTAACCTTGATTCGCTGGATCAAAGGATGTTATAGGATGATCAATCAATGATATGAACTCAAGAACTTCATGGATTTGTTGTTCAACAACATGGTTTCGCCTCCTCCAAAACTCCAGCCGCGGACAGAAAAGAAGGGAAATGAAAAACGAGTGAAAATGCGACTGCTCTGTCACATTTATACTTTGCCGGACTAGCGTCCGCTAGCCTTCCCGAACTAGCGTCCGCTATCGGCCCTGAACCCTCGGCCGGGGCCCGCACGACCGAGGCTAGCGACAAAACACAAGCCGAGACACCGCCCGCCCAGATAGTGTGCGGCTGCGCGACGCTAGCGCGCACTAGCTAACTGTCACTAGACGCTCGGCCGGATAACGTGCGCTAGCGGCCGCGGCGTGCGCTACACTGCCCGGTTAGCGTGCGCCGCATGACGGCGATGGCGTGCGCTACCTGCCGATCCTTCCCGAGTCCAGAACCTCAGAAACCCCTCTGCCCACATCCGATAGAGTACGCTGGCCGGTCGGCAGCGTGCGCTACACCTACCGAGCTAGCGTACGCAGCCTTCCGGTAGTAGCGTGCGCTACGCCGGTTCCTTCCGCCTTTGCCGGCGATTGCCCGAGACTTCCGATTACTGCCGCACCTGTCCGGCCAGTGCTTAGCCGTCATGACCCGACGAGTCGATTTCTGAAAACGCACGGAACGAACACGACGAAAAGCTCGCGGAGAAAATGAAATACCATGCAATAATTAATCACACGCGACCATGAAAAGGGTCAAGACAAAAAATACGAATGCGGATACCCACAACATTGGGTAAATTACAAAATGGCCCAAAACGCCTGAAAATCACAATACGTGATCGAATAACCAAACCGAAGTTCACAACACATCTAACAAAGTTAAACGGACTTACGGGAAACTCGAAACAACAGTTTCGAATGAGATTCGCAAGAATCGAACTCAAATGCGGAAAAGTCGCTAAGAAGCATGGAACTCAACAAAACGGACCAAACGAACTCGGATGACAAAAGTGCGTAATTAATCATTCTCGAATGACGAAACGATCATAAGTGCATCGTCAAAAGTATTCCCGCTATAAAAGAAATTACCAGAAATCGAAATTGCGGATATTACATACTACCCTCCTTAAAAGAAGTTTCGTCCCGAAACTTAAAACAAGTAGGGAGAAGCAATCTCCCGCAAGGAAAACTCAACGAGATACACAATAAACGCGTAATTTACGCCCAATGGTGAAACGTTACAAGCAACGCAGAGGAATATACGGCGTGAAAACACGCTCCACGATGGCCAACACAACGCCAACGGTAGACACATAATAAAACCAACAAGT
This sequence comes from Orobanche coerulescens, assembly GCA_033398695.1. Lineage (NCBI taxonomy): Eukaryota > Viridiplantae > Streptophyta > Magnoliopsida > Lamiales > Orobanchaceae > Orobanche > Orobanche coerulescens. Next base: position 65,568,468 of record CM065811.1, on the reverse strand, counting down.
GACAAGTGTCATCAAATGGATAATACAATCAAGTCAATTATCCGAACAATCCCAAAACATAAAGCACCTATCACAAGGAAACACGCACAGTCGAGAAAACAGAAATAAACACAAAACGATCCACAAGGACAATCACAAACAATTCGGACTACGCCGAAATCCTCAAAACCACAATAGGCATCTACGTGTCCTTTCGGAGCAGGGACGCAACCTCGATCCCCCAAATCTCTCAGTTACCGTCTCGCATTGCACGGCTCGGTGACCCATCTGGCCACACCCGAAACAACAAACTAACGGTGAACGACAAATTCTCCGCAGCACGAGACCAGATAACAAAAATCGGACAACTACGATTGAACAACAGTGATCGAACCAAAAACTATCGAACAACAACGGTCAAACAGCATCGATCGGACAACAATGATCGGACACCAACGACCGGACAACAATGGTCGAACAACAACTCCGAAGTTCAAATTTCAACCAAAGATATAAACAAAAGTTGTGGAAACTAAAGGACGATAATTTCCGTCAATGTTCACAAGAATCGAACCGAACTCGAAAAAGTTACAACTATAATCAGATTGATCTGAAACAAGATCACGACCCGTTCAAACGATGGCAACCGAGATACCAAACAAGTTCAAAAGGTATCAACGAACATGAGCGAGTCGATAGAATTGAGAAAGAGAAAAATGCAGAAGCCAAAAATAATACGGGTATTATATTCGACCTCTTCTAAAAGAAGTGTCGTCCCCGAAACTCACAGCAACGAAATCAAGGTGACAACACAACAAGCAACCGACAGAAACATCCTTCAAAGGCCTCTCAAAGTCGATCCTGATAACTATGCTGAAGTTCGTACCCCGAAAGACTTGGTAACCAACTCGCAGAACTGGATTCTGTGTCCCTCGAGTCCACACTTGAAATGCGTTACTGACGAGAAGGACAATTGGTACGTGCATGCCCCCGGCACACCACAGTTGAAACACCTCGGCTCGGCATACCAAATATACAAATGCTAGATACAATGGAACATTACACCACAAAACAACAAACCGGATATGCCAACTTGGCATAACATATCAACACATACTAAAATCACAACAACCACGTATGTACACAATCATGCAAACTCAAGTTCCAACAGCTCGCACTAGTGCGATAACACACAAATCATCACAAAGCGACAACATTCAATACTAACATCTCACCTCTCACAAAGGGCTAATCACAACAAATGTGTGGCAATGCCTCAAGGTTCATGCCACCAATTCGATCATACTCGGGAGCTAACATCATAACGACAATGCGAACATCACATATAAGTTCCCGGACCGCAAACAGGAATGATAGGTTTTAAAACGAAAACCACCTTTAGAAAACAGTTTGGAAACACCAGTTGATCTTGAGTATCACCTTTTCAAAAAGTTGTACAAACACCATTATCGAGACTTTTAAAACCATCTTGCATTTGAACAAAAATGCGGACACTTTTATTTTAGTGAAAAACTTTCAGAAACATTCGACCCTCGGGTCTAAGCAAAGCATTTCTAAATAATTGAAAACATCTAAAAATATTTTGGTCCTCAACTGGAATAATTTTGAAACATATTGCGGCACTGGAAGGCACCTTGAAAGTATTGCGAGAAAATAATTCATTTTAAAAGTACGTCTCGAAATTTTTTTTTTAAGATACTCAAGTTTTTCGAAAATCTGTTAGGTTAGAATTCCAAAAAAAAACTCACATGTAACAACATTCACTTACATACATCACAATACACTTATCAACTCGCTCAAAAACCAAGACAACACATGTCTTTTACCGGAAACAAACCGTCGAATATCATATTCAAAGGGACATAAATAACGACAACACTCCTCATATAAACGAAATATGAGAGTCACATAAACGCATCACGAAACCAAGAATCTGCATACAGACTCCGTCACTTAACACATAATCATACTAGTAACTCGTGTCACACGAGGCACAACACAAAGAAGGGAGACTTACATCCACAGGTCGCACGAAGATGATGATCGCCCCACGATACTAATCACGACCAACCAACTCAGATGACGCGTTGCGACACGACTCAGTCAGACAAAATCTGACGAGGCAAAAACTCAACAGACACCACTAAACCCGACAGCTCAGGTTTCCACAACCTAAATCTCTGATACCATTTATGTAACACCCCCAATCCGCTCAGGGATATTACACGCCGTAGAACCTTTCCTCAAGGATCTACCAGGCTGGTAACAACATCGAACATCTCAACAATGCCTTTAAGGCTAAAACGACTCAGTAGACCGATTTGGTATTTCAATAAATACATACAACTCAAACACATTAGATGCCCACACAGGGGTCGAATACAACAAACTCCCGTACAACGGGGAAACAATACTGCATCAGAAAATAAAATACAACTAAACCAATACGACATCAACGGGTCCTCGTGTGATTAGTATCATTCATCTTTCATCATCCTTCATGCCGACCCTGTGCTATGCTCCAAAACCTGAATGCAATACAGACACCCACCCCCCCGAATACTCGGGGGTTAGCAAAACTCCACTGTTTTGCTAGTGCAAGTATAAATATAAAATACAGCGAGCCATACATATCATACTCCACGGAACATGATAATCATAAACATACTTCCAGAGGTAAATCACTTGATCAAAACGGTTAAATCAAAAGATAGGGGTAAACCCGATATACATCTGGTAAAAACATTTTACGATCTCGGGAGTTTTTGGGATTTTAAGAATTCTCAAGCCTTTCGAAAACATTTAGGGACACAGCCCAAAAGTCATTTTCCCAAAACAAAGTTATGATAACAACACACGGGGTCCACGACCCGATCATACCATAACAACCTATTTCCACAGATTATTCGCATCCCGTGCTAGCAAGCCACGGACCTCAAATGCTCCCGTAGAACAAACCCGAGTGAATAACCCACAGGAAAACTATATCAAATCACATGTCACCATAACAACAGTCACGTGACTACAAGCACAGATACGTACTTAACCAAACCACAACCATAAGTTATCCCGGCATCGCACTAACAAGCTACGAACCTCGGAGTCCCCGCAAGACATACCCGACGATAACCCCATGAGTTATCTCGACATCGGGCTAACAAGCCACGAACCTCGGAGTCCCCGCAAGACATACTCGATGGATAACCCTACGGCCATGCTCGACCCATACTAGCAAGTATGGATCCCGGAGATTCAACAATCCTACCCGGAGGCACATCACATACATCAAGCACACAACAATAATCACTTATCAAGCCAAACAACATTAAGCATCACAACCTCCTTTCAAAGGAGTAACAACCAATATCACCCGTCACGTATTCACTGAACAAGCACACATAACAACACGTTATCCTCGGTAAATGATTACGTTTTAATACACTCACTAAATGTGATCATAAGTCTTTCAACCAACGGAGTTAACACACATAGGCCAAAAACACACTTATTCACGAAGCATTCGAGTTATCTTTAAAAGACAACATTTATCGAGAACATACCAATACTTTTTAACATTCATTAAACATCCTGATTTTACATAAAATCATTTACCAACAATTATGCCTACGAAACATGAAATGTATGGGCAAGATACTTGCCTCGAATAATCACAATGCGGAGAAACGACCGAAGTGAGGAGACTCGGACTGACTACGAACCCGCCGACTCCGCCGAACGACAACCCGCAATAATAAACTACGAACGACACCAATAACAACAAAAATGAATTCCAAAGTACGACCCAAAGCCGCTGAATTCAAGGAACAAACGACGAAAGTTCAAGGGTTTCCCTCAAAATGGCCAAGAACACGAATCGACCCGACAAAACATGAAAATGGAATTCCCAGCCGAAATATGGATATTCAATCTATAGGATATGTTTAAATACATTAGTTTACAACAATCTGGTCATCAAAAATGGATGGAAAACGAAATCAAGAACAAATCCCCCAAAAAGTCAACTCGAAGGAAATCAAGAAATATACCTTGATTCGACGAAGAACAATGGATTAAATGATGTTAAACACATGAATAATACTAATATTAATCATACCCATCATGGATTAATCAACCATACAGAACGAATCAGACAAAACCCCAAAAACCCCAAAATTTCCCAAAGATAGGGTTCTAGGAAATCTAACCTTGATTCGCTGGATCAAAGGATGTTATAGGATGATCAATCAATGATATGAACTCAAGAATTTCATGGATTTGTTGTTCAACAACACGGCTTCGCCTCCTCCAAAACTCCAGCCGCGGACAGAAAAGAAGGGAAATGAAAAACGAGTGAAAATGCGACTGCTCTGTCATATTTATACTGGGCTGGACTAGCGTGCGCTAGCCTTCCCGGACTAGCGTGCGCTATCAGCCAGTATCGGCCCAGAACCCTCGGTCGGGGCCCGCACGACCCGGCACTGCTGACAAAACCTGCCGACTAAGACCTGCCCGCCCGATGGCGTGCGGCTGCAGGCCACAGCTGCGCTAGCCAACCTGTCCAGAACCCTCTGGACTAAAATGCTCGGCCAGGTAACGTGCGCTAGCCGGCCGACAGCGTGCGCTAAACCTGCCGGTTAGCGTGTGCAGCAACTGATAGTAGCGTGTGCTACCTGCCGATCCTTCCCGAGTCCAGAACCTCAGAAACCCCTCTGCCCACATCCGATAGCGTACGCTGGACGGTCGGCAACGTGCGCTACACCTGCCGAGCTAGCGTGCGAAGCCTTCCGACAGTAGCGTGCGCTACGCCGGTTCCTGCCGCGCCTGCCCGGCCAGTGCCCAGCACTTCCGACAGTGCCTGCCGCACCTGTCCGGCCATTGCTCAGCCATCATGACCCGACGACTCGATTTCTGAAAACGCATGGAACAAACACGACAAAAAGCTCGCGGACAACATCATCGACCCGAAATGAAATACCATGCAACAAGTAATCACACGCGACCATGAAAAGGGTCAAGACAACAAATACGAATGCGGATACCCACAACTTTGGATAAATTACAAAATGGCCCAAAATGCCTGAAAATCACAATACGTGATCGAATAACCAAACCGAAGTTCACAACACATCTAACAAAGTTAAACGGACTTACGGGAAACTCGAAATAGTAGTTTCAAATGAGATTCGCAAGAATCGAACTCAAATGCAGAAAAATCGCTAAGAAGTATGGAACTCAACAAAACAGCACCGAAACGAACTCGGATGACGAAAAGTGCAGAATTAATCATTCTCAGAATGATGAAACGGTCATAAGAGAGTCGTCAAAATGGATTCCGGCTAAAAAAAGAAAATTACCAAAAATCGAAATTGCGGATATTACAGAGAAATCGGAAGGAAAAGAGCATTAGTTTGGTAGGTCCAAGTGTTGCGATATTTCTTACACGCAAGTGCACGTCATCGTTTACATGTAATAAAGTGATAAGTAGAGTATCGTTCCCACGAGGACTGAATCTCTAACTACCGATTTTTGTGTATTCCAATTTTATTTGAACAATCGAATTTGGGTTTTTGCAATTAATAACTAAAAGAATTACTAAGCGACTAAACAGTAGAAAACGATAGCTTGAATAGAATAAATCAAATGATGAATAAGTCTAGGATTCTGAATCCGCCTCAGTTTATCCGAATTTACTCTCGATTATCCGTAATAAATAATTTTCCCAATTTATTGAAGGCGGAGATTGCTAATATATTCTACCGCCTCTCCCGAGGTCAATAGATTTATCTAAAGGCGAATAACGCACTCTATCCCTAGGTGAATTAATTAGTCAATAGGCGAAAAGCATAAAATCTCCCAAAGGCCACGTAGTTCCTATGAGTATATTCCTATCTCACAGAATAAAACGGTCCTCACCAATAGTTCCGCACCAAATCTCCTCTCCCGATTCGAAGTGAATGATTAAATCAATACAACTATTGGCCAGATAATTTCAAGCATTAAACACAATTGGGAAAACTCAACAAAAAGTTAATTAATTGGATAATCTCAAGCAATTCGTCAAAACAAAGGTTTCATCAAAACCCTAGATTAGGGCTTTAGCCTGACATACTAATAATTGAAAATACAGAATAAATAAATGAAAGCATAAAAATCAAACGCAGATGAAGCTCGGATTCCACCGTTCTTCAGCTTCCGCCCTCTGCCTTTGAAGTCTTCTGCTTCCCTCTTCTTCTGTCGTCTCCAAGCTTAAGCTCCAAAAGATTCAAGATCAAAAGATAATTAATTAGGGTCTTAAACCCTATTTATAGCTCAGCACATCTCCAAATCGCGTCCGTATCGATCCGTCAAATCGGCTTCAAACGCCCAAAATCCGCGCGGACATACAAAAACCGCCAAGTGTGCCGCGGCGCACTAAACCTGTGCCGCGGCACAGGGCCTTCAGCTGGATGCCTGGGCGTCCTCAATTTCTTCTGTGCCGCGGCTCACCTGGACTGTGCCGCGGCACAGAGTACTGATTACTCGCCTTTGGCTGGGTGTCTTGCTGTGCCGCGGCCCTGCTTCCTTGTGCCGCGACTCATAGTCCAGATTTGCCGTTTTCGCCCGTTTTGCCTCGTTTTAGCTTCCGAACTTCAATTTCCTGACAAATAAACAAAATTAAGGCATTAAAGGCTCATTTAGACAATTTCACTCTCCAAAATACTACAAAATAATGATAAATAAGCGTATAAAAATATGCCTAACAAATACCCCCAAACTTAAGCCTTTGCTTGTCCTCAAGCAAAAAGAATTAAATTCAATAAAAGAATGTCGTGAATCATCGTGCAACTCATAGTGTTCAACCTAATCAATACTATCCTGTAATTCTCTCTAAAAAAATACGAGTGTCATAAAAGCGAGTTGCACTCAGAATAATGATTCCGCAAAGTAATCAAGTTCAGTCCTAATCACTCGTTCATGAAGAAAATCCAGCTCAAAGATTAACAAAACGTGAGTCAAATCGACCGTCAATATGAAAGGCTAAAATAAACAAGCTAGTTCGTCCCGTTCCACAGTCTAATGGCACAATTTTCACGAGTTTCATAACAAATAAACCTCGGACAGTATTCCCTTATATATATGTTCAAGAATTTGATTCGAGTTGACCACTAGGTTAGGATCTCGGGATGTTTCATCGAGATAATCCTAGGGTGGAACTTCCGTTCTCATGTATTGGGAAACCATTTGACGTAAAAGACACTCATGGGGCACATGGATGCTTCTAGTTACTAAGTTCCCTTCTACAGTGGAGAAACAACTCGAATATATAATTTCCGCATGTCCGAATCAAGGTCGCCGTTTTACGCGAGAGTAAACAACGGGTCACGCGAATACCCCCAGTTACTAGGCTCCCTATCATTGGCACATGTGAAATATCCAAATCACTAGTCTAATCAGGGTCGTCGTTTTACGCGAGAGTAAACAACGGGTCACGCGAATGCCCCCGGTTACTAGACTTCCCTTCATAGAACAACATTATGTATCCTCTCTTATCCGCCAAGACCTCTACAATCACGAAAAAAATTTCGGACCTAAATGAATACTAAGCAGAACAGAAATTACTGACTACAACGCGACTAGAACTCGCCCGTTTCTTCAGAGAGAAAAACAGTATCGTAACATCAGTATCACACAAATAGAAGAACGACAAACTCACGAATAAAGAAGAATTAAGACAATCAAGGTTATCCAAACGTATATAAAAAAAATAACGCAAAGCAATGAAAAGTGCAACAAAATAGAGTACAGCAATGAATGTAGCAACTGAAAGTAAATCCCCCCCCCAAACTTAGGACGTACATTGACCTCAATGGACAAAAAATGATATGCAATAAAAGTAAAAGGTCAAGTACTCCCCTCCAGTCCGCTCAGGAGCTGGTGCCGGCATCATCCGCTGAGCTTGCACGCTTCTTGACTACATCATGCAGAGTGTGAATAAATGAGCTTGCATCATCAAAAAGGAAGTTAAGTACGAGCTCTCAAGTTTAGCATGATGTAAGGGTTGGGGATAATGTAATTCGATAACATGATTCATTGCATATAATTTTGAAAATGCCTAGCTTACCAATTTTCCATTGCTGCAATTTATCAAACACCTTGTGTGCACAAGTTAAAATGAAGAACAAAAATTTTGATGGTTAATTCCAAATCCCAAAAATAATAACACAGATAATAACCCTGAATCACGACAACTATCATCAACTCATTCATAAATATCAATTCCATCACAATATCAAATTCCCCATATTCCAACTCCATTTTAGAAACAACAGTGAAGAACAACTAGCAATATATAACTTCAAATCATTTCACATCAAGAATCACTTATGATTTAGAAATCAAAAATTACCTGGAGAATTTGAAAAGGAGACTAATAGAATGGTATCAGCTTACCTCATTGTGTGAAGGAAGGAAGGGAGGGAGGGAAGAAGGTACCTTGTGCAGGCCGATCGATTGAATGAGCCCTACCTGGTTGCTCTTATTTTGCGACGGGGGCCGCGGCACAATAAAAGTGAGCCGCGGCCCAAAGTACAGTAGGCCTGGGACATTTTGTAAAATCGCCGGGTGCCGCGGCTCAGTTTTCGTATGCCGCGGCTCAGTGTGTTAGTGTGCCGCGGCTCATTTTCCGCATGCCGCGGCACAAAGTACAGTCTCCTGGGCGTTTCTTGGCCATTTGGTGTGCCGCGGCTCAGGTTTAGTGTGCCGCGGCTCAGTGACCTGGTGTGCCGCGGCTCAGTAAGATCGTGCCGTGGCACAGGGTACAGTTTGATCGGCCATTTTTCATCAGCTGGTGTGTGCCGCGGCGCACTTTTGTTGTGCCGCGGCCCATCATTGAATTCCTCCCCTTTGCTGATTCCTGCACAGAGTTTTTACACGAAAACATCAAGACGAGAGGGAAGGACGGATCAAAGAAGAATGACGACAAAGAGAGACTCTAAAAATGCAAGAAAAACAATAAAGAATCTACAACTAATACTCGGGTTGCCTCCCGAGGAGCGCTAAGTTTATAGTCTTCAGCCGGACTTTTCTCGCATTCATCCGGCGGGGGATAAGGTGACGCTCGTTTTCTGCGTGTCTATTGGATTTCCCAAGTATGCCTTCAACCTTTGTCCATTAACTTTGAATTTTCGGGCATCTCTTTGAACTTCTACTGCACCATGTGGGAACACTTGAACTACGGTGAACGGTCCCGACCATCGTGAACGCAATTTCCCGGGAAATAACTTTAAGCGAGAGTTAAATAGCAACACCTCTTGACCCGGGACAAATTCTCTCTGCGTGATGTGCTTATCATGGCAAATCTTTGTCCGCTCCTTATAAAGTTTCGCATTTTTGTATGAGTTGTGGCGAATTTCTTCCAACTCGTTCATCTGCAAACAATGCTTTTCACTAGCGGATTTTAGATCAAAGTTTAGTTTCTTTATTGCCCAGTAAGCACGGTGTTCCATCTCTACGGGTAGATGGCAACCTTTCCCATAGACCAATCTGTAGGGCGACATTCCGATAGGTGTTTTATACGCAGTCCGGTACGCCCAAAGTGCATCATCGAGTTTAAATGACCAATCTTTTCGAGACGAGCTGACCGTCTTTTCTAGAATCCACTTCAGCTCTCGATTTGATATCTCGACCTGACCGCTCGTCTGAGGATGGTATGCTGTAGCAACACGATGAGTGACTCCGTATTTTCTCAAAACCGCATCAAGAAATTTGTTGTCGAAGTGTGACCCACCATCACTGATAATAGCACGTGGAGTCCCAAAGCGTGTGAAGATATGTTGTTTAATAAACTTGATTACGACATTGGACCCATTCGTAGGTAGTGCCACCGCTTCAACCCATTTTGAGACATAATCTACGGCCACCAAAATATAGAGATTCTTGTTTGATGGGGGAAATGGACCCATGAAGTCGATCCCCCATACATCGAACAATTCGACTTCAAGTATGGTGTTCAGCGGCATTTCGTGTCGTCTTGAGATGTTTCCCATCCGTTGACACCGATCACACGCGGACACGAAGGAGTGAGCATCTTTGAATAAGGACGGCCAATAGAATCCCTATTGTAAGACCTTCGCCGCTGTTCTATTTGCACTAAAATGTCCACCGTAGGGTGATGCATGGCAATGGTTCATCACACTATGGATTTCCTCATCCGGAATGCATCTACGGATAATTTGATCGGGGCATCGCTTGAAGAGAAAAGGATCGTCCCACAAATAGTACTTAGCATCCGAGATTAGCTTCTTCTTTTGATGACGTGAGAGGTCGTTCGGAATTGTTTTACTTGCCAAGTAGTTCACTAGATCAGCATACCAAGGCGCGTGTTTTGAATCCAACTTGTAGAGCTGCTCGTCGGGGAAGGTTTCTCTGATTTGTGGCTGACTTTCTTCCTTCTCGAGGGGACTCTCTAGTCGTGAAAGGTGATCGGCTATAACATTTTCAGTCCCTTTCTTGTCTCGAATCTCCAAGTTGAATTCTTGAAGGAGTAGCACCCACCGAATCAACCTTGGTTTGGCATCCTTCTTCTCCAAAAGGTATTTTATTGCTGAATGATCGGTCCACACTATCACTTTCGTTCCCAATAGATAGGCCCGGAATTTATCGAATGCAAAGATGACCGCCAACAATTCCTTCTCCGTTGTGGCATAATTTCTTTGGGCGTCATCGAGTGTTCGGCTCGCATAGTATATGACATGGAACACCTTCCCTAGTCTTTGCCCCAAAACAGCCCCAATGGCAAAGTCGCTAGCATCACACATTAACTCGAACGGAAGGTCCCAATCCGGAGCGACTATCACCGGTGCCGTGCTTAGAGCTTTCTTCAGCAATTTGAAACTTTCTTTACAAGACTCGTCAAAAGTAAATGGGACATCCTTCATGAGTAGATTGCACAGTGGCTTCGTGATCTTCGAAAAATCCTTAATAAATCGGCGATAGAAACCGGCATGTCCCAAAAAACTTCTAATCCCCCTGACCGAAGTGGGTGGAGGCATCTTCTCAATTGTTTCAATTTTCGCTCGGTCGACTTCAATTCCATGTGAGGATATTAGATGGCTAAGCACAATACCCTCCTGCACCATAAAATGACACTTCTCCCAATTCAAGACTAAATTGGTCTCTTCGCATCTTCTCAAGACTTTCTGCAAATTTTCCAAACAAATGTCAAATGAATCTCCAAAAACAGAAAAATCATCCATAAAAATCTCAATTCACTGCTCTACCATGTCAGAAAAAATAGCCATCATACACCGGTGAAAAGTAGCCGGCGCATTACACAATCCAAAAGGCATGCGCCTATAAGCGAAAATGCCGTAAGGACATGTAAATGTCGTTTTCTCTTGGTCCTCGGGGGCTATGTAAATCTGATTATACCCCGAGTAACCATCGAGAAAGCAATAGAAATCGTGTCCGGCTAATCTATCTAACATCTGATCAATAAAAGGCAAGGGGAAATGATCTTTTCGAGTGGCCTTATTTAATTTCCTATAATCTATGCACATACGCCACCCCGTGACAATCCTGGTGGGAATTAATTCATTATTATCGTTTAACAACTGTTATCCAACCCTTTTTCGACACAACTTGAACCGGACTTACCCACTTACTATCAGAAATTGGAAAGATCATACCTGCGTCGAGGTGTTTTAAAACCTCGACTTTTACCACCTCCTTCATGTTAGGATTCAGCCGGCGTTGATGCTCCACGGATGGTTTGTAGTCTTCCTCCATCAAAATCTTGTGCATGCAAATCGATGGGCTGATCCCCTTAATATCCGCAATAGACCATCCAAGAGCAGATTTGTACTCCCTCAAAACTCTTAATAATTTTGCCTTTTGATCTCCCGCTAAAGTGGCCGAAAGAATAAGCGGAAGGGAGTTGTCAGCCCCAGAATGCATATTTCAAATGAGGTGGCAGCTTTTGAGTTCCAACTTTGGAGGTTTTTCAATCGATGGGGTTGGTCGAGTTAGTGAACTTCCGAGCTCCTCGAATGGTTTACGAATAAAAATTGGCGGGGAAGCATCCATGTGTCGTACGTAGGTTGCATGCTCTCCATTTGGTTCGGAAACAGCCCCAATCAAAACGGATTCCAATGGATCGGGTGGATAATTTTCTCGAAAAGTTCTACTCACGCACGAGTCAATGACGTCAACTTGGAAACAATTTTCAGCGTCACTTGGATATTTTACGGATCGAAAGATATTGAATGTTACTTGCTCCTCTTGAACACGCAAAGTCGACTTCCCTTTTCCACATCAATCAACGTTACGGTTGCCAAAAATGGTCTTCCCAAGATAATTAGGATATCTTGGTCTTCTTCCATGTCAAGTACGATGAAATCGGCCGGAAAGATGAACTTATCAACTTTGACTAAAACGTCCTCTATCACACCCCTCGGATATTTGATGGATCTATCGGCCAATTGTAAAGAGATCGCTGTCGGCTTGGCTTCCCAATCTCGACTTTTTAAAAATAGAAAGGGGCATAAGATTTATACTGGCCCCGAGATCGCATAGGGCTCTTTCAAAAGATGAATTTCCGATGATGCAAGGGATGGTGAAACTTCCCGGATCTCTCAATTTAGGTGGGAGCTTCTTTTGTAAAATAGCGCTGCACTCCTCCGTTAAAGCGACCGTCTCATATTCCTCGAGCTTTCTTTTATTGGACAAGACTTCTTTCATGAATTTCACATAACTCGGCATTTGTTCCAATGCGTCGGCAAATGGAATGTTTATGTGCAATTTCTTGAAGACGTCGAGGAATTTTGAAAACTGCTTGTCCAGTTTTTGCTTTTGGAAACGCTGTGGGAATGGAATTTGAGGAGTGGGCTGAGTAGTCGATACTTCCTTTGGCTTGGGCGCCTCATCCTTTTCCTTCTCGTTCTGCTCGATCGGCTGCTCTTTGTCATTAATAGGCCGCCCTTTCAACTCCTTTACCTTCGTAATTCGATCGCTTGCACATTTTCCTTGGATTTCACTTCTTGCGGGGTGATACACCTTGAGACCGAGAAGACAATAAATTAGCAATCTGCCCCATTTGTGTTTCTAGATTTCGGATGGAGGTAGAATGATTTTGGAGGGTCGTCTCGGTGCGGGTCATGAATTGACTTGTGTTAGCCGCCAATTGAGCAAGAGCATATTCCAAAGATACCTTTGGTGATTGATGGGGTCTTTGTGGGTCACATGAAGTGAGCTTGTGGAGGTTTCAAAGCTTGCCCATTTCTCCATGGAAAATTTTGTTGATTTCTCCACCCTTGATTATAAGTGCTGGGGTAAGAATTGTTTTGTCGATTTCCATTGCCCACGAATTGAGCCTGCTCCATCTGATGTTGCTCGAACGGGTTTCCAACTTGACACTCCACGCTCGGGTGTGATCCGTTACACCAATTGCATGTCTCTATGGTAATGGGGGCTGGTGCGTGCGAAAATGCTTGGAGCTGTTGGGTCAAAGCGGCGACTTGAGCTGACAAGGTGGAAATCGGATCATTACTTGAAACTTCCATAACTCTCTTCGGTGTCAATCTTTCCGATGGCCATTGGTATGCATTTGCGGCCATATCTTCCAAAAGCGAGTGTGCCTCGGCCATACTCTTTCCCATCAAGGCCCCACCAGAGGCCGCATCCACGAGAGTGCGTGTAGAAGCACTCAAACCAAGATAGAACGTCTGAATCTGAAGCCAATCAGGAAGGCCGTGATGAGGGCATCTTCGTAACAAATCTTTATATCTCTCCCATGCCTCGTGGAGCGATTCCATATCTTACTGACCAAAGGTGGTTATTTCGTTTCTCAACCTCGCCGTCTTAGCAGGTGGGAAGAATTTGGCAAGGAAGGCTTGCGCTAACCCCTCCCATGTTGTAATCGACCCCGGCGGTAAGGAATTTAACCAAAATTTCGCTTTATCCCTCAAAGAGAAAGGGAAAAGCCTCAATCGGATGGCATCGTCGGTGACACCATTGGTCTTGAACGTGTCGCATATCTCAAGGAAAGAAGCAATATGGGCATTCGGGTCGTCATTCGGCAGTCCGCAGAATTGGCTCGCCTGCACCATTTGAATAATAGCAGGCTTGATCTCAAAATTATTGGCTTGGATAGTGGGACGCTGAATTCCCAAAAAATTAGCATTGATCTGCGGTATGGCATAATCTCGAAGAGCTAGTTCCGGTTGAACTTGCCGCACATGGTTATCTCCTCCTTGGACTTCGATATTCTCGGCCATGTTGACCGTCATCTGCAACTCTCTTTTCTCCTTCTTGTTCCTTCTTAGAGTGCGCTCGAGCTCGGTATCCAAAGGTAGTAGGCCTTCGTTACCGAGTTTTCTCATGCACTACACGAAAGGTCCTGAAAGGAAAAAAAACAAATAAATGAAATTAAATACACAAAGATAAAAATAAAACGTTCAAATTAAGACTAGAAATACTAAAATCGATATTAGAAAATTCTGTCCCCGGCAACGGCGCCAAAACTTGTTGCGATATTTCTTACATGCAAGTGCACGTCATCGTTTACAAGTAATAAAGTGATAAGTAGAGTATTGTTCCCACGAGGACTGAATCTCTAACTACCGATTTTTGTGTATTCCAATTTTCTTTGAACAATCGAATTTGGGTTTTTGCAATTAATAACTAAAAGAATTACTAAGCGACTAAACAGTAGAAAATGATAGCTTGAATAGAATAAATCAAATGATGAATAAGTCTAGGATTCTGAATCCGCCTCAGTTTATCCGAATTTACTCTCGATTATCCGTAATAAATAATTTTCCCAATTTATTGAAGGCGGAGATTGCTAATATATTCTACCGCCTCTCCCGAGGTCAATAGATTTATCTAAAGGCGAATAACGCACTCTATCCCTAGGTGAATTAATTCCTCAATAGGCGAAAAGCATAAAATCTCCCAAAGGCCACGTAGTTCGTATGAGTATATTCCTATCTCACAGAATAAAACGGTCCTCACCAATAGTTCCTCACCAAATCTCCTCTCCCGATTCGAAGTGAATGATTAAATCAATACAACTATTGGCCAGATAATTGCAAGCATTAAACACAATTGGGAAAACTCAACAAAAAGGTAATTAATTGGATAATCTCAAGCAATTCGTCAAAACAAAGGTTTCATCAAAACCCTAGATTAGGGCTTTAGCCTGACATACTAATAATTGAAAATACAGAATAAATAAATGAAAGCATAAAAATCAAACGCAGATGAAGATCGGATTCCTCCGTTCTTCAGCTTCCGCCCTCTGCCTTTGAAGTCTTCTGCTTCCCTCTTCTTCTGCCGTCTCCAAGCTTAAGCTCCAAAAGATTCAAGATCAAAAGATAATTAATTAGGGTCTTAAACCCTATTTATAGCTCAGCACTTCTCAAAATCGCGTCCGTATCAGTCGGTCAAAAACTGGCTTCGAAACGGCCCAAAATCCGCGCGGACATACAAAAACCGCCAAGTGTGCCGCGGCGCACTAAACCTGTGCCGCGGCACAGGGCCTTCAGCTGGATGCCTGGGCGTCCTCAATTTCTTTTGTGTCGCGGCTCACCTGGACTGTGCCGCGGCACACAGTACAGTTTACTCTGCCTTTGGCTGGGTGTCTTCCTGTGCCGCGGCCCTGCTTCCTTGTGCCGCGGCTCATAGTCCAGATTTGCCGTTTTCGCCCGTTTTGCCTCGTTTTAGCTTCCGGACTTCAATTTCCTGACAAATAAACAAAATTAAGGCATTAAAGGCTCATTTAGACAATTTCACTCTCCAAAATACTACAAAATAATGATAAATAAGCGTATAAAAATACGCCTAACACCAAGAAAGCACTTCCGGCACCTAAACGATTCATAAGGAATACGATAATCAATAATCCATACTCAAGTTACATGAAGAAACTTCCGAAACCCACCTACGATTCATGAAATACAAAGACAATCACTTAGAGGTTTGTAAATCACCCAAGCCCTCTCAATTCCGAACAAGGTGCAAAATAATCCATATAATCGTAGGGGAAACATGGGTATGGGGTAGATACATCATACTCTAAAAGATCTCAAACTCCAAAATGGATAAATCGGACGAATCTAAGAAAATCCCCAAAAATTCCCAAAACTAGGGTTCTAAAGATTTTACCTGATTTGGAAGATGGAAATGAATTAGATATTGTGTAATCTTTGTTATCCAACCAAAGATGATGAATGTTGAACAAGGACCGCCTCAAATCGCCCCAAATCACCTCTCCCGAGCTCTCCCGATCGGAATAAGTGAAAATGATGTGAAATGACAAGTGCAGGGGTTGACTGCCCCTTATATACTTAGCGTGCGCTAAGATTCAAGATTAGCGTGTACTAACGGGGTCACCCGGTAGTCCATTGGCTCTCGACTGCGACGTTAGCGCGTGCTACCAAGCCTTAACGTGCGCTAACGGTGTATCGCCAAAGTCCGATTCACTGTCCCACTCTGCTAGCGTGCGTTCTGCTGGGCACTAGCGCGCGCGCAACACTTATAGCGTGCGCTAGCAGCTGCCTAATGCGTTACGATAGTCCGTAAAGTATAAATATCTCACCGCCTCTGCCGACCCATCTCGTTAGCTTGCGCTACGGACGATGTTAGCGCTAGCGTGCGCTAACTGCTAGTCCAGAGGGCAGAATTAGCTACTGCCTCTGCCAAGCCCGGACCGTTAGCGTGCGCTAAGGCTCAAAGCTAGCGCGCGCTACTCAAGTAGAAATAGTGTGCGTTAGCCTAGGCCTAGCGTGCGCTATCTCCCTGACCCAGAAAACTGCCGAAAGGTCCAAACAACACGATCATGATCCAAACAAGGTACAAAACTCTAAATCAACATCAACAACATCTTAAAGTGTTTACAGAGCGACAAATAAGAAGAACGGCAAGGTCAAACAACAATAAAAAGTGCGGGTATTACATTCTCCCCTCTAAAAGAAGTTTCGTGCTGAAACTTAAGAAATAAAAAGTTTGGGGTATTCCGATCGCATCTTCTCTTCTGTCTCGCAATTCGCCTCCTCGACTCCATGTATCGGCCATTGCACTTTAACCAACGGAATGGTTTTCTGCCGGAGTTGCTTCTCACGACGTTCAAGGATCTTCACCAGCCTCTCCGGAAAGGTAACATCCTCGGCTATATCAATCTCATGATAGTCGATAATATGACTTGGATCCGGTACGTACTTTCTCAACTGAGACACATGAAAAACGCTATGGACGTGACTCAAAGCTGGAGGCAACGCCAAGCGATAAGCTAAATCTCCAACCCTGTCCAAAATTTCAAAAGGTCCGATATACCTCGGACTAAGTTTCCCCTTTTTCCCAAAGCGGAAAACTCCTATCGTCGGCGACACCTTGGGTAGAACATGGTCTCCGACTTCTAATTATAAAGGTCGGCGATGAATATCAGCATAAGACTTCTGACGGATCTAGGCGGTCAACAACCGGTCCCGGATAATATAAATCTTCTCCTTAGTCTCCATAAACATATACGGTTCCATTCCGACTAGCTCCGAATCCTCATCCCAACATAATGGCGATCTAGACCACCTACCATAAAGTGCCTCGAATGGTGCCATTATGATCGACGCATGCCAACTATTATTGTAGGAAAACTCGATCAATGGAAAGTGAAGCTCCCAATCATTACTCCAGTCTAGGGCACAAGCCTGCAACATGTCCTCCAACGTCTGAATCGTCCGCTTCGCCTGCCCATCTGAATACAGATGAAAAGACGTGCTCAATCTCAACTCGGTTCCCAAAGCCTGATGAACGACTTGCCAAAAATGCGATACAAAACAGCCATATCGATTGGAAACAATGGTCTTAGGGGCACCATGTAATCTCACAATCTTAGCTATAAAAGTTCGAGCCAATCTCTCCGGCCCCCAAGTGTCCTTGATACCTAGGAAGTGTGCAGACTTGGTCAACCAATCGACGATTACCCAAATCATATTCATTCCGGATCTAGTTCTCGCCATCCCAGTGATCAAATCCATAGAGATATCTTCCCACTTCCACTCGGGAACGGGAATCGGCTTCAACAACCCCACCGGTCGTTGATGTTCAATCATGACTTGTTGACACATCAAGCACCATAGTACAAACTCCATGACATCTTTCTTCATATTATTCCACCAAAAATTTCGCTTCAAGTCCTTGTACATCTTACTCGTTCTGGGGTGGATTGAGTAAGGCGTAGCATGAGCTTCTCGGAGAATTCTCTGTCTCAACTCTAGATCATTTGGAACACAAAGCCTGCCTTAAAATCTCAGAATACTATCTTTGTGGACCATAAAACCAGGGGATTTTCCTTTAATTACATCTTCCTTCAGTTGAGAGACATTGGGTCACTCCATTGTTTCCCTTTGATGCCGTCAACCAAGGACGAAGTAATTTCGAGATTGCACAACTGACCTTGCACTCTTTGAAGCCAAACTTCTGTTCCTTGCTCGATCAAATCTTGACGAATCTTCGTCTGAGATGTAAGAACCTCGAGCATCTGAAGCGTTGCCGATTTGAAGCTCAAAGCGTCCGCGACGACATTGGTGTGCGAGGTACTGGAACATGCGAGGTACTGGAATGTCTCCGACCCAGTGATTTGGAAGATGAAGAAAATAGAAATTCTTATGACTCTTACGACAGTTATGAAGATGATTTCGAGATAAATATGGATAATTCAATAAGGCATCGCATTTACGCAAAGATGTATGGCAAAAATCATGCATATGGCAAAAGAAGTAATGGTGATCAGCATGAGAGGTCTCAAAAGTATAAGAAGGCTCATAAGCAAAAGTAGTTGGTGTCATTGATGATGGACGATCTAGGTCATAGTTGTTTATTTGAACAATGAATTTGTTTGCACTTTGTGGTTATTTTAGTTGGTGTCTTTGGTGATGGACGATCTAGGCCATAGTTATTTATTTGAACAATGGCTTTGTTTGAACTTTAGGGTTATTTTTGTTATGAATGGAATCATTTCTCCATGCCAAATGTCCTATAATTTTCCTTTTTGTTAGTTTGAAGCTAAATTTGTAATTGAGTTTCAACATGTAAGTAGTGACAAAATATTTGTTATCGTGCACTGGAAGTTTCCTAATTTGTTTATATCAAAATAGCGACAATATTTTTTGTTGCAATTGTGTAGCTAACTTTCCAACACTTAATTTTTGTTGCTAAGTGTAATATCTTGAATTTTAAAATAATATTTTATCGTTGACCTTGTTGGAAAATTCATAATGATTTTTTCGGTAATAGAAGTGATATTGAGTAGATGAGAGTAAGATAGCAGGTGGTATTTTCTAATATCGTCGAATAATTATTGGTAATAATGTGGCGGTGGCCAATGATAAATTATTCAACGAAAATTAAAGAAATTATTCGGACTAACTATGGGACTTGTGAATTTACTTGGATGTATTGGAGATGCATTTGTGTTTTTGGATTATTTAAAATAAGAAACGAGCACCGAAAGTGTAAATAGAAATAAAATTGAACATTTTCTAGGAAGTGTCCTGGACAAGAATCAACTTTGAATAATCACCACAAATGTTTGAGAATTTCAAAAACTCTGACAATTAGCAGTATTATAGATAATTGAGTTTGCTTCCCAATGGTTCAAATGGAGAGCAAATCGGAGTTCAGAGGAAGAAGTTATGATCAAATTAGTGGAAGACTGCCAGCTGCCGGGCACCGTGCATCACTGCGTGCGTCGGCATCCGACAGGATTCTGGGAATCCCGCACGAGCGAGACACGGGTCGTAACTCATAATGCATAGTCAAGATGCTGTTTTGACTGACTCGTGGAATTTTAACCCAAAAACAACGGCCTTACCTTTAATATTGTCTCATTCCATTTGTCAATATCTATAGAAAATGAACACCTCTGAAAGGACGTCTTTCTATATCCTAGTTTTCAGATTTATAAGACCTCCAAAATGCTCAAACACCAAGCGAATCTGAGCAGCCTAGTCCAGGAGACGTCCGGTAGGTGTTTGACAAAATTCCCCAGAGACTCTGTTTATTCCAGGCTGGGTTGCCATATTTGAACTCGATTATCTATAAATCGGTAAGTTATTTATACATATACATCTCGAGGATTTTTTAAACAAGATACATGTAAGTATAAATTTTGTTTTTAGCGTAAGTATTAAGTCAGAATACTTGGATAACACGAGCCATTTTCTAGCGAGTCAGACCAGCTTTTACAGGATACTAATAGAAACCTATTCGATGAATTTCTCCAGTGAGTCTGAGAATCCCAGACTAGGTTTCCTTATTTGGTCTGTATTATCTCACGACCTGTAAGTTATTTTGAGAATCCTTCTCGACTATTTTATATATATAATACATGTTAGTATAACAGGAGCTTGTATCGTTGGTATTGAGTCAGAATACCTGAATAAAATAAGCCATTTTACACTGAGTCAGCCCTGTTCATATCCATCATTTCCAGCAACCTGTCTTTTGAAAGTTGATCTAGTAGTCTGACTTCTTTGAACCTGCAAGTTATACTTGTTCAGTTTATAATATTTAATGAATAGTTTCGGTTTCATTTCATTTATCATTCATATAGGAATGATATTATAAATGTAAATTTGTTGGGATGATGATTTGTATATTGTGCTCTAGTTTGGATTAAATCATAATGTATATGATTTAATTGTGTTTGATGAAGACGGAGATGTGGGATATCTTTGGTCAGTGATATGGAATGTCGGATATCGAGAATAGTTTATCATGTTGATAGTGATGTCGGGATGGTGGCTTATTAATATTAATGAACTGTACCTCATTCGAGATTATTCGTATAACTGTGTATTCGTTCATGGATGTTTGTTTGTGGAAAGGATATTGTCTTCGGCTTTGAGGTAATTTGAGTATTGTTCAGTTATGAGAGTAATTATTCTATTGAATTGTTGTTCATGTTGTGTGTTGAGGTTTCGTATAATGAGATTTGTATTGACTGTTCGTTGAGGGATGTAGATCCCAGGGCCATTGTTTGAGTCCATTGATCGTGTTGATCATTCATTGGGGATGATGATCCGAGGATTGTCGTTTTGGATACTGACTGGTCGTGTCTATTTTTCATTGTCAGTTTGTTGTTGTTCACTTTGGTGAGTCTTTTGATACTTATTGGATATGTGATTCTTTAAGTTTCGTTGTCATGTTGCATCGTGACATATCTGGATTCATATCTGCGTGCTGACTGGTTATGTGTAGGATTTTCAGGGCGGGCACATATAGTCATGTGTAGGTTCATTACCTTCACATTGAGTTGTGCACACGAGACGTACTTCGTGAGACTGATTAGGTACAAGACCACAGGTGTATTTGATCGATACCTGGGGTGGCTTGTGCACGGACACATTTTCGGATCCGGCATATTGTGACGTCCATCTTTGAGCCATATTGACTGGTCGTTCATCCTCCATTTATGGTTGGGTATGTTCGATGGTTTGCGACTGGTTGTTCATACGCCTGAGGGGTATGTTCGACAGTCGGGGTTATTTCTTTGAGATCCATTACATTTGATCTTGTTGGAGTTTACCATGTTGATGGTATTCTCGGTCGTGTTGATCCTTTATTGATCGTGTTGGAGTTTATCATGTTGATGGTATTCTCGATCATTGTTGATCCTTTGTTCAATGTTTTGGAGTTTATCATGTCGATGGTATTCTCGGTTGTTGTTGATCCTTTGTTGTTCGTGTTGGAGTCTATAATGTTGATGATATTCTCGGTTATTATTGACCTTTGGTTGATCGTATTGGAGTTATCATGTTGACGATATTCTCGGTTGTGATTTGACCTTGGATTGGTTGTATTTGAGTTTATTATGTTGATGATATTTCTCAGTGGATGTATTGGTTGATCTGGTTATTGATCGTATGAGCGTTTGGGCTTTGTGTCGATGATTCTAGACTTGTTGTCTTTGGTCTACAGATGTATTATGTATATTTGGTTCTTATCAGGATTGGTATTGGATTGTGCGATCCGACTGACAGGATTTGGCACGGATGGATTATCTCACGCTTATGAGTTATGATGGTGATGTTTTGAGAATTTTTGGTATTGTTTGAATACAGTACAAATGGTTGTAGTTGAGTTCATTTCGTCATTTGAGAATGCGAAATATAGGTTATGGTAAGTATTGGGTTGTAGTAGAAGACTGCCAGCTGCCGGGCACCGTGTGTCACTGCGTGCGTCGGCGTCCGACAGGATTCCGGGAATCCCACGCGAGCGAGACACGGGTCGTCACTCATGATGCATAGTCAGGACGCTGTTTTGACTGACTCGCGGAATTTTAACCTAAAAACAACGGCCTTACCTTTAATATTGTCTCATTCCATTTGTCAATATCTGTAGAAAATGAACACCTCTTAAAGCACGTCTTTCTGTATCCTAGTTTTCAGATTTTTAAGACCTCCAAAACGCTCAAACACCCAGCAAATCTGCGCAGCCTAGTTCAGGAGACGTCCGGTAGGTGTTTGACAAATTTCCACAGAGACTCTGTTAATTCCAGGCTGGGTTGCCATCTATGAACTCGATTATCTCTAAATCGGTAAGTTATTTATACATATACATCTCGAGAATTTTGTAAGCAAGATTCATGTAAGTATAAATATTGTTTTTAGCGTAAGTATTAAGTCAGAATACTTGGATAACACGAGCCGTTTTATGGCGAGTCAAACCAGCTTTTACAGGATACTTACTGGAACCAGTTCGATGAAGTTCTCTAGTGAGTCTGAGAATCCCAGACTCGGTTTCGTTATTTGATCTGTATTATCTCATGACCTGTAAGTTATTTTGAGAATCCTTCTCGACTTTTATATATATAATACATGTTAGTATAACAGGAGCTTGTATCATTGGTATTGAGTCAGAATACCTGAACAAAATAAGCCATTTTACATTGAGTCAGCCCTGTTCGTATCAGTCATTTCCAGCAACCTGATCTAGTTGTCTGACTTGAACACGTATATCTTTGCACCTGCAAATTATACTTGTTCAGTTTATAATATTTAATGAATGGTTTCGGTTTCATTTCATTTATCAATCATATAGGAATGATATTATAAATGTAAATTTGTTGGGATGATGATTTGTATATTGTGCTCTAGTTTGGATTAAATCATAATGTATATGATTTAATTGTGTTTGATGAAGATGGAGATGTGGGATATCTTTGGTCAGTGATATGGAATGTCGGATATCGAGAATAGTTTATCGTGTCGATAGTGATGTCGGGATGGTGGCTTATTGATATTAATGAACTGTACCTCATTCGAGATTATTCGTATAACTGTGTATTTTTTCAGGGATGTTTGTTTGTGAAAAGGATATTGTCTTCGGCTTTGAGGTAATTTGAGTATTGTTTAGTTATGAGAGTAATTATTCTATTGAATTGTTGTTCATGTTGTGTGTTGAGGTTTCGTATAATGAGATTTGTATTGACTGTTCGTTGAGGGATGTAGATCCCAGGGCCATTGTTTGAGTCCGTTGATCGTGTTGATCATTCATTGGGGATGATGATCCCAAGATTGTCGTTTTGGATATTGAATGGTCGTGTCGATTTTTCATTGTCAGTTTGTTGTTGTTCACTTTGGTGAGTCTTTTGATCCTTATTGGATATGTGATTCTTTGAGTTTCGTTGTCATGTTGCATCGTGACATATCTGGATTCATATCTGCGTGCTGACTGGTTATGTGTAGGATTTTCAGGGCGGGCACATATAGTCATGTGTAGGTTCATTACCTTCACATTGAGTTGTGCACACGAGACGTACTTCGTGAGACTGATTAGGTACAAGACCACAGGTGTATTTGATCGATACCTGGGGTGGCTTGTGCACGGACACATTTTCGGATCCGGTATATTGTGACGTCCATCTTTGAGCCATATTGACTGGTCGTTCATCCTCCATTTATGGTTGGGTATGTTCGATGGTTTGCGACTGGTTGTTCATACGCCTGAGGGGTATGTTCGACAGTCGGGGTTATTTCTTTGAGATCCATTACATTTGATCTTGTTGGAGTTTACCATGTTGATGGTATTCTCGGTCGTGTTGATCCTTTATTGATCGTGTTGGAGTTTATCATGTTGATGGTATTCTCGATCATTGTTGATCCTTTGTTCAATGTTTTGGAGTTTATCATGTCGCTGGTATTCTCGGTTGTTGTTGATCCTTTGTTGTTCGTGTTGGAGTCTATCATGTTGATGATATTCTCGGTTATTATTGACCTTTGGTTGATCGTATTGGAGTTATCATGTTGACGATATTCTCGGTTGTGATTTGACCTTGGATTGGTTGTATTTGAGTTTATTATGTTGATGATATTTCTCAGTGGATGTATTGGTTGATCTGGTTATTGATCGTATGAGCGTTTGGGCTTTGTGTCGATGTTTCTAGACTTGTTGTCTTTGGTCTACAGATGTATTATGTATATTTGGTTCTTATCAGGATTGGTATTGGATTGTGCGATACGACTGACAGGATTTGGCACGGATGGATTATCTCACGCTCATGAGTTATGATGGTGATGTTTTGAGAATTTTTGGTATTGTTTGAATACAGTACAAATGGTTGTAGTTGAGTTCATTTCGTCATTTGAGAATGCGAAATGTAGGTTATGGTAAGTATTGGGTTGTAGTGGAAGACTGCCAGCTGTCGGGCACCGTGTATCAATGCGTGCGTCGGCGTCCGACAGGATTCCGGGAATCCCACGCGAGCGAGACACGGGTCGTCACTCATGATGCATAGTCAGGACGCTGTTTTGACTGACTCGCGGAATTTTAACCAAAAAACAACGGCCTTACCTTTAATATTGTCTCATTCCATTTGTCAATATCTGTAGAAAATGAACACCTCTTAAAGGACGTCTTTCTATATCCTAGTTTTCAGATTTCTAAGACCTCCAAAACGCTCAAACACCCAGCAAATCTGCGCAGCCTAGTTCAGGAGACGTCCGGTAGGTGTTTGACAAATTTCCACAGAGACTCTGTTAATTCCAGGCTGGGTTGCCATCTTTGAACTCGATTATCTCTAAATCGGTAAGTTATTTATACATATACATCTCGAGAATTTTGTAAACAAGATACATGTAAGTATAAATATTGTTTTTAGCGTAAGTATTAAGTCAGAATACTTGGATAACACGAGCCGTTTTATGGCGAGTCAAACCAGCTTTTACAGGATACTTACTGGAACCAGTTCGATGAAGTTCTCCAGTGAGTCTGAGAATCCCAGACTCGGTTTCCTTATTTGATATGTATTATCTCACGACCTGTAAGTTATTTTGAGAATCCTTCTCAACTTTTATATATATAATACATGTTAGTATAACAGGAGCTTGTATCATTGGTATTGAGTCAGAATACTTGGATAACACGAGCCGTTTTATGGCGAGTCAGACCAGCTTTTACAGGATACTGACTGGAACCAGTTCGATGAAGTTCTCGAGTGAGTCTGAGAATCCCAGACTAGGTTTCCTTATTTGATCTGTATTATCTCATGACCTGTAAGTTATTTTGAGAATCCTTCTCGACTTTTATATATATAATACATGTTAGTATAACAGGAGCTTGTATCGTTGGTATTGAGTCAGAATACCTGAACAAAATAAGCCATTTTACACTGAGTCAGCCCTGTTCGTATCAGTCATTTCCAGCAACCTGATCTAGTTGTCTGACTTGAACACGTATATCTTTGCACCTGCAAATTATACTTGTTCAGTTTATAATATTTAATGAATGGTTTCGGTTTCATTTCATTTATCATTCATATAGGAATGATATTATAAATGTAAATTTGTTGGGATGATGATTTGTATATTGTGCTCTAGTTTGGGTTAAATCATAATGTATATGATTTAATTGTGTTTGATGAAGACGGAGATGTGGGATATCTTTGGTCAGTGATATGGAATGTCAGATATCGGGAATAATTTATCGTGTCGATAGTGATGTCGGGATGGTGGCTTATTGATATTAATGAACTGTACCTCATTCGAGATTATTCGTATAACTGTGTATTTGTTCAGGGATGTTTGTTTGTGGAAAGGATATTGTCTTCGGCTTTGAGGTAATTTGAGTATTGTTCAGTTATGAGAGTAATTATTCTATTGAATTGTTGTTCATGTTGTGTGTTGAGGTTTCGTATAATGAGATTTGTATTGACTGTTCGTTGAGGGATGTAGATCCCAGGGCCATTGTTTGAGTTCGTTGATCGTGTTGATCATTCATTGGGGATGATGATCCCAGGATTGTCGTTTTGGATACTGACTGGTCGTGTCGATTTTTCATTGTCAGTTTGTTGTTGTTCACTTTGGTGAGTCTTTTGATCCTTATTGGATATGTGATTCTTTGAGTTTCGTTGTCATGTTGCATCGTGACATATCTGGATTCATATCTGCGTGCTGATTGGTTATGTATAGGATTTTCAGGGCGGGCACATATAGTCATGTGTAGGTTCATTACCTTCACATTGAGTCGCACACGAGACGTGCCATTGAGACTGATTAGGTACAAGACCCCACGTGTATTTGATCGATACAGGGTAGAGTGTGCACGGACACATTTTCGGATCGGGCATACTGTGACGTCTATCTTTGAGCCATATTGATTGGTCGTTCATCCTCCATTTATGGTTGGGTATGTTCGATGGTTTGCGACTAGTTGTTCATACGCCTGAGGGGTGTGTTCGACAGTCGGGGTTATTTCTTTGAGATCCATTACATTTGATCTTGTTGGAGTTTACCATGTTGATGGTATTCTCGGTCGTGTTGATCCTTTATTGATCGTGTTGGAGTTTATCATGTTGATGGTATTCTCGATCGTTGTTGATCCTTTGTTGAATGTGTTGGAGTTTATCATGTTGATGGTATTCTCGGTCGTTGTTGATCCTTTGTTGTTCGTGTTGGAGTCTATCATGTTGATGATATTCTCGATTATTATTGACCTTTGGTTGATCGTATTGGAGTTATCATGTTGACGATATTCTCGGTTGTGATTTGACCTTGGATTGGTTGTATTTGAGTTTATTATGTTGATGATATTTCTCAGTGGATGTATTGGTTGATCTGGTTATTGATCGTATGAGCGTTTGGGCTTTGTGTCGATGTTTCTGGACTTGTTGTCTTTGGTCTACAGATGTATTATGTATATTTGGTTCTTATCAGGATTGGTATTGGATTGTGCGATCCGACTGACAGGATTTGGCACGGATGGATTATCTCACGCTTATGAGTTATGATGGTGATGTTTTGAGAATTCTTGGTATTGTTTGAATACAGTACAAATGGTTGTAGTTGAGTTCATTTCCTCATTTGAGAATGCGAAATATAGGTTATGGTAAGTATTGGGTTGTAGTGGAAGACTGCCAGCTGCCGGGCACCGTGTGTCACTGCGTGCGTCGGCGTCCGACAGGATTCCGGGAATCCCACGCGAGCGAGACACGGGTCGTCACTCATGATGCATAGTCAGGACGCTGTTTTGACTGACTCGTGGAATTTTAACCTAAAAACAACGGCCTTACCTTTAATATTGTCTCATTCCATTTGTCAATATCTGTAGAAAATGAACACCTCTTAAAGGACGTCTTTCTATATCCTAGTTTTCAGATTTCTAAGACCTCCAAAACGCTCAAACACCCAGCAAATCTGAGCAGCCTAGTTCAGGAGACGTCCGGTAGGTGTTTGACAAATTTCCACAGAGACTCTGTTAATTCCAGGCTGGGTTTCCATCTTTGAACTCGATTATCTCTAAATCGGTAAGTTATTTATACATATACATCTCGAGAATTTTGTAAACAAGATACATGTAAGTATAAATATTGTTTTTAGCATAAGTATTAAGTCAGAATACTTGGATAACACGAGCCGTTTTATGGCGAGTCAGACCAGCTTTTACAGGATACTTACTGGAACAAGTTCGATGAAGTTCTCCAGTGACTCTGAGAATCCCAGACTCGGTTTCCTTATTTGATCTGTATTATCTCACGACCTGTAAGTTATTTTGAGAATCCTTCTCGACTTTTATATAACAGGAGCTTGTATCATTGGTATTGAGTCAGAATACCTGAACAAAATAAGCCATTTTACACTGAGTCAGCCCTGTTCGTATCAGTCATTTCCAGCAACCTGATCTAGTTGTCTGACTTGAACACGTATATCTTTGCACCTGCAAATTATACTTGTTCAGTTTATAATATTTAATGAATGGTTTCGGTTTCATTTCATTTATCATTCATATAGGAATGATATTATAAATGTAAATTTGTTGGGATGATGATTTGTATATTGTGCTCTAGTTTGGATTAAATCATAATGTATATGATTTAATTGTGTTTGATGAAGATGGAGATGTGGGATATCTTTGGTCAGTGATATGGAATGTCGGATATCGAGAATAGTTTATCGTGTCGATAGTGATGTCGGGATGATGGCTTATTGATATTAATGAACTGTACCTCATTCGAGATTATTCGTATAACTGTGTATTTTTTCAGGGATGTTTGTTTGTGAAAAGGATATTGTCTTCGGCTTTGAGGTAATTTGAGTATTGTTTAGTTATGAGAGTAATTATTCTATTGAATTGTTGTTCATGTTGTGTGTTGAGGTTTCGTATAATGAGATTTGTATTGACTGTTCGTTGAGGGATGTAGATCCCAGGGCCATTGTTTGAGTCCGTTGATCGTGTTGATCATTCATTGGGGATGATGATCCCAAGATTGTTGTTTTGGATACTGACTGGTCGTGTCGATTTTTCATTGTCAGTTTGTTGTTGTTCACTTTGGTGAGTCTTTTGATCCTTATTGGATATGTGATTCTTTGAGTTTCGTTGTCATGTTGCATCGTGACATATCTGGATTCATATATGCGTGCTGATTGGTTATGTGTAGGATTTTCAGGGCGGGCACATATAGTCATGTGTAGGTTCATTACCTTCACATTGAGCTGTGCACACGAGACGTACTTCGTGAGACTGATTAGGTACAAGACCCCACGTGTATTTGATCGATACCCGGGGTAGCTTGTGCACGGACACATTTTCGGATCGGGCATACTGTGACGTCCATCTTTGAGCCATATTGATTGGTCGTTCATCCTCCATTTATGGTTGGGTATGTTCGATGGTTTGCGACTAGTTGTTCATACGCCTGAGGGGTGTGTTCGACAGTCGGGGTTATTTCTTTGAGATCTATTACATTTGATCTTGTTGGAGTTTACCATTTTGATGGTATTCTCGGTCGTGTTGATCCTTTATTGATCGTGTTGGAGTTTATCATGTTGATGGTATTCTCGATCGTTGTTGATCCTTTGTTGAATGTGTTGGAGTTTATCATGTTGATGGTATTCTCGGTCGTTGTTGATCCTTTGTTGTTCGTGTTGGAGTCTATCATGTTGATGATATTCTCGGTTATTATTGACCTTTGGTTGATCGTATTGGAGTTATCATGTTGACGATATTCTCGGTTGTGATTTGACCTTGGATTGGTTGTATTTGAGTTTATTATGTTGATGATATTTCTCAATGGATGTATTGGTTGATCTGGTTATTGATCGTATGAGCGTTTGGGCTTTGTGTCGATGTTTCTGGACTTGTTGTCTTTGGTCTACAGATGTATTATGTATATTTGGTTCTTATCAGGATTGGTATTGGATTGTGCGATCCGACTGACAGGATTTGGCACGGATGGATTATCTCACGCTTATGAGTTATGATGGTGATGTTTTGAGAATTCTTGGTATTGTTTGAATACAGTACAAATGGTTGTAGTTGAGTTCATTTCCTCATTTGAGAATGCGAAATATAGGTTATGGTAAGTATTGGGTTGTAGTGGAAGACTGCCAGCTGCCGGGCACCGTGTGTCACTGCGTGCGTCGGCGTCCGACAGGATTTCGGGAATCCCACGCGAGCGAGACACGGGTCGTCACTCATGATGCATAGTCAGGACGCTGTTTTGACTGACTCGCGGAATTTTAACCTAAAAACAACGGCCTTACCTTCAATATTGTCTCATTCCATTTGTCAATATATGTAGAAAATGAACACCTCTTAAAGGACGTCTTTCTATATCCTAGTTTTCAGATTTCTAAGACCTCCAAAACGCTCAAACACCCAGCAAATCTGAGCAGCCTAGTTCAGGAGACGTCCGGTAGGTGTTTGACAAAATTCCACAGAGACTCTGTTAATTCCAGTCAAGTTGCCATCTTTGAACTCGATTATCTCTAAATCGGTAAGTTATTTATACATATACATCTCGAGAATTTTGTAAACAAGATACATGTAAGTATAAATATTGTTTTTAGTGTAAGTATTAAGTCAGAATACTTGGATAACATGAGCCGTTTTATGGCGAGTCGTGCCACTTTACAGATACCGATCGAACCAGTTCGATGAAGTTCTCCAGTGAGTCTGAGAATCCCAGACTCGGTTTCCTTATTTGATCTGTATTATCTCACGACCTGTAAGTTATTTTGAGAATCCTTCTCGACTTTTATATATATAATACATGTTAGTATAACAAGAGCTTGTATCGTTGGTATTGAGTCAGAATACCTGAACAAAATAAGCCATTTTACACTGAGTCAGCCCTGTTCGTATCAGTCATTTCCAGCAACTTGATCTAGTTGTCTGACTTGAACACGTATATCTTTGCACCTGCAAATTATACTTGTTTAGTTTATAATATTTAATGAATGGTTTCGGTTTCATTTCATTTATCATTCATATAGGAATGATATTATAAATGTAAATTTGTTGGGATGATGATTTGTATATTGTGCTCTAGTTTGGATTAAATCATAATGTATATGATTTAATTGTGTTTGATGAAGACGGAGATGTGGGATATCTTTGGTCAGTGATATGGAATGTCCGATATCGAGAATAGTTTATCGTGTCGATAGTAATGTCGGGATGGTGGCTTATTGATATTAATGAACTGTACCTCATTCGAGATTATTCGTATAACTGTGTATTTGTTCAGGGATGTTTGTTTGTGGAAAGGATATTGTCTTCGGCTTTGAGGTAATTTGAGTATTGTTCAGTTATGAGAGTAATTACTCTATTGAATTGTTGTTCATGTTGTGTGTTGAGGTTTCGTATAATGAGATTTGTATTGACTGTTCGTTGAGGGATGTAGATCCCAGGGCCATTGTTTGATTCTGTTGATCGTGTTGATCATTCATTGGGGATGATGATCCGAGGATTGTCGTTTTGGATACTGACTGGTCGTGTCGATTTTTCATTGTCAGTTTGTTGTTGTTCACTTTGGTGAGTCTTTTGATCCTTATTGGATATGTGATTCTTTGAGTTTCGTTGTCATGTTTCATCATGACATATCTGGAGTCATATTTACGTGTTGATTGGTTATGTATAGGATTTTCAGGGCGGGCACATATAGTCATGTGTAGGTTCATTACCTTCACATTGAACTGTGCACACGAGACGTACTTCGTGAGACTGATTAGGTAGAAGACCCCACGTGTATTTGATCGATACCTGGGGTAGCTTGTGCACGGACACATTTTCGGATCGGGCATACTGTGACGTCCATCTTTGAGCCAGATTGATTGGTCGTTCATGCTCCATTTATGGTTGGGTATGTTCGATGGTTTGCGACTAGTTGTTCATACACCTGAGGGGTGTGTTCGACAGTCGGGGTTATTTCTTTGAGATCCATTACATTTGATCTTGTTGGAGTTTACCATGTTGATGGTATTCTCGGTCGTGTTGATCCTTTATTGATCGTGTTGGAGTTTATCATGTTGATGGTATTATCGATCGTTGTTGATCCTTTGTTGAATGTGTTGGAGTTTATCATGTTGATGGTATTCTCGGTCGTTGTTGATCCTTTGTTGTTCGTGTTGGAGTTATCATGTTGACGATATTCTCGGTTGTGATTTGACCTTGGATTGGTTGTATTTGAGTTTATTATGTTGATGATATTTCTCAGTGGATGTATTGGTTGATCTGGTTATTGATCGTATGAGCGTTTGAGCTTTGTGTCGATGTTTCTGGACTTGTTGTCTTTGGTCTACAGATGTATTATGTATATTTGGTTCTTATCAGGATTGGTATTGGATTGTGCGATCCGACTGACAGGATTGGGCACGGATGGATTATCTCACGCTTATGAGTTATGATGGTGATGTTTTGAGAATTCTTGGTATTGTTTGAATACAGTACAAATGGTTGTAGTTGAGTTCATTTCCTCATTTGAGAATGCGAAATATAGGTTATGGTAAGTATTGGGTTGTAGTGGAAGACTGCCAATGCCGGCACCGTGTGTCATCAAGGTAAGGCGGCTGGCCCGATGATTTCGGGAATCCCACGCGAGCGAGACACGGTCGTCACTCATGATGCATAGTCGACGCTGCTTTGATCGACTCATGGAATTTTAACCTAAAAACAACGGCCTTACCTTCAATATTGTCTCATTCCATTTGTCAATATATGTAGAAAATGAACACCTCTTAAAGGACGTCTTTCTATATCCTAGTTTTCAGATTTCTAAGACCTCCAAAACGCTCAAACACCCAGCAAATCTGAGCAGCCTAGTTCAGGAGACGTCCGGTAGGTGTTTGACAAAATTCCACAGAGACTCTGTTAATTCCAGGCTGGGTTGCCATCTTTGAACTCGATTATCTCTAAATCGGTAAGTTATTTATACATATACATCTCGAGAATTTTGTAAACAAGATACATGTAAGTATAAATATTGTTTTTAGTGTAAGTATTAAGTCAGAATACTTGGATAACATGAGCCGTTTTATGGCGAGTCGCCACTTTACAGATACTTGATCGGAACCATTCGATGAAGTTCTCCTGAGTCCGAGAATCCTGCACTCGGTTTCCTTATTTGATCTGTATTATCTCACGACCTGTAAGTTATTTTGAGAATCCTTCTCGACTTTTATATATATAATACATGTTAGTATAACAAGAGCTTGTATCGTTGGTATTGAGTCAGAATACCTGAACAAAATAAGCCATTTTACACTGAGTCACTGTCAGATTACCATTTCCAAAGAACTTGATCTAGTTGTCGACTTGAACACGTATATCTTTGCACCTGCAAATTATACTTGTTTAGTTTATAATATTTAATGAATGGTTTCGGTTTCATTTCATTTATCATTCATATAGGAATGATATTATAAATGTAAATTTGTTGGGATGATGATTTGTATATTGTGCTCTAGTTTGGATTAAATCATAATGTATATGATTTAATTGTGTTTGATGAAGACGGAGATGTGGGATATCTTTGGTCAGTGATATGGAATGTCCGATATCGAGAATAGTTTATCGTGTCGATAGTAATGTCGGGATGGTGGCTTATTGATATTAATGAACTGTACCTCATTCGAGATTATTCGTATAACTGTGTATTTGTTCAGGGATGTTTGTTTGTGGAAAGGATATTGTCTTCGGCTTTGAGGTAATTTGAGTATTGTTCAGTTATGAGAGTAATTACTCTATTGAATTGTTGTTCATGTTGTGTGTTGAGGTTTCGTATAATGAGATTTGTATTGACTGTTCGTTGAGGGATGTAGATCCCAGGGCCATTGTTTGAGTCCGTTGATCGTGTTGATCATTCATTGGGGATGATGATCCCAGGATTGTCGTTTTGGATACTGACTGGTCGTGTCGATTTTTCATTGTCAGTTTGTTGTTGTTCACTTTGGTGAGTCTTTTGATCCTTATTGGATATGTGATTCTTTGAGTTTCGTTGTCATGTTTCATCATGACATATGTGGAGTCATATTTGCGTGTTGATTGGTTATTTATAGGATTTTCAGGGCAGGCACATATAGTCATGTGTAGGTTCATTACCTTCACATTGAGCTGTTCACACGAGACGTACTTCGTGAGACTGATTAGGTAGAAGACCCCACGTGTATTTGATCGATACCTGGGGTAGCTTGTGCACGGACACATTTTCGGATCGGGCATACTGTGACGTCCATCTTTGAGCCAGATTGATTGGTCGTTCATGCTCCATTTATGGTTGGGTATGTTCGATGGTTTGCGACTAGTTGTTCATACACCTGAGGGGTGTGTTCGACAGTCGGGGTTATTTCTTTGAGATCCATTACATTTGATCTTGTTGGAGTTTACCATGTTGATGGTATTCTCGGTCGTGTTGATCCTTTATTGATCGTGTTGGAGTTTATCATGTTGATGGTATTATCGATCGTTGTTGATCCTTTGTTGAATGTGTTGGAGTTTATCATGTTGATGGTATTCTCGGTCGTTGTTGATCCTTTGTTGTTCGTGTTGGAGTTATCATGTTGACGATATTCTCGGTTGTGATTTGACCTTGGATTGGTTGTATTTGAGTTTATTATGTTGATGATATTTCTTAGTGGATGTATTGGTTGATCTGGTTATTGATCGTATGAGCGTTTGAGCTTTGTGTCGATGTTTCTGGACTTGTTGTCTTTGGTCTACAGATGTATTATGTATATTTGGTTCTTATCAGGATTGGTATTGGATTGTGCGATCCGACTGACAGGATTTGGCACGGATGGATTATCTCACGCTTATGCGTTATGATGGTGATGTTTTGAGAATTCTTGGTATTGTTTTAATACAGTACAAATGGTTGTAGTTGAGTTCATTTCCTCATTTGAGAATGCGAAATATAGGTTATGGTAAGTATTGGGTTGTAGTGGAAGATCGCCACCACGGCACCGTGTGTCACCGAAAGTGCCAAGGCCCGACAGGATTTCGGGAATCCCACGCGAGCGAGACACGGGTCGTCACTCATGATGCATAGTCAGGACGCTGTTTTGACTGACTCGCGGAATTTTAACCTAAAAACAACGGCCTTACCTTCAATATTGTCTCATTCCATTTGTCAATATATGTAGAAAATGAACACCTCTTAAAGGACGTCTTTCTATATCCTAGTTTTCAGATTTCTAAGACCTCCAAAACGCTCAAACACCCAAAGAACTGAAAGCGGCTCTAGTTCAGGAGACGTCCAGTAGGTGTTTGACAAATTTCCACAGAGACTCTGTTAATTCCAGGCTGGGTTGCCATCTTTGAACTCGATTATCTCTAAATCGGTAAGTTATTTATACATATACATCTCGAGAATTTTGTAAACAAGATACATGTAAGTATAAATATTGTTTTTAGCGTAACTATTAAGTCAGAATACTTGAATAACACGAGCCGTTTTATGGCGAGTCAGACCAGCTTTACAGATACCGATCGAACCAGATTCGATGAAGTTCTCCAGTGAGTCCGAGAATCCTGCACTCGGTTTCCTTATTTGATCTGTATTATCTCACGACCTGTAAGTTATTTTGAGAATCCTTCTCGACTTTTATATATATAATACATGTTAGTATAACAGGAGCTTGTATCGTTGGTATTGAGTCAGAATACCTGAACAAAATAAGCCATTTTACACTGAGTCACTGTCAGATTACCATTTCCAAAGAACTTTGATCTAGTTGTCTGACTTGAACACGTATATCTTTGCACCTGCAAATTATACTTGTTCAGTTTATAATATTTAATGAATGGTTTCGGTTTCATTTCATTTATCATTCATATAGGAATGATATTATAAATGTAAATTTGTTGGGATGATGATTTGTATATTAAGCTCTAGTTTGGGTTAAATTATAATGTATATGATTTAATTGTGTTTGATGAAGACGGAGATGTGGGATATCTTTGGTCAGTGATATGGAATGTCGGATATCGAGAATAGTTTATCGTGTCGATAGTGATGTCGGGATGGTGGCTTATTGATATTAATGAACTGTACCTCATTCGAGATTATTCGTATAACTGTGTATTTGTTCAGGGATGTTTGTTTGTGAAAAGGATATTGTCTTCGGCTTTGAGGTAATTTGAGTATTGTTCAGTTATGAGAGTAATTATTCTATTGAATTGTTGTTCATGTTGTGTGTTGAGGTTTCGTATAATGAGATTTGTATTGACTGTTCGTTGAGGGATGTAGATCCCAGGGCCATTGTTTGAGTCCGTTGATCGTGTTGATCATTCATTGGGGATGATGATCCCAAGATTGTCGCTTGATATCTGATCGTCGTGTCAATTTTTCATTGTCAGTTTGTTGTTGTTCACTTTGGTGAGTCTTTTGATCCTTATTGGATATGTGATTCTTTGAGTTTCGTTGTCATGTTGCATCGTGACATATCGGTATTCATATCTGCGTGCTGATTGGTTATGTGTAGGATTTTCAGGGCGGGCACATATAGTCATGTGTAGGTTCATTACCTTCACATTGAGTTGTGCACACGAGACGTACTTCGTGAGACTGATTAGGTACAAGACCCCACGTGTATTTGATCGATACCTGGGGTAGCTTGTGCACGGACACATTTTCGGATCGGGCATACTGTGACGTCCATCTTTGAGCCATATTGATTGGTCGTTCATCCTCCATTTATGGTTGGGTATGTTCGATGGTTTGCGACTAGTTGTTCATACGCCTGAGGGGTGTGTTCGACAGTCGGGGTTATTTCTTTGAGATCCATTACATTTGATCTTGTTGGAGTTTACCATTTTGATGGTATTCTCGGTCGTGTTGATCCTTTATTGATCGTGTTGGAGTTTATCATGTTGATGGTATTCTCGATCGTTGTTGATCCTTTGTTGAATGTGTTGGAGTTTATCATGTTGATGGTATTCTCGGTCGTTGTTGATCCTTTGTTGTTCGTGTTGGAGTCTATCATGTTGATGATATTCTCGGTTATTATTGACCTTTGGTTGATCGTATTCGAGTTATCATGTTGACGATATTCTCGGTTGTGATTTGACCTTGGATTGGTTGTATTTGAGTTTATTACGTTGATGATATTTCTCAGTGGATGTATTGGTTGATCTGGTTATTGATCGTATGAGCGTTTGGGCTTTGTGTCGATGTTTCTGGACTTGTTGTCTTTGGTCTACAGATGTATTATGTATATTTGGTTCTTATCAGGATTGGTATTGGATTGTGCAATCCGACTGACAGGATTTGGCACGGATGGATTATCTCACGCTTATGAGTTATGATGGTGATGTTTTGAGAATTCTTGGAATTGTTTGAATACAGTACAAATGGTTGTAGTTGAGTTCATTTCCTCATTTGAGAATGCGAAATATAGGTTATGGTAAGTAATGGGTTGTAGTGGAAGACTGCCAGTTGCCAGGCACCGTGTGTCACTGCGTGCGTCGGCGTCCGACAGGATTCCGGGAATCCCACGCGAGCGAGACACGGGTCGTCACTCATGATGCATAGTCAGGACGCTGTTTTGACTGACTCGTGGAATTTTAACCTAAAAACAACGGCCTTACCTTTAATATTGTCTCATTCCATTTGTCAATATGTGTAGAAAATGAACACCTCTTAAAGCACGTCTTTCTATATCCTAGTTTTCAGATTTCTAAGACCTCCAAAACGCTCAAACACCCAAAGAACTGAGCAACTAGTTCAGGAAACGTCCGGTAGGTGTTTGACAAAATTCCACAGAGACTCTGTTAATTCCAGGCTGGGTTGCCATCTTTGAACTCGATTATCTCTAAATCGGTAAGTTATTTATACATATACATCTCGAGAATTTTGTAAACAAGATATATGTAAGTATAAATATTGTTTTTAGCGTAAGTATTAAGTCAGAATACTTGGATAACACGAGCCGTTTTATGGCGAGTCAGACCAGCTTTTACAGGATACTGACTGGAACCAGTTCGATGAAGTTCTCCAGTGAGTCTGAGAATCCCAGACTCGGTTTCCTTATTTGATCTGTATTATCTCACGACCTGTAAGTTATTTTGAGAATCCTTCTCGACTTTTATATATATAATACATGTTAGTATAACAGGAGCTTGTATCGTTGGTATTGAGTCAGAATACCTGAACAAAATAAGCCATTTTACACTGAGTCAGCCCTGTTCGTATCAGTCATTTCCAGCAACCTGATCTAGTTGTCTGACTTGAACACGTATATCTTTGCACCTGCAAATTATACTTGTTCAGTTTATAATATTTAATGAATGGTTTCGGTTTCATTTCATTTATCATTCATATAGGAATGATATTATAAATGTAAATTTGTTGGGATGATGATTTGTATATTGTGCTCTAGTTTGGATTAAATCATAATGTATATGATTTAATTTTGTTTGATGAATACGGAGATGTGGGATATCTTTGGTCAGTGATATGGAATGTCGGATATCGAGAATACTTTATCGTGTCGATAGTGATGTCGGGATGGTGGCTTATTGATATTAATGAATTGTACCTCATTCGAGATTATTCGTATAACTGTGTATTTGTTTAGGGATGTTTGTTTGTGGAAAGGATATTGTCTTCGGCTTTCAGGTAATTTGAGTATTGTTCAGTTATGAGAGTATTTATTCTATTGAATTGTTGTTCATGTTGTGTGTTGAGGTTTCATATAATGATATTTGTATTGACTGTTCGTTGAGGGATGTAGATCCCAGGGCCATTGTTTGAGTCCGTTGATCGTGTTGATCATTCATTGGGGATGATGATCCCAAGATTGTCGTTTTGGATACTGACTGGTCGTGTCGATTTTTCATTGTCAGTTTGTTGTTGTTCACTTTGGTGAGTCTTTTGATCCTTATTGGATATGTGATTCTTTGAGTTTCATTGTCATGTTGCATCGTGAGATATCTGGATTCATATCTGCGTGCTGATTGGTTATGTGTAGGATTTTCAGGGCGGGCACATATAGTCATGTGTAGGTTCATTACCTTCACATTGAGCTGTGCACACGAGACGTACTTCGTGAGACTGATTAGGTACAAGACCCCACGTGTATTTGATCGATACCTGGGGTAGCTTGTGCACGGACACATTTTCGGATCGGGCATACTGTGACGTCCATCTTTGAGCCATATTGATTGGTCGTTCATCCTCCATTTATGGTTGGGTATGTTCGATGGTTTGCGACTAGTTGTTCATACGCCTGAGGGGTGTGTTCGATAGTCGGGGTTATTTCTTTGAGATCCATTACATTTGATCTTGTTGTAGTTTACCATTTTGATGGTATTCTCGGTCGTGTTGATCCTTTATTGATCGTGTTGGAGTTTATCATGTTGATGGTATTCTCGATCGTTGTTGATCCTTTGTTGAATGTGTTGGAGTTTATCATGTTGATGGTATTCTCGGTCGTTGTTGATCCTTTGTTGTTCGTGTTGGAGTCTATCATGTTGATGATATTCTCGGTTATTATTGACCTTTGGTTGATCGTATTGGAGTTATCATGTTGACGATATTCTCGGTTGTGATTTGACCTCGGATTGGTTGTATTTGAGTTTATTATGTTGATGATATTTCTCAGTGGATGTATTGGTTGATCTGGTTATTGATCGTACGAGCGTTTGGGCTTTGTGTCGATGTTTCTGGACTTGTTGTCTTTGGTCTACAGATGTATTATATATATTTGGTTCTTATCAGGATTGGTATTGGATTGTGCGATCCGACTGACAGGATTTGGCACGGATGGATTATCTCACGCTTATGAGTTATGATGGTGATGTTTTGAGAATTCTTGGTATTGTTTGAATACAGTACAAATGGTTGTAGTTGAGTTCATTTCGTCATTTGAGAATGCGAAATATAGGTTATGGTAAGTATTGGGTTGTAGTGGAAGACTGCCAGCTGCCGGGCACCGTGTGTCACTGCGTGCGTCGGCATCCGACAGGATTCTGGGAATCCCATGCGAGCGAGACACGGGTCGTCACTCATGATGCATAGTCAGGATGCTGTTTTGACTGACTCGCGGAATTTTAACCTAAAAACAACGGCCTTACCTTTAATATTGTCTCATTCCATTTGTCAATATCTGTAGAAAATGAACACCTCTCAAAGGACATCTTTCTATATCCTAGTTTTCAGATTTCTAAGACCTCCAAAACGCTCAAACACCCAGCAAATCTGAGCATCCTAGTTCAGGAAACGTCCGGTAGGTGTTTGACAAAATTCCCCAGAGACTCTGTTAATTCCAGGCTGGGTTGCCATCTTTGAACTCGATTATCTCTAAATCGGTAAGTTATTTATACATATACATCTCGAGAATTTTGTAAACAAGATATATGTAAGTATAAATATTGTTTTTAGCGTAAGTATTAAGTAAGAATACTTGGATAACACGAGCCGTTTTATGGCAAGTCAGACCAGCTTTTACAGGATACTGACTGGAACCAGTTCGATGAAGTTCTCCAGTGAGTCTGAGAATCCCAGACTCGGTTTCCTTATTTGATCTGTATTATCTCACGACCTGTAAGTTATTTTGAGAATCCTTCTCGACTTTTATATATATAATACATGTTAGTATAACAGTAGATTGTATCGTTGGTATTGAGTCAGAATACCTGAACAAAATAAGCCATTTTACACCGAGTCACCGTTCAGATTACCATTTCCAAAGAACTCCGATCTAGTTGTCTGACTTGAAGACGTATATCTTTGCACCTGCAAATTATACTTGTTCAGTTTATAATATTTAATGAATGGTTTCGGTTTCATTTAATTTATCATTCATATAGGAATGATATTATAAATGTAAATTTGTTGGGATGATGATTTGTATATTGTGCTCTAGTTTGGATTAAATCATAATGTATATGATTTAATTGTGTTTGATGAAGACGGAGATGTGGGATATCTTTGGTCAGTGATATGGAATGTCGGATATCGAGAATAGTTTATCGTGTCGATAGTGATGTCGGGATGGCGACTTATTGATATTAATGAACTGTACCTCATTCGAGATTATTCGTATAACTGTGTATTTGTTCAGGGATGTTTGTTTGTGGAAAGGATATTGTCTTCGGCTTTGAGGTAATTTGAGTATTGCTCAGTTATGAGAGTAATTATTCTATTGAATTGTTGTTCATGTTGTGTGTTGAGGTTTCGTATAATGAGATTTGTATTGACTGTTCGTTGAGGGATGTAGATCCCAGGGCCATTGTTTGAGTCCGTTGATCGTGTTGATCATTCATTGGGGATGATGATCCCAGGATTGTCGTTTCGGATACTGACTGGTCGTGTCGATTTTTCATTGTCAGTTTGTTGTTGTTCACTTTGGTGAGTCTTTTGATCCTTATTGGATATGTGATTCTTTGAGTTTCGTTGTCATGTTGCATCGTGACATATCTGGATTCATATATGCGTGCTGATTGGTTATGTGTAGGATTTTCAGGGCGGGCACATATAGTCATGTGTAGGTTCATTACCTTCACATTGAGCTGTGCACACGAGACGTACTTCGTGAGACTGATTAGGTACAAGACCACACGTGTATTTGATCGATACCTAGGGTGGCTTGTGCATGGACACATTTTCGGATTGGGCGTACTGTAATGTCCATTTTTGAGCCATATTGATTGGTCGTTCATCCTCCATTTATGTTTGGGTATGTTCGATGGTTTGCGACTGGTTGTTCATACGCCCGAGGGGTATGTTCGACAGTCGGGGTTATTTATTTGAGATACATTACATTTGATCTTGTTGGATTTTACCATGTTGATGGTATTCTCGGTTGTGTTGATCCTTTATTGATCGTGTTGGAGTTTATCATGTTGATGGTATTCTCGGTCGTTGTTGATCCTTTGTTGAGCGTGTTGGAGTTTATCATGTTGATGGTATTCTCAGTCGTTGTTGATCCTTTGTTGTTCGTGTTGGAGTCTATCATGTTGATGATATTCTCGGTTATTGTTGACCTTTGGTTGATCGTATTGGAGTTATCATGTTGACGATATTCTCAGTTGTGATTTGACCTTGGATTGGTCGTATTTGAGTTTATTATGTTGATGATATTCTCAGTTGATGTATTGGTTGATCTGGTTATTGATCGTATGAGCATTTGGGCTTTGTGCCGATGTTTCTGGACTTGTTGTCTTTGGTCTACAAATGTATTATGTATATCTGGTTCTTATCAGGATTGGTATTTGATTATGCGATCCGTCTGACAGGATTTGGCACGGATGGATTATCTCATGCTTATGAGTTATGATGGTGATGTTTTGAGAATTCTTGGTATTGTTTGAATATACTACAAATGGTTGTAGTTGAGTTCATTTCTTCATTTGAGAATGCGAAATGTGGGTTATGGTAAGTATTGGGTTGATATGGATTATCACGAGATGGTAAGGTTATGACGGTAAGATTACATTGGTAGTATTCTTACTTTGTAATTACATTGGTATGTAATTATTTATGTGATGTGATCGTTATCATTATTGAGTATTGTGGCTGGCCCCGTCGTGGGCTTTATTTTTAGGTACTCGGAGATCGAGTTAGTAGCGGTCGTGAAGAGATGAACTTCCTGTGTGATACTGGCTATGGCATTATTTTGGGAACCGAGTATTTGACTGGTTGTTTTAGTCCGCTGCAAATGTATATTTTGAACTATATTTATATCCGCTGCGTTTGTATTTTAAAATGGTTTTCCGATATTTTTACCAACTCATATGTATTTTAAAATGGCCTTTTGGGTATTTTGCAAATTTGGGTTTATCTTGAAAAACCTTTTTCCCCAAACTATTCTTCGTCGGTACGTGTAAGTTGTGGCTTAGCGTACATTTTAAAACTGTTGAATTTTGGCATTTTTGGCCATTTTACTTTCAAATGGTATTTTACGACGGTATTTGGAAACAAATTTTTGGGGAATATTTGAGTATTTGAAATATATTATCGTCATCTACCTTTTTGGCTTATTTGAAATGATTACGAAAATGATTTTAGCCTGGTGGGTTCCGGCGCGGGGCCCATGGCGCTGTAATATCCCCGGATGGTTTTGGGGGTGTTACAGAAGATGGTATCGGAACCTGGGTTTTGTAAAAACCGAGCATGTGTGTTATGTGGCTCTACCGGTGTGGTAGTGGCGTGATGTTTGTAAAAATAGATTTTTGACTATTTTGAAATCATGATGTTTGAAACTATAATATTTTTTAGTACTGTCGTAGTGATGTGTGGATTTGAGGATTGTTTGGTGTTTCCGAGACTGATGAGGCAGAGAGTGTCGCTAGTGCCGTAGTCATGAGCAATGGGCGGCCCCAATCAGGAAGTGTACGCCGGTGCGAGGCTCTTGTCAATGAGCGGCTTTCGATGTGGAGTGGAACGCCGTTGATACGGGCATGTGTCAATGAGCGGCTCATGCGTTCTAGGTTAGGAAGACATGGCGTCACAAATATACATAAAACTAGATCATGCTCTAAACTGAAACTTGATCTTGGCGGAGATCAAAAGATTTCCAATTTGTGATTAATTGAGAAAATTACCAATTTTTCGGTATTGGTATTTTTTTATGTGTGTTGAGACTTTGAAAGTGGAGTCATATGCAAGTATCACGGAAAATCATCAACTTCACGGACTTGTAAGTATATTCTGATTATTCGAGAGTGACAATGATTGCTTACTTTTGGTAATTTTGGATTTTCAGGTTTGAGCTCTTGTTTGTGACAGGATGGCAAGTTCCGAGGACGAAACTTATTTTAAGGGGGATAGTATGTAATATTTTGAATTTTGGAATAATACTTTAACGTTGACCTTGTTGGAAAATTAATAATTATTTTTTTGGTAATAGAAGTGATATGGAGTAGACGAAGATATCAGGTGGTATTTCCTAATATCGTCGAGTAATTATTGGTAATAATGTGGCGGTGGCCAACGATAAATTATTCAACGAAAATTAAAGAAATTATTCGGACTATATAACTTGTGAATTTACTCAGATGTATTGGAGATGCATTTGTGGTTTTGGATTAT
Organism: Orobanche coerulescens; assembly: GCA_033398695.1. Classification (NCBI taxonomy): domain Eukaryota; kingdom Viridiplantae; phylum Streptophyta; class Magnoliopsida; order Lamiales; family Orobanchaceae; genus Orobanche; species Orobanche coerulescens. The sequence goes on along the minus strand of CM065811.1, from coordinate 65,524,685 downwards.
TTAAAATAAGAAACGAGCACCGAAAGTGTAAATAGAAATAAAATTGGATATTTTCTCGGAAGTGTCCTGGATAAGTATCAATTTTGAATAATCACCACAAATTTTTGAGAAGTTCAAAAATTCTGAAAATTAGCAATGTTATAGATAATTGAGTTAGCTTCCCAATGGTTCAAACGGAGAGCAAATCGGAGTTCGAAGGAAGAAGTTATGATCAAATTTGTGGAAGGCTGCCAGCTGCCGGGCACCGTGCGTCACTGCGTGCGTCAGCGTCCAACAGGATTCCGGGAATCCCGCACGAGCGAGACACGGGTCGTCACTCATGATGCATAGTCAGGATGTTGTTTTGACTGACTCGCGGAATTTAACCCAAAAACAATGGCCTTACCTTTAATATTGTCTCATTCCATTTGTCAATATTTGTAGAAAATGAACACCTCTTAAAGGACGTCTTTCTATATCCTAGTTTTCAGATTTCTAAGACCTCCAAAACGCTCAAACACCCAGAGAATCTGAGCAGCCTAGTCCAGGAGACGTCCAGTAGGTGTTTGATGAAATTCTCCAGAGACTCTGTTAATTCCAGGCTGAGTTACCATCTTTGAACTCGATTATCTCTAAATCGGTAAGTTATTTATACAAATACATCTCGAGAATTTTGTAAACAAGATACATGTAAGTATAAATGTTGTTTTTAACGTAAGTATTAAGTCAGAATACTTGGATAACACGAGCCATTTTATGGCGAGTCAGACCAGCTTTTACAGGATACTGACTGGAACGTGTTCGATGAATTTCTCCAGTGAGTCTGAGAATCCCAGACTAGGTTTCCTTATTTAAACTCTATTATCTCACGACCTGTAAGTTATTTTGAGAATCCTTCACATCTATTTTATATATAAAATACATGTTAGTATAACAGGAGCTTGTATCGTTGGTATTGAGTCAGAATACCTGAACAAAATAAGTCATTTTACACTAAGTCAGCCCTGTTAGTATCAGTCATTTCCAGCAACCTCTCTTTTGAAAGTTGATCTAGTTGTCTTACTTGAACACGTATATCTTTGAACCTGCAAGTTATACTTGTTCAGTTTATAATATTTAATGAATGGTTTCGGTTTCATTTCATTTATCATTCATATAACAATGATATTATAAATCTAAATTTGTTGGGATGATGATTTGTATATTGTGCTCTAGTTTGGATTAAATCATAATGTATATGATTTAATTGTGTTTGATGAAGACAGATATGTGGGATATCTTTGGTCAGTGATATGAAATGTCGGATATCGAGAATAGTTTTCGTGTCGACATTGATGTCAGGATGGTGGTTTATCGACATTAATTAACTGTACCTCATTCGAGATTATTCGTATAACTGTGTATTCGTTTAGGGATGTTTGTTTGTGGAAAGGATATTGTCTTCGGCTTTGAGGTAATTTGAGTATTTTTCAGTTATGGGAGTAATTATTCTATTGAATTGTTGTTTATGTTGTGTGTTGAGGTTTCGTATAATGAGATTTTTATTGACTGTTCGTTGAGGAATGTAGATCCAAGGGCCATTGTTTGAGACCGTTGATCGTGTTGATCATTCATTGGGGATGATGATCACAGGATTGTTGTTTTGGATACTGACTGGTCGTGTCGACTTTTCATTGTCAGTTTGTCGTTGTTCACTTTGGTGAGTCTTTTGATCCTTATTGGATATGTGATTCTTTGAGTTTCGTTATCATGTTTCATCATGACATATCTGGAGTCATATCTGTGTGCCGATTGGTTAGGTGTAGGATTTTCAGGGCGGGCACGTATAGTCATGTGTAGGTTTATTACCTTCACATTGAGCTATGAACACGCGACGTACTTCATGAGACTTATTAGGTACAAGACCACACGTGCATTTGATCGATACCCGAGGTGGCTTGTGCACGGACATATTTCCGTATCGGGCGTACAGTGACGTCCATCTTTGAGCCATATTGATTGGTCGTTAATCCTCCATTTATGGTTGGGTATGTTCGACGGTTTGCGACTGGTTGTTCTTACACCCGAGGGGTATATTCGATAGTAAGGATTATTTCTTTGAGATCCATTACATTTGATCTTGTTTGGAGTTTACCATATTGATGGTATTCTCGGTCGTCTTGATCCTTTATTGATCGTGTTGGAGTTTATCATGTTGATGGTATTCTCGGTCGTTGTTGATCCTTTGTTGAACGTGTTGGAGTTTATCATGTTGATGGAATTCTCGGTCGTTGTTGATCCTTTGTTGTTCGTGTTGGAGTCTATCATGTTGATGATATTCTTGGTTATTGGTGACCTTTAGTTGATCGTATTGGAGTTATCATGTTGACGAAATTCTCGGTTGTGATTGACCTTGGATTAGTCGTATTTGATTTTATTATGTTGATGATATTCTCATTTGATGTATTGGTTGATCTAGTTATTGATCGTATAAGTGTTTGGACTTTGTGCCGATGTTTCTGGACTTATTGTCTTTGGTCTACATATGTATTATATATATTTGGTTCTTATCAGGATTGGTATTTGATTGTGCGATCCGACGGACAGGATTTGGCATGGACGGATTATCTCACGCTTATGAGTTATGATGGTGATGTTTTGAGAATTCTTGGTATTGTTTGAATACAGTACAAATGGTTGTAGTTGAGTTCATTTCGTCATTTGAGAATGCGAATTATGGGTTATGGTGAGTATTAAGTTGATATGGATTATCACGAGACGGTAAGGTTATGATGGTAAGATTACATTGGTAGTATTCTTACTTTGTAATTACATTGGTATGTAATTATTTATGTGATGTGATCGTTATCATTGTTGAGTATTGTGGCTGACCCCGTCGTGGGCTTTATTTTTAGGTACTCGGAGATCGAGCTAGTAGCGGTCGTGAAGAGATGAGCTTCCTGGGTGATACTGGCTATGGCATTATTTTGGGAACCAAGTATTTGACTGGTTGTTTTATTCTGCTGCAAATGTATATTTTGAACTGTGTTTATATCCACTGTGTGTGTATTTTAAAATGGTTTTTCGGTATTTTTACCAACTCGTGTGTATTTTAAAATGGCCTTTTGGGTATTTTGTAAATTTAGATTTATCTCGTAAAACCTTTTTCCCTAAACTATTCTTCATCGGTACGTGTAAGTGGTGGCTTAGCGTACATTTTGAAACTGTTGAATTCTGGAATTTTTGGCCTCTTACTTTCAAATGGTATTTTATAACTGTATTTGGAAATAGATTTTTGGAGACTATTTGAGTATTTGAAATATATTACCGTCATCGGCCTTTTTAGCATATTTGAAATGAGTATGAAAATGATTTTAGCTTGGTGGGTTCCGGCGCGGGGCCCACGGTGCTGTAATATTCCTGGATGATTTTGGGGGTGTTACACTAAGTTTGTTGTCATAACCCCGTACACTTGTAACAAGATACCAACAAAAGATTTTGTAGCAGACTTTTCAACAAAAAAGTAGGGATGGGACTTTTGAAATCGGGAACCACAGAACAGATCTGAACCGCATCGGAACAGACGGTTCGGTTCCGAGTCGGTTCGGACAAAAAAACTGGAAAAACCGAACCGCAAAAAAACTATGCGGTTCGGTTCCAGTTCCTGTATTTTTCTCTCTGGAACCGAAAAGTCTCAGGCCTACAAAAAAGTGGTTGCTAAAATTTGATGGTAAAAATGCATTATTCGTAGTTGACTTTCCAACAAAAAAATTATGGCTAAAATTGGTTGATAAATTTGCAACGAATTTGCGGTCATAAAATTTTGTTGTAGAAAGTGAAAGTGCTTCGTTGATCTTTTTCATCATCACCAACAAAACACCAACATTTCACCAACAAAAACTGTCGTTGCTATATTTTCCAACAAAATCCTTTTCGTAGCGGTTGTTTAGCCACACCACTTTCTCAAACAAATCTGCCACGACAAAATTTGTTGGTGATAGTCATCTCCATCAAAATAGAAACAAAAATCACCGTCATTGAAGGCGTTTTTTCTTGTAGTGCGTTATTCATACTTAATCTTCACCTTTTTTATTTCTACAAATTGTACAATGTCATGATAGTTGTAAAAATATCTGAAGCATATCATGATATTTTTAACTTGTGGGAGTATCTTATAGTATTATTGACTCTGCATATTGATGGGATTGTGTTCATTACATTATTAGTCGACATCCTTATAGCTTTTCTGCTCGGAGTTGCTACTATAAAGATTATTGAGGTATTGATGCCTCAGTTGTGATGTTTCTGCTTCTATGTATTTCATTATGTCCAATTTTGCGTCTGAGATCTCACATTTGAGCTTTAAAATGATGTTCTTTAAGCGCCATTCACATTGAGGAATTTGAGGAGGTGATTTAGGGGAGAAGGATTTAAAATCCGCCGTCAGATCCACCCAACATGTTTGGCTATAAAATTTATATTAATGGATTTGATATTCTTCCAATTCACCTTTAATTTTTAGTTCATATTTGGTGGATTGGAAATCCATACTGAAACATCATCATTTGGAACTCGTCCTCCCACTTATTATGTATAAAATTACACATGAAGTCTCTCTCTCTCTCTCTCTCTCTCTCTCCCTCTCTCTCTCTCTCACACACACACACAATCACACACTAATTTTCATAGACGACTTTTCACCTGAAGTTTTTGGAGCCAATATTGTAATATTCGAGAATTTCGTTTCCATTCGCCTAAAATTTTTTATCATTTTTATGCTGGATATTTTTCCGATAATGATTATTCGGATTTCTCTCTTTGTTGTTTACTATATGATATACCGTGTTGTGGTATTCGTTGGGTGTGACTTGTCGTTACATAAGTCGTATGGATCGTGTACATGGGTATGTAACATAACATGTTATATTATGATGTTGTTTTGCCTCTTTCAAGGTGTTCTTGGCTTGTGTTATTCCTTCCTTTCGAATTGATTGCATTTATGGTTCTTTGGAACCATATCAGGCTTGATTCTAGCCCTTGGTTGCAGGACACGAGCAGGTGCTCGTGTAATATCCGCAATTTTGATTTTTCGGTAATTTTATTTTTGGCGGAAGTCCATCTTAGTTACACCGTTGTGACTGTTTCGTCATTCCGAGAGTATTTAATTCTGCACTTTTTGTCATTCGAGTTCGTTTCGGTATCGTTTTGTTGAGTTCCGTGTTCTTAAACGGCTTTTCCGCACTTGAGTTTGATTCTTGCGAATCTCGTCCGAAACTATTGGTTCGAGTTTCTCGTAAGTTCATTTAATGTTATTATTCATGTTGCGAGCTTTGGCTTGGTGTTTCGATCGTGTATCGTGTATTTCGGACATTTTGGGCCATTTTCGTAATTTCCCAAAGTTTGGGGTAATTACTTTCCGTTGTCGAATTTCAAGCCTTCGGGTGGTCGGAATCGTGTGTTCTTTTAGCGCTTGGATTAGTCTTTGCGAGTACTTCGTAATTGTATCTTTGATTCATATTCAGGTTCGGGTTTTGGGCTTGTCCGGGCCATCGGGGGTGGCCACGGCCGAGTCACGGCCGCACAGTCTTGAGCTGGTACTGGCCTGGCCGAGTTACGGCAGTAAGGTGCCGGTTACGGCTGTAAGTGATCGGCAGTCATGCCCTGACGAATGCCAGTTACGGCCGTAAGGGTCGAGAGTTACGGCCGTACGGGTGCCAGGCAACTTCCGGACGAATGCCGGTTTAAGCTGTAAGAACTTGTCAGCGAACAGTTCATAGGTTCCGTTGTACTCAACTAGATCACACTGTAAGATTGTGCCTGCACGCCAATCATAAGTTTGAGATGTAATACACTTCCCTGTTAGATGATATTACTTTAGAACTTGCCTGCGAGCAGTTCAGATTTCTTTTAGACTAAGTACTGAAGACTAGATCATTCGATCAGAAAACCAAGAAGTCTGCCTTTCTTCAAGATGCTAAGTGTCAAAGTTTTGGCATCATCAAGGATGTTTGGATAACATCAAAAGGTTTTAAAAGGAAGATTTGGCAAGACTTGGCAAATTATCAAAAAGGGGTAAATTATTGGGATAACAAATACCCGGTATCGAAACTGTTGGGATAAACAAACCCTGTATCGAAAGTGCTGATAGAATGTTTTAATAATATGCCAATCCAACATACAGCCAGACTCCGTATAAGTCATCATACAGTAAATAGCTGTAAGGACCTGTCGGGTACGGCCGTAAGTGCCGAGTTACGGCCGTAAGGCCCTGCCGGTTACGACCGTAACTCTGTCGGCCATATAAGGCCTGGGCGACGGGCCAGACTTCATTTCACCCCATTTCTTCACCTGGGTGCGGCTGGCGACGGGATAAATCGGGGAGTGGAGTTTTTGGTCGATTCCACTCGATTTCTAAGCATTTTTGAGGATTCTTATCGATTATATCAACATCAAATCATTGTTCTTCGTCAGATCGAGGTAATTTCTTGAAATCTCCTAGAATTTGATTTTCGAGATTTCTTCTTGATTTTCGTTGTTCGTCCGAATTTAATGAATCGGTTGATGCTAGTGAACATTATTAATCGTATTCTATGGATTGTATATCCATATCTTCGATTCGTTCAATCTGATTGATGATTCTTAGGTTTTTGAGGAACTTTGAACATTTAGTGTTCGATTAAATGTCTCAAAGAGTTTCTTTTGGTCGTTATGTTGATTTCGATTGATATTGTGTTATTGAATGAATTATATTTCATTCAAGGTTGTTCGAGTACTTGTGTTTATCGGAGGACGCCGTTCGTTGTTCGTGGAAGGAATTCATCGCCTTCGGTTGAGGCAAGTTTTATACTTGTACTAGTCAATGAGATTAATGTTATCATATATGTGTATGAATGTGTTGTATCATTCCAAGACTTAGTCTCTTCATAAGTTCATTGATATTAGGGGATCGTTCGATGCGATACTCTTCGACAATTATGCCAAATGTTTATTATCATTCATTAATGGCTGGTTCAAGGCATTCGGATACTCGTTGTTAATGTTATTGTCGATCCCGGTTCGCGGTATCGATGTATCGATTATTGTTGTTAATATTGATGTCGATCTAAGACGTCGTTGTAATCATTGTTATTAATGTTGGAGTTTGTCCTTGATGTTGTTTTGGTCGATTGAAGGCATTGACGTATTCATTTCCCATCTTGGTCTTCGGTAACCGATTATAGGTGCCGAGGCTTTCATTGTATCATTGTTATCGATTGGCCATGCTAAGGCAACCGAGGTACTCAATCATTCATTGTATCATTGTTATCGATTGGCCGTTCTAAGGAAATTGAGGTGCTCAATCATTCATTATATCATTGTTATCGACTGGCCGTTCTAAGGTAATCGAGATATTGAATCATCCGCTGCATCATTGTTATCGGTTGGCCATTCTAAGGCAATCGAGGTATTGAATTGGGGCTGTCGAGGATAGTTCCCATCCATTGTGTCGTTGTTATCGATTGACCATTCTAAGGTAATCGAGGTATTGAATTGGGACCGCCGAGGACGGTGCCCGTCCGTGAGTCATCATTATCGTGTTGGCCGACTCAAGGCAGCACACTATCATTCTTGTGAATTCTCTAATCTTGGGATCGTTGTCGTTTGTGATTAGTTGTGTTTTGGAGGCTAGTCTCGGCTAGTGCTCGATGGGTAAGTTTGGGGAGTTTGAAACCTTCGCGGTTGACCTCCCAACACCTACAACTCAGTAGGTCAACGGCCATTGGATGGTTTCATTATGGGGTAAGTTTGGTGGGGCCTGAACCTTCGCGGTTGTTTCCCCCAACACCTACAACTCAGTAGGTCAATGGTCATTGGATGGTTTCATTATGGGGTAAGTTTGGTGGGGACTGAACCTTCTCGGTTGTTTCCCCCAACACCTACAGCTCAGTAGGTCAACGGCCATTGGATGGTTTCATTTTGATACGGCTTCGTGCCGTGGCTTCGGCCTTCATTGTTACAGCTTCGGGCTGGTTTGGTTCATCTTCATGTAATTCATTGTGATTCATATTTAATCCAATTCTATTTTGGTTCATCTTCATGTAATTCATTGTGATTCATATTTAATTCAATTCTGGTTTGGGTTATTTTCATGTAATTCATTGGGATTCATATTTAATTCAGTTCTGGTTTGGTTCATCTTCATGTAATTCATTGTGATTCATAATTAATTCAGTTCTGGTTTGGTTCATGTTCGTGTAATTCATTGTGGTGTTCTATAATTATGATTCGCCATTGGGCATTTACGTTCTAACATGTCGAACAGGTATTAATAGTATGCCGTGGGCATAGTGTTTCACGAATGCTCGGTTCTTACCTTGGTTTTTGAGCATCTCGTATTATTATTATCATTGTACCATTTCATTCTGCCTTTGGATGCATATCATGTTATACATGTATTTGATGTTCATTATCTGGATGACTGACCCTGTGGGGGCGGAACATGTTTTCATGTTTTAGATGCTTGCGAGGAGAGACTTGAGACACAGAGGCATGATGATGGCGACGAGGCATTCGAGCGATACTAGTCCGAGTTGTTCATGTTGGTCAGTTAGTTGGAGTGTTCTCCAGTTTGTCAGTCATTGTCATTATGTATTACCCGGGCAGATGCTCGTGGGTGTGGTTGTATTTTCACTTTTGGCCATGTAGGCCCACTTTTGTCGTTAAAATTCCCTATCGGAATATTGTGTCGGATATCATAGTAGAAACTGTGATCGCCCTTGTTAGTTAATTTGATGTAATTTAGTCATGTTCGCCTGGTAGATCTCCTGGCGTGGGGTCCACGGCACTGTAACGACCCAATAGGATTTGGGAGTGTTACAGAAGATGGTATCAGAGCACTTTGGGTTGTGAAATACCCTGATATGTGAGTTATGTGGCTCTACCGATGCGGTAGTAGTGGGACAGTCAGGTTATGACAATCTAGACAGTCGGGTTTTGTGAGTCGTGAAATTTGTACGACTGCACGAGTCATTCATTCATCGAGTCGTCGTCAGTGAAGACTAGTATCGTGAGACCTCGAAGCTTCGTATGACCTGTGTAAGGACTCGATTCTCTTTATGTTCATACATTCATTATGTCATTAATTATACATGCTTTGTTGAAACCTATATGTGATATTATTGTTATGATTGATTCATGAATAATTGTTTTGGAGCACGTGTGACTTGTGTAAGTGCTAAGGATCAACTCATTTATCAGTTAACAATCCTCAATCATCATTTTTATCTTGTCGATCATATTAATTCATTCATCACTTAGTCAATCTCATTGTTCAGTTAATTAATTCATCACTCAGTCTATCTCATTCCTCAGTTAATTCATTCATCACTCAGTCAATCTCATTGTTCAGTTAATTCATTCATCACTCAATCAATCTCATTGTTCAGTTAATTCATTCATCACTCAGTCAATCTCATTGCTCAGTTAATTCATTCATCACTCAGTCAATCTCATTGGTCAGTTAATTCATTCATCACTCAGTCAATCTCATTGTTCAGTTAATTCATTCATCACTTAGTCAATCTCATTGCTCAGTTAATTCATTCATCACTCAGTCAATCTCATTGTTCAGTTAATTCATTCATCACTCAGTCAATCTCATTGATCAGTTAATTTATTAATCATCCAGTCCATATCACGGTTCAGTTGTTGATCTTGTGGATCAAATGTTCAAGCTTGTTAACTTGTTCAAGGTAATCATTTTAGGAATTTATCAGATAATCATGTTTCCTCATTTGATCTTTCATGCGATCTTCATACGGGATCTGTTATTATCATGTGACTTTCCTGCCTCGGTATGGAAAGAGCTCTAAGAGGGACATCGGACTCCGATGTCCAAGAGATCTTTTTCTAGTCGTCTTCGTGCTGAGAGAGCGTTTTCTTCCCAGACGACGAGTTCGACTATTGTTTGCTTTAATTGTGATTCAGCAGGGCACGTGAGTACTCGGTGTACGGTGCCAGCTATTGTCTGTTTTCTGTGTGGGAACCCGGGACACCTACGGAAATACTGCAAGAGTTCTAATTCCAGTAGATCTCGATAGAGTTCACGGGCCTCGAGATATTTTGTTACTCCAGCCCGTGCATCATCCAAGGGGTCCTATCAGGCTTCAAGAGCCAGAGGTAAGGACATTCATTACCGGTTTTGAACAAGTTAATTCTTGCTCGGTAATAGGATAATCATTCATTTCATCGTCGTTCATTCATTCGTATAATTCATTCATCATATATCAATCACGTTGAGACTTATAATTATCAAACTAATCATTCACTTCACGGGGAACACCGGTTCCAATCATTTCATTTGAGCTATCACTCATTACGTTATCATTTCACCCCGGTGAGTCATTCTTGATCCTTGTTGGATTTCGATTCATTGTCATTCATTGCGATCATTCCTGTTCTTGTGACCTTCCGGGATCATATTGAGCAATGAAGTTCAGGTTTCGGTCTCCTTAAATCGATGAGATCCAGGAGATCGATTATCTGGAGGATATTGGTGTTGGGTACATTTGATATGTAGCCTTAATTTCTATATTTTCCTTTCTCTGTTTTCGGATTAATGTGTAACTTAATCCGTAATAATGTATCATGGTTGTGGATCATTTATTGTTGATCTATTTTATAATGATCGTATTTGAGAATCTTGAGATTTGGGTCATTTGATGCATTGTTTTTGTGCTGTACCCGAAATTTCATGATAATCTGGGTAATTGCTTATTGTGATTCGAGACGTCAAGTCATAAGGACTTGGGCGTGCAATTGATATGGTCCCGAGGACTATATGTGCGTTGTCGCTTTTCTTTTGAAACGTGAGTCAGTGCTTATATGGGGGTTGGCCCAGTTGTACAAGCGAAGTGGTTCGCCTTAAGGAGTATTCCTGGAGATGTCGTTTTCAGATTGTGATGGATAGTTCATATCCCGAGTTGTTTACCCTTAAGTTTCGGGACGAAACTTCTTTTAAGGAGAGTAGTATGTAATATCCGCAGTTTCGATTTTTCGGTAATTTTCTTATTTGGCGTAAGTCCATCTTAGTGACTCCGTTGTGACCGTTTCGTCATTCCGAGAGTATTTAATTCTGCACTTTTTGTCATCCGAGTTCGTTTCGGTACCATTTTGTTGAGTTCCGTGTTCTTAAACGGCTTTTCCGCACTTGAGTTTGATTCTTGCGAATCTCATCCGAAACTGTTGGTTCGAGTTTCTCCTAAGTTCATTTAATATTATTATTCATGTTGCGAGCTTTGGATTGGTGTATCAATCGTGTATCGTGTATTTCGGACGTTTTGGGCCATTTTCGTAATTTCCCAAAGTTTGGGGTAATTACTTTCCGTTTTCGAATTTCAAGCCTTCGGGTGGTCGGAATCGAGTGTTCTGTTAGCGCTTGGATTCGTCTTTGCAAGTACTTCATAACCGTATCTTCGATTCATATTCAGGTTCGGGTTTCGGGCTTGTCCGGGCCGTCGGGGGTGGCCACGGCCGAGTCACGGCCGCACAGTCTTGAGCTGGTACTGGCCTGGCCGAGTTACGGCCGTAAGGTGCCCGTTACGGCCGTAAGTGATCGGCTGGCATGGCCTGACGAATGCCGGTTAAGGTCGTAAGGGCCGAGAGTTACGGCCGTATGGGCGCCAGGCACCTTCCGGACGAATGCCGGTTACGGCCGTAAGGACCTGCCGGGTACGGCCATAAGTGCCGAGTTACGGCCGTAAGGCCCTGCCGGTTACGCCGTAACTCTATCGGCCATATAAGGCCTGGGCGACGGGCCAGACTTCATTTCACCCCATTTCTTCACCCAGGTGCGGCTGGCGACGGGAAAAATTGGGGAGTGGAGTTTTTGGTCGATTCCACTCGATTTCTAAACATTTTTGAGGATTCTTGTCAATTATATAAACATCAAATCATTGTTCTTCGTCGGATCGAGGTAATTTCTTGAAATCTCCTAGAATTTGATTTTCGAGATTTCTTCTTGATTTTCGTTGTTCGTCCGAATTTGATGAATCGGTTGATGCTAGTGAACATTATTAATCATTTTCTATGTATTGTATATCCATATCTTCGATTCGTTCAACCCGATTGATGATTCTTAGGTTCTTGAGGAACTTTGAATATTTAGTGTTCGATTAAATGTCTCAAAGAGTTTCCTTCGATCGTTATGTTGTTTTCTATTGATATTGTGTTATTGAATGAATTGTATTTCATTTAAGGTTGTTCGAGCGCTTGTATTTATTGGAGGACGCCGTTCGTTGTTCGTGGAAGGAATTCATCGCCTTCGGTTGAGGCAAGTTTTATACTTGTACTAGTCAATGAGATTAATGTTATCATATATGTGTATGAATGTGTTGTATCATTCCGAGACTTAATCTCTTCATAAGTTCATTGATATTAGGGATCGTTCGATACGATACTCTTCGGAAATTATGCCAAATGTTTATTATCATTCATTAATGGCCGGTTCAAGGCATTGGGATACTCGTTGTTAATGTTATTGTCGATCGCCGGTTCGCGGTATCGAAGTATCGATTGTTGTTGTTAATATTGATGTTGATCTAAGACGTCATTGTAATCATTGTTATTAATGTTGGAGTTTTGTCCTTGATGTTGTTTTGGCCGATTGAAGGCATTGACGTATTCATTTCTCATCTTCATCGTCGGTAACCGATTAAAGGTGCCGATGCATCATTGTATCATTTTTATCGATTGGCCGTTCTAAGGCAACTGAGGTACTCAATCATTCATTGTATCATTGTTATCGATTGGCCTTTCTAAGGCAATCGAGGTGCTAAATCATTCATTGTATCATTATTATCGATTGGCCGTTCTAAGGCAATCGAGGTATTAAATCATCCGCTGCATCATTGTTATCGGTTGGCCATTCTAAGGCAATTAAGGTATTGAATTGGGGCTCATAGTTCCCATCCATTGTGTCGTTGTTATCGATTGACCATTCTAAGGTAATCGAGATATTGAATTGGGACCACCGAGGATGGTGCCCATCCGTGAGTCATCATTATCGTCTTTGTCGACTCAAGGCAGCACACTATCATTCTCTTGAATTCGGTAATCTTGGGATCGTTGACGTTTGTGATTAGTTGTGTTTTGGAGGCTAGTCTCGGCTAGTGCTCGATGGGTAAGTTTGGGGAGTTTGAAACCTTCGCGGTTAACTTCCCAACACCTACAACTCAGTAGGTCAACGACCATTGGATGGTTTCATTATGGGGTAAGTTTGGTGGGGCCTGAACCTTCGCGGTTGTTTCCCCCAACACCTACAACTCAGTAGGTCAACGGCCATTGGATGGTTTCATTATGGGGTAAGTTTGGTGGGGCCTGAACCTTCGCGGTTGTTTCCCCCAACACTTACAACTCAGTAGGTCATCGGCCATTGGATGGTTTCATTATGGGGTAAGTTTGGTGGGGCCTGAACCTTCACGGTTGTTTCCCCCAACACCTACAGCTCAGTAGGTCAACGGCCATTGAATGGTTTCATTTTGATACGGCTTTGTGCCGTGGCTTCGTCCTTCATTGTTACAGCTTTGGGCTGGTTTGGTTCATCTTCATGTAATTCATTGTGATTCATATTTAATCCAATTCTGGTTTGGTTCATCTTCATGTAATTCATTGTGATTCATATTTAATCCAATTCTGGTTTGGTTCATCTTCATGTAATTCATTGTGATTGATATTTAATTCAATTCTGGTTTGGTTCATCTTCATGTAATTCATTTTGATTCATATTTAATTCAGTTCTAGTTTGGTTCATCTTCATGTAATTCATTGTGATTCATAATTAATTCAGTTCTGGTTTGGTTCATGTTCGTGTAATTCATTGTGGTGTTCTATAATTATGATTCGCCATTGGGCATTTACGTTCTAACCTGTCGAACAGGTATTAATAGTATGCCGTGGGCATAGTGTTTCACGAATGCTCGGTTCTTACCTTGGTTTTTGAGCATCTCGTATTTTTATTATCATTGTACCATTTCATTCTGCCTTTGGATGCATATCATGTTATACATGTATTTGATGTTCATTATCTGGATGACTGACCTCGTGGGGGCGGAACATGTTTTCATATTTTAGGTGCTTGCGAGGAGAGAGTTGAGTCACAGGGGCATGATGATGGCGACGAGGCATTCGAGCGATACTTGTCCGAGTTGTTCATGTTGGTCAGTCAGTTGGAGTGTTCTCCAGTTTGTCAGTCATTGTCATTATGTATTACCCGAGCAGATGCTCGTGGGTGTGGTTGTATTTTCATTTTTGGCCATGTAGGCCCACTTTTGTGGTTGAAATTCCCTATCGGAATATTGTGTCGGATATCATAGTAGGGTCTGTGATCTCCCTTGTTAACTAATTTGATGTAATTTAGTCATGTTCGCCTGGTGGATCTCCTGGCGTGGGGTCCACGACACTGTAATGACCCAATAGGATTTGGGGGTGTTACAGAAGATGGTATCAGAGCGCTTTGGGTTGTGATATACCCTGATATGTGAGTTATATGGCTCTACTGATGCGGTAGTAGTGGGACTGTCAGGTTATGACAATCAGGACAGTCGGGTTATATGAGTCGTGAAATTTGTACGACTGCACAAGTCATTCATTCATCGAGTCTTCGTCAGTGAAGACTAGTATCGTGAGTCCTCGAAGCTTCATATGACCTGTGTAAGGACTCGATTCTCCTTATTTTCATACATTCATTATGTCATTAATTATACATGCTTTGTTGAAACCTATATGTGATATTATTGTTATGATTGATTCATGACTAATTGTTTTGGAGCACGTGTGAATTGTGTAAGTGCTAATGATCAACTCATTCATCAGTTAATAATCCTCAATCATCATTTTTATCTTGTCGATCATATTAATTCATTCATCACTCAGTCAATCTCATTGTTCAGTTAATTCATTCATCACTCAGTCAATCTCATTGTTCAGTTAATTCATTCATCACTCAGTCAATCTCATTGCTCAGTTAATTAATTTATCACTCACTCAATCTCATTGTTCAGTTAATTCATTCATCACTCAGTCAATCTCATTGTTCAGTTAATTCATTCATCACTCAGTCAATCTCATTGCTTAATTAATTCATTCATCACCCATTCAATCTCATTGTTCAGTTAATTCATTCATCACTCAGTCAATCTCATTGCTCAGTTAATTCATTAATCATCCTCTCCATCTCACGGTTCAGTTGTTGATCTTGTAGATCGAATGTTCAACCTTGTTAAGTTGTTCAAGGTAATCATTTTAGGAATTTCATTAGATAATCATGTTTCCTCATTTGATCTTTCATGCGATCTTCATACGGGATCTGTAATTATCATGTGACTTTCCTACCTCGGTATGGAAAGAGCTATCAGAGGGACATCGGACTCCGACATCCAAGAGATCATTTTCTAGTCGTCTTCGTGCTGGGAGAGCATTTTCTTCCCAGACGACGAGTTCGACTATTGTTTGCTTTAATTGTGATTCAGCACGACACGTGAGTACTCGGTGTACAGTGCCAGCTATTTTCTGTTTTCTATGTGGGACCCCGGGACACCTACGGAAATACTGTAGGAGTTCTAATGCCAGTAGACCTCGATAGAGTTCACAGGCCTCGAGATATTTTGTTACTCCAGCCCGTGCATCATCCAAGGGGTCCTATCAGGCTTCGAGAGCCAGAGGTAAGGACATTCATCACCGGTTTTGAACAAGTTAATTCTTGCTTGGTAATAGGATAATCATTCATTTCATCGTCGTTCATTCATTCGTATAATTCATTCATCATATGTCAATCACGTTGAGACTTATAATTATCAAACTAATCATTCACTTCACGGGGATCGCCGGTTCCAATCATTTCATTTGAGCTATCACTCATTACGTTATCATTTCACCCCGGTGAGTCATTCCTGATCCTTGTTGTATTTAGATTTATTGTCATTCATTGCGATCATTCCTGTTCTTGTGACCTTCCGGGATCATATTGAGCAATGAAGTTCAGGTTTCGGTCTCCTTAAATCGATGAGATCCAGGAGATCGATTATGTGGAGGATATCGGTGTTGGGTACATTTGATATGTAGCCTTAATTTTTGTATTTTCCTTTCTCTGTTTTCGGATTAATGTGTAACTTAATCCGTAATAATGTATCGTGGTTGTGGATCATTTATTTTTGATCTATTTTATAATGATCGTATTTGAGAATCTTGAGATTCGGGTCATTTGATGCATTGTTTTTGTGCTGTACCCGAAATTTCATGATAATCTGGGTAATTGCTTATTGTGATTCGAGACGTCAAGTCATAAGGACTTGGGCGTGCAATTGATATGGTCCCGAGGACTATATGTGCGTTGTCGCTTTTCTTTTGAATCGTGAGTCAGTGCTTATATGGGGGTTGGCCCAGTTGTACAAGCGAAGTGGTTCGCCTTAAGGAGTATTCCTGGAGATGTCGTTTTCAGATTGTGATGGATAGTTCATATCCCGAGTTGTTTACCCTTAAGTTTCGGGACGAAACTTCTTTTAAGGAGAGTAGTATGTAATATCCGCAGTTTCGATTTTTCGGTAATTTTCTTATTTGGCGTAAGTCCATCTTAGTGACTCCGTTGTGACCGTTTCGTCATTCCGAGAGTATTTAATTCTGCACTTTTTGTCATCCGAGTTCGTTTCGGTACCATTTTGTTGAGTTCCGTGTTCTTAAACGGCTTCTCCGCACTTGAGTTTGATTCTTGCGAATCTCATCCGAAACTGTTGGTTCGAGTTTCTCCTAAGTTCATTTAATATTATTATTCATATTGCGAGCTTTGGATTGGTGTATCAATCGTGTATCGTGTATTTCGGACGTTTTGGGCCATTTTCGTAATTTCCCAAAGTTTGGGGTAATTACTTTCCGTTTTCGAATTTCAAGCCTTCGGGTGGTCGGAATCGAGTGTTCTGTTAGCGCTTGGATTCGTCTTTGCAAGTACTTCATAACCGTATCTTCGATTCATATTCAGGTTCGGGTTTCGGGCTTGTCAGGCCGTCGGGGTGGCCACGGCGAGTCACGCCGCATCTTGAGTAATCTTGCTTTGGCGAGTTGCGGCCGTAAGGTGCCCGTTACGGCCGTAAGTGATCGGCTGGCATGGCCTGACGAATGCCGGTTAAGGTCGTAAGGGCCGAGAGTTACGGCCGTATGGGCGCCAGGCACCTTCCGGACGAATGCCGGTTACGGCCGTAAGGACCTGCCGGGTACGGCCATAAGTGCCGAGTTACGGCCGTAAGGCCCTGCCGGTTACGCCGTAACTCTATCGGCCATATAAGGCCTGGGCGACGGGCCAGACTTCATTTCACCCCATTTCTTCACCCAGGTGCGGCCGGCGACGGGATAAATCGGGGAGTGGAGTTTTTGGTCGATTCCACTCGATTTCTAAGCGTTTTTGAGGATTCTTGTCGATTATATAAACATCAAATCATTGTTCTTCGTCGGATCGAGGTAATTTCTTGAAATCTCCTAGAATTTGATTTTCGAGATTTCTTCTTGATTTTCGTTGTTCGTCCGAATTTGATGAATTGGTTGATGCTAGTGAATATTATTAATCGTTTTCTATGGATTGTATATCCATATATTCGATTCGTTCTACCCGATTGATGATTCTTAGGTTCTTGAGGAACTTTGAACATTTAGTGTTCGTTTAAATGTCTCAAAGAGTTTCTTTCGCTCGTTATGTTGATTTCGATTGATATTGTGTTATTGAATGAATTGTATTTCATTCAAGGTTGTTCGAGAACTTGTGTTTATCGGAGGACGCCGTTTGTTGTTCGTGGAAGGAATTCATCGCCTTCGGTTGAGACAAGTTTTATACTTGTACTAGTCAATGAGATTAATGTTATCATATATGTGTATGAATGTGTTGTATCATTCCGAGACTTAGTCTCTTCATAAGTTCATTGATATTAGGGGATCGTTCGATACTATACTCTGTGGCTATTATGCCAAATGTTTATTATCATTCATTAATGGCCGGTTCAAGGCATTGGGATACTCGTTGTTAATGTTAGTGTCGATCGTCGGTTCGCGGTATCGATGTATCGATTGTTGTTGTTAATATTGATGTCGATCTAAGACGTCATTGTAATCATTATTATTAATGTTGGAGTTTTGTCCTTGATGTTGTTTTGTCCGATTGAAGGCATTGACGTATTCATTTCTCATCTTCGTCATCGGTAACTGATTAAAGGTGTCGAGGCATCATTGTATCATTGTTATCGATTGGCCGTTCTGAGGCAACCTAGGTACTCAATCATTCATTGTATCATTGTTATCGATTGTCCGTTCTAAGGGAATCGAGGTGCTCAATCATTCATTGTATCATTATTATCGATTGGCCGTTCTAAGGCAATCGAGGTATTGAATCATCTGCTGAATCATTATTATCGGTTGGCCATTCTAAGGCAATCGAGGTATTGAATTGGGGCTCATAGTTCCCATCCATTGTGTCGTTGTTATCGATTCACCATTCTAAGGTAATCGAGGTATTAAATTGGGACCACCGAGGACGGTGCCCATCCATGAGTCATCATTATCGTGCTGGCCGAATCAACGCAGCACACTATCATTCTCGTGAATTCGGTAATCTTGGGATCGTTGCCATTTGTGATTAGTTGTGTTTTGGAGGATAGACTCGGCTAGTGCTCGATGGGTAAGTTTGGGGAGTTTGAAACCTTCGTGGTTGACTTCCCAACACCTACAACTCAGTAGGTCAACGACCATTGGATGGTTTCATTATGGGGTACGTTTGGTGGGGCCTGAACCTTCGCGGTTGTTTCCCTCAACCCCTACAACTCAGTAGGTCAATAGCCATTGGATGGTTTCATTATGGGGTAAGTTTGGTGGGGCCTGAACCTTCGCGGTTGTTTCCCCCAACACCTACAACTCACTAGGTCAACGGCCATTTGTTGTGAGGAAATCCCTCACACTATGCCGCAAGTGCACGGTGTCAACAAGTAATAAAGTGATAAGTAAGATATCGTTCCCTCGAGGACTCATTTCACTAAGTACCAAAATTTAGTCAACTCACAATTTTATTTGAAGAACAATTGTATGGAATTTATACCTAAACTAATTGCCGAAAATAAATAATAGTGCTAATAATAATAATAATACTAATACGGGTGTGGGATTATGATTTTCACTTCAAACAATCAGGAATGATATTTATTCAATTCAATTCACTCTCATTCAATTGATTGTAAGCAAGGAATTCCTAAATTATTCTAAAGCCTTTCCCAAAGTCGATAGAAAATACTACGAATTATTAACTCGATATATCCCTATTCGAATTAGATAATTAATAGCTAAAATAGTTCAAGAATTCCCACAATAAAGGCTTCACAATTCCATGAGTATATCCCTATCTCAAGAAAATTATGATTCGTCTTACAAGAACTATGCCTAAATTTCATCTCCCGAATCCATAAAGACATTCAAAACAAATTAAATGTTGGCCAGACAATTAAAAATCATTAAGAACAGTAAGCAGAATCCTATTCAATAGAATAACGAGTAAATCAAAATAATAATAAATAATCAAACCGTCATGAAATCGGCTACAGTCAAAATCCTACTCGAATAGATCTAGAAACTAAGATGCGGAAAAACTAAGAAGAACCGTAGGGAATCCGTGGCCTTGTCGTCGCCCACAAATCTCCTCCTTGTGTTCTTCCCCCTAGCTATCGATCCACCTCCAAGTTCCTCTCCATCAATCCATCTCCTTAGATGATGATTCCCCCCTCTTCTTCACCCCTTCAATGCTTATTTATAGTCGTCCTCAGCCTCCAAAATGCGTCTGTGTGATTAGGTCGAGAACAGGCTCCAAAACGACCCAAACCCGCGCGGAGTACACCAAAACCGCCCTGTGGGCCGCGGCTCACTTAATCTGTGCCGCGGCTCACGGGGCGCAGATTAAAACCTGGGCGCGACAATTTCCTTCCGGGCGCGGCTCACTTAGGGCGTGCCGCGGCTCGAATCTGATTTTCTCGGGGCTCATTGGTCGTCTTCGTGTTCGCGGCTCACTTGGTTTGTGCCGCGGCTCATGACCAAAAGCTGCATTTTCACCCATTTTCATCGTTTGACTTGGACTCCGATTTCCTGCAAAACATATAAGAATAATGCATTAAAAGCTCATTTATGCTGATTTAGGCTCAAGATGGATATAAAATAATGACATAAAAGCACATAAAAATACGCCTAACAAATACCCCCAAACTTGAGCCTTTGCTTGTCCTCAAGCAAAAACCAATTTTAAACAAAATGTATCGTGAATAATCATGCAAGTCCATATTGCTCAACTTAATCAATACTACCCTGAAAAATCTCAAAGAATAGTACAAGTATCGTAATAGTGAGTCGCATCCAGGACACTGATTCCACTAAGCAACCAATTTCAATCCTAATCAATCGTTCATGAAGAAAACCAAGCTCAAAGATTAACAAGTGTGAATTTAATCGACCGCCAATATGAAGGGTTAGATTAAACAAGCTAATTCGCCCAGTCCCACCGTCTAGTGGCAAAATTCAAGAGTATCATTATCAAAATTACTCTTAGGACAGCATCCCCTTATGTATGATCAATAATATGATTCGAGTTAACCACTAGGTTTCGGCTCTCGGGATATTTCATCGGGATGATCCTAGGGTGGATTTCCATTCTCATGTATCGGGGAACCGTTTGACGGAAAAGACACTCATGGGGCACATGGATGCTTCTAGTTACTAAGCCCCCCTCTACAGCGGAGAAAAAACTCTAATAGCAATTCCCGCATGTCAAGGTTGCCGTTTTACGCGAGAGTAGACAACGGGTCACGTGAATACCCCCAGTTACTAGGCTTCCCATCATCGGTAATGCGATATTTCTAAATTATTAATCTATTCAGGGTCGTCGTTTTACGCGAGAGTAAACAACGGGTCACGTGAATACCCCCGGTTACTAGACTTCCCATCATAGAACAAATAGTATTTCGACTTTTTCTTGGGACAAATTGTCCGACTCTAAACTCAATTTAAATGCCAACAAGACTCATGGTACTGGACGACTAGCTATGCGAAAAGTTTAACCAAATGTATAAACGGTGATTTGAAAACACGTATGTCTCCTTTCTTATCTACTAAAATTTCTACAAAAACGATAAAATTTCGGACCTAATTGAATACTCAACAGAAGCAGAAATCGCTGACTGCAACTCGACCAAAAGTCAACCGTTTCTTCCAAGAGACATCAGTATCGTAACATCAGTTTTACACACGGAAGCACGAAAAATTCATGATTTTGAACAAAACCATCAACAGCATGCAATGACAATAAAGCAATTGCAATTTATACCAAAGAAAAATTCAGAAAGTTATCGCATGCTTCCATTTATTCCACTACACCTAACATCATCAATAATACAACTCATGTGAAAATAAAAGAGATAAGGATAAGATGATTGGGAAGCCCAACTACCGTTGATCGAGTTCACGTATAATAATAGTTGGCATTCTTCGATTAAGATGGCACCTTACGAGGCCTTGTACGGTCGTCGTTGTCGATCTCCTTTGTGTTGGGATGACTTATCAGAATCAATCGGCACCGAGCCCGATATGGTTATAGCCGCCCGTGAGAAGGTAGCTTTGATCAGGAGTCGTTTGTTGACCGCTCAGAGTCGACAGAAATCTTATGCAGATAATCATCATCGACCATTAGAGTTCGAGACAGGTGACCATGTTTTGGTCAAGGTATCCCCGAATCGTGGTATCTTCCGTTTTGGGAAGAGGGGGAAGTTGAGTCCGAGATTCATTGGACCGTTTGAGATTTTAGATCGAGTAGGCGAGTTAGCTTATCGATTGGCCCTACCTCCGGCGTTGATCCAAATTCATAATATGTTTCACGTCTCTTAGTTACGGAAGTATGTTGCCGACCCGAGTCACATACTTCACTTCGATGAGATCGAGATCGCCGATGATCATTCATATGAGGAGCGTCCTATACGAGTTTTAGAGCGGCGAATCAAACAGTTGAGGAACAAGACGATTCCTTTGGTTAAAATTCAGTGGTCTAGACACGGAGTGGAAGAGGCTACTTGGGAAACCGAGGATAGCATTCGGGAGAGTTATCCTGAGCTGTTTGACCCTTAGTTTTGGGGACGAAACTCTTTTAAGGGGGGTGTATGTAATACCCGGTTGTAATTCAGTCATTATCATTCAGTATTTATTATTCAGTAATTGTCACTCAGTAATTTTCACTCATTAATGATCATTTGTCACTCATATTCAATCATTGTATTCATCGTTCAGATTAATTGTATCGTCATTCATCATCAATCTAGTTGGAGAATCGTGCGGTGTTTATCATCGTTGTCATTTCATAGTGTGTTGTGTGTGAGGAGTAGCGCACGCTACGTACTCTCTTTAGCATGCGCTAATTGAGTACGGGTAGTGCACGCTACCTCTAAACACTAGCGCACGCTAGTATGTTTCAAGCAGGTAGTCCAGAAGGCACTGGACTGCAGTTGGGTTGTAAGTAGTGCACGCTACGAATGGTAAGTAGCGCACGCTAGTAGGTTGGGGTAGCGCACGCTATGCAGCCGGAGTAGCGCGCGCTAAGGACGGATCAGGCAGAGTCCAGTGGCTACTGGACTGCATTGGATAAATGCCTAGCGCACGCTACGAGTAGATTAGCATACGCTAATCGGTGTAAGTAGCGCACGCTGAAGCCTGTGTGTAGCGCACGCTACCGCGATCAGATCAGAGGACAGGAGGTTCTGGACTCCAGTACTGGGCATCAGATAATTCGTTAGCGCACGCTAACCATTTATTTTAACGCACGCTAATTAAAGGGGGTAGCGCACGCTACAAGAGGTACGTAGCGCACGCTACCGTTGCGATCAGAGGGTACTGGACTACCCAGTACACCCGTTAGCGCACGCTACGCACAGGAGTTAGCGCACGCTAACTGGGATTTGCTATATATAGGATAGTCCAGTCCTTTAACGTCATTTGTCATTTCGCTTCGTTTCTTCGACGGTTTTGAGCGATTCCGGGCATTTTTGAGAGTGTTCTTCGAGGTGTAATCATCAATCATCATCTTCAAGTCTTTGAGTTGGATTAATCATCACTTCATCATATCCATTACATCAAATCAAAGGTAATGATTTCTTGAACCTAGAATTTCGGATATTTGGGGTTTTCCTTCCGATTTCTTCATATGAACTTAGATTGTTGTTGGAACATGTTAGATATGGACTATCTACATTGGATAAATGTATTCCTACAAATTTAATGGCATATATTTTCGGATTCCAAGAACACTTTGGGGTTGACTTTGATATTTTTGGGGTTTTCGATTAGATGTTGTCGTTAACTCGAATTATGGATTCCTATGGGATTATTGATATCATTGAAAGTGTTTTGATGGTTTGAAATACTCATTTTGGTGTTGGTTTCGATATATTCGGGATTGGATATTTTCAAAGGTTGTGTGTTTCCTAAGTGTTCGCTAGAATGCCTCAATGAGTTCGGATATTGTTGTATCAACGTTTGAGTTGGTTATAATCGTGGTTGATACGTATATTGAGCGTTGTTGGTAATTGTCATTCAAGGTTGTTCGAGCGACCGACATTTCATTTAGGACGTTGTTCGTGGAAGGACATTGTTCACCGGTGTTGTGTAATTTAATTCTTACTCAGTTAAAAGGATATTCACTCCTTTCGTTGTTGTCCATTCATAGTCATAATTCATTCATAAAGTACTAACCGTATTGAGACTTGTAATTGTCACTTAATCACTTCATTCACGAGGAACGACGGTTCCAATCATTTCATTGAGTTGTCATTCATTTCACCATCATTTCATCTTGGTGAGTCATTATTGATTTTCGATGTAACTTTTGTTATATAGTGGCATTCCGGGTCATACTGGCGTGCCGGTTGGTATGTGTAGGATTTTCATGTCGGGCACATATAAAGTCGTGTGTTGGTTGTTGGCCTCACATTGGACTGTGCACACGAGACGATCACTTCGTGAGACTGATTAGGTACAAGACCACACGTGTATTCGATCGATACTCGTTGGTGGCTTGTGCACGGACACATTTCCATCCCGGGCGTAGTGTGGCGCCATCCTTTGAGCCGTATTGTTAGTTGATTCATACAGCATGTTTGATTGCGTATGTTTTCAACAAGATTGTGATTATTCAAGGGTATTACTAAACACCGCCCAAAATTACTAGCCACCGCCCTATAAGATTACCTTTTTATCCATTTGAAGTCTTTCATTATTTCTAAACACCACACCACACCAAAATCTTTCAAGCTCAAGTTTTTCGAATATAACACACAATCAAATATATATATCGTCAATATTATCGACAACTACGAAAATGGACGAGAATTCGCATCTAGAGGTAATTTTTCGGAGAAAATGACGCAGGCGTCTGATTATTCCGCTTGTTCCATGGTACAGGCGTCCCCAGATTCCGCCTGGACCATGGTACAGGCGTCTGGTGCGGACGCTCGGTCCTAGGTCTAGGCGTCTAAACCAGACGCCTGAACCATGGTCGGGATGTCCGATTCAGATGCCTGTGCCATGGACAGGCGTCCGATTCAGACGCCTGTACCGTGGCGAGGCGTCCAAGCCAGACGCCTCGGCCATGGTCCAGGCACAATTTTTGGACGCCTGGACCCTTTTTTTTGCCTGATTTTAAATATTAATAATAATATTATTGGTATTATTATTAACATTGTGTCAATTAAAAATTTCAGGTTATATTGGAAGAATTTGAAGGCGACGGCGTTGATTATAGTGGTTATTTCGTTAATGACGAAATATTCGCTAGTGATTGTGATGCGATTGCTTGGGCGAAAAAAATTGCTCTTCAAATTGGTTTCGAGTTGATCATTTCATCGTACAAGAATAAAGGAAAGACAAAGCTATTGAGATGTAACCGTGGTGAACGGTACAGAGGGGTATTACGAGATTTGGATGTCGCTGTTCGAAAGGACACAAAGACGAAAGCATGCAAGTGTACATTTCAGATAAAGGCCGAACAATTGCATGACTTGAGTGGAGTAAGGGTATGCACAATCACTCATTTATTGTTTATCCGGAGGGGCATCGTCAAATGAGTGGACTGAGTAAATCGGCCAAACAAGTTGTTCGTGAGATGAGTGCTGCTCAAGCCAAGCCGTGTGCCATCTTGGCGGCCATTCAGAATAAATTTCCCGAGGACAAACCGACTAGACGACATATCTATAATTATAGAGACCACTTGAGGAAGCATGATTTTGAAGAAAGAGATGTCGTCGGTCAGTTTCACCATTTGGCTGTGACGAATAACTACGTACATTGGACGCAGCCGACTGGATACAAATCTTTGTTACCCACGTGTTCATGGCACATCCAACATCAATCAACTTAATCCGGACATACAGATGGTTCATTGGCATGGATTCCACCTACAAAACGAATATGTACAAGATGCCATTTCTCGAGATAGTCGGGATGACTCCATGTAACAAGAACTTCCTAATCGCCTATGCAATTATGAAAGATGAGACCGAATCCAGCTACGCGTGGGTGTTACAGAAGTTGAAAATTTTGCTTGGGTTTGATGTTCATCCGACGGCTATTGTTACGGATCGCGAGTTGGGATTGATGCGTCCTATTGAAGAGATATTTCCAGAGAGTGCCCACTTACTTTGCACATGGCATATTAATAAGGATGTTGAAGACAAGGTCTACAGAATTTGTGGAAAAGATAAAGAAATGGGCCAAAGGTTTAAAAATGGGAAATGAAAGAAAATCATGGAAGCGGCGACCGAAGAGGAATATGATCAAGCGGTGCAACTCATGAAGGATACATGGAGATGGAATCCTAAGGTGATATCATACGTTGAGGGTACATGGCTAAAATACAAGGAAATGTTCGTTGTTGCGTGGACGAATAAAGTGCTTCATTTTGGAAACACAACCACTTGTAGAGTTGAGAGTGCACATGCCGAGTTAAAGCAATGGCTTAATTCTTCCACCGGAGCCCTCGATACCGTCTGGACTAAAGTGAACCAGGAGATTGAATCACAACTTACGCAGATCAGATACACACTTGAACAGTCTAGGTGTCGTACAGGCGTGGTGTATTCTGGTTTTCCGTTCAACTACTTGCGCTGTCGTGTTTCCCATCATTGTCTGCAATTACTGTCGAATGAATTGACACGTATGAGAGAATTAAGTGATCAAGTGTACGATCGTTGCGGTTGTTCACTCCAAACCACCCATCAGATTCCTTGTGCGTGTGAGCTCAAGTGACATATGGAATCGCGGACCCCATGCAGTGTTAGTCGTCTTCACATATTTTGGCAAACACTTATTATTAGTGATGGTGGGGACACGAACGAATTTGTCGATCCTTCTACCGGTGCTAAATCGGAGGACTAGCGGTACTTTCAGGCCCTTGTCGATGAGGTCAGACAGAGCGATCCTGCAGTTGTACGTAACGTATCACTTATGATCCACGATCATCTTCACCCTGATCAAACGCGTTACGTTGAACCACAAGTGAATACGGCAGTTAAGGGTCGACCAAGAGGAAGTTCATCGACTAGACGCGATCCTAGTGGTTGGGAGTATAGCCAAAGGGGTCGTGGTCGTTCCCGCTCATCCAGTGGTCGTGGCGCGGCTCTTACGCATCGATCCACAATGCCTCTTCATCGGTATGAACAAATTTATTAATACGTGTCTTTTTTATATTGGACTAGGATACTTATGTATTACATGTTAAATAAAAAGATAATTTTTATTAGAAACAAAAATAAAAATAGTCTTCTTGACTAATTTTTTATATTTATATGTTACAAGTTAGATAAAAAACGTTAGGAATAAAAATAAAAATAATCTTCTTGACTAATTTTTTTATATTTATATGTTACAAGTTAAATAAAAAACGTTAGGAATAAAAATAAAAATAATCTTCTTGACTAATCTTCTTGACTAATTTTTTGTAGATGTATTATTTTTTGAAGTTTTTCAATGAGTTGTATCTTTTTAAGTTCGAAAATATGTAATATATTGAATATGTATTTGCAGATGGACACCACCGAGTGGAGATTGGTAACTATCACCATATCGATAAGATACCGGGAATTATTTTGCCGTTTGTTGAAGGTTATCTCGATGTCCCCGGAGACGGTAATTGCGGATTTCGTGTTATCGCCGACTACATATTTGGCGACCAAGATAAATGGCGTATTGTACGTGTATGCATTGCAAATGAAATTATGGCTAACTGTACACTCTACCGATCGATCTACTATGATGGATTGAACCTGAGGTTCGACGTATTACATGGGATGGTGGTGCGTGTGGATCGGATCATTGGATGGCTATTGCTGAAGATTTATTCCCTATTGCTACTATTTTCAATGCCGCTGTCATACTATTCGGATTCGGAAACGGTAGATCTTTATTTGCATGTCTCACTGTGCTGCCGTTGAAAGCACCCTCAACGGCAACACGGCCTAGCCAAGAGATTGTCATTTGTCATTTAGGAGATACATACAAACATTTTATTCGTCTAGATTTAATGCCAAATTTTCCTGTACCGCCCATAGCGAGTAACTGGTTTAGAATCCATGATAGTAGTGTTGGTGGCTGGGAGAATTTGTATACGAGCAGGAGAGAAAAATGGAATAGATTAGTCGTTATGATGTAAAACTTTATTTGTTGTATGTTCCTTAATTAATAAAATTTTCGTTTTTGTTGATCTTTATAGTTGATAGTTGATTTCCTTTTATGTTGATCTTGATAGTTGACAGAAAAATTTTCGTTTTTGTAAGCAGAACAGAAAAAAACAAACAAAAGTAAAGTGCCAAATGCAAAACGAAAGTGTCAATCAATATACAAAATACAAAAAAAACGAAAACGCCAAACAAAATACCGTCACAAACAAAATATAAAATACAAAATCAGTTGGCCAAATGCCAATCCCTCATGAACTCCTCGAGCATAGTCGTCGCTTCTTCCGCCTGGTCTGGGGGAAGGTGTCTGATACTTTGGGTAATACCGACGGATCGACTCACCCACTGTAAAAAATAGAGACAATATAATACAATGAGTAATGTATGATGAAATCAAACAAAGTACAAAGTTAAAGAACATACGTAATCGGTGCTGGAACGAGAAGGGATCACTAATCCAGGTGTTGCACCGTCGTTCAGTAGCTGAGGGTGCGAATACCGATAATACCACTCAATGTAATCATCGGTGCAAGCAGCCTGATCATGAGTAGCCGCCTCATAGTCAGCGAGAGGAAGCCTGTATGCACCCGGAAACATCATCCAAGCATCAGATGACATCCGGATGGGATAGTCAACTCGGTACAATCTGCTCGACCACGCCCGAACCGCTTTCTCCGGTCTGGTGATCGGGAAAGGGATGGTCTGCACATAACCGAGCTGCCGTAATGCCCGACCAGGCATGTATGGCTCGATAATATCCCGATATCGTAGCCATCCAATGAATGTGGTCCTCGGGACATCCCTCACCGGATCAGGGCCATAAGGCAACCACTGTATCTGCGTACATGTAATCAACAAGTTATACAAGTTGTTTTTAAATGAATTGTGAGATTGTTAGAAGGAATCGTTATACCTCTGCGGCTGTCAACTGATCAATGCGGCGACGTAAAGACTGGAGGCGGTGCTCGTCCCTACCCTCGGGATGGACACTCCATGTAGAAGCTCGAGGCTGCGTGGAGTCAACAATCATACGCTGTCGATGAGGTCGAAAGCAGGGAAAATACTCATAAATCCAAGCCTGAATGAGGGTAAGGCATCCACAAATCCCCATGGAGTCGCCGCGACTAGCGATACCTAGCTGACGGTACATGAAAGCCAATGCGGCCGAACCCCATGAATACTGACCGGTAGTATCCATACCGTCCCTCACCTCCAATATGCAGGAAGGCCTAATCCGGTTACCACTCTTGTCAACAAACAAGGTGGATCCAAATAACAACCACATCCAAGCTACGGCCTGGGTGCCCTCCACTCGACCCCCATCGCGACATGACCTGAAAATCGAGTCTATAAGTACACCGCCACCCCCCAGTGAGTACTCAGTAGCTCCAACCGCGATACTCCAAGAACCTCCATCACATCCACCTGCAACTGTGTAGATGTGCTATCGGCATCAACCAATCGCCCCTCGACAGGAATGCGAAGGATCTGCCACACATCATGTAACATGATGGTCATCTCTCCGAACGGCATGTGAAAAGAGTTCGTATCGGGCTGCCACCGCTCAACGAACGCAGAAATGAACGGGGAGTCAATATGTCTGAACATGGCGTCCGTCAGGTGGGATAACCCAGTCCCACTGATCCGACTCACTAAAGAGGGTGACATAACTGAGCGCCACTGACTCAAGCTCTGACAAGCAGCAGTCCTGGTGTGACACTTCAGCAAACCTCTCATATCTCCAGTCCAGATACGCGCGGCGACATGCCCACCAAAACTCGGGATAACGCTGCCGTCGATAGGGCCACCAGGCATCTCCTCAGAAACCATCCAAGATGTCTCATCCTCTGCCCTACGCCGTTTACTACTGGTAGATCCAGAAGTCACAAACCTCCCCCCTCTCCCCTTCCGAACCCGGCACGAAAATGAAGAAGAATCATCACCGCCCTCCTGATCGTCGGCCTCATCGTGCGAATAATACTCGCTCGAATCCTCAGTACCAAAATCAGTATAAGGTACGTCCTCGAATCCCCTACACTCTGCCTCCCGTTGTCTACGAATGGAAGCATCAACACCACGAGCTCTGGTGTGACGCACTCCAGAACCCATCAACTCTGTGACTAGCGGCATATATTTGCCCGCTCCTCCTCTCATCTGCATTTAGCAAACAATACAACTAATAAGTAATAATCATACAAAGAATACACATTATTAATTATTAATTGAAAATTTTATTTTTTTCCAAAAATATGGCTGGGGCGTCCGGAACGGACGCTTGAACCATGGCACAGGCGTCTGGTCTGGACGCCACTACCATGGTCCAAACGTCCAAGGCAGACGCTTATCCAGCGGATAGGCGTCCGATCTGGACGCCTGGGCATGGTTTGGACGTCCGCTATGGACGTCTGTACCACAGGCTGAGCGTCCGCCGTGGACGCCTGAGCCATGGACAGGCGGAATCGACGGACGCCTGTGCCATGGCCAGGCGTCATCGTCGGACGCCTGTAACAAAATAACGGCCGCGGCCTCTGCCGTGCACTCCACGGCGGCCACGGCCAATGAAACAGTAGAACGAAAAAATAAAATTACCGGCGCTTTTCCTTTTCCGGACATGGCGGCGGCAGACGGCGGCAGACGGCGGCTACGCGGCGGTAAGATGGCCGCGGACGGCGGCGGACGGCGGCTTATCGGCGGTAGTGTGGCGGCGGTTCGGCTGCATCGGGTGGGTTGTTTAGAGAGAAAAGTATTGTTAAATTAGGATTCAAAATCTAATTAATATGAATTAAGGGCAAAACGGTAATCTTATAGGGCGGTGGCTAGAAATTTTGGGCGGTGTTTAGTAATCCAGTTATTCAACTCTTGAGGATTGTTGTTATGTGTAACTGACCCCGTTGGGGGATATTGTTTTTCAGGTCATGGCAAGGTAAAAGCACGGGAAGAGCACGTTGACGGCGAGAGTCCCAGTGATATTAGCAGGGGGCCCCAGTCTCTTCAGTCATTCTTGTTTTTCTTCATTTGTATTTCCGCTACAGAATTCCGTTTGGAATGTTTACTTATTCAGGGTGGTCTATTTTATCTTCATATAAAATATACTAGTATTCGGTATTGTCCTGGTGTACTGTACTTAAGCTCCTCATCGGAGTATTTGGTAATATAATGTGGTTCGGTACTGCTATTATATTATTTAATTCACTAATTTTCATTCGCCTGATGGGTCCCAGTTGGGGTTCCACGGCACTGTAATAGCCGCCTAGTTTGGGGTGTTACAGGGCTAAGTTGGAGTTGAGTTTGATGTTGATTTTGATTTGGGCATTTTATTTTTTAATTACATGATAAGAAAATCGGGTTTGGCATGGATGTGTTTGAAATTTCAATTCTTGACTGATTTAGATGGAAATCAAATGCCTGGGTTCTATATATGAATTCTTACATGATTCAGTCGAGTATTCATGACGGCCAAATGCGGATTGGTGGAAGAAATTTGACATGAAATTCGAATAGGCAGATTTTCAGAAATTGATGTGAAACAATTACTCAGAAGTTAGAGTCTGACAGTTTACCTTGCGGAATTGGCAGGAATCCGACATTAAGATATGGATGAACAACTTTTTGACTTGGTTACTTCTGATGAATTCTTGAAGCAGATGTATCCTTGTGTTGCTTGAAAACTCTGCCGCAGACGAGACTCTTCCACTGAATTGGTGCGACTTGTGTAAAAGAGCAGCAGACCTTTCTTGATTCTGCTGTGGTGAAACATATGGGTAGCTTTCCCATTTTTTTTGTCGATGAATTGTTTGTGTAGGGTGTTTTTTTTTATTGCTGGATGATGAACGATGTAAAGATTCTCTGTACAGCAGAATTTGTGTATTTATAGATGAAATTTTTGGAGTATTTTAGTTGAATTAGGATTGTGTATTAGGATACACATTGAGGAGTTTTGATGAAGTGAGAACTCCATGCTTGGAACGATCGATCTGCCCATTTTTTAATTATGATTAATTAAATTTAATCAAGTTTGGTTAAGTTTAAATCACATGGTTAAATATAAATAGTATAATAATAATAGTAAATGTAGAATAACAATTAATTGGTAATGTTGATAATAAAAATCTGAAAATAATAAAGATAATAATAATAATACTTAATAAAAATGGTATTAATAATATTATTATTAATAATAATAATGATAATATTAATGATAGTGTTAGTGTTATACTCGAATAATTAATAACACTATCATAAAATAAGTAATGACCACTTAAATATATATTTGGCAAAATGACTTGAGCTAGGACTTGTGATACGTTGAAATAAATGTTCGTGACCCTCTAAATGAAATTAAATAAAATGAAATGCATTATAATATTATTATAATAATATTGCATTATGAAAATAGCGGGTATTACATCCTACCCCTCTTAGAAGAATTTTCGCCCTAAAAGATAAATGACATTCCTCGATTGAAGAAATTCGGATAACGAGCTTGAAGTTCTTCCTCGCGCTTCCAAGTGGCTTCATCTTTACTGTGGTTACGCCATTGGATCTTGACAACTGTCAGAATGATCGGTCGAGAATCAGTTCTGGTTGTTCTTCATAAGTAAGATCTTTGTTCATCTCCACGGCGGTATAGTTGATGACGTGGCTGGGATCATGCACATACTTCCTCAACAACGATATATGGAAAACGTTGTGCACAGCCAAAAGTTCTGGGGGTAAAGCCAAACGGTATGCTAACTCTCCAATTCATTCAAGAATTTCGAACGGTCCAATGTATCTCGGCCTCAACTTGCTCCTTGGACCAAAACGAACAATTTCCTTGATAGGAAATACCTTCAGGAATACTTTGTCGCCAACACAGAATTCGAGATCCTTCATACGCTTGTCGGCGTACAACTTCTGACGATCCTGTGCTATCTTGATCCTCTCACGAATCTTATCCACCACACCAACTATCTGTTCGATCATCTCGGGACCCAAAATTCTCCTTTCACCTACCTCATCCCAATACAGTGGTGATCGAAACTTCCTACCGTATAAGGTTTCATACGGTGCCATACCGATCGTCGACTGGTAACTATTGTTGTAAGCGAATTCTACTAAAGGCAACAGTTGTTCCCAATTATATCTCAGGTCTAACACACATGCTCGAAACATATCCTCAAGGATATGGATGGTCCTCTCGGACTGACCATCAGTCTGAGGATGATAAGCCGTACTAAAATTCAACTGCGTTCCCAAGGCTTCTTGCAAACTCTCCCAAAAATGCGATGTGAAACGAGTATCACTGTCGGATACTATAGAGACTGGCACTCCATGCAATTTAATAATCTCACGGATGTAAAGTTGGGCATACTGATCCATTCGAAAGTTCATTTCAACTAGGATAAAATGAGCTGACTTTGTGGGTCGGTCTACAACAACCCAAATAACGTGGTTTCCTCTTTCCGTTCGAGGCAAACCTACCACAAAGTCCATCGTAATGTGTTCCCATTTCCATTCTGGGATATGAAGTGATTTAAGTAATCCAATGGGGCGTTGGTGTTATGCCTTCACTTGTTGACAAACTATACACCTTCTCACAAAGTCTACCACATCTCTTTTCAAACCTTCCCACCAAAATGTCCCCTTAAGGTCATGGTACATCTTTGTACTCCCAGGGTGTGCTGTATATGGAGTACTATGTGCCTCCTTCAATATCGCTTCTCTCAACTTGACAACATTGGGCACACAAATTCTCCCTTCATAGTACATTGTGCCATCATCGGACACACTGAAACCCTTATCCTCACCTGAAAGAGTATGTTCTTTCATCTTGACCAAGAAGTTGTCTCGTCCTTGACCTTCTTTGATTTGCTTCTTCAAGGTTGGTTGTACCACCAAACTAGACAATAACAACTCAACTGGATTCGATGGTGTATCCATCTCAAGGTTCATCCTTGCAAATTTCTTGACCAAGCTTTCCTCTTTGGTCAACAAATACGCTAAGTCTCCTCTCGCCTTATGGCTCAGTGCATCAGCAACTACGTTTGCTTTACCAGGGTGGTAATGAATTGTACAATCGTAGTCTTTGACTAACTCAAGCCATATGCGCTGCCTCATATTCAATTCCTTTTGTGTGAAAATATATTTCAGACTTTTGTGGTCTGTATAGATTTCACACTTACCTCCATACAGGTAATGCCTCCAAATCTTCAAGGCATGAACTACCGCTGCTAATTCCAAATCATGAGTAGGGTAGTTCAGCTCGTGCAGTTTCAACTGTCTCGAAGCATAGGCAACTACCTTGCCCTCTTGCATCAATACACATCCCAAGCCTTGCTTGGATGCATCACTGTAGATGACAAACTCTCCCGTCGGATCGAGAATCGTCAAAACTGGTGCTGCAGTCAATCTTCGTTTAAGTTCTTGGAAACTCTTTTCGCATTTCTCATTCCATAAGAAAACTTCTCCCTTTCTAATCAATCTAGTCATCACTGCAGCTATCTTCGAAAATCCCTCGATAAATCTTCGATAATAACCGGCTAATCCCAAGAAGCTGCGAACTTCATTTGCATTACTCGGTACTGTCCAATCATTGACTGCTTTAACTTTAATCGGGTCAACCTCAATTCCTTTAGAAGTGAACACATGTCCCAAAAATGCAACTCGGTTATGCCAGAATTCACACTTGTTGAACTTCGCATACAACTTCTCCTTGCGCAGTATTCAAATACTATTCTAAGATGCTGCTCATGTTCAACCTTGGTCTTTGAATATACAACTATGTCATCTATGAACACAATGACAAACTTATCCAAATAAGGTTGAAATACATGGTTCATGAGGTCCATGAATACCGTTGGCGCATTAGTCAAACCAATTGGCATCACTATAAACTCATAGTGTCCATATTGAGTTCGAAATGCTGTCTTCGGGATATCATCATCCTTAATCCTCAGCTGGTGATATCCGGATCTCAAATCTATTTTCGAGAATACTCCCGAGCCTCCAAGTTGATCGAATAGGTCCTCTATTCTAGGAAGTGGATATTTATTCTTTATCGTGAGTCGATTAAGCTCACTATAGTCTATGCACATCCTCAAACTTCCATCCTTTTTCTTCACGAAGAGCACTGGTGCACCCCATGGTGAAACACTTGGTCGGATAAATCCAGAGTCGAGCATCTCCTGGAGTTGCACTTTCATCTCTTGCAATTCCTTAGGCGCCATTCTATAGGGATCTTTTGATATTGGTGCCGATCCTGGCACTAAATCAATCGATAACTCAACTTGACGATACAGCGTAAATCCGGGCAAGTCTTCGGGAAAGACGTCTGGATACTCCTTGACGATAGGTACATCAGCTACCGCCTTCTCCGAAGTTGTTTTCCCCATCCCATTCACCAAGAATCATTGGCAATTACGCTTCTTCAACATTTTCATGGCTTTCATGGCTGAAATCACCTTCGGGGTACTACTGTGTCTCACTCCCTCGAATACGGTCTTGACATCATCAGACGGACATAAAGTTACCCTCCTTTCGGAGCATTCAACTACAGCTATATGCTTGTCCAACCAATCCATACCAAAATGACATCAAAATCGCTAAGTTCAACTATGTGCAAGTTGGCTAAGAAGCTATGTTCGTTAATCTCTATCTTCACATTGTTAGTTATCAAGTTTACACGCACTACTCCCTCCGCAGTCATGCTAACTAATAGAGATCTAGGGGATTTACTACTTCTACAACCAATCATAGTACAAAGCTTCCTAGAGATGAATGAATGAGATACACCCATATCAAACAAAACCAAAGCAGTAATATTTGCAACTGATAACATACCTGACATGGTTTGGGGTTCAGTCTCTTCTTCGGCCTCGGACATGCTATACACTCGAGCTCTGCCTCTTGAGACTTGACCTTGCACATTATTGTCTGGGCCTCTTTCCTTCTTCGGACACGCTGAGACCATGTGTCCTTCCCCGCGGCAAAAGTAGCACCGCTTCTGACCAAGCATGCATGCACCTTTATGTCCCTTGCCATGATTAGCACATGTAGGTTTATCGGACTGGGTTTCACCCCCGAAGATCCAGTCTTAACATTCTTCTTACTACCACCTCCTTGATCGTGCCACTTGCGCTTGTTATTTGCTGCAACTGGTGGTGCTCTTGCCTTCTCCATGTCCAAACTAGCAGAAATGTCCTCGGCCCTTGCAGCTGCCTCATTATAGCTCAGAGAACCATGATCAGCCAGATGGTGACGAATCCGGTCACGTAGCCCATCCCGGAATTTCTGAGACTTCATGTCATCTGTCTCGACCATGTGAGGAGCAAAACGGCACATGTGGTTAAACTTGCACTCATACTCAGTGACCGACATTCCATCTTGGGTCAGGTCGAGGAACTCCTTTTGCATCTTGATTTTGTACGCCCTCGGGTAGTACTTTTCCATGATCATCTCCTCGCCTTTGCTATTGGACTCATTATCAACCATCTCAGCATCATTCAAGTCTCCCATTTGCCCCACATCCAAGTCTTCTTATGGTGCTAGTTGTTCGGGATCCTCCTCAGGGTATTCTTCGGGATCCTACTCTGAGTCTTCCTCGTCCATAGAGTCGGCATTCTAATTTGCAGTCGGTATTGCCTCCCGAGCGTACAGATCGAATAAGCATCCAGCGACGAAATGGAAATCATCTGCGGCCTCTCGCTCTTCTAACAATCTCTTGATGGCGTTTTTCTAAAGCCGGAAGATGCAGCAACTCCAGTCTTCGGATAACTTCTCCATCAGGTGCTCTAGCTGTCGCATGACGGAACCTCGTTTCCCAGATTGCAGCCACTTGCTCAGTCTG
Organism: Orobanche coerulescens; assembly: GCA_033398695.1. Taxonomy (NCBI): domain Eukaryota; kingdom Viridiplantae; phylum Streptophyta; class Magnoliopsida; order Lamiales; family Orobanchaceae; genus Orobanche; species Orobanche coerulescens. The sequence goes on along the minus strand of CM065811.1, from coordinate 65,488,142 downwards.
TTAATGACATAGTGTGGTGCATGTTCTGGTAAACTAGGGTTGTCCCACCAGTCTTTGCGTGCTAGAAGACGCGAGTCAAAAGTAGCTGAGACCTTCTTACGTGGCGTCATCATAGTTTTGGCCATTCTAATAGTTCGTACATACATATATAATTATGTAAGTAAAAATGAAATGACATATGCTTGAATAATGACTGAAACTTGGTACCTTTGACGGAGTGACGAAGTGGCGAAGCTGAGAGCATATGATACTTTTATATTTTAGCGAGTCTACAGAAAAGTAAAACCTTGCTCCGATACCACTATGTAACGCCCCAACTTTCTAGGGTAATTAATGGGGAAAATAAGTAAAAAGGTAAAGTTTGACAACAATATTTTTCTTTGAGAATATAAGAATTCTCGCCTACAAAGTCGAGTCGCTACAAGGACATAGAAGTAAATACCTTTAAATAAGGCAACATTTCATCAGAGATACGAGATAAAAATTTTGCGGCGGAAGAATAAAATCATCAATTATAATTTCTAGTCAAAGTTTCCCCGAATGAGTTTCAAAATATTATACATAACCAAAAACGTCATATAATAAATCCTCTTTCATATGTCCCCTCTCGGCTCGCTCCTTCGTTAATCCGGCTCGGTTCAACCTGCGGGATCAATAAAGGTGGGGGTGAGCTTCATTCAGCTCGTGGAAATTATACTGATCACAGTAATATACAATCTCATGGAAAGCATAACATGAATAATCTATCATATTTTCCTCAGCGTAAATGCATACTCACAATATTATGTATAGCATGAATCGAGCACGCATAACACGAATATTGAGATTGCGCAGGTGCCCCCGCAACAACATCAAACATACACACAATACCACATAACATGAATCGAGCACGCGTGTGAATATTGAGGTTGCGCAGGTGTCCCCGCAACAAAATATATCTTAAGATAACCTGTTAAACGAATACAGGTGAGTTTGATTTACAATGTGCATCGTAAATCTCGCGGGTATAAATACCCTTATCCACACCCTTCAGCCGACATTCACCCTTTCTCACTTCTTCCCGTCGCCCCTCTCTACCTCTGCCCTAACCTCCCGTCCCCTTCTATCTCTCTTCAATCCTCTCCCTCCCATCTCCATCTATCCCTCTACAAAATTCTTCTTGGCTGGAAATAGGATTGTCGGAAGACACACGCACACCAAACAAAATCGGTCAATCTCACACGAATAGGGTACTATAGCCCAGACGCGAGGGGTGAGTCAGAAGGGTAGCAGCGGTTCGAATCGAGCGTCGAGGCGGCGACGGGTCTGAGTTCGGTTCGACGATGGCGACGATGGCCTCCAGGTAAGGTTTCGGGTTTAAAGGTTTCGGATTTTGGGCAGTGGGTTCGGCCCACAACCGAAAAAATTGAAAACGGGTAGGGTTCGGATTAAAGTTTAGATTCCGGCGAATTAGCAAAAAGTTGAGTCGAATTTGAATCTGATTTAGTATCGACTGTTGATTCTAGTTTTTCTGAATTGAAATTAAAATTTCCGGTTATAGGGCTAAGTTGGAGTTGAGTTTGATGTTGATTTTGATTTGGGCGTTTTATTTTTCAATTACATGATAAGAAAATCGGGTTTGGCATGGATGTGTTTGAAATTTCAATTCTTGACTGATTTAGATGGAAATCAAACGTATGGGTTCTAGATATGAATTCTTACATGATTCAATCGAGTATTCATGGCGGCCAAATGCGGATTGGTGGAAGAAATTTGACATGAAATTCGAATAGACAGATTTTGAGAAAGTGATGTGAAACAATTACTCAGAAGTTAGAGTGTGAGAGTTTACCTTGCGGAATTGGCAGGAATCCAACGTTAAGATATGGATGAACAACTTTTTGACTTGGTTACATCTGATGAATTCTTGAAGCAGATGTATCCTTGTGTTGCTTGAAAACTCTGCCGCAGACGAGACTCTTCCACTGAATTGGTGCGACTTGTGTAAAAGAGCAGCAGACCTTGCTTGATTCTGCTGTGGCGAAACTTATGGGCAGCTTTCCCTTTTTTTTTTTGGTCGATTAATTGTTTGTGTAGGGTGTTTTTTTTTTTTTTTTCGATTGCTGGATGATGAACGATGTAAAGATTCTCTGTACAGCAGAATTTGTGTATTTGTAGATGAAATTTTTGGAGTATTTTAGTTGAATTAGGATTGTGTATTAGGATATACATTGAGGAGTTTTGATGAAGTGAGAACTCGCTTGTAACAATCGATATGCCCATTTTTTAATTATGGTTAATTAAATTTAATAAATTTTGGTTAAGTTTAAATCACATGGTTAAATATAAATAGTATAATAATAATAGTAAATTTAGAATAACAATTAATTGGTAATGTGATAATAAAAATCTGAAAATAATAAAAATAATAATAATAATATTAATACTTAATAAAAACGGTATTAATAATATTATTATTAGTAATAATAATGATAATATTAATGATAGTGTTAGTGTTATACTCGAATAATTAATAACACTATCATAAAATAAGTATTGACCACTTAAATATATATCTAACAAAATGACTCGGGCTAAGACTTGTGATACGTTGAAATAAATGTTTGTGACCCTTTAAATAAAATTAAATAAAATAAAATGCATTATAATATTATTATAATAATATTACATTATGAAAATAGCGGGTATTACAACCTTTAGGTCAGAACATACTTTTAACTCATATAATATATTCTTAGAATTTAACATCTTACTAATTTTTTCCGTGTTAACTTAAATTATTGATTGGCTATTGTAACGCCCCAGAGCCATCCAGGAATATTACAGCGTCGTGGGCCCCGAGATGGAACCCCACAAGGCTGAAGGAAATTTTCGCAAATATTTACAAACGCCCAAGAGGCTAACGACGGTATTATCTATTTAAAACATTCGAAGACTTTATAAGACTCGTTTATCAAAACCGTCATAAAATCTCATTTGAAACCACAAGGCCCGAAATATCAAAACTCAACAGTTTAAAAACATACGTTAAGCTATCGCTTACACGTACCGACAGAATAGTTTAGAAAACGATTGCCAAAGTAGCCTAAGTTACCAGATACCAATAGGCCATTTAAAAATACTCACGCAGCGAAAAAAGACAAACAATTAAAATACTCTAGCAGCGGAATACAAGAACTGATCAGGAAACTGAATACACAAATACATGCCCTAGCCAGTGTCCTCCGTGTAATATCCGGAATTTCTACTACTGTGGTTTAATATTATTTTATCCGAGTTATGTTGTACAGCGTGGAATCTGTACAGTATGAATAAAATAAATGAAGGACTAAGACCTATGTATTGGTATAATTACTGTACTTGGTCGACAATTGCAGTTGAGGATATTGTGTATCGTATGAGAATATTATTGGAAGGAGTATGTATATTTGGTATGCCGTATGTTCGTATTCTGTATGTTGAGACGTTGGACAAGAATAGCTAAAAATGGCTAAGTATAGCTTTATTAGCGCACGCTAATATTCATGCATAGCGCACGCTATCGTGCAGGTTTAGCGCACGCTACGTTCATAGCGCACGCTAATCAGAACGGACCAAAGGAATCTTGGCCGTGTCAGGTTACTTTCAGCATGTGGGGACACGGGGGTAGGTGCGGACTGTAGCAAGTCAACTACGATTAGCGCATGCTAAGGTCTAAGAAATTGCGTGCGCTAGACAGTGTAATTTACGTACGTTATTGTATGGGCATTACGTACGTAAGATGATGTGCGAAGCAAAATAATAGCCTCTGGACTTCGATAGCGCACGCTAAACTGGTAATGTACGTTAAATGAAGAGGTTAGCGTACGTTAATAATGTACAATGTATATATATATATGAGTAGTTGGCTGTCATTCCTCATTTCGTCCATTCTCTTCTTGCAACCGATAGAGAGAACCTTGGGAGGACATTTGGAGTTCCTAAACACTGAGGGATGATCCTCTTTAACAAGAGTAAAGATGGAAATCATGGATTAAAGATTTGTTCTTTAAATCATTGGTGATTCTTGGAAATGGATTCAACCTTGGAAATCAATCCATTCCTTCAAAAAGGTAATCACTCTTCATCTTTGGATTTCATTTTGGATTGAATGTTGATGTTCTTGAGTGGATGATTTTTACATAAACATGTTGATAAGCATGATTATGAGATGGATTACCGGAGTATGATGATATTAATATGATTTGGGTGATTTGAATTGTGTAGTTCGTTTTCTTGAGATAAGTTGGTTAATCCTCCTTCTCCTTTGCGGATATTGATGTCATTGATGATGATTACTCCCTGTAATGATAGATTATGGAAGTGTTGTTACGTTCTTGATGTTTCATGATGTTGATATTGAGGAAGATGATATATGAATATAGGACTTGGATTATAAGTTGAATGATTGTTTGTATGTTAAAGGATATCGGATTTCGTTGTTTTGATAGCTTTGAACATGGTTCAGAATCACTTAGTGTTCGTGATAATCGCCATATGTTGATCGGTATCCGAAATACATGCAACTGCATGTCATTAGCGCACGCTAAGCCTACTGGCTAGCGCGCGCTAACGGGAGCAACTTAGCGCACGCTACGTTAAGGGATTAATGTGCGCTAAGAAGGCAGAAAGTGAAGTATTTTCGTGTTGTGGTTCTGAATTCGTGATCGTTTTAGTTGGTTTGATCATACTTGTGGTTAACCGAGATATTGTTGGGCCGTTGGGTTTGTGAATCGGTTTTATCGATTGTTGATTGTTGTCGAACTTGTTGTTTATCGATTATTGTAATAGGTTGAGATTCCTGATCGGTGTTTATAACCATATGTTGCGGTCGTGTTCGAGTATGTTAGTGAATTGCGTTGGTCAGGGCCGAGGAGCTCGTAGACGAAGACAATGAGATTAGTGACGGATCCATTATTATCGTATCGGTATCGAGACAAGTTATTACTTGCTCAGTTTATAATATTTAATGAATGGTTTCAGTTTCATTCGTTTATAATTCGTATATCAATGTTTATAAATCGTAATCACAGGAGATTTGGGATTATAGGTTGTATTCGGGTTTTGGGAATTTAAATCATAATGTATATGATTTACAATTTGTCGTTGGTATACTTGTTATCGAGGATACATCATGGTATTGACGAAAACATGAATTATCTACCGTCCGTGATGTTTTAGATCGGTGAATATTCAGAATAATGGTTGGTGATGGTTTAGATATCGAGATTGCTCTCGAAGGACTCAGAGCAAGTATTTTAATCATTTCTGTCATTTGTGTCGATCATGTTGTGATACATTCGTGTATCTTTGTTGTCATGCATTGGCATATTGTTGTTGTCGTACATTGTGTACTATTGTCTTCTGCAGTCGTGTATTGTTATCGTATGTCCACCATGCGTTGGTCCGACGGGATCATCATGGGAATCTATAGCTGTGTGCGCTGGATCGCTGGACAGGTAATGCCACCATGCGTTGGTCCGACGGGATCATCATGGGAATCTATAGCTGTGTGCGCTGGATCGTTGGATTACCATATGTGTTGTTGTTATTGTGCATATGTATATTATGGGTTGCCATAAGTATACATTGTTGTTATTGATGTGAACATATTAACGTGGTCATATGAGTATGCATTTGTAGGTCTTGTGTTAGGACCGTGCCCGTATTGCATTGATCTGATCTCGGATTAGACTGACATGATTGTCGTGGTATTGTGCATCTCGAGGTATGTTCCGTATTTCCATTGGTTGTTGTCTTTTGATGGACAATCTATTATTGTGTTGAGATGTGATGATGGCACCCGATGGATTGGGATTGGACCGAGTTAGCAGAATTCGTAACAGTGAGTTATGATGATATTTTAAGAATCTTGGGTTCCGTTTGAGATACATTGCCGATGATTAGATATGAGCTTAACATGTTGTTGAGGATACGAGATGTGAACTTTGGTAATTATTATCATGAGTTGGTAAAGTTATGGCGGTAAGATTACATTGGTCGTATTCTTACGTTTTTAAACTATTGAGTTTTGGCATTTCAGGCCTTGTCCTTTCAAACAAGATTTTACGACGGTTTTGATAAACGAGTTTTATAACGTCTTCGAATATTTTTAAAGATAGTACTGTCGTTAGCCTCTTGGGTATTTGTAAATATTTGCGAAAATTTCCCTTAGCCTTGTGGGTTCCATCTCGGGTCCCACGGCGCTGTAATATTCCCGGTTAAATCTGGGGGTGTTACAGAATATGGTATCAGAGCTTTGGTTGAGAAAACCTAGGCAGTCGGGTCGAGTTGGGTCGTGTTTTTGTCGCGTCATTCGAGTTGTCGATTGACAAATATTAGAGCCGTGAGTCTTTGTTGTTCACTCGGGCTTATGCATTATGTGATTTACCAGTGTAGTACTGGAGTTGTTGCAAATTTTTCCAAATGGTATTAACGTGTTTCTTCGGATAAAGATGTGTCGTGTTCTCGAGTTGAACTGATTTTGCAAAATGTGCATTTTGTGAATATCCGTGTCGAGTACTTTCTAGAGTTGAGACATGTGCCAGTATCACGGGAAATCGTCGGCTTCACGATCTGTAAGTATTTGGATTTTCGAATTTCATTGAGATTTATTGCCGTTCTAAGTTGATATGCTTTGAGATTCGGAAGAATATTATGTGTTATGTTATGAGATAACAGAACACAGTAGTTGGGACATGATTGATGATTTGAGAAATTATGATTTTGGAAATCAATATGTCGGTTAAGTTTTGGAACGGAATTGTGTATTCGGGAGAAGGACTGTGGATTGTTGAGAAGAACATGTAGTTATGTTAGTCCATTTTGTGATATATGAACTGTTTTTGAGCATTTAAAATGATACTTTTCAAAATGAATGTTTTACGGATGTTTTACGAAAAATGATTTTGGGCCGAGACCCAATCGATTTTGAAATAGTTTTATAACTCAGGACTTGGGGTCCGGAAAGAGTTTTCTGCTTTTTAAACTTCTTGTAATACGGAATGAGATACGGGCTGAGACCCTAATGTTTTAAAAGGCTTTTCTGTTTTCTTAAAACTCCCGAGATTTGTAAAACACCTTACTAATTGCTTATGCATTTTATTACTGCCTTTCGGGGTTTTGGTTTACATATTCAAATAAAACTTCTCGAGAAGTCTTTCGCTGTGTTGATTTGTTTCAATGTTTTGTCATAGCATATTTGAGGTGATCCAGGATGGGTTAATGATTGAAGTTGCGAGTCATATGTGGAGGAGTTTTTTTTTGGTCGGAGTTTATATATTGAGATTTTGGAACTCTATCGTGTGGTTTTCCGATGGAATATCAGTGGATATTGGTGACGAACCGAATTGGTATACAGGAGTATGGATGTGGTCAAGCATTTGCATGGTATCATTTTAAAACTTCGAAATCGCGTGGATTCGAAGAAAACTGTTATCGAGTACTTGGCACCAGCGAACCAATTCAATTTTCGAAAATTTATTTTGTGGTCTTACCAAAATTTTTGTTCTGAGTTTTGAAAATTTTGAAAGAACTTTCAAAAATTTTTCTTCTTGACGAGACTGTATGATTTCAAACTGATTTTGAAAATGTGATTGATATACATATTTTGCATATCATGGTGAAGTTCTGAGTGAGATTCACAAATTGGATAACACACAAACGGTAGGAGGAAAAGAGATCCGAACTCTAATATGATAGTTTGGTTATCCAGGGATGATCGGTTAATTGATCGGATAAGAGATATATGCTGCGTGTTGTAGGTTCGGGTATAGAATGTAATTTTAGAACTATGGGTTTTATGAAACCGGGACGTATGTGCTATGTGATTCCATTGGTATAGTAGTAGTACGATTCTACCATAGTGACTTTGAATGATTTCTTTGTAAGTGTAGATTTGGGGATGGTGACCCATGCTGATTGTTTGAATATTGGGTGGTTGTTCCCACCCCATGTATGTTTGGATATGTTCGTCGGTTTGTGATTGGTTGTTCGTATGCCGAAGGGCATGTTCAACTTATTGAGATCCACTGTATGTGATTGGTGTGTCGTTTTGAGAACTTTATTCGTTCCTATATCGATTTATGTGGTTCTGTGTTGATCGTGTTGGAGCTTACCGTGTGAAGGTATCCTCGATTTTAGTTGATAGTTCGTTGATAACATTGGAGGTTATCATGATGATGATATTCTCGATTGTGTTTTGACCTCTGATTGGTCATATTGGAGTTTATCATGTCGATGATATACTCGGTTAATTTGTTGGTTGATCACTGTTAATGATCGTATGAGCGTTTGAATTTTGTGCCGATGTTTCGGGATTTGTGTCGTTGATTTGGGCTGTTGTTTCACGGATGTATCGTGTATTATTGATTTTTAGCACGATATAGACTTGATTGTGTAACCAGGTAGACAGGATTTGACACGGATAGATTATTTCATCCGACGATGATATATTTGGTTGGGACTCTTGGAATCATGATTGTAAGCATATTGAGGTGTTACTGTGTAGGAACTCGCTAGTATCTCAGGAGATCGTCGAATTTGCGCATTAGTAAGTATACTATTTTGGTTGTTCGTTAATAACTATGATTGATCGTTATCGCGATGGTTTCGGAATATGTTGGTTGAACGGTTGTTTCTTTTTATGATGGACTGCAAGTTTCGAGGACGAAACTTATTTTAAGTGGTGTAGCATGTAATATCCGGAATTTCTACTACTGTGGTTTAATATTATTTTATCCGAGTTATGTTGTACAGCGTGGAATCTGTATAGTATGGATAAAATAAATGAAGGACTAAGACCTCTGTATTGGTATAATTACTGTACTTGGTCAACAATTGCAGTTGATGATATTGTGTATCGTATGAGAATATTATTGGACGGAGTATGTATATTTGGTATGCCGTATGTTCCTATTCTGTATGTTGAGACGTTGGACAAGAATAGCTGAAAATGGCTAAGTATAGCCTTATTAGCGCACACTAATATTCATGCATAGCGCACGCTATCGTGCAGGTTTAGCGCACGCTACGTTCATAGGTTAGCGTACGCTAGTGCAGAACAGCTCAGAGGGAATCTACGTGTGGACCCGGCCACTTTCGGCGCATGTGCCGACGAGGTCAACAGATGTTTGTTGTGAAGGATTAGCGCACGCTAAGGTATATTGATAGCGCACGCTAATCAGAACAGACCAAAGGAATATTGGCTGTGTCAGGTTACTTTCGGCATGTGGGGACACGGGGGTAGGTGCGGACTGTAGCAAGTCAACTACGATTAGCGCACGCTAAGGTCTAAGAAATTACATGCGCTAGACAGTGTAATTTACGTACATTATTGCATGGGCATTACGTACGTAAGCTGATGTGCGAAGCAAAATAGTAGCCTCTGGACATCGATAACGCACGCTAACAAAGAATGTTAGCGCACGCTAAACAGGTAACGTACGTTAAATGAAGAGGTTAGCGTACGTTAATAATGTACAATGTATATATATGAGTAGTTGGCTGTCATTCCTCATTTCGTCCATTCTCCTCTTGCAACCGATAGAGAGAACCTTGGGAGGACATTTGGAGTTTCTAAACACTGAGGGATGATCCTCTTTAACAAGATTAAAGATGGAAATCATGGATTAAAGCTTTGTTCTTTAAATCATTGGCGATTCTTGGAAATGGATTCAACCTTGGAAATCAATCCATTCCTTCAAAAAGGTAATCACTCTTCATCTTTGGATTTCATTTTGGATTGAATGTTGACGTTCTTGAGTGGATGATTTTTACATAAACATGTTGATAAGTATGATTATGAGATGGATTACCGGAGTATGATGATATTAATATGATTTGGGGGATTTGAATTGTGTAGTTCATTTTCTTGAGATAAGTTGGTTAATCCTCCTTCTCCTTTGCGGATATTTATGTCATTGATGATGATTACTCACTGTAATGATAGATTATGGAAGTGTTGTTACGTTCTTAATGTTTCATGATGTTGATATTGAGGAAGATGATATATGGATATAGGACTTGGATTATAAGTTGAATGATTGTTTGTATGTTAAAGGATATCGTATTTTGTTGTTTTGATAGCTTTGAACATGGTTCAGAATCACTTAGTGTTCTTGATAATCGCCATATGTTGATCGGTATCCGAAATACACGCAACTGCATGTCATTAGCGCACGCTAAGCCTACTGGCTAGCCCGCGCTAACGGGAGCAACTTAGCGCACGCTACGTTAAGTGATTAATGTGCGCTAAGAAGGCAGAAAGTCCAGTATTTTCGTGTTGTGGTTCTGAATTCGTGATCGTTTTAGTTGGTTTGATCATACTTGTGGTTAACCGAGATATTGTTGGGACGTTGGGTTTGTGAATCGGTTTTATCGATTGTTGATTGTTGTCGAACTTGTTGTTTATCGATTATTGTAATAGGTTGAGATTACTGATCGGTGTTTATAACCGTATGTTGCGGTCGTGTTCGAGTATGTTAGTGAATTGCGTTGGTCAGGGCCGAGGAGCTCGTAGACGAAGACAGTGAGATTAGTGACGGCTTCATCATCGTCGTATCGGTATCGAGGCAAGTTATTACTTGCTCAGTTTATAATATTTAATGAATGGTTTCAGTTTCATTCGTTTATAATTCGTATAGCAATGTTTATAAATCGTAATCACAGGAGATTTGGGATTATAGGTTGTATTCGGGTTTTGGGAATTTAAATCATAATGTATATGATTTACAATTTGTCGTTGGTATACTTGTTATCGAGGATACATCATGGTATTGACGAAAATGTGAATTATATAACGTCCGTGATGTTTTGGATCGGTGAATATTCAGAATAATGGTTGGTGATGGTTTAGATATCGAGATTGCTCTCGAAGGACTCAGAGCAAGTATTTTAATCATTTCTGTCATTTGTGTCGATCATGTTGTGATACATTCGTGTATCTTTGTTGTCATGCATTGGTATATTGTTGTTGTCGTACATTGTGTACTATTGTCTTCTGCAGTCGTGTATTGTTATCGTATGTCCACCATGTGTTGGTCCGACGGTATCATCATGGGAATCTATAGCTGTGTGCGCTGGATCGCTGGACAGGTAATGCCACCATGCGTTGGTCCGACGGGATTATCATGGGAATCTATAGCTGTGTGCGCTGGATCGTTGGATTACCATATGTGTTGTTGTTATTGTGCATATGTATATTATGGGTTGCCATAAGTATACATTGTTGTTATTGATGTGAACATATTGACGTGGTCATATGAGTATGAATTTGTAGGTCTTGTGTTAGGACCGTGCCCGTATTGCATTGATCTGATCTCGGATTAGACTGACATTATTGTCGTGGTATTGTGCATCTCGAGGTATGTTCCGTATTTCCATTGGTTGTTGTCTTTTGATGGACAATCGATTATTGTGTTGAGATGTGATGATGGCACCCGATGGATTGGGATTGGACCGAGTTCGCAAAATTCGTAACAGTGAGTTATGATGATGTTTTAAGAACCTTGGGTTCCGTTTGAGATACATTGCCGATGATTAGATATGAGCTTACCATGTTGTTGAGGATACGAGATGTGAACTTTGGTAATTATTATCATGAGTTGGTAAAGTTATGGCGGTAAGATTACATTGGTCGTATTCTTACTTAGTATTTTCATTGGTATGTAATTATTGATGTGATGTGATGGTTATCATCATTGGACATTATGACTGACCCCGTCGTGGGATTTATTTTTAGGTTCTTGGATTATCAAGATTGTAGCGGTGGGATTTATTACTTGCCCCGAGTCCTTCGAGAGCAATCTCGATGTTAAAACCATCACCAATAATTATCCTCAATATTCATGTCTTCGGCTATAACACAATGTATCCTCGATACCCAAGTGTACCAATAACAAAAGTAAATCATATACATTATGATTTAAATTCCCAAAATCTGAAAACAACATACAATCCCAAATCCTGTGTTCACAATTATAATCCTTGCTATAGGAATTATAAACGAATGAAACATAAACCATTAATTAAATATTATAAACTGTGCAAGTAATAACTTGCCTCGATACCGACATGACGATGATGAAGCCGTTACCAATTCCTCGCCTTCACCTACAAGCTCCTCAGACCCGACCAAATCAATCAACGAACATTCTCGAATACGACCGCAAAGCATGGTTCTAATCACCGATCAATAATCTCAACCTATTACCATAATCGATAAACAACAAGTTCGATAACAATCAACAATCTAATCAACAAACCAAGGGTTCTACAATATCTCGGTTAACCACAAGTCTGATCAATCCAACTTAAACGATCATGAATTCACAACTGTATTACGCACACTTTCTGTTGACATGGCGCACGTTAATCACTTAACGTAGCGTGCGCTAGACAGTAACCCTAGCGTGCGCTAATATCATGCAGTTGCATGCATTTCAGGTACCGATCAACATGTGGCGATTATCAAGAACACTAAGTGATTTGAAACCATGTTCATAGCTATCAAAACAATGAAATCTGATATCCTTTTAACATAAAAACAATCATCCAACTCATAATCCAATTCGTATATTCACATATCATATTCTTCTTCAAATATCAACATCATGAACACCAAGAACCATAACAACATTTCAATAATCTATAATTACAGAGAGTAATCATCAACAATGACATCAACATCCGCAAAGGAGGAGAATGAGTAACCAACTTATCTCAAGAAAACAAACTACACAATTCAAACCACAAGAATCATGTCAATATCCATATATCAACAACAATATCCTCATAATCCGGCAATCCATCTCATAATCATGCTCATCATCTTGTTTATATGATAATCATCAACTCAAGAACATCAACATTCAATCCAAAATGAAATCCAAATGAGAGGAGTAATTACCTCTTTGAAGGAATGGATAGAATCCCAAGGTTGAATCTATTCTCAATCACTTCCAAGCTTGATATTGTTATGGATGATCAACTCCACCATAATCCAGTGTTTGGAACTTCAAACATCTCTCTAAGAACTCTCTCTATCGGTTCACATGAAGAAATGGACGGAAATAATGAATAATGCCCAACTGCACATATATATATATATATATATATATATATATATTTATTTATTGTACATTATTAACGTACGCTAACATCTTCATTTAACGTACGTTACATGATTAGCATGCGCTAACTGTATTTGTTAGCGTGCGCTATCGCAGTCCAGAGGCTACTGCCTCAATTCGTACAATGATTTACGTATGCAATGCCTTCGCAATAACTTATGTAATTGCCTCTACTTAGCGTACGCTAGTGTCCGATCATAGCGTGCGCTTCTCATAGTTGACTCGTTTGTCTGTATGCTCCGAAGACGGGTCCACACGCCGACAGCTCTGACAAGGATAAGATTCCCTTTGGACCGATCTGATGTTAGCGTGCGCTAACAATATACATTAGCGTGCGCTAATCCTTCACAACAAACACCCGTTGAACTCGTCGGCACATGCGCCGAAAGTGGCCGGTCCACACATAGATTCCTTCTGATCCGGTCTGTACTAGCGTGCGCTATCTTTTGCCTTTAGCGTGCGCTAAACCTGCATGATAGCATGCACTAAGCTTGAATATTAGCGTGCGTTAATTAGGCTATATTTAGCCATTTTCAGCTATTCTTGTCCAACGTCTCGACATACAGAATACGAACATACGGCATACTGAATACTTATATTCCTTCCAACAATATTCTCAAATGCAATTGTCGACCAAGTACGACAATTATACCAATACAGATGTCTCAGTCCTTCAATTATTTTATCCATACTGTACAGATTCCACACTGTACAACATAACTCGGATAAAATAACGTTAAACAATAGTAGTAGAAATTCCGGATATTACATACTACACCACTTAAAATAAGTTTCGTCCTCGAAACTTGCAATCCGTCATAGAAAAACAAACAAACCATTCAACCAAAATATTCCGAAACCATCACGACAACGATCAACCATCATTATTACCGAATAACCAAAACAGCATACTTACAAATGCACAAAGTCGAAGATCTCCTGAAATACTAGCAAGTGACTTCACTGTAAAGCCTCAATGCGCTTACAATCATATTCCATGAGTCTCAACAAAAATATATCATCTCTGTATGAAATAATCTATCTGTGTCAAATCCTGTCTGCCTGATCGCACAATCAAGTCCCAATTCTGATACAATCAATAGTGCACGATACATCTGTGAAACAACTGCTCAACACAATGGCAATGAATCCCGAAACATCGACACAAAATTTGAACGCTCAGATGATCACCAGCAATGATCAACCAATAAATTAACCGAGAATATCATCGACATGATAAACTCTAATACGACCAATCCAAAGGTCAAAATGCAGCTGAGAATATCATCAACATGATAAATTCCAATATTACCAACGAATGATCAACGATAATCGGGAATACCCTCACACGGTAAGCTCCAACATGTTCAACACAGAATCACAGAAACTGATATACAAACGAATAAAGTTCTCAAAACAACACGCCAATCACATACAATGGATCTCAATAAACATACCCGACTAGTGAACATACCCCTCGGCACACGAACAACCAATTACAAACCGACGAACATACCCAATCATACATAGAGTGGGAACGACCACTCAATATCCAAAACAACCAGCATGGGGTCACCATCTCCAAATATACACTTACAAAGAAATCATTCAAAACTTACTATGGTAAAATCGCGCTACTACCATACCAATGGAATCACATAGCACATATGTCCCGGTTTCACAAAATCTAAAGTTCCGAAATTACATTATGTACACGAATCTACAATACGCACCATATTTCTCTTATCTGATCGATCAACTGATCATCCTTAGATAATCAAACTACCATACTAAAGTTTGAATCTCTTTTCCTCGTACCATCGATATGATATCCAGTTTGTGATTAACATTCATAACTTCACCATGATATGCACTATGCACTAATGTGTATGTATATCAATCACATTTTCAAAACCAGTTTGAAATCATATAGTCTCATCAAGAAGACAAATTTTTTAAAGTTCTTTCAAAAATTTCAAAACTCAAAAGATAAATTTTCGTAAGACCACGAAATCAATTTTCAAAAAATTAAACTGGCTCGTTAATGCCAAGTATTCGATAACAGTTTCCTTCGAATCCACATGATTTCGAAGTTTTAAAATGAAAACTATACAAATGGTTGACCACATCCATACTCCTGTATACCAATTCGGCTCGTCACCGATTCTATTGATATTCCATTGGAAAACTACACGATAGAATCCAAAATCTCAATGTATAGACTCCGACAAAAACTCCTTTTCCACATATGACTTGCAACGTCAACCATTAACCCATTCTGGATCACCTCAACTATGCTATGACAAAACATTGAATAATCAATAGATCAAACACAGCGAAAGACTACCCGAGAAGTCTCATTTGAACAAGTAAACCAAAACTCCGAAAGGCAGAAACAAAATAGATAAACGATTGATAAAGTGTTTTACAAATCTCGGGAGTTTTAATAAAATAGAAAAGCCTTTAGAAACATTAGGGTATCAGCTCGTATCTCGTTCCGCATTACAAGAAGTTTAAAAAGTAGAAAAACCTTTTTCGGACCTCAAGTCCTGAGTTATAAAACTATTTCAAATCGATTGGGACTCGGCCCAAAAATTGTTTTCCGTAAAACATTCGTGAAACATTCATTTTGGAAAGTATCATTTTCAAATACTCAAAAACAGTTCCATATATCTCAAAATGAACTAACATGACTACATGCTCTTCTCAACCATTTGTAACATCTTTCCCAAATACACAACTCCGTCCCAATGTTCAACCGACATATGATTTCCAAAATCATAGCTTCTCAAGATCATCAATCCTGTCCCAACTCTGTCACCTTATACCGTAACGCATTATATTCTGCTGAATCTCAAAGCATATCAACTTAGAAAGGCAATAAATCTCAATGCAATTCAAGAATCTAAATACTTACAGATCGTGAAGCCGACGATTCCCCATGATACTGGCACATATCTAGACTCTCGAAAATACTCGACACAGACATTTACAAAACATACATTTTGCAAAATCAGTTCAACTCGAGAACACAACACATCTCTTTCCAGAGAATCACGTTAACACCATTTGGAAAAGTTTACAACAACCCCAATACTACACTGGTAAATCACATAACGTACAAGCCCGAGTGAACAACAAAAACCCATAGCTCAAACACTTGTCAACTGACAACTCGAATGACACGACAAAAGTACGACCCAAGTCGACCCGACTGCCTCGGTTTTCACAACCTATGCTATGATAACATATTCTGTAACACCCCCAGAGCCATCCAGGAATATTACAGCGCCGTGGAACCCGAGATGGAACCCACAAGGCTGAAGGAAATTTTCGCAAATATTTAAAAACGCCCAAGAGGCTAACGACGGTATTATCTATTTAAAAAATTCGAAGACTTTATAAAACTCGTTTATCAAAACCGTCGTAAAATCTTATTTGAAACCACAAGGCTCGAAATACCAAAACTCAACAGTTTAAAAACATACGTTAAGCTATCGCTTACACGTACCGACAAAATAGTTTACAAAAGGATTGTCAAAGTAACCTAAGTTACCAGATACCAATAGGCCATTTAAAAATACTCACACAGCAGAAAAAGACAAACAATTAAAATACTCTTGCAGCGGAATACAAGAACTGATCAGGAAACTCAATAAACAAATACATGCCCTAGCCAGTGTCCTCCGGGAAGCTCATCTCTCCACGACCACTACAAGCTTGGTATTCCAAGAACCTAAAAAGAAAGCCCACGACGAGTTAGTCATAATAGCCAACAATGATAACAATCACATCGCGTCAATAATTACATACCAATGGAAATACTAAGTAAGAATACGACCAATATAATCTTACTGCTATAACTTTACCAGCTCGTGATAATAATTACCAAAGTTCACATCTCGTATCCTTTCAACGACATAATAAGCTCATACCGAAATATATGTATTGTATCTCAACAATACCCAAGGTTCTCAAACATTATCATAACTCATTGTTACGAAATCTACTAACTCTGTCCAATCCCAATCCATCGAGTAACCTCATCACATCTCAACACGATAATCGATTGTCCATCAAAAGATAATTACCAAAGGAAATAAGGAACATACCTCGGGATGCACAATACCACAACAATCATGTCAGTCTAATCCGAGATCAGATCAATACAACATACGGACATGGTCCTAACCCAAGACCTACAAATGCATACTCATATGACAACGTCAAATTGATCACATCAATAACAACAATGTATACTTATGGATAACCCATAATATACGTATGTACAACAACAACACATGGTAATCCAACGATCCAGTGCACACAACGATAGATTCCCATGATGATCCCAGTGGACCAACGCATGGTGGAATTACCTATCCAACGATCCAGCGCACACAGCTATAGATTCCCATGATGATCCCAACGGATCAACGGATGGTGGAAATACCTGTCCAACGATCCAGCACACACAACAATAGATTCCCATGTTGATCCCAACGGATCAACGCATGGTGGACATATGACAATAATGCACAACTGCATAAAACAACAATACACAATGCACGACAACAAGATCGACACAAAAAGACAACAAATGATATATTACTTGCCCCGAGTCCTTCGAGAGCAATCTCGATGTTAAAACCATCACCAACAATTATCCTCAATATTCAACGGTCCATAACATCACGGACGGTATATAATTCATGTCTTCGGCTATAACACAATGTATCCTCGATACCCAAGTGTACCAATAACAAAAGTAAATCATATACATTATGATTTAAATTCCCAAAATATGAAAACAACTTACAATCCCAAATCCTATGTGTTCACAATTATAATCCTTGCTATACGAATTATAAACGAATGAAACACAAACCATTCATTAAATATATAAATTGTGCAAGTAATAACTTGCCTCGATACCGACACGATGATGATGAAATCAATACCAATTCCTTGCCTTCGCCTACAAGCTCCTCAGCCCCGACCAAATCAATCTACGAACATTCTCGAATATAACCGCAAAGCAAGGTTCTAATCACCGATCAATAATCTCAACCTATTACCATAATCGATAAACAACAAGTTCGATAACAATCAACAATCCAATCAACAAACCAACAGTTCTACAATATCTCGGTTAACCACAAGTCTGATCAATCCAACTTAAACGATCACGAATTCACAACCGTAATACAATTATGCACACTTTCTGTTTACATAGCGCACGTTAATCACTTAACGTAGCGTGCGCTAGCCAGTAACCCTAGCGTGAGCTAATGACATGCATTTGCATGCATTTCAGGTACCGATCAACATATGGCGATTATCAAGAACACTAAGTGATTCGAAACCATGTTCATAGCTATCAAAACAACGAAACCCGATATCCTTTTAACATAAAACTAATCATCCAACTCATAATCCAATTCGTATATTCACATATCATCTTCTTCTTCAAATATCAATATCATGAACACCAAGAACCATAACAACATTTAAATAATCTATCATTACAGAGAGTAATCATCAACAATGACATCAACATCCGCAAAAGAGGATAAGGATTAACCAACTTATCTCAAGAAAACGAACTACACAATTCAAACCACAAGAATCATGTCAATATCCATATATCAACAACAATATCATCATAATCCGGTAATCCATCTCATAATCATGCTCATCATCTTGTTTATATGATAATCATCAACTCAAGGACATCAACATTCAATCCAAAATGAAATCTAAATGAGAGGAGTAATTACCTCTTTGAAGGAATGGATTGAATCCCAAGGTTGAATCCATTCTCAATCACTTCCAAGCTTGATATTGTTATGGATGATCAACTCCACCATAATCCAGTATTTGGAACTTCAAACATCTCTCTAAGAACTCTCTCTATCGGTTCACATGAACAAATGAACGGAAATGGGGAATAATGCCCAACTGCACATATATATATATTGTACATTATTAACGTACGCTAACATCTTCATTTAACGTACGTTACATGCTTAGCGTGCGCTAACTGTCTTTGTTAGCGTGCGCTATCGCAGTCCAGAGGCTACTGCCTTACTTCGTACAATGATTTACGTATGCAATGCCTTCGCAATAACGTATGTAATTGCCTCTACTTAGCATATGCTAGTGTCGGATCATAGCGTGCGCTACTCATAGTTGACTCGCTCGTCTGTATGCTTTGAAGACGGATCCACATGCCGACAGCTCTGACAAGGATAAGATTCCCTTGGACCGATCTGATGTTAGCGTGCGCTAACAATATGCATTAGCGTGCGCTAATCCTTCACAACAAATATCTGTTGATCTCGTCGGCACATGCGCCGAAAGTGGCCGGGTCCACACATAGATTCCTTATGATCCGGTCTGTACTAGCGTTCGCTATCTTTTGCCTTTAGCGTGCGCTAAACCTGCATGATAGCGTGCGCTAAGCTTGAATATTAGCGTGCGCTAATAAGGCTATACTTAGCCATTTTCAGCTATTCTTGTCCAACGTCTCAACATACAGAATACGAACATACGGCATACTGAATACGTATACTCCTTCCAACAATATTCTCAAATGCAATTGTCGACCAAGTACGACAATTATACCAATACAGATGTCTCAGTCCTTCAACTGTTTTATCAATACTGTACAGATTCCACGTTGTACAACATAACTCGGATAAAATAACGTTAAACAATAGTAGTAAAAATTCCGGATATTACATACTACACTACTTTAAATAAGTTTCGTCCTCGAAACTTGCAATCCATCATAGAAAAACAAACAAACCATTCAACCAAAATATTCTGAAACCATCATGACAACGATCAATCATCATTATTACCGAACAACCAAAACAACATAGATACAAATGCACAAAGTCGACGATCTCCTGAGATACTAGCAAGTGACTTCACTGTAAAGCCTCAATGCGCTTACAATCACATTCCATGAGTCTCAACAAAAATATATCATCTCTGTATGAAATAATCTATCCGTGTCAAATCCTGTCTGCCTGATCGCACAATCAAGTCCCAATTCTGATACAATCAATAATGCACGATACATCTGTGAAACAACTGCTCAACACAATGGCAACGAATCCCGAAACATCGACACAAAATTTGATTGCTCAGATGATCACCAGCAATGATCAACCAATAAATTAACCGATAATATCATCGACATGATAAACTCTAATACGACCAATCCAAAGGTCAAAATGCAGCCGAGAATATCATCAACATGATAAATTCCAATATTACCAATGAATGATCAACGATAATCGAGAATACCCTCAGACGGTAACCTCCAACATGATCAACACAGAATCACAGAAACCGATATACAAATGAATAAAGTTCTCCAATTGACACGCCAATCACATACAATGGATCTCAATAAACATACCCGACTAGTGAACATACCCTTCGGAACACGAACAACCAATTACAAACCGACGAACATACCCAATCATATATGGAGTGGGAACGACCACTCAATATCCAAAACAACCAGCATGGGGTCACCATCCCCAAATCTACACTTACAAAGAAATCATTCAAAAATTACTATGGTAAAATCGCACTACTACCATACCAATGGAATCACATAGCACATATGTCCCGGTTTCACAAAATCTAAAGTTCCAAAATTACAATCTGTACACGAATCTACAATACGCAGCATATTTCTCTTATCTGATCGATCAACTGATCATCCTTAGATAATCAAACTACCATACTAAAGTTCGAATCTATGTTCCTCGCACCATCGATATGATATCCAGTTTGTGATTCACATTCATAACTTCACCATGATATGCACTATGCACTAAATGCGTATGTATATCAATCACATTTTCAAAACCAGTTTGAAATCATATAGTCTCATCAAGAAGACAAATTTTTGAAAGTTCTTTCAAAAATTTCAAAATTCAAAACATAAATTTTCGTAAGACCACGAAATCAAGTTTCGAAAAATTAAACTGGCTCGTTAATGCCAAGTATGCGATAACAGTTTCCTTCGAATCCACACGATTTCGAAGTTTTAAAATGAAAACTATGCAAATGATTGACCACATCCATACTCCTGTATACCAATTCGGCTCGTCACCGATTCCACTGATATTCCATCAGAAAACTACACGATAGAATCCAAAATCTCAATGTATAGACTCCGACAAAAACTCCTTTTCCACATGTGACTCGCAACGTCAACCATTAATCCATTCTGTATCACCTCAAATGCTATGACAAAACATTGAATAATCATTAGATCAAACACAGAGAAAGACTACCCGAGGAGTCTCATTTGAACAAGTAAACCAAAACTCCGAAAGGCAGAAACGAAATAGATAAATGATTGATAAAGTGTTTTACAAATCTCGGGAGTTTTACTAAAACAGAAAAGCCTTTTGAAACATTAGGGTCTCAGCCTGTATCTCGTTCCGCATTACAAGAAGTTTAAAAAGTATAAGAACCTTTTTCGGACCTCAAGTCCTGAGTTATAAAAATATTTCAAATCGATTGGACTCGGCCCAAAAATCATTTTCCGTAAAACATTCGTGAAACATTCATTTTGGAAAGTATCATTTTCAAATGCTCAAAAACAGTTCCATATATCTCAAAATGAACTAACATGACTACATGCTCTTCTCAACCATTCGTAACATCTTTCCCAAATACCCAACCCCGTCCCAAAGTTTAACCGACATATGATTTCCAAAATCATAGCTTCTCAAGATCATCAATCCTGTCCTAACTCCGTCACCTTATACCTTAACGCATAATTTTCCGCTGAATCTCAAAGAATATCAACTTAGAAAGGCAATAAATCTCAATGCAATTCAAGAATCCAAATACTTACAGATCGTGAAGCCGACGATTTCCCGTGATACTGGCACATGTCTCAACTCTAGAAAATACTCGACACAGACATTTACAAAACACACATTTTGCAAAATCAGTTTAACTCGAGAAGACAACACATCTCTTTCCTGAGAATCACGTTAACACCATTTGGAAAAGTTTACAACAACCCCAATACTACACTTGTAATTCACATAACGTACAAGCCTGAGTGAACAACAAAAACCCAGAGCTCAAACACTTGTCAACTGACAACTCGAATGACACGACAAAAGTACGACCCAACTCGACCCGAGTGCCTAGGTTTTCACAACCTATGCTCCGATAACATATTCTGTAACACCTCCAGAGCCATCCAGGAATATTACAGCGCCGTGGGCCCCGAGATGGAACCCACAAGGCTGAAGGAAATTTTCGAAAATATTTACAAATGCCCAAGAGGCTAACGACGGTATTATCTATTTAAAACATTCGAAGACTTTATAAAACTCGTTTATCAAAACCGTCGTAAAATCTCATTTGAAAACACAAGTCCCGAAATACTAAACTCAACAGTTTAAAAACATACGTTAAACTACCTCTTACACGTACCGAAAAAATAGTTTAGAAAACGATTGCCAAAGTAACCTAAGTTACCAGATACCAATAGGCCATTTAAAAATACTTATGCAGCGGAAAAAGACAAACAATTAAAATACTCTAGCAGCAGAATACAAGAACTTATCAAGAAACTCAATACACAAATACATGCCCTAGCCAGTGTCCTCCGGGAAGCTCATCTCTCGACGACCGCTACAAGCTTGGTATTCCAAGGACTAAAAAAGAAAGCCCACGATGGGTCAGTCATAATAGCCAACAATCATAACAATCACATCGCGTCAATAATTACATACCAATGGAAATACTAAGTAAGAATACGACCAATGTAATCTTACTGCCATAAATTTACCAACTCGTGATAATAATTACCAAAGTTCACATCTCGTATCCTTTCAACGACATAATAAGCTCATACCAAAATATATGTATTGTATCTCAACAATACCCAAGGTTCTCAAACATTATCATAACTCATTATTACGAAATCTACTAACTCTGGCCAATCCCAATCCATCGAGTAACCTCATCACATCTCAACACGATAATCGATTGTCCATCAAAAGATAATTACCAAAGGAAATAAGGAACATACCTCGGGATGCACAATACGACAACAATCATGCCAGTCTAATCCGAGATCAGATCAATACAACACACGGACATGGTCCTAACGCAAGACCTACAAATGCATACTCATATGACAACGTCAAAATGATCACATCAATAACAACAATGTATACTTATAACCCATAATATACGTATGTACAACAACAACACATGGTAATCCAACGATCCAGTGCACACAACGATAGATTCCCATGATGATCCCAACGGACCAACGCATGGTGGAATTACCTATCCAACGATCTAGCGCACACAACTATAGGTTCCCATGATGATCCCAATGGATCAACGCATGGTGGAAATACCTGTCCAACGATCCAGCACACACAGCAATAGATTCCCATGTTGATCCCAACGAATCAACGCATGGTGGACATTTGACAACAATGCACAACTGCATAAAATAATAATACACAATGCACGACAACAAGATCGACACAAAAAGACAACAAATGATATATTACTTGCCCCGAGTCCTTCGAGAGCAATCTCGATGTTAAAACCATCACCAACAATTATCCTCAATATTCGACGGTCCATAACATCGCGGACGATAGATAATTCATGTCTTCGGCTATAACACAATGTATCCTCGATACCCAAGTGTACTAATAACAAAAGTAAATCATATACATTATGATTTAAATTCCCAAAATATGAAAACAACTTACAATCCCAAATCCTCTGTGTTCACAATTATAATCCTTGCTATACGAATTATAAAAGAATGAAACACAAACCATTCATTAAATATATAAATTGTGCAAGTAATAACTTGCCTCGATACCGACACGACGATGATGAAATCGTTACCAATTCCTTGCCTTCGCCTACAAGCTCCTCAGCCCAGACCAAATCAATCTACGAACATTCTCGAATATGACCGCAAAGCATGGTTCTAATCACCAATCAATAATCTCAACCTATTACCATAATCGATAAACAACAAGTTCGATAACAATCAACAATCCAATCAACAAACCAACGGTTCTACAATATCTAGGTTAACCACAAGTCTGATCATTACAACTTAAACGATCACGAATTCACAACCGTAATACAATTATGCACACTTTCTGTTGACATAGCGCACGTTAATCACTTAATGTAGCGTGCGCTAGCCAGTAACCCTAGCGTGCGCTAATGACATGCAGTTGCATGCATTTTAGGTACCGATCTATATATGGAGATTATCAAGAACACTAAGTGATTCGAAACCATGTTCATAGTTATCAAAACAACGAAACCCGATATCCTTTTAACATAAAAATAATCATCCAACTCATAATCCAATTCGTATATTCACATATCATCTTCTTCTTCAAATATCAATATCATGAACACCAAGAACCATAACAACATTTCAATAATCTATCATTACAGAGAGTAATTATCAACAATGACATCAACATCTACAAAAAAGAGAAGGATTAACCAACTTATCTCAAGAAAACGAACTACACAATTCAAACCACAAGAATCATGTCAATATCCATATATCAACAACAATATCATCATAATCCGGTAATCCATCTCATAATCATGCTCAACATCTTGTTTATATGATAATCATCAACTCAAGGACATCAACATTCAATCCAAATAAAATCCAAATGAGAGGAGTAATTACCTCTTTGAAGGAATGGATTGAATCCCAAGGTTGAATCCATTCTCAATCACTTCCAAGCTTGATATTGTTATGGATGATCAACTCCACCATAATCCAGTATTTGGAACTTCAAACATCTCTCTAAGAACTCTCTCTATCGGTTCACATGAAGAAATGGACGGAAATGGTGAATAATGCCCAACTGCACATATATATACATTGTACATTATTAACATACGCTAACATCTTCATTTAACGTACGTTACACGCTTATTGTGCGCTAACTGTCTTTGTTAGCGTGCACTATCGCAGTCCAGAGGCTAGTGCCTTACTTCGTACAATGATTTACGTACGCAATGCCTTCGCAATAACATATTGTAACACCCCAAACTAGGCGGATATTACAGTGCCGTGGACCCCCGACAGGGACCCACCAGGCGAATGAAAATTAATGAATTGAGTAATATAATTGTAGTACCGAACCACATTATATTACCAAATACTCCGATGAGGAGTTTAAATACAAAACACCAGGACAATGCCGAATACTAGTATATTTTATATGAAGATAAAATACACAACACTGAATGAAACGGAGTATCCAAATGAAAATCTGCAGCGGAAAAATTAATGACAACAATATGAATGACTGAAAAGACCGGGGCCCCCTACTAGTATCACTGGGACTCCTCGCCGTCAACGTTATATTCCCGTGTTGTTGCCTTGCCATGACCTGAAAACAAAATCTCCCAACGGGGTCAGTTACACAGAACAACAATCCTCAAGAGTTGAATAAACATAATCATATATGCTGTATAAACCACAAGTTCGATCAAAAATGAATCGGTTAGATTATAACCCAATCCTATTGAAAACATACGCAATCAAACATGCTGTATGAATCAACTAACGGTTCGGATATGAAAACATTCGCAATCAAAGCATGGCGCCACACTACGCCCGGTATGGATATGTGTCCGTGCACAAGCCACCAACGAGTATCGATCGAATACACGTGTGGTCTTGTTCCTAATCAGTCTCACGAAGCAATCGACTCGTGTGCACAGTCCAATGTGAGGCCAACAACCATCACACGACTTAAATGTGCCCGACATGAAAATCCTAAAAATACCAAATGCACGCCAAGATGACCTAATGCCACGAGATAACAAAGTGACATCGAAATCAATAATGACTCACCGAGATGAAATGATAGTGAAATGAATGATAGCTCAATGAAATGATTGGAACCGCTGCTCTCGTGGATCAAGTGATTAGTTGACAATTACAAGTCTCAATATGGTTAATACATTATGAATGAACTATAATTATGAATGAACAATAACGAAAGGAATGAATATCCTTTTAACCGAGTAAGAATAAACTTACACAATACCGATGAAGAATGTCCGTCCACGAACAACGTCCTAAATGAGATGTCGGTCGCTCGAACAACCTTGAATAACACAATTACCAACAATTCGGTTCAACACACGAATCAAGCATGAGTATAACTAACTCAAAACGTCAATACGACTAATCCAAGTTCATTGGGGCATTATATCGAACACGTTGTGGCCAATCTTCGATTGTTTACAACCGAACCTCAAAAATACCAATATCAAATCCCCAAGGAGTGTTTCAATCCAACAAAACATATTCAATACGATCAATAATCCAATATGAATGTTCAAACTCGTGATTTCAACAACAAGTAATCGAAAACCCCCAAATCTAACTCAATATTCAAAGTGTTCTTGAATAATCCTTCAATAATCCGATGAATATTCATACATACTCATAATCATATGTATATCTTTTCATACAACACGATGATAGCGTCCAAAACATCATATCTCAACACAAATCGAAATCCAAGAGGTTTGAGAATATTACCTTTGAAGATCCAAACACTTCGATCCGGTGAATACGTGTTAAATCGACTATCCAAGCTTCACAAATGAACGAAGATGAAGAAATCCGAACTCACAAGTGTTTGATGATGAAAAATCTCTCCTACAAACCCTCTCTCTCGGACCAAGGTGAAGAAATGAGGAAATGAGGAAAGAAAACCCGTCGGTCCACTTATATAGGTCCAAAGGACGCACGACCAATCCGCACGACCAAGTGTCCGTGCGTCCGGTCGTGCGTGAGTCCACTGCCGGCTGTTGTTCATAGCACACGAGCGCCGCGCACAAGCAGTGTAATACCCAGTTGTAATTCAGTCATTATCATTCAGTAATTTCATTCGGTGATTGTCACTCAGTGGATTTTCACTCATTAATAATCATTCATCAATCATGTTCATTCATCCGTGTTCACCGTTCGGAATAATTTCGAGTTGTGTATCGTTATTGTTCATTGTTTCAACTTTCCACATATGATTTCGACTTTGTTAGATCACCATTAATTTTTGGAAACTCCAAAAATTCTGAATCTTTGCAATATTATAGAGCATCGAGTTAGCTTTCCAATGGTTCAAACGGTGAGTCAATCGGAGTCCGGACGAGAGAGTTATGGTCGAAATAGCTTAGGCACTCATTTTTCAGTTTTTGGCCGAGCAGCAACAGACGGTGCCGCGCACATGCCGGGCAGGCCGCACACCGCCGAAGTCAGTGCCGCGCACATGCCGCAAGGGCCGCGGCACACTCGTATTGCATTGATCAGCCAAAACCGTCAGACCGGTGTGCCGCACATGCCGCAAGCAGCTGCCGCAGACATCGCTGAAGTCGGGCAGCCGCAGACAGCCAGGCCGTGGCACACCGCCGACCACCGGCGCATTTTGGCCCTGTGCCGCGGCACACTTCGGCTGAGCCGCGGCACACAGGGCAGTCAACCCCTATAATTGTGTTTTTGAGCGAGTTTCAGCTCATTTCTTCATTCCTTCACCTTCATGCGCGAGAGAGAGTCTTGAGGAAGAGATTTTTTCTTCACCTATCACTTGAGTGTGGATTTTAATCGTTTTCATTCGGTTGTGGAGCTCGGATCATCGATCTATCGCGTGTTCTTCGAATCATAGTGCTTGAATCTTCAAAGGTAACTTTCATCAAACCTCTTGGATTTTCGATTTGTGTTGAGATATGATGTTTTGGATGTTAAGATCATGTTGTATGAAGTGATATACGCATGATTATGGATATGTTCGATTATTCATTGGATTATTGAAGGATTATTCAAGAACACTTTGAATATTGTGTTGGATTTGGGGGTTTTCGATTAATTATTGTTGAAATCACGATTTTGGATATTCATAATGGATTATTGATCGTATTGGAGATATTTTGTGGGTTGAAACACTTCTTCGGGGATTGATGTTGGTATTATTGAAGTTTGGTTATAAACAATCGAAGTTGACCACTAAGTGCTCGATATAATGCCCCAATGAACTTGGTTTTATCGTATCGATGTTTTGAGTTCGTTATATTCGTGTTTGATTCGTGTATTGATCGGTTGTTGGTAATTATTGTTATTCAAGGTTGTTCGAGCGACCGGTATCTCGATTAGGACGTTGTTCGTGAAAGGACATTGTCTTCGGTATTGAGTAAGTTAATTCTTACTCGGTTAAAAGGATATTCATTCCTTTTGTTGTTGATCATTCATAATCATAACTCATTCATCATTGTACTAATCATATTGAGACTTGTAATTGTTGAACAATCACTTCATTAATGAGGAACGGCGGTTCCAATCATTTCATTGAAACTATCAATCACTTCATTATTACTCTCATCTCGGTGAGTCATTCTTGACTTTGTCAGATTATTATTTATTCATTGATATTCATTACGGTCATTCTCGTTCATATGACCTTCTGGGTTCATATTGCGTGGCCGGGTGGGGCTGTGTGGAATTTTTAGTCGGGCACACGATGGTCATGTATTGGGTTCACCGATACATGGGACCGTGCACACGGTAAAGCTTAACTCCGTGAGACTAATTAGGTACAAGGACGGGTGTGTCCGGTCATTCGTCTTGTACACTTGCACAGAACATTACGGGCGTACTATGATACTCCTCTTCAGCGTAATTCATAACTAAGGATATTTCATAACTTCAGATATATCATGTTTGTGTATTTTCAACCCTTGAGGATTGTTGTTCTGTGTAACTGACCCCGTTGGGGGATCTTGTTTCAGGTCACGGCAAGGCAAAAGCACGGGAAGAGCATGTTGACGGTGAGGAGTCCCAGTGATACTAGTAGGGGGCCCCAATCATTCCGTTTGTTTCAGTCATTTTAGTCATTTCAGTCCTTTCAGTCATTTCCGTCATTTGTATTTTTCCGCTGCAAATTCCGTTTGAGATGTTTATTTATTCAGGGTGGTGTATTTTATCTTCATATAAAATATACTAGTATTCGGTATTGTCCTGGTGTGTTGTACTTAAACTTCACATCGGAGTACTTGGTAATATAATGTGGTTCGGTACTACAATTATATTAATTAATTCATCATTTTCATTTGCCTGGTGGGTCCCAGTCGGGGATTCACGACACTGTAATATCTGCCTAGTTTGGGGTGTTACAGAGTTGGTATCGGAGCGTGGTTTTGAATACTACCTTCCAAGTCATGTCTCATTTGAAATCATCATCATCGGACTAGTATCATTGGACTTTCGCATCACGTGTGACCTGTGCAAATGCCGAGCCAATCAGACCAAGAACTGTAAGATTTCTAACGCCATGGTATAATTTCTGGCAATAATCATTCATTCATAATTCATCAGTTAACAATCCTCAATCATCATTTTCATTTTGACCAGGACGGTCATGTTAACTCGTTAATCACTCAATTCATTTCATTACTCAGTTGTTGATCAGGAAGATCATATCATTAATCTTGTTAACATATACAAGATAATCATTTCAATAATTTCATTAGATAATCATGTCACCTCAGTTAATCATTCATATAATCATTGTGTGAGAACGTGTATGCTCATTTTCATCATTTAATGACGTAATCATAACGTGATATTCATGCGGGAGATTTAATCATCATGTGACTTCCCTCCTTCAGTATGGAAAGGGCAAGAAGAGGACGTGGAGGACGAGGCCGTGGAGTGGGCCGAATCCCGAGAGCTCGTGTGAATACACGTGCGAATGCGAGGAATAATGCTAATTCATCTAGCAGCGACGCTGCTACTCATTCACCTGGACGTGATCATTCTCTATCGGGGAGTCGTACCCGGGACACCGCTCAGTCAGAAGGTGTTCGGGTTGACCCACTCGCTTTTATGCAGGGCATGATGGCCCAAATGACCCAGATGGCACAGCTGATGGAGACGATGCATAACTCAGTCAATCAAAATCAACA
Source organism: Orobanche coerulescens (assembly GCA_033398695.1). Classification (NCBI taxonomy): domain Eukaryota; kingdom Viridiplantae; phylum Streptophyta; class Magnoliopsida; order Lamiales; family Orobanchaceae; genus Orobanche; species Orobanche coerulescens. The sequence continues at coordinate 65,457,957 of CM065811.1, read as the reverse complement.
GGCTCCTCCGCCGCCACCTCAGAGACAAGAGAGGAATGTGAGCAGTATCATTGGCGACATCTCTCGCCAAAGGCCACCTACTTTTGAAGGCTCATCTGAGCCGGCGGATATTGTTCATTAGCTCGAACATTTCGAGAAGTTGTTTGCTATAGTAGAGTGTCCTGAAGGGCACAAAGTTTCTGTTGCGGCTTATTACCTGGGTAAGAGCGCTCATTCTTGGTGGTTGTCGTTGAAGCCCACCGAAGGATCATGTACTTGGGATCAGTTCAAAACTCTCATGATGGAGAGATATTATCCGGCCCCACTCAGAGAGGCCAAGCTATCAGAATTACTCACTCCCGACCCCTCAGCAGACGAGGATGTTCTCGCCATTGCCGAGAAATTTCAGGAACTTCTTCCGTTTGCCTCATCTATCATTCATTCCGAGGCAGATAAGATTAAGTATTTCAGCAAGAGACTGAAATCCCGTATGAGACTACAATTTCTTAATCATAATTGCACCACGTTGGCCGAATTCATTGAGAAAGCTCTTACCTATGAGCCTACTGCTAAAGAGATTGCTAAGCAACAACCTTCGTCTGCTAGCAAGAAATCGAAGAATCGTAATCATTCTGAAGGTGGTCAGACAACCTTCAAGAAACCTCGCGCGGGTTTTGCTTTTTCTGAACGACCTCCTGTGACATCTAAACCCGCGGAATCTCAGTCACGAGCGGCCAGTTCGGCCATCACCTGTTATAACTGTGGGGATCTTGGTCATGTCAGCACCAAGTGTCCGAGACAGTCTGTCACGTGCCATAATTGTGGAATTGTTGGGCATAAGGCCCGTTTTTGCCGTAGGGACTCCAAACCTACTCCGGCATCATCTCAGGCCCCGAAGCGCCACTGCTCGTAATCAAAGCCACTCAGTCTGCGTCGTTCAAGACGACAGGAGCGAATAAAGGTGGAGCTTTTAGCCATCAGACGGGAGCGTCCGGTGCCGGGACTAGCAAGCCCCGGATTTATGAGATGAAGAAGACCGACGATCCTGAGGCTCGGATGATCTCAGGTATACTCGATATTCTATCTCAACCTGTGTGTACCTTTTTTGATACTGGTGCATCGCATTCATTCATTTCCGAGTCATGTTTGAGTAGAATACGTCTGGGTAGTGCTACTAATTGTGAGCCTAATGTCATTGGTCTACCTGATGGTAGACGAATCATCGGAAATCGTGAGATTCAGAATTGTCCGATTCAGTTTCATGGTCGTGTATGGCCAGCGGACCTAATCGTGGTAGATTTTCCGAGAGACGACGTCATCTTGGGTATTGATTGGATGGATCGTCATGATGCCATCATTAGTGTCCGTAAGCGTATGATCACTATCATTTCAGACGATGGGGTTGAATGTGTGTTTCAGGGAGGTAATCCCGGCTGTTCTGGTAAGGTCATTAATTTGATGAAAGCAGTGAGATTACTCAATTAGGGGTGTGTTGGTTATTGGTGCTTTATGACCAAAACCGAGAAATCATCAATAATGTTGACGGATATTCCGGTACTGAAGGAATATGCCGAAGTTTTTCCAGATGAGTTACCTAGTTTGCCTCCATAGAGAGATGTGGAATTCACAATTGAGTTGGAGCCCGGTACGTCCCCGATATCGAAGGCACCGTACCGGATGGCCCCGACCGAAATGCGAGAGTTGAAGAATCAACTTGAGGAATTGTTCGAGAAAGGTTATATCCGACCGAGTGCGTCCCCGTGGGGAGCACCAGTGTTGTTTGTCAAGAAGTAGGATGGTTCATTCCGCTTATGTATTGATTATCGAGAGTTGAACAGGGTGGCGATCAAGAATAAGTAACCTTTACCCCGTATCGATGATCTTTTGGATCAACTTCAGGGAGCTTCAGTATTTTCCAAGATCGACTTAAGATCTGGATATCATCAGTTGCGGATTCAAGAGTCGGATATCGCGAGGACGGCATTTCGAACACGCTATGGTCATTATGAGTTCGTAGTTATGCCATTCGGGCTAACTAATGCACCTGTGGTGTTCATGGAGCTAATGAATCGGGTTTTCATCGACTTTTTGGATCAGTTTGTTGTTGTCTTCATCGATGACATTTTGATTTATTCTCATAACCGAGAGGAACACGAAGTTCATCTTCATCAGGTTCTTGACGTGTTAAGACGAGAGCAACTTTATGGAAAGTTTTCTAAATGTGAGTTCTGGATGTCCGAAGTGACTTTTCTCGGGCATGTAATTTCATTAGATGGAGTGCGTGTTGATCCTCAAAAGACGGAGGCTATCCAGGATTGGTTACCTCTGAAGAATGTTAAGGAAATCCGAAGCTTTCTCGGATTAGCCGGTTATTATCGGCGGTTTGTGGAAGGATTTTCCAAAATTGCTCAACCATTGACGAACCTTTTGCGAAAGGATAAGAAATACATGTGGTCCGACGCGTGTCAACGGAGTTTTTAGGAACTCAAGAGCCGGTTAATGTTAGCACCTGTACTTTCCTTGCCGCAAGGAACAGAAGGATTTGTGGTTTATAGTGATGCGTCCGGACAGGGTCTCGGATGTGTGCTCATGCAGAATGGGAAGGTTATTGCCTATGCTTCACGGCAATTGAGACCTTACGAAGTTAATTATCCGACCCACGACCTGGAGCTAGCAGCCGTGGTGTTCGCTGAAAATCAGCGTCATTACCTTTATGGCGTCACCTGTCAGATTTTCACCGATCATAAGAGTTTAAAGTATATATTTACTCAGAAGGAGTTAAATATGCGACAGAGACGGTGGTTGGAATTAATCGAAGATTATGATATTGAGATCCTTTACCACTCGGGCAAGGCGAACGTTGTCGTCGGCGCCTTGAGTCGTAAGTCCATTCAGGAATAGATGTTTGCTCGTTTAACAGTCCAGAAGGAGCTTCAACATGAATTCCTTAGACCCGAGATCGAGGTTTGGCTTCAGCGAGTTCAGGGACAACTTTGTATGTTGGAGATCTCATCGTCACTTGAGGAGGCAATCAGAGAGAATCAGGGTTCGGACCCATCATTGTTACGCATCCGTGAGGATGTGGTTCTGGGGAAAGCCCCTGGATTTGTGGTCCACGAGGATGGACTTTTGAGGTTTAAAAATCGGTTGTGTGTACCGGCGAATGATGAGTTTAAAAACTCAATTTTATGAGAAGCTCATGCTACCCCTTATTCTGTTCACCCGGGGTCTAGCAAGATGTATAAAGATTTGAAACAAAATTACTGGTGGAGTAATATGAAGCGAGAAGTTGCGGAATTTGTTTCGAGATGCTTAACTCACGCCAAGTCAAGATAGAACATCGGCCAAGGCGGGTATGTCAAACCTCTCCCTATTCCCGAGTGGAAGTGGGAAGACATTTCTATGGATTTCATCACGAGTTTGCCGACGAGTCGTCGTGGCATGAATGCGATCTGGGTGATTGTGGACCGCTTAACTAAATCAGCTCATTTCCTTGAGATTAAGGATACTTGGGGTCCCGAGAGACTTGCCCAGCTGTTCATCAAAGAGATAGTGAGACTGCACGGTACTCCTAAAAGTATCGTTTCCGATCGTGACGGACGGTTTGTGTCTCATTTCTGGAAATCAGTTCATCGTGCTATGGGAACTCAGCTTAATCTCAGTACTGCCTTTCATCCTCAGTCCGATGGACAATCAGAGAGAACTATTCAGACATTAGAAGATATGTTGAGGGCATGCGTCCTCGATTGGAAAGATGATTGGGAAGCCCAACTACCATTGATCGAGTTCACGTATAATAATAGTTGGCATGCTTCTATCAAGATGGCGCCTTACGAGGCCTCGTACGGTCCTCGTTGTCGATCTCCTTTGTGTTGGGACGAATTATCAGAATCAATCAGCACCGAGCCCGATATGCTTATAGCCGCCCGTGAGAAGGTAGTTTTGATCAGGAGTCGTTTGTTAACCGCTCAGATTCGACAGAAATCTTATGCAGACAATCGTCTTCGCCCACTAGAGTTTGAGACCGGTGACCACGTTTTGGTCAAAGTATCCCCGAGTCGAGGTATTTTCCGTTTTGGAAAACGGGGAAAGTTGAGTCTGAGATTTATTGGACCGTTTGAGATCTTGGAACGAGTAGGCGAGCTAGCTTATCGTTTGGCCTTACCTCCGGCATTGAGCCGAATTCATAATGTGTTTCACGTCTCTCAGTTACGGAAGTACGTTGCCGACCCGAGTCACATACTTCAGTTCGACGAAATCGAGATCGCTGATGATCATTCGTATGAGGAGCGTCCCATACGAGTCTTAGAGCGGCGAATCAAACAGTTGAGGAATAAGTCGATTCCGTTGGTCAAGATTCAGTGGTCTAGACACGGAGTCGAAGAGGCTACTTGGGAAACCGAGGACAGTATGCGGGAGAGTTATCCCGATTTGTTTGACCCTTAGTTTCGGGGACGAAACTCTTTTAAGGGGGGGTGTATGTAATACCCGGTTGTAATTCAGTCATTATCATTCAGTAATTTCATTCGGTGATTGTCACTCAGTGGATTTTCACTCATTAATAATCATTCATCAATCATGTTCATTCATCCGTGTTCACCGTTCGGAATAACTTCGAGTTGTGTATCGTTATTGTTCATTGTTTCAACTTTCCACATATGAGTTCGACTTTGTTAGATCACCATTAATTTTTGGAAACTCCAAAAATTATGAATCTTTGCAATATTATAGAGCATCGACTTAGCTTTTCAATGGTTCAAACGGTGAGTCAATCGGAGTCCGGACGAGAGAGTTATGGTCGAAATAGCTCACGCACTCATTTTTCGCTTTTGGCGCCGAGCAACAGACGGTGCCGCGCACACTGCCGAAGTCAGCCGCGGCACATGCAAGGGCCGCGGCACACTCGTATTGTATTGATCGCCAAAACCGTCGCACGGTGCCGCGGCATACGGCCGCTGCACATCGCCGAAGCCGTGCCGCGGCACAGGCCGGCAGGGCCGCGACACACTGCCGACCACTGGGCAGTCAACCCCTATAATTGTGTTTTTGAGCGAGTTTCAGCTCATTTCTTCATTCCTTCACCTTCATGCGCGAGAGAGAGTCTTGAGGAAGAGATTTTTTCTTCACCTATCACTTGAGTGTGGATTTTAATCGTTTTCATTCGGTTGTGGAGCTCGGATCATCGATCTATCGCGTGTTTTTTGAATCATAGTGCTTGAATCTTCAAAGGTAACTTTCATCAAACCTCTTGGATTTTCGATTTGTGTTGAGATATGATGTTTTGGATGTTAAGATCATGTTGTATGAAGTGATATACGCATGATTATGGATATGTTCGATTATTCATTGGATTATTGAAGGATTATTCAAGAACACTTTGAATATTATGTTGGATTTGGGGGTTTTCGATTAATTATTGTTGAAATCACGATTTTGGATATTCATAATGGATTATTGATCGTATTGGAGATATTTTGTGGGTTGAAACATTTCTTTGGGGATTGATGTTGGTATTATTGAAGTTTGGTTATAAACAATCGAAGTTGACCACTAAGTGCTCGATATAATGCCCCAATGAACTTGGTTTTATCGTATAGACGTTTTGAGTTCGTTATATTCGTGTTTGATTCGTGTATTGATCGGTTGTTGGTAATTATTGTTATTCAAGGTTGTTCGAGCGACCGGTATCTCGATTAGGATGTTGTTCGTGAAAGGACATTGTCTTCGGTATTGAGTAAGTTAATTCTTACTCGGTTAAAAGGATATTCATTCCTTTTGTTGTTGATCATTCATAATCATAACTCATTCATCATTGTACTAATCATATTGAGACTTGTAATTGTTGAACAATCACTTCATTAACGAGGAACGGCGGTTCCAATCATTTCATTGAAACTATTAATCACTTCATTATTACTCTCATCTCGGTGAGTCATTCTTGACTTTGTCAGATTATTATTTATTCATTGATATTCATTACGGTCATTCTCGTTCATATGACCTTCTGGGTTCATATTGCGTGGCCGGGTGTGGCTGTGTGGAATTTTTAGTCGGGCACACGATGGTCATGTATTGGGTTCACCGATACATGGGACCGTGCACACGGTAAAGCTTAACTTCGTGAGACTAATTAGGTACAAGGACGGGTGTGTCCGGTCATTCGTCTTGTACACTTGCACACAACATTACGGGCGTACTATGATACTCCTCTTCAGCGTAATTCATAACTAAGGATATTTCATAACTTCAGATATATCATGTTTGTGTATTTTCAACCCTTGAGGATTGTTGTTCTGTGTAACTGACCCCGTTGGGGGATCTTGTTTCAGGTCACGGCAAGGCAAAGGCACGGGAAGAGCATGTTGACGATGAGGAGTCCCAGTGATACTAGTAGGGGGCCCCAGTCATTCCGTTTGTTTCAGTCATTTTAGTCATTTCAGTCCTTTCAGTCATTTCAGTCCTTTCAGTCATTTCACGTTGGGGGATCTTGTTTCAGGTCACGGCAAGGCAAAGGCACGGGAAGAGCATGTTGACGGTGAGGAGTCCCAGTGATACTAGTAGGGGGCCCCAGTCATTCCGTTTGTTTCAGTCATTTCCGTCATTTGTATTTTTCCGCTGCAAATTCCGTTTGAGATGTTTATTTATTGAGGGTGGTGTATTTTATCTTCATATAAAATATACTAGTATTCGGTATTGTCCTGGTGTGTTGTACTTAAACTCCTCATCGGAGTACTTGGTAATATAATGTGGTTCGGTACTACAATTATATTAATTAATTCATCATTTTCATTTGCCTGGTGGGTCCCAGTCGGGGATTCACAGCACTGTAATATCCGCCTAGTTTGGGGTGTTACAAGCAGCAACTCGTGCGGCCTGCTTGTGCGGCTCTGACTCGAACACTGGGCCTCCTGCCCAGTACAGCCGCAACACACGAGCACCGCGCTCGACCAGAAGCTCGTGCGGCCTGCTCGTGCGGCAATGACTCGGCCACTGGGCCTCCTGCCTAATATAGCCGCACCGCACGAGCGCCGCGCACGACCCGATGCTCGTGCGGCCTGCTTGTGCAGCCTTGACTCGGCCGCTGGGCCTCCTGCCCAGTCCAGCAGCAACGCCCGAGTGCGGCGCACGACCCGATGATCGTGCGACCTGCTCGTGCGGCCCTGCTCGACAAGCAGTTCTGCCCAAAACGATGCACCGAGTACAAAAATCACAGAATTCGAGAAGTACGGGGACAAAAGTACGAGTATGAAAAATATTACGCCGAACGGTGAACACAATTGAATGAGTATGAATGATGAGTGATTAATAATGAATGAAAATTACTGAGTGATAGTTATTGACTGATAATCACTGAATAAAATGACTGAATTACAACCGGGTATTACATACTCCCCCCTTAAAAAGAGTTTCGTCCCCGAAACTAAGGGTCAAACAACTCGGGATAACTCTCCCGCATACTATCTTCGGTTTCCCAAGTAGCCTCTTCGACTCCGTGTCTAGACCACTGGATCTTTACCAAAGGAATCGTCTTGTTCCTCAACTGTTTGATTCGCCGCTCTAATACTCGCATAGGACGCTCCTCATATGAATGCTCATCGACGATCTCTATTTCAATGAACTGGAGTATGTGGCTCGGGTCGGAAACATACTTCCACAACTGAGAGACGTGAAACACATTATGAATTCGGTTCAACGCCGGAGGTAAAGCCAATCGATAAGCCAACTCGCCTACTCGATCCAGAATCTCAAACGGTCTAATGAATCTCGGACTCAACTTTCCCAGTTTTCCAAAACGGAAAATACCTCGCCTCGGGGATACCTTGACCAACACATGGTCACCTGTCTCAAACTCTACTGGTCGACGACGATTATCTGCATATGATTTCTGTCGACTCTGAGCGGTCAACAGATGACTCCTGATCAAAGATACCTTCTCACGGGAGGCTATAAGCATATCGGGTTCGATGCCGATTGACTCTGATAAGTCATCCCAACACAAAGGAGATCGACAATGAAGACCATACAAGGCCTCGTAAGGTGCCATCTTAATCGAAGCATGCCAACTATTATTGCATGTGAACTAGATCAACGGTAGTTGGGCTTCCCAATCATCTTTCCAATCGAGAACACATGCCCTCAACATGTCCTCCAATGTCTGAATAGTCCTCTCTGATTGTCCGTCGGACTGAGGATGAAAAGCTGTGCTGAAACTAAGCTGAGTTCCCATGGCACGATGAACTGATTTCCAAAAATGAGACACGAATTGTCCGTCACGATCGGAAACGATACTCTTAGGAGTACCATGAAATCTCACTAACTCTTTGATGAATAACTGGGCCAGTCTCTCGGGACCCCACGTAACCTAAATCTCAAGGAAATGAGCTGACTTAGTTAGACGATCTACAACTACCCAGATTGTATTCATGCCACGGCAACACGTCGGCAAACTCGTGATGAAGTTCATAGAAATATCTTCCCACTTCCACTCTGGGATAGGGAGCGGCTTCAGCATACCTGCCGGTCGCTGATGTTCTATCTTGACTTGCTGACAGGTTAAACATCTCGAAACGAAATCTACGACTTCTCACTTCATATTACTCCACCAGTAATTTTGTTTCAAGTCCTTGTACATCTTGCTAGACCCCGGATGAACGGAATATGGGGGCATGAGCTTCTCTCAAAATCGAGTTTTTGACACGTTTTTAGTGTAACTATCGCAAGTGCACGATATCGTATCAAGAAGTAAAGTGGACTTTTTGAGTCCGGTTTATCGATCCCACAAGGAAGTTTGGTTATAATTTGAATTATAAACTATTAGTCTATTTTTATAGATACTAAGATAAGTGAAACACACAATTAAAAAGTCTGGTTTAATAATTGGAAAGAAAATGCAATAATAGTTCTAATATATTAAGGAAATAAAAATATTGTAATAATAATAGATTGATTAAACGATAAAATGAAATAGTTGGGATTACAAACTTAGTTCGTCATTAGTTATAAAAGATGTATAGGAGATCATAAGATGAATTTACTTATTATGTTGTGTAGATTCGATTTTCCTTAAAAAGACGGTTTCTCTTTCGAACTATAAAACGCCCCTTACATATTGAATCAATCCACTATATTTCTATGTTGATTGGCTTCAATACATAGCATTAGGATTTATGAAAATAACTCAAAGAATCATCTAAGGACTAGGGGTATATTTCTATCCCCTAGAACAACTTAGAGTGAAGATCATTTGATCTAATCAAACATATTTTCTTTCGAAACATATGAAGACCATAAATATCATCATTTATTGGCCAAATAAATAAAGATTGTTAAAACAATGAAAATCACACACAATAATAAGTAATTCACAATAGATCTTTATACAAACATAAATAACATGACTAACCTTGTTTATAATCCCAACTAAAGGTTACTTAGCCCATGAAGGGTTTATTATACATATTACAAGCTTTGGTGGTCATTATTAGTTGAATCAAGAGAAAGAATTGATCCTAACTCCCTTAGTAGATAAAGGAGATAGAAGCAATAAACTCTCTGAACAACATATGCTATACCACACTTACAAAGATCACTCAAGAACACAAGTGTGTTCTTCACACAAAAAGAAAAGTTTACAAAAAATGGAAAATTATATGATGAATGATGAATGATGAAGGATCTAAGGGTTCTATTTATACACCTAAAGTCATCTAATAGCTCCAAAACTCCAGCATTATTACATTAGATCGGATCAATGCCAGCCTTCCCCTCAATAATTTACAAAAAGTATAAAAAATTAGACAAATCATAACAATCTGTCAAGAGTTACGGCCGTAACATTCAGGAGTTACGGCCGTAACAAGGATGACTTACGGCCGTAACTCCTGAATGTTACGGCCGTAACTTGGCTTCATAAATTTGCTCACTGGATGCTTTGATAGTTACGTTTTCAGCCCAGAATTTCTCAGACTTTGTGTTTTTGCCCCCAAATCTTCTTCGGATGATAACTTTTGATATATAACTCTGATTTTGAATCCGGAAAAACTGCCGAATTCGTCTCGGAAAGCCCTACAACATGAATATATCAAAATTCAACAAAGAGAATATTTAATAAACATGTTATTTCTTGAGTAAATTAGTTATTTAATCCGATCATCGTCCGATAAAAATAAAATTATTAAAACTAATTAATTAAAAGCAAAAAACGAGTAGACTAGCTCAATTATGGGTGAATTTTATCGATACAAACCATGGATAAGTGTACAAAACTGACACTTATCACACCCCCAAACTTGAATTCTTGCTAGTCCCGAGCAAGACTCTTTATTATTCATGCTCCAAAAATAAAAATAAAACAAAAATAAGAAAATTAATACACACATAAATTAAAATATAAAAAGAGAAAAGGAGATCAAAATACCATTAATACACAACAACTAGCTTATACAGTAGATATAAATGAATCAAGATTCAAAATAAATCTACAAATGATTTTGAAGTTAAAACACTGTTTTAGTATTGTAATTCCAAAATGTAAGGTTTCCCCCCAAAAGGTTTTTCCCACTCGTGATACACACGACTCCCTTTTATGGTTGCTCTCGATCACTCGTTTATTTTTCGACTCAATATGAAGAAGAATTTCATTGGCGTCATCAAATATTGTGATTATTCACGAAATTGAGTGTATTGAAATTCAACCGCTAATTAATTCAAATCTACTCATAAACTACATCCCTTTTAGTGATAGTTTTCACACCGTTATTTGCTAACGTGTAGCTCTTTTCACTAACACAATTTCTATCTCATTTTTTTAAAAGGTGATAGCTTTCACACCGTTATTTGCTAACGTGTAGCTCTTTTCACCAATTTTTCTGAGACGGCAGCTACGCACCAACAATGGTTAGTCCTTTATTTTTCGCAAAATTTAAGACCCCCAAAATTAGGCAGCTGTTGCTGCTCAACACTTCTCCTTTTCGTCATTTTTTTTAGGTGATAGCTTTCAAACCGTTATTTGCTAACGTGTAGCTCTTTTCACCAATGACTCCTTTTTTTTTTTTAGGGAATAGAATTTTTGCAGAAAATCATTTTTTAGTTAAGCATGAAAAATAAAAAACTCCACAAATTAAGTAAATTTCAGTTCTATTTTTCATCAACCGATTGATTCTTCTTTTATCAAGGTAACGAATGACTCGATTTTATATGATAATTACAAGGCTTGGAAAAAGAGATTAAGGCTTAAAATTTTTGGAATATACAATTTTTACCGGTTAAAACGATTTTTGAAGCTTGTATATAGCTAATTTATTGGTGTTATGGCCAGATCTAGAAATCTCATAAATCAAAATACTATATATATACATATATTGTAACACCCTGAGATATTCAGAGTATATTAAGCGCCGTGGACCCCCACATGGGACCCACCAGGCTACAAACAAGAAAACTCCACTCGACTAACCATCCCGGTTAGCGAGGACACACATTTAATTATATGACATAAAAAGTTATGCCCGGAGCAACCGGCGAAATGATCATCAACCAACAATGTAACAATTTAAAAGTAGTACAACACGGAGTTTGAATTTGAAAAGCCTAAGTACTCGCGAGTACAGTCTATCAGTTTACAAATATAGGAAACAACCATATCGAATTAGACACAGGGAATAAGACGACCCAAATGCACATGTCAACGACCCTGGCCGACATCCTCGTACTGTCCCGGTGCTCGCTCGTCCGGATAATCATAGCCTGAAATCCATAACAAGAATTTCCCCAAAACGGGTCCCCAAAGGGGTTAGCAATTACGTTAGTACAAGGAATCAAGGCAAACCAATCGCTTACACATTTCATAGTACATGCACCAATATCATTTCAAAAACCAAAACTAGACATGTCTTTTCCGGAAACAAACAGTCACAATTAATTTGCCTAGGACCGGGATGAAGCCACGAATCCCACTCGAGGCCCCTAAGGACCCTCCCGAGCTGGCCACATTCATAAAACAAATCAAGCACCACACGTCACCTAGGACCGGGACGAAGCCACGAATCCCACTCGAGGCCTTTAAGGACCCTCCCGAGCTGGCTAGCGAAACAAACTCATGAATCCAGGACGAAGCCATAGATTCCCTCCGTGATCCCGTCGGACCCTCCCGAGGTGAGCAAATCACACACAATATACATTACCATTTCACGTTAAGCATAAAGGTTTCCAAAAATACTTGCCTTGAATATTTTGATGACGCAACGAACGGAAAGGATAATCACCGACGAACACTAGGAATCAACGGAACCGAACCTAACGATTCGAAGAACATAATTACAACCAACTCTAGCCGAATACGGAAATGAAATACACCTGAAAACCCGCCTACGATTCATGTATATTCGCACAAAAATAACAACGAGGGCGGACCACAACCAAACCCTCTCGATTCCGCAAAACTATAAAAATATACCATGAATCCGTAGGAAAACTAATGATATCAACAAGATTAATCATATTCATCAAGAATCCATCAACAAAACGGAAAGAATCGGACAAAACCCCAAAATCCCCAATTATCCAAAAAGGTAGGGTTTCAAGAGATATTACCTTGAGGATTCAAGTATTTAGATTCGTAGAATACGCGTTGGATTGATTGTCCGGGCTTCACAACCGAAGAAGAATGATGAAAATCAACCCCCCAAATGATAATGATGAGAAGCTCTCCTCCTCTCTCACTCTCTCTCGCGTCTAAGGAAGAAGAAGAAGGAAATGAGCTGTTCACGCTCAAAACAACACAATTATAGAGGGTTGACCGCATTGTGTGCCCAAAAATTTACTCCCAGTACAGTCGGGTTTTGGTCGCAGATGCCACACGAGTGTGCCGCGGCACCGGACGGGTGTGCCGCGGCACTGACTTGGCACTGTGCCGCGGCACCGGATGGGTGTGCCGCGGCACACAGTACAGTTTGCTCGACCAACAACTGGAGAAATGTGTGTGCCGCGGCGCACACACCTTGTGCCGCGGCTCACACCCCTTTTTGGTCCCAAAAAGATAAAAATGATCCGGAAAGAGAATAAAAGCGATAGGAATCAACATCGGGGAAACAATAACGCGAGATGAACCCATGGCAACCCCAAAACGGCGGTTCCGCACAACAATAACGAGAATCAGATCGATAGATGATAGGAAAAATACACTAAAAGATACACGAGGGTTACTACAGTCGAAGAAAATACACCGGAAATAAAAATACCAGGGAAAGAAAAATACGGATATTACATTCTACCCCTCTAAAAATAAGTTTTGTCCCGAAACTTAAGAAACAAACAACTCAGGGTACCTAGCACGCATGCTATCCTCGGTTTCCCAAGTTGCCTCCTCGACACCGTGTCTCGACCACTGCACTTTGACCAAAGGGATGGTCTTATGCCTCAGTCGTTTCTCACGATGCTCCAAAATCTTCAAAGGACGTTCCTCGAAAGTAATATCCTCGGCGACATCAATCTCACCATAATCGATGACGTGACTAGGATCCGGGACATATCTCCTCAGCTGGGAAACATGAAAAACGCTATGAACATGACTCAAGGCCGGGGGTAACGCCAAACGGTATGCTAACCCACCGACTCGTTCGAGAATCTCGAAGGGTCCAATAAATCTCGGACTCAACTTCCCCTTCTTCCCGAAACGGAAAACTCCTCTCGTCGGCGACACCTTCAGCAAAACGTGGTCTCCCACCTCGAATTCTAAAGGTCGACGACGGACATCGGCATATGACTTCTGTCGACTCTGGGCCGTCAACATCCGTTCCCGAATTAATTCTATCTTCCGCCTCGTCTCTAAAACGACATCCGGCTCGGTCCCGATTAAATCGGATGCCTCATTCCAACAAATCGGTGATCGACATCGCCGCCCATAGAGTGCCTCATACGGTGCCATCCGAATCGACGCGTGCCAACTATTATTGTACGTGAATTCGATCAATGGCAAATGCTCCTCCCAGTCATTACCCCAATCGAGAGCACAAGCGCGCAATAAATCCTCGAACGTCTGGATAGTGCGTTCCGACTGTCCATCTGACTGGGGATGAAAAGAGGTACTCAAATGCAAACGGGTACCCAACGCCTTATGCACCGCCTGCCAAAAGTGCGATACGAAACGGCCATCACGATCCGAAACAATAGACTTCGGAGTACCGTGAAGCCTCACAATCTGTGCGATAAATATACGGGCCAACTTCTCCGGGCCCCAAGTGTCCTTGATGCCCAGAAAATGTGCCGACTTGGTCAGACGGTCAACAATCACCCAAACCATATTCATGCCCGATCTCGATCTCGGCAAACTCGTAATGAAATCCATCGATATATCTTCCCATTTCCATTCCGGAACGGGAAGTGGCTGCAATAACCCAGCCGGTCGCTGATGCTCAATTTTGACCTGCTGACAAGTCAAACATTTTGCTACAAAGTGTGCGACCTCCTCCTTCATATCATTCCACCAGAAATTCCTCCTTAGGTCCTTGTACATCTTACTCGAACCAGGATGAACGGAGTAAGGTGTAGCATGGGCCTCGCGCAGAATACTCTGCCTCAATTCTAAGTCATTCGGCACACAAAGCCGACTCTGGAATCTCAAAACACCATCCTCATGGATCACAAAACCGGGAGACTTTCCCTTAAGAATGTTCTCTCGGATTTGAGTAATCATCGGATCCTCCAACTGCTTCAGCTTAATTTCATCGATCAAAGACGACGAAATCTCTAAAGCACAAAGTTGCCCGACAGTCCCAGGCAACAAAACCTCAATATCTAACTCGATCAAAGTCCGCCGAAGCTCAGACTGAGACGTAAGGACCTCAAGCGTTCGCAACGCAATCGGTTTACGGCTCAAGGCGTCGGCCACGACGTTCGCCTTGCCCGGATGATAAAGGATTTCAAGGTCATAATCCTTAATCAGCTCTAACCACCTCCTCTGCCTCATATTCAACTCCCGCTGAGTAAATATGTATTTCAGGCTCTTATGATCGGTAAAAATCTGACATGCAGAGCCGAAAAGATAGTGACGCCAAATCTTGAGCGCAAAAACGATTGCCGCTAACTCCAAATCATGAGTAGGGTAGTTAAGCTCATACGGCCTCAACTGTCTCGACGCAAAGGCAATGGTCTTGCCGTGCTGCATCAATACGCACCCAAGACCACGCCCAAGCATCGCTATAAACGGCGAATCCTCGTTGCCACATGGCAACGCCAAAACCGGGCTGAAGTCAAACGCTTCTTCAGCTCCTCAAAATCGATCGCCTCTCGTCATTCCGCATTTAACTTCTCGGATTTCTAGAGTAACTGTGTAAGTGGCCGAGCTAGTTTTGAGAAACCCTCGACGAACCTACGGTAGTAGCCAGCCAAACCCAAGAAACTACGGACCTCCTTCACACTTGTGGGCGGTGCCCAATCTTCTGCGGATCCACTCGAACTCCCTCGACTGAAATCACGTGACCCAAAACATCACTTCCTTCAGCCAGAACTCACATTTCGAGAACTTCGCATAGAGTTGCTCGGCCCTCAAAATGTCTAACACTATCCGCAAATGATGGGCATGCTCTTCCTCATTCCTCGAATAGATAAGAGTGTCGTCAATGAAGACGACGACACACTTATCCAGATACTCGATAAAGACTTTGTTCATCAACTGCATGAACACCGCCGGCGCATTAGTTAACCCGAAAGGCATAACTACAAACTCGTAATGTCCGTATCTCGTCCGAAAAGCTGTTTTCGGCACGTCGGACTCCCTCACCCGGAGCTGATAGTACCCCGATTTCAAATCAATCTTTGAGAATACCACCGCTCCCTGCAACTGATCGAACAAGTCGTCAATTCTCGGCAAAGGATACTTGTTTTTGATGGTCACCTTGTTTAGTTCGCGATAGTCGATACACAAACGTAGTGAACCATCCTTCTTTCGCACAAATAGGACCGGTGCGCCCCAAGGCGAGGCGCTCGGTCGAACATACCCCGACTCAAGAAGCTCACTCAACTGCTTCTTCAACTCTGACATCTCTGAAGGTGCCATGCGATACGACGCCTTCGAAATCGGAGCCGCACCCGGCTCTAACTCTATAGCAAACTCGACCTCACGATCCGGTGGCAATCCCGGTAACTCGTCAGGAAAAACATCGGGAAACTCACTAACGACTGGAATCGACGAAAACTCGACTCCACCATTCTCCGCCTTCAAGGCGTAGCACCAATAACCAGTACACCCCTTTCGCAGGAGTTTCATCGCCTTCAGGGCGTTAATAACAAACTTCTGGTTTCTCTTTCGCCCCGCGAAAGAGTGTTCAGTGTCGTCCTCAGCTAACATGGTAATGATCCTCGTTCGGTAGTTCATGATTTCACCATGCCGCTCGAGCCAATCATTCCGGAGAATCAAATCCTCACCCTCGATACTCACGACAATAAGATTAGAGAGCCAAGCCCTCTCACAAATAGACACAGAACAGTCCCGGACTTCTCGATCACCGACAATTTTATCACCGCTAGGAAGTTTAATGATGAAAGGCTCGCAAGGTGACAAACAGTCGAGATTCAAACGACGTACACACTCTAGAGAAATGAATGAATGCGTAGCACCCGAATCAAAAAGCACACTGACAGGATGGGAATGGATATGAACGGTACCTGTCGCCACAGTAGCTGCTGGATCATCGGCTCTCCGCATCTCATAGACACGCGGGTGGGCTGAGCCGACGCTGGAAGCTCCTCCTCTAGCGGGCTGACCCCGAACCCTACCTCGGCCGGCACTCGGTGGAGACGGCGGAGCAAATGAGCCCTGGTTCACACTCGGCTCCATAGGTGCTGGGTGAGAAGAACGGGCGCCGCGAAACTGTCTGAGTTTCTCGCAAAAAGTAGCCTTGTGGCCCGACTGACCACAAGTATGACAAGTCAAAGGTGGACGAGGACAATCCCGGTTCACGTGGCCTGGCTTGCCACAGTTAAAGCATCTGGGGTCCCGGACGACGGTTCCTAGCTGCACTCGAAGTTCCTAAAAACGAGCCGAACCGCCCGTAGAAATATTTGCACTGAGATTTCACTGCCCCCACTCTTGGGACCAGAAAAATTTCCGACCGACTTCTGCTTCTTGCTCTCACAAGCCAAATCGCTAGCCGTCACCTACATATCATAAGCAAGAGCTCGACTCTGATAATCCTTCAAGGTAGTATAGACGAGCCCAGACATATAGTCCCGAATGGACAGTTTCATCCTTTTGGAAAAATGGAAAATCTTGTCGCTCTCTTCGACAACTTGGGTCTTCACATAACCCAACTCCTTGTTAAAGTCGGCAATGGCCTCATATACGGGGATATCCCGTGGTTGAGCATCATAGAAAGCATGCACTCGAGCCTGTCTGACCGGCCACGGATAATATTCGGTCTCCATCAATTCTTGAAATTCGGCCCATGAAGCCACATGATCTTTGGGACCAACGGCCTCCCACCAATCCGTAGCATCTCAAAACATTTTGGGTCCTCGTGGTAGAAGAGTTTTGAAACATATTGTGGCACCTTGGATGTACCACGAGAGAATAATTCATTTTAAAAGTACGTCTCGAAATTTATTTTCTAAGATACTCAAGGTTTTCAAAGATAATTCAATGGGCTAGAATGCCCAAAAACTTTAGGTAATTACGCAAAACATTATAGCGCCGTGGGTCCCGCTCCGGAACTCACCAGGCTAAAAACTATTTACAACGTTAAAAAGGCCGATGACGGTAATATTTCAAAAACTCACAAAAGCCATTTACAAAATACTAAGTATCATCACAAGAATTTTGCCAAAACGATCAAGGCCATAACGTCAAAAACTCGGTTAAAGGAATCGGTTTTCGAAATCAAACTCAATTGGCAAAAGGCCGAAAGCCATTTGAAAGAACTCACGCAGCGGAAAAAAAATTACAGTCCAAGATACACAATCTAGGACACTACTCCTCATATGAACGAAATATGAGAGTCAAATAACCACATATCAAGAAATCAAAATCCATAAGAGGATTCCGTCACTAATCAAATAATCATAAAAATAGCTTGTGTCACACGAGGCACAACACAAAGAAGGGAGACTTACATCCACAGGTCGCACGAAGATGATGATCGCCCACGATACTAATCACGACCAACAAACTCAGACGACGCGTCGCGACACGACTCAGTTAGACGAAATCCGACGAGACAAAAACTCAACAGACACCACTGACCCGACAGCCTAGGTTTCCACAACCTAAGCTCTGATACCATTCTGTAACACCCCCAATCCGCTCAGGGATATTACACGTCGTAGACCCTCTCCTCGAGGATCTACCAGGCTGATAACTAAAATCAAACATTGTCTTTTAAGGCTAAAATGGCTCAGTAGACTGATTTGGTCTTTCAATAAATACATACAACTCAAATACAACTCATGCCCACGCAGGGGTCAAAATACAACCACACCCGTACAATGGGAAAAATATACTGCAGCGGAAAAGAAAATACAACTAGACCAATACGACATCAACGGATCCTCGTGTGATTAGTATCGTTCATCTTTCATCATCCTTCGTGCCGACCCTGTGCTATGCTCCAAAACCTGAATGCAAAAATAGACATCCACCCCCCGAATACTCGGGGGTTAGCAAAACTCCACTGTTTTGCTAGTGCAAGATCAAAGTGCAAATACGAGCCATACAATTCATATTCCACGAATAACAATAACCAGGAATCCTCAAAAATCCAAACGTAACGAAAAGCACTTCCCGAGGCAAGAGTTTGGTAAAATATTCTAAAACCGAAAGGTCACAAATCAAGGGAAAGCAATTTATAAAACCGTTTAAATGCCATCGAGAGTTTTGATAGAAAACAACTTAGGATTATCAAATCCTTATGTTTCCAAAAATCAACAGGGTCACAGCCCAAAGGTTTTGTTTTCGCAAATAGAAAACCGACAATAATTCACAGGGCCAGAGCCCAACATCACGTGTCCTCGACGGACATAAAAATCAACAAAACGTAATCACGCACGCGCATCGCCTAGGACCGGGACGAAGCCACAAATCCCACTCGAGGCCTCGAAGGACCCTCCCGTGCTGGCTAGCGAAATAAATCACACACATCTCACGGTTGGATCAATCGCTTGTTGCATCCTGGCCACATGATCGCATGCCATGTGCCACCGTAGATTATCTCAGGCTCTCACGGTTGGATCAATCACTTGTTGCATCCTGACCACATGATCACGTGCCATGTGTCACCGTAGACCTTTAACCATATCCACACATTCACACAAATAACACAATGCAACAAAGATATCCAAACATTTCACTCAGAGGGATCAAACACTTAGCAAAACACCACGTCAAACCACAACGCACTGAAATGAAATAATATACGTCCACACGCAAATACCAAGTGCATCATCAACACCAAATATATCCATAGGATCCACATAGTCATTTACAAGACACACCTTTCACAAAACACATGCGTTTTGAAAGCAAGCCTTTAACAAGGCTAAACCGAATCTTTTGAAAGTTCAATTCAAACGACCAAACAACCACATTTAGACGATCACTAATCATCATATCCATAAAACGAGAATAGTATGGGCAAGGTACTTGCCTCGAATAACCACAACGCGGAGAATCGGCCAAAGTAGGTTGGCACGAACCGACTACGAACTCGCCGACTCCACCGAACGATAATCCACAACAATGAACTACGAATGAAAACAATAACAACGAAAATGAATTCCAAAGTATGACCCAAAGCCGCTAAATTCAAAGAACAAATGACGAAGGTTCAAGGATTTCCCCCAAAACGGCCAAGAACACGATTCGTTCCGTCAAATCACGAAAACGGAATTCCAAGTTGAAATATGGATATACAATCCATAGAATATGTTTAACAACATAATTTAACCATAATCGATCCATTGAAAACGGATGAAAAATGAGATCGAGGACAAATCCCCCAAAAAGTCAATTCGAAGGAAATCAAGAAATATACTTCGATTTGACGAAGAACAATGGATTAAATGATGTTAAACACAAGAATACTACCAATATTAATCATAACCATCGTGTATTAATCAACAACACGGAACGAATCGGACAAAACAAAACCCCAAATTTTCCCAAAATAGGGTTCTAGGAAATCTCACCTTGATTCGCTGGATCAAAGGAGGTTATGGAGGGATTAATCGATGATATGAACTCCTAATCTTCGTGGATTAGTTGCTTGACAACATGTCTCCTGGATCGCCAAGTCTCCAGCCGCGGAGAGGAAAAGATGGAAATGAAAAATGGGTGAAAATATGGCTACTCTGTCATATTTATACATGCACGGCCTAGCGTGTGCTACACCTTCCGGACTAGCGCGCGCTAACGGGCAGCCTCGGCCGATAACCCTCGGCCGTGGCCCGCAAGGCCCTATACTGAAAACTCAATCTGCACCGGATCTCGCCCGCCCGATCAAGCGAGAAGGCTGCGCGGACGCTAGCGTGCGCTAGCCGATCTGCCTGTAACCCTCTCGATCGAATCGCCGGCCAGGTAACGTACGCTAGCCGGCCGACAGCATGCGCTACGCCTGCGGACTAGCGCGCGCTACGCTCGGCATAGCGTGCGCTACCTGCCGATCCTTCCCGAGTCCAGAACCCCAGAAACCCCACTGTCCGGTCCAATAGCGTGCGTTGGTCGACCAAGCTGGCGTGCGCTATACCTGCCGGTTAGCGCGCGCAGCCTTCCGGCCGTAGCGTGCGCTACGCCGGTTCCTGCCGCACCCATCCGGCCGGTGCCCGCAATCGTCCGGCCAGTCCCGCAACCGTCCGGCCAGTGCTCGAACACCAGGGCTCGACGACTCAATTTCCGAAAACGTACGGAACGAACACGACGAAAAGTTCGCGGACAACATCAACGACCCGAAATGAAAACATAATACCATAATTAGTCATACGCGACCAAGAAACGGGTCGAGACAACAATTACAGATACGGATACCCGTAACTTTCAAGAAATTACAAAATGGCCCAAAATGCCCGAAAATCACGATACGTGATCGAATAACCAAACCGAAGTTCACAACACGTCTAACAAAGTTAAACGGACTTACGGGAAACTCTAAATAGCAGTTTCGAATGAGATTCGCAAGAATCGAACTCAAGTGCGGAAAAGTCGCTAAAAAGCACGGAACTCAACAAAACGACACCGAAACGAACTCGGATGTCAAAAAGTGTAGAATTAATCATTCTCAGAATGACGAAACGGTCATGAGCGAGTCGTCAAAACGGACTTCCGCTGAAAAAAAGAAAAAAAGAAATTTCCGGAAATCGAAAATTGCGGATATTACAGATTTTACTTTCAGCCAGAGGTTTTGGGATTATTCCCAACACTCTTACTCCTTCCATATAGGCAGAAGCAGCAGCGCGTCCCATTAGTCCTAGACTTCCTCCTCCGTAAACTACATGAATGCATTTTTCTCCTAAGGTACGACCGAAGTTGTGGGCTGCTTCAGTAAAGCATGCCTCTTTTCCATTACTAGCTCCACCAAAAATGCAGACTGTGCTAAATTTTTTTGTTGAAGATGATGAATCCATTTTTGAAAAGAAATTTTTTTTAGAGAGAAACAGAGAAAAGTGCAAGTTTGAGGGATGAATGAAAGAAACAAGCACAATGTTTATTTATAGAAGAAAAAGAAGGTAAAAATTGTTTAACAAGTTTGTGATTGCGTTGATTGCGCTTCAACTACTCAATAGAATAATGAAAGCATTTATCGCATATCACATTTTTATTCAGAAAATCTCACCACACGACAAAAATAAAAGATACTTACGTGTATGTACAGTAGTTGTGATTGTGGCTCACATCTTCCTCTGATTTTACGTTCAGAAACGGACTAAACGCCTTCTATGAGTCGGGGAGAAGCTTCCCATCCAATTTTCTTACAAATTGGCAAACATGGTCTTTTAACGTCAGATTCCCAAGACGTTGTTCATATTCTGGTTTGAATTTATTCCACAAACATCGAATTCCGTAATGTACGAGTCCATTAGGATGCGTGTCAAGAGAAATTTCGATATCATCTAAATTCTCCTTATTCAGACCATCCTTAATGAACTGAATTTTATCTTCTCTGTTTGTAGATGGAATTCCTAAAGATCGACATTTTAAATTACAGTTCCATCTAGCACATTTATAACAAACGGCTATCATCTTTGCTCGTCGTTTCTTCGCATATGAACTTTTTCCAAGCCTTGGTAAAAATCTAGTCGGTGTTTCTGTGAATTCACCCTCTATTCTTACTTTGGCTTCAATTATGAATCTTATGTCAAAAGGTATGCTTTTATTCATAAGCAACCTTATCCTTTCAAGCCTTTCCTTGTAAATTTTTAAAATTGCATTTTTGCTTAGAAAGAGAAATCTTTTTTCAATTTTAAACAATGTTTAATCCATGATAAAAAATAAAAATAAAAAGACAATGAAAATAATTGAAGAAAATATCTACAAATATCAGTTGTTGTGGGAAACTAAAAAGTCCGACTTTAATAGTCATGGAGTACCGTTATCCGCCACTTGACCGGACAAACACAATTGACTACTAAGTTACAATGTCGAGAAAGTTGTACCTATAAAAATAGTTTACAATGTAAGATTTCAAATATAACTTATACTTCCCCGGCAACGGCGCCAAAAACTTGACACGTTTTTAGTGTAACTATCGCAAGTGCACGATATCGTATCAAGTAGTAAAGTGGACTTTTTGAGTCCGGTTTATCGATCCCACAAGGAAGTTTGGTTATAATTTGAATTATACACTATTAGTCTATTTTTATAGATACTAAGATAAGTGAAACACACAATTAAAAAGTTTGGTTTAATAATTGCAAAGAAAATGCAATAATAGTTCTAATATTTTAAGGAAATAAAAATATTGTAATAATAATAGATTGATTAAACGATAAAATGAAATAGTTGGGAGTACAAACTTAGTTCGTCATTAGTTATAAAAGATGTATAGGAGATCATAAGATGAATTTACTTATTATGTTGTGTAGATTCGATTTTCCTTAAAAAGACGGTTTCTCTTTCGAACTATAAAACGCCCCTTACATATTGAATCAATCCACTATATTTCTATGTTGATTGGCTTCAATACATAGCATTAGGATTTATGAAAATAACTCAAAGAATCATCTAAGGACTAGGGGTATATTTCTATCCCCTAGAACAACTTAGAGTGAAGATCATTTGATCTAATCAAACATATTTTCTTTCGAAACATATGAAGACCATAAATATCGTCATTTATTGACCAAATAAATAAAGATTGTTAAAACAATGAAAATCACACACAATAATAAGTAATTCACAATAGATCTTTATACAAACATAAATAACATGACTAACCTTGTTTATTATCCCAACTAAAGGTTACTTAGCCCATGAAGGGTTTATTATACATATTACAAGCTTTGGTGGTCATTATTAGTTGAATCAAGAGAAAGAATTGATCCTAACTCCCTTAGTAGATAAAGGAGATAGAAGCAATAAACTCTCTGAACAACATATGCTATACCACACTTACAAAGATCACTCAAGAACACAAGTGTGTTCTTCACACAAAAAGAAAAGTTTACAAAAAATGGAAAATTATATGATGAATGATGAATGATGAAGGATCTAAGGGTTCTATTTATACACCTAAAGTCATCTAATAGCTCCAAAACTCCAGCATTATTACATTAGATCGGATCAATGCCAGCCATCCCCTCAATAATACACAAAAAGTACAAAAAGGATGACTTACGGCCGTAACTCCTGAATGTTACGACCGTAACTTGGCTTCATAAATTTGCTCACTGGATGCTTTGATAGTTACGTTTTCAGCCCAGAATTTCTCAAACTTTGCATTTTTGCCCCCAAATCTTCTTCGGATGATAACTTTTGATATATAACTCTGATTTTGAATCCGGAAAAACTGCCGAATTCGTATCGGAAATCCCTACAACATGAATATATCAAAATTCAACAAAGAGAATATTTAATAAACATGTTATTTCTTGAGTAAATTAGTTATTTAATCCGATCATCATCCGATAAAAATAAAATTATTAAAACTAATTAATTAAAAGTAAAAAAACGAGTAGACTAGCTCAATTATGGGTGAATTTTATCGATACAAACCATGGATAAGTGTACAAAACTGACACTTATCAGTTTTTCAACTCATCATTCGCTGGTACGCACAACCGATTCTTAAATCGCAAAAATCCATCCTCGTGGACCTCGATTCCAGGGGCTTTCCCCTGAGCCACATCCTCACGGATGCGCAACAATGATGGGTCCGAACCCTGATTCTCTCTGATTGCCTCCCCAAGTGGCGATGAAATCTCTAACATGCAAAGTTGCCCTTGCACTCGCCAAGCTGCACTCGATCTCAGGTCTAAGGAATTCCTGCTGAAGCTCCTTCTGAACTGTTAAACGAGCAAGCATTTGCTCCTGAACGGACTTACGACTCAAGGCATCGGCAACCACGTTTGCCTTTCCCGGGTGGTACAGGATCTCGATATCATAATCTTTCATTAGTTCCAACCACCGTCTATGTCGCATATTTAACTCCTTCTAAGTAAATATATACTTTAAACTCTTATGGTCGGTGAATATCTGATAGGTAACGCCATAAAGATAATGACGCCAAATCTTCAATGCGAGAATCATGGCTGCAAGCTCCAGGTCGTGGGTCGGATAATTAACCTCGTAAGGTCTCAATTGTCGTGAAGCATAGGCAATAACCTTCCCATTCTGCATGAGTACACATCCGAGACCCTGTCCGGACGCATCACCATAAACCACGATCCTTTCGTCCCTTGCAGTAAAGAAAGGACAGGTGTTGAAATTAACCGGCTCTTAAGTTCCTCAAAACTCTGCTGACACGCGTCGGACTACGTGTATTTTTTATCCTTTCGCAAAAGGTTTGTCATTGGTTGAGCGATCTTAGAAAATCCTTCCACAAACTGCCGATAATAACCGGCTAATCCGAGAAAACTTCGGATTTCCTTAACATTCTTTGGAGGTAGCCAATCTCGGATAGCCTCCGTCTTCTGAGGATCAATACGCACTCCGTCCGATGAAATTACATGCCCAAGAAACGTCGCTTCGGACATCCAGAACTCACATATGGAAAACTTTCCATAAAGTTGCTCTCGTCTCAACACGTCGAGAACCTGATGAAGGTGAAGCTCGTGCTCCTCCTGGTCACGAGAATAAATTAAAATGTCATCAATGAAGATAACCACAAACTGATCCAAAAAGTCGATGAAATCTCGATTCATTGATTCCATGAATACCGCAGATGCATTAGATAACTCAGACGGCATTACCACGAACTCATAATGACCATAGCGTGTTTAAAACGTCGTCCTCGCGATATCCGACTCTCGAATTCGCAACTGGTGGTATCCGGATCTTAAGTCGGTCTCGGAAAAATACTGAAGTTCCCGGAAGTTGATCTAAGAGATCATCAATACGGGGTAGGGGATACTTAATCTTGATCGTCACCCTGTTCAACTCCCGATAATTAATATACACACGAAACGAACCATCCTTCTTCTTGACGAACAGCACTGGTGCTCCCCACGGGGACGCACTCGGTCGGATATAACCCTTCTCGGTCAAGTCCTCTAATTGATTCTTTAGTTCCTTCACTTCGGTCGGGGCTATCCGATACGGTGCCTGCGATAATGGAGACGTACCAGGCTCCAACTCTATCGTGAATTCCTTATCCCTCGGTGGAGGTAAAACAGGTAGCTCGTCTGGGAGTACATCGTCAAAAGATAACAATGATACCACGAATGGTTGAACACCTCGATTGCCTTAGAACGGCCAATCGATGGAAATGATACAATGAATGATTGAACACCTCGACTGCCTTAGAATGGCCAAACGATAAGGATGATATAATGAATGATTGAATATCTCGATTGCCTTAGAACGGTCAATCGATGACAATGACATAAGGAATGATGGAACATCTCGATTGCCTTAGAATGGTCAATCGATGACAATGATATAATGAATGATTGAATATCTCGATTGCCTAAGAACGGCCAATTGGAGACAATGATGTAATGAATGATTGAATTTCTCGATTGCCTATGAACGGCCAATCGATGACAATGATATAATGAATGATTGAATTTCTCTGATTGAGTAAATTTGCTGCTTCCATCATATTAATGATTCTTCCGAAACAACGGGGATTACCTCTCTGAAGTACACACTCGACTCCAACGACGGAAATGATAGTGACCATACGTTTACGAACATTGTGGATGGTATCATGACGATCCATCCCACTAATACCCAATATTACATCGTCCTTAGGTAAAATCCACCACGATTAGGTCCACCAACCACTCGCGGTCATTAAGTTTAATTCGCTCAGCTCTTAACCTCATGATTTCCGGAAATTCTTCTACCGTCAGGTAGACCAATGATATAAGGTCCACAATTATTAGGACTGTCTAAGTGAAGTTTATTCAAACATGATTCGGAAATGAATGAATGCGGTGCACCAGTATCAAAAAGGGTACACACAGGTTGAGATAAAATTATGAGTATACCTGAGATCGTTCGGGCCTCTGGATCGTCGGTCCTCTTCATCTCGTGAATTCGGGACTTGCCGGTCCCCGAACCGGACGCTTCCGTCTGATAAATATGAGCTCCGCCTTTATTCGCTTCCGTCATCTTAAACGATGCTGACAGAGCAGTCTGATTCTGAATCGCTGATCGCTTCGGGACCTGAGATGCCACCGGAGTCGGCTTGGAGTCCCTTCGGCAAAAACGGGCCTTATGCCCCACAACCCCACAGTTATGGCACGTGATAGATGGCGTCGTATACCTAGTGATGAAATAGCCCTGCCCTCCGCAGTTGAAACAGGTGATGGCCGCACTGGGCGCTCGGGACTGAGATCCCGCAGGTTTAGGCGCCTTAGGAGGTCGCTCCGAAAAGTTAGGGCCCGCACGAGGCTTCTTGAAGGTTGACTGACTGCCTTCGGACTGATTACGCTTCGTTGATTTCTTGCTGCCAGATGAAGGTTGTTGCTCAGCAATTTCCTTAGCAGCAAGCTTATACGTGAGAGTCCTCTCGATTAATTCGGCCAGAGTGGCGCAATGATGATTAAGCAATTGCATATGGGTCATCATGACCTGCATAAAAGTGAGTGGGTCAACCCGAACATCTTCGGATCGAGCTGAGTCCTGGGTACGACTTCCTGGCAGTGAGTGACTATTTCCCGGGTTTCGGCCTGCACCGCGGCCTCTCCCCGTGCATCCCCTGACAACTCTCTCCATACTGAAGTAGGAAGGTCGCATGATAATCATAGATCTCGTATGAGTACCGCATTATGATTTACGTCATGAAATGATGAAAATGAGCATACGCGCTCTAACACAGTGATTACATGAATGATTAACTGAGGTGACATGATTATCTCATGAAATTCTTGAAATGATTATTTTGAACAAGTTAACAAAATTAATGATATGATCCTTAAGATCAACAACTGAGTGATGAAATGAATTGAGTGATTAATGAGTTAATATGATCAACATGATTAAAATGAAAATGATGTTTGAGGATTGTTAACTGATGACTTATAAATGAATGATTCTCATTGCCAGAAATTATACCATGGCGTTAGAAGTCTTACAGTTCTTTCGGTCTGATGGGCTCGGCATTTGCACAGGTCACACGTGACGCGAAGGTCCAATGATACTAGTCCGATGACGATGATTTCAAATGAGACATGACTCAGAAGGTAGTATTCAAAACCACTCTCCGATACCAACTCTGTAACACCCCAAACTAGGCGGATATTACAGTGCCGTGGACCCCCGACTGGGATCCACCAGGCGAACGAAAATTTAAGAATTAAATAATATAATTGTAGTACCGAACCACATTATATTACCAAATACTCCGATGAGGAGTTTAAATACAAAACACCAGGATAATACCGAAAACGAGTATATTTTATATGAAGATAAAATACACAACACTGAATGAAACGTAGTATCCAAATGAAAATCTGCAGCGGAAAAATTAATGACAACAATATGAATGACTGAAAAGACCGGGGCCCCTACTAGTATCACTGGGACTCCTCGCCGTCAACGTTATATTCCCGTGCTGTTGCCTTGCCATGACTAAAATGTAATCCCCAACGGTCGCCATACGTAACAAGAATCCTCAAGAGTTGAATAAACATAATCATATATGCTGTATAAACCACAAGTTCGATCAAAAATGAATCGGTTAGATTATAACCCAATCCTGTTGAAAACATACGCAATCAAACATACTGTATGAATCAACTAACGGTACGGCTCAAAGGGTGGCGCCACACTACGCCCGGGATGGATATGTGTCCGTGCACAAGCCACCAAACGAGTATCAATCGAATACACGTGTGGTCTTGTACCTAATCAGTCTCACGAAGCAATCGACTTGTGTGCACAGTCTAATGTAAGGCCAACAACCATCACACGACTTAAATATGCCCGACATGAAAACCCTACACATACCAACCAGCACGCCAGTATGACCCGGAATGCCACGAGATAACAAAGTGACATCGAAATCAATAATGACTCACCGAGATGAAATGATAGTGACATGAATGATAGCTAAATGAAATGATTGGAACCGTCGTTCCTCGTGACTGAAGTGATTAGTTAACAATTACAAGTCTCAATACGGTTAATACATTATGAATGAACTATAATTATGAATGAACAACAACGAAAGGAATGAATATCCTTTTAACCGAGTAAGAATTAACTTACACAATACCGATGAAGAATGTCCGTCCACGAACAACATCCTAAATGAGATGTCGGTCGCTCGAACAACCTTGAATAACACAATTACTAACAATTCGGTTCAACACACGAATCAAACACGAGTATAACTAACTCAAAACGTCGATACGACTAATCCAAGTTCATTGGGGCATTATATCGAACACGTTGTGGCCAATCTTCGATTGTTTACAACCGAACCTCAAAAATACCAATATCAAATCCCCAAGGAGTGTTTCAATCCAACAAAACATATTCAATACGATCAATAATCCAATATGAATGTTCAAACTCGTGATTTCAACAACAAGTAATCGAAAACCCCCAAATCCAACTCAATATTCAAAGTGTTCTTGAATAATCCTTCAATAATCTGATGAATATTCATACATACTCATAATCATATGTATATCTTTTCATACAACACGATGATAACGTCCAAAACATCATATCTCAACACAAATCGAAATCCAAGAGGTTTGAGAATATTACCTTTGAAGATCTAAACACTTCTATCCGGTGAATACGTGTTAAATCGACTATCCAAGCTTCACAAATGAACGAAGATGAAGAAATCCAAACTCACAAGTGTTTGATGATGAAAAATCTCTCCTACAAACCCTCTCTCTCGGACCAAGGTGAAGAAATGAGGAAATGAGGAAAGAAAACCCGTCGGTCCACTTATATAGGTCCAAAGGATGCACGACCAATCCGCACGACCAAGTGTCCGTGCGTCCGGTCGTGCGTGAATCCACTGCTGGATGTTGTTCATAGTGCACGAGCGCCGCGAACGAGCAG
The DNA here is from genome assembly GCA_033398695.1 of Orobanche coerulescens. Classification (NCBI taxonomy): domain Eukaryota; kingdom Viridiplantae; phylum Streptophyta; class Magnoliopsida; order Lamiales; family Orobanchaceae; genus Orobanche; species Orobanche coerulescens. The sequence goes on along the minus strand of CM065811.1, from coordinate 65,428,310 downwards.
CAACTCGTGCGGCCCTGACTCGAATGCTGGGCCTCCTGCCCAGTACAGCCGCAACACACGAGCACCGCGCTCGACCAGAAGCTCGTGCGGCCTGCTCGTGCATAATGACTCGGCCACTGGGCCTCCTGCCCAATCCAGCCGCACCGCACGAGTGCCGTGCATGACCCAATGCTCGTGCGGCCCTGACTCGGCCGCTGGGCCTCCTGCCCAGTCCATCCGCAACGCCCGAGCGCCGCGCACGACCCGATGCTCGTGCGGCCTGCTCGTGCCGTCCTGCTCGACAAGCAGTTCTGCCCAAAACGATGCACCGAGTACAAAAATCACAGAATTCGAGAAGTACGGGGACAAAAGTATGAGTATGACAAATATTACGCCGAACGGTGAACACAATTGAATGAGTATGAATGATGAGTGATTAATAATGAATGAAAATTACCGAGTGATAGTTATTGACTGATAATCACTGAATAAAATGACTGAATTACAACCGGGTATTACACGTATGTAATTGCCTCTACTTAGCGTATACTAGTGTCGGATCATAGCGTGCGCTACTCATAGTTGACTCGTTTGTCTGTATGCTCCGAAGACGGGTCCACACGCCGACAGCTCTGACAAGGATAAGATTCCCTTTGGACCGATCTGATGTTAGCGTGCGCTAACAATATGCATTAGCGTGCGCTAATCCTTCACAACAAACATCCATTGATCTCGTCAGCACATGCGCTGAAAGTGGCCAGGTCCACACATAGATTCCTTATGATCCGGTCTGTACTAGCGTTCGCTATCTTTTGCCTTTAGCGTGCGCTAAACCTGCATGATAGCGTGCGCTAAGCTTGAATATTAGCGTACGCTAATCAGGATATACTTAGCCATTTTCATCAATTCTTGTCCAACGTCTCAACATACAGAATACGAACATACGGAATACTGAATACGTATACTCCTTCCAACAATATTCTCAAATGCAATTGTCGACCAAGTACGACAATTATACCAATACAGATGTCTCAGTCCTTCAATTGTTTTATCCATACTGTACAGATTCCATGTTGTACAACATAACTCGGATAAAATAACGTTAAACAATAGTAGTAAAAATTCTAGATATTACATACTACACCACTTAAAATAAGTTTCGTCCTCGAAACTTGTAATCCGTCATAGAAAAACAAACAAACCATTCAACCAAAATATTCCGAAACCATCACGACAACGATCAATCATCATTATTACCGAATAACCAAAATAGCATACTTACAAATGCACAAAATCGACGATCTCCTGAGATACTAGCAAGTGACTTCACTGTAAAGCCTCAATGCGCTTACAATCACATTCCATGAGTCTCAACAAAAATATATCATCTCTGTATGAAATAATCTATCCGTGTCAAATCCTGTCTGCCTGATCGCACAATCAAGTCCCAATTATGATACAATCAATAATGCACGATACATCTGTGAAACAACTGCTCAACACAATGGCAACGAATCCCGAAACATCGACACAAAATTTGAATGCTCAGATGATCACCAGCAATGATCAACCAATAAATTAACTGATATTATCATCGACATGATAAACTCTAATACGAACAGTCCAAAAATTAAAATGCAGCCGAGAATATCATCAACATGATAAATTCCAATATTACCAATGAACGATCAACGATAATCGAGAATACCCTCAGACGGTAAGCTCCAACATGATCAACACAGAATCACAGAAACCGATATACAAACGAATAAATTTCTCAAAATGACACGCCAATCACATACAATGGATCTCAATAAACATACCCGACTAGTGAACATACCCCTCGGCACACGAACAACCAATTACAAACCGACGAACATACCCAATCATATATGGAGTGGGAACGACCACTCAATATCCAAAACAACCAGCATGGGGTCACCATCCCCAAATCTACACTTACAAAGAAATCATTCAAAAATTACTATGGTAAAATCGCACTACTACCATACCAATGGAATCACATAGCACATATGTCCCGGTTTCACAAAATCTAAAGTTCTAAAATTACAATCTGTACACGAATTGTAATACCCCAAAAGGCGGCTATTACAGTGCCGTGAATCCCACACTGGGACCCACCAGGCGATATTCAAAATAGATTTAAAACAAATATTATTTGTGATACCGAACCACAATGAATAGTCATTACTCCGATTAGGAGTTTATTAAAATATGGCCAACGGCCTTATAATACACAGGATCCGAAAAACAAGTATAAACCATATGGAGATGGAAAATACTTCATATGTCAAATACAACCAGATAGCAATTTAAATGAAACAGGAAATAACATAACACGGTTTAACATAACCGGACAACAAAAGGTGTGGGCCCCCCGAACTAGTATCCTTCGAACCCTTCGCCGTCGACATGCTCTTCTCGTGCCTTGCCTTTACCTCGACCTAAAATACAATGCAAGTATTTCGCCCAACAGAGGGTCAGATATACATGATAATCAATTCTTCCGACATTATACAATTCACATATATATAGATCTCAAAGAAATCATTCCGACTATTAATCATACCCATCGGGCGTACGAAATAATTAGTCACCAATCATCGAACACATCCAATACTATGGACGATTAATAATATGGCTCAAGATGGACATCACAGTACGCCCGATCCGGAAATGTGTCCGTGTACACGTCCGCCCCGTATACGGAATCCAGAATATACGTGGGACAATGTACCTAATTAGCCTCACGAAACTACGTCTCGTGTGCACAGTCCAATGCGGAATAATATCCACGCATGACTATATAAGTGCCTGGCTAAAAATCCTACACAATGACCAATCAGAACGCAGATATGATTCCGGATATATCACGATACAACATGACAATGAATTCAATAAATCACATATCCGATTAAGGATCAAGAAAAACTCACCGAAGTGAAAATAAGACCAACGAGATCAATGATTCAAAACGACGTACTTGGGAATGCAACCCCATGAAGATAACGGAATAACATCAAGGACAATGTCAGATCACGACAACCATTACATGAACAATTCATACACATGAAATATATAACCATCATGAGAATCTAATCATCATTATAACCAAGCAATATAACTTGCCTCAATTCCGTAAGCGAAAGATAGTCGTTCTCCAAATGATCAAACGGACGGTATCCTCGGTTAAACGCTCAAGCGAACAAGCAACCTTGAATGAAACGTAATTCATTCAATAACATATTCACATGATATTAATCTCAATTCGTAGGAAACGACGCCCGCAACCTACTCGAATAATTCATTCCACCCTAATGAATACCTTAACGATTAATGAAATGTTTCAATACATCTAATTCATCTTCCAAAATCGGATTACCATACCAAAAGTGTCCTTTAATTCTCTTGTTATTCTATGAACAAAACATCTTCAATTCGCCAATAAGATTGGTTTAATCAAATTCTTATGTTCTACAACATCTACTATTATAAAAGGATAGTCATAATGAATTTGATACTCAATCTACCATGACAGTATCATTCATAAATATCATCACCTTCTTAAGAACACTATCTATTTAGCATGATGATGAACCACATTCTAAGTTATCAACACATTAGATTAATGAAAAGTTATTGTTGTAATTATCTAGATCCTTATCATTCTTCAAAGACTTGTGAAGCTGAACCATAATGATTGTTAAAGCTTCTAAGATTTCTGAACAAGATCATCTAATCCTATCTTTAACATTATCAAGTTCTTCTCAAGGTAATTAAATACCTAAAATGGTGTTTAAACACTCTATGATATCATGTTCTTGATTTAATCCAGCTATGATGAAGCTAACCGATCCAACAATGTTCTACTGAGCTAAATTCGTCCAGTAAGATGAGTAATGATAACTACAAACATGGTTACCATCACTACAACATCAAGAACCCATCTAATCTAAACCCTCATTTATCATATTCATCAAGAAGTGTTTAAAAAGTTTAATTATAACCATGTTTTACTTGCTTAATCTAACTCTAGGTGAAGTATAATTCGTCATTAATCATCAACATAAGAAAATAATGCAGAGAGGAAAGTACACCTACCTCCAGAAATGAAGAACAACTTCAATGCTATGAGAAAATATACTCCAAGCTCAAGAACATTTCCTAATCTCCAAGGAAATGAGCTCCACTCCAAGATTTAAGTCTTAGAAGCAAGTTGGTGAAGGTTGATATCGTTTTGGGAGTGCAGAGGGACGATAAATGGAGAGAGAATCGGTTTAGAGTTGTGAAGAAATGAAAAACAGGCTGGTCCTATAAATAGACTGGACATACTTAGCGCACGCTATCGGAACAGTTTAGCGTACGCTAATGCACTTATGTACGCTAACCGGTCGATATTACGTACGTAAGCGGCTTACAGAGGCTACTGTCTTGAATTTTCGCAGGTTGGTAGCGCACGCTAATGAGAAATGGGTTACGTACGCTAATAAAAGTTGATTCTAGCCGACATGACAGCTCAGACCTTGTTCACATGCATGCTAACGGCTAAGGAGTTCACGTGCTGAAGTCAACTGATGCCAGATTCCCTCTTAGCGTACGCAACAGAGGAAACCTTACGCACGCTAAGGCACAGGATTAGCGTACGTTAATCGTACTGTGTAGCGTACGCTACATTAACAAAAAAATTCGAAAATGCAACTCTCTAATTAACATCGAATCATCACATATGAAATGAAATAACAACGATATGAAATTCAAATCTATAATACCTCAACATAATACTAAATGCAACGATTTATGATAATCAGATTATCCGAATAATACAACGACAGGTAAAAATGAAAAGTTACAGTTGGATATTACATACTCCCCCCCTTAAAAGGAGTTTCGTCCTCGAAACTAAGGGGTAAATAACTCGGGGTAACTCGCTCGCATACTACCCTCGGTCTCCTACATAGCCTCCTCGACTCCGTGTCGTGACCACTGAACTTTCAGTAGGGGAATCGTCTTGTTCCGCAACTGCTTGATCCTCCTCTCGAGTATCCGTACAGGACGCTCCTCGTACGAATGATCCTCTGCTAATTCAATCTCTTCGAACTGAAGTACATGGCTCGGATCAGCAACATATTTCCTCAATCGAGACATGAAACACGTTGTGAATCTTACTCAAAGTCGGTGGCAAAGCTAGTCGATAGGCCGGATCGCCTACACGCTCCAAAACCTCAAATGTACCCAATGTACCTTGGGCTCACTTGCCCTCTTCCCGAAACGAAAAACACCTCGGGTAGGAGACACCTTCATTAACACATGGTCACCAACCTCGAACTCAAGCGGTCGTCGGCGGTGGTCAGCATAAGACTTCTGTCGACTTTGAGCCGTTAACAACCGACTCCTAATCAAAGTGATCTTCTCACGGGCTGCTAACAACATATCGGGTTCCGTACCCAGAGATTCTGACAGTTCGTCCCAGCACAAAGGGGACCTACAGCGACGGCCATACAATGCCTCATACGGTGCCATCTGAATCGAAGCGTGCCAACTATTATTATAAGTGAATTCTACCAAAGGCAGCTGGGCTTCCCAATCGTTCTTCCAATCAAGAGCACATGCTCTCAACATATCCTCTAGAGTCTGGATGGTTCTCTCCGACTGACCATCGGTCTGTGGATGAAAAGCCGTACTGAAATTCAACTGCGTGCCCATCGCACGATGAACTGCCTTCCAGAAGTGTGACACAAATCGCCCATCACGGTCTGATACAATGCTTTTGGGGGTACCGTGTAGTCTCATAATTTCCTTAATAAATAGCTGGGCCAATCTCTCGGGGCCCCACGTGTCCTTAATCTCCAAGAAGTGGGCTGATTTGGTCAGACGGTCCACAATCACCCAAATCGTATTCATTCCTCGATGACTCGTCGGCAAACTAGTGATAAAATCCATAGATATGTCCTCCCATTTCCACTCAGGAATCGGGAGCGGTTTCAAAGATTCTCGGGTCGCCGGTGCTCAATCTTAACCTGCTGACAGGTTAAACACCTCGAAACGAATTCGGCAACCTCACGTTTCATATTCCCCCACCAATAATTCTGCTTCAAATCCTTATACATCTTGCTAGAGCCCGGGTGAATAGAGTACGGGGTAGCATGGGCTTCCCTCATGATAGAGTTCCTCAACTCTTCGTCAGCGGGTACACAAACTCGATTTCTAAAATGTATCAATCCATCCTCGTGGATCACGAATCCAGGGGCTTTCCCCTGGGTTACTTCATCCTGAACTCGAGATAAGAATGGGTCCGTAATTTGCTTCGATTTGATCATATCATCAAGAGACGAAGAAATCTCAAGGGTGCAAAGTTGTCCCTGAACACGCTGTAACCAAACTTCAATTTCTGGCCTCATAAGGTCCAACTGCAACTCCTCTCGTGTCAAACGGCTCAGCATCTGCTCCTGCACTGTCTTACGGCTCAATGCGTCGGCAACCACATTTGCTTTACCCGGATGATAAACGATCTCGATATCATAGTCCTTGATTAATTCTAGCCACCTTCTCTGCCTCATGTTCAACTCCTTCTGAGTAAAAATGTACTTTAGGCTCTTGTGGTCTGTAAAGATCTAGCAGGTAACTCCATAAAGATAGTGACGCCAGATTTTCAAAGCAAACACCACGGCTGCTAACTCCAAGTCATGGGTCGGATAGTTAACTTCATAGGGTCGCAATTGTCTCGATGTATAGGCGATTACTTTCCCTTCCTGCAAGAGTACACATCCCAGACCCTGTCTCGACGCGTCACTATACACCACAAATCCTTCCGTTCCCTTTGGTAAGACCAAAACAGGTGCCGAAATCAATCGACTCTTGAGCTCTTCAAAACTTTGCTGACATGTTTCTGACCACAAATACTTCTTGTCCTTTCGCAGTAAGTTAGTCATTGGTTGCACAATTTTAGAGAATCCTTCTACGAATCGTCGGTAGTAACCTGCTAGGCCGAGGAAACTACGAACTTCCTTCACGTTCTTCGGTGGTAGCCAATCTCGAATGGCTTCCGTCTTTTGTGGGTCCACTCTCACCCCTTCGGCTGATATCACATGCCCGAGAAAGACAACCTCAGGCATCCAGAATTCACACTTAGAAAATTTCCCATAAAGCTGTTCCCGCCTCAATGTATCGAGAACTTGGTGGAGGTGACGCTCGTGCTCTTCGTGGTCACGAGAGTAAATCAGAATGTCGTCAATAAAAACGACTACAAAGCGATCCAGATAGTTAATAAAAACTCGATTCATCAACTCCATGAACACTGCCGGTGCATTAGTCAGTCCAAATGGCATCCCCACGAACTCATAATGCCCATAGCGAGTACGGAATGCTGTCTTCGAAATGTCAGACTCTCGAATCCTCAACTGATGATAACCAGATCTCAAGTCGATCTTAGAAAACACGGCAGCTCCCTGAAGTTGGTCCAATAAATCATCAATACGAGGCAAGGGATACTTGTTCTTGATGGTTACCCTGTTCAGCTCACGGTAATCAATACATAAGCGTAGAGATCCATCTTTCTTCCGTACAAATAACACTGGTGCTTCCCAAGGGGACGCACTAGGTCGAATATAGCCTTTGTCAGTTAACTCCTCAAGCTGGTTCTTCAATTCTTGCATCTCAGTCGGAGCCATATGGTACGGTGCTTTTGAGAGCGGGGACGTACCTGGTTCTAACTCAATAATAAACTCCACGTCACGATGAGGAGGTAAGCCTGGCAACTCGTTTGGAAATACATCTGGGTAGTCTCGGGCTACCGGAATGTCGGCCAATTCAACTGGTCGATCTGTTGTTTTGGTCATGTAGCACCAATAACCAATACACCCTTGATTAAGCAGTTTCACTGCTTTCATAGCGCTGATGACTCTCCTAGAACGACTGGGATTATCACCTCAAAAAATACACTCGAATCCATCATCAGAAGTGATGGTAACCATCCGCTTGCGGACACTGAGTATTGCATCATGACGATCCATCCAATCGATACCCAAGATTATATCATCCTTAGGTAAATCAACTACAATCAGATTTGACAACCACTCACGGTTGTTCAAACGACCTGATATCTGGACTTCACGATTTCCAATAATTCTTCTACCATCAGGTAGGCCAATCACGTAGGGCTCACAATCCATAGCATGGTCTAGAGGCAAACGACTTAAACAAGAAGAAGATATAAAGGAGTGTGAAGCACCGGTATCAAAAATAACACATACAGGCTGGGAGTGGATCTCGAGTATACCTGAAATCATGCTGGCCTCGAGATCGTCAGCTTTCTTCATCTCGTAAATCCTGGGTTTCGCAGTTCCGGCACCAGGTGTACCACTTTGATTCCCACGGCCCATTCCCCTATTCGTCCCGGTGGTCTGATAGGAAGCGGACGGAGGCGTCCGGTTCTGGACAGAGGATTGAACTGGAGCATGAGATGCTACTGGATCATGTCCGGGCCCACTCCTGCAAAAACGATCACGGTGACCATTCTTCCCACAAGTATGGCATGTGATGGCAGGCTTTGGGCATTTGAAGTTGATATGACCCTGGCCCCCACAGTTATGACACACCACGGAAGAGGGAGCCGCTCGAGAGTGCGATCCGGCGGGCTTTGACGCCATGGGTGGTTGATGAGAAGGGTTTGGCAATGACTGGGGCTTCCTGAATGTCCCCCGATTGCTCTCAGTCTGGTTCTGGTTCTTGGACCTTTTGTTGTTGGACTGTGGTTGTTTCTTGGAAATCTCCTTTGCGGTGAGTTCGTACTCCAGATCCTTCTCGATGAACTCTGGTAAGGTAGTACAGTGGTGATTCAACAGCTGCATTCTCATTCGGGGTTTAAGCCTCTTGAGAAAGTATTTGATCTTATCGGCCTCTGTTCGGATAATTGTCGTGGCAAAAGGAAGGAGTGCCTGGAATTTCTCAGCAACAGATAATACATCATCGTCTTCAGACGGGTTGGGGTTCAAAAGTTCCGACAGTTTGGCCTCACGGAGTGGCCCTGGATAGTAACGGTCTAGCATGAGGTTTTTAAATTCCCCCCGAGTGTAAACACCATCAGCTGGCCTTACTAAAAGCCACCAGGTATGAGCGCCTTTGCTAAGATAATACGCGGCTACCGAAACGCGATTCTCTTCCGGGCAGTCCACCATCTGAAAAAGTTTCTCAAAATGCTCGATCCAATGCACAATATCAGCAGGCTCAGAGGAGCCTTCAAAAGTCGGTGGTCGCTGGCGAGAGATGTCGCTGATAATCCGACTCACGGGTCCGCCAATCACAGGAGGAGGATGAGCCCCCTGCTGCTGGCCAGTAGCGGCCCTCTGCATAGCTTCCATTAGTTGACCCATCTGGGTCATCTGTGTCATCATGCCCTGCATTACGACGTAAGGATCAACATGCGCATCCCCGCGCCCACTGTGGTGCGATTGTTCCCTAGAAGGTGAACCACTGTCTGCGGAACTCTGATCCGCATTCGCACGTCTGTTGGCTCGAGGTATCGGGATTCGGCCCCTTCTGCGGCCTCGTCCCCCTCTGCCACGACCTCTCAGATTTCTTTCCATACTGAAAGAATCAATCATAATGATAACCATAAGTACAGTTCAAGATACTAAAATTCATGCTAATTTAGTAGCAACAAGGAATCACATATTCAAGGAAAACGGTTATCGATACCACAAATGTCGCACCAAATATTATATCGGTGTCAAGTCGAACAATTTCAATTGTATAATCAATTCAGCATTTACCTCGGATTATCAATCAGATAAATCCTGTCACAATTCCTCGAAATAACATGATCAACAAGGAGACCCATACTGATATCAATATCATGCCAGTAATTAAATCATGGCTCATAAAGTACATACCGTATTTGGCTCGTAGGGTCAGGCGCTTGCATAGGTCACACGTGACACGAAGGTCTCTTGATAGTAGTTCATTTCTCAATGACTCATAAAAAAAAGGAAACAACTCTCCGATACCATCTTCTGTAACACCCCAAAAGGCGGCTATTACAGTGCCGTGAATCCCACACTGGGACCGACCAGGCGATATTCAAAATAGATTTAAAACAAATATTATTTGTGATACCGAACCACAATGAATAGTCATTACTCCGATTAGGAGTTTATTAAAATATGGCCAACGGCCTTATAATACACAGGATCCGAAAAACAAGTATAAACCATATGGAGATGGAAAATACTTCAAATGTCAAATACAACCAGATAGCAATTTAATTGAAACAGGAAATAACATAACACGGTTTAACATAACCGGACAACAAAAGGTGTGGGGCCCTCGAACTAGTATCCTTCGAACCCTTCGCCGTCGACATGCTCTTCCCGTGCCTTGCCTTTACCTCCTAAGATACAATACAAGTATTTCGCCCAACAGAGGGTTAAATATACATGATAATCAATTCTTCCGACATTATACAATTCACATATATATAGATCTCAAAGAAATCATTCCGACTATTAATCATACCCCTCGGGCGTATGAAATAATTAGTCACCAATCATCGAACACATCCAATACTATGGACGATTAATAATATGGCTCAAGATGGACATCACAGTACGCCTGATCCGGAAATGTGTCCGTGTACACGTCCGCCCCGTATACGGAATCCAGAATATATGTGGGACAATGTACCTAATTAGCCTCACGAAACTACGTCTCGTGTGCACAGTCCAATGCGGAATAATATCCACGCATGACTATATAAGTGCCTGGCTAAAAATCCTACACAATGACCAATCGGAACGCAGATATGATTCCGGATATGTCACGATACAACATGACAACGAATTCAATAAATCACATATCCGATTAAGGATAAAGAAAAACTCACCGAAGTGAAAATAAGACCAACGAGATCAATGATTCAAAACGACGTACTTGGGAATGCAACCCCATGAAGATAACGGAATAACTTCAAGGACAATGTCAGATCACGACAACCATTACATGAACAATTCATACACATGAAATATATAACCATCATGAGAATCTAATCATCATTATAACCAAGCAAGATAACTTGCCTCAATTCCGTAAGCGAAAGATAGTCGTTCTCCAAATGATCAAACGGACGGTATCCTCGGTTAAACGCTCAATCGAACAAGCAACCTTGAATGAAACGTAATTCATTCAATAACATATTCACATGATATTAATCTCAATTCGTAGGAAACGACGCCCGCAACCTACTCGAATAATTCATTCCACCCTAATGAATACCTTAACGATTAATGAAAGGTTTCAACACATCTAATTCATCTTCCAAAATCGGATTACCATACCAAAAGTGTCCTTTAATTCTCTTGTTATTCTATGAACAAAACATCTTCAATTCGCCAATAAGATTGGTTGAATCAAATTCTTATGTTCTACAACATCTACTATTATAAAAGGATAGTCATAATGAATTTGATACTCAATCTACCATGACAGTATCATTCATAAACAACATCACCTTCTTAAGAACACTATCTATTTAGCATGATGATGAACCACATTCTAAGTTATCAACACATTAGATTAATGAAAAGTTATTGTTGTAATTATCAAGATCCTTATCATTCTTCAAAGACTTGTGAAGCTGAACCATAATGATTGTTAAAGCTTCTAATATTTCTGAACAAGATCATCTAATCCTATCTTTAACATTATCAAGTTCTTCCCAAGGTAATTAAATACCTAAAATGGTGTTTAAACACTCAATGATATCAAGTTCTTGATTAAATTCAGCTATGATGAAGCTAACCGATCCAACAATGTTCTACTGAGCTAAATTCGTCCAGTAAGATGAGTAATGATAACTACAAACATGGTTACCATCACTACAACATCAAGAACCCAGCTAATCTAAACCCTCATTTATCATATTCATCAAGAAGTGTTTAAAAAGTTTAATTATAACCATGTTTTACTTGCTTAATCTAACTCTAGGTGAAGTATAATTCGTCATTAATCATCAACATAAGAAAATAATGCAGAGAGGAAAGTACACCAACCTCCAGAAATGAAGAACAACTTCAATGCTATGAGAAAATATACTCCAAGCTCAAGAACAACTCCTAATCTCCAAGGAAATGAGCTCCACTCCAAGATTTAAGGCTTAGAAGCAAGTTGGTGAAGGTTGATATCATTTTGGGAGTGCAGAGGGACGATAAATGGAGAGAGAATCGGTTTAGAGTTGTGAAGAAATGAAAAACAGGCTGGTCCTATAAATAGACTGGACATACTTAGCGCACACTATCGGAACAGTTTAGCGTACGCTAATGCACTTACGTACGCTAACCGGTCGATATTACGTACGTAAGCGGATTACAGAGGCTAATGTCTTGAATTTTCGCAGGTCGTTAGCGCACGCTAATGAGAAATGGGTTACGTACGCTAATAAAAGTTGATTCTAGCTGACATGATAGCTCAGACCTTGTTCACATGCATGCTAACGGCTAAGGAGTTCACGTGCTGAAGTCAACTGATGCCAGATTCCCTCTTAGCGTACGCAACAGAGGAAACCTTACGCACGCTAAGGCACAGGATTAGCGTACGTTAATCGTACTGTGTAGCGTACGCTACATTAACAGAAAAATTCGAAAATGCAACTCTCTAATAAACATCGAATCATCACATATGAAATGAAATAACAACGATATGAAATTCAAATCTATAATACCTCAACATAATACTAAATGCAATGATTTATGATAATCAGATTATCTGAATAATACAACGACAGGTAAAAATGTAAAGTTACAGTCGGATATTTCACGAATCTACAATACGCAGCATATTTCTCTTATCTGATCGATCAACTGATCATCCTTAGATAATCAAACTACCATACTAAAGTTCGAATCTCTTTTCCTCGAACCATCGATATGATATCCAGTTTGTGATTCACATTCATAACTTCACAATGATATGCACTATGCACTAAATGCGTATGTATATCAATCACATTTTCAAAACTAGTTTGAAATCATATAGTCTCATCAAGAAGACAAATTTTTGAAAGTTCTTTCAAAAATTTCAAAACTCAAAACATAAATTTTCGTAAGACCACGAAATAAATTTTCGAAAAATTAAACTGGCTCGTTAATGCCAAGTATGCGATAACAGTTTCCTTTGAATCCACACGATTTCAAAGTTTTAAAATGAAAACTATGCAAATGATTGACCACATCCATACTCCTGTATACCAATTCGGCTCGTCATCGATTCCACTGATATTCCATCGGAAAACTACACGATAGAATCCAAAATCTCAATGTATAGACTCCGACAAAAACTCCTTTTCCACATATGACTTGCAACGTCAACCATTAACCCATTATGTCTCACCTCAACTGCTATGACAAAACATTGAATAATCAATAGATCAAACACAGCGAAAGACTACCCGAGAAGTCTCATTTGAACAAGTAAACCAAAACTCCGAAAGGCAGAAACGAAATAGATAAATGATTGATAAAGTGTTTTACAAATCTCGGGAGTTTTAATAAAACAGAAAAGCCTTTTGAAACATTAGGGTATCAGCCCGTATCTCGTTCCGCATTACAAGAAGTTTAAAAAGTATAAAAACCTTTTTCGGACCTCAAGTCCTGAGTTATAAAACTATTTCAAATCGATTGGGACTCGGCCCAAAAATCATTTTCCGTAAAACATTCGTGAAACATTCATTTTGGAAAGTATCATTTTCAAATGCTCAAAAACAGTTCCATATATCTCAAAATGAACTAACATGACTACATGCTCTTCTAAACCATTCGTAACATCTTTCCCAAATACACAACTCCGTCCCAAAGTTTAACCGACATATGATTTCCAAAATCATAGCTTCTGAAGATCATCAATCCTGTCCTAACTCTGTCACCTTATACCATAATGCATAATATTCTGCTGAATCTCAAAGCATATCAACTTAGAAAGGCAATAAATCTCAATGCAATTCAAGAATCCACACACTTACAGATCGTAAAGCTGACGATTCCCCGTGATACTGGCACATGTCTCGACTCTAGAAAATATTCGACACAGACATTTACAAAACACACATTTTGCAAAATCAGTTTAACTCGAGAACACAACACATGTCTTTCTAGAGAATCACGTTAACACCATTTGGAAAAGTTTACAACAACCCCAATACTACACTGGTAAATCACATAACGTACAAGCCCGAGTGAACAACAAAAACCCAGAGCTCAAACACTTGTCAACTGACAACTCGAATGACACGACAAAAGTACGACCCAACTCGACCCGACTGCCTAGGTTTTCACAACCTATGCTCCGATAACATATTCTGTAACACTTTCAGAGCCATCCAGGAATATTACAGCGCCGTGGGCCCCGAGATGGAACCCACAAGGCTGAAGGAAATTTTCGCAAATATTTACAAATGCCCAAGAGGCTAACGACGATATTATCTATTTAAAACATTCGAAGACATTATAAAACTCGTTTATCAAAACCGTCGTAAAATCTCATTTGAAACCACAAGGCCCGAAATACCAAAACTCAATAGTTTAAAAACATACGTTAAAACTATCGCTTACACGTACTGAAAAAATAGTTTAGAAAACGATTGCTAGGCCATTTAAAAATACTTACGCAGTGGAAAAAGACAAACAATTAAAATACTCTAGCAATGGAATACAAGAACTTATCAGGAAACTCAATACACAAATACATGCCCTAGTCAGTGTCCTCCGGGAAGCTCATCTCTCCACGACCGCTACAAGCTTGGTATTCCAAGAACGTAAAAAGAAAGCCCACGATGGGTCAGTCATAATAGCCAACAATAATAACAATCACATCGCGTCAATAATTACATACCAATGGAAATACTAAGTAAGAATACGACGAATGTAATCTTACTGCCATAACTTTACCAACTCGTGATAATAATTACCAAAGTTCACATCTCGTATCCTTTCAACGACATAATAAGCTCATACCGAAATATATGTATTGTATCTCAACAATACGCAAGGTTCTCAAATATTATCATAACTCATTGTTACGAAATCTACTAACTCTGTCCAATCCCAATCCATCGAGTAACCTCATCACATCTCAACACGATAATCAATTGTCCATCAAAAGATAATTACCAAAAGAAATAAGGAACATACCTCGGGATGCACAATACCACAACAATCATGTCAGTCTAATCCGAGATCAGATCAATACAACATACGGACATGGTCCTAACGCAAGACCTACAAATGCATACTCATATGACAACGTCAAAATGATCACATCAATAAAAACAATGTATACTTATGGATAACCCATAATATACGTATGTACAACAACAACACATGGTAATCCAATGATCCAGCGCACACAACGATAGATTCCCATGATGATCCCAATGGACCAACGCATGGTGGAATTACCTATCCAACGATCCAGCGCACACAGCTATAGATTCCCATGATGATCCCAACGGATCAACGCATGGTGGAAATACCTGTCTAACGATCCAGCACACACAGCAATAGATTCCCATGATGATCCCAACGGATCAACGCATGGTGGACATATGACAACAATGCACAACTGCATAAAACAACAATACACAATGCACGAAAACAAGATCGACACAAAAAGACAACAAATGATATATTACTTGCCCCGAGTCCTTCGAGAGCAATCTCGATGTTAAAACCATCACCAATAATTATCCTCAATATTCGACGGTCCATAACATCACGGACGGTAGATAATTCATGTCTTCGGCTATAACACAATGTATCCTCGATACCCAAGTGTACCAATAACAAAAGTAAATCATATACATTATGATTTAAATTCCCAAAATCTGAAAACAACTTACAATCCCAAATCCTCTGTGTTCACAATTATAATCCTTGCTATACGAATTATAAACGAATGAAACAGAAACCATTCATTAAATATATAAATTGTACAAGTAATAACTTGCCAAGATACCGACACGACGATGATAAAATCATTACCAATTCCTTGCCTTCGCCTACAAGCTCCTCAGCCCTGACCAAATCAATCTACGAACATTCTTGAATATGACCGCAAAGCATGGTTCTAATCACCGATCAATAATCTCAACCTATTACCATAATCGATAAACAACAAGTTCGATAACAATCAACAATCCAATCAACAAACCAACGGACCTACAATATCTCGGTTAACCACAAGTCTGATCAATCCAACTTAAACGATCACGAATTCACAACCGTAATATAATTATGCACACTTTCTGTTGACATAGCACACGTTAATCACTTAATGTAGCGTGCGCTAGCCAGTAACCCTAGCGTGCGCTAATGACATGCAGTTGCATGCATTTCAGGTACCGATCTATATATGGCGATTATCAAGAACACTAAGTGATTCGAAACCATGTTCATAGCTATCAAAACAACGAAATCCGATATCCTTTTAACATAAAAACAATCATCCAACTCATAATCCAATTCGTATATTCACATATCATCTTCTTCTTCAAATATCTACATCATGAACACCAAGAACCATAACAACATTTCAATAATCTATCATTACAGAGAGTAATCATCAACAATGACATCAACATCCACAAAGGAGGAGAAAGATTAACCAACTTATCTCAATAAAACGAACTACACAATTCAAACCACAAGAATCATGTCAATATCCATATATCAACAACAATATCATCATAATCCGCTAATCCATCTCATAATCATGCTCATCATCTTGTTTATATGATAATCGGCAACTCAAGAACATCAACACTCAATCCAAAATGAAATCCAAATGAGAGGAGTAATTACCTCTTTGAAGGAATGGATTGAATCCCAAGGTTGAATCCATTCTCATTCACTTACTTCCAAGCTTGATATTGTTATGGATGATCAAATACACCATAATCCAGTGTTTGGAACTTCAAACATCTCTCTAAGAACTCTCTCTATCGGTTCACATGAAGAAATGGACGGAAATGATGAATAATGCCCAACTGCACATATATATACATTGTACATTATTAATGTACGTTAACAACTTCATTTAATGTACGTTACATGCTTAGCGTGCGTTAACCGTCTTTGTTAGCGTGCGCTATCGCAGTCCAGAGGCTATTGCCTTACTTTGTACAATGATTTACGTACGCAATGCCTTTGAAATAACGTATGTAATTGCCTCTACTTAGCATACGCTAGTGTCCGATCATAGCGTGCGCTACTCATAGTTGACTCGTTTGTCTGACGGGTCCACATGCCGACAACTCTGACAAGGATAAGATTCCCTTTGGACCGATCTGATGTTAGCATGCGCTAAAAATATGCATTAGCGTGCGCTAATCCTTCACAACAAACATCCATTGACCTCGTCGGCACATGCGCCGAAAGTGGAAGGGTCCACACATAGATTCCTTCTGATCCGGTCTGTACTAGCGTGTATTATCTTTTGCCTTTAGCATGTGCCAAACCTGCATGATAGTGTGCGCTAAGCTTGAATATTAGCGTGCGCTAATCAGGCACATGGAATAGTATCACAACGAGTTCCTTAAGGATCATGGAATAGTATCATAACTAACACCTCCAGGAACTCCCTAGTTAAATGGTGTATCAGAAAGAAGGAACCGAACCTTGTTGAACATGGTTCGTTCTATGCTAGGCTATATTGACTTTGCAATTTACCTATGTGGGTATGCACTCCTGACTGCCGCTTATATCTTGAACAAATGTCCTTCAATATCCGTTCCTAAAACTCTACATGACATGTGGGAGGGCAGGAAACCAAGTCTTAATCACATTAGGATTTTGGGATGTCCCGCCTATGTCAAGAAGTCTAAGGTGGAGAAATTGGAAGCTAGGTCCGTAAAGGGACGTTTCATTGGATTCCCATATAGGATGATGGGTTATCTACTCTACATGCCCGAAGATTGAAAGATCGTTGTTGCTTTGCAAGAAGACTCCCTGGAAGATGAGTTCATTCAGGAAGGCGAGGCAGGTAGAAGTATTTCTTTGGAAGAATACAATGAAACTCCTAAAGAGACACATGTACAAGAAGTTATAACCGAACCTTCTGAAATACAAGTACAACCACCTCGTAGGTCTAGTAGGGTGTCTGATTTACCTGAAAGGTATGGCCTTGTGCACCTGGAGGAGCTGGGTCTCCATGAGGTTCCAGGTGATAGACAAGAGACAGACCCAACGACCTATGACCAAGCGATGGTGGATGTAGACTCCGTGAAATGGCGTGAAGCTATGGAAGCTGAGATAGACTCGATGCATGTCAATCAGGTCTGGACTCTAGTAGACCGCCCTAAGGGCATAGTGCCTATTGGAAACAAATGGATCTGCAAGAGAAAGACTAATGGGGATGGAAAGGTTGACACCTATAAGGCCAGGCTTGTGGCAAAGGGTTATAACCAGAAAGAAGGGATCGACTATCACGATACTTTCTCACCCGTAGCTATGATCAAGTCTATTCGCATGATGCTTGCTATAACTCCCTACCACGATTATGAGATATGGAAAATGGACATATAGATGGCTTTCTCAATGGATTCCTCGAGAAGGAAATATATATGGAGAAGCCTAAAGGCTTTGTGTCCGAGGTCGATATTCAGAAAGTGTGCAAGCATCAGCATTCCCTTTATGGAATGAAGCAAGCTTTGCGTAGTTGGAACCTTTGTTTTGACGAGGCAGTCAAAGAGTTTGACTTCCTGCAAAATGTAGAGGAACCTTGTGTATACAAGAGGGTTAGTGGGAGCAAGATCACATTCTTAGTACTATATGTAGATGACATTATACTAATAGGAAATGATGTGGGAATGCTCAGTTCTGTGAAAGCTTGGATTTCGAGTAATTTCTCTATGAAAGACTTGGGAGAAGCAACCTATATTCTTGGTATTCGGCTCTATCGGGATAGAGGGAAGAGAATGATAGGTCTTTCCCAATCCCTCTATATAAATAGAATCTTAAAGCGATTTAAGATGGATGATTCTAAAATAGGGTTCCTACCGATGCGACATGGAATAAAACTCTCCTCGAAAATGTGTCCTCAAAGTGAGGAACAATGAAAGGACATGAGTAATATTATAATACCTAGTTGTGAATTCATTAATTATCATTCAGTAATTGCCACTCAGAAATTTTTCACTCAGTAATAATCATTCGTCATTCGTATTCATTCATTCCGTGTTCATTGTTCGGCGTATCTTGGAGTCGTGTATCAGTTGTTATTCATCATTCATCTCTGTATGGGATCGAGACGAGAATATTTTCATCATCATCATCATCGTGTTTGGTAGCCTTTGTGTTGGGAGTATCATTATTGTTTCACCGATTGTACGTGACTTATTATCGTGTATGTCGTGCAGGTTGTGTGTAATATTTTTTTTCCCTTGTCGCTTTGGCACTCAACAGGGATGCACGAGCACGATCAGGTACTCGTGCATGCTGCTCGTGCGTGGCATCAGAGTTGGGCAGTGCACTTTGGCGATCATCAGGGACACACGAGCATGACACACGAGTAGGTGCTCGTGCGTGAGATTAGTGGCCGGGAAGTGGCCTGGCGCACGACCAAACACACGGACATTTGGTCGTGCGTGTTGGTTGTGCGTCACTGGGGTATTTAAGGGGGTCAGGCGGGGTTTTCACCTCATTTCACCCCTTTCTCTCCTTCTTCTCGTGGTAGTCGGGCGATCCGACTAGGGTTTGTGGTTATTATTGATTCTACTACATCCAATCATGTTTTGAGAAAGCTCTAGGTGATCATATCAACATCTAATCCTTCTTCTTCGTCGAATTGAGGTAATTCTCTTGGTTTTCCTAGAATTGTCCATTTTGGGAGTTTTGGTTTTGATTTCATTTTCCGTCCGATTTTAATGGATCGATTGAGGTTATTAGATGTTGTTAGATATGTTCTATGGATTGTATATCCATATCTTCAATTCGTTCAACCCGATTGATGATTCTTAGGTTCTTGAGGTACTTTGAACATTTAGTGTTCGATTAAATGTCTCAAAGAGTTTCCTCTGGTCGTTGTGTTGTTTTCGATTAATATTGTGTTATTGAATGAATTGTATTTCATTCAAGGTTGTTCGAGTGCTTGTTTTTATCGGAGGATGCCGTTCTTTGTTCGTGGAAGGAATTCATCGCCCTCGATTGAGGCAAGTTTTATACTTGTACTAGTCAATGAGATTAATATTATCGTATATATGTATGAATGTATTGTATCATTCCAAGACTTAATCTCTTCATGAATTTATTGATATTGAGGGATCATCCGATACGATACTCTTCGGAAATTATGCCAAATGTTTATTATCGTTCACTAATGGACGGTTCAAGGCATTGGGATACACGTTGTTAATGTTATTGTCGATAGCTGGTTCGCGGTATCGATGTATCGATTGTTGTTGTTGATATTTATGTCGATCTAGGACATCGTTGTAATCGTTGTTATTGATGTTGGTGTTTTGTCATTGATTTTGTATTGGCCGATTGAAGGCATTGGCGTATTCGTTTCTTATCTTTGTCGTCGGTAACCGATTAAAGGTGTCGAGGCATTCTTCGTATCGTTGTTATCGATTGGCCGTTCTAAGGCAATCGAAGTGTTCAATCATTCTTCGTATCATTGTTATTGATTGGCCATTCTAAGGCAATCAAAGTGTTAAATCATTCATTGTATCATTGTTATCGATTGGCCGTTCTAAGGCAATCGAAGTGTTCAATCATTCATTGTATCATTTTTATCGATTGGCCGTTCTAAGTCAATCGAAGTGTTCATTCATTCATTGTATCATTGTTATTGATTGGCCGTTCTAAGGAAATCGAGGTGTTCAATCACTCATTGTATCATTGTTATCGGTAGGCCATTCTAAGGCAATCGAAGTGTTGAATCATCCGCTGCATCATTGTTATCGATTGACCATTCTAAGTCCATCGAGGTATTGAATTGTGACTGTCGAGTACGGTGCCCATCCCTGAGTTACTGTCATCGTGTTGGCCGACTCAAGGCAGCACACTATCATTCTGGTGATGTCGGTAATCTTTGAATCATTGCCGTTTGTGGTTAATTGTGTTTTGGAGGCTAGTCTCGGCTAGTGCTCGTTGGGTAAGCTTGGGTCTTGAACCTTCGTGGTTGGTTTCCCAACATCTACATCTCAGTAGGTCACGGTCATGTTTATGATCTCATTATAGGTAAGCTTGGGGCTTCAACCTTCGCGGTTGGTTTCCCAACACCTACATCTCAGTAGGTCACGGTCATGTTTATGATCTCATTATGGGTAAGCTTGGGGCTTGAACCTTCGCGGTTGCTTTCCCAACACCTACATCTCAGTAGGTCACGGTCATGTTTATGATATCATTATGGGTAAGCTTGGGGCTTGAACCTTCACGGTTGGTTTCCCAACACCTACATCTTAGTAGGTCACGGTCATGTTTATGATCTCATTATGGGTAAGTTTGGGGCTTGAACCTTAACGGTTGGTTTCCCAACACCTACAGTTCAGTAGGTCACGGCCATTGGATGGTCTCATTGTGATACGGCTTCATGACGTGGCTTCAGCCCTCATTGATACAGCTTCGCGCTGTTTTGGTTTCAGGTGTTTGTGATATTTGATAGCTTCGGCTGGGTGGCTTTCAGGCCTTTGTAATGTCTTGATAATTTCATTGGAGCCTTCGGTCATTGTGATTCAAAATTAATTCAGTTCTGGTTTGATTCATGTCGTGTAATTCATTGTGGTACTCTATGATTACGATTCGCCGTTGGGAACTTATGTTCTAACCTGTTGAACATGTATTAATAGTATGCCGTGGGCATAGTGTTTCACGAATGCTCAGTTCTTACCTTGGTTTGTGAACATTTCGTATTATTATTATCCTTGTACCGTTTCATTCTGCCTTTGGATGCATATCATGTTATACATGTATTTGATGTTCATTATCTGGATGACTGACCCCGTGGGGGCGGAACATGTTTTCATGTTTTAGGTGCTTGCGAGGAGAGAGTTGAGACACAGGGGCATGATGATGGCAACGAGGCATTCGAGCGATACTAGTCCGAGTTGTTCATGTTGGTCAGTCAGTTGGAGAGTACTCCAGTTTTGTCAGTTGTTGTCATGTTGTATTATCCGAGTAGGGCTCGTAGATGTAATTCTATTTTATTTTGGCCATGTAGGCCCATTTTTGTCGTTGAAATTCCTTATCAGAATATTATGTCGGATATCATAGTAGGGACTGTGATCTCCCTTGTTGGTTAATTTGATGTATTTTAGTCATGTTCGCCTGGTGGATCTCCTGGCGTGGGGTCCACGGCACTGTAATAATCCAATTGGATTTGGGGGTGTTACAAATATACCATATGCTTCGGCCATGGGTAGCCTTATGTATGCAATGTTGTGTACGCGACCTGACATTGCGCACGCTGTGAGCATGCTAAGTAGGTTTCAGGCAAACCCAAGCAAGGAACATTGAACTGTTGTAAAGAACATTCTCAAGTACTAAAGAAGGACTAGAGATATGGTTCTAATGTATGGCAGTGGAGAACTTGATGTGATGGGCTTCACTGATTCAGACTTCTAAGGATAGAATGACGATTCGATGTCAACTTCTGGCTACATATTTACTCTTAATGGAGGAGCAGTATCTTGGTGTAGCGCCAAGCAAAGCGCGACTGTTGATTCCACCAGTCAGGGTGAGTATCAAGCAGCCTTGGAGGCTTCTAAGGAAGGGTTCTGGATTAAGAAGTTTCTGGGAGAACTTCAAGTGATACCATGTGCTAAGCTGCCTGTTTCGCTTTTCTACGACAATGACGGAGCTGTAGCGCAGAGCCGAGGTTTCACAACAGTACCAAACACATTGAGAGGAAGTATCATCTCGTAAGAGAATTTATTCGCAAGGGATACATTATGCTGCATAGAGTAGACTCAGCCGACAGCAATGTTGATCCACTGACCAAGCCACTTTCTCAGATTAGCTTGGAGCGTCATCTAGAGAACATGGGTATTAGATACCATAGTGAGTGGAATTCAGTGCAAGTGGGTGATTGTTAGGAGTATGCCCTCGAATGCCACTCAGAGGATGTTGAGTGAGGGCATTGTACTTGTTATTATGTATATGTTTCTTTATTTACTGGTAGTCACTGGTATTCCTGACTCGTAAATATATATATAGAAACTAGTACGTGTATTTGAGAGCAAAACATTCCACTCCTTATTGGATAAGGGGAAAGGAACTGGAAATGTTTATGGCTCAAATACTTAATCGTTCGCAAGTCGATGAAACTTGACTGGGCGTTAAGTTTATGTGAAGACTTGTATGACGTGTTTTTTTACTTGGATAGTGCCTATCGAACACTAATGGTTAGTGGAAGCACACGTTATAGGTATACTAATTAGATTAGTATACTCGAACCGACTCACCCTCGATTCATCACACGGATTTCACTCCAGGACAGTCACTGATGGAATCGAAAGGTTGTGATAGGTATTCGTGAACCTTTGACTTGAGGATTCAGAAGTGATGTTCTTGTGACGTTAAGATTTTCACTAGAGTAGTTCGACCCAGAAAATCGGAAGGTGGGGGTCAACCTTGACATACATCTTGACGGGCAAGTAGTAGGTTCTACTGAATACCAAGATAGGATTCTTTCTCCTGTTAGTGAATGGGTATATGTCCTATGCGGTTATTGGCAACTGAGATAATAAGTCTTTGGACAAAGCATTGGAGCTAGCTGTATTAGATACACGAGAGCTCGATGATCTCGATTTGCATTAATTCATGCATAGCGTCAAGGACAGATAGGGTTTGACTGACTGTGACCCTATAAATTGATCGGGACATTTGAAAGAAGGGTTTATACGTATACTGGTATTCACGACAGAATGGTTTTTGAATGATCACAATCATTCGTTCTCAGTTGTGGTGCAGTGTAGGCCGCCAGGCTGGCTAGGTGGTGCTACTACTCTTTGTTTCCTCACATTGCTAACTGAGACGGAGCTACCGAGTCGCGCAATAGGATTGGTGATGGAATGAATCGAGTTTATTCTCTCTTTATAAATATTAGATATTGGATATCTAATTTATTGGACATTGGATGTCAAATTAATATTAGAAAATTGGATGTCTAAATTAATTTATTAGATAAATTAATTTGCGGCCTAATGAATTAAATAAATCATTGGGTGATTAATTTAATTCATGAATATAATTATTTCTTAGAGAAATTAATTATATTATTTTATATTTGATATGATTAATTAAATGGATTAATTAATTGATATAAATACGTCGGAACGGAATGGAGTTTATCTGTTTGGACTCACGAGAGTCCGAAACGAACCAAACCCATCCGGGGCTTCTAGATGGCCGCCCCCACCTGCTTCACCTTATCTCTTGGTCCTTGCCTCCAATTTTATCATTGGAAGACCAAAGAAAATTAGAGATATGATATCTCTTTTTATATTGAAAGGTGATTTGGTGTTGAGTGTGTGTAAAGAAGTGAAGACTTCATTACTCTCCCTAACACTTTAAGATTCACGGTTCAAACAAATAGAGAGAGAGAGAGAGCGAGAGAGAGAGAGAGAGAGAAATAGTTTTTCTCCAAGTCTTCATCTTCTTCTTCGTGTTCTTGATTTCTTGGAGAAAACTCGAGAGATCATTGAGAGAAAGTGAGTTATACACTTAGAGTGTTATAATCACAATAAAAGCTTCCATCACTCGGTTCTAGATGTAACCTTGGAGGTTAATTGGGTGGTCGTCGTTCCATTCATTTCTCCAGCATGCGGAAAGTAGAGACGTGGTGTTTTCAGCATTGGATCATTCAAGAGCTTGACGAATCGGATTCGTGGGAAGAGCATCTAAAGCTTGGGGAATCGTCTTCGAGGAGTGCGCCATTTAATCAACGGACTACAAGGGTATGATTTCGAATCTTCCTTTGTTTCATTTTAATATTCGTATATACGTAGCTTGATCGATCCTCGTAGGGATTCAGATCGAATTACATTCGTGTTTTGCTTCCACTGCGCCTTCATTTTAGGCACCGAATCCCAACAACTGTATGCTGGACTGGGACGTGAGCGTCTCTAGCATTCGAATAGAAACGGATTTGCGGCTCAGTGCATCAGCCACTATGTTTGCTTTTCCTGGATGATAAAGAATTTCCAAGTCACAGTCTTTAATTAATTCCAGCCATCTCCTTTGTCGCATGTTCAACTCTTTCTGACTGAAAATGTAGTTAAGACTCTTATGATCTGTGAAGATCTGACAATGAGTCTCATACAAATAGTGTCTCCATATCTTCAGGGCGAAAACATTAGCTTCCAATTCCAAATCATGTGTTGGATAATTAACTTCATATGGCTTCAACTGCCGTGAAGCATAGGCGATCACCTTCTCATTCTGCACCAGTACACAACCAAAACCTTGATTCGAAGCGTCACTGTAAACTATGAATCCTTTAGTTCCTTGGGGTAGTGCTAGAATTGGATCCATCGTCAATCTCTTCTTCAATTCATAAAAACTGACCTGACACATCTCGTTCCATTCAAACTTTTGGGTTTTCTGCAGTAATCGAGTAAGTGGACAAGTAATTTTGGAAAACCCTTCCACGAACTGATGATAATACCCAGCAAGTCCTAAGAAACTCCTGACTTCCTTCACTTTCTTAGGAGACTTCCATTCTAAAATTGCCTCGACTTTCTGGGGATCTACTCAGACCCCTTCCGCTGATACCATGTGACTAAGGAACATCACTTCCTTTAGCCAGAATTCACATTTAGAAATTTTGGCATATAATTGCTCGCTTCTCAAGAGGTTCTAAATGATCCGTAAGTGCTGCGCATGTTCTTCTGGACTCTTAGAGTAGACCAAGATATCATCGATAAACACAACCACAAATTTGTCTATGAATACTCGATTCATTAACTGCATAAACACAACAGACACATTAGTGAGATCAAATGGCATCACTACAAACTCATAATGCCCGTAACGAGTTCTGAATGTTGACTTCGGGACATCGGATTCTTTAATCCTCAACTGATGGTATCCATCTCACAAATCGATCTTCAAAAACACTGTCGCTTCTTGCAACTGGTCAAACAAATTTTCAACCGTGGCAATGGGTACTTATTCTTGACCGTCATCCTGTTTAGCTCTCGGTAGTCGATGCACAATCAAAGCGATCCATCTTTCTTTCGAACAAATAGAACTGGTGCTCCCCAAGGCGAAACACTTGGCCGAATATAGCCTATGTCCAGCAATTCTTCCAGTTTCTTTTTCAGTTCATACATCTCGGTAGGTGCTATTCAATACAACGCCTTAGGAATTGGTGTAGCTCCTGGTTCTAGCTCGATGGTAAACTCTACATCTCGTCATGGAGGTAGTCCTGGTAATTCGCCAGGGAACACGTTCGGAAATTCTTTCACAACAGGAATGGATGAAAGCTCTACTTTTCCTTCTTATTTCTTCATCGCATAACACCAATATCCGGTACAGCCCAGCTTTAGTAGTTTGACGGCTTTCATAGCTTTGATCACTTTCCTTGAGCTTCCTGGTCTCCATCCTTCCAATAATAATTCGGAACCATCTTTGGCTATCATCGAGATATTCCTCTTCCGGTAGTTCATAATAGCTCCATAACGGCTAAGCCGATCATCTCCAAGAATCAGATCGTCTCCTTGTATCTCTATTATAATCAGATTTGAGGGCCACTCTTTGCCTCCAATTGTTACAGGAAAATCTCTAGTTTCTAAATTCTCCACAATTCTATCCCCACTTGGTAAACCCACAGTATAAGGCTCACATTCATGAAAACAAGAAATGTTCAAACGATTAACACAAGACAATGATATAAACGAATTTGTAGCTCCCGTATCGAACAAAACACTAACTGGTTGTGAAAGGATCTGAACGGTACCTGATGCACAGCTGCACTCTGATCGTCTACCCTTCTCATCTTATAAAGGCATGGAGGAGTGGACCCAACACTCGATGCTTCTTTGTGGTCATACTGTCCTATGACTCGGCCTCGGCCGAAATTTTGGGGTGGCTGAACACTCTGTTGCGTCTGAGGGACACTCGCCTCTTTCTGAACTGGCTGCAAAGTACGAGCTCCAAAAGATTTTGCAGTCTT
The DNA here is from genome assembly GCA_033398695.1 of Orobanche coerulescens. Lineage (NCBI taxonomy): Eukaryota > Viridiplantae > Streptophyta > Magnoliopsida > Lamiales > Orobanchaceae > Orobanche > Orobanche coerulescens. Next base: position 65,401,154 of record CM065811.1, on the reverse strand, counting down.
CACAGAACACCGCATGATGTCCTTCTCGTCCACAATCATAACATGTCACAGAGGGAAGTGCGCAATCACGTCGATAATGTCCTGTCCGACCACAGTTGAAACATTTCCTGGCTGTATCTGCCATTTCTGATACTGATCTGGAGTTCTTTCCACCTATGGATGGATGCGGAGGCCTCTTGCATAAATGAAAAGATGTATGGGCTTTGTGGGGCCACTACTCTTGTGTTCTGTAAAACCACCAGAGGCCTTTTACTTCTTAGATTCAGAAAACCTTTCCATAGCTGTTTCTTTCATTTCATACACCAGAGCCTTATCTTGATACTGGCGGAGAGTGGTGCATTCAAAACCTGACATGTACCTCTGTATTTCTGGATTCATTCTCATATCAAAGTGAATCATCATTTCTGCGTCGGTTCTGACCAGGTGTCGAACAAACGCCAGCTTCTGATTAAATGTCTTAATCGCCTGAGCCACCAGCTCATCCGAAGGCTACACGGAGAAAAACTCTCGAACTTTGGCTTCTCTCACCGGACGATGGAAGTACTGAGCTTCCATCATAAGTTTGAACTCTCCCCAATCGGCATCATGATCGATAGGTCAGATAGCTTCCCACCATTCGAACGCTTCTCCCGTCAGGAAATATTGAGCAATGGGGGCTCTTCGGTATTCCGGGCAGTTAATCCCTGCAAATACTTTCTCCAGCTCTCTCAACCAGTGATTCCACGTCAGCGTCTTAGAAAAACTATCGAACTTCGGACGGTACATCTTCGCCACCTCCTCTAGCCATCTCTCTTCTCAATTTCCCAAGTCTGGGACGCCTTGCTGTCTCTCTCCCGGCTGCAATCCTAACGCCACTTGCATTCTATCCACAACTTGAGCAAATTGGGTCATTTGGTTGACCACTTGATGAAGGATGTCAGGAACAGTAGGTTCGGCATTTGCTTCCACGGTTTGCTCCCGTTCATTATTGATGGACTCTTGTTGTTCGCCAGAACTATAGCTAGCCTGATTTGACAGCGAATCAGGAACAGAAGGTGAAGCTTCACTCTCAGCATTTCTATGTCTGCATCCACGACTGCGACCACGTCCACGTCCTCCTCTCAACATACTGTAAGCGTGCATACTCAATATACAAGGAATAATATTGTTCTAATGTTTAGTCATTGCAAAGGCATAACACTAAAGGATAATAATAGAGTTTAAGAAACTTACAACCACCACTCACACGAAGACGTAGGCGGTACAGTGATGTTATTCGCGGCCGGTTACCTCAAAAGACACATATGAACCCTATTTTAACCCAACAGCCAAGATATCCATAATCTTAGCTCTGATACCATATTCTGTAACACCCCGAGATATTCAAGATTATTACAGCGCCGTAAATCCTTGTTGTAAGGATTTACCAGGCTAAGAATTTAAAAACAACATTATTAAATAACAACCGTAAAATTTATTATTACATAACAAGTTAAATCGGCCAACACCCGAAAGTAAAACTCAAAAGACAAATAAAAAGACAGCGTACTCGTGTACTTTAATAAAATAAAACACGTTCTGACAAATCATCTCGGCCGTGACATCACTCTGCACCCTTGTCATCATGCAGCTCTAGTGGTTGTTTGCCCGTCCTGTATCATGAACATAACACAAATGTCCACCCCCGAAGGGGTTAACACAACGATGCTAGTACAAGTACGATAATTATACAACGATAGATTATTCAACATCTCATGAAGAATAAAGAAAACATCATCAATGACAAAATAACAATGAGTCTCTACTACGAGAAGAACTCAATGCCGTACATAACATGATAACCACAACATGAAATAACAACATACACATGGTAATTCCGATGATCCAGCGTTCACTGCATAGATCCCAAGATGATCCCGTCGGACCAACACGAGGTGGAAAAACATGTCCAATGATCCAGCGCACGCTAGCATAGATCCCAAGATGACCCCACCAGACCAGCACGATGTGGGCATACAACAACGACACATATGCACGACAACATGTATAACATCAATACATAAAGCATAATTATAGTACTTGCCTTGGAAAGACGATAAGGATTAAAATACTTCAACGAATGTCAATACGCTCGAAGGTCGCCCATTCAATCAATCACTTTGCAAAGCTCGGACCTTACTCAAAAAGAAATAACAAAGAGTTCAACTTACGTCACATAGCTAACGTACGGACATCTAACGTCCTAAGTTATGTCCTAGTTAACATTCTACGTATGGCCGATTCACGGTTCAACTACTCGACGAATGTTAAGTCGAACTAATGACATACTTCATGCGAATCAACTGACCATAATGGAGATGAAATGTCGACATCTACGAATATCAAGGATATGCATGCCATCTTAATCTAAACTTCAATCTCGATTATCAACTTCCAATATATGGTTCGGCTGATCTTACAATTCATATAAAAGGTATGATTCAAGATATACGAATACTAAAACGTACTTTGAAGGGAGATAACACAACCGTGTTCCAGGTTCGATTCTATTATCACCAACATAATCAATCCATTCTAATCATGAATATGAAGAAGATTATCAATTCAAACACCTCTTATAAAACATGAACTAATCTCGGTGAAAACCCCTAATAATCTCAGAAATCTACATTCTAGGGTTCAACCCAACAAGGTTCGATTTTAAATCTCTTAACAATGAAGGAAAACCGAAGTATAACCAAATCCAATCTTCTTAAAACATGGTATCTGATTACTACAACACCCATGTGATCTAATCATCTCAGAGGCATGCTTATAATCATCACTAAGAACATGAATTTCAGTTGGTGAAGGATCAACATACCTTTATATATAGTGGACGACAAAACACTTGGTGAAACTCAACACCGAAAGCTTGAACTCCAGACCAAAAGGTCTAAGATCTTCTAAACCAACTGAGAGGCTGATACAAGGGGTTTATAGAGCTAGGGAACTCTCAAATTTGCAGAAAATCGGACAAGGGGTGGAGGTGAAATGAAAAGTGGTTGATGTCTATAAATAGAGTTTTAAACCTCACGTACGTTATCCACAAGACATTACGTACGTTAGAGGTCTAACGTACGCTAGCATCAAATCCTTATATACGCTATTGTCGGGTAGTAGCTCGCTGTCTCATTTTCTGTCCTCCATAATGTACGTTAACAACTCCTTCGTACGTAATCCGATCATCATAGCGTACGTTATCTACCCTTCTTTAACGTACGTTATGCTCGTTGACTTGCTTTAACAAAAAGTTATACAGGTTCACGCGGGGAATCCGACACTATCCTCATCCGGCTCCACACCCCGTCTTCACTTTGTCTTGTCTTGACCGTATCTTACATACGCTATGCTTAAAACTTACCGTACATTATCCATAGCTCTTAGCGTATACTACGTACACTCATTAACATATGTTAACATCATGCAGATGCATGCTTGAATTTACAAACTCCATACAATGTGATCATGAATAAAGGAATACGGATACGGATTAAACGTACATAGATTATTCATACAACATAATCAAACACCACAAGGTTCAAATACAGATGAAAATACACAACAATTATCCGGGCATTACAGAGGCCTCTGGAATTCGTTACTTGATGATTATGAATAATGTTTTATTGTCATATTTGCATGACCCGTGATTATATTCTAGTTGTCGAGAACTGAGTAAATCTTTGGGTTGTAACCCTAAGTGATTTTTGAAAAGATAAGGACTCTTTAGTCCCAAAATGTTTTCCCCTAAGAACTCCCAAGACCTGTAAAAGGCTTTACAAATTGTTTACTTACTTTATTCCTGCATTTCATGGCTTCAGATTATTTTGCTCAAGTGAATTATCTCGGGAAGTCTTTTGCTATATTTAACTGGTTGGTTGTTCTCGATTATCATGTTCTCAGAGTATGTTGTGGATGGCTCGTATTTGCACTTTTTATTTCCACTAGCAAAATAGTGGAATTTTGCTAACCCCTGAGTAATCGGGGGTGGATGTTTGTATTGCGTTGTTGCGATATTTCCTACACGCAAGTGCACGTCATCGTTTACAAGTAATAAAGTGATAAGTAGAGTATCGTTCCCACGAGGATTGAATCTCTAACTACCGACGTTTTCGTATCCCAATTTTATTTGAACAATCGAAGTTGGGTTTTTTTGGATTAATAACTAAAAGAATTACTGAAAGACTAAACAGAAAACGATAGCTTGAATAAAAGGAATCAAATTATAAATAAGTCTAGAGTTCTGAATCCACCTTAATTTATCCGAATTTAATCTTGATTATCCGTAATAAATAATTTTCCCAATTTATTGAAGGCGGAGATTGCTAATATATTCTACCGCCTCTCCCGAGGTCAATAGATTTATCTAACGGCGACTAACGCACTCTATCCCTAGGTGAATTATCTCGTTGCTAGGCAAAAAGCATGAAATCTCCTAAAGGCCACGTAGTTCCTATGAGTATATTCCTATCTCACAGAATAAAACGGTCCTCACCAATAGTTCCTCACCAAATCTCCTCTCCCGATTCGAAGTGAATGATTAAATCAATACAACTATTGGCCGATAATTGCAAGCATTAAACATAATTGGGAAAACTCAATAAAAAGGTAATAAATTGGATAATCTCAATCAATTCGTCAAAATAAAGGTTTCATCAAAACCCTAGATTAGGGCTTTAGCCTGACATACTAAAAACTGAAAATACAAAGTAAATAAACGAAAGCATAAAATTCAACGCGATTGAAGCTCGGATTCCTCCGTTCTTGACTTCCGCCTTCGCCCTTGAATTCCTCTGCTTTCCTCCTCTTCTGTCTCAAGCTTAAGCTCTCTTGGTCTAGATTCAATCAAATCCAAGATAATTAAATTAGGGTCTTAAGCCCTATTTATAGCTCAGCATCTCCATAAATCGCGTCCGTATTCGTTGGTTGAAAACGGCCAAACGGCCCAAAATCAGCGCAGACGTACCAAACCCGCTAAGTGTGCCGCGGCTCAACTCGTGCCGCGGCACATCGCCAAAATCTGAATACAGGCGTAATTAAATCCTTACGTACGCGGCTCACATGGGGCATGCCGCGGCACGATCTGACTACTCGCCCTTCTGGTGTCTTCCTTTGCCGCGGCTCGCTTCCTTGTGCCGCGGCTCATAGTCCGATTTTGCCGTTTCGCGTTTTGCCTCGTTTAAGCTTCCGGACTTCAATTTCCTGTCAATCATACAAAATTAAGGCATTAAAAGCTCATTTAGATGATTTCACACTCCAAAATACTACAAAATAATGATGAATAAACGTATAAAAATACGCCTAACAAATACCCCCAAACTTAAGCCTTTGCTTGTCCTCAAGCAAAAAGAATTAAAGTTAATAAAAGAATGTCGTGAATCATCGTGCAACTCACAGTGTTCAACCTAATCAATACTATCCTGCCATTCTCTCTAAATAATACGAGTGTCATAAAAGCGAGCTGCACTCAGAATAATGATTCCGCAAAGAGATCAAGCTCAGTCCTAGTCATTTGTTCATGAAGAAAACTCAGCTCAAAGATCAACAAAACATGAGTCAAATCAACCGTCAATAGGAAAGGCTAACATAAACAAGCTAGTTCGTCGCGTTCCCACGATCTAGAGGCACAATTTTTCACGAGTCTCATAACAAATAAACCTCGGACAGTATCCCCTTATATAAATATGCTCAAGAATTTGATTCGAGTCGACCACTAGGTTAGGATCTCGGGATGTTTCATCGGGATAATCCTAGGGTGGAACTTCCATTCTCATGTATTAGGAAACCGTTTGACGTAAAAGACACTCATGGGGCACATGGATGCTTCTAGTTACTAAGTTCCCGTTTACAGCGGAGAAACAACTCGAATACAAAATTTCCGCATGTCCGAATCAAGGTTGCCGTTTTACGCGAGAGTAAAGCTGGTCACGAATACCCCCGGTTACTAGGCTTCCTATCATTGGCACATGTGAACTCACTAAATCACTAGTCTAATCGGGGTCGTCGTTTTACGCGAGAGTAAACAACGGGTCACGCGAATACCCCCGGTTACTAGACTTCCCTTCATAGAACACATTATCTCGACTTTTAGAGAAAAAAACTGACCGACTCTAAACTCAATTTAAGTGCCAACACGACTAAAGAAACAGTACGACTCACTATCCGGAAAATGTAGCCAAACGCATTGATGGGGATTTAAAAACAAGAATGTATCGTCTCTTATCTACCAAGTCCTCTACAATCGCAAAAAATTTCGGACCTAATTGAATACTAAGCAGAGCAGAAATAACTGACTACAACTCGACTAAAACTTGCCCGCTTCTTCAAAGAGAAAGACAGTGTCGTAACATCAGTATCACACATAATAGAAGCACGAAAATTCACGAATAAAGAAAAACTAAGGCAAGCAAGGCTATTAAAAAAAAACTTTCGCAAAGAAAGAAAAGTGCAACAAAATATAATGTACAGCACAAAATAGAGTACAGCAGTGAATGTAGACTGAAAGTAAACCCCTCCCCCAAACTTAGGACGTACATTGACCTCAATGGACAAAAAATGAAATGCAAGAAAAGTAAAAGGTCAAGTACTCCTCCACCTGCTCAGAGTCGGTGCCGCATCGTCCTGAGGAGGGTGGTGTTTCTGAATGATCAATTTTCCATTGCTGCAATTTATCAAACACCTTGTGTGCACAAGTTAAAATGAAGAACAAAAATTTTGATGGTTAATTCCAAATCCCAAAAATAATAACACAGATTGTAGCCCCTGAATTACAAAAACCATCATCAACAATTCGTTTACAAACATCAATTCCATCACAATAACAAATTCCCCATATTCCAACTCCATTTCAGAAACAACAATGAAGAACAACTAGCAATATAAAACTTCAAATCTTTTCACATCAAAATTCACCTATGATTTAGAAATCAAAAATTACCTGGAGAATTTGAGAAGGAGACTGATAGAATGGACCCGACTAACCTCATCGTGTGCAGGAGGGAAGGAATGAAGGGAAGAAGTCTATATGCAGGCCGATCGACTGAAAGAGCTTGACCTGGCTGCTCTTATTTTGCGACGGGTGCCGCGGCACAATAAAAGTGAGCCGCGGCCCAAAGTACAGTCGGATTTGGACGTTTTGATATGCCGTAGGGTGCCGCGGCTCAGATTTCGTATGCCGCGGCTCAGTGTTATAGTGTGCCGCGGCTCATCCATTGTATGCCGCGGCTCAAAGTACAGGCGCCCTGGGCGTTTCTTGACCATTTAGTGTGCCGCGGCTCAGTTTTCGGGTGCCGCGGCTCAGCGACCTTGTGTGCCGCGGCTCAGTAAGATCATGCCGCGGCACTGGGTACAGTTTGATCGGCCATTTTTCCTCAGCTGATGTGTGCCGCGGCTCACAATAGCTGTGCCGCGGCTCATACTCCAGTTTCTCCCCTGGGACTTTCCTGCACAGAATTTTGAAAAGAAGACGTTAAAAACGAGAGGACGAAGCAGATAGAAGCACAAAAATGATGAAAACTAAGAATCACGAAAAACAAGAAAAATAAAGAAATGCAAGATTCTACAACTACGAGCTCGGGTTGCCTCCCGAGAAGCGCTAAGTTTATAGTCGTCATAGGACCTATTGAACAACGTTAGTTTGCTTTTCGCAAACTCCATTTGGCTTCCGCCCGTTTATCGAACCGTTTATATTTTGGTTAAAATTATGACCATCGGTCATCTGCGATTCGATTCTCGGTTCGGTAATCAAATGGTGTTTGCGAAGAGGTTTCGACTTGAAAAACTTCCCGAAACACCCGGTTTCTCCATGACTAATTTTTCTCTTGGCTTTCGGCTCACTCTCCTCCTTTGCCAACGAACTCACGACTGCAGCAGATTTTTCCTCATGCTCGAGGAATGCCACTCGTTCAACATCCTTCTTAAAACTTGGGCCATTCAACACAAAATCTGAATTTTTCCACCGACGATGTTTTCGGTGCTTTCCTCTTTCAACAACATCCACGCTTTCAATTTGAGACTCTTTATCAGCACTTCCGTGACATGGGAGCGATTTGAACACTTGAAAAGTGACTTGCTCGTCTTGGACCCTCAGAGTTAACTCCCCCTTTTCCACGTCTATAAGGGTGCGGCCCGTAGCTAGAAATGGTCGTCCCAAGATGATCGGAATATTTTCATCTTCCTCCATGTCTAGTACGATGAAATCAGCCGGAAAGATGAACTTATCGACTTTAACTAAAACATCCTCGATCACTCCCCTCGGATACTTTATCGATCGATCTGCCAATTGTAAGGAGACTGTGGTTGGCTTGGCTTCCCAATATTCACTTTTGGAAAATCGATAGAGGCATGAGGTTGATACTTGCACCAAGATCGCATAATGCCTTATCAAACGAAAGATTCCCCATGGTGCATGGTATGTTGAAGCTTCCCGGATCTTTCAATTTAGGTGGAAGCTTCTTTTGAAGAATTGCACTGCACTCCTCTGTCAAGGCAACCGTTTCAAACTCTTCAAGTTTTCTCTTCTTAGATAATATCTCTTTCATGAACTTGACATAACTCGGCATCTGCTCCAATGCTTCGGCGAACGGAATATTTATGTGAAGCTTTTTGAACACCTCAAGGAACTTAGAAAATTGTTTGTCCGCCTCCTTTGCTTTGTAGTCTCTGCGGAAACGGAACGGGGACACATGTCTTCGAGATCTCCGCCTTCAAGTTCTTCGACTCCTCGCTTAAATTCCTTCGACTCCTCAATCACCTTCTCCTCTTTACCTGCTCGGGCTGATCCAAGAACTTTCTCCGCTTCTCAAGCTAAGCTGCGTTTAGACTCTCTCTAGGGTTAGTTTACATTGTACTCGGCAATGCTCCTCCTGACGAGTTAGTCAATACATTAGCGATTTGGCCCAATTGAACCTCCAAATTCGAATGGAAGCAGAATGATTTTGTAGTGTAGCTTCCGTCGAGTCATAAATTGACTCGTATTTGCCGCCAATTTTGCAAGTGCTTCCTCGAGAGACACTTTAGGAGCGGAAGTGGGCTTTGTTGATTACGAGTGAAAGGGGGCTGGTGTGCGTTACGTCCGTTTCTCCATGAAAAGTTGGGGTGATTGCGCCACCCCGGATTGTAAGTATTGAGTACGGGTTATTCGATCGATTCCCATTTCCTACGAATTGAGCACACTCCATATGATTTTGCTCGAACGGATTTCCAAATTGACATTCCGCACTCGGGTGTGATCCGTTACACCAATTACACGTCTCAATGGTAACGGGGGCTGGTGCATGCGAAAAGTTCTGGAGTTGTTGTGTCAAAGCGGCGACTTGAGATGACAAGGCGGAGATCGGATCATTGCTCGAAACTTCCATTACCCTCTTCGGTGCCAATCTTTCTGCTGGCCATTGGTAAGCGTTTTCGGCCATATCCTCCAAAAGCACGTGAGCCTCGGCCATAGATTTTCCCATGAATGTCCCTCCGGAGGCTGCATCGACAAGAGTGCGTGTAGAAGCACTCAAACCACCATAAAACGTATGCAGCTGAAGCCAATCAGGAATGCCGTGATGAGGGCATCTTCGAAGTAATTCTTTATATCGCTCCCACGCCTCGTGGAGCGATTCCATATCAAACTGGGCAAAAGTAGTTATCTCGTTTCTCAACCGCGCCGTCTTAGCTGGTGGGAAAAATTTTGCAAGGAAGGCTTGCACCAACCTCTCCCAAGTTGTAATCGACCCCGGCGGTAAGGAATTCAACCAAAACTTTGCTTTATCCCTCAAAGAAAAAGGGAAAAGCCTCAATCGGATGGCATCGTCGGTGACACCATTTGTTTTAAATGTGTCGCATATCTCAAGGAACGAAGCAATGTGGGCATTCGGGTCATCCTTCGGCAATCCACAGAAAGGGCTCGCCTGGACCATCTGAATAATGGCGGGCTTGATTTCAAAATTATTAGCTTGGACGGTGGGACGCCGAATTCCCGAAAAATTTGCGTTGACTTGCGGCATGGCATAATCTCGAAGAGCGAGTTCCGGTTGAACTTGCCGCACTTGGTTGTCTCCTCCTTGGATTTCAATATTTTCGGCCATCTTGACCATCGTCTGCAACTCTCTTTTTTTCTTTTTATTCCTTCTTAGAGTGCGCTCGAGCTCGGTGTCCAAAGGTAGTAAGCCTCCGTTACCGAGTCTTCTCATGCACTACACGAAAGGTCCTGAAAAGGAAAACAAATAAACAAAATTAAATACGCAAAAATAAAAACAAACGTTCAAATTAAGACTGGAAATACTTAAGTCGATATTAGAAAAATTTCAATCCCGACAGCGGCGCCAAAAACTTGTTGCGATATTTCCTACACGCAAGTGCACGTCATCGTTTACAAGTAATAAAGTGATAAGTAGAGTATCGTTCCCACGAGGATTGAATCTCTAACTACCGACGTTTTCGTATCCCAATTTTATTTGAACAATCGAAGTTGGGTTTTTGGATTAATAACTAAAAGAATTACTGAAAGACTAAACAGAAAACGATAGCTTGAATAAAAGGAATCAAATTATAAATAAGTCTAGAGTTCTGAATCCACCTTAATTTATCCGAATTTAATCTTGATTATCCGTAATAAATAATTTTCCCAATTTATTGAAGGCGGAGATTGCTAATATATTCTACCGCCTCTCCCGAGGTCAATAGATTTATCTAACGGCGACTAACGCACTCTATCCCTAGGTGAATTATCTCGCCGCTAGGCAAAAAGCATGAAATCTCCTAAAGGCCACGTAGTTCCTATGAGTATATTCCTATCTCACGAGAATAAAACGGTCCTCACCAATAGTTCCTCACCAAATCTCCTCTCCCGATTCAAGTGAATGATTAAATCAATACAACTATTGGCCGATAATTGCAAGCATTAAACATAATTGGGAAAACTCAATAAAAAGGTAATAAATTGGATAATCTCAATCAATTCGTCAAAATAAAGGTTTCATCAAAACCCTAGATTAGGGCTTTAGCGACATACTAAAAAGCGAAAATACAAAGTAAATAAACGAAAGCATAAAATTCAAACGCGATTGAAGCTCGGATTCCTCCGTTCTTGACTTCCGCCTTGCCCTTGAATTCCTCTGCTTTCCTCCTCTTCTGTCTCAAGCTTAAGCTCTCTTGGTCTAGATTCAATCAAATCCAAGATAATTAAATTAGGGTCTTAAGCCCTATTTATAGCTCAAGATCTCCATAAATCGCGTCCGTATTCGTTGGTTGAAATCGGCTTCAAACGGCCCAAAATCCGCGAGGCGTACCAAACCCGCTAAGTGTGCCGCGGCTCATCAACTCGTGCCGCGGCACATCGCCAAAATCTGAATACCAGGCGTAATTAAATCCTTCGTGCGCGGCTCACATGGGTGTGCCGCGGCACAGTACACTCTACTCGCCCTTCGGTGGTGTCTTCCTTTGCCGCTCGGCTTCCTTGTGCCGCGGCTCATAGTCGATTTTGCCGTTTTTTCGCCGTTTTGCCTCGTTTAAGCTTCCGGACTTCAATTTCCTGTCAATCATACAAAATTAAGGCATTAAAAGCTCATTTAGATGATTTCACACTCCAAAATACTACAAAATAATGATGAATAAACGTATAAAAATACGCCTAACATGCGTCCAGGTACATGCAGGTTCTTGGGGAGCAAAACACAGGACCAGTACGAAGGATGATGGAAGACAAAGGACACTGTTGGGAAAACATAAACCCTATATCGAAACAGCCGGGATAATCAATCCCTGTATCGAATTGTGTTGATAAGAGGTGACATATATGCCAATCCTCAATACAGTATGGAAATTGTATCGAAGAATTAAGGCATCAACCTATATCGAAGACCTGTCTCGAATCCAGCATATAGTGGAAACTTTCAGTACAGCGAAGAAGTCTTATAAAGACCAAGTATGGAAACTGTCTCGAATCTGTAACACCCCCAAAACCATATGGGAATATTACACGCCGTAGACCCCTTTTCACGATGATCTACCAGGCTATACCTTACAAAACGACCAACTGCTTGCCCGGCCAGGGTCAAACAATAAAATAATACAGACCATTAAGGTCACTTACACGCGAACACAGAGACCGATGAGGTCACACAACTCAATCAACAAAATTGACTTATACAACATTACCCACACAGGGGTCGAAACACAATACAGCGGAAGACTGAAATCAACTCGGACAACACAACGAAAATCAAAACAACTCTCAACTCTTGATTAGTATCGCAGCTCGTCATCCTCTTGTGCCAATCCTGTGACTGCTCCCCTGAATCTGCATGTACCTGGATGCAAAACAGACATCCACCCCCGATTTCTCGGGGGTTAGTAAAACTCCACTGTTTTACTAGTGCAAGTATCAAATCATACAAAATGTAACAAGCAAATAATAATCGTGAATCAAATATAATAATCAAGTATCAAAATATTCCCGGGAGGTTTTCACAAGGAAAGATAAGCTATGAAGCATTCGAAAATAAGATTATCATCTCGGGAATTTTTTTTCAGATTTTCAAAACCTTTAAGACCTCAAGTCCTGATTCACAAAACCTTTCGAAAAACTTTAGGGCCTTAACCCGATTCTCGTTTCAAAGCACACTAGATAATATATCATTATGAGTCCGAGACCCATATTTAAAATGTTACCTAAATAATCACTGATACACGATCATTGTTCGTACACATCATGTACCGAACTCCGGAGGCCTCGAAGGACCTTACCCGGACCGCACACACTGTTCGTACACATCATGTACCGAACTCCGGAGGCCTCGACGGACCTTAGCCGGACCGCACACACTGTTCGTACACAACATGTACCGAACTCCGGAGGCCTCGACGGACCTTAGCCGGACCACACACACTGTTCGTACACATCATGTACCGAACTCCGGAGGCCTCGACGTACCTTACCCGGACCACACACACTGTTCGTACACATCATGTACCGAACTCCGGAGGCCTCAACGGACCCTACCCGGCCACAAACATCGTTCGTACACATCATGTACCGAACTCCAGAGATCTCGTCAGACCCTACCTGGATCACACACCTTGTTCGTACACATCATGTACCGAACTCCAGAGGCCTCGTCAGACCCTACCTGGATCACACACCTTGTTCGTACACATCATGTACCGAACTCCAGAGGCCTCGTCAGACCCTACCTGGAACACACACACACACACATCGACACGACACAACTCATAATCATCAAATATCAAGCCATTCCACATTACATACAACAATGAGCACAATTAATCAATCACATTGATCACCACAAAATCGTACATCCCACGCACATAACACAATCTCAACACTCACAACAACTATAGTCAATCAAGACACATAACCAGCATAACACACGTTCGGTACACAATACATTGCACAACCGAGTGTACAACCATCCCATATGTACGTCGCAATCCTGCACAAATGGCACAACACCTAACACGTATACTAATATAACATTATTATCACAAAGCCTTTAAATTACGGAAAACACAACCAACTCAAACGGAACATAATTACGAAGGCAAGCAAAATCATCATACATATCATACGTAATTACTAGTCGCAAGATACAAGTCGTATAATAAGATACTTGCCTCGATATCGGCATGCAAGTATTCCAACGAACGCGGTTCAACCGGAAGGCTTCAAAACGCCCGATGCTATCGAAAAGAAGGACGACAACGAACGGAAGGGTTCAACTCGATTTCTTCGCAAGAAACTCGACCCTAACAACATATAATCAATAAATCATCGATCATACGAGGAAGAATAATCGTAGAACGCCCGAAAACCCCTCTATGACATTTTACCGGACACCTTCAAGGCGTCGATCAAGAACTCGACCAAAACAACGAATCGATACGATCCAACCATGGAATAACGAGGGAAATGATATAATACATCTAAATAATCATCAATCTATCACAATCCTAAGTTAAATCGGATTAAACGGACGAAATCGAACAAAATACCCAAAATCCCCAAAATTAGATTATCAAGAAATCTAACCTTGAGTCGGTAGATCTGAGGAGGTTATGGGATGATTGATTGATGTTAGAAACTCAAGAACTTCGTGGATTGATATATAAACAACATCTAATCATGTATTCCAAGCCCCAGCCGCGGAAGGGAATGAGAGGGATGAGAAAAATGGGTGTAAACCCGTCTGCTCGAACATATATATACTCCCCAGCATCCTGCCGACCACTTACGGCCGTAACCGGCAGACCTTACGGCCGTAACCGGCATTCGTCAAAATCCGCCCAGCGCATGCCGATCGCTTACGGCCGTAACCGACAGGTCCTTACGGCCGTAACTCGGGACTTACGGCCGTACCCGGCAGGTCCTTACGGCCGTAACCGGCATTCGTTCGGAAGCTGCCTGGCACCCGTACGGCCGTAACTCTCGGCCCTTACGGCGGTAACCGGCATTCGTCAGGCCATGCCTGCCGATCACTTACGGCCGTAACCGTCACCTTACGGCCGTAACTCGGCCAGGCCAGTACCTGCTGCGGCCGTCTCGGTCGTGGCCACTGTGACGGTCCGAACGACTCCGAAACCCGAACCTGAATATGAATCGAAAATACGGTTACGAAGTACTCCCAAAGACAAGACATTCACTGGATTTAGACACGCTATAGGTATAACATGAATTTTGGATCTGGATCCTCTGCTGTGCACCTGCTGCACAACACGGTGTTGTGCAGGTGCACGACCATTTGATTACACACACCCGCACAGGTGTGTGTGTACGTGACGGATAGTAGGCACATCAGTACGCAGCATCGTGGGAAATTACGAAAATGGCCCAAAACGTCCGAAAATCACGATACGTGATCGCATAACCGAACCGAAGTTCACAACATGTATAACAAAGTTAAACGGACTTACGGGAAACTCGAAACAGCAGTTTCCAACGAGATTCGCAAGAATCGAACTCAAGTGCGGAAAAGTCGCCAAAAAGCACGGAACTCAACAAAATGACACCGAAACGAACTCGGATGACAAAAAGTGCAGAATTAATCATTCTCGGAATGACGAAACGGTCATGAGCGAGTTGCCAAAACGGACTTTTGCCGAAAAAAAGAAGTTACCGGAAATCGAAATTACGGGTATTACATTCTACCCTCCTTAAAAAAAGTTTCGTCCCGAAACTTAAAAAAAGTAGGGAGAAGCAATATCCCCACCAGGAAAACTCGACGAGATACACAAAAACCGAAAACTCGCGCCCAACGGCGAAACGCTGCAAGAAACGTAAAGACACATACGGCGTGAAAACACGCTCCACGATGACCAACACAACGCCACCGATAGAGACATAATAAAACCAACAAGTGACAAGCGTCATCAAACTGATAATACAACCAAGTCCATTATCCGAACAATCACAAAACACAAAGCACCCATTACAAGAAAACACGCACAATCAAGAAAACAGAAATAAACACACAAACGATCCACAAGGACAACCACAAACAATTCGGACTACGCCGAAGTCCTCAAAAACTACACTAGGCATTTATGTGTCCTTTCGGAGCAGAGACGCAGCCTCAATCCCCAAATCTCTCAACTACCATCTCACAATGCACGGCTCGGTGACCCACTTGGCCACACTCGAAACAGTTGACTAACGGTGAACGACAATTCTTCGCAGTACGAGATCCGGCAACAACAGTCAAACAACCCCGATCGAACAAAAATGATCGAACAACAACGACCGAACAACAATGATCGAACACAACGATCAAATAACAATGATCGGATAACAATAATCAAATAACAATGATCGAACAAGAATGATCAAATAAAAATGATCGAATGACAACAGTCGAACAATGACTCCGAAGTCCCCACTTCAACTCCAGACATTAAAAGAACTGGTATAAAGTGAAAGACGTTATATCCAAACAAGGTTCACAAGAATCGAACCGAACTCGGAAAGGTCACGATGATAAACAGATCGATCTGAAACAAGGTCACAACCAGTTCGAACGATGACAACTGAGACATCAAAGAAGTTCAAAAAGTATCGATGAACACGTGCACGTCGATAGAATTTAGAAGGAGAAACTGCAGAAGTCAAATATAGTACGGGTATTACATCCGACCTCTTATAAAAGAAATGTCGTCCCCGCATCTCACAACAACGGAAACAAGGTCACAACACAAAAGCATCCGACAGGAAAATCTCCCATGGGTCTCTCAGAGCCGATCCTGATATCTGTGCTGAAGCGCGAACTCCGAAAGTCTCAGTAGCCAATTCGCAAAACTGAATTCGGTGTCCCTCGAGTCCTCACTTGAAATGCGTTACTGACGAGAAGGACAATTTACACATGCATGACCCGGCACATCACAGTTGAAACACCTCGGCTCGGCATACCGAAAATACAAATGCTAGATACAATGGGGCATAACGTCGCAAAACAACACAACGGAGATGCCAACTCAGCACAACAAAAAAAATCATAACAAATATCATATACAACGATTACCATCGTAAAGTAATACACACACAAACACTACAGCAACGACGGTATCGTTTGGCGGCCTCAACGGCCCGAACGATAACCAGCACATAATTACAAACATCATGAAACAATCACACATGTACCCAAACGTACAAACTCAAGCTTCAACAGCTCACACTCGTGCGACAACACGCAAATCACCACGAGGCGACAAATAGTAAATACCGGTTCACACTTCTCACAGAGGGCTAGTACTACAAATACGTGGCAACGCCTCAACGTTCATGCCACCATTTCGATCATATTCGGAAGTTAACATCATAACGACAAAGTAAACATCATACATACATTTCCAAACGCAAAAGGGAATTGATAGGTTTTTAAAAAAAAAAAACCCCTTTTTAAAATAATTTCGGAAACACCGATTGATCTTGAGTATCACCCTTCAAAAAAAAATACAAACGTGAAACATCGTTATCGAGACTTTGGAAAACTATTTCGCATTCGGTAAAAATGAGGACACTTTCTTTTCGTTAAAAACTTTCGGAAATATTCGACCCTCGGGTCTAAGTAAAAAAGTGTTTCTAAAACATTGGAAATATCTCAAAATATTTTGGTCCTCGAGGTAGAAGAATTTTGAAACATATTGTGGCACCTTGGAAGCACCACGAGAAAGCAATTCATTTTAAAAGTACGTCTCGAAATTTATTTTCTAAGATACTCAAGGTTTTCAAAGATAATTCAATGGGCTAGTATGCCCAAAAATTTTTGATAATTACACGGAATATTATAGCGCCGTGGGTCCCGCACCGGAACCCACCAGGCTAAAAACCATTTACAAAAACGCCAAAAAGGCTGATGACGGTAATATTTCAAAAACTCACAATTGCCATTTACAAAATACTAAATACCGTCATAAGAATTTCACCAAAATGATCAAGGCCATAATGCCAAAAACTCGGTTAAGGAAATCGGTTTTCGAAATAAAACTCAGTCGGTAAAATACCGAAAGCCATTGCAGAAGAACTCACGCAGTGTGACACACTTTTAGTGTAACTATCGCAAGTGCACGATATCGTATCAAGTAGTAAAGTGGACTTTTTGAGTCCGGTTTATCGATCACACAAGGAAGTTTTGTTATAATTTGAATTCTACACTATTAGTCTATTTTTATAGATACTAAGATGAGTGAAACACACAATTTAAAGAGTTTGGTTTAATTGTTGTAAAGTAAATGCAATAATAGTTCTAATATTTTAAAGAAATAAAAATATTGTAATAATAATAGATTGATTAAATGATAAAATGAAATAGTTGGGATTACAAACTTAGTTCGTCATTAGTTATAAAAGATGTATAGGAGATCGTAAAATGAATTTACTTATTATGTTGTGTAGATTCGATTTTCCTTAAAAAGACGGTTTCTCTTTCGAACTATAAAACGCCCCTTACATATTGAATCAATCCACTATATTTCTATGTTGATTGGCTTCAATACATAGCATTAGGATTTATGAAAATAACTCAAAGAATCATCTAAGGACTAGGGGTATATTTCTATCCCCTAGAACAACTTAGAGTGAAGATCATTTGATCTAATCAAACATATTTTCTTTCGAAACATATGAAGACCATAAATATCGTCATTTATTGGCCAAATAAATAAAGATTGTTAAAACAATGAAAATCACACATAATAATAAGTAATTCACAATAGATCTTTATACAAACATAAATAACATGACTAACCTTGTTTATAATCCCAACTAAAGATTACTTAGCCCATGAAGGGTTTATTACACATATTACAAGCTTGTGTGGTCATTATTAGTTGAATCAAGAGAAATAATTGATCCTAACTCCCTTAATAGATAAAGGATATAGAAACAATAAACTCTCTGAACAACATATGTTATACCACACTTACAAAGATCACTCAAGAACACAAGTGTGTTCTTCACACAAAAAGAAAAGTTTATAAAAAATGGAAAATTATAAGATGAATGATGAATGATGAAGGATCTAAGGGGTCTATTTATACACCTAAAGTCATCTAATAGCTCCAAAACTCCAGCATTATTACATTAGATCGGATCAATGCCAGTCATCCCCTCAATAATACACAAAAAGTATAAAAAATTAGACAAATCATAGCAATCTGTCAAGAGTTACGGCCGTAACATTCAGGAGTTACGGCCGTAAAAAGGGTGACTTACGCCATTAACTCCTGAATGTTACAGCCTTAACTATGATTCGTAAATATGTTCACTAGATTTTTTGAAAGTTACGTTTCAGCCTGCAATTCCTCGACTTTGCGTTTTTGCCCTGCATCTTCTTCTGATGATAACTTTTGATATATAACTCGATTTTGAATCCGAAAGAACTGAATTCGTCTCGAAAGCCCTACAACATGAATATATCAAAATTCAATAAAGAGAATATTTATTAAACATGTTGTTTCTTGAGTAATTCAGTTATTTAATCCGATCATCATCCGATAAAAATAAAATTATTAAAACTAATAAATTAAAAGCAAAAAACGAGTAGACTAGCTCAATTATGGGTGAATTTTATCGATACAAACCATGGATAAGTGTATAAAACTGACACTTATCACACCCCCAAACTTGAATTCTTGCTAGTCCCGAGCAAGACTCTTTATTATTCACAGTCCAAAAATAAAATAAAAAAATAAAACAAAAATAAGAAAATTAATACACACATAAATTAAAATATAAAAAGAGAAAAGGAGATCAAAATGCCATTAATAAACAACAACCAGCTTTATACAGTAGATAGAAATGAATCAAGATTCAAAATAAATCTACAAATGTTTTTGAAGTTAAAACACGGTTTTTATTTTGTAATTACAAAATGTAAGGTTTCCCCCCAATAGGTTGATTATTTCTTTCCCACTCGTGATACACACGACTCCCTTTAATGGTTGCTCTCGATCACTCGTTTATTTTTCGACTCAATATGAAGAAGAATTTTATTGGCGTCATCAAATATTGTGATTTTCACAAAATTGAGTGTATTGAAATTCAGCTGCTAATTAATTCAAATCTGCTCATAAACTACATCCCTTTTAGTGATAGCTTTCACACCGTTATTTGCTAACGTGTAGCTCTTTTCACTAACACAATTTCTATCTCATTATTTTTCTTCGTAAAAAGGTGATAGCTTTCACACCGTTATTTGCTAACGTGTAGCTCTTTTCACCAATTTTTCTGAGACGGCAGCTACGCACCAACAATGGTTAGTCCTTTATTTTTCGCAAAATTTAAGACTTCCAAAATTAGCAAATTCTTTGCTCAACACTTCTCCTTTTCATCATTTATTTTTTTAGGTGATAGCTTTCACACCGTTATTTGCTAACATGTAGCTCTTTTCACCAATGACTCCTTTTTTTTAGGGAATAGAATTTTTGCAGAAAATCATTTTTTAGTTAAGCATGAAAAATCAAAAACTCCAGAAATTAAGTAAATTTCAGTTTTATTTTTCATCAACCAATTGATTCTTCTTTTCTCAAGGTAACGAATGACTCGATTTTATATGATAATTACAAGGCTTGGAAAGAGAGATTAAGGCTCAAAATTGTTTGGAATATACAATTTTTTTTTTACCGGTTAAAACGATTTAGAAGCTTGTATATAGCTAATTTATTGGTGTTTTGGCCAGATCTAGAAATCTCAAAAATCAAAATACTATATATATATATATATATATATTCACTAAACCTAATCAATGCCAAATAATAAAAACACACCACACAATACACTAATCAAAACATACCACAATCAAAATCAAAATAAACATCATAGTTCAAAAATCAACAAAATAAACACACAAGTACGAAAACACCCCCAAACTTAAAAGTAAAACTGTCCCGAGTTTTAAAAAAAATAATAGCAAGCGAGAAAACAGAAAACTCCCTGAAATTTTAGCTTTGTGATCCTCCAGGTGTGTCGTCAGGGATGTTTAGAAAACGGAAAAGCTTTTCAAAGCACTTCTCCGTTTCTAATTGTCGCTCGAGTATTTCATTCTGATTTCTCATAATTTCAGCCTGGGATGTTTCTAATCCCTGAACTCTTTCAAGCAAATTTTCCTCAAAAGGCGTCAACTCATAACCGGCATCCTCCTCGGCCTCATATTCCTCCTCCTCGCTACTATCCTCTTCCGGTTCCAAACGTGCCCGTTTGCTTCTCAATTGAGTACTTCGAAAAATACTACTCCGGCCGTTCAGTCGATCCCCATGTGTTAAAATATCACCCCCTGCCGAAATTTTGACTCTCTGGCTCCTGCAAATACCGGTGATAAGGCAGTGGTATGGCATCTTCTGCCTAGTCGGGACCATGCCGGGATAGTGACAAATAGTAGTGTAAATGTGAGTACCCAAATCTATTTTTACCCCCCAGCGGATAGCAAATAAACCTCGCAGTGGCCAATGGAAACCGTCGTCAGTCGAAGTCGTAAATACTCCCTACGCCCACATCCATAAATACCAAGCATCATCCATTAGGTCCGCCCGGTAGTATCGGGGTTTGATCATCCCAATCTTGTCATGCAACTCGCTCACTAACGCCAAACAGAAACTCTATCATCCGGCACCTCTTCATTAGGTAAGATAGAAATGTCAACCGCGTTAGTACAATTAACCCCCAAAAACTTGTTAATGACATCCGGTGAAAAATTAATCGATTTCCCATTCACAGTAGTCTGATGATAAGTAGGTGACCCTACCTGCCCAATGGACTTGTTGAAAGAATTGTAAAAGTTCAGGGTCAATGTCGGGTTACCATTTGGGAGATCAGAAACGAAATTTTCCCAACTGTTGTCTAAGAATTTTTGGATGAAAGGGGTAGTGATTGTGTCTCTATCCGCATCGCCGATGAAATCATCAAGATTGAACAATCTTTCCTTAATGCACTTTGTGTTTTGATTTCTTTGTGGCGGTGCCGGACCTTGAGATGACGAACCGACCTTTTCTTTTCCTTTTGTTGATTTCTTCGGTGCCATCCCTGAAATTTGACAAAATCAACTTCTTTTCATCACACGACTATAATCATCAAGCAAAACCAATAAAAACATAAAAAAAATTCAAAGATTTTCGTTGTGGCATTTCGTCAGACACCTTGAGTTCATAGTTTTTTAACAAGTTTTTCTTATTCAAACTCAAATCCATAAAGCCACCACAAATCAATGAATCAAATAACCACACAAATATCAACAATACTCACAAATGAACAATATTTAATCAACGAATCATACGGAAATAAGAATCGAAAAACAAATGTGAAGAGAAAAACTAAACACTAAAACTCAAGAATATATAAATTGAAACAAGGATTGAAAGAGAACCTGATGATTATGTGTTAATGTTGATATGTTAATGAATTGTATTGAGGAATTTGAGTTTTTTAGCAAGTAGGGATTGATAGGGGGAAAATCGCACTCCGCCAGTGTCTCCCTGGTTTGTGAAAGTGTTGTAAGGGCGGTGTTTTTTTTAATACAGACTAGTAGTTACGGCCGTAACCTATACAAGTTACGGCCGTAAGTTGATTTCATTTTTCAAACAGGTTTTAAGATACGGCCGTAACATGCAGCAGTTACGGCCGTATGTAACGTTCGTTTTTTTTTTAGAGGCAGTTTTTAAAGATACGGTCGTAACGTACACTAGTTACGGCCGTAAGGTGCTTTCGAAAAAAAAAATATAATTGAACAACATACGGCCGTATCTAATAACTTACGGCCATATTTATTTATATTATTATTATTATTATTATTTTTTTTTTTTGGTTTTTTTTTTTAAACAAAATTATAATTATTATATGTTTGAGAATAATGAAAGAAAGACTCCCTGGATTTTATGAACGATCTGATCCTTGCTCTTGTTGTTGAATCCTTCCCTGTTCCCCCCAAACTTATTTGCGAAATAATAGAGATTGGGTTGCCTCCCAATAAGCGCTTTGTTTAACGTCCTTAGCTTGACTTCTCGTCAGATTAATTAGGTATTTCCAGCATTATGATTGACTTTGCTGTCGAGAATTCTCCTCCCAGATATGGATTTAACCGTTAAACCGTTTACTTTGAAACTCCCGTCGGTTCTATTATAAATCTCCACAGCTCCATGAGAAAACACCTCTTTGATCGTGTAAGGGCCTGTCCATTGTGATCGCAGCTTACCCGGAAACAGACGCAGTCGTGCATTAAAAAGCAGAACTTGGTCTCCTGTTTTAAAATCTCTTCTTAGAATTCTGTTGTCATGCCATCTTTTCGTTTTTTCTTTGTAGATTTTGGCATTTTCATATGAGTCGAGTCGGATTTCATCCAACTCATTTAAGCTATGACAACCTTTTCTTTCCAATTGTTCGTCAAAGTTTAATTTTTTTATAGCCCAAAAAGCTCGATGTTCAAGTTCTCTTTGGCGGTGTGAGCTTTTCCAAAAACCAGACGAAATGGAGACATGCCTATCGGTGTCTTATAGGCTGTTCTGTAAGCCCAGAGCGCATCATCCAGCATTTTCGACCAATCTTTCCGAGATGAGTCGACTGTCATCTCAAGTATACGTTTCAGTTCACGATTGGAAACTTCGACTTGCCCACTGGTTTGTGGGTGATAAGAGGTAGCGACACGATGTTTTACTCCGAATTTGGTGAATAGAGCCTTAACCTGGTGATTGCAGAAATGAGATCCGCCATCACTGATAATAACTCTCGGAGTTCCGAAGCGAGTGAATATATTTTTCTTTAGAAAATTTACCACGACCTTAGCTTCGTTTGTTGGTAATGCAACAGCCTCCACCCATTTAGATACGTAGTCTACAGCCATAAGGATGTATTCATTATAGAACGATGATGGAAAGGGTCCCATGAAATCAATTCCCCAAACGTCGAAGATTTCAACCTCAAGGATGAAATCCATTGGCATTTCATTTCTTTTTGACATGTTTCCATGTCTTTGGCACCGGTCACACTTTGAGACAAGTGTATGTGCATCTTTGAACAGAGTGGGCCAATAGAATCCTGCTTCAAGAATTTTTGCTGCTGTTTTTGAACCCCCAAAATGTCCTCCATAGTGAGAGGAATGACATCTTTCTAATACCTTCTCCATTTCTTCTTCCGGTATGCATCTCCGGATGATTTGATCAGGTCCTCGTCTGAACAATGAGGATCTTCCCGAGAATAGTATTTCAACTCGGAGAAGAATTTTTCTTTTGATGATGGGAAAAATTTGGGTGAATTATTCCACTAACAAGGAAATTAACGATGTCGGCATACCATGGTGCATTTTGTTTTTCCTGGATATTAGAGATTTGGAACAGTTGTTCATCCGGAAATACTTCATTCATTTCCTTCTCTTGAGCATTGTTTTGGTCGAGTCTAGAGAGATGATCCGCCACTTGGTTTTCTGTTCCCTTTCTGTCTCTGATTTCTATGTCGAATTCTTGCATAAGTAGAACCCATCGGATTAGCCTTGACTTTGCATCTTGCTTTGTCATTAAATATTTCAAAGCTGAATGATCAGTATAGACTATGACCTTTTATCCCAATAAGTAGGATCGAAATTTGTCAAAGGCATAAACCACTGCAAGCATCTCTTTTTCAGTTGTTGTGTAGTTCAGCTGAGCATCATTCATAGTCCTGCTAGCATAATGGATCACTTGCATCATTTTGTCCTTCTTCTGGCCCAGTACGGCCCCTACGGCATAATCACTTGCATCGCACATTAAAATGAAAGGAATAGTCCAATCTGGAGAAATGATGATTGGAGCTGATGTAAGTTTATCCTTCAAAGTTGCAAAGGCCACATGGCATTCATTTGTGAAAAGGAATGGTGTATCTTTCTCAAGCAAAGAACAGAGAGGTTTTGCTATTTTTGAGAAATCTTTTATAAACCTCCGATAGAATCCTGCATGTCCGAGAAAACTCCTTACTCCTTTCACCGAAATTGGTGGAGAAAGTTTTGCAATTACTTGGATCTTTGCCTTATCGCCTTCAATTCCATGTTGTGAGATTCTATGTCCAAGTACGATTCCTTCCTGGACCATGAAGTGACATTTCTCCCAATTGAGAACTAGATTTGTGTCTTCACATCTTTCCAAGACCATGCCTAAGTGAATTAGGCATTTATCAAATGAATCTCCGAAAACCGAGAAATCGTCCATGAAAACTTCAACGAATTTTTCAACCCTGTCTGAGAATATTGACATCATGCATCTTTGAAATGTGGCTGGAGCATTGCACAATCCGAATGGGATTCTTCTATAGGCAAATGTTCCATAAGGGCATGTGAATGTTGTTTTCTCTTGGTCTTCTGGGGCTATTATGATTTGGTTGTACCCTGAATAGCCGTCGAGAAAATAGTAGTAAGAATGTCCCGCCAATCTATCTAGCATCTGATCAATAAATGGGAGTGGAAAATGATCTTTTCTTGTCGTCTTGTTTAGTTTCCTGTAATCAATGCACATTCTCCATCCTGTGATCGGTCGTGTTGGTATAAGTTCATTGTGCTCGTTCTCTATGATCGTGATTCCACTCTTTTTTGACACCATATGTATAGGGCTCACCCATGGACTATCTGAGATTGGATAAATGATTCCTGCGTCAAGTAATTTAAGAATCTCTGCCTTCACAATTTCCTTCATGTTTGGATTCAAACGTCATTGATGCTCAATTGAAGGTTTGCAGTCATCTTCCATCAAGATTTTGTGAGTGCATATAGAGGGGCTTATTTCTCTAATGTCTGCAATAGTCCATCCAATTGCTCTTTTGTGATTCCTCAATACCCTTAGTAATTTCCCTTCTTCAAGTTTGGTCAATATGTTAGATATGATGACCGGAAGTGTTGAGGAAACGCCCAAGTAAGCGTATCTCAAATGTGTGGGTAGAGGTTTGAGATCAAGTGTTGGAGCTTCTTGTAAAGAAGGGAGGGGTTTAGCGGAGCTTGTCCCCAATTCTTCAAAATGTGAATGCTTTCTTAAGGTTGGTAGTGCTTCTAGATAGTTAACTGTTTCGGCCAAGTGATATTCTTCTTCCATGCTGGTTAGAGAATTTGCTATACATGTCTCAAGAGGATCTTTAGATAGAATTTTCTCTAAAGACTTGTTCACCATGGCTTCAATTGTGTCTATTTTTAGACAATACTCATCTGTGGAGGGTTGATTCAAAGTTTTTAAGACATCGAAGATGACATGTTCGTCTTCCACTCTGAGAATTAGCTTTCCTTCATAGACGTCAATTAGAGCACGTCCGGTTGCGAGAAATGGTCGTCCCAAAATAATGGAAATATCCTGATCTTCTTCCATGTCGAGGATGATAAAATCTGCTGGAAATATGAATTTATCAACTTTGACGAGCGCATCTTCAACTATCCCACGTGGATATTTGATTGACCGATCGGCTAATTGTAGTGAAACTGTTGTTGCTTTTGCTTCTCCCAAGTTTAATTTGTTGAAAATCGACAGGGG
Organism: Orobanche coerulescens; assembly: GCA_033398695.1. NCBI lineage: Eukaryota > Viridiplantae > Streptophyta > Magnoliopsida > Lamiales > Orobanchaceae > Orobanche > Orobanche coerulescens. Next base: position 65,375,171 of record CM065811.1, on the reverse strand, counting down.
CATCAAGTTGATACTTGCCCCTAAATCACAAAGAGCTTTGCCAAAATTCACTTCACCAATTGTACACGGGATTGTGAAAGTTCCCGGATCTTTTAGCTTGGGTGGCAACTTCTTTTGTAGTATTGCGCTACATTCCTCTGTTAGCATGACAGTTTCGTATTCTTCAAGCCTTCGTTTGTTGGAAAGAATATCTTTCATAAATTTGGCATAGCTTGGCATTTGTGCTAGAGCATCGGCAAAAGGAATGTTGATGTGTAGCTTTTTGAAGATTTCCAAGAATTTCCCGAATTGAGCATCGAGCTTGTGATTCTTCAACCGTTGAGGAAATGGGATAGGTGGAACATAAGATTTTGTAGCAATTGGACCTTTTTGAGATGAAGGTCCTGTATCAGATTCTTTTTCTGATTCTTGATTTTGTTTAATTATTTGTTTTTCCAGATGGTTTTCCATAGAAATTTCGGGCAACTGCACTCCATTTCTTGTTATGATAGCTTGTACATTTTCCCTTGGATTTACCTCGGTATTGCTAGGTAACATGCCATGAGATCTTTCTGAAAGTATTTTGGCCATTTGGCCAACTTATGTCTCCAGATTTTTAATTGAAGCATCATTTCGTTGTTGATACTTCAGTTGTTGTTCAGCTAGCTTTGTGATTGCTTCTTCCCATCTGGGCTTCTTTTCTTGATGCATTGGATTCAAAACATTGTTGTTGTTTGCATAAGAAAAATTTGGATGATTTTTGTACCCTGGATTGTATGTTGGCCCGTAAGGATTGTATGCTTGCCTTTGGAAATTCTGAGCATATGCCACTTGTTCTGGTGGTGGTGTTGACTGCTCTTGTTGCACTAAGGGACATATAGTGCTGTTGTGAGTTGCTCCACAAATTTCACATGAAAAAGCTGAAATTTGTGGAGTTTGCACCGTCTTCACAGATTGAGGAGTTGAAAAAGACATTTCCTCGACTTTCTTTGATAGAGCTTCAATTTTTGCCAACATAAGTGAATAAGAATCCACTTCAAAAACACAATTTGGATTCTTTTAGATATTTCTGTCTGGCCATCTTGCACTTTGTTCACTTATAACCTCAAAAAGATTATAAGCCTCTTTCATAGTTTTGTTTCCCAGTGAGCCATTTGATGATGAATCGACATTGGCTCGGCATGAAGGTAAAATTACAGAATAGAAGTAATTGACTTGTGCTCCCAAATTGAAACCATGGTTAGGACATTTTCGTAGCATATCTTTGTATCTCTCCCATGCTTCGTGGAATGATTCTGAATCTTGTTGACGAAATGTAGAGATTTCGTATTTGAGTTTCGCCACTTTTATTGGTGGAAAGTATTTAGTGGTGAATTTCTGGGCAAATTAGGGCCAATTTGTTATGCTTCGTGGTGGCAAAGTATCTAGCCACTCTCTTGCTCTATCCTTCAAAGTGTGCACGAAAAGTCTCATTTTGATCGCCTCGTCATTTACATTTGGATATTTGAAATTTTCACATATTTCCACAAAACGGTTAATATGGAGATATGGATTTTCATCGGTTCTTCCATAGAATGAGTTGTTGTTGGAGAAGAGATTGATGACATCTGGGCGAATTTGAAAATTGTCCACTCCAAATGGTGGATAGATTACACTTGATTGAACGCTCAAAGATGGGGGGTTCATGAATTCCCCAAAGAGCATGTTGTCTTCATCTATTTCCGGATAGGATATTGTTGATGTTGAATGTTTTGAACATTAGGTATTCCCCCCACCGGAGGAATTCTTTCGTTATCATTTCCTTGGGGGAGACGTGGATTTAGTTCGTCCGCCATTGATGGTGAAGAAATAATGTTTTTCTTTTGTTCTCTTCGCCTTCTTGTGAATGTGGCTTCGATCTCGGGATCTAGTAAAACTAAATTGCGATTGTATGTCCTTCGCATAGACAAGAGAATCTACAACAAAGAAAAAGTTGTATTTATAACAATAGTTAATAATGTAATTTTTCAAATATAACTTATACTTCCCCGGCAACGGCGCCAAAAACTTGACACGCTTTTAGTGTAACTATCGCAAGTGCACGATATCGTATCAAGTAGTAAAGTGGACTTTTTGAGTCCGGTTTATCGATCCCACAAGTAAGTTTTGTTATAATTTGAATTCTACACTATTAGTCTATTTTTATAGATACTAAGATGAGTGAAACACACAATTTAAAGAGTTTGGTTTAATTGTTGCAAAGTAAATGCAATAATAGTTCTAATATTTTAAAGAAATAAAAATATTGTAATAATAATAGATTGATTAAATGATAAAATGAAATAGTTGGGATTACAAACTTAGTTCGTCATTAGTTATAAAAGATGTATAGGAGATCATAAAATGAATTTACTTATTATGTTGTGTAGATTCGATTTTCCTTAAAAAGACGGTTTCTCTTTCGAACTATAAAACGCCCCTTACATATTGAATCAATCCACTATATTTATATGTTGATTGGCTTCAATACATAGCATTAGGATTTATGAAAATAACTCAAAGAATCATCTAAGGACTAGGGGTATATTTCTATCCCCTAGAACAACTTAGAGTGAAGATCATTTGATCTAATCAAACATATTTTCTTTCGAAACATATGAAGACCATAAATATTGCCATTTATTGGCCAAATAAATAAAGATTGTTAAAACAATGAAAATCACACACAATAATAAGTAATTCACAATAGATCTTTATACAAACATAAATAACATGACTAACCTTGTTTATAATCCCAACTAAAGATTACTTAGCCCATGAAGGGTTTATTACACATATTACAAGCTTGTGTGGTCATTATTAGTTGAATCAAGAGAAATAATTGATCCTAACTCCCTTAATAGATAAAGGAGATAGAAACAATAAACTCTCTGAACAACATATGTTATACCACACTTACAAAGATCACTCAAGAACACAAGTGTGTTCTTCACACAAAAAGAAAAGTTTACAAAAAATGGAAAATTATAAGATGAATGATGAATGATGAAGGATCTAAGGGGTCTATTTATACACCTAAAGTCATCTAATAGCTCCAAAACTCCAGCATTATTACATTAGATCGGATCAATGCCAGCCATCCCCTCAATAATACACAAAAAGTATAAACAATTAGACAAATCATAGCAATCTGTCAAGAGTTACGGCCGTAACATTCAGGAGTTACGGCCGTAACAAGGGTGACTTACGGCCGTAACTCCTGAATGTTACGGCCGTAACTTGGCTTCGTAAATTTGTTCACTAGATGCTTTGAATGTTACGTTTTCAGCCCAGAATTCCTCAGACTTTGTGTTTTTCCCCTAGATCTTCTTCGGATGATAACTTTTGATATATAACTCTGATTTTAAATCCGGAAAGACTGCCGAATTCGTCTCGGAAAGCCCTACAACATGAATATATCAAAATTCAATAAAGAGAATATTTATTAAACATGTTGTTTCTTGAGTAATTCAGTTATTTAATCCGATCATCATCCGATAAAAATAAAATTATTAAAACTAATAAATTAAAAGCAAAAAACGAGTAGACTAGCTCAATTATGGGTGAATTTTATCGATGCAAACCATGGATATGTGTACCAAACTGACACTTATCACAGTGGATAAAAGGAATACAGTCCAACATGCAAAATCCAATTGAATACATCTCACAGCATCTAGTTTAAACATACAACAAAACCATTCCTCGGAGTTTCTCACGAACTCAATCAGCGATACCTTATTCGAAACCCATCAAGGTTCTCAATTTTTACACCATACCACCCCTCACAGTGGTTCAAAGGTAAAACACAATAGGCCCAGTTTTATACATATATTATATGTCATACGTATTAAATACAACTATATTAACAACACCGTGCAAATAAAATTATGCACCACAATTAACTCATTTAGATAAAATCATGATGCACATGTACTTCGCATAAAAGAGGAGACTTACATCCACAGGTCGCACGGAGGTGACAGTCGCCCACGATACTAATCTCGTCCGACAACATAACCGACACGTTGTGACTACGCACAACTCAATTTGTCACTGACGACTCGAACGACAAGACAACACATTACTCGACAAATCACGACTTGACTCGACCCGACAGCCTAGGTTTCCGCAACCTAAGCTCTGATACCATAAATGTAACACCCCAAAAACCATATGGGAATATTACACGCCGTAGACCCCTTTTCACGAGGATCTACCAGGCTATACCTTACAAAACGACCAACTGCTTGCCCGGCCAGAGTCAAACAATAAAATAATACAGACCGTTAAGGTCACTTACACGCGAACACACAGACCGATGAGGTCACACAACTCAATCAACAAAATTGACTTATACAACATTACCCACACAGGGGTCGAAACACAATACAGTGGAAGACTGAAATCAACTCGGACAACACAACGAAAATCAAAACAACTCTTAACTCTTGATTAGTATCGCAGCTCGTCATCCTCTTGTGCCAATCCTATGACTGCTCCCCTGAATCTGCATGTACCTGGATGCCAAATAGACATCCACCCCCGATTTCTCGGGGGTTAGTAAAACTCCACTGTTTTACTAGTGCAAGTATCAAATCATACAAAATGTAACAAGCAAATAATAATCGTGAATCAAATATAATAATCAAGTATCAAAATATTCTCGGGAGGTTTTCACAAGGAAAGATAAGCTATGAAGCATTCGAAAATAAAATTATCATCTCGGGAATTTTTTTTTAGATTTTCAAAACCTTTAAGACCTCAAGTCCTGATTCACAAAACCTTTCGAAAAACTTTAGGGCCTTAACCCGATTCTCGTTTCAAAGCACACTAGATAATATATCATTATGAGTTCGAGACCCATATTTAAAATGTTACCCAAATAATCACTGATACACGATCATTGTTCGTACACATCATGTACCGAACTCCGGAGGCCTCGACGGACCTTACCCGGACCGCACACACTGTTCGTACACATCATGTACCGAACTCCGGAGGCCTCGACGGACCTTACCCGGACCGCACACACTGTTCGTACACATCATGTACCGAACTCCGGAGGCCTCGACGGACCTTACCCAGACCACACACACGGTTCGTACACATCATGTACCGAACTCCGGAGGCCTCGACGGACCTTACCCGGACCACACACACTGTTCGTACACATCACGTACCGAATTCCGGAGGCCTCAACGGACCCTACCCGGCCACAAACATCGTTCGTACACATCATGTATCGAACTCCAGAGGTCTCGTCAGACCCTACCTGGATCACACACCTTGTTCGTACACATCATGTACCGAACTCCAGAGGCTTCGTCAGACCCTACCTGGATCACACACCTTGTTCGTAGACATCATGTACCGAACTCCAGAGGCCTCGTCAGACCCTACCTGGAACACACACACACACACATCGACACGACACAACTCATAATCATCAAATATCAAGCCATTCCACATTACATACAAAAATGAGCACAATTAATCAATCACATTGATCACCACAAAATCGTACATCCCACGCACATAACACAATCTCAACACTCGCAACAACTATCATCAATCAACGACACATAACCAGCATAACACACGTTCGGTACACAATACATTGCACAACCGAGTGTACAACCATCCCATATGTACGTCGCAATCCTGCACAAATGGCACAACGCCTAACACGTATACTAATATAACATTATTATCACAAAGCCTTCAAATTACGGAAAACACAACCAATTCAAACGGAACATAATTACGAAGGCAAGCAAAATCATCATACATATCATACGTAATTACTAGTTGCAAGATACAAGTCGTATAATAAGATACTTGCCTCGATATCGGCATGCAAGTATTCCAGCGAACGCGGTTCAACCGGAAGGCTTCGAAACGCCCGATGCTATCGAAAAGAAGGACGACAACGAACGGAAGGGTTCAACTCGGTTTCTTCACAAGAAACTCGACCCTAACAACATATAATCAATAAATCATCGATCATACGAGGAAGAATAATCGTAGAACGCCCGAAAACCCCTCTATGACATTTTACCGGACACCTTCAAGGCGTCGATCAAGAACTCAACCAAAACAACGAATCGATACGATCCAACCATGGAATAACGAGGGAAATGATATAAGACATCTAAATAATCATCAATCTATCACAATCCAAAGTTAAATCGGATTAAACGGACGAAATCGAACAAAATCCCCAAAATCCCCAAAATTAGATTATCAAGAAATCTAACCTTGATTCGGTAGATCCGAGGAGGTTATGGGATGATTGATTGATGTTAGAAACTCAAGAACTTCGTGGATTGATATATAAACAACATCTAATCACGTATTCCAAGCCCCAGCCGCGGAAGGGAATGAGAGGGATGAGAAAAATGGGTGTAAACCCGTCTGCTCGAACATATATATACTCCCCAGCATCCTGCCGACCACTTACGGCCGTGTTGGTCACTTAAGTATACTGGATACAGTTTGGAAAATAGTTTAAATAACAAATTGTATGGAATCTAAATCTGAGTGCGTAGCGGAAGTCTTGGATACAGTTAGTTGCCGTGGATACAGCAACGAAGTATTAGGTGTATACTTAATATATCACAGTTATTTTAAAACAGAAAAAGCTGAAGGTAAATAACACAGTAATTTAAGTGGTTCGAGGTAAACCCCTCTACGTCCACTGGTCCTCCACACAGGAGTAAAAAGTTTATTATAATTACTGCGTACACAACTACGTAATTATAAACAAACCTATCCTTGTATCGTTCACACAGATTGATACAAAGAATGTCACTTTCAACCGTTCACACAGATTGGTTAAAGCTTCCTTCTTGACTAGCTTCTTCACACACAGTTCCAAAGCTTCGTCCTTATTCGTCCCACACAGGTCAGAATAACTTGTTGAGTTCACACAGAGCTCGGTTTTTACACAGAGGTAAAAAGTAGGTAACCAGGTAAGAACAGCAGCTTTGAATATCAAGTTCTTGAGCTGATGATGGCTGTTCTTGATGTTGAGCACTGTATATCTCTTTCGTTCTTAATAGCAGTATGCTTTGGAGATATGTTTGCTCAGATGATTACTTTGATAGCTTTGAGAGTTAGGTTACTTTATTTTTTGTAACTGATCTTCAATGTCTTCAAGGATATATATAGTCTCTGAAGAAAGTATCCGTTGAGATATATCCGTTTGAATAAGATTTCCTTCAACGGGAATATGACACGATCCGGATTTCGCGGGATTCTGAAGATCTGAGGACTGACAGTATTTAAATACTTTATCCTTGAGTATTTAAATACTTCTTTGCTCAACGGAACTTGACTTGTGTTCTTTCTTGTCCTTTTGTGAACTGTATGGAAGATGACTGTATTTAGGGCATCGAGACAGTTTCCATAAACAAGTCTACTTGCTGTACTGACGAGCTTTACTTTATGCTGATTCGAGGCAGTTCTTCGATACCGGATAAAGCCTCAAAGCTTCGATACAGTTTCCTTTACTGCATTTGGCATATATGTCAAAACCTCTAAATAACATTTCGATACAGGAATTCGAGTATCCTCGGCTGTTTCGATATAGGGTGTTTGTTTTTCCCAACAATTTCCCCCTTTTTGACAATTTTCCAAGACTAACTTACTTAACTCTTCTAGTCTTCTTGATGATGCCAAAACCTTCTTCATGAAGCATTCTTCTTCGATGACTTCTGGCAGATTTCTTGGTCTTTTGTCAATAGGTCTGACTTAGTGACTTAGTCTACAAAAATGAACTGCTCGCAGGCACGTTCGATACAGTTAGAGATTTATTACAACTTAAGCCTATGATTGGCGCGCAGGCACAATCTTACAATGTATTCTAAGTTTACAACTAAAATTATGAACTGTTCGTAGACTAGTTCGTACAGCTTATTTTTCAATCAAGTTTATCTAACTTGAGATTCCTATCAAACAATTTAAGTAATCATACATTAACACAGTAGATTACGAGTTGTAATCTTTCAAGACAAACAAACTATTTTATTGATATTCAAAATGATTGAGTACAAAGTTTGCTGTTTCGAATAGAAATTACAAAAACAAAAATAATATACATAAATTTCAGCTCTTCATCTATAATCCGCATGCCTCCAAGGTCTTTTTCCTTGCTCGTTCTCGGTGCCGCGCCACCAGTTTTAAAGTGAATTATTGCCTCGATCCTGGTAAATCGCTCTTCCTTCACATGAACGATCAAAGGCAAGTATCCAATTTTCTGGATGGGTGACTCGATCTCCTCTTCTATGTTTCGATTTCATTTCGATTTGGAGAGGGAGTTTACCTTCTTCTAGCATCTTAGTAAACTTATCTGCCGCTTCCGCTAACGTTTTATAATTCTTGAAGATGGCGGATTCCCTGATGAGTCTGACAAAATATCTCATCAGTTCATTCTTCCTACAGAGCTTCACTTCGTCGGCAGTTGGGTTGCGGTTGGTCGGCAGACGAATTTCCGAAGGTCTTTGAATCAAGGTTTGCCAAGGGACATTTGGGTCATGGAATTCCGGTCTGGAGCCTGAAATTTTAAAGCTTTGGGATTGAGGTGCTAGCTTGTTCAATTCGGCAGTGATACTGTTCTGAGCAGCCTCAAATTCCCTTTCTTGTTGCAGTCTTATTCTCCTTGCAGCTTCTCGTGCCTCTTCCCCCTTTTTGGCTTCATCAAGACTTTGCAGGATTTCAAGAGCGGCGTCCTGTTTGGTCTCGATGCTGGTTATTCTTTCAACAAGGGAGGAAAGAGTCTGCGACATTTCTTGAATGCATTTGTCGTGAGCACGCAGTTGAGAGCTGTTCTCAATCATTGCACAGGCGGTCTTGGCTTCAGCAATCCTTGTCTTCGTAGCTTCCTCCTTCAGCAGTTGCTCTTGTTTATCTTGCATGATCTTCAAGGCTTGCTTGAAAACTTCTGGCAGAAGAATGAATGCGTCGACAACTCGAGATACTTCATGTTGAAGAGTTGTCATCTCTTCGACTGCAGAGGTGTGCATCCAATTCAGTGCCTTTTCGACGGAAGATAGAGCGTTTACTGCATCTTGGATAAATACAGTCTGAAGGCCAAGAGCTCGCAGGCGCTCTTTGCGTGCAACAGAGATCGGAGAGTCAGGCTGGGCGAAGTCTTTAGCACCGTTCAACCTCCTTACATTCACGGATGGACGTGAAGTAAGTTGGACATCCTCAGGTTCGTTACCGTCCTCGGATTCCAAGGTTGCAGGGGCGGGAGTAGCTTCCTGTGGTACGGCGACAGTTGGTTCAGAAGCGTCCTGTGGCGAAGGTTCTTCGGCAGATATGGATGCAGGAGGGACTGAATCCTCCCGCTGGTCAGCAGGAATGGCTTTTCGGCCGCAATGTGCCTCGGATGCCTGTTCCAAAATTTCTTAATCTTCCTCGACTGGAGGGACTGATTCCTCCTGGTCGGGAATGTTCTCCGGCTGTGGCGAAGGTGGATTGGCTTGGGTTGAAGGCCCTTCGTCTTTTCTGGGTGGAGAGGCGTCTCGGGCTTCAGCCTCTTCACGGCTCATTCTCAGACCTGCTTGAAGAGCATCGTCGTCGTCGTCTGAGTCATGATCGTCGTCGTCTTTTGGATTAATGGGAGAGTCCTCTGACTTCTTCTTTCCTTTTCTTCTGGCGTCGGATTTGTGCAGCAGGTGGCTTTCAATTAGTTCTTTGCAAGAGGCGTTGTCCCATCGAAGTAGGGCCTCAATTTCAGTTGAGTCTGTTACTTCGGAGACAAATCGCTCTTCGTGGCTCCATTCGCTCCAGTTGTACAGTGTGTCGTACGGAGCTAGCCTATAGCCTTTCCATTGCAGAAATCTTTCGTACGCGTGGTCAATTTGAACCGAAAGAAGTGTTTGATTTATGATCGAGTCAGGGGAGGGACTTCGAATAACGTCTGGAGACGCTGTTTCGAGGGATTCCGGTACAGGTATGGGATCCTATACGGAAGATGGACTCCTTGCAGGGGATGGTGCCCCGAAGGAAATTAGATCCTGTACGGGTATGGGATCCCGCAGAGGAGAATTAGCTTTTGGCTCCGAATGGGCAGCCGACTCGCTAAAGTCTTGAGCGTTGGAAGATGTCTCTATATCCGTCGTAGCCGCCAAAGGCTCGGGATCTACTGTCGATGCAGTAGGAGACACCTCTTCCACAGGGGTTGGGCCCTGGGGTTCTTCATTAGTGGGTTGCGCCACGGGCGAGACATCCTCGGAGTGCTTGGTTTTGATTTTTGAGAGCCTCCTGAGTCTCTTTTTAGACTTCTCACCAGCAGAGTGTTTCTTGCTGTGAGAACGCTTGCGCTTCTTCTTTGAAGATTCCATTTCTGGCACCTTCACGGTTTCATCTCTTGGGTTGGCAGAAATAGGCATGTGCCTGGTTCTCGGGTGGTTGGCATGCATTGTGCTCTGGTTATAAGCAGTGGGCTTGACGCCTCCTAAGTATATCCGTGAGCTATTTTTCTTGGCGTCGGCGGAGTGCGTCAGTCCGCACCTCGTCAGGATGTAGTTCAGCATTAAACCAAAGGATTTCTTTTGGGTGGCAGGTTTGCACACCTCTTCTTGAAGACATTTCAGAATGATTTGGCACCAATTGACCTTTTCACAGGTCAAAATAGCTACTATCATTCTGAACCTTAGATTCGTGCACATCTCGAACGCACCGGTTCGATTTTCGATGATCCTGGAGCAAAAGTCATGCAAATAAACGAAATGAAGAAGAAAATTTTTCTTGTGACAAGTGGTTGTCACCATATCAACCATTTTGGACCCTGTAAATAGTCCATAAAACTTGGTAATAAGCTCTTGAGACCCGAACATCTCAAGTTGGTCCATGGTCAGGCCGTCGGCGGGCAGCCTGTAGATTTTCTGGAGTAAATCTCGATTGATGCAGATTTCCACTCCTTGGACTGTTGCAGTGATGTCAGCAACATGTCCTCCCTGGGCTAGTGACAGAAAACGGACGGCGGCGTTGAGGTAGAATTCCTCAACCAGATGGGCGTCGTATTTGTCGGCGGTTTTGCTCCCGAAGCGATAGAGACCTTGTTGTTCAAGATGAGTAATGATATACTCCATCGGTTCTGAGTCATTGATTTCCGAGAGAATACGCTCGATGATGACAGGTTTCGAGAAGATCCGGCCATCAATGATGTTGGAGGTTTTCTTGAATGGGGAAGAAGATTGACTAGCCATGGATGTTTTCTTAAAAACAAAGGTGGAAGAAATAATAAATTCGCAGGTGAATATGCGTAAAATATGTAGTCGCTTTGCTTGAGATCTCTTGTAATTGCAGAAAGCGTAAAGAGTCTCTAATGGCAGATACAGTCCTTTTATACTTGGGCGGCGAAATAGGGTTTTGCAGAGTACGAATGGTCAGATTTTAAGGGATGGGAACCGGTTTTGAAATCAACGGTCAAGATGGATTGAGTGTAACTGGTACGCTAATCCATTAAAAGGTTTTAAAATACAGCGGGTCCCACTTCTGACATAGGTTGATACCCTAAATGCCTAAAACGGCGGTTTAAAAATAATAAACAATTTAAAAACATCGCGGCTTTTGAGATTCAGTTGTCCAGATGTCGTGTAAGGCATTTAATGAACATGACGTTTGACATAAAAACAGGGCACGTGGACAAAAATTATTTTAAAAGGAAATAATATTATATTATATACTGAATCGAAATCCTATAGCATGTGCTGTTCTCCGCGTCGATACAGTGTTCCCCCTTAAAAAGGTACTAATAGGTTTTAAATTCCATACAGCAATATTTGGATTAATGCTGTATTCATGGGTCCTACAGTATTCCCCCTTAATTATTGCACACATCACCGTAGGATTCATATGCCTTCGTTCGCTACTGATCGTATTGATGATTCTGAGTGTACGGATAATTAATGTTGATATCTTGTATTCATGGGTCTTACAAAGATTCCCCTCAATTGTTGAGTAAAACAGAAATTACTTACAGGAGTCCGGTCAGAATTCCCAATTCGTTCTTAGCATGTTGAATCTTGCCGTGTCGAGAGGCTTGGTGAAAATGTCGGCCACCGGATGTCTCGTATGGACTTTTTCCGTGAACATCCTTGTTCTCGACATGATTCCCTGATGAAATGATGCTTCATGTTGATATGCTTAGTGCGCGAGTGCAAACAGATTGTGCGTGATTGCGATTGCACTCGTGCTATCACACATGATCGAGTCTCTCTAGCATCGATTCCATAATCTGACAGCTTGTTGCCGCATCCAAAGGATTCGCATACAAAGCCTACCAAAGAAGATAGTATTCAGATTCAGCCGTGGAAAGAGAGTTAGCCAAGTGCTTCTTACTGAACCAAGAAACGAGTCTAGGTCCGAGAAAGTGACAAGTTCCACTTGTACTCTTCCTATCTAGTTGCAGCCTCCGAGATCCGAGTCGCTGTACCCAACTAAATCGAATCCGCCTTCCTTAGGATACCACAGTCCTGCATCGACTGTTCCTTTAATGTACTTCAGGATTCGTTTAGCTGTATTGAAGTGTGATTCCTTAGGTGCAACTTGGTATCTCGCACACACTCCAACAAAGAACGGATATCGGCTGCTAGCCGTTAGGTACAGGAGCGAACCAATGAGCTTCCTGTAGAGTGATTGGTCAAACGGCTTTCCGGCTTCATCAGCACTAATTTGCACGGAAGTGCTCATGGGGGTTGGCGAGGATTTGGAATTGTTCATTCCAAATTTGTTGAGAAGCTCCTTGCTGTATTTCTCCTGGTTGATGAATATACCTGTAGGCAACTGCTTTACCTGCAAGCCTAGGAAATAACTAAGTTCCCCCATCATACTCATTTCAAATTTACTTTGCATGAGATGTGAGAACCTTTGACATAGAGCAAGGTTAGTTGAACCAAAAATAATATCATCGACATAGAGTTGTACCATTAGAAGGTCATCACCTTCCCGTATCTTGAACAAGGTTTTGTCGACAAAGACCTTTCTCAAATCCGTTGTTGGTTAGATATCGGGACGGGGTTTCGTACTGTGCCTCTAGGGGCTTGTTTAAGTCCGTACAGCGCTTTCCTTAGCCTGTAAACTAGATCGATACCGTCTGTGTTGGCAAACCCTGGTGGTTGTTCAACATAAACTTCTTCTGCAAGCTATCCATTCAGGAACGCACTCTTGACGTCCATTTGGTATACGATAAAACTCTTATGGGCGGCAAAGGCTAAAAGTATCCTAATGGCTTCTAGTCTCGCTACAGGGGCGAAGGTTTCATCATAGTCGATTCCTTCTTCCTGACAATAGCCTTGTGCTACTAGTCTGGATTTGTTCCTTATGATAAGTCCGTTTCGATCCTTTTTGTTTCGAAATACCCATTTGGTTCCAATAACCGATTGGTGTGTCGGTCTGGGTACAAGATACCATACATTGTTTCTTTCGAAACCGTTAAGCTCTTCTTCCATAGATGTTATCCAATGAGAGTTGTTAAGAGCGTCTATGGTCGAAACAGGTTCGGACTGGGCTAAGAATACAGCGATAGTGCACATATTGAGTCTCCTAAGTTCGGATTGAGATTTCCATTCAGGAAACTGTGAAACTTCAGCATTAGATTCTTCTAGTGCACAAAGTACATTTCCTTGTGTGCTATGTATTCTCCTACAAGTAGAAACACCTGCATTAATGTTTCCAATGATCAGCTCTTGCGGGTGATCTCTCAACCATCTTCGGTCGGGTTCTAGTTCAGGATCCCGTACTGTATCGAAAGTTTCTGTGGGTACAGCTTCAGCTTGTACAGCGTCAGCTTCATCCACATCGATTCTTACAGCTGCGGGGTTGATTTCTAAATCAACTACAGGTTCTATGGGTGTAGGTGGATCCAAGATAGATAGATGGTGAATGTCCTGAGTGATATCATCTACTCCTGTAGGGTCATGGTGTGGTTCGTCGAACACTACATGAACTGATTCCTCGATCGTTAGCCTCCTTTTATTAAAGATTCTGAAAGCTTTGCTGACGGAGGAGTATCCTACGAATATTCCTTCATCTGATTTTTCATCAAAGGTTCTAAGTTGGTCCTTCCCATTGTTCAATACATAACACCTGCATCCAAAAATGTGAAAATACGAAACTAATGGAGTTTTGTTATTCCATACCTCATAAGCTATTTTGTTGTGGTGCTTGTTGACGATACAACGGTTTTGAGTGTAGCACGCTGTATTGGTTGCTTCACCCCAGAAACGCTGTGGCAATTTGCTTGCGGCAATCATTGTCCTTGTTGTTTCTTTCAACGTCCTATTCTTTCGCTCGGCAACACCATTTTGTTGAGGTGTACGGGCAGCTGAGTATTCGTGCTGTATTCCATTCTCCGAACAATATTGCTCTATAAAGCGGTTAGTAAATTCAGTACCTCTGTCGGAACGAATGCACATGATACTCGATGCTTTTTCATTTTGCAACTTTCTCAGGAGCTCGGGCAGCCTTGATGTTGTTTCCTTCTTCTTGCTAAGAAAGATCGTCCAAGCATACCTGGAATAATCATCAACAACAACCATGCAATATTTCTTACCTCCCAAACTTACTGGGTCTACAGGACCATAGAGATCCATATGTAGCATTTCCAACACACTTTGGGTTGAAAGGTAGGATTTGCTTTTCAGGGTTGACTTGATTTGCTTGCCTTTCTGGCATGGTCCGCAGACGCTGTCCTTCTTGAATGACATATCTGGCAAACCTCTAACCATACCCTGTCTTGAAAGCTTGTTGATCGTCTTGAAGTTGACGTGAGACATCCTCTTGTGCCATATCCAGCTAAGATCTGCAGTGCCTTTGGCAACAAAACATGGAATTGAGGAGCTCATAGGCTTCCAGTCAGCAATGTATATATTACCTGATCTGCTTCCTGTAAGCACAACTTCTTTGGTTTGGGTGTTCTTGACTCTACAGCGATCTATATAGAACTTCACCGAGAACTGTTTATCACAGAACTGGCTAATACTAAGTAGATTATACTGTAAGCCTTCAACATATGCAACATCGGTGACCTTGAATTTCCCGACAAGTAAGTTTCCTTTCCCTCTTGTTCTTCCTTTAGACTTATCACCGAAGCGAACTTGTGGACCGCGACCTTCTACAAAATCAGATAGCTTGCTCCTGTCTCCGGTCATGTGACGAGAGCATCCACTATCGAAGTACCAGGTATCCTCCTCTAGAATGTCCTGTAACAAAGAAATTAGGTAGATTTAGGTCCCCTTTGATTTTTGGGTCCATATATGTTAGTTCCTTTAGGTACCCAGATTTTCCTGACAGCAATTGGTTTACTGTAGGATGTACTCGGTGCAGTATTGCGATATCTACGGGGGGCATATCCGTAGTTGTTATAATCATGATAATTATTATGCATGTTAAATTCAGGGTTATTATTATTATTCCAGTACGAATGCCGTCTAGGAGGTGGAGCCATTTTTCTAGGCCTAACAGCTTGTCTTCTGGGTCTCCAGTTGGATTCCCACTGCTGTTGTTGATACTGAACTGGCATCTGCTGTCTTGAGGGATAACGGGGCTCCTGTATCCAATACCTAGGCGCACTGTACTGAGTGTACTGCTGTGCGGGCCTTTGGTGGTTGGATACTGCCTTCTTTCTGAATGACTGTCGGCTTTGATGATATGCTTGTGGAGCATGCTGTAGATTACGCCTTCTGAGTGGTTGTTGGTTCCACTGTCTCGAGTAGTAGAGTTGTGGGGGCGGAATTGCAGCCTTCGGTTTTCTCGGTACAGCCGGTTCCTTTGTGGGGCTAGGAGTATCTTCCGATTCTGGAATGTGTTCCACACTCTTGACGAACACAGTACTAGTTTTACCTTTATTCGAACATGAGCTGTATCCTAAGCCACTTTTATCATGAGCATGTTGCCCAGTGCTTAGAATTTCTTCCATTCTTTTGGACGATTTTTCAAAAGACTTCAGAATGGTCTCAAGTTCAGTTTCTCGCTTCTCGAGAGTTGTAATTTTGGTTTGTAGTAGAACCAAATCATTTGTCTTGCTCTCATTATGGGTTTTAACCGCATTTAGTTCATGAGCAATTTGATGATTGCTCTCCATGAGTTTTTCAAAATCGACCTTGCTGGTTTCACAATTAAGAGACATATTTTCATAGTTTATTTTCAGCAAGTCATTTTCATCTTTCAGCTCTAGATTTGTTAATTGAAGCTGTATATTCTCAGTTTTTAGAGTCTCATGGGCCTTTTGAATGTTTTTGAATTCATTCATCATATTTTCGAAAGTATGAGATGCATTAGATGGAATAGCTGAGGTTGAACTTACCTCATCGTCGCTGTCTTCATCTTCTGGAACATCTTTGGCCATAAAGCACATGTATGCTTTATCATCGAACTCATCGTCGGATGAATCACTTTCGATGACCACCAAGACATTCTCGCTGATTTGGATGGTGTGGGGAGGCTTCGATTCTCCAATCGGGGCCTTGAGCTTGTCTTTCCAAGCACGTCTTCTTTCATCTCTCTCTTGTTGATCGGCCTCGGGCAATCTTTGGACTTTGGGATGAGGACATTTGTTTGCATAATGGCCGGTTTCTGCAGCTTATAACACAGTTAGCATCACTGATGATGTTTCTGCATTTACCTTGTTGACAGTTTGGGCACGTAGGAGTCTTTCCAGATCGCTTGATGAACTTTTGAATTTATGCATTAGAAGCGCCATTTCATCTTGTGACAGGATGTCGTCGTCACATCGGCGCTCTTGTGACCGGGCCGACGAGCTAGGCATGCTTTGTGTCGATTGGTTCGATACATGCAGCCGAGAGCCGTGACCTTTGAAGGAGATTCTTGACTTTCTCTCTCACAATGTCATACTCAAAAGCTTTAAGGTCGAGAAGAGATCAAAAGTGGATATTTCATTAAGATTACAGGATACACGCATAGCCGTGGTCTTAATGTCCCATCGGGCCGAGAGATCTCAAAATTTTTAAGTTCTTCTCCTTTGGGTGTAAATCTTGCCCAACGCTTCAAGTTCACCAACAATACCAAGAACTGAGGTCAAGTTCCTCAAGTGTTTCCGTTGGTTTCATTTCAAAAGATTCAATTCCGAGTAAGTTTTGAAATCTTGTTTTCTTTTGAGAGCTCAGTTCCCTCACAAATTAACTTGAGTTTATCCCAGATTTCTTTGGCTGTTTTGCAGCTCTTTACCTTTGAGAACGTGCCTTTGTGAAGAGTGACAAATAACGCGTTCTTAGCCACGTTGTCGAGATTTGCTCGCTTCCTTTCATCGGTTGTCCATTGCTCGCGTTCCTTCTCGAGCATTTCAGAATGGGCTTGGCCCTCAATCCTTGCGGCTGGATTGACCTTCATGATCTTGATCGGACCATCCTGTATAACAAAAATCATCTCTTCGTGCATTGCTGCAAGATGAGCTTCCATTCTAATTCTCCAGTCGTCAAATTCGTTAATAGAGAACATAGGGACTTTGTTAATCATAGAAGTATCCATACTGATAATATAGGAATGAAAGAGACTGTTTTGAAAATAAGTGATTTGAATCTGATTCGGTTAAAAAGAAATACGACTGATTCTTTTTAGAATCAACCGCTCCGATACCACTTGTTGGTCACTTAAGTATACTGGATACAGTTTGGAAAATAGTTTAAATAACAAACTGTATGGAATCTAAATCTGAGTGCGTAGCGGAAGTCTTGGATACGCTTAGTTGCCGTGATACAAAGAAGTATTAGGTGTATACTTAATATATCACAGCTTATTTTAAAACAAGAAAAGTCAAGGTAAATAACACAATAATTTAAGTGGTTCGAGGTAAACCCTCTACGTCCACCGGTCCTCCACACAGAGTAAAAGTTTATTATAATTATGCGTACACAACTACGTAATTATAAACAAACCTATCCTTGTATCGTTCACAGATTGATACAAAGAATGTCACTTTCAACCGTTCACACAGATTGGTTAAAGCTTCCTTCTTGACTAGCTTCTTCACACACAGTTCCAAAGCTTCGTCCTTATTCGTCCCACACAGGTCAGAATAACTTGTTGAGTTCACACAGAGCTCGGTTTTTACACAGAGGTAAAAGATAGGTAACCAGGTAAGAACAGCTGCTTTGAATATCAAGTTCTTGAGCTGATGATGGCTGTTCTTGATGTTGAGCACTGTATATCTCTTTCGTTCTTAATAGCAGTATGCTTTGGAGATATGTTTGCTCAGATGATTACTTTGATAGCTTTGAGAGTTAGGTTACTTTTTTTTTTTGTAACTGATCTTCATTGTCTTCAAGGATATATATAGTCTCTGAAGAAAGTATCCGTTAAGATATATCCGTTTGAATAAGATTTCCTTCAACGGGAATATGACACGATCCGGATTTCGCGGGATTCTGAAGTTCTGAGGACTGACAGTATTTAAATACTTTATCCTTGAGTATTTAAATACTTCTTTGTTCAACGGAACTTGACTTGTGTTCTTTCTTGTCCTTTTGTGAACTGTATGGAAGATGACTGTATTTAGGGAATCGAGACAGTTTCCATACTTGGTCTTTTACAAGTCTACTTGCTGTACTGACGAGCTTTACTTTATGCTGATTCGAGGCAGTTCTTCGATACCGGATAAAGCCTCAAAGCTTCGATACAGTTTCCTTTACTGTATTTGGCATATATGTCAAAACCTCTAAATAACATTTCGATACAGGAATTCGAGTATCCTCGGCTGTTTCGATACAGGGTGTTTGTTTTTCCCAACAGGCCGTAACCGGCAGACCTTACGGCCGTAACCGGCATTCGTCAAAATCCGCCCAGCGCATGCCGATCGCTTACGGCCGTAACCGACAGGTCCTTACGGCCGTAACTCGGGACTTACGGCCGTACCCGGCAGGTCCTTACGGCCGTAATCGCATTCGCTCTAAGTCGCTCGGCACCCAGACGGCCAGAACTCTCGCCCTTACGGCGGTAACCAAGATTCGCCGTGCCATGCTCGCCGATCACTTACGGCCGTAACTCGCCAAAGCAAGACTGCGGCCGTCTCGGTCGTGGCCACTCCGACGGTCCGAACGACCCCAAAACCCGAACCTGAATATGAATCGAAAATACGGTTACGAAGTACTCCCAAAGACGAACCTAAGCGCTAAGAGAACACACGATTCCGACTACCCGAAGGCTCGAAATTCGACAACGGAAAGTAATTACCCCAAACCTTGGGAAATTACGAAAATGGCCCAAAACGTCCGAAAATCACGATACGTGATCGCATAACCGAACCGAAGTTCACAACATGTCTAACAAAGTTAAACGGACTTACGGGAAACTCGAAACAGCATTTTCCAACGAGATTCGCAAGAATCGAACTCAAGTGCGGAAAAGTCGCCAAAAAGCACGGAACTCAACAAAACGACACCGAAACGAACTCGGATGACAAAAAGTGCAGAATTAATCATTCTCCAGAGGCCTCGACGGACCTTACCCGGACCATCATGTACCGAACTCCGGAGGCCTCGATGGACCTTACCCGGACCACACACACTGTTCGTACACATCATGTACCGAACTCCGTAGGCCTCAACGGACCCTACCCGGCCACAAACATCGTTCGTACACATCATGTACCGAACTCCAGAGGTCTCGTCAGACCCTACCTGGATCACACACCTTGTTCGTACACATCATGTACCGAACTCCAGAGGCTTCGTCAGACCCTACCTGGATCACACACCTTGTTCGTACACATCATGTACCGAACTCCAGAGGCCTCTTCAGACCCTACCTGGAACACACACACACACACATAGACACGACACAACTCATAATCATCAAATATCAAGCCATTCCACATTACATACAATAATGAGCACAATTAATCAATCACATTGATCACCACAAAATCGTACATCCCACGCACATAACACAATCTCAACACTCGCAACAACTATCGTCAATCAACGACACATAACCAGCATAACACACGTTCGGTACAATACATTGCACAAGCGAGTGTACAACCATCCCATATGTACGTCGCAATCCTGCACAAATGGCACAACGCCTAACACGTATACTAATATAACATTATTATCACAAAGCCTTCAAATTACGGAAAACACAACCAACTCAAACGGAACATAATTACGAAGGCAAGCAAAATCATCATACATATCATACGTAATTACTAGTCGCAAGATACAAGTCGTATAATAAGATACTTGCCTCAATATCGGCATGCAAGTATTCCAACGAACGCGGTTCAACCGGAAGGCTTCGAAACGCCCGATGCTATCGAAAAGAAGGACGACAACGAACGGAAGGGTTCAACTCGGTTTCTTCGTAAGAAAATCGACCCTAACAACATATAATCAATAAATCATCGATCATACGAGGAAGAATAATCGTAGAACGCCCGAAAACCCCTCTATGACATTTTACCGGACACTATCAAGGCGTCGATCAAGAACTCGACCAAAACAACGAATCGATACGATCCAACCATGGAATAACGAGGGAAATGATATAATACATCTAAATAATCATCAATCTATCACAATCCTAAGTTAAATCGGATTAAACGGACGAAATCGAACAAAATACCCAAAATCCCCAAAATTAGATTATCAAGAAATCTAACCTTGATTCGGTAGATCCGAGGAGGTTATGGGATGATTGATTGATGTTAGAAACTCAAGAACTTCGTGGATTGATATATAAACAACATCTAATCATGTATTCCAAGCCCCAGCCGCGGAAGGGAATGAGAGGGATGAGAAAAATGGGTGTAAACCGTCTCGTCGAACATATATATACTCCCAAAGATCGTGCCGACCACTTACGGCCGTGAATCGGCAGACCTTACGGCCAGAATCGCATTCGTCAAAATCCGCCAACAAGATGCCGATCGCTACGGCCAGAATCGGCGTGTCCTTACGGACGTAACTCGACTTACGGCCGCATCTTGGCAGTCCTTACGGCCAGAATCGCATTCGCTCGGAAGTCGCCGGCACCAGACGGCCAGAACTCTCGGCCCTTACGGCGGTAACCGCATTCGCCGTGCCATGCTCGCGATCACTTACGGCAGAATCACACCTTACGGCCAGAACTCGCCAAAGCAAGACTGCTGCGGCCGTCTCGATCATGGCCACTCTGATGGTCCGAACGACCCCAAAACCCAAACCTGAAGATGAATCGAAAATACGGTTACGAAGTACTCCCAAAGACGAACCTAAGCGCTAAGAGAACACACGATTCCGACCACCCGAAGGCTCGAAATTCGACAACGGAAAGTAATTACCCCAAACTTTGGGAAATTACGAAAATGGCCCAAAACGTCCGAAAATCACGATACGTGATCGCATAACCGAACCGAAGTTCACAACACGTCTAACAAAGTTAAACAGACTTACGGGAAACTCGAAACAGCAGTTTCCAACGAGATTCGCAAGAATCGAACTCAAGTGCGGAAAAGTCACCAAAAAGCACGGAACTGAACAAAACGACATCGAAACGAACTCGGATGACAAAAAGTGCAGAATTAATCATTCTCGGAATGACGAAACGGTCATGAGCGAGTCGTAAAAACGGACTTTCGCAGAAAAAAGAAATTACCGGAAATCGAAATTACGGGTATTACAGAATCACCAATACAATGATCTTCCATACAGCTCTCAACAGGATAAAGAAGGAATCTTCAGAAGTCAAAGTCCCGTTGAATAAGAAGTATTTAAATACTCAAGGATAAAGTATTTAAATACTGTCAGTCAACAGATCTTCAAATCCCGCTAAATTCGGATCGTGTTTTTCATCCCGTGGGAACGGAATCTCACTCAACGGATACATCTCAACGGGTATATTTTCCAGAAGACTATATATATCTCATCTTGGCGTTGAAGATCAGTTACCCAAGAAAACTAAGTAACAAAGCTATCAAAGTTATTATCAGAGCAAAACATATCTCCAAAGCTTACTGCAACTCAGATCTAAGAGATATACAGTGCTCATCATCTTGAACAACACTTCATCAGCTCGATGCTCATAAAGTCAAAGTTGTTGTTCATACTCTATTCTATACTTTAAACAAACCCAGATCACCCCTGTGTGGACTGAGGAAGACGAAGCTTCAGAACTCTGTGTGAAGAAGCCAGTCAAGCTTTAGCTCAAACCAATCTGTATGAACGGTTGAAGCTAAGATCTTTATATCAATCTGTGTGAACGATATATTGATTGTATACTATTATAATTACGTAGTTGTGTACGTAGTAATTATAATAAATATTTTACTCCTGTGTGGAGGACCAGTGGACATAGAGAGGTTTACCTCAAACCACTTTAAATACTATGTTATTTACCTTCAGTTTTTACTGTTTTAATTACTGTGATTAATTAAGTATACACTGCACATTTAGTTGATGTATCCATAGCAACTTACTGTATCTAAGACTTCCGCTACGCACTCAGATTTAAAATCAGTACAGCTTGTTGTTTAAACTACTTCCCAAGCTGCATCCAGTATACTTAGTGGCCAACAGATACTAATCATATGTTCTGGGTGCAGTTAGTCGAAGTTCATTATATTGTCCTTTCCGCTGTCGTATTTTCAGTTGTATGAGTTTGTGAGTGTATCTGACCCTTGCATGGGTATGAGTGTTGAAAGAGAAATGTATGTGTATGCGTAAGTTGTATGTTTGTGGTGAAAGACCAAATTGGTCTATTGGTTCATTTTTCAGCCATGTCGGCATGTAATGAAATGTCTCGTTTCTGTATTCAGCCTGGTAGATCCTCACAGAGATGGTCTACGGCGCTGTAATATTCCCGGGGGGATCGGGGGTGTTACAAAATATGGTATCGAAGCTTAGGTTGAGGAAACTTAGGTTGTCGGGTTGAGTCGTGTATCGTTGGGTCGTGTTTGTCCAGTCTTGTTCGATTAAGTCGTGTCGCGATGCGTCGTCTGTGATGTCAGTCGTGATTAGTATCGTGGTTCAACCATCATCTTCGTGCGACCTGTGGATGTAAGTATCCTCATCTACATCTTATGTTTAGTGATTTTGTTATATGTGTGTTGTGGAATGGAGTTTGTATTTGGTACTTGTGGTACATTATGTGTGTAATGATCAAAGATGCTCTGTGGAAGCATGGATGATTTCAACACGTGTTTGAGTCAGTGTTCATAAGTTATGCTGTTAAACTAGGAGAGATGGTTTGACGTATGTTTGAAATTAGTGTTCCCGAGTTGGGTTTGTTGAATTGGTGATTTTTAATGCCGTATAGGCATGTGTTTGAGAATTGATGGTATTTGGCTAGTTGTTGTTGTTTACAACCAATGTGTTCCTATTAGTAATTATATCCGTTGCGTGCGTGCTTGAAAATGATTTCCAAAATTTCTTAGACTTGAGTACATTGTGTAAAAAATCATTTTTCAAAAATATTTTGACGGTGCGGTCAAATGGCGGCTTAGTGGGGATTTTGAAAGGTTGTTCGAATTTTTGGCAAGCCGACCTTGTATTTTCGAATGAAACCTTGCGAAGGTAATTGAAAGATGTGTTTTGGAGTATTTTGGACATTCTGTAAAATATTACCGTTGTTGACTTTTTTTTGTCGTGTTCGAAAGGATTTTTGGAGGTGACTTTAACATATTGGTTTTATTTTCAAATAACTCGAGGATACGATTTTAAAAATCTTTCACATCATAAAACATTGTTTTTTTAAAACAAAAATGTTATTTTCATTTTAAAAAAATAATAGTGAAAGATGAAAAAAATCTTACTCAACCTAAATTTTAGAATTTTGGGCTTGGGAATTTTTTTTCTAGTAAGAGTGTGTGGATTTTTGCTTAAAGTGACAGGCTAGAGTTGAACCGTGTGGTGTCAAGCTGTTGTGATATGTTAGTCATTACGGTTCTTGATGAGAAATTCTGGATGAGTACCCAATTGTTGTATTGCGTGGTTTGAATTTGCTTGTGACTCGTATGATGTTATTTCGATGTAAAAATTTATTTTGATTGTTATTCCTATGTGAATGTTGGTTTGTGAAAGTATTATGTGCGAGTAAGAGTGGTTTTCCACCCGAGGAAGGTTCGGTGGAACCTCTGGTGGTCGATGCTAAGGGGCATGGCCGCGGGTTAC
This sequence comes from Orobanche coerulescens, assembly GCA_033398695.1. Classification (NCBI taxonomy): domain Eukaryota; kingdom Viridiplantae; phylum Streptophyta; class Magnoliopsida; order Lamiales; family Orobanchaceae; genus Orobanche; species Orobanche coerulescens. The sequence goes on along the minus strand of CM065811.1, from coordinate 65,351,058 downwards.
CTGTTGTGTTGTTAATTATGATGATGTTCCGTGGTAACATATGGTTACACCTGTGTGATGACAGTTGTGATAAGGATACGTGATGACGTGATTATCTTGATGATGTTGTTCCCAAAAAAATTGATCTTTCGGAATGTTGTTTTGAAATTATTTTCAAAGTGAGGTGGTTAAGACTTATGATTCATGATTTTGGTAAAACAACCCTAGGTGTCAAGTAATTTAAAATTTTATTTCGGAACCATTGATAACATTCTTTTTAAACTCCACGAGATATCCGTTTAAATAATGTTATTTGAAAATCTTTGAATTCGTATATTTTTGACTGCAATGATGTGTAGTTTTGTTACTGCTGTGGTTGTATCGGTATTGGTCGTAAGTCTTCTGTTGATATGGTCTTGTGGTTCGTTTACGACTCTAAGTCCCATTTGTTGCAGTGGTAGTTCTTGCGTTCGTGTAATTTCCCCGGAGTGAATATATTTGTCGTGTTGCTATTTGTAGCCTTATGTTGGTATGTTGTGCTGAGTTGGCATCGCGGTACGTGGCCCTGTGGCGTTACGTTCCGTTGTAATTAGTGATTGTATGTTCAGTATGCCGAGCGGGCAAGGACGAAGTTGTGGTCGTGGTCGTAACCATGAGCGTGATGAGGTAACTCATTTGTTATTGAGCACCGATCATCCCAGTGCATGTGGTCGTGAAGACCAGTTGCATGATCAGAGGCAAGCAGTTGGGGAGGATGTCGATGCTGGCGGAGATCCAGCATCCGAGATAACTCTATCATCGATGGAGCCTATGTCCGTGACAAAGAAACAAAAGACGTTTGGAGATTCATCGAGAGGTAAGGGAACTAGGGTTTCTGAACCTCGACCCTCGCGTCGATCTTTTGTGGGACCTTCTCCATCGATCGGAGGATCAGAGGGTTCCAAGTCGGTATCGTTGACTTTTGGTGGTACACCGAGATGTTTCAACTGTAATGTTCCGAGTCACGTACGTGCGATCTGTGAGAAGCTGCCCATTAACTATTTTGCGTGTCGTCTAGTGGGACACTAAGTGGTGCATCGTAAGACCATTGCTAAGATGCTTGGGGACCGGGTTCCGCTCCTACTCATGGAGGGCCCAGTGGTGCCCAGTCATGTAGTTGTGTGTTATATTATGGATTGTATCTTGGGTGGTTATTTGACTTTCGTTGTTTGAACATTTATGTTTCGTTATGTTATACATTGATGTTTCTTATTTTAAGTTTAGGGATGAAACATATTTTTAGTAGGGTAGAATGTAATACCCGAGATTTTTATTTCCGGTTATCTTAAATTGTTTGTCATTTTATGCAGTGTATTGTTTGTCTATTGTCGAGCTGTTGGTATTATTTACTCGTTGATTGATACGTGTTGGTATCGTGCTATCGTATTTATGATGTAAAGCGGATAAGTGGTGCCTGTGTTTAAGTAATCGTATGTCGTACTTTGTTATTTGTTTATTTTCGATTTGGATCGTTAGTGTTGTCCATTAGTGTTTCGTTGCAGGTTGAATGATCGTTGTTTCGTCGAGGAGTATTGTTGTTGTGCATTCGGGTAGACTTTGTAAGATCACCACTGGCACTTATAAAGTCTTAAAATTCTGAAACATTGCAATGTTATAGAGCATCAAGTTAGCTTTCCAATGGTTCAAACGGTGAGTCAATCGGAGTCCGGACGAAAAAGTTATGGTCGAAATAGCAAACTCTACACTGTCAGTATATATTGCATAATTAGCGTCTGTTGGAACACGGCGCTAAACACGGTGATAATTTGTGCCGTTTTGTTGAGTCGTTTATAACATGGCGCTAAACACGGTGCTAATTTGCGCCGTTTTGTTCAGTCATTTCCTTCAGGTTTTTTGCCTACTGTTAGAACACGGTGCTGGAACACGGCGCTAATTGAGCCGTTTTGCTAGGCCGTTTTGTCCAGGTGTATAAATAGGACATTCGCGTTTTCAGCCCCATTTCACTTCTCTCTCTCGGTTTTTGGGTGATTTGACGAGGATTTCAATCCTTGAGCGGATTATCATCATACGTTGAGGTCTTGATCATGTTTAACATCATCATTTGTTCATTCTTCGTCTGGATTGAGGTAATTCTTCGAAAATCCTTTTTCAACCATTTTTGGGGTTTTCCTCTTGATTTCGATTCTGGCCCGATTCTGATGAATCGGCTATGTAATTCTTGTTGTATTGGTTGTAATCTATGGATTAGAAACTCGTTTATCGATTTCATTTCACCCAGAACATGATTTTGGCTTTCTTGGAACAAACCCTTGAACCATTGTTGTTCTTAGTGTCGATTTGTATTTTCTTTAGTGTTGTTGATTCGTGGTGGTGTTATTCTCGTAGTGTTCGTGGGGCTGTCGGGTTCTTGGTTGTTCTTGGAAGTTTCTGGGTTGCTCGGTTGAGTTCGTTCGTCATTTCGTTCGCTCGTGGTTTCGAGGTAAGTATCTTGCCCATACATTTTGTGTTTCATAGATTTAATAGTTGGTAATTGACTATATGTGCAATTTGAATGTTTTTAATGGACTTTCAAAAGAATCGGTATATTCTCGATAAAGGTTTTCTTCAAAATCAACTCGTGTGTTGTAAACGAATGTGTCGTTCTGAGAATGTGTATTAGTGTTCTATGTTGGAATGCCTTGTTTTCATGTGGTATCGTTGTGCACGACTATATCGCTAGTGGACTTAAAGTTATATCCTTTCGCCAAGGTGTGTGTGTGTGTTTGGATTTGTGTGCTTATTGATGAGTATTATGATGTGTGATATTGGTTGTATTGTTTGCTGACTCCTTTGTAAGGAGGTAGTGCTATTTGGTGTTGTTCGAGAGGTATATCTCCTTGAGGTATGTGAACGTGGTGTTAGTGATATGCGTTGTGGATTGTTGTGTTTATGTGTGGAACCATGTAGGGTCCGATGGGGCCTCTGGGGTTCGTTACTTGATGAGTACGAACAGTATATGTGTGGAACCAGGTAGGGTCCGATGGGGCCTCTGGTTTCGTTACTTGATGAGTACGAACAGTATATGTGTGGAACCAAGTAGGGTCCGACGGGGTCTCTGGGGTTCGTTAATTGATGAGTACGAACAGTATATGTGTGGAACCAGGTAGGGTCCGACGGGGCCTCTGGGTTTCGTTACTTGATGAGTACTAATAGTATATGTGTGGAACCAGATAGGGTCCGACGGGGCCTCTGAGGTTCGTTACTTGATGAGTACGAACAGTATATGTGTATACTAGGTAGGGTCCGACGAGGCCTCTCGAATTCGTTACTTGAGGAGTACGAACCGTATTTCTGGGACGCCATGTAGGGTCGGTTGAGGCCTATGGAATTCGTTACTGGATGAGTACGAATAATGTTTTATTGTCGGATTTGCATGACCCGTGATTATATTCTATTTGTCGAGAACGGAGTAAATCTTTGGGTTGTAACCCTAAGTGGTTTTTGAAAAGATAAGGACTCTGTAGTCCCAAAATGTGTTCCCCTAAAAACTCCTGAGACCTATAAAACGCTTTACAAATTGTTTACTTACTTTATTCCTGCCTTTCATGGCTTCGGATTATTTTGCTCAAGTGAATTATCTCGGGAAGTCTTTTGCTACGTTTAACTGGTTGGTTGTTCTCGATTATTATGTTCTCGGAGTATGTTGTGTATGGCTCGTATTTCCACTTTATACTTGCACTAGCAAAATAGTGGAATTTTGCTAACCCCCGAGTAATCGGGGGGTGGATGTCTGTATTGCGTCCAGGTACATGCAGGTTCTTGGGGAGCAAAACACAGGACCGGTATGAAGGATGATGGAAGACAAAGGATACTAATTCTATGAAGGCCAGTTCTGAGTGCAGTTAGTCATAGTTCATTGTATTGTCCTTTCCGTTGTTGTATTCTCTGTTGTATGAGTTTGTTAGTGTATCTGACCCTTTCATGGGTATGAGTGTTGAAAGAGAAATGTATGTATATGTGTAAGTTGTATGTTTGTGGTGAAAGACCAAATCGGTCTATTGGTTCATTTTTCAGCCATGTCGGCATGTAATGAAATGTCTTATTTCTGTATTTAGCCTGGTAGATCCTCACGGAGAGGATCTACGGCGCTGTAATATTGCCGAGGGGATTGGGGGTGTTACAATTTGTTGGCCATGCATATTATTTAGATATTATAGAGCATTAAAACTGGCATAAAATCATTTTTCGTAAACAAGGGAATTATAGCACTATGCTGGCAAGATTTTCAAGCTGCATCTTAAATTATCAATTTTTTTTGAAAATCTACATTTTGACATCATGTTGATGAATGGTCACGTACTTCTGTAAAAAAGGAAAGTATTTGCATTATTTGAAACTTGGTTGTAAAGTCGAGTTGTGAAATAAAACTTTCCCTTCTAGTATAAGAATAATATTTGCAAGTTTTGCGCCAAACTTGACTCCCCTTCTTTTTCAAGGGTTTTATTTTCATAAAGTGCACGCACAGTGTCAATATTATTATGTAAGGAGGTAACACCAGAGTTCTAACTCGTTTGGTGGTGCCAATGTCTAAGTCATGTTGCTTATGTGTATAATACTCTTGTCCTCATTGGAAGATTAGAATTAGGGTTCTAGGCTATGCGCTTTATGAGTTCTAGTTGTTTCGTAACCCGTATGATGTCTTTTTCATGTTAAATGAGAACACTTATATTTGTGTGGAGTATGCATATGATAGCATTTCGCGAACTTTCCCTATTTGCGCTGTTGTTTTCCATTCGGACCCTGTTCCCAAAACTATCGGTTAAATTTACTAACAGCAGAATGTTACGATTGTTAGATACTGAGTGCTATGGCCGTAAGTCTTCTTCGATTGTGGATGCGACTTCAGCATTTCATTATGTATTTTATGTGGATACTTATGGTGTTAATATGTGATTGTGTGCCTGCGGTGCTTAATGGCATTATATGTTTTAGCATGTCGAACCTTAGCGGGCGTGGACTTGGTGATGTGGTTCGTGTTGGGATTCGGTGATTTAAAACGAGTTACGCAGCGGAAATAAATCGGTCAAACTGGATAAAAACCAAGCCCCAAAATGGATCGGTCAATCATCGTATAAACTAATATAAATAGATGAAGATAAATCTAGAAATCATACCCTCGTAGACCTTTTATAATATCTTCGTGATTCCAAGCACGAACACGAATCCAATCGAATGAGCTTTTGGAAATTCCCGAACACCGAAAATACCGTGCCTCTACGTATCACGCACCGAAAAGATGACCGGATATATGTAATCGTCACTCGAAGAACTCCAAAGTCGATGGCTTTTGAAGTGATGAAAGGATAAATTTTTCTTTTAATTTTAACTCTCAAAGAATTAAATTTAAAGAAGAAATTATATCTGAAAGAAATTTTCTGTCTACTTGTGTCTCGTTTTCAACTTATAAAACAAGTCTAATCAATGAATAAATTATTAATTTTTCAACTTGCTCACATGAGTTGAATCAAGTAATATTAAACTAGTCACGTGAAGAGAGAAGACTAAGAAAAATAATACCACATTTAATATTCAATAGGTGGGGCGGCCAAAAAGGAAGAAAATAGAGTTGGTTCGTTTCGGTTCGTGAAACGGACCCTCGTGTATCTAATCCGATAGATAAATATTGGTACGTTTCAATATTAATACAATTAATTAATCCAATTAATTATATTAAATATAAATTCTCTAAGAAATAATGTGAATTAAATTACTTACCCAGTAATTTATTTAATTCACTAGACCGATTTCGGTATCCTTTTGTTGAGTTTCGTGTTCTTAAGCGGTTTTTCCGCACTTGAGTTCGATTCTTGCGAATCTCGTCCGAAACTGTTGTTTCGAGTTTCTCGTAAGTTCATTTAATGTTATTATTTGTGTTGCGAGCTTTGGCTTGGTGTTTCGATCGTGTATCGTGTATTTCGGATGTTTTGGGCCATTTTCGTAATGTTCTAAAGTTTGGGGTAATTACTTTCCGTTGTCGAATTTCGAGCTTTCGGGTGGTCGGAATCGTGTGTTCTCTTAGTGCTCGAATTCGTTTTTGCGAGTACTTCGTAACCGTATCTTCGATTCGTATTCAGGTTCGGGTTTCGGGGTCGTCCAGGCCGTCGGAGTTGGCCCCGACAGAGTCATGGCCGGGCATTTTGGGGCCAGGCCACCCTTGGCCGTGTTACGGCCGTAAGGTCCCGGCAGTTACGGTCGTAAGGCCGGTTACGTGCGTAAGCCTTGGACGGTTACGTACGTAACGCTGCCGGCATTTTTGGGCAGTAGGCTCGGCCATGGCCGGTTACGGCCGTAAGCCATGGCCGATTACGTACGTAAGGCGTGCGGCAGGCTGTGTATTTAAGACCCAGCAGACGGGTTTTTCATCATTTTTCTCACTCGTTTCATCCTCTTCCGCGGCTGGAGCTTTGATGATCATGGAGGGATGTTGTCAGGTGTTAAATCCATGAAGTCTTGGAGTTCATATCATCATTTATCCATCCTATAACATCCTTTGATCGAGCGAATCAAAGGAGCTTTGGTGATCGTCTAAATGTGTTTGTTTGGTCGTTTGAATTGAACTTTCAAAAGATTCGGTTAACCTTGTTAAAGGCTCTTTTTCAAAACCGTGTGTTTTTTGTGATTGGTGTGTTTCGTAAACAAGTATGTGAATCTTATGGATATGGTTGGTATTGATGTTGCGATTGATAATGCGTGTGTGCATATATTGCTTCATTTCGGTGCGTTGTGGTTTGACATGATGTTTTGCTAAGTGTTTGATGCCTCTGGGTGAATTGTTTGGATATCTTTGTTGTATTGTGTTATATGTGTGAATACGTGAATGTGGGCAGGGCCTATGGTGACACATGGCATGCGATTATGTGGTCAGGATGCAACAAGTGATTGATCCAACCGTGAGAGCCTAAGAAAAACTACGGTGACACAAGGCATGTGATCATGTGGTCAGGATGCAACAAGTGATTGATCCAACCGTGAGCGCCAAAGATGTTGTGACTTGTGTTTCGCTAGCCAGCTCGAGAGGGTCCTTAGAGTCCTCGAGTGGGATTTGTGGCTTCGTCCCGGTCCTAGGCAATGCCTGTGTGAATTTTTATATGATTGTGGCCAGCTCGGGAGGGTCCTTAGAGGCCTCAAGTGGGATTTGTGGCTTCGTCCCGGTCCTAGGCAATGCCTGTGTGTGAATTGTTTTATGATTGTGGCCAGCTCAGGAGGGTCCTTAGAGGCCTCCAGTGGGATTTGTGGCTTCGTCCCGGTCCTAGGCGATGCTTGCGCGTGATTACATTGTGTTGATTTTATGTCCGTCGAGGACACGTGATGTGGGTTCTGACCCTGTGAATTGTTAGTGGTTTTCTATTTGCGAAAACAAAAAAACCTTTGGGCTGTGACCCTGTTTATTTTGGAAAGAGAAGGATTTGATAATCCTAAATTGTTTTCTATTAAAACTCCCGAGGGTATTTTAAACCATTTTGCAAACCGTTCTCGTTATTTGTGATCTTTCGGATTTGGAAAGTTTTACTCAAACTCTTACCTCGGGAAGTATTCGTTTCGTTATATTTGAATCTTTGAGGATTCCTAATTATTTTTATTCTTGGAACTTGAATTATATGGCTCGTATTTGCACTTTGTACTTGCACTAGCAAAATAGTGGAATTTTGTTAACCCCCGAGTAATCGTGGCACAGGGTCGGCATGAAGGATGATGAAAGATGATCGATACTAATCACATGTGGAACCGTACGTTGTGTATTGGTTCAGTTGTACTTTATTTTCCGCTGCAGTATTTTTCCCTATTATATGGGAGTTTGTTATATTTTGACCCCTGCGTGGACAAATATTGTAATCCAGTTGTATGTTTTTATTGAAAGGCCAAATTGGTCTACTGAGTCTTTTTAGCCTTAAAGGCATTGTCGAGTTGTTCGTTTGTTGTTACCAGCCTGGTAGATCATTGAGGAAAGGTTCTACGGCGTGTAATATCCCTGAGCGGATTGGGGGTGTTACATAAATGGTATCAGAGCTTAGGTTGTGGAAACCTTGGCTGTCGGGTCAAGTTGTGTTTGTTGAGTTTTGTCTCGTCGGATTTTGTCTGACTGAGTCATGTCGCGACGCATTGTCTGAGTTCGTTGGTTGTGATTAGTATCGTGGGGCGATCATCATCTTCGTGCGACTTGTGGATGTAAGTCTCCCTTCTTTGTTATTGTGCCTCGTCTGATGCGAGTTACTTGTATGATTATTCGTTAAGTGATGGAATCCTTCCGTGGATTTTGATTTCGTGATATGTGGGTATTCGACTCTCATATTTTATTTATATAAGGGGCGGTATCGCTGCTAATGTATTTTCGAACGGTATTTTATCCACTGCGTGAGTTCTTTCAAAATGACTTTCAGTATTTTGCAAACTGAGTTTTATTTCGTAAAACCGATTCTCTAAATCGAGTTTGGGCATTTTGGCCTTGAATGTTTTATGACAGTTTGATAAAGGATTTTGTGAGTTTTGGGCATTCTGGCCTATTGAATTTTTGAAAAACTTGAGTATCATAGAAAATAAATTTCGAGACGTACATTTTAAAATGATCTATTTTCTCGCAATACTTTCAAGGTGCCTTCCAGTGCCGCAATATGTTTCAAAGTTATTCCAATTGAGGACAAAAATATTTTGAGATATTTTTAATTATTTAGAAATGCTTTGCTTAGACCCGAGGGTCGAATATTTCTGAAAGTTTTTCACTAAAAGAAAAGTGTCCTCATTTTTGTTCAAACGCAAGATGGTTTTCAAAGTCTCGATAATGGTGTTTGTACTACTTTTTGTAAAGTGATACTCAAGATCTACCGGTGTTTCCAAATTGTTTTTAAAAAGGTGGTTTTCGTTTTTAAAACCTATCACTTCCTGCTTGTGGTCTGAGAAGGTGTGTATTCTGTTAGTATTGTCGTTAGGGTGTGAGCCCTCCGAGTTATAATTGAATTGGTGGTGTGAACGTTGAGTCGTTCGCCACGCATATGTTTTGTTAGCCCTTTGTGGGAGGTGTGATGATGATCTCTAATGTTGTCATTTCGTGGTAGTTTGCGTGTTATCGCACCTGTGTGAGCTGTTAAAGCTTGGGTTTGTACGTTTGTGTACATGTGTGATTGTTTCATGATGTTTGTAATTATGTGCTGGTTATCGTTCGGGCCGTTGAGGTTGCCGAACGATACCGTCGTTGCTGTAGTGTTTGTGTGTGTATTAATTTACGATGGTAATCGTTGTATATGATATGTGTTATGATTCTTTGTTTTGCTGAGTTAGCATCTCCGCTATGTTGTTTTGCGACGTTATGCCCCATTGTATCTAGCATTTGTATTTTCGGTATGCTGAACCGAGGTGTTTTAACCGTGATGTGCCGGGCCATGCACGTGTAAATTATCCTTCTCGTCAGTAATGCATTTCAAGTGCGGACTTGAGGGACACATAATTCAGTTTTGCGAATTGGCTACCAAGACTTTCAGAGTTCATGCTTCAGCACAGATATCAGGATCGGCTCTGAGAGGCCCATGGGAGATTTTTCTGTCGGTTACTTTTTGTGTTGTTACCTTGTTTCCGTTGTTGTGAGTTGTGGGGACGACATTTCTTTTATAAGAGGTCGGATGTAATACCCGTACTATTTTTGACTTCTGCAGTTTCTTCTTCTAAATTATATCGACTTGCACGTGTTCGTCAATACTTTTTGAACTTGTTTGATGTCTCGGTTGTCATCGTTCGAACTGGTTGTGACCTTGTTTCAGATCGATCTGTTTATCATCGTGACTTTTCCGAGTTCGGTTCGATTCTTGTGAACCTTGTTTGGAAGTAACATCTTTCACTTTCTACCAGTTCTTTTAATGTCTGGAGTTGAAGTGGGGACTTCAGAGTCATTGTTCAAATGTTGTCATTCGATCATTGTTGTTCGATCGTTGTTGTTCGATCATTGTTATTTGATCATTGTTGTTCGATCATTGTTAGTCGATCATTGTTGTTCGATCATTGTTATTTGATCGTTGTTGTCCGATCATTGTTATTTGATCATTGTTGTTCGATCATTATTATTTGATCATTGTTGTTCGATCATTGTTGCTCGGTCGTTGTTGTTCGATCGGGGTTGTCTGACTATTGTTGCCTGATCTCGTACCGCGTAAAATCGTCGTTCACCGTTAGTCAGCTGTTTCGAGTGTGGCTGGGTGGGTCACCGAGCCGTCCATTGCTGAACAATTGCTGAGAGATTTGGGGATTGAGGTTGCGTCTCTGCTCCGAAAGGACACATAAATGCCTAGTGTAGTTTTTGAGGATTTCGGCGTAGTCCAAATTGTTTGTGGTTGTCCTTGTGGATCGTTTGTGTGTTTATTTCTGTTCTCTTGATTGTGCGTGTTTCCTTGTAATGGGTGCTTTGTGTTTTGTGATTATTCGGATAATCTACTTGGTTGTATTATCTGTTTGATGACGCTTGTCACTTGTTGGTTTTATTATGTTTCTATCGGTGGCGTTGTGTTGGTTGTCATGGAGCGTCTGTTCACACCATATATTCCTTTGCCTTGCTTGTAACGTTTCGCCGTTGGACGTTAGTTACGCATTCTTGTGTATCTCATTGAAATATTCTTGGTGGTATATTGCTTCTCCCTACTTGTTTTAAGTTTCGGGACGAAACTTCTTTTAAGGAGGGTAGAATGTAATATCCGCAATTTCTGATTTCGGTGATTTTCTTTTTTTTTTTCGGCGGGAGCCCATTTTGACGACTAGCTCGTAATCGTTTCGTCATTCCGAGAGTATTTAATTCTGCACTTTTTGTCATCCGAGTTCGTTTCGGTATCGTTTTGTTGAGTTTCGTGTTCTTAAGCTGTTTTTCCGCACTTGAGTTTGATTCTTGCGAATCTCGTCCGAAACTATTTTTTCGAGTTTCTCGTAAGTTCATTTAATGTTATTATTCATATTGCGAGCTTTGGCTTGGTGTTTCGATCGTGTATCATGTATTTCAGACGTTTTGGGCCATTTTCGTTATTTTCCAAAGTTTGGGGTAATTACTTTCTGTTGTCGAATTTCGAGCTTTCGGGTGGTCGGAATCATGTGTTCTCTTAGTGCTTGAATTCGTTTTTGCGAGTACTTCGTAACCGTATCTTCGATTCGTATTCAGGTTCGGGTTTCGGGGTCGTCCGGGCCGTCGGAGTTGGCCCTGGCCGAGTCATGGTCGGGCATTTTGGGGCTAGGCCACCCCTGGCCGAGTTACGGCCGTAAGGTCCCGACAGTTACGGCCGTAAGGCCAATTACGTGCGTAAGCCTTGGCCGGTTACGTACGTAACGCTGCCGGCATTTTTGGGCAGTAGGCTCCGCCATGGCCGGTTACGGCCGTAAGCCATGGCCGATTACGTACGTAAGGCGTCCTACAGGCTGTGTATTTAAGACCCACCAGACGGGTTTTTCATCATTTTTCTCACTCGTTTCATCCTCTTCCGTAGCTGTAGCTTTGATGATCATGGAGGGATGTTGTCAGGTGTTAAATCCATGAAGTCTTGGAGTTCATATCATCATTTATCCATCCTATAACATCCTTTGATCGAGCGAATGAGGTCAGATTTTCTAGAAATCTAGTTTTGGGGAATTTGGGTATTTTGTTCGTTTTCGTCCGTTTATTCCGATTTAACTTAGGATTGTGATGCATTGATGATTATTTAGATGTATTATATCATTTCCCTTGTTATTCCATGGTCGGATCGTATAGATTCGTCGTTTTGGTCGAGTTCTTAATCGACGCCTTGAAGGTGTCTGGTAGAATGTCATAGAGGGGTTTTCGGACATTCTACGATTATTCTTCCGCGTATGATCGTTGGTTTATTAATTATATGATGTTAGGGTCGAGTTTCTTGCGAAGAAACCATGTTGAACCCTTCCGTTCGTCGTCGTCTCCCTTTTCGGTAGCATCGAGTGTTTCGAAGCTTTCCGGTTGAGCCGTGTTCGTCGGAATACTTGCATGCCGATTTCGAGGCAAGTACCTTGTCCATATAATTCTTATTTTGTGGATATAATAATTGGTGATCGTCTAAATGTGTTTGTTTGGTCGTTTGAATTGAACTTTGAAAAGATTCGGTTAACCTTGTTAAAGACTCTCTTTCAAAACCGTGTGTGTTTTGTGATTGGTGTGTTTCGTAAACGAGTATGTGAATCTTATGGATATGGTTGGTGTTGATGTTGCGATTGATAATGCTTTTGTGCGTATATTGCTTCATTTCGGTGCGTTGTGGTTTGACGTGATGTTTTGCTAAGTGTTTGATGCCTCCGGGTGAATTGTTTGGATATCTTTGTTGTATTTTGTTATATGTGTGAATACGTGAATGTGGGCGGGGCCTATGGTGACACATGGCATGTGATGATGTGGTCAGGATGCAACAAGCGATTGATCCAACCGTGAGAACCTAAGAAAAACTACGGTGACACATGGCATGTGATCATGTGGTCAGGATGCAACAAGTGATTGATCCAACCGCGAACGCCAAAGATGTTGTGACTTATGTTTCGCTATCCAGCTCGGGAGGGTCCTTAGAGGCCTCGAGTAGGATCTGTGGCTTCGTCCCGGTACTAGGCAATGCCTGTGTGTGAATTGTTTTATGATTGTGGCCAGCTCGGGAGGGTCCTTAGAGGCCTCGAGTGGGATTTGTGGCTTCGTCCCGGTCCTAGGCAATACCTGTGTGTGAATTGTTTTATGATTGTGGCCAGCTCGTCCCGGTCCTAGGCGATGCTTGCGCGTGATTACGTTGTGTTAATTTTATGTCCGTCGAGGACACGTGATGTGGGTTCTTACCCTGTGAATTGTTAGTGGTTTTCTATTTGCGAAAACAAAAAACCTTTGGGCTGTGACCCTGTTGATTTTGGAAAGAGAAGGATTTGATAATCCTAAATTGTTTTCTATTAAAACTCCCGAGGGTATTTTAAACCATTTTGCAAACCGTTCTCGTTATTTGTGATCTTTCGGATTTGGAAAGTTTTACTCAAACTCTTGCCTCGGGAAGTATTCGTTTCGTTGTATTTGAATCTTTGAGGATTCATGATTATTTTTATTCTTGGAACTTGAATTATATGGCTCGTATTTGCACTTTGTACTTGCACTAGCAAAATAATGGAATTTTGCTAACCCCCTAGTAATCGGGGGGTGGATGTCTGTATTGCATTCAGGTTTCAGGGAGCGTGGCACAGGGTCGGCATGAAGGATGATGAAAGATGATCGATACTATTCACATGTGGAACCGTACGTTGTGTATTGGTTCAATTGTACTTTATTTTCCGCTGCAGTATTTTTCCCCATTATACGGGACTTTGTTGTATTTTGACCCCTGCGTGGGCAAGTATTGTAATCGAGTTGTATGTTTTTATTGAAAGGTCAAATTGGTCTACTGAGTCTTTTTAGCCTTAATGACATTGTTGAGTTGTTCGTTTGTTGTTACCAACCTGGTAGATCCTTGAGGAAAGGTTCTACGGCGTGTAATATCCCTGAGCGGATTGGGGGTGTTACAACGTGTTTGTAGGTTTTATTTTCCCTAAACACCACAAACATAGTTTTTCTTTGTACTTCCACTAATTTTTGGATCCCTCTTTAATTTTTGGTTGTGCTGTTGGATTGAGAGTGGAATGTTTGGTTTATGTGGTATAGGTTTGATCGCTAGGATTCGCGTAGTATGGTTTTCAAATCCGATCAATTTTAAAATTTGTAAAACCTCGGAGTATTTCCAAGGTGTCGAACCCAAGGGAATTGATGTGTCGAAAATAAAGGAATTAACTCTACTCAAAATTTGACTGCTATTTAGGAATCCGAAAATTTGTTTGCTTCTAATTATCTAAATTTAAAAATCGAAAAAATAAAAATATAAATAAAAGATGAAATATCTAAATTAAGCAAATAAAGCAAATTAACAAGATAAAATCACAAGTCTAAAGGTAATTGATCCTAGGGTAGTATCATCTAATTGAGTTCACACAATTCATTCACTTGATTCCTTCTCCCCAAAATTTAATTCAATCCTAGAAATAATCACTCGGTCGATCTAGAATTCCTGTCAAGGCAACCTAGAAAGATAGTTAATTAAAACCCTTTTCGCTGTGGCTCAAATAATTAAAATCACTTAAAAAGCACCAACTTATTTATCTATGATTTATCTTTCTCCGCTAGGTCTCAAGATAAAATCATATTGTGTGTCAAGTATTTCCACTAATCAATTACTCCTTCCGGACAAAATCAATTAGCTAACATGCATCGATTAAGGGCCCTTTAATCTAACATGAGATTTAACACAACATGAACACAAGACTAGGATGAAAGGTCAAAAGGTAATCAAAGGAATATCATGTGATCATCAATTAAATTTACTAACCCTAGAATCAATCAAAGGAATTAGCCGACATAATTGAAATTAGACAAGAAATAGATGAAGAATGCATATTATTAATATGAAAAGAGAGATTACAACCCTTATGGATGAACTCCGAGTCTTCAATCTCCCAAAAACAATAATAATTCTCCTCCAAAAGTTCTTGCATCAAAGCAATTAATCTTGCTAAGAAGATCTAAAAATTGTAAAAGATGAAAAAGAATGATAAAGAATGATCCAATATGATAAAAGTCGAAACTAGGTCTAGAAGGGTGTTTTTATAGCCTAAGGGGTTACATTCCCGATTAGCCCTAATCTAGGAAATAAAATCTATCTAAAAGAGTCAAAATCCGTCCAAAAACGAGAGTCCGCTGGGAAGCCTTTCGGCCTGGCCTATCGGCCGATAGGCTGGGCGATAGTTGCTTCGTCGATCTCTTCACTCGATAGGCTGGTATTCCTGTCGGAAGCCCCTATCGGCCGTTAGGCTAGCCGTTAGGTTCTTCATTTTCCGCAAAAATCCGTTTCTTCGTCCGTTTGACTCGACTCGGTCCTTTGTCTCGTTTTGGGTCCTTTTGGCTCTAAAACCCGCAAACACACTAAAACCAACCCAAACGCGTAATACGGCTCGACTAATCATAAATAAGCCAAAGACGCGCACATTACTCACGAAACGAGATAAATACCTAGTATAAAATCCTAGAATTATGTGGTAAAATTACCACTGATCTAACCCCCCCAAACTTAAGCCTTGTTCGTCCAACAACAAAAAGAAAAGAAAAAGAAAGTCGTGAATCATCGTGCAATTCATAGTGTTCAACCTAATCAATACTATCCGTAATTTTCTCTAAATAATCCGATTGTCGTAAAGCGAGCCGCACTCGTAATAATGATTCCGCAAAGTAGTCAAGTTCAATCCTAATCATTCGTTCATGAAGAAAATCCACTCAAAGATTAACAAAACGTGAGTCAAATCGACCACAATATGAAAGGCTAAAATAAACAAGCTAGTTCGTCCCGTTACACGATCTAGTGGCACATTTTTCACGAGTTTCATAACAAATAAACCTCGGTCAGTATTCCCTTATATATATGCTCAAAAATTTGATTCGAGTTGACTACTAGGTTAGGATCTCGGGATGTTTCATCGGGGTAATCCTAGGGTGGAACTTCCATTCTCATGTATTAGGAAACCGTTTGACGTAAAAGACACTCATGGGGCACATGGATGCTTCTAGTTACTAAGTTCCCGTCTACAGCGGAGAAACAACTCGAATATATAATTTCCGCATGTCCGAATCAAGGTCGCCGTTTTACGCGAGAGTAAACAGCGGGTCACGCGAATACCCCCGGTTACTAAGTTCCCTATCATTGGCACATGTGAAATATCTAAATCACTAGTCTAATCAGAGTCGTCGTTTTACGCGAGGGTAAACAACGGGTCACGCGAATGCCCCCGGTTACTAGACTTCCCTTCATAGAACAACTTATCTCAATTTTTGGGAAAAACTGACCGACTCTAAACTCTATCTAAGTGCCAACACGACTGACGAAACAGTACGACTCACTATCCGGAAGATGTAACCAAACGTATTGACGGTGATTTTAAAACAAGTATGTATCGTCTCTTATCTGCCAAGACCTCTACAATCACGAAAAATTTTGGACCTAAATGAATACTATGCAAAACAGAAATTACTAACTACAACTCGACTAAAACTCGACCGTTTCTTCAGAGAGAAAAACAGTGTTGTAACATCGGTATCACACAATTAGAAGCACGAAAAATTCACTAAAAAGGAAAAACTAAAGACAAGCAAGGCTATCTAAAAACAAACAACGAAAAGCAAATAAAAGCAAACACGAAATCTAATCTAAAAAAAAAAAAAAACTACTACGACCTAACGAAAAAAAATAGAAACTAGCAAACTCACCAAACGAAAATGAACATAAAAATCTAAAAAAAAAACTAAGCAACAAAAAGCCAAAACCACGCAACACCAAAATGATAAGCACAAATAAACACAACGGCCACCAACACAAGCAAATAAAGATACAAGGCAAACACGGTACTCACACGTAAAGAAATTAACAAAGCCGCACTTCTTCCCTCCCCCAAACTTATTTCTCATCCCAAAGGAGGAATAAGTTTGAAAAGAGAAAGGAGTGGCTTTGTTAATGGAGTACCTGATCACTGTGGCGGAAATGGCGGGTTTGTCGGCGAGCTCGGATCATAGCGGGCATGTGAATCGGGGAAAGGAGCAAAGTGGTACATCTCGTGTAGCATTCGGTGGTAGTGGTCCTCCTGGGCCCACCTATCTTCCTGCCTCTTCCTCTCTTGCTCCCTCCAAGCAATCTCCTCTTGTCGCCACACTCTGTCCTCTTCGGCTCGTCTCTCCACGAGCTCGTACAACTCATTGACCCGAGTGGCAACGGCTCCACCCGAGTCTCAACCTCGCCAACCGAGTTCCCAAAGAACCAAACTCGGTTGTCAAAGAACGATACTCGCCAAGTGATAGTTGTCTTGCGCTTGCATATTCTCTTCGTGCATCTCTCTCTCTCTCTCAAAAATCTCGTCTCAAAAGCATCAAAACTGAGCTCTCATCTGAAAACTAGTACCTCCACCGGCGGGAATCTCGTCACGGCTACCCCCCTCGGGTATATCATCCATCTCCTCCTCGACTCCCTCCAAGAACGGCTCATCAATGGTCACCTCCCGGCGTTGCCTCTTACGAGGCGCATCTAACGGTCGGATAAGTGCCACATGAGCCGCGGAGCTCATACTCCACCTCGCATATACATCGGGCGCGTCTCCCATCACAGTGGTCAAGGTCGGAGAGGGGAGTCGGAAGAGGGACACGGTTTTGTTCCGACCGTGCAATTTCCAGTCGAACCCCTCGGTGAAGGCAAGCATCTCTTGCCTCTGTAGTGTCGGTTTATCCAAATAGATGTCTCGGGACACCGGCTCTCTGCTAATGCGCACCCTGAGATGCTCCGCGATAGGGGTTACGAACGCCCCAATCCCAATCCTCTGCTTCCCGGTCAGCCGGGCTTGTTTCTCCATATGCTCAATCAGAAAACATCCGGCGTGCTTCCGTGTACCGTTCAAGGCCGACCATAAAAGATGAAGATCAGTGGACAAGCACGTCCCCGAGTCGGTACGGCTCAAAATCGTCGATGTGAACAGGCGGTGGACATAACGGAGAACTGGGTTCCTGATCGAGGAGGCTTTGGCATATGTCGGATTATAAATAAGAAGCGTCTCCTCCCTGCGGGAAATCATCTTGGACCACAGCTCTAAGTTTTCTTTGGCATGATCGCCCTGCTGGAATGATCCGTCCTCGGCCCCGTTGATAATGGCATTAACTTCATCGGCCGAGAGCTCCTTTCTATGTTGTCGAGATTGAAGCGAATAGACGCCGAGTCCCGTTCTCCCTAAAACCTCAAGTGTGGACGAAACTCCACGGTGAGCACGTGGTAGCGAGGTAGTTAGCCCGAAAAATTTGCTCAAACCCGCACCGCCTTGCTAGTAGCACAATATCATCGTAAACACCCATACCCCGAGCCGTCTCCTCATGCGTAAATCGGCAATGCTTGTGTGACATGCCGATAAGGTGCGACCACCTTCTTTTAGACTCGCCCGGTCAATCTCACTTGAACTTCTTGGTCGAGTGCAATGGATCGGAATAGCCGGCACTACCTTCATCGAGCCTTTTCCTTTCTGTGGTTGCCTTAGATTTTCCGGCCGTACTCGGATTCGACTTCTTGCTTTGCTTTCCCATTTCAACGTTCCTACAAAACAACCATCCAATTAAAATCCAATAAACACTCATAATACAAACATTCAACGAGCATCGACATAATCCCATAATCCCACAATATCAAGAGCCCTCTATAAATCACACAATCTCCCCAAACTTAGACTCCCCATTTCATATTCAAAGGATCAAAATCACCACCCATAATAACAAAACAACACACTACAATCATATTAGGGCAAACTCTCTCCAATCCAATCTAATTCATCAACAATTCAACTCCTATCAATCCCAATTAACAATTCAATTCAACAAATCCACCCAATTTCAACAAAATGCGAAATTAGGGTTCTTCAAATTTGGGGTTTTTTCAAAATTCGTTCAATTTCATCAAATAATCCCCCAATTCGAAGTACCCATGAACAATCAAGCCTAGATAACATGTTTCCCTCAAGATTCTATCAACAATCGGGCATAAAATTCAAAGAACATCAAAATTTAGCAAAAGCCCCAAAAAGTGGATCCCCAATTCGATTTTCATCAAAACTCCAAAAAGAATCCGTCAAAGTGCTTGAAAACATGTATAGAATTGAAAAACAAGAGGATTAAGAGTCGAAACTACGTACCTTGATCGAGTTTGAAGGAAGAAAAGTAGAAAAAAAATTCGCCCCTTTCGTTCTTGTGTTCTATCGGCCGATAAGAGTGCAAGTGTGTGAGAAAATCGGGTGTGAAGTGTTTAAAAGGGGTATAAAATAACCGGGTCGAAGTGGATACTGGGCCGGGTATGTTCCTATCGGCCAGGCCTATCGGCCGATAGGCTGGGTCGATAGGAACTTCTGTCTCTTACATACCTTATATCGGGTGGGATATCGGTCGATAGGCATACCCTATCGACCACTGCTTGTAATCAATAAAAATTTTTTTATTTTCCTCAGCCTATCGGCCGATAGGCTCGCCCGATAGGATTTTCTATCTCAAAAATTTTTTCAGCTCGTTCTACTTCACATACTTGGTCCCGTTTTTGCTTGGATATGGCGATGAAAGACCTGCAGGTATTCAAAACTCGGCATGCATGGATAAGAACTTAACAAAAACTAGCAAAGCTACTACGAAACTAGAAACTACAAAAATCACGCAAACGAAAAATCGAAAATAAATGAGTAAAACGAACTAATATACATACATACTTTGGGTTACCTCCCAACAAGTGCTACGTTTAACGTCTTTAGCTAGACGATACCTCATTCATTCCGGGTCTTCGAGGTAAGTAACATACTTCTCTTCGTGGTGCAAGGGCTTGAAATAGTGCTTCAACCGATGTCCATTCACAATGAACTTGTTCCCATCTTCTGTCATCACGACACATGATCCATTTTGATTTACTTGAAAGACGGTGTATGGACCACCACTTTGACATCAACTTCCCTAAATAGACGAAGCCGTGAATTAAAAACGAGCACTTCGTCTCCCGGGACGAAGTCCTTCTTCCGAATGCGATCATCGTGAAACTTTTTCGCTCTTTCCTTGTAAATCCTTGCATTTTCGAAAGCCTCGTTTCTCCATTCGTCGATTTCCAGCAGCTTCTCTCTTCTCGATCCACTAGCCTCAAGAAATTCGAAATTAATCCGTCTAGTGGCCCAATACGCTTTAACTTCCAGATCTACCGGTAAATGACAGGATTTCCCAAAGACGAGCTGGTATGGAGACATTCCAATTGGAGTCTTATACGCTGTCCGATAAGCCCAAAGTGAATCATCTAGATATTTAGCCCAGTCCTTCTTGTTCGTGACCGTCTTCTCTAAAATTTGTTTGATCTCCCGATTGGCGAGCTCGGCTTGTCCATTAGCTTGCGGATGATAGGCGGACGTAATCTTATGTTTAACTCCATATTTTGCAAGAAGGGTTCCTAACCACCTATTATTAAAGTGGCTCCCCCCGTCACTCAACAAAGCTCGTGGAGTCCCGAAACGAGTCAAAATGTTCTTATTAAGGAATTTAATCACCACTTTCGAATCGTTCGTAATCGTCGGCATTGCCTCAACCCATCTCGATACGTAGTCGACCGCAAGTAGAATATACGAATAGCCTCGTGATTTTGCAAACGGACCCATAAAATCGATACCCCATACGTCAAACAATTCTACTTCCATAATAGTGTGCTGCGGCATCTCGTCTCTTTTTGCTATGTTCCCTAATCGTTGGCATCTATCGCAATGTTTCACAAAAGCTTGGCAATCTTTATGAATAGAAGGCCAATAGAAGCCACATTGGTACACCTTCATGGCCGTTCGATTCGCTGCAAAATGACCCCCACTCGGTGCACTATGGCATTCTTCAATTATCCTTTGCCATTCGCTTTGTCGAACACACATGCGAATAATCCCGTCTGCGCACCTCCGATAAAGAATAGGGTCTTCCCAATAGTAGAATTTAACGTCATGGAAGAATTTCTTTCTTTGATGAGAAGAAAGACCCGTTGGAACATGCTTGATAGCAAGGAAATTAACATAGTCCGCGTACCATGGTGTAACGTCGGCCAAGGCTAGGATATGCTCGTCTGGAAAGTTCTCCTTTATTTCGATCCTCGAATCTTCTCCCTCAACCGGCTTCTCGAGACGGGAAAGGTGATCGGAAACAACATTCTCGCACCCCTTCCTATCCCGGATCTCCATGTCGAACTCTTGTAGAAGAAGTATCCATCTCACTAATCTCGGCTTCGAATCCTTCTTGGCAAATAGATAGCGAATCGCTGCATGATCGGTATGAACAATAGTGTGAGTGCCCACTAGGTAAGGTCGGAATTTGTCGAATACATAGACCACAGCGAGCAACTCTTTTTCCGTCGTGGTGTAGTTCATTTGGGCTGAATCCATCGTCTTACTCGCATAATAAATTACCCGGAAAAGCTTATCCCGTTTCTGACCCAAAACGGCCCCAACGGCCCAATCGCTCGCGTCGCACATCAACTCGAATGGTGCACCCCAATCCGGAGTGATCAAGACCGGCGTCGAAATTAAGGCTTGTTTCAATGTCTCAAACGCCCTCAAGCAATCATCATCAAACTCAAATTTTGTGTCTTTCTCGAGCAAGGAACATAACGGCTTCGTGATTTTTGAGAAATCCTTAATGAACCGTCTATAGAACCCCGCATGGCCTAGGAAGCTTCGTACTGATTTAACATTGGTTGGAGGCGGTAATTTCTCGATAGCAACCACCTTTGCTCGATCAACCTCCAATCCTTCCGAAGATACTTTATGCCCCAGCACTACTCCCTCTTGCACCATGAAGTGACATTTCTCCCAATTTAGAACAAGGTTCGTCTCCTCACACCGGGCAAGTACCAAAGATAAATTTTTCAAGCAATGGTCGAAAGATGAACCAAAAACTGAAAAATCATCCATAAAGACCTCCATTATGTTCTCGACTAATCCGTGAAAGATGGCCATCATGCACCTTTGAAAAGTTGCGGGTGCGTTGCACAAGCCAAACGGCATCCTCCGTGGCGAATACCCCATAAGGGCACGTGAAAGCGGTCTTGTGCTGGTCTTAGGAGCGATAGCAATTTGATTGTACCCGAATACCCGTCCAAAAAGCAATAATACTCGTATCCGGCCAAACGATCTAGCATTTGATCAATAAATGGAAGTGGAAAATGATCCTTCCTCGTCGCCGCATTAAGTAGCCGGTAGTCGATACAAACTCTCCATCCCGTGACTAGCCTTGTCGCGATTAATTCATCTTTCTCGTCCTTGATCACGGTCATACCCCCTTTCTTAGAGACGACTTGAGTAGGACTCACCAACTCACTATCGGAAATCGCATATATCATCCCAGCATCTAACAATTTGAGCACCTCTTTTCTCACAACCTCTTGCATTGCCGGATTTAATCTTCGTTGCGGCTGCACCCTCGGCTTATGATCGTCTTCTAGCAAAATCATGTGCATACAAATAGAAGGGCTTATTCCCTT
Organism: Orobanche coerulescens; assembly: GCA_033398695.1. Classification (NCBI taxonomy): domain Eukaryota; kingdom Viridiplantae; phylum Streptophyta; class Magnoliopsida; order Lamiales; family Orobanchaceae; genus Orobanche; species Orobanche coerulescens. The sequence continues at coordinate 65,328,964 of CM065811.1, read as the reverse complement.
AATGTCCGAGATCGTCCATCCAATCGCCCCTTTGTGTTTTCGCAGCACCCGTAATAGCTTCTCCAAGTTAGTAGGTCCGAGAGAAGAAGAAACTATCACGGGATAGGACTCGTTCTCGCCCAAGAAGCAATATTGTAAGTGATCTAGCAAAGGCTTAAGTTCTGACTTCGGCACCTCGATCGATCGGTCCTCAGCGACAACTCCCCCTTGAACGGGTTTGTTGACATCAAGATAGCATACATCTCTCTCATTAGATCGAGACTCGTTCGCCTCCAACATTCGAACATACTCTGGCAATTTCTCGTAAATTTCTTCAACCTCAGAATGTGAGTAAATGGATTGTGAAATGCAATGCTCCAACAAGTCGGTCGGGGGCGGCATAATAGACTCAATTGCATAACATTCCTCGGGCGCATCCTCGGGCTTCTTCATCGAGTCATAGATGGAAATTTTCAGATTTTGGTCATTAACCCGGAAGGTAAGATCACCCTCTTGAACGTCGATAAGTGCTCTCCCCGTCGCTAGAAATGGTCTCCCAAAGATCAGTGGTTGATTCTCGTCCTCGGGCATATCAAGAACTACGAAATCGGCCGGGAAGACTAAGTGTTGGACTCTAACTAACACATTCTCCACAACTCCCCTCGGATAAGAGATCGACCGGTCCGCCATGAGTAGAGAAATGGTAGTCGGCTTCATCTCCCCAATCTTCAACCTATTAAAGATGGATAGAGGCATAAGATTTATGCTTGCCCCATGATCACACAACACATTACGGAACGTTTGGTCGCCAATGATGCATGTCAAAGTAAAACGTCCCGGATCCTTCTGCTTGAGCGGGAGCTTGTTTTGAATGATAGCGCTACACTCCTCTGTCAAATTTATTGTTTCAAATTTCCCCAACTTCCTCTTGCTTGCCACAGCGTCTTTCAAGAATTTCACGTACCCCGGCATGTCTCTCAAAGCATCTAGAAGTGGAATGTTGATATTCACCTTTTGAAACATGTCGATAAATCGTTGAAGCTTTTCATCATGTCTCGACTTGGCCAATCGCTGTGGAAATGGAGCTTTTACCTCAAAATCATTCACTTTCGAACCTCCAGGACCTTTCGGCCGATAGGGGGTCGATAGGATCCCCTGCCGGCATTCTGCGGGTATCGGGTGGGCCTATCGGCCGATAGGCTTGGCCGATAGGCCTCCGCATTCCATCTTCTTTCTCGTTCTCGGTTCCGTTTCTAGTACATCTTTGTTTCCAGATTCCTCAATTTCAGCCCCATGATTAATGTACTTTGTCCCACTCCGAAGCTCGATTGCGTTGCATTGTTGCGTCTTCGGGTTGGTCTCGGTCTTTGCTCGGAAAATGGCCGGCTTATGAAATCCGGCAGGCGTTCGCCATTTGACTCATTTGGGTCTCCACCATCGACATCTGCTTTGTCAAGGCTATCCGAGTTTCCAATAGATGTCACACTATGCTCGAGAGCCCCGAACCTCTTATGCCTTTGTAGATAAAATCTTTTTGGCTCGCCTCTAATCGTTCCAACATCTCTTCCATTGGTGTCTTAGCAATCGGCTCTTGAATAACCCCGTTTTTCACGTTAAATCCCGGTGGTGGCTGGAGAGAATTGTTCGGGTTGGCATAGGAGAAATTAGGGTGGTTTCGATTGTTCGGATAATAGTTTCCCCTATTTCCCCCTTGCCGGAAGTTTCCTCCTTGCAAGTAATTCACATCCTCCTCAATTGCAATAGGCTCGTTTAGCTCTTCAAAAACTGCATTGACTCCCAAAGTCTTCTTTTTTAGCATCTCAAGCTCTTTTTGTTGTTTTTCAAATTTCGCCTTCAAATCACCGTAGGCGTCCTCGTCACCGGATGGAACCTTTCTTCTCGTCATCTTCCTATCGGTCACCTCCTCATAATCATTGTTGACTGCCAGCTCAATGAGATTCTTGGCCTCTTCATAATCGTTAGCTAGAAATCCCCCTTTCGATGAATAGTCCAATTCTCTTCTAGCCTTCCTCGTCAAACCCCGATAAAACCGAATATAGATCTCCTCTTTGTCAATTCCATGCTGTGGGCATTTGCGAAGTAGCTTCTTAAATCGGATCCATGCCTCGTATAAGTATTCATCCTCATATTGCTCGAATTGCAAGATATCGTTGATTTGTTTTTGCACCTTCGAGGGAGGATAGAACTGTGCTAAGAACAACCGGGTCATCTCTCTCCAAGTACCAATTTCCTTCCGATCTAGGCTCTTGTACCAATCTAGCGCATCGTCTTCTAAAGAAAACCGGAATAGGCGGAGCTTAATGACATCTGGAGGCACTCCGTTTTGCTTGATGGTGGCACATATGTCCAAAAACGACTCAAGATGAGCGTTTGGATCTTCATTCACTCCCCCTCCGTATGTTTGAGACTTCACTGTAGCAATGAGGGACGGCTTAAGCTCGAAGTTGTTGGCATCAATCTTTCCCCAACCTCCTTCTTGATAATCGTCCAACTTAGGTCGGCGGGCATTCAAAGGGATCTTCTCGGGACGAGCGAGTTCTCGTGGTTGGTCAACAATGCCGGCCATGGTATCAACGAAAGGTATAGTAATAGTATCGGTTCTCGCTTCTTGATTCTTCCGACTCAACGACTTCGCGCTTTCGGGTTCCAAAGGAAATAAGTTCTTTCATTTGTATCTCGTTATAATGGACCGCCTACAAGGAAAAGAAAACAAGATGTGAGGAAACGAGATCGAATATTAATAATAAAAGTAAACTACCTAAAGTAACAATCTCTTCTTTTGAATTATTCCCTTAAATTTTCTATCAATTCCCGACAGCGCCAAAAATTTATAGCTAGGATTCGCGTATTATGTTTTTCAAATCAGATCAATTTTAAAATTTGTAAAACCTCGGAGTATTTCCAAGGTGTCGAATCGAGGAATTGATGTGTCGAAAATAAAGGAATTAACTCTACTCAAAATTTGTTGCTATTTAGGAATCCGAAAATTTGTTTTCTACAAATTATCTAAATATAAAAATCGAAAAAATAAAAATATAAATAAAAGATGAAATATCTAAATTAAGCAAATAAAGCAAATTAACAAGATAAAATCACAAGTCTAAAGGTAATTGATCCTAGGGTAGTATCATCTAATTGAGTTCACACAATCCATTCACTTGATTCCTTCTCCCCAAAATTTAATTCAATCCTAGAAATAATCACTCGGTCGATCTAGAATTCTGTCAAGGCAACCTAGAAAGATAGTTAATTAAAACCCTTTTCCCACTTGAGAACTCAAAGAATTAAAATCACTTAAAAGCACCAACTTATTTATCTATGATTTATCTTTCTCCGCTAGGTCTCAAGATAAAATCATATTGTGTGTCAAGTATTTCCACTAATCAATTACTCCTTAGGACAAAATCAATTAGCTAACATGCATCGATTAAGGGCCCTTTAATCTAACATGAGATTTAACACAACTTGAACACAAGCCTAGGATGAAAGGTCAAAAGGTAATCAAAGGAATATCATGTGATCATCAATTAAATTTACTAACCCTAGAATCAATCAAAGGAATTAGCCAGGCATAATTGAAATTAGACAAGAAATAGATGAAGAATGCATATTATTAATATGAAAAGAGAGATTACAACCCTTATGGATGAACTCCGAGTCTTCAATCTCCCAAAAACAATAATAATTCTCCTCCAAAAAGTTCTTGCATCAAAGCAATTAATCTTGCTAAGAAGATCTAAAAATTGTAAAAGATGAAAAAGAATGATAAAGAATGATCTAATATGATAAAAGCTGCCGAAACTAGGTCTAGAAGGGTGTTTTTATAGCCTAAGGGGGTTACATTCCCGATTAGCCCTAATCTAGGAAATAAAATCTATCTAAAAGAGTCAAAATCCGTCCAAAAACGAGAGTCCGCTGGGAAGCCTTTCGGCTGGCCTATCGGCCGATAAGTGGCGATAGTTGCTTCGTCGATCTCTTCACTCGATAGGCGGGAATTCCTTTCGGACGCCCCTATCGGCCGATAAGTGGCGATAGGTTCTTACATTTTCGCAAAAATCCGTTTCTTCGTCCGTTTGACTCGACTCTCGGTCCTTTGTCTCGTTTTGGGTCCTTTTGGCTCTAAAAACCTGCAAACACACTAAAACCAACCCAAACGCGTAATACGGCTCGACTAATCATAAATAAGCCAAATACGAGCACATTAATCACGAAACGAGATAAAAACCTAGTATAAAATCCTAGAAATATGTGGTAAAATTACCACTTATCAAGGTTCAGGTGTATAAATGGGGTGCAGCTTCGGTGTTTTTTGCTCGAGTTTGACTAGATCTTTGTTGCGGCCAAAGGAGTTTTTTGGTGAGTAGCTATCTTTGGTTTATTTAGTTGTCCAATTTAAAGCTGGACTCGTGTAATCGTGTTCGATAATGCAGGTTTTATTGAACATGTCTGGAAAGAGCCCTCAAGTGCTAAAAACTTCTATGTGTGCAAACAAACAACTAGACAATTGTGAATTCCAGCATGCCGGGCTGTAGCTTCTGCAGCTCCATTGGAACAGTTCAAGGTGTTGTTGAAATATTGGAGTGATGAAAAAATTCAGTAGATTACAGGAATTGTTAATGTTTTTAACATATTGTCTTGCAGTTCGGCTTATGCTTATTGTTTTGATATGGAAATATTTGTTGCTATTGTAACGGCGAATAATGATTGGAATTTAATGATGAATATTGGTTGATATTTTTTTGTAAATTGAAGCTATTGTCTAAATTAGTAGTTTTAATGCAAATAAAATCATTGTCTGATCTGTCATTAGGCAATTAGGTAATTTTAAAAAATAGTTTTTAAAATCCGCATTAGACAACAACATTCTAACAAAGCATTATTTGAAATAGTAAAAACAGATGTTTCAATTATAAAACCGTTGTTTATAGAAAATATAAACACTTTGTAAGAAATAAACAAGTGTGCTTAGTACATCTAACAATTGTTCTGAAAAACAAAACCGTTGTGGCATCAAGACTCCAACAATGGCGCAACTTCGACAAAGGCTTGTGCGCTTAACCCTCAAACAATGCTATAGTTTTAAGAAACCATTGTGTTTATGAAATCTTAACAACATATTTAAAATAAAAAACAGTTGTGTTTGATAAATTCTAACAACATGTTTTAAATGAACAACACTTGAGTTATAAGCACACAAATAATGGATAAATTCTACAAAAATATTGTGTAATTTCCTTTGTGACAAGTTTGTATTGTTCTAAACTATTATGTAGCATCCCAAGCAACAATGGTTTCTAAATGGAGTGTTGTTGTTTCTGGATATTACACAACGGTGTCTAGATATGAAGTCGTTGTCTCTCACTATTTCACACAACAGATTCTGTACCGTTGTCTGAGGCACGTAAGAGACGGCGTCTCAATAGACAACGGGAAAATAGGGGGTTAGACAACAGGCAAAAACCGTTGTCTGATGCAGTTTTTCTTGTAGTGCATAAAGGAGAACCACTTTTATTGTTGACACTAAAAAATTGGTTGGGAAAATACTTGTATTTCATGAATTGAACCCAAAGCTTTTCCGGTGAAGAAGAATGATCCCAAACCAGCTTATCTAGTAAAGCTGTATTGTGGTGACGAGCTTCTCTAATTCCAAGACCCACTATAAGAATAAACGTCAAAGACTTCGGATAATATCCGAAGTAAAAATGTTATAATTACCGAAGTCTATGTTCGTGTAGTTAAAGGTATACTTTAGACTTCGCTGATTATGCGAAGTCTAATATCGTAATAACCGAAGTCTATATCGGTTTTTAGAACCCGAATATGGGGGTTTGCGAAGTAAAAAATGTCCTTCCACTTCACTTATTTTATAATCGCTGAAGTGTATATTTCCTATTCACTTCGGCAAAATATATACAGATGAAGTAAAAAATGTCCTTCCACTTCACTTATTTTATAATCGCTGAAGTGTATATTTCCTATTTTATGTTATCGACTTCGCTTATTTATAGATAACGAAGTTAAAGATACCACATTGACTTCACTTTTATTTATTTAGCGAGCATTACACTCCTTTTTACTTCGCTTATTCTATTTTGTGTTGCTAATTATATATCTCGACTTCGTTTTTATCCGAAGTAAATAACCACATTGCATATTTCTTTTCAATTTGTAAATATAGAATCCTGTTGTACAAAAAAATGATCCATCGATAAAAAACCTCAATTCACAAGATCTCAACAACACAACCTCAAATACATCAATCAACCTCATTAAAAATCCAACAAACTCAAATCACAAGATCCCAATTCAATAACACAAGATTATAAGCATTGATAATAGTAATAAACCACACTTTCATCTATAAAGCGGATTGTCATACAAAAATGCCAAATATTGATTCGCGTGATTCACAAGTTTGCATTGGGCATAACTATAATATGCCAACATCAAATAAACTTCCATAATGTCTACGAGACACATGCATAGGTCTAGATAATAGATTGCATACATCAACCAAACATTCACCATATTTACCCGATGAACGAAATGTTACGATCTAACTATACCAACAGACATTCACCATCATCACACAGTACCGGACCATACATATATAGTCTTGAATCGAAACTAGACAGAACTTCACGACAATGAAGCCCGGCTAAGCACCATCAACAAAGCGTGTAGACAAACTCGCTCCACTCGTTCCTAACTTCATCATCTTTGCTCCCGAGTGTAGTATTGGTCTTTGGTGAACCGGAATCTTGATCAAATCACATTGAAACAAAAAAATAGATAAAGTACATTCATAAAAGATGCATCAACATCAAAAATTTGTACCAAAGCAGACTAGATGTGGAAATTACCATCTTAAATCATATAATAGAAAAGGATGACAATGAAAATTACCATCTTCTCAAGTTGTGGATCTTCGCTTTCAACGATCTCTTTGATGTAGCGGAGGACACAAAATCCTTGATGAAGGGAGGATAGTTCTTGTTTGATTGCCTATAAAATTTAAAAGCCATGAATCGGATGTCAAATTTATATATACAACGAAGCACGGGGTTCCTTATAAAATTTAAAAGCCATGAATCGGATGCCAAATTTATATATACAACGAAGCACGGGGTTCCTTATAAAATTTAAAAGCCATGAATCGGATGCCAAATTTATATATACAATGAAGCACGGGGTTCCTTATAAAATTTAAAAGCCATGAATCGGATGCCAAATTTAAAATTTCCGATTGACGGAATAAGGTCAAGTAGGGTTTCCTTATATGGCTGCTTTTAAAAGATTAAAAATAATAAAAAGTACCCCGAGGTTTAGGGTAATTACAAAGAAATATCCGAAATATTACAATTAGACCCTTAGGTTTTGTATGAATATATATATATATAGTTCGCAAAATGATATCTCCATACACTTACGGTGATTTGCTTATAACCGGAGCCTTATTATATCCTCTGGATGCATTGATGGTTTTCACGGCGCTACATTTAAAAATAGAAGAATTATACCTTTGGAACATTAATGAATCTTCAAGAAAAGAATCGGCATATATATATATATATATATATATATATATATATACACGATCACGATATTCTTCCAACCATCTAATCGAGTTCTATTGCCAAGGGGATCAATCGGGTAGACCATGTTCTTGTCATCATTGACCACGATCGGGATCGATGGTTCTTGCGTAATTGGTAAAGAAGCATTAATAATGTCACATGATAATATGATATGCATTATCATAATAGAAATAGTATTATTTACCCATTGTTATATGGGATAAGGCAAATGCAGTCCTCGGTGATGCCATCAAGCGAGCAATGATGTGTTTTCTGCACACTCTTCTCTAAAGCATGATCCACGCACCCGGGATCCACGAAGCAAAAAGAATACGGATGATTTTTCGCATTCAAGTTATTGAAGAGCTTACCGCATTAGGCCATACGATTACAATTGTATCAAGGCCATAGGTCTACCAGAGATACATAACAAGAGAGGAAAAAACATAAGATGCAATTGTATTATGTTATACGGATCTTACCCCATATAAGCCAATATATGCATACCACCAATTGCTTTCATTTCCATGAAGTCAAAGATTTGATTTCTCGTGACCAGGACTATTTTTTTCCCTCAAACATTGCCTCATCAAGTACAACGCAAGGAAGTATCATTGGTCATGAATCTATCGGTGAGAATATACAAACTTGCAAGCCATGGGTAATGATCTCTCTATTTCCTTCAACTTGATCGAACAACATCATCATCCTTCTTTCCCGACTTGATTTTCTTCCCAACTGATTCAACTCAAGTGGATCTTCATGAGCATTAGTTAGATCGATGAGTGCATGAGCGACTTCTTCTTTCGGGGAGAATCAACCTTCTCTGCACAATATTTAATTAATGTAAGCCATAATGTTCTAACTATCTATTCTTAATATACAAAACATCTATATACCCATTATATGAGAGAATTACCTCGAATCGGCTAGAATTACCATGTCTTTTGGCCAAGCAACGATAGCGCCAAGGGCATCCGCAATAGTTAGTGGACCATTTTTAATGGGAAGCAGGAGATCCTCATCATACCCATCCTCGGCGACACCGTCAATAGACACTTTCCAGTTGTCTTTGCCAATTGGTACAGTATGGATCAACACATGCGGCCCTCCAACCGACACTCTTGTCCCATATGCAATAATATGGTCAACTTGTCCTTTGGCCGAGTGCAAGATCTCCCTAAACGGTATCATACGATGAGAATTAAACATAGGATCATATAATAAAAAATGGCATGGATAATGAAAACTCTAGAGTTGAAAACCTCTATTTCACGTGGATCGACCTCATCTAATTTGCTAATAGGTTGTCTTACTTTCACTTGTTCTTTTTCCCCTTGAAAGAACAATAAGGTAAGAATTAGCTTTGATGTACATATGAGGAAATAATATATCGACTTAATATTTATAAGAAAGTCAAATGACCTTAGGATCTGGAGTCGCTTCTTCAACATCTTTTTGTCTTGGGAGGACCTTGGACTTCCTACCCTTCTATTGACAAAAATATGTTGATTAAAATCAGTAGATGCTATAAAGTGAATGAAATATTGAAAGTCTTTAAGTAATTAAAATTATAAGTAACCTTCGCCTTTGGACCGCCAACCACTCCATCTTTCCCCACAGATATCTCAAGCGACTTCAATGATTTGTTTCCTCTGTCAAGAATGTATGCAATTAAAATAGCAAGAGGAAGAAAGAATGTATACAAGTGCCTACATACATACAGGAATGCAGTGGTGTAATATTTTAAATAAATAACCTTCAGCAATCCAGAAACTCCTTCACGGAGAAAGTCTTCCATCAAGTTGCTTTTTGCCTTCTTAAAATTCTGTTTAAGATCAATTTTTAGGCCATTTTACCAAATTAACAAAATATATCGTCATCCTAAAGGGTATAACGGTGAATTACCATTGGCTTTGGAGCATCACAGTCATCCAGTCCCACTTGGTTTGTGTCCAGACCTTGGATTGGCCATGTTTGACGATCTCTTTGATGAAGTAGTCGGGCTTTTGCTTCCTTTTACGCGGCAAGTTCGACTTTCAATCTGTCACTTCAGCCCTCAAACTAGACACTTCTTGATCTTTTCTTTTAGGTTCTCAACCAAGGCCTTTGAAATTGGTTCTCTCGTCTTTCGTGCGATTCCGAAATAAACTTGTGGTTTGACGAACCCTCCTACGCCTCTTACTCTTCCATATTTCTCGTTTGTTCCCAACGCTTGATTAAAGCATCATGAGATCCTTGTGGAATAAAATCTCCCTTAGCTTGTTTCTTCAAGACTTCCTCCTAGAACAATCCACACGCCATACATGTAAAAGAAAGTGTTTAGATAATAAGATAAGACAAATAGAGCAAAAGTATTTGAATTTAAATTAAAGAGCCTAATTAGTTAAAAATACTCACAATGTCTGCTACCATCGCATTGTCTCCTCATCTGCTATATGACCTTTGTCATTTTGGCGGCTAAGATCAAGCGGCGATCTATCGATTTCGTCATCCTCACCAAGTAATCCCTTCTTTCTCTGTTTTCAACGATAAAAACTATTACGTCACCCAAAGGTTTATAAATATCTGAATAGAAAAGGGCAAGTCCGGGAAGGGTCACACGACAACGACTTTATAAAATTCTAAATACGGTGATTAAATAATTTTCTTACTAGCTCGGCTTCCAGGACCGCAATAACCCTTTCGAGATGCCTTGTGACGAGATTTGATCTGTTTAGTCGGATCCTTATGCTCCTTGAGTGTAATCTGGATGATTCCCAAATAAGTACATATTTGAGAGATTTAAATGGAAAAATGTCAACTTTTAATACCTTCCTCGAAGGGTCCTTTGTCTTTTCCACAAACTCTTTCCAAACTTGGTGAGATGTGATATTCGGTGGGTGGAGAAGATCGCACGAGCAGGATTTTTGCGAAATGGCCACACAAACTTCTTAGTCATTTTAGTCTTCCGATCACGCCATTTACGGTTCGCGGAAGCGACACCGTCTTCTTAGTTTGTGGCGCTAATTCAAATACATTACGCAATTATCAAAAAAATTGTTAATATTAGAACAAACCATCAACAAATATCGATATCATATAAAACACATATATAACATTGCAACATTTAGTCTTACCAGTATCTCTTCCCGGATCTTATCTTTGATATCCTTTGGAACGAACCTCCAGTTGTCTATGATGCATGTAACCATGGATCTTGCAACATGTCCAATGTATGACTGCAAGGCCTTATTATCCTCATACAAAGCCCGCCCAAGGCTATCGTAACGGACCTTAACCTTATTCCCTCTTGCCTCGGCTTAACCAACTTCCACATAGATGATGGACCCCGTTTGGTTCTTTTTGCTCGTGAGCAGTACTTCTTCATCCGTAGCTACGGGATGTTTAGCCTCCTCATGTTCAGTGCCGCTTCTCGAAGCATTAACCATCTTCTTCCTTTCTTTGAACACTCCTTTTCTTCGTTTTCTTAGGAGACATCTGCGTTTTTCCTGCAATAACCCATAAAATACATCATATAAGTTTTTCATAATTCGGATAAAAATAAATAATAAAGTGAAAAAGCACATAAAACATTATAACGTAACAGAACACATAACAATCATAATATGTACAAGAAAAAGACAATAACATAAATTGATGTTCATCATTTTAAGCAATACATAACAAACCTGTTACATCATTTTTCTTTTTCACCACCCAAACACCCTCACCCTTACTACCATCCTTACTACCCTACCTAACATATCGTTGATGAGTAGGAATACAATGAGTTGCCAAGTCATCTAAAGGACGAGAAAGTGGAATGGTAGTCACTTCCTCATTCTCCCCCTCACTATTATTCTTATGAATTGGTAGAACCACTGACCATCCTTTTCTTAACGGGTCATCAACGTAAAAAACCTGACTAACTTGACTTGCTAGCACAAACTCTTCTTTTCTATGACCCCGTTTGTTCAAATTGACTAAGGTGAATCCACATTCGTCGTTCGTGATTATTCCCTTATCATTTGGAACCCATGCGCACTTGAAAACAGGAACTTGAAACTGATGATAGTTTAACTCCCATATCTCCTCGATTACTCCATAGTAGCAGACATCTGCAAACAAGGGGTTCTTATCTTTTGCACTGCTAACAAGCATTGTGTTCGCCACTTGAGACACCCCACTGTTTTGACAAACTCTTTCATCATCTCGGGCCTTTGTTTGGTACAAACTACCGTTTATGACATAGCTACTGTACTTAATGACTCGCGCACGTGGCCCATGTGCCAACCATGTTAATGTTGACGTCGTCCCCCCATTGCAACTATTTATTTCCTCAGCCACCTTCCTTTTGAACCACCCAGTGAACTGCTTGTTGTGAATATCTTGTATCCACTTGTCATCTTTCGCTTTCTTTGGATTCAGCACTTTCAAATGGGCCTTATGCTCACTGTAGAAGTGTATATACATCACATTATTAGTTCAAAGCAACACCATATATAGTATGTATAGAAAATTATAAACAATGAATGTGTAATTTTTGAAAATTGAATTAGGCTTACATGATGAAGGAGACACTTCTTCACAGTTTTCTAACACAATTTTGTGTGCCCTATGCAAGTCAACTTCTTCCACCGGTTTAGCGGCCGTCCGTCTAGGAAGCGGGAGTTGTGGTATTGAGGTCTCTAATCAAATAGGTATCCCAACAGATCGAGATCTTTCATGTATTCCGAACAAAACTCGACAGCCTCTTCTGCAGCATATCGTTGAACAATGCAGCCTTCGGGGTGTTTTCGACTTGCCACATATCCTTTATACACCTTCATGCACCTTTCAAATGGATACATCCACCTAAAGTGAACTGGTCCACATAACCGGACTTCTCGAACAAGGTGGACTGTAAGGTGAACCATGATATCGAAGAAAGAGAGTGGAAAGTATTGCTCCAACAGCGAAGGGTCTCAATCAAGTCGATTGCGGCTTATCTAGCATGAGTACGTCGACGACTTTCGAACAAAGATCTTTGAAGAAGAAGCAAAATCTCATAACATATCTCACATGCTTTGGCAGAGCATCACGTATAAGTATAGGCAGAAATGTTGCATTAGCACATGACAATCATGTGATTTTAGGCCGACGACTTCAACTCATCGAGGCAAACAATACTTTTCATGTTTGAAGAGAAGCCCTCCGGCACTTTTATATCCATCAATGATGTGCGATTGCGACTTTTCTTTTTCGTGAACGAGCATGCGCTAAGAGGAAGAAATGTTCTCTTCTCCCCAACTTCGGGTGCTAGTTACGGCACGATCCCCATCTCCACAAAGTCTAGCCTTGCCTCTACATTATCTTTAGTCTTGCCTTTGATATTCATCGAGTATTCATCAAGGACTCCAAGACGTTCTTCTCAATATGCATAACATCCAAACGATTGCCTCACGTGCAAGTGCTTCCAATAAGGAAGATCGAAAAGATAGACTTCTTCTTCGGCATTTTTTGAACTTAGCATCTTCTACTGATCTGCTCGTCGTCTTCCTCTATCTGCTCACTTCTTTTTCTTTCTTTTAGCTCCCACATTGACCTTCTTACCAAACCGAAACTTGATGTGCGACGTTTCTCGAACAATTTTATTCCGGATAATGGTTTGGGTGCTTCTCCAAGTTCTTCCATGCCATTAAACTCCTTCGTTAGTCTTCGATATGGATGAGACTCTTTAAGAAAGCTGTCTATGGCCAGCAAGCGACATTTTCTTCCCCTTGGTCAAGTGCTTTGCATGTGTATTTACTCCACATATTGGACACGCGAAGTATCCATGTGTAGCACATCCACTAAGATTTCCGTATGCGGGAAGTCGTTAATTGTCCATAGTAGAACTGCTCTCAATGTGAAAAGTTGGTCTCTATATGCATCATACACACCATCAACTCCCTCCCACAACAAGCGCAAGTCCTCAACTAACAACTCAAGGTAGACATCTATATCATTTCCCATTTGCTTTGGACCGGATATAAGCATTGTTAACATGATGAATTTCCTCTTCATGCACATCTCTGGAGGCAAGTTATACGTGACTAACATTACGAGGCCAACAAGCGTGTCTCTTTGCTCATAGTACTATGAGGATTAATTCCATCGATGCGAGCGCGAACGAAGATTTCTTGACTCTTCCTCAAAATCCTTCCACTTATGGTCAATCAACTTCCATGCGGGAGAATCGCATGGATGTCGTAATTGACCGGCAACTTTGGAGTATCGGCATGCGAGTTAGGTTCTTTGAAGTCTCCAAAGATTTGAACATTCTTTTGAATCTTGGAATGGGAGGAAAATACCAAACAACCTTGGCGGGACGCCGATCTTCTCCTTCTTGTTCTTAGTTAGTTTCCACTGGACATATCACATTTTGGGCGTGGGTATGATCTGCATATTGTTTCCTATATAGGATACAATCGTTGGAGCACGCGTGTATTTTCTCGTGCTTCAACCCCAAACAACTCAAAGTCTTCTTAGCTTCGTACATTGAGGATGGTAGGTTGTGGTTCTCTGGTAACATATCCCGAAATCGGCTAGTAGATACGAAAAAGTGCATCTGTCATCCCATGTCTTGCTTTTGTATTGTAGAGTTTTACAAGCGCACTCAACTTTGTATCTGTCGATGACCTTTATACAAGGGTTTTTACCTTCCTCGACAAATTTGACAAACTCTTCAGATCTTGAGAACTTCTCAAAGGTGCCTCACACATATCACCCAGTTCTTCATTCATGTCACCATGTTCAGTGGATCTTGGTTGACACTCTCACGATCATTCGTGCTCGATCCCCATGCCAAATCCAATTGGTGTAAATTGGACTAAAACCGTTGAAATAAAGATGCTCTCGCAACATCTTCACCGACCCTTTTTCATATTGTTGCACTTGCAACACGGACAAGGAATGAAGTTCGATCAATTTCGAATTCTCTAAACATTCTCTAATGAACTTTTCGACACCTTCCCCATATCCGCACTCCTCCTATCGATTTAATCCAAGATCTATCCATTACTAACTACGAATTCTAACAGACTCGGCAAATTATGTGCTCTTACCACGATCTTGTCTTACGCAAAGTAGTCGGCGATCTTTCTTTCGAGAAGGAAGAAAATCTACATAAATAAATTTTGAAACCGATTAGATCGAACCAAAATTAATATGAGTAAATAATCCACTTAGCTCCAAGGGACACATTTATGATAATCAATGATACATTCTCTTCAATCTGATCAGCAATACTCTTGGCTCATGCATTGACAACCAAATATAAAATTTTATCACATCAATCAAGCACTCTACAACTCATGCATCAAATCTCGCCAACAATCTTGCTAATTAACAAACACACTAAAACTTGCATCAAATCTTGCACAATACTCACTTACATACACACTAAACAAACTCAAACAGAATCACCACCAACACTATCAACAAAGACAATATACAGAAACATGATCACAAATTAACATCACTCACGCAGACCCGATTATGACTAACATCACTCAATCACACTATACCAAACCTCAATTACCATAACCCAAACTTGGCCCCTAATTAACATCTATGCGGTAACAACTTATACCTTGAACCCCCAACGAAAGCATTGAACAATACACTCAAACAATACACATATATTCCACAAAACCCAAAATCAATCCATAGAAAAAACTTTTTTTAATCGCAAAGAAAACGCCAAAGAAAGACTGAGAAACTCGAAACACAATATTCACATACATACAGAACAAACACATACGAAACCCCACCACACATATCTGCGAAGAATAAAAACCCAAAGAAAGACCTTACCTAAGCCAATTCGTACAATGTCACCACCAATCGTCCGATTATGAGCAATTTCGCCCGTGAGACATTCGATTATGAGAAGAACAAAAGAAAATGTGTGAGTAAAAACTATAATAAAAGATAGATTGAAAATATCCCCAAAAATTCAATGGCGAAAAACCTTGAAGGGCCGATGAAAGAACCCTAATAATCGGTCTCACAAGAAGCTTAATCGCGGGCGGGTTTTTCTTGGAGCGGGAAAATTTTTTTGGAGGAAATATTGGAGGAAAATGAGCGGGCGAAGGAGGAGGGTTTTGGACGGTGAAAAATTTTGGGAGTCTGAATAGTTGCGAGTCTTGCGATTGTTGTAAAAATTTTGTGTTAATAATATACTTCACTGTTGTAAAAATATTGCATCAAAAAAAAAAATTCACACTTTTTACTTCAGTAATTATACAATTAGCGAAGTCTTTGGAACTTAAAATTTCTAACTATCTCATGCCTTTCTATTTGATACCATTTACTGAAGTCTATGTGTGTAGTTTACTTCCCTAAATTGAAAAGCGAAGTTGTTGTTTGTTTTTACTTCACTAATATACATTACCGAAGTGAGACGTACCGAAGTCTTTGATGTTTTTTCTACTAGTGACCATCAAATTGTTTCGGTTAGTGATAGTTTTCCAACCCACCATGTGAAGCCCTTTCTCACTTTTACCTTTCCAAAGGAAGTTACTCACTGTTCTATCCACATGCTGACATATAGATTGAGGAAACCAATGGGTTTGCATCCCGTATGAAGGTAGAGCTGAAATAGCAGCCTTTCCCAAAGGAAGGTCTTGTTCTTTTGTACTTATTTTTTAGTTTTTCAATTTAGTTCAGTTCAGGTCCATTCAGTTTAGGTCCATTCGATTCGAGTCCATTCGATTGATTGATTCGATTCGATTCATTGATTCGGCTCAGCTCTTCTTCTTCTTCTTATTATTATTATTAATCTTTATTATTATTATTGTTATTATTAGTAATAATATTACTATTATCGTTGTTGTTGTTAATTACTATTATTATTATTATTTACCATTATTATTATTATTTACCCTTAATATATATTTGATTCGATTCGATTCCATTGATTCGATTCGATTCGATTCGATTCGAATCCATTCGATTGATTCGATTCGATTCGATTCGGTTGAATTCATTGATCGAAAAACAGGCCTAAGTCTTCCAGCTTTATTCAAAAGCTTCCCCTTCCAAGAAGCAAGCATTGAGTTAATTCTCTCTACAACATCATTAAAATCCTGCTTCCTCACTCTCCCTTGAAACATTTTGAAACCCAAATACTTCCTAATTGAGTAGTAAAGGAGATATTAAGGATTTGGTTGATTTTCTAGTAGATTTTAGCAAACTCAGCTTCAAACCAGAAATGACATGAAACCGGTCAAGCACACTTTTGTTATTTTCGCTTGGGATGCTTGTGCCTTAGCAAAGAGAAGGACATCATCCAAGTCCTCACCTATTTATTAATCATTTCACTAAATCTCTCCATGAAAAAGATAAGATGAAAGAGGATCACCTTGACCTAACCTCTCTTTGGAGCGAAACTCTCCAAACGGCTACCATTCCATAATAGAGAAACTTTTGAGGCCGTAATGCCATGAAAGATCAATTTGATGATCCCATCCGTAAAACCAAACATAAACAGAGTGTCACTAAGAAAACTCCAATCAACACGGTCATATGCCTTTTTCCAAGTCAAGCTCACCGGTCTTACTTTTTTTCATACCAAAATAATGGATGAACTCCTGAAGAATGACATCATTATCCTTAGTCCCTCTCCTTGGAATGAAGTTACTCTAAAGCGGGCTAATGATAAAATCTAAAGATGGTCTCAATCTACTCACCAACACCTTAGAGATCAACTTATGAATGGCATTACACAAAGTAATAGGCCTGAAATCCTTAAACGAATTTGGCCTATCCCCCTTAGGAATAAGAACTATAAGAGTCTCCGCCACTTTATCTTCAAAACTACTTGTCTCAAAAGCTTTAGATGCAAATTTCCACAGATCATCCCCAACTGCGTTTCAATACATTATGAAGAAAATGGGTTGAAACCCATCCGGACCTGGGGCTTTGTAGGACTTTATGGACATAAGGGCTTCATAAACCTCTTTCTTAGACATGGGAGCCAGTAAAGAGGTTCGTATCTCTTCATTAAGAGGCGAAAGGATGGTTCCCTCATGGCTAGGCCTCACGGCCTCATTGACACCAAAGAGACACTTGAAGTATTTCATCACCTCCCTCTTAAGCACCTGTTGATCGGTTGACCAAGTGCCGCGAGGGAGATTAAGGCCATGGATTTGGTTTCGCTTCCTTCTCACTACAGTTTGAGTGTGAAAGAAAGTTGTATTCCTACTTCCCAACTTGATCCAATTTTCTCTAGACTTTTGGTACCAAAGAGATTCTTCCTGAAATAAGACTCTCTCATAGTCCCTCAGCAACTCTTTTTGGAGTAAGATCAAATGAGCGGAATCGATATTCTCAAGCGCCCTTTCAATCCCCCAAAGCTTAGCTTCTAACTTCTTCTTATTAGCAAAGATATTACCAAACACCTCCCTATTAAACACCATAAAATCATGAGAGACATGCTAGAGAGAGATAATAAGGTAACGGCTACCCTTAGCCCACGCCCTAAATACCACATCATTATATGCTTCATGTGTACACCACACTGCAAGGAAGCAAAAAGGATGATTTTGATTGGGATTCCACGTCTCACAACACCTTAAGAGAAGAGAATTTTGATATGAATTCCTCCTAGCTAAATGTGTTGGAAATAAAACGCAGCAGAAGCGAAGTTGGAGAAAATTTTTATAAAAGCATTTTACGCATCCACGAGCACAAAATCTATTTAGGCATGTTAATTATGTAATTACTAAGATTAATAAGCAATTTAAATATTATTTATTATTTAATAAATAATCTTTTTGGTTAATTTAATATCCTAATCTAGATCAAAAGATCAAAAGATATTTACCTCTTGAAGCGTAGTGGTTGCTACCTGATCTATTCCTCAAAATCTTCTAAAGTATTATCCCGCCTTAATATGGACGTTGTGTGGGCAACGAGCTACCGATTCTTGCTTGGCTAAAAATTGGATCGGTCGAACCTATGTTCCTCACAACTCTTTATTTTCTTTTTCTTCAAGTAATTCCGATTTATAGCAAGAATTAAAGTGTTATCTCAATTGTAGAATCAAAGACACAAATCAAGATCCACAATTAAACACTAAGAAGAAAAAATTGAAACTCTTGTGTAGGTATGATACATCACGGCCGACCCCCCCTTGTGTCCTATTTATAGGTTTTGGATTACTCTAGAGATCTTATGGAGGATTAGGGTTAGGACTCCTAGTGCAACCCAACCTTCCATATTAAGCCCTTCCTAATATGGTTGAGTTCACTAATATCAATTCAATCCACTAGAGTAATATTGCACTTCCAACCCAAATCTCATTTTAAGAAATCGGGCCTTATTTAAATATATTATTTTCCATGTTTAAGATATAAAATATCCATTAATTAATTTAAGTCACTGACAGCTTTAATTAATCAATTTCTTATCCAAGAGTAGTACCACTCGAACCTTATTGTTATATCAAAATTAAATCCACCTGCAGAGTTTAATATAATAATCATTATCGAGCTCCTCAAGGGGACATCATCATCACACACGAGTCGGGACATGATTTCTAGTTATAATAATAATTGTCATATATATATATATAATATTATTGCCCAAGATACGAAGCATATTGAGTCAATCACTTTGACTCTCACCCATGGTAAATCAAAGCAATAAATATTATAAATACACAATTGAATATTATATACTTAGAATTAAAAAATAATAATTACCCTAGATTTACGTTCTTACAGTCACTATAGAAGACACTATCTCACTTCGATCCAGTTCAACGTATGCAAATACGCTAATGCATGCTAATAGTCAAAACCAACTAATCTCAAGCATACATTACAACCTTTCATATAATTTGTCTAGTAATTATATAGGTTGTGAATTATTATATTATTTTATAAGGCACCGATAATGTGATCTTCCGTGTGACACCAACACATCACATTGTCTACAATATAAAATAATTAGATATTTCATTTGCATAACCATAACGTGAATCAATATGCAAAACATGTGATTAAATATAATTAATATTCTCATAGGTAGTTACAAGGAAATAAGGTAATACAAGCATAATTATGCTTTGTAGTATACAACCCTAACAATCTCACACTTATACTCAAAGCATGCTTTTAAGTATACTACACTATTACATAGTCTATCATATCTCCCACTTATACTCAAAGCAATGCTGCCATACACCGTAATCCCATTCCTTCCACACGTCTTTTAAAAACTTTTGAGGGTAAGCCTTTCGTGGAAGGATCAGCAAGATTATCTTCCGATGCAACCCTGGATGTAAATACGTCTTCTTACTTTACGAAGAGTCGTATGATGTGGTACGTGCGGTTGATATATTTACTTGCCTAATGGGATCGTGGTTCCCTCGAATTTGCGACTGCAACGGTATTATCATAATAAAGTGTAATACCCTTAGGCAAATCGGGAATCACATCTAAGTTCTACAGGAAGTGTTGGTGCACTGTTGGTCGGTATCGCCGTTTGGAGATAGAGTTATAAAACTATTTCGCGTTGCGGAAGCGATTTAAATAACGGTGCAGGAAATAAATTGACACAGGATTTATAGAGGTTCCGCCAAACAAGCCTACGTCCTCTCTCGGTATATTTTTCTATAGGATAAAGATCAACCTCTGCACCTCTCTTCTATCGATCGAGGGATAACTGTTACAAACTCGTCTTCTATCGGTCCGAGTAAACCGTTCAATCACTTGTCTTTATGTCAGTCCAAGTTAAACTATTTTCCTTTTCTATTGGACAAGGAATCAACCAATCTAGCTTTCTATGGGTACTAGATAGACCTCACTCGGATATATATTGCGATTCTAACAATGCCGGATCCTTGATCCTAATAACACCAATCCAATCTTATCCTTTCCTTTTCCTCTTGTATGATTTCGTATATAACACTCAATCACGTATCAATATAAGCTCAAGTACAACAACTAGAATGAATACAATGATATCTCAAGTATGAATGATTTGCTCAAGGTTGTTGTGTGGTTTGATACCAAATAGTTTGGTATTTATAGCCATTTTCTTCTAACTAGCCGTTACTGCCAGCCTTCTCTAGCGTGCACTAATATTCTTCCTTAGTGTGCGCTATCGCCTGTTGCGTACGTTAATATTCGTTGTTTACGTACGTTAACTGCTTGAAACTTTATTCCAGTGGCTACTGCCTCTATCTGTTAGCGTGCGCTAACATCTTTATGTAGCGTGCGCTAGAACTTGATCATTGCTTGCGTCATATATCCATTTGTAGCTTTTGACTTTACTTCAGAATCTCCCAACAGATTGATTATCTTTGAATTGAAACACTTTAGCGTGCGCTATTCCTCAATTATAGCGTGTGCTATGATTTTGTCACTGCTTGTGTCATATTGTGTTTGAAAGTCTTCACAACGGTCATATTCATTCGATAGCGTGCGTTATGCTTCAGGTGTAGTGTGCGCTATCTTCATCAGGTAACTTGACTTCAGGTAATTTTGAACTCGTCTGATCTGCAGATGGGTTTCGTTAGCATGCGCTAACCTTCATTACTAGTGTGCACTAACCTTCATTACTAGCGTGCGCTAGCTTTGCAGTTTGATCAGCTTTTTGCGTCTTTCGTTGTTTTGTTTGCTTCTTGGTTGTTTTCCTTTGTTTAACAACTTTATCATCAAAACCTTATTAATGAATATTTGGAATAAAATATTCAACAATCTCCCTCTTTTTGATGATTACAAAACAACAACTTGAATATATATATATATATATATATATATATATATATATTTGTACGAATCAAAGTTTTCGGCTTTGATCATTTCATTAGTTGCTCCCATCTTTTCTCTTTCTCCTTTTCGACTACTTTTTATTTTTCAACTTCGTCTTTTTGTTTTCAACTTCTCCGTTTATTCTTTTTCGACTTTTTCGATTTTTTCAGTATTTCACTATTCTCTTCTCTTTTTGTTATTCGTAGAATATATATGTATTTTTCTTTTCTCCGATTCACTTCTCCCATTCAACTATTTTCTCCATTTATCCCATTCTTCTCCCCCTTTTTGTTATCAGCAAAAAGTATAAATAAATGATAATTCAATCGATAATAACATCAATAATATGATACCAATGCATGGTAAAATCATAAAAGGGTAAAACTCCCCCTGACAAAATTCTCCCCCTTTTAGAAAAAATATAATACTCTCTCTGAGTAAAATACCAATTTGATGAAAACTAATTTTTGGGGATCCAACCGAAAGTCGGTCATTTTTCATTTACATATATGATATTCGGAATAGTGGTTCCTTTAGGAATCCAAGCTTTTTTAATTTTAATCGTCCGTCGTGGGCTTTTACAATTTGAATTGTGGTGCCCAATTTTTAAACATTTATTGTATCGGGGTATTTTCAAGTTTAAGAACTCGGTTTTAAAATGAGGTTTGAATCCCAACCCCTGTTTATTAAAGTGAATTTTTGAACCGAGAGAATTTGTTCAAATTTTTCGTTTCTACACGAAAATTTCTTCGTTAAATTTTTAAGCTCGGTTTGAACTTTCAAAAGATCATTCTTTAAAATATTTTCATTTTCAAGACATTGAGAATGACCGGTTTCGACAAATTTCCCTTTTTGAAGAATTTGGAAATTTCTTTTTCCAATAATTTGTTTTTAGCTTGGAGGGTTTTGATTTCACTTCAAGCATTTTGATAATCCGTATGTAATAATTCAAATGCTTCAAATAATTCATCGTGAGAGGATGCACTTACTTGACTTTTGACGTCGCTTTCGTTGAATGAACTTCGGGCCATGAGTGCGAGGTTATTTTGATTGATGAAATCTTCGTCACTCCACGTGGCTTTTAAAACTTCCTTTTTAAGATTTGCTCGGCAATTCTTCGTGAAGTGGCCTGGTTTACCACAGACTCGACAGTTGTTGTCGAATTTCTTCATTCCGCACGAGATGTCTTTCTTTCTCCGGTTTAATAAATTTTGGAACTTATTAATATTCTTGGCATAATATGTCGATTCTTCGTCACTTTCGTCCACCGGGATTTCTTCTTTATTTCTAGACATCTTAGTCTTCATGGCTATCGTTCTCTCCTTCGGCTTCAGCTTGGCATTCTGAGATTTTAGAACAATCTCGTAGTTTATAAGTGAACCAATGAGATCACTAAAATCAAGATTGTTTAAATCTTTTAATTCCATTATTACCGTCACCGTTCCGTCCCATTCTCGAGGTAGTGATCGTAGGATTTTCCTAACTTTTTCACTAATCGAAAGGGGTTTTCCATAACATGCCAATCCATTCGTAATGACCGAGAATTGGTTGAGCATAATTGTGATGGATTCTTGTTCTTTCATTTGGAATAGTTCGTAATCGTGAAGAAGCATGTTGATCTTTGTCTCCTTGACTTGAGACGTTTCTTCATGTGTAACTTCAAGCATTTTCCACATTTCTTTCGCACTATCACACGAAAATATCCAGCTATGTTCTTTCGGATTTAGTGTACAATATATTAATTGCGTGGCTTTGCAATTATAATGGTTGTTTTTCCAATCCGCATCATCATACTCTTCAAAAGTTTTGAGAGTTCCGTTCGAGTTCGTCGGAATTTTGGGACCAAGACATATGACTTTCCATAATTCGATATCGTAAGCTCTGATGAAAATAGACATTTTCTTCTTCTAAGTCATGAAGTTAGATCCATCGAAGAATGATGGTCGATTTAGAGCAAGACCTTCGACCGGTGCAATCTAAAATGCCATTGGATCTTCTCTCCTCGGATGTTAAGCCGCTTTTAGGAGTACCGCTGCGATACCAATTGTTGGTGCACTATTGGTCGGTATCGCCGTTTGGAGATAGAGTTATAAAACTCTTTCGCATTGCGGAAGCGATTTAAATAACAGTGCGGAAAATAAATCGACATAGGATTTATAGAGGTTCGGCCAAACGAGCCTACGTCCTCTCTCGGTCTCTTTTTCTATAGGATGAAGATCAACCTCTACACCTCTCTTCTATCGGTTTAGGGATAACAGTTACAAACTCGTCTTCTATCGATCCGAGTAAATCGTTCAGTCACTTGTCTTTATGTCGGTCCAAGTTAAACCGTTTTTCTTTTCTATTGGACAAGGAATCAACCAATCTAGATTTCTATAGGTACTAGATAGACCTCACTCGGATATATATTGCGATTCTAACAATGCCGGATCCTTGATCCTAATAACACCAATCCAATCTTATCCTTTCTTTTTCCTCTTGTATGATTTTGTGTATAACACTGAATCACGTATCAATATAAGCTCAAGTATAACAACTAGAATGAATACAATAATATCTCAAGTATGAATGATTTGCTCAAGGTTGTTCTGTGGTTTGATACCAAATGGTTTGGTATTTATAGCCATTTTCTTCCAACTAGCCGTTACTGCCAGCCTTCTCTAGCATACGCTAATATTCTTCCTTAGCGTGCGCTATCGCCTGTTGCGTACGTTAATATTCATTATTTACGTATGTTAACTGCTTAGAACTTTAGTCCAGTGGCTACTGCCTCTATCCGTTAGCGTGCACTAACATCTTTATATAGTGTGCGCTAAAACCTCGTCATTGCTTATGTCATATATCCATTTGTAGCTTTTGAGTTTACTTCAGAATCTCCCAACGAGTTATTATCTTTGAATTCAAACACTTTAGCATGCGCTATGATTTCGTCACTGCTTGTGTCATACTGTGTTTCAAAGTCTTCACAACGGTCATATTTCTTCGATAGCGTGTGTTATGCTTCAGGTGTAGCGTGCGCTATCTTCATCAGGTAACTTGACTTTAGGTAACTTTGAACTCGTCTGAGCTGCAGATAAGTTTTGTTACCGTGCGCTAACCTTCATTTTGTTTAACAACTTAATCATCAAAACCTTATTAATGATTATTTGGAATAAAATATTCCAACAGGAAGTACTTGATCCATACAGCCTCTTTGGCTGTCTCAAAGGCTGCCACGCACCCAGCTTCCTTGGTAGAATCCGAGATGCATTTATGCTGCACACTCTTCCAACTAATGGTTCCACCTCCCAAAGTAAACACATAACCTGAGGTAGACTTGGACTTTTCATTGTCTGATAAAAAATATGAGTCAGTATAACCAACTGGACATAGATCGTCTGGTTGATATACTAGAATGTACTCCCCAGTCCTTCTCAGGTACTTGAGTATGTGCTTGACAGCAATCTAGTATCCTGGTCCTGGGTTCAACTGATATCTAGCATCCATGGATACGACATGATAGATATCTGGTCTAGTGCAAAGCATAACATACATGAGGCTTCCCACAACTAACGCATAAAGGATCAGCATCATGTCATCTATCTCCTTTTGTGTCTTAGGACGTATATCCTTAGATAGTTGAATTTCATGTTTGTAAGGTAGAAAACCTTTCTTGGAATTCTTCATACTAAACCGCTTTAGACTGTATCGATATAGGATGGCTGAGATAAGCACAACATTATTTTCTTCCGATCACGAAAGATCATGATCCCAAGGATGTGTCCAGGTTCTCTAAATCCTTCATATCGAACTGTTCAGACAGCCATACCCGTACATCTGACAACTCGTTCACGTTGTTTCCAATCCGAAGGATATCATCTACGTACAGTACAAGAAACACCAACACATTTCCATCGCATTTCTTATACACACAACTCTCACTAGAACATTGGACGAATTCATATGATCGTACAACCTCGTCAAATCGAGTGTTCCAAGTTCTAGATGCTTGCTTAAGTCCATAAATAGATCTCTTAAGCTTGCACACTAAGTGCTCCTCTCCTTCAGCAATGAATCCTTCTGGTTGGCGCATGTAAATTTTCTTGTCTAGACTTCCATTCAAGAATGCAGTCTTGACATCCATTTGTCAAATTTCTGGATCCAAATGAACACTTATAGGTAAAAAAATCCAGATTGACTTAAGCATGGGTACCTTTTCAACCTGAGTCATCGAATTATAAGCATTTCTACATCCTTGTATATGTGCTTCCTTCTTGTTTTCAGTCATCGAATTATAAGCACTCCGACGTGTTTGTATATGTGTTTCCTTTTCATCTTTAGTCATCGAATTATAAGCATTTCAATGTTTTGTAGATGTGCTACCTTTTCATTTTCAGTCATCGAATTATGTTTTTCTTTAACCAACACTCGATGTACCTATTGTTGCGCATCTCTTTGGCTTTCTATTTCAATTAGTCTAGGACTTCGGGGGAGATGAGTTAGTGTGTCCTTCATTAATAGTTCTGCAACGGATTTACAAAATAAATACATAGTTAACACAAATAAAAAACAGAAATACAAAATAGCAAATGATAGGAAATATATTTCTCAATCAGTACACATAAAAGCATTCAACTAAATTTAAAAGTATCTTTGAGGTTTGGGGTATTACAAAAAAAATGCTAACTTTATGAAGTCATTGAATTTTCGTTAGCCAAATCAATCGGCAGGTGCAAGATGTAGGATGGGCGTAACTTCAAGTGTTGGTTTTTATAATTTTCAAAGCTAGTCGGAGTTCTATTATAATTTGGCCAAGAGCCGGAAGGGTAGTTTCACTTGTCGTATATCCATCCAAGTTAGGTGCATAAGGACGAACACTCTTCAAACCTTTGTGAGGAAAATGTTGATATTCCATCCATCTTGGCATCCACATAAGCGCTGTCCGCCAGCTCAACCGTCCCGATTGAGAGGACTAGAAGACAAAAGAACTGATTTTCGGGTCAACCGGACGAGCAGAGCAACGAGGAGGACCGAGTATGCATCAAATTTACTCCCGGGTCCGCTAAAGACCGGACCGGGCAGAATCGTCTGGGCAGACCCGATGACCAGGCCGAAAGGGCCGACCAGATACGGGATAAATATGCTCCAAAACGCCATCATGACACAACCGATCAGAGCAGCGGGAGACCCGAGGGCCGACCCAAGTATCGGCCACAATGGATAAACATCCCCAAAAGCATTCGGAACAGGCACACAGGACATGCGGGACAGGCACACAGGATAGCTAAAGCAATCTGTCCTCCCTCTTCCCAAAGCAGTCCCCAAAGGCCGCCACATGTATAAGGCTCACTCTCCATCTGGAAAGTGTTTGGACGCATTTCCAGACATCCTCCAGCTGTCGCCCGCTGATTGGCCAAGAATTTCTATATATAGAAGGAATGTACAAAAAGAGAAGGACTTTGGAAATTTATCAGAAATAGATAAAAGAGAGAGAGAGAGAGAGAGAGAGAGAGAGAGAGAGAGAACGAAAGAAGACTTGTAAAAGAACAAGCAATTAATATAGACCAGCTAAAAGCTCAGTTCGGCTCTATACTGGAATGATAAAATCCATTAAATCTAGCTATTTTATTCATTTATCCTTTTTATTATTTTCTATGTGTCTTCGACCCACCTAGTCCAGGTCAGCACACGTCACATTGATCAAATTAGATATCAACAATGTGGAGCTAGAAGGAGGGCCCCTCGCTGCCCACAGCTACATACGTTCTCACCGGAACCCTGACAAGATTGTTCCGATAGAGATGTCTCACAGAAGTTCCACGCACCATCAATACGCCACGTAGGAAGAAAACCTCCTTAAGATGGAAGAGTGCTTTAAACACCCCGCATTCTTCTAGGGAATGAATGCCCTAATGGCGCGAGTCACTGAAGGCGGAATCCTTCAGAAGCCCGAGGACCTGACGGAGGACCAATCTCCATCAGCCCGGCTAGCCGCCCCTAGGCGGGATCAAAAAAGAACTGTCTCTCGAGTTGTCGAAGAATAGGCGGAAAGCCATGGTGAAAGCGTTCACCCTTCTCGGAAAAGTAGGCTTTTTCATCCCATATCGGTATTTGATCGACTGGGGACATCGGGGAGAACTGGAAAAATGGCGCCGGCCCAGACCACTCAGAGTCGGGTCCGCAAAGAATTAGAGCCTCCCCATCAATCCCGAGTCCCGACGCAAACACTACCGCAAGCTCCAGGCGAAAACTCGAGCGAAATCTAGTTCATCAAAAAACGCCTCACGGAGCTTGAGAATAAACAACTCCAGCCATCTCAAAATTCTGAATGGCTCAACAGACAGGAGAGCCCCCTTGCCCCCTGTGTTTTGGCGGAGCCTCTCCTCGAGAGGTTTAAGGTCCCCCAAATTCCCCCATATAATGGGTAGACCGACCCTGATGCCCATCATGGACACTAAAACTCATGGATGGACCTACACGGGTCCCAGAATGCGTTCCGTTGCCGGATATTTTCCCTGACTTTGGGGGAAAGGGCTCAAAGGTGGTATCGCTCGTTACTCCACCACTCTATCCAGACATGGGCTCAGCTCACTGTGACATTTCGATCTCATTTAATGGGATCTCTAGTGCGCGCCACCCCGCCGTCCTCCATCGCCTCCATCGTGCAGGGGCCAAACGAATCCCTCAAGGATTATATATTTCGTTTCAATAAGCGGATATTGGAAACGGAACCTATGTCCGATGACGCGTTGACTATAATTACTCAGGCCGACCTCCTAAAAAATTCTTTTTTCCACTGGACGGTGTGCCAGAACACCCCCCGCACGTACCAGGAATTCCTGGAGCACGCCAGCTCCCACATTGCGGCCGAAAAAGCTATGCCGGATCCAGTCTTAGTCATGCTCGCAGATCCGACAGGATCGAACGAAACAAAAGGAGACAGGCACAACTCCAGGGAAGCCTGCTAAGAACCCCAACGGGAGAATAAGGCGGCGGACTCCTCTATGGCCACCCCAACAACTGGAAATTCCAGGGGGCAAAGGACCGAGCTCATGGCCAACTATGCCGAAATATATTCGGTAGGGGCCGCGGACATATTCGATTAAATTAAAGACAAGGATTTGCTCCCAGCCCCCGGCAGATCTACAAGGATCCAAAGGAAATGGATCAGACCTCGTCGCAGCTTTAATTATGGTGTGCGATGATACCGAGCTGAGGCAATTTATCCGAAACCCGCTCCGAACTCGTTAGGACCGATCTCCCCAGGAAATACTAATTGCAATGGGAACAGCGACACTATGAACGAAAAGAATGACCGGCTCCTCCGGTACAATAAGATCGAGCCTGACTCGGCACTATGAATGACCGGTTCCTCCGGCACTATAAGACCGAGCCTGACTCGGCACTATGAATGATCGGCTCCTCCGGCACTATAAGACCGAGCCTAACTTGGCACTACGAATGACCGGCTCCTTCGGCACTATGAGACCGAGCCTGACTTAGCACTATGAATGACCGGGTCCTCCGGCACTATAAGATCAAGCCTGACTCAGCACTATGAATGACCGGCTCCTCCATCACTACAAGACCGAGCCTGACTCAGCACTACGAATGACCGGCTCCTCCGAAACTATAAGACCGAGCCTGACTCGGCACTACGAATGACCAGCTCCTCCAGCACTATGAGACTGAGCGTGACTCGGCACTATGAATGACCGGCTCCTCCGGCACTATAAGACCGAGCCTGACTCGGCACTATGAATGACCGGCTCCTCTGGCACTACCGAGCCTGACTCGGCACTATGAATGACTGGCTCCCCCGTCACTATAAGACCGAGCCTGACTCGGCACTACGAATGACCGGCTCCTTCGACACTACAAGACCGAGCCTGACTCGACACTACGAATGACCATCTCCTCCGGCACTACAAGACCGAGCCTGACTCGGCACTATGAATGACTGGCTCCTCCGGCACTACAAGACCGAGCCTGACTCAGCACTATGAACGACCGGCCCCTCCGGCACTATAAGATCGAGCCTGAATCGGCACTACGAATGACCGGCTCCTCCGGCACTATAAGACCGAGCCTGACTCGGCACTACGAATGATGGCTCCTCCGGCACCATAAGACCGAGCCTGACTCGGCACTATGAATGACTGGCTCCTCCAGCACTATAAGACCAAGCCTGACTCGGCACTATGAATGACCGGCTCCTCCGGCACTATAAGACCGATCCTGACTCGGCACTATGAATGACCAGCTCCTCCAGCACTATAAGACGGAGCCTGACTCGGCACTACGAATGATTGGCTCCTCCGACACTATAAGACCGAGCCTGACTGGGCACTACGAATGACTGGATCCTCCGGCACTATAAGACCGAGCCTGACTCGGCACTACGAATGACCGGCTCTTCCGACACTCTAAGACCGAGCCTGACTCGGCACTATGAATGACCGGCTCCTCCGGCACTATGAAACCGAGCCTGACTCGGCCATACGAATGACCGACTCCTCTGGCACTATGAGAGCGAGCCTGACTCGGCACTATGAATGACCGGCTCCTCCAGCACTATAAGACCAAGCCTGACTCGGCACTATGAATGACCGGCTCCTCCGGCACTATGAGACCGAGCCTGACTCGGCACTACGAATGACCGGCTCCTTCCATACTATAAGACCGAGCCTGACTCGGCACTACGAATGACCGTCTCCTCCAGCACTATAAGACCGAGCCTGACTCGACATTATGAATGACTGTTGCGATGTTTCGTTGAACGCAAGTGCACGTTATCGTAGACAAGTAATAAAGTGATGAGTGAGATATCGTTCCCACGAGGACTGAATTACTAAGTACCGATTTATATGTATTCTAATTTTATTTGAACAGTCGAAATTTGGGTTGCAATTAATAACTAAAGAAAACCAATAATAAACAGAAAAACGATCGCTCGAAGAAAGAAAATCAAATGATGAATAAATCTAGGATTGTGAATCCACCTCGGTTTATCGGAATTTACTCTCGATTATCTGACGTTAATGATTTCCCAATTTATTGAAGGTGAAGATTGCTAAAATACTCTACCGCCTCTCCCGAGATCAGTAGATTTTTCTAAGGCGAATAATACACTCTATCCCTAGGTGAATTAATTCGACAATAGGCAAAAGGCATAAAATCTTCAAAAGGCCACGTAGTTCCTATGAGTATATTCCTATCTCACAAGATAAAATGGCTCTCACCAATATTTCCTCACCAACTCTCCTCTCCCGATTCGAGTTGCGTGATTAAAACAATTCAATTATAGGCCACACAATTGAAAGCATTAATAACGATTGGGAAAACTCATCAGAAAAGGGAATTATATAGATAATCGAAAGCAAATCCGTCAAAACTTTGGTTTCATCAAAATCCTAGAACAGGGTTTTAGCCTGACATGCTAAAGAATAAAAATACAGAAATAATGAAAGGAAGCATCGAAATCAAACGCAGATGAAGAACTCGGATTCCTCCGTTTTTCTGGCTTCCGCTCTCTGCTCTTGGTGTCTTCTGCTTCTTCTCCTTGATGATAATCGATTCTCTCTTCCGCGATCCTCCGATGATAATCCCCCAATAATCCTCAATTCTGACCTTCCATGTTTATTTATAACTCTCCTAAGCCTCAAAAACGCGTCCGTTTGATTAGGTCGAGAACAGGCTCCAAAACGGCCCAAAACCGCGCAGAACACACCCAAACCGCCCCGTGGGCCGCAGCTCACTTAATCTGTGCCGCGGCTTACGGTCTTCAGTGCATTGCCTGGGCGCTCTATTTTTCTCCTGGGCCGCGGCTCAGCACACTTGTGCCGCGGCTCAGGGTACAGTTGGTTCGGCCCCTTTTAGGTCGCCTTCTTGTGCCGCGGCTCCGGGCCAAAATTTGCCGTTTTCGCCCGTTTTCATCATTTTAGCTTCCGAACTCCAATTTCCTGCAAAACATAAAAGAATAGGGCATTAAAAGCACATTTATGCAGATTTGCTCACAAAAAGAATACAAAATAATGATAAATAAGCATATAAAAATACGCCTAACAATGACCGGCTCCTCCGGCACTATAAGACCGAGCCTGACTCGGAACTATGAATGACCGTCTCCTCCGACACTATAAGACCGAGCCTGACTTGGCACTATGAATGACCGGCTCCTTCGACACTATAAAACCGAGCCTGACTCGGCACTATGAATGACCGGCTCCTCCGACGCGATAAGACCGAGACCGACTCGGCATCATCAATGGAAGATATCAAAAAGAAAATGCAACGGCCGAACCAACCCGGTCAGAACATCCAAAACAAAACAAGTCAATAGTTACTGAAAATAAAAGTTTATTCATTCGAAGAATATTTTTACAAAGAACATCCGGAAAAGTCCAAGGAAAAGAAAAGACTGAGGCACGCAGGCCATACATAACACAAAGCCTAAAGCTACTCGGCTCCGCCACGCCGACCAGCCACCTGGAAGGGCTGCCCTTCGCCTTCACTAGGAGGGGACGATACCAGACCTCCAGCAGCCTCATCGGCCTCCGGCTCATCAGCTTCCAGTGGCTCAACCTGCAGGTCGGACGCCCGAGACTCTATGTAGGCGCGGACCTCCTCGACTGTCTTCCCTTCCTTCATGAGATCCAATATCTCATAGCATGTGGAGACATAGTTCAAGTTAATCAGCTCCTCGAACTCGGGCGTATTCTTGAAGGCAGCCGCCCATTCGACCAGACCCTTAGCATAGCCAACAGCTTCGCAAGTATTGACCTGCTCGGTCATGCATTTAATCCGTACGTCGATCTCCTTCAGATAGGCCTCATGCGCTGCCCGGACCTCCTCACACTGTTTGTGCATGGACTCCGCCGCCTCGGTCATCTCACGGGCTCGCCCCCTCCGAATGTCGGCCTCATTGGCACGGCCCTCTAGGATCTCCATTTCCCCCTTCATGGAGGCTATCTCCTCTTCCAGGGATTTGATCATGTAGGGGCATAGATGATGCTCCTCCCTAAGTGTTTGGAGATCGGCCGCCATCTTTTTGTGCTTCTCAACGAGGGCCTGGAACTCCATGGTAGCCTTCACGTAAGTTCCCAACGCACGACCAAGCTGCGCATTTCCGAATTGGATCTGCTCGGCTGGATCTATATCATTGGTCACCAGCTTCAATTTTGGCGTCCAGACCCTAATAGGGACATGGCTGGATTCGGCCACGGACAGAGGGATCCGATCGAGCATCTCGGCAGTCGGAGTAGCCACCCACACATAGTTAAGGAACCAGCGCGGTCTCCGCCCCCTCATCTCGGCGCAGGGGTCCTCTCGGTCCTTGTTAACCGGAAGGTAGTGCCCCTCCAAATCAATCACGGCCTCCTTCTCAACCGTGCGGCCTACCCGGACAGGACTCGGCATGGACGGAATGACTTCAGGAACGGACTGAGCCTCCGCCTTATTAACACTGCCCTCAGGCTCGGTCTCTTCCCTTTTTCGCTTGGCCCTCGTGCGCTTTCCCCACTCGGCTGCCTCGACAGCTAACCTTTACACACGCTGCATGGGGGTTTCTCTCCTCCCAGATGCAATACGGACCCTTGAAACTGGAAAAGAAAGGAGAAATTAAAAAAAAAAAAGAGAAAAAGAAGAAAAAAGTACCTGATTCTGACATATTCAGGTCGATGGATCGAAGACCGGCGGCCCAAAAATTCTCCTCGGTAGCAAGAAGGTGCGACTTCCTCTGCTCGGGGGAAGCTCCAAAAGCTTCTCGATTCGGTTGTCGAACTCAGAAGATGTCTCCTGCACCGGAATGCGACCTGCACAGGAAGCAGATGATGAGCGTTAGACAAACAAAGGAACAGAACAGAAAACACAACACTTGCGCATTTTTGCAATAAAGTGCACAGGGAATCGAAGCTCCGCGTCCACGACGCCGGACTCGAACTCATCCACCGAGCTCCTCCAAGATCCCCCAACGTAAAACCATTGCTCCTTCCAGCTATATATGGTCTCCGGAACGTCCACCACCTCCTTGTGCATGGCATGCCGAGCTGTTAAATAAAACCAGCCCGAGCCGGATCTTCCGATCGACCTCCAGAGGAAGAGGCTATTAAACTCCTCAAAGCTGGGCTCGGGCCAACCGTGCTGGTTGAAGAGGATGAAGAAACCCACCACCCGAGCCCATGAGTTGGGATGAATTTGGGCAATGGGAAGGCCCCACTGCCTCAGCCATCAGGATAAAGCTAAGGGGAGCGGGAACCTCAGCCCCACCAGCAGGGAACAATAATATACCGCCTTGCAACCGACAAACGGAAGGTGTGGCCTCTCCTCGGGATACGGGACGAACATCCGCACCGCCGCCGGGAGATTTAACCGCCGCCGCCAGGCCGCAAGTTACTCCTCCGTAATGGCACTGCGGATCGAGGTTGAGTCCCATTCCGCCCCCATGTAAAGGGCCGGCCGAGGCCGAACCCAGGCCGTTTCAGGCTCAACTTCTTCTCCTCCATCCGAAGCCTCGCCGACCGCCGTTAACGGCACCACCACTTCCATTTCCTCAGATCTTGGTGACCTCGCAACCTCGCCGCCTCTCTCCTCACCACTCCAGTTGACGGGAGTCCCCCCTAGGGACAAATCCGCCACCCCCGTGCGGTCCGGCGACACGGTCAACTCTGCCGCCCTCTCATCCCCCAGATTCAACATCTCGATTTGAAAGAAAAGAAATGAAAAGAAAGGGAAACAAGAAGAAACTCACCAGACTTTTCTCTGCAAAAATCTCACGAAAATGGCGAAGGAAGAAGAAGGGAGAAACCTTTTATTTATTAGGGGAACCAGGCATTAAATGCTCGGCGCGTGGCACGTCGATTCGCACTGAACCGTCGCAAGAACCAAGGGCGCGTGGACGCGTCACCAATTCTATTCCGGCCACGTGTCCCTCATCATGACACGAAGATGTGGAAATTAAACCAACACGTCTCTCGAAGAGACGGCCCTTCAATAATCTTATCCTCCTTAACAAGCCGGCTCGGCCTAACTACGAAGCGACTCCAGTCCCGACCACCCGGCACGGCCCTTCAATAGTCCATCCGCCTTGGCGTCCATGTAAGCGCTCCCCGCCAGCTCAACCGTCCCGATTGAGATGACCAGAAGACAAAAGAATCAATTTTCAGGTCAACCGACCGAGGAGAGCAACGAGGAGGACCGAGTATGCATCAAATTTACTCCCGGGTCCGCTAAAGACTGGACCGGGCAGAACCGTCGGGGCCGACCCGATGACCAGGCCGAAAGGGCCGACCAGATACGAGATAAACATATTCCAAAACGCCGTCATGACACGACTGATCAGAGCAGTGGGAGACCCGAGGGCCGACCCCAGTATCGGCCACAATGGATAAACATCGCCAAAAGTATGCGGGACAGGCACACAGGACAGCTAATGCAATTTGTCCTCCCTCTTCCCAAAGCAGTCCCCAAAGGCCGCCAGTCTGACAAGTGGTTGGACGCATTTCCAGACATCCTCCAGCTGTCGCCCGCTGGTTGGCCAAGACTTTATATATATAGAAGGAATGTACAAAAAGAGAAGGACTTTGGAAATTTGTCAGAAATAGATAAAAAAAGAGAGAGAGAAAACGAAAGAAGACTTGTAAAAGAACAAGCAATTAATATAGACCAGCTAAAAGCTCGGCTCTATACTGAAATAATAAAATCCATTAAATTCAGCTATTTTATTCATTTATCTTTTTTATTGTTTTCTACGTGTCTTCGACCCACCTAGTTCAGGTCAGCACACGTCACGTTGATCAAATCAGTTATCAACAGAAAATAAAAGAGTTCCGGAGAAAACTCTTATAATCAAGTGTTAATTACAAATAATCACCCCTAAAGTTCAGCTTAATAATAACTAAAAAGACCTAGTTAGTTTTATTTTTGAATATTTAACTTTTAGATGTAATGACAATAATTTCATATCTATCTTTGAGAAATGAAAAAAATTACCTCTTCCTCTTGCGGAATTCGAGATGACTGTTTGAGGATTCCTAAACCCGCACGGCTAAAAACATTAAGCTTTCCTTGCGAAATTTTGGAATCATCTTCCCACCTGCCATAGTTGTATTGTCGAACACAGTCAAAAGCTCACTACTCACCACCTTTAAAAGAAAGAAAAAAAAAAGATACCTGCATTAAAATCCTCCTCAGTCACCATCTTCACACCATCGACCCGCAAGAGTACAGCTTATGGGAGGGATGTAGGAAGAAGAATATTATAAACAGGGAGATAAAAAACACAATTCATTGCAACCTAGATAGATTTCCAATTTCGCAAATTTAAGAAATTACAGGAGGAAGTACTAAAACAAAGTTACACACTTGGTCGTACCAAGTGCTTCTTAAATTTAAGGGATATACAACATAGACAAAATTAACAATAATAATAACAATAATCAAAATCATATGAAAAACTTTGGAACAACACGATACAACCCAAGACAACAAAAGTTAAAAGGTACATATTGACCCATGAAGAATATGTAAAATCTTCACGTGCAAATAGAATGACATAAAAAGTTGCATTCAAATATATAAAAGATAAAATTTAAAAATAATTTGAAAAATCAAGAGGTTGCACTACTAAAAAAATACCGCTTGTAGTGACACTTTATCAATGATATTTTTAAATAAATGTCACAACATATACATATTGTGACACTCTTATTATTTACTTGCACTAGCAATGTCGACACTTTAGCAAAATACCAAGCCATCGGCTGAAAGTCGTTGGTCGAGGCCCATAGGCTAAAGTTTAGCCGTTGACTTTTGAGGACGGTCGGCTATACTACAGATTTTAGCCGACGACGGACAAGTTGTCGGCTTAAACAAGCCTGTCTTAGCCGACGAAGGGTAGGTTGTCGGCTTAACAATGTCTGTGTCTTAGTCAACGATTGACTGGTTGTCGGCTTATGGCTAAACCGGACATGTCTTAGCCGAAGAATAGTCTTCGACCGAGTTACATTAAAAAAAAAACGACGGCTTGTGCAATTGGGGTTGGCTAAAGTCCCCTTTTTAAAAAATAATAATTTTTTGGATCCCATATGCGCGGTACAATATAAACCAACCATCACAAACATAACCATAATCACTGTACATCTATGTACCAAAAATAACATATATACAGCAATATTATAATAGCTACACCAGCATAAAAAAATAACACAACATACCATGTACTAACATCAACAAAGTCACTATACGTGCCCTTCAGCTAATAGTTCTTGTCGATCATATCTTATAAAAAAAACTCAGTTGCAGTGGGGATCTGCTCTCTGCCACTAAGTCATGTTTGCTATTCATACAAATAAATATAATTTTTATACTCATATGTTTTTACTGATATTATATTAATATATTTGAGAAGCATAATATATATAATGAATATATATTTTTCAATAGGATAATTAATTATATTTAATATTCTAGAATATATATATATATACATATATATATAAGCACAATATTTTTGAATAATTATTAATTAAATATTTATGCTTAAATTTTAAAATGGATGACATATCATCAAATTTTGGATTAATTGTTATTTTTAATAATAATTCTAAAAAAATATAGCATAATGATAATAATGAAAAATAACACTTTTCCGACCCATTCGAGCTGCAAACAACAATGAAAACCATTTTGACTTATTTTCGCATGTTTTAAACGGAATTAAATAAACATTTAAACTTTTTTATTTTTAAAAATAAATATTTATGGAACTTTTACAAAAGATATATCCTTATATATAGCTAAGGCTCGTAGTCAGAATCATCACTTGAGTCTTTCCCGTATCGGAGTTGATAACTGGCAACACATGTCTGAACTCTTCCTCATCATCTTCATCATTCTGCAAGTGATTCATCTATACCAACATCTATGAACCCACATTTTCATCCTATAGTCGAACCACTCGATCTTCAACAATAATAATCAGTAGTACAATGGTGGATATCGGAATATTAGTTGTATTCTGTAATATCCGGGGATATTTTCTTTTCGTTTTACTGTTGTGTTGTACGTATTCATTTGGAATTGTACAAGTGGTGTTGTGTTTGACTGATACAATGTATATTGTATTGTGATATTTCGGAATCGAAATATTTATACTTGTCGTTGGTATTGTGTTGCCGATTGGATGTTGCTGGGTGAGTTTGGAATTAATTTTTGGCTAAATATATTAGACCTAACGTACGCTACATCCATAGCATTACGTACGTTAAGGGTGGCAAGTTACGTACGTTAAACCATGTTGGTTACGTACGTAACACAGGGTATCTGATCGCATCTGATTTTCAGCGTGTGGGGCCGAACGTGATTTGGATAATGTTGGCCTTTCGAGGCATCCAAGTCAACGAGCATTACATACGTAATGCTAATGCGAATAACATACGTAATGCATGGTTCATTTTGAGGCAGTAGTTTCTGGGATAGCGTATCGTACGCTACGTAAAGGTGATAGAGCACGTAATAGTTCTTACATACGTTAAGGAGGGAGGATAGCGGCTTTAATGTGATGTGCATATTATAAAGACATATTTCGTCTTTCATTTCCTCACGATCCATTTTCGATTTCTTCCTCTAGAAATCATCCCTCTGCATTCCTTAGTGTATTCCAGCCTCTTCCAACGTGTTTTGGAGCTTCATAACTTGGATTGGAGCTTGGGAGCTTGAAGTTTGGAGTGTTCTTGATGGTTTGAGGCTGTTCTTCACTTCTTCAAGAGGTATGTCATTAATCTGGTGTTGAATTCAAGATTATGATGTTGTTATTGTTGATTACTTCGTGTTTTGATGGGTGGATGGAGGATAGCTTGATTCTTGATGAGTTTTTATAATTTACATTAAGAACTTGGTGTTTATGGCTTAGGGTTGATTATGTTCTTGATGTTTAAGAACACTTGGAGATTATAAGGAAGAGTTATGTTAAGATTGTTAGATGATTAATATAGCCTTGAGATGATTATTGTTGTTGGTTGTGTTCTTGAGGGAATATAACCATTTTAGTATAGAATTATGATGAATTATGTGATGATTGTCATAATCTTGAAATGGTTGATTTAATCTTGTTGATTAATATAAATTCATGATGAATTGGTGGTTGAGCATTGTTTAGACATCATGTTAGTAGAGTTGATGATGTTGAGGTGATAGTGGTGATATTGGTAAAATTATCATTATAGGATGGGTAGTATGATGTTGTTCTTGATAACCCTTGTTGAATTGTTTTTCACAAGTGTTAAGAACATCTTGATCATATTATTTGATCATTGAGATGTTTGGAGGATGTTAGAATTCATAGTTGAGGACAATGATGTTCGTTTGTGTGGCTTGATCGATTCGTGTTTGAATCGGGGTTGTCTTTTGTGTTGTTTTCGATTTCTATCGTGTTATTGAATGAATTGTAATTCATTCAAGGTTGTTCGGGTGCTTATGATTGTCGGAGGACGCCGTTCATCGCTCGTCGGAGGATTTCATCGCCTTCGGTTTGAGGCAAGTTTTATACTTGTACTAGTCAATGAGATAAATGTTATCATATATATGTATGGATGTGTTGTAAAATTTCGAGACGTAGTCTCTTCATGATCTGTTGATGTCAAGGAATTGTTTGATACAAAACCCTTCGGTAATTATGCTAACATTGTTGATTGATCGTCTTGTTGTTATTATTATTAGTTGATGTCTGGTTCAAGGCATTGAGATACTTGTTGGATTATGTTGTTGTCGATAGCGAGGTTGCAGTATCGATGTGTCGATGGTTATTTTTGATTAATGTTCCATTGAGATATCGTTGTGATCATTGTTATTGATATCGGTGTTTTTATGTTGATGTTGTATTGTCCGATTGAAGTCGTTGACGTATTCGATTATCATCTCTATTTATGGTGGTCAATTAAAGGCACCGGGACATCTGTTCTAATTGTATCGTTGTTTATCGGTTGACCGTTCTAAGGTAATCGATGTAGTGAATTGGGAGTGTCGAGGATATTTCCCATCCGTTGAGTCGCTGTGATCGAATGACCGTTCCAAGGTAATCGATGTATTGAATTGGGACGGTCGAGGACATTTTCCATCCGTGATATCATTGTTAGCGATTAGCCGTTCTAAAGATAATCAAGGTATTGAATTGGGACCGCCGAGGACGGTGCCCACCCGTGAGTTATTATTGTCGTGTTGGCCGATTCAAGGCAGCTCGTTCTTGTGAATTCGGTAATTTTGTGATCGTTTCCGTATGTGATTAATGGTGTTTGGAGGCTAGTCTCGGTTAGTGCGCGATGGGTAAGTTTGGGGCTTGAACCATCGCGGTTGGTTTCCCAACACCTACAATTCAGTAGGTCACGGTCATGTTGATGATCTCATTATCGGTAAGTTTGGGGCTTGAACCTTCGCGGTTGGTTTCCCAATACCTACAGTTCAGTAGGTCATGTTCACTGGGTGATCTCATTATGGGTAAGTCTGGGGCTTGAACCTTCGCGGTTAGTTTCCCAGCACCTGCATCTCAGTAGGTGACGGTCATTGGATGACCTCATTGTGATACGGCTTCGTGCCGTAGCTTCGGCCCTTATTATGATACAGCTTAATGCCGTGGCTTCGGCCCTCATTGTGATACGGCTTAATGCCGTGGCTTCGGCCCTCATTGTGAAACGGCTTAGTGCCGTGGCTTCGGCCCTCAATGTGATATGGCTTCGTGCCGTGGATTCTGCCCTCATTGTGATAGGGCTTCGTGCGTGGCTTCGGCCCTCATTGTGATACGGCTTCGTGCTGTGGCTTCGGCCCTCATGTGTGTATACCCGTACTTTTATTGACTGTTTGACTTGGTCATCGTCCCTATTTTGTCGCTCTGTAAATGCTTGGAGATGTTGATATTGTTATTGAGTTTCGTATCTCGTTTGGTTCTTGATCATGTCGTTTAGACCTTGCGGAAATGTTCTGTGCTAGAGATATAGCGCACGCTAGGCCTAGGCTAACGCACGCTAATTCTGCTTGATTAGCGCACGCTAGCTCTGAGCCGTAACGCGCGCTAAGAGGATCAGTCAGGTCAGAACCAGTATTTCGGACTGCTCTCTGGACTGGCGGATTAACGCACGCTAGGAGTTTGTTAGCGCGCGCTATCCATGGATAGTAGCGCACGCTAACATCCGTCCGTAGCGCACGCTACCGGGCTGGTCAGCAGAGGCAGTGAGGTTGCCAGGTTTTCTGGACTATCAGATAGCGTACGCTAGGCTTCGGCTAGCGCACGCTAAAGCTATTTCATAACGCACGCTAAACTATAGCGGTAGCGCACGCTAAGTTTTGAGCAGGGCAGAGACAGTAAGTTCTGGACTCCAGTACTGGATGCCACATTTTGGGCTAGCGCACGCTAGGGACAGACGATTAGCGCACGCTAACGGGGCCGACAGAAGCCACTGGACTATCCAGTGACTTCGCTAGCGCACGCTAATGAAAGAGGCGTAGCGTGCGCTAGACTGGACAGATATAAATATGGCAGTTGACTTTATTTTCATCATTTCTCACCTTCTTCACTCCTTTTCGACGGGAATCACTCGGGAGAGGCGATCTTAGGCGATTGGAAGTTATCTTCCTTCTAACAACAATATATTTGGTTGGAGAACAAGGATTTCTCAACATCTAATTCCTCCTAACGTCCGAATCAAGGTAAAAATCCTTAGAACCCTACCTTTTGAGAATTTTGGGGTTTTTCGTAGATTCGTCCGATTTACCCGCTTTGAAGCTTGAGAACTTTGAGATTATGATGTATCTATACCGTATGCATGCTTTTCCTACGATTTTATGGTTTGGATTGTGCCGTTTCCGGACTTGTGAGATTTTGGACGATTTTCCAACCTCTAGTTGATTATCCGTATATCTTTATGAATCGTAGACGAGTTTCGGGGGTTTATTCATGTAATTTTAATATGGATAATTGATTATCATATTCCTTTCGAATCTTTTAGGTGCCGGAAGCGCGTTCTTGGACCTACCGAACTCATACCTTTTTCCATTCGAATTGTCGATGTCTCAAAGGCAAGTATATATTTATGAATGTGCATTCTCGACTTTGAAAGTAAGAAATATTAATGGCATGATTATGTATATCCACTCCGGGACGGGCCGACGTGTCCTCTGAGGGTTTTGTAGCCTCTGGTGCGATTCCATGGATAATATGAATTAACCACTCCGGGACGGACCGACGGGTCCTCTAAGGGTTCCGTAGCCTCTGGTGCGGTTCCACGGTATTCATATATGTATTGATGTGATGCTATGAGATTTAGTTATTCCGGAATACTAGTCTTGAATTGATGAATTGACGGTTACCTTTACTTTATTGTTGAGGAGTATTTGTGTTTCATACTTGATATACTTGCACTAGCTATTCGACGGCTAACCCCTTTATGGGGGAAATACGTTTTATGTATTTCAGGTTCCAGGAGAGCGGACGAGTGCGAGTATCGGGTCGGCATGAAGATGGTGGGCAAGTGTGATACTGTGTCTTTCTTCCAGTTATGTTTGGAGTTTCCCATTCAGTATTGTTGTACTGGATTGGCTATTGAATACTCGAGTATTGTTTTCCCTTTTCCTTGATGTTCCAGCCTGTGTTTGCCGAAGTATTGATTCGAGTTGTGATGTTTGTGAATACATTGGTTATGTTTTGAATACCTTTGTATTGTTCTTAATTCCATTGTATGTAGACCTCATCGGTCAAAATTTATAGTTCCGCGTATGTTTAGCCTTGTGGGTCCCACGGTGGGGCTTACGGCGCTGTAATATTCCCTGAATAACTTAGGGGTGTTACAGAATATGGTATCAGAGCTTAGGTCTATGGATACCTAGGCTGTCGGTCTTTTGGGTCGATCGAGTCGTTAATTGTCCGCAGTATCACTACTCTGCCATCATCACAAAGGTGCGGCCGTACTTGTAAGACCTCTCACTCTTCTGGTGTTTCCTTATTCGTTTTGCTTCCTTTTTATCGGTATTCTTGAGAATCGGACACTTTGATGACGCGTGATTGAATTGTGCTTACGTGACTTGTGTGTTCTTCAGTATGTCAGCTGGTAGGGGCCGTGGCCGTGGTCGTGGCCGTGGACGAGGAAGAGGTCGTGGCGCGGCCGTTTCCATCGATTCATTGCGGGGTCGACCAACCCCATTTGTCAAACTCGGTGCATCCCGACACCGAGAGTCAAGACGACGATCAGGACGGTCGGGAACAACGCGGACGTTGGAGTGGCGAATGCACTTCAACAATTGGCTACTCAAATGACTATTTTGGCCCAAACTGTTCATTGAATAACCCGAACCCAAACACGGATGCCTTGCTTGAATGTAATCCGTATGCACCCTCCACAGCTTGGCGGTGCCACAGACCCGCTAGGTGGGAAGATTGGCTAGCAGAATTGGAGAAGATTTTCGAGGCGGTTGATTGCCCGAGGTGAGGAAAGTACCGATTGCTCGATTTCCTCACTAAGGAGGCCGCTACTTGGTGGAAAGTCATCAAGCCACAGGATCGTATTGCCTCGTGGGATGAATTTAAGGAGCTCTTGGAGGCCGAGTTTTGTCCTTGGCCGGTACGAGAGAGCCGAATCCGAGCCTTCTTCGAGGCTAAACCACAAGATATTCCCGTTTCGCAGGCGATCGTGGAGTACAACCAACAATTGATCCATGTGAAGGATCAAGTGCGTAACGAGCGTGATAAGATCCGTTATTTTGATATGCGGATGAATTTGGACCTACGGCGGTACATGGCCGGATTTGCTTGTACCACACTGAAAGAGTATCAGGACAGAGCTTTAGCCCATGATATGTTGAGCCCCGACAACGAAACCGTGGAAGAATCGAAGAAGCAGAAAGTAGCGGGGAATTTTTCTAACTCTAAGAGTGGCAACTTTCAGAAGTCACAGACAACTAACCGTTCTGCCGGACAGTCGTCACGTTCTAATAAAGGAAAGAGGGGTACCACCAATCGCGCGGTGACTTGCTATAATTGTGGCCGTTCAGGCCACATTAATTTGGAATGCCACTTTCCTCCATTGAAGTGTCACACGTGCGGACAGATGGGACATAGAACGGCTTATTGTTTCAAGCCGAATCAGACTTTGGACACTCGGGCTTCTGCCCCAGCTGGTCAACCTCAGCAGAATTTCGGCAGGGGCCGAGGACGGGGTCAGAATGCTGGAGGGGGAAACTCTAGCGTCGGTTCGGTGCAACAACGAGTTTATGAGATGCGTCGAGCAGACGAACCCGACGCGGCGGTGGCTTCAGGTACCATTCATATCCTATCTCATCCAGTCCGTGTACTTTTTGATTCGGGTGCTACACATTCTTTTATTTCTTTGGAGTGTGTACGCCGTTTGAATATAACTTGTCTGACTGCTTGCGATCCCTTCATCGTGAGACTGCCTAGCGGGGATAGAATTGTGGGGAACCGGGAGATTAGAGATTTTCCGGTGATTATATCCGGTATGGATTGGTTTTCGAATTTGATTGTAGTTGATATGGAAGGCGAGGACGTGATCCTCGGCGAGGATTGGCTTGATAGTCAACAAGCGATTATGAACTACCGTACCAAGGTTATCACCATGATGACTAAAGACGGATCTGAGTACTCATTTTTGGGGCGTAAGTCGGGACTATCCAAGTTACTTATCAGTGCCATGAAGGCCGTAAAACTTTTGAATAAAGGTTGTGCGGGCTATTGGTGTTATGCCTTGAAAACGGAAGGAAATGAAATCGATTTCTCTTCGATTCCGGTTGTTAGTGAGTACCCCGATGTTTTTCCGAATGACCTCCCGGGATTACCGCCAGATCGAGAGATAGAATTTACCGTGGACTTGGAGCCAGATGCGGCTCCGATTTCTAAAGCACCTTACCGGATGGCACCTTCCGAGATGCAAGAATTGAAGAATCAATTGGGAGAACTTCTGGAAAAAGGGTACATCAGACCGAGCGCTTCGCCTTGGGGCGCGCCTGTTCTTTTCGTGAGGAAGAAGGATGGTTCACTACGTTTGTGCATCGACTACCGCGAGCTGAACAAAGTAACCATCAAGAACAAGTACCCTCTACCTCGTATAGACGATTTATTTGATCAATTGCAAGGAGCTGCGGTTTTCTCGAAGATTGATTTAAGATCCGGGTATTATCAACTCAGGGTGAGGGAGTCCGACGTTCCGAAGACGGCGTTTCGGACGAGATATGGGCATTATGAATTTGTAGTTATGCCTTTTGGGTTGACTAACGCGCCGGCAGTTTTCATGCAGTTAATGAATAAAATATTCATCGAGTACCTCGATAGGTGTGTGGTCGTCTTTATTGACGACATCTTGATCTATTCTCGAGATAAGAAGGAATATGCCCGACACTTGCGTTTGATATTAGACATTTTGAGAATCGAGCATCTCTATGCGAAATTCTCGAAATGTGAGTTTTGGTTGGAAGAAGTTATGTTTCTCGGCCATGTGATTTCGGCCGAAGGAGTTCGTGTAGACCCGCAGAAGATAGAGGCAGTGCTAGATTGGGCACCGCCTAAAAATGTTAAGGAAGTTCGTAGCTTTTTGGGCCTTACTGGGTATTACCGTCGGTTTGTCGA
Source organism: Orobanche coerulescens (assembly GCA_033398695.1). Classification (NCBI taxonomy): domain Eukaryota; kingdom Viridiplantae; phylum Streptophyta; class Magnoliopsida; order Lamiales; family Orobanchaceae; genus Orobanche; species Orobanche coerulescens. Next base: position 65,284,022 of record CM065811.1, on the reverse strand, counting down.
GGGGTTCTCGAAACTCGCTCGGCCGCTTACGAAATTACTCCAGAAGACCGAAAAGTTTGTTTGGACGGATGAGAGACAACAGAGCTTCGATGAACTGAAGAAACGTTTGACTTCAGCGCCGATTTTAACCTTACCACATGGTAGCGAGGGCTTTGCAGTTTACAGTGACGCTTCGGGTCAAGGCCTGGGCTGTGTGCTCATGCAGCATGATAAGACGATAGCTTTTGCGTCTCGACAATTAAAACCTTATGATATGAATTATCCCACTCACGATTTAGAGTTGGACGCAATTGTCTTCGCACTCAAGATTTGGCGGCATTATTTGTATGGTTCACCGTGCTGGATTTATACCGATCACAAGAGCCTGAAATATATTTTCAGTCAGAAGGAGCTGAATATGAGACAGAGACGTTGGTTAGAGTTGATAAAGGATTATGATTTGGAAATTCTTTACCACCCCGGGAAAGCCAATGTCGTTGTGGATGCTTTGAGCCGCAAATCGACATCTCTTCAAATGCTCGAGGTTCTTACATCTCAGACGAAAATTCGTCAGGACTTAATTGAGCAAGGGATAGAAGTTTGGCTTCAACGAGTACATGGACAGTTGTGTACTCTCGAAATTACTTTGTCTTTAGTTGATGACATCAAAGGGAAGCAGTGGAGTGACCCGATGATTTCTCAACTGAAGGAAGATGTAATTAAAGGAAAAGCTCCTGGCTTTATGGTTCACGAGGATAGTATACTGAGATTTCGTATGTGCTTTACATTAGACGATTTAGAGTTGAGGCAGAAAATTTTCCGAGAAGCGCATGCTACGCCTTACTCAATCCACCCCGGGACGAGTAAGATGTACAAAGATTTGAAGCGTAATTTTTGGTGGAATAACATGAAGAAGGATGTTACAGAGTTTGTACTACGGTGCTTGACGTGTCAACAAGTCAAGATCGAACATCAACGACCAGCGGGGTTGTTGAAACCGCTTCCCATTCCCGAGTGGAAGTGGGAAGACATTTCTATGGATTTCATCGCTGGCATGCCGAGAACTCGGGCCGGAATGAATATGATTTGGGTAATTGTCGATCGGCTGACCAAGTCTGCACACTTATTGGGTATTAAGGATACTTGGGGACCAGATAGACTGGCTCGAACCTTTATTGCTGAGATCGTGAGATTACACGGTGCCCCCCAAGACCATTGTTTCTGATCGAGACGGCCGTTTCGTATCGCACTTTTGGCAGGCCGTTCATCAGGCTTTGGGTACTGAGTTGAGATTGAGCACTTCTTTTCATCCTCAGTCGGATGGACAAACAGAGAGGACGATTCAGACATTGGAAGATATGTTACGGGCTTGTGCCTTAGACTGTAGTAATGATTGGGAGCTTCACTTGCCGTTGATCGAGTTTGCTTACAATAATAGTTGGCATGCGTCGATCAAAATGGCACCCTTCGAGGCACTTTATGGTAGGCGATGTAGGTCGCCATTATGTTGGGACGAGGCTTCTGAGCTAGTTGGGACGGAGCCGGATATGTTGATGGAGACTAAGGAAAAGATTTCTATTATCCGGGACCGATTACTGGCTGCCCAGAGTCGTCAGAAATCTTATGCTGATACTCGTCGTCGACCCTTAGAGTTCGAAGTGGGGGATCATGTCTTACTCAAGGTGTCGCCGACCCCTTGAGTTTTCCGCTTCGGGAAAAAAGGGGAAACTTAGTCCGAGGTATATCGGACCTTTCGAGATTTTGGATAGAGTTGGAGATTTAGCTTATCGCTTGGCGTTGCCTCCAGCTTTGAGTCACGTCCATACTGTTTTTCATGTGTCTCAGTTGAGAAAGTACGTACCGGATCCGAGCCACATCATCGACTACAGTGAGATTGTCGTAGCCGAGGATATTACCTTTACGGAGAGACCCGTGAAGATCCTTGAGCGTCGCAAGAAACAACTTCGACATAAGACCATTCCACTGGTTAAAGTGCAATGGTCGAGACATGGAGTCTAGGAGGCAACTTGGGAGACGGAAGAGAAGATGCGGGTGGAATACCCCGAACTATTTATTTCTTAAGTTTCGGGATGAAACTTCTTTTTAGAGGGGGAGAATGTAATACCCGTACTTTTATTGACTGTTTGACTTTGTCATCCTCCTTATTTTGTCGCTCTGTAAATGCTTGGAGATGTTGTTGATATTGTTATTGAGTTTCGTATCTCGTTTGGTTCTTGATCATGTCGTTTAGACCTTGCGAAAATGTTCTATGCTAGAGATATAGCGCACGCTAGGCCTAGGCTAACGCACGCTAATTCTGCTTGATTAGCGCACGCTAGCTCTGAGCCGTAGCGCGCGCTAAGAGGATCAGTCAGGTCAGAACCAGTATTTCGGACTGCTCTCTGGACTGGCGGATTAACGCACGCTAGGAGTTTGTTAGCGCGCGCTATCCATGGATAGTAGTGCACGCTAACATCCGTCCGTAGCGCACGCTACCGGGCTGGTCAGCAGAGGCAGTGAGGTTGCCAGGTTTTCTGGACTATCAGATAGCGTACGCTAGGCTTTGGCTAGCGCACGCTAAAGCTATTTCATAACGCACGCTAAACTATAGCGGTAGCGCACGCTAAGTTTTGAGCAGGGCACAGACAGTAAGCTCTGGACTCCAGTACTGGATGCCACATTTTGGGCTAGCGCACGCTAGGGACAGACGATTAGCGCACGCTAACGGGGCCGACAGAAGCCACTGGACTATCCGGTGACTTCGCTAGCGCACGCTAATGAAAGAGGCATAGCGTGCGCTAGACTGGACAGATATAAATATGGCAGTTGACTTTATTTTCGTCATTTCTCACCTTCTTCACTCCTTTTCGACGGGAATCACTCGGGAGAGGCGATCTTCGGTGATTGGAAGTGATCTTCCTTCTGACAACAATATATTTGGTTGGAGAACAAGGATTTCTCAACATCTAATTCCTCCTAACGTCCGAATCAAGGTAAAAATCCTTAGCACCCAACCTTTTGGGAATTTTGGGGTTTTTCGTAGATTCGTCCGATTTACCCGCTTTGAAGCTTGAGAACTTTGAGATTATGATGTATCTATACCGTATGCATGCTTTTCCTACGATTTTATGGTTTGGATTGTGCCGTTTCCGGACTTGTGAGATTTTGGACGATTTTCCAACCTCTAGTTGATTATCAGTGTATCTTTATGAATCGTAGACGGGTTTCGGGGGTTTCTTCATGTAATTTGAATATGGATAATTGATTATCATATTCCTTGCGAATCGTTTAGGTGCCGGAAGCGCGTTCTTGGACCTACCGAACTCATACCTTTTTCCATTCGAATTGTCGATGTCTCAAAGGCAAGTATATATTTATGAATGTGCATTCTCGACTTTGAAAGTAAGAAATATTAATGGCATGATTATGTATATCCACTCCGGGACGGGCCGACGGGTCCTCTGAGGGTTTCGTAGCCTCTGGTGCGATTCCATGGATAATATGAATTAACCACTCCGGGATGGACCGACGGGTCCTCTGAGGGTTCCGTAGCCTCTGGTGCGGTTCCACGGTATTCATATATGTATTGATGTGATGCTATGAGATTTAGTTATTCCGGAATACTAGTCTTGAATTGATGAATTGACGGTTACCTTTACTTTATTGTTGAGGAGTATTTGTGTTTCATACTTGATATACTTGCACTAGCTATTCGACGGCTAACCCCTTTATGGGGGAAATACGTTTTATGTATTTCAGGTTCCAGGAGAGCGGACAGGCAGGTATCGGGTCGGCATGAAGATGGTGGGCAAGTGTGATACTGTGTCTTTCTTCCAGTTATGTTTGGAGTTTCCCATTCAGTATTGTTGTACTGGATTGGCTATTGAATACTCGAGTATTGTTTTCCCTTTTCCTTGATGTTCCGGCCTGTGTTTGCCGAAGTATTGATTCGAGTTGTGATGTTTGTGAATACATTGGTTATGTTTTGAATACCTTTGTATTGTTCTTAATTCCATTGTATGTAGACCTCCTCGGTCAAAATTTATAGTTCCGCGTATGTTTAGCCTTGTGGGTCCCACGGCGGGGCTTACGGCGCTGTAATATTCCCTGAATAACTTGGGGGTGTTACAATGTGATGTAGCTTCGGGTTGTTTGGATTCGGGCCATTGTGATGATTGGCAGCTTCGACTGAGTGGCTTTCAATCCATTGTGATATTTTGCAGCTTCGGCTGAGGGCTTTCAGGCAATTGTGATGTTTTGGTATTTCCGTTGGAGCCTTCGGGCATTGTGATTCGTATATATTTCAGCTTTGATTCGCTTTACCTTCAGGTAATTCGTTGATTGTATTCTATGATGATTCACCGTTGGGCACTTGTGTTCTAACCTGTTGAGCAGGTATTGATCGTATGTCGTGGGCATAGTATTTCATGAATGCCCGGTTCTTACCTTGGTTTGTGAGCATCTCGTATTATCATTGTTGTACCGTTTATTTTGCTTTTGGATGCATATCATGTTGTACATGTATTTGATATTCATTATCTGGATGACTGACCCCGTGGGGGCGGAACATATTCTCATGTTTCAGGTGTTTGCGAGGAGAGAGTTGAGACACATGGGCATGACGATAGCGACGATGCATTCGAGCGATACTAGTCCCGTGTTGTCAGTGTTCATATTGGTTAGTCCGTTTGGAGTGTTCTCCAGTTGTCAGTTGTTGTCATTATGTATTATCCGAGCAGCGCTCGTGGATGTTGTTGTATTTTTATTTTGGCCATGCAGGCCCATCATTGTCATTGAAATTCCACGTCGGAATATTGTGTCGGACATCATAGTAGGGACTGTGGTTTTCCTTTCTGTTTAGTTGATGTATTTTAGTCGTGTTCGCCTGGTGGGTCTCCTGGTGTGGGGTCCACGGTACTGTAATAATCCAATGAGATTTTGGGGGCATTACAGAAGATGGTATAAGAGAATTGGGTTGTGAGATACCTTGAGTTGTGAGTTATGTGGCTCTACCAAGGCGGTAGTAGCATGGCTGTCAGGTTATGACAATGTGGACAGTCGGGTTTTATGAGTCGTGATATTGGACGACTGCATGACTCATTCTTTCATCGAGTCGTCGTTAGTAGAGACTAGTTTCGCAAGACCTCGAAGCTTCGTATGACCTGTGTAAGGACTCAATTCTCTTTTATGTTCATACATTCATTATGTCATTGATTATACATGTTTTGTTGAAACTCGTATGTGATATGTGTGGTACTATTGATCCGTGATTATTTTAGAGCGTGTGGGCTCTGTATTGGCTATGATTAGCATGACTGATGTGATTATTTATCTGTTGAGTATGTATACTCGTGTTTGGCTATTGACTTAGCAGAGCGAGCTGGAACCCAGAACCTCATGTCTATGTGCGTGCGGATGCCGAGATTGATCAGAGTTCGGCCGGTGGTGTTACCTACACGACCGATTCTCCTTCGGAACGTCATACTCGAGAAGTCGATCAGACTGGGAATGGACACATCGACCCGTTCTTGTTTATGAATGGAATGACGGCCCAGATGACACAGATAGTGGAGACCATGCAGACATCGATGGTTCGTGGCCCACCGCAGCAGGGATTCAGGTGCCGTTTCATGGGCAGACTAGGGGAGTGAGTTAGATTGTCGGCGAATTTCCCGTCAGAGGATGCCTACTTTTGAGGGTTCATCGGAACCAGCTGACATTGTTCATTGGCTTGAACATTTTGATAAACTCTTCGACATGGTTCAGTGTCGGAAGAGGCTAAGGTGGCGGTAGTGGCTTACTATTTATGTAAGGGCGCTTATTCCTGGTGGCTTTCTGTGAAACCCGCCGATCGTGACTGTGTTTGGAGCGAGTTCAAGACTCTCATGTTAGATAGGTATTATCCGGCTCCACTTTGTGAAGCCAAGATGTCAGAGGTTTTGAACCCCAAATTCATCGAGGACGAGGGTGTTGTTGTCATTGTTGAGAAGTTTCATGGACTTCTTCAGTTTGCTTCATCTGTTATCCATACCGAGGCGGATAAGATCAAGTACTTTAGCAAGAGGCTAAACCCGCAGTTGAGGATACAATTGTTCAACCACAATTGTAATTCACTTGGTGAATTCATCGAGAAGGCTCTTGGAGAAGAGCTTTTGATCAAAGAGCTTGCTCGGAAGAACCCCTCAGTTTCTTATGGTGAGAGGACTAGCATGCCGGTTCGTTTAGAGGGACATCGGGCTCCGACGTCCAAGAGGTCATTTTCTAGTTGTCTTCGTGCTGTGAAAGTATTTTCATCTCAGAAGACGAGTTCGACTGTTGTTTGCTTTAACTGTGATTCAGCGAGGGCACGTTAGCACTCGTTGTACGGTGCCAGCTTTTGTTTGTCATTCATGTGGGAGGCAGGGACACCTTCAGAAATACTGCAGGAGTCCTGGTGCCAGTAGGTCTCGAGAGAGCTCACAGGCGTCGAGAGATTTTGTTACTCCAATCCGTACTTCATCCAGGGGATCCTATCAGGCTTCGGGAGATAGAGGTAAGGACAGCCGAAGAGGAGCAGCGAACTCAGATTTGGGTCTTCCTCGAGTCGACAAGATCAAGGAGATCGATGATCTGGAGAATATTGATGTCGGGTACATTTGAGATGTAGCCTTGAATTGTATTTTCCTTTCTTTGTTTTCAGATTAATGTTTAACTTAATCAATAATAATGTATTGTGGATGTGGATCACTTGTTGTTGATCTATCTTATAACAATAGTATTTGATAATCTTGAGACTTGAGATTGTAGATCTGTTTGATTTTATTTTCTTTGGTGTTGTACCTAAGATTTTGTGATAATCTAGGTAAACCTTGTTGTGATTCGAGACGTCAAGTCGTGAGGACTTGGGCGTGCGATTGATATGGTCCCGAGGACTATATACGCGTGAGTCAGTGTTTGCATGGGCATCCAATGCCAACGAGAGCGGGGAAGTGTACACCGATGATTGTAGGCATGTATGGGCAGCTCCCGCGGGGTGTGTACGCCGATATTACAAGTCATCCGGGTGGTACGACATTCTGGACGGTCTCTAGCGGAGGAGACATGATTAGACTGATCTCGCCTTTGGCTGAGTGTCTTATCTGTTGGTGTTCGCCTCCTTAAGGCAGAGAAGATGCGGGGACCCTAGGGGTTGGCCCAGTTGCTCAAGCGAAGTGGTTCGCATTGAGGAGTATTCCTGGAGATGTTGTTTTCAGATCATGATGGATAGTTCATATTCCGAGTTGTGCACCCCTAGTTTCGAGGACGAAAATCTTTTTAAGGGGGGGAGTATGTAATATCAGGGGATATTTCTTTTTCATTTTACTATTGGGTTGTACGTATTCATTTGGAATTGTACAAGTGGTGTTGTGTTTGACTGACACAATATATATAGTATTGGGATATTTCAGAATCGAAATATTTATACTTGTCATCGGTATTGTGTTGCCGATTGGATGTTGCTGGGTGAGTTTGGAGTTGATTTTTGGCTAAATATATTAGACCTAACGTACGCTACATGCATAACATTACTTACGTTAAGGGTGGCAGGTTATATACATTAAACCATGTTGGTTACGTACGTAACACAGGGCATCTGATCGCATCTGACTTTCGGCGTTTGGGGCCGAACGTGATTTCGATAATGTTGGCCTTTTGAGGCAGCCAAGTCAACCAGCATTACGTACGTAATGCTTATGCGAATAACATACGTAATGCATGGTTCATTTTGAGGCAGTAGTTTCTGGGATAGCGTAGCGTACGCTACGTAAAGGTGATAGAGTACGTAATAGTTCTTACGTAGTTAAGGAGGGAGGATAGCGGCCGTAATGCGATGTGCAGATTATAAAGACATGTTTCGTCTTTCATTTCCCCACGATCCATTTTTTATTTCTTCCTCTAGAAATCATCCCTCTGTATTCCTTAGTGTAATCCAGCCTCTTCCAACGTGTTTTGGAGCTTCATAACTTGGATTGGAGCTTGGGAGCTTGAAGTTTGGAGTGTTCTTGATGGTTTGAGCTTGTTCTTCACTTCTTCAAGAGGTATGTCAATAATCTGGTGTTGAACTCAAGATTATGATGTTGTTATTGTTGATTACTTCGTGATTTGATGGGTGGATGGAAGATAGCTTGATTCTTGATGAGTTTTTATAACTTACATTAAGAACTTGGTGTTTATGACTTAGGGTTGATTATGTTCTTGATGTTTAAGAACACTTGGAGATTATAATCGTGTCTAGGAAGAGTTATGTTAAGATTGTTAGATGATTAACATAGCCTTGAGATGATTATAGTTGTTGGTTGTGTTCTTGAGGGATTATAACCATTTTAGTATAGAATTATGATGAATTATGTGATGATTGTCATAATCTTGAAATGGTTGACGATTATTGTTTGTTGGTTGTTATTTATATTAGTGTTTTTCTGTTGATGTTGTATTGGCCGATTGAAGGTGTTGACGTATTCGATTATCATCTCTATTTTTGGTGGTCGATTAAAGGCACCGGGACATCTGTTCTAATTGTATCGTTGTTTATCGATCAACCGTTCTAAGGTAATCAATGTATTGAATTAGGACTGTCGAGGATATTTCCCATCCGTTGAGTCGCTGTTATCGATTGACCATTCTAAGGTAATCGATGTATTGAATTGGGACGGTCGAGGACATTTTCCATTCGTGATATCATTGTTAGGGATTAGCCATTCTAAAGATAATCGAGGTATTGAATTGGGACCGCCGAGGACGGTGCCCATCCGTGAGATATTATTGTCGTGTTGGCCGATTCAAAGCAGCATACTATCGTTCTTGTGAATTCGGTAATTTTATGATCGTTGCCGTATGTGATTAATGGTGTTTGGAGGCTAGTCTCGGCTAGTGCGCGATGGGTGTTGTGCGGCGATTAATTCGCCACGATAGGCGATCGTCGACCTCCCAGAAAAGTCAACCATGGAAGACAAATTCCGGACAAACGCCTAGAGCTCGGCACAATGCGGCGATCGTCTTTTTGGTACCCAGCGATCATCTTTTGTTATCTGACGATCGTCTTTCGTGTACGGACCAGAGGCGATCGTCTCATGCCACGTGGGGATCCAGCATCCGTCAAAGTCGCCGAAGACCGAATCTTGGACGATGGCCCACCCACGGATCTTTAAAGGATACCGACAAATAGGATCATTGACCCCAGCCTGTCACCTACCACACCTACCGACAAGGCCGCCGAAAGGTACGAAGTGGACCCTCCTCGGACAGCGACTGCAGCAGCGTCTTTGGCTTCCCATTGGTTCACCAGTGGCCTCAGCGCAACCTCGGACCTCAAGAGCAGGCCCACGTGGCGGACGATCGGCCGTTTATTTTAATATAGAAAACGGCGATCGCCCGCGATCGCCTGAGGGATCCCAACTACATTGTCCCCTATAAATAGAGGACTCGCTGCTGCGGCCAGGAGAGGGGAATCCACTACGAATTAAGTGCAAAATACACACCAAAAAGAGAATAAAAAAGGCTCCTTTGGCAAACACTAACAGATTCATAGTGATATTCATATACATTCATCATATATCCCAAGCAAGAACTCACAGATTCATATATCTGGTTCTTCCGGCAATCTACGCGCTCTAAAGCCTAGATAACTAGAAGTATTTACACTCTTTGTATTAGATTCTAACATTAATATTTGTACTTGACAGTATATTTATTAATAACATCCCGCGAGAGCATTCAAGCCCGGGATTAACAACCCCGGCAAATCTTGTGTTATCTATTTTCTCACGGAAGTGTTCTCGCATTTGTTTGTTACTCGATCATTCCAGCAATACTATCTCCGGATAATATTTTGGGTAACAACAATTGGCGCTAGAAGGAGGGCATTCTAAACCTTCATTTTCATTCCTACCGTCTCGAAGAACACTCACTGTTCTCCGGACATATACTTGAAGAAACACTCACTGTTCTTCAATAGAAAAACCTTCAGAAAATGACATCAGCAACAACCTCCAAGAGGGCCACCCTGAGATCTGCCGGAAATCTTATTCCGGCAAGGACCGAATCCCAGCCCACGGCGGAAGGCGACCGCGGCGACGCTAGGCTCTCACTCCCGCCCCCGAGGGACGTTTCTAGCCTCTCACTCGATCAGTTCCAGACATCGGAACAAATTGAGGAGGCTATAGCCATCCTCAGGGAACGACAGAGGGCCCGCGATACGCCCACCATCACCCCGTCAGCTAACCGCCGGGCAAGCAAACGGAAGCTCAAGGGGATCTATGTTGAGAAATCGACAGAAATCCCCGAGCCGCAGGGGAAGGCTCTCGTAAGGCGGGACGATTCCGTCTTTAGCCGCCTAGGGAGCGATCCCTCATGGCGACCTGGGCACTCAGGCCCCAGCCGGGACACATCGATATTTGAATCCTTTACCAGGAGTTCGGCATATCCGACCCCCAAGAGACAGACCGGTCAACGAGCCCCTGCTCGCCCAAGAAAGGAACCCACTGGCAGGGAGCTCGTCATTCACCATGGAGCTAGGGGATCGGTACACGATCGCCTTGGTTCACGCTCTGAGAGCCAGTCGGCAAGCAGTCAGGCGACGGCGATCGCCGCCATGCAACGCCAGCTGGACGAAGTGAAGGCGCTCCTGGAAAATGGGGCAGGGGCCAGGAGACCGATCGCTGGGCTAAATGAACCACTCGCGGTCCAGATCGAGATCGCCCCCGTCCAATCAACGATCAATCCCCCACAAACACCTCTATATGAGGGGAGAACGGATCCGGGAACCCACTTAAGCAAATTCCGGATCTACATGACTGGATGCGGAGCTTCAGACGCGACGAAATGTCGTATGTTCCCGTTAACTCTGGGCGATCTCGCCCACAGGTGGTACATCTCGCTACCATCCCGCTCAATCAATTGCTTTGAGAAGCTGGCGAACGACTTCACGTCGTACTTCGCCGCCAAAGTCAATCGCCCGGAAGGTCCCCACCGCATGATGAAAATCAGGCAGGGGAAGGACGAATCGGATGAGGATTATATCGACCGGGTGGACGAGATAGTCCTCACCGGTGAGCCCGTCAGCGACGAGATCACTCACCACGCAGTCCTGAACGGATTCCACGGACGCTCGCCCATGTTCAGGCACCTCACAAAGGATTTTCCACCGACCTATACAGCGTTCCGCGCCAGAGCCGCCAATTTTCTGGCCAGGCAGAAGATGCTCTCACTCCGCTTGGACGAGGGACAGCCCGAAGAAGGAAAAGCACCTTCCCATGTCCAGAAGAAGGCGGTCGCCAAACCCAGAAAGGCGGCCGCCAAGCCGCCTGGCGAGTTCAAAGCCTTCGAGGATGTAGAGGTCCACCCTCTTCACAACCTCAACTTATCTCCGGCACACATCTTCAACGCGATCAAGGGTCGCGAGTGGCTTTCCAAGCCAAAGCCAATAAGAGACCACGGTCACCTAGACCGTAGCAAATTCTGTGCCTATCATAAGAGTCCCGGCCACAACACTAGCCAATGCCGCGACCTCCTCAAACAGCTCTGGCGACTGTTTGAGGAAGGCAAACTGGACAACTTGGTCACCAGGCCGGAGCCAAGGACGGAAAGGACCGGAGGACGCGAACGCCGACAACGCGAGAGAACTCCTCCCAATCCGGTCGCCAGGATCGAGCATGAGCCGGAATACTCTGATGAATCGGTCCCACCGATCAACCCTGGCGGTCGGATCAACATGCTTCAAGCCGGAGGTGGAAACCTCGGAGGTCTTTCCCCGGTTTCCACCATGTCGAACAGGAAGAGAAAGGCCGAGCTGAGGGCGTTCGCCGGAGTCCATGTTGTAGTTCCTCTGGAGCCGACCATCTCTAGAGACGGGCTCATCACCTTTTCCAACAAGGACAGGGAAGGAGTGCAATGTCCCAAAGAGGATGCACTAGTGATCTCCGCTTGCATCCTTGGGAAGACGGTCGATCGCGTGTTGGTCGACAATGGGAGTTTTTGTAACATCATATTCAAATCCGCCCTAGACCAACTCGGCAACCTAATCAAATTCATCAAGCCTTTCGACACCGTGCTCCAAGGGTTCGGCGACAACACAGTCCAAGCCTACGGGAGGATCAAGCTCTCCGTTGAGCTAGTATGCTTTTATGATCCCAAGGTTAGGATTACTAGGAACCTAAGCTTTGTAATCATAGATAGGCCCAGCATCTATAATGGGTTCCTAGGTCGCCCCTTTTTGGAAACCTTTGAGGCGATCGCCTCATCTTTCTTTTACTGTATCAAATTTCCCACTGCCGATGGGACGGTCGGTACTGTAAAAGGAGATCAGCTAATGGCAAAGAGATGTTTGAGTTACTCCTGTGTTGTTACTTATTTCAATACTTCCCATACTATATGTAACATTGAAGCTACCGACGATCAACCCATGGAGATCGACGAGCCTAACACTTCGTACCAACCCGACTCAGGGGACGCCATCTCTCATCAATCGACGGACGACATCGAGCCAAGGATCGGTTTCGAGCCAAGTCTCGACATCGATCCAAGGACCGAGTCCGGGGATCATACCAAACGAGAGGCGACCGTTCCTGTCGAAGAGTTGGAAAGCATTACGATGGATCCGGATCATCCAGAACGGGAAGTACAGATCGGCGCAAGCATCGACCGCGAATTAAAGGGAGATCTGATCAATTTGCTACGTAAGAACATCGGTGTCTTTGCCTGGTCTCATCAAGATATGGTTGGCATAAGTCCCGAACACGCCTGCCATTATCTGAAGATCGACCAGGCGATGAAGCCTGTTCACCAGAAGCGCAGGAAGTTCGGTCCCGAGAAATATGCGGCGCTCGACATAGAAGTCCAGAAGTTACTCAACAACAAATTGATCGGAGTAGCAACAGACGAACCACAGTGGGTCGCCAACGCGGTGCTCGTCAAAAAGCCAACTGGCTCCTGGAGATTATGCATAGACTTCACCGACCTCAACGCGGCATGTCCAAAAGATCACTTCCTGATGCCTCATATCGATCACCTGGTCGATAGCACGGCAGTTTGCGAAATGATGTCGTTTATGGATGCCTTCGCCGGATATCATCAAATCCCAATGGCAGAGGAAGACATAAAACACACATCTTTCCACACAGAAAAAGACATATACTTTTGGGTCAGAATTCCGTTCGGATTGAAAAACGCAGGGGCGACCTACCAACGATTAGTCAACAGGATGTTCGCCGATCAGATCGGCAAGACCATGGAGGTCTACATTGACGATATCGTAGTCAAAAGCCTCAAGAAGGAAGATCACCTCAGCGATCTCGCCGAGACGTTCGCCATCCTTGAGAAGTTTAACATGAAGCTGAACCCCAAGAAATGCAACTTCGGGGTGGGCTCCGGGAAGTTCCTGGGGCACATAGTGAGCCAAAGGGGGATCGAGGCGAACCCCACCAAGATACAGGCGATCCTTGACATGCAGGAACCGCGAAACATCAAGTAGGTGCAACGCCTCACAGGTTGTCTAGCCGCCCTCAACTGTTTCATATCATGGCTCGGCGATAAAAGCAAGCCTTTCTTCGCGACCATCAAGAACAAGAAGTTCGCGTGGACGAAAGAAAGCCAGGTAGCATTCGCCAAAATAAAGGAACATCTATCTAACCCCCAGATCCTGGCAAAGCCGATCCCCGGTGAAAAATTATTCCTTTACTTGGCGGCCTCAGAGGTCGCGCTGAGTGCCGTTCTGGTGCGAGCAGAGGGGCAAGCTCACTTGCCGATCTACTATGTTAGCCAGGCGCTCCATGACGCTGAGACACGTTATACACCATTGGAGAAGATCGCCTACGCCCTTGTCATGAGTGTACGAAAGCTGAGAGCTTACTTCTTCGATCACCAAGTGGAAGTCCTAACAACTCTACCTCTAAGACAAGTCTTGCACCGACCGGACACCAACGGGCGACTCCTCAAATGGTCGCTGGAGATCGCCCAATACGGTATCACTTACGCTCCTCGCACGGCGATCAAAGGCCAAGCTCTGGCGGACTTCGTGGTGGAATTAACGTTCCCTCACAGTCCGACTCAGGTCGGCCGACCTGCCTGGAAATTATACGTGGATGGCTCTGCGACCAATGCGAGAGCAGGGGCAGGGATTGTCCTCATTAGCCCCGACGGTCAGAGTTTCACAAATGCTGTGCGTTTCGGTTTTCGTGCGACCAACAATGAAGCTGAGTACGAAGCTTTGGTAGGCGGGCTTGATCTAGCCCTCGCCCTGGATGTTCGTCGCCTCCATATCTTCATGGACTCCCTTTTGGTCGTAAACCAAGTCAAGGGAGAATATGAGGCACGCGGCGAACAGATGGTCAAATACCAAGAGCTGGTCGCCGAAATGTGCACAAAATTTGAAGAAGTGCTAATCGAACAAGTCCCGAGGGAGCACAATTCCCAGGCCGATGCCCTTTCCAAGCTAGCATCATCAGATGGGGCAGCCGACTTCTCCAATATCCAAATCACAAAGTCAGCAAGGCCGGCGATCGACAGAGATTTGGTTACCACGGTCGTCATCGCCGAAGAAAATTGGATGACCCCGTTCATCAAATACTTAAAGGGCCAGGCGGTCCACGGCGGCCGTGTTAAAGCTCGCCAACTCCAGCTTCGTGCGACCAGATATACCCTATTGGACGATCGGCTTTACAAGCGAGCCTTCAGCCTTCCCCTCTTCAAGTGTATTACACCGGAGGAAGGTCGGCTCGTTTTAGCTGAGATCCATGACGGGATCTGTGGAAACCACGCGGGCGGGCGAGCCCTCATCCATAAGGCAACCAGACAAGGATTTTTCTGGCCATCACTTCGGAAAGATGCGATCGCTTATGCCAGATCGTGTCATAGATGTCAGATAATGGGCCCCAACGTTAAACTATCACCCGAGCAGCTCACCTCAATTTATAGCCCTTGGCCATTTGCGCAATGGGGCATCGACCTTATAGGTCCCTTGCCGACGGCTCCAGGGGGCTGTAAGTTCGCCATCGTAGGGGTCGATTATTTCACCAAATGGGCTGAGGCCGAACCGCTCAACAAGATCGGCCAAGAGCAAGTAATCAAGTTTATATGGAAAAACATCGTATGTCGATTCGGTCTGCCCCATGCCATCATCTCCGACAACGGGAAACAGTTCGACGGCTTTGAAGTCATGCAATTCTGTGAAAAGTGGGGAATCAAAAGGTTATTCTCTGCGCCCTATCACCCTCAGACGAACGGGCAGGTAGAGGCAGTGAATAAGATCCTCAAACACACGATCAAAGCACGACTCGAATCCAGGCAAGTACGATGGGCGAGCGAGCTCCCAGACGTTTTGTGGTCCTACCGAACGACGACCCGCAATTCGACCGGCGAAACCCCATTCGCCCTTGCCTTCAGGACGGAAGCAGTAATTCCTTCAGAGATCGCCATCCTCAGCCATCGAACCGAACAGGAGATGACGACCGACAACGACATAGCCCGACGAATCGACCTAGACATGCTCGAAGAAAGACGGATGACCTCAGAAATGAAGAACATAATCCACAAAAGGAGAGCCGAGAAGTTCTTCAATTCAAAGGTCACAGAAAGAAGATTTCAAGTGGGCGATCTCGTCCTTAAGAAGATCCAAACCCACACGGGCGTTTTTGGTCCGAACTGGGAGGGACCTTTCAGAGTGTCCAGATGGCTAACCAAAGGAGCCTACGAACTGGAACATCCTGACGGTACTCCGGACCAATATCCCTGGAACGCCGTGCATCTGAAAAAATACTATCAGTGATAAATTTGTACTGGATTTCAATGATGTACAAGGAATATAATGAGATTTTTTGTTATCCCATCTATTATGGCGATCGCCCCACCAGAAATCGCATATCACCGACAATCGCTGATCACGACGATCCTAGGTAAAATTAATGCAGCCATGGTCCTGGAGGTCGATGGAACCGACAGCTTCGCCCATGCAAGGTTCCTTTGGGCTGAGATCGTCCGCCTTTCGTTTAAATACGAGGTCGACGTAGCCGAATGACCCTCCAAAATAATCAGTAGGCGCGATCGCACGTTCTCAAGGTACATCATTTAACATGGTGAACCTGAACAATGCGACGTGCCGTTACCCCCGTCTCAACGTACACCGTCGAGGATCGCCATCTTCATGGCGGCCCGAGGTGGAAGCAGAGCTGACAAGCCGCGGACGTGGTGTCGAATAAGCCGACAACACTCCGCGCAAGGACTCCTCCAGACCGAGATCGCCCGCCTTTCGTTTTAACACAAGGCAGGCGTAGCCTAACGGAGGACCCTCACGAAAAGTGAGTCGCAGGATACACAATATCCCTCGCACACGAAGACACGATTGGGGAGATCGGTCCATCGAACACCCCAACCACACATGACTCTTCAGAATCGGCGAAATGAAGATAGCTCGCCAGACAGACTAGTCTTTGTTTCCTTACTTACAATAAGTGAAAAAAAACAAGGGGGCAGGGATAAGTCGAGCTACTCTCAAATACGATCGAAAAAAGAGGAACCATACTCGATCGGCTTCGCTCAAAAACATGCAGGGCGAAGGGATAAGTCGAGCTACTCTCAAATACGATCGAAAAAAAGAGGAACCATACTCGATCGGCTTCGCTCAAAAACATGCAGGCGATCGAGATCGTCCGACGAAAATTACAAGTAAGAATTCCAATTCAAAACATGCCAACACTTTCAACACTCAGACGATCGGCCAAACGAACAAAAATTCGAAAGCAAATATACGCGTACTCGTAAAAATTGCACGCAAACAGTCAAAGGCGATCGCATGTAATACATTACGCAGAATGAAAAAAGGAGTATTTTATTCATAAACACAAGCTTCATACATTTCGAGGCCCGAAGGCATTACAACAAAAAGTACAAGTTACGGAGGAAAAACAAAAATGCCTCTCAAGGCCCCGCCTGCTGGTCTTCGCCCTCGGGTTGCGATCGGCTTGGGCACCCCCATCGGCCTCGGGATGAATGAGTTTGCCGGTATACCAACTCAAGTCGATCCCGAAGTCGACAAGGTCAAGGATCGGCAGGGAGAATCCTGGATGCAGAGGATGCTCGAGGACATAGGATTTGAAGCTTTCCATCAGGGGACCGATCTCGACCCCTGCCTTTTTAGCGGCTCGAACAGCGTCAGTATAGGCCAAGTAGTAAGCGAACTCGCCGACGTGCTCGACGTTAAGGTAGGGATCGACCTCGATCGCCTTCAGCTGCCCCTTCAGATCCGCCGCCGTCTTCTCGACCTCCGCCAGTTCGGCCGCCTTGGCAACATTCTCGCCCCTGGCCTTCTCCAGCTCTCTCTTCGCCGCCTCCAGCTCACCACTGAGCCGATCCACCGCAGCCTTCAGCCCGGTCGCCTCCTCCTGCGAAGCCTCGAGCTTCTGGCGAGTTTCCTTCTCCTTATTACAGGATCGATCGGCAGCCTCCTTGGAGCGGCTCAGCTCCTGCTTCAATCTATCCACGTCCTGCTTAGCCCGTTTGGCCGTCTCCTCATACTCCTTCTCCATAGACCGTATCCGGTTGGCGTCCTCGATATTTCTGTTCCGGGCGGTCTCGAGTTCGCGATGGAGATGAGCAGTGGAGGGTCGCCCCTCAAAATCCCGAGCAGCTTGGACGGCCATCGTCGCCGTCTGAAGAGCCAGGGCAACGGTCGCCTGCATGGCATCCCCAGATCGCCGACGAGCGATCGCATCAAGGTCGGTCGTCCAAGCCTTGGGCAGAGAAGTGATAGCCTGGCGAACGTAAGCGGGGACTTGGACAGAATTTTGCGGAGCCTTGCTCGACAGAAAGTCCAGCACCATGGGGGCGACGTCCGGGTCGGCGAAACGAACCCTGCAGCGCAAACCAAGGAAATCAAGGAGTTAGCCCATACCATGCTCAGAATGCCTAAACTCAGAAAAATTCTTGACCCACTCTTACCTATTGACCAGCTCGGGATCGCGTCCGAAAAAAGGCTTGCCCCGGGATGTTTCCGCATCGGCGATCGCCATTTTCTTCGCCGAGCTGCCAGATGACCGGGGGCCGGAGACCGTGGGCTTGGGGACAGATCGCTCCATCATCGGGATGGCGGAGATAGGAGCCGCAGCGACCGGAGGCTCAAGAATCGATACGTCTGCCTCAGAGATCGTCGGGGACTCCGACCTCCGCCTATTGCGGCGTTTGAGCTGTTCCTCTCCCTCGACCACCGGCTTGGCGACTGGCGCCTCAGAGGGTCTCGTCACCGGGGCAGGTTGAGACGTCGTCGCAGGAACGCGACCAGTCTGCTTGCCCAACTTAAGGCGATCAAGAACTCCCCGGTTCGACATGGCTATCTCTGGCGGAGGTTCGGAAATTCGGGGAAAATAAGCCTCTATCAAAGAAAAGATACAAACAAGTTAGACGAAACAAAACGACCTCGTGGAGACGGTCGTCAAAGAAAGGAAGCACACTTAAACTCATACCTTGAACTTTCAAGTGACGGGGGTAGCAAAACAAACGAGCCCCCAACCGATGAGCTTCGGTACCAAGCGATCGAACGTCAATAAAGGAGTTCGGCAAAGCACGGATCCGCTCCCAAACCATCAAGAAATCGAATGGAAGATCGCCGATCGCTGGAACGAGAGGTCCTGCAAAAAGAAAACAAAATTAGATCAGTCCAAGACAAGCTCAATCAAGGGGAGAGTTTAAATCCTTACTCGGATTCCTCTCCCGGAAAATGGTGGGAATCTCCAACTCCTCATTCGGCATGTCACTCGCCGCCGATCGCCATGCCCCGCCGACCCAACACCATTTAGCCAGGTCGCCCTTGGTCTTATTCGGCACGCCGAGGACCACTCTCCCGAGTCGGCCCTGGATATGATGGCCGCCGATTGACCCTTTCTGCGCAGCCAATTTAAACAAATAATTCATCTCCAGCGCAGTAAGGTGGCGGAATAACCGGTGACCGCCAAACAAGGTCAACGTGCAGATGATCTGCAGCCAAGCATTCGGCGTCAGTTGAAGAGGCGCCAAATTCCAGGCGATCAGCAAGTAGGAGACGGCGAATGGCAACGGGAATCGCAGACCCGCCTCCATAATCATCTCGTTGACGGCGACCATACCCTTGGGCGGTTGGTCGGCGCGCTCATTCTCCAAAGGCACGTGAAGGGAAACGTCGGAGGGGATGTGATATTTGGCCCTCCAGGCTCGGAGTCTTTCTTGGTCGCCGTACTCGGATCTGTCAGAGTCCACCGAGACAGGACGGCGGCACGAAAGACCGTCCGATTCACATGTTTGTAAGGGTGAGCGGCGATGTAGGCCTCGAAATCGAGTCGGACGTGGTCAGTGATCGATTCCATCATCTGAGCAAAAGCCACATAGGCGGGGCCGAATCTGCTCTCTCTTTCCCAGGCCTCCCGCACCAAATCGTCTTCATCCACCGGCGAGCCCCCCTGCTCCGCCGTCGTCGCCGTCCTCGCCACCTCGGCCTCGTTGAAAAGCTTTTCGAGTTCTTCGGGTGCAATCCCTGCTCGAATAGCTTCAGCTGCCGTCTCCATATCCACTCTAACGGGAACCTCCTCCCGTTCGAGCAACGCGTGGAAGAACTTCCGGTCTCGAAGGTTTTGATCCTCCGACATATTAGAAAATAAAGAGAGGAAGAAGGTTAATTTTTCTTACCTAGAAAAAGAAGAAGATCGGCACACAAAGCTCCGAGAAATTTCGAGAAATTCGGCTATGGATACTAAGGGCGCATAAAAAGTGAAGGAGAAGAAGCCCTCCCCTTTTTATAGATGGAGACGAGGGCCTAAGTGCAAACAGGAGAAACCTCGGGGACTGAATCGCAACCGTCATGTGGGGACGCATTAAATGCGGCCCTCGAATCCCGCATACGCGTCTTTTCGAGGGCATGCCGGTAGCGAGTCGACAAACCGTCGGATTCCCCCAGCACGACACGACGCGTGTCGACCACTTTTGGAAGGCCCGCCTTCTTTTCCCGCTGCTCCCGACGCGAAAGAAGGTCGTCCATATTTGAATTCAGATCGGCTGGTCGTTTAAACATCGGCGATCGCCAACAGTGCCACCTCACCCCGTGTTTTCAACATCGAGGCGAGCTGGGGGGCAATTGTTGTGCGGCGATTAATTCGCCACGATAGGCGATCGTCGACCTCCCAGAAAAGTCAACCATGGAAGACAAATTCCGGACCAACGCCTAGAGCTCGGCACAATGCGGCGATCGTCTTTTTGGTACCCAACGATCATCTTTTGTTATCTGACGATCGTCTTTCGTGTACGGACCAGAGGCGATCGTCTCATGCCACGTGGGGATCCAGCATCCGTCAAAGTCGCCGAAGACCTAATCTTGGACGATGGCCCACCCACGGATCTTCAAAGGATACCGACAAATAGGATCATTGACCCCAGCCTGTCACCTACCACACCTACCGACAAGGCCGCCGAATGGTACGAAGTGGACCCTCCTCGGACAGCGACTCACAACGCGTGCTGGCTTCCCATTGGTTCACCCAGCTGGCCTCCAACTGCAACCTCGGACCTCAAGGGAACAGGCCCACGTGATGGGACGATCGGCCGTTTATTTTAATATAGAAAACGGCGATCGCCCGCGATCGCCTGAGGGATCCCAACTACCTTGTCCCCTATAAATAGAGGACTCGCTGCTGCGGCCAGGAGAGGGGAATCCACTACGAATTAAGTGCAAAATACACACCAAAAAGAGAATAAAAAAGGCTCCTTTGGCAAACACTAACAGATTCATAGTGATATTCATATACATTCATCATATATCCCAAGCAATAACTCACAGATTCATCTATCTGGTTCTTCCGGCAATCTACGCGCTCTAAAGCCTAGATAACTAGAAGTCTTTACACTCTTTGTATTAGATTCTAACATTAATATTTGTACTTGATAGTATATTTATTAATAACATCTCGCGAGAGCATTCAAGCCCGGGATTAACAACCCCGGCAAATCTTGTGTTATCTATTTTTTCACGGAAGTGTTCTCGCATTTGTTTGTTACTCGATCATTCCAGCAATACTATCTCCGGATAATATTTTGGGTAACAACAATGGGTAAATTTGGGGCTTGAACCTTCACGGTTGGTTTCCCAAAACCTACAATTCAGTAGGTCACGATCATGTTGATGATCTCATTATGGGTAAGTTTGGGGCTTGAACCTTCGCGGTTGGTCTCCCAACACCTACGGTTCAGTAGGTCATGGTCACTGGGTGATCTCATTATGGGTAAGTCTGGGGCTTGAACCTTAGTGGGTAGTTTCCCAGCACCTGCAACTCAGCAGGTCATGGTCATTGGATGATCTCATTGTGATACGGCTTCGTGCCGTGGCTTCGGCCCTTATTGTGATACGGCTTAGTGCCGTGGCTTCGGCCCTCATTATGATACGGCTTCATGCCGTGGCTTCGGCCCTCATTGTGATATGGCTTCGTGTCGTGGCTTCGGCCCTCATGTGATACAGCTTCAGGCTGTTTGGCTTCGGGCCATTGTGATGATTGGCAGATTTGGCTGAGTGGCGTTCAGGCCATTGTGATATTTTTCAGCTTAGGGATTTCGGGCTATTGTGATGTTTTGGTATTTCCGTTGGAGCCTTCGGGCATTGTGATTCGTATCTATTTCAGATTTGGTTCGGTTTACCTTCGGGTAGTTCATTGATTGTGTTTTATATTGATCATTCGCCGTTGGGCAGTTGTGTTCTAACCTGTCGAGCAGGTATTGATCGTATGCCGTGGGCATAGTATTTCACGAATGCTCGGTTCTTACCATGCTTTGTGAGCATATCGTATTATCATTGTTGTACCGTTTATTTTACTTTTGGATGTATATCATGTAGTACATGTATTTGATATTCATTATCTGGATGACTGACCCCGTGGGGGCAGAACATGTTCTCATGTTTCAGGTGTTTGCGAGGAGAGAGTTGAGACACATGGGCATGACGATAGCGATGAGGCATTCGAGCATACTAGTCCCGTGTTGTCGGTGTTCATATTGGTTAGTCCGTTTGGAGTGTTCTCCGGTTGTCAGTTGTTGTCATTATGTATTATCCAAGCAATGTTCGTGGATGTTGTTGTATTTTTATTTTGGTCATGTAGGCCCATCATTGTCATTGAAATTCCACATAAGAATATTATGTCGGACATCATAGTAGGGACTGTGGTTTTCATTTTTGGTCAGTTGATGTATTTTAGTCATGTTCACCTGGTGGGTCTCCTGATGTGGGGTCAACGACACTGTAATAACCCAATGGATTTTGGGGGCGTTACATATTCGACTCTTGATATACCTCATCATCGTTCCTATCTACTACTTGTCCAAGTGTAGTAGCAATATATATATATATATATATATATATATATATATATATATATATATATTTCTCGTAGCCACATGATTGACGATCTTCCACCCTTTTTTAACCAAGTCAACCAGGTAGCATACTGGTTTAGCTAATGTTGCAAAAACAAAAGGATCATCTTCATATCAAGTTGTCGAATTATCAATGGACAAGAGCCCATAATTGTCCTCTCTTTTGATTTTAGAATTGGTACCAAACCATCTATACTTGAACAACACTGTCAAGCCTTCTCCATAAATTAGTTTTACCACTTCGAGAAGAACACCATAATATCCACTGTCAATCATAACTACGTAATGTTGACATCTTCTTCTTGATGATTGTCCAGACATACAAATGTCACACCATTTACCTTCTCCATTGAATAAACTTTAGACATAACATGCTTCATTGAAAGAAGCATCAACTCACGTGACCACATTCGGTGGCCATCATCTTGTATGTACATCATATGGAGAAAATTAATTAAATATTTATATAAGGTGAATGTCATATTCATCTAGAATGTTTACACATTTATATAAAGAAATTAAGTAAACAGTAATTAAATACTTGTCCATTTCCTAAAATAATCTACAAATATTTCATTATGGAATCTAACGTCCCCATTCACGTCATCACATGAAAAGTGGATGTCTTTACAGTATTGAACTTCTGAACAGTTAAGGAATATCCACCAATGTGCAAATCCTAGCTCGTAGGGCTGTAAATGGTTGTCAGGTAATATTCCTTCGATTTCAACTTCGTTGATAATAGAGAGAATAAATTGCACTACAAGGGCTGGCATATGCCGGGGGGTGGGGGGGAATCCACAGTGCCCAAATAGAACTTGGTATATGTTACAAACTCAGTCCAAATAGAACTTGGTATATGTTACATACTTTCATGCAAGATATGCTTCGCCTATACAACTTTCAGGTGTAGACTTATTAGTCACAGAGTCCTTGTAGTCACCAAGTTGCCTTTCTCTTGAAGATATCCACGTGTAATGGACAAAGCCTATTAGTAAAAGTTGGTGAGGAAGATGGATCATGAGGCGAGGCATGAGTTAAAAAAATTCAATCAAAAGATCCTCCTAAATTTAATTAAGATATAAATGATGTCCTTTTGCGTGAGCAATAAGATTTGACTTCCTCACTTCTCTAGTGCATAACTTTCGAAATAATATGGATAATAATACACAAGTCTCAACTACCTGTTTGAGCAAGTATGGCCGAATAAACACAGGAAAGAGGCATTGTAAGAGGATATGACAATCATGATTATTCAATCTAGTTAAATTGTTCTCCTTGAAGTTAACACACCTCCCGATATTTCCAGCATATCCTGTAGGATAACTAGCAACTTTAAAAATCTCAGCCTTTTGCTCACGAGTGATGGTGTAAGCTGGTTTCGGCATTTTTTAATTTCCATCCCCTTCCTTCAACCATAAATGTTTTATAATGTTCATTTCTTTCAAACATATACGTCCTTAGGGCCATCTTTAGTCTTCCCCTCCCAACATAACACTGGACCGACAACACTTTCACAAATATTTTTTCTTATGTGCATCACATCTAGGTAGTTCCTAATCGACAACTAATTCCAATAAGGTAGATCCCAGAATATACTCTTGTAGGATCAGTATTTATACCAACGGGGTTTTTCGGGGTTGCTCAACTGCACATAATAATACTTATTCAACATGTATAGAATTTCGTCCTCAGTACACTCCCATGGTGGATCACCCATCTCTTTGTAGCATCCGGACGCTATACATGCATCCTCTCAAGCTATAGATGGTGAAAAATTCTTATAACCTTCTGGCATTGATATCTTGCGCAACCTGCATTCAAGCACACTGAACATCCTCTATACCTACTAATAAAAGATCTAGATAGCATCCCTTATGCAGGAAAATCACTAATGGTACCAGTTTATATAGCACATAAGTAGAACATCTCATGTAAGTAAGTATCATACGTCGGATGACCTTGCTCCTACAACAACCTCAACACTTCAATCAAAGGTCTAAGATACACATCAATACACTTTAATGGATACCCAGGGCCAGGTACTTAGAGAGTCATCATATTCTATTCCTTCTTCATGCACATCCATGGAGGAAGGTCCTACGGAATCATTACCATCGACCATATACTATACAAAATATTCGTGTTGCAAAATGGGATGAATTCATCAGATGCGAGCCTGAGTCTTACATTTCGGACACATGATGCAAACTTTGGAAGATCCCTATCTATATGTTTTCTATCCTCTCCATCAGAAGGATGTATCATATTATCCTCATCATGGACATGAGGCTCGGCGTGCCATCACCTTGGTTGTGTGAGGAGACATGAAAACCCTATCCAGTCTATCCTTTAAGGGGAAATACCAAAATACCTTGATAGCTTTTTTTCCAGAATGAGTGAGCTTATACCTATCTGTGTCACTTACCAGATATCTCTTTAGGTATTTATTAGGTGCTTTCCTAAGATAAAGCACAATCGTATATGAATATGTGGATCTTGATGTACGA
The DNA here is from genome assembly GCA_033398695.1 of Orobanche coerulescens. Lineage (NCBI taxonomy): Eukaryota > Viridiplantae > Streptophyta > Magnoliopsida > Lamiales > Orobanchaceae > Orobanche > Orobanche coerulescens. Next base: position 65,259,144 of record CM065811.1, on the reverse strand, counting down.
TAGCCCACGCGTCTTATTTTACTGTGATTATTAAGAAGATGATGACCTTTTGGAAGCATTTTGCCTGTGAGTTCCAAATAGTCATCCATACCATTGATCGATGTTTTATTCTCCAGCTTTATCCTCATAGTATCTATCACACTATCAAAAATCGTCATATGACACCTAGGTATAGAAGGGTCCGCTGGAGCTTGATTAGCTTGTTGTATCTATCACCAAAAATAATGTTAACGGGTATCAATTTGGGGTTTTAGTGGATTGGTTGATCATCTATATGGTGTTCTTAACCTTCAGTCAATACATCCCTCTCGTAGTAACCAAACATGTCGTCAAGCAACCTGCTTGCAGGATCATTCAATGTATAACCACTATCCATGATCATACAGAACAAGTGAATTTTGATCCTTCATCAAGTGGGAAACAGTATATGTATTGTACTATCACTATCATGCTTCTTCATAAACCGAATGAACCCTCTCATCCATCTATGACTCTTGGATCCCATTTTTGTAGATCAATCCAACTATTATCCATCCTAAAACATAAATAACAGCAATATTAAACTACATCATCAATTTTTATATATCACAATATTACACAACATCTTGATAACCATTATTAAATATATATATCTCAATGAACATTATAACCATAATCATCACAATAAACATAATAACCATTATAATAATCTCAACGAATAATTAATATCTCAATATATAGGCATAATTTGAACAATTGAATTAAAGTTTAATAAATATACTTTAATTATAATTTCTTGAATGATCAATCAAGATAAAATTGTTGTTTCCCCCACTGTTGTTGTGTAGTTTATGAGTTTGGTGTAAAAAGGAGTTTTATATTATTTATTTTTCGAGTTTGTTGTAAATGGTTTATTTTTGAAGTGTGAGATGGTGATATTATGCCTAAAAAAGTGTAGGACTTTAGCCGTCGACAACCCACCGCCTATATAACACCCCCGACTAGGTCGATAATGCCACAACATCGTAGACCCTTTCATAAGGATATACTAGGATAGACACCTTATATTACACCGACACAAATGGCTGTCGAGGTCAAAAGATACGACAACGAACGAGAAGCTCACTCGACAACACAAAAGACCATTATGGTCAACAACTCCATATCAAGGCTAAGCTTTTAACGCGTAAAGGAAAATAATAATTCAATTCCACAACAGAACCCACACCCATATAAGGGTGATTACTCGACAAAGATAGCCATTGATTACAATAGAGACAAATGAAAAAGACTTTGACTCCTGTACGATTAGCATCATTACCCTTCATCCTCTGTCTAGCCGATCCAGTGACTGCTTTCGAGCTGCAAAAACCTGCATGCATAACAAACACCCACCCCCCAAAAACTTTGGGATTAGTAAACTGAGATTTTGCTACTGCAAGTATATAGTATGCAAGCTATACGAGAAATATTCATACCAATCCAAACGATTCATAAAGGCAACATAAATCATAAGATCTCAAACATCACCAAAGAGTATTTACATGCGCAATGATACCAATCATTCATAAAGTCAATCCTCAAAAGAGAAGTAAAAATACAAGGTTTTCTAGAAAATCCCCATTGAGTCAAGAGAAATAGTTCAATCCTTTGAAAATACCTTTGCAGGAAACTTTAGTAAAATAGTTTAAAAATACCATTTTTTACTCGGGCCAATTCAAATGGTTTAAGATGATTCACAAATTGAACGGAAGCACTTTAAAAAATAGTTTCCAACTCTTTTGGGGTCCTTGACCTAATACACGCTTTCCCAGCAAAATTCTGCTCAAGACCATCAAGGAAACTAACTAACCCTCGGAGATCCTGTCGGAAATCTTTGGGCATTTAATCCTTGATTTTCTTATTGATACCATTATTTCAAAAAAGGTTCAAATGAGGATTCAAAAAAATGAGTTCATCTAGTATCAGGATCTCAGTTATTATACAAGTATCCTCCGCTTGGAAGCCTGCTGGGACCCTCCACCGAAGTACCTGTGCACCGACATTCACTACACTGTGGCGGCACCCTTTGAAACCATGTTACCGCACCAGCGTCACTACCACAATAGCCTCCCCTTGAATTCACGCATTAGGTGACACCGTTGTTCACCAACCACATAAGCCGCTCATTGCATCATACACAGACCGGAGTTGAATGTAATATTCGTACTTTTCTATTCTTAGTAATTTTTATTTTGCTGTATTTTCCATTTTCAGAGACTCGCTTGTAACTGTTTTGACATTTTGAGAATGTTTAATTCTGCATATTTTGTCATCGAGCATGTTTCGGAATTGTTTTACTCGATTTTGTGTTTAATAGTAATCTTTCTGCTTGTTCGTTCGTTTGACATAATCATGGTTCGAAATTGTTGTTTTGTATTTTCCATAAGCTCGTTTAACATTGGGAGACGTGTTGTGAGCTTCGGTATGGCTGTTTGACCTCGTATTGTGTTTTCAAACATTTTGGGTCATTTGGTAATTTCCTAAAATTTAGGGTAATTACTCTCATTAGCGTTTGCCGAACCTTCGGGTAGTCGGATTCGTATTTTCTTGCAGCGCTTAAGTGCATTGCCTTGAACCCTTCGTAAGCATGTTCTCAGACTTCGTAGACATGTTTTGACTCGGTGATATTCTTTTCCATAATATTCAGCTCTCAGCAGTTCTGGTCAGTTTGAGACTTACGTACGTTATGAGCGATACATAACGTACGTTAATCTCATCTTGATTATGTACGTATGTGCTTCAATATCATATGTTATGGCCTACAGAGGATCGGGCAGAGACTTCTGTCAGGCAGTTACGTACGTAACAAGTAATGCGTAGCGTACGTTAGGTGCTTAACATACGTTAAGTTCCCTGACTTACGTACGTTAATGCGGACAGATTTATATACCTGGTTCAGCACTTTCTGTACAGGTTTCTCTCAATTTTCTCTTATTCTCCTCCTCCGAATGACGATCTGGGCGATTATATTGATGAGGGTTGGTCAGAATATCATCATCCAACATCATCACCGAGTTCTTAACGTGATTTAATTAACATTAAACCTTCTTTCTCCATTGAATAGAGGTAATCCTTCTCAGAACCCTAAATTTCGGGATTTTTGACGGTTTTTGTGATTTTATATGATTAGCTCCGAATTGATCTTTAATTTCGATGAATGTAATCAATCTCCACCTTATTTATATGTTCCATATGAATTCTTGGTAAAGTTCAGTACATTTGCAAAATTGAGAGGGTTTGGTTGCGATCCGCCCTCGTAGTGAGTTTGTATGAATTTCCGTAAATCATGGGCAGGGTTTTTCGGGCGTAGTTCAATTTTAATTCGTGCCGTATTATTGTTGATAGTCATTTCACGAATCGTCTAGGTTCGAAATCTCCGATTTACTTCAACGGTGGTTGTTTATCGTCTCAAAACATCCCAACATGTCTCAAAGGCAATTAATTCTTACGAACTTACATTCTTAAATGTGCAAAGTGATTGTAGGTCACATATACTCAGAGTACAGTCTAGAGGGGGTGAATAAACTGTTCAAAAACTTTTACTAAATTCAACTGTTTAAAGAACACAGCTGTAGTAAGATCAGGTAGGATTACTCGTCTAATCAGGTAACCTATGTCAACTGCAAAATATTATGCGGAAGGACAATTGACTATAAAATGGAACAATAAATATGTATGCAGCAGTTAAGTATGATGATAAAGCAGTAAATCACACAATCACTTATAGTGATTTCAGAGGTGGGGTAATCCCTACTAGTCCACTTCTCTCCAAATTAGTTGGAGATGAATTCACTATAACTTTCAACCAATGATAAATGTTACATTGATTCACACAGTTACAACATCTTCCAACCAGTGGAAACCCATGGCCGTTGCAACTCCCTTTGGCTGCCTAGCACCTCTTGATCAAAAACCTGTGGATGCCTCAACAACTCGCAAGCTGTCTATCACCATCCAATCAAGAACCCGTGGATTCGTTTACAACCTTCAACTTCTAAGAACCTCGTTCAAATAAGTACCCTTACTCAATCTCTAAGACAAGAGTGTTGTCTTCTCCAACTTAAGAGCTTCTTAGTGTTTGGACTTTTAGAAAACTAGCTCCTCACAATGCTATAGATTGATTTGTTTGCTTTGTTTGCTTTGATTGCTTGTAAGTATTGTTCGCGTCGTACTTTGCTCAATATTTCTTCAGATATTTATAGTACGATCCTTGAGCTTTCTTCATAGACATTGCATCTCTTGTAACAATTCCGTCCATTGGAGAGTGGACTTTATTGTTTATCTTTTCATCACTTTGCACATATTGTCTCTTTCTTCAAATCTGATCATTTGAAGATGTACTTCCCATTGTGCCGCTTTTCTTGATTACTATAATTGGAAAGTTTTTTGGATGCTAATCTTTAGGAATAAAATATTCCTTAACTTCCGGGAATCAATCACTTTGTCCCTTGCTTTTACGTCCGCATGTGTCTTGCCGTTATTGTTGACTTTCAACGTTTGCTGACATGGACTCAGCTGCTATTCAGGTACACATACTTGGTTGCAGTATTAGTTTGGTCAACCTCCTTTGATATTTAGTTTGACCAAAAACATCGAATGATAAAAACTCGCATATGGCTAACCTTCTCCGATATTACTGTTTGACCGAAAATTCGTCTGCTTCCAGTTGGAGTATGAACTCGCCTGATATTTTCTATGTCTGAAAGCGGGGCTGAAAACTCGCCTGTGGTCAAACTTCTTGTGTTGACCACAACTCGTTTGAGAATATCTCACCTGATACTTATGTTGGTCAAACCTCTATGATATTTCATGTTGACCAAAACTCGCCTGATACTCTGTTGTCTTCAGATCTCGGCTGCTACAGTGTTTTAGTCAAACCTCGACTGATATTTCTGTTGACCAAAACTCGCCTGATAGTATCTCGCATGATATCTTGTTAGTTCTATACTTGGCCAAATTTCTATATGATCCATATGATCAACACTTAGCTTAATCTTTCTAAGGCCTATAGAAGATACCGAGTAGGTTCTTCTTTACAATGCCAAGTACATACATTTGAATTAATCATGAATATAGGGATGATATCATCAAAATCTAAAATAATATTCCTAACAAATCCCTCCTATTTTGATGATGGCAAAACTTAATGTTCAAATGTAAACAAGTATGCACAAAATAAAAGGTAAAGTGCAAAATACAATCAAACCCAGTCTTTTGAGACAAGTAGTGGTTGTCATTCAAGTTGACTGTTATAAAACTTTTATTATAGATTACAATACAGTCTTGAATGAAAATTACGAGTCAAATGAAAATTACAAGTAAAATGAAAATTACAAGCAAATTGAAGATTACAAGTAAATTTACAAAATTTTATCTCCCTCTTCCTCTTCCTATGCCTCTTCCCCTTCCTCTGGTTCTTCTTAATTATCTTCTTCTTCTTCTTTTTGTTCTTTCTCTATCTTCTTTTCAATTTCTTCTTCTTCTTCTTCCTTTTCTTTTTCAACCTCTTTTTTTTCTTCCTCCTTTTCTCTTTCAACTTCTTTTTCAACTCCTTTTTCAGTTTCTTTTTCAACTACTTCCTTCTTTTTTTCTCTCACTTCCTCCTCTACTTTTTCTTCTCTATTTTCTCTTTCTCCTTAAACAACTTCCTCTTCACCAAAGGTTTTTCCTTGGTCTACTCCTTCCATAATGTTAAGGATGAACTGGTCCATATTTTGCTTAAAATTTTAGATGAACCAGTTCTCATACAGTAACACCCTCACATTTGTCTCATGGCAGAAGGCCATGATGAGTTGTTCAGTAACAGTGGGGTGATCCCATCCACTTCTCTCAACAAATTCCCTTGTTGAGGGAAGGTAAAGGTTTTCAACTCCCTCCACTCCTCATAAATGTTAACAAAAGAATATTTGAGGGCTTGTTGTCTTACCACTTTCAGCTGAGTTTGGTAAGATTCAAGGGGTTGTTCTCCTTGAGGTTGAAGGAGTATTCTGCATTTGGCACCTCAATGATTTCTTCTGCCTCCTATTCTTTAATAACACTTGGAATTGTTAGGAATGGGATCACCTCTGGTATCAGCTCAGTGGAATGAGCTGTTTGCTCTTTAGGTGATATAGGTGCGGCTGAAATGACTATCTGCATCTCTTCCTCAGGTGTCTGAACCACCAGTTCCTTTAGCTTCTTTGGGGATGGTTCAGGTGAGGAAGTAATGTGTATAGATGCTTCTTTTACATGTGACGTTTTTTTTTTAAATCTGGAAATAGGTACGTTGTCACAATCTGGTTCGTCTGTAGGTGTGGTTTCAGGTGCAGGTGAGATTTTGGGTGCAGGTTTTTAGAGATGTCATTTATAGTTTCTTCAGCAAGATTCTCAGCTACTGTTTTGTCAGCTGCATCTGATTTCACTTCTTCAAAGTCTGATACTCCTTTATATGAGGATGTTCTAGTCCTCATTTTATCCAGAATCTCACCTGGTATGGATTTGTTCTTTGCAAGTTTCTCCTTTGCCTCTTGATCCAAATGACCAAGTATCCTGCTAGTGTGGATGTTTTCCGCCTTCCCTTTGGCCTTTCCAAGGAACTCCAGAATGTAACTCAGTTGAGTTCCATATGCTAGATTTTTCTTAAACTTCTTCTCCTCATTATCCCAGCTTGCTTTGTTAACCTCACAGACTAACTGCCTGTAGATGTAATCAGGCCAGTTAATCCTCTGTTGCTAAATTAAAGTGCCCATAACGATGTACTTGGAGGATGACAGTTGATCAAAGCTTCCTGCAATGCCCATGACAATCTTGTTGGTGATGTCTAAGATGTATTTGTACTCTTTCTTGAGATCACCCTTCTTGGAAGTGAATATGATTTTCATCGGCTGCTCTGGCGTCTTGATCTCCTCCCAAACATCATTTGGGTTGTGTTTTAGGGCCTCCACTGTAATGCCCCTATTCTCTATTTTGAAGGCATCAGCATTGGTCTGCTCGGTGATGGTAACTTGTTCTCCGAAGATTGAACTTTCGATTCCCCATTCGGTGACCTGTGCTTCCTTGAAAAAAGCGATAACAGCTTCTTTGAAAAGTTATGTCGGATTAATGTCCAAGAAATGAAAGATGCCATTCTTTTTCATCATTCAAATCAGGTGTGCCATCTCCACCGTGTTGTTCGACTCCAATAGACCTTCAAAGTCTATGACGACTCTGAAGATGATTTGTTCCTGTACCACCTTAAGATTGACACCTTTGAAATATGTGGTTGAATCCATTTTTGCAGAAGAAGATTTTCGGATTTAGTGTAGTGAAAATTCTAGGTTTTTGCTTTTCTGAGAAATTAGGGTTCTTAGCTCTTGAAAGTTGAAGAGTTCGATAAGGTTTTGTGAAATGATTTTCGACCGTCTTAAATAGCCACTCGAAGAGATGTTTTTGAATTTAATAATTAAATAAAGTTGTGGCGGTTTTGAGTGATTGATTGGACATCGTGATCTAGACGTGGAGGTATTGTGGTCGTGTGATTTTAGCCACCTGTAATAAAATTGAGGATTTAAAGAGATAGAAGACTTAGCTGGTTGACTCTTTGACTTCTCATCAGCTAGCTTTTCTGTCCTTTTATCAAACAAATCTTCTCGTCTAGTCTAATCAGATGGATTTTGATCATCTGGTCTGATCAGATGGATTTTCCTCGTCTGGTCTGATCAGATGGCTTTTCCTCGTCTGGTCTGATCAGATGGCTTTTCCTCGTCTGGTATAATCAGATGGCTTTTCCCCATCTGGTCTTCAGCTATTCACTAGATTCCCAGTCTAGTAGTCCAAGATCCTTGCTTAGTTCCAAAAACCTTTCTTCTGATAAGGGCTTTGTGAATATATCAACAATTTGGTACTCTGTGCTGACTCTTTACACTCTTACTCTTTTGTTGAGCACATGGTCTTTGATGAAGTGATGTTTGACATCAATGTGCTTAGTTCTGGAATAAAGGACTGGATTGTTTGTTATAGCAATTGTGCTATTGTTGTCACACCAGATAGGAACTTCATTTGCTATGATGTTGTAGTCGCTTAGCTATTGTTTGATCCATAGAATTTGAGCACAACAGCTACCTGCAGCTACGTATTCCGACTTAGTTGTGGATATTGAGTTGTACACCTGGTTCTTACTGAACCAAGATATTAGTCTGGTTCCAAGGAATTGACACGTTCCACTGGTGCTTTTCCTGTTGATCTTGCATCCTGCAAAGTCAGCATCTGAATATCCTGATAGTTCAAAATTGTCCTCTTTTACCATAATCCAACATTGATTATAGACTTAAGGTATCTGATTATCCTTTTTGCTGCTTTCTGGTGAGACTACTTTGGCTTGGACTGAAATCTTGCACACACTCGTACTGCATATGAAATGCCAGTCTGCTTGTAGTGAGGTGTAATAGTGATCCAATTAGTCATCTGTAGTGGGTTGGATCCACTGGAATGCCTCCTTCATCTACATCAATGTGTAGGGATGTGCTCATTGGTACTCTTAGGGGTTTGGATATGTCCATGCCAAATCTTTTGATCAGCTCCCTTGTGTAATTTGCTTGGTTGATGAATATTCCAGTGTCAACTTGTTTGACTTTCAAACCAAGAAAGAAATTTAGTTTGCCCATCATACTCATCTCAAATTCTCCTTGCATGAGATTTGAGAACTTTTCACATAGCTCAGGGTTGGTTGAGCCAAATATAATGTCATCCACATGTACTTGAACTAGTAGTATGTGGTCTTCATGTTCAATTCTGAAGAGAGTCTTGCCCACCTTTCCTTTGCAAAATCCATTTTTCTCAAGAAATTCGGATAGAGTTTCATACCAGGCTCTGGGTGCCTGTTTGAGTCCATATAGAGATTTTAGAAGCTTGTATACCTTGTCTCCTTTGACAAATCCAGGGGGTTGCTCAACATAGACTTCTTCTTCTAGTACTCCATTGATAACTGCACTCTTCACGTCCATTTAGTAGACTTCAAAATCTTTGAATGCTGCATATGCAAGGAATAGTATGATTGCTTCTAGTCTTTCTACTGGTGCATATGTTTCATCAAAATCTATTCCTTCACATTGAGCATATCCTTTTGCAACCAATCTAGGTTTATTCCTAACAACCACTCCATCTTCATCACACTTGTTTTTGTACACCCATTTGGTGCCTATGACTTTCTTGTGATCTGGTCTGTCTGTTAGTTCCCAGACATTGTTCCTTTCCATTTAGTTTAGTTCTTCTTGCATTAAAATCACCCATGTGTAGTCATCTAGGGCTTGTTCTGTTTTTTTGGGCTCCATTTGAGACATGAAGCAAGAAAACACTGCCATTTCTGATGGTTCTGTGGATTTCCTGGTTTTGACTCCATCAGTTAGGTTTCCAATAATTTGTTGAATGGGGTGATCATTTAGCCATTTGGGAGTTTCATCCTCATATTCAGTCTTTGGAAGTTGATCTTCAAGGTTTGTTCCCCCTGTTGATTTTCTTTGAGGAACTACGTCTGACTCTGCATCAGCTTGGATTTGGTGATCTGCAGCCGCATTAGGTTCATCAATGGTTTTATCAGCTGTAGTTGGATCAACTCCGGTTGGATCAGCTGTGGTTGGATCAACTGTGGTTGGATCAGCTCCGGTTAGATCAACTATGATTGGAGATCTTCTCTGGTCTGATGTGTCCATCATTCATGTGCCATTGATGATGACTTCTTCCAGGGTGGTGGTATTGAGCTTTTTCTCAATTAGTTCCACCTGTTTTCTGTACTCAACAGTAGATTCATCAAAGACAACATGAGGTGTTTTTTCCACAACTAATGTTCTTTTATTAAATACTCTGTATGCCTTGCTTATTTGTGAGTATCCCATAAAGATACCATCATCAGTTTTAGCATCAAAGGCATCAGTTGGGTTTTACCATTGTTGTGGATGAAACACTTACAACCAAAAACATGAAAATATGCAACAGTTGGTATTCTGATCTTCCAAACCTCATAGGGAGTTTTGCCATGTCTCCCTACTATCATACTCCTATTCTGAGTATGGCATGCTGTGTTGACACCTTCAGCCCAGAACCTCTTTGGCAGGGTAGTTTCAACAATCATTGACCTGGCTGCTTCCTTCAGGGTTCTATTTCTTCTTTCAGCTACACCATTTTGTTGTGGTGTTCTTGAGGCAGAGACTTCGTACTGGATTTCATTCTGATCACTATATTCAGTGATTTCCTTGTTGAGGAATTCTCCTTCTCTGTTTGATCTGATCTTTATGATGGATAGGGATTTCTCATTTTGAATATTCCTTAGCAACTCAGGTAGCTTGGTTAGAGTTTCACTCTTGTTGTAGAGAAGCACTATCCAAGTGTATCTTGAGTAGTCATCCACAACTACTAAGGCGTGCTTCCTTCCACTCAGAGTTCTTAACTTGATAGGACCAAATAAATCCATGTGAAGTAGGTCCAAAATTCTGGTGGTGAGAGTGGTATGCTGAACTGATTTTAAAGATGTTTTGGTTTGCTTTCCCTTCTGGCAAGCATCGCATAGAGTTTCTTTCTTGAATACTTCGGCTAGAAGTCCCCTGACCAATTTGTGAGAACTTATCTTGTTCATGGCTTTGAAGTTCAGGTGACATAGTCTTTTGTGCCAGAGCCATCTATTTTCAGCTATTGTTCTGGATATAAAACAGGTATTGGGAGTCCCTGTATTCCAATATACCATGTTGACATCCTTTCTTCTGTTTCCTTGTAGTTTCTCTTCTCCAGATAGGATATCAATTACCATGCATTTCCAAATAGTGAAGACTACTAAGTTCTTTTCAGCACAGAACTGGGTTATGCTCAATATGTTGTATTTGAGCCCTTTGACATATTGCACTTTTGGTATGGTTATGTTTCCTCTGTACAGCTCCCCATAACCTTTTGTTTGACCCCGAGAGCTATCTCCAAAGGTTACATCTGGACCTCTTTCTTTGATGTAATTTGACAGAACCTTGTTGTTTCCTGTCATGTGCCTTGACAATCCTGAGTCCATAAACCATTCTTCACCTACTACTGTTGAGTTTGAGGTGACATGATCGTAGTCCTTTCACCTTTTTTGCAATCAGACAAGCAGAGATTTAGGTACCCAAATTTGAGTGGGTCCTATAGGGTTAGTGGGTTTCCTGGAGAATTGATTTCTCCTGGGGTTTTGAAAATTATGTTGGCTATTCCTATAGGGTGCATATGGTCTTAGTCTATATCCTTGATTTGGATTGTGTATAGAATATGACTGATAATGTTTTTGGTGTGGGCCATTCATAAATATTGACTAAGACCATTTATTAAAATTTTGGGGTCTCCACACCTGGTAATTTTGAAACCTTGGATTACCTTGTGATTTCCATTTACCTCTCCCATTGTGAAATCTGTTTTGTGGGAGTCTTTGGTAATAGGTAGAGTAATGTTTTGACTGTTGATGCTGTTTTGGCCATTTCCTAGTCATTTGTCTAGGTAGCTGCCTCGTGACCCTTGGCTGTTGCCTAAACTGCTGACTGGGCTGCAGCCTCTTTTTAAATACAGATTTACTTGTAGGCTCAGAAATCTGAATAATTGTTTCTCCCTTGATGAAAGTGGTTTCTGAACTAAAGGGAGTGTTTGGGTCATATCTGAGGCCTGATTTTAAATAGAGTGGCCTCTGGTTTATGCACAAGCCATATAAGGTTATAGATGCTTTTAAGGATGTTATTTCTTTAGCCTGTGTATTACTCGGCTATGTCAGTTTAGAAACTAAGATTTTATATGAGCAAGTGCAGCTGGTTTTTCACTATTTAAAGTAATCAGCCTTTTCATCTCAGCTGTGGTACTTTCAGCTGAATTTTTCAAATTGTCTTCAGTCTGTTTTTCAAATTTAGATCTGATTTTTGCTAACTCTAGGCTGAGTTTTTCTAAATCATTTTTCAGCTGTCCATTCTCATCTTGCAGCTGTGTTTTCTCAACTGTCACAGTCAGATGTGCAGTTTTTTATGTTTCAAAATCTTTAAGTAGCTGATTTACAGATTTATGAAGATCAATGTTTTCAGACATGTCTGAGCTGACATATCCTAAATTTAAAGGTTTAGATGTTACCTCCTCATCAACTAGGTTTTCCATCAAGCAGTTGTAGTCATCATCATTATCAGAGAAGAATCCAGTGCTTGATTCTACTCTCTCTTGAACTTGGCCTTCACCAATGAGGGCTTTTCTTTTATCATCCTTTCTGCCCATGTCCTTCTTGTCATCATCTTTCTTGAGTTCAGGACAATCAAATTGGATATGTCCTGTTTTATGGCAGTTGTAGCATTCAACTTTCTAGTTGCCAGCCTTTCGGTTCCTCCTTGGATTCTCCTTATAGTTCTTCTTGTATTTGGAGAAGTTCTTTCTGAAATTGCTGAATCTCTGCATGATGAACACCATTTCTTCCTCAAAGTTCACAGGGCTGGGAGGATCAATTTCAGCTTCACCTTTTGCAGGTGATTCTGCTGTAAAAGCTATTCCTTTCTCTACTGGCTCATTAGATGATGAGCAGGGCAACTCAAACTCAAATGCTTTGAGGTCTGAGAGTATTTCCTGGATCTTTATTTTGTTGAGATCCTTTGATTCCCTCATAGCTACGACCTTCATGCTCCATTCTGGGGTAAGAGATCTTACTACTTTTAGAGCCATCTCCCTGTTGCCATATGTCTTTTCCAAGGAGTTTATCTCATTAATGATCTTTGTGAATCTCGTATCCACATGATTAATGGTTTCACCGGACTTCATCTTGAAGTTGTCAAACTTTTGAGTAGCTATTGACAATTTGTTTTCTTTGATAAGTTCAGTCCCTTCACACATTACAGCTAATGTGTCCCAGATTTCTTTGGCATTCTTGGAGTTCTTGATCTTTACCATCGTATTTTTATCCAGAGTTTGGTACAATACATCTATGGCCTGTTTGTCAAGATTGGCCAGCTTACTTTCTTCAAGGGACATCTCTGTTCTTTTCTTGGGAACCTGTTTAGATTTCCCAGTTGCAATCTCTTCATCTGTGCTGTCCTTCAGGAAGATGAAGGGTCCATCCTCTATGATACACCACATGTCATCATGGATGGATAAAAGATGTGCCTACATTCTTATCTTCCATAAGTCATATTCATCCACAGAGATTACAGGTAATCTAGAATGCATGTGTTCCATTTGAGAGATTAAAATATATGCTCAAATATATATATGGATCCGGTTCTGTAAAATTGAACCACCCGCCCTGATACCACTTGTAGGTCACAGATACTCAGAGTACAGTCTAGGGGGGTGAATAGACTATTTAAAAACTTTTACTAAATTCAACTGTTTAAAGAACACAGTTGTAGTAAGATCAGGTAGGATTACTCGTCTGATCAGGTAACCTATGTCAATTGTAAAATATTATGCGGAAGAAGAGGTGGCTATAAAATGAAACAATAAATATGTATGCAGCAGTTAAGTATGATTATAAAGCAATAAATCACACAATCACTTATACTGGCTTCAAAGGTGAGATAATCCTCTACTAGTCCACTTCTCTCCAAACCAGTTGGAGATGAATTCACTATAACTTTCAACCAGTGATAAATGTTACAATGATTCACACAGTTACAACAGCTTCCAACCAGCGGAAACCCATGGCCGTTAAAACTCCCTTTGGCTGCCTAGCACCTCTTGATCGAAAACTCGTGGACGCCTCAACAATTCGCAAGCTGTCTATCACCTTCCAATCAAGAACCCGTGGATGCGTTTACAACCTTCAACTTCTAAGAACCTCGTTCAAAGAAGTACCCCTTACTCAATCTTTAAGATAGAAGTGTTGTCTTCTCCAACTTAAGAGCTTCTCAGTATTTGGACTTTTAGAAAACTAGCTCTTCATGATGCTATAGATTGCTTTGTTCGCTTTGTTTGCTTTGATTGCTTGTAAGTATTGTTCGTATCGTACTTTGCTCAATATTTCTTCAGATATTTATAGTACGATCTTTGAGCTTTTTTCATAGCTGTTGCAGCTCTTGTAACAATTCTGTCCGTTGGAGAGTGGACTTCATTGTTTATCTTTTCATCACTTTGCACGGATTGTCTCTTTCTTCAAATCTGACCGTTTGAAGATGTACTTCCTGTTGCGCCGCTTTTCTTGATTACTAGAATTGGAAAGTCTACTGGGTGCTATTATTTAGGAATAAAATGTTCCTTACCTTCCGAGAATCACTTTGTCCCTTTCTTTTACGTCCGCATGTGTCTTTCCGTTATTATTGACTTCTCAATGTTTGCTGACATGGACTGAGCAACTATTCAGGTACACATACTTGGTTGCAGTACTAGTTTGGTCAACCTCCTCTGATATTTAGTTTGACTGAAAACCTCGACTGATAAAAAATCGCCTGTGGTCAAACTTCTCTAATATTACTGCTTGATTGAAAATTAGTCTTCTTCCAGTTGGAGTAAGAACTCGCCTGATATTTTCTAGGTCTGAAGCACGGCTGAAAACTCACTTGTGGTCAAACTTCTCTGATATGTTGTGTTGACCACAACTCGTCTGAGAATATCTCGCCTGATACTTATGTTGGTCAAACCTCTCTGATATTTCATGTTGACCAAACCCGCCTGATAGTTTCTCGCCTGATACTTATGTTGGTCAAACCTCTATGATATCTCGTGTTGACCAAAACTCGCCTGATAGTATCTCGCCTGATATTCTGTTGTCTTCAGAGCTCGGCTGCTACAGTGCTTTTGTCAAACCTCGACTGATATTTCTGTTCACTAAAACTCGCCTGATAGTATCTCGCCTGATATCTTGTCAGTTCTATACTTAGCCAAATTTCTATATGATCAATATGACCAACACTTAGCTTAATCTTTTTAGGCCTATAGAAGATACTCATTAGGCTCTTCTTTACAATGCCAAGTATATACATTTGAATTAATCATGAATATAGGGATGATATCATCAAAATCTAAAATAATATTCCTAACAGTGAGGTATATGAGTGTTATAGCGTACACATTCACTCCAGGAGGGTCCGATGGGGCCTCGGAAGGATCCACATTTGGTTGAGTCCACAAACATTTAGGTTAACCACTCCTGGAGGGTCTAATGGGGCCTCAGAGGGATCCTCGCATGGTTGGGTCCACGGTTAATCGAGAGGATTTATGTCTCTGTGGTACATTTATAGATATTGCATTTCGGGAAATTATTATGTTAATTGTTTTTGAAAACTATTGATGCATGTACTTTGATATTGTAAGATGTAAGAGTTCGTTTGTATTACTTGTACTAGCTATTCCATGGCTAACCCCATTTGGGGGAAATATGTTTCATGTATTTCAGGTACGAAGAATGAGACTAGACGAGTACTGGGGCAGTACGACGTTGAGGGCCAGGCGTGATACTGTGAAGAGTCATTGTGGTCTTTCTTTGAATCTGGTCGTTGAGATTTTTGTTTTGTCACAGATTGTTAGTTGGTACTCGAGTACTATAGGGGTTGTTTTCTTCTGTGAGTTATATTAAACTTGTTGTCTATTATGGATTAGAATATTATCTTTGGAATTCCATATGTTAATACGATAAATGATTGGAGGTTTTTGATGTTCTGTTTGTTATGTTTTTGTATGAACTTAGCCTTGTGAGTTCCAGATCGGATTCACGGCGCTGTGACATACCCTGAATATCTCGGGGGTCTTATAGAATATGGTATCAGAGTCCAGGTTTATGGATACCAAGATTGTTGGTCTTTCAGGTCTAGTCACTTTGTTTGTAAACACAATATCATCACACTGCCATCATCTTAGTACGACCGATACTCGTAAGTTATCCTTCTTATCGTCTTTGCTGTCTAGTCTTTCGACTTCGTAATATGGGAAACCGGTCACCATGACGGTTATATTATGAACTGTACTTATGTCTTTTCCTCTTTTTCTATCCTTTAGAATGTCAGCTGGTAGAGGACGCGGTCGCAGACGCAGTCGGGGACGTGGCGCAGCCGGTGGGGTGACCATGTCTCTCGGTGCAGAGGTACATGTCAGGATTTGAATGCACCACTCTCCGCCAGTACCAAGACAAAGCTCTGGCGTATGAAATGAAAGAAACAGCTATAGAAAAGTTCTCAGAGTTCAAGAAGCAAAAAGTCTCTGGTAGTTTCACAGAGCACAAGAGTAGTGGGACCCGCAAAGTCCAGTCATCCTTCCATTCCTTTAAGAGGCCCCCGCATCCATCCAAAGGAGGAAAGAACTTCAAATCAGTATCAACACCGACAGATGTGGTCAAAAACTGTTTTAATTGTGGTCGCCCAGGACACCTGTGGCGTGACGGTTTCCATTCTCCGGTGACATGTTATGATTGCGGACAGGAAGGGCATCGTGCAATGTTCTGCAGGGATGCCACTAAGATTGGAGCTCGTATTTCGCAGCCGGCTCAGAAGGAATAAAGTGTTCCGCAGCCGCTGCAGAGTGTCAAGCTACCCCAGAGTTTTGGTCGAGGACGAGGCAGAGGACAGTTTGACCGAAAGGGAGCATTGAGTGCTGGATCTGTTCCCGCATGCCTTTATGAGATGAGGAAGGCAGACGATCAATTTGAGGCAAAGAATGGCCCTCAAATCTGATTGTGATAGAGATGCAAGGAGACGATCCGATTCTCGGGGATGATTGGCTTAACCGATATGGAGCTATTGTGAACTACTGAAAGCGGAATATTTTGATGATAGCAGAAGATGGTTCTGAGTTATTATTCGAGGGATAGAGACTAGGGAGCTCAGGAAAAATGATCAAAGCTATGAAAGCCCTCAAACTACTAAAACAGGGCTGTACGGGATACTGGTGTTACGCGATGAAGAAAGAAGAAGGAAAAGTAGAGATTTCATCCATTCCTATTGTGAATGAATTTACGGACGTGTTCCCCGATGAATTACCTGGATTACCTCCGCAACGAGATGTAGAGTTTACCATCAAACTAGAAGCAGGAGCTACACCAATTTCTAAGGCGCCGTATCGTATGGTGCCTACCGAGATGTATGAATTGAAAAAGCAGTTGGAAGAACTACTGGATAGAGGCTATATTCAGCCAAGTGTTTCGTCCTGGGGTGCACCAGTTCTTTTTATTAGAAAGAAAGATGGATCGCCTTGATTGTGTATCGACTACTGGGAGTTGAACAAGATGACAATCAAGAACAAGTACCCGTTGCCACGGATTGATGTTTTGTTTGACCAGTTGCAAGGAGTGACAGTATTTTCTAAGATCGATTTGACATCGAGATATCATCAGTTGAGGATTAAGGAATCCGATGTTCCGAAGTCAGCATTCAGAACTCACTACGGACATTATGAGTTTGTGGTGCTGCCGTTTGGTCTCACTAATGCGCCTGCTGTGTTTATGCAATTAATGAATCGAGTGTTCATAGAGTATTTGGACAACTTCGTAGTTGTGTTTATTGATGATATTCTGGTTTATTCCAAGAGCCTGGAAGAGCATGCACAGCACTTACGAATCGTTTTGGACCTCTTGAGAAGCGAGAAATTGCATGCCAAACTTTCTAAGTGTGAATTCTGGCTGAAGGAAGTGATGTTCCTCGGTCACGTGGTATCTGTGGAAGGAGTCCGGGTAGATCCCCAGAAAGTCGAGGCAATTTTGGATTGGAAGTCCCCTAAGAACGTGAAGGAAGTCAGGAGTTTCTTAGGACTTGCTGGGTATTATCGTCAGTTCGTGGAAGGGTTTTCCAAAATTACCCATCCATTTACTCGATTACTACAGGAAACCTAAAAGTTTGAATGGAACGATATGTGCCAGGCCAGTTTTGATGAATTGAAGAAGAGATTGACGACGGCACCAATATTAGCCCTACCCCAAGGAACTGAAAAATTTGTAGTTTATAGTGACGCTTCGAATCAAGGTCTCGGGTGTGTACTGATACAGAATGAGAAGGTAATCGCCTACGCTTCACGACAATTGAAGCCATATGAAGTAAATTATCCAACGCACAATTTGGAACTAGCAGCTGTGGTTTTTGCTTTGAAGATATGGAGACATTATTTGTACGGGTATCACTATCAAATCTTCACAGATCATAAGAGCCTCAAATACACCTTCAGTCAGAAAGAGTTAAACATGCAGCAGAGGAGATGGCTGGAATTGATTAAAGACTATGACTTGGAAATTATTTATCACCTAGGAAAAGCGAACGTAGTGGCCGATGCACTAAGCCGCAAACCTGTTTCTATTCGAATGATGGAGACTCTCACTTCCCAGTCCAGCATTCAATGAGAGTTGATTCGTGAAGGAATTGAAGTATGGTTGCAAAGAGTCCAAGGGCAACTGTGTGTGATGGAATTAACTTCATCGTTAATCCAATAAATCAAATCTAAGAAATTGGATGATCCTCTGATGATTCGGTTACGTGATGAAGTGGACAAGGGAAAGGTCCCAGGATTTGTAATTCATGAAGATGGAGTTTTGAGATTTTAAAGTCGACTATCTGTCCTTGATATTGATGTTTTGAAGCAGACAATCATGAAGAAAGCTCACAGTACGCCCTATTCTATTCACCCGGGCACCAGTAAGATGTATAAGGATCTGAAGCAGAATTTTGGTAGGGCAACATGAAGAAAGATGTGGCGGAATATGTCTCGAATTGTGTAACTTGTCAACAAGTTAAGATTGAACATCAACGACCAGTCGGGATGCGGAAGCCACTTCCAATTTCTGAATGGAAGTGGGAAGATATATCAATGGACTTTATCACTAATATGCCGAAGACCAGAACAGGGATGAATATGATTTGGGTGATAGTTGATCGTCTAAACAAATCGGCTCATTTTCTGGGCATTAAGGATACTTGGGGACCAGAAAGGTTGGCACGAGTGTTTATTATGGAGATAGTCCGATTGCATGGTACATCGAAGACCATTATTTCTGACCAAGATGGTCGCTTTATGTCACATTTTTGGAAAGCGGTTCATAGAGCCTTGGGAACCGAGCTGAACTTTAGCACAGCTTATCATCCTCAGACATATGGATAGTCCGAGAGGACTATTCAAGCAGTGGAAGATATGTTGAGAGCTTGTGCCCTAGATTGGTCGACTGAGTTGGAAGTTCATCTACCGTTGATTGAATTTACTTACAACAATAGTTGGCATGCTTCTATTAAGATGGCACCTTTTGAAGCATTATACGGGAGAAGATGCAGATCACCCCTGTGTTGGGATGATTCGTCACACTTGATCGGGACGGAACCGGAGCTGATAATACAGACTCAAGAGAAGGTAGCTTTGATTCTTGAAAGGCTTTTGACTGCCCAGAGTCGGCAAAAATCTTATGCAGACGTGCGCCTTCGCCTGTTGGAATTTAGAATCGGGGACCACGTGCTTTTAAAGGTTTCTACTACTCAGGGGATTTTTTATTTTGGGGGGAAAGGAAAGCTGACTCCGAGATATATCGGACCATTCGAGATTCTTGAAATAATTGGAGAATTGGCGTACAGATTGGCCTTTCCGCCATCATTGAGTCATGTTCATAATGTGTTTCATGTGTCACAATTACGAAAATACATATCAGATCCCAGTCATGTCATTGATTTCGGCGAGATTGAAGTCTCTAAGGACGGCACGTTCGAAGAGAAACCAATCAAGATACTCGAGAGTCGAGTCAAATAATTGAAAAATAAACCAATCACCTTGGTTAAAGTTCAATGGTCGCGACACGGAATCGGATAAGCCACTTGGGAGACGGAGGATAGTATGAAGTCAAGATATCCAGAATTATTTTCGTCTTAAGTTTCCGGATGAAACTCCTTTTTAGAGGGAGAGTATGAAATATCCGGATAATTGTTGAGTATTTTCATCTGTATTTGAACCTTGTAATATTAGACTTTGTGATGGCAATAATCGAAGTGTGATCTTCCCTGTATTCGTATCAACATTCATTATCGTATCAACCTTGTAAATTCATGTATGCAACTACGTCATAACGTACGCTACCTAGTAAGCTTAACGTACGTTATGAGCTATGGATAGCGTACGCTATGGACGAAGCATAGCATACGTAAAGCAGTCAACGATGGATAAGTCTGGCGAGCACATGGGCCAGTTGGTGTGGGATCGGATAAGATTCCTGCGGCGTGAACCTGGACTGCCTTTCTATAAAGCGGGCCAATGAGGTTTAATGTACGCTAGATGCTGGATATAGCGTATGCTACACAGAGTTTATTACGTACGTAAAAGGTAATGGTTAACGTACATTAAAGAGGTCATAAAATGAGGCAGTAGCTACTGTCGGACGTTAACGTATGCTAAGGATTTCAGATAGCGTACATTTAGATGATAACATACGTAAGTCTTTGAGATTAACGTACGTAAAGTTCAGGATTTTATAGATAGGACTTCATCACATTTCATTTCCCACTTTCACCTCCGACCATTAATCGATTCTCACGCCTTGTAGAAGCCATCCTATGATATTTCCACCCCCATATCGGCCTTGAAGGTGATTGTTGAATACAAGGGACATTGAATATTGGTATTCAAGCATCCAACATTGAGCTTCACCTAGAGATTTCATCGTTTCTTTCCGTAGTACGGTATGTAATACTCCAACCATATTGAATTCATGTCCGTAGGAATGCTCATGAGTAGATTATTGAGGTTATTGAACTTGTTATGAATGTTATGAATCAAATAACATGTTTAGGAGAATTGAATTGTATGAACTTAGAGCTTTCATTGGTAATAGTCGAGCATTGATGATGCATATCATTGGGATGTGATTTGTTGCAGATTAAGACCTGCTTTGTGATTGTTTTATGATGATTGTTATGATGGACGAAATGAATATGTTATCACCTAGACTATGTGAATCCGGGATGTTGAATGTAGGATTATCCTTAAGTATAATCCGGGGTTTGTAAGGATTATTCGGATTGATAAACTTCAATATGAATGGTTAGAGCATTATGATATTGTTGTAACAATCGTGGTGAACGTAGAACTTGGATAAGATGAATCTACTTACGGAAAGAGCGAGAATCATATGGGGTTAATTTAGAAGTCGGTTGAACGTGCTCACCTTGTTAGGAATTCGTTTAGATAACTGTTGCTTGCATTTAGAATCATCGGGCAGAATTGAATTATGGTTGGAACGTTTTGAAGACACTGAAAATCCGTATACATCATCATGTTGTCCCCGTTATGATCTTCGTTTTGTATGTAGCATGGTATTCATTCGACGTAGTGTCTTTTATGAAGTTATCCCAGAATCGACCATGTAATGATAATTAGTTTAGTCACCATGTGGAACGTTTAACATGTTCGTGTGATAGTCTCGTTACGTAAAGTTGAGTTGCCGCTATTTTCTTTTGTGTAAGGTTTACGAACAGTTGATCGAAGGGGCGGCCTTCGATTTTGCTGGAGTCGTTGAAATATTTACCTCTTGCCACCTTTCTAAGGCAAGTACCTTAATTATGTTGTATTCGTATTGATGTCGGTTATGTAGTGTGTCGTGCATATATGTTGTGATTGTTTTGTCCACCATGCGTTGGTCCGACGGGATCATCATGGGAATCTATAGCTGTATGTGTTGGATCGTTGGACAGGTATTTCCACCATGCGTTGGTCCGACGAGATCATCATGGGAATCTATAGCTGTGTGCGCTGGATCGTTGGAATACCACGAGTATGTTTAGGAATCCCAATTCCCTCAGTTCCCGATACGCCATCGGAAATCTTCTGCTTCTTCGCTACCGATACAGACTTGGTAGAAATTATAGCCATTTCAAATGCTAAGGCTCGATCTTGATAGTCCTTCAACGTTGTACACATAAAAGGAGCCATACACTGCCGAACATGAGGTTTCATACGCATGTCGAAATAACAAACTTTATCTGTCTCACTTCGCACTTGATCTCGAACGTAACACAGCTATCGATTGTAATCGACTATTGCTTGAGATATCGACACGTCTCGGGGCGTAGCCGAGAAAAACTCGACAATTCTACGCTCCTTGACGGGCGGCTAACAATACTCGGCCTCTATAGCAGTCTTGAATTCAGCCCAAGTAGCGGTACGATCACTAGGCGCTACTGCCTCCCACTAGTCTGCAACTTCCCTGTCGAGCAGGTATTGATCAATAGACACTCTTCTATCATCGGGGCAAGCTATGGCATCAAATGTTCTGTCTAACTGTAAGAGATAGTTGTCCCAACCTAACGAGTCCGAAGAACCTACAAAACGGGGCGGGTGCATTCTCATCACACCTCGTACCCACTTACTAGCTCCATTATCCTCATCTGGGATCCCATCCCGGTGTATGGTCTGATTCATATGTGCCAACTGGTCAATCACCTGACGAAGTATGGTGGCGGCGCCAATGTCAGCATTTCCCTAGTTGATTGCCTCTGCTCACGCGATTTGTCATCTCTACCACCTGTACTGAGCTCATTGGCGCTCGACAACGAACGGGTTGCCCTCTCATGCTCCTGATTTCGGCCCCTACCTCGTCCGCGACCCCTCAGCATACTGAACGGACCACCATACAGAATAACATAACAAAATAATCATCACCAAACTGACATAAGACAATAAACAGTAGTACAATACAATATTCACTCCAAGTCATTACATGAGTACACGAACTAACACTGCAATAATAGAACTTAAATTCAAAATTAATTCGCACGGTCACACCCACAGAGAGATACGACCTATACCAAAACAAACACGGTCAAACCCGCATACATATCATTAGGGCCAAACCCTTGTAATATTCTTTAAAAATAAAGTTTTTTCGAGGTATTTGTTTGAATGATGATATTTTAAAATTTGTGAGTTTGAAAGATTTTGCTGAAATGAAATATTTGAAAACATTTTTAATACCACGTCATTTAACCAAAACCATAAACCCATTATCAAAACTGTTTTGCTTGAAGTTATTTATAAAACAACATGTTGAAACTTCAATCTTCTCGATAAACGATATCCTCAAAATGGCCTTGTCAATACATATATCATTATCATCATTAACGACATACAAGATAATCACATGTCACCACTCCAACCATCACAAAGAATAACACACATGATAATCCACGGTCATGCCTCTCGGCATCGACCCCCAAAGGTTTGCCAAACTAATCCCGGGTGGAAAACCTCTTATACTGGCACTCAACATATCCACAGATTAACTACCACATTCATATAATGACATGGAATAGCACGATCAAATTATACTATGTGACAACACTTATGTATAAAACCAAAAATGTTCTAGTAAGGATGGCAACAATCAAGAACACATCAACGATGCGATATAGGGCAACTAACCAAATGCGTCATTACCAACACAATGGTTAAAATTCACAGTCATCACTGGCGGACCATATGACTATGTTTACTGAAATCAATTGATTGGTAGAAGGCGCAGATACAACTATAGCAACAAGGTTATTACTGTGACCGTCAAGAGCTTACGGCCGTAACAACAAATAGTTTACGGCCGTAACAACTATAAGCTTACGGCCATAGTGGTAAACATCTTACGGCCGTAATAACTAGCTGCAGGACAATAGAATTATCCCAGCAGCCCCGACACGGCTGTGACGATTAGGGATCGACTCCTAACAAAGTATTACAACATTTAGAAAACATTGCAACATTATACGGCGAGCACAACAACATAAAAAAATTGTCGCAACTACTTAGCCCCAACACACAATCACATAATGCTTAAAATTTCGAAAACCAAGGTCGTGTGCAAAACAGAAATTTTCCAGAATCCTTTCGATCGTAATAAAAATGACAGTAGTATTTTGCAATGTCCAAAGTATTTTAAAACACATTTTCCAAATACCGACTGATGGTGCTATTTAAAAATACATGACCAACTTGTCACAATTCAACCGATTTCAAAATCCACACAAACTGTTGTTTAACCGCACCATCAAGATATATTCAAAAATTTTGATTTCCCCAAAAATGCTCAAACCAGTAGAGTCTTTCAGGAAAAACGTTTTCAAACCTACACGCAGCGGGCATAATTACAACAATCCAAAATAGTGGAACTTAGAACCACGTGCCCTAATGGCAATCGGGATCACTAATTCAATCAAATGCATCTCAAGGGCATCAAGTCAAACATACAACGAAACCATCTATCTGAGTCTCTCACAAACTCTACTGTCGGTACCTTTTTGGGAACAATCAATGTTTACAACTTTGACATTATACCACCCCACACGGTGGTTCAAAGTCAAAACATCAAGACGTCCAGTTCTTTACACATACAGTGTATCACAAGTATCGAATACAAACTCCATTACACAACACCGTGTAAATAACTTTATGCACCACAAATATTGCACATAAATGAAATCATGAACACAGATATTATGCATAAAAGAGGAGACTTACGTCCACACGCCGCACGGAGATGATGGTCACCCACGATACTAATCTCATCCGACAACATATCCGACACTCTATGACTACACACAACTCAACTTGTCACCCGACAATTCGAATGATGAGACAACACATTACTCGACAAACCACGACTCGACTTAACCCGATAGCCTAGGTTTCCGCAACCTAATCTCCGATACCATAAATGTAACACCCCCAAAACCATATGGGAATATTACACACCGTAGATCCTTCCCACGAGGATCTACCAGGCTAATCATCACAAAACGACCAAGTGTGTGTGCCCGACCAGGGCATACAATACAATGATATGGACCGTTAAGGTCAATTATAAACAATTAACCAGACCGATGAGGTCGTACAACTGACGTAAACATAAAAACACAACTCTATACAATGAACACCCACGCAGGGGAAAAGACACAAAACAGCGGAAAGCAGAAAACGACTCTAACGATAACTCACTCGACTCAACTCCCATCTCTCGATTAGTATCGTAGCCCGTCACTTCCTATTCCGATCTTGGGACTGCTCCCCGAACCTGCAAGCACCTGGACACAAAACAGACATCCACCCCCCGATTACTCGGGGGTTAGCAAAATTCCACTATTTTGCTAGTGCAAGTATAATACGATACGAAATACAACAAGTAAATAGAAACACGAACTTACCACGGAAATCAACTATCAAAATGTTCCCGAGAAGTTTTAGAATTTCAAACTCAAGTAAGCAATATTTGAAAAGGAACTCATTAGCTCGGGGATTTTTAAAGTAGAAATTCTTTTGGACCTCAAGTCCCGATTTACAAAACCTTTTTGAAAATATTAGGGCCTCAGCCCGATTCTCATTTCAAAACACACTAATTAAGATTTCATTATGAGTCTGTGGCCCATGTTTTAAAACGTTATCCAAACAATCACTGTTATACGATCACTGTTCCACAATCACTGTTCGTACACATCATGTACCGAACTCCGGAGGCCTCGACGGACCCTACCCGAACTACACACGTTGTTCGTACAAATCATGTACCGAACTCCAGAGGCCTCGACGGACCCTACCCGGACCACACACGTTTTTCGTACACATCATGTACCGAACTCCAGAGGCCTCGACTGACCCTACCCGGACTACATACACTGTTCGTACACATCATGTACCGAACTCCGGAGGCCTCGTAAGACCCTTACCTGGAACACACGCATTGACATGCCACAACTCATATTGATCAACTCACACATCACCACATGCAACACGCATAATTAACAATACGTCACCTCAATCAACATTAACACCATAATACATATTAAGGTATGTAATCAAACCGATATAAATATCATCATCATCACGAACACTTAACCATGATCAATCACGCAAGACACAAGTCATAGGATTAACACAACCAACACAATTTCCACGATGTTAGCCAGGTGAGGATATCATCACTATCATCAACCATTCACGATTATAAAAGCACATGAAACATATTCACGAAGGTAAACCAAATCATCATAAACCTAGCACGAAGTCTCTATTCACAAGGCACAAATCGTATAGCAAGATCTTGCCTTAATAACCGCTACCGAACACTCCGAAGAACACAGTTCAACCGGGAAGCTCGAACCCCGAAGAAGCCAACAAACGGGAGGGTTCCGACTCGAGTTATTCACAAGGATTTCGTTCCTAAGTCATATCAACAATAAATCAACAATCGTACGATGAATAATAATCGCATAACGCCCGAATCCCCCTCTGAGACCTTTTATCGGACACCTTCAAGGTGTCGATTAAGAACTCGACCAAAACGACGAATCTAGACAATCCAACCATGGAACAACAAGGGAAATGATAGAATATATCTTAAATAATCATCAATCCATCACAAAATCTAAGTTATTACGGTTAAATCACACAAAACCAAACAAAACCCCCCAATTTTCCCAAACTAGGATTTTCAGGAAATTTGACTTGATTCACTCGATCAAAGGATGTTATAGGATGACTAATCAATGATATGAACTCCAGGACTTCATGGATTCATCGCCTGACAACATGCCTCCACGCCCACCAAGACTCCACCCGCGGAAGGAAAAGAAACGAAGTGAGAAAATGGGTGTAAACCCGTCTGTTGGCCTTATATAGGCAGCCTGGCGACCGCCTTACGTACGTAATCGGCCATAGCTTACGGTCGTAACCGGCCATGGCCGAACCTTCTGCCCAAAACTACCGACAACATTATGTATGTTACCGGCCAGGGCTTATGTACGTAACAGGCCTTACGGCTGTAACTGCCGGCCCATTACGGTCGTAACTCGGCCAGGTGTGTTTTTGCCCCAAAACGTACGGCCATGACTCGGCCGTGGCCAACTCCGAAAGTCCGGTATGACATTCGACAATACCTCGATCTCACCAACACACCGGTAATGATTCAAACCAATATGAATCATAGAGAAACTCCAAAAAAATTCGTTAACGGAAAAAAATAACCGACAACACTAACAAACAGTTCAAGACAACTGAAATAAAAATCTCGGGTATTACATTCTACCCATCTAAAAATAAGTTTAATCATGAAACATAAAAATAAGGTCATCACAGTGATACCAAACAAAACACAACGACACAGGATAAAATACCAAATTCATGACCCCGTGGTCCACTGTCACGTCCCCGTAGGTTCAACAACTATGCAGAAACTTATTCGAACAAAGTATCAGTTAACAAGCTCCAAACATAAAAAAATATCACATAACATAACTCCACACAAGAGACAATCCGCAGTACGAGCACAAAACACTATCGCTGGACAACACTGGGTCCTGTAGAAGCAGGAATGGAACTCCGATCCTCTATCATCTTGGCAACAATCTCGCAGTACTGAACTCGATGCCCCTCGCGTCCACAATTTTAACAAGTCACCGGCGGTTTCTTACAATGCGCACGTTCATGGCCCAGAACGTTACAGTTGAAACACCTTGGAGCATTACCAGGACTCAAAGACACCGGCTTGGGTCTTTTAGATTTCACAGTTGACCAAGAAGGTCCCATACTCGACTGATACGAGGGTCGAGGTTTAGAAATCCCAATTCCCTCACTTCCCGATGCGTCATCGGAAATCTTCTGCTTCTTCACTACCGATACAGACTCGGTAGACATTATAGCCATTTCAAATGCTAAGGCTCGATCCTGATCGTCCTTCAACGTTGTACACATAAAAGGAGCCATACACTACCGAACCTGAAGTTTCATACGCATGTCGAAATAAAAAACTTTATCTGTCTCACTTCGCACTTGATCTCGAACGTAACATAGCTGTCGATTGTAATCGACTATTGCTTGAGATATCTTCACGTCTCGAGGCATAGCCGAGAAAAACTCCAAAATTCTACGCTCCTTAACAGGCGGCGGATAATACTCGACCTCTATAGTAGTCTTGAATTCAGCCCAAGTAGCGTTACGATCACTAGGTGCTACGGCCTCCCACCAGTTGTAATAATCGTACCTTTTATCGCTTATAATTATGAATTCATGAACTTTGTAGTTTGGTTCGTAATTTTTTCGAACATTGGTATCATGTGTTTGATTCGAAATTGAGCCTGTATGTTGTGTTTCTTGTTAGTATTCCGTTAATATCCGTTATCGTGGTGTCGAACTGCTTGCATCGCTTCTGCAACCCAGGATTAGCGTGCGCTAATTTATATGGGTAGCGTACGCAACGGAAGTTGTAGGCTAGCGCGCGCTACTACAAGAGGTTACGCACGCTAACCGGCAGCATGGGGCAGTCCAGAGAGCACTGGACTGGGACTAAAAATCGAGCTAGCGCACGCTAAGGCATCATAGTAGCGCACGCTAGGGGAACAGGTAGCGCACGCCATTGTTGGGTGTTAACGCGCGCTAAGTGACCCGGACAGTAAGGACAGTGAGGTCTGGACTCCGGACAGACTAACAGGTAATGTGCGCTAAGACGGTCGTTGTGTGCGCTAACTCGTCGGTCATAGCGCACGCTATTCGGTCGTAACGCACGCTACCGGTGTGGACAGAAGGGTTTCTGAACAGGGCAGAAGGTTCTGGACTTAGACTGGACACCAGATAGCGCACGCTAAGGTGGAAGCTGTGCGCGCTAACTCGGCGATACAGCGCACGCTAACTCGATTGAGTAGCGCACGCTATCGGATGTGGTGCACACCACTTACCGGGCGTATGGTCCAGGATATAGACCTAGGCCGATAGCGCGCGCTATTCGTTAAGCGTTAGCGCGCGCTAAGGCGCACTTATATAAATACATGTGTTGCGGTCAACACTTGTCATTTTTCATCTTCTCTCCTCTTCTTCGAGCTTCTAGACGACTCCACGGCGGTGTAGGCGAGGGTTTCGGCGGAGCACGGTTGAAACTCAAATCTTTTCAGCTTCAAGTAAAGATCTATCAATCTTACATCGTCTTCACCAAGAAATTGAGGTAATCTTTCCGTAGAACCCTAACTTTGGGGGAAATTTGGGGATTTTGGGGATCTCGTTTCTCCAACTGTTTTAGCTCCAAATTATGATGGATTGTAGTTGAAAATAGTTGTATAGGTATGATTTCATGAATTCCTCAAGGTTTTGTGGATTGATTCTAAATCTTCTTTTATAAATCGAGCAAAACCCATTATGCCCTCGTAGTGCTCGATTAAATGGTCCTAAGGGTAGAACTTAGGATGGATTTTAGTGTTTTCCAACAAAGTTGTAAACGGTTAAGCCTCAATGTTTGTTAGGAGCGGGATTCGGAAGATAGTTCGGACCATAGCCTTGTTCGTTGTTTGTTCCTTTGAGAGTAAGAAAGTTCAGGCAAGTACTTTATTGCATTAGTTTATGGAATGCATTTCTGTGATGGTTTAGAGAATGATGAGAGTTGAAAGGTTATTCTCGGGTACTCTCACTCGGGGATTGACTTGACGGGGTCACACGGGGACCTGGTGGCTTAGCGGTTGGACCGGGTCACGAGAGATACTTTGAGTGGACATCCTCACCTGGGGATTGCTCGACGGGGCACACAGGGACTTGGTGGCTTGAGGGCCGGACCGGGTCGCGAGGATTGTCGGAGTGTTTTTACTGGTGATTGATATTGATATTCCGGAATATCGCGAATTGAACTGTTTTGGATTTTGAAATGATTTGGAAATGCCTGTGGATTAAAATAATGGTAATATTGTACTTGCACTAGCGGTTGTGGCTAACCCCATTTTTGGGGTGGAATGTTTTCTACATTTCAGGTATTCTCGAGGGACAGGAGCCCCCATGTGGCGCACACAGAGTTGACAAGCACACTGGATGTTAGAGAGCTCGTATCAGTCTTTGTCTTTGTGATGTTGAGTCAGTTTTATATACTGTATTATGGTTGGTTTTGAGTTGTACTTTGTCGCGTAATGTTTGCGTTCAGTGATGACTTGAAATATACTATTTTGGCCGCGGCCGAGGCCTAACTTGTGTTTTGTAACCTTTGTTGGACTATTATGTCATGGTTATTATGTATTGGATTGTGGTTTAATCCTATGTGTCGTCAGCCTGGCGGGACCCTTGTGTGTCCTGTGGCGTGTAATAACCCAAAGTGAAATTGGGGTGTTACATTTATGGTATTGGAGCCTAGGTTTCGGAAATACGTAGGCCTTTGGTCATTCGATGGTCAAGTCGTAAGAGACGTATAAACTGATCGAGCTCAACACCGTGTGTTGCTGTCGAGCCGTGTGACCCATGGTGGTAAGACTCCTTAACTCTCTTTGTGCCTTGTCGCTTTCATAGTAAGGTAGATTTAAGTTCCATGAATTATGAACTGTTCTGATAATTTTAATCCTTCTATATCTCAGTATGCTGAGAGGCCGTGGTGGACGTGGCAGACGTGGACGCGGCAGAGGCCGTGGTCATGGTACCGCTAACGAATCTGGCACACATTCTAATGATGCATCTGATTCGGCATCCCATACGGAGCCGAACATCGCTTCTCTGAACCCGAGCAGTCAGCAACATCCTACTGTAAGTCAAGAACCGTCGGCTGACACTAATGTGAATGCCGGCATAGCTGCTATACTCCAGCAGGTAGCAGCACAATTAGTCAAGTTGAATGAATCCGGACATCATGATCAACCAACAAATGAGAGTAAATGGCTTCAGGGGGTGATGAAAATGCAACCTCCTCGCTTTCTCAAAAGGCCCGATACGTTGGGATGGGAAGGATGGTTGTTTCAGTTTGGCAGAATTTTTGATGCCGTTGCGTGCCCCGAAGAGAGACGGGTCCCTATTGTATAGTATTTCCTTGACAAGGAGGCTGCGGATTGGTGGGAAACTGCGAAAACTACGGATCGTGTGGCCACTTGGGCCGAGTTTAAAGCTGCGATAGAGGAAGAGTATTGCCCTTGGCCTATTAAATAAAAACGAATTGCAGATTTCTTTACGGCAACACCTCAGGATGTACCTGTCACCGAGGCCATTGTTACGTATAATCAGCAACTCAACCATGTTCGTGAGCAAGTAAGGACTGAAGCGGATAAAATCCGTTACTTTGATTTGAGAATGAAGCCCATGATTCGTGAGGCTATGGCGGGTTTCAGATGCGTTACGTTGAAGGAATATCAGGATCATGCTTTGGCTATCGAGATGGTCATTTCCGCGTCAAGGTCGGGTACCGAGATGAAGAAGCCGAAGACGACCGGTGGTTTTTCAGGAAGTAAAAGTGGTGGGTTTCACAAATCTCAAGCTTCTCACTCTGCTATCGGGAAATCTGTTCAGCAAGCCAGTAGTGCTTCGAGTTTACGACTGGGCCAGTCTTCTGCCTTTGGTAGAGGATAATGTTTCAATTGTAATCAAACAGGCCATCAGTGTCGAGAGTGTCCACTTCCTCCCGTTATTTGTTTCACATGCGGTCAAGCCGGTCATCGGGCGGCTCATTGCGAGGCAGCCACCAAAATTGTTAAACAGCAGAGTTCGGCACCAACTCCGAGTGTGAACCCGGGGACTACATCTAATCAGCCGCAACAGACTTTGGGACGTGGAAGAGGTCGAGGCCGGTTGGATCGTCAAGCTGCATCGAGTGTGGGTTCGGTGCAGCCAAGAGTGTACCAGATGAGGCGTGCAGACGACACAGAGGCTCCGGTAGCTGCAGGTATCACGCAAATACTTTATCAACCTGTATCGGTATTATTTGATTCGGGAGCTACCCATTCAGTCATTGCTCTTGATTGTGTGAAACGTTTGGGTCTTGGGTGTTTGATTGAGTACGAACCATTCGTAGTAAGTACTCCTAGTGGAGAGCGTTTGATTGGGAACCTAGAGATTAAAAATTGTCTCGTGTATATCGGGAGTGGAGATTGGCCTTCAGACCTCATTGTGGTAGATCTGAAAGGAGAGGACGTAATTCTGGGAGATGATTGGTTAGATCGTCATGGTGCTATCATGAACTACAGAACGCGAACTATTTCTATAATAGCGGAAGATGGTGTTGAGCACACTTTCTTGGGTCGTAAACCGGGTAGTTCAGGTGGAGTGATTTCCACTGTTAAGGCGATAAAATTGTTAAAAAAAGACTGTATTGGTTATTGGTGTTACGCCATGAGCACAAATGATGGTGAAGCCGATTTATTATCCATTCCAGTTGTGAATGAATACCCAGACGTATTTCCGGATGACCTACCCGGATTACCTTCGTCTAGAGAAGTAGAGTTTCCTATTGATCTTGTGCCAAGCGCAGCACCTGTTTCCCGAGCGCCTTATCGTATGGCACCCTCTGAGATGTTAGAACTGAAGAAACAATTGGGCGAGCTTCTGGATAAAGGGTACATCCGACCTAGTGCATCACCTTGGGGTGCGCCGGTCCTTTTCGTTAAGAAGAAGGACGGATCGTTCCGTCTATGCATTGATTATCGGGAATTGAATAAGTTAACTATTAAGAACAAATATCCTTTACCTCGGATAGATGATTTGTTCGACCAACTTCAGGGTGCCACTGTATTCTCTAAAATTGACTTGCAATCGGGATATTACCAGCTGAGGATTCGGGATTTTGACATTCTAAAGACTGCCTTTCGTACTCGGTACGGCCATTACGAATTTGTGGTTATGCCATTTGGCCTAACCAACGCTCCTGCCGTGTTTATGCAGTTGATGAAAAAAGTTTTCATTGACTATCTTGATAAATTTGTGGTCGTTTTCATTGATGATATTCTTATCTACTCCCGGAATGAGGAAGATCATGTTAAACATCTCTGAATGGTGTTGAACACTTTGAGAATGGAGAAACTTTACGCTAAATTCTCAAAATGCGAATTCTGGATTAAAGAGGTGACATTTCTTGGTCACGTAAATTCGGTTGATGGAGTTCGAGTGGATCCCCAAAAGATAGCGGCCATTGTTGAGTGGGAACCCCTTAGGAATGTGAAGGAGACGAGGAGCTTTCTAGGGCTTGCCGGATACTATCGCAGATTCGTCGAAGGATTTTCAAAAATCACTCGACCATTTACTCAGTTGCTCCAGAAATCTCAGAAATTCGAGTGGACAAACGAGAGGCAAAACAGTTTTGATGAGCTTAAACGACGATTAACTTCGGCGCCCGTGTTATCGTTACCTCAGGGCACCGATGATTACGAGGTGTACAGTGATGCTTCCGGACTTGGATTGGGTTGTTTTTTGATGCAGAGAGGTAGTGTGATTTCATATGCGTCCCGACAATTGAAACCATATGAAATGAATTACCCTACCCATGATTTAGAGTTATCGGCGGTTGTATTCGCGCTAAAAATTTTGAGGCATTATCTTTATGGTTCCCCGTGTAAAATCTACACGGATCACAAAAGTCTAAGATATATAGTTAGCCAAAAGGAGCTAAATATGACACAACGTCGATGGTTGGAGCTGATTAAGGATTACGACCTTGAAATATTATATCATCCAGGAAAAGCTAATGTGGTAGCGGACACATTAAGTCGGAAACTCGTAGCCCTAGAAATGCTGAGTATGCTTACATCTCAATACGAGATCCGTAGAGACATAATTAGGCAAGATATAGAGATTTGGCTTCAGAAAGTTCAAGGCCAATTATGTACTTTGGAGATCACGCCGTCTTTGATCAACGAAGTCAAGTCAAAGCAATTTGAGGATCCGTTACTAGTCCAGCTAAGAAAGGATGTGATGAGAGGAAAAGCTCCAGGATTTATGATTCAGGATGATGGTGTTTTAAGG
The DNA here is from genome assembly GCA_033398695.1 of Orobanche coerulescens. Taxonomy (NCBI): domain Eukaryota; kingdom Viridiplantae; phylum Streptophyta; class Magnoliopsida; order Lamiales; family Orobanchaceae; genus Orobanche; species Orobanche coerulescens. Next base: position 65,225,529 of record CM065811.1, on the reverse strand, counting down.
TTTAGAGGTAGACTTTGTATACCTGCAGACGTCGAGATTAAGCAGACCATATTGAGGGAAGCACACACTACACCGTATTCTCTTCACCCCGGTACAAGCAAAATGTATAAGGACGTGAAGAATAACTATTGGTGGAGCAATATGAAGAATGATGTTGAAGAGTTCGTTTCGAAATGCTTGACGTGTCAACAAGTCAAGGCTGAACATCAACGGCCAGCGGGGTTGCTTAAATCGCTACCAATCCTAGAATGGAAATGGGAGGATATAACGATGGATTTTGTCACCAATATGCCGAGTACGCGAGCAGGGATGAACATGATTTGGGTTATTGTCGATCGACTAACCAAGTCAGCTCACTTTCTGGGAATTAAGGATAATTGGGGGCCCGAAAAACTAGCTCGTGTATTCATCGCGGAAATTGTAAGGTTACACGGGACTCCTAAGAGCATTATTTCCGATCGAGACGGTAGATTTGTGTCGCACTTTTGGCAATCCGTTCATCGAGCTTTAGGGACGGAACTGAGGCTCAGTACATCGTACCATCCACAGACTGATGGGCAGTCTGAATGGACAATTCAGACCCTTGAGGACATGCTGCGAGCATGTGCCCTAAATTGGAAGCATGACTGGGAATCGCACTTGCCACTAATCGAATTTGCCTACAATAATAGTTGGCATGCGTCGATTAATATGGCACCGTTTGAGGCTTTATATGGACGGAAATGTAAGTCACCATTGTGTTGGTATGATTCCTTTGAACTGATTGGGACGGAGCCGGATATGTTAGTGGAGACCTGGGAAAAGATCTCTTTGATTCGCGAGAGACTTTTGGCCGCCCAAAGCCGACAGAAGTCCTATGCCGATAATCGACGTCGACCGCTAGAGTTTGAAGTCGGCGATCATGTGTTGATAAAAGTATCACCAACCCGGGGAGTTTATCGCTTTGGGAAGAAAGGTAAACTCAGTCCGAGATATGTTGGGCCATTCGAGATTATAGAACGGATTGGCGAACTTGCTTACCGTGTGGGCCTTCCGCCTTCACTGGGTCATGTGCATAATGTATTTCATGTTTCGCAGTTGAGGAAATACGTACCGGACCCTAAGCATATCATTGATTTTGGGGAGATTGAATTAAATTCCGATATCACCTTTGAGGAAAAACCAATCCAGATTCTGGTGCGTCGGGTAAAACAACTTAAGCGTAAAGTTATTCCCTTGGTCAAAGTACAATGGTCGAGACATGGATCGGAAGAAGCCACGTGGGAGACAGAAGAGCATATGAAGTCTAGATACCCCGAATTATTCACTTCGTAAGTTTCGGGACGAAACTTATTCTTAGGGGGAGAGAATGTAATAATTGTACCTTTTATCGCTTATAATTATGAATTCATGAACTTTGTAGTTTGGTTCGTAATTTTTTCGAACATTGGTATCATGTGTTTGATTCAAAATTGAGCCTGTATGTTGTGTTTCTTGATAGTATTCCGTTAATATCCGTTGTCGTGGTGTCGAACCGCTTGCATCGCTTCTGCAACCCAAGATTAGTGTGCGCTAATTTATATGGGTAGCATACACAACGGAAGTTGTAGGCTAGCGCGCGCTACTACAAGAGGTTACGCACGCTAACCGGCAGCATTGGGCAGTCTAGAGAGCACTGGACTGGGACTAAAAATCGAGCTAGCGCACGCTAAGGCATCATAGTAGCGCATGCTAGGGGAACAGGTAGCGCACGCCACTGTTGGGTGTTAACGCGCGCTAAGTGACCCGGATAGTAAGGACAGTGAGGTCTGGACTCTGGCCAGACTAACAGGTAACGTGCGCTAAGACGGTCGTTGCGTGCGCTAACTCGTCGGTCGTAGCGCACGCTATTCGGTCGTAACGCACGCTACCGGTGTGGAAAGAAGGGTTTCTGAACAGGGCAGAAGGTTCTGGACTTAGACTGGACACCAGATAGCGCACGCTAAGATGGAAGCTGCGCGCGCTAACTCGGCGATACAGCGCACGCTAACTCGATTTTGTAGCGCACGCTATCGGATGTGGTGCACACCAGCTCGGCTGGGCAGAAGGGTCTGGGCTATAGACCTAGGCCGATAGCGCGCGCTATTCGGTAAGCGTTAGCGCGCGCTAAGGCGCACTTATATAAATACATGTGTTGCGGTCAACACTTGTCATTTTTCATCTTCTCTCCTCTTCTTCGAGCTTCTAGACGACTCCAGGGCGGTGTAGGCGAGGGTTTCGGCGGAGCACGGTTGAAACTCAAATCTTTTCAACTTCAAGTAAAGATCTATCAATCTTACATCGTCTTCACCAAGGAATTGAGGTAATCTTTCCGTAGAACCCTAACTTTGGGGGAAATTTGGGGATTTTGGGGATCTCGTTTCTCCAACTGTTTTAGCTCCAAATTATGATGGATTGTAGTTGAAAATAGCTGCATAGGTATGATTTCATGATTTCCTCAAGGTTTTGTCGATTGATTCCAAATCTTCTTTTATAAATCGAGCAAAACCCATTATGCCCTCGTAGTGCTCGATTAAATGGTCCTAAGGGTAGAACTTAGGATGGATTTTAGTGTTTTCCAACAAAGTTGTAAACGGTTAAGCCTCAATGTTTGTTAGGAGCGGGATTCGGAAGATAGTTCGGACCGTAGCCTTGTTCGTTGTTTGTTCCTTTGAGAGTAAGAAAGTTCAGGCAAGTACTTTATTGCATTAGTTTATGGCATGCATTTCTGTGATGGTTTAGAGAATGATGAGAGTTGAAAGGTTATTCTCGGGTACTCTCACTCGGGGATTGACTCGACGGGGTCACACGGGGACCTGGTGGTTTAGCGGTTGGACCGGGTCACGAGAGATACTTTGAGTGGACATCCTCACCTGGGGATTGCTCGACGGGGCACACAGGGACTTGGTGGATTGAGGGCCGGACCGGGTCGCGAGGATTGTCAGAGTGTTTTTTAGTGGTGATTGATATTGATATTCCGGAATATCGCGAATTGAACTGTTTTGGATTTTGAAATGATTTGGAAATGCCTGCGGATTAAAATAATGGTAATATTGTACTTGCACTGGCGGTTGTGGCTAACCCCATTGTTAGGGTGGAATGTTTTGTACATTTCAGGTATTCTCGAGGGACAGGAGCCCCCATGTGGCGCACACGGAGTTGACAAGCACACTGGATGTTAGAGAGCTCGTATCAGTCTTTGTATTTGTGATGTTGAGTCAGTTTTATATACTGTATTATGGTTGGTTTTGAGTTGTACTTTGTCGCGTAATGTTTGCGTTCAGTGATGACTTGAAATATACTATTTTGGCCGCGGCCGAGGCCTAACTTGTGTTTTGTAACCTTTGTTGGACTATTATGTCATGGTTATTATGTATTGGATTGTGGTTTAATCCTGTGTGTCGTCAGCCTGGCGGGACCCTTGTGTGTCCTGTGGCGTGTAATAACCCAAAGTGAAATTGGGGTGTTACACCAGTCTGCATCTTCCCTGTCGAGCAGGTATTGACCAATAGACACTCTTATCCCATCGGGACAAGCTATGGCATCAAATGTTCTATCCAACTAGAAGAGTCAATTCTCCCAACCTAACGAGTCTGAAGAACATACTAAATGGGGAGGGTGCATTCTCATCACACCTCGTACCCAATTACTAGCTCCATTATCCTCATCTGGGATCCCATCCTGGTGTATGGTCTGATTCATATGTGCCAACTGGTAAATCACCTGACGAAGGATGTGTTGGGATTCGGTGCCTAAAACGAAGGCCCAGCGGAAGCGGTAAAATGGAAATTAATTCGATCCGAATCCCTACGAGGATCGATCGAGCTACGTATATACGAATATATAAACGAAAAGCAAGAGTCGTAAGAAACTAACCCTCAAAGTCCGTTGATTAAATGGTAACCTTCTCTTGAGCTATTCCCTAAGCTCTTGAATGATCCAACGCCGAAAGCACCGCGTCTCTACTTGCCACGCGCCGGAGAAACAACCGGAACGACGATCACCTTGCTATCCTCCGAGGATACGGCTAGAGCTAAATGATGAAGCTATATATGTAAAGATTACTACACTCTAAGTGTTTTAATCTTACTCTCTCTATATGATTTTCTCTCAATTTTTCTCCAAGAAAAATGAAGAAGAAATGAATGAAGAAGATGAAGATAATTGAGAAAATAGTTTTTCTCTCTCTCTCAATCTTACTCACGTTGAAAGTGGCTTGGAATGAATAAGTGAGAGATGTCTTCTTCTTCATTTATTAAACTCTTCACATGTTACATCTCATAATTATGAGAATCAAAGCCCCACCACCTCAATGATCAAAACATTAAAGAATGGAACAAGGGTCTATATGAAAGTGGGTGGAAATGTGGGGGGTGGCCCATGTAGAAATCGGACAAGTTCGGTTCGTTTCGGACTCCCGCGAGTCCAAACAGATAAACTCCGATTCCGTTCCGATGTATTTGTGTCGTTTAATTAATCCAATTAATTAAACATATCAAATACAAAATAACATAATTAATTTCTCCAAGAAATAATTATATTCATGAATTAAATTAATCACCCAGTGAAATATTTAATTCATTAGGCCGAAAATCAATTTATCCAATAAATCGATTTAGACATCCAATGTCCCAAATTAGATATCCAATATCTAATATTGATAATGAGAGAATTAGCTTAATTCATTCCGTCGTCAATCCTAATGCGCGACTCGGTAGGTCCGTCTCAGTCAGCAATGGGAGGAACCAAAGAGTAGTAGCACCACCTAGCCAGCCTGGCGGCCTACATTGTACCCCAACTGAGAACGAATGATTGGGATCATTCAAGAACCATTCTGTCGTGAATACCAGTATACATATAAACCCTTCTTTCAAATGTCCCGATCAAGTTATAGAGTCACGGTCAGTCAAACCCTATCTGTACTTGACGTTATGCATGCGTTAATGCAAATCGAGATCATCGAGCTCTCGTGTATCTAATACAGCTAGCTCCAATGCTTTGGCAAAAGACTTATGATCTCATCTGCCAATAACCGCATAGGACATATAACCCGTTCACTAACAGGAGAAAGAATTCTATCTTGGTATTCAGTAGGACCTGCTATTTGCCTGTCAAGATGTACGTCGAGGTTGACCCCCGCCTTCCGGTTTACAGGGTCGAACTACTCTAATGAAAATCTTGACGTCACAAGCACATCCCTACTAAATCCTCAATTCGAAGGTTCACGAATACTTATCACAAACTTTCGATTCCGTCATTGACTGTCCCGGAGTGAAATCCGTGTGACGAATCGAGGGTGAGTCGGTTCGAGTATACTAATCTAATTAGCATACCTATAACGTGTGCTCCCACTAACCATTAGTGTTCGACAGGCACTCTCCATGTAAAAGAACACGTCATACAAGTCTTCACATAAACTTAACGCCCAGTCAAGTTTCATCGACTTGCGAACGATTAAGTATTTGAGCTATAAACCTTTCCAGTGCCGAACCCCTTATCCAATAAGGAGTGGAACATTTTTCTCTCAAATACATGGACTAGTTTCTATATGTTTATTTACGAGTTAGGAATTCCAGTAACTACCAGTAAATAAAGAAACATTCATTTGCCTTATATAAATGGTTTACATAATTACAAGTACAATGCCCTCACTCAACAACCTCTGAGTGGCATTCGAGGGCATACTCCTAACAATCTCCCACTTGCACTCAATGCCACACACTATGATATCTTATACCCATGTTCTCCAGATGACGCTCCAAGCTAGTCTGAGAAAGTGGCTTGGTCAGTGGATCGGCGACGTTGTCGGCCGAGTCTACTCTGTGCAGCATATTATATCCCTTGCGAACAAATTCTCTTACGAGATGATACTTCCTCTCAATATGTTTGGTGCTGTTGTGAAACCTCGACTCCTTGGCCTGCGCTACAGCTCCATCGTTGTCGCAGTACAACGGAACAGGCAGCTCAGCACATGGTATCATTTGATGTTCTCCCAGAAACTTCTTAATCCAGAACCCTTCCTTGGAAGCCTCCGAGGCTGCTTGATACTCAGCCTGACAGGTGGAATCAGCAGTCATGCTTTGCTTGGCACTACGCCAAGATACTGCTCCTCCATTAAGAGTAAATATGTAGCCAGAAGTGGACATTGAGTCGTCCTTCAGTCCTTGGAAGTCCGAATCAGTGAATCCCACCACATCCAATTCTCCACCGCCATACATAAGAACCATATCTCTAGTTCTTCTCAAGTACTTGAGAACGTTCTTTACAGCAGTCCAATGTTCCCTACCTGGGTTTGCCTGAAACCTACTCACCATGCTTACAGCATGCGCGATGTCAGGTCATGTACACAACATAGCATACATAAGGCTACCCACGGCCGAAGCATATGGTATATTACTCATTTCCTTGCGTTGTTCCTCACTTTGAGGACACATCTTCAAGTTGAGTTTTATTCCATGTTGCATCAGTAGGAAACCTCTTTTAGAATCATCCATCTTAAATCGCTTTAAGATCTTATCTATATAGAGGGCTTGGGAAAGGCCTATTGTTCTCTTCTCTCTATCCCGATATAGCCGAATACCAAGAATATAGGCTGCTTCTCCCAAGTCTTTCATGGAGAAATTACTCGAAAGCCAAGCTTTCACTGAACTGAGCATTCCCACATCATTTCCTATTAGTAGAATGTCATCTACATATAGTACTAAGAATGTGATCTTGCTCCCACTAACCCTCTTGTATACACAAGGTTCCTCTTCATTTTTCACGAAATCAAACTCTTTGATTGCCTCGTCAAAACGAAGGTTCCAACTACGCGACGCTTGCTTCAGTCCGTAAATGGAACGCTGAAGCTTGCACACTTTCTGAATATCGACTTCGGACACAAAACCTTTCGGTTGCTCCATATAGATTTCCTCCTCGATGAATCCATTAAGGAAAGCCGTCTTTACGTCCATTTGCCATATCTCATAATCGTGGTAGGCAGCTATAGCAAGCATCATGCGAATAGACTTGATCATGGCTACGGGCGAGAAGGTATCGTGGTAATCGATCCCTTCCTTCTGGGTATAACCCTTTGCCACAAGCCTGGCCTTATAGGCGTCAACCTTGCCATCACCATCAGTCTTTCTCTTGTATATCCACTTGTTCCCAATAGGCACTATGCCCTTGGGGCGGTCTACTAGAGTCCAGACCTGATTGACATGCATCGAGTCTATCTCAGCTTCCATAGCTTCACGCCATTTCGCAAAGTCTACATCCACCATCGCTTGGTCATAGGTCGTCGAGTCGGTCTCTTGGTATCACTTGGAACCTCATGGAGTCCCAGCTCCTCCAAGTGCACAAGCCCATACCTCTCGGGTAAATGAGACACCCTACTAGACCTACGAGGTGGTTGTACTTGTGTTTCAGAAGGTTCGGTTCCAGTTTCTTGCACAGGTGTCTCCTGAGGAGTTTCATTATATTCTTCTAAAGAAATACTTCTACCTGCTTCGCCTTCCTGAATGAACTCATCTTCCAGGAAGTGTGCTTGTAAAGCAACAATGATCTTTCGATTTTCGGGCATGTAGAATAGATATCCCATCGTCCCAGATGGGAATCCAATGAAACGTCCCTTCGCAGACCTAGCTTCCAACTTTTCCACCTTAGTCTTCTTGACATAGGCGGGACATCCCCAAATCCTAATATGATTAAGACTTAGTTTCCTTCCCTCCCACATCTCATGTGGAGTTTTAGGAACGGATTTGGAAGGACATCTGTTCAAGATATACGCGGCAGTCAGAAGTGCATATCCCCACAGGTAAAATGGCAAGTCAGTATAGCCCAGCATGGAATGGACCATGTTCAACAGGGTCCGGTTCCTTCTTTCTGACACACCATTTAACTTAGGAGTACCTGGAGGTGTTAGTGGTGAAACTATTCCATGTTCCTTAAGGAACTCGTCAAAATCCGTACTCATATACTCGCCACCTCGGTCCGACCGAAGTGCTTTGATATGATTACCAGTTTGTTTCTCGACTAGGGCCTTGAATTCCTGGAATTTCTCAAAAGCCTCGGATTTATGTTTCATTAGGTATACATAACCATACCTACTATGATCATCTGTAAACGTAATGAAATATTGATATCCGTCACGTGCTACTTCCAAAACACCACAAACGTCAGTATGGATTAATCCCAGTTTATCAGCGGCTCTTTCAAAAGTCCCTGTGAAGGGGGATTTAGTCATTTTACCTTTAAGGCAAGATTCACAAGTAGGAAAGGGATCCGATCCCAATGGACCCATAAGTCCATCCTTTTCCATCTTGTAAACCTTGGTCTGAACAATATGACCAAGTCTAAGATGCCATTTCAAAACTTGATTGGTTTCATCCCTACCACGTTTTCTAGTCATAGTATTCACAACTACTTTGTTGCTGAGATTTAGATGATACAATCCATTTAACAATGTAGCAGTACCCACTAGTTTATTTCTAAAATAAATTTTGTAGGAACCATCACCAATGAAAAATGAAAAGCCTTTTCGGTCAATGACCGGAATGGATACAATGTTTTTGTGCCCCTTGGGCAAAACAAGTACATCTTCTAAAGTCAAAACAAAGCCGGATTCTAAACCCAAAAGAAGTGATCCTATGTCGGTCGCCTCGACACTATGCCCGCTTCCGAATGTGATCGTAACTTCTCCAGCTCCAAGCTTCCTACTTTGTTCCAGATCCTGATTCACGGTACAAATATGAGAACTAGCACTAGAATCAAGTATCCAGGAAGTAGAAAATACAGTAGTAGAACAATTTGTTTCCAAAACTAAAAGTTTTGTACCTGAAGTGCCATGAAGAATCGGACAGTCTCTAGCCCAGTGGACTAGCTCACCGCACTTGAGACAAGCATCCTTCTTATTCTTGTTCTTTGGAACCATCGGGGCCTTGCCCTTACCCTTAAGGTCCTTAGCTTGTGGTCCAGTCCGCTTCTTGGTCTTTTTCTTCTTATTCTTAGACTTCCGAAGTCCAGAAGAAATCACAAGTGCAGACTCCTTCATCCGCGGGGTCTTCATCGAGGCGAGCGGTCACCAGTTTGTTCATTAGCCCAGCTAAGTTACATGCAATCTCATTGCAGTTAAAGTTCATAACAAACTGTGAGAAGGAATCAGGGAGAGACTGTAGGATAAGGTCGGTTTGGAGAGAAGTATCCATTTTAAAATCAAGAGCCTCCAATCTCTCGATCATGGATATCATTTTGAGGACGTGTTCCCCAATCTTCTCACCTTCCTTCATCCTTGCACCGAACAGTTGCTTGGATATCTCATATCTAGCAGTTCTGCTGTGCTCACCATAAAGTTCGGTTAAGTGAGATAGAATCTGCCTAGCAGAAGTCATTTTCTCATGAGCTCTCTGAAGCTCATTAGATATGGAAGCCATCATATAAGCACGGACTTTCACGTCATCATTAACCCACTTTTCGTGGTTTTCAATCTCTTCCAGATTGGCTCGGGTCCGCACAGGAGGCGCTGGAATGTCCGTCTCCAAGACGTATCCCAGTGCCTCTATACTGAGGACAATCATCAGATTGCGGAGCCAATCCACAAAGTTAGGTCCCATTAAGGTGTTCTTTTCAAGTAGAATTGCGAGTGGATTCATTGTCATATTGAGATTTGAGTCTGCATTAAGTACGATAGATTAATTAGTGACTCATTCAATTATGTTCTGAGTATAGAATTAAGGTCTTTTCTATTCTTGTTACCCAGCTCCCACTATTTTTATCGGAATAACACACTCCCATGTGAAATCCGGAAGTATCGTCGCTCTACTTCATAGTGGTGATCGAGTTCTTTATAAATCTTAATAGAGGGCAACCGAACAGGTTTCTAGTCTATTAATTTTCATAAATTCGTGTCCAACACCAACCCATCTAATGGATGATTCGATCTTCTTTTTCCCCTTGTTCACTCCCCTCAACCTATACGGTTTCTATGGTTCGTGAACAAGTTAAGTTTATACCATCGACGCAAATCAGTTTCACAATTGAATCTTATCCGGCAACCTATCAGGTTTCTAGGGATAAAATTTTCTCCAACCGAAGGCATCCAATGCGCTCCCGGTAATTTATCCATCCTCCCCGAACGACTACCCCGATAACTCGGAAGCATAGCACATCCGGTTTGGATTTCAATTTCCCAAAAACTCGATGGAGGGAAGGAAAAACTTTGAAACCTTATAAACTTAATTATTTGTTGTGGGAGAATTTTCGTGATTTATGTTGCACTTTGCACATTAATCGTTTAAGCGCGTTTGTGGCATTCATACAATATGAAATAACCATTCACAACCTAGTTGCTACCAACATGTGGTTCATGGACCGTTCCTAGAAAAAAAAACTCCGTAATCTAATTACAAGTCTTCGTCTTGAATCTTTGTCTTCTCGAAATGGATCTTCCTCCGGTCTTCGTCATTACATATAAATTTTACATTGAAAATTGCATCCTAGATACAAATTTTTCTAGTAAAATAAATAGGCTCAAAACGGCCTTTACAACCCAATCGAATAAAACGAACGATTCAAAAACTAAGTCCACGAACCACATCCCCATTCAAAAGCATTCATTCAATAAATACTAAATAAATGGAAAGCGTAGAGATACATTAATCCAATCGGTAATATGATAACGTTCAAAATAATTCGGTCGACCATAAATATTCCAATTAATCATATTTCCCTTATAAAATGAAATACCATAAATCATTTTAATCATATTAAATCCAATTTAACATGCGGGAGATTAATTTTCAAGAATACACGAAAAAATCGAGCCGGGCAAAAATTTGCTGGCGAGTCACCCTCGCGACTTTCCGTGACGGCACGGCATGGCGAGTCACGCTCGGCATCTGCCCGGCGAGGCATGGCCGTGTCTCGACACGGTCGGAGTGCACTGGCGGTGGCACGGGATCGCTGACACGGCCGTGTCACGGACACGGCGAGTCACGGTGCGGCGAGTCACCGGACACGGCGAGTCACCTGGCGACTTCACGCGCTTTGTCCGAAAAGTCGTCGACGACGATTCGGAGCTAGATTTTCGATAGGATATCGATATACGTAATTTTAGACTTTCATATCTTCAATATAAATCATATTTCCCAGAAATTTAAGATTTATATTTAGACATAAACTTACGAAAAATACAATTATTACGAACGAAAAACATATACCACGATTATGACTAAAATGATTCCAAATCATTCACCATCTAATCAAGCATTCCAAATGCTAATATCGTATATACGATCGCAAGACCTACGCTCCGATACCACTGTTGGGATTCGGTGCCTAAAACGAAGGCCCAGCGGAAGCGGTAAAACGAAAATTAGTTCGATCCGAATCCCTACGAGGATCGATCGAGCTAAGTATATACGAATATATAAACGAAAAGCAAGAGTCGTAAGAAACTAACCCTCGAAGTCCGTTGATTAAATGGTAACCTTCTGTTGAGCTATTCTCCAAGCTCTTGAACGATCCAACGCCGAAAGCACCGCGTCTCTACTTGCCACGCGCCGGAGAAACAACCGGAACGACGATCACCTTGCAATCCTTCGAGGATACAGCTAGAGCTAAATGATGAATCTATATATGTAAAGATTACTACACTCTAAGTGTTTTAATCTTACTCTCTCTATATGATTTTCTCTCAATTTTTCTCCAAGAAAAATGAAGAAGAAATGAATGAAGAAGATGAAGATAATTGAGAAAATAGTTTTTCTCTCTCTCTCTCAATCTTACTCACGTTGAAAGTGGCTTGGAATGAATAAGTGAGAGATGTCTTCTTCTTCATTTATTCAACTCTTCACATGTTACATCTCATAATTATGAGCATCAAAGCCCCACCACCTCAATGATCAAAACATTACAGAATGGAACAAGGGTCCATATGAAAGTGAGTGGAAATCTGGGGGGTGGCCCATGTAGAAATCGGACAAGTTCGGTTGTTTCGGACTCCCGCGAGTCCAAACAGATAAACTCCGATTCCGTTCCGATGTATTTGTGTCGTTTAATTAATCCAATTAATTAAACATATCAAATACAAAATAACATAATTAATTTCTCCAAGAAATAATTATATTCATGAATTAAATTAATCGGCCGGTGAAATATTTAATTCATTGGTAAATAAATCAATTTATCCAATAAATCGATTTAGACATCCAATGTCCCAAATTAGATATCCAATATCTAATATTCATAATGAGAGAATTAGCTTAATTCATTCCGTCGTCAATCCTAATGCACGACTCGGTAGGTCCGTCTCAGTCAGCAATGGGAGGAACCAAAGAGTAGTAGCACCACCTAGCCCGACTGGCGGCTACTGCTGTACCCCAGCGAGAACGAATGATTGAGATCATTCAAGAACCATTCTGTCGTGAATACCAGTATACGTATAAACCCTTCTTTCAAATGTCCCGATAAAGTTATAGAGTCACGGTCAGTCAAACCCTATCTGTACTTGACGCTATGCATGCGTTAATGCAAATCGAGATCATCGAGCTCTCGTGTATCTAATACTTCTAGCTCAATTGCTTTGTCCAAAGACTTATGTTCTCATCTGCCTATAACCTCATAGTTCATATATACCGCTCACTAACGGGAGATAGAATTCTATCTTGGTATTGATGGGACTGCTACTTGCCCGTCAAGATGTACGTCGAGGTTGACCCCCGCCTTCCGGTTTACAGGGTCGAACTACTCTAATGAAAATCTTGACGTCACAAGCACATCCCTACTAAATCCTCAAGTCGAAGGTTCACGAATACTTATCACAACCTTTCGATTCCGTCATTGATTGTCCCGAAGTGAAATCCGTGTGACGAATCGAGGGTGAGTCGGTTCGAGTATACCAATCTAATTAGCATACCTATAACGTGTGCTCCCACTAACCATTAGTGTTTGACAGGCACTCTCCATGTAAAAGAACACGTCATACAAGTCTTCACATAAACTTAACGCCCAGTCAAGTTTCATCGACTTGTGAACGATTAAGTATTTGAGCTATAAACCTTTCCAGTGCCGAACCCCTTATCCAATAAGGAGTGGAACATTTTGCTCTCAAATACACGGACTAGTTTCTATATGTTTATTTACGAGTTAGGAATGCCAGTAACTACCAGTAAATAAAGAAACATTTATTTGCATTATATAAATGGTTTACATAATTACAAGTACAATGCCCTCACTCAACAACCTCTGAGTGGCATACGAGGGCATACTCCTAACAGGATGGTGGCGGCGCCAATGTCAGCATTTCCCTAGTTGATTGCCTCTGCTCACGCGATTGGTCATCTCGACCACCTGTACTGAGCTCATTGGCGCTCGACAACGAGCGGGTCGCCCTCTCATGCTCCTGATTTCGGCCGCGACCCCTCAGCATACTGAATGGACCACCATACAGAATAACATAACAAAATAATCATCACCAAACTGATATAAGACAATAAATAGTAGTACAATACAATATTCACTCCAAGTCATTACATGAGTACACGAACTAACACTGCAATAATAGAACTTAAATTCAAAATTAATTCGCACGGTCACACCCACAGAGAGATACGACCTATACCAAAACAAACACGGTCAAACCCGCATACATATCATTGGGGCCAAACCCTTGTAATATTCTTTAAAAATAAAGTTTTTCCGAGGTATTTGTTCGAATGATGATATTTTAAAATTTGTGAGTTTGAAAGATTTTGCTGAAATGAAATATTTGAAAACATTTTTAATACCTCGTCATTTAACCAAAACCATAAACCCATTATCAAAACTGTTTTGCTTGAAGTTATTTATAAAACAACATGTTGAAACTTCAATCTTCTCGATAAACGATATCCTCAAAATGGCCTTGTCAATACATATATCATTATCATCATTAACGACATACAGGATAATCACATGTCACCACTCCAACCATCACAAAGAATAACACACATGATAATCCACGGTCATGCCTCTCAACATCGACCCCCAAAGGTTCGCCAAACTAATCCCGGGTGGAAAACCTCTTATACTGGCACTCAACATATCCACATTATAACTACCACATTCGTATAATGACATGTGTTGTGCGGCGATTTGTACGCCTCGACGGCGATCGGTATAAAGGCCGAGCGACTGAGTCCGCAACCAATCAAACTATGGCGAACTCGCCTAAGCGGAGATAACAATCCACCTTCGAGTATCTAGCGATCTACTTTCAAGGCGATCGCCTTTGGCACCTAGCGATCGACTCTGGTGCCCGAGTAAGGACGATCGTCCTGTACCCCGAACAAAGACCTTCGTTCATCAAAGTCTACAAAGACTGGATCTCAAAGCAGCACCCACGTGCAGATCCGCGAAAGGCACCGCATAACATGGATCGTTGACCACAACCTGTCACCACCTTATCACCTACTGACAAACCCTCCGAAAGGTACAAGGTGGGACTGCCCGTGACAGCAACTCAAACGCGTGCAAACCTCTCATTGGATCGCACAGCTGGCTGCCAGCAACTCCTGCGGACTTTAAGGGGACCAGCCCATGTGCTAAAAGACGATCGCCCGCTTATTATAATACAGCAAAGGAGATCGCACAGCCTGCCCCAGTCCTATAAATAGAGAGATTCCAGCAACTGGAAAAAGGTTCCTCTCATTTGGCAATTCATTCCCTCTCAGTAGAAAAATACATTCAGAACACATACATTCCTTCAGACTCTCAGTTTCCTCTCTCGGATCTACCCCAGGATTTCTCTCTCAGCATCTCTCATCCAGAAGACGATCGGCAGAGGCAAGAACTCCCTGCAGCACAGATCCAACTAGACTCACAAGCCTAGGAACTCAAACATACAGCTAATACACACCGTGAGAGACTGTCGATCTCTCACCGTCGTCACATCTCATCAACGTTGTTACAAGAACTCACAGAGCATCATATCTGGTTCTTCCGGCAATCTACACGCTCGCTAGCTAAGATAACTAGAATCTTTACACTCATTGTAATAGGAATCTAACATTAATACTTGTATCCCAGAATATTTGTATTAATAACATCTCGCTAGAGCATTCAAGCCCGGGACTAACAACCCCGGCAAATCTTGTGTTATTCACACCCCCACGGACGTGCTCCCGCAACCTTGTTTGCTATCCATCCATTCCAGCAATATCTATCTCCGGATAATATTTTGGGTAGCAACAATTGGCGCTAGAAGAAGGGGGGCCCCTCTTAACCTTCATTTTTATTCCTACCGTCCAGAAGAACACTCACTGTTCTCGGGGCATATACTTGAAGTGACACTCACTGCGCTTCAAAGAAAGCCTTCAGAATCATGACGTCTGCCACTACATCGAAGAGAGCCGCTCTCTGAACCGCCGGACATCATATCCCGGCTCAATCTGAGCCCCAGCCGACGGCAGAGGGAAGTCGCGGCAACACGAGACTCTCGATCCCGCACCTGAGGGGTGGCCCCAGCCTCTCACTCGATCAGTTCCAAACCGCGGAACAAATCGAGGAGGCTATGGCCATCCTAAAGGAGCGACGGAGAGCATGCGCGGCGCCCACAATAACTCCCTCGGCCATCCGCCGCACGGGCAAACGGAAGTTTAAGGGGCTACCGGGCGAGCGATCGTCAAAAAGCCCCGATTCAGGAGGAAAGGCTCTCGCCAGGTCGGACGGTTCCGTATTCAGTCGCCTGGGAAGCGATCCGTCATGGCGACCAGGGCATTCTGGCCCCAACCACGAGATGATGGAATTCGAGTCTGTGACCAGGAGTTTGGCCTACCCAACTCCCAGCCGAATACAAGTCAGTCGTCTGACTCCCGCTCCGAACGTCAGGGGATCAGTACTTGATCGCCTCGGTTCCCGCTCAAAATGCCTGGCCGCGAGCAGCCAGGCCATGGCGATGGCCGCTATGCAACGCCAGCTCGACGAGATGAAAGCACTCTTGGACACTGGGGCAAGCACCAGCAGAAAGATCATCGGACCGACCGAGCCACTCGCAGTCCACATCGAGCTCGCCCTCGTGCAACCAAGGATCGCTCCTCCCAAAACACCTCTATATGAAGGGAGATCGGACCCTGAAACCCACCTAAGCAAGTTCCGGATCTACATGACCGGGTGTGGGGCATCAGATGCGACCAAATGTCGAATCTTCCCATTAACATTGGGCGAGCTGGCCCATAGGTGGTACGTCTCGCTACCACCGCGATCGATCATCTCCTTTGAGAAACTGGCGAGTGACTTCACGTCATACTTTGCCGCCAAGGTCTCCAGACCAGAAGGCCCCCACCGCGTGATGAAAATCAGGCAGGGGGAAGACGAATCCGATGCAGATTATATCGACTGGGTGGATGGAATCGTCCTCACCGGCGAGCCCATCAGCGACGAGATCGCTCTCTATTCAGTCCTGGGGGGATTCTACGGTCACTCACCTATGTTTAGACATCTCACGAAGGATATCCCCCCAACCTGCGCGATCTTCCGCGCTAAAGCTGCCGACTTTCTGGCTAGGCAAAGGCTACCCACTCTCCGCCTTGGTGAGGAAACGCCACCTCCTGTCCGAAAAACGGCGATCGCCGAAACAAAAAAGACGGTCGCCACGCTGTTCGGCGATCTTAAAGCCTACGAGGATGTGGAAACCCATCTCCTCCACACGTTTAACCGAACTCCGGCCCACATTTTTTATGCCATCAAAGGGCGCGAACCACTGAACAAGCCAAAGGCGATAAGGGTCCACGGTCATCTGGACCACAATCAATATTGTGCCTACCATAAGAGTCCTGTCCACAGCACCAACCAATGCCGCGACCTCCTCAGACAACTCTGGAGATTGTTTGAGGAGGTCAAGTTGGACAGCTTGTTGGTTTAGCCGGAGCCCCTACCAATCTCCCAACACGATCGTCCGAGTCAAACGCAAACAGGCTGGAAAGCTCATACGAGCCGACCCCTCGATCAATCTCGGCGACCGTAGCTACATGCTTCAATCAAGAGAAGGGAACATCGGACGCCTCTCCCCGATTTCTCGCCTCATCAAACCAAAGGCTACTGCCTAAGCAAACGCTTCGAAAAAGAGGATGACTTGCTCGCCCCCAAAAGTTCGTCATCTGACATGATGGACCTAGGCAGCGATCGCCTCCCCAAGCACAACGTATACCATCAAGGATCGTCATCTAACATGATGGTCTGAGGTACAAGAGTGCCGCATGGTCGTGAAAATCGATGAAACCGACGATCCGTCCATGCAAGGTTCCTTTGGGCTTCGATCGCTCGCCCTTCGTTTAAATATGAGGCGGGCGTAGCCGAAGGTCTCTCCAAATCAAATCAGAGGATTACTCGCTCGCTCTCTAAAGTTCGTCATCTACATGAAGAACCTAGGCAGGCGATCTCCTCCCCTTACACAATGTATACCGTCGAGGATCGTCATCTGACTTGATGGTCCGAGGTAGAAGAGTCTCGCCATGGTCGTGGAGGAAGATGGAACCGTTCTTTGCGCCCATGCAAGGTCCCTTTGGGCCAAGATCGCCCGCCCTTCATTTAAATATGAGGCCGGCGTAGTCTGAGGGCCCTCCAAAACTAATCTGTGGACACGTTCGCCCACCCTCAAAGGTCCATCACTTAATGTGGTGGGTCCTTCTCGGACAATGCAACGCGTCCCTCCCCTCGTCTCAACGTATACCGTCGAGGGTAGCCATCTTAATGGTGGGCCGAGGTAGAAGCAGAGCTAACAAGCCGCGGACGTGGAGTTGATTAATCCGACGACGCCCCGCGCAAGGAATCTTCCAGACCAAGACCGCACGCCCTTCGTTTAAATACGAGGCGAGGCGCAGCCTTCGGAGGACCCTACCAATTAAGTGAGTCACGAGAACTTAGCCATTAGACGGAATGTCGCTCATGCATAAGACACGGTAGTGGAGGTCGGTCCATCGAACTCTGCGATCGTGTACGGCTCCTCAAGACCGAGATGGACGGCCTTTCGAGGTTTCGACAAAATTGAAGACCGCTCACTCAACGATTTATTTTTGTCCCCTTACTTTCACTAAGTGAAAAAAAAACAAGGGGGAAGGGTGCGAAACTACCTATACGATGATCGTCCCTATTCAATCACTTACGGAGATCAGCATTTATCAGATGTTTGTGCAGCGATCGAATTTGTTGTAAAAGTTATCTATATGAGTTTATCAATTCACTTAGACCTACACACTCAACAATCTCTCCTCACAGATTTGTACAAAGTCATGTAAAGACTCAGAAAAGCAATCATTCAAGTAAAAAATCGGAGAAGCAAACATTCATTTCATTACTTGATGTTTCAGAAGTACATACACGGTCGCCCGAAGGCCTAAGTACTACAAGAGAAAGCTACAAAACTACAGACAAAAAGCTAAAAACAGTAAAAGAGAAGAGCCTCAGGCCCCTGCCTGGCCTTCTCCTTCAACCTCCGGCTCAGCCTGCGATCCTTCGCCAGCTTCCGGGGCAGCCTCCCCGTCCTCTGGAGCATCGGGATGAACAAGGTTCGCTGGAGTCGGATACCAGCTCAGGTCCACGCCGATGTCCGCGAGATCCAAGATCGGCACGGAGAAGTCAGGATGAAGAGGGTGCTACAACGCATACGCCTTGAGGTTTTCGGCAGGAGGGCCGACCTCCAGTCCTCCTTTCTTATCATCTCGGAGCGAGTCAGCAAATGCCATATAATAGGCAAACTCACTGACAAACTCCACATTAAGGAAGGGATTGGCCTCGGACGCCTCTAGCTTCCCTTTTAGCTCCTCTATCGCCTGTTGCGCACCCTGGAGCTCGGCCTCCCTTGCAGCCGTCTCTTCCCTCGACGCCGCCAGCTCGCTAGTCAGCTGAGCGACAGTCACCTTCAATTGATCGGCCTCCTTCTCAGCGGCCGTCTGCGATCGTATGGCGTCTGTCATCCGGTCCCGAAATCGATCGACCGTCGCACGGGCTTGCTCGGCATCCCGTCTCGCCAGCTCAAGTTCATGACTCGCCCGCTTAGCTACATCCAGGGAGTCCTTCTCCATTGCCACAATCCTGTCGGTGAACTCGGCGTTCTCTTTCCGAGCCGCCTCGAGATCCGCCTGCAGATGAGTAGTGGAAGGACGCCCCTCGAACTCCTGCACAGCCTGGGCAGCCATCGTCGCCACCTGAAGAGATAGAGCGAAAGCAGCCTGCATTGTACTCTCGGATTGCTGACGAGCGATCGCATCTAAATCGGTCGTCCAGGCCTTCGGCAATGCAGAAACGGCCCGATTGACCTATAACGGGATATCACAGGCCTGGCGAGGAGATCGGCTCGCTAAGAAATCCAGCACCATCGGCGGGCAAGATGGGTTAGTTCTATGGATCCTACATCAAATAAACAAAAGTTAGCACATCTCCCACGCAAAAGAAGAGATTCAACTCAACAAACAAAGTCTACCTCTCGACTATCTCGGGATCGCGGCCGAAGTATGGTTTCCCGCGAGGGGTTTCAGCCTCGGCGATCGACATCTCCCACAGGAAAGTCGCAGAGGGCGTAGGCTCATTCACCGGGGGAACAACGATGATCGGAGGCGCGGCGATCGGCACCTCACTGGCAGGGGCAGAAACTGGAGTTTCTCCCAACCTCTGTCGTTTGCGATTCGTCCGGAGCCCCTCCTCCCGAACTTCCTCCTTAGCCACGATCGGCTCTACGCAAGGCTCCACCTCCGGAATGAGAGGTAACGCCACCGGAGGAGTTCTTGATGACTTCTTCTGGCGAAGACGGCCCAAAACTCTAGGGTTCGACATTGCTATCTCCGGCGGGGGCTCCATGAAACGAGGAAAGCGGATTTCTGCAATAAGGACAAACCACGGTCAGACACACTCTCCAAGCAGGACGATCGCCAAGCAATTGGAGATCGCGGAAACTCATACCTGAGACCGAGAGATGTCGTGGAAAGCTGAATAGCCGATCTGACAGCCAACGGCTCTCCTTGTTGATCCGGCAAGCGTCTAGGTCATTGTCCGGCAAACTTCGTATCCACTCCCAGACGACCAAAAAGTCAAAAGGAAGCTCGTCGATCGTCGGAATATGGAAACCTGCAAAAGGAAAACCAAATTAGATCAGTTTAGAACATATTCGAACAAAGGGAGAGTCAGAACCCTTACCCGGATTCCTCTCCCGAAAGCCAGAGGGAATATTCAACTCGTCCATGGGATTGTTGCTCGCTAATGCCTTCCATGAACCGCCGACCCAGAACCACTTCGCCGGGTCGCCCTGCACCTTGTTTGGGACTCCGAGGATCACCCGACCGGATCAGCCTTGAATATGATAGCCTCCAACCGATCCTTTCTGAGCCGTCAGCTTGAACAGGTGGTTCATATCCAACGACTAAGGAAGGCGGTACAGTCGGTGACCGCCAAACAAGGTGAGAGTGCAAATTATCTGGAGCCAGGCGTTCGGCGTCAACTGGAGCGGCGCCACGTTCCAAGCAGCCAGCAGATGGGAGACAGAAGAAGGCAAAGGAAACCGCAGACCAGCCTCCATGATTGCTTCGTTCACGGCGACCATGCCCTCCAGAGGCTGATCGGCTCGCTCATTCTCAGCCGGCACAAATAGATCTACATCTGAAGGGACATGGAACCTCGTCCTCCAGACGGCCAGATCCTTCCTGGTCATCGAGCTCCTTATCTAGCCAAGGGACCATAGAGATCGCTGCGCAGCACGAAACAGCGATCGCCTAGGAGGTTGATAAGGATGAGTGATCGAATACTACCGGTAATTGAATTTAGGAGACGGACCAGCCAACCTCACCACCGAATCTCTCTCCGTCTGCGACCGTCTTGGCTCAACCGCCGCCTCCCTAGCGACGTCGGCCTCATTAAATAGCGCCTCGACTTCTGCGGGGTCAATATCGGCGCAGATAGTCTCGGCGGCCGTCTCCAGGTGGAAATCTGCGAAGGATCCTCCCCGGGCAGTCGAAGCCCCGGTGGCGGAGGAAGTGCCCACTACGTGCGAAGAAGATGTTCCAGACATTCTCGAAATAAGAAGAGGAGAAAAGGAGTGTCTTTTGTTACCAAGGATCGAGTCGATCGACGATCAGCAGTCGAAATCTCCAGAAAAATCTTCAGCAAAAGTCTTCTTCTCCGATAAAGCGCATAAGGGTTTTAACGCTGCAACCCTGCGCCTTTTTATAGGAGGTGGCAGGGACTTCCGTGCAATTAAGGATAATATCAGGGGCCGAAGTGCAACCATCGCTATTAATGACTCCCTTGAAACCCGCGATGTGTCGTTTTGAGGACACGCCAGATGAGGAGTCGCAGCTATCCGTCGGTATCCCCAAACAGGAACTCAACGCGTGCCCCGGAGACTTTTCCACGCCCATTATCTTTTCCCGCTCATTTCAGCGACCACCCAGGTCGTCCAAATTCAGAATCAAACCACTCAAAGACGGTCGCCAGTTCCGTAAATTGCAGAGTCACTCGTCTCAAATCAATCTTAGAGAATGCCGTAGCTCCCTGTAGCTGATCGAACAAGTCATCAATCCTTGGCAAAGGATACTTATTCTTGATGGTCACCTTGTTTAGTTCGCGATAGTCGATACACAAACGCAGTGAACCATCCTTCTTTCGCACAAACAGGACCGGTGCGCCCCAAGGCGAGGCGCTCGGTCGAACATACCCAGACTCAAGAAGCTCACACAACTGCTTCTTCAACTCGGCCATCTCTGAAGGTGCCATGCGATACGGCACCTTCGAAATCGGAGTCGCGCCTGGCTCTAACTCTATAGCAAACTCAATCTCACGATCTGGTGGCAAACCCGGTAACTCGTCAGGAAATACATCAGGAAACTCACAAACGACTGGAATCGATGAAAACTCGACTCCACCATCCTCCGCCTTCAAGGCATAGCACCAATAACCAGTACACCCCTTTCGCAGGAGCCTCATCGCCTTCAAGGCGTTAATAACGAACTTCTGGTTTCCCCTCTTTCGCCCTGCGAAGGAGTGCTCGGTGCCGTCCTCGGCTAACATAGTGATGATTCTCGTGCGGTAGTTCATGATCGTGCCATGCCGCTCGAGCCAATCATCCCCGAGGATCAAATCTTCACCCTCGATACCCACAATAATAAGATTAGAGAGCCAAGCCCTCTCACAAATAAACACAGAACAGTCCCGGACCTCTCGATCACCGACAATTCTATCACCGCTAGGGAGTTTAATGATGAAAGGCTCGTAAGGTGATAAACAATCGAGACTCAAACGGCGTACACACTCTAGAGAAATGAATGAATGCGTAGCACCCGAATCAAAAAGCACACTGACAGGATGGGAATGGATATGGACGGTACCTGTCGCTACAGTGGCCGCTGGATCATTGGCCCTCCTCCTCTCATAGATACGCGGCTGGGCAGAGCCAACACTGGAAGCTCCTCCTCTAGCGGGCTGACCCCGACCGGCACTCAGCAGAGGCTGCGGAGCAAATGAGCCCTGGTTCACACTCGGTTCCATAGGTGCTGGGTGAGAAGAACGGGTGCTGCGAAACTGTCTGAGCTGTTCACAAAAAGAAGCCTTGTGGCCCGACTGACCACAAGTATGACAAGTCAAAGGCAGGCGAGGACACTCCCGGTTCATATGGACTCGCTTTCCACGGTTAAAGCATCTGGGGTCCCGGACGGGGGCACTGGCAGTACCTCGATAATGTAATACCCGGTTATAATTCAGTAATTATCATTCAGTATTTATCATTCAGTAATTGTCACTCAGTGTATTTTCACTCAATTATAATCATTCATCAATCATGTTCTTTCACCGTGTTCACCGTTCGGAAAAACTTCGAGTTGTGTATCGTTATTGTTCATTGTTTCAACTTTCCTCATATGAGTTCGACTTTGTTAGATCACCATTAATTTTTGGTAACTCCAAAAATTCTAAATCTTTTCAATATTATAGAGCATCGAGATAGCTTTCCAATGGTTCAAACGGTGAGTCAATAGGAGTCCGGACGAGAGAGTTATGGTCGTTTTAGCTCACCCGCTCATTTTTCAGCTTTTGGCCGATCACTGCCGACCGGACTCGGTCGTGTCGTCCGACACGGCCCGTGCCGTACTCGTCCGGAAAGTGCCGAAGTGTCTGCCTCAGGACCCGACCGTGTCGTGCAGCGCGGAGTCGAACCCTTTCGGATAAGCGAGGATAAATGCGCCCGGCCGCGGCCGTGTAAATGCAGCGCGGTCGAGTCATCTTGCCGTCATTGTCGGACGGGTCACTGTCGGGAGGCCCTCCGCGCCGCGACCGTGTCAAGCAGGACACTGTCGAGTCCCTGTCGGCCAACTGTGCGACACGACCGTGCCAATCGGCACGGGCCGTGTCCGGAAGGGTAGTCAACCCCTATACATTCATTTTTTGAGCATTTGAGCTCATTCTTTCCAGTTTTTTCCACCTTTTACGAGAGAGAGAAGCTTGAGGGAGAGTTTTCTTCATCAATTATCATTTGAGTGTTTGATTTTCTTCATTTCCTTTCGATCGTGAAGCCCGGAAAATCAATCTAACGCGTGTTCTTCGGATTTTAGTACTTGAATCTTCAAGAGGTAATTCCTTCAACACTTTGGACTTCGATTTTGTGTTGAGATATGATGTTTTGGACGTTATAATCATGTTATATGAAGGGATATGTATATGATTATGAGTTTGTATAAGGATTCATTGGATTATTGAGGGATTATTCAAGAACACCTTGAATATCGAGTTGGAATTGGGGATTTTCGACTAATTGTTGTTTTAATCACATTTTTGGATATTCATAACGGATTATTGATCGTATTGGAGTTGTTTTGTTGGTTTGAAACACTTCTTGGGGATTTGATATTGGTATATCGAGGTTTGATTGTAAACAATCGGAGTTTGGATACTACGTGTTTGATTTAATGCCTCTTTGGACTTGGTTTAGTCGTATCGGCGTTTTGAGTTCGTTATATTCGTGTTTGATTCGTATATTGAGCGGATTGTTGGTAATTGTATTATTTAAGGTTGTTCGGCGACCAATATCTCAATTAGGGCGTTGTTCGTGGACGGACATTCTTCCGCGTGGTTGAGTACGTTGATTCTTACTCGGTTAAAAGGATCTTCATTCCTTTTGTTGTTGATCATTCATAATCATAACTCATTCATCATTGTATTAATCATTTTGAGACTTGTAATTGTCGGATAATCATTTCATTAGCGAGGAGGCGGTTCCAATCATTTCATTGAAAGCTGTCAATCACTTCATTATCACTTTCGTATCGGTGAGTCATTCTTGACTTTGTCGGATTATTATTATTCATTGATATTCATTATGGTCATCCTTGTTCATATGACCTTAGGTTCATATTGCGTGGCGGGTGCGGATGTGTGGAATTTTTAGTCGGGCACGTGATGGCCATGTATTGGGAGTGATACATTGGACTGTGCACACGGTAACGATTACCTCCGTGAGACTAATTAGGTACAAGGACGGGTGTGTCCGGTCATCCGTCTTGTACACTTGCACAGAACACTACGGGCGTACTATGATGCTCCTCCTCAGCATAATTCATAACTAAGGATATTTCATAACTTCAGTTAAATCATGTTTGTGTATTTTCAACCAATGAGGATTGTTGTTACGTATGGCGGCCGTTGGGGGATTTTGTTTTCAGGTCACGGAAAGGCAAAGGCACGGGAAGAGCATGTTGACGGCGACGAGTCCCAATGATACTAGTAGGGGGCCCCAGTCATTCCGTTTGTTCAGTCATTTTCAGTCATTTCAGTTATTTCTGTCATTTGTATTTTCCGCTGCAAATTCCGGTTGTAATGTTTATTTATTCAGGGTGGTGTATTTTATCTTCATATAAAATACACTAGTATTCGGTATTGTCCTGGTGTGTTGTATTTAAACTCCTCATCGGAGTGTTTGGTAATATAATGTGGTTCGGTACTACAATTATATTATTTAATTCATCATTTTCATTTGCCTGGTGGGTCCCAGTCGGGGATTCACGGCACTGTAATATCCGCCTAGTTTGGGGTGTTACAGAGTTGGTATCGGAGAGTGGTTTTGAATACTACCCTCCAAGTCATGTCTCATTTGAAATCATCGTCATCGGACTAGTATCATTGGACTTTCGCGTCACGTGTGACCTGTGCAAATGCCGAGCCAATCAGACCAAGCGTAAGATTTCTAATGCCATGGTATAATTTACGGCATTAATCATTCATTCATAATTCGATTAACAATCCTCAATCATCATTGTCATTTTGGCCGGAATGATCGAGTTAACTCATTAATCAGTCAATTCATTTCATTGTTCAGTTGTTGATCAGGAAGATCGAATCATTAATCTTGTTAACTCATTCAAGATAATCATTTCAATAATTCCATCAGATAATCATGTCACGTCAATTAATCATTCATGTAATCGCTGTATTTGAGCTCGTATGCTCATTTTCATCATTTCATAATATAATCATAATGTGATACTCATGCGAGATATATAATCATCATGTGACTTTCCTACTTCAGTATGGAGAGAGCAAGAAGAGGACGCGGAGGACGAGGCCGTGGTACGGGCTGAATCCCGAGAACTCGTGCGAACACACGTACGAACGCGAGGAATAATGTTAACTCATCTAGCAGTGACGCTGCCACTCATTCACCAGGGCGTGATCATTCACTTTCGGGGAGTCGTACTCGGGACACGGCTCAGTCAGAAGGTGTTCGGATCGATCCACTCGCCTTTATGCAGGGCATGATGGCCCAGATGACACAACTAATGGAGACGATGCATAACTCCGTCAATCAGAATCAGCAGGCTCCTCCGCCGCCACCTCAGAGGCAAGAGAGGAATGTGAGTAATATCATCGGTGATATCTCTCGCCAGAGGCCACCTACTTTTGAGGGCTCGTCTGAGCCGGCAGATATCATTCATTGGCTCGAGCATTTCGAGAAATTGTTTGCTATGGTAGAGTGTCCCGAAGGACACAAAGTTTCTGTTGCGGCTTACTACAGGTAGAGCGCACATTCTTGGTGGTTATCGTTGAAGCCCACCGAAGGATCTTGTACTTGGGATCAGTTCAAGACTCTCATGATGGAGAGGTATTATCCGGCCCCACTCAGAGAGGCCAAGCTGTCGGAATTGCTCACCCCCGACCCCCCAACAGACGAGGATGTTCTCGCCATTGCCGAGGAATTTCAGGAACTTCTTCCGTTCGCCTCATCTATCATTCATTCCGAAGCGGACAAGATCAAATATTTCAGCAAGAGGTTGAAACCCCGTATGAGACTTCAGTTACTTAATCATAATTGCACCACGTTGGCCGAATTCATTGAGAAAGCTCTCACTTATGAGCTTACTGCTAAGGAAATTGCTAAGCAGCAACCTTCGTCTGCTAGCAAGAAATCGAAGAATCGTAATCAGTCTGAAGGCGGTCAGACAACCTTCAAGAAACCCCGTGCGGGCTCTGCTTTTTCTGAGCGACCTCCAGTGTCGTCTAAACCCGCGGAATCTCAGTCACGAGCGGCCAGTTCGGCCATCACCTGTTACAACTGTGGGGATCTTGGTCATGTCAGCACCAAGTGTCCGAGACAGTCTGTCACGTGTCATAACTGTGGAATTGTGGGACATAAGGCCCGTTTTTGCCGTAGGGACTCCAAACCTACTCATACGTCATCTCAGGCACCTAAGCAGTCAGCCGTTCAGAATCAGGCCACTCAATCAGCGTCGTTTAAAACGACGGGAGCGACTAAAGGTGGAGCTTTTAGCCATCAGACGGGAGCGTCCGGTGCCGGGACTAGCAAGCCCCGGATTTATGAGATGAAGAAGACCGATGATCCAGAGGCCCGATTGATCTCGGGTACACTCGATATTCTATCTCAACTTTGTGTGTACCTTTTTGATCTTGGTGCATCGCATTCATTCATTTCGAGTCATGTTTGAGTAGACTACGTGCGGGTAGTGCTACTAGTTGTGAGCCTTATGTCATTGGCCTACGATGGTAGACGAATTGTCGGAAGTTGTGAGATTGGAATTGTCGATTGCTTCACGGTCGTGTATGGCGGACCTTATCGTGGTAGATTTGCCGAGAGACGACGTCATCTTGGGTATTGATTGGATGGATCGTCATGATGCCATCATTAGTGTCCGTAAGCGTATGATTACTATCATTTCAGACGATGGGGTTGAATGTGTATTTCAGGGAGGTAATCCCGGCTGTTCTGGTAAGGTCATTAATTTGATGAAAGCAGTGCGATTACTTAGTCAGGGATGTGTCGGTTATTGGTGCTATATGACCAAAACCGAGGAATCATCAGTAATGTTGTCGGATATTCCGGTAGTAAGGGAATATGCCGATGTATTTCCAGACGAGTTACCTGGTTTGCCTCCACAGAGGGATGTGGAATTCACGATTGAGTTGGAGCCTGGTACGTCCCCGATATCGAAGGCACCGTACCGAATGGCCCCGACTGAAATGCGAGAGTTGAAGAATTAACTTGAGGAATTGTTCGATAAAGGTTATATCCGACCGAGTGCGTCCCCGTGGGGAGCACCAGTGCTGTTTGTCAAAAAGAAGGATGGTTCTTTTCGCTTGTGTATCGATTATCGGGAGTTGAATAGGGTGACAATCAAGAATAAGTATCCTTTACCCCGTATCGATGACCTTTTGGATCAACTTCAGGAGCTTGATATTTTCCAAGATCGACTTAAGATCTGGATATCATCAGCTACGGATTCGAGAGTCGGATATCGTGAGGACGGCGTTTCGAACACGCTATGGTCATTTTGAGTTCGTAGTTATGCCGTTCGGGCTAACTAATGCACCTGCGGTATTCATGGAACTAATGAATCGGGTCTTCATCGACTTTTTGGATCGATTTGTTGTTGTCTTCATCGATGACATTTTGATTTATTCTCGTAAACGAGAGGAACATGAGATTCATCTTCATCAGGTTCTCGACGTGCTGAGACGAGAGCAACTTTATGGAAAGTTTTCCAAATGTGAGTTCTGGATGTCCGAAGTGACGTTTCTCGGGCATGTAATTTCATCAGATGGAGTGCGTGTTGATCCTCAGAAGACGGAGGCTATCCAGGATTGGTTACCTCCGAAGAATGTTAAGGAAATCCGAAGCTTCCTCGGATTAGCCGGTTATTATCGGAGGTTTGTGGAAGGATTTTCCAAAATTGCTCAACCATTGACGAACCTTTTGCGGAAGGATAAGAAATACACGTGGTCCGACGCGTGTCAACGGAGTTTTGATGAACTCAAGAGCCGGTTAATGTCAGCACCTGTACTTTCCTTGCCGCAGGGGACGGAAGGATTTGTGGTTTATAGTGATGCGTCGGACGGGGTCTCGGATGTGTACTCATGCGAGCAGGAAGGTTATTGCCTATGCTTCACGGCAATTGAGACCTTACGAGGTTAATTATCCGACCCACGACACGGAGCTAGCGGTAGTGGTGTTCGCTTTGAAGATTTGGCGTCATTACCTTTATGGCGTCACACTGTCGATATTCACCGATCATAAGAGTTTAAAGTATATATTTACTCGAAGGAGTTAAATATGCGTCGAGAGGCAGTGGTTGGAATTAATCAAAGATTATGATATCGAGATCCTCTATCACCGGGCAAGGCGAACGTCGTCGCCGACGCCTTGAGTCGTAAGTCCGTTCGGGAGAGCAGGCTTGCCCGTTTAACGATTCGAAGGAGCTTGGCGGGAATTCCTTAGACCCGAGATCGAGTGCAGCCGGCGAGTTCGAGGCGACTTTGTATGTTAGAGATTTCATCGTCACTAGAGGAGACAATTCGAGAGAATCGGGTTCGGACCCATCATTGTTACGCATCCGTGAGGATGTGGCTCGGAAAGCCCACGGATTCGTGGTCCACGAGGATGGACTTTTGAGGTTTAAGAACCGGATGTGCGTATCGTGAATGACGAGTTGAAAAACTCGATTTTGAGAGAAGCTCATGCTACCCCTTATTCTGTTCACCCGGGGTCTAGCAAGATGTATAAAGACTTGAAACAAAATTACTGGTGGAGTAATATGAAGCGAGAAGTCGCGGAATTTGTTTCGAGATGCTTAACTTGCCAACAAGTCAAGATTGAACATCGGCCGTGGGTATGCTGAAACCTCTCCCTATTCCAGAGTGGAAATGGGAAGACATTTCTATGGATTTCATCACGAGTTTGCCGACGAGTCGTCGTGGCATGAATACGATCTGGGTGATTGTGGACCGTATAACTAAATCAGCTCATTTTCTTGAGATTAAGGATACATGGGGTCCCGAGAGACTTGCCCAGCTTTTCATCAAAGAGATAGTGAGACTTCACGGTACTCCTAAAAGTATCGTTTCCGATCGTGACGGACGGTTTGTGTCTCATTTTTGGAAATCAGTTCATCGTGCTATGGGAACCCAGCTTAATCTCAGTACCGCTTTTCATCCTCAGTCCGACGGACAATCATAGAGGACCATTCAGACATTAGAGGACATGTTGAGGGCATGCGTCCTCGATTGGAAAGACGATTGGGAAGCCCAACTACCATTGATCGAGTTCACGTATAATAATAGTTGGCATGCTTCGATCAAGATGGCACCTTACGAGGCCTTGTATGGTCGTCGTTGTCGATCTCCGTTGTGTTGGGACGACTTATCAGAATCAATCGGCACCGAGCCCGATATGCTTATAGCCGCCCGTGAGAAGGTAGCTTTGATCGAGTCGTTTGTTGACGCTCAGTCGGCGAAATCATATGCGGAATAACCGTAAATCGACCATTAGAGTTCGAGGCTGGTGACCATGTGTTGGTCAAGGTATCCCAGTCG
The DNA here is from genome assembly GCA_033398695.1 of Orobanche coerulescens. NCBI lineage: Eukaryota > Viridiplantae > Streptophyta > Magnoliopsida > Lamiales > Orobanchaceae > Orobanche > Orobanche coerulescens. The sequence continues at coordinate 65,195,724 of CM065811.1, read as the reverse complement.
TGGTATCTTCCGTTTTGGGAAGAGGGGAAAGTTAAGTCCGAGATTCATTGGACCGTTCGAGATTTTGGATCGAGTGGGCGAGTTAGCTTATCGATTGGCTTTACCTCCGGCGTTGAGCCGAATTCATAATGTGTTTCATGTCTCTCAGTTGCGGAAGTATGTTGCCGACCCGAGTCACATACTTCAGTTCGACGAAATCGAGATCGCCGACGATCATTCATATGAGGAGCGTCCTATGCGAGTTTTAGAACGACGAATCAAACAGTTGAGGAATAAGACGATTCCTTTGGTTAAAATTCAGTGGTCTAGACACGGAGTCGAAGAGGCTACTTGGGAAACCGAGGACAGTATGCGGGAGAGTTATCCCGAGTTGTTTGACCCTTAGTTTCGGGGACGAAACTCTTTTAAGGGGGGGTGTATGTAATACCCGGTTATAATTCAGTAATTATCATTCAGTATTTATCATTCAGTAATTGTCACTCAGTGTATTTTCACTCAATTATAATCATTCATCAATCATGTTCTTTCACCGTGTTCACCGTTCGGAAAAACTTCGAGTTGTGTATCGTTATTGTTCATTGTTTCAACTTTCCTCATATGAGTTCGACTTTGTTAGATCACCATTAATTTTTGGTAACTCCAAAAATTCTAAATCTTTTCAATATTATAGAGCATCGAGATAGATTTCCAATGGTTCAAACGGTGAGTCAATCGGAGTCCGGACGAGAGAGTTATGGTCGTTTTAGCTCACCCGCTCATTTTTGACTTTTGGCGATCACGCCCGACCGGACTCGGTCGTGTCGTCGACACGGCCCGTGCCGTACTCGTCCGGAAAGTGCGAAGTGTCTGCCTCAGGACCCGGCCGTGTCGTGCAGCGCGGCGAGTCGAACCTTCCGGATAAGCCGAGGATCGTTTGCCCGGCCGCGGCCGTGTCGTGCAGCGCAGTCGAGTCATCATGCCAGTCATTGTCGGACGGGTCACTATCGGGAGGCCCTCAGCGCGCGGCCGTGTCAAGCGGGACACGGTCGAGTCCTGTCGGCCGGTATCGGCCAATCGTGCGACACGGCCGTGCCAATCGGCACGGCCGTGTCCGGCGAGTCAACCCCTATAAATTCATTTTTGAGCATTTGAGCTCATTCTTTCCGATTTTTCCACCTTTTACGAGAGAGAAAGCTTGAGGGAGAGTTTTCTTCATCAATTATCATTTGAGTGTTTGATTTTCTTCATTTCCTTTCGATCGTGAAGCCGGAAAATCAATCTAGCGTGTTCTTCGGATTTTAGTACTTGAATCTTCAAGAGGTAATTCCTTCAACACTTTGGACTTCGATTTTGTGTTGAGATATGATGTTTTGGACGTTATAATCATGTTATATGAAGGGATATGTATATGATTATGAGTTTGTATAAGGATTCATTGGATTATTGAGGGATTATTCAAGAACACCTTGAATATCGAGTTGGAATTGGGGATTTTCGACTAATTGTTGTTTTAATCACATTTTTGGATATTCATAACGGATTATTGATCGTATTGGAGTTGTTTTGTTGGTTTGAAACACTTCTTGGGGGATTTGATATTGGTATATCGAGGTTTGATTGTAAACAATCGGAGTTTGGATACTACGTGTTTGATTTAATGCCTCTCTGGACTTGGTTTAGTCGTATCGACGTTTTGAGTTCGTTATATTCGTGTTTGATTCGTATATTGAACGGATTGTTGGTAATTGTATTATTTAAGGTTGTTCGAGCGACCGATATCTCAATTAGGACGTTGTTCGTGGACGGACATTCTTCATCGTTGTTGAGTAAGTTGATTCTTACTCGGTTAAAAGGATATTCATTCCTTTTGTTGTTGATCATTCATAATCATAACTCATTCATCATTGTATTAATCATTTTAAGACTTGTAATTTTCGGATAATCATTTCATTAGCGAGGAACGGTGGTTCCAATCATTTCATTGAAAACTATCAATCACTTCATTATCACTTTCGTATCGGTGAGTCATTCTTGACTTTGTCGGATTATTATTATTCATTGATATTCATTATGGTCATCCTTGTTCATATGACCTTCTGGGTTCATATTGCGTGGCCGGGTGCGGATGTGTGGAATTTTTAGTCGGGCACGTGATGGCCATGTATTGGGAGTGATACATTGGACTGTGCACACGGTAACGATTACCTCCGTGAGACTAATTAGGTACAAGGACGGGTGTGTCCGGTCATCCGTCTTGTACACTTGCACAGAACACTACGGGCGTACTATGATGCTCCTCCTCAGCGTAATTCATAACTAAGGATATTTCATAACTTCAGTTAAATCATGTTTGTGTATTTTCAACCCTTGAGGATTGTTGTTACGTATGGCGGCCGTTGGATTTTGTTTTCATGTCACGGCAAGGCAAAGGCACGGAAGAGCATGTTGGCCGGCGAGTCCCAATGATACTAGTAGGGGCCCCAGTCATTCCGTTTGTTCGATCATTTTGATCATTTGATTATTTCTGTCATTTGTATTTTCCGCTGCAAATTCCGGTTGTAATGTTTATTTATTCAGGGTGGTGTATTTTATCTTCATATAAAATACACTAGTATTCGGTATTGTCCTGGTGTGTTGTATTTAAACTCCTCATCGAAGTGTTTGGTAATATAATGTGGTTCGGTACTACAATTATATTATTTAATTCATCATTTTCATTTGCCTGGTGGGTCCCAGTCGGGGATTCACGGCACTGTAATATCCGCCTAGTTTGGGGTGTTACAGATAACCCCCAGAAAAACTGTCGAACCACCCCCAGGAATATTTGCAAACTGAGATTTCTGCTGACTTCCTCCCTTGTAACCCGAGAAATTCCCAGCGGATTTCTGCTCCTTACTCTCTCGGGCCGCCGCACTGGACGTCACCGACAGATCATAGGCAAGAGCTCGGCTCTGATAGTCCTTCAAAGTAGTACAGACGAGCCCAGACATGTAGTCCCGAATTGACAGTTTCATCCTCCGGGAAAAAGGAAAATTTTGTCGCTTTCCTCGACAACTTGGGTCTTTACATAGCCCAACTCCTTTTTGAAATCGGCAATAGCTTGGGACACGGGAATATCTCGTGGTTGAGCACCATAGAAAGCATGGACTCGAGCCTGTCTAACTGGCCACGTGCAATATTTAGCCTCCATCAATTCCTGAAATTCGGCCAACGAAGCAACATAATCTTTGGGCCCAACTGCCTCCCACCAATCCGTAGCGTCCCCAGTGAGAAAGTACTGGGCAATAGGGACCTTACGGTCCTCGGGACAGTTGGTGGCAACGAAGACCTTTGATATCTCCTTGATCCACCCCTCCCAGCCGATCGGGTCTGATGCTCCCGAAAACTGAGGAGGATGTATCTTGATGACATCCTGGAGCCAACGGTCTGCTCCACCCCGATTAGCATGGGCCGGATCCGGGTTCTGAACCACCTGAGCTATCGCCGCCATTTGGTTTACCATTTGCTGCATAACGGCCGCAATACCAAGGTCGGCGCGCTCCTAAGAAGAAGCATGACTGTGACGATCACCGATACTGCCGGCTCCCAAAGAATGCGACGTGGCCGCCCCACCGGCTGCCCCACGTCCCCGACCGCGTCCATGGCCACGGCCCCTTCCAGCATCCATGCTGGTGATAAGAGGTGGCAAAAGCAACTCGATGATAAGTAAAAGAGGGAGAATAACCACAGTTCAAGAAACGGAAATACGGTACGAGAAAGTAAAGAATCGAGTAACGAAAACTTACGAACACTGGAAGTACTGAGATGCCGGCAGCGGTGTGACAATGTGCGAAACAAAACACAACTAGACCCAAATAACCGACAAGTCTAGGTATCCTTAAACCTAGTGCTCCAATACCATTTTATGTAACACCCCCGAGATATTCGTGGTGTATTACAGTGCCGTGGACCCCTATATGGGACCCACCAGGCTAGATACCACTTACCACAGTAGAAATACAGATCATCCCGTTATAAATCAAATAACACGCCCGGTACAACCGGTGGAATAATCAACCATGGAAAACATAAATAACTTCCACGAATACAAAACATAATCCGAAGAGAAAGACCTAAGTACTCGCGAGTACAATCTATAAGTTTCAAAAGTAGACAACAACCATATCGAAGGAAAACAACGGAAATAAAGAGACTCAATGCACATGTCAGCGACCCTGGCTAGCATCCTCGTATTGTCCCACTGCTCGCTCGTACGGATGATCATAACCTGAAATCCATAACAAGAATTTCCCCATGATGGGTCCCCAAAGGGGTTAGCAATTACGCTAGTACAAGTAATCAAGGCAAACCAATTGCTTACACATTTCATAGTACAATGCACCAAGATCATTTCAAAACCAAAAACCAGACATGTCTTTTCCGGAAACAAACAGTCACAATCAATTTGCCTAGGACCGGGATGAGGCCACGAATCCCACTCGAGGCCTCTAAGGACCCTCCCGAGCTGGCCACATTCATAAAACAAATCAAGCACACACGTCACCTAGGACCGGGATGAAGCCACGAATCCCACTCGAGGCCTCTAAGGACCCTCCCGAGCTGGCTAGCGAAACAAACTCATGAATCCAGGACGAAGCCATAGATTCCCTCGAGGCCCCTTAGGACCCTTCCAAGGTCAGTAAAGCACACACAATATACATTACCATTTCATGTTAAGCATAAAGGTTTCCAAAATTACTTGCCTTGAGAAATTGACGACGACACAAATGGAAGGAAAACCACCGACGAACGCTAGGGACCGACGGAACTGAACCTAACAATTCGAAGAACACAATCACAACCATCTCTAAACGAATACGGAAATCGAATACACCCGAAAACCCGCCTACAATTCATGTATATTCGTATAAAAATAGCAACGAGGGTGGACCAGAACCAAACCCTCTCGATTTCGCAAAACCATGAAAATATACAATGAATCCGTAGAAGAACTAATGAGATCAACAAGATTAATCATACTCATCATGAATTAACCAACAAAACAGGACGAATCAGACGAAAATCCCAAAACCCCCAAATTATCCAAAAGTAGGGTTCTAAGAGATTTACCTTGGATTGAGGATGAAGAACACAAGTAGGTGTTGTTAATCTACTTCAAAAAGTCCAGGTAGGAGATGCCTGAAATAATCGGAGGAAAGGATCACCCGAAAATCGCTTGGAGTAGCTTTACGTCGCGGGGAGGAGAAGGAATGAAAGAAAATAGAAATCTGGGTCAACTCCCTGGTTTATATAGCCAGGGAGCGTTAGCGCGCGCTAATCCTCAAAGTTAGCGTGCGCTAACGGGACAAAACTCCAGTCCAGACAGTTAGTGTCCCAGTCCAGTAGCCAGATTTCTGGCCGTTAGCGTGCACTAACCGAAAGATAGCTTGCGCTAATAACCTCTCGGTAGCGCGCGCTATCGGCCATAGCGTGCGCTACCTGGAAAACAGCCGAGTCCAGAAGTGAACTGCCAGTACACACCTGATCCAGTTAGCGCGCGCTATCGACCAAACGTAGCGTGCGCTAAAAGTGTATCGGTAGCGCACGCTATCGACCATAGCGTGCGCTACCTGGGCACCTGATCAAGTCCAGTAGCAAACTGTCCAGTACTGGACAGTCACGCTAGCGCACGCTACTGGGCATCTTAGCGTGCGCTAGCCCCCGACATTAGCGTGCGCTAGACTACGTAGCGTACGCTAATCCGCCAGTCCAGAGGGTTGGAATCAGTACTGCCACTCCCAGGGTTAGCTCGCTAGCACGCGCTACGAAACAGACGTAGCGTGCGCTACTAAAGGACCTCTAGCGTGTGCTATCTAGAAAAATTAACGCGCGCTAGATACGGAATATAAACGGCCCAAAACACCGGAATATGAATGAAACATCAAACGGAGCATCTCAAAATGCATAATAACATAGAATGGATCCACGACAACCCCGAAACGGCGGTTCCGCATAACAATTACGAGAATCAGGTCAATAGATGACGGGAGAAATACACTGAAAGATACACGAGGGTCGCTACAAATGAGAAATACACTAAAAAATGAAAAATACCGGGAAATGAAAAATGCGGATATTACAGTAAACACGTTGTATTTTCCAAGATAGACTTAAGATCCGGATATCATCAGTTGAGAATTCGATAGTCTGACATTTCGAATACGGCTTTTCGTACTCGCTATGGGCATTATGAATTCGTGGTGATGTCTTTTGGACTGACGAATGCACCAGCAATATTCATGGAGTTAATAAATCAAGTTTTTATTGACTATCTAGTTCATTTTATAGTCGTTTTTATTGATGACATTCTGATTTACTCTCGTGACCATGAAGAGCACGAGTATCACCTCCGTGGCCTAACAGGTTAGTACCGACGGTTCGAGGAAGGTTTTTCCAAGATTGCTCAACCACTGACTAATCTGTTGAGGAATGATATGAAGTATTTGTGGTCAGAAGCATGTTAGCATTGTTTCGATGAACTCAAGATTCGATTGATTTCAGCACCAGTTTTGGTTTTACCAAAAGGAACGAAAGGATTCATGGTGTATAGTGACGCGTCGCGACAAGGCCTTGGGTGTGTGTTAATGCAGAATGGGAAAGTGATTGTTTATGCATCAAGACAGTTGCGACCTTACGAGGTCAACTACCCGACCCATGATTTGGAGGTAGCAGCCGTGGTGTTTGCTTTGAAAATCTGGCATCACTATTAGTATGGAGTTACCTGTTAGATTTTTATTGATCACAAGAGCCCGAAGTACATTTTTACTCAGAATGAGTTGAACATGAGACAGAGAAGGTGGCTAGAACTAATCAAAGACTATGACATCGAGATACTTTATCATCCGGGCAAAGCAAATGTGGTTGCCGGCGCCTTGAGTCGTAAGACAGTACAGGAGCATATTCTTGCCCGCTTGACAGTTCAGAAAGAATTACAGTTAGAGTTCATGAGGCCGGAAATTGAGATCTGGTTACAGCATGTTCAGGGACAACTTTACACACTTGAGACTTCATCGTCCCTTGACTATATAATCAGAGCAAAACAGGTGACAGACCCGTTCTTATCTAGAATTCGGGGTGAAGTAGATCAGGGGAAAGCCCCTGGATTTGTGTTTCACGAGGATGGATTGGTATGCTTCAAGAATCGAGTATGTGTACCGGCGGATGAAGTGTAAAACCCCCTAAATTCAATGGCTTATCACATGTACAATGTACTAAAGCATGATGTGATTTAATAATAGTTATTTTATGACATGATATAACCTACATCTATTTTATTTTATTTCACTCTTTAACTTTGTAATTTATTTAATAAACCAAATAATAAAAATTAAAATAGTGTGTTGATTTACCTATTGGGCTATTTGTCAACACCTAATTACATGTAGACTCACTAATGGACTCAACCCAACTTAATAAAATCATAAGACTTAAAGTTACAATTCAAAGCCCAACCCAACTAATTAAATCATTTACCATTATAATTATACTCTTAAATTAAAAAAAAATAATATAACACACACACACACACATATTGCGGTGGCCAAATGGGGAGAAAAAGAGGGGGAATCAACATTTTTTAAAGCCCCATGTCTCCCCATGCAAGAGACATAGTTACTACCCCATTTCCCATGCCTTGACCATACTTAAAAATGCACTCTTTTTAATACTTACACCCAACACACTTTTTCCCACACACACCAACACAAAATCTGAATTTGAGAGTCAAGAGAGAGGGGAGGGCTGGACCAAAAAGGAAGAAGGAGGAAGAAGAAGAAAATTCAAGCAAAGAAATAGGTAACCTCACTTTCTACTTCCATTTCCATAATTTCTAGTAATAATCCTTTTAATCTAACTTTAAACTTAAAACATGAAAACAAAATACTCACCTTGGGGTGTATGGTGATGGCGAACCATATATGGTGAGAGGGGAGGTCATTTTCCAACTTCCGAGACCTATAATCGACTAAATCCGGCAAGATCGAGGTGGGTGAAAACTCTTTCAAACCTTTAGAGTAGAATCTCTTGTTTTACTTGTGATACATGTGTTAAATCTGAAGTATTTCGAGATTTTATTGATATGATCTATGTTAAAATCTTCATGTCAAAATTACATATTATGATATTGAGTATAGCTATGCATAATTCATTTTTCTTAAATTTAATTCTCTAATATTATGAAAAATATGGAAGCATGTACTAATATGAAATTCTTGTGCAAATGCATGTTTTTAAAGATGTATATTATGGTTATAGAAACATGCAATACGATTTATTGAATTTAAACGACAACCGATTTGGTAGTCGGATGTCGATTTTGTGATAAATTGAATGTTATATGTTTTCTTCTAAATGTTGTTGAAAACCCTGCCAAAATCTGAAATTTTATGTTATATGATTATGTTATGATATATGAATAATTTATTGTGGCCAAAACGGGACTTGAAACGAGTAAATGGAACTTTTGGGCATAATTTCTAATTTCTTAAAGTTTGGGGACTAAAATGAAATTTATGAAAATAAAACATTATGGACCTTGGACAGTACATATTATACCATATATAGGCTGTCCATAAAGTTTCAAGTGATTCGGAGTTCGATATCTAAACTTAATAGTCCAAATCACAATTTTAAAATAATTTCGGGGTCAAAATGCAAGAATTCCAAACTTCTGGACCAAGTCCGAAATTTTCTGGAATTTTTAGAAATCTGGAATTACAGGTTCATCACGAGTCATCTCGTAAATTTTCATTAAATTCCGAGCTAAATTCATAGCTCTATAAGCCTCGGAACGATTTCCTTAAGTTTTGGGGCCATATCGTAATTTCTGGAAATTTCAGTCCTGAAACTGGAAATTTCCAAATTTTCCTTAAATTTGGAGTCGAGGAAGTATTTTTGGCTTCCTCATAAAATTTAATAAACATCCGATTTCGTTTCATACTCCAAACGCTTAGGTTTAAACTTAAGGGTAAAAACGTCCTTTCGAACTATTTCGGAAACTCTCGTTTCGTTTCGTCGAACCTACCCATTTAATATATCTGACCTGAACCCATCAGACCGTTAATAAATTATTGAGAATATTTTTGAATTTATATACAAGTCCTATTCCGTATTACCGGGCCACAAATATAATTAATCATATTCCATACTTAATCAAAAGACGCTATTAACCTCACTGACCGAACATTTATGTGATACTTGTGAAATGCGTCAAATTGATAACTATGACTGTCCAGGAACTGAGTGCTATACAAACAAAGTGCCACGGATGGGTCCGCCTCTAACTCTATCGGGAGAAAGTGCCACATCGACGGACGGGAGCCACCTCTTGAGACTATATGAAAAAGAGAGCCGACCTGCAATCCTAGGGCCACCTCTTGAGCTGTAGGAGCCACCTCTAGAGTCCCAAATCGAGTCGGAACGGTTGGACTGAGTCTTGGATCGAGCAGCGCGGCTGCGGTTCATGAACGAGGCTACTGTTGTTTCCTATTCCCATAACCGTGGAACGTAGTGTTCCAAGGGACCTGGGTCGTAGACTTGGGGTATAATCGCGATTATGGTGTGATCCGGGTATTGACCCACAACTAAGGACATACCGAGCCCAGATAAGAGATAAGGAAGCACACGCTAAGTGTGAGAGCGAAGGCTCAGCTATTGGGGCGACGTTCCAAATCTTGGGGCGACGGCCTATATTGCTAGGAGTAATAAGGAGAGTCTAGAATCCAAAGTCCACATCGGCAGGATTTGAAACTGGATTGACTGATCGACTGATTGGCTAACTGCTTGACTTGACGTCCGTCCACGGGGATAGGATTATAATATTACAACTACAAAATGATTATTATTTTATAAAAATTCCGACGTAATTGTAATTGTTCCCACTTTTTCATAATTGATAAAATCATGCATCACTTAAAAATTTTCAAAGGAAAGAGCCACACTCGCACACGATCACCCACTCACTGAGACCTTTTGTCTCACCCCACCGTTTTCCCTTTTAAATCAGAGAATGAGCAAACAGCAGAGGACAAAGAAGGCTTCGTGGAAGAGACCGAATAGAAGACTGCCTTCAAGATTTAGGACTTTTGTTCTTAGAATTTCTGTTGTTATCCTAATTTGTAATAGTTAATTATGCTTCGTACTTATTTCATTTGCTATTTTTCCGCTGCAAACTTATGAACAGTGTAATTTCGATTATCAGCTTTTGTCACAACAAATCTTAGTACATCGGGCTAAGATTGTTGTTTTGAAATATTATCTAATCGTTATTTTGCTTCCACTATTTATTGTTGCATTTTGATTGATTGATCGACCGATGCGTCGCACCCTCGTCTTTCCCGATGTTGGGGGCGTGATAGTAGTGGTATCGGAGCCTGCTTTGTGAGAAGGACACTTACAACGGGCTAACCAGGATAAGATTCTTCGGACTTAGATGGGAATTTCACCTAGGACGAAGTGAACCGTAGGATTGAGACCTAAAATAGATTTCTCGGGTCAATTCTCATAAAGATCTCTTTCGACTTGTCATTATTCACTTGGAATATGCATAGTCAAATTCAAATTCCCCAAGTCATTGGACAAGGTACTTGATTAAGTATCCACGACATTTTCCCCGACTGAATCAATTCTTCTATTGAACTCTTGAAACGTATATAGTTTATTTCACTTATCCATTTCTCAGAGTCATGTCACTATTCATTCAAAATTGATGAAGTTCCTTAAAACTCCACGAAAGTTCATTACTTTCTCAAAATGGAGTATTATTGTTCCTTTGTTGTTAGTGTCATATAAGCATATTGTTGAATCATTAAGTTCACTACCCTAATGATTATTCATGCTTAATAGAGTTTTATATTGTATATTAGATTTTGCGAGATACTGACTTAGTTTTATGGACCCCACTGGCAAGAAAGATTTGACCAACGAAAATCAGAATACCCCTAACTCGATATGTATGCTCAGGCAGATAAGCCAAACTTAACCAGAATCAACTATAAGTGTTCAATCGTACACTTAACTCCACATAACAACATAGAATATTAATAACTCCACATAAAATTGTTAATCCTCACACATTCCCCTAACTTATAATAGATGGCTGACCGAAGACGTGGACGCCCTCGCATGAATCGTGAAGAATAGCATCAACATGATGATCGCTCACGCTCTCCTCGACGAGGAGGAAATGGGAACGATGCCATGTCCCAAGCCCTCACTCAACTGACGAACTTCCTACAACAACAGACTGCTAACAATGGGAACCACAACAAAACTCATGATCGTACCCTGGAAAGATTCTTATGTTTCAACCCACCTACCTTTGACGGGGAACCCGACGATATCAAAGCTGAACTCTGGCTAAAGAAAATTGAGGGAATTTTCAACGCCCTTCAGTATACTGTTGAACAGCGGATATCACTGGCTGCATTCCGACTCGAGGCCGCAACTCATGACTCGTGGAGGAGTGTCAATGAGCGCTGGAAGAGAGAAAACCATGTCAGGACATGGGCTAACTTCCTGACCGACTTCTGAACTCAATACGTGTCAGCAGCATCCAGAGAGGCTAGACGAGATGAGTTCTACCACTTGAAGCAAGGAGCCATGACAGTCGCTCAATATGAAGCCCAGTTTAACAGATTGTCTAAATACGCACCCGAATTGGTAACAACTGAGGAGGACAAGCTCTATAAGTTCACTAGAGGACTGAGGCAATCACTTCAACAGAGCCTTCTAACTGTTCAGCTGACGACACTTACCTAAGAAGTGGAAGCCGCCACCCGGATCGAGAGCGGAACTGCGAGGTTAGCTCAACAGCAAAGCCGTTTCTCCAACAACGTCAAGAGGCCTGCTACCCGACCAACATCAATGCCACCACAGAAGTTTAAGAGGACGGGATCTCAAGAAAGCTCGAGTGGAACAAAGGCACCAGGTCTCAACAAACCATCAGCACCTCACCCACTGTGGTAGGAAAGGGCATAAGACAGAGTTGTGTTGAAGGAAACTCGGAAAGTGCCTACGTTGTGGCAGCCCAAATCATCAAATTCGAGAATGTCCAGATATGAACCTCCCGGCGATCAAACCAGCTACTTCAGTCAAACTAGGAAACAACAAAGGGAAAGCCCCAGCTCGAGTATTCGCATTGACTGGTTAGGAGGCACCAGAGAACAACGATGTGGTGGAAGGTACACTTCTGATATCTAATCAACTTGCACAAACACTTATAGATCCAGGATCGTCCCATTCGTTTATTGCACCGCATTTTTCTAAGAAACTTGATAGACCGTTAGAATCTTTGCCATTATGTCTAGAAGTATCTACCCCGATTGGAGTTAGTCTTCTAGCGGATAAAGTCCATTCTGTGTGTGATGTGATCATCAGCGGTAACTGTTATTCTGCTGATTTAGTAGTGCTTCCAATATTGGAGTACGACGTCATCCTAGGAATGGATTGGCTGTCTAAGCACTATGCACAATTGGATTGTCATTCTAAGATAGTTAGGTTTTGCGAACCTAACAAACCAATTGTGGAATTAATTGGAGACGCTAGAGTCAACCTAGAACCTATAATATCTGCTATCAAGGCTAGGAAGGCAGTTGCCAAAGGGGAAACCGTATTTTTAGCATTCATCATTAACAAGCCCAAGAGTAAGTCGGGCATAGAAACCATACGTGTAGTGTCCGAATACCCTGACGTATTTCCCGAAGAATTAACCTCCCTACCACCTGATAGAGAGGTTGAATTCAATATCGAAATCATGCCTGGGAAGGCACCCATTGCAAAGGCACCATATCGAATGGCACCACTGGAGATGCAAGAGTTGAAGGTACAACGGAAGAAGTTACTCGACGTGGGTTATGTACAACCCAGTGTATCACCATGGGGAGCTCCGGTATGGTTTGTGAAAAAGAAGGACGGAACATTGAGGCTTTGCATAGATTACCGTGAACTCAATAGTGTTACGGTTAAGAACAAGTATCCTCTCTCGAGGATAGACGAGTTGTTTGAACAACTCCAAGGAGCTACGGTGTATTCCAAGTTCGATCTTCAACAAGGATACTACCAGTTAAATATTAAGAATGAAGATGTTCCTAAAACTGCATTCCAAACTAGATACGGCCACTACGGGTTTGTAGTGATGCCTTTTGGACTCACGAATGCTCCTGCGGCATTTATGGATTTAATGCACAGAGTATTTCAACCCTATATTGACCAATTCATAGTAATTTTCATCGATGACATACTCATGTACTCTAAGTCATAAATGGATCATGAGATACATCTTAGACTAGTGTTGGATACACTAAGGCAGCACAAGTTGTATGCCAAGTACAGCAAGTGTGAATTTTGGTTGAGGGAAGTGGCGTTTCTGGGCCACATTATTTCTGGAGAATAGATCGTGGTAGATCGATCTAAAATAGAAACTATTATGAATTGGAGGAGGCCAGAAAATGTAACAGAGATCCGAATCTTTCTTGGACTTGTAGGCTACTACCGTAAATTCATCAAAGACTTCTCGAAGATAGCAGGACCCCTCACCCGGCTAACCCAGAAACAAGTAAAATTTGAATGGATGGATAAGTGCGAGTCGAGTTTCCAGGAACTCAAGAAGAGACTTACCACCTCATCTATACTGACACTTCCAGAAGGAACCCAAGGATTTGTCGTATATAGTGACGCCTTAAAGGATGGCCCCCGTGCCGTACTAATGCAAAATGGTAAAGTTATCGCATATGCTTCCAGACAACTCAAGACGTACGAGAATAATTATCCAACACATGACCTCGAACTTGCTGCAATAGTATTCGCCTTAAAGAAATGGCGACATCATTTTTACGGCATTGAATTCACCGTGTTTACAGACCATAAAATCCTCAAGTACCTATTTTCTCAAAGGGAACTTAATCTCCGACAGAGAAGATGGGTAGAGCTTTTAGAAGATTAACATTGTGAAATTCAACACCACCCAGGGAAAGTGAATGTCGTGGCCGATGCCCTCAGTCGAAAGGCTAAAGTGGCCCGACTCATGGTTCGAGAATGGCAAGCTCTTGAGGAATTGAGCTGTCTAAAACCCATTCATAAAGGTACTCGTTTAATTTGTACCAACCTCACAGTTAAATCGAATATATTGGATGATATTCGATTAGCCCAAGAGAGAGATCCAAAACTTCAAGAGTTTAAGGACAAGATCGCTAAGGGCGAGAAACCCGAGTTTATGATTTCCAAGGATGGAATTGTAAGGTTTAAGGGACGGTTGCATACCTCACGATGGGGAGCTCAAAAGACGAATTCTCGAGGAAGCTCATTGCTCGAGATATACGATACACCAAGGAGGTAACAAGATGTACCGAGACTTGAAGAAACACTTTTGGTGGGTGAACATGAAGAACCAAGTGGCAGAATTCGTGGCGTGATGCCTCACATGTCAGAGAGCACCAGCGACCCTCAGGACTACTGCAGCCATTAGAAGTCCCTGAATGGAAATGGGAAATGATGACATGGACTTTTTCACCGATTTACCGACCACAAGGGTAGGTTATTACACCATTTGGGTGATCGTCGACAGACTGACGAAATCATCACATTTCGTGCCGGTTAAAAAGGACGATAGTTTTCAAAATCTGGCTAGGACCTATATTAGAGAAATCGTTCGACTTCATGGAGTGCCCGCGGACATAGTATCGGACAGATATCCTAGATTCGTGTCTCGTTTTTGGAAAGTCTTGTTGGTATGAAATCGGATATTTGCGCCGTTTTTTGCGGAAGCGTAAATAAATTGCAGAAAATAAATCACACAATGATTTATAGAGGTTCGGCTATTAACGAAGCCAACGTCCTCTCTCGATGTATCTTTTTCTTAGGATTAAGATCAAAACCTCTACGCCTCTCTTCTATCGGTCGAGGGATTACCGTTTACAAGCTCGTCTTCTATCGGTCCGAGTAAAACTGTTTTTTCTTTTCTATTGGATAAGGAATCAACCACTCTAGCTTTCTATGGGTACTAGATAAACCTCACTTAGATATCGATTGCGATTCTGACAATGCTGGATTCTTGATCCTAATAACACCGAATCCAATCGTATCTTTTCTTTTACCTCTCGTGTATAATGTTGAATGTATAAACACTCAAACTAACAATATAATCTCAATATTACAACAACAATGTAAGTATATGAATATAAGATCAGTGTCTTGAATGCTTGGAGTTGTTGTACTTAAACAATACCATAGGAATGGTATTTATTGGCATTTTCCATAAACTAGCCGTTGCTGGCTGTTTTGACTTACTAGCGTCCGCTAGCCTTTCTCTATTCACGTGCGCTAACTCATTAGCATGCCTATAGCGTGCGCTAGACTGTTCCCAGTTTCAGTCCAGTAGCTTCGTTTCTTCCCTTAGCGTACGTTATGACTTCTTCCTTACGTACGTAACCAACTTGCATTAGCGTGCGTTAATAATATAATGTAGCGTGCGCTAAGCAATATATCCATTGTCTTCATTTGTCAAAGTATCCGTTTGATATGCTGACTTTGACCTGCTTTTCCCAACGTTCAGATTGACTAGAATTCAAACTGATATTTAGCGTGCACTAAATATCATTCCTTGCGTTCGCTAATACTGACTTCATTGAATACGTCATTCTGTGGTTGAATATCTTCCCAACGGTAACAAGGCTCGATAGCGTGCATTAATGAATAAGTGTAGCGTGCACTATCTCGTCAGATGACTTCCTTTCAGGTAACTTCGAACTTGGCTAATATGCAGATTACTCCCCGTTAGCGTGCGCTAACAAATATGTCTTAACATTTTGCGCTAATGTGCATTTTGCTCAGCTTTTCACTTTTGCGTTTCCGAGAAAAAATTTCTTCGTCAAATTCTTGAGCTCGGTTTGAACTTTAACAAGATCATTCTTTAAAATATTCTCGTTTTCAACGCATTTTGAATGATCGATCTCGACAAATTTTCCCTTTTCTAGAAGTTTGGAATTTTTCATTTTCCAAAGATTTATATTTAGTTTGAAGGGATTTAATTTCTTTTAAAGCATTTTGATAATCCGTATGTAACAACTCGAATGCTTCAAAAAGTTCGTCGTAAGAATTACTTACTTGGCTTTCGATGTCGCTATCGTCGAATGAACTCCGGGCCATGAGCGCGAGATTATTTTGGTCAAGAAAATCTTCATCGGGATCTTCGTCGCTCCATGTTGCGATTAAAACCTCCTTGGGTTTTACATGACAGTTCTTTGCAAAGTGGCCTGGTTTACCACATAGTCGACAAGTGTTGTCGAACTTTTTAGATTCGCCAGCTTGGATGTCCTTCTTTCTCCGGTTTAACAAGTGTTGGAACTTATTAATATTTTTGGCATAATATGCCGATTCTTTGTTGCTTTCGTCCACCGGAATTTCTTCTTTATTTTTCGACATTTTAGCCTTGAAGGCTATCGATCTTTTCTTCGGTTTCGGTTTGGCATTCCGAGATTTTAGAACGATCTCGTAGTTGATAAGAGAACCAACAAGAGCACTAAAATCAAGATTGTTTAAATCTTTAGATTCCATTATTGTCGTAACCGTACCATCCCATTCTCGAAGTAGTGATCAGAGAATTTTTATTACTTTCTCACTACTCGAAAGTGGTTTTCCAAAACATGCTAATCGATTGGTGATGACCGAAAATCGATCGAGCATAATCGAGATGGATTCGTCGTCCTTCATTTGGAATAATTCATAATCGTGAAGGAGTATGTTTATCTTCGTATCTTTGACTTGAGACGTACCTTCGTGTGTTACCTCAAGCATTTTCCAAATTTCTTTGGCACTATCACATGATGATATCCGGTTGTGTTCTTCCGGATTTAAAGCACAGTATAATAATTACGTGGCTTTGCAATTATAATGGTCCTTTTTTCAATCCGCATCGTCATACTCTTCAAAGGTTTTGAGAGTTCCGTTTGAGTTCGTCAGAATTTTGGGACCAAGGCAAATCACCTTCCATAATTCGATATCGTAAGCTCGGATGAAAATAGACATTTTCTTCTTCCAACTCATGAAATTCGATCCATCAAAAAATGGTGGTCTGTTGAGAGCAAGGCCTTCGACTGGAGCCATTTGAAATGCCATTTTGGATCTTCTCCTCGTATGTTAAGCCGCGTATTGGAGTACCGCTCCGATACCAATTGTTGGTATGAAATCGGATATTTGTACCATTTTGTGTGGAAGCGTAAATAAATTGCGGAAAATAAATCACACAAGGATTTATAGAGGTTCGGCTATTAACGAAGCCTACGTCCTCTCTCGATGTATCTTTTTCTTAGGATTAAGATCAAAACCTCTATGTCTCTCTTCTATCGGTCGAGGGATTACCGTTTACAAGCTCGTCTTCTATCGGTCCGAGTAAAACCGTTTTTCCTTTTCTATTGGATAAGGAATCAACCACTCTAGCTTTCTATGGGTACTAGATAAACCTCACTTAGATATCGATTGCGATTCTAACAATGTCGGATACTTGATCCTAATAACACCGAATCTAATCGTATCTTTTCTTTTACCTCTCGTGTATAATGTTGAATGTATAAACACTCAAACTAACAATATAAGCTCAATATTACAACAACAATATAAGTATATGAATATAAGATCATTGTCTTGAATGCTTGGAGTTGTTGTACTTAAACAATACCATAGGAATGGTATTTATAGGCATTTTCCATAAACTAGCCGTTGCTGGTTGTTTTGACTTGCTAGCGTGCGCTAGCCTTTCTCTATTAGCGTGCGCTAACTCATTAGCGTGCCTGTAGCGTGCGCTAGACTGTTCCCAGTTTCAGTCCAGTAGCTTCGTTTCTTCCCTTAGCGTACGTTATGACTTCTTTCTTACGTACGTAACCAACTTGCATTAGCGTGCGTTAATAATATAATGTAGCGTGCGCTAAGCAATATATTCGTTGCCTTCATTTGTCAAAGTATCCATTTGATATACTGACTTTGACCTGCTTTTCCCAACGTTCGGATTGACTAGAATTCAAACTGATATTTAGCGTGCAATAAATATCATTCCTTGCGTGCGCTAATACTGACTTCATTGCATACGTCATTCTGTGGTTGAATATCTTCCCAACGGTAACAAGGCTCGATAGCGTGCGTTAATGAATAAGTGTAGTGTGCGCTATCTCGTCAGATGACTTCCCTTCAGGTAACTTCGAACTTGGCTGATATGCAGATTACTCCCCGTTAGCGTGTGCTAACAAATATGTCTTAGTGTGCGCTAGACATGCATTTTGCTCAGCTTTTCGCATCTTCGACTGCTTCGTCGTTTTGCTTCGCCTTGATGTTGTTTTGTTGTTTAGCAACTTTAATCATCAAAACACAAATTAAATATTGTGTGCAATAAATATTTCAACAAGTCTTTCATAAGGAATTAGGAACTTCCTTAAGCTTCAGCACAAGTGCGCATCCCCACACCAACGGGAAATCTGAGCGAACCATTCAGACCCTTGAAGACATGTTACGAGCTTGCGTACTGAACTTTCAAGGAAATTGGGATCACCACCTACCATTAGCCGAGTTTGCATACAACAACAGTTACCAAGCGACAATCGGAATGGCGCCTTATGAAGCTCTGTATGGGAGGAAGTGTCGATCCCCGCTCCATTGGGAAGTTGATGACCATTGGACGCCGAAGACTCAACGAACAGAACCTTCAGCAATGAGTATGGATTTGGTGAAGGAAGCCACAGATAAAGTACGACTAATCAAGGATAGGATCCGCATAGCGCAAAGCAGACAGAAGAGTTGCGCCGATTAACGTCGGAAGGATCTAGAATTTGAAGTAGGAGATCAAGTCTTCGTGAGGTTAGCACCACAGAAAGGTTTGATAGTGTCAAGAAAAGGAGGAAAGTTGAGTCCCCAATATGTAGGACCATTCAAAATCACGGAAAGGATTGGATGATTAGCATACCGGCTGGAGTTACCATCCAATCTGTCTGGAATGCACGACGTTTTCCATGTTTCGAGATTAAAGAAGTATCATATAGACCCAACGCACATTCTTACTTCTGACATTCCGCCGATCAAGGATAACTTGTCTTATGAAGAGAAGCCAATTAAGATCCTCGACCGTCAAGTACGCGAATTGAGGAAGAAGCGAATTCCTTTGGTTAAACTCGTCTGGTCGAATCACAACATAGAGGAAGATGCGACGTGGGAGGCTGAGGAAGAAATGAAGAAATCTTACCCCGAGTTGTTCAAGTAGGAATTTGGGGACCAAATTCTTCTAAGGAGGGGAGGATGTAAAACCCCTAAATTCGATGGCTTATCACATGTACAATGTACTAAATCATGATGTAATTTAATAATAGTTATTTTATGACATGATATAACCTACATCTATTTTATTTTATTTCACTCTTTAACTTTGTAATTTATTTAATAAATCAAATAATAAAAATTAAAATAGTGTGTTGATTCACCTATTGGGCTATTTTTCAACACCTAATTATATATAGACTCACTAATGGACTCAACCCATCTTAATAAAATCATAAGACTTGAAGTTACAATTCAAAGCCCAACCCAACTAATTAAATCATCTACCATTACAATTATACTCTTAAATTAACAAAAAAATAATAAAACATACACACACATATTGGGGCAGCCAAATGGGAAGAAAAATAGGGGGAATCAATATTTTTTAAAGCCCAATGTCTCCCCATGCAAGAGGCATAGTTACTACCCCATTTCTCATGCCTTGACCATACCTAAAAATACACCCTTTTTAATACTTACTCACAACACACTTTCTCCCACACACACCAACACAAAATCTGCATTTGAGAGTCAAGAGAGAGGGGAGGGCTGGACCAAAAAGGAAGAAGGAGGAAGAAGAAGAAAATTTAAGCAAAGAAATAGGTAACCTCACTTTCTACTTCCATTTCCATAATTTCTAGTAATAATCCTTTTAATCGAACTTTAAACTTAAAACAAGCAAACAAAATACTCACCTTGGGATGCATGGTGATGGCCGAACCATATAGTGTGAGAGGGGAGGTCATTTTCCAACTTTCGAGACTTATAACCGACTAAATTCGGCAAGATCGAGGTGGGTGAAAACTCTTTCAAACCTTTAAAGTAGAATTTCTTATTTTACTTGTGATGCATGTGTTAAATCTTAAGTATTTCGAGATTTTATTGATATGATCTATGTTAAAATCTTCATGTCAAAATTACATATTATGATATTGCGTATATGCATAATTCGTTTTTCTTAAATTTAATTCTCTAATATTATGAAAAATGTGCATGTACTAATCTGAAATTCTTGTGTAAATGCATGTTTTTAAATATGTATGTTATGGTTATAGCAACATACAATACGATTTATTGAATTTAAACGACAACCGATTTGGTAGTCGGATGTCGATTTTGTGATAAATTGAATGTTATATGTTTTCTTCTAAATGTTGTTGAAAACCCTACCAAAATCTGAAATCTTGTGTTATATAATTATGTTATGATATAGGGATAATTTATTGTGGCCAAAACGGGACTTGAAACGAGTAAACGGAACTTTTGGGCATAATTTCTAATTTCTTAATGTTTTGAGATAAAACTGAAATTTATGAAAATAAAACATTCTGGACCTTGGACAGTACATATTATACCATGTATAGGCTGTACATAAAGGTTCAAGTGATTCGGAGTTCGATATCTAAACTTAATAGTCCAAATCGTAATTTTAAAACAATTTCGGGGTCAAAATGCAAGAATTCCAAACTTCTGGACTAAAAGAAATCTGGAATTCCAGGTTCATCACGAGTCATCTCGTAAAATTTCGTTAAATTCCGAGCTAAATTCATAGCTATATAAGCCTCGGAACGATTTCCTTAAGTTTTGGGGCAATATCGTAATTTCTGGAAATTTCAGTCCCGAAACTGGAAATTTCCAAATTTTTCTTAAATCTGGAGTCAAGGAAGTATTTTTATATTCTTCATAAAATTTCATAACCATCCGATTTCGTTTCATACTCCAAACGCTTAGGTTTGAACCTAAGGGTAAAAACGTCCTTTCGAACTATTTCGGAAACTCTCGATTCGTTTCGTTGAACCTACCCATTTAATTTATCTGACCTGAACCCATCAGACCGTTAATAAATTATTGAGAATATTTTCGAATTTATATACAAGTCCTATTCCATATTATTAGGCCACAAATATAATTAACCATATTCCATACTTAATCAAAAGACGCTATTAACCTCACTGACCGAACGTTTACGTGATACTTGTTGAATGCGTCAAATTGATAACTGTGACTGTCCGGGAACTAAGTGCTATACAAACAAAGTGCCACGGATGGGTCCGCCTCTAACTCTATCGGGACAAAGTGCCACGTCGACGGACGGGAGCCACCTCTTGAGCCCATACGAAACAGAGAGCCGACCTACAATCCGGGGGCCACCTCTTGAGCTGTAGGAGCCACCTCTAGAGTCCGAAATCGAGTTGGGACAGTTAGACCGAGTCTTAAATCGAGCAGCGCGGCTGCAGTTCATGAACGAGGCTACTGTTGTTTCCTATTCCCATAACCGAGGAATGGAGTGTTCCGAGGGACCTAGGTCGTAGACTTGGGGTATACTCGCGATTATGGTGTGATCCGGGTATTGACCCACAGCTAAGGAGATACTGAGCCCAGATAAGAGATAAGGAAGCACACGCTAAGTGTGAGAGCGAAGGCTCAGCTATTGGGCGACGGTCCAAATCTTGGGGCGACGGCCTATATTGCTAGGAGTAATAAGGAGAGTCTAGAATCCAAAGTCCACATCGGCAGGATTCCAAACTGGATTGACTGATCGACTGATTGACTAACTGCTTGACTTGATGTCCGTCCACGGGGACAGGATTATAATATTACAACTACAAAATGATTATTATTTTATAAAAATTCCGACGTAATTATAATAGTTACCACTTTTTCATAATTGATAAAATCATGCATCACTTAAAAATTTTCAAAGTAAAGAGCCACACTCGCACACGATCACCCACTCACTGAGACCCTTTGTCTCACCCCATCATTTTCCATTTTAAACTAGAGAATGAGCAAACAGCAGAGGACGAATTAGGCTTCGTGGAAGAGACCGAATAGAAGACTACCTTCAAGATTTAGGACTTCTGTTCTTAGAATTTCTGTTGTTATCCTAATTTGTAATAGTTAATTATGCTTCGTACTGATTTCATTTGGTATTTTTGCGCTGCAAACTTATGAACAGTGTAATTTCGATTATCATCTTTTGTCAAAACGAATCTTAGTACATCGGGCTAAGATTGTTGTTTTGAAATATTATCTAGTCGTTATTTTGCTTCCGCTATTTATTGTTGCATTTTGATTGATTGATAGACCGATGTGTCGCACGCTCGTCCTTCCCGATGTTGGGGGCGTGACATGAAGAGTTGAGAAACACTATTCTAAAGGAGGCCCATGATACCCCATACTCTATTCACCCGGAGTCGAACAAAATGTATAAGGATTTGAAGCAATATTATTGGTGGGGTAATATGAAACCGGAAGTTGCAGAATTCGTTTCGCGGTGTTTGACCTATCAGCAGGTCAAGATTGAACATCAACGACCAACAGGTGTGCTAAAACCACTCCCGATTCCTGAGTGGAAATGGGAGGACATATCGATGGATTTTATTACTAGCTTGCCGATAAGCCGTCGAGGTATGAATACGATTTGGGTGATTGTGGATCGTCTGACCAAATCAGCCCACTTCTTAGAGATTAAGGATACATGGGTTCCCGAGAGGTTGGCCTAGAAGTTCATTAAAGAGATTGTAAGGGTGTATGGTACCCCCAAGAGTATTGTATCGGATCGTGATGGACGGTCCGTGTCACATTTCTGGAAGGTAGTTCATCGTGCGATGGGTACGCAGTTGAACTTCAGTACGGCATTTCATCCTCAGACCGACGGTCAGTCCGAGAGGACTATTCAAACTCTAGAGGATATGTTGAGGGCATGTGCTCTCGATTGGAGGTACGATTGGGAAGCCCAACTACCTTTGGTGGAGTTCATCTACAATAATAGTTGGCATGCTTCTATTAAGATGGCACCTTATGAGGCATTATATAGCCGTCGTTGTAGGTCCCCTTTGTGTTGGGACGACTTGTCTGAATCCCTTGGTACGGAGCCTGATATGTTGTTCACATCCCGTGAGAAGATTGCCCTTATTAAAAGTCATCTATTAATGGCTAAGAGCCGACAGAAATCATATGCAGATAACCGTCGACGACCACTTGAGTTTGAGGTTGGTGATCAAGTACTGGTAAAAGTCTCTCCTACTCGAGGTGTTTACCGTTTTGGGAAGAGAGGCAAGCTGAGTCCGAGGTATATTGGACCGTTTGAGATTTTGGAGCGTGTAGGCGATCTAGCCTATCGTCTGTGTAACACCCCCAAAATTCGACCGGGAATGTCACATGTCGTAGACCCTTCTCACAAGGATCTACCACGATAAACTTCAAAAGACTACTCAATGATTGACCGACTGAGGTCAAATATTTACAAGACAGACCGACAAGGTCATAAAACAATTTAAAAACCAATGTAATTTGACAAGGTCATAAAACAATTCAAAAATCAATCTAATTTACAACTCAACGACAATAATGAACTTGAACATGGAAAGAAATAACAACTTGATATAATGAATGAAAACTACACCCGTACAAGGGTGAATACTCGACTAAAAGAGAAAATACCGACTAAGATGAAACAAAAGGAAAGACTCTGAATCCTATGTGATTAGCATCATTGTTCTCCATCTCCTTCCAAGCCAATCCTGTGACTGCTCCCGAGCTGCAAAACCTGAGCGCAATAACAGGCACCCACCCCCCGAAAACTTGGGGGTTAGCAAACTGGACTTTTGCTAGTGCAAATACATAACATACAAGATATACGAAAAATATCAACATGAAAACTCAGAAGCCGCGAAGCCTTAACATGCTCCACACATTCACATAACCAGTACAGAGAAGTATTCATTTACACAAGGGAAATATATTCATACCATCAATTTTGTTTACGGAACATAGCACCAATGAAACTTCAAACGAGCCCAATGGGTCAGAAGATCTAGTTTGAAAACCTCATTTTTAAAAGGAAAATATTTTAATAAGATAGTTTTGAAAACGTTATTGTTGACTCGATCTATCTTGGGGTTTTGCATATTGAACGGGAATACTTTTAGAAAATAACTTCAAGAGTTCTCTGGTCCTCAACCCAGCATGTGCAAAACAATCTTACAAGAAAATCAAGTCAACGTTATTCAGGGTCCTCGACCCAATTTATAGAACACTGTCACAAGCGAATCATTACAACATCTCACGGGGTTCTCGACCCAATCCAAATAATATCATCACGAGATCAATCATCTCGACATTCACGGGGTTCTCGACCCATTTCACAGAATATCATCATAAGATCAATCAAAGACACAATCTATCATTCGACAAATCTTGCTCAAGACCCTTGATTAATTAACCCTCAGAAATCTCATCAAATATCCTTGGTTAATTAATCCTGCTACCAATGTTTAGAACAAGTTGAAACTAACTTTCAGAAAACACGAACCGCGGTCTATATCAAGACCAACATTTAAAAGTGAGTTGAAAGAAACTTGAATTTCGAAAATCGTTTCGTATCGGTTCTTAGCTGTCACTCGAATATCTGTTACCAATAAGCCTTCCAGGCGCCTCCCTTGCACACATGTGTACCAGCGTTCACTCCACTATATTGGCTGCCCATTGCACATGTCACCGCGCCAGCGTTCACTCCCACAGGAGCCGCCCCTTGCTCGCGCATTAGGTAATACCGGTGTTCACCAATCATATGGAGCGACTCATTGCAGCGTACACCAGGCCGGAGTGCACGCCCCGGCCTCAGAGGTACTCGGATATGACGTCTTTCATAACAAGTATTCACGTTGTTACAAATATCAAGCACACAGTTAATCATTGCAACAATCCACACAATTTATTCGTCAGTCTACAACCACGCAAAATGAACAACAACTCGTACGTTATTCATTAAGACTTAACACATTAAGCCTTCAGCAGTACCAATCAACACTACACATATATCCTTATACCATAACCCAACCGAAAATACAAACCTTACCGTATTACCTCCATGAATATGATTCGTACTTTAATCCAAGTTGAGTACGTCGACTAGCATTGGTATTAATCACCCAACATTCATATCCATATGTATATATATGTATATACATATGTCTATGTATATATATACACACACACACACACATATATATATATATATACGTCGACTAGCATTGGTATTAATCACCCAACATTCATATCCATATATATATATATAGTGCACGTATGTCTACCTACATACGTATATTTACAATATAACATATACATATATTCATAACATGATTCATACACTTCAGCAACAATGATTTTACGTAGTTATGATTCGTATCTCAAGGTACTTGCCTTGGTAATCTGTCGCGAATACTCCGGAAATACGGTTAATTGGAACAATCCGTAACTCCAATGAAAACGACGATCGGAAAGACTCAACATTGGATTATCGTAGGGAATTCATCCCTAAATCCTATCATCAAGTAAACAATCAATCACACGAGAAAAAGCATCGAAAGACGACCGAATCCTAACTGTACTCTTCATAACGTACGCTACACACCTACGTAATGTACGTTACGTCTACACATTAGCGTACGTAAGCTACAAAGCCTAGCGCACGCTAAGCATACATTTGACAGTTTCTACCCAGCTCAGACGACTGTCTTGTCGGAGGGTATAACGTACTTAATGCATAGTTCTTAACGTACGCTATACTCACACATATAACACTCATGCGAATCTGAATGATCCTATGGTGTTGATGTCTTCGAATTTCGAGGTTAAACATGCCATAATAAAACTTACTCCAATCTCAATTATAAATCTTCAAAGGTAGTTCGGAAAATCTAAGGTTGTTATCAATATTATCAATACATTCAAACTATCATCTTTGAAGATCGGTTAACATTCCACCTTTACAAGATATAATAAAACCTATAATGATCCTTCTCTCGAGTCCATCTAACAAAAGCGATATCAATATTAAGTCTATGATCATTATGGAAACACCATTCAATACCAGTTTATTAATCTCATAAAACTTCCCTTACTTGTTCATCATAACAAGATTCGAACTATAATGTTCTTAACTATGGTAACTAAAGCATGAACATTCCAACTTCCAAAAACATGATGGTCGGTTAAAAGTCATCTATGGAGCTTAGTAATTCCGGTAGTATGTTCATAACATCCTTAAGAACACGAATTCAAGGTTGGAGGTATCATTAACATACCTTAATATGAAGGAAACGCTGAGACAATAGGTAGAATCCAACTCTGATTGCTTCAGTGCCAATCCAAGGTGTTTCTTAACTTCAATGATCGAGTATATGAAATCTATATGTGTTATAGATGGCTGGAGACTCTCTAGAAATGAAGGAAAATGAAGTACAAGTGAAAGGGATGAAGTGAAATGGAATGGGGTGTTGTCCATATATATAGTGTCTTGAGCTTTACGTACGTTTGCCTTAGCGCTTTACGTACGTTATCGATTTAGCGCACGCTACCATTCGTCGTTACAGTACGCTATCGTTCGATGGTAGCTTACTGTCTCATTCTGTACTCGCTTACATACGTTAACACCCATTAGCGCACGCTAGTTATATACCTTAGCATACGTTAACACCCATTGACTTCAAAATTGTCCAGGTTCATCCGCGGGAATCTTTCCGAGCCCACCACCTACCGTCCATGTGCTAGCCAGCCTATTCAATTATTGACTTCCTTACATACGCTATGCCGAGCTCGTAGCGTATGCTATCTATAGCTTGTAACGTACGTTACGCTTACCTGTTAGCGTACATTACGATGTAGTTGCATGTGAAGGATTAAAAGTTGATATCATCATGCATGTTGATACGAATACGAAAACGATCATACCTTGATTATTGATAGCACATATTCGAGTAATATAGGGTTCAAATACGGACGAAAATACCCAACAATTTATCCGGATAATACATACTCTCCCTCTAAAAAAGTTTCGTCCCGAAACTTAAAATAGAGAGTGGTAGAACAAATAGTTTCGAACAAAATTTTGCAAGGATCACGTTCAGATATGGATAGATCACAATAATTCATGGAGTCTAACAAAACGGCTCTAAAATTCGTTGGAATGACGGTAGGCTAAGTAGAACATGGTAGTTTAAAATTGTCAAGAGGATCACAGATGAATCACCAACAATGAAAGTCACCCAACACCAAAAATACTAAGAAGAGTACGGGTAATACGTTCCCCCATACTAAAACGACATTTCAGCCTCAAAACTTAAAACAACATGAGTTGGAAACGAAAGGCAATGAAATGAAAAACAATCAAAGTCACGATTATTGGAAACAGCAACGACTAGGACATAGTATAAAATCTTCATTCGCCTATGTTAGGCTCTTCAGCATGAGACATAAGGTTTTGGGACATTCCCCGACCACTTGCTCTGCTCACCAACAGGGTAGCATTCCTTGCCAATTCGGAAATTGTCTCACAATGTTTCTCCCGATGGCCTTCACACCTGCACCGGTAACAAGTCAAGAGTGGGGAGGGACAGTTTACACGAAT